>OZ012679.1:65348923-67966423 GCA_963942445.1 Argyra leucocephala
ATTATTATTATTATTATTATTATTATTATTATTATTATTATTATTATTATTATTATTATTATTATTATTATTATTATTATTATTATTATTATTATTATTATTATTATTATTATTATTATTATTATTATTATTATTATTATTATTATTATTATTATTATTATTATTATTATTATTATTATTATTATTATTATTATTATTATTATTATTATTATTATTATTATTATTATTATTATTATTATTATTATTATTATTATTATTATTATTATTATTATTATTATTATTATTATTATTATTATTATTATTATTATTATTATTATTATTATTATTATTATTATTATTATTATTATTATTATTATTATTATTATTATTATTATTATTATTATTATTATTATTATTATTATTATTATTATTATTATTATTATTATTATTATTATTATTATTATTATTATTATTATTATTATTATTATTATTATTATTATTATTATTATTATTATTATTATTATTATTATTATTATTATTATTATTATTATTATTATTATTATTATTATTATTATTATTATACCATTCATGAGGAGCGGGAGGACGCCTAGATCTCCCCCGGCACCCCTGGGGTTGCACGGTCCTGAACAGGCACAGGAGAAACTAGGTACACCGGCGAATACAGAGGAGATCCAAACCACCGATCTCATGCTGGAAACGCCAATGAGCAGCTTGCATAAACAAGTGGAGGAAAAAGCATGCAGCCACAAAAAAGACCCTGAAAGAGAGGAAGAAACACAGCTCCTACTGATTCAGGAGCTTACAAAAACGATGATGGCGGCAGTTTCAAAACAAAAGAACGTTAGCATGGAGGTTAAGAACGGACTGCTAAAGCTCCAGGAGGCGGTAGAAGTGATATTTCACTGCAAGAGTGAAAAGAGTAAAAAGCTCACCCTTGAAGCTAGAAATCAGGCCCAAAGCCCCAGACAAGTACCGCCAACGTACAAGAAGAGAGGAAGGGAGATAGAGGGGTCTCCTATCAGCTGTACAGAAACCCCACCACCCAGAAAAAGGAAAAATGTTGAAAACCGAGGCGAAGGCGAATGGATAGTCGTCCAAAACAACAAAAATAAAACCTTTAACCGACCGCCAGGTGAAGCAGATACTTCTAGACAGCGACGCTTCCCTAGGGAAAAAGGGGCAACGAACAGCCAAAGTGCTGGGAAAAAAGAAAACGGCGAAGGAAAGAGAAGGACAAGGAGAAGAAGTAGGAGTAGGCAGTTTAAAAGGCCGCGACCAGAGGCCATTATAATTAAGCCCGCCGAAGGCAAAACATATGCTGAGATTCTGAGGGAAATACGGGAGCGAGTAAACCCAGACGCTTCCAAAGCCGACATAAAGGGAATCCGGAAGACACAAAACGGAGCGGTTCTGCTGGAATTAAACAATAAGGCAGAAGGAAAGGAGGAAATCAAGGAGGAACTCCGAAAGAGTCTAGGGAAAATGGCAGACGTTAAAGACCTAACGGCCAAAACAACATTGGAGATACGAGACTTGGATAGTCTCACTACAAGCGAAGAGGTGCAAGCAGCACTTAATAGAGACTTGGGAAAGGAGGTCCAATGTAGGTTCAGCCTAACTAAACCGAACAAGAGAGAGCAAATGCTGGCCTTTATAGAAATGGAGGAAAAAGACGCCAGGGAACTCCTGAAGACAGCAAAGATCAGAATAGGGCTAATCAGATGTAGAATACGGGAAAGAACACCAGTAGTGCGCTGTTATAGGTGCATGAACTTTGGACACTTCAGAAGAGACTGCAAAGAGCCTAACCGAGAGGATACGTGCTATAAATGTGGACAGAAAGGTCACAAGATTAAAAGCTGCACGCAAGCTGCGAAATGCATCCTGTGTACGGAAATTAAGGCAAAGGCAACGAGCCATGTGTCAGGTACGAAAGACTGCAGTGCATTTCGGAGAGCTCTTGAGGAAGTCAGGAAAAATAGAAAAAATAGAAGATGATAAAAGTTCTTCAAGGAAATATGCATAGAAGTCGAGTAGCAGATGATCTCTTAACACAGATCACGCTTGAAAAAGAAATTGATGTTCTAATAATCAGCGAGCAGTACGTCCACCGGAGCAGAAACAACTGGTTCTCAGATGTCACCGACACGGCGGCAATCTGGATCCCAAACCCTGGAAAAATACACGCATTGGAACATGGGGCCGGAAATGGCTTCGTTTGGGTTAAGAGTAGCCAGTTCACCATCATAAGCTGCTATTTAACACCAAACCAAACGGCGCAGGAATACCAGGAGATGATCGAGAATCTAGAGGACGCAGTATCGGAACAAGAGGGGCAGAAAATTATTGGTGGCGATTTTAATGCAAAAGCAGTGGAGTGGGGAATGCCCACCACGAACAGCAGAGGATCGCAGATTTTAGACATGGCAGCCAGACAAGGGCTGATAATCATAAACTCCTGAAGCACAACAACGTTTCGGCGACCAGGGTACGCAGAAACAATACCGGACATCTCCCTGGCTACACAGAATATAGCGGGATTTATTACTGATTGGGTAGTTATGGAGGACTACACAGGGAGCGATCATCAGTACATTACGTTCAATATAAATATTAGAGAAGAAATGATATCCGAGAGCACAATGGAAAGTTCTAGATATAACGTGAATAAACTCGATACTAGAAGATTGAGTGAATCACTTAGATATAGCCTAGGTGACACAATGCAGGCAGGTGTAGAGCTAGAAGGTAGGATAAAAGCTGAGGCAGTGGTAGAGCAGACAATGAGTGCACTCATACTAGCCTGCGAGGAGTCAATGCCGCGAAAGAGGAAATTTACAAAAAGAAAACCGGTATACTGGTGGAATGAAGAAATAGCGGAGCTACGAAGAAGGTGTCAGCATCTTCGAAGAATTGCACAGCGATCACGGAACAGAGCGGATGCAACGGAAAAAATGGCAGCATATAA
Source organism: Argyra leucocephala (assembly GCA_963942445.1). Taxonomy (NCBI): domain Eukaryota; kingdom Metazoa; phylum Arthropoda; class Insecta; order Diptera; family Dolichopodidae; genus Argyra; species Argyra leucocephala. The sequence continues at coordinate 65,351,892 of OZ012679.1, forward strand.
AATAAGCCGCAAAACACTCAGGAAAACCATAAAATTGAGCAAAAAGGTTGAATGGAAAAAGCTTTGCGAAGATGTAAACAGTGACCCTTGGGGGCTAGGATACAAGATAGTCATGAAGAAGTTGAAAATAGCTACAGCAACAAATTCAATCGAAGAGAGCTCGATGGAAAATATAGTAGATATTTTATTCCCAGCGCACCCGATAAGAAACTGGAGTGATGTGATGGTTCCACCAGAGGAAGTACCAGCTTTCACGCAGGAGGAACTTGTGGAAGCAACAAAAACTATGAAGAATAAGAAAGCTCCAGGCCCTGACGGGATTCCAGAGGAAGTCATCAAAGCCGTGGTGGAAACTTGCCCGCAAATGATGCTGAATATGTACAACACATGTCTAAAAGAAGGCGTTTTCAGCAAAAGATGGAAGGTAGCTCGACTTGTCTTAATCGACAAAGGGAAAGGCGGCAGAGTCTCACCGTCCTCGTTCAGACCACTGTGTATGCTGGACACGGCTGGAAAGCTCCTCGAAAGGCTATTGAAACCCAGAATAGAAGAGGCGATACGAACGACCGGTGGTCTGTCAGATATGCAATTCGGATTCAGACAAGGAAGATCAACAATAGATGCAATACGAGTTGTAATGGAAAAGGTAGAAGCGGCGGAAGCAAGGAACCATTTCTCAAGAAGAATAGTTGTCTTTGTTACCTTGGACGTGAAAAACGCCTTCAACTCGGCAAGATGGGAAGACATGATTGATGCCCTGGAAAAAAATTTCAGCATTCCAGCATATCTGCTCAGGATGGTAAAAGACTACCTGAGAGAACGCAGCCTTCAGTATGAAACCAAGATCGGCAGTGTAATCAAAAGCGTAACATCCGGCGCAGCACAAGGATCGATCCTAGGACCGGACCTGTGGAATATATTATACAATAGCTTGCTGGAGGCAGAAATGCCAGATGATATAACTCTAGTAGGCTTTGCAGACGACCTAGGTGCAATAATATCAGCTCGGACCATGGAAGATGCGCAAATCAGGTTGAATCAAGTCATGAGAAGAGTGAGTAGCTGGATGAACAGACACGGCTTAGAGCTTGCGGAAGCAAAAACCGAAATTGTCCTACTCACAAAAAAGAGGATGAGAACCATTGTGCCAATGGAAGTGGGGCCTGTGGTCATTCAAACTAAGGAAGCTTCGAGGTATCTTGGTGTCATGTTGGATACCAAACTAAATTTTTGGAGGCATATCAAAAAAGCTACAGACAAGGCGGCCGTGATAACCAAGAATTTGAGCAGATTAATGGCGAACATCGGTGGACCTTCACCGTGCAAAAGGAGGCTGTTAATGTCCACGACACATTCAGTGCTCCTGTACGGTGCGGAGATTTGGGCAGATGCCCTAAATAGAGAGTATTGCCGGAAGCCCATGGAAGCGGTACAACGAAGAGGGGCTCTGCGGGTAGCGTGCTCCTACCGGACGGTCTCATACCCAGCTGTAAATGTTATTGCAGGCGTGATACCGATAACATTGTTAGCCCGAGAGAGGAAACAGATATATAATAGGGCTGCGGGAAGAGACAGAAAAGAAGTGTCAGGAGACGCGAGGAGACAAAGCCTAGAAAAATGGCAAGACCTAGAAAAATGGCAAGAACAATGGAATGGGGAACACAGAGGACGCTGGACCGCAAGATTGATACCACAACTAGCGGTTTGGGTTAACCGGAGGCACGGCGAAGTGAACTTCTATACCACGCAAATGCTCTCGGGGCATGGATACTTTCGAGCTTATTTATTCAGAATGAATAAAGTAAACAGTCCGCGATGTCGCCACTGCGACACAGCGGAAGATACGGTCGAGCATACTTTTTTCGAGTGCGACGTCGCAGCGGAGGAAAGAAGCGTTCTAACTCGAATCGTAGGGGATGTTACGCCGGATAATATAACCACCATAATGATAGACACGGAAGAAAATTGGAACGCCGTGTCAGTCTACGTCGAGGCGGTATTACGAAAGAAGAAGAGACTGGGCTACTTAGAAGACTCGGAATAGATCTTCTAAGTTAGGAAATAGACCCCAGTGTAGTCTGGTTTCTGCTTTTTAGTCTGGCGTGGTCTGCTTGGCACCAATGGCATACAGGCTTACTGGTGCCGCAGTTTTGTTTGTGTTAAATTAACAACAAATTTAACTCTGCGACACTAGTTACTGCTGATGCTGTCGGCGTGTGGTAGATCTCGGTAGACTTATGAGCGAAATTAGATAAAACGTGTCGCTGTTTTGTTATGTAGCACAGTAGTACTGTTTTTTGTTATTTTTGTTACATATGGAAGTAGATAGTAACTCGCCAAATAGTTGGGCCTACGCAAAACGACTTTGGGAGCCAAGTAGCTATTTGTAGAATAGATGTAGAACAGAAATAACCTAGTCCAGCATCTTGAGGCAGCTTGACATGCTGGAAGCTGCTTCAAGACAGCACTTCTAGGAACTATGTAGCTCTGTATAGAATAGTTTTTAGTTTTCTAGTTATTTGTAGAATAGATGTAAACAGAAAGAACCTAGTCCAGCGTTTTGAGGCAGCTTGACATGTTGGAAGCTACTTCAAGACAGCACCTCTAGGGATTATATAGCTCTGTTTAGAATAGTTTTGTTTTGTAAATGGGAAATAACCTAGCCATAATAGAAAAGGCTTAGAAAATTAATATTGTCTTAGTAATAATATTAGAAGAGGGACAGTAGATTTTATTTTTCTGTCTGCCGCTGTCGATAGATATATGCAGAGAAGAGCGAACGGGATAATTCACACGGAAACACCGAAGTCAGCACTTTTTCGCCAGTTTGAAGAAATGCTAACGCGGTTCCAAACTGGGATATACATCGTGGGTCAAGGGAACAGATGGTGGGGGTTTTTAGCCGGTCGGTTGGTTCCTTTTTTGCAGTGCGTCTTAGTGTAATGCAAAAAGAAACCGACCAACCCGGCACTCGGTAGTCTGTTAAGCAGATTTTCCCCGCGACACCATCTATAACCGTAAAAAAGCAAAAAAAAAAAAAAAAAAAAAAAAAATTATTATTATTATTATTATTATTATTATTATTATTATTATTATTATTATTATTATTATTATTATTATTATTATTATTATTATTATTATTATTATTATTATTATTATTATTATTATTATTATTATTATTATTATTATTATTATTATTATTATTATTATTATTATTATTTTTATTATTATTATTATTATTATTATTATTATTATTATTATTATTATTATTATTATTATTATTATTATTATTATTATTATTATTATTATTATTATTATTATTATTATTATTATTATTATTATTATTATTATTATTATTATTATTATTATTATTATTATTATTATTATTATTATTATTATTATTATTATTATTATTATTATTATTATTATTATTATTATTATTATTATTATTATTATTATTATTATTATTATTATTATTATTATTATTATTATTATTATTATTATTATTATTATTATTATTATTATTATTATTATTATTATTATTATTATTATTATTATTATTATTATTATTATTATTATTATTATTATTATTATTATTATTATTATTATTATTATTATTATTATTATTATTATTATTATTATTATTATTATTATTATTATTATTATTATTATTATTATTATTATTATTATTATTATTATTATTATTATTATTATTATTATTATTATTATTATTATTATTATTATTATTATTATTATTATTATTATTATTATTATTATTATTATTATTATTATTATTATTATTATTATTATTATTATTATTATTATTATTATTATTATTATTATTATTATTATTATTATTATTATTATTATTATTATTATTATTATTATTATTATTATTATTATTATTATTATTATTATTATTATTATTATTATTATTATTATTATTATTATTATTATTATTATTATTATTATTATTATTATTATTATTATTATTATTATTATTATTATTATTATTATTATTATTATTATTATTATTATTATTATTATTATTATTATTATTATTATTATTATTATTATTATTATTATTATTATTATTATTATTATTATTATTATTATTATTATTATTATTATTATTATTATTATTATTATTATTATTATTATTATTATTATTATTATTATTATTATTATTATTATTATTATTATTATTATTATTATTATTATTATTATTATTATTATTATTATTATTATTATTATTATTATTATTATTATTATTATTATTATTATTATTATTATTCAGCATATAAAATAAGCCGCAAAACACTCAGGAAAACCATAAAATTGAGCAAAAAGGTTGAATGGAAAAAGCTTTGCGAAGATGTAAACAGTGACCCTTGGGGGCTAGGATACAAGATAGTCATGAAGAAGTTGAAAATAGCTACAGCAACAAATTCAATCGAAGAGAGCTCGATGGAAAATATAGTAGATATTTTATTCCCAGCGCACCCGATAAGAAACTGGAGTGATGTGATGGTTTCACCAGAGGAAGTACCAGCTTTCACGCAGGAGGAACTTGTGGAAGCAACAAAAACTATGAAGAATAAGAAAGCTCCAGGCCCTGATGGGATTCCAGCGGAAGTCATCAAAGCCGTGGTGGAAACTTGCCCGCAAATGATGCTGAATATGTACAACACATGTCTAAAAGAAGGCGTTTTCAGCAAAAGATGGAAGGTAGCTCGACTTGTCTTAATCGACAAAGGGAAAGGCGGCAGAGTCTCACCGTCCTCGTTCAGACCACTGTGTATGCTGGACACGGCTGGAAAGCTCCTCGAAAGGCTATTGAAACCCAGAATAGAAGAGGCGATACGAACGACCGGTGGTCTGTCAGATATGCAATTCGGATTCAGACAAGGAAGATCAACAATAGATGCAATACGAGTTGTAATGGAAAAGGTAGAAGCGGCGGAAGCAAGGAACCATTTCTCAAGAAGAATAGTTGTCTTTGTTACCTTGGACGTGAAAAACGCCTTCAACTCGGCAAGATGGGAAGACATGATTGATGCCCTGGAAAAAAATTTCAGCATTCCAGCATATCTGCTCAGGATGGTAAAAGACTACCTGAGAGAACGCAGCCTTCAGTATGAAACCAAGATCGGCAGTGTAATCAAAAGCGTAACATCCGGCGCAGCACAAGGATCGATCCTAGGACCGGACCTGTGGAATATATTATACAATAGCTTGCTGGAGGCAGAAATGCCAGATGATATAACTCTAGTAGGCTTTGCAGACGACCTAGGTGCAATAATATCAGCTCGGACCATGGAAGATGCGCAAATCAGGTTGAATCAAGTCATGAGAAGAGTGAGTAGCTGGATGAACAGACACGGCTTAGAGCTTGCGGAAGCAAAAACCGAAATTGTCCTACTCACAAAAAAGAGGATGAGAACCATTGTGCCAATGGAAGTGGGGCCCGTGGTCATTCAAACTAAGGAAGCTTCGAGGTATCTTGGTGTCATGTTGGATACCAAACTAAATTTTTGGAGGCATATCAAAAAAGCTACAGACAAGGCGGCCGTGATAACCAAGAATTTGAGCAGATTAATGGCGAACATCGGTGGACCTTCACCGTGCAAAAGGAGGCTGTTAATGTCCACGACACATTCAGTGCTCCTGTACGGTGCGGAGATTTGGGCAGATGCCCTAAATAGAGAGTATTGCCGGAAGCCCATGGAAGCGGTACAACGAAGAGGGGCTCTGCGGGTAGCGTGCTCCTACCGGACGGTCTCATACCCAGCTGTAAATGTTATTGCAGGCGTGATACCGATAACATTGTTAGCCCGAGAGAGGAAACAGATATATAATAGGGCTGCGGGAAGAGACAGAAAAGAAGTGTCAGGAGACGCGAGGAGACAAAGCCTAGAAAAATGGCAAGAACAATGGAATGGGGAACACAGAGGACGCTGGACCGCAAGATTGATACCACAACTAGCGGTTTGGGTTAACCGGAGGCACGGCGAAGTGAACTTCTATACCACGCAAATGCTCTCGGGGCATGGATACTTTCGAGCTTATTTATTCAGAATGAATAAAGTAAACAGTCCGCGATGTCGCCACTGCGACACAGCGGAAGATACGGTCGAGCATACTTTTTTCGAGTGCGACGTCGCAGCGGAGGAAAGAAGCGTTCTAACTCGAATCGTAGGGGATGTTACGCCGGATAATATAACCACCATAATGATAGACACGGAAGAAAATTGGAACGCCGTGTCAGTCTACGTCGAGGCGGTATTACGAAAGAAGAAGAGACTGGGCTACTTAGAAGACTCGGAATAGATCTTCTAAGTTAGGAAATAGACCCCAGTGTAGTCTGGTTTCTGCTTTTGAGTCTGGCGTGGTCTGCTTGGCACCAATGGCATACAGGCTTACTGGTGCCGCAGTTTTGTTTGTGTTAAATTAACAACATATTTAACTCTGCGACACTAGTTACTGCTGATGCTGTCGGCGTGTGGTAGATCTCGGTAGACTTATGAGCGAAATTAGATAAAACGTGTCGCTGTTTTGTTATGTAGCACAGTAGTACTGTTTTTTGTTATTTTTGTTACATATGGAAGTAGATAGTAACTCGCCAAATAGTTGGGCCTACGCAAAACGACTTTGGGAGCCAAGTAGCTATTTGTAGAATAGATGTAGAACAGAAATAACCTAGTCCAGCATCTTGAGGCAGCTTGACATGCTGGAAGCTGCTTCAAGACAGCACTTCTAGGAACTATGTAGCTCTGTATAGAATAGTTTTTAGTTTTCTAGTTATTTGTAGAATAGATGTAAACAGAAAGAACCTAGTCCAGCGTTTTGAGGCAGCTTGACATGTTGGAAGCTACTTCAAGACAGCACCTCTAGGGATTATATAGCTCTGTTTAGAATAGTTTTGTTTTGTAAATGGGAAATAACCTAGCCATAATAGAAAAGGCTTAGAAAATTAATATTGTCTTAGTAATAATATTAGAAGAGGGACAGTAGATTTTATTTTTCTGTCTGCCGCTGTCGATAGATATATGCAGAGAAGAGCGAACGGGATAATTCACACGGAAACACCGAAGTCAGCACTTTTTCGCCAGTTTGAAGAAATGCTAACGCGGTTCCAAACTGGGATATACATCGTGGGTCAAGGGAACAGATGGTGGGGGTTTTTAGCCGGTCGGTTGGTTCCTTTTTTGCAGTGCGTCTTAGTGTAATGCAAAAAGAAACCGACCAACCCGGCACTCGGTAGTCTGTTAAGCAGATTTTCCCCGCGACACCATCTATAACCGTAAAAAAGCAAAAAAAAAAAAAAAAAAATTATTATTATTATTATTATTATTATTATTATTATTATTATTATTATTATTATTATTATTATTATTATTATTATTATTATTATTATTATTATTATTATTATTATTATTATTATTATTATTATTATTATTATTATTATTATTATTATTATTATTATTATTATTATTCCTCTGCACGATTGCCTACCTCGTCGCGGTGCAGAGGCCGAGTATGGGCAAAGAGTCTTGGGACCCTGTTCAAAGATGAGACCTGAAACCAAATGGCAATCAACAGGGCCGGATTAAGGTGTCATACGTACCGTGCCGATAATCAGCTAGGCTGGGGGCCCTGTATAAAAACTAGCCCAGTCGCAAACGGTGTCCTCAGATATCTGGCAGCCTCTGAGTGTAAAAGCCTTACCCCCGTATGGGAGCTCTGCGGGGGCGGACCGATTTTCTCGCCTTACTCGTGGGAACAAAATATGAATGAAAGAAAAAAAAACCATACTGAGACGATGAAGAAGATGGAGAAGGATGAAGGTACTTCAAGAAGGGGATTTGAGGAGAGCCCATCAAATAGTCCTTTTAGACGGTGCCCGGTATTACTGCGTACACCTCCAACTGCAACTCGCTCAAATTCCTCACCACCGGCGGTGGTAAGGGAAAATGAGCACGAAGGCAGCATGGAGGCTAATGTCGGAGAAATATTCCAGAAGACTGATGGTGTTCTGGCCAAAATGAGAGCTGCAACTCTCAGGCAACCGAACGTCAGCTCGGAAATAAAAGATGGCATGGCGGTGCTCCAGGATGCCCTGGACACGTTAAAAAGCTTGTGGAGCCGGAAAACATGCACAAAAAGAATGGACAGCGGAACTCAAACGGAGATCCCAAGAAAAATGAGAGACTGTGCTGTCCAGACAGGCGAAAAGAGGGCATTTGATACCACGAAAGCCCAAAAAACGATGACTGTGATGCTGCCAGAAATAGTCACAAGTGGAATGCTGAAAAGAGGAGCTACTAGCCCGGCGGAAAAAGCGGCCATACCTAAAAAGAAGAAAGAGAAGGAAATGACTCCTCCACTTTCCGCCAACGTACAGCAGTGGACAGAAGTAAAGAGGAAAAAGAGGAGGGCCAGGCGAAGAACAAAAAATCTTACAGCCGAAGAGCCTAAGACAAAAGTACCTGAAGCTTCCCAAGATAAAGTAGCGGTAAATGCCAAAAAATTAAGAACCAAAGGACGTCGGCCCGCCGTTACCATCAAGCCAGCGGAGGGTAAATCATATGCGGATGTCCTAAGAAGCATCAAGGCGAAAGTTAAACCGGAGGAAACAGGTGCGGAAATAAAGGCAATCCGGCAAACACGGGATGGCAAGGTTCTTCTTGAAATCACCGGCCAGAAAAGCTTGGGAAGTTTCACAAAGGCCCTAGAAGATGCAGTGGGCACTCTAGGTAGCGTGAAGAGCATCGTACAGATGAGGTCCGTAGCAGTGAACGATTTGGACTGCCTTACTGAGCGGACTGAAGTGGAGCAGGCACTGAGGAGGGATCTCGGAGATGTCGCAGTAATGAGGGTTGGTCTTACAGCGCCAAATTCGAGGTCACAACTGACAGCCATCGTTGAACTTCCTGAGCAAGCTGCCGAAAAGCTGCTGAAGCAGGGAAGGCTCAAAGTAGGATGGGTTTCTTGCAGGGTTACGTCACGGACCGATGTCAAACGCTGCTACAGGTGTCTAAATTACGGTCACGTGGCTGGTTCTTGCAGGGGACCTGACCGAAGCAAAGCCTGCTACCGCTGCGGAAAGGACGGTCATGTTGCTAAGGCCTGTAAAGAAAAGGCACACTGCATACTCTGTGCCGAAGCGGGTGTGCAACAGGAAAGTCTAGGCCACACTCTAGGCACAGGGTTATGCAAGGTGTTCAGAGACGCTCTGAGAAAGGCCAAAGAGACTGGAAAATGATCAGCGTCCTCCAGGCAAACTTAAATCGTAGCCGAGTGGCAGATGACCTCCTGCATCAGCTTGCTCGGGAGAAGAGTTCCGACATACTGCTCATTAGTGAGCAGTATATGGACAGAACCACTTCTTGGTTCTCGGACGAGCTTGGTACGGCGGCCATTTGGATACCTGATGCCATCAGTACATCAGTACATTGTATTCGTGGTCCGTGAGAGGCGGCAACTCCAAAGAACAATAAATAGCAGACCACAGCGCTGGAACATGGGGAGAATTGACGAAGCGGTATTTGCAGCGATCATCCGGGGAGGTGTCCAAATGCAGGTCGAGGGGCAGCCTGCAACCCCTCACCAGGCAGGGCCGTTGGTGGATGCCACTCTACGTCAAATCACCCTAGCCTGCGACCGCTCAATGCCTCGGAGGCGAATTCCTCATGGAAAACAGCCAATGTACTGGTGGACAGCCGAGATAGCTGACCTCCGGAGAGATTGTCTCCGACTGCGGAGAAAGGCTCAGAGAGCTAGAACGGAGGAGGAGGTTAGGATCAGGTCCTCGGACCACAAGGAGAAAAAGCGCCAGTTGCGACGTGCAATCAATCACAGCAAGGCGAGATGCTGGGAAGCACTGAGAGAGGATATAAACTCAGATCCATGGGGCTTAGGTTACAAAATTGTAACCCAGAAAATTGGGGCACTGAAAACCCCTCCGCCCATGGACATGCGGACCACAACGCGCCTAGTTAAAGCCCTCTTTCCAGTGCATCTCCAGCGAGCTGCTAGAGTATACAACCGGGATGGCGCTTCCCCGTTTACAATGGAGGAGCTGGAAGTGGCCATCCAATCTCTCAAGGTCAAGAAGGCCCCAGGTCCAGACGGTATCCAAGGAGAGATATTAAAGCTGGTTTTTCGGTATAATCCGAATATTCTGTTGAGTATGTACAATGCCTGTCTCTCAGCGGGAATTTTCCCCAAGTGTTGGAAGACAGCTAGGCTGGTACTAATCAGCAAGGAGAAAGGAGACCCGGAGCTGCCTTCCTCATACCGTCCGCTCTGCATGCTGGACACTGCGGGAAAGGTTCTTGAGAAGTTACTCAAGCCAAGGCTGTTGTCTGCCATCGAGGCAGCTGGAGGTTTGTCTCCGCGTCAGTACGGTTTCAGGGCTGGTCGTTCCACAGCAGATGCCATTGTGGAAGTCACATCTGCGATGAGCAGGGCCGAGGACCACAACCATTTCTCACGTCGTATAGTCCTCCTTGTGACTTTAGACGTGAAAAATGCGTTTAATTCGGCCAGATGGAGCGACATGCTCCAAGCTCTAGAGCAGGAATTTCGTGTTCCGGAATATCTGCTAGGAATGATCAGCGACTACCTTGACGACCGTACAGTACTCTTCGATACGACTGAAGGACAAGGGAGTATCACTGTCTCTGGAGGTGCAGCACAAGGTTCAATCCTCGGTCCCGACCTTTGGAATGCCGCATACGACAGTCTGTTGCGATTAAACATGCCGGATGAGTCAATGCTGGTCGGATATGCGGACGACGTTGCCGTGCTGATAGCAGCGCGAAACGTGGAGCTCGCCCAATTGCAGGAGAACTGGGAACTGGAGGAACGAGGGATATGGACGAGGCGGCTCATCGGGGAGGTTACCCCATGGGTAGAAAGACGACATGGAGAGGTAGATTACTACTTCACTCAGCTGCTGAGTGGACATGGATACTTTCGGGCCTATCTGCACAAGATGGGGAAGGCACGTTCAGCGGAGTGCATATATTGCCACATGCACGATGATGCTGAGCACACTTTTTTCATCTGTGAAAGGTGGGCTCGAGAGCGTGTGCAGCTAAGGGAAGTTGTACCGCGGTTCTCTCCGGACACAGTGGTGGGCCACATTTTACAGGGTAGGGGAGCGTGGGACAGTTTGTCACTCTTTGCGCAGAAAATACTGCGGAAAAAGAAGGTGGACCTAGACACCACAGAGGTCCAACCTACAGACTTTGGCTAGGCAGCAGCTTTCAAGGCGATGGCATTGGACCTAGCCCGAAGTAATGTGACAAACGGTTCCAGGCTAGTGTCCGTGGAGAGCGGGAGGTTTTTTAGTCGGTATGCCCAATATGGGAGACTCCGACATTTGTTGGACGCACGTGCGCCCTTCATCCATAAAGGATTTTCCCTTCTAAAAAAAAAAAAAAAAACAAAATTATTATTATTATTATTATTATTATTATTATTATTATTATTATTATTATTATTATTATTATTATTATTATTATTATTATTATTATTATTATTATTATTATTATTATTATTATTATTATTATTATTATTATTATTATTATTATTATTATTATTATTATTATTATTATTATTATTATTATTATTATTATTATTATTATTATTATTATTATTATTATTATTATTATTATTATTATTATTATTATTATTATTATTATTATTATTATTATTATTATTATTATTATTATTATTATTATTATTATTATTATTATTATTATTATTATTATTATTATTATTATTATTATTATTATTATTATTATTATTATTATTATTATTATTATTATTATTATTATTATTATTATTATTATTATTATTATTATTATTATTATTATTATTATTATTATTATTATTATTATTATTATTATTATTATTATTATTATTATTATTATTATTATTATTATTATTATTATTATTATTATTATTATTATTATTATTATTATTATTATTATTATTATTATTATTATTATTATTATTATTATTATTATTATTATTATTATTATTATTATTATTATTATTATTATTATTATTATTATTATTATTATTATTATTATTATTATTATTATTATTATTATTATTATTATTATTATTATTATTATTATTATTATTATTATTATTATTATTATTATTATTATTATTATTATTATTATTATTATTATTATTATTATTATTATTATTATTATTATTATTATTATTATTATTATTATTATTATTATTATTATTATTATTATTATTATTATTATTATTATTATTATTATTATTATTATTATTATTATTATTATTATTATTATTATTATTATTATTATTATTATTATTATTATTATTATTATTATTATTATTATTATTATTATTATTATTATTATTATTATTATTATTATTATTATTATTATTATTATTATTATTATTATTATTATTATTATTATTATTATTATTATTATTATTATTATTATTATTATTATTATTATTATTATTATTATTATTATTATTATTATTATTATTATTATTATTATTATTATTATTATTATTATTATTATTATTATTATTATTATTATTATTATTATTATTATTATTATTATTATTATTATTATTATTATTATTATTATTATTATTATTATTATTATTATTATTATTATTATTATTATTATTATTATTATTATTATTATTATTATTATTATTATTATTATTATTATTATTATTATTATTATTATTATTATTATTATTATTATTATTATTATTATTATTATTATTATTATTATTATTATTATTATTATTATTATTATTATTATTATTATTATTATTATTATTATTATTATTATTATTATTATTATTATTATTATTATTATTATTATTGGGAGGTAAAGGCTGGTATATGGTCTCAGACAAACGTTCTACCAACGGCCGTCTTGAAAAAAACTGGGAAACGCCTACTGTAATTATCAGCTCTGCCAGCAAATCCTAACCTCACCTCCTCGAAGGTAGGTAACATAGTTATCTGCCGGGCACCTCCTGGTAACATACTTAGTATGGCTAACGAGATAGGGTAAAAGCGAATATTTGGCGCTCTAACTAAATAAAACAAGTTGGTGCAGGACGGGCGTGTATTACTCGTACAAGCGCGAAATGCTCAAAATCCAAGCGCGTCTGTATTCGTAGCGACCGGCGACTTGGTCGGCGTCTGTACTCCATGTTAGGACCGGCTGGAATTAAAAACGGAGATGAGTAACTCCATAAAGACTCAGTTTATAAATATGCAATGGATAAAACAATATATATAAATACCCCAGGTGGTAATCTAGCTATGCTAGAGAATCCATCCTCCAAGGAGGACGATCCCACGGATTCTGGGGGGGATCGCTTATTGCTAAAAAATAAATCTGTGCCAAATGACCCGGCTAGCAACCGGCGCTTAGAGGTATGCGGGCCTCTAAGTGTTAAATATGTTACCGAAGAACAGAAGAAACAAAAGCAGCAACCAAAAATGGGAAGTTACCCATTTCAAAGAAGCAACAAAATAGCTCGTTCTCCAATTAAAGGAGCATCAGCCGAACTCACTAAATGCAGTAAGAAACTGATCATCATACCAGAAAAGACGGTAAATGGAGGAACGCCGAAAGAAGGTATACACAAATTATCAGTTTCCCAAATTGAAACATCAAGGAAAATCCCTGAAGATATGGAGGAACAGCAACTTCAGAAAATACAACATCTGACAGAAATCATGCTGCAAGCTGCTGCCAAGCAGAAAAACATTAGTATGGACATCAAAAATGGCTTAATAAAGTTACAGGAAGCGATAGAAGTAATTTTCGAAGGCAGAACCCAAAGGAAGGAACAAACGAAAAATACCAGCGAAATCCCCAGCATAGGAGAGCAAAATGCAGCATTAACCTCCTCAAATGGTAAGAAACGAGGCAGAGAGATCAATAAAGATGAGCATGGTCAAACCGACACCCCTCCTGCATACAAGAAAGGAAGAGAAGCAGAAGAAAGTGGTTGGACACTTGTGCAAACTAGAATTTCAGCGCAGCGACAACCCAGATCCAACGAAGGTAAAGTACTGCCAGGAAAAAAAGAAGCAGCGAGTAGCCAAAGAACACGGAAGAGAAGAAGTAAGATGCCACACTCGGAAAAGCAGAAGAGTACAAGGCCCCGATCAGAAGCAATACTGATAAAACCCACCACAGGGAAGACTTACGCTGAAATCCTAAAGGAAATAAAAGGAAGGGTAAACCCTGAAAAAACAGAGATCGAAATCAGAGGAATCCGCAGAACTCAAAATGGGGATGTGCTGCTGGAAATGGGGAAAGGCCCGAAAGAAAAAGGTAAATTCACCAAGGAGTTACAGGAAGCTCTAGGGACCTCGGCTAGTGTAAGGAATCTCACACCAAAGACTGCGATAGAGATTAAAGACTTGGATTGTGTAACAACCATTGAGGAAGTTCAAAAGGCTATAAATAAGGAATTAACGGAAGTTGTCGAATGCAAAATACATTTGACAGCACCAAATGGCAGGGAACAGATAACTGCGGTTGTAGTTATGGAAGAAAGCGATGCCAAAAAATTACTGGTAACATCGAAAATAAAAATTGGATGGATCAGATGCAGAATTAGGGAGAGAACAGAAGTTAAGCGATGCTACAAATGCCTTAACTTCGGCCACTTAAGGAGGCAATGCAAATATGAAGATCGTAGAGACTGCTGCTACAAGTGCGGACAAAAAGGACACACAGTCAAAAACTGTAAACAAAAGGCAAGGTGCTTTTTGTGTGCAGAAATAAAAGCAGAAAGTCTGGAGCACGTGTCAGGATCCGGTTTTTGTAGAGTGTTTCGAACTGCACTTGAGGAGAGTAAAAAGCATAAAAATAATTAAGCTCTTACAAGGTAATTTGCACAGGAGCAAAACGGCCGATGATCTACTTTTACAGCTCGTCCGAGAAAAGAATATCGACGTAGTAATTATCAGCGAGCAGTACAAAAATAAAGATTATCAGAATTGGTTCTCGGATGTCACAAGTACAGCAGCCATCTGGGTAGTAAATCAAGGGAAAATACAAATTAACAGCCATGGAGCCGGAAATGGGTTTGTATGGAACACAAACAGCAAAGAAACAATAATAAGCTGTTACCTAACTCCAAATCAAACGGCACAGGAATATCGACAGAAAATGGAGCAATTAGAAGATAAGATAATAGAACTAGGAGGAAATGTAGTAGTCGCCGGTGACTTCAATGCTAAAGCAGTGGAGTGGGGATTGCCAGTTACAGATAACAGGGGAAGGCAAATTTTGGAAATGGTAGCAAGACAAAATTTAATTGTGTTAAACTCAGGAAATACCAGCACATTCAGGAGACCCGGGTACACCGAAACTATACCCGATATATCCCTAGCAACAGAAGAACTTGCTAACAACATAGAAAACTGGATGGTTCTAGAGGATTATACTGGCAGCGATCATCAGTATATACAATTCGAAATATGCACGAGAAGGAGAGAAAGAAATCGCAACAACCAGCGAGAAGGTACATGGAACGTCAATAAGCTGGATAAAGAAAAAATGGCCGGTGTAATAAGGAGAAATCTAGAAAGAGTAATGCAAGTGCCACAGAACTAAACAGGCAGAGAACGAGCAGAAGCAGTGGTGAAAGTTACTATGGACACCATCGCAAGAGCTTGTGAAGAATCAATGCCCAAGAAGTTTGGAAATAGAAACAGATGCCCTGTATACTGGTGGACAGAAGAAATAGCGGAATTGAGAAGAAAATGTTTGCGTCTCCGCCGCATAGCACAGCGACAGAGAAATGGAGCAGCAGAAACAAGCAAACTAGAGGAATATAGAATAGCGAGAAAAACGCTCCGAATTATAATAAAGAAGAGTAAAATGAAAAACTGGAAAAGTTTGTGTGAAGAAGTAAACAATGATCCCTGGGGACTTGGATACAAAATTGTAATGAAAAGAATCAGAGCACCAGCATCAGAAAATCAGCTAGAAGCGGACGTTATGGAAAATATTGTAAACACACTTTTCCCTACACACCCTAGAAGAAATGTATTGCAGAGGCACGAAGAACCAGGAGAAGCCCCAATTTTTACACAAATAGAACTAGAAGATGCAGTAAAATGTATGAAAAACAAGAAAGCCCCCGGACCTGATATAATACCAGCAGAGGTCATCAAATTAGTAGCTTCGAATAATCCACAAATGATGCTGAATATGTATAATTGCTGCCTAAAAGAAGGAGTATTCAGCAAAAGGTGGAAAGAAGCAAGACTGGTTTTAATTGACAAAGCTAAAGGAGTAAGAGGAGCAGCATCGTCATACAGGCCACTATGTATGTTAGATACGGCCGGGAAACTCTTCGAAAGGTTAATAAAAACAAGACTGCAAGCAGCAATTCATACAGCTGGTGGATTAGCGAACACACAGTTCGGGTTCAGAAAGGGAAGGTCGACCGTTGACGCTATCAAGGTGGTAACAGAAACTGCGGAAGCCACACGAATGGAAACACATCACTCGAGGAAAATAGTTCTACTTGTTACCTTGGATGTCAAAAATGCCTTTAATTCGGCAAGATGGACTGACATCATAGACGCATTACAAAATAAGTTTACTATACCTACGTACCTTCTGAAAGTTCTAATAGATTACTTAAGCGAGCGAAGATTGATATACAACACGGTAGATGGAAAGAGGATAAAGGATCTTACGGCAGGAGTAGCACAAGGATCAATACTAGGACCAGAACTATGGAATGTTCTGTACAACAGTCTATTATGTATGGAAATGCCTGAAAATATACAGCTAGTAGGTTATGCTGATGATATAGCAGCTATTATAACGGCACGGGATATAGCAGAATCACAGATTAGGCTGAATCAAGTTATGAGAAGAGTGTATAGTTGGATGAGGGAACATAGATTAGAATTAGCAACGGCAAAAACAGAAATCGTTATGCTAACTAAGAAAAGAATACCAACTATAATTCCAATGCAAGTAGGTCCAGAAACAATAATGACCAAAGAATCAGCAAATTACTTAGGAGTTACTATTGATACAAGGCTAACATTTTGGCAACAAATCCAAAAAGTAGCAGATAAAGCAGCAGAAGCTACAATCAAGCTAAGCAAACTTATGGCAAACATTGGAGGACCCAAACCAGAAAAAAGACGAATCATTATGAAAACCGCAGAATCAATCCTTCTATACGGAGCTGAAATCTGGGCACATGCGATGGACAAGAGGTATTGTAAAAAACGCATAGCAGCGGTGCAACGAAGAGGGGCTCTCCGAGTCGCGTGCTCCTATCGAACAGTTTCACATTCGGCGGTCATGGTAATCGCGGGCGTGATTCCGATTGATTTGCTAGCGCAAGAACGAAGAAATATATATATAAGGGATCAAGCAACGAGCCGAGATGTCATTGTAGCAGAGGAAAGAAGGTACACGATGACAAGATGGCAAGAACACTGGAGTAATGATCAGCACGGGCGATGGACGGCTAGATTAATCCCACAAGTAGAAGTCTGGTTTAACCGACACCATGGAGAAGTAAATTTTTACATCACTCAGTTCCTATCAGGCCACGGATATTTTCGATCCTACCTCTACAAGATGGGCAAAGTAAACAATCCAGGATGCAGTCACTGCAGCGCAACACATGACACAGCGCATCACACTTTTTTCGAATGTGATTTAGCAGAAACAGAAAGAGAATCTTTAATAGTAGCAGTAGGAGAATTAACATCAGAAAATATAATTTCTGTAATGCTTGAAAACCAAGAAAAATGGAATGCAATAGCTAAATACATAGAATTAATACTACGCAGGAAGAAAGAGCTCAGATATTTAGAGGACCTAGAAGAAGAATCATAAAAGAAAATTAAAAAAAAGGAACAAGCACGGCCCAACTTGAAGTAATGCGAAAGCGGTTCCGGGTTGGTTTCACCGTGGGAAAAGGAGGTGGTGTATTTGGTGAGTAGACCGAACAAGATCATGGGAGTCTCACATACCCTTGAAGTGCGGACCCTTCAAGATACCTATAAAAGGTTTTCACCACCGACCTACGAAAAAAAAAAAAAAAAAAAAAAAATTATTATTATTATTATTATTATTATTATTATTATTATTATTATTATTATTATTCCTCTGCACGATTGCCTACCTCGTCGCGGTGCAGAGGCCGAGTATGGGCAAAGAGTCTTGGGACCCTGTTCAAAGATGAGACCTGAAACCAAATGGCAATCAACAGGGCCGGATTAAGGTGTCATACGTACCGTGCCGATAATCAGCTAGGCTGGGGGCCCTGTATAAAAACTAGCCCAGTCGCAAACGGTGTCCTCAGATATCTGGCAGCCTCTGAGTGTAAAAGCCTTACCCCCGTATGGGAGCTCTGCGGGGGCGGACCGATTTTCTCGCCTTACTCGTGGGAACAAAATATGAATGAAAGAAAAAAAAAACCATACTGAGACGATGAAGAAGATGGAGAAGGATGAAGGTACTTCAAGAAGGGGATTTGAGGAGAGCCCATCAAATAGTCCTTTTAGACGGTGCCCGGTATTACTGCGTACACCTCCAACTGCAGCTCGCTCAAATTCCTCACCACCGGCGGTGGTAAGGGAAAATGAGCACGAAGGCAGCATGGAGGCTAATGTCGGAGAAATATTCCAGAAGACTGATGGTGTTCTGGCCAAAATGAGAGCTGCAACTCTCAGGCAAACGAACGTCAGCTCGGAAATAAATGATGGCATGGCGGTGCTCCAGGATGCCCTGGACACGTTAAAAAGCTTGTGGAGCCGGAAAACATGCACAAAAAGAATGGACAGCGGAACTCAAACGGAGATCCCAAGAAAAATGAGAGACTGTGCTGTCCAGACAGGCGAAAAGAGGGCATTTGATACCACGAAAGCCCAAAAAACGATGACTGTGATGCTGCCAGAAATAGTCACAAGTGGAATGCTGAAAAGAGGAGCTACTAGCCCGGCGGAAAAAGCGGCCATACCTAAAAAGAAGAAAGAGAAGGAAATGACTCCTCCACTTTCCGCCAACGTACAGCAGTGGACAGAAGTAAAGAGGAAAAAGAGGAGGGCCAGGCGAAGAACAAAAAATCTTACAGCCGAAGAGCCTAAGACAAAAGTACCTGAAGCTTCCCAAGATAAAGTAGCGGTAAATGCCGAAAAATTAAGAACCAAAGGACGTCGGCCCGCCGTTACCATCAAGCCAGCGGAGGGTAAATCATATGCGGATGTCCTAAGAAGCATCAAGGCGAAAGTTAAACCGGAGGAAACAGGTGCGGAAATAAAGGCAATCCGGCAAACACGGGATGGCAAGGTTCTTCTTGAAATCACCGGCCAGAAAAGCTTGGGAAGTTTCACAAAGGCCCTAGAAGATGCAGTGGGCACTCTAGGTAGCGTGAAGAGCATCGTACAGATGAGGTCCGTAGCAGTGAACGATTTGGACTGCCTTACTGAGCGGACTGAAGTGGAGCAGGCACTGAGGAGGGATCTCGGAGATGTCGCAGTAATGAGGGTTGGTCTTACAGCGCCAAATTCGAGGTCACAACTGACAGCCATCGTTGAACTTCCTGAGCAAGCTGCCGAAAAGCTGCTGAAGCAGGGAAGGCTCAAAGTAGGATGGGTTTCTTGCAGGGTTACGTCACGGACCGATGTCAAACGCTGCTACAGGTGTCTAAATTACGGTCACGTGGCTGGTTCTTGCAGGGGACCTGACCGAAGCAAAGCCTGCTACCGCTGCGGAAAGGAGGGTCATGTTGCTAAGGCCTGTAAAGAAAAGGCACACTGCATACTCTGTGCCGAAGCGGGTGTGCAACAGGAAAGTCTAGGCCACACTCTAGGCACAGGGTTATGCAAGGTGTTCAGAGACGCTCTGAGAAAGGCCAAAGAGACTGGAAATTGATCAGCGTCCTCCAGGCAAACTTAAATCGTAGCCGAGTGGCAGATGACCTCCTGCATCAGCTTGCTCGGGAGAAGAGTTCCGACATACTGCTCATTAGTGAGCAGTATATGGACAGAACCACTTCTTGGTTCTCGGACGAGCTTGGTACGGCGGCCATTTGGATACCTGATGCAGCGAAAATCCCGGTACGAGAGCATGGGCGCGGGCGTGGGTTCGTCTGGGTTAAATACGCGGATATCACATTTATAAGCGTCTATCTGACACCCAACGAAGTCATAGCGGATTTCCGAGCGAAATTGGCGAACCTTGAGGATACGGTTTTGAACACGACGGGTCGCGTAGTGATTGGTGGCGATTTCAACGCTAAGGCAACCGAGTGGGAAATGCCCTACCCTGACTCAAGGGGAAGCGAGGTGTTAGGGTTGGCATCCAGAACCGGTTTACTTGTGCTGAATGTCGGCTCGACATCTACTTTTCGTCGACCGGGGTATTCAGAAACCATTCCCGACGTATCCTTTGCCTGTGAGCACTTGGCCGCTTTGGTCGAAGGCTGGCATGTGATCGAGGACTACACGGGCAGTGACCATCAGTACATTGTATTCGTGGTCCGTGAGAGGCGGCAACTCCAAAGAACAATAAATAGCAGACCACAGCGCTGGAACATGGGGAGAATTGACGAAGCGGTATTTGCAGCGATCATCCGGGGAGGTGTCCAAATGCAGGTCGAGGGGCAGCCTGCAACCCCTCACCAGGCAGGGCCGTTGGTGGATGCCACTCTACGTCAAATCACCCTAGCCTGCGACCGCTCAATGCCTCGGAGGCGAATTCCTCATGGAAAACAGCCAATGTACTGGTGGACAGCCGAGATAGCTGACCTCCGGAGAGATTGTCTCCGACTGCGGAGAAAGGCTCAGAGAGCTAGAACGGAGGAGGAGGTTAGGATCAGGTCCTCGGACCACAAGGAGAAAAAGCGCCAGTTGCGACGTGCAATCAATCACAGCAAGGCGAGATGCTGGGAAGCACTGAGAGAGGATATAAACTCAGATCCATGGGGCTTAGGTTACAAAATTGTAACCCAGAAAATTGGGGCACTGAAAACCCCTCCGCCCATGGACATGCGGACCACAACGCGCCTAGTTAAAGCCCTCTTTCCAGTGCATCTCCAGCGAGCTGCTAGAGTATACAACCGGGATGGCGCTTCCCCGTTTACAATGGAGGAGCTGGAAGTGGCCATCCAATCTCTCAAGGTCAAGAAGGCCCCAGGTCCAGACGGTATCCAAGGAGAGATATTAAAGCTGGTTTTTCGGTATAATCCGAATATTCTGTTGAGTATGTACAATGCCTGTCTCTCAGCGGGAATTTTCCCCAAGTGTTGGAAGACAGCTAGGCTGGTACTAATCAGCAAGGAGAAAGGAGACCCGGAGCTGCCTTCCTCATACCGTCCGCTCTGCATGCTGGACACTGCGGGAAAGGTTCTTGAGAAGTTACTCAAGCCAAGGCTGTTGTCTGCCATCGAGGCAGCTGGAGGTTTGTCTCCGCGTCAGTACGGTTTCAGGGCTGGTCGTTCCACAGCAGATGCCATTGTGGAAGTCACATCTGCGATGAGCAGGGCCGAGGACCACAACCATTTCTCACGTCGTGTGACTTTAGACGTGAAAAATGCGTTTAATTCGGCCAGATGGAGCGACATGCTCCAAGCTCTAGAGCAGGAATTTCGTGTTCCGGAATATCTGCTAGGAATGATCAGCGACTACCTTGACGACCGTACAGTACTCTTCGATACGTCTGAAGGACAAGGGAGTATCACTGTCTCTGGAGGTGCAGCACAAGGTTCAATCCTCGGTCCCGACCTTTGGAATGCCGCATACGACAGTCTGTTGCGATTAAACATGCCGGATGAGTCAATGCTGGTCGGATATGCGGACGACGTTGCCGTGCTGATAGCAGCGCGAAACGTGGAGCTCGCCCAATTGAAGCTCAATCAGACCATGCGGTCCATCCTTTCTTGGATGGACAGCCGCGGACTGTCGTTGGCATTGAGCAAGACGGAGGTCGTAGTGCTGACAAAAAGGAGGATGAACCTTGAGCTCCAGATGCGCATCGGCGAAGAAGAGGTGCAGACAAGACGGGCGGTAAAATATCTCGGCATCATGATTGACAGCAGGCTAAATTACTTTGAGCAGATCAAGAAGACTGCTGACAGGGCCGCAAATGGTGTCATGGCGCTGGCTCGATTGATGGCCAACATAGGTGGACCAAGATCGAGTCGGAGGCGGCTACTGATGTCCGCGGTCCAATCAGTCTTGCTGTATGGTGCCGAGATATGGGGTCATGCTATCGCAAAGGAGTGCTATCGGATAAGGCTGGGTCGGGTCCAAAGGCTGGCGGCGTTGCGAGTGGCGTCTGCTTACAGAACTGTCTCGGAGCCAGCTGTCCTGGTTATCGCTGGCGTCATTCCAATTGCCCTACTCGCAAGGGAGCGTCAGGCGATATACCGGAGAAAGGCCGAAGGAAATATAGAGTCAGTGCAGAAGGAAGAGCGGAATCGCACGCTTCGGCAATGGAAGGAGAACTGGGAACTGGAGGAACGAGGGATATGGACGAGGCGGCTCATCGGGGAGGTTACCCCATGGGTAGAAAGACGACATGGAGAGGTAGATTACTACTTCACTCAGCTGCTGAGTGGACATGGATATTTTCGGGCCTATCTGCACAAGATGGGGAAGGCACGTTCAGCGGAGTGCATATATTGCCACATGCACGATGATGCTGAGCACACTTTTTTCATCTGTGAAAGGTGGGCTCGAGAGCGTGTGCAGCTAAGGGAAGTTGTACCGCGGTTCTCTCCGGACACAGTGGTGGGCCACATTTTACAGCGTAGGGGAGCGTGGGACAGTTTGTCACTCTTTGCGCAGAAAATACTGCGGAAAAAGAAGGTGGACCTAGACACCACAGAGGTCCAACCTACAGACTTTGGCTAGGCAGCAGCCTTCAAGGCGATGGCATTGGACCTAGCCCGAAGTAATGTGACAAACGGTTCCAGGCTAGTGTCCGTGGAGAGCGGGAGGTTTTTTAGTCGGTATGCCCAATATGGGAGACTCCGCACGTGCGCCCTTCATCCATAAAGGATTTTCCCTTCTAAAAAAAAAAAAAAAAAAAAAAAAAATTATTATTATTATTATTATTATTATTATTATTATTATTATTATTATTATTATTATTAAAAAAAAAAAAAATTATTATTATTATTATTATTATTATTATTATTATTATTATTATTATGATTATTATTATTATTATTATTATTATTATTATTATTATTATTATTATTATTATTATTATTATTATTATTATTATTATTATTATTATTATTATTATTATTATTATTATTATTATTATTATTATTATTATTATTATTATTATTATTATTATTATTATTATTATTATTATTATTATTATTATTATTATTATTATTATTATTATTATTATTATTATTATTATTATTATTATTATTATTATTATTATTATTATTATTATTATTATTATTATTATTATTATTATTATTATTATTATTATTATTATTATTATTATTATTATTATTATTATTATTATTATTATTATTATTATTATTATTATTATTATTATTATTATTATTATTATTATTATTATTATTATTATTATTATTATTATTATTATTATTATTATTATTATTATTATTATTATTATTATTATTATTATTATTATTATTATTATTATTATTATTATTATTATTATTATTATTATTATTATTATTATTATTATTATTATTATTATTATTATTATTATTATTATTATTATTATTATTATTATTATTATTATTATTATTATTATTATTATTATTATTATTATTATTATTATTATTATTATTATTATTATTATTATTATTATTATTATTATTATTATTATTATTATTATTATTATTATTATTATTATTATTATTATTATTATTATTATTATTATTATTATTATTATTATTATTATTATTATTATTATTATTATTATTATTATTATTATTATTATTATTATTATTATTATTATTATTATTATTATTATTATTATTATTATTATTATTATTATTATTATTATTATTATTATTATTATTATTATTATTATTATTATTATTATTATTATTATTATTATTATTATTATTATTATTATTATTATTATTATTATTATTATTATTATTATTATTATTATTATTATTATTATTATTATTATTATTATTATTATTATTATTATTATTATTATTATTATTATTATTATTATTATTATTATTATTATTATTATTATTATTATTATTATTATTATTATTATTATTATTATTATTATTATTATTATTATTATTATTATTATTATTATTATTATTATTATTATTATTATTATTATTATTATTATTATTATTATTATTATTATTATTATTATTATTATTATTATTATTATTATTATTATTATTATTATTATTATTATTATTATTATTATTATTATTATTATTATTATTATTATTATTATTATTATTATTATTATTATTATTATTATTATTATTATTATTATTATTATTATTATTATTATTATTATTATTATTATTATTATTATTATTATTATTATTATTATTATTATTATTATTATTATTATTATTATTATTATTATTATTATTATTATTATTATTATTATTATTATTATTATTATTATTATTATTATTATTATTATTATTATTATTATTATTATTATTATTATTATTATTATTATTATTATTATTATTATTATTATTATTATTATTATTATTATTATTATTATTATTATTATTATTATTATTATTATTATTATTATTATTATTATTATTATTATTATTATTATTATTATTATTATTATTATTATTATTATTATTATTATTATTATTATTATTATTATTATTATTATTAATATTATTATTATTATTATTATTATTATTATTATTATTATTATTATTATTATTATTATTATTATTATTATTATTATTATTATTATTATTATTATTATTATTATTATTATTATTATTATTATTATTATTATTATTATTATTATTATTATTATTATTATTATTATTATTATTATTATTATTATTATTATTATTATTATTATTATTATTATCCCAAGGAGGCCGATCCCACGGATTCTGGGGGAGATCGCTTATTGCTAAAAAATAAATCTGTGCCAAATGACCCGGCTAGCAACCGGCGCTTAGAGGTATGCGGGCCTCTAAGTGTTAAATATGTTACCGAAGAACAGAAGAAACAAAAGCAGCAACCAAAAATGGGAAGTTACCCATTTCAAAGAAGCAACAAAATAGCTCGTTCTCCAATTAAAGGAGCATCAGCCGAACTCACTAAATGCAGTAAGAAACTGATCATCATACCAGAAAAGACGGTATATGGAGGAACGCCGAAAGAAGGTATACACAAATTATCAGTTTCCCAAATTGAAACATCAAGGAAAATCCCTGAAGATATGGAGGAACAGCAACTTCAGAAAATACAACATCTGACAGAAATCATGCTGCAAGCTGCTGCCAAGCAGAAAAACATTAGTATGGACATCAAAAATGGCCTAATAAAGTTACAGGAAGCGATAGAAGTAATTTTCGAAGGCAGAACCCAAAGGAAGGAACAAACGAAAAATACCAGCGAAATCCCCAGCATAGGAGAGCAAAATGCAGCATTAAC
This sequence comes from Argyra leucocephala, assembly GCA_963942445.1. Taxonomy (NCBI): domain Eukaryota; kingdom Metazoa; phylum Arthropoda; class Insecta; order Diptera; family Dolichopodidae; genus Argyra; species Argyra leucocephala. Next base: position 65,377,591 of record OZ012679.1, read on the forward strand.
CTCCTCAAATGGTAAGAAACGAGGCAGAGAGATCTATGCAGATGAGCATGGTCAAACCGACACCCCTCCTGCATACAAGAAAGGAAGAGAAGCAGAAGAAAGTGGTTGGACACTTGTGCAAACTAGAACTTCAGCGCAGCGACAACCCAGATCGAACGAAGGTAAAGTACTGCCAGGAAAAAAAGAAGCAGCGAGTAGCCAAAGAACACGGAAGAGAAGAAGTAAGATGTCACACTCGGAAAAGCAGAAGAGTACAAGGCCCCGATCAGAAGCAATACTGATAAAACCCACCACAGGGAAGACTTACGCTGAAATCCTAAAGGAAATAAAAGGAAGGGTAAACCCTGAAAAAAAAGAGATCGAAATCAGAGGAATCCGCAGAACTCAAAATGGGGATGTGCTGCTGGAAATGGGGAAAGGCCCGAAAGAAAAAGGTAAATTCACCAAGGAGTTACAGGAAGCTCTAGGGACCTCGGCTAGTGTAAGGAATCTCACACCAAAGACTGCGATAGAGATTAAAGACTTGGATTGTGTAACAACCATTGAGGAAGTTCAAAAGGCTATAAATAAGGAATTAACGGAAGTTGTCGAATGCAAAATACATTTGACAGCACCAAATGGCAGGGAACAGATAACTGCGGTTGTAGTTATGGAAGAAAGCGATGCCAAAAAATTACTGGTAACATCGAAAATAAAAATTGGATGGATCAGATGCAGAATTAGGGAGAGAACAGAAGTTAAGCGATGCTACAAATGCCTTAACTTCGGCCACTTAAGGAGGCAATGCAAATATGAAGATCGTAGAGACTGCTGCTACAAGTGCGGACAAAAAGGACACACAGTCAAAAACTGTAAACAAAAGGCAAGGTGCTTTTTGTGTGCAGAAATAAAAGCAGAAAGTCTGGAGCACGTGTCAGGATCCGGTTTGTGTAGAGTGTTTCGAACTGCACTTGAGGAGAGTAAAAAGCATAAAAATAATTAAGCTCTTACAAGGTAATTTGCACAGGAGCAAAACGGCCGATGATCTACTTTTACAGCTCGTCCGAGAAAAGAATATCGACGTAGTAATTATCAGCGAGCAGTACAAAAATAAAGATTATCAGAATTGGTTCTCGGATGTCACAAGTACAGCAGCCATCTGGGTAGTAAATCAAGGGAAAATACAAATTAACAGCCATGGAGCCGGAAATGGGTTTGTATGGATCACAAACGGCAAAGAAACAATAATAAGCTGTTACCTAACTCCAAATCAAACGGCACAGGAATATCGATAAAGAAAATGGAGCAATTAGAAGATAAGATAATAGAACTAGGAGGAAATGTAGTAGTCGCCGGTGACTTCAATGGTAAAGCAGTGGAGTGGGGATTGCCAGTTACAGATAACAGGGGAAGGCAAATTTTGGAAATGGTAGCAAGACAAAATTTAATTGTGTTAAACTCAGGAAATACCAGCACATTCAGGAGACCCGGGTACACCGAAACTATACCCGATATATCCCTAGCAACAGAAGAACTTGCTAACAACATAGAAAACTGGATGGTTCTAGAGGATTATACTGGCAGCGATCATCAGTATATACAATTCGAAATATGCACGAGAAGGAGAGAAAGAAATCGCAACAACCAGCGAGAAGGTACATGGAACGTCAATAAGCTGGATAAAGAAAAAATGGCCGGTGTAATAAGGAGAAATCTAGAAAGAGTAATGCAAGTGCCACAGAACGAAACAGGCAGAGAACGAGCAGAAGCAGTGGTGAAAGTTACTATGGACACCATCGCAAGAGCTTGTGAAGAATCAATGCCCAAGAAGTTTGGAAATAGAAACAGATGCCCTGTATACTGGTGGACAGAAGAAATAGCGGAATTGAGAAGAAAATGTTTGCGTCTCCGCCGCATAGCACAGCGACAGAGAAATGGAGCAGCAGAAACAAGCAAACTAGAGGAATATAGAATAGCGAGAAAAACGCTCAGAATTATAATAAAGAAGAGTAAAATGAAAAACTGGAAAAGTTTGTGTGAAGAAGTAAACAATGATCCCTGGGGACTTGGATACAAAATTGTAATGAAAAGAATCAGAGCACCAGCATCAGAAAATCAGCTAGAAGCGGACGTTATGGAAAATATTGTAAACGCACTTTTCCCTACACACCCTAGAAGAAATGTATTGCAGAGGCACGAAGAACCAGGAGAAGCCCCAATTTTTACACAAATAGAACTAGAAGATGCAGTAAAATGTATGAAAAACAAGAAAGCCCCCGGACCTGATAGAATACCAGCAGAGGTCATCAAATTAGTAGCTTCGAATAATCCACAAATGATGCTGAATATGTATAATTGCTGCCTAAAAGAAGGAGTATTCAGCAAAAGGTGGAAAGAAGCAAGACTGGTTTTAACTGACAAAGCTAAAGGAGTAAGAGGAGCAGCATCGTCATACAGGCCACTATGTATGTTAGATACGGCCGGGAAACTCTTCGAAAGGTTAATAAAAACAAGACTGCAAGCAGCAATTCATACAGCTGGTGGATTAGCGAACACACAGTTCGGGTTCAGAAAGGGAAGGTCGACCGTTGACGCTATCAAGGTGGTAACAGAAACTGCGGAAGCCACACGAATGGAAACACATCACTCGAGGAAAATAGTTCTACTTGTTACCTTGGATGTCAAAAATGCCTTTAATTCGGCAAGATGGACTGACATCATAGACGCATTACAAAAAAAGTTTACTATACCTACGTACCTTCTGAAAGTTCTAATAGATTACTTAAGCGAGCGAAGATTGATATACAACACGGTAGATGGAAAGAGGATAAAGGATCTTACGGCAGGAGTAGCACAAGGATCAATACTAGGACCAGAACTATGGAATGTTCTGTACAACAGTCTATTATGTATGGAAATGCCTGAAAATATACAGCTAGTAGGTTATGCTGATGATATAGCAGCTATTATAACGGCACGGGATATAGCAGAATCACAGATTAGGCTGAATCAAGTTATGAGAAGAGTGTATAGTTGGATGAGGGAACATAGATTAGAATTAGCAACGGCAAAAACAGAAATCGTTATGTTAACTAAGAAAAGAATACCAACTATAATTCCAATGCAAGTAGGTCCAGAAACAATAATGACCAAAGAATCAGCAAATTACTTAGGAGTTACTATTGATACAAGGCTAACATTTTGGCAACAAATCCAAAAAGTAGCAGATAAAGCAGCAGAAGCTACAATCAAGCTAAGCAAACTTATGGCAAACATTGGAGGACCCAAACCAGAAAAAAGACGAATCATTATGAAAACCGCAGAATCAATCCTTCTATACGGAGCTGAAATCTGGGCACATGCGATGGACAAGAGGTATTGTAAAAAACGCATAGCAGCGGTGCAACGAAGAGGGGCTCTCCGAGTCTCGTGCTCCTATCGAAAAGTTTCACATTCGGCGGTCATGGTAATCGCGGGCGTGATTCCGATTGATTTGCTAGCGCAAGAACGAAGAAATATATATATAAGGGATCAAGCAACGAGCCGAGATGTCATTGTAGCAGAGGAAAGAAGGTACACGATGACAAGATGGCAAGAACACTGGAGTAATGATCAGCACGGGCGATGGACGGCTAGATTAATCCCACAAGTAGAAGTCTGGTTTAACCGACACCATGGAGAAGTAAATTTTTACATCACTCAGTTCCTATCAGGCCACGGATATTTTCGATCCTACCTCTACAAGATGGGCAAAGTAAACAATCCAGGATGCAGTCACTGCAGCGCAACACATGACACAGCGCATCACACTGTTTTTGAATGTGATTTAGCAGAAACAGAAAGAGAATCTTTAATAGTAGCAGTAGGAGAATTAACATCAGAAAATATAATTTCTGTAATGCTTGAAAACCAAGAAAAATGGAATGCAATAGCTAAATACATAGAATTAATACTACGCAGGAAGAAAGAGCTCAGATATTTAGAGGACCTAGAAGAAGAATCATAAAAGAAAATTAAAAAAAAGGAACAAGCACGGCCCAACTTGAAGTAATGCGAAAGCGGTTCCGGGTTGGTTTCACCGTGGAAAAAGGAGGTGGTGTATTTGGTGAGTAGACCGAACAAAATCATGGGAGTCTCACATACCCTTGAAGTGCGGACCCTTCAAGATACCTATAAAAGGTTTTCACCACCGACCTACGAAAAAAAGAAAAAAAAAAAAAAAATTATTATTATTATTATTATTATTATTATTATTATTATTATTATTATTATTATTATTATTATTATTATTATTATTATTATTATTATTATTATTATTATTATTATTATTATTATTATTATTATTATTATTATTATTATTATTATTATTATTATTATTATTATTATTATTATTATTATTATTATTATTATTATTATTAATATTATTATTATTATTATTATTATTATTATTATTATTATTATTATTATTATTATTATTATTATTATTGGCTAGTGTAAGGAATCTCACACCAAAGACTGCGATAGAGATTAAAGACTTGGATTGTGTAACAACCATTGAGGAAGTTCAAAAGGCTATAAATAAGGAATTAACGGAAGTTGTCGAATGCAAAATACATTTGACAGCACCAAATGGCAGGGAACAGATAACTGCGGTTGTAGTTATGGAAGAAAGCGATGCCAAAAAATTACTGGTAACATCGAAAATAAAAATTGGATGGATCAGATGCAGAATTAGGGAGAGAACAGAAGTTAAGCGATGCTACAAATGCCTTAACTTCGGCCACTTAAGGAGGCAATGCAAATATGAAGATCGTAGAGACTGCTGCTACAAGTGCGGACAAAAAGGACACACAGTCAAAAACTGTAAGCAAAAGGCAAGGTGCTTTTTGTGTGCAGAAATAAAAGCAGAAAGTCTGGAGCACGTGTCAGGATCCGGTTTGTGTAGAGTGTTTCGAACTGCACTTGAGGAGAGTAAAAAGCATAAAAATAATTAAGCTCTTACAAGGTAATTTGCACAGGAGCAAAACGGCCGATGATCTACTTTTACAGCTCGTCCGAGAAAAGAATATCGACGTAGTAATTATCAGCGAGCAGTACAAAAATAAAGATTATCAGAATTGGTTCTCGGATGTCACAAGTACAGCAGCCATCTGGGTAGTAAATCAAGGGAAAATACAAATTAACAGCCATGGAGCCGGAAATGGGTTTGTATGGATCACAAACGGCAAAGAAACAATAATAAGCTGTTACCTAACTCCAAATCAAACGGCACAGGAATATCGACAGAAAATGGAGTAACTAGAAGATAAGATAATAGAACTAGGAGGAAATGTAGTAGTCGCCGGTGACTTCAATGCTAAAGCAGTGGAGTGGGGATTGCCAGTTACAGATAACAGGGGAAGGCAAATTTTGGAAATGGTAGCAAGACAAAATTTAATTGTGTTAAACTCAGGAAATACCAGCACATTCAGGAGACCCGGGTACACCGAAACTATACCCGATATATCCCTAGCAACAGAAGAACTTGCTAACAACATAGAAAACTGGATGGTTCTAGAGGATTATACTGGCAGCGATCATCAGTATATACAATTCGAAATATGCACGAGAAGGAGAGAAAGAAATCGCAACAACCAGCGAGAAGGTACATGGAACGTCAATAAGCTGGATAAAGAAAAAATGGCCGGTGTAATAAGGAGAAATCTAGAAAGAGTAATGCAAGTGCCACAGAACGAAACAGGCAGAGAACGAGCAGAAGCAGTGGTGAAAGTTACTATGGACACCATCGCAAGAGCTTGTGAAGAATCAATGCCCAAGAAGTTTGGAAATAGAAACAGATGCCCTGTATACTGGTGGACAGAAGAAATAGCGGAATTGAGAAGAAAATGTTTGCGTCTCCGCCGCATAGCACAGCGACAGAGAAATGGAGCAGCAGAAACAAGCAAAATAGAGGAATATAGAATAGCGAGAAAAACGCTCCGAATTATAATAAAGAAGAGTAAAATGAAAAACTGGAAAAGTTTGTGTGAAGAAGTAAACAATGATCCCTGGGGACTTGGATACAAAATTGTAATGAAAAGAATCAGAGCACCAGCATCAGAAAATCAGCTAGAAGCGGACGTTATGGAAAATATTGTAAACACACTTTTCCCTACACACCCTAGAAGAAATGTATTGCAGAGGCACGAAGAACCAGGAGAAGCCCCAATTTTTACACAAATAGAACTAGAAGATGCAGTAAAATGTATGAAAAACAAGAAAGCCCCCGGACCTGATAGAATACCAGCAGAGGTCATCAAATTAGTAGCTTCGAATAATCCACAAATGATGCTGAATATGTATAATTGCTGCCTAAAAGAAGGAGTATTCAGCAAAAGGTGGAAAGAAGCAAGACTGGTTTTAATTGACAAAGCTAAAGGAGTAAGAGGAGCAGCATCGTCATACAGGCCACTATGTATGTTAGATACGGCCGGGAAACTCTTCGAAAGGTTAATAAAAACAAGACTGCAAGCAGCAATTCATACAGCTGGTGGATTAGCGAACACACAGTTCGGGTTCAGAAAGGGAAGGTCGACTGTTGACGCTATCAAGGTGGTAACAGAAACTGCGGAAGCCACACGAATGGAAACACATCACTCGAGAAAAATAGTTCTACTTGTTACCTTGGATGTCAAAAATGCCTTTAATTCGGCAAGATGGACTGACATCATAGACGCATTACAAAATAAGTTTACTATACCTACGTACCTTCTGAAAGTTCTAATAGATTACTTAAGCGAGCGAAGATTGATATACAACACGGTAGATGGAAAGAGGATAAAGGATCTTACGGCAGGAGTAGCACAAGGATCAATACTAGGACCAGAACTATGGAATGTTCTGTACAACAGTCTATTATGTATGGAAATGCCTGAAAATATACAGCTAGTAGGTTATGCTGATGATATAGCAGCTATTATAACGGCACGGGATATAGCAGAATCACAGATTAGGCTGAATCAAGTTATGAGAAGAGTGTATAGTTGGATGAGGGAACATAGATTAGAATTAGCAACGGCAAAAACAGAAATCGTTATACTAACTAAGAAAAGAATACCAACTATAATTCCAATGCAAGTAGGTCCAGAAACAATAATGACCAAAGAATCAGCAAATTACTTAGGAGTTACTATTGATACAAGGCTAACATTTTGGCAACAAATCCAAAAAGTAGCAGATAAAGCAGCAGAAGCTACAATCAAGCTAAGCAAACTTATGGCAAACATTGGAGGACCCAAACCAGAAAAAAGACGAATCATTATGAAAACCGCAGAATCAATCCTTCTATACGGAGCTGAAATCTGGGCACATGCGATGGACAAGAGGTATTGTAAAAAACGCATAGCAGCGGTGCAACGAAGAGGGGCTCTCCGAGTCGCGTGCTCCTATCGAACAGTTTCACATTCGGCGGTCATGGTAATCGCGGGCGTGATTCCGATTGATTTGCTAGCGCAAGAACGAAGAAATATATATATAAGGGATCAAGCAACGAGCCGAGATGTCATTGTAGCAGAGGAAAGAAGGTACACGATGACAAGATGGCAAGAACACTGGAGTAATGATCAGCACGGGCGATGGACGGCTAGATTAATCCCACAAGTAGAAGTCTGGTTTAACCGACACCATGGAGAAGTAAATTTTTACATCACTCAGTTCCTATCAGGCCACGGATATTTTCGATCCTACCTCTACAAGATGGGCAAAGTAAACAATCCAGGATGCAGTCACTGCAGCGCAACACATGACACAGCGCATCACACTTTTTTCGAATGTGATTTAGCAGAAACAGAAAGAGAATCTTTAATAGTAGCAGTAGGAGAATTAACATCAGAAAATATAATTTCTGTAATGCTTGAAAACCAAGAAAAATGGAATGCAATAGCTAAATACATAGAATTAATACTACGCAGGAAGAAAGAGCTCAGATATTTAGAGGACCTAGAAGAAGAATCATAAAAGAAAATTAAAAAAAAGGAACAAGCACGGCCCAACTTGAAGTAATGCGAAAGCGGTTCCGGGTTGGTTTCACCGTGGGAAAAGGAGGTGGTGTATTTGGTGAGTAGACCGAACAAGATCATGGGAGTCTCACATACCCTTGAAGTGCGGACCCTTCAAGATACCTATAAAAGGTTTTCACCACCGACCTACGAAAAAAAAAAAAAAAAAAAAAAAAAAAAAAAAAAAAAAAAAAAAAAAAAATTATTATTATTATTATTATTATTATTATTATTATTATTATTATTATTATTATTATTATTATTATTATTATTATTATTATTATTATTATTATTATTATTATTATTATTATTATTATTATTATTATTATTATTATTATTATTATTATTATTATTATTATTATTATTATTATTATTATTATTATTATTATTATTATTATTATTATTATTATTATTATTATTATTATTATTATTATTATTATTATTATTATTATTATTATTATTATTATTATTATTATTATTATTATTATTATTATTATTATTATTATTATTATTATTATTATTATTATTATTATTATTATTATTATTATTATTATTATTATTATTATTATTATTATTATTATTATTATTATTATTATTATTATTATTATTATTATTATTATTATTATTATTGATGCGCATCGGCGAAGAAGAGGTGCAGACAAGACGGGCGGTAAAATATCTCGGCATCATGATTGACAGCAGGCTAAATTACTTTGAGCAGATCAAGAAGACTGCTGACAGGGCCGCAAATGGTGTCATGGCGCTGGCTCGATTGATGGCCAACATAGGTGGACCAAGATCGAGTCGGAGGCGGCTACTGATGTCCGCGGTCCAATCAGTCTTGCTGTATGGTGCCGAGATATGGGGTCATGCTATCGCAAAGGAGTGCTATCGGATAAGGCTGGGTCGGGTCCAAAGGCTGGCGGCGTTGCGAGTGGCGTCTGCTTACAGAACTGTCTCGGAGCCAGCTGTCCTGGTTATCGCTGGCGTCATTCCAATTGCCCTACTCGCAAGGGAGCGTCAGGCGATATACCGGAGAAAGGCCGAAGGAAATATAGAGTCAGTGCAGAAGGAAGAGCGGAATCGCACGCTTCGGCAATGGCAGGAGAACTGGGAACTGGAGGAACGAGGGATATGGACGAGGCGGCTCATCGGGGAGGTTACCCCATGGGTAGAAACACGACATGGAGAGGTAGATTACTACTTCACTCAGCTGCTGAGTGGACATGGATACTTTCGGGCCTATCTGCACAAGATGGGGAAGGCACGTTCAGCGGAGTGCATATATTGCCACATGCACGATGATGCTGAGCACACTTTTTTCATCTGTGAAAGGTGGGCTCGAGAGCGTGTGCAGCTAAGGGAAGTTGTACCGCGGTTCTCTCCGGACACAGTGGTGGGCCACATTTTACAGGGTAGGGGAGCGTGGGACAGTTTGTCACTCTTTGCGCAGAAAATACTGCGGAAAAAGAAGGTGGACCTAGACACCACAGAGGTCCAACCTACAGACTTTGGCTAGGCAGCAGCCTTCAAGGCGATGGCATTGGACCTAGCCCGAAGTAATGTGACAAACGGTTCCAGGCTAGTGTCCGTGGAGAGCGGGAGGTTTTTTAGTCGGTATGCCCAATATGGGAGACTCCGACATTTGTTGGACGCACGTGCGCCCTCCATCCATAAAGGATTTTCCCTTCTAAAAAAAAAAAAAAAAAAAAAAAAAAAAAAAAAAAAAAAATTATTATTATTATTATTATTATTATTATTATTATTATTATTATTATTATTATTATTATTATTATTATTATTATTATTATTATTATTATTATTATTATTATTATTATTATTATTATTATTATTATTATTATTATTATTATTATTATTATTATTATTATTATTATTATTATTATTATTATTATTATTATTATTATTATTATTATTATTATTATTATTATTATTATTATTATTATTATTATTATTATTATTATTATTATTATTATTATTATTATTATTATTATTATTATTATTATTATTATTATTATTATTATTATTATTATTATTATTATTATTATTATTATTATTATTATTATTATTATTATTATTATTATTATTATTATTATTATTATTATTATTATTATTATTATTATTATTATTATTATTATTATTATTATTATTATTATTATTATTATTATTATTATTATTATTATTTGGCCTTTATAGAAATGGAGGAAAAAGACGCCAGGGAACTCCTGAAGACAGCAAAGATCAGAATAGGGCTAGTCAGATGTAGAATACGGGAAAGAACACCAGTAGTGCGCTGTTATAGGTGCATGAACTTTGGACACTTCAGAAGAGACTGCAAAGAGCCTAACCGAGAGGATACGTGCTATAAATGTGGACAGAAAGGTCACAAGATTAAAAGCTGCACGCAAGCTGCGAAATGCATCCTGTGTACGGAAATTAAGGCAAAGGCAACGAGCCATGTGTCAGGTACGAAAGACTGCAGTGCATTTCGGAGAGCTCTTGAGGAAGTCAGGAAAAATAGAAAAAATAGAAGATGATAAAAGTTCTTCAAGGAAATATGCATAGAAGTCGAGTAGCAGATGATCTCTTAACACAGATCACGCTAGAAAAAGAAATTGATGTTCTAATAATCAGCGAGCAGTACGTCCACCGGAGCAGAAACAACTGGTTCTCAGATGTCACCGACACGGCGGCAATCTGGATCCCAAACCCTGGAAAAATACACGCATTGGAACATGGGGCCGGAAATGGCTTCGTTTGGGTTAAGAGTAGCCAGTTCACCATCATAAGCTGCTATTTAACACCAAACCAAACGGCGCAGGAATACCAGGAGATGATCGAGAATCTAGAGGACGCAGTATCGGAACAAGAGGGGCAGAAAATTATTGGTGGCGATTTTAATGCAAAAGCAGTGGAGTGGGGAATGCCCACCACGAACAGCAGAGGATCGCAGATTTTAGACATGGCAGCCAGACAAGGGCTGATAATCATAAACTCCGGAAGCACAACAACGTTTCGGCGACCAGGGTACGCAGAAACAATACCGGACATCTCCCTGGCTACACAGAATATAGCGGCATTTATTACTGATTGGGTAGTTATGGAGGACTACACAGGGAGCGATCATCAGTACATTACGTTCAATATAAATATTAGAGAAGAAATGATATCCGAGAGCACAACGGAAAGTTCTAGATATAACGTGAATAAACTCGATACTAGAAGATTGAGTGAATCACTTAGATATAGCCTAGGTGACACAATGCAGGCAGGTGTAGAGCTAGAAGGTAGGATAAAAGCTGAGGCAGTGGTAGAGCAGACAATGAGTGCACTCATACTAGCCTGCGAGGAGTCAATGCCGCGAAAGAGGAAATTTACAAAAAGAAAACCGGTATACTGGTGGAATGAAGAAATAGCGGAGCTACGAAGAAGGTGTCAGCATCTTCGAAGAATTGCACAGCGATCACGGAACAGAGCGGATGCAACGGAAAAAATGGCAGCATATAAAATAAGCCGCAAAACACTCAGGAAAACCATAAAATTGAGCAAAAAGGTTGAATGGAAAAAGCTTTGCGAAGATGTAAACAGTGACCCTTGGGGGCTAGGATACAAGATAGTCATGAAGAAGTTGAAAATAGCTACAGCAACAAATTCAATCGAAGAGAGCTCGATGGAAAATATAGTAGATATTTTATTCCCAGCGCACCCGATAAGAAACTGGAGTGATGTGATGGTTTCACCAGAGGAAGTACCAGCTTTCACGCAGGAGGAACTTGTGGAAGCAACAAAAACTATGAAGAATAAGAAAGCTCCAGGCCCTGACGGGATTCCAGCGGAAGTCATCAAAGCCGTGGTGGAAACTTGCCCGCAAATGATGCTGAATATGTACAACACATGTCTAAAAGAAGGCGTTTTCAGCAAAAGATGGAAGGTAGCTCGACTTGTCTTAATCGACAAAGGGAAAGGCAGCAGAGTCTCACCGTCCTCGTTCAGACCACTGTGTATGCTGGACACGGCTGGAAAGCTCCTCGAAAGGCTATTGAAACCCAGAATAGAAGAGGCGATACGAACGACCGGTGGTCTGTCAGATATGCAATTCGGATTCAGACAAGGAAGATCAACAATAGATGCAATACGAGTTGTAATGGAAAAGGTAGAAGCGGCGGAAGCAAGGAACCATTTCTCAAGAAGAATAGTTGTCTTTGTTACCTTGGACGTGAAAAACGCCTTCAACTCGGCAAGATGGGAAGACATGATTGATGCCCTGGAAAAAAATTTCAGCATTCCAGCATATCTGCTCAGGATGGTAAAAGACTACCTGAGAGAACGCAGCCTTCAGTATGAAACCAAGATCGGCAGTGTAATCAAAAGCGTAACATCCGGCGCAGCACAAGGATCGATCCTAGGACCGGACCTGTGGAATATATTATACAATAGCTTGCTGGAGGCAGAAATGCCAGATGATATAACTCTAGTAGGCTTTGCAGACGACCTAGGTGCAATAATATCAGCTCGGACCATGGAAGATGCGCAAATCAGGTTGAATCAAGTCATGAGAAGAGTGAGTAGCTGGATGAACAGACACGGCTTAGAGCTTGCGGAAGCAAAAACCGAAATTGTCCTACTCACAAAAAAGAGGATGAGAACCATTGTGCCAATGGAAGTGGGGCCTGTGGTCATTCAAACTAAGGAAGCTTCGAGGTATCTTGGTGTCATGTTGGATACCAAACTAAATTTTTGGAGGCATATCAAAAAAGCTACAGACAAGGCGGCCGTGATAACCAAGAATTTGAGCAGATTAATGGCGAACATCGGTGGACCTTCACCGTGCAAAAGGAGGCTGTTAATGTCCACGACACATTCAGTGCTCTTGTACGGTGCGGAGATTTGGGCAGATGCCCTAAATAGAGAGTATTGCCGGAAGCCCATGGAAGCGGTACAACGAAGAGGGGCTCTGCGGGTAGCGTGCTCCTACCGGACGGTCTCATACCCAGCTGTAAATGTTATTGCAGGCGTGATACCGATAACATTGTTAGCCCGAGAGAGGAAGCAGATATATAATAGGGCTGCGGGAAGAGACAGAAAAGAAGTGTCAGGAGACGCGAGGAGACAAAGCCTAGAAAAATGGCAAGAACAATGGAATGGGGAACACAGAGGACGCTGGACCGCAAGATTGATACCACAACTAGCGGTTTGGGTTAACCGGAGGCACGGCGAAGTGAACTTCTATACCACGCAAATGCTCTCGGGGCATGGATACTTTCGAGCTTATTTATTCAGAATGAATAAAGTAAACAGTCCGCGATGTCGCCAATGCGACACAGCGGAAGATACGGTCGAGCATACTTTTTTCGAGTGCGACGTCGCAGCGGAGGAAAGAAGCGTTCTAACTCGAATCGTAGGGGATGTTACGCCGGATAATATAACCACCATAATGATAGACACGGAAGAAAATTGGAACGCCGTGTCAGTCTACGTCGAGGCGGTATTACGAAAGAAGAAGAGACTGGGCTACTTAGAAGACTCGGAATAGATCTTCTAAGTTAGGAAATAGACCTCAGTGTAGTCTGGTTTCTGCTTTTGAGTCTGGCGTGGTCTGCTTGGCACCAATGGCATACAGGCTTACTGGTGCCGCAGTTTTGTTTGTGTTAAATTAACAACAAATTTAACTCTGCGACACTAGTTACTGCTGATGCTGTCGGCGTGTGGTAGATCTCGGTAGACTTATGAGCGAAATTAGATAAAACGTGTCGCTGTTTTGTTATGTAGCACAGTAGTACTGTTTTTTTGTTATTTTTGTTACATATGGAAGTAGATAGTAACTCGCCAAATAGTTGGGCCTACGCAAAACGACTTTGGGAGCCAAGTAGCTATTTGTAGAATAGATGTAGAACAGAAATAACCTAGTCCAGCATCTTGAGGCAGCTTGACATGCTGGAAGCTGCTTCAAGACAGCACTTCTAGGAACTATGTAGCTCTGTATAGAATAGTTTTTAGTTTTCTAGTTATTTGTTAGAATAGATGTAAACAGAAAGAACCTAGTCCAGCGTTTTGAGGCAGCTTGACATGTTGGAAGCTACTTCAAGACAGCACCTCTAGGGATTATATAGCTCTGTTTAGAATAGTTTTGTTTTGTAAATGGGAAATAACCTAGCCATAATAGAAAAGGCTTAGAAAATTAATATTGTCTTAGTAATAATATTAGAAGAGGGACAGTAGATTTTATTTTTCTGTCTGCCGCTGTCGATAGATATATGCAGAGAAGAGCGAACGGGATAATTCACACGGAAACACCGAAGTCAGCACTTTTTCGCCAGTTTGAAGAAATGCTAACGCGGTTCCAAACTGGGATATACATCGTGGGTCAAGGGAACAGATGGTGGGGGTTTTTAGCCGGTCGGTTGGTTCCTTTTTTGCAGTGCGTCTTAGTGTAATGCAAAAAGAAACCGACCAACCCGGCACTCGGTAGTCTGTTAAGCAGATTTTCCCCGCGACACCATCTATAACCGTAAAAAAGCAAAAAAAAAAAAAAAAAAAAAATTATTATTATTATTATTATTATTATTATTATTATTATTATTATTATTATTATTATTATTATTATTATTATTATTATTATTATTATTATTATTATTATTATTATTATTATTATTATTATTATTATTATTATTATTATTATTATTATTATTATTATTATTATTATTATTATTATTATTATTATTATTATTATTATTATTATTATTATTATTATTATTATTATTATTATTATTATTATTATTATTATTATTATTATTATTATTATTATTATTATTATTATTATTATTATTATTATTATTATTATTATTATTATTATTATTATTATTATTATTATTATTATTATTATTATTATTATTATTATTATTATTATTATTATTATTATTATTATTATTATTATTATTATTATTATTATTATTATTATTATTATTATTATTATTATTATTATTATTATTATTATTATTATTATTATTATTATTATTATTATTATTATTATTATTATTATTATTATTATTATTATTATTATTATTATTATTATTATTATTATTATTATTATTATTATTATTATTATTATTATTATTATTATTATTATTATTATTATTATTATTATTATTATTATTATTATTATTATTATTATTATTATTATTATTATTATTATTATTATTATTATTATTATTATTATTATTATTATTATTATTATTATTATTATTATTATTATTATTATTATTATTATTATTATTATTATTATTATTAATATTATTATTATTATTATTATTATTATTATTATTATTATTATTATTATTATTATTATTATTGGGTATTATTGGATATTATAAGGTAAAAGCGAATATTTGGCGCTCTAACTAAATAAAACAAGTTGGTGCAGGACGGGCGTGTATTACTCGTACAAGCGCGAAATGCTCAAAATCCAAGCGCGTCTGTATTCGTAGCGAGCGGCGACTTGGTCGGCGTCTGTACTCCATGTTAGGAGCGGCCGGAATTAAAAACGGAGATGAGTAACTCCATAAAGACTCAGTTTATAAATATGCAATGGATAAAACAATATATATAAATACCCCAGGCGGTAATCTAGCTATGCTAGAGAATCCATCCTCCAAGGAGGCCGATCCCACGGATTCTGGGGGGGATCGCTTATTGCTAAAAAATAAATCTGTGCCAAATGACCCGGCTAGCAACCGGCGCTTAGAGGTATGCGGGCCTCTAAGTGTTAAATATGTTACCGAAGAACAGAAGAAACAAAAGCAGCAACCAAAAATGGGAAGTTACCCATTTCAAAGAAGCAACAAAATAGCTCGTTCTCCAATTAAAGGAGCATCAGCCGAACTCACTAAATGCAGTAAGAAACTGATCATCATACCAGAAAAGACGGTAAATGGAAGAACGCCGAAAGAAGGTATACACAAATTATCAGTTTCCCAAATTGAAATATCAAGGAAAATCCCTGAAGATATGGAGGAACAGCAACTTCAGAAAATACAACATCTGACAGAAATCATGCTGCAAGCTGCTGCCAAGCAGAAAAACATTAGTATGGACATCAAAAATGGCCTAATAAAGTTACAGGAAGCGATAGAAGTAATTTTCGAAGGCAGAACCCAAAGGAAGGAACAACCGAAAAATACCAGCGAAATCCCCAGCATAGGAGAGCAAAATGCAGCATTAACCTCCTCAAATGGTAAGAAACGAGGCAGAGAGATCTATGCAGATGAGCATTGTCAAACCGACACCCCTCCTGCATACAAGAAAGGAAGAGAAGCAGAAGAAGAAAGTGGTTGGACACTTGTGCAAACTAGAACTTCAGCGCAGCGACAACCCAGATCGAACGAAGGTAAAGTACTGCCAGGAAAAAAAGAAGCAGCGAGTAGCCAAAGAACACGGAAGAGAAGAAGTAAGATGTCACACTCGGAAAAGCAGAAGAGTACAAGGCCCCGATCAGAAGCAATACTGATAAAACCCACCACAGGGAAGACTTACGCTGAAATCCTAAAGGAAATAAAAGGAAGGGTAAACCCTGAAAAAACAGAGATCGAAATCAGAGGAATCCGCAGAACTCAAAATGGGGATCTGCTGCTGGAAATGGGGAAAGGCCCGAAAGAAAAAGGTAAATTCACCAAGGAGTTACAGGAAGCTCTAGGGACTTCGGCTAGTGTAAGGAATCTCACACCAAAGACTGCGATAGAGATTAAAGACTTGGATTGTGTAACAACCATTGAGAAAGTTCAAAAGGCTATAAATAAGGAATTAACGGAAGTTGTCGAATGCAAAATACATTTGACAGCACCAAATGGCAGGGAACAGATAACTGCGGTTGTAGTTATGGAAGAAAGCGATGCCAAAAAATTACTGGTATCATCGAAAATAAAAATTGGATGGATCAGATGCAGAATTAGGGAGAGAACAGAAGTTAAGCGATGCTACAAATGCCTTAACTTCGGCCACTTAAGGAGGCAATGCAAATATGAAGATCGTAGAGACTGCTGCTACAAGTGCGGACAAAAAGGACACACAGTCAAAAACTGTAAACAAAAGGCAAGGTGCTTTTTGTGTGCAGAAATAAAAGCAGAAAGTCTGGAGCACGTGTCAGGATCCGGTTTGTGTAGAGTGTTTCGAACTGCACTTGAGGAGAGTAAAAAGCATAAAAATAATTAAGCTCTTACAAGGTAATTTGCACAGGAGCAAAACGGCCGATGATCTACTTTTACAGCTCGTCCGAGAAAAGAATATCGACGTAGTAATTATCAGCGAGCAGTCAAAAATAAAGATTATCAGAATTGGTTCTCGGATGTCACAAGTACAGCAGCCATCTGGGTAGTAAATCAAGGGAAAATACAAATTAACAGCCATGGAGCCGGAAATGGGTTTGTATGGATCACAAACGGCAAAGAAACAATAATAAGCTGTTACCTAACTCCAAATCAAACGGCACAGGAATATCGACAGAAAATGGAGCAATTAGAAGATAAGATAATAGAACTAGGAGGAAATGTAGTAGTCGCCGGTGACTTCAATGGTAAAGCAGTGGAGTGGGGATTGCCAGTTACAGATAACAGGGGAAGGCAAATTTTGGAAATGGTAGCAAGACAAAATTTAATTGTGTTAAACTCAGGAAATACCAGCACATTCAGGAGACCCGGGTACACCGAAACTATACCCGATATATCCCTAGCAACAGAAGAACTTGCTAACAACATAGAAAACTGGATGGTTCTAGAGGATTATACTGGCAGCGATCATCAGTATATACAATTCGAAATATGCACGAGAAGGAGAGAAAGAAATCGCAACAACCAGCGAGAAGGTACATGGAACGTCAATAAGCTGGATAAAGAAAAAATGGCCGGTGTAATAAGGAGAAATCTAGAAAGAGTAATGCAAGTGCCACAGAACGAAACAGGCAGAGAACGAGCAGAAGCAGTGGTGAAAGTTATCCAAGAACCATCGCAAGAGCTTGTGAAGAATCAATGCCCAAGAAGTTTGGAAATAGAAACAGATGCCCTGTATACTGGTGGACAGAAGAAATAGCGGAATTGAGAAGAAAATGTTTGCGTCTCCGCCGCATAGCACAGCGACAGAGAAATGGAGCAGCAGAAACAAGCAAACTAGAGGAATATAGAATAGCGAGAAAAACGCTCAGAATTATAATAAAGAAGAGTAAAATGAAAAACTGGAAAAGTTTGTGTGAAGAAGTAAACAATGATCCCTGGGGACTTGGATACAAAATTGTAATGAAAAGAATCAGAGCACCAGCATCAGAAAATCAGCTAGAAGCGGACGTTATGGAAAATATTGTAAACGCACTTTTCCCTACACACCCTAGAAGAAATGTATTGCAGAGGCACGAAGAACCAGGAGAAGCCCCAATTTTTACACAAATAGAACTAGAAGATGCAGTAAAATGTATGAAAAACAAGAAAGCCCCCGGACCTGATAGAATACCAGCAGAGGTCATCAAATTAGTAGCTTCGAATAATCCACAAATGATGCTGAATATGTATAATTGCTGCCTAAAAGAAGGAGTATTCAGCAAAAGGTGGAAAGAAGCAAGACTGGTTTTAACTGACAAAGCTAAAGGAGTAAGAGGAGCAGCATCGTCATACAGGCCACTATGTATGTTAGATACGGCCGGGAAACTCTTCGAAAGGTTAATAAAAACAAGACTGCAAGCAGCAATTCATACAGCTGGTGGATTAGCGAACACACAGTTCGGGTTCAGAAAGGGAAGGTCGACCGTTGACGCTATCAAGGTGGTAACAGAAACTGCGGAAGCCACACGAATGGAAACACATCACTCGAGGAAAATAGTTCTACTTGTTACCTTGGATGTCAAAAATGCCTTTAATTCGGCAAGATGGACTGACATCATAGACGCATTACAAAATAAGTTTACTATACCTACGTACCTTCTGAAAGTTCTAATAGATTACTTAAGCGAGCGAAGATTGATATACAACACGGTAGATGGAAAGAGGATAAAGGATCTTACGGCAGGAGTAGCACAAGGATCAATACTAGGACCAGAACTATGGAATGTTCTGTACAACAGTCTATTATGTATGGAAATGCCTGAAAATATACAGCTAGTAGGTTATGCTGATGATATAGCAGCTATTATAACGGCACGGGATATAGCAGAATCACAGATTAGGCTGAATCAAGTTATGAGAAGAGTGTATAGTTGGATGAGGGAACATAGATTAGAATTAGCAACGGCAAAAACAGAAATCGTTATGTTAACTAAGAAAAGAATACCAACTATAATTCCAATGCAAGTAGGTCCAGAAACAATAATGACCAAAGAATCAGCAAATTACTTAGGAGTTACTATTGATACAAGGCTAACATTTTGGCAACAAATCCAAAAAGTAGCAGATAAAGCAGCAGAAGCTACAATCAAGCTAAGCAAACTTATGGCAAACATTGGAGGACCCAAACCAGAAAAAAGACGAATCATTATGAAAACCGCAGAATCAATCCTTCTATACGGAGCTGAAATCTGGGCACATGCGATGGACAAGAGGTATTGTAAAAAACGCATAGCAGCGGTGCAACGAAGAGGGGCTCTCCCAGTCGCGTGCTCCTACATTCGGCGGTCATGGTAATCGCGGGCGTGATTCCGATTGATTTGCTAGCGCAAGAACGAAGAAATAAATATATAAGGGATCAAGCAACGAGCCGAGATGTCATTGTAGCAGAGGAAAGAAGGTACACGATGACAAGATGGCAAGAACACTGGAGTAATGATCAGCACGGGCGATGGACGGCTAGATTAATCCCACAAGTAGAAGTCTGGTTTAACCGACACCATGGAGAAGTAAATTTTTACATCACTCAGTTCCTATCAGGCCACGGATATTTTCGATCCTACCTCTACAAGATGGGCAAAGTAAACAATCCAGGATGCAGTCACTGCAGCGCAACACATGACACAGCGCATCACACTTTTTTCGAATGTGATTTAGCAGAAACAGAAAGAGAATCTTTAATAGTAGCAGTAGGAGAATTAACATCAGAAAATATAATTTCTGTAATGCTTGAAAACCAAGAAAAATGGAATGCAATAGCTAAATACATAGAATTAATACTACGCAGGAAGAAAGAGCTCAGATATTTAGAGGACCTAGAAGAAGAATCATAAAAGAAAATTAAAAAAAAGGAACAAGCACGGCCCAACTTGAAGTAATGCGAAAGCGGTTCCGGGTTGGTTTCACCGTGGGAAAAGGAGGTGGTGTATTTGGTGAGTAGACCGAACAAGATCATGGGAGTCTCACATACCCTTGAAGTGCGGACCCTTCAAGATACCTATAAAAGGTTTTCACCACCGACCTACGAAAAAAAAAAAAAAAAAAAAAAAAAAAAAAATTATTATTATTATTATTATTATTATTATTATTATTATTATTATTATTATTATTATTATTATTATTATTATTATTATTATTATTATTATTATTATTATTATTATTATTATTATTATTATTATTATTATTATTATTATTATTATTATTATTATTATTATTATTATTATTATTATTATTATTATTATTATTATTATTATTATTATTATTATTATTATTATTATTATTATTATTATTATTATTATTATTATTATTATTATTATTATTATTATTATTATTATTATTATTATTATTATTATTATTATTATTATTATTATTATTATTATTATTATTATTATTATTATTATTATTATTATTATTATTATTATTATTATTATTATTATTATTATTATTATTATTATTATTATTATTATTATTATTATTATTATTATTATTATTATTATTATTATTATTATTATTATTATTATTATTATTATTATTATTATTATTATTATTATTATTATATTACTGCTACAGGTGTCTAAATTACGGTCACGTGGCTGGTTCTTGCAGGGGACCTGACCGAAGCAAAGCCTGCTACCGCTGCGGAAAGGAGGGTCATGTTGCTAAGGCCTGTAAAGAAAAGGCACACTGCATACTCTGTGCCGAAGCGGGTGTGCAACAGGAAAGTCTAGGCCACACTCTAGGCACAGGGTTATGCAAGGTGTTCAGAGACGCTCTGAGAAAGGCCAAAGAGACTGGAAAATGATCAGCGTCCTCCAGGCAAACTTAAATCGTAGCCGAGTGGCAGATGACCTCCTGCATCAGCTTGCTCGGGAGAAGAGTTCCGACATACTGCTCATTAGTGAGCAGTATATGGACAGAACCACTTCTTGGTTCTCGGACGAGCTTGGTACGGCGGCCATTTGGATACCTGATGCAGCGAAAATCCCGGTACGAGAGCATGGGCGCGGGCGTGGGTTCGTCTGGGTTAAATACGCGGATATCACATTTATAAGCGTCTATCTGACACCCAACGAAGTCATAGCGGATTTCCGAGCGAAATTGGCGAACCTTGAGGATACGGTTTTGAACACGACGGGTCGCGTAGTGATTGGTGGCGATTTCAACGCTAAGGCAACCGAGTGGGGAATGCCCTACCCTGACTCAAGGGGAAGCGAGGTGTTAGGGTTGGCATCCAGAACCGGTTTACTTGTGCTGAATGTCGGCTCGACATCTACTTTTCGTCGACCGGGGTATTCAGAAACCATTCCCGACGTATCCTTTGCCTGTGAGCGCTTGGCCGCTTTGGTCGAAGGCTGGCATGTGATCGAGGACTACACGGGCAGTGACCATCAGTACATTGTATTCGTGGTCCGTGAGAGGCGGCAACTCCAAAGAACAATAAATAGCAGACCACAGCGCTGGAACATGGGGAGAATTGACGAAGCGGTATTTGCAGCGATCATCCGGGGAGGTGTCCAAATGCAGGTCGAGGGGCAGCCTGCAACCCCTCACCAGGCAGGGCCGTTGGTGGATGCCACTCTACGTCAAATCACCCTAGCCTGCGACCGCTCAATGCCTCGGAGGCGAATTCCTCATGGAAAACAGCCAATGTACTGGTGGACAGCCGAGATAGCTGACCTCCGGAGAGATTGTCTCCGACTGCGGAGAAAGGCTCAGAGAGCTAGAACGGAGGAGGAGGTTAGGATCAGGTCCTCGGACCACAAGGAGAAAAAGCGCCAGTTGCGACGTGCAATCAATCACAGCAAGGCGAGATGCTGGGAAGCACTGAGAGAGGATATAAACTCAGATCCATGGGGCTTAGGTTACAAAATTGTAACCCAGAAAATTGGGGCACTGAAAACCCCTCCGCCCATGGACATGCGGACCACAACGCGCCTAGTTAAAGCCCTCTTTCCAGTGCATCTCCAGCGAGCTGCTAGAGTATACAACCGGGATGGCGCTTCCCCGTTTACAATGGAGGAGCTGGAAGTGGCCATCCAATCTCTCAAGGTCAAGAAGGCCCCAGGTCCAGACGGTATCCAAGGAGAGATATTAAAGCTGGTTTTTCGGTATAATCCGAATATTCTGTTGAGTATGTACAATGCCTGTCTCTCAGCGGGAATTTTCCCCAAGTGTTGGAAGACAGCTAGGCTGGTACTAATCAGCAAGGAGAAAGAAGACCCGGAGCTGCCTTCCTCATACCGTCCGCTCTGCATGCTGGACACTGCGGGAAAGGTTCTTGAGAAGTTACTCAAGCCAAGGCTGTTGTCTGCCATCGAGGCAGCTGGAGGTTTGTCTCCGCGTCAGTACGGTTTCAGGGCTGGTCGTTCCACAGCAGATGCCATTGTGGAAGTCACATCTGCGATGAGCAGGGCCGAGGACCACAACCATTTCTCACGTCGTATAGTCCTCCTTGTGACTTTAGACGTGAAAAATGCGTTTAATTCGGCCAGATGGAGCGACATGCTCCAAGCTCTAGAGCAGGAATTTCGTGTTCCGGAATATCTGCTAGGAATGATCAGCGACTACCTTGACGACCGTACAGTACTCTTCGATACGACTGAAGGACAAGGGAGTATCACTGTCTCTGGAGGTGTAGCACAAGGTTCAATCCTCGGTCCCGACCTTTGGAATGCCGCATACGACAGTCTGTTGCGATTAAACATGCCGGATGAGTCAATGCTGGTCGGATATGCGGACGACGTTGCCGTGCTGATAGCAGCGCGAAACGTGGAGCTCGCCCAATTGAAGCTCAATCAGACCATGCGGTCCATCCTTTCTTGGATGGACAGCCGCGGACTGTCGTTGGCATTGAGCAAGACGGAGGTCGTAGTGCTGACAAAAAGGAGGATGAACCTTGAGCTCCAGATGCGCATCGGCGAAGAAGAGGTGCAGA
Source organism: Argyra leucocephala (assembly GCA_963942445.1). Taxonomy (NCBI): domain Eukaryota; kingdom Metazoa; phylum Arthropoda; class Insecta; order Diptera; family Dolichopodidae; genus Argyra; species Argyra leucocephala. The sequence continues at coordinate 65,400,915 of OZ012679.1, forward strand.
CAAGACGGGCGGTAAAATATCTCGGCATCATGATTGACAGCAGGCTAAATTACTTTGAGCAGATCAAGAAGACTGGGCTAAATTACTTTGAGCAGATCAAGAAGACTGCTGACAGGGCCGCAAATGGTGTCATGGCGCTGGCTCGATTGATGGCCAACATAGGTGGACCAAGATCGAGTCGGAGGCGGCTACTGATGTCCGCGGTCCAATCAGTCTTGCTGTATGGTGCCGAGATATGGGGTCATGCTATCGCAAAGGAGTGCTATCGGATAAGGCTGGGTCGGGTCCAAAGGCTGGCGGCGTTGCGAGTGGCGTCTGCTTACAGAACTGTCTCGGAGCCAGCTGTCCTGGTTATCGCTGGCGTCATTCCAATTGCCCTACTCGCAAGGGAGCGTCAGGCGATATACCGGAGAAAGGCCGAAGGAAATATAGAGTCAGTGCAGAAGGAAGAGCGGAATCGCACGCTTCGGCAATGGCAGGAGAACTGGGAACTGGAGGAACGCGGGATATGGACGAGGCGGCTCATCGGGGAGGTTACCCCATGGGTAGAAAGACGACATGGAGAGGTAGATTACTACTTCACTCAGCTGCTGAGTGGACATGGATACTTTCGGGCCTATCTGCACAAGATGGGGAAGGCACGTTCAGCGGAGTGCATATATTGCCACATGCACGATGATGCTGAGCACACTTTTTTCATCTGTGAAAGGTGGGCTCGAGAGCGTGTGCAGCTAAGGGAAGTTGTACCGCGGTTCTCTCCGGACACAGTGGTGGGCCACATTTTACAGCGTAGGGGAGCGTGGGACAGTTTGTCACTCTTTGCGCAGAAAATACTGCGGAAAAAGAAGGTGGACCTAGACACCACAGAGGTCCAACCTACAGACTTTGGCTAGGCAGCAGCCTTCAAGGCGAAGGCATTGGACCTAGCCCGAAGTAATGTGTCAAACGGTTCCAGGCTAGTGTCCGTGGAGAGCGGGAGGTTTTTTTTAGTCGGTATGCCCAATATGGGAGACTCCGACATTGTTGGACGCACGTGCGCCCTTCATCCATAAAGGATGAAAAAAAAAAAAAAAAATTATTATTATTATTATTATTATTATTATTATTATTATTATTATTATTATTATTATTATTATTATTATTATTATTATTATTATTATTATTATTATTATTATTATTATTATTATTATTATTATTATTATTATTATTATTATTATTATTATTATTATTATTATTATTATTATTATTATTATTATTATTATTATTATTATTATTATTATTATTATTATTATTATTATTATTATTATTATTATTATTATTATTATTATTATTATTATTATTATTATTATTATTATTATTATTATTATTATTATTATTATTATTATTATTATTATTATTATTATTATTATTATTATTATTATTATTATTATTATTATTATTATTATTATTATTATTATTATTATTATTATTATTATTATTATTATTATTATTATTATTATTATTATTATTATTATTATTATTATTATTATTATTATTATTATTATTATTATTATTATTATTATTATTATTATTATTATTATTATTATTATTATTATTATTATTATTATTATTATTATTATTATTATTATTATTATTATTATTATTATTATTATTATTATTATTATTATTATTATTATTATTATTATTATTATTATTATTATTATTATTATTATTATTATTATTATTATTATTATTATTATTATTATTATTATTATTATTATTATTATTATTATTATTATTATTATTATTATTATTATTATTATTATTATTATTATTATTATTATTATTATTATTATTATTATTATTATTATTATTATTATTATTATTATTATTATTATTATTATTATTATTATTATTATTATTATTATTATTATTATTATTATTATTATTATTATTATTATTATTATTATTATTATTATTATTATTATTATTATTATTATTATTATTATTATTATTATTATTATTATTATTATTATTATTATTATTATTATTATTATTATTATTATTATTATTATTATTATTATTATTATTATTATTATTATTATTATTATTATTATTATTATTATTATTATTATTATTATTATTATTATTATTATTATTATTATTATTATTATTATTATTATTATTATTATTATTATTATTATTATTATTATTATTATTATTATTATTATTATTATTATTATTATTATTATTATTATTATTATTATTATTATTATTATTATTATTATTATTATTATTATTATTATTATTATTATTATTATTATTATTATTATTATTATTATTATTATTATTATTATTATTATTATTATTATTATTATTATTATTATTATTATTATTATTATTATTATTATTATTATTATTATTATTATTATTATTATTATTATTATTATTATTATTATTATTATTATTATTATTATTATTATTATTATTCCTCTGCACGATTGCCTACCTCGTCGCGGTGCAGAGGCCGAGTATGGGCAAAGAGTCTTGGGACCCTGTTCAAAGATGAGACCTGAAACCAAATGGCAATCAACAGGGCCGGATTTAGGTGTCATACGTACCGTGCCGATAATCAGCTAGGCTGGGGGCCCTGTATAAAAACTAGCCCAGTCGCAAACGGTGTCCTCAGATATCTGGCAGCCTCTGAGTGTAAAAGCCTTACCCCCGTATGGGAGCTCTGCGGGGGCGGACCGATTTTCTCGCCTTACTCGTGGGAACAAAATATGAATGAAAGAAAAAAAAACCATACTGAGACGATGAAGAAGATGGAGAAGGATGAAGGTACTTCAAGAAGGGGATTTGAGGAGAGCCCATCAAATAGTCCTTTTAGACGGTGCCCGGTATTACTGCGTACACCTCCAACTGCAGCTCGCTCAAATTCCTCACCACCGGCGGTGGTAAGGGAAAATGAGCACGAAGGCAGCATGGAGGCTAATGTCGGAGAAATATTCCAGAAGACTGATGGTGTTCTGGCCAAAATGAGAGCTGCAACTCTCAGGCAAACGAACGTCAGCTCGGAAATAAAAGATGGCATGGCGGTGCTCCAGGATGCCCTGGACACGTTAAAAAGCTTGTGGAGCCGGAAAACATGCACAAAAAGAATGGACAGCGGAACTCAAACGGAGATCCCAAGAAAAATGAGAGACTGTGCTGTCCAGACTGGCGAAAAGAGGGCATTTGATACCACGAAAGCCCAAAAAACGATGACTGTGATGCTGCCAGAAATAGTCACAAGTGGAATGCTGAAAAGAGGAGCTACTAGCCCGGCGGAAAAAGCGGCCATACCTAAAAAGAAGAAAGAGAAGGAAATGACTCCTCCACTTTCCGCCAACGTACAGCAGTGGACAGAAGTAAAGAGGAAAAAGAGGAGGGCCAGGCGAAGAACAAAAAATCTTACAGCCGAAGAGCCTAAGACAAAAGTACCTGAAGCTTCCCAAGAAATTCGAAAGTTAAACCGGAGGAAACAGGTGCGGAAATAAAGGCAATCCGGCAAACACGGGATGGCAAGGTTCTTCTTGAAATCACCGGCCAGAAAAGCTTGGGAAGTTTCACAAAGGCCCTAGAAGATGCAGTGGGCACTCTAGGTAGCGTGAAGAGCATCGTACAGATGAGGTCCGTAGCAGTGAACGATTTGGACTGCCTTACTGAGCGGACTGAAGTGGAGCAGGCACTGAGGAGGGATCTCGGAGATGTCGCAGTAATGAGGGTTGGTCTTACAGCGTCAAATTCGAGGTCACAACTGACAGCCATCGTTGAACTTCCTGAGCAAGCTGCCGAAAAGCTGCTGAAGCAGGGAAGGCTCAAAGTAGGATGGGTTTCTTGCAGGGTTACGTCACGGACCGATGTCAAACGCTGCTACAGGTGTCTAAATTACGGTCACGTGGCTGGTTCTTGCAGGGGACCTGACCGAAGCAAAGCCTGCTACCGCTGCGGAAAGGAGGGTCATGTTGCTAAGGCCTGTAAAGAAAAGGCACACTGCATACTCTGTGCCGAAACGGGTGTGCAACAGGAAAGTCTAGGCCACACTCTAGGCACAGGGTTATGCAAGGTGTTCAGAGACGCTCTGAGAAAGGCCAAAGAGACTGGAAAATGATCAGCGTCCTCCAGGCAAACTTAAATCGTAGCCGAGTGGCAGATGACCTCCTGCATCAGCTTGCTCGGGAGAAGAGTTCCGACATACTGCTCATTAGTGAGCAGTATATGGACAGAACCACTTCTTGGTTCTCGGACGAGCTTGGTACGGCGGCCATTTGGATACCTGATGCAGCGAAAATCCCGGTACGAGAGCATGGGCGCGGGCGTGGGTTCGTCTGGGTTAAATACGCGGATATCACATTTATAAGCGTCTATCTGACACCCAACGAAGTCATAGCGGATTTCCGAGCGAAATTGGCGAACCTTGAGGATACGGTTTTGAACACGACGGGTCGCGTAGTGATTGGTGGCGATTTCAACGCTAAGGCAACCGAGTGGGGAATGCCCTACCCTGACTCAAGGGGAAGCGAGGTGTTAGGGTTGGCATCCAGAACCGGTTTACTTGTGCTGAATGTCGGCTCGACATCTACTTTTCGTCGACCGGGGTATTCAGAAACCATTCCCGACGTATCCTTTGCCTGTGAGCGCTTGGCCGCTTTGGTCGAAGGCTGGCATGTGATCGAGGACTACACGGGCAGTGACCATCAGTACATTGTATTCGTGGTCCGTGAGAGGCGGCAACTCCAAAGAACAATAAATAGCAGACCACAGCGCTGGAACATGGGGAGAATTGACGAAGCGGTATTTGCAGCGATCATCCGGGGAGGTGTCCAAATGCAGGTCGAGGGGCAGCCTGCAACCCCTCACCAGGCAGGGCCGTTGGTGGATGCCACTCTACGTCAAATCACCCTAGCCTGCGACCGCTCAATGCCTCGGAGGCGAATTCCTCATGGAAAACAGCCAATGTACTGGTGGACAGCCGAGATAGCTGACCTCCGGAGAGATTGTCTCCGACTGCGGAGAAAGGCTCAGAGAGCTAGAACGGAGGAGAAGGTTAGGATCAGGTCCTCGGACCACAAGGAGAAAAAGCGCCAGTTGCGACGTGCAATCAATCACAGCAAGGCGAGATGCTGGGAAGCACTGAGAGAGGATATAAACTCAGATCCATGGGGCTTAGGTTACAAAATTGTAACCCAGAAAATTGGGGCACTGAAAACCCCTCCGCCCATGGACATGCGGACCACAACGCGCCTAGTTAAAGCCCTCTTTCCAGTGCATCTCCAGCGAGCTGCTAGAGTATACAACCGGGATGGCGCTTCCCCGTTTACAATGGAGGAGCTGGAAGTGGCCATCCAATCTCTCAAGGTCAAGAAGGCCCCAGGTCCAGACGGTATCCAAGGAGAGATATTAAAGCTGGTTTTTCGGTATAATCCGAATATTCTGTTGAGTATGTACAATGCCTGTCTCTCAGCGGGAATTTTCCCCAAGTGTTGGAAGACAGCTAGGCTGGTACTAATCAGCAAGGAGAAAGGAGACCCGGAGCTGCCTTCCTCATACCGTCCGCTCTGCATGCTGGACACTGCGGGAAAGGTTCTTGAGAAGTTACTCAAGCCAAGGCTGTTGTCTGCCATCGAGGCAGCTGGAGGTTTGTCTCCGCGTCAGTACGGTTTCAGGGCTGGTCGTTCCACAGCAGATGCCATTGTGGAAGTCACATCTGCGATGAGCAGGGCCGAGGACCACAACCATTTCTCACGTCGTATAGTCCTCCTTGTGACTTTAGACGTGAAAAATGCGTTTAATTCGGCCAGATGGAGCGACATGCTCCAAGCTCTAGAGCAGGAATTTCGTGTTCCGGAATATCTGCTAGGAATGATCAGCGACTACCTTGACGACCGTACAGTACTCTTCGATACGACTGAAGGACAAGGGAGTATCACTGTCTCTGGAGGTGCAGCACAAGGTTCAATCCTCGGTCCCGACCTTTGGAATGCCGCATACGACAGTCTGTTGCGATTAAACATGCCGGATGAGTCAATGCTGGTCGGATATGCGGACGACGTTGCCGTGCTGATAGCAGCGCGAAACGTGGAGCTCGCCCAATTGAAGCTCAATCAGACCATGCGGTCCATCCTTTCTTGGATGGACAGCCGCGGACTGTCGTTGGCATTGAGCAAGACGGAGGTCGTAGTGCTGACAAAAAGGAGGATGAACCTTGAGCTCCAGATGCGCATCGGCGAAGAAGAGGTGCAGACAAGACGGGCGGTAAAATATCTCGGCATCATGATTGACAGCAGGCTAAATTACTTTGAGCAGATCAAGAAGACTGCTGACAGGGCCGCAAATGGTGTCATGGCGCTGGCTCGATTGATGGCCAACATAGGTGGACCAAGATCGAGTCGGAGGCGGCTACTGATGTCCGCGGTCCAATCAGTCTTGCTGTATGGTGCCGAGATATGGGGTCATGCTATCGCAAAGGAGTGCTATCGGATAAGGCTGGGTCGGGTCCAAAGGCTGGCGGCGTTGCGAGTGGCGTCTGCTTACAGAACTGTCTCGGAGCCAGCTGTCCTGGTTATCGCTGGCGTCATTCCAATTGCCCTACTCGCAAGGGAGCGTCAGGCGATATACCGGAGAAAGGCCGAAGGAAATATAGAGTCAGTGCAGAAGGAAGAGCGGAATCGCACGCTTCGGCAATGGCAGGAGAACTGGGAACTGGAGGAACGAGGGATATGGACGAGGCGGCTCATCGGGGAGGTTACCCCATGGGTAGAAAGACGACATGGAGAGGTAGATTACTACTTCACTCAGCTGCTGAGTGGACATGGATACTTTCGGGCCTATCTGCACAAGATGGGGAAGGCACGTTCAGCGGAGTGCATATATTGCCACATGCACGATGATGCTGAGCACACTTTTTTCATCTGTGAAAGGTGGGCTCGAGAGCGTGTGCAGCTAAGGGAAGTTGTACCGCGGTTCTCTCCGGACACAGTGGTGGGCCACATTTTACAGGGTAGGGGAGCGTGGGACAGTTTGTCACTCTTTGCGCAGAAAATACTGCGGAAAAAGAAGGTGGACCTAGACACCACAGAGGTCCAACCTACAGACTTTGGCTAGGCAGCAGCCTTCAAGGCGATGGCATAGGACCTAGCCCGAAGTAATGTGACAAACGGTTCCAGGCTAGTGTCCGTGGAGAGCGGGAGGTTTTTTAGTCGGTATGCCCAATATGGGAGACTCCGACATTTGTTGGACGCACGTGCGCCCTTCATCCATAAAGGATTTTCCCTTCTAAACAAAAAAAAAAAAAAAAAAAAAAAAAAATTATTATTATTATTATTATTATTATTATTATTATTATTATTATTATTATTATTATTATTATTATTATTATTATTATTATTATTATTATTATTATTATTATTATTATTATTATTATTATTATTATTATTATTATTATTATTATTATTATTATTATTATTATTATTATTATTATTATTATTATTATTATTATTATTATTATTATTATTATTATTATTATTATTATTATTATTATTATTATTATTATTATTATTATTATTATTATTATTATTATTATTATTATTATTATTATTATTATTATTATTATTATTATTATTATTATTATTATTATTATTATTATTATTATTATTATTATTATTATTATTATTATTATTATTATTATTATTATTATTATTATTATTATTATTATTATTATTATTATTATTATTATTATTATTATTATTATTATTATTATTATTATTATTATTATTATTATTATTATTATTATTATTATTATTATTATTATTATTATTATTATTATTATTATTATTATTATTATTATTATTATTATTATTATTATTATTATTATTATTATTATTATTATTATTATTATTATTATTATTATTATTATTATTATTATTATTATTATTATTATTATTATTATTATTATTATTATTATTATTATTATTATTATTATTATTATTATTATTATTATTATTATTATTATTATTATTATTATTATTATTATTATTATTATTATTATTATTATTATTATTATTATTATTATTATTATTATTATTATTATTATTATTATTATTATTATTATTATTATTATTATTATTATTATTATTATTATTATTATTATTATTATTATTATTATTATTATTATTATTATTATTATTATTATTATTATTATTATTATTATTATTATTATTATTATTATTATTATTATTATTATTATTATTATTATTATTATTATTATTATTATTATTATTATTATTATTATTATTATTATTATTATTATTATTATTATTATTATTATTATTATTATTATTATTATTATTATTATTATTATTATTATTATTATTATTATTATTATTATTATTATTATTATTATTATTATTATTATTATTATTATTATTATTATTATTATTATTATTATTATTATTATTATTATTATTATTATTATTATTATTATTATTATTATTATTATTATTATTATTATTATTATTATTATTATTATTATTATTATTATTATTATTATTATTATTATTATTATTATTATTATTATTATTATTATTATTATTATTATTATTATTATTATTATTATTATTATTATTATTATTATTATTATTATTATTATTATTATTATTATTATTATTATTATTATTATTATTATTATTATTATTATTATTATTATTATTATTATTATTATTATTATTATTATTATTATTATTATTATTATTATTATTATTATTATTATTATTATTATTATTATTATTATTATTATTATTATTATTATTATTATTATTATTATTATTATTATTATTATTATTATTATTATTATTATTATTATTATTATTATTATTATTATTATTATTATTATTATTATTATTATTATTATTATTATTATTATTATTATTATTATTATTATTATTATTATTATTATTATTATTATTATTATTATTATTATTATTATTATTATTATTATTATTATTATTATTATTATTATTATTATTATTATTATTATTATTATTATTATTATTATTATTATTATTATTATTATTATTATTATTATTATTATTATTATTATTATTATTATTATTATTATTATTATTATTATTATTATTATTATTATTATTATTATTATTATTATTATTATTATTATTATTATTATTATTATTATTATTATTATTATTATTATTATTATTATTATTATTATTATTATTATTATTATTATTATTATTATTATTATTATTATTATTATTATTATTATTATTATTATTATTATTATTATTATTATTATTATTATTATTATTATTATTATTATTATTATTATTATTATTATTATTATTATTATTATTATTATTATTATTATTATTATTATTATTATTATTATTATTATTATTATTATTATTATTATTATTATTATTATTATTATTATTATTATTATTATTATTATTATTATTATTATTATTATTATTATTATTATTATTATTATTATTATTATTATTATTATTATTATTATTATTATTATTATTATTATTATTATTATTATTATTATTATTATTATTATTATTATTATTATTATTATTATTATTATTATTATTATTATTATTATTATTATTATTATTATTATTATTATTATTATTATTATTATTATTATTATTATTATTATTATTATTATTATTATTATTATTATTATTATTATTATTATTATTATTATTATTATTATTATTATTATTATTATTATTATTATTATTATTATTATTATTATTATTATTATTATTATTATTATTATTATTATTATTATTATTATTATTATTATTATTATTATTATTATTATTATTATTATTATTATTATTATTATTATTATTATTATTATTATTATTATTATTATTATTATTATTATTATTATTATTATTATTATTATTATTATTATTATTATTATTATTATTATTATTATTATTATTATTATTATTATTATTATTATTATTATTATTATTATTATTATTATTATTATTATTATTATTATTATTATTATTATTATTATTATTATTATTATTATTATTATTATTATTATTATTATTATTATTATTATTATTATTATTATTATTATTATTATTATTATTATTATTATTATTATTATTATTATTATTATTATTATTATTATTATTATTATTATTATTATTATTATTATTATTATTATTATTATTATTATTATTATTATTATTATTATTATTATTATTATTATTACGGACAGCCAAAGTGCTGGGAAAAAAGAAAACGGCGAAGGAAAGAGAAGGAGAAGGAGAAGAAGAAGGAGTAGGCAGTTTAAAAGGCCGCGACCAGAGGCCATTATAATTAAGCCCGCCGAAGGCAAAACATATGCTGAGATTCTGAGGGAAATACGGGAGCGAGTAAACCCAGACGTCTCCAAAGCCGACATAAAGGGAATCCGGAAGACACAAAACGGAGCGGTTCTGCTGGAATTAAACAATAAGGCAGAAGGAAAGGAGGAAATCAAGGAGGAACTCCGAAAGAGTTTGGGGAAAATGTCAGACGTTAAAGAACTAACGGCCAAAACAACATTGGAGATACGGGACTTGGATAGTCTCACTACAAGCGAAGAGGTGCAAGCAGCACTTAATAGAGACTTGGGAAAGGAAGTCCAATGTAGTTTCAGCCTAACTAAACCGAACAAGAGAGAGCAAATGCTGGCCATTATAGAAATGGAGGAAAAAGACGCCAGGGAACTCCTGAAGACAGCCAAGATCAGAATAGGGCTAATCAGATGTAGAATACGGGAAAGAACACCAGTAGTGCGCTGTTATAGGTGCATGAACTTTGGACACTTCAGAAGAGACTGCAAAGCGCCTAACCGAGAGGATACGTGCTATAAATGTGGACATAAAGGTCACAAGATTAAAAGCTGCACGCAAGCTGCGAAATGCATCCTGTGTACGGAAATTAAGGCGAAGGCAACGAGCCATGTCTCAGGCACGAAAGACTGCAGTGCATTTCGGAAAGCTCTTGCGGAAGTTAGAAAAAATAGAAAAAATAGAAGATGATAAAAGTCCTTCAAGGAAATATGCATAGAAGTCGAGTAGCAGATGATCTCTTAACACAGATCGCGCTTGAAAAAGAAATTGATGCTCTAATAATCAGCGAGCAGTACGTCCACCGGAGTAGAAACAACTGGTTCTCAGATGTCACCGACACGGCGGCAATCTGGATCCCAAACCCTGGGAAAATACACGCATTGGAACATGGGGCCGGAAATGGCTTCGTCTGGGTTAAGAGTAGCCAGTTCACCATCATAAGCTGCTACTTAACACCAAACCAAACGGCGCAGGAATATCAGGAGATGATCGAGAATCTAGAGGACGCAGTATCGGAACAAGAGGGGCAGAAAATTATTGGTGGCGATTTTAATGCAAAAGCAGTGGAATGGGGAATGCCCACAACGAACAGCAGAGGATCGCAGATTTTAGACATGGCAGCCAGACAAGGGCTGATAATCATAAACTCCGGAAGCACCACAACGTTTCGGCGACCAGGGTACGCAGAAACAATACCGGACATCTCCCTGGCTACACAGAATATAGCGGGATTTATTACTGATTGGGTAGTTATGGAGGACTACACAGGGAGCGATCATCAGTACATTACATTCAATATAAATATTAAAGAAGAATTGATATCCGAGAGCACAACGGAAAGTTCTAGATATAACGTGAATAAACTCGATACTAGAAGATTGAGTGAATCACTTAGATATAGCCTAGGTGACACAATGCAGGCAGGTGTAGGGCTAGAAGGTAGGATAAAAGCTGAGGCAGTGGTAGAGCAGACAATGAGTGCACTCATACTAGCCTGCGAGGAATCAATGCCAGGAAAGAGGAAATTTACAAGAAGAAAACCGATATACAGGTGGAATGAAGAAATAGGGGAGCTACGAAGAAGGTGTCAGCATCTTCGAAGAATTGCACGGCGATCACGGAACAGAGCGGATGCAACGGAAAAAATGGCAGCATATAAAATAAGCCGTAAAGCACTCAGGACAACCATAAAATTGAGCAAAAAGGTTGAATGGAAAAAGCTTTGCGAAGATGTAAACAGTGACCCATGGGGGCTTGGATACAAGATAGTCATGAAGAAGTTGAAAATAGCTACAGCAACAAATTCAATCGAAGAGAGCTCGATGGAAAATATAGTAGATATTTTATTCCCAGCGCACCCGATAAGGAACTGGAGTGATGTGATGGTTTCACCAGAGGAAGTACCACCTTTCACGCAGGAAGAACTTGTGGAAGCAACAAAAGCTATGAAGAATAAGAAAGCTCCAGGCCCTGACGGGATTCCAACGGAAGTCATTAAAGCCGTGGTGGAAACTTGCCCGCAAATGATGCTGAATATGTACAACACATGTCTAAAAGAAGGCGTTTTCAGCAAAAGATGGAAGGTAGCTCGACTTGTCTTAATCGACAAAGGGAAAGGCGGCAGAGTCTCACCGTCCTCGTTCAGACCACTGTGTATGCTGGACACGGCTGGAAAGCTCCTCGAAAGGCTATTGAAACCCAGGGCGATACGAACGACCGGTGGTCTGTCAGATATGCAATTCGGATTCAGACAAGGAAGATCAACAATAGATGCAATACGAATAGTAATGGAAAAGGTAGAAGCGGCGGAAGCAAGGAACCATTTCTCAAAAAGTATAGTTGTCTTTGTTACCTTGGACGTGAAAAACGCCTTCACCTCGGCAAGATGGGAAGACATGATTGATGCCCTGGAAAAAAAGTTCAGCATTCCAGCATATCTGCTCAGGATGGTAAAAGACTACCTGAGAGAACGCAGCCTTCAGTATGAAACCAAGATCGGCAGTATAACCAAAAGCGTAACATCCGGCGCAGCACAAGGATCGATCCTAGGACCGGACCTGTGGAATATATTATATAATAGCTTGCTGGAGGCAGAAATGCCAGATGATATAACTCTAGTAGGCTTTGCAGACGACCTAGGTGCAATAATATCAGCTCGGACCATGGAAGATGCGCAAATCAGGTTGAATCAAGTCATGAGAAGAGTGAGTAGCTGGATGAACAGACACGGCTTAGAGCTTGCGGAAGCAAAAACCGAAATTGTGCTACTCACAAAAAAGAGGATGAGAACCATTGTGCCAATGAAAGTGGGGCCTGTGGTTATTCAAACTAAGGAAGCTTCCAGGTATCTTGGTGTCATGTTGGATACCAAACTAAATTTTTGGAGGCATATCAAAAAAGCAACAGACAAGGCGGCCGTGATAACGAAGAATTTGAGCAGATTAATGGCGAACATCGGTGGACCTTCACCGTGCAAAAGGAGGCTGTTAATGTCCACGACACATTCAGTGCTCCTGTACGGTGCGGAGATTTGGGCAGATGCCCTAAATAGAGAGTATTGCCGGAAGCCCATGGAAGCGGTACAACGAAGAGGGGCTCTGCGGGTAGCGTGCTCCTACCGGACGGTCTCATACCCAGCGGTAAATGTTATTGCAGGCGTGATACCGATAACATTGTTAGCCCGAGAGAGGAAGCAGATATATAATAGGGCTGCGGGAAGAGACAGAAAAGAAGAGTCAGGAGACGCGAGGAGACAAAGCCTGGAAAAATGGCAAGAACAATGGAATGGGGAACACAGAGGGCGCTGGACCGCAAGATTGATACCACAACTAGCGGTTTGGGTTAACCGGAGGCACGGCGAAGTGAACTTCTATACCACGCAAATGCTCTCGGGGCACGGATACTTCCGAGCTTATTTATTCAGAGTGAATAAAGTAAACAGCCCGCGATGTCGCCACTGCGACACAGCGGAAGATACGGTCGAGCACACTTTTTTCGAGTGCGACGTCGCAGCGGAGGAAAGAAGCGCTCTAACTCGAATGGTAGGGGATGTTCCGCCGGATAATATAACCACCATAATGATAGACACGGAAGAAAATTGGAACGCCGTGTCAGTCTACGTCGAGACGGTATTACGAAAGAAGAAGAGACTGGGGTACTTAGAAGATTCGGAATAGACCTCAGTGTAGTCGGGTTTCTGCTTTTGAGTCTGGCGTGGTCTGCTTGGGGCCGGTGGCATACAGGCTTACTGGTGCCGCAGTTCTGTTTTTGTTAAATTAACAACAAATTTAACTCGGCGACACTAGTTACTGCTGATGCTGTCGGCGTGTGGTAGATCTCGGTAGACTTATGAGCGAAATTGGATAAAACGTATCGCTGTTTTGTTATGTAGCACAGTAGTACTGTTTTTTTTTTGTTATTTTTGTTAAATATGGAAGTAGATTTAACTAAGTAGATTTTAATAAGTCGTCAAATAGTCGGGCCTACACAAAACGATTTTGGGAGTCAAGTAGCTATTTGTAGAATAGATGTAAACAGAAATAACCTAGTCCAGCGTCTTGAGGCAGCTTGACATGTTGGAAGCTACTTCAAGACAGCACCTCTAGGGATTGTATAGCTCTGTTTAGAATAGTTTTTGTTTGTAAATGGGAAATAACCTAGCTATAATAGAAAAGGATTAGAAAATTAATATTGTTTTTAGTAATAATATTAGAAGAAGGACAGAAGAATTTATTTTTCAGTCTGCCGCTGTCGATAGACATATGCAGAGAAGAGCGAACGGGATAATTCACACGGAAACACCGAAGCCAGCACTTTTTCGTCAGTTTGAAGAAATGCTAACGCGGTTCCAAACTGGGATAAACATCGTGGGTCAAGGGAACAGATGGTGGGAGTTTTTAGCCGGTCGGTTGGTTCCTTTTTTGTAGTGCGTCTTAGTGTAATGCAAAAAGAAACCGACCAACCCGGCACTCGGTAGTCTGTTAAGCAGATTTTCCCCGCGACACCATCTATAACCGTAAAAAAGCAAAAAAAAAAAAAATTATTATTATTATTATTATTATTATTATTATTATTATTATTATTATTATTATTATTATTATTATTATTATTATTATTATTATTATTATTATTATTATTATTATTATTATTATTATTATTATTATTATTATTATTATTATTATTATTATTATTATTATTATTATTATTATTATTATTATTATTATTATTATTATTATTATTATTATTATTATTATTATTATTATTATTATTATTATTATTATTATTATTATTATTATTATTATTATTATTATTATTATTATTATTATTATTATTATTATTATTATTATTATTATTATTATTATTATTATTATTATTATTATTATTATTATTATTATTATTATTATTATTATTATTATTATTATTATTATTATTATTATTATTATTATTATTATTATTATTATTATTATTATTATTATTATTATTATTATTATTATTATTATTATTATTATTATTATTATTATTATTATTATTATTATTATTATTATTATTATTATTATTATTATTATTATTATTATTATTATTATTATTATTATTATTATTATTATTATTATTATTATTATTATTATTATTATTATTATTATTATTATTATTATTATTATTATTATTATTATTATTATTATTATTATTATTATTATTATTATTATTATTATTATTATTATTATTATTATTATTCCCCCACATGGTAGTGACCTTGACGTGGTGTGGGGGCTTAGCTCGCAATGATTCATCATGCTACGCTGCCGGGAGCATATGGTCCTGGCAGGGTTATCTATGCCAGATTGGATGATGCTTGAGCGGCGTACAAACTACTACCAGCCCCCCTAAAACAGTGGTGTGATGCGACCCGTGCCCAGTGGACTAGTTGGTAGCAAGGGGGTAATACTTAGCTATCGCAAACGGAGCCTCTCTGATACCAGGTCACCTCAGAGAGTTTTTTCCTGACCTTACCGGAGTACCGGGCCTCTGCTGTGGTGGACATTTTATTGCCGCGATACTCGTGGGAACCAAATGGAAAAAAAAAGAAACAAAAAAAATGAAAGAGAGATGGAGTGTGAAGATAGAGCGGAGAGTGGAATGGATGCGGCTCCTTTTACCAGGAGCGGGAAGACGCCCAGGTCTCCCCTGGCGGCGCTTGTGTCAACAGAGACACCAAAAAGAATGAAGGGACAGAGTGACCAAATACAGGCACCGGAGATGGGCCGTGAAGCGGTGGAGGCAGCACCGATTATCGTGCAGGTTGAGGAGCAAGAAAATCAGATTCTAACGAACTCGCCTCGAAGAGCCTTCATGCAAAAGATTAGGGAGGACGAGGAAACCGCCATGCGGCGATGCGTGGATCTGATACGGGAAATGAAGGTTGTTCCAGAAATACAAAAAAATATTTCAAACAAAATTAAGCACGGACTGGCCGAACTTGAGGAGCTGATGGACGTCATCGTCAGTTGCCGGGCAAGTTGGAAAAAAACAGAAGCCGAAGTTGATTGCAGAAAAAAGGAGACAAGGGTTGAGAAAACAGCCAGTACAAAGCGGCCTGCCTCAAGCCCTGCTGAACAGGCTGACGATCGGCGTAAAAAGAAGAAAAAAAAAGCAGCCGGGCAAAATCAGCGAGAGACACTGGAGTGGATAAAGGTCCAACCAAAGAAGAAGCGTCTGTTGAAGGCGGCAGTTGAAAATCCTCCAGAGAAAATGGTGGCTAAGACTGTCGCGGCAATGCCTCAGAGAAGTTCGAAAAAAACGAAACCTGACGCAGTGCTTATACGATCAAACGACGGACGCTCCTACGCTCAGGTGCTGGCTGATATCATAGGAGGAGTTAAGCCAGAAGAGTCGGGGACTGAAATTAAAGGAGTCCGGCAGACCAGGTCTGGAGGTCTCCTAATAGAACTAGGTCCTGGAACCAAAAATCGAGAAGCCTTCAGGGAAGCGATTAGAGGAGTATTGGGGGACAAGGCTACAGTAAATGGCCTTGAACCAAAATGCACTATTGTGATTCGGGATTTGGAATGCGTTGCCACAAAAGTGGAAGTGGAGGACGCAATACGGCGAGATATCCCGGAAATAGGGGTTTTCAGGGTTGGGCTGACGACGGAAAATAATTGGGGGCAGAGAGCTGCAATCGTTGACCTGGCCGAACAAGCTGCCATAAAGCTGCTGAAGCAGGGAAGGCTCAAGGTAGGATGGGTTTACTGCAGGGTTAAGCCAAGGACTGATGTCACACATTGCTACAGGTGTCTGAGTTTCGGTCACATGGCTGGCTCTTGCAGGGGACCTGACCGAGGCAAAGCCTGCTACCGCTGTGGAAAGAAGGGACATATCGCTAAGGCCTGTAAAGAGAAAGCCCACTGCATACTCTGTGCCGATGCGGGCGAGCATCATGGAAATCTAGAACACGCTCTAGGCACAGGGTTATGCAAGGAGATGCTCTGAGAAAGGCCAAAGAGACAGGGAAATGATCAGCGTCCTCCAGGCAAACCTAAACCGAAGCCGAGTGGCAGATGACCTTCTGCATCAGCTTGTCCGGGAGAAGAGTTCCGACATACTGCTCATTAGTGAGCAGTATAAGGACAGAACCACTTCTTGGTTCTCGGACGAGCTGGGTACGGCTGCCATCTGGATACCTGACCCAGCGAAAATTTCGGTACGAGATCATGGGCGCGGGCGTGGGTTCGTATGGGTGAAACATGCGGATATCACTTTTATAAGTGTTTACCTGAACGGAGTGGGGAATGCCTTACCCTGACTCGAGGGGAAGCGACGTGCTAGGGTTTGCATCCAGAACGGGCTTACTTGTTCTGAATGCTGGCTCGGCATCTACTTTCCGCCGACCGGGGTACTCAGAAACTATTCCCGATGTATCCTTTGCCTGTGAGCGCTTGGCCGCTTTGGTCGAAGGCCGGCATGTGATCGAGGACTACACAGGCAGTGACCATCAGTACATTGTATTCGTGGTCCGTGAGAGAAGGCAACTCCAAAGAACAATTACTAACAGACCACAGCGGTGGAACATGGGGAGAATTAACGAAGCAGTATTTGCAGCGGTCATCCTGGGAGGTTTCCAAATGCAGGTTGAGGGGAAGCCTGCAAGCCCTCACGAGGCAGGGCCATTGGTTGACGCCACTCTGCGTCAAATCACTCTAGCCTGCGACCGCTCAATGCCTCGGAGGCGAGTTCCTCATGGAAAACATCCTATGTACTGGTGGACAGCCGAGATAGCTGACCTCCGGAGAGATTGTCTCCGGCTGAGGAGAAAGGCTCAGAGAGCTAGAACGGAAGAGGAGGTTAGGATCAGGTCCTCGGATCACAAGGAGAAAAAGCGTCAGTTGCGACGTGCAATCAATCACATCAAGGCGAGATGCTGGGAAGCGCTGAGAGAGGATATAAACTCAGATCCATGGGGTTTAGGTTACAAAATTGTAACCCAGAAAATTGGGGCACTGAAAACCCCTCCGCCCATGGATATGCGCACCACAACGCATCTAGTTAATGCCTTCTTTCCAGTGCATTCCCAGCGAGCTGCTAGAGTATACAACCGGGATGGCGCTTCTCCGTTTACAATGGAGGAGCTGGAAGTGGCCATCCAATCCCTCAAGGTCAAGAAGGCCCCAGGTCCAGACGGTATCCAAGGAGAGATATTAAAGCTGGTTTTTCGGTATAATCCGAATATTCTGTTGAGTATGTACAACGCCTGTCTTTCAGCGGGAATTTTCCCCAAGTGTTGGAAGACAGCTAGGCTGGTACTTATCAGCAAGGAGAAAGGAGACCCGGAGCTACCTTCCTCATACCGTCCGCTGTGCATGCTGGACACTGCTGGAAAGGTTCTAGAGAAGTTACTCAAGCCAAGGCTGTTGTCTGCCATCGAGGCAGCCGGAGGTTTGTTACCGCATCAGTACGGTTTCAGAGCTGGTCGTTCCACGGCAGATGCCATTGTGGAAGTTACATCTGCGATGAGCAGAGCCGAGGACCACAACCATTTTTCACGTCGTATAGTCCTCCTTGTGACTTTAGACGTGAAAAATGCGTTTAATTCGGCCAGATGGAGCGACATGCTTCAAGCTCTAGAGCAGGAATTTCGTGTTCCAGAATATCTGCTAGGAATGATCAGCGACTACCTTGACGACCGTACTGTACTCTTCGATACGGCTGAAGGACAAGGGAGTATCACGGTCTCTGGAGGTGCAGCGCAAGGTTCAATCCTCGGTCCCGACCTTTGGAATGCCGCATACGATAGTCTGCTGCGCTTAAACATGCCGGATGAGTCAATGCTCGTCGGATATGCGGACGACGTTGCCGTGCTGATAGCAGCGCGAAACGTGGAGCTCGCCCAACTGAAGCTCAATCAAACCATGCGGTCCATCCTTTCTTGGATGGACAGCCGCGGACTGTCGTTGGCATTGAGCAAGACGGAGGTCGTAGTGCTGACAAAAAGGAGGATGAACCTTGAGCTCCAGATGCGCATCGGCGAAGAAGAGGTGCAGACAAAACGGGCGGTAAAATATCTCGGCATCATGATTGACAGCAGGCTAAATTACTTTGAGCAGATCAAGAAGACTGCTGACAGGGCCGCAAATGGTGTCATGGCGCTGGCTCGATTGATGGCCAACATAGGTGGACCAAGATCGAGTCGGAGGCGGCTACTGATGTCTGCGGTCCAGTCAGTCTTGCTGTATGGTGCCGAGATATGGGGTCATGCTCTCGCAAAGGAGTGCTATCGGATAAGGCTGGGTCGGGTCCAAAGGCTGGCGGCGTTGCGAGTGGCGTCTGCTTACAGAACTGTCTCGGAGCCAGCTGTCCTGGTTATCGCTGGCGTCATCCCAATTGCACTACTTGCAAGGGAGCGTCAAGCGATATACCGGCGAAAGGCCGAAGAAAATATAGAGTCAGTGCAGCAGGAAGAGCGGAATAGCACGCTTCGGCAATGGCAGGAGAACTGGGAACTGGAGGAACGAGGGATATGGACGAGGCGGCTCATCGGGGAGGTTACCCCATGGGTAGAACGTCGACATGGAGAGGTAGATTGCTACTTCACTCAGCTGCTGAGTGGACATGGATACTTTCGGGCCTATCTGCACAAGATGGGGAAGGCACGTTCAGCGGAGTGCATATATTGCCACATGCACGATGATGCTGAGCACACTTTTTTCATCTGTGAAAGGTGGGCTCGAGAGCGTATGCAGCTAAGGGAAGTTGTACCGCGGCTCTCTCCGGACACAGTTGTAGACCACATTTTACAGGATAGGGGAGCGTGGGACAGTTTGTCACTCTTTTCGCAGAAAATACTGCGGAAAAAGAAGGTGGACCTAGACACCACAGAGGTCCAACCTACAGACTTTGGCTAGGCAGCAGCCTTCAAGGCGAAGGCATTGGACCTAGCCCGAAGTAATGTGACAAACGGTTCCAGGCTAGTGTCCGTGGAGAGCGGGAGGTTTTTTTAGTCGGTATGCCCAATATGGGAGACTCCGACATTGTTGGACGCACGTGCGCCCTTCATCCATAAAGGATTTTCCCTTCTAAAAAAAAAAAAAAAAAAAAAAAATTATTATTATTATTATTATTATTATTATTATTATTATTATTATTATTATTATTATTCCCCCACATGGTAGTGACCTTGACGTGGTGTGGGGGCCTAGGTTGCAGTGATTCATCAGGCTGTGCTGGAGGGAGTATGTTCTCCTGGTAGGGTCACCCAATTCAGATTGGCTGATGATGAGCAGCTTACAAACTACTACCGACCCCCTAATCCAGTGGTGTCATGCGACCCGTGCCCGTAGTAGTAGTAGATAGTAGAGTGGAAGAAAGAGCAGGGATGGGCATGACCCCATTCATGAGGAGCGGGAAGACGCCTAGATCTCCCCCGGCACCCCTGGGGTTGCACGGTCCTGAACAGGCACAGGAGAAACTAGGTACACCGGCGAATCCAGAGGAGATCCAAACCACCGATCTCATGCTGGAAACGCCAATGAGCAGCTTGCATAAACAAGTGGAGGAAAAAGCATGCAGCCACAAAAAAGACCCTGAAAGAGAGGAAGAAACACAGCTCCTACTGATTCAGGAGCTTACAAAAACGATGATGGCGGCAGTTTCAAAACAAAAGAACGTTAGCTTGGAGGTTAAGAACGGACTGCTAAAGCTCCAGGAGGCGGTAGAAGTGATATTTCACTGCAAGAGTGAAAAGAGTAAAAAGCTCACCCTTGAAGCTAGAAATCAGGCCCAAAGCCCCAGACAAATACCGCCAACGGACAAGAAGAGAGGAAGGGAGATAGAGGGGTCTCCTATAAGCTGTACAGAAACCCCACCACCCAGAAAAAGGAAAAATGTTGAAAACCGAGGCGAAGGCGAATGGATAGTCGTCCAAAATAACAAAAATAAAACCTTTAACCGACCGCCAGGTGAAGCAGATACTTCTAGACAGCGACGCTTCCCTAGGGAAAAAGGGGCAACGAACAGCCAAAGTGCTGGGAAAAAAGAAAACGGCGAAGGAAAGAGAAGGAGAAGGAGTAAGCAGTTTAAAAGGCCGCGACCAGAGGCCATTATAATTAAGCCCGCCGAAGGCAAAACATATGCTGAGATTCTGAGGGAAATACGGGAGCGAGTAAACCCAGACGCTTCCAAAGCCGACATAAAGGGAATCCGGAAGACACAAAACGGAGCGGTTCTGCTGGAATTAAACAATAAGGCAGAAGGAAAGGAGGAAATCAAGGAGGAACTACGAAAGAGTCTAGGGAAAATGGCAGACGTTAAAGACCTAACGGCCAAAACAACATTGGAGATACGGGACTTGGATAGTCTCACTACAAGCGAAGAGGTGCAAGCAGCACTTAATAGAGACTTGGGAAAGGAGGTCCAATGTAGGTTCAGCCTAACTAAACCGAACAAGAGAGAGCAAATGCTGGCCTTTATAGAAATGGAGGAAAAAGACGCCAGGGAACTCCTGAAGACAGCAAAGATCAGAATAGGGCTAATCAGATGTAGAATACGGGAAAGAACACCAGTAGTGCGCTGTTATAGGTGCATGAACTTTGGACACTTCAGAAGAGACTGCAAAGAGCCTAACCGAGAGGATACGTGCTATAAATGTGGACAGAAAGGTCACAAGATTAAAAGCTGCACGCAAGCTGCGAAATGCATCCTGTGTACGGAAATTAAGGCAAAGGCAACGAGCCATGTGTCAGGTACGAAAGACTGCAGTGCATTTCGGAGAGCTCTTGAGGAAGTCAGGAAAAATAGAAAAAATAGAAGATGATAAAAGTTCTTCAAGGAAATATGCATAGAAGTCGAGTAGCAGATGATCTCTTAACACAGATCACGCTTGAAAAAGAAATTGATGCTCTAATAATCAGCGAGCAGTACGTCCACCGGAGCAGAAACAACTGGTTCTCAGATGTCACCGACACGGCGGCAATCTGGATCCCAAACCCTGGAAAAATACACGCATTGGAACATGGGGCCGGAAATGGCTTCGTTTGGGTTAAGAGTAGCCAGTTCACCATCATAAGCTGCTATTTAACACCAAACCAAACGGCGCAGGAATACCAGGAGATGATCGAGAATCTAGAGGACGCAGTATCGGAACAAGAGGGGCAGAAAATTATTGGTGGCGATTTTAATGCAAAAGCAGTGGAGTGGGGAATGCCCACAACGAACAGCAGAGGATCGCAGATTTTAGACATGGCAGCCAGACAAGGGCTGATAATCATAAACTCCGGAAGCACAACAACGTTTCGGCGACCAGGGTACGCAGAAACAATACCGGACATCTCCCTGGCTACACAGAATATAGCGGGACTTATTATTGATTGGGTAGTTATGGAGGACTACACAGGGAGCGATCATCAGTACATTACGTTCAATATAAATATTAGAGAAGAAATGATATCCGAGAGCACAACGGAAAGTTATAGATATAACGTGAATAAACTCGATACTAGAAGATTGAGTGAATCACTTAGATATAGCCTAGGTGACACAATGCAGGCAGGTGTAGAGCTAGAAGGTAGGATAAAAGCTGAGGCAGTGGTAGAGCAGACAATGAGTGCACTCATACTAGCCTGCGAGGAGTCAATGCCGCGAAAGAGGAAATTTACAAAAAGAAAACCGGTATACTGGTGGAATGAAGAAATAGCGGAGCTACGAAGAAGGTGTCAGCATCTTCGAAGAATTGCACAGCGATCACGGAACAGAGCGGATGCAACGGAAAAAATGGCAGCATATAAAATAAGCCGCAAAACACTCAGGAAAACCATAAAATTGAGCAAAAAGGTTGAATGGAAAAAGCTTTGCGAAGATGTAAACAGTGACCCTTGAGGGCTTGGATACAAGATAGTCATGAAGAAGTTGAAAATAGCTACAGCAACAAATTCAATCGAAGAGAGCTCGATGGAAAATATAGTAGATATTTTATTCCCAGCGCACCCGATAAGAAACTGGAGTGATGTGATGGTTTCACCAGAGGAAGTACCAGCTTTCACGCAGGAAGAACTTGTGGAAGCAACAAAAACTATGAAGAATAAGAAAGCTCCAGGCCCTGACGGGATTCCAGCGGAAGTCATCAAAGCCGTGGTGGAAACTTGCCCGCAAATGATGCTGAATATGTACAACACATGTCTAAAAGAAGGCGTTTTCAGCAAAAGATGGAAGGTAGCTCGACTAGTCTTAATCGACAAAGGGAAAGGCGGCAGAGTCTCACCGTCCTCGTTCAGACCACTGTGTATGCTGGACACGGCTGGAAAGCTCCTCGAAAGGCTACTGAAACCCAGAATAGAAGAGGCGATACGAACGACCGGTGGTCTGTCAGATATGCAATTCGGATTCAGACAAGGAAGATCAACAATAGATGCAATACGAATTGTAATGGAAAAGGTAGAAGCGGCGGAAGCAAGGAACCATTTCTCAAGAAGAATAGTTGTCTTTGTTACCTTGGACGTGAAAAACGCCTTCAACTCGGCAAGATGGGAAGACATGATTGATGCCCTGGAAAAAAATTTCAGCATTCCAGCATATCTGCTCAGGATGGTAAAAGACTACCTGAGAGAACGCAGCCTTCAGTATGAAACCAAGATCGGCAGTGTAATCAAAAGCGTAATATCCGGCGCAACACAAGGATCGATCCTAGGACCGGACCTGTGGAATATATTATACAATAGCTTGTTGGAGGCAGAAATGCCAGATGATATAACTCTAGTAGGCTTTGCAGACGACCTAGGTGCAATAATATCAGCTCAAACTAAATTTTTGGAGGCATATCAAAAAAGCTACAGACAAGGCGGCCGTGATAACCAAGAATTTGAGCAGATTAATGGCGAACATCAGTGGACCTTCACCGTGCAAAAGGAGGCTGTTAATGTCCACGACACATTCAGTGCTCCTGTACGGTGCGGAGATTTGGGCAGATGCCCTAAATAGAGAGTATTGCCGGAAGCCCATGGAAGCGGTACAACGAAGAGGGGCTCTGCGGGTAGCGTGCTCCTACCGGACGGTCTCATACCCAGCTGTAAATGTTATTGCAGGCGTGATACCGATAACATTGTTAGCCCGAGAGAGGAAGCAGATAT
Source organism: Argyra leucocephala (assembly GCA_963942445.1). Classification (NCBI taxonomy): domain Eukaryota; kingdom Metazoa; phylum Arthropoda; class Insecta; order Diptera; family Dolichopodidae; genus Argyra; species Argyra leucocephala. The sequence goes on from OZ012679.1 coordinate 65,425,432, forward strand.
ATAATAGGGCTGCGGGAAGAGACAGAAAAGAAGTGTCAGGAGACGCGAGGAGACAAAGCCTAGAAAAATGGCAAGAACAATGGAATGGGGAACACAGAGGACGCTGGACCGCAAGATTGATACCACAACTAGCGGTTTGGGTTAACCGGAGGCACGGCGAAGTGAACTTCTATACCACGCAAATGCTCTCGGGGCATGGATACTTTCGAGCTTATTTATTCAGAATGAATAAAGTAAACAGTCCGCGATGTCGCCACTGCGACACAGCGGAAGATACGGTCGAGCACACTTTTTTCGAGTGTGACGTCGCAGCGGAGGAAAGAAGCGTTCTAACTCGAATCGTAGGGGATGTTACGCCGGATAATATAACCACCATAATGATAGACACGGAAGAAAATTGGAACGCCGTGTCAGTCTACGTCGAGGCGGTATTACGAAAGAAGAAGAGACTGGGTTACTTAGAAGATTCGGAATAGATCTTCTAAGTTAGGAAATAGACCTCAGTGTAGTCTGGTTTCTGCTTTTGAGTCTGGCGCGGTCTGCTTGGCACCAATGGCATACGGGCTTACTGGTGCCGCAGTTTTTTTTGTGTTAAATTAACAACAAATTTAACTCTGCGACACTAGTTACTGCTGATGCTGTCGGCGTGTGGTAGATCTCGGTAGACTTATGAGCGAAATTGGATAAAACGTATCGCTGTTTTGTTATGTAGCACAGTAGTACTGTTTTTTTTTTTTGTTATTTTTGTTAAATATGGAAGTAGATTTAACTAAGTAGATTTTAATAAGTCGCCAAATAGTCGGGCCTACGCAAAACGATTTTGGGAGTCAAGTAGCTATTTGTAGAATAGATGTAGAACAGAAATAACCTAGTCCAGCATCTTGAGGCAGCTTGACATGTTGGAAGCTGCTTCAAGACAGCACCTCTAGGGACTATGTAGCTCTGTATAGAATAGTTTTTAGTTTTCTAGTTATTTGTAGAATAGATGTAAACAGAAAGAACCTAGTCCAGCGTTTTGAGGCAGCTTGACATGTTGGAAGCTACTTCAAGACAGCACCTCTAGGGTATATATAGCTCTGTTTAGAATAGTTTTTGTTTGTAAATGGGAAATAACCTAGCTATAATAGAAAAGGATTAGAAAATTAATATTGTTTTTAGTAATAATATTAGAAGAAGGACAGAAGAATTTATTTTTCAGTCTGCCGCTGTCGATAGACCTATGCAGAGAAGAGCGAACGGGATAATTCACACGGAAACACCGAAGTCAGCACTTTTTCACCAGTTTGAAGAAATGCTAACGCGGTTCCAAACTGGGATATACATCGTGGGTCAAGGGAACAGATGGTGGGGGTTTTTAGCCGGTCGGTTGGTTCCTTTTTTGCAGTGCGTCTTAGTGTAATGCAAAAAGAAACCGACCAACCCGGCACTCGGTAGTCTGTTAAGCAGATTTTCCCCGCGACACCATCTATAACCGTAAAAAAGCAAAAAAAAAAAAAAAAAAAAAAAATTATTATTAGTATTATTATTATTATTATTATTATTATTATTATTATTATTATTATTATTATTATTATTATTATTATTATTATTATTATTATTATTATTATTATTATTATTATTATTATTATTATTATTATTATTATTATTATTATTATTATTATTATTATTATTATTATTATTATTATTATTATTATTATTATTATTATTATTATTATTATTATTATTATTATTATTATTATTATTATTATTATTATTATTATTATTATTATTATTATTATTATTATTATTATTATTATTATTATTATTATTATTATTATTATTATTATTATTATTATTATTATTATTATTATTATTATTATTATTATTATTATTATTATTATTATTATTATTATTATTATTATTATTATTATTATTATTATTATTATTATTATTATTATTATTATTATTATTATTATTATTATTATTATTATTATTATTATTATTATTATTATTATTATTATTATTATTATTATTATTATTATTATTATTATTATTATTATTATTATTATTATTATTATTATTATTATTATTATTATTATTATTATTATTATTATTATTATTATTATTATTATTATTATTATTATTATTATTATTATTATTATTATTATTATTATTATTATTATTATTATTATTATTATTATTATTATTATTATTATTATTATTATTATTATTATTATTATTATTATTATTATTATTATTATTATTATTATTATTATTATTATTATTATTATTATTATTATTATTATTATTATTATTATTATTATTATTATTATTATTATTATTATTATTATTATTATTATTATTATTATTATTATTATTATTATTATTATTATTATTATTATTATTATTATTATTATTATTATTATTATTATTATTATTATTATTATTATTATTATTATTATTATTATTATTATTATTATTATTATTATTATTATTATTATTATTATTATTATTATTATTATTATTATTATTATTATTATTATTATTATTATTATTATTATTATTATTATTATTATTATTATTATTATTATTATTATTATTATTATTATTATTATTATTATTATTATTATTATTATTATTATTATTATTATTATTATTATTATTATTATTATTATTATTATTATTATTATTATTATTATTATTATTATTATTATTATTATTATTATTATTATTATTATTATTATTATTATTATTATTATTATTATTATTATTATTATTATTATTATTATTATTATTATTATTATTATTATTATTATTATTATTATTATTATTATTATTATTATTATTATTATTATTATTATTATTATTATTATTATTATTATTATTATTATTATTATTATTATTATTATTATTATTATTATTATTATTATTATTATTATTATTATTATTATTATTATTATTATTATTATTATTATTATTATTATTATTATTATTATTATTATTATTATTATTATTATTATTATTATTATTATTATTATTATTATTATTATTATTATTATTATTATTATTATTATTATTATTATTATTATTATTATTATTATTATTATTATTATTATTATTATTATTATTATTATTATTATTATTATTATTATTATTATTATTATTATTATTATTATTATTATTATTATTATTATTATTATTATTATTATTATTATTATTATTATTATTATTATTATTATTATTATTATTATTATTATTATTATTATTATTATTATTATTATTATTATTATTATTATTATTATTATTATTATTATTATTATTATTATTATTATTATTATTATTATTATTATTATTATTATTATTATTATTATTATTATTATTATTATTATTATTATTATTATTATTATTATTATTATTATTATTATTATTATTATTATTATTATTATTATTATTATTATTATTATTATTATTATTATTATTATTATTATTATTATTATTATTATTATTATTATTATTATTATTATTATTATTATTATTATTATTATTATTATTATTATTATTATTATTATTATTATTATTATTATTATTATTATTATTATTATTATTATTATTATTATTATTATTATTATTATTATTATTATTATTATTATTATTATTATTATTATTATTATTATTATTATTATTATTATTATTATTATTATTATTATTATTATTATTATTATTATTATTATTATTATTATTATTATTATTATTATTATTATTATTATTATTATTATTATTATTATTATTATTATTATTATTATTATTATTATTATTATTATTATTATTATTATTATTATTATTATTATTATTATTATTATTATTATTATTATTATTATTATTATTATTATTATTATTATTATTATTATTATTATTATTATTATTATTATTATTATTATTATTATTATTATTATTATTATTATTATTATTATTATTATTATTATTATTATTATTATTATTATTATTATTATTATTATTATTATTATTATTATTATTATTATTATTATTATTATTATTATTATTATTATTATTATTATTATTATTATTATTATTATTATTATTATTATTATTATTATTATTATTATTATTATTATTATTATTCCCCCACATGGTAGTGACCTTGACGTGGTGTGGGGGCCTATGTTGCAGTGATTCATCAGGCTGTGCTGGAGGGAGTATGTTCTCCTGGTAGGGTCACCCAATTCAGATTGGCTGATGATGAGCAGCTTACAAACTACTACCGACCCCCTAATCCAGTGGTGTCATGCGACCCGTGCCCAGTGGACTAGTTGGTAGCAAGGGGGTAAAACACTTAGCTACCGATAACGGAGCCTCCCTGATACCAGGTCACCTCAGGGAGTATTATTGACCTTACCACAGTAACGGGCCTCTGCTGTGGTGGACCTTACATTGCCGCGATACTCGTGGGAACAAAATGGAGATAAATAAAAACAAAAACATGAAGAAAGTAGTAGATAGAAGAGTGGAAGAAAGAGCAGGGATGGGCATGACCCCATTCATGAGGAGCGGGAAGACGCCTAGATCTCCCCCGGCACCCCTGGGGTTGCACGGTCCTGAACAGGCACAGGAGAAACTAGGTACACCGGCGAATACAGAGGAGATCCAAACCACCGATCTCATGCTGGAAACGCCAATGAGCAGCTTGCATAAACAAGTGGAGGAAAAAGCATGCAGCCACAAAAAAGACCCTGAAAGAGAGGAAGAAACACAGCTCCTACTGATTCAGGAGCTTACAAAAACGATGATGGCGGCAGTTTCAAAACAAAAGAACGTTAGCATGGAGGTTAAGAACGGACTGCTAAAGCTCCAGGAGGCGGTAGAAGTGATATTTCACTGCAAGAGTGAAAAGAGTAAAAAGCTCACCCTTGAAGCTAGAAATCAGGCCCAAAGCCCCAGACAAGTACCGCCAACGGACAAGAAGAGAGGAAGGGAGATAGAGGGGTCTCCTATCAGCTGTACAGAAACCCCACCACCCAGAAAAAGGAAAAATGTTGAAAACCGAGGCGAAGGCGAATGGATAGTCGTCCAAAACAACAAAAATAAAACCTTTAACCGACCGCCAGGTGAAGCAGATACTTCTAGACAGCGACGCTTCCCTAGGGAAAAAGGGGCAACGAACAGCCAAATTGCTGGGAAAAAAGAAAACGGCGAAGGAAAGAGAAGGAGAAGGAGAAGAAGTAGGAGTAGGCAGTTTAAAAGGCCGCGACCAGAGGCCATTATAATTAAGCCCGCCGAAGGCAAAACATATGCTGAGATTCTGAGGGAAATACGGGAGCGAGTAAACCCAGACGCTTCCAAAGCCGACATAAAGGGAATCCGGAAGACACAAAACGGAGCGGTTCTGCTGGAATTAAACAATAAGGCAGAAGGAAAGGAGGAAATCAAGGAGGAACTCCGAAAGAGTCTAGGGAAAATGGCAGACGTTAAAGACCTAACGGCCAAAACAACATTGGAGATACGGGACTTGGATAGTCTCACTACAAGCGAAGAGGTGCAAGCAGCACTTAATAGAGACTTGGGAAAGGAGGTCCAATGTAGGTTCAGCCTAACTAAACCGAACAAGAGAGAGCAAATGCTGGCCTTTATAGAAATGGAGGAAAAAGACGCCAGGGAACTCCTGAAGACAGCAAAGATAAGAATAGGGCTAATCAGATGTAGAATACGGGAAAGAACACCAGTAGTGCGCTGTTATAGGTGCATGAACTTTGGACACTTCAGAAGAGACTGCAAAGAGCCTAACCGAGAGGATACGTGCTATAAATGTGGACAGAAAGGTCACAAGATTAAAAGCTGCACGCAAGCTGCGAAATGCATCCTGTGTACGGAAATTAAGGCAAAGGCAACGAGCCATGTGTCAGGTACGAAAGACTGCAGTGCATTTCGGAGAGCTCTTGAGGAAGTCAGGAAAAATAGAAAAAATAGAAGATGATAAAAGTTCTTCAAGGAAATATGCATAGAAGTCGAGTAGCAGATGATCTCTTAACACAGATCACGCTTGAAAAAGAAATTGATGTTCTAATAATCAGCGAGCAGTACGTCCACCGGAGCAGAAACAACTGGTTCTCAGATGTCACCGACACGGCGGCAATCTGGATCCCAAACCCTGGAAAAATACACGCATTGGAACATGGAGCCGGAAATGGCTTCGTTTGGGTTAAGAGTAGCCAGTTCACCATCATAAGCTGCTATTTAACACCAAACCAAACGGCGCAGGAATACCAGGAGATGATCGAGAATCTAGAGGACGCAGTATCGGAACAAGAAGGGCAGAAAATTATTGGTGGCGATTTTAATGCAAAAGCAGTGGAGTGGAGAATGCCCACCACGAACAGCAGAGGATCGCAGATTTTAGACATGGCAGCCAGACAAGGGCTGATAATCATAAACTCCGGAAGCACAACAACGTTTCGGCGACCAGGGTACGCAGAAACAATACCGGACATCTCCCTGGCTACACAGAATATAGCGGGATTTATTACTGATTGGGTAGTTATGGAGGACTACACAGGGAGCGATCATCAGTACATTACGTTCAATATAAATATTAGAGAAGAAATGATATCCGAGAGCACAACGGAAAGTTCTAGATATAACGTGAATAAACTCGATACTAGAAGATTGAGTGAATCACTTAGATATAGCCTAGGTGACACAATGCAGGCAGGTGTAGAGCTAGAAGGTAGGATAAAAGCTGAGGCAGTGGTAGAGCAGACAATGAGTGCACTCATACTAGCCTGCGAGGAGTCAATGCCGCGAAAGAGGAAATTTACAAAAAGAAAACCGGTATACTGGTGGAATGAAGAAATAGCGGAGCTACGAAGAAGGTGTCAGCATCTTCGAAGAATTGCACAGCGATCACGGAACAGAGCGGATGCAACGGAAAAAATGGCAGCATATAAAATAAGCCGCAAAACACTCAGGAAAACCATAAAATTGAGCAAAAAGGTTGAATGGAAAAAGCTTTGCGAAGATGTAAACAGTGACCCTTGGGGGCTAGGATACAAGATAGTCATGAAGAAGTTGAAAATAGCTACAGCAACAAATTCAATCGAAGAGAGCTCGATGGAAAATATAGTAGATATTTTATTCCCAGCGCACCCGATAAGAAACTGGAGTGATGTGATGGTTTCACCAGAGGAAGTACCAGCTTTCACGCAGGAGGAACTTGTGGAAGCAATAAAAACTATGAAGAATAAGAAAGCTCCAGGCCCTGATGGGATTCCAGCGGAAGTCATCAAAGCCGTGGTGGAAACTTGCCCGCAAATGATGCTGAATATGTACAACACATGTCTAAAAGAAGGCGTTTTCAGCAAAAGATGGAAGGTAGCTCGACTTGTCTTAATCGACAAAGGGAAAGGCGGCAGAGTCTCACCGTCCTCGTTCAGACCACTGTGTATGCTGGACACGGCTGGAAAGCTCCTCGAAAGGCTATTGAAACCCAGAATAGAAGAGGCGATACGAACGACCGGTGGTCTGTCAGATATGCAATTCGGATTCAGACAAGGAAGATCAACAATAGATGCAATACGAGTTGTAATGGAAAAGGTAGAAGCGGCGGAAGCAAGGAACCATTTCTCAAGAAGAATAGTTGTCTTTGTTACCTTGGACGTGAAAAACGCCTTCAACTCGGCAAGATGGGAAGACATGATTGATGCCCTGGAAAAAAATTTCAGCATTCCAGCATATCTGCTCAGGATGGTAAAAGACTACCTGAGAGAACGCAGCCTTCAGTATGAAACCAAGATCGGCAGTGTAATCAAAAGCGTAACATCCGGCGCAGCACAAGGATCGATCCTAGGACCGGACCTGTGGAATATATTATACAATAGCTTGCTGGAGGCAGAAATGCCAGATGATATAACTCTAGTAGGCTTTGCAGACGACCTAGGTGCAATAATATCAGCTCGGACCATGGAAGATGCGCAAATCAGGTTGAATCAAGTCATGAGAAGAGTGAGTAGCTGGATGAACAGACACGGCTTAGAGCTTGCGGAAGCAAAAACCGAAATTGTCCTACTCACAAAAAAGAGGATGAGAACCATTGTGCCAATGGAAGTGGGGCCTGTGGTCATTCAAACTAAGGAAGCTTCGAGGTATCTTGGTGTCATGTTGGATACCAAACTAAATTTTTGGAGGCATATCAAAAAAGCTACAGACAAGGCGGCCGTGATAACCAAGAATTTGAGCAGATTAATGGCGAACATCGGTGGACCTTCACCGTGCAAAAGGAGGCTGTTAATGTCCACGACACATTCAGTGCTCCTGTACGGTGCGGAGATTTGGGCAGATGCTCTAAATAGAGAGTATTGCCGGAAGCCCATGGAAGCGGTACAACGAAGAGGGGCTCTGCGGGTAGCGTGCTCCTACCGGACGGTCTCATACCCAGCTGTAAATGTTATTGCAGGCGTGATACCGATAACATTGTTAGCCCGAGAGAGGAAACAGATATATAATAGGGCTGCGGGAAGAGACAGAAAAGAAGTGTCAGGAGACGCGAGGAGACAAAGCCTAGAAAAATGGCAAGAACAATGGAATGGGGAACACAGAGGACGCTGGACCGCAAGATTGATACCACAACTAGCGGTTTGGGTTAACCGGAGGCACGGCGAAGTGAACTTCTATACCACGCAAATGCTCTCGGGGCATGGATACTTTCGAGCTTATTTATTCAGAATGAATAAAGTAAACAGTCCGCGATGTCGCCACTGCGACACAGCGGAAGATACGGTCGAGCATACTTTTTTCGAGTGCGACGTCGCAGCGGAGGAAAGAAGCGTTCTAACTCGAATCGTAGGGGATGTTACGCCGGATAATATAACCACCATAATGATAGACACGGAAGAAAATTGGAACGCCGTGTCAGTCTACGTCGAGGCGGTATTACGAAAGAAGAAGAGACTGGGCTACTTAGAAGACTCGGAATAGATCTTCTAAGTTAGGAAATAGACCCCAGTGTAGTCTGGTTTCTGCTTTTGAGTCTGGCGTGGTCTGCTTGGCACCAATGGCATACAGGCTTACTGGTGCCGCAGTTTTGTTTGTGTTAAATTAACAACATATTTAACTCTGCGACACTAGTTACTGCTGATGCTGTCGGCGTGTGGTAGATCTCGGTAGACTTATGAGCGAAATTAGATAAAACGTGTCGCTGTTTTGTTATGTAGCACAGTAGTACTGTTTTTTGTTATTTTTGTTACATATGGAAGTAGATAGTAACTCGCCAAATAGTTGGGCCTACGCAAAACGACTTTGGGAGCCAAGTAGCTATTTGTAGAATAGATGTAGAACAGAAATAACCTAGTCCAGCATCTTGAGGCAGCTTGACATGCTGGAAGCTGCTTCAAGACAGCACTTCTAGGAACTATGTAGCTCTGTATAGAATAGTTTTTAGTTTTCTAGTTATTTGTAGAATAGATGTAAACAGAAAGAACCTAGTCCAGCGTTTTGAGGCAGCTTGACATGTTGGAAGCTACTTCAAGACAGCACCTCTAGGGATTATATAGCTCTGTTTAGAATAGTTTTGTTTTGTAAATGGGAAATAACCTAGCCATAATAGAAAAGGCTTAGAAAATTAATATTGTCTTAGTAATAATATTAGAAGAGGGACAGTAGATTTTATTTTTCTGTCTGCCGCTGTCGATAGATATATGCAGAGAAGAGCGAACGGGATAATTCACACGGAAACACCGAAGTCAGCACTTTTTCGCCAGTTTGAAGAAATGCTAACGCGGTTCCAAACTGGGATATACATCGTGGGTCAAGGGAACAGATGGTGGGGGTTTTTAGCCGGTCGGTTGGTTCCTTTTTTGCAGTGCGTCTTACTGTAATGCAAAAAGAAACCGACCAACCCGGCACTCGGTAGTCTGTTAAGCAGATTTTCCCCGCGACACCATCTATAACCGTAAAAAAGCAAAAAAAAAAAAAAAAAAAAAATTATTATTATTATTATTATTATTATTATTATTATTATTATTATTATTGTTATTATTATTATTATTATTATTATTATTATTATTATTATTATTATTATTATTATTATTATTATTATTATTATTATTATTATTATTATTATTATTATTATTATTATTATTATTATTATTACTATTATTATTATTATTATTATTATTATTATTATTATTATTATTATTATTATTATTATTATTATTATTATTATTATTATTATTATTATTATTATTATTATTATTATTATTATTATTATTATTATTATTATTATTATTATTATTATTATTATTATTATTATTATTATTATTATTATTATTATTATTATTATTATTATTATTATTATTATTATTATTATTATTATTATTATTATTATTATTATTATTATTATTATTATTATTATTATTATTATTATTATTATTATTATTATTATTATTATTATTATTATTATTATTATTATTATTATTATTATTATTATTATTATTATTATTATTATTATTATTATTATTATTATTATTATTATTATTATTATTATTATTATTATTATTATTATTATTATTATTATTATTATTATTATTATTATTATTATTATTATTATTATTATTATTATTATTATTATTATTATTATTATTATTATTATTATTATTATTATTATTATTATTATTATTATTATTATTATTATTATTATTATTATTATTATTATTATTATTATTATTATTATTATTATTATTATTATTATTATTATTATTATTATTATTATTATTATTATTATTATTATTATTATTATTATTATTATTATTATTATTATTATTATTATTATTATTATTATTATTATTATTATTATTATTATTATTATTATTATTATTATTATTATTATTATTATTATTATTATTATTATTATTATTATTATTATTATTATTATTATTATTATTATTATTATTATTATTATTATTATTATTATTATTATTATTATTATTATTATTATTATTATTATTATTATTATTATTATTATTATTATTATTATTATTATTATTATTATTATTATTATTATTATTATTATTATTATTATTATTATTATTATTATTATTATTATTATTATTATTATTATTATTATTATTATTATTATTATTATTATTATTATTATTATTATTATTATTATTATTATTATTATTATTATTATTATTATTATTATTATTATTATTATTATTATTATTATTATTATTATTATTATTATTATTATTATTATTATTATTATTATTATTATTATTATTATTATTATTATTATTATTATTATTATTATTATTATTATTATTATTATTATTATTATTATTATTATTATTATTATTATTATTATTATTATTATTATTATTATTATTATTATTATTATTATTATTATTATTATTATTATTATTATTATTATTATTATTATTATTATTATTATTATTATTATTATTATTATTATTATTATTATTATTATTATTATTATTATTATTATTATTATTATTATTATTATTATTATTATTATTATTATTATTATTATTATTATTATTATTATTATTATTATTATTATTATTATTATTATTATTATTATTATTATTATTATTATTATTATTATTATTATTATTATTATTATTATTATTATTATTATTATTATTATTATTATTATTATTATTATTATTATTATTATTATTATTATTATTATTATTATTATTATTATTATTATTATTATTATTATTATTATTATTATTATTATTATTATTATTATTATTATTATTATTATTATTATTATTATTATTATTATTATTATTATTATTATTATTATTATTATTATTATTATTATTATTATTATTATTATTATTATTATTATTATTATTATTATTATTATTATTATTATTATTATTATTATTATTATTATTATTATTATTATTATTATTATTATTATTATTATTATTATTATTATTATTATTATTATTATTATTATTATTATTATTATTATTATTATTATTATTATTATTATTATTATTATTATTATTATTATTATTATTATTATTATTATTATTATTATTATTATTATTATTATTATTATTATTATTATTATTATTATTATTATTATTATTATTATTATTATTATTATTATTATTATTATTATTATTATTATTATTATTATTATTATTATTATTATTATTATTATTATTATTATTATTATTATTATTATTATTATTATTATTATTATTATTATTATTATTATTATTATTATTATTATTATTATTATTATTATTATTATTATTATTATTATTATTATTCCCCCACATGGTAGTGACCTTGACGTGGTGTGGGGGCCTAGGTTGCAGTGATTCATCAGGCTGTGCTGGCGGGAGTATGTTCTCCTGGTAGGGTCACCCAATCCAGATTGGCTGATGATGAGCAGCTTACAAACTACTACCGACCCTCTAATCCAGTGGTGTCATGCGACCCGTGCCCAGTGGACTAGTTGGTAGCAAGGGGGTAAAACACTTAGCTACCGATAACGGAGCCTCCCTGATACCAGGTCACCTCAGGGAGTATTATTGACCCTACCACAGTAACGGGCCTCTGCTGTGGCGGACCTTACATTGCCGCGATACTCGTGGGAACAAAATGGAGATAAACAAAAACAAAAACATTAAGAAAGTAGTAGATAGAAGAGTGGAAGAAAGAACAGAGATGGGCATGGCCCCATTCATGAGGAGTGGGAAGACGCCTAGATCTCCCCCGGCATCCCTGGGGTTGCACGGTCCTGTACAGGCACAGGAGAAACTAGGAACACCGGTGAATACAGAGGAGATCCAAACCACCGATCTCATGCTGGAAACGCCAATGAGCAACTTGCATAAACAAGTAGAGGAAAAAGCAAGCAGCCACAAAAAAGACCCTGAAAGAGAGGAAGAAACACAGCTCCTACTGATTCAGGAGCTTACAAAAACGATGATGGCGGCAGTCGCAAAACAAAAAAACGTTAGCATGGAGGTTAAGAATGGACTGCTAAAGTTCCAAGAGGCGGTAGAAGTGATAATTCACTGCAAGAGTGAAAAGAATAAAAAGCTCACCCTTGAAGCTAGAAATCAGGCCCAAAGCCCCAGCCCCATACCGCTAACTGACAAGAAGAGAGGAAGGGAGCTAGAGGGGTCTCCTATTAGCTGTACAGAAACCCCACCACCCAGAAAAAGGAAAACTGTTGAAAACCGAGGCGAAGGCGAATGGATAGTCGTCCAAAACAACAAAAATAAAGCCTTTAACCGACCGCCAGGTGAAGGAGATACTTCTACACAGCGACGCCTCCCAAGGGAAAAAGGGGCAACGGACAGCCAAAGTGCTGGGAAAAAAGAAAACGGCGAAGGAAAGAGAAGGAGAAGGAGAAGGAGTAGGCAGTTTAAAAGGCCGCGACCAGAGGCCATTATAATTAAGCCCGCCGAAGGCAAAACATATGCTGAGATTCTGAGGGAAATACGGGAGCGAGTAAACCCAGACGTCTCCAAAGCCGACATAAAGGGAATCCGGAAGACACAAAACGGAGCGGTTCTGCTGGAATTAAACAATAAGGCAGAAGGAAAGGAGGAAATCAAGGAGGAACTCCGAAAGAGTTTGGGGAAAATGGCAGACGTTAAAGAACTAACGGCCAAAACAACATTGGAGATACGGGACTTGGATAGTCTCACTACAAGCGAAGAGGTGCAAGCAGCACTTAATAGAGACTTGGGAAAGGAAGTCCAATGTAGTTTCAGCCTAACTAAACCGAACAAGAGAGAGCAAATGCTGGCCATTATAGAAATGGAGGAAAAAGACGCCAGGGAACTCCTGAAGACAGCCAAGATCAGAATAGGGCTAATCAGATGTAGAATACGGGAAAGAACACCAGTAGTGCGCTGTTATAGGTGCATGAACGTTGGACACTTCAGAAGAGACTGCAAAGCGCCTAACCGAGAGGATACGTGCTATAAATGTGGACAGAAAGGTCACAAGATTAAAAGCTGCACGCAAGCTGCGAAATGCATCCTGTGTACGGAAATTAAGGCAAAGGCAACGAGCCATGTCTCAGGTACGAAAGACTGCAGTGCATTTCGGAAAGCTCTTGCGGAAGTTAGAAAAAATAGAAGATGATAAAAGTCCTTCAAGGAAATATGCATAGAAGTCGAGTAGCAGATGATCTCTTAACACAGATCACGCTTGAAAAAGAAATTGATGCTCTAATAATCAGCGAGCAGTACGTCCACCGGAGTAGAAACAACTGGTTCTCAGATGTCACCGACACGGCGGCAATCTGGATCCCAAACCCTGGGAAAATACACGCATTGGAACATGGGGCCGGAAATGGCTTCGTCTGGGTTAAGAGTAGCCAGTTCACCATCATAAGCTGCTACTTAACACCAAACCAAACGGCGCAGGAATATCAGGAGATGATCGAGAACCTAGAGGACGCAGTATCGGAACAAGAGGGGCAGAAAATTATTGGTGGCGATTTTAATGCAAAAGCAGTGGAATGGGGAATGCCCACAACGAACAGCAGAGGATCGCAGATTTTAGACATGGCAGCCAGACAAGGGCTGATAATCATAAACTCCGGAAGCACAACAACGTTTCGGCGACCAGGGTACGCAGAAACAATACCGGACATCTCCCTGGCTACACAGAATATAGCGGGATTTATTACTGATTGGGTAGTTATGGAGGACTACACAGGGAGCGATCATCAGTACATTACATTCAATATAAATATTAAAGAAGAATTGATATCCGAGAGCACAACGGAAAGTTCTAGATATAACGTGAATAAACTCGATACTAGAAGATTGAGTGAATCACTTAGATATAGCCTAGGTGACACAATGCAGGCAGGTGTAGAGCTAGAAGGTAGGATAAAAGCTGAGGCAGTGGTAGAGCAGACAATGAGTGCACTCATACTAGCCTGCGAGGAATCAATGCCACGAAAGAGGAAATTTACAAAAAGAAAACCGGTATACTGGTGGAATGAAGAAATAGCGGAGCTACGAAGAAGGTGTCAGCATCTTCGAAGAATTGCACAGCGATCACGGAACAGAGCGGATGCAACGGAAAAAATGGCAGCATATAAAATAAGCCGTAAAGCACTCAGGACAACCATAAAATTGAGCAAAAAGGTTGAATGGAAAAAGCTTTGCGAAGATGTAAACAGTGACCCATGGGGGCTTGGATACAAGATAGTCATGAAGAAGTTGAAAATAGCTACAGCAACAAATTCAATCGAAGAGAGCTGGATGGAAAATATAGTATATATTTTATTCCCAGCGCACCCGATAAGGAACTGGAGTGATGTGATGGTTTCACCAGAGGAAGTACCACCTTTCACGCAGGAAGAACTTGTGGAAGCAACAAAAGCTATGAAGAATAAGAAAGCTCCAGGCCCTGACGGGACTCCAACGAAAGTCATTAAAGCCGTGGTGGAAACTTGCCCGCAAATGATGCTGAATATGTACAACACATGTCTAAAAGAAGGCGTTTTCAGCAAAAGATGGAAGGTAGCTCGACTTGTCTTAATCGACAAAGGGAAAGGCGGCAGAGTCTCACCGTCCTCGTTCAGACCACTGTGTATGCTGGACACGGCTGGAAAGCTCCTCGAAAGGCTATTGAAACCCAGAATAGAAGAGGCGATACGAACGACCGGTGGTCTGTCAGATATGCAATTCGGATTCAGACAAGGAAGATCAACAATAGATGCAATACGAATAGTAATGGAAAAGGTAGAAGCGGCGGAAGCAAGGAACCATTTCTCAAGAAGAATAGTTGTCTTTGTTACCTTGGACGTGAAAAACGCCTTCAACTCGGCAAGATGGGAAGACATGATTGATGCCCTGGAAAAAAAGTTCAGCATTCCAGCATATCTGCTCAGGATGGTAAAAGACTACCTGAGAGAACGCAGCCTTCAGTATGAAACCAAGATCGGCAGTATAACCAAAAGCGTAACATCCGGCGCAGCACAAGGATCGATCCTAGGACCGGACCTGTGGAATATATTATACAATAGCTTGCTGGAGGCAGAAATGCCAGATGATATAACTCTAGTAGGCTTTGCAGACGACCTAGGTGCAATAATATCAGCTCGGACCATGGAAGATGCGCAAATCAGGTTGAATCAAGTCATGAGAAGAGTGAGTAGCTGGATGAACAGACACGGCTTAGAGCTTGCGGAAGCAAAAACCGAAATTGTGCTACTCACAAAAAAGAGGATGAGAACCATTGTGCCAATGGAAGTGGGGCCTGTGGTTATTCAAACTAAGGAAGCTTCCAGGTATCTTGGTGTCATGTTGGATACCAAACTAAATTTTTGGAGGCATATCAAAAAAGCAACAGACAAGGCGGCCGTGATAACGAAGAATTTGAGCAGATTAATGGCGAACATCGGTGGACCTTCACCGTGCAAAAGGAGGCTGTTAATGTCCACGACACATTCAGTGCTCCTGTACGGTGCGGAGATTTGGGCAGATGCCCTAAATAGAGAGTATTGCCGGAAGCCCATGGAAGCGGTACAACGAAGAGGGGCTCTGCGGGTAGCGTGCTCCTACCGGACGGTCTCATACCCAGCGGTAAATGTTATTGCAGGCGTGATACCGATAACATTGTTAGCCCGAGAGAGGAAGCATATATATAATAGGGCTGCGGGAAGAGACAGAAAAGAAGAGTCAGGAGACGCGAGGAGACAAAGCCTGGAAAAATGGCAAGAACAATGGAATGGGGAACACAGAGGGCGCTGGACCGCAAGATTGATACCACAACTAGCGGTTTGGGTTAACCGGAGGCACGGCGAAGTGAACTTCTATACCACGCAAATGCTCTCGGGGCACGGATACTTTCGAGCTTATTTATTCAGAGTGAATAAAGTAAACAGCCCGCGATGTCGCCACTGCGACACAGCGGAAGATACGGTCGAGCACACTTTTTTCGAGTGCGACGTCGCAGCGGAGGAAAGAAGCGCTCTAACTCGAATGGTAGGGGATGTTACGCCGGATAATATAACCACCATAATGATAGACACGGAAGAAAATTGGAACGCCGTGTCAGTCTACGTCGAGACGGTATTACGAAAGAAGAAGAGACTGGGGTACTTAGAAGATTCGGAATAGACCTCAGTGTAGTCGGGTTTCTGCTTTTGAGTCTGGCGTGGTCTGCTTGGGGCCGGTGGCATACAGGCTTACTGGTGCCGCAGTTCTGTTTTTGTTAAATTAACAACAAATTTAACTCGGCGACACTAGTTACTGCTGATGCTGTCGGCGTGTGGTAGATCTCGGTAGACTTATGAGCGAAATTGGATAAAACGTATCGCTGTTTTGTTATGTAGCACAGTAGTACTGTTTTTTTTTTTGTTATTTTTGTTAAATATGGAAGTAGATTTAACTAAGTAGATTTTAATAAGTCGCCAAATAGTCGGGCCTACGCAAAACGATTTTGGGAGTCAAGTAGCTATTTGTAGAATAGATGTAGAACAGAAATAACCTAGTCCAGCATCTTGAGGCAGCTTGACATGTTGGAAGCTACTTCAAGACAGCACCTCTAGGGATTATGTAGCTCTGTATAGAATAGTTTTTAGTTTTCTAGTTATTTGTAGAATAGATGTAAACAGAAATAACCTAGTCCAGCGTCTTGAGGCAGCTTGACATGTTGGAAGCTACTTCAACACAGCACCTCTAGGGATTGTATAGCTCTGTTTAGAATAGTTTTTGTTTGTAAATGGGAAATAACCTAGCTATAATAGAAAAGGATTAGAAAATTAATATTGTTTTTAGTAATAATATTAGAAGAAGGACAGAAGAATTTATTTTTCAGTCTGCCGCTGTCGATAGACATATACAGAGAAGAGCGAACGGGATAATTCACACGGAAACACCGAAGCCAGCACTTTTTCGTCAGTTTGAAGAAATGCTAACGCGGTTCCAAACTGGGATAAACATCGTGGGTCAAGGGAACAGATGGTGGGGGTTTTTAGCCGGTCGGTTGGTTCCTTTTTTGCAGTGCGTCTTAGTGTAATGCAAAAAGAAACCGACCAACCCGGCACTCGGTAGTCTGTTAAGCAGATTTTCCCCGCGACACCATCTATAACCGTAAAAAAGCAAAAAAAAAAAAAAAAAAATTATTATTATTATTATTATTATTATTATTATTATTATTATTATTATTATTATTATTATTATTATTATTATTATTATTATTATTATTATTATTATTATTATTATTATTATTATTATTATTATTATTATTATTATTATTATTATTATTATTATTATTATTATTATTATTATTATTATTATTATTATTATTATTATTATTATTATTATTATTATTATTATTATTATTATTATTATTATTATTATTATTATTATTATTATTATTATTATTATTATTATTATTATTATTATTATTATTATTATTATTATTATTATTATTATTATTATTATTATTATTATTATTATTATTATTATTATTATTATTATTATTATTATTATTATTATTATTATTATTATTATTATTATTATTATTATTATTATTATTATTATTATTATTATTATTATTATTATTATTATTATTATTATTATTATTATTATTATTATTATTATTATTATTATTATTATTATTATTATTATTATTATTATTATTATTATTATTATTATTATTATTATTATTATTATTATTATTATTATTATTATTATTATTATTATTATTATTATTATTATTATTATTATTATTATTATTATTATTATTATTATTATTATTATTATTATTATTATTATTATTATTATTATTATTATTATTATTATTATTATTATTATTATTATTATTATTATTATTATTATTATTATTATTATTATTATTATTATTATTATTATTATTATTATTATTATTATTATTATTATTATTATTATTATTATTATTATTATTATTATTATTATTATTATTATTATTATTATTATTATTATTATTATTATTATTATTATTATTATTATTATTATTATTATTATTATTATTATTATTATTATTATTATTATTATTATTATTATTATTATTATTATTATTATTATTATTATTATTATTATTATTATTATTATTATTATTATTATTATTATTATTATTATTATTATTATTATTATTATTATTATTATTATTATTATTATTATTATTATTATTATTATTATTATTATTATTATTATTATTATTATTATTATTATTATTATTATTATTATTATTATTATTGGGAGGTAAAGGCTGGTATATGGTCTCAGACAAACGTTCTACCAAAGGACGTCTTGAAAAAAACTGGGAAACGCCTACTGTAATTATCAGCTCTGCCAGCAAATCCTAATCTCACCTCCTCGAAGGTAGGTAACATAGTTATCTGCCGGGAACTTCCTGGTAACATACTTAGTATGGCTAACGAGATAGGGTAAAAGCGAATATTTGGCGCTCTAACTAAATAAAACAAGTTGGTGCAGGACGGGCGTGTATTACTCGTACAAGCGCGAAATGCTCGAAATCCAAGCGCGTCTGTATTCGTAGCGAGCGGCGACTTGGTCGGCGTCTGTACTCCATGTTAGGAGCGGCCGGAATTAAAAACGGAGATGAGTAACTCCATAAAGACTCTGTTTATAAATATGCAATGGATAAAACAATATATATAAATACCCCAGGTGGTAATCTAGCTATGCTAGAGAATCCATCCTCCAAGGAGGCCGATCCCACGGATTCTGGGGGGATCGCTTATTGCTAAAAAATAAATCTGTGCCAAATGACCCGGCTAGCAACCGGCGCTTAGAGGTATGCGGGCCTCTAAGTGTTAAATATGTTACCGAAGAACAGAAGAAACAAAAGCAGCAACCAAAAATGGGAAGTTACCCATTTCAAAGAAGCAACAAAATAGTTCGTTCTCCAATTAAAGGAGCATCAGCCGAACTCACTAAATGCAGTAAGAAACTGATCATCATACCAGAAAAGACGGTAAATGGAGGAACGCCGAAAGAAGGTATACACAAATTATCAGTTTCCCAAATTGGAACATCAAGGAAAATCCCTGAAGATATGGAGGAACAGCAACTTCAGAAAATACAACATCTGACAGAAATCATGCTGCAAGCTGCTGCCAAGCAGAAAAACATTAGTATGGACATCAAAAATGGCCTAATAAAGTTACAGGAAGCGATAGAAGTAATTTTCGAAGGCAGAACCCAAAGGAAGGAGCAAACGAAAAATACCAGCGAAATCCCCAGCATAGGAGAGCAAAATGCAGCATTAACCTCCTCAAATGGTAAGAAACGAGGCAGAGAGATCTATGCAGATGAGCATGGTCAAACCGACACCCCTCCTGCATACAAGAAAGGAAGAGAAGCAGAAGAAAGTGGTTGGACACTTGTGCAAACTAGAATTTCAGCGCAGCGACAACCCAGATCGAACGAAGGTAAAGTACTGCCGGGAAAAAAAGAAGCAGCGAGTAGCCAAAGAACACGGAAGAGAAGAAGTAAGATGCCACACTCGGAAAAGCAGAAGAGTACAAGGCCCCGATCAGAAGCAATACTGATAAAACCCACCACAGGGAAGACTTACGCTGAAATCCTAAAGGAAATAAAAGGAAGGGTAAACCCTGAAAAAACAGAGATCGAAATCAGAGGAATCCGCAGAACTCAAAATGGGGATGTGCTGCTGGAAATGGGGAAAGGCCCGAAAGAAAAAGGAAAATTCACCAAGGAGTTACAGGAAGCTCTAGGGACTTCGGCTAGTGTAAGGAATCTCACATCAAAGACTGCGATAGAGATTAAAGACCTGGATTGTGTAACAACCATTGAGGAAGTTCAAAAGGCTATAAGTAAGGAATTAACGGAAGTTGTCGAATGCAAAATACATTTGACAGCACCAAATGGCAGGGAACAGATAACTGCGGTTGTAGTTATGGAAGAAAGCGATGCCAAAAAATTACTGGTAACATCGAAAATAAAAATTGGATGGATCAGATGCAGAATTAGGGAGAGAACAGAAGTTAAGCGATGCTACAAATGCCTTAACTTCGGCCACTTAAGGAGGCAATGCAAATATGAAGATCGTAGAGACTGCTGCTACAAGTGCGGACAAAAAGGACACACAGTCAAAAACTGTAAACAAAAGGCAAGGTGCTTTTTGTGTGCAGAAATAAAAGCAGAAAGTCTGGAGCACGTGTCAGGATCCGGTTTTTGTAGAGTGTTTCGAACTGCACTTGAGGAGAGTAAAAAGCATAAAAATAATTAAGCTCTTACAAGGTAATTTGCACAGGAGCAAAACGGCCGATGATCTACTTTTACAGCTCGTCCGAGAAAAGAATATCGACGTAGTAATTATCAGCGAGCAGTACAAAAATAAAGATTATCAGAATTGGTTCTCGGATGTCACAAGTACAGCAGCCATCTGGGTAGTAAATCAAGGGAAAATACAAATTAACAGCCATGGAGCCGGAAATGGGTTTGTATGGATCACAAACGGCAAAGAAACAATAATAAGCTGTTACCTAACTCCAAATCAAACGGCACAGGAATATCGACAGAAAATGGAGCAATTAGAAGATAAGATAATAGAACTAGGAGGAAATGTAGTAGTCGCCGGTGATTTCAATGCTAAAGCAGTGGAGTGGGGATTGCCAGTTACAGATAACAGGGGAAGGCAAATTTTGGAAATGGTAGCAAGACAAAATTTAATTGTGTTAAACTCAGGAAATACCAGCACATTCAGGAGACCCGGGTACACCGAAACTATACCCGATATATCCCTAGCAACAGAAGAACTTGCTAACAACATAGAAAACTGGATGGTTCTAGAGGATTATACTGGCAGCGATCATCAGTATATACAATTCGAAATATGCACGAGAAGGAGAGAAAGAAATCGCAACAACCAGCGAGAAGGTACATGGAACGTCAATAAGCTGGATAAAGAAAAAATGGCCGGTGTAATAAGGAGAAATCTAGAAAGAGTAATGCAAGTGCCACAGAACGAAACAGGCAGAGAACGAGCAGAAGCAGTGGTGAAAGTTACTATGGACACCATCGCAAGAGCTTGTGAAGAATCAATGCCCAAGAAGTTTGGAAATAGAAACAGATGCCCTGTATACTGGTGGACAGAAGAAATAGCGGAATTGAGAAGAAAATGTTTGCGTCTCCGCCGCATAGCACAGCGACAGAGAAATGGAGCAGCAGAAACAAGCAAACTAGAGGAATATAGAATAGCGAGAAAAACGCTCCGAATTATAATAAAGAAGAGTAAAATGAAAAACTGGAAAAGTTTGTGTGAAGAAGTAAACAATGATCCCTGGGGACTTGGATACAAAATTGTAATGAAAAGAATCAGAGCACCAGCATCAGAAAATCAGATAGAAGCGGACGTTATGGAAAATATTGTAAACACACTTTTCCCTACACATCCTAGAAGAAATGTATTGCAGAGGCACGAAAAACCAGGAGAAGCCCCAATTTTTACACAAATAGAACTAGAAGATGCAGTAAAATGTATGAAAAACAAGAAAGCCCCCGGACCTGATAGAATACCAGCAGAGGTCATCAAATTAGTAGCTTCGAATAATCCACAAATGATGCTGAATATGTATAATTGCTGCCTAAAAGAAGGAGTATTCAGCAAAAGGTGGAAAGAAGCAAGACTGGTTTTAATTGACAAAGCTAAAGGAGTAAGAGGAGCAGCATCGTCATACAGGCCACTATGTATGTTAGATACGGCCGGGAAACTCTTCGAAAGGTTAATAAAAACAAGACTGCAAGCAGCAATTCATACAGCTGGTGGATTAGCGAACACACAGTTCGGGTTCAGAAAGGGAAGGTCGACCGTTGACGCTATCAAGGTGGTAACAGAAACTGCGGAAGCCACACGAATGGAAACACATCACTCGAGGAAAATAGTTCTACTTGTTACCTTGGATGTCAAAAATGCCTTTAATTCGGCAAGATGGACTGACATCATAGACGCATTACAAAATAAGTTTACTATACCTACGTACCTTCTGAAAGTTCTAATAGATTACTTAAGCGAGCGAAGATTGATATACAACACGGTAGATGGAAAGAGGATAAAGGATCTTACGGCAGGAGTAGCACAAGGATCAATACTAGGACCAGAACTATGGAATGTTCTGTACAACAGTCTATTATGTATGGAAATGCCTGAAAATATACAGCTAGTAGGTTATGCTGATGATATAGCAGCTATTATAACGGCACGGGATATAGCAGAATCACAGATTAGGCTGAATCAAGTTATGAGAAGAGTGTATAGTTGGATGAGGGAACATAGATTAGAATTAGCAACGGCAAAAACAGAAATCGTTATGTTAACTAAGAAAAGAATACCAACTATAATTCCAATGCAAGTAGGTCCAGAAACAATAATGACCAAAGAATCAGCAAATTACTTAGGAGTTACTATTGATACAAGGCTAACATTTTGGCAACAAATCCAAAAAGTAGCAGATAAAGCAGCAGAAGCTACAATCAAGCTAAGCAAACTTATGGCAAACATTGGAGGACCCAAACCAGAAAAAAGACGAATCATTATGAAAACCGCAGAATCAATCCTTCTATACGGAGCTGAAATCTGGGCACATGCGATGGACAAGAGGTATTGTAAAAAACGCATAGCAGCGGTGCAACGGAGAGGGGTGCTCCTATCGAACAGTTTCACATTCGGCGGTCATGGTAATCGCGGGCGTCATTCCGATTGATTTGCTAGCGCAAGAACGAAGAAATATATATATAAGGGATCACGCAACGAGCCGAGATGTCATTGTAGCAGAGGAAAGAAGGTACACGATGACACGATGGCAAGAACACTGGAGTAATGATCAGCATGGGCGATGGACGGCTAGATTAATCCCACAAGTAGAAGTTTGGTTTAACCGACACCATGGAGAAGTAAATTTTTACATCACTCAGTTCCTATCAGGCCACGGATATTTTCGATCCTACCTCTACAAGATGGGCAAAGTAAACAATCCAGGATGCAGTCACTGCAGCGCAACACATGACACAGCGCATCACACTTTTTTCGAATGTGATTTAGCAGAAACAGAAAGAGAATCTTTAATAGTAGCAGTAGGAGAATTAACATCAGAAAATATAATTTCTGTAATGCTTGAAAACCAAGAAAAATGGAATGCAATAGCTAAATACATAGAATTAATACTACGCAGGAAGAAAGAGCTCAGATATTTAGAGGACCTAGAAGAAGAATCATAAAAGAAAATTAAAAAAAAAAGGAACAAGCACGGCCCAACTTGAAGTAATGCGAAAGCGGTTCCGGGTTGGTTTCACCGTGGGAAAAGGAGGTGGTGTATTTGGTGAGTAGACCGAACAAGATCATGGGAGTCTCACATACCCTTGAAGTGCGGACCCTTCAAGATACCTAACCTACCATAAAAGGTTTTCACCACCGACCTACGAAAAAAAAAAAAAAAAAAAAAAAAATTATTATTATTATTATTATTCTTATTATTATTATTATTATTATTATTGTTATTATTATTATTATTATTATTATTATTATTATTATTATTATTATTATTATTATTATTATTGTTATTATTATTATTATTATTATTATTCCCCAACATGGTAGTGACCTTGACGTGGTGTGGGGACCTAGGTTGCAGTGATTCATCAGGCTGTACTGACGGGATTATGTTCTCCTGGTAGGGTCACCCAATCCAGATTGGCTCATGATGAGCAGCTTACAAACTACTACCGACCCCCTAATCCAGTGGTGTCATGCGACCCGTGCCCAGTGGACTAGTTGGTAGCAAGGGGGTAAAACACTTAGCTACCAATAACGGAGAATCCCTGATACCAGGTCACCTCAGGGAGTATTATTGACCTTACCACAATAACGGGCCTCTGCTGTGGCGGACCTTACATTGCCGCGATACTCGTGGGAACAAAATGGAGATAAATAAAAACAAAAACATGAAGAAAGTAGTAGATAGAAGAGTGGAAGAAAGAGCAGGGATGGGCATGGCCCCATTCATGAGGAGTGGGAAGATGCCTAGATCTCGCCCGGCATCCCTGGGGTTGCACTGTTCTGAACAGGCAGAGGAGAAACTTGGAACACCGGCGAATACAGAGGACATCCAAACCACCGATCTCGTGCTGGAAATGCCAATGAGCAGCTTGCATAAACAAGTAGAGTAAAAAGCATGCAGCCACAAAAAAGACCCTGAGATAGAGGAAGAAACACAGGTCCTACTGATTCAGGAGCTTACAAAAACAATGATGGCGGCAGTCACAAAACAAAAGAACGTTAGTATGGAGGTTAAGAACGGACTGCTAAAGCTCCAAGAGGCGGTAGAAGTGATATTTCACTGCAGGAGTGAAAAGAATTAAAAGTTCATCCTTGAAGCTAGAAAGCAGGCCCAAAGCCCCAGAAAAATACCGCCAACGGACAAGAGGAGAGACAGGGAGCTAGAGAGGTCTCCTATAAGCTGTACAGAAACCCCACCACCCAGAAAAAGGAAAACTGTTGAAAACCGAGGCGAAGGCGAATGGATGGTCGTCCAAAACAACAAAAATAAAACCTTTAACGGACCGCCACGTGAATGAGATACTTCTAGACAGCGACGCCTCCCAGGGGAAAAAAGGGAAACGAACAGCCAAAGTGCTGGGAAAAAAGAAAACGGCGAAGGAAAGAGAAGGAGAAGGAGAAGAAGAAGGAGTAGGCAGTTTAAAAGGCCGCGACCAGAGGCCATTATAATTAAGCCCGCCGAAGGCAAAACATATGCTGAGATTCTGAGGGAAATACGGGAGCGAGTAAACCCAGACGGTTCCAAAGCCGACATAAAGGGAATCCGGAAGACACAAAACGGAGTGGTTCTGCTGGAATAAAACAGTAAGGCAGAAGGAAAGGAAGAAATCAAGGAGAAACTCCGAAAGAGTCTGGGGAAAATGGCAGACGTTAAAGAACTAACGGCCAAAACAACATTGGAGATACGGGACTTGGATAGTCTCACTACAAGCGAAGAGGTGCAAGCAGCACTTAATAGAGACTTGGGAAAGGAAGTCCAATGTAGGTTCAGCCTAACTAAACCGAACAAGAGAGAGCAAATGCTGGCCATTGTAGAAATGGAGGAAAGAGACGCCAGTGAGCACCTGAAGAATAGGACTAATCAGATGTAGAATACGGGAAAGAACACCAGCCGTGCACTGTAATAGGTGCATGAACTTTGGACACTTCAGAAGAGACTGCAAAGCGCCTTCCCGAGAGGATACGTGCTATAAATGTGGACAGAAAAGTCACAAGATTAAAAGCTGCACGCAAGCTGCGAAATGCATCCTGTGTACGGAAATTAAGGCAAAGGCAACGAGCCATGTCTCAGGTACGAAAGACTGCAGTGCATTTCGAAGAGCCCTTGAGGAAGTCAGGAAAAATAGAAAAAATAGAAGATGATAAAAGTCCTTCAAGGAAATATGCATAAAAGTCGAGTAGCAGATGATCTCTTAACACAGATCACGCTTGAAAAAGAAATTGATGCTCTAATAATCAGCGAGCAGTACGTCCACCGGAGCAGAAACAACTGGTTCTCAGATGTCACCGACACGGCGGCAATCTGGATCCCAAACCCTGGAAAAATACACGCAATGGAACATGGGGCCGGAAACGGCTTCGTTTGGATTAAGAGTAGTCAGTTCACCATCATAAGCTGCTACTTAACACCAAACCAAACGGCGCAGGAATACCAGAAGATGATCGAGAATCTAGAGGACGCAGTATCGGAACAAGAGGGGCAGAAAATTATTGGTTTTTACGATTTTAATGCAAAAGCAGTGGAGTGGCGAATGCCCACAACGAAGAGCAGAGGATCGCAGATTTTAGACATGGCAGCCAGACAAGGGCTGATAATCTTAAACTCCGGAAGCACAACAACGTTTCGGCGACCAGGGTACGCAGAAACAATACCGGACATCTCCCTGGCTACACAGAATATAGCGGGATTTATTACTGGAGGACTATACAGGGAGCGATCATCAGTACATTACATTCAATATAAATACTAGAGAAGAAATGATATCCGAGAGCACAACGGAAAGTTCTAGATATAACGTGAATAAACTCGATTCTAGAAGATTGAGTGAATCACTTAGAAATAGCCTAAGTGACACAATGCAGGCAGGTGTAGAGCTAGAAGGAAGGATAAAAGCTGAGGCAGTGGTAGAGCAGACAATGAGTGCATTCATACTAGCCTGCGAGGAATCAATGCCGCGAAAGAGAAAATTTACAAACAGAAAACCGGTATATTGGTGGAATGAAGAAATAGCGGAGCTGCGAAGAAGGTGTCAGCATCTTCGAAGAATTGCACAGCGATCACGGAACAGAGCGGATGCAACGGAAAAAATTGCAGCATATAAAATAAGCCGTAAAACACTCAGGACAACCATGAAATTGAGCAAAAAGGTTGAATGAAAAAGCTTGGCGAAGATGTAAACAGTGGATACAAGATAGTCATGCAGAAATTGCAAATAGCTACAGCAACAAATTCAATCGAAGAGAGCTCGATGGAAAATATAGTAGATATTTTATTCCCAGCGCACCCGATAAGAAACTGGAGTGATGTGATGGTTTCACCAGGGGAAGTACCAGCTTTCACGCAGGAAGAACTTGTGGAAGCAACAAAAGCTATGAAGAATAAGAAAGCTCCAGGCCTGACGGGATTCCAGCGGAAGTCATCAAAGCCGTGGTGGAAACTTGCCCGCAAATGATGCTGAATATGTACAACACAAGTCTAAAAGAAGGCGTTTTCAGCAAAAGATGGAAGGTAGCTCGACTTGTCTTAATCGACAAAGGGAAAGGCGACAGAGTCTCACCGTCCTCGTTCAGACCACTGTGTATGTTGGACACGGCTGGAAAGCTCCTCGAAAGACTATTGAAACCCAGAATAGAAGAGGCGATACGAACGAACGGCTTGGCGGAAGCAAAAACACCGAAATTGTGCTATTCACTAAGAAGAGGATGCGAACCATTGTGCCAATTGTAGTGCGGCCTGTGGTCATTCAAGAATTCTCCTTTTTTTTTTTCTTTTCTTTCTTATCTTAAAGCCTCTAGGATTGATACCAAACTAAATTTTTGGAGGCATATCAAAAAAGCAACAGACAAGGCGGCCGTGATAACGAAGAACTTGAGCAGATTAATGGCGAACATCGGTGGACCTTCACCGTGCAAAAGGAGGCTGTTAATGTCCACGACACATTCAGTCCTCCTGTACGGCGGAGATTAGAAGGGAGATTTGGGCAGATGCCCTAAATAGAGAATATTGCCGGAAGCCCATGGAAGCGGTACAACGAAGAGGGGCTCTGCGGGTAGCGTGCTCTTACCGCACGGTCTCATACCCAGCGGTAAACGTTTTTGCAGGCGTGATACCGATAACATTGTTAGCCCGAGAGAGGAAGCATATATATAATAGGGCTGCTGGACCGCAAGACTGACACCACAACTAGCGGTTTGGGTTAACCGGAGGCACGGCGAAGTGAACTTCTATACCACGCAAATGCTCTCGGGGCATAGATACTTTCGAGCTTATTTATACAGCGGAAGATACGGTCGAGCACACTTTTTTCGAGTGCGACGTCGCAGCGGAGGAAAGAAGCGCTCTTACTCGAATGGTAATGGATGCTACGCCGGATAATATAACCACCACAATGATAGACACGGAAGAAAATTGGAACGACGTTTCAGTCTACGTCGAGGTGGTATTACGAAAGAAGAAGAGACTGGGGTACTTAGAAGATTCGGAATAGATCTTCTAAGTTAGGAAATAGACCTCAGTGTAGTCGGGTTTCTGCTTTTGAGTCTGGCGTGGTCTGCTTCGGGCCGGTGGCATACAGGCTTACTGGTGCCGCAGTTCTGTTTTTGTTAAATTAACAACAAACTGAACTCTGCGACACTAGTTACTGCTGATGCTGTCAGCGTGTGGTAGATCTCGCTAGACTTATGAGCGAAATTAGATAAAACGTATTGCTGTTTTGTTATGTAGCACAGTAGTACTGTTTTTTTTTTGTTATTTTTGTTACATATGGAAGTAGATAGTAACTCGCCAAATAGTCGGGCCTACGCAAAACGATTTTGGGAGTCAAGTAGCTATTTGTAGAATAGATGTAGAACAGAAATAACCTAGTCCAGCATCTTGATGCAGCTTGACATGCTGTAAGCTGCTTCAAGACAGCACCTCTAGGGATTATGTAGCTCTGTATAGAATAGTTTTTTATTTTTTAGTTATTTGTAGAATAGATGTAAACAGAAATAACCTAGTCCAGCGTCTTGAGGCAGCTTGACATGTTGGAAGCTACTTCAAGGCAGCACCTCTAGGGATTATATAACTCTGTATAGAATAGTTTTTGTTTGTAAATGGGAAATAACCTAGCTATAACAGAAAAGGATTAGAAAATTAATATTGATTTAGTAATAATATTAGAAGAGGGACAGTAGAATTTATTTTTCAGTCTGCCGCTGTCGATAGACATATGCAGCGAAAAACGAACGGGACAATTCACACGGAAACACCGAAGCCAGCACTTTTTCGCGAGTTTGAAGAAATGCTAACGCGGTTCCAAACTGGGATAAATATCGTGGGTCAAGGGAACAGATGGTGGGGGTTTTTAACTGGTCCGTTGGTTCCTTTTTTGCAGTGCGTCTTAGTGTAATGCCAAAAGAAACCGCCCAACCCCACTCGGTAGTCTGTTAAGCAGATTTTCCCCGCGACACCATCTATAACCGTAAAAAAACAAAAAAAAAAAAAAAAATTATTATTATTATTATTATTATTAATATTATTATTATTATTATTATTATTATTATTATTATTATTATTATTATTATTATTATTATTATTATTATTATTATTATTATTATTATTATTATTATTATTATTATTATTATTATTATTATTGTTCGGGTAGCGTGCTCCTACCGGACGGTCTCATACCCAGCGGTAAATGTTATTGCAGGCGTGATACCGATAACATTGTTAGCCCGAGAGAGGAAGCATATATATAATAGGGCTGCGGGAAGAGACAGAAAAGAAGAGTCAGGAGACGCGAGGAGACAAAGCCTGGAAAAATGGCAAGAACAATGGAATGGGGAACACAGAGGGCGCTGGACCGCAAGATTAATACCACAACTAGCGGTTTGGGTTCACCGGAGGCACGGCGAAGTGAACTTCTATACCACGCAAATGCTCTCGGGGCACGGATACTTTCGAGCTTATTTATTCAGAGTGAATAAAGTAAACAGCCCGCGATGTCGCCACTGCGACACAGCGGAAGATACGGTCGAGCACACTTTTTTCGAGTGCGACGTCGCAGCGGAGGAAAGAAGCGCTCTAACTCGAATGGTAGGGGATGTTACGCCGGATAATATAACCACCATAATGATAGACACGGAAGAAAATTGGAACGCCGTGTCAGTCTACGTCGAGACGGTATTACGAAAGAAGAAGAGACTGGGGTACTTAGAAGATTCGGAATAGACCTCAGTGTAGTCGGGTTTCTGCTTTTGAGTCTGGCGTGGTCTGCTTGGGGCCGGTGGCATACAGGCTTACTGGTGCCGCAGTTCTGTTTTTGTTAAATTAACAACAAATTTAACTCGGCGACACTAGTTACTGCTGATGCTGTCGGCGTGTGGTAGATCTCGGTAGACTTATGAGCGAAATTGGATAAAACGTATCGCTGTTTTGTTATGTAGCACAGTAGTACTGTTTTTTTTTTGTTATTTTTGTTAAATATGGAAGTAGATTTAACTAAGTAGATTTTAATAAGTCGCCAAATAGTCGGGCCTACGCAAAACGATTTTGGGAGTCAAGTAGCTATTTGTAGAATAGATGTAGAACAGAAATAACCTAGTCTAGCATCTTGAGGCAGCTTGACATGTTGGAAGCTACTTCAAGACAGCACCTCTAGGGATTATGTAGCTCTGTATAGAATAGTTTTTAGTTTTCTAGTTATTTGTAGAATAGATGTAAACAGAAATAACCTAGTCCAGCGTCTTGAGGCAGCTTGACATGTTGGAAGCTACTTCAAGACAGCACCTCTAGGGATTGTATAGCTCTGTTTAGAATAGTTTTTGTTTGTAAATGGGAAATAACCTAGCTATAATAGAAAAGGATTAGAAAAATAATATTGTTTTTAGTAATAATATTAGAAGAAGGACAGAAGAATTTATTTTTCAGTCTGCCGCTGTCGATAGACATATGCAGAGAAGAGCGAACGGGATAATTCACACGGAAACACCGAAGCCAGCACTTTTTCGTCAGTTTGAAGAAATGCTAACGCGGTTCCAAACTGGGATAAACATCGTGGGTCAAGGGAACAGATGGTGGGGGTTTTTAGCCGGTCGGTTGGTTCCTTTTTTGCAGTGCGTCTTAGTGTAATGCAAAAAGAAACCGACCAACCCGGCACTCGGTAGTCTGTTAAGCAGATTTTCCCCGCGGCACCATCTATAACCGTAAAAAAGCAAAAAAAAAAAAAAATTATTATTATTATTATTATTATTATTATTATTATTATTATTATTATTATTATTATTATTATTATTATTATTATTATTATTATTATTATTATTATTATTATTATTATTATTATTATTATTATTATTATTATTATTATTATTATTATTATTATTATTATTATTATTATTATTATTATTATTATTATTATTATTATTATTATTATTATTATTATTATTATTATTATTATTATTATTATTATTATTATTATTATTATTATTATTATTATTATTATTATTATTATTATTATTATTATTATTATTATTATTATTATTATTATTATTATTATTATTATTATTATTATTATTATTATTATTATTATTATTATTATTATTATTATTATTATTATTATTATTATTATTATTATTATTATTATTATTATTATTATTATTATTATTATTATTATTATTATTATTATTATTATTATTATTATTATTATTATTATTATTATTATTATTATTATTATTATTATTATTATTATTATTATTATTATTATTATTATTATTATTATTATTATTATTATTATTATTATTATTATTATTATTATTATTATTATTATTATTATTATTATTATTATTATTATTATTATTATTATTATTATTATTATTATTATTATTATTATTATTATTATTATTATTATTATTATTATTATTATTATTATTATTATTATTATTATTATTATTATTATTATTATTATTATTATTATTATTATTATTATTATTATTATTATTATTATTATTATTATTATTATTATTATTATTATTATTATTATTATTATTATTATTATTATTATTATTATTATTATTATTATTATTATTATTATTATTATTATTATTATTATTATTATTATTATTATTATTATTATTATTATTATTATTATTATTATTATTATTATTATTATTATTATTATTATTATTATTATTATTATTATTATTATTATTATTATTATTATTATTATTATTATTATTATTATTATTATTATTATTATTATTATTATTATTATTATTATTATTATTATTATTATTATTATTATTATTATTATTATTATTATTATTATTATTATTATTATTATTATTATTATTATTATTATTATTATTATTATTATTATTATTATTATTATTATTATTATTATTATTATTATTATTATTATTATTATTATTATTATTATTATTATTATTATTATTATTATTATTATTATTATTATTATTATTATTATTATTATTATTATTCCTCTGCACGATTGCCTACCTCGCCGCGGTGCAGAGGCCGAGTAAGGGAATCTTGGGACTCTGTTCAAAGATGAGACCTGAAACCACTGGCAATCAACAGGGCCGGATTAAGGTGTCACACGTACCGTGCCGATAATCAGCTAGGCTGGGGGCCCTGTATAAAAACTAGCCCAGTCGCAAACAGTGTCCTCAGATATCTGGCAGCCTCTGAGTGTAAAAGCCTTACCCCCGTAAGGGAGCTCTGCGGGGGCGGACCGATTTTCTCGCCTTACTCGTGGGAACAAAATATGATTGAAAAAAATAAAAAACAAATTGAGACGTTTTAGAAGATGGAGAAGCTTCATCCTTCTGTTGGACTTCAAGAAGGGGATTTGAGGAGAGCCCATCAAGTAGTCCTTTTAGACGGTGCCCTGTATTACTGCGTACACCTCCAACTGCAGCTCGCTCAAATTCCTCACCACCGGCGGTGGTAAGGGAAAATGAGCACGAAGGCATCATGGAGGCTAATGTCGGAGAAATATTCCAGAAGATAGATGGCGTTCTGGCCAAAATGAGAGCTGCAACTCTTAGGCAAACGAACGTAAGCTCGGAAATAAAAGATGGTATGGCGATGCTCCAAGATGCCTTCGACACGTTAAAAAGCTTGTGGAGCCGGAAAACTGGCACAAAGAGAATGGACAGCGGAACTCAAACGGAGATCCCAAGAAAAATTACAGACTGTGGTACCCAGACAGGCGATAAGAGGGCATTTGATACTACGAAAGCCCAAAAAAAGATGACTGTAATACTGCCAGAAATAGTCACAAGTGGAACACTGAAAAGAGGAGCTTCCAGTCCGGGGGAAAAAGGGACCATACCTAAAAAGAAGAAAGAGAAGGAAATGACTCCTCCACTTTCCGCCAACGTACAGCAGTGGACAGAAGTAAAGAGGACAAAAAGGAGGGCCAGGCGAAGACCAAAAAATCGTACAGCCGAAGAGCCTAAGAAAAAAGTACCTGAAGCTTCCCAAGACAAAGTAGCGGTAAATGCTAAAAAAGTAAGAACCAAAGGACGTCGGCCCGCCGTTACCATCAGGCCAGCGGAGGGTAAGTCATATGCAGATGTCCTAAGAAGCATCAAGGCGAAAGTTAAGACAGAGGAAACAGGTGCGAAAATAAAGGCAATCTGGCAAACACGGGATGGCAAGAAAATCACTGGCCAGAAAAGCTTGGGAAGATTCACAAAGGCCGTAGAGGATGCAGTGGGCACTCTAGGTAGCGTGAAGAGCATGGTACAGATGAGGTCCGTAGCAGTGAAAGATTTGGACTGCCTTACTGAGCGGACTGAAGTGGAGCAGGCATTGAGATGGAATCTCGGAGATGTTTCAGTAATGAGGGTTGGTCTAACAGCGCCAAATTCGAGGTCACAACTGAGAGCCATCGTTGAACTTCTTGGACATGCTGCTGAAGCAGGGAAGGCTCAAAGTAAGATGGGTTTCCAGCAGGGTTACGTCACGGACCGATGTCAAACTCTGCTACAAGTGTCTGAGCTACGGTCAAGTGGCTGGTTCTTGCAGGGGACCTGACCGATGCAAAGCTTGCTACAGCCGCGGAAAGTAGGAGCATGTTGCTAAGGCTTGTAAAGAAAAGGCACAGTGCGTACTCTGCGCCGAAGCGGATGCGCAACACGAAAGTCTGGGCCACACTCTACGAACAGGGATATGCAAGGTGTTCAGAGACGCTCTGAGAAAGGCCAAAGAGACTGGAAAATGATCAGCGTCTTCCAGGCAAACCTAAATAGTAGACCAGTGGCAGATGATCTCCTGCATCAGCTTGCCCGGGAGAAGAGTTCCGACATACTGCTCATTCGACATACTGCTAAGACAACCGAGTGGGGAATGCCCTACCCTGACTCGAGGCCTGGCCTGCGACCAGTCAATGCTTCGGAGGCCAACTCCTCATGGGAAACATCCAATGTACTGGTGGACAGCCGAGATAGCTCACCTCCGGAGAGATTGCCTCCGACTGAGGAGAAAGGCTCAGAGAGCTAAAACGGAGGAGGAGGTTAGGTTATATTTCTCGGATCACAAGGAGAAAAAGCGTCAGTTGCGACGTGCCATCAACCACAGTAAGGCGAGATGCTGGAAAGCACTGAGAGAGGATATAAACTCAGATCCATGGGGTTTAGGTTACAAAATTGTAACGCAGAAAATTGGGGAAAACCCCTCCCTCATGGACATGCGGACCACAACGCACCTAGTTAATGCTCTCTTTCCAGTGCATCCCCAGCGAGCTGCGAGAGTGTACAACCGGGATATTATGATTATTATTATTATTGTTGATAAACTCACAATTTTTAATAATATATTTTAAGATGCATATTTTTGTGTTTTATTTTGTTTATAATTTCACATTTCATTTTATTTTGTCACATAATTTCATAGTTTCATACTTGGGTTTTTTTTTACAACAACTGAATTGAATAATCACTTGCAATAACTGAAATAAACCCTTCCAATAATCACCTTATTAATTTTGAACTCTTTATAATAAATTAATAACAATTAGTAAAGATAACAACAACAAAACATCTTTCTAAATGTTACATATGAAGACGATTTACCAATAAATAAACAAATAATTAAATTATGCAACAATGTAAAAGCAAAATAAAAAACAAAAATTTGCATATTCTCAGAATAACTCCAAATCATAAAAAAGAAATCATATAATGCAATTGTAATTGAAATCATATAATGCAATCAAAAAATTGTGTTGACGTTAATCAGAATTGCATAAATTGAATAAATGAATAAGTAAATTTACGGTTATTTTGACTGAATGATTTTAATAATAGTAATGTTTTAAATTGTAATAGGTACTATTTATTAATATTATTTTATTAGTTGCTATCTCCTTTTATGAAATAAATAGTAATTTATGATAATTAATAATATAAATATGTATATAATACAAATTATGAAATTTTATCTGCAGTGTATCAATAAATTTTTTATAGTAAATTAAATATATACCAAAGAATCGAGGTACTATATTAAAATGTCAGATTTATCAAAAACAATAAGATAATAAACATTATAAAAAATTTATATTCTAATGAAAATTTTGGCGATTTATCAAGACAGTATATTTTGTGAAATTAGCACATTTATTTTATATGTACCTATACCTACATTCAGTAATTCTCACTTTTTTTCAATTCAACCAAAATATAAAAAGGAAACTTTTGCAATGAGAATTGAAAAACAGAAAAATAAAATTCTAATTAGATATACATATAACTATATATGTATCTATACCAGTGTGTATACTATGTACAGCCAATACATATTTATAATTTGCACAGCATAATATAGAGTACACTATATTTTGATAATAGACAATAGAGCATTGATTTGGCATATAATATATATTATATGTATATGTGTTTTAATTTTAATTCTTGTTTCTTTAATGGTATGTGTTTGTTTATGTTTTAATATGAAATAGTAAGATCGTAAAAATGTCCCATCTCAACTCTAATCTTTATACGATCAAACTACTTTTGTGTATATTTATATATTAACGCCACGGTCCTTGCTTATACCTTATTAGCGATATTCACTTTAAAGATGAGAATTCACAAAAAGTTATATACATAAATGCAAGAAGTTTGAAACACAAATTAGAAGATTTAAAATATTTATATACCATAAAAAACACTATTCATATTATAATTGTTAGTGAAACTTGGATTTTAGATACTGAATTTAAATGTCATAATATAAAAAATGATTCTGCTGTATACTCCTGTAGAAATTCTAAAGACGCGGTGGTGCTTGTATGTTCATTCATTCTAATGTAAAATACACAACTAATGAAACTTATTGTGATAAATATAACAGCATAGTGAACTTAACCTTAAAATTTAATAACAGAAAATATGAAGTAACAGCTGTATACACACATCCCCAGAAATTTCGTGAACAGTGATTGATAGATTTTTCGTTAAATTGAGTAATCACTTTGAAAACCTAAAAAATAAAAAAGCACTAATTATTGGTGATTTAAATTTTAACATTAATCATAAAAAAAGTCAAAACATACAAAACCATTGTGGAGTCTAATGGTTATTATTTTTGTCACAAAGATATTACCAGACCGGAATCCAACAGCTGCTTAGATCATGTACTGTTAAATGAATCTAAATCTGATATTTATATATCAATTTATATATATTTATCGGATCATCAGGGTATAGTTGTTGAATTGGAAAATGTAAATATAACGTACAATGAAAAATTTAAAAACAATGGTGCCAACCGCGGAAGTCACCGTGACTTAAGTCATTCTAACTTTCAAAAGTTGCTAAAAAAAAGTCACGCTACGGCGGGTTTCTCTCAATTTTTTCTATTAAACACATATTTTTTCAAACTGTGTTTTGTTACTAGATATTTTTCTGTAAAATATATTTTATTATATTAATCTTAAACTTAAATAAAATTTAAATATTTTTATTTATTTTTTTTTTTCAAATTTTATTTTTATAAATCATATTACACCACGCAATGAAAGTCGTTCACAAAAT
The DNA here is from genome assembly GCA_963942445.1 of Argyra leucocephala. NCBI lineage: Eukaryota > Metazoa > Arthropoda > Insecta > Diptera > Dolichopodidae > Argyra > Argyra leucocephala. The sequence continues at coordinate 65,462,791 of OZ012679.1, forward strand.
AATGTGCGATTTTAAAAGTCTCCGAAAGAGAAAAAAGTCGCAACTAAAGAAATCCACAGTAGCGAATTGCGACTTTTTTCTCCAAAAAGAAAAAAGTCGCAAAAACGCGACTACCGCAGTTGACAAAATTAACAAAAAAATTAGCTATCCTTCTGTCAAGCAACAATTAAAACACTTGTAAAATGTAAATGAAACAGATGTAAATAAAGTAGCTACCGAACTGACATCTAGTTTTCAAAATATCATTAACAGTGCTACCGTGGTGAAAAAAATTAATAAAATACCTACAAATATATTTCACCTTGGATTGATCATGAATATTTGGAGTTGTTAAATTTAAAACACTATTGGTATAAGAAAGTGATAAAAAACAAAAGTTCTGAATATCTCAAATCTACTTACAAGTACTGGTTAAATAGTGTAACAACAATGAAAAGAAAAAAACGTGAAGAATATAATAAAAATCCGTTTTATATGACAGGAAATGATCCAAAAAAAAATTTGGAATTATATAAAAAAGCTAAGGGATAGTACGAATATCAGAATCAATCCACTTTCTAAATGATGAATTAAATGAAAAAAAAATATGATAAAATAGAAAAATTTCAAAGTAGAATCAATTCTATCGCGACATGGGTTTGAATATGTCTAAACATTTGAAACCCTTTATATATTATTCTAGACTTTTAGAACCAAAAAAAAAAATTAACTTCAGATTGATTGACAGCTATGAAACGTCACGGCTGATACATAATCTAAATAACTCCAACTCTCATGGTGCTGACAAAATTTCAGCGTCTATAGTAAAATTATGTAAGAAAGAAATTACGGATAACTTAAAAAAATTAATCAATTCTTCTTTAATTCAGAGTGTTGTACCTGAAATATGCAAAATTAATAAAGTAATTCCTATATATGAGAACGCTGGAGATCAAAATGACATTCAAAATTTTAGAACAATATCAATTTCAGTAACATTCAGTAAAGTAATTGAAATGTTCGTATGCACTCAACTCACTGAATTTTTAAAAATGGGAAATATAACTAATAGATCTCAATAAGGGTTTAAGTAAAAGACTAGTACTCAAGCGGAATTATTTGACGTAGCTCGATTCTTAGGTATATAATAAAAAGCGCAGCATTTTTTAATTTATTATTAAATCCTAAATAAATTTGAGAACAGAAATTTAGAAGGGCATCTTCAGTTGATCTACTATTACAAAATCCATATTGCATAGCAATTAAGAAATTAGTTTTCTTCAAAAACTGCATCATCCTGCTCTTAATTATTTTTTCTAAGATTTTAGAGAAGGAACTTAGCATAGAAATAGGACGATAGTTATCAGTACTACTTTTATCTCCTTTTTTGAATAAAGGCAAAACCTCAGCAACTTTAAGGGAACGAGGAAAATTCCCAAATTCTATGCAACAATATGAGCCAGCACATCAACTATATTAAGACTGTTTTTTTTTAAAAACAAAGTTTGAAAGTAATGAAATTAAAGAAAAAAGGCTAATGATGTATTAGTTTCCTCATAAATATCATCCCAGGTTTCGAATTTGAGCCTACGATTCAAGTCGACAAAATTAAATTTAGAGTTATTAACTTTGTTTGAGTTTACATCTAGGTATAGTATTTTTTGATACATCACTTGAATAACTAAGAAATAGATAACACATAGAATGATCCGAAATACCTTGATCAATACAAGAAGTGAAAAATTCAATGTCACTGTTTGAAGTTAGTCTAACAAAAATATGATCTATACAAGTAGCATATATACTAGAAACACGAGTAGGACAATTAATACAAGACTCTAAGCCAAAATTAGGCATTAAAGCCGAATAAACTTCAACAATATTTGATTCAGATAGAATATCAATAAATATTGATCACCTAGAATAATTTTTTGCACATTCATTGCTTAGGTATGTAGAAAACTCATCCAAGAAAATTTCAATCTTCCCACTATTAAATCTATAAAGCCATACAAAACAAAATTTTAAATTATCAACTATGCAATCAATTTTAAGAACATCTGCACTCATCAATGACAAATTAATTTTTTTACACTTAATATTTTGTTTAACAAAAACAAAAATACCACCTACAGCATAAGAATTATTTCAACTATAATATTGTTCGTATAATATAATTAAACTTCGCTATCATAAATCCATGTTTCGGTTCAAAGAATCAAAGTTTTTACGCATATTTTTAATATTTTGGTTTATTATAGAAAAACAATTAATTGAAACCGGGCTATGAAAACACTTTTACAAAAATCATTATTAATACATGAAGGGACGTAGCTATTAATTTCAAACAAATTATTACAATCAAACATTTAATTTAAAAATTTAAGTTAAGTTATTAAGATCTTCAATAGAATTAATTAACATAGCTACATCATTATCGCTTTTTCTCATAAAAATTTCATCATTCCTTACACAAATATATGTGTGGAGTTATACAAGGAAGCTCTCTTGGCCCAACCATATTCTCTCTTTACATTAGTAGCACAATATTATAAAAGTGCAATTTCGTAAAAGCAAAGACCGTTAATATATAAAGATACACAAAAGTAGGTTGATCGTATAAAGATTAGAGTTGAGATGGGACATTTTTACTCTCTTGCTATTTCATATGCAAACATAAACAAGCACACACCATTAAAGAAACAAGAATTAAAAAAAACAAACAAATATATTATATGCCAAACCAATGCTCTATTACCAAAATATAGTGTACCCTATAATATAAAGTCTCTATATTATGCTGTGCAAATTATAAATATGTATTGGCTGTACACAGTATACACATTGGTATAGAACATATATAGTTATATGTATATCTAATTAGAATTTTATTTTTCTGTTTTTCAATTCTCCTTGCAAAAGTTTCCTTTTTATATTTTGATTGAATTGAAAAAAAGTTTGAATTATTGAATGTAGGTATAGGTACATATATAATAAATGTGCTAATTTCACAAAATATACTGTCTTTATAAATCGCCAACATTTTCATTAGAATAAAAATTTTTTATAATGGTTTCTATTTGCAAATCTCTATGTAGGTCATAGTTTCTTATGAACCAGGGCGCGTTCACAATGTTTCTTAGGATCTTATTCTGGAACCTCTGAATAATATGTCTATTACTTTTCTTGCTGCATCCCCATAGCTGGATGCCACATGACCATACTGGTTTCAGTATTTGTTTATAGAGCAGAAGTTTGTTTTGTATTGTTAAGGTAGAATTCTTACCTATGAGCCAGTTCATTTTTCTATAGCGGATTTGTAGTTCTTCTTTCTTGTTTTTGATGTGAGCTTTCCAACGAAGTTTCGCATCTAACGTCATACCAAGATATTTGGCAGTATTTGAATGAGGTATTTCTTAACCATTTATATATACTGGTTTATGGTCATTTTTTTTATTTGTGAAATCCACATGTACTGACTTAGCTTCATTTAATTTTAGCCTCCATCTTTTTGTATAATCTTGGATTTTTGTTATAGCTCTTTGCAGCTTTTCTGCGGATTCTTTATTATTTTCTCCAACAGCCAGAACCGCTGTATCATCTGCAAACGTCGCAATAATATTATTTTCTAGTGCAGGAAAATCACAAGTGTACAGTACCGGACCAAGTACACTTCCTTGAGGAACTCCGGCATTAATTTCTTTAAGATCAGAATATGCTCCTTCCTGTTGTATGTAGAAGTATCTCTCTGAAGGTAGCTTACTATGATTTCCGAATGTTCTTTTGGAAGGATTGTTTTCATTTTACAATTCAACCCCTTATGCGACACCTTATCGAATGCTTGAGCCACATCCAAAAAGATTGCTGAACAGACCTTCTTCTCCTCTAGAGCTTTTTCAATAGTATTTGTTATTCTGTGTACCTAGTCTATTGTAGCATGTTTTTCTCTAAAACCGAATTGGTGATCCGGTATTATATTCTTTCTTTCAATAATAGGTTTCAGTCTTCTTAGATAAATTTTTTCGAACAGTTTTGACATTAGAGGCAGCAGTGAAATTGGTCTATAGGATGATACTTCATTCCGTGGTTTTCCAGCTTTGGGTATCATGATGACTTCGGCGAGTTTCCACAATTTCGGCACATATTTCAGTCTAAATGCAGCATTTATAAGATTCGTTATCTTAATTATTGCCTTTTCTGCTTTATATAAAATAAATAAATAAAAAAAATAAATATAAAATTTTTTTTTTTTTTTCATATAAAAATTTCGATTTTGTGATGATTTCAAATTGTTTTTGTTTTTTTTTTTCCAAACTAAAGCAATGTTTTTAAAACCAATTTTTTATTTGTCCTACATCACTACTTTCCTACCACTCTACTTTGCTTTGAGAAATTGAAAATACAAAAAAAAACGCAAAAATTTGTTTCTGTTTGTTCTCAAAAAAATTCAAAACAAAAAAGATCCATTTAGAAAGATTTTGGACAATATACTGAACACCTATCAGAATACTTTTTGACGAAAAAATTCAATTAGCGGAAACTACTGAACACAAAAAAGTGTTTTTTCCTCTGGATCGTTCTAGATTGTTCTCAAATCTATCACAAATCACCTATCACAAATATTTTAAGAATCAAAATTGTTACCGAGCTGAAAATTTGTACTCAAGTCCTGCCTCAAAAAGAAATAAATATATCTATTACGGTTTTTCAACATTTTGAGTGATTCGGGCAGCTTTCATACAACCCTCAACACCACAAATATAATGAGCAAACATATCTTTTACCGTTTTCTAATAATCTGAGTGGTTCGGGTAGCAGCCATACAACTTCCATCACCTATTAGGAATATTGAAAAAATAAAAGTTTTTATGTAACTGAAAATTGTATTTCAGGTACTCCCTCATAAATAAAATAATGACATACGTTTTCTAAAATTTGGAGTAATTTTAATAGAGATTCATATATAAATCATGAGAGATTTTTCGTTTTGTTTTGACAAATTTTAATTTTAATTTTATTTATATTAGCCAATTTATTATTTTTTATAACTTTATTATTATTTAAACTTAAAAAATAGTTGTTTTTTTTCAAGAAATTATTTGGAAAAACCGAAGTCGATCAAGGTCTCCTTCAAAAATACAACAATGACATGCGTTTTCTAAAATTGTTAGTAATTTTAAAAGAAATAAGCAGATTTTGTTTTTTAGGTTTTAATTTATATTAATTAAAATATTTTTATAACCGTATAATTATTTAAACTTCGTTTAAAAAAATTTGTTGTTTTTTCTTTAGAAATTATTATATATACCTACCTATATTTGGTGAAACGGAAATCTATTATTTTTATTATTCAAATATTGTTTTGTAGAAAACGGATGCAAAGTTCGAACAGGTAGGCGTATTTACGTTAGCTTAAAGACAATCGGCATGTGAGTTACATATTTATACCTAAATTGTAATATTAATGTAACAATATATAAATGAATGTAACACCATAATTAAACATCTGCTACACAAATAACATTTATTTCTAATTATTATTTAAATTCTTATAATTGTTTTAAAGTTATATAATAAGAAATAATTAAAATCAATTAATACTTAAAATAAAATAAAGAAATAAAATTATTTTTTTAGAAATATTTACCTTTAATTTAAGCGTATTAAAACTACAAAAATAAACTTTAGAATCGCAGCTTGCTTTTCAAAGCAAGTGATGATTGTAATTACGGAAAAAGAAAATTAGCCGAAATTCTATGAAATCTTGATATGATTTCATTAAGAGATTTGGTAAAAATTTAAATTATTTTTAATTAGGTATTTCTATTTTAGGGACTTTGGGCCAGCAGCGCGGACCGGTACAGCTAGTATTATATATAATCAAATATAGTTAAAAAATTTTGTTCTAACTTATCTAATATAATCATAAAATTATTCGGCGGTTTTTGTTTTTATTGATATTTTTGACCAATTAAATCACATCTATCGATAGCTTTTAACCATTTTTGTCTCCTACATATAACAAATATTTAATATTGGGATTACATAATATCTAAATTTTATCTAGATTACTATTTTGAATAGAACACCATGAAATATAATTTAATAAAATTAAATATATTTGTTTTAAGTTATATAACAAACTTAATAACGGCTTAAAAACATTAAGCAATAATAAACTAAAAAAAGAATTAACTAGAGAATATATTGATCAATATTAAAATCACTATAATTACAATTTCTTAAACTGGTTTGTGCACTTAAAACTGATAAGATTTTTTTTATGTTATTTGTATTTGATTTTATTTTTTTTTAAATTTTATTTTGTTTTTGTTTTTTTTTGTTTTTATGCATAATTTTTGAGAAATCACTCATATACTCATTTAATTGTTCTTAACATATTATATAATCCAAATTTTCATTTACATTTTTTTATTTTTTTCTTGTAAAATTTTTTGTTATAATTGTCTCTATAATAATTACTTGTTTTTTTTATTGTTACTTGCTATTGAATTTTTGAATTTTTGAATTTTTGAACTTTATTTTTGTAATTTTGTAAAAAGCTTTAAAATGAGAGAAGTCTCTATTAATCTAATTAGAGGCATCATAATGGTTGAATAAATAAAATAAATAAATAAGATATGATAAGTACAATACACAATCCTTCGGTAACTGATGAAATTTAAATACATTATTACTATCGGCCTTTTTCTACACACTAGACATTTGTAATAATTTTTACCCATTTAACAAAATTTTATATTTTCTACAATATAATAAATATAACTTTCAATTTAATAAACTAAACGTATAAATCAACGTATCAACTTAAAGTAAGCCCGCTAATAAAATCCTATATTAGAATAATGTCTTTATTTGCAAACACCTTGCACTAATTTTGAATCAGCTTCAAGAAAACCCGCTAATAAAAACTTATACATTAGATTAGGTACAACAACAAAAATGTAAACAAATAAGAAGTCCACCCGCATTTGAATTTACATGGTGAAAAGTTCACTCTTCAAAATTGTGTACCTGTTCTTAATTGTAGTAATTCATTTTTTTTTTTTAAGGAGTAGTAAAAAATAGTAGAACACTAGACAGCCCAGGTGCATATTGGAAAATGTCCTCACGCAGTACAAAGCTAACATCACTGAGTCACAGGAACTGCGTTGGACAGGAACCGGAATAATTAAGAAACAAAAATGCGATATATACTACAGCTGCCACGAAAAACACCACATATTTGGATGCGGTTTTGCAATCGGAGACAGGCTAAGATGAAATGTTACTGATTTCAAACTAATTAACGAGCGTCTAGCCATAATCCGCATTAAAGGCACCTTCTTCAACATCAGCCTAATATGTGTGCATGCACCTACTGATGTAAAAGAAGAAACAGAGAAAGAGGACTTCTATGACGCGTTAGAAAAAGTATACGAAGCTTGCCCGCAACATGATGCAAAAGTTGTGCTAGGGGATTTCAACGCTAAACTCGGTAGAGAGCAAATTTTCGACAGAACAATCGGTAAACATAGTCTCCATCAACACACCACCGATAATGGTTACCGATTCATCAGTTTTGCAGTGGCGCATAATACGGTTATAAGCAGCACCAAATTTCCCCATAGAGATATTCATAAAGCCACCTGGCTATCTCCAGATGGCCGTACAACCAATCAAACTGATCACCTTATGATTGACGCACACCACTCATCGTGCGTGCTGGACGTACGTTCATACAGGGGGGCTAACATCGACTCTGATAATTTTTTGGTTATAGCACTTTTCGGAGCCAGAATATCTATTGTTAAAAAAGTGCAGTCACATCATAATCCCAAATTTAACATTAGTAGCCTGCAATCGCCCGAGATAGCCAGAAGCTTTAAAGAGCAAATTAGCCTAAACTTAACAGCCACACCTCCTTCAAACCATTCTTCGTCGATTGATGATCAATGGAAAAACTGTGCCAGTATCATCGAAGAGGTAGCCGCAAACACAATTGGCTTCAAACCACGAAACACCAGAAATTCTTGGTATGACGAAGAATGTCCATCAAAAACGTTGAAGAAGAACGAGGCGTATAAAAAAGCACTGCAACGGAAAACAAGAGCAGCGAAAGAAGAATATAAGGCTAAAAGAGGAGATGAGAAGAAACTCATCAGGTGGAAAAAACGAGACTGCGAAAAATCTCTGCTCATAAATATCGAATCTCATAGAAATAGAGGCGAAGTGCGGAATTTCTACAAAAAAGCCAAGCAACTGGCAGCTGGCTATAAACTCGGTACACACGCGCTAAGAGCTAATATGGGAAATTTGGTTACCGACACGAAAGGGATATTGGAAACATGTAAGCAGCAGTTTTACCAGCTGCTAAATGGAGAACAACAACAAGAGCTAGCAACACCAGCATCAGTCATTACCAGCAACCCCCCGCCACCCACTGTAGAGGTTGTTGGCCAAGCCATCAGCAAGCTGAAAAACAACAAAACTGATGGACTCCCAGCTGAACTATTTAAAGCTGGAGGCGATGTTTTGGCTAACTGCATGCACCAAATCATTAGCAACATCTGGAAAGAAGAAAGCATGCCTAATGACTGGAGTACCAGCTCTATGTGCCCCATTTTCAAAAAGGGCGACGCCATGTCCTGTAAAAACTATAGAGGAATATCCCTCTTAAATGTCGCATATAAGATCTTGTCTAACATTTTGTGCGAATGTCTGAAGCCCTATTGTGACGCTGTTATTGGCAGTTATCAATGCGGCTTTCGCCCTGGAAAATCAACAAGCGATCAGATGTTCGCACTTCGACAAATCCTGGAGAAGACCCATGAGTTTCAAATCGATACACACCACCTATTTATCGATTTCAAGTCTGCGTACGATAGCATATACCGCAGCGAGCTGTATGCTGCTATGTCGAAATTCGGTGTACCAGCCAAGCTCATTCGATTACCGGATTTCGACAAGGAGATGCACTACCATGCGACTTCTTCAATCTAGTACTGGAAAGTACAGTGCGACGAGCGGAAGTAAACATGGCCGGTACTATATTTTTCAGATCTGTTCAACTACTAGGGTATGTCGACGACATGGACATCATCGCCAGATCACAACTGGGGGTCGTCGAGGCCTTCACCCAGATTGAAGAAAAAGCGAAACGAATGGGTCTCAAAGTAAATGATGATAAGACAAAATATATGTTGTCGACAAATAAAAAGACCTCTCAACATCATATTGGTCACAACATCACTGTCGGCATATATAATTTCGAGGTACTTCAGGAGTTTACCTACCTTGGAGCCAGTGTTAATCTCACAAACGACATCAATGTGGAGGTACGGCGAAGAATAACCCTTGCAAACCGTTGCTGCTTCGGTTTGTCAAAACATCTCGGGTCAAAGCTCCTCTCTCGAAACACCAAAGTACAAATCTACAAAACGCTCATACTTCCGGTTTTTTCTTTACGGATCAGAATCATGGACACTGCCTAAGGCAAGCGAGCATGCACTTGGTGTCTTCGAGAAGAAAATTCTTCGTCGGATATATGGTCCTGAAAACGACGATGGGGTCTGGAGGAGAAGATATAATGCCGAACTCTATGAGCTGTACAATGAGGTGGTACGTCACGAAAATTAAAGTCAAGAGACTACAGTGGCTCGGACACCTATAGCGGATGGACGAAAATGCTGTAGCCAAGAGAATCTTCGAATCCAGACCCGAAGGTACAACACGTCGGGGCAGACCAAACCTTCATTAGAGAGACGAAATATCGGCGGATTTAAAGCAATTTCGAATCTTCAACTGGAGAGAATCGGCCCTTGACTGGCAAAAATGGAGGATTTTGATGAGTCAGGCCCAGGACCTACATGGTCTGTTGGCCACCTAATTAAGTAAGTAAGTAGTAAAAAGTTATACAAACACTAAGTTAATTTGGAATATTGGAATTTTTGGAAGAGTGCCACTTCTTATTGTAATAGATATGCTTTGATGTGAAGCTCAAAATTTTTTGATGAAAAGATCTCTCCACGACGCGACAAAAATGTATCCATATAAACATTAGTTTTTAGACAAAGAAATAAAAGATAAAGAGAGATATCATGCAATTGCATCGTCTAATTAGGCCCAATTGGGCTCACTTTGGTATAACCAAAGATAATTTACAAGTAGATGTCCGATCGCCTAATAAAATAAAAACCAGAAATTTAAAAGCTATTTTAAAGCTATTTTTGAATAGCTTTCATTTTCTCTTGAAATTTTTAATTGAGAAATGTATATTTGCATTATTTTTTTGCTATGTCTTTTATTTATTTTTACATACTCTACTCCAGCGAGTGCAAAACTGCAAACCTTTTTTTTCGTAATGATAATTAAAATAGTTTGAAGTAAAAATGGCGGGTTATTGGATTTGAGTTATTTGAATATCTTTTTATAAGTTTTAATATTTAATTTTTTAGGTAATGTTAGAATACTCTCGTCATTTAAAAAGGGTGTCATAAATACATAAAGCAAAAATAACCCAAAATCTAAGTTAAATATTGTTATCATACAGTATTTGTATGAAATTTCTTGCTACTTATGATATAATAATTTGTATAGATTTGTTTGGTATTGGTTAAAATAAATGAGAGAATAAAAAAATCTTTTAGATGCCGATAAGCAGTTTCCAACTAACACATATTTTTTTTGCATGATTACCCAATTCTGATGGTAAAATAAATATTATATGAAAAGAATCTAGTAAAAATTTTGAGCCGGAAGATATAGCAGCAGGTTTTTTATCTAAAAATGCTACAAGATACTTTGCCGGATTTGTAATGAAGAAACTTTTAAAAGATCGAGAAATAAGTAGTAGTAACTGTGCTAAAAATTTACTTAACATTGAACTGGCATCAATGTCAAATGAAAGTAAATACTTAATATATTTTAAAAATTTAAAAACTGATTCTGATTTTGGGTCACTTCCAGCTCCTTCAAAGGAACATTTTGAAGTCTGCAAACGTTTTGTCTATATTTTTAATCTAATTATGAAAACTCCAAGTCATGAGGAAGGGATACTTTTAAAAATTCAGTCTGCTTGCATTAGCGATTTACCAAATTGGTTTGAGGAAACAAATGATGGATTTAGTCATAGAATTAAAATATTACAATATTTTCTATTAGTTTCAATCAGACGAATTTGAATTTAATTTAATTTAATTAAACAGTGGACCTGCAGGTCCACTTGAGGTCCTTTTCCCTTTCGGGATGTGGGCCTTTTTAACAAAAAATTACAATTCTTACAATTCATTAGAATCTGATCTTATATCTAGCTTATGTACTACAGAAAAATTAAATAAAACAATAAACTATAAATATAAGAAAAATTAAGGTTAAATTTCATTTTGTACTTAGTGCCTAATTTACGTACTAATTAATATTACATTACTAACTCTATTTTAATAAAAACAAAAAAAAATGAACTAAATACCTTTAATTTGAGCTTCAAATGTAAATTAAAAGAATTCCATGTAAGTGTAAATCTAAAAAAGACTAAAAATAAATATTAATTTATATAATTATAAAAAACTTTAATTAACAAAAACAAAAAAGAAGAAAAGAAAAAAAAAAAAAATTTATTCTTTTTATTCTTGCTTTTATCCATGCCACTGAGCCTAGATCTGCAGTGGATTCTATTCTACAGTAACGGTGTTTTTGATTGGTTAAATTGTTTTGAATTGAGGATTGGCTGAACGGTGGCGTGCTATATTTGTTCCCAGATGTTGTGATGGGTAAGGAGTGCTTTAATTAGGGATATATGGGATGAATTTGAAAATTGTAGGTCTTTTAATGGCGTAAAGGTGTATTGGGACGTGATTGGATTATTGGATTGGCATTCTGTAAGGATATGTTTCATTGTTACGATTTCGGGACAATGAATACATATCGGTGGTGGTGATCTGTTGTAAAGATGTTTGTGGGTTGGGAGGGTGTACCCTAGGCGTACTCGTGTGAGTTTTACATCTAGGGCACGGGATTTAAATTTAATTGGACCTGGGATATTAGCATTATTGTTGTAGGATCTGGCAAACCGATTGGAAGAATTCCAGGCTGTTTGGCGGATGTGCGCCGCGTATATGGCAATGGTCCTTTTAGCATGGGCATAAGACATTATTGAACCTCTTGTAAGGGGGCTTTTGGCCGCTATATTTGCCTCAAGGTCTGCTTTTGTGTTGCCATCTATGCCTACGTGGCCTGGAATCCAAACCAATCGTAGTTTGCCATTGTTTCTGGCTAAGGAATTTCTAATATATGTTGACATGTATTCATTGCTGTATGGATTTTTGATTGACTTCATTGAGCTGAGGCTATCCGTTAGTATTGTATAATTTTGATACTGGGTTTCGCTCAGCTATGAGAATAGAGCATTCCTCCGGCAGTGATTCCGCCTTCCAGAGTGAATTGTTTTTGACTGTCGCCCAGGCCTAGCTTTGGGGTCCCTTTGATCCATCGGTGAATATTTCGGAATGCGTGGGGAGTGATTCTTTTAAATGGATGTACAGTTGTCTGTACTTTTCAGAAGGTGTATTTTGTTTGGGATATTGGACTAGGTTATCGTGTATGTATGATTTCCGGTTAGTCCATAGGTGCTTCTGGCCTGTAGGGCTTAGGAGACTCATACAGGTCTAGCCCCAATGCATCAACCAGAGAGATCCTTTTATTTATTGAAGGTGTTTTGTATGGAAGGGAATCGTATTTTAGGAAATTAGTATATATTTTATGTAGAGGAAGTTTGCCTCCACTCTCAGAACTTCTACAGCTGTGTTTGGGAGGGCGCCCAGGACAATCCGAGCCACCATTAGCCTCAGTCCAATTGTCAATTGTTAGTAGGGAGTTTTCCAAGGTGTTTGTTGGGATATTTGTGGATTTAGTTGTATATAGGATAATATTATCTGCATATATGAGGTGTTTTAGGTTGGGTATTGTAGATAATTTAATACTTAGGCTATTTATATAAATATTGAATATTTGAACGGATAGTGGGGAACCTTGAGGGATACCTAGTAGAAGAGGTTTACAAGTCGAGTGATGACCACTGACTTGTACTAGGAATTTTCTGTTTTTTAGGAAATTGTTGATATAACGAGTGATAGATTGGCCCGATTGCCAATTTATCAGCTGTTTGATGACCGTCTCTCTTGGTACTCTGTCGAAGGCTTTCTCCAGGTCGCAAGAGAGAACATCACAATGCTGTTTGCTGTCCAGTGCCTTTCCAACGTCGAATTCTAATTTGTGTAAGAGGGTAGTCGTACTATGTAGTTTTCTAAAACCATGAACTTCTGGCATCAATTTATTTTCTATGTGCCAGTAGAGCCTTTTAGCTACAATTTTTTCTAGGATTTTAGATAGTACAGGGAGCAAAGAGATGAACCTGTAACTAGTACAACTTTGTGGATCTTTTCCGGGCTTTCTTAGGAGGATCAGCTCTGCCATCTTCCAAGATTGTGGAAGTTGGCCCGAGCTGTATACCCTATTATAAAGCCTTCTCAGTCTTGTGATGAAGTCTGCCGAGGCATGCTTAATCATGCCGTAGGTGACTCCGTCCAATCCTGGTGCAGTTCCAGCAAAGTGTGACAGTGTTTCTAGGATTTCATCTGTAGTAATTTTGGCATCTAGTACTGAATTTTTATTTATAGAGCCAGGGGGATTGTATTCTTTTGGGGGTTCTGTTGTGATTGAGTTATACTTAGAGGAAAAGAATTCAGCATTCAGCGCAGGGTCTGCCACTAGGACATCCCCCTGCTGGATGATGATTGTGTTGAAGTTCCTGCTTCCTTTAAGAATATAGTTATACCAAACCAAAGATAATATACAAGTAGATTTCCGAAGCAATGGGAAGTTTTCATTCAAAAAATGGTGTCTAATCGCTGTTGATGGGTGTCTAATCACAGCTGATTGAGTAGCAGTGAGAGCGCTTTGAAATTTTCTCTTCTTCAAATTAAATTAGTTTTTAAAAAGCTTTACCCATTAATTTAGTACAGAAATATATACACACAATTATACATATTTCTAAAATTTTTAAGAGCGAGTAAAATAATAAAGAAAAAAAAAATAATTTCATTTTATTTTACGATTTTATCCTTGCAGACTTTGGTTCTTTGTATCTCTTCACTCCTATTGTTTATTTCAGTTTTTGTTTTTCTTTTTGCATTGCATTAGAATTAGCTCCTCTAACAAACGCAATTATTTCATTTTTATGATGAAGTGAGCGAAATTTTGGTAAATAAAAATAATAGATAATAAAAATAGGAGGAAAAAGAATTTGTTCTTTTTTTGTTGTTTTTATGAAAATAAAAAAAAAAATGTATCAAGTAGGGTGAGTTTACCAATCAAATCACATTGTTTTTGAAATAAATTTGGAAATAAAATAATTAAATTATATACCTTTTAAATTATTTAAAAATAATTTGATAAAGTTTATTGTTCAGTTTTAAATAGAAGGGAATCCGAAATTACAAAATAATGTATGTAAAAATATATTTATTCAATATGTTTTTTAAACCAATGTATTACAAGTATGTACATTGGCATCCTATATTTCTATTGCTATTTCTCCTAAAATTTTGTCTCCAAAATTTACTATTTCTATATTTATCAATAGTTTTCTTCCACAAATAGTCACTACTTGAAGCTAATTCCACCCATTTCTCATCACATAGTTAAAAACAACAATTAAAAGTAATAAACCCAAAACTATTTCAAAAATACTGTATAGTTAAGTTATAAGACTTAAATAAATAAAATTTCGAATTTCAAAAAGTCTATTTATTATTTATGATTAAATAATGGCCATTAAAAATATTTGCAATTAATTTAATTAAGTAATTTTTTTGTACACTGTTCAAAGTTAGAATTTTAAATGTTAAGTTTACATTACGTGTACATCGCGTATTTCGGAATAGTCAAAATATTTTGACATAAAATAGACTCAGAAAATGAACTCTTTTATTTAATTTGAGTACTACGTTTCAAAACTATTTTCGTTTTTTATTCATTTAAATTAAAATAACGGAACAAAATTTGTTTTTTTAGAACATCTTTTACCATTCCCATTATTAATCGCGTAAATTTCGAGTCTATAGCTGAAATAAAATTGTAAACTAAAATTTTTACATATTATTTTACGTATCGCTACTGCAGTGTAAATAAAATAATATCTTATACAATTTTTATACAAAAACGTTCAGAACTATTTCAAGCTAAAAAACGAAAAAAGAGCGATTTACCTGTACCAAAACAAAACCAAAAGTAAATTTAAAGGGCCGTATACTTAAATTTAATTTAACTCAAGTGAAAAAAAAAACAAATAAAGAAATAAAACCAAAACAGAAAATTTTTCATAAATCTACAACTGCAATCAACCATTTCAAATATGATGCCCATTTGTATTAAACGATCTTTGGCAGTCTACCCTATTATATTTTTAATAAAAAATATGCATAGAAATAACAACGACAAAACACACATCCTCATCGTCGTAACTCAATTACTCAATTCAATGAGATTAAGAATGATCCAAATTTTTTTTGTCAACTAAGAAAAGTAAGAAATAGAGAAAAGAAAACGAAAAAAAAAACACAAAAAAATAAAAATTTTAAATATATAATTCAAAAAAGTAGTTTAGAGTAAAATAAAAATTTGGTAGAAATGTTGTGGTTTTTTTGTTTTTTGTTAATAAATAAATTTAGTTTCCAGTGGGCATAATCTTGTAATTCTTTATTTATTTATTTACTTATTTCTTCAACAACTATCTAATAATTTATACATTATCAATTGGATATGGAAAGGTTTTTTTTGTTTTTTTTTTATTATTTTTTTTTACTAAGAAATAGTGGAAGTCTCGAAAGACGCCCATGACACAAAATTTTGACACTATATTGATAGCGAGGGACTTTAACCCCCTTTTTTTTATTAAAAATTGACGAAATGGAAAAAGGTCTTGGAGGGAAATAGATTGAGAATAAGTTGAAGAAAACGAAAATATATGCATCCTCCATTTGAGGCGAATCTTTATGAACCAATAACACTATTTATATGGATAAGTACCCTCTTTCTATGGACGAAGGAAATTTTAAATATTTAGAGTGGACAAACACGGGGAAATTTATGAAGATATTCAAAACAGAATAAGAACGGGCAGCAAAATTGCAATAGGAGAATTTCAGTCAAAATGACGTGTACAAGAATGTTGTTCGGCCTGTACTTATCGATGGAGAAGAATGTTTCCAAGCAAACAAATTTATGAAAAAGGAAATTAGAATGCTGCGAGGTAAAAAATAATTATATTAGAGATTCAGCTAAAGTACGCATCATCGCTGTAAAAGTTAAGAGGAACAGACTCAGATGGCCTAGGAGAGAAAAGAAAAATATATTTACAAAATCAGTTATACTTTATTCCTTCAAAATTTGTAGCAACCAGTAAAAAATTTTTTTACATAATTTTTTTCAAAAATCCACAAACAAATTCGTCTGATTGAAACTAATAGAAAATATTGTAATATTTTAATTCTATGACTAAATCAATCATTTGTTTCCTCAAACCAATTTGGTAAATCACTAATGCAAGCAGACTGAATTTTTAAAAGTATCCCTTCCTCATGACTTGGAGTTTTCATAATTAGATGTACTAATATTTGCATTAACATCTCTTCTTTATTATTAATACTAATAAATTAAATATATTTACTTTCTATTTCTCTTAAAATACTATCAAAAATATATAAATATTAAATATGAAATTAACAATGTAAACGTAAATTTTAAATTTTACAGTAAATGTTTGTGTCTGTAATATTGTATTGAATTCGATTTTCGTTGTTGCTGCGTACCATAAGGTGCATATACTATTGTACGTAGGAATGACTCAAGTCGGGTTCAATGCAAATTATTAAGGCAGCATGTGTGTTATGTATCGTTTGTATCTATTTATCTTCTTATATTTTTTTTTGTTTATTTAACTTACTTTATTTATTTATTCTTGTCGTTCTCTTCTTTTGTTTCACTTATGCTTGATCGCTTCTTGTACATTTATGCAAGAACAATTCCATCTTGATTTTGCAAATATAAGAGGTTTAGAATCAAATTATTTCGGAGTTTACGTTCATCTTTCCACTGAAAATCCAGCTGTTTTAGCTCTAAATGAAACTCAAGTATTTGCAAACGCAGATGCTAACAGGTTTAGCGTAACGGGTTACAAACTTGAGTCTTTTTTTAGCCCTCGTAGAAGGATTGCCTTGTATGTCCGCAATGATGTCCGTATGTCCGCTTACCAAATTCTGAATAAATATAATAATAGCTCCAATCCGGAATTCAACTACATTTGGGTAAAATTTCTTATAGGAAGCCATATACTCAAACATACACTCAAACAGAAATCACAATTGCGGGTGATTTTAATTTCCACAACAAAAATTGGCTTCAATACTCAGCACAAACTACGTCAGAAGGTAGATATGTAGAGCTTTTCAGCTCCCTTCACCAATTAACTCAATTGGTAAAAGAACCTACTCGTATTCCAGATTGTTCAACCCATAGTGCTTATACTCTGGACATATTTCTAACATCACATCCGGAAAAATATAGCATTTCTGTAAATAGTCCTATAAGCAACTCTGACCACTGCCTTATTAACTCGCGCTTCGTAGCTTCTAATTCCACCAATCAAAAAATTCCTCCCAAACGAAAAATATGGCAATTCAATAAAGCCAATTGGGATGGTTTAAACAGTTTCTTCAAAAATTTTGATTGGAATATTATCTTTCGTCACAGAAATGTTAATCTCACTGCAAATGCATTAACTAGTACTATAGTTTTCAGAATGCAGCTTTTCATTCCGAGTAAACTTAAGAGTGCTAAACCAACTCAAAAATATAATTGGTTCAATAACATATGCAAGCAAGCAGTCAAAAACAAAAAGAAAGCTTTCTACTCCTACAAGAACATTACGAGTGAAAGCAACCGGATAACTTATAAACAGGCTAGTAAAAGCTGTAAACCAGTATTAAAACAGCAAAAATTCCAATATGATAGTCGCCTAAGACAACAAATTATTCACTACCCAAAAGGTAGTAAAAATTTTTGGTCGTTTGCTAAAATAGTCAAACAAAACTTTTCATCATCAGCAACACCTCCGCTGATTGATAACAATGCTGCTATTTCAGATCCCGAACTCAAGGCAGACCTGCTTGCAAAAATTTTCGCAGGAAACTCTACATTACCAGCAACAACAGCAACTCCACCTGCCTTTGAACCAACTAAATGCTCACTTAAAAGAGTTCACTTCCGTCCTCGAGTTATTGCAAAAGTTCTAAATGATCTAAATTCCAACAAATATACCGGGCCTGACAACATCCCTTCATTAGTACTAAAAAATTGTGCAAACACCCTAGCCAGACCGCTGAGCAAACTTTTCCACAAATCATATGTTTCTGGTATTTACCCATCCTGATGGAAAATAGCTCATGTCCAGCCAATCCTAAAAAAGGGTGACCTTAGAAATCCCTCAAACTACCGGCCAATTTCTTTAACATCAGTAATATCAAAGGTCATGGAGACTATAATTAACTTCCAGTTAAAAACATATCTAGAAAGCAATCACCTTCTAAGCGATTGTCAATATGGTTTTAGATCTGAACTGGTGATCTTTTGACCTTTTTGACTGAAAAATGGCACCAATGCATAGAAAAATACGATGAAGCTAAAGTTATCGCTCTAGATATCTCCAAAGCTTTTGATCGCGTTTGGCACGCAGCATTACTAAAAAACTAGAAGCAATTGGTCTAGGAAACTTACTCAATACGTGGATTGAAAGTTTCCTTTCAAACCGTTCAATACAAATTGTTTTTGATGGGTTTATGTCCCAAAAATTCAATATCAATGCTGATGTCCCTCAAGGCTCAGTTCTTTCTCGAACATTATTTATAATCTTTATAAATGATCTCCTATCCACGTCTTCAAATCATATACATAGCTTTGCTGATGATAGCACCCTTGATTCCTTGTATTTTTTTGAGAAAGCTGCTGAAGTGACCCAGACTTCGGTAAATAGAGAACGAAATAACATCTCTCGAGCTCTAAACAGCGATCTCCAAAAAATTCAAGCCTGGGGAAGTGTAAAAAGGGTAAAATTTAACGCTTCAAAAACCCAGAGCTGCCTGATATCAACAAAGTAAAGACCTTCATTACCGAACATCCTTTTCGATAATGTAAATATTGAAAACTCCGAAACCTTAAGAATTCTTGGAATGGAGATAAACAACAAACTTTCGTGGCAGGACCATATTTTTGCAATTGCAAAAGATGCCGCGAAATGTTTGGGATTCTTAAGCAGAAGTAAAAAATATTTTACATCATCCAACCTTCTTCTAATATATAAGGCATACATTCGACCACGACTTGAGTATAACTCACATATTTGGGGCGGTGCACCCAACAGTACCCTCCAGTACTTAGATAAAGTACAAAAGCGTGCCATCAAAATTATTAATGATGGAGATGTTACACAACACCTAAAATCGCTGAGTCACCGTCGAAATGTAGGAGCAGCCACTCTGTCTTATAAATATCTATTGGGTAATTGTTCTGACGAAATTAAAAGTATTATGCCAAAAATAAAACCATTCCAACGAAATACTCGCAGAGCAGCCCTTTCCCACAAATTTGTAGTCGAGCCTCTTCGAACCAGAACTGTGAAATACAAAAATTCTTTCGTTAACCGAACCTCTAAACTATGGAACACTCTACCACCTTATGTGTTCCCCCAAAAATACAACTTGGAAGTTTTCAAAAAACGAGTGAATCAATTTCTGTTAAGTTGTCTGTAAACCTGTGTTACTATTTCTATTTCTCATCTATTCTCTTCTTATTTTCCGTTTATGTTATTTATTTATTTCCTTTATACTTTCTTTTATTCTATTACTATTACTAACTGGTTAAAATTCTGCGAAAGCAGCTAGGGTGTTTATCCCATTATTTTGGCCATTAAAAAAAAAAAAAAAAAAAAAGATTAAAAATATAGACAAAACGTTTGCAGACTTCAAAATATTCCTTTGAAGGAGCTGGAACTGACCCAAAATCTGAATCAGTTTTAAAATTTTTAAAATATATTAAGTATTTCATTTGACATTGATGTGAATTCAATGTTAAGTAAATATTTAGCACAGTTTTTTACAGTTACTTATTTTTCCATCTTTTAAAAGTTTCTTCATTACAAATCCGGCAAAGTATCTTGTAGCATTTTTAGATAAAAAATGCTGCTGCTATATCTTCCGTAAATTTTTACTAGATTCTTTTCATATAATATTTATTTTACCATCAGAATTGGGTAATCATGCAAAAAAAATATGTGTTAGTTGGAAACTGCTTATCGGCATTTAAAAATTTTTTTTATTCTCTCATTTATTTTAACCAATGCCAATTAATCCATACAATTCTTTTTTTCTTTTTAAAAAAAAATATTTTGGTATTGATTGATATTGAGTTGGCATTGATAATAAATCTGTAACAGTGCGACCCATGAGAAAATTTTATTACTAGAAAAATAAATAAGGTTAATAATAATAATCCCGATAATAATATGGATGAAATTTCTATGTAAAAATATTTGCTTTGCCACATATGTTTATTTGTATTAAAAATTTGGGAAATTCCTCATTAAAATATTTGGATCTACTTGGAACCGACTCGAAGAGAATATGATTTTTGCATGTTAGACATTAACTTAACAGGACAACAACTTACAATCTTGATATTAAACAATTATTATATCATAAGTAGCAAGAAATTTCATACAAATACTGTATAATAACAATATTTAACTTAGATTTTGGGTTATTCTTGCTTTATGTATTTATTACACCCTTTTTAAATGACGAGAGTATTCTAACATTACCTAAAAAATTAAATATTAAAACTTATAAAAAGATATTCAAATAACTCAAATCCAATAACCCGCCATTTTTACTTCAAACTATAATTATCATTACGAAAAAAAAGGTTTGCAGTTTTGCACTCGCTGGAGTAGAGTATGTAAAAATAAATAAAAAACATAGCAAAAAATAATGCAAATATACATTTCTCAATTAAAAATTTCAAAAGAAAATGAAAGCTATTCAAAAATAGCTTTAAAATAGCTTTTAAATTTCTGGTTTTTATTTAGGTGATCGGACTGCTACTTGTAAATTATCTTTGGTATAACTATAAACAAAAATATTACAACACAGGGGTATACCCTGCTAACATTGATGTAGATAATGCAAAACAATTAACACTTAAGTAGCAAGGAAAGCATAAGTTAGTACTATTTTAAATTATACAAAAGTACTGCAAAAACTTTAATTTTTTTTTGATAAAACCAAAGAATATCCATTAAAAAGATGCACTTAAATTCAAGATATTTATACTACTTCATTTATATAAAAAAAAACCCATCAGTTGAAGAAACAAAAAACTATTGTAAATGTTTTTTTATGTAATAAGTTTTGAGAAAGAAAGAGTGCGATATAAATCATTTAAAAAACAATTTGATTTTTGCGATGTAATTTTAAAAAGCCCACGGGACTACGGGAGATTTTTGTTTATTTGAGTAAAGATTTTTCATGTATATGGTCGTTTGAAATTTTGTGTTCGAATTTTTTTAAAAACTAACGTATTAAATTTATTAGGGTATAGGGTATGAGAATAAAGAAATTTTGAATGTTGATTAGGTACATACCTACATAACATAACAGGTACATACCTTTACAGGTACATACCTACATAACATAATATTGGTTTAAAAACATGTTATTTTTTAAACATAATATTATTTTCTTTTATTGTTTTACAAGGGAAGTAACAAATTTTTTTTTATTTCAAACAGATTATAATTCATGTATGCTTAATATATAAAACTTTATTTAAGCATTGAAACAGGTAGTTTTAATAATCAATGAACTAATAATGGATATTTTATAAGTAATATAATGCATTTAGGTACCTTTCAAATTTGAATAAATAATATTTTTTACTGCTATGCATTTTTAAGTTTAACGAATCTGTAAATTTTGATAACTAAGAATAAATACAACAAAATTTCTTTCATACAAAAGAAAATCGTTCGATAAATTTTTTTCCAGTTTGTGTTTTGAATTTTTATCTCTCTCGCAAACTAAATTTTTATTAATTACTATCTATTTCTTACAATATTGGAAATCGAATGGAAAAATGATTGATAAATGATAAGCAATCAAATTTTATTCCAGTGCATCTTCTTATAATAGCCCTAGCTATAGTAGGATTATATTATAAATTGCCTTGTATATTGTTAACAGGCCAGTAGATTAAAAAATTTGAGTAAAAATAATATACAGCTTATGTGTAAATCAAATCGGCATTTTTCTTTTGAAAAGATATTACTTCTGGCAAAGTTTGGACTAAATTTAATTTACCAATATGGAAGGGGAGTGTTTAAACTATTTATATCTAGTGCCGCATTAAAAAATGTTAACGTTTTCATTCATAATTTTACAAATTAAAAAAATTAATAAGCAAAATTATTCTACAAACAGGCTTTCACTTCAACTTCTATCAGAAGACTAAAAAAAATCTCTTTTTTTTTTTATTTCAAACAAAATTGCTTAAACACAAGCTTTACTTTGTTCAATTAAGTTTAATTCATAGATATATAAAACTTTATATCATGACATATTAGATTAACGTAGTAGGTGGAGTTGCCAAATCACGTTTTTAAAATAGTTCATTTGCCTGTTTTGCGATTTGCTTTTATTTTCATTTGCCTCCTTTTCATTTGATTGAATATACTGGATATGATAAATATTCATAATAAAAATTTCATGTAGCAAGTTTTTATCAATCAACGGGTATCAGAACTACATCTTTTAGGTGGTGACTGGCGAAAAGTGCCTAGTTAAAGAAAATTACTCACAAAGTCCTCGACAAATTTTGTTTTTTTAGTTTTTTTTACCATCTCTTTAGTACAATGTCTTTTAAGCACGATGCAAACAAGAGGTTCGGTGTCCCAGGAATTTGGCCGAAACTCTATATCATTTGTTTAAATTGCATTTTTCTGAAAAAATGTTATTAATAATTATTATAATTTATAAAAAATTTTCGAATAGGTCCGACGGAAGTTGGACCAAAACCCTTGAATAAAAATAATAAAATTATATATTTATCTTCATACGTAATGAACATTATTAAATTGATAAATTTGTAGGACCACTTAGCTTTTGTTTGGAATCCAATAAAAGAAATTTATTTCTAAGAGCTCTTGGTGAAAGTTTAGTAAATTAAAAAGCGTGCTATTACTAAAAAGCTGCAATTACCACCTCATAATGCAATTTCAAAAACGGTAGCGTTTATGAAGGAGCCACCATAACTGAAATATTTATTATGTCAATATTAAAATATTTATTGGTATTTATGTGAATTTTTGTTTATTTTGTTATTTTTAAACATCTAAAAATTACTTATTGGAAATAAAAAATTTAAAAACTCAGAGGCTCATGTTATGAATTGCTCAATTATGAATTTACGTTACAAAATATGTTATAAGGTTTAGGGTTAAAAAAAGATTTTATTTGTATGGAAAAGATTTTTAAGACAATTATTTGTTTTTAATACTTACTTTTTTCATATCTATTTTAATAAAAGAACACCAATTTTTCAAATGATTCAATCAAAACAATAAAAACAATTTCAATGTTACCGATTTCCATCATCAAATTTTCTTTCGAATAATTCGATTCGAAACAAATTACTTTGGCTTGTGGCCAAAGATTTGACATATATAATCTAACATATAATATCAAAAATGAAGCCACCGTAGTTAACTGTGACTTGTGAGAGCCATCTTTCAGTTTAATAAAAAAATATCTAAGCCTTTTTTGCTCAAGGTAAAAGCAAAATCAATGTTAAAATTATTTAGAAAATAATTAAATTTTATTTCCAATAACATACATAAATTAATTTTAGTTATAATTTTTTAGAAATTTATTTAAATCCTTTTCGATTTTATGAAACAAGATTAAATGGCTACGATACTCTTTTTCGAAATTGGACCGAAATTTATTTTTATCCGTTTGATCACAGAGACTACATTCATAAAGAAATTTTCCACTGTGTTTTATTGTTTTTAAAATGTGTTTTCTCAAATTCTCCTTACTGCTACTTGCATAATTGCAATGTAAACATTGAAATGCTTTTTCCCCCGAATGGATTGCCCTGTGTCTTTTTAAATGGGTTGAATATTTTGATTCAAAATTACATTCAGTGCACACAAATTTTTTTTCTAAATTTAAATGAACTTTTTGATGTTTTTTCAAATTAACTAAGTTTTTGCCCTTATAGCAGCAGCCGTCATAGTTGCATTCAAAAAAACTTTCATCAGTGTGGACTGTTTGATGCATTTTTAAATCATGAAGATTTCTCCCATTGAATATACAATCAACAAAATTACATTTAAAATGTTCATTACATTGCGTATGCGTACTTAAATGATGATTGAATGAATGTAAATTTTCATATTTTTTATCACAAATATCACATTTTAATGTTGTTTTATTTTTATTGTTATAAGTTTTTGATTTAGATTTTAATTTTAAATGAATATTATCAATATGTTCCTTTAAATTGCTTTTACGAACAAATGTTGATTCACAATGAGAACACGGAAATCTTCTTTCATTAGTATGCAGTCGTATATGAAGTCTCAAAGAATGTTTGCGAAGCATTTTACAACATATAGGACATTTTAATTTTAACTTATTGTTGTAATCGACAGGTAAGGAATGGAGAATTTCATGGAATATAAGCTCAGCTGTTGACGTTGTTTTAAAATCACATAACTGGCATATTAAATCTTTAGTTTCTCCAGTTTTGGGGTGAGCATATTCTATATTGAAATCTTTAATTGAATTTTCATCTTTTTCTGTACATTTGGTATTATTTTTAAATAAATTTTCTGGAGACAATTCTGAAATTTAAAAAAAAATTGTTTTTAATTATGTATTTTTATGCATTTAGAAATTACCTTTAGCACCATAAAGTTGTTTCTGTGAAATTTCTATATGTTGCAATTTTAAATTTTGATTTTTAAAGTTAATTCCATTACATTTTGCTGTTCGACATACTTTATCTCTTACGTGTCTACCCAATATTTGAGGAATAGCAAATTTCTCACCACAGTATGAACACGAATGAGTATCTTCAGAGTGGAATTTAGTAATATGTTCTTTAAGAAAATTTAGATCGGAAAATGTTTCAAAACACAATTTACACTTTCTAGAAAGATTGTTTTTATGTTTAACTTTCTTCATCATGATTTTATGTTTAGATGTGCTCCTATGTTTAAGAGAATCTACAGCGCTTTTTAATTGAACTTTGCAAAATGAGCAAAAATAAAATTTTCTTGAATGTTTCACCTTCTCATGTTTTTGCAAAGCTAAAAGGGATTTGACAACATACCCACATGTTTCACATGTGAACTTTGATTGATAATCATTTGAAGCAGTTCCAAGAGGCTCTTTTGAACATAATTTGGCATGTTTTCTTAATTCTATATTATAACGAAATTTTTTTTCACATTTTGTACACTTAATAATTATTTTTTTTCTAATTACAATCGGAACAGAACGATTAATGACTAAAACTACTTCTTTATGATCGGAACTAAGTAAATGATCTCTCATTTGATTATTATCTTCACATTCAAATTTACAAAATGTACACCAAAACTTTTCACTACCTTGGTTCAAATCTAAATGAGCATTACAATTCCAATGCAATATGAAATCTTCTTCAGTATTGCAATAAAAGCGACATGACTGGCATTGAAACGGAGATTGATAAACAATCCTGTGAATGTTTTCTAAAATCATATCCAAGGATTTACTAGGATCGACAATCATTCTTCGATAATGATAATGTGAAATTAAATGTTTTCCTAACAAATATTTTGGAAGGCGAATGTTGCAAGTTTCACATTTTATAAAATATTTGCGACGTTTTCTTTTTTTTACTTTAAGTGGACCGGATTCTGTCAAATTTTCTTGTGTAACTGGAGATTCAATCCCAGTAGAATAAATTGTAGTATTGAGGTAAATAGATGGTTTTTTCAGTCTTTCAGACATTGTTTGTAAAGCAGCTGTTTCAAGTTCTTGTTCTGGTTTGGCTCGTTTTAAATGTAAGTTTGACTTTAGATGCCTTTCATAAAGTATTTTTGATGCCAATTTTCGGTTACAAGTATTACACCAATATTGATGTGCAAATATTTTCTCAATTTCAACATCGTCTTTGTAATTTAATTTAACGACTTTTGACCCAGGTACCCATTTTCCTTTTGTGTGACTTGGAGGTGGGTGTATTAAATCATTTTCGAAATCATCAATTTCCTTATTATTTGACTTGTATTCGGACCAATGATGATTATTTTCCCAGACAAGACTATGTCTTAAGTTATTTTCCGGTTTCCATTTTCCACCTGTGTTATTCGCAAGAACCCCTAAGTAATAATGCTCTTCATCATCTAATTCCTCGTCATCTTCCAAATCATCATCATCACCATTACCTAGTTTTATGATTTATAAGCACTATTTATTGTGTATAACATAACTATACAATGTTTACCTTCATCACTTTGAACGGGAGAATCATGTTGGAATGGAATTAATTTAAATATAGAATCGCACTTCTTTGTTCCACTTATATCTCGAACTGCTTTCATTAAATTATCCGAGTTATTGGAAGTCGTTGGATGAATCCATTCATCACTGTGATTTGACACTAGAATATTTGCAGATTTTCTGCTATTAACTTTACCGCTATTACTGCAATTTTTTCCTGTGGGAGGTGAAATGTTTAAATTTCCAGAGCTTCGGATAATTGTTGATGGAATGGATGTTGGTGCTGATGTAGAATGATGGCTACGTTTAGAACTACTTTGTAACTCTAACGACTGAAAAAAAATGTCGGCTCCCAAATCATAAGGCAAATCATAGCTTTCTGAAATGGATTTATTTGCCTTTTCATTGTGTTTTGTAAAACTTGAGGATTGAGCTTCATTAAAATCGAAGCTTTCAAAATGAGAACCATGATGATGATGATTCTGATGATGATCTCCTGAATGCACATTTCTAGGTGAATGTGATTTTACGGAGCAATGATTTTTACGATGTTGAACATAGTTATCTAATCCTACAATTGTTGTACTGCATTTTATACATAAATGGGTATCCTCTATTTCCTCTTCTAGCATATATAATTTTGTATAGTTTACTTTACCATGTAACAATTAAAAACTAAATTTAAAAAAAAATATTTTTCTGAATTTTCAAAAAAATGACATGTGTCACTGTATTATAAAAAAATTTGCTTGGGTTCGTTCAGTAGCATTAACCGGTAGATATGGAATCCATTTTGGATCCATGTACCATATATCTCTCCACTGAACGCAATTCACCACAAAATTTACCGCAATACTAGCGCCATCACCGGAAGATATAATGAGTACTTTCAAAAATAAATTAAATTTGAATGGAATAATATTTATTATCATACATATAATTTATTTTTTATAACTCTTAATTTAAGTTTTATGTACATAAATCTTCCTTAAGAATTTAAATTTTCACACTAATTCACAACACTCAACATTAAAATTGTTGTTGTTATTTTTACATATAAAAAGTCAGATCCATGAAATGTATCTAGAATTTTTTCAAATCCATTTTCATTAACCGCGATACATTAACCTGTACATTTACCACACCGTTCAGTAAATCCATGGAATTGTTGATTTCATATCCAATGGTTAATTTCACTGAACGCTACCATTGAATTACAAGTCAAGTCATCAGGAATTGCAATTTAGGATCGTTCTCGTACTCTTCCAAGGCATCCTAAATATTGTATGTAATTAATTTTAAATTTTAGAGATGTAACCAACGAAATTCGTTTCCCTCAAATGAAACACAATTGGAACGAAACGAAAAATAAAAATAAACAAAGAAAAAAAAAGAAACGCAAGTGGCGGAAAAATTAAAATAAACAAAAAAACAGAAAAGTAAATGTCAAATCATTTTAAATAATTTATTAATTTATCAATTTATCAGTTCTAAATACATCGCTAATAAATTTAATGTGTAGACATTTAATGTGTGAATTAAAGTTCTATAACTAAAAAAATATTGTAATGTTTGAATAATGTAAATACTATCTTATAACTAAAAATATATTAAAATGTGTGAATTAAATGTAAATACTATTTTATAAATTATTTAATAACTAATTTCTTTGATTTCTAACTATTCTTTCAAAAACTAGTTTGGAAACTGATGATTCCAAATCGGCAACGACGTCAGCATTCATATTTGCCTCTGAAATCTTCTTCCCCAAAATTTCGAATAATTTTTCAGTGGAGGACTTTGAACTTATATTTTGAACCGCTTGAGAAGCTGACTTCAAAAATTCTTTAAACTCATTTCGAGCTCATCGTCTCTCGATAGTTTCCACCCCTTTCTTCTTGTAGTGTTTGTTGGCGTTGGTGGTATTAGCTCAACATCATCAGTTCCTCCAAATGATTCTTCGATTAAATCTTCAATCATAATAACTTCTGAACTAACTTCACAGTCTTCAACATTACCGGTAGTTCTAAAAAAAAAACAAAAATTTATGTGTTAAAAACATATACACGATATGATAATTTAATGAATTAGGCACAGATTATTGTAAATTTGAGCCTACGACTAGAATGTTATGAAAATCTAACTCGAGGGCAGCTTGTTTTGATACTAACCTAGGAAAAAAAAATAACTAACAGTAGTTACTAGTGGTGATGGTTACTAACCCACAGGATGATGATCTCACTGCTTAACATATGATGCAAACTTATAACATAATTACCTAAGCTCTATAATAAAATTAACTATTAATTTAAGAAACAAACCCAAAATGTAAAGAAAACCATAAAGTTTTTACAAATAATTAAATATTCATGCATAAAAATAGTTAACACTGATAGTTCTAATTATAAAGGAAGGAAATATATTTAGAAGCTTATTTACATTTTTGTATTCTAAAGTAGATATTTACTCGAAGTACCTATTAGAACTGTAGACTCTGAAACTCAAAAAAATACCAATTAATTTAAAATATATAAATTACCTTCTCGTAAGACCTTTCCGAAGAAGATTTCCTCGAAGTATCTATAAAAATTGCACACTCTGAAACTCATAAAAATATTTAAAATACCTAAATATTTCAATTTTGTAGGACCACAAATACCTCAAATACTCAGTTGCTTTTAATTTTATACAAGCATCAATTACTTACGATCTCGCATCCACAAAACTATCCAAAAATCTTCAGAGCTCAAAATATCTCCACTTTTTCCTGCCATCATCGGCTCCACTTCAAAATAAATGTAAAACATATATAGGAAAATGCATCAGCATCACCTGTCATAAAATTTACTTTTCATATTATCTTACCTGTAGAATTCTAATTGATGGCTATTTCTTGCCATTTTTCCTCCTTAATGTCAACTTTTTTATAATTTGGGTCTTGCAAGTTATACAGGATTGAGTTTGACCTAACCTGGTCTATCAAATTTTCTTTGAAACTCATTATTATCTACTTATCTTACTCAATTTTTTTAGTAAGTTAATATTAGCACTGATATTATTTATAATTAAGTTATTCTATCACTATTCTATTTATTGTTAAGTTATTATTAAATTATTATTTATATTATACATAAATACTTATTATAACTACTTTTAACTATTTATTAAAAACAAAACAATTATTTATTATTCTAATTAGATTTGTAGTTATTTTTTGATTATTAAAAAGATTATTATTATCTCTATTCTATTTGTTGTTAAGTTATTATTATATTATTATTTATATTATATACATATAAATACTTATTATAACTTATTTTTACTCTTTTTTTTAAAATTATTTATTATTCCAATTTTTTTATTTTTTTTATTGGGGAGTTCTAAGTAGCCGCAACCTCTTAAGATCTATTGTACTTCCCCGTTCATTTCATTGCAGGTCTATGTCCTTGATGAAAGGTATTATTGCCTTGATGTCAAGGTCAGAATCAGGCTACAAATCCCTGGAAGTGTTTATATCTTTTTCGAGCTACAGCGTCGCAATCAAATAGAATATGGGAGGAGGACTCCTCCTCTTCTAAGCAGAATCTGCATCTATCTGTGCTCGATCTACCAATCTTGAAAAGATGTTTATTAAGTGGGCCATGACCTGTGATGAACCATGTCAGCATTCTGACATTGAGTCTAGTCTCCCTGATTATCTGGTTCAATCCATGAATATTTAGCTTGAAAAAGAATTTGGGCTGCGTAAGTCCTTGGCAGCTATCCCATATGTTCTGGGTTTCTTTGGACTCCCACTTGGAAACAATTACTTGTAGGTAGGCGTTTGAACGAGCAATACTTGGTTCTGGTCCCAAGAATTGACTCTTCGCACCTGTTTTTACAAGGACATCTGTCTCTTCATTGCCCTGTATTCCTTCATGTCCAGAAGTCCACATAACAGTAACTCTGTTTCGTTCGGCTAGCTTTATTAAGCTTTTGTAACAGCTATAGATAAGCTTTGATTTAAAAATTGGGGAAGCCTTTAAGACTTGGCTTTTAAAGCAGCTTGGCTATTTGAGATTATATATATGTTGATACCTCTGTGCTCCCTTTTACTGCACTGTAATGCCGATGTCTCGATGGCATAGGTTTCAGCTTGAAAGACAGTGGGATATATGCCAAGTGCCACGGTAAACCTGAACCTTAGTCCAAATACCCCGGCACCGGTTTTCTCCCCGATTTTTGAGCCATCAGTATACCATACTGAAGCTCCTGCAGGTAAGGCTCATATTAAATCTTCGACTTCTTCTCTTATGGGTATTAGTACAGTGAAGTTCCTGCGAAAATCAATTGCCTTTGTCATATAGTCTGACATTGCAATTGCTTCGATTCTCAGTTTAGTTTTCTGCAGGATCATGCTATGTCCTGGTCTTTTGTGTTTGAAATTGTTTGTTAGATGCAGTCCTGTTGCGTCATTCCTGCCGTCTTCATCAAGTATAGATGAATCGGTGGGAGTTCCAGAATTTTTTCTAGAGCAAAAGTTGGGCACGTTTGGAATGCACCAATAGCCCCAAGACATGCTATTCTTGGTATTTTTGTAAGCTTATTACATGCTTTCGTCTGCTCTATTTTTGCCCACCATACAAATGTCGCGTAAGATATTATTGGTCTTATTATAGACTTGTAGAGCCATACAGTCATCTGTGGAGATAATCCCCATGTTTTTCCAAACATATTTTGACATGCAAAAAATGCCCTGTTAGCTTTTTTATTTATGTAATCTATGTGAGGATTCCATGACAGTTTACTGTCAAGTATTATTCCTAGGTGTTTTGTTTAATTTACCATTTCGATAGCAATTCCGTCCAATAAAGGTGGTTGGTAGTTTACTTTTCTTCGATATGTAAAAATGATGTTGTTTATTTTGTGTGGATTAATACTCAGACCCACGTTTTTGCACCATTTGTGCACTATGCTTATAGCAAATTGCATTCGTTCTGCAATTGTGTTTTCGGATTTGCCTCTGACTAGTAAGACTAGATCGTCAGCGTAACTGATACAGGAGATATCTTCCTTGTTTAGAATGGCCAGTAGTTTGTCCAAGACTATTAGCCACAGCAGTGGCGAAATTACACCTCCTTGGGGACATCCCGTTGTTGGTGCTATTGTTAGGGACTCGTTATTTAGTCTTGCGGTTATTCTTCTACTTTTGAGCATGCTAAGTAGCCACTCTATAGTAGTGGAATTAAAGTTCTTAGCTTCCGCGGCTTGTTGGATCATATTGTAGTTGGTGTTGTCAAATGCACCCTGTATATCAACAAATATGCAACACAACATCTCTTTGATCCGAAGCGTATCTTCGATTTCATAAATGAGCTCATGTAATGCTGTCTCTGTTGATTTCCCTGCTTGATATGCGTGCTGATTCACATTCAAGGGAAATTTCTTAAGAAATTTGGATTTCATGTGTAAGTCTAATACTTTTTCCATGGTTTTAAGAACGAATGATATTAGACTTATTGGCCTATAAGATTTGACCCTGTCTCCTGTCTTCGTTGCACCTGGTTTGGGAATAAAAACTACTCTCGTTTCTCGCCATACACTTGGGATGTATCCTAGACAATAGCTTCCTAAATAATTTTAGTAAGGAAGTAGTATATCTATGCCTTGCTGTAAAAAGTTTGGGTATATACCATCCTCACCCGGAGATTTATATGGAGAAAAGGAGCTGACCGCCCAGCGTATTGCTCCTGGTGTAAAGATTTTTTCCGTTTGTTTGTAGGCTCGTTGTGGAATCATGTAGCACCTAGCATCCTGTATTCCGTAATGTTCGTGACCTGGTTCAATAATAATAGATTGTGGGAAGTGTGCCTGAAGTAGGTACTTTAGAGTTTCTTTACCCGATACCGTGAGGTCACCATTTGGCTTCCTTATAGAACCTAATGGGTTCTTGTGTTCCGGAAATAGAGCTTTTTGGAGCCGGCATACTGCAGGCAGTTTGTCCACCTTGCAACATAGCTCTTTCCAGCTTGCTCGCAGTGAGAGCCCTTCGATAGGATGGCCAATCTCCAGTCGATCTGGTCCTGTTGAACAGTTTTCTTACTGTTCTCCTCTTGGTCTCTAAATCATGGTTCCACCAGGGAACATCTCTTTTGCCTCTGATCTTGACTAGAGGTGAACTTATATTATAGGCATTAATTATTGCCTCAGTTGTTTCTGTGGCAGCACTCTCTAAATCCGTGATATCGAATATATTGAGTTGTGCACTTGATAGGTTGTCTGTTAGGTTACACAAGAACTCAGATCACCTTGTGTTTTTAGGGATTCTTTTTTGGATCTCAACACTTTCTGATTTTCCCATATCAAACCGTATATATCTGTGGTCTGATAATGACGGATTCGTTGAGAAGTGCCAATTGTATATACTCCTGCTGGTGTCTACATCAGAAAGTGTAATGTCTAGGACCTCTTCCCTGGTTTACGTGACGAACGTTGGCTCGTCACCTACATTATTAATGTTGATATTATTTGTTTGGTAGAACTCGAGCAGGCGATCTCCTCTCTCGTTATTGTCTGTGCTGCCCACACAACATGGTGCGCTTTGGCATCGCAACCTATTAAGAATTTCATGTTCACTTTTTTGCATTTATGAACGAATTCTTGTAGGAGTTTTGGTGGTAGTTCCCTTTCATCACCCGGAAAGTATGCCGAAGCAACATTGACTAAGGTTTCATTGACTTGATGGTTATAGAGACAGCTGTTAGGTCTCTGCCGATAAATTGATTCAGTGCGAAAATATTAAGTCCAGAGCGGCAGAGAATCGCCGTTCTGAATCTTTCTTCTCCTGGGTCATATATTAGTTGTCCGGTTCTGAATAACCCTAATACTTTGTGATTATGAGCCCAAGGCTCTTGGATGAAGGCAATGTCCCAGCATCTGCTTATGAATAATTGACTGAATAGAGCAGTTGCTGCCTTTGATCTATGAAGATTTATTTGAATACAACATAAGGCTGTGTTCGTGTTTTTCTTCATTTTTTTGTTTTCTTTTTTTTTTTTTAGGCTTTGGTATGCCTTGTGTGCTTGTTTAGGCTTTGGTTTAGCAAGCGTCTCCCTCTTTTGATTCTTTTTTAGGGCGGGAAGACCGTGTTTTTTAAGATTTTTCCCTGATTTCCCTGGTTTTTGAGCACCCGAGATTCGCCGTTTGTCAGTTTTTACGGTTTGAGAAGATTCTTCATTCGCAAATCTGTTTGCTGCTTGTTGGACACCTGTTGTTCGAGGTTGACTCTGTTCTGATGTGGATTGGGATTCGTCTTTCCCATCTTCGACATTGGTCCGTACAGGATCTTTTTTCTGTCTAAAATAGACGAAATCAAAGAGCCAGTTTACGCGGAATTTTTGAAGTTTCAGTACTTCGGAAGTCCGTTGGTCTAAGGCCATGATTAATTAGAGATAGTGATTCTCATTGTCTTTCCTTGAATATACTTGTATATCCGTGCCCCTTTGCTCTTTGTTTTGTACCATTAGCCGCCTAATGATCTTTTCGTTACTTTAACTCAAGCAACGTGGTAGATAGACGTAAAACAAATTGGGCTTCGGCCTCGTGAACTACCTTGAGGTCCACATTTTCCCATGGTTTTAATTTAGGGACGGTCTCGCGAACCCACGACGCGGTTTCCTCGTCCGCGCACCCGACAATGACGTGTCACTTTCTTGGCCTACAGCCTAAAAATGTTGGGCAAATACCGTCAATTGGTAGGTCAGCGATCGTGTCCATTATATTGACTTGTATCTGGTCAATATTTTCTACCGAAAATTTGGTATTTGGAAATCCTGAAGGAATTATTGCCAGATTGATGGCCCTCACCACATCACTGTAGTTTTGGGTAATGGGCTTATTTTTGGCTTTGGCCCCATTCGTGGATGGTTTTTCTTTTTTGGAGGGTTACCTTTTGGTGACACCTCGTCAGATCTATTTCTCTTTAACGGAGGGTGATCTCTTATTTTGAATTGGCACAATTTTGGGGCTTCGGTCTCCGTGGTCGGAGTCTTCTGACTTCTGACTTTTATTTGTCTGAAGCCTCCACGCCTCGTCGTTATTTTTTGTGTTATTTTCTGGTGCGTTCAAAGGGATCCTTGTTTATTTTTATTTCTTGAATATCCATGCAAGAATTTATTGAGGAATAGAGGTCGACCACCGCAGAGCCTCTTACAGTGGCAAGGCTTATTTAAACCGGAGGTCACCAGGTATCCGGAGTTCCGTCTTAGCGACCAAGTTTTTTACCCTTCTGGTCATTCAGCCCTCAGCAGACGTGTCTAACCTTGGCTTGGGGTTAGGGTTAGGCACTGATTAAGGATTGGGGTTAACCGTTACCTTATGCCCTGTTCGCACTAGTTGTCAAAAATTGTCGCACTAATGTCAAATCCGACTACCAGCGGAAAAATTTGAAAATAGCCTTATTTCGACGACAACGAAAATGTGGTTGAGCGATTGTAGCTGGAATTGTGAGTATATACATAAGAGCGTATGTATTTTAATTTTTTCGTCCCGAATTTTTCGTCGGTAGTCGCAATTGTGTTTACCACTTAAAGTAAGGCAACGCTACAGGAGTGGTATTCGGTATTGTGATAAGCGATAGTCACCCTTGCGATAGTCAAAGATGACACTAAAAAATTTTGCTATTCCTGTGTATTGCGATCACTTGAATAATTTAGGAAAACGGCAGCATTTTAAAAAACAATTCGGTAATGGAAAACAAAACTAAAGTTTTAAATTTTATTAGTGCAATAAGTGTAATGAATAAAGTAAAGTTATAAAAATAAAAATTAATTATTAAAAGAAAAAAACTTAAAAGGAAATTTCATGTAATGTCGAAAACACAATGACGAATTTTTCGTTTTCAAATACATGAGATTATGGTGCCTATTTCGATAACGATTACGATTTGATCGAACGAAATGTCGAAATGCAAAATTGCCATTATGTATTTTGATATCGTTCAGAAATTGTGGAGGAAATCGATAAAGTTTATCGATGTAAAATTTTATCACGAAAGAGACATCGAAAGAGAGATTTTGTACAAATTATTTCAATTGAAAAGATAAAATAAAAGAGTGACGTTTGGACGCCTGGTGTTTGTTTTATATTTACGATATTTTTTGGAATAAAAATAAATTTAAAAGTTGAAATGTTAGTAGGTATTTTACTTTATTCTTTATAATTATTTTGTATTGAAATAAATGTTAATAGGAATGAAATCCAGTTACAAATAAACTGCAATATGAAAGTTAGCAATATAAAATTAATTCCTACGCTGCAAATCATTTCCTTGGTACAAACCCACAGAATCTTAATACACTGGCCAATTTAATTATATTTGGAAACGACGTGTTACTTATTGGCTATTTTAGTATTTACCCTAATTTTTCTAATAAATCCATAAAAGTTTCCATGAAATCCATGAAAATTTTGATCAAAATAAGTAATCAAATTTAGTTTTGTAGATAATAACTCATCAATTTCATGTATAATTACATACGTATAATCTTCCAAATCCAGTGGATTGAAATAATGCCGACTATATGATGGCTTTTTTTTTAAGTCTGCAATTTGATAGAGTTTTTCAGCATTATCAGAAACTGAAAAATTTAACTCTGCTAAAATCATTTTATTTAT
Source organism: Argyra leucocephala (assembly GCA_963942445.1). Classification (NCBI taxonomy): domain Eukaryota; kingdom Metazoa; phylum Arthropoda; class Insecta; order Diptera; family Dolichopodidae; genus Argyra; species Argyra leucocephala. The sequence goes on from OZ012679.1 coordinate 65,499,084, forward strand.
AAAAACTTTTAATTTAATAATTTTTATTTTATTTAAACACTTAAAATCAACTTAAAAATTTCAAATAGTACACTATTGTTTTTTTTTTTTTTTGTATAATAATTTGAATTTGACAGTCAAAGAATCAAACATATGTCATTTTCATCGTAGATTTGAATTTTACAATGGCAGCATTTTAAAATACTTTCGATCAAATTTTCATCGAAATACATAACGGCACTAACGATTGCAATCGAATAACTCTAACGATAACGATGAACGATTCGATGAAAGTCGATCGAAATACATAGTAGGCACCTATATGTAATTGTAATGTTGAAAATACAATCACGACGAATGACGAGTGACGAATGACCAAAATTCTCCCTTTATAGTACGTTTTCAAGCTCATGTTTATGGATAACCAACTAGCTCCTAAACCAGTCAAATGTCAAGTGTTCACAAGGTTTTTTGGAAAACAATCAGCTGTTTCACATATTTATTCACACAAATTCACATAATTTCATCTATTCTTGGTATTTTGATTTATTTTTGTTTTTGTTTTTTTTTGACAAATGACAAAATGAATTTATGACAAAAAAATCAAGGGTCATGCAAAAAAAAATTTAAAATCGACAAAAAATCGAAATTTCATGGATGGGTTACATGTTTCTGAAGTGGTTTATGATATAAACACCTCGCTACTTGCTTATGATTTTCAGCAAATTTGTATGGGAAAACCACTACGTAAACAACAAGTTTATCATAAACAACATGTTTATCCATAAACATGAGCTTGAAAACGTACTATTAAAACGTACTAAAACGTACAAGCTTTTTTGGAAAACAATCAGCTGTTTCACATATTTATTATTAATATAAAAAAAATTTCTTTGTATTATCTTTGAGTAGAACTTGCTATTATTTTTGGTCATACTATAAATAAATCAAATATAAATTGATATTAATTGGTCATACTATAAATAAATAAAATATAAAAAATATGGAGGATTTAAAAAAAAATATAATATGAAAATTAGCTTATACCAGAGAAACAAATTTAATATCTTTGAGTTGGATATTTACTACTTATATTCTATTTATATTTACTACTTATAAAATATTACTAATCTTATCCCAATACTAGTACTAATTTACTAAATAATAAATTATATTACTAAAACTATTACTAATTACTAAATACTACTTATATATATTTACTACTTATATTCTATTTATATTTACTACTTATAAAATATTACTAATCTTATCCCAATACTAGTACTAATTTACTAAATAATAAATTATATTAAAAAAACTATTACTAATTACTAAATACTACTAATAAAAATTTTGTAAAATGTATAATGACGATTATCTGCTAACAAATATGGATGTTCTAAAGTATTATATTTGACTACAATTCAAATTATACAAGATAATAATATAAAATTTAGTTTATTTTTAGAAATTAATTGCAGTGATAATTTAATTTTTGGTAAAAGAATAGGAAATCCAAATATATTTTTTTAAAACTATCTGAAAATGAAAATGAAAATGAACATTTTTATAACAAAAATGGAGGAAACATTTTAAAAAAGTTAATTTAAAAAAATTTTTATTTGAATTTGAATTCTAAAATTTTTTTATTAAAACCATTTTGACCAATTTATGTTGGTATCAATGAATGTCATTCGCATTCGTCGACGAGTAAAATAGAAATAGATTTATTTTTTGAACGCGAAACTTTGGTTATTCGTCATTCGTCACGATTTACATGTAATCTCATCTATTTGAAAGCGAAAAATTCGTCATTCGTCGTGATTGTGTTTTCGACATAAATTTCATTTCGAAGAATTTCATATACAAAATAAATTTAGACTTGGTTCACCTTTATTAAATATGAGTAATAATAACAGATTCGCTCCATTAAGTCAATTAATGGATAACGAATCTACAAACAATGAAAAGATTGCATCTACACAGATGGCGCATGGTACTGTCCCCAAAAGGAACGTTTACCTCCAATAACTATTTGTTTTCGGACTGGTGCCGAGATTCAAAACTTACTTAATAGTTTAAATATTAAATATTTCACTTTGAAAAATAGCAGTATAGGCACAAAAATTTTGTGCGAGAGTTTGGTTTGACACAATAAATTTTTTGATGCATTTGTCGATATGAACAAAAATTTTGCTGATTTACCCATTAAAGATGTGTTGATTCAACATCAGATTGACTGCTTGGAGGTTAAAGAATTGAATGCGTAAATACGAAAATACCACAACCAGAAAACATTTTTTGTATCGGTAAGAGAGAGTAGCATTAAAATTGCCGATATGAGATCCAAAGTAAAAGCAATAAATCACACAATAGTCAGATGGTCTTTCTTTAAAAATTTAAGTCGCGGTAAAATTTGATGTTACCGATGCCAAACATATGGACATGGTGCTAACAAATGTCACCTTGAAACTAAATGTGGTTTTTGTGCAGGAAATCACGAGACTGTAAAATGCAACCAAATAAACAAAGACGAAAAGAAACAAATTTTGAAAAGTGCTAAATGTTGCTTACCACATAAAGCTCGGGTGTACAGCCAAGCAAAATTATGTCAACCTACAAAATAAATTAAAAGAGAGACAACAAAACAAGAGAACAGCTCACCACAAAGTACATAGTAATACAAACACAAATCGTTCAATGCAGCGACAACAACACACTTCAAATTTTTTCTCTACTATAGGAAGTAGAAAAACAGGTTGTAAGTAGTTCATACGCGAGCGTTGTAGCAAACAATAATTTAAACACTAACACTAACAATTTATTCTCTTATGAAGAGATTTCAATTATTCTTACTAACTGTAAAAGTAAAATATAGCAAATTAATGTTATTGCAAATTTAACATTCAAATATGTATATCATAATGAATGTAACAAATAATAAATTAAATGTTCTTTTTTGGAATGCTCAGAGCATTGTCAACAAATACAAACAAATAGAATTCCTAGATGTAATTAAAAATGAAAACATACAAATTGCGGCCATAACAGAAACGTGGTTAAAAAATAGTAATTCGTTTTATAATGCAGAATATAATATTTATAGAAATGATAGACAAAGAATAAAAAAAGGTGGAGGAGTAGCGTTATTAATTAGTAAAAAAATTTCACATTCTATTATCAGTTGTGATTTCAAACTTTTTGCTGTTTATTTCAAATGTGGTAATTTAACAAAAACTGATGCTGGATTATTCAAACATGATCTCGAAGTTTTTAACAAAATATCGGGAAATTACATCGTGATGGGAGGTTTCAATGCTAGACATTCGAATTGGAACTGTCATAGAAATAACTCATGGGGCAATATTTTAAATAATAACGTTTAAGAAACTCCCTAAATACTTAGGTATTCAAATTGACAAAAAGCTACTTTTCAAAACACACTTAGAAAAAACAATAGAAAAATGCAATAGAATCAATTAATTACTCTATCCTCTCATCCATCGGAAATCAAAACTTAACAATCAAAATAAGTTAATCATCTTTAAACAAATATTTCAAAGCATTATGCTTTATGGATGCGAGGTTTGGGCTAAATGTGCTATAGTACATATTAAACTGATCCAAGTTAAACAAAATCAAATCCTCAAATTAATCAATAATCTGACTTTCCTTTTTTCAACTAAATAATTACATGATATGTCAAAAGTCAAATTCCTGTTTGATTTAATCAATAAGTATTATTCTAGTTTTATATTAGAATAAGATAGTTTTAAGTTTAGGATATAAGTGAACTTTTATAAAAAAAAATAAAAAAAACAATAAAAAATCACAAAATCAACATATATATCTTCATAGATTATATCTATGATACTTAAAGCTCGAGGCAATCTCGACGGCGTCTGTACGGCGTATGATCTGCGAATTATCAAAAAAAGTTAAATCATATGAAAATAATATAAGTAGGCAAACTCGACGCCGTTCTACTGCGTTTGTTCGGCGAAGAAAATAAAAGTTGAATCAAGTTTAAGTTAAGTTTTAGTTACATTAAGTTTTCTTAATAAGCACATCCAACCGAGAGAGTAAATTATTACTTTATTAACTTTTTTAGACTACTTTTTTTATTTTTATTGCATTATTTTAGAACTATAACAAATGTGGAATCCATACATAAGGAGAAACAATGTGAAGATTGCGAAGATGTGGAAATGGATTTAGAAGATATTTATAATGTTAATGACAGTATTGGAGAAGCATCGATATCATCAGTAACACCAATTAAAAGGTCCAAAAAAAATGGGGTGTGATGATGTAGGTAAAAATATTGTGGATACAATGGGTGCCTTAAAAGATTTTTTAAATAAATAAATTAGTAAAGCGCCAGCACCGGAAGATGATATTTTTGTTCGGATTAGGGTTTTGTTGAATGGTTTAAACTTTACAAACAAACCAATAGCTGAGTCAAAAGTTACGGAATACCTATGTAGATGTCAAATTGAGCAGATTAAAAATGGTGGTATAAATAATATCAAATTTTAGTTTTAAGTTTTACATTTTAGTTTATTCAATTTGTTTTAATTTCGTTATTTTATTGATTGAATTTGAGTTAGTTATGTTTTTTAACCCGTTACTTCTTGTCTCCAACCACCTGGTATTATATTACCTAGATGATCTTCCTGGTCAATAAACGATGCTGGACAATATTGTGCTGAACGATAAACTAAATTGTTCATTTTGGTGAAATTATGAATTTTGTGTAGCAATACAATCTACACTGAATGTTATGAAATTTTAAATATACATAATTTTATTTTTAAAATCATACCTTTTCAGCATTTTCCGGCGCGCAGTTTATTGTTGTACGAAGTATCCTCCACCCTGCTATTAAAATACCAAATGTATTTTCAATTACAACACGGGCTCGGGAAATCCTCGGGAAAGCAGGGGTGGAATTCTGTATTGTGATAATCACGCTGCGACTGTCGCATATCTATAATTGGTATTCTATATGACGATTGTCACAGTGATAGTCGCTTTTTTTTGGGATTTTAGGGTGACAGCTAATTTGGTGTCACTCATGATAAAAATAAATAAAATTTGGTTGTTTTTTAAGATTTAAGTTTTTTATGTTTTGGTTTTTTCAGATTTATTATCTAGAGATTTATTATTATTATTTAGAGTTTTAGAATTAGAAGTCGCTAACATTGCAAATGTATTAAAAATAATGGAACTGAATAAAAAATGCTGTGATTGTGTTAATTTTTTTTTTTTAATAAGTTTGAATTTTATTTTGTTTTCAATTAAATATAATACACATTTATATTAATTAGTTATAAATTTGCAACTGAATTTTACTCAAATGTGAATATAATTTTCTTTTCATTTTATTAAATTTGTTGTAATGATTTTCACTTTAATTTTTTTTTATTATTTTGTTATAAATTTTTTTTTTTTTTTAAATATACACTTTAATAAATTAGTTGTTTGACATTTACTTTTAAGTTTTTTTTCTTTTAATATATAATTTATTTTTTTTTTTATAATTTCGCTTTATTGATTAATAAGTGTAATGCGCTAATAAAACTTACAACTTATTTTTGTTTTCTATTGTTTTGACACTTTGACATTTAATAAATCACTTGTGCTGCCATTTCCGAATTGTATTTTTTAAAATGATGCCGTTCTCCTAAATTATTCAAGTGATCGCAATACAGAATACCAAAAAATTTTAGTGTCATCTTTGACTGTCACAAGGGTGACTATCGTTTATCACAATACAGAATGCCACTCCAGCATTACCAACAAAAAAATAATGAAATTAAGTTGAAGAGTTGCTCCACGTACTTTCAGATAATAAATCAAGTTTTCTTTTTAAAAGTTTTTGGCCAAAATTGCTTTTGTTTAAGACGCATTAAAAATTAATAAACAAATAATTTTAATTTCACTCAAAAGCCATTAAAAACTAATTCTGACCACCATCATTTTGGCTACCGTAAGCACCGACATCTACTGCAGTGAACATATACTTAGCATCACAAGTAGGCAATAAAATTAAACTAAAAAATTTTTTGTAGTTAAAAAAATTGGTACCACTGTGAGCTGCATTTTGGATAGCAATATGCTAGCCGTCTATGGATCCTAGGCAATGAGGTAGATTCCAAATATTTTCAAAATCGCGTGAAATAAGTATATATTCCTCCTTATTTGTTTCCGGCACGTATATAGGGAAAGAACTGCCCAAATATCAGCGTACGTGTCTAATATAATTTTTTGAGTAGTTGTTCTGCCAACTTTGAAGGACCACCCAAGGAATTAATTAGACACTCCTTGGGAAAGATACCTAGAATAATTTAAATTTTTGTTAACATATGTATACACAACAAATAAAAAATAAATGTATGCAAAAAATTTACTTACGACAAAGTTAAAGCCAATCTTCCTTCTGGACTAATCGTATAACACGTTTTCCTCTTATTTAGTTTGTGATACATTACTAAAAATAAAGCATCATATATATATGTGCTCATTCTGGTGTATTTAAAAAATTGCTCCTCATTTAATTTGATCGCCTTAAATGCAGTTTCGTAAAAGTCAAATATGTGGCGGTCCAAATTATCCGGTCTACAGTGAAATCTTCTTGATCTGTTGGCTTCATGTAGCCATAAATATGCTAAATATACAGTGCTAATGGTTATAAATGAAATTGTAACTACATCTTCATAGTCCATTATGAAGCAATTGAAAAAACTCAAAAATATTTAATTTTAAAACACAAAAATTTAAGCACAAAACCTTTATAAAAGTTTAAAAAAAAAAAAACAATTTATTTTATTTAAAGCAATCCAAAAATTTAAAAAAACAATATTTAATTTTAGGAAGCGCACAGAAAATTTTTACAATAACGTAAAAAAATTACAATTGACATTTGACATCTTAAAAAATATAGATGTAAATGTCATTTAACGCCGTTCAGTTTGCCTGGTTAAATTAACTTTCGCCGTCTGCGCCTAAAGAATTTTTTACGGCGTCGAGTTTGCCTCAAGCATAAGGTGTAATCGATAATGTGATATGCGCGTCAAATTCTTTGCACATTAATCGATATTGCAGTCGACAAAAGCATTGTAACTTTTAATGCTGTCAGCACTGGCCACATTTGTAGTGTAGCCAATAAAGCAAAAAACAAATGTCACGTAATATACAATGTTACGCTGAAAATACAATCACAACGAATGACGAATGACCAAAATTCGCCATTAAAGACACAATCACGACGAATATTCGTGAAGAACAAATTTTTGTGTTTTGCAATTTCAAAATTTGTTTATAAAAAAAATGGAGGAAAAATTTAAAAAAAATTAGTTTAAAAAAATTTTTATTTGAATTTGAATAAATTTTTGTGTTTTTGAAATTTCCAAATTTGTTGATGAAAAAATATCTTAAAAAAATTAATTTAAAATTTTTTTATTTGAATTTGAATTTTAAAAATATTTAAAACCATTTTGACCAATTTATGTCATTCGCATTCGTCGACGAGTAAAATAGAAATAGATTAATTTTTGAACGCGAAATTTTGGTTATTCGTCATTCGTCACGATTTACATATAATCTCATGTATTTGAAAGCGAAAAATTCATCATTCGTCGTGATTGTGTTTTCGACATTATATGCAGGTCATATGCTTAAAATTTTAAGCATATACTGTAGATAAAAATAGTCAAGTGCGAAATTGGTTTTTGTCAAAATTTTTTTTTGAAAAATGAATTTTGAAGAGGAAAATGGAAATTTTGAAAATGAATGTAGTTAATTGCATTGTGTAAATTAGTTTAAAAAAATTTTTTTTATAGTGCTTTACATGCCGTGATAATGAAGAAAATGAAGCAAGCGATTACTGGACTACAAATTTTACAAAACTATCGATTCGGCTTGATTTTGAATAAAGATTCAGTATATGTCAATTCAAGTATATGTATTTTAAATTGACGATTTTTTTATGTATTTATTTTTAATATTTTAAAACAGCACAATTCAAAAAAACGTCAAATATCTAAATTTTAACACTAATTTGTTGCTGAAGTAGTTGTCAACGGGTTGTATGCAAAAGTTGTATACAAAAGTTTATATGCAAACGTTCTTTTAGCATAAATGTTAATTGCTGGTTGATGATCGTCAGATTCAATTGTTGTTGACCGGCATATGACATTATCGATTAAACCTTATAATCGAAAAAATTAAACTAATTTTCAAAAGCAATTTAAAAGGGCCCTTTAATTTTTCGGAAAACATATTATATTTGATAGCTTCATTCACATATAAAATTTCTAGTTATATGTAACCCGTTGTATAACTAGTCATTCGCTGATAAGTTGTTAAAGAGTGTAGTGAGAACAGCATATATAACTAAATTATTGTTGTGTTCAGTAAACTGCTCTAGGACGTTCTAGAGTAAAAAAGAACACGTTTTTGTGTTCATTAGTTTCCGTTACTTGTTCTTTTTTATCCGAAAGTGTTCTGTTCTGTGTTCATTAGATTGTGCGAAACTGTTCTAAATTGATCTTTTTTGTTCTGAATTTTTTTGAGAACAGTTTTGGACAACTTTTTTTGTTGTTGTTTTTTCTTTAAATTTTGACAGTTAAACAAAGAAATTTGAGAGTAAACAAAAGTTAGAACAAAAAAGTTCAAAAAAGATTAAAAAAGGTGTTCAGTAGATTTTTGTATTCGAAGTGGTTCTAAAGTGTTTTGTATTCTAAGTGGCTCTAAAGTGTTTGACAGTTAACTGTAATTGTCCAAAACTATTCTGTCCGATTCTGTTCTAAATCTACTGAACACAGCTTATACGTTCTTTCATATATATATATTAAAAAAAAATGTCAGATGTTTTACTCTGCAAGATTTTACAAGTAGGTGTTCCTTGATTTTACTTGAAATGAGAATTTTCTTTTATTTTTTTTCTTTTTTTTTTCTCTCTTTTCTCCCCCTTGCAAGTTTTTCCATAAGTGTGAGAGAGAAACAATGACAAAATATCGGCAGAATAACCATAATATTGGAAGAAATATCGAGAGAGCCGCCATAAATATAGGAGAATATTTAAAAAAAACATCTTCACAAAGTTTTATTTCCAATAATTATCGCCATATTTTCAATACTAACATAAAAAAATGCGTACTTTTTTTTTTATGGATACATTACTGTATTTTATGGATACAGTAATATATCAATTATTTAAAAATTGGTATATAAATATTATAATTTTACTCCCTCATACGCATTAACGGTATACTTCTAAGATTTAAAAAAAACAAAATTTAATATAAATATAATTAAATATAATCAGAAATTATACTCTTCTCTTTCTAAACTCCAATTTATCAGCTTAAAATTCCTGCCGGAATGAAAACCGGCCTTAATTATTGTTATTTTATTTATAAAAAATCAATTTTACTGTTCGCGTAAAGAATTTCATTTACAGTTTCTTTTGTCAATTATACCAGATCGGTTTCGTCACTAATAAATTTTAAGGATCCTTAGTAGCCACATCCTTAATCCTCACATAAAAAATGCAGAGATGGGGAAGGGTACCAGTACATTTAAAATGTTTATTAAATTTTTTATTAAACTTCAACTCTATGGCTTTTATTTAAAACTAGCAAACCCGGCGAACGTTGTTCCGCTTTATTGGAAATGAGATTTATAAGGTATTATCCCTGCCAGAATACGTACCTGTTTCCTTTTGAGGTCAAGAAGAGTTTTGGTTTTCTTGAGCGAGCGTTTGGGCTTTTTTGCTTGCCGATTTCCAGGAACTTTGGCCCAAAAATCCTCAGCTTTTTGTTCTACCCAGGCTGTTAGTGGCATTTTCGCTGTGCTCAAGGGAATTCCACAGAACGGACTTGGCCGGACGGCCTTGAACGGACTGGCCTTGAACGGACGGACTATGAAGGGTGTATCCGCGGCTTTTTTTGCTAGGTAATCTGCAGCTTCGTTTCCTGCTATGCCAGAATGTCCTGGTACTCATATTATTTTGACATTATTTTTTTTTGCCAGGGTTTTAAGTATTTCTACACAACCCCATACTAACTTTGACGTGATGGTATATGAATTAATAGCTAGTATGGCTGCTTTGTAATTTCTTCTTAAATTCTCTCGCACACAGAGTTCTATAGCATGTACCTCGGCTTGGAAGTCTGTGTTTGTAGAATCTAGGCTTGAATAGATATGGACCTTGAGGCTTTTTCCATACACTCCCGATCCTACCCCATTCATCTTCTTGGAGCCATCCGTATACCATATTATTGATCCTTTGTCGAAAGAGGGTGGGCAGGTTTCCCACGTCTCTCTGCTTGGCAAGATTATATTGAAAGGTTTCTCAAAATTATTTCTTGGTAAGCAGTAGTCGGATAACGCTATCGAAAGCATATCATCCTTCTGGAGTACCCGAGCTAGTTCTGGGTGTGCCATGTTTTTGATTTGTGGATCATCGCCAGTAATACATTTGTAGGTGTGAGCCATTGCTTCTTTTTGTATAAAGAGATGAAGGGCTCTAGATGAAGCAGAGTCTCTATTGATGCTGTGGATGTTGTCCGCATGGCCTCAGTTATCAACATGCAGGCTGAGTGCTGTAGTTTATTGAGTTTGGTTTGAGCTGTAATCTGCGTGCCTTTTTTCCACCAAACTGCAGATGCATAGGTTTTGTCTAGCTATTGCGGTATATAACCATAACGCCATTTTGGGATTTAGTCACAGCCTCTTGCATGTCCAGAGTGTAACTCTGGCTTTGTTTAGAGCATTGTCTAGACGAGCATTCCAGTTTAAATGTTCATCAAGTACGATTCCAAGCTATTTGACCTCTTTGGAAAAGTCAATCGTTAACCCATTTAGGTTAGGTTTCTTTAATTTGTCCCTAATTCTTTTGTTTATGAAGACAACAATAGTGCTTTTGTTTGGATTTATAGAGGGTTTAACCTCTCTGCACCACTTGTATACCATGTTTAGTGTCTGTTGAGTAAATGCCGCCACTGTAGACTCGAATTTGCTTCTGATAAGTATAGCTACATCATCAGCGTAGTCTTGTGCTTCTATGCCAGATTTATTGAGCTTATGTAGCAGGTCATCCATTACAAGGGACCACAGGATAGGCGATAGTACCCCTCCTTGAGGACAACCTTCAGCAGCATTGATAACTAACGTTTCTTCGTCTAGGGTTGTGATTATATTTCTGCTGGTAAGCATATTTCCAATTCAATTGGCTGTGCTTCCACTTATTCCCCGTCTGATAATAGCGTCGTGGATGATTTCGTATCCAGTGTTGTCAAAAGCGCCCTCCATATCGAGAAAATGCCAATGGCTATTTCTTGTCCCTAAGAGTTTTATCAATTTTGGAGAGCAAGAGTTGTTGATTTTCCGGTCTGATATGGATACTGCTTTGCATGTAGTGGTGCATGTTGTTGCATATGTTCCTGGATATGCTGATCCAAAATTTTTTCCATTGTCTTTAATAAGAAACGATGTCAGACTAATTGGGCGGTAGGATTTAGGTTGGTCACTTTGTCTCTTACCTACCTTAGGTATGTATGTTACTGTGACAAATCTCCAAGTAGATATGTGGGTCCGGGCGTGACTTGCTTGGAAAATGCTCTTTAGGATTGGAATGAGGAGATCTTCTCCTTTTTTGTAGCAGAGCTGGATGTCATCTCTCCCTGGAGATTTATAAGGTTTGAATTAGCGGATAGCCCACCTTATTTTCTCCGTTGTGAAGATATTGGATGAGTTTTTCCATTCTGTCCGGTTGGGTTTGTTGCTTATTTTTTAATTTTTTGTAGATGAATTTTCCTGCACTCTTTTACTGCCAGGAAAATGCGTTTGAGTCATGAGCTCAAGTGTCATTAACCGGTTTTCAGTGTAGGTACCATCACCTCTTTGTAGCGTTTCCATCCTGTTTTTAAGTTTTTTAGAGTGAACTCTATGGATTCTTGCTTCACTGGGCAAGTCGTTAATTCCCTGGCAAAAATTTTTCCAGGATTGTCTTTTAGCCCTTCTTAATTCCAAGTTGTATTCAGTAAGGGCTAATTTATTTTCCATCCAGTTACCATTGGCTTTGGCTTTATTAAAGAGCTTCCTGCTGTGTTCTCTTAGTTTGGATAACTTGATGTTCCACCAAGGTACATCTATTAGTGATTTTTTTTCTTTTAGTGATTTTTGTTTTTTCATAACATGCTTTGTTATAGGATGACAGAATAGAATCCCCAAGAAGTTGACTCGATATTTCAATGCTATCGATATCTTTGACTTTTTTAGGGATGATAGTTACTCTATCTATAAGTTCTTAAACATATCCCAGTTTGTGTTTTTGGGCTGTCTACACATTTCTTTTAATTTATTAGGTGCTGCAATGTCAAATCTGATATGCTTATAATCCGACATAGATATTTAGTTGGACACTTGCCACTTTGATATTTTTTGACTCAAAACTGGTGTTACCAGTGTTAGGTCTAAAACTTCTTCCCTAATTATGTTCAAAAAGGTACTCACTCCGTCTGTTTATATTCAGCAGTTGTTTTTTGCTAAGGTCACATGAGTTTTTTAGTTCCCTCAGTGCCTTAGGAATGCCAACTGTTGAGTCACCGGGTAGGTAGGTAGAGCATATTATAATCTCTGAACCACATCCGTTTGTCGGTAAGTTGATACTCGCCGCCACCAGATCCTTATTGCAGAACTCTGAAATGGGAAAATATTTTAATTTCTTGTTAAAGACTAGGCAGGCACGAGGCCTCCCTGAGTTTTTGAAATTATACAATACTTCACCTGTTAGGCGCTTTATTTGGTTTTTAAGAGTGTGTGGCTCTTGTGAAAAGGCTATGTCCAGGCTGTTTCGTATGAAAGAGGTTGTGGACACTGCTGAAGCCGCTTTGGCTCGGTGTAAATTTATCTGTAAAGCCTTGTTTTTTTTTTTTCTTCAAGTTTTAGTGTTTGGAGGGATAATGATTTCTTTCCCGTTTCTAATACGGTTTATCCTCTCCTTAAGGTGATCATTGCTCCCCTTGTAGTGCCTACTTCCACGTGGCACAGATCTACTGCTCGATCGCTGGTACTCGATCGGGAGGCGCTATGATGCCTACTGGTGCTGGGTTTATGGATGCGAGATCGTGTCTCGTTCCTTGACCGCTCCTTTGGTGGTGACCAAGATCGGCGGGAAGCGCTAAGTTGCCTACTAGTACTGGGACTGGGGGTACGAGATCGTGTCTCGTTCCTTGACCGCTCCTTTTGTGTTGACGTACTGTGTTGTCTACTGGTGTTAGGTCTAGGGTACGGGATCGTGCTTCGTTCCTTCACCGCTTCTTTAATGTTGAGGCGCTATGTTGTCTTGGGGAACGAAATCGTGTCTCGTTTTTTGACCGCTCCTCCGGTCTTGAGGTGACAGTTTCACTGCTGGGTTTGGTCTTTGGAAAACGAGAGCGTGTCTCGTTTCCATGCCCGGTTTTTCTGCTTGTCTTTTCAGTAGGTTTCAGTTCCCTTTGATCCTTTTGTTTCTTAACTCTCACTGATACGTTTAAGTTAAGATACAAATTGAAATTGATTCTCTTTAGCCGTATAAGAGAAGCATCGGCTATGGAGAACACTACAACTTGGTTCCCCTCTCTTCTTCCCGGAAAGGCAGTCTTAAGTCCAGGATTCTGTTTGCCCAGTCTTGAGATAAATTTCTCTTTTGCGATCTTGTTCCTCGCACTGATATAGGCTATGCAGATAGTTGATCGAGGTATTTTGTCCCTGTCAACTATTCGCACTTGATGTTTTTGTCCGATCTTTTTAGACTGCTTAAAAAGCCAATTACGTGTGTCTATATTACAACACGTTATCGATAACCATCCAGGTCTATGAGAGACAGTCTCAAATTGAGGATAAGATCCATCTTCGGGGACCTGATCAACCAGGTCGAGAATTGACGACTCGATAACCTGCATTACTTTGAATGTTAAAGTCTCCTCTGGATGTAGGGCATGGATTACAGCAACTTCCGTTTTAGTTACTGCGTCCCTATAACTTAGAGGAGCTTTAGTAGTCTCCAAACCGATCTCCACGGTGCCTGGTTTTTACCTTTCCGGTTAATGTCCTGTACACCATGAAGGTTTCTTTGTTTGGGGACTCATCTGATCAATGTCGTTTGGAAATTTTATTAACAACATTCTTAGATGGTCTGAGATTTAGGTGATCACGAGCTTTCATGCGCTTTCTTTGGCTTTTGCCTCTTCTTTTGATAGACCACCATAGACTATCCATCTTTTGATGTGCCTTTTTGAAGCACCAGAAAACTTTTCCTCTAAAAGTTTAAGGTTCTTAAGAGATTCAAGGGTATCTACTATTATTTCCTCATTGTTCTTTGTGATGACAGTGTCATCTGATGTTAGCGTTGTGTCCGACGCTCCAAATCAACTAGAGTCAATAGAAACTGTTCTAGTTCTGGTCATTTTATAACCGGCGAGACGAATTTCTTCGCTCGATTTTTTAATGAGGGGAAGGTTGTCAGCGACTACCTTCCCAGATTGTAATGCTACGTAAGTTTCCATTAGTAGCATTTCCTCATCTTCTTCCGATTCGGTTCTTTTTTGTTTTTTTTCTTGGTCCATTTGGTTCCCACGAGTATGGCGAGAAGGGTTGGTCCACACTTGCAGAGCTCCCTTACAAGTGCAAGACTACGTACACACAGAGCGCGCCTGGTATCTGCGTCCACCGTTTACGACTACTTAACCCAGTAGACATTCATCCCCTTGGCACGGTACGAATGACACCTTAGGATTGGGGTTTTTGTTTTCAATGTTGGCTCCTCTAGCCCACATTTCTTAGCCTGAAAACTGAGATTGTTAGGAAGGAACGGTTCAGGAACTGACTGCAATTACTTGGGTCAGTTTTAAACACTTCCTTCTTCACTCTCTCGGTCTTCAGTTACCAGTAGTTACCACGAGGAGGTGTAATGTGCACTTACTGGTAGCAGACACAGTTGCGGAACTGCAAGCAGAACTTTCCCTGTGGCTTTCCAACCACAACTACACTTGTTGTGATTTACTTACCAAATTTAAATTTATCATTTTTGTTTAAATTGTACCTTTAACTGTATTCCCTACAAATTTATTCACACTATAACCAAAGACAGTAATATATAGAGATATACACAAAAGTAGTTTGATCGTATAAAGATCAGACTTGAGATGTGACATTTTTACGATCTTACTATTTCATATTAAAACATAAACAAGCACACGCCATTAAAGAAACAAGAATTTAAGAATATTAAAAATATTTTTCTATTTTTCAATTCTCCTTGCAAAAGTTTCGTTTTTATATTTTGGTTGAATTGAAAAAAAGTGTGAATTGAATGTAGGTATAGGTACATATAAAATAAAAGTGCTAATTGTACAAAATATACTGTTTTGATAAATCGACAACATTTTCAATAAAATATAAATTTTATATAATGGTTATTATTTTATTGTTTTTGATGAATCTGACGTTTACTTTAGTAAATATTTAATTTACTATAAAAAATTTATTGATACACTACAGATCAAATTTTGTAATTTGTATTTTTTATATTATTAATTATTATAAATTATTATTTATTTCATAAAAGCAGATACCAGCTAATAAAATAATATGAATAAATAGTATACCGACTATAATTTAAAACATTAATGTTATTAAAATCTTCAGTCAAAATAACCTTAAATTTACTTATTCATATACTCAATTTATGCAACTCTGATTAACATCAACACAATTCTTTTGCAATTGTTATGATTTGGAGTTATTCTGAGTATATGAACATTTTTGTTTCCCTTTTCGTTTTTATATTGTTGTATAAAGTAAATATTGCTCTAAAATTTTTAAACGAGTATGAAAGAAAGGCTTGTTTTCTGGTATTGATAAATTTTTTGTAATCCAGAAGCAATTTTTTCTTATCAAAACTTGGATAAGAAAATCAATAATAATTTTGCGATGATTAATCATTCCTCCGAGAACATTCTCCTTCCCTCTTGAAACCAATGTGGTTATAACTATTAATTTATTAGTTTTATCAATGCATTTCTTAACTACCTACAGTTTTTTTAAAATTTGTGTTATGGATATATTTGTCAAAGGAATGTTTAAATATATTAAAATGTAGATTTCAAATGTAGATAAAACGTAGTAAATGTTGTTAATTAGTAATTACATAATATCCTACCATCCTACGACTCGACTTTAATTCCATAATTTATCTAAGTTACCTACGGAACCTATATCAAATGTTTTTCTTAAAATGTGTTTGTGTGCCAAACCGAATATAGACCAAACAGGTAGACCATTTCTCAAAAGATACAAAGAGCATCTGCCTGTAAAAGACATAATAAACTGCACATCAAATTACGCAGCACACATAATACAAGAAGGTTACTCTGGTGATTTTTAAAGTAATTTCATACCGTTGCATAAATGTCCAAAAGGTACAATAATGGACACTCTTGAAGAGTATGAAATATACACGAACAACAACACCGAAATCTTGAATGACAAACTTACGTTTAAGAGTAATGTATTATATGACACTGCAATAAAAGCAACAAAATAGATGGTAAAAATTACCCAAATTAATTTAGAAATATTATTTTAATTTCTATATAAATATAAGCATTGATTATTAATACTATAAAGATAGACATTTTCATACAACAGAAAATGTTCAGCTCACTTTTTCCAAATTCTTTTCATTACATATATATATTTTCCGGCGTGTATTCAATGTGTTAGTGCATTTTCTATATTCAATTTGAACGTTTTATACGACTTTATTCTCTAAATAATTTGTATGTGTTCAGTTTCTCTATACTGTTCTTGAATGCATATTATTGTTTTTAACTTTTTGTCATTTGAATTTGTATAATTTTAATTTTTTTTTGAATTGATAGGCACAAAAATTTCAAATTGGATAGCATTTTTATCAAGTAGTCTTTTAAGAAAAATTTTTTTTTTATTTTTCTCTCAATATACATTGTATTAAAAAGATTTTTATAATTGTTGATATTGTGTATGCATATTATTTGTAATATATAAAATATTTTTCTTGTTTTAATTGAATAATTTTCAGAAATAAAACAATTTCAAAAAATTCAAATAATAGTGAACATTCATTCACGTTATGATTTCTAATATATATTCATACATACATATACATATATGTATAAATTTAAAAATAGAATCAAATTTTTATTTTTAAAAGGCTTTCTTTTTGGTTTTTTCAATATGTGGATATGTATGTACGCATGGGTTTTAAAATTATAACAGAATTTAAAAATATTTGAAAAACTCATCATTAATTTTTGTAAAATTTATAAAAAATCTTAACGGTAGAGTAAATTGAAAAGTATATTTAATATGTTTTTTTGTTGCAGTAAGCATACAATTTATTTATAAGATAATAAAAGCTTGCAACGCACAATTTTACAATGGTATTTTTCAAATTCAGAATTTTCTACTTTGTCATTATTTTCATAACAAGAGCATTAAATAGCAATATCCAAAGGCTTGTCATGATTTACTCCAGCTTTGAAAATATATTGTTGTTGTAAATAAAATTCATCAAATTCGTAATATATTTGTAAAAGTGAATTCGTAATATATTTGTGCAGGTGGATTTGTTTAGAAATTTTAATTTTTTAAGATAATCTAACATTTTCTCTTCGAACAAATATGGACAATTTTTAATAGTTGTTTGTACGTATTTTAAGTATAAGTATTTGAAGAATTTAAAGAAAGACCAGCAGTTTACATATTACTCACAACAGCAGGTTTACTTTATTACTCATTATTATATGGAAAAATTAAAATTAGGATTATTTTGTTATCGTAGCTGCATATTTGTATATGTAATTAATTGAAAAGCTAAAACAGCTAAGATTTTTTGCAAAGTACTGGGACTGATATTAGTATTTCCAGTTTTGGGCAATATTTTTGATGAGCATTTTTCTCTTCGAAACCATTTTTTTTTAATTATATCTCAGTTAATAATTTCATAAAATGTACCAGTTACCAAAATCATTTTTTATATAAATGAATTTCTAAAGGAAATAATTTATAAAGGAAAAGAAACATCTTACAGTATAAAAAGGGATTGTATAGATGGTGCGGAAGATTTAGATGGGGATAGAAAACAAAAACTAGCAACAGAAGCACATTTCCTTATGATTCAAGGTTTACATGAAAATTATAAGTACGCATAGGGTTACAATTTATCCAAAAATAATTTGAAAAGAGAAACTTTAAAACCTTTAATTTTTTTTATCAATTTACTACTAAAATATCTTAAGGAGCTAACAAAGATTGGTTCTAAAACTGTTGCACCTGCTTGTGACTAATGCAGTACAAATCGAAATACTTAAGAATTACTTGGTGTCAATAAGGTAGACCCTTTTAATAAAATCTGTCAGAAATTCTTTTATAAAACCCGATTTTGAAAAGTGGAATAATGATATTATTAGCTTTCAACAATTTTACCTAAAGTTCGTAGCACCCATATTAATTCTGACACATTTGAAAAAATGTCAGTAAAATCAGCTTTTCAATTATTTAGTCATAGTACATATGCAGTCATAAAAGCAATAAATAACACTGATCGAAATTTTTTTAATTTATTGAGTAATAAATATAATGTGACTGTTGATTTTGTTTTAAGAGTTAACTAGTTAATTAATTACTCAAATTCTTCAAATTTTAACACAAAAAATTAAAAATTTTGAATTCACAACCGTTAAAAATTCTCCGTTTTTATTCTTAGAGGAAAGGCTAGAATATCTTAAAAAATCAAAAATTAAAAGTACCAAAAAAAATGTTTCCATTAATGGAATGGCCCAAACAATAACTGCTGAATTATATTTATCGAAAGATCAAATTGATAGAATATTAATTTCTCGATGACGCGCAGACTGAACCAATATCCCTGAGAAAATATGTTTTCTCATATAAGATCTGCTGGTGATTATTGCAGAAATCCATCTGCACAACAAATTGGGAATTATTTATAACGAAAATACATCCTCAAATTGTGAAACAGATCACAACAATTATTTGGACATTGATGCTAATGATTTGGCTCATGAAGATTTTATTATTCATTATTGAAAATTGTCCTGAAGAAATGAGAAGGAAAATGTTTTAGCTTCAACTTCAAATACAGTTAAATCACATAGTAAATCAGTTAGTAATTTTGAAGAATTAGCAATTAGATATTTTGCTGGATTTAGCACATAAAAAGTAACAAATTGCCATACATTTGGATTATACTATTTTTAAAAAATTAACACAAAATTTGAAAACGAAATTTAAATAGCTATTCATAATGAAATATTAGAGATGAAATAATTGAACGTAGAACGATGAAATAATCGAACGATGAAATAATCGAACGATGAAATAATCGAACGATGAAATAAGTACGTATGTACCTAAAAACCGATTTGAATTGAATTTAAAATTTAGAATTGTATTTAAAACATCTTTAACAAAAATTTGATTATATTTGTAAATTTATACATATATGTATATGTATGTATGAATATATATTAGAAATCATAACGTGAATGAATGTTCACTATTACTTGAATTTTTTTAGATTGTTTTATTTTTGAAAATTATTCAATTAAAAAAAGAAAAATATTTTTGTTTTCTAAACATTATAAAATTATATTATAATTTTATAATTTATTATTACAAATAATATACATGCACAATATCAACAATTATAAAAATCCTTTTATTACAATGTATATTGAGAGAAAAATAAAAAAAAAAATTTTCTTAAAAGACTACTCGATAAAAATGCTATCCAATTTGAAATTTTTGTACCTATCAATTAAAAAAAATTCAAATTACCTATACAAATTCAAATGACAAAGAGTAAAAACAATAATATGCATTCAAGAACAGTATAGAGAAACTGAACCCATACAAATTATTTAGAGAATAAAGTCGTATAAAACGTTCAAAAATTTAAAAATTCAAATTGAATATAGAAAATGCACCAACACATTGAATATCCTCCGGAAAATATATATAATGAAGATAATTTGGAAAAAGTGAGCTGAACATTTTCTGTTGTATGAAAATTTCTATCTTTATAGTATTATTAATCAATGATATAAGTAATTATAATAATTTATATAACGTTGTCGAAACATGTCTAATTTTTAATTTTTAAATTTAAAAACAAACAAACGTCCACATACACATGACATAAAAAGCATATATGATATTTTATTACGATTGTATGAATGAAATGAAATTCATTAATTTGGCCTTGAGCATTTACTTGCAGTTGTTTTTACACATTAGTTGGTATTTGGCAGATTTGTTAACAGTAAAATTTGTAATAAAAAAAATCAATTTAAATTGATAATAAAATAAAAATAAAGTGAACTATTAATTTGCGTTTAATTTTTGATGAAAATGATTAGGAAACCTTTTCAAAAATCAGGAATAAAAAAATGTTGTGTTCGTGAAAAGTTGAAACGGAATTTTTCAGATATTAGATTATGGTGGTTATGCTTAAGTTCGTCGGAATGTCAAATTCCGATTACATTCCGCATTTCGTATGCTGAAGTCCGTAAGTATTCCGCAGTCTGCAAATGTCATTATTTATCCGAAATTTCTAAATTTATGTATGCTGTAGTTCGTCGGAACGGAAAATAATTTGAAAATTGTACGACAGAATTTCTCCTTCGGGAGTATTAGAATGGTTCGGAAGTGAATTATAAAGCATACAATTTTTGTATTTAGAATATTAGGAGAAGTAGAAAATGTAATAATAGTTTTTTTTTTTCAATTTTTTTTTTAATTTATGAAAATTTTTTTTTATTTAGGAATAAAAAAGCGCTTCAAAAGAATAATATATTTTATAACATAATATGTATATATATTAAAAACAATACATATATATTTTACCTTGTTTTGAGAATTAAAAATAAAAATGTTTGAAATGAATATGAAAAAAAAAATCTTCCGAAACATCTGTTTTTGATTTCTGTACAGACTTTGCAGTCGAATGGACTTCACCAAAATTTTACTAGGCCGGTATGCAGTTTTTCTGAATTTTTTTCTTCATAAGAAATATACATGAATTTCTGACGGCAGAAAAGAATTCTGAAAATTCAGCAGGAATTTCTAATATGTAGTACTCAGGTTTTCTGAAAATTTGAAAGTTAAGATGCGTGATAGTAGATGTCACTACTTACTAGTATAATATTTGGAGACTTTATTATAATTTCGTTGGTATTTTATGTGCCCGTATACATTAATCTACTCAAAAAAATTTGACAGTTGTTTTTTGTATTCAATTAAGAATAGAAATATAAATAACTAAAAACTAAGAAATAATGGATGAAAGTCAATTCGAATTAGAAGAATTTAATTTTGGTGCTATTTACCATGTTTCTGAGGTTTTAACACAACAAGAGGTTCCTTCAAGACAAAAAGTAGACATACAAACAAAATATAAGAAGCTACAGTGTACACAAATGGAAAAATATTTAATTAAATTAGTAAAAGAGAAGCCAGAAATATAGCATTAAAAAAATAAGAATCACCATATGCTGAAAAAACAGAATGACGTTGCTAATTTACAGAACCAACATCAGAATTACATTTTATGATATATTGTATTGTGTTTTCCAATAAAATTTCGTAAATGACTTCGGAATACTGAGTTTTCAGTAATATTTTTTCTCCACTGTCCTTCACGTAAGTTTCCTTCATCATCATAATAATCTGCATATGATACTATGATCCGGCAATAACCATTTCTGTTTTTTTTAAATAAAATAGTTGTGCAAATAGCAAGAAGCGCTGACGATGTTTTGAGTTCTGTCAGGATTACAAAACATTATTCTTTTGCAACATTGCCATTTACCACATAAGTGCCCTACTCAATCTATAATTTAATATTATTTCCTCTTCTGTTAGTTGTTCAAACTTTCTAACTGTTCATAATTCTTTTATTAAAAGGAAAAGCGTCATCAGCTATATAATAATATGGTATTTTTCTCCTAAAATAGAAACGTCATTTGGAAATGGAAGTTCATTTTTCAAAATTTTTTGTCCAAAAGGTGATAAATTAAATATATTTCTGTGGTTTTACAACGAAAGATGATAACTGCAATTTTGTCGAATTTTAGTTATGAATGCCATTTTATATAAAATTTTAAGCTCTTTCAAATACAAAAATTTAATAATATTAAGTAATTTATGAATTCAAATCTGAGTAACTAACAACCACCGTTGAAAATATTTCTAACATAAGCATATAACTTCACTTATGCAGTTATGGAGGCAACACTTACCAAAAAGTACAAAACAAAAAAAACTGATATGCGTATTATACATTTTTTTTTGTATAAACTGAATAACTGAAGTTATTATGTTCTTCAGCAATAACTTTTATGTAACAAAAATGAATAAGTTATTTAAAAATTAAAAAAAATTGTAAAAATTTTACGAAAATTAAAAAATTATTGAAATGATTTCAAAGATCATATCTTTTTAAAGATTTTCAAAAGATTTTCATTAAAAATATTGCAAATCTTGCAAAAATAACTAGAAAAGTATAGCAAATTCTATACTAAATTTTATTCAATTGCGATTTACAAGAAATGCCAAAAATGCAGTTATCATCTTTCGTTGTAAATCCACAGATTTGAATCCCCTTCACTTCCATAAGCTCCCACGTCAATATAGCTGAATTTGTAATTAGCATCTGCTATACCCATCAAAACAATACTGTGATATCCCTTAAAAAATATAAAGTTTATGAATTTGTATGTAAACATAATAGGTATATATTCAATTCCATATAAACATATAGATATATACTGTACATAATATATTATATATACATATGTACCTTATAATTGTAAAATAAACTACCAGCATTTTGAGGAGCTTTAACATTAATGTGTTTTCCGTCAATTCCTCCTATACAATTAGGGAAATTCCACTTTGTATTGAAATCATTAGCAGTTTCCAGAAATAAATCGGTATTTTGTGCCAGAACTGTAAATGATAACTTTTTGCGAATTGCACCACAACATTTGTCTATTATTTGACTAAAATATTGTTTACTGATTCTGTAAACCGATGCCGCAAATTTTTGTGAAGCTCCTGAAGCCATAAATCTGAAAAATATGAAAAGGCCGTTGTAATGCACAAAAGAAATGGTAGGTACTATTTGAAAACTTCATACTCTAATACAATAGCTAACTTTTGCTGGGGAGAAATACTATCGTGTGGACCCGATTAAACTCTTGGCAGCAATTCCTCTTCTAATAAAAAATACAAAGATTGAAACTGTTCAACATTCATGAAAATTTTCCTTAAAAGATATTGCAAAGTTGGTCATATCCAAGAACTGTAATAAAATTTTAAAATTAAATTTTTGCAGCATGAAGATAAAAAGTTTCTTACATCAGTATTAAATCGACCTTTATTTTTTCTTTGTTTTAGATAAGGATTTACTCGATGCTTATTTATTCGCCTTTATTTAATTTGTTTTAATAAAAATGTACTAGCACTTGCTATAATCACATCATTCAAAAACTCAACTGTATCACTCATATTGGTTCCATTTACATTTTTTTTTTTAAATTTTTACTTATGTTTCTAAATGACAAATTATTTCAACTTTTTGACATAATTCTACAGTTTCTACATTTGTTTCCAATGTTATATATTCTGTGTAGAAATAAGTGGATACCGAAATATAAAAAATTTCAGAAAAGCTGCATACCGGCCTTAATGCTGGAAAAACAAGTTTTTATGAAATTGCTATTAGAAGAGAGTTAAGATATAATGAAAGATTAGATTTAATTGATGGATTTGAAGACGCTGGCTTTAATCGTACATCAGAATAAGGAAAGCAAGTAATGGTTTTTATATTAAGGAGCATTATTTCAAATTGGAAAATTATATTTAATTATTTTGTATCAAAAAATGGTCTTTCAGCTGAAAGTCTTACTCAGATTATTAAACGTAATTTAGGTATTTTGTTTGAAATTGGTTTAACGGTACGCATTATAACTTGTGATCAAAATTCATCAACTAGAAAATGTTTCTCCCTACTTAAAATTTCACCAACTACTCCATATTTTTATCATCACCAACATAAAATATACTGTATGTATGATTTTCCACATTTAATAAAATCTCTGGGAAATGCTTTCTTAGATTTTGATTTAAGAACTACTGTAAGGCATTGTAAGTTTCAAGGTAATTAAAGAACTATTAGAGCTTCAATTTAATGGAAAAACAAAATAGTGTTGTAAATTAACTAGGCAGGCAGCATATTAAGGCTGGGTTAAAGAGATTTTTTTTAGCAAACTGAAGTACGCACATGCGTACGCACATACGGGGCATGCACATTTTTTGTCCGATTTGGATGTAAGTACTTTGGATATAAGTTCTTTATTGCGATACCAACGTAACTACGTGGCGTGATTTTTAAATTTTGGAATTTAAAGGGCTTAAAAAATCCATTGAATCCTGAATTTTTGTGTTTTTTTTTAGCTGTTTTTGCAAACTGAAGCACGGGGCACTCACATTTTTTACCCGATTTGGATGAAATTTTGAGGGTAACTTCTTAAAATATATACCAAGGTAACCACGTGGCCTGATTTTTGAAAAATTTCCTAGATTTTCAGAATTTTTTAGTTAAATGTTGTTTTATAGAATGGGTTGTAACTCAAATTTCCCTTAACATTTCAACTTTTTTTGTGTTTTATTAAAAAGTTCTATATTTTCATTATTATATTTAGTAAAAATATTTTTATAATTTATTTTTAAAATAATAATTATAAAATATTTTTTAAAACATTTAAATTTATAAAAATTTATAAAATATACAGTTTACGCACACTTAAAAAATTTAGTTTTAACAAATTTCGCTACAGAGCTTTGGCAGTTACGTAGCTAGAATCTTCTTTTATATAGTTTTATATTTTTACAATGAACTCTACCAAAAACACAAATTTTTTCTGATAAACACAAATGAATGTACATTTGGTTGTATACATCATACTAATTCAAATATTTTTATCGTTGTATTTATTATTTTACCAAAGAAATATTCAAAGATGTTTTATGATATTTTACTGATTAGATATTTTATGTTCAGAATACAATTTATTAGGGTTTGAAAATAAAGAAATATAATATGCATGTGTTCACTTATTTGAGATATGATGTATAAATTTTAACAGTACATAAATATAATAACGTTATTATAAAAAACGTTATTTTTGAAATTCTGTAATTTTTAAACATATTTTTGAATATGTTCACCTAGGTATGTAAGCCACAATTTTTATCTATTAAAATTCGTTCCTAAACATTTTTGAAGAGAAAATAAATGACAAAAATAGAAGTATAACGAGAATATTTTGTTAACTGAAGCTGATTTAGTAAAGTTGAATTTTCTTTAGTCAACTTTTTCCTATAAGAACAAATACCAAGTATATTATAGGAACAATTGCGAAAGAACTACATTACTAACGACTTTACTAATTTTAGTAAAAGATATAAAAATCGAATTTTTATGTATTTATTTAGGCCATAGTTTTAGTTAATAATTGTCTAATGATGAAAATTACTAAAAGTAATTTTGAATACAACCATATCAGTCCTTATATAATATAATAATAATTAATAACCATATAAAACAAATAAAAAATAATATAATATACAATATTTTCATATATACCAAATAATTAATATATAAAAAAGGCCCAAATTTCGAAAAGAACATGTAGTTGGACTGCAGATTTATAAAAGAAATATACCAGATAAAAAATATACAATAATCAGAAAAAGATTAAGACTCAGTTGATAAAAATTATAGAGCAGACACATGTGAAAAACCAGATATGTTACATGTGTTTCTACAAAAGAAAAAAAATAATGCTGGAAAAGTTGAGAAAATTTTTTTAAAATAGGGCGAACATTGAAATTGATAGACGCGATCAATCTGGTTGTAATTATTGGTACGAATTAAGAAATATAATGCCTCAGATTTTGGAATCGCTGCCTCAGAGTTGAAATTTGTAACAACTTTTTTAAAGCGTGAACAACTTTTTCCATGCGAGTTGGTTTAGTATGCACTAATATATTCGGAAAAATTAAATTATTAATAATAATTTATTATTATTAATAATAATAATTTCATTATTTATTACAAATTTTAAATAATGAAATTATTATTAATAATAATTATCAAACATTCTCTGATGGCATTGCAAAAATCTAGATTAATCCTATACTTGTTTCTAAATTTTTTTTAGAATAAATTTATTACTTTTTGTTTATAAAAAATCAATTATAAAAGAAATTTTACAATAAAAAATTTGCTTAAAAAATTAATTAAAAGATTTTATATTTTATTATATAATTTTAATTTATCTTATTTTCAAAATAAATTTATAAGCACTTTGCAAATTACAAATTACAATTATATTACAAATGTATTATTATAAATTATTTTTATATTACTATTACCATCTCTTTCAGAATCACAAAGATCTGTTAATTTATCTGTGAAGGTTCCTGTAAAACACATAACAAATTATTTCTAATCATCACAATTTTTTTTAACCATTTTTCTTTAACCAACAATTTGAGGATTTCAAAAAATTGGATCGGTTACTTTTCGAGTAATAGGATGCTAAATTTGTAGCTGCGATTATCTCGAAACAACAATTTGGCGTATGGGGTAAAACAATATTCAGACGACGCTATGTATTTGCGTAAGACATTCAATTTTGTTCTTTTTTTAACCAATTTCAGGGCGCTGTGAAGTAATTTTATAAATTTTGCAGATATTTTTATGTTTAAACAAAGTTTAAGAGCATTAAATATAAATTTAATATCAAAATAAAGTTTAGAATTTATACTTTAATTATATAAAAAAATATTACATAAAATATATTTTAAAATTTAAAAAATTGTTGGTTAAAGAAAAATGGTGAAAAAAATTGTGATGATTAAAAATAATTTGTTATGTGTTTTACTCTCTTTTGAAAGGTATAAATATTTTTTTTCAAATGGCAAGGTCTTTTTTAAATCAACTTTTCCATAATAAAACGTATATAATATTAAAGTATATAATATTTTTTTTCTACTAATCGATCTAAAAAATACAAAATTCTTTTTAGAACAAAACTCGAAAAAAATTATATTTTTCCAGTTATTAGACTTAAAAAATCTGGTCCTTATTTTTCCTATGCTGGCCTGTATAAATAGAGGTCAAAATGAGAATCCTCTCTGCAATGCCATGACTTGGAATATATGTAGACTTAGCCTAAGCCCTATACACCAAAATTTTGTTGTACAGAGAAAAACAATATTTAAGAAACAAAATTTTAAAACTACGTAAGACAAAACAATACGATTAAAATTGTAACCAATGATTTGTATGAACATTTTGCTCTAAACGCCAAAAATTGTCCTATAGGGCAACACAATACTTACATTTTAATAAACAATTGGATATGGAGCAAAAATCTATCTCGATATCTCTGAAAGTACTACAGCTAGGAGAAAGCGGATAAGTGCAACAGGACGCAGCCACCTTTAAAACCCCACAAACAACTTCTAACTCCAAATCGACGACTTGGCGTATGGAGCAAACCAATTTTTAGACGACAATAGGCAAATGTAATTTTTCATTCTCATTTATTTGGAAGTATTGTTATGTACGCAGTAGGCTTTGGGCATTAACCAAACAAAAAAAATTCTGGTTAACTTTCACATATTGGCAAAGAATATAAAGAGTAAAAAGAAGATAATCTGAAAGAGAGTCAAAACAATGATTTAAAGAATAAATAAAATTTCTTCATTTGTGTGTTAGTGTGGTTGACGTTGAAGAAATGTTTCTTTTTTTGCTTATTATTTATTTTGATTCTTGATATTATAGAAATCCGAAATTATTCAAAATATTTTAATTGAAATTTATCCGAAATATCAGTTTATGCATGTACCTAGGTATTGTTTTTATTTTTTTAATTTTTTTATTCATTTATTTACATAGTTACATAGTTCATTTACATAATAATTTTTGGTAGTCCTAAAAAGAACTTTTTATTTGATATTTGAAAATTTTTGAATTTGTTAGTTTTTGAAATATCTACTACATCTACTATTCTTTTTTGTGTAATGTATGTATGTAGTCAAATAATATGTAATGTATAGTATTAATATAAATAGTACTAGCAGCAAAGAATATTCATTCATAAGTAGATTCACTGGAATAAAATTTTATAATTTATCAATGTGTTGGTTCCAATTTTTCCAGTCGATTTCCAATATTATAAGAAATAGATAGTAATAAGAATTTAATTTGTGAGAGAGAGGTAAAAATTCAAAATACAAAGTGGAAAAAAAATGAACGAACGATTTTTTTGTATGAAAGAAATATTGAATTTATTTTTAGCTAGTTAGTTTATTTCCAAATTATGAATTTTTTCAGCACCGCACACCAAACATTTAACACGATGATGTTTTCTCATTTTCAAAACGTTTTTAAAAAATTGTATATAGAATAGTTTTTATTAAAACTTTTTTAAGCGTTAAAGTTGATTTATTTTTAAATATAACATAACCTGCTTAATTTTCATATATACTCTGCATTTATTTTTTTCTTAGTACTTTCTTATATACTATTTTTTTAAAAACATATATAGCAATAAAAAATATTATTTATTCAAATTTGAAATGTTCATATAATTAATATTCAAATTTTTTACCTATTTATAAAATTAACAAGTACCTAAATGCATTATCTTACTTATAATATAATATGTATTATTAGTTCATTGATGATCAAAATGCATAATTAAATTTTTCAGAAACTAAAAAGACATCGAGTCATTCATAAAAAAAACCGCTTGATATTCTTTTTAACTACCTGTTTCAATACCTCAAAAAATGTGTATATTGAAAATACATGAATGATAATCTGTTTGAAATAAAAAAAAATTTACTTCCCTTATAAGCCTATAAAAGAAAGTAATAAGAAGTTTAAGAAATGACATATATTTTTGAAACCAATATTATTTTATGTAGGTACCTGTAAAAAATCAATCATTCAAAATTTCTTTACTCTCATACCGTAATAAATTTAATACGTTTATTTTTAAAAAAAATCGTACACAAAATTTCAGATGACCGTACACATGAAAAATCTCTAGTGGACTAAATAAACAAACAAAAATCTCCCGTGGGCTATTTAAAATTACATTGCAAAAATTAGGTTGTTTTTTAAATGGTTTATATCGCACTCTTTCTTTCTCACAACTTCTTACATAAGAAAAGATTTACAATAGTTCTTTGCTTCTTTAACTAATGGGGTTTTTTTTTTGTAAATGGGGTAGTAAAAATATCTTGACTTCCAATGAACCTTCTTATTAATGGATATTCTTTGCTATAACCGGAACCTTCGATAGTGTGTATGTAACAAGCTGTGTGAACGTGAACAAGATTTTCCATTCGACTTGGTTTAGTCCGACACTAATACAGTCGCAAAAATTAAAATCATTTTTGTTTATTTAATGTGCGCGATTTTGTGAAAGTGAAATTTATATTTGGATACAAATTTTATAAGTGAGAAATATAAATTAATTTGTTTTAAAATTATTATTTGTATTTAAGGCTCTTCTGAGGGAGATGTTGTATCGGCGTAGGACCTAATGACCATATCTTTAGGATAGCTGAAATTGCTACCTTTCCGAAAATATACATCTTTATTATTCTAGAAAGATAACGGTCTGGAGATATTGTAGTTCAAAATAGAAAATTTTAGAAAAAAAAAACAATCTTTATTTGCTTTAATTATATCGAGATAATTTACCTAAAAATATTTGAAATAATCAAAAATTAATCATTTAACATTATAGTAAAGACTAACTTCTGGAAAAGGCTCAAACATAGATTGTTCCATAATATTTGTGTCATCGATGTTATGAATTGATTTATCTTCAATTTCATCAACATCTTCTTTATTTAAAATTTGATTTAAGTCATCATCTACTAAACCATTTGTATTTTCTTCTTGTTGATCATTTTTACCATCTTTACAATCTTTATTTTTTTATTTTGATAAAAGAGTTATTTTCTGAAAGATTTTCTATTTTGGACAGTTTTCTGGTTCAAATTCTAATAATAAAATTAATTACATAAATTATTTATTATGAAAATTGCTATTACCGCCTTGTGGTGAATTATATGGTTTTATAATATATTAAACACACGCTGGGTGGCGCAGTAGGTAGAGCGCCGTCCTTTCAACCGAAAGGTTCCAGGCTCGATTCCCGATGAAGCAAAAAAAAATATGATTAATTGGTTTTTCGACCTGGTCTAGTACCCTTTCTCATTGGGATATAATAAATGACAAAAAATAAATGAGAGTATAATCTGGTAACAAATTAAATAAAATGAAACTATTCTATTTAAGAAGGCTTAGTTCCTGACAATAGCAGTAGTTTTCCACATTTAATTAGTAGAGCCAGTACGTTGTTAAATGAACACTCGAAATATTGTAGATATTGTAGTGTAAAAAGCATCTCCATATTGTGTTAAACATATAATGTAAACGGTAATAAAAAAAAACAAAAATTATAATGCCGTTGATGAGAGAATTTACAGAAGAAAAACAAAAAGAAAAACAAAATTTTGTTGTTTGTGATTATGTAGTAATGTGATGTGTTTCAAAACACACATAGAAAAAACAATGGAAAAATGCAGTAGAATCATTAAATTACTCTATCCTCTCATCCATCGGAAATCAAAACTTAACATTGAAAATAAGTTCATCTTCTTTAAACAAATATTTCAAAGCATTATGCTTTATGGATGCTAGGTTTGGGGTAAATGTGCAATAGAACATATAAAACGGCTCCCTCCAAGTTAAACAAAATCAAATCCTCAAACTAATTAATAATCTGCCTTCCTTTTTTCAACTAAAAAATTCACATGATATGTCAAAAGAAAAATTCCTGTTTGATTTAATCAATAAGTATTATTCTAATTTTGTTAACAAATGTGCCATTTCAAGCAATAATCTCATACAAAACTTATTTATTTAAAGCATCTGTATGTTTTCATTAGTAAATTAAGTTTTAAAATAGTTTTAAGTTTAGGATATAAGTAAAACTTTTATTTACAAAAAAAAAAAAAACAATATAAAATCACAAAATTAACACAAAAAAGATGTATTACAGTAAAACACGGATAAATGCATATTTATGTTGTCAAGCAAATTTGTGCATTTATCCGTCATGTGCACTTAAACGTAAAAAAAACCTAAAAAATACAAAATAAAAATAAAGAATAAAATACTGTTTTATGATTTTTTGAGCTTAATTTTCAAGAAAAATAAAAACTTAAAACTAAAAACAAAACTTAA
Organism: Argyra leucocephala; assembly: GCA_963942445.1. NCBI lineage: Eukaryota > Metazoa > Arthropoda > Insecta > Diptera > Dolichopodidae > Argyra > Argyra leucocephala. Next base: position 65,530,519 of record OZ012679.1, read on the forward strand.
TAGATTTCATATTTTAATTTAATTAACAATTCAGCATTATTTAAAGAAAAAATAGAAAATTAAATTAAAAACAAATTCAAATTCAATTCACAATCAAAAACTATGAAATAATACAATATGTATTAAAAATACAATTTAAAAGTACACATACATATCTAATAAAAAACTAGGAACATTTGTCATCTACTCGTAATTAGGATAAACAAATTGTATTAAAAAAAAAAACATTGATGTTTTAATCAGGCCGTCGAAATAATTTCTTAATAAATATGACAGTTTTTTTATTTAAAAAATTTAGTTTGTGCATTAATCCGTATAAAATTTGGTATAAAATTTCATTTTGTTGTTTTATATTTTTATGTATTTATCAGTGTTATGTACTTAAGCGTCGTGTATTTATGCGTATTTGTCTCTATGAAAAATCTTTGAAAAAAAATCTTTGTTGTCAAGCATTTTGTTGTACTTAAACGTGTTTTGCATTTAAACGTTATGTACTTAACCGTGTGTTACGTATAAGGTTTTTTGCCATTTTCCCTTAACTCAAAATAAAAATGAAACAAAATATAACTCATTGTAGCTTAATTACTGACCTAATATAAATTTCGAATATTTTAGATAATTTAGAAGCTAATAAAATTAAAACTGACTTACAAGACAAGGCAACTACTCTACAATTTCAAATTAAAACTATTCGCAATAAATTAACACTAATATCCCACAGATAAAAACGAGGTTTATTAAATTTTGTCGGAAATGTACACAAATGGCTTTATGGAACAATGAACGACATTGACAGACAGGAAATCGAAGAACATCTCAACACAATCGATTCCAATAACCATAATGTAATTAATAAACTCAATAACGAAATAAAAATCAATCAAAATTTTAACGAAACTTTTACAAAACTTAAACAAATAATAGAAAAAGACCACCGTAACAAATAGTTTGAACATAATTCGAAGTAACGACAAAAACTTATTTCAACAGGTAATAATATATACAGACTATGTACTGAAACTAAAAGTTTTACAAGATAACATTGAACACTTACAAGACAATATGCTCTCAGTAAGGTTGGGAATTGTACATTTGTACATAGTAATTTGCTCACAAATGAAGAAATAAACGAATATAATATAGATTTATATAAGTTACAAAACCTTAAATTAGGAACATTAATTGATAATAAAGAAAATTTAATATTTGTAATTAAAGTCTCAAATGAATAATTGTTTTACAAAATACATTTTTAGTTCCTATAACTAATAAAACAAGTAAAGAATTTACTTTTAACCCTCAAAATGTTGTTAAATAGGAAAATAAAATTTATAATTATGTTAAAAACACTAAAGTGATCTAAAGAAGTTAAAATTATTAATAAATTGTATAACTAAACTTAACTGTATTAAGTCTTTTAATAATGTATCTGAAATTTTTAAAATACAAGAGGGACTAGTTTTAGTAAAAAATTAAAGTAATCTACAACTTTCTAGTAATTGTTATGAAAGAAAGTTTTTAATGAAAGGAAATTATTTAATAAATTTCAACAATTGTTCTATTAAAATAAATATTCATACTATACAAAATAATCAAAAAGAATTTAAACAGGGTTTTACCATACCAAATTTTATTGATAAGATAATATAAAAGATTCTAATAATGAATCGGTTTTTGACAACATTGTATTGAAACAATTTGAAAATTTAAATGAAATTGTCGAACTTAAATATCAGAAAAAAACTAATTTTATATATGAATCAATAATTGTAATATGTATAATAGTAATAACAATTGTAACAATTGTCTGGAAGCATAAATTGTTTAAAATAAAATTTAATTTGTCGACTCAGGAGAGTCTCAAATCAAGCGAAAAAGGAGTTACGTCTCCGGGTACAAATTATCATATAACTTATATGGGCGCCCATAAAATAAAAATATTAAAATTGCGTATTATTTTATTTTATTCCATGTTTATACAAAATGTGCAAGCAGTATATAAGTATTGTGTTTAGAATAAACTATAGTTAGTGTTGTTTGTGAACTCAAACAAGGAAAGTTCCATCTTCACCCCCAATTTTAACGGAGGAATTAAAGAAGTAAGTTAAAAACCAATCTTATTTGAATACAACATTTTGGGGCGACTCATGTGTTCCGCAGAAAAAAAATAGAGTTCCACTGCCATTAAAACATTCCTAACAGCCAATCCTTATATTTTCCTAATTATACATAAGTATTCGATTCCTGGACATACGCTCTTCCAAAAGGTGGACTGTGTACACTTCGTGATTGACAGGCAACTAAAAAATATGGAAATACACAGTTCCTTACATTTAGGTAGGTAGGTAGAAGTGCCCATTCCAGTTGCTTCTGGACTCGAGGGACCTATTTCTTGTTGTTGGTTGTTATGAGGGGATCATTTCCTCATTGTTTTATTCTCCCCTTACATTTACTGAAACTGTTAATTAGAATTTCGTCCGAAAAAATTAAACTAAAAATACTTTGGAAACTCCGAAGGACAATTAGGTGACTAGAAAGTATTATTAAAATCCCATATAAACCAATTAGGTAAATAGAAGCAACAAAATTTCCTCTTCAAAAATACAAGATATAAAGGATATTTTACCCTTTATCCCTGTAATTGAACATGAATATTTTCAAGCTATTTTGCACAATAAATAGAAAACTATATAGGAAGAATAAAAACTATTACTAATATGTAATAATAGTAATTTGAATAATAAATAAGTTTAAAGATTTATAATGTTTAAGATTTTTTATACTGAATTATTCATGATAAAGAATGATATGATATGAAAAATGATATGATTTCAGCATATCGAAATGATTAAAGTTCTTGTTTCTAAAATTTACTGATATTATACTTAAAATTTAAAAGTTCGTGAACTTGTATTTAAAAATTACTTTTATTTTATGTTACAAAAGTTAGAAAATTTGCAATTTAAAATAAGATTTTTTGTTATATTTTTGATTAAAATCAACGTGTGAATTGAAAAAGCTGTGAAAAAACGTGAAATAAATAAATCAAGAATTTAGTTTGTCTTACTAAAATTATAATATATTTTACATTTTATGCCATGTCACTTATTTTACATTCATTATCCTATTTAATTTAAACATTTTTAGATTATGACATATCCAAAAAAAATTAGTCCATGTCATACATTGCGATTTTTTTTGTTTTTAAATGTATGACGTGGAATAAAATCATCATTGGGAACGCTTCTGCCAAAGTTGACATAACTTTTTTAAATATCGATTTATTTGCTCGAAACCAAAATAAATTACTTAAAATTAATGTGCTAAAATTACAACAAAAAAAATATATTTATAAGGAGTTTTTCGGCTAGTTTTCAAAATAAATTTGAACAAACTTTTAAATTCGATTTTCTCGAAATGACGTGAATGGGATATAGCATAAAATAATACTCAGGGGATGAATTGGCAAAATTTAATTTTTAAGGAAATAAAAATGCATCGAGTCATTTATAAACAAAAAACCATTGGTTCTTGGTTCTTGGATTGGTATTCTTTTTAATTACCGGTTTCAATACCTGAAAAAATTATATTTAAAATACATAAATTATAATCTGTTTGAAATAGAAAAAACATGTTTACTTCCCTTATAAGATAATAAAAGAAAATAATATGATGTTAAGAAATAACATTTTTGAAACCAATATTATGTTATGTAGTTACCTGTAAAAAATCAATCATTCAAAATTTCTTTATTCTCATACCCTAGTAATTTAATACGTTTATTTTTAAAAACTTTCGAACACAAAATAATTTCAGACGACCATACAAAGGAAAAAATTTTAGTAGGCTAAATAAATAAGAAAAATTTCCCGTGGGCTATTTAAAATTACATTGTAAAAATTAAGTTGTTTTTTAAATAATTTATATCGCACTCGTTCTTTCTCACAACTTATTACATAAGAAAATATTTACAACAGTTCTTTGTTTCTTTAACTAATAGGTTTTATTTTTGTAAATGTAGTAGTAAGAATATCTTGACTTCCAATGTTTCCAAACTTATAAATTTAATTATATTAAAAATTAAAATAAATTTAAAATAACAACAACTTATTCATATGAAATAAATACTATAAAAATACTATCATAAATTTATATAATTTCTGATACTATACATATATTTATTAATATACCTACATGTGCTCATAATTTACAATATTCATATTAAACATCATTTTAGTTATATTTTATCTGAAAATTGAAAAAGAATAAAATATATACCACATACATTTTATTTACAAAAACAACTTCTTTATATGAAGTAAAAATAAAATACAGTTTTGTAAGTGAAACTTACTTATAAGACGTTTATCGTTTGGTACAGAAAATGTTATAAACTCGCGTCACGATAAATTGTGAGTCACTAATGTTATTAATATATACATTCATATACATTCTAAATATAGGTACAAAAACAAAAATATTTTTTTGCTGTTTTGCTTTTGTTTTTTAGATACCTACATGCTACATACAGAAAATACACGTAGTAGAGAATAATAAGAATAATAAGTAAAAAAAAATGATCAGAATAAAATAAAACAAAAAACAACTTTTTTTTTCTCATTTAAATACAAATAACAAAACAAAAAACAACATTTGAAGTTGTTCTCTTCTCATTGATCTCATCAAAGAATATCAATCAGACCATCCCAATTAGTAGAATATGCAGTAATCAGTATGCCTATCCACTCACGTATGTATTCATTTATTTGCAAACAAATCAATATGCAAATTTGCTAAAAATTATAAGAAATAGAAGATAACAAGACATGCAAGAAAAAGAAAAAATATAGTAAACAAAAGAGAGTAACAAAAAAAGTTGGCTGAAGTTAAATAAGAATAAAGTTTATAATTTTAAAAAAAATTTGTTGATTAATAATTTTGATTTGGAAAAAAATCTTTAAATTCTGTCATTTTTTTTTTTTTTTTTTTTTTTATATTATAGCCAAAACTTAGGTTTTGAACCTTTAAGTACTTGCGTACCGTTGACTATTTGAAAAAGGAAGGGATAGTTAGAGGAAAGGAAAGAAAATGGAAGAAGAAAAGTTTTGTGGGAAAGAGCGAACAATGTTGTTAATATTCGTCTTAAACCTCTGTAAGTCATAAATAAAAAATCCTTGTCTCATTGGGAATGCTTCGATTGGGACGCGGTTCCACAATCGGGATGTTCTTACTATAAAAGGATTTCCATAGCCGGACTTAAACCATCTCGGAATTTCCACTGTGAAAGGGTGGGCACTTGATGCCTCTCGTGTTGTGCGATTGAATTGCTTAACCCTCCCAAGGCAAGTATCATTTCTATTTTGCTGAGAATTTTTTAATGTTGATTTTCGTCATCAGCGACCTCAAATTAAGAAAAAAAATGTTCACTTTACATTTTTACCTGTACAGGTAATCCGTAATAACTTGTCCTCATATGAGGACAAAATGTATAAAAGGATGCTTTTTTACGCAAGGTGTGTGTTGTAAAATTTTGTATAAATAATAGATTCGTTTATTAATTTTTAATTTTATTTTAAATTTTTTCATTATTCAGACTTGATTCAATTATATAATAAATAACAAAATAATTAAATATATAAGAAAAAAAAAAAAAAAAAATAAATAAAAGAAAACAATTCAATTGCTATAAAAAAAATTAAAAATTTAAATATTAATGAGTGAAAAAGTATCTATTATAAAAGTATTACACAAAAATGACTAGTAGATTTCATTTTTTTTGTTTAAGTGGTGTGGAAGGTTTCGAAACATTCTGGACACAGTGGTACCATATTGCAACCTAAGCAAACAAATCTGGTTTTCCTAATACAATTCTTTAAGCGGCATCGTCCAGCGTTATTTTTCATAGATCGACGAGGCCAATGATTTCTGCTAGTTAGACGCATTGAGTCACTCACGCAAGTTTTTTTTGGGACAGGTTCCTGCGAAACTGGAGATTGTTCAGATGGTCTTCCAGGTTTACGCTTATATTTTATAAAATGCATGTTTTGCAAACCGTTTTGAATAAGAGTATTTGCAACTTCGCTTTTGAATGTAAGTAAATCTTTTTGATCATACATTTGCTTCCACATTATCCATGCATTTACGCAAGAAACGTTCAGAAAATGATAAAATATGCGCATATACAATCTTCGATTTTGAGGATAGTTGCGATATCTGGCTATAAGAGAATCCATCAAATCTACACCACCCATACATTTATTGTAAGAAGAGATAATTTCAGGTCTTGTAACTGGAATGTTTTTTTTTGATTTTCTACAAAACCTCGAAACTTCCTCTTGTTGTCCAATACCAACAAATGATGATATAGCATGAACACATTTGTTATCAAACCATCTGACGATAGAAATATTTTCGTTTGATGTTACAATTGATGAAGCCCCACGGCCCTCTTTTTTTAACATTTTTTCGCTCGTCAGTTTTTTTATTGCATCTGGAAACATATTGATTCTGATAGTTCCCACATAATAGGTGTTATTCTGTTTTAAAAACCGCACTAAAGGTAAACTACTAAATAGATTATCAGCATAAATTTTATGATTCTTGTTCAAAATATCAGAGCAAAGGCGTATGACGACATTTCCACATTTATTAATACCGACAATTAGAGGATCAGATACTTCAGCACCCTGATATAGCTCAAATTTATGTATAAAACCATCTGTGCCGGCCAAACACCAAACTTTGAAACCCCATTTTTTTGGCTTTTTTGGAAGATAATTTTTTAAAGAAGATCTACCTTTAAAAGGTATCATCATTTCATCTACTGACAAATATTCGGAAGGATCATAAGCCAATTGGAAATTTCTATTTAGTCGATCAATAATAGGTCTTATTTTGATTGCTGAAAAATTATTTATTTTATATATTTTCAAATATTAAACTATAAAACTATATAATTATTTATGAGTTAGTTGATTTTGTGTTTTAAAAGTATCTACCTTTATCTTTATTATCAGCAGGAATATCATTCATGTCAATAAAATGTAAATATGATCTTATCTTTTCAAAACGTCGAAGTCCCATAGCGTTTGTTATTGAATCGATTGCTAGCCCACTACCTCGATCCCAATACATTCGAATATGAGGATAATGCACATACGACATCATTAAGTTTATGCCTAAAAATACTTGAAACTCTCCAAGCTCTAGTTTAAGTTCATATCCTTTTTCCAAGGCATAGCGATTAGACTCTGTAACAATGTCGACAAGCATTTCCATGTCAAACAATTGCAGAAAATACTCTAGCGGTGTAATTCCAGTAGCTTTAATTACTTTTTTCCCTAAAAATTCAGTAGTACATCCCTCATTGTCTTTCTTTGCGAACCAAATTGATCTAGAATTTTCTACAATCGTTACGTTATTTAAATCAATTTGGCCTATTTCATTTGGATTTTCTATATCTAAAGTAGCTATAATTTCTTCTTGATCCTCGTATTCATCGTCTATATCTTCTTCACTATCATTATATTTGAAACATTCCCCTTCGTCAACTTCAAATTCATCTTCTGAGTCTTCTAAAGCTTCAACAATTTGAATGTTTGAAAGCTTTTTGACCATTTCTGTTTAAAAATATCGCAACAAAATGAAAAGTTATTCCAATATTGTCATATATGTATGTTTTTTTCCAATTAGACATTTTGTCCTCATATGAGGCACATATTTGAAAATTCTGTAATAATGAAACTTACCAATATATTTTCTTTTTCTTTTTTTTAAATTAAACTTGTATTTATCTATTATATAAAAAAAATTGTTATAAATACTGTTAACGCTGATTTTAGAAAACAATTGAAATAAACGAATGCTGTCTTTCAAATAAGCAAATTTCAAAATTGCGCGCCAAAATTTTATCATATAGTTTTGACATAAATCGCTTAAATTTTAAAATTTTTGCTTTTGACTTTAGCTATGAGAAGGTAGATGACGCTCAAATCAACAAATATGTTAATATCATTTGAAAATACAGCATAAAATTAGTTTAAACGACCTTAAAAATTTGTCCTCATATGAGGACAAATACCTCGGGAGGGTTAAGAGGAGGAAGAAGTGATTTTAATTCCTCGGAACAAGTGCCAACACCAAGCAGATATCTATAAAATAGAGTAAGTGCTCCAACAATACGACGATGACCAAGTGGTATAAGGGCTGAGGTCACATTTATGTCGCCTATAAGACGAATGGCGCGGTTTTGAACTTTGTTCAAAAAATTTAAAGCAGTTTTTGGTGCACCTGCCCAAAAATGTGAGTTATACTCGAGCTTGGGTCGTATATATGCTTTATAGATTTTTAAAAGGTCTCGAGATGAAAAATAAGTTTTGCAACGGCTCAAAAATCCTAAACATTTTGCGGCGCTTTTGCAATATCGAAAATATGCTCATTCCAGTGCATATTTTGATTCACTCGCATTCCGAGAATGTTCATATCTTTGAGTCGCTGGATACCTTCATTTTGAAGCCGGAGAATCGGTTCGAATGTTGTTAGCTTGTTACTAACAAAACAGCTTTGAGTTTTTGAAATGTTAAACTCGACTCTGTTAGCTTTACCCCAGTCGACAATTTTGGCAAGGTCGTGATTGAGCGCGCCGGCCATCATTGTTCTTTTGGAGGTGACTGCGGGAGCTGTAGCATTAGTTTGTTTTAGAAAATCATATGATGCTACTAGAGTGCTGTCATCAGCAAAACTATGGATTGGATTGAAAGTTATTTTGAGAAAGTCATTAATGACAATGAGAAATAGGGTGGGGGAAAGGACAGAGCCTTACGGAACACCAGCATTGATTTGAAATTGGTCGGAAAAAGAACCGTCAACTGAAACTATAATAGATCGATTTAAAAGAAAACTTTCAATCCATTTAGAAAAGGTTGAACCAAGGCCTATAGCGTTGCATTTTGCTATAAGAGCAGAATGCCAAACTCGATCAAAAGCCTTAGATATATCCAGAGCTACAACAGTAGCTTCACCAGATTGATGCAGGCTGGTGTTGAGCTTCTCGCAGAGGCATGTCATGAGATCACCGGTGGAACGTTGGGCTCGAAAGCCGTATTGGCTATCATGAATTATACCTCTACTGTCAAGATATTTCTTCAGCTTATGATTAATTAAGATTTCCATCGTTTTTGAAATAATGGAAGTAATAGCTATGGGCCTATAGTTTGAAGGATTGCTTTTGTCACCTTTTTTAGGAATAGGATAAAATCGGGCAACTTTCCAATAGGACGGGTAAGTTCCTGAAGAAAAGGACAAATGGAATAAGTTGCGCAGAGGTTTAGAAATGGCGAAGGCAATGTGTCGCAGCACAATTGCAGGTATACCATCAGGACCGGTAGATTTTTTTATATCGATATTCTTCAAGACTTTTGCTACAGCTCTTGTTCTAAAGTAGATCCTTCCGAAGGAATAATTTAGAACAGGGATTGATGAAGGATTTTGGGCTGTAGGAGGGAGTGTGGAATTAGCTGCAAATAATTTTGCGAAGAGATTAGCCTTTCCAACAGAATCTGATATAATTGTACTATTATCAATCATAGGTGGAAACGAAGACTTGCAAAAATTTTGCCCAACATTTTTAGCAAATGTCCAGAAAGACCTGCTATTGTTGGGGAGATCAAAGATTTCTCGTCTCAATCTTTGGTTATGCAGGAATTTTTGCTGATTGTTAATTTTTTTACATTTATTCCTAACCACTTTATAACTCTCATACGTATTGACTGTTTTATTGTTCTTGTGTTTTTTGTAAGCTTCTTCTTTGGATTTCAGAGCTTTGCTGCAGAGCTCGTTGAACCAACCTCAGGGATTTCTTTTTATACTTCTAAGGCTATTTGGAATGAAAGTTTTCATTCCTAATAGAATCCTCTTGGTAATCACCTCTGCAGCAAAGTCGACATTTTTATATTGGAAACACAGCGACCAGTTCGATGCATTTAAAAAGTTGTTGAAGCCTTCCCAGTCAGCTTGGTGGTAATGCCAAACTAGTCTTTTGGGAGAATTAGAAGAACTGGTCGTTCTGCCTACTTCGAAGCTTGTGCTTACAAGACAGTGGTCGGAACCACCTAGCGGAGAGTTAACAGAGATTGAATATTTCTCTGGATGGGTAGTTAGGAATAAATCCAGGAGGTGTCCGTTCTGGTCGCGTCGGTCTGGTATCCTCGTAGGGCTTTTGACAAGTTGAGCAAGGTTGAAAAAATTGGAAAAAAGTTCAACTTGTTTGCCTTCGGGACTGTTGTGACTAGAAAAATTAAGCCAGTCTCTGTTATGAATATTGAAGTCTCCCGCCAGAATAATCTCAGACTCGGGATTGGTTTCCAGAATTGAGTTTATCTGGTTGGATAGTCTGTCTATAAGCATATCAGTTTCTAGCTGATTCGCTTGAGACGATCTGTAAATAAAACAGAAGTGAATGATGTGCTTATCGGCGTGTATTTTCATCCAATTATATTGATAAATTCGATTGCAGCACTCAAAATTTTGAAGAGTCTTATAAGCTACATCATTTCGTATATACAAAGCAATCCCTCTATGGGGTATAAAAAGTGGCACAAGCGAATAATTATTGATATTAAAGTTAATATCATTATTCACAACTTGTGTTTCACTTAGTGCTAAAATTGCTGGATTTTGGAGCCGTAGATGGCTTTCGACGGAATGGAAATTTGTTGATAGACCGCGAATGTTACAAAAATCTATCTTAAACATAATAACGAAAATAATATTTAAAATAATATCTACTTTGAAACTAAATAATTTCATATTGATAATTTTTAGATTCCCTTCTGATTAAAGTTTGTGTATATATCACAATAAGTGGATTTATGTGATTAAAAATCTCAATAAGCAGTCCGGAAAATTTGCGAGTGGAACGAGGGTGTGCGGGGACCACTGTGTTTCACTTAGTGCTAAAATTGCTGGATTTTGGAGCCGTAGATGGCTTTCGACGGAATGGAAATTTGTTGATAGACCGCGAATGTTACAAAAATCTATCTTAAACATAATAACGAACAATTTACAAAGAGAAAAGGAAAATAAATTAAACTTAACAAAAAGTACCGAAAAAAAAAATATATATATATAAAAAAAAATATATAAATTAAATTTTTTGGCCCACGTACCACTTACTTATACCACCCCTGCAATGAATGCAACTGAAACCAATATCTACACACAACAGTTTTTAATACCTTATTGGGTGTAGAAATACTCTCAGAAACATTCACTGCAGGTTAGAACAATGAGAAAATTACGGTAATAACAAAATAAAAAAGAAGAAAAAATTATAGTGCATAATGAGAGAATTTTGTAGAAGAAAAAGAAAGCCGGAAAAGAAAAACGAAAAAAAAAAAAAAAAATTATTTTAATATGAATTGAATCATGATTTTATTATTGTCAACTAAGGCGAACATAGTATTATTTTATAATCGTATACCAATATAATAAATATTCATGTTTACTATAATTTAATATAATTAATAAAAAATAATAATGTTTGTAACTCCAAATTATTACTGACAAAAAATTAATAATATTTTATATTATTGTAATGTAATTATAATTTATTATTTTTAATAGGTATATAAGAAAATAATAATATTTAAAACGTAAAGATTGAAATAATAAAAGATCAGAATTAATCATCGTATAAGGGAACAAACTAAATTTGAACAAAGGTTTTTTGCCACCTTGCCTCATATAAATAATGAGAACGCAAACAATTCCAAAGAAGAATAATTGGAACACGAAATTTTTTCACAGTACATACAATAAATCAAAAGGCAAACATCTGTTTTGTACCTTTTCTCTCTCATAATAAATTTGATATACGATAAGTAAATGTAAATTTTACCTCTTTTAACTAATGATATTTTGCTTGTTTTGGTTAATGAGCTAGGTCATTTAAAAAATTATTGTTTTAATTTAAGTTAGGTATTTAAAAAAAAAATATTGGTACCTATTAAGTTTACATATATAAAAACAAAAATTATTGGTACCAAATATTATATATGCATACCTATTTGTCAAAAGTTATAATTTTTGGAAATAAAAAAGTGATTGATTATTAAAATTTTATTTTTTAAAATACTTTAATAGAACTAGGTAGTTAAAAAATTTACAAAGCGTTTTTTTTTTTATGTATTACTCGATGCAGTTTTAGTTTCATAAAAAATGCACAATTATTTTAATAATCAATGAACTAATAATACATATATTACAAGTAATATAATGCGTTTCGGTGCCTGATAAATTTATAAATATGTAAGTAACAAATTTGAATATTAATAATATGAACATTTCAAATTTCAATATTGAATATTTAAGAACAATTTAAATCAATTTGACAATTTAGCATCTATAAATTTTGATAACTAATTAATTTTAAAAAATAGGTAACAAATTTAAGTATTAATAATATGAACATTTCAAATTTAAATAAATAATATTTTTTATTGCTACATTTTTAAATGTTACTTAAGAAAACTTTAATAAACTTAAAATTTTGATAACTAAGAATATATACAATAATATTTCTTTCATACAAAAAAAACGTTCGTTAATTCTTTTTCCACTTCGTATTTTGAATTTTTATCTCTCTCTCACGAATTAAATTCTTATTACTATCTATTTCTTACAATATTGGAAATCAAATGGAAAAATGGTAACTAACACATTGACAAATAATAAAATTTTATTCAGGTGCATCTTCTCATTAATGGATATTCTTTGATTTAACCAACCAAAAATTTATATATTATGGATACTGGATAGTGGATAGTATAGTTTGGTAACAAATGTTCTTCTGAGTCAACTTTTTTTTTTACATTTTAAAGACACTACTCAACCCAGTCAGTATCAGTACAGTAGCACCTGTAGCGTCATTACCATAGTACCATAGATTATAGAACATTCATTCATTAAGTCATAAGCATACGAGAAGAAGCGTATAAAATCATAAGCAATCATAAGCAATTTTGACAACAATGTAAATAAATAAAAAATAATTTTGTAAGATAAATGGAAAATTGCGTTTTTTTTTCTTTTAACTAAGAACTTTATTCAAATCTCAAAACAAAAAAACAAAAACATTTATTTATAGAATTTATGATTTTATTTCACTTCTTTTAATTTTTGGTTTTGACGTTTCGATATGATTAGGAATGACCATAGACTTAATAATAATAGACAGGCAATCGAGTAAAAATTTTCAGCCAAAAATGAAAAACAGGTGAGTGTACCATGCATATGTATTGGTAATAGTTTATTCAACCATAATTTCGGGACAATATGAAATTTGTTGGGAATTTTTTCTGTTTAGTGTATGGAACGAAACTTTTTTTAAAATTTATTAAAAATATATTAAAAATATAAAAAAAAATATCAAAGAATATTAAAAACTGGGACGTAAATGCTGCATAAAAGGATGTGGCAAAATGCAGACAACTTCTTATCACTTTTAAATTCAATAATATTTAAAATAATATCTACTTTGAAACTAAATAATTTCATATTGATAATTTTTAGATTCCCTTCTGATTAAAGTTTGTGTAATAAGTGGATTTATGTGATTAAAAATCTCAATAAGCAGTCCGGAAAATTTGCGAGTGGAACGAGGGTGTGCGCGGACCATTTTAAAGAAGGGTGTTTTAAACTAAAATTATGTTACGGGGTTATAACATAATAAAAATTGACTCTATTCCAACCATCTTTCCAAATATGGATTCATCTGAAACGTAAATCAAAAATAAATTTTAATTTCTTTTTGTTCCATTATACTAATGCTGTTATATAACTAACATAATTTTATTTACTAAGTTTGTTATTGGTAGCCTAATGAAGATATGGCGGAGCAACCAAATATCGAGAACAACAAAGCTAACAATATTCAGAGCATGTGTTAAGTCAACATTAATATATGGCAGTGAAACATGGCTCACTTCGGTCAGAATCAAACAGAAGCTACAAGTATTCATCAACAAGTGCTTGAGAATTATATGCAGAATATTCTGGCCGGCAAGAATTAGCAACGAGGATTTATGGATGATAACTGGAGAAGAACCTATCAACAGACAGATAAATAGGAAAAAATGGAAATGGATAGGTCATACATACCTGGGACGATATTAAGGAAGTAGTACTCAACAGAGAGGAATGGAGGTTCACTATGGAAGCCCTATGCTACCACGCGGAGTAATAGAAGGAAAAAAAAAAAAAAAAATTTGTTATTAGAGTATAGAACATATTTAATGTATATTATTATGTTTTATGTGTAGCTGTAATTTAGAAATTTTGTTTGAAGATAACGAAGAAATTCAAACTGAATCAGATCAAGACTCTTTAAATAATATAAATAAATCAATTTTGTGTAATAATACTCGACAGACTAGCAAATACAATAAATAAAAAGTTTAAATAAAAAGAATAACATTTTTAAATAAAAACTTTATTTTATTTTAAATTTAAAAAAAATTTCTAATAAACTAAAATTTTAATAAAAATTAATTTCAGAAAATATCAGCTGAGTGTACCAACGGATATACAATACACATTAGAAATTGCATATGGATATTTTTGGCTGAAAGTTTCTAGATAGGAAATCGCATTAGAAGAAAAGAGAAAGAAATATTAGATTGCCAATCGGTTATTAATAAGGCTATGTGTAGAATAACACAGTAGTACATTAGCAAAGTACATTAGTACTGCACTTGGACATACTCAAGCGAATTGAGTTAAAGAGAATTTCAAAGATACTAAGGCAAAAGTTAAAATAATTATAATGGACAAAACTAAATTTAATTTAAAAAATAAATACTTTTGAAATTGTACAGTTCGTAAATCGTAGGTAAAATAATAAAAAAAATAGGGAACAAAAACTATAGAAAATTTGTCTATGTAGGTAAAAAAAAAAAAACAAAGAATTACCTCACATAATCATCCAAATATTTTCGCTTTTCATCATTTTTATTTATCTTTCGATATGTTCAGTGTGCACAAACAAATACATACATGTAATCATATAATATAAATTATAGACTATAGAGTAGAGATATCCATTTTTATTTTTAAAATAAAGACATGGAGTATAGTCGTATAGTGTATAGATATAAAGTTCTAAGCCAGTAAGCCAAACCAGATTATTTATCATGAAATGCAAGTTAGCATTTAGCAATATCACATTGCGCTCTAGATCTATCAATATCTTATGCATGAACAAACAAGCACAATCTTTTTTTTGTTGTTGGTGTTTGTTTACTAATTCTACTACTTTGATTTTGAGTTGAGTAGATGGTAGGTAGAGTAAAATAATGTAATTTGTTGTTTTCTTAATTATTATACATACATGAGAAGGTAGTGTTTATAGCTGTTTAGTGTACTTGACGTGGTTCTAAACCAAAACCATACAATAATATATGTATGTAGCTTAGCGTGGTTTCATTTCATTCATGCAATTGTTGTCTTGTTGGTGTGAATTGTGTGTTAATGTACTATTGATGTACGTGTGGCTGTTGTGTTTTGTTGTGTTGTGATGTGCCTGAGTTGAGAGTTGTGATGTGAATGTTGTGTTATGTTAAGAGAATGTGAATTGTGAGATACTTCAGAAAAAAAGGAAAATACAAAACAAAAATTAAAATACTTTCATTATTTATAAAATCTGTTATTGTTTTTTTTTTTCAGTTTACTTCGAGTATTCATATATGTTGGGGTAGTGTTTCCGTTTTCCGGATTATAAAAAAAAGTATTTCAAACTATGTACCTACATACTTTAAATAAATAAAGAATTGACACTTTTTTTTTTCTTGACTCAAAATATTAATTTAATTATAATGGTTTCCAGTAACATGTTTATGTATGTACATATTTTTAGTGAAATTATTATAGAATTTTGATATGTAATTTTGCTTTAATATTTTTAAAAAAGTTCAATAAAGTATGCAAAATATAAAATTAAATAAAGTTATTAAATACAAAATATTAAATTAAATGTAAATTACTAATTTTCGTATAATAAACATCTTTAACGGTAATTTATCTTAAGTATGTTCTGTTAAAATAGTAAATAAGATATAAAGTTATGAATAAAAAAAAAAATTTAATTGTATGTAAGTACTAAGTAGGTATAAAAGTGTGTTATTAATATAAAATAAGTTCTATTTAAATTAATACTTTGGTTTCCAAACTTTAAATGCAATTCAAATTCGTATATATATTATTTGAAACAGGCAAATTACAATAATTTCAAATAGATACTCATATGCATGTACTACTTATGTACATCTTCAAAATCAACAAATAATTAGATACTAAGTAATTATGAGATTAATATTACATGATAATCATAATTAACATTTACATATAAACAAAATTAATTTTTTTTTTAAAAATCAACTTTGAAATGTGAGTGAAAGACTAACTATTTTTAGTATCAATATCAAGAACTATTATTATAGTGTAAGCCTATTACAGGGTATTATGTACACCATTTTTGCAGTAATTTTTCATTTTAGCATTACAAGTCTTATCCGACAGCAATAAATTTCTGAACATATTTGTTAACGTATACTTTGACAAAAAAATTTGTTTGACGTTTGAATTTTTATATGGTGATGTGTTCTTTATAGAAAAGAAAATATATAATTGAAAATGTTATATTATTTAAAAAAGAGTAAGTAAATGTTTTTATTTACAAATTATACAAAATGATCGTAAAAATAACAATCTTAAAACCTAAAAAATTACAAAATGACTGACAACAAAAATCTCTCATAATTGTAAAGGACAATTGGGTCGTATTTTTCAGTTGGTTCGTGATAGTTGTAATAATCGCATTACATACATACTAGCTATTCCCGGCGTAACATTCGCCGGTCTAGCATTAGCATTATAAATGAAACAATTTATTGTATTTATTTATTTTCTTAAAAAAAATCAATGTTTTACATATTTTTTATTACATAATAAATAAAGAAGATAAACAAATAAAATAAATAGTTTCATTTATAATGCTAATGCTAGACCGGCGAATGTTACGCCGGGAATAGCTAGTAATTTACAATATTGTTTGATCTATCTATAACTATTTTTTTATATTTTTTATTTAGATATTTATTTATTATAAATTAATTTTGACCGCTAATAGTTTTGAAGAAAACTTTTATATAAGGCAGCGTTTATACGTTTTTGAATTAAAGTTATAACGTGTTGTTCATTATAACGTATTGTTCATTAAAGTTTGACATCCGACTTTGTTATAGAATATCATTATTTTTTTTTCAATAATAGTGTTCGACACGCATTTTTGTATTTCGCAAGTTGAAAAAGTGAATTTTGCAAGAAAAGGTATTTATAAACTTCTAATTGTGTTATGCCAATATATTGAAAGATATACATTAAAAAAAATAAAAAATGTGTATTAAATATTATTATTATTTATCAATAAAAATACTTAGAATAATTGATTTACTATTTAAATATTTATATTTCATAAATGTTCTGAAATTACACTGTATATATATATTTGTTTAAAAAGTATTTATTATTAGTACTCGTAACCCAAATTCGTATCTTCGTATTTTGCAAGTTTAGAAAGTGGATTTTGCATGAAGAAATATAGTATACTTTGCAACTATATTTGTTTATCTTTGAGATATGTAATTAAAACTTTTGAAATAAAACTTGATGTAATTGCAATAAAATTTGTAAATGTAATAAAAATAAGTAAAACAAAACTTTCATGAAACAAAATCTGATGTCTAAACGCTCCCTAACAAATACTATTAATAGAGACGAAGGTGGCTATTACACATCATTCTTTTCATCAATCATTCATCCATATATTGTCAATATCAACGAATTAGAATTAAATGGAAGTGACTATCCCATACAAAAATACAAACATTTTGTCCATATTTTTTTAGTACTTCTCTTTCTGTTTGGTTTGTTTGGGTTTCCTTTTGTCAAAAAAAAATTTTTTTCAGTGTTAGGCCAATATAGTTTTTTTAAATAGAAAATTAGTAAAATCTTTGAGTATGAATAAAATAAAAGGTATCAAAATATAATCTTAATAAAAATAACAATGTTTTTTCAATTTAAACTTTCTTTTACTTTATTACCGTATTATATTATTACACAGAAAAGTATTGCTGTTAAATTATTTGAAAAAAAAAAATCATTCATGTTTCTTAAATATTGAAAATGTAGCAGTAGTGTGTAATATATGGATATATGAAATTTTCAAAAAGTACGAACACTAGCAATGAAGTAGGCAAAAATAAAATTTGTTATTGTCAAATAAATATTAAAAAGAGTCAATAAAATTTTTGATTTTTATTATAAATTGTTAAAAAATTACAAATTTTAAGGAAAAATGGAACGTAAAAAGAAGATTTGTATCATTCCAGGCTGTAAGTCTCATTTGGAAAAAGAAAATTATGTGTCTTTACATATGTAAGTATTATATTTTACATCTTTTGTATTTTTAAAAGAGAGAAAATATATTGAACGAATATATTCGTCTATTTCTGTTTTTTGACAATAAGAAATACCAAAGAAAGAGAGGAATATACCCAAAACATTGGACACTTTTTTGTATGGATAGCCACTTCCATTTAATTCTAATTCGTTGGTCAATATATGGATGAAAAGAATGATGACCGATTACACATCAATCATTCACTCATCAATCTTTTTACCCAACGAATTAGAATTAAATGGAAGTGGCTATCCATACAAAAAAGTGTCCAATGTTTTGGGTATATTCCTCTCTTTCTTTGGTATTTTTTATTGTCAAAAAACAGAAATAGACGAATATATTCGTTCAATATATTTTCTCTCTTTTTAATGGAAATTATTTTGATAAATAAACAGGATAGTGCTCAGAATTTAATATGCCTCAATTTGTATGTATTTTGACTTAAATTTTTTTTTTAAATATGATGAGTAAAAATATCTAACAATAATGGATAAATTAACCAAAATTAATTAAATTAATTAAATTAATTTAATTTTACTATGCTTTTTTAAATTTGGTATCCATTTTGCAGTTTGAATTCCTTCAATCCATCGTTGTTTCAAACCATCGTCTTTTGGGAAACTACAAACATATATATACATTTTTTAAAATTATATCCAATATATTCAAATATATATATAGTCCAATATATTCAAAATAAATATTTAAAATGATATTCAAAAAAAAAATTTCTTTGTCCGGATATTTAAATTATCCTAATACTACACTGTTTTGTTTAGAAGTTTTTAAAAATTCAAAAGATGTAAAATATAATACTTACATATGTAAAGACACTTAATTTTCTTTTTCCAAATGAGACTTACAGCCTGGAATGATACAAATATTCTTTTTACGTTCCATTTTTCCTTAAAATTTGTAATTTTTTAACAATTTATAATAAAAATCAAAAATTTTATTGACTTTTTTTAATATTTATTTGACAATAAAAAATTTTATTTTTTCCTACTTCATTGCTAGTGTTCGTACTTTTTGAAAATTTCATATACCCATATATTACACACTACTGCTACATTTTCAATATTTCAGAAACATGAATGATTTTTTTTTTTCAAATAATTTAACAGCAATACTTTTCTGTGTAATAATATAATACGGTAATAAAGTAAAAGAAAGTTTAAATTGAAAAAACATTGTTATTTTTATTAAGATTATATTTTGATACCTTTTATTTTATTCATACTCAAAGATTTTACTAATTTTCTATTTAAAAAAACTATATTGGCCTAACACTAAAAATTTTTTTTTTTTGACATAAAGAAACCCAAAGAAACCAAACAGAAAGAGAAGTACTAAAAAAATATGGACAAAATGTTTGTATTTTTGTATGGGATTCTCACTTCCATTTAATTCTAATTCGTTGTTTTTACCCATATTTTGACATTTTGCAATGACATATTGTGGAAGTGATCTGAATATATTGATAATTTCGAAACATATATGAATATTAAAAATATAATTTTTAGGGGAATGTTTTTAACTTCAATTTAAATTGAATTTTTAAAGTAAACTAAAGGGTATAAAAAACAACAAATTATTTTTTTGCACATTTGAATAATATATCAATCGTTTTTTTACAATAATTGCTATAATTATTCAAATTAATATAAAAATTATTTTTTTTGAATTACATCACAAATTAATATTATAACCTTATATGAACATTCCCCAAAAAGGAATTTTTTTTGCCTCAGCTGAACTTGTCAAAAATGATTGATGACATGATTGATGGGAAGTTTGCTTGCATGATTGATGACATGATTGATGAGAATAGAACCGCCATTAATCATTTCTCATCAATCAACGGTCAATATATTGACAATATATGGATGAATGATCGACGAATGATTGATGTGTAATAGGGCCCGAACATTTCAACAAAATGTGGCGAACAGAGATGTCGCTGTCTGTATAGATATGAAATTAAATGCAATTACTCACATTAAAAACACATTAAAATAGTCATAGACACGATTTTTGTGTTTTTTTTTATTATTATAATAGCCCTAACTATTTCAAAACTCAAAATAAAAAAACAAAAACATTTATTTATTGAATTTATATTTTTATTTCACTTCTTTTAAATGTTGGTTTTGACGTTTTGGTATGATTAGATATGACCATTATAGTGAAGGTTATGATATGGTTATGGCTTTGTTAAATCATATCGAATCTATAGGCCATTTATTATATATTTAGGGATAAAGCCAATAATTATACTTTTTCTCTTGTTCTTCAGTTTTTATTGTTATATTGTTATCCCGCTAGGGTCTCTGATGTAGGTAAGAGTAGTCTGTGATTTTTCTTTTTAAAGTTTTTTTAATGTTTATGTGTACTAAATTTGCCGTCTATTGAATTGGAACTTGATAATAATGTAATAACATATTTTGTTTTTCTTGTTCTTAGCAGATCGTAAATTTCGTTTTATGATTCTCCATGCACAATATAATATTTACTCAATGCTACTACGCATTTGAATTTATACTTTTGAATTATTTGTTAATAAAATAAATAAATTTCAACTATTGGAATTTCTGAACATGGTTGAGGTAAAAAATATATTTTCTAAATTTACCGTTTGTTTTACCGGTAAGTTTTTTTGCTGTAATATCGTAATATCTTAATATTTTAACAAAGCTATTTTATCGATGTAATAATTATATTCTGATAATTCGGTTTTTGTCTTTGCTACTTTGTTTTTTTTTTTAAATATAATTCATATAATCAGATATAATCGAAGCTATTGCTCAATAGGTGAATTGTTTTTAGGTTAATTTTAATTTGTTTTTTGTTTTATTTGGTTTTATTGTTTTGTGGTTTATGTCTTTAAATTAAATTTTGCACACTATCGTTTCGTAATAGTTCTAATAAAGTTGTCTAATCTAGTTGGAAAAAGCTTTGTGTTGTAAAAGCTTTGTGAAAAGTTTAACAGACGTTTAAGCGTATTAATATATAAGATATCATTTTTTCCGTCGAATCCAAGTAATTGGAGAATTTGAAATGACAACACTAATCATCAATATTACAATGGTCACGAACCGACTGAAAAATACGACTCAATTGTCACTTACAATTTATATGTGAGATGATTTTTTTGTCAGTCTTTTTGCAATTTTTTGTTTAAAATTTATTTTATGAAAGGAGTACTTACGAAATAAGTATAATATGATTAAAAATTATTTAATGTCGAAAACGAAATCACGCCGAATGACAAATTTTTCGCTTTCAAATACATGAGATTATATGTAATCGCGACAAATGACGAATGACCAAAATTTCGCGTTCAAGAAATAGATCTATTTCTATTTTACTCGTCGACGATTGCGAATGACATTCATTAATACCAACATAAATTGGTCAAAATGGCTTTAATAAAACATTTTTAAAATTCAAATTCAAATAAAAAAAATTTAAATTAATTTTTTTAAGATATTTTTTCATCAACAAATTTGGAAATTTCAAAAACACAAAAATTTATTTATTTTAAAATTCAAATTCAAATAAAATTTTTTTTAATGTTGAAAACACAATCACGACGAACAAATTTTTGTGTTTTGAATTTTCAAAATTTGTTTATAAAACAATTAAAAAAATGGAGGAATTTTTAAAAAAATTAATTTAAAAAATTTTTTGTTTGAATTTGAATTTTAAAAATGTTTTATTTTATTTAACTTTTAGGTTTATAAATATTTTTTGACTAAACAAAAATTCGTTTATAGCTATATATTTTAAAAGAAATAAGAATTTGATTTTCATAAAATCCTCTACCATTACTCGAAATTGTTATTCATTTAAAAATGTAAAAAAATGTAAAACTTCATTTTAAATAAATAAAAAAACAGACATTTGATATTTCTAAATAATTTTGATATAAATTAAAATTAACTAAACAAATATTTAATATATTTAACTGAGTTTTTTTTATATCCATTTTATAAAACTCGCTAAATTAATGGCGGATATGAAATGCTATAAGTTGTACGAAGCTCGACAACGTTTTCAAAAATACCATCAAACTTTTCCGATTCATTTTCGAAACGCGCATTTTCAATAATATCAATTTTACAAAATCCGAGCCGCGATTGAAACGTTTTAAATAATAGGCACTACTAAAAAAAATTCTTTTTTTTTTAAAACACATCAACCAACTATTCCTATAAAAATATATTTCATAATTTCAAACGAGCTTCGAATGAATTTTTCTGTCTAAGTCATTAAAAATACGCTCAGAAATTTGTTGCTGTAAAATGAGACTTGTACTGAAGTAAATATCACTATGCATGTTTATGCCCATGTTTATACGAGGCAGAAATCTGCCGCAGATCCGCCGCAGAAATCTACCATCAAGATTGAAATATCAAGATGGCCGCATTTAAAATATTGGCAAATAAATAAATAAGTAAATTTTTATTATTATTCTAGCGTTAATCCAACATTATTATTATTTGTTAATTTATAATTTTTTGCTCGATTAATATTCGATTCGAAAATTACGTTGTCAATAACAATTTCCTATTTTTTCTGAATAAAAAATAATAAAAATATTTTGACACTGACTCGCAGAAAAAAAATGTAAACGTCAAAAATCTACCAGAAATTTAAAATTTTGGTAGATTTGTTTACCCCTTACTGAAATGGCCCTTCACCGATAAATTTTATTAGATTTCACTTGTCTACCTGTATATAAACATATATTATACGAGTACGTTGAAATTTTTTTTCTGGGAGTAGTGTCAAAATATTTTTATTATTTTTTATTCAGAAAAAATAGGAAATTGTTATTGACAACGTAATTTTCGAATCGAATATTAATCGAGCAAAAAATTATAAATTAACAAATAATAATAATCTTGGATTGACGCTAGAATAATAATAAAAATTTACTTATTTATTTCTTTGTCAATAATTTCAATTCCGGCCATCTTGATATTTCAATAATCTGACAGAAACAATGGCAGAAATCTACCAATTTTTTTTTATGTATGAACATGACGGTAGATTTCTGCGCCAGATTTCTGCCTCGTATAAACATGGACATTTGGTTGATTGGAAAAGTGGTGTGATATCTATATAATATGATAATTAGTTTTGTCATCTCAAATTACTCGGATCCGACAGCAAAAGTGATACTTCTAATAGTAGGCTCGTTATACCTTCAGATCGATGTCGCAAATTATAATTTTGGGTAAATTTTCCAATTAAATACATTTAACTTTAAGACAGGACTAATTTTTCTATGGTTAGAAGCAGTCACATACACTGAAAAAGACAACATATTTATTTACGAAATATCGGTTGTATAAAAAAGACGATTTGGTAAGGCCTAATACCGCAACCGTACGTATTAACAGAACTCTTGTTTAAATAAATACTGAAAATAAAAATAAATAAGCATGATTTCAGTCGTAGTGGATAAGAGGTATTTAAGTAGGTAAAAGATGAAACTAGCCAAAAATTTATTTTCATTATATTCACATAAATTTAAAGATGAATAAGCAAGACTTAATGAATGTTGCCTATGTTAAATTTAAAAAATTATAAAACATAAAATTATATCAGAGCTTAATTATGTCTGAGAATATAATACACACATAAAAACAACATTATGAACTTAAATCTACAAAATTTAAATATAAACATAAATATCAACTTAACACTAAACACTTTTATCAGCCTTCTCATTATTTTTTCTTTATCGATCTTTGGCATATTGAAACAATTCACTTCATTATTGTTGTGTTGTCGTACCACTGACAGTTCTTGCCTTTGAGAACTTTTCCCCTGAATACTCTGTAAGTAAAATATAATAAAATGCATTTATTAAAAATTTCAAACTTATTATTATATTAAATTTATCTTGTACAATTTACCTTAAATTTACCATATACATTACAGTGAATGAGTGAACTTTTCGTCGTGACCAAACCACGAAAAGCTACATACGACTATTTTCATTATTATTACCCTTAAACATGACCTCACATACTTTTCTAGAGACTGGTCTGGAATGCTATTCTATGGTTCTGGAATGCTAACTTTCTCTAGAAAACAAAATCTACCTATATGATTACTTTTACAAATCTATAATAAAATATGTAACTAAGCTTTTTCATTGTTCTCGACTTTTAACTCTTCTTTTAATTGCAAAAATACTTGAATTGAATTCTTCTTGGAAATTCAAGCTGTGTATTTGTTTAACCAGCTTGACTGTCAGCTCGGAAATGGCTTTACTTTATACATATGCATTTCTGGTGACATAAATTTTAACGATTGCCTTCATTATGATGAATACGTAGTAATTTACATCTTACTTTTAATTCTTTAACTTCTCGACGTAGTTATTTCTGTTCTTGCCTTAAATATTTTGGTTCTTTTAAATCCATAATTTAGTAGTTATTGATATTTAACTAGAATAGTAAAATCTTAAGTCTTAACAGTCTTATACCTAGTTCACACTACACTAAAGACCTCGTAAAGATCATGACAATTACGAGATAAAAGTCGAGTTTCCTTTTACTAATAATTTGTATTTATTTTGCAAATATAGATATTTCGGAAGCAACTTACTTCATTCATCAGTGCTTGCGACTAATTGCGAAATTCGACTCGACTTTTATTCCGTAATTTAAATATATCACTAAAAACAAATCTGATTATCAAAAACAATCTTTACGAGGTCTTTCTCGGTCTTTCCATACATTTTTTAAACGTCAAAAGAACGAGGTCTTTCAAAGACCACCTAAAGACCACGTTCTTTTTAAGGATTGTATCAAAGATTTTTTATGATATCAATGTTTTTTTGGAGAGTCGAAATTTTTTGAAAGAAAGGAATAAAATTTTTACCGAAATGATGGAAAATAACAAAAATTTTAATTAAAGGATTTTACTTTTTTTTTTCGAATTGAATTGTTTTAAAATTTTATGTTGAAATGAAATGTTATTTATTTTTTTATTAAATTTAGTTGTAAAAAAATTGAATACCAAAATAAGAACTGATTTTTTTTTTTTTTTGTAAACAAATTACTTTTCTCGACACGACATGAACTGTCAAAATTTACCCACTTAAAAATTTCTTTAAAAATTTTAGTTTCGACTTAAATTTCTATAAAAACACATTTTTAAATTTAAGTCGAAACTGAAAATAATTAGTTAGTTTGGTTAGTTAGTTTGTAATTATATGGTTATAAATATATTTATTTTTTAAATGCAACTGTATACTTATTCAGCAAATGTTAGTAAATATAATTCTCATTGTTAGCGGATACAACGATTTAATAAATTCACTTGGTGATAATTTGTGATTTAATCTTAAAAGTTTTTTTCCTCTTAAAATATCAATAATGTTTTGATACCACCTACGTAAGTAGGAGCTATTTCGAATACATATTAAAAAATAACACAAATTTTAAATTTGGCAATGAAACAAATTTAAGTAGATGACGGTATATCACAAGTAATTGGTATGTTATTTATCTTCCGTTTCTTTTAATTTTAAGAAAGGCCCTTCCTTTTGATACTAATTAAAATTCATGAGACGCAACATGTGCAATCTTATAAACATTTTTTAAACAGGTTCAAAAACTTATTTCTTATAAACAATAACGAGCAAAAAAAAATTGTTGGTTTTTAAATTAGTAAATAGTAGCCGTATTTTTTTTAGCAATTAGTAGTTTCAGGTAGGGCATGCTTTTCAGATAATATAAAAATTAAAAAAGTAGAAGAATATTTTTGAAATATTTTTTTTCGAATAATGTCGAAAACACAATCACGACGAATGACGAATTTTTCGCTTTCAAATACATGAGATTATATGCAAATCGTGACGAATGACGAATAACCAAAATTTCGCGTTCAAAAAATAGATCTTTTTCCATTTTACTCGCCGACGAATGCGAATGACATTCATTGATACAAACATAAATTGGTCAAAATGGTTTTAATAAATATTTTTAAAATTTTGACAATTGACCAATTTGTGTTTTGAAATTTCAAAATTCGTTTATAAAAAAATGGAGGAAAAATTTAAAAAAAATTTTTATTTGAATTTGAATTTTAAAATAAATAAATTTTTGTGTTTTTGAAATTTCAAAATGTGTTTATAAAAAAAATGGAGAAAAATTTAAAAAAAATTAATTTGAAAATTTTTTTATTTGAATTTGAATTTTAAAAATATTTTATTAAAACCATTTTGACCAATTTATGTTGGTTTCAATGAATGTCATTCGCATTCGTCGACGAGTAAAATAGAAATAGATCTATTTTTTGAACGCGATATTTTGGTAATTCGTCATTCGTCACGATTTACATATAATCTCATGTATTTGAAAGCGAAAAATTCGTCATTCGTCGTGATTATATTTTCGACATAAAACTTAAACTAATTAACAATTTCAATTTAGTTTACATAATTCAATTCTTTAGTTTATACTTTATTTGAATTTTTGTCAAATGACGATCAAATAATTTTTCCAAGGGGGCTTTTCATTCAAATACCTGTATAAAAATCACTACAGCTGTCAAGATTTCAACCAACCAAAACATTTTTGGTTCAGATTTTTTTTTAAAATGACATCGAGTCTATTCTTTAGAAGATGATAGCTGCATAAATTTCCCTACAAGAAATTTTACTGAAAAACGACTACATATATGTTTAAAAAATTTACCGTGAAAGTCAATGACACATTATGACCCATACGCACATCTTGTAAAAGCTTGTTCAAGTTTTTCCAAGTTTTTCCAAGTTTTTACCTACCACTTCTGTACTGAAAGTTTTTTCTAAAAGCGAGAAAAAATATATTTTTTCAACTTCATTCAACGTAGTTCAACAACATTCTCTCGAATAAGTTTTTGCAAATAAAATTTTAGCTTAGGACCGTTCCCGGACTTTTCTGGCAAAAATTTGCAAATGAAAGAAAAGAGAAAAAGCAAAAAAAACAAGAAAAAAGAAAAAAAAGTTAAAAAACTCTCATCTGCAATTAAAAGTACTGGAACGCAATTCTTGTAAAAACTTGCAGCTGTCAAACATTTTGTTTTTTTTTGCTCAGTTTTTTTTGTAATTTATTAAAATAAATTATTATTAAGTCGTAATTTTTATTTTCTAAAATTTTAATTTTCAATTTGCAAAAAATAGACGCGCATCAATCACAAAAACATAAATTAATTATATTCAATAAAAACATAACCTAAAGAATACAACAACAACAACAAAAATTTGAAGTATAAGTTTTTATAAGTTAAAATTTTACTTGCAAAATTTATTCGAGAGAATGTGGTTGAACTTTGTTGAACGAAGTTGAAAACATCCTTTCTCTCGTTTTTAGAAAAAAACTCTCAGGACAGATGTGCGTACGGGAACGGTCATCCTTGTAAAAATTTAACTTGTAAACGTATTAATAGGACCGTTCCCGTACTTTTCTGGTAAAAACTTGCAAATGAGAGAAAAGAGAGAAAAAAAAAAAGAGTTAAAAAAACTCTCATCTGCAAGTAAAAGTACTGGAACCCAATTCTTGTAAAAACTTGCAGCTGTCAAACAGCTGACAAGCAATCTGACATTCTGAAATTAATTTAATTATAAACAATCATTTTGAATTTCCGGAGGTGTTTTTTTTAAAGAATTGTAATTAAATTTAAACGAAATGGCAGCGGAAGATATAAGAAATACATTATTACTAAGTAGCGATTCGGATTACATTTTTATTACATTTTTTTTAGTGAAAGCGAAACTGAAGAGTTAAGGAATGTAATTCTAAAGCAAGTGCTGTTGGAGAACTTTTTACATAAAAACAAAAGACATTGCATTCGAAACTATTTGGAAGAAATAGTTCCAGGTTATTGTGAAGAGGAATTTGTGAGACATTTTCGTGTAAGCAAAAATGTTTTCAAATATTTATATGAAGAACTGCAAACATTTGAAAGTTTTGCAAACCTACGTGCAGATAAAAAATGTAGCTCAGAAAAACATATAGCTGTATTTTTATGGTTTGCGGGTCATGAAGCTTGCTGTTGTTATAGAGATTTAGCTGACGATTTATCCTTATCAAGTGTATCCGTATTATTAAATTAAATTATGCATATATTACAGTAATAAAGAATTATGAAACTTATCCTCCACTAAATTATATTTTTCATTTTTTTTAATAAATTTCATTTAAAAAACAAAATTTTGCTTAATAGACGCATATGAGAAATTACAACAGTAAATAAAAACATAACCTAAAAAATACAACAACAACAAAGACAACAACAAAAATTTGAGGTATAAGTTTTTACAAGTTAAAATTTTACTTGCAAAAACTTATTCGAGAGAATGTTGTTGAACTTTGTTGAACGAAGTTGAAAACATATGTTTTCTCTCGTTTTTAGAAAAAACTCTCAGTACAGGAACGACTTCTGGTAAAAACTTGGAAAAACTTGGATAAGTTTTTACAAGATGTGCGTACTGGAACGGTCATAATATAAATCAAATTTTTGTTGTTGTATTTTTTAGGTTATGTTTTTATTTACTTTTGTAAATTCTCATACGTAATATGCAAAATTTTGCTTTTTAAATGGAATTCATTAAAAAAATTAAAAAATATAATTTAGTGGAGGATAAATTTCATAACTCTTTATTATTATTATATATGTATACTTAATTTAATTTAATATTAAAAAAAGGATTAACTTCAAATTAAAATCTCTGGTTAGATGTCCACTATCTGTAGATAGTATTAATAAATATTCTTTCAACGTTTATGCAGTACCTCTCAAAATGTAATAATCTATAATTTTAAAATATTTAAAAATGTGTGACATTATATAATGTAATGCCACAAAGATATTTACCTCCACAAAGACTCCTTAACTTAGGATAAATAAACGATTTTAAAAACACCCAGCTATCCACTCTCACAGGGTCTATTATCATTAATTGCACCATAAAATAAAAGCATTAGCATATTATGCTAATACCCAAATTTGTATTCGTTTACCTGTTAAAATGTCGTATAAATTTCTCATCACAATAACCTCGGACTATTTCCTCCAAGCTTTAATTTCACTTTCACTAAAAAAAATAATCTGTATTAAACATTATGTACCTTAATTTTAACATACCTGCTGAATCAGTGTTTCACTTGAATCAGTAGAAGCAGATTTCGAATCGCTACTTAGTAATAATATTTATTATTTTTATTTCTTCTGCTGCCATTTCGTTAAATTCAATTATAATTATTCTTTAAAAAAAAAAATACCTCCGTAAATTCAAAATTATTGTTTATCATTAAATTAATTTCAGAATGTCAGATTGCTTGTCAGCCGTTTGTTAGCTCCAACTGCAAGTTTTTACAAGAATTGCGTTCCAGTACTTTTACTTGGATGAGAGTTTTTTAACTTTTTTTTCTCTTCTCTCATTTGCAAGTTTTTTTTCCAGAAAAGTACGGAAACGGTCCTCTTAACAGAATCATTTTTACAAATGACTTGCAGAAATCATTTGATCGTCATGTCATCACGTCAAAACATTTTAAAAAGGGCCAGATTTTTTAAATTTGAAAAATTGAATATATACTCGCTTTCCCTATAATGATTAAAAAATATATTCACCCATATTCTGTTAGACCCATCTCGCGAGATCGCATGAGAATATCTCTGACGAGATAGTTTTGTATTCTTTTAGACCTTTGACGAGACGAGATAGCCATTTTTTATCTCGTCAAAAATTGTAAGCGATAGAGTATCTCGTCAAAGTATTTTGTGTTTTTTTTTATCAAAAAATTGAATTAAATAAATAAATTGAATAGATAAAATAGTTAAGTAAAGATTAATAAACCATTTTTCATTATTGTTTTTGCATTATTATTAAAATTGTGTTTGTTTTTTGAAAAAAAAAACCATCTTTACTATTACTGTTTTACTACGTTTATGTACTAAACTAAAAAATATATTTAAAACATAAATATATTAATATTTATTTTTCATTTAAAAAATATTTCAAAACTAATACTAAGTTAGTGGGGTTAACACTTTCCAAAAATTTTATAAATCATATTTTGTTTATATACCAATAATTATTTTTGATAGTAAAAAATGATCAGTACTACCAACAAATAAAATTTTCTATCGCGCCGCTTACAGTGTCTAACAGAAAGGCATATTCAGCGAGACAAGACGAGATGATTTTTTTCTTCTCGTCAACGATGGGTCTAACAGAATATGGGTGCATATTTCGTTTATATACCAATAATTATTTTTGATAGTAAAAAATGATTAGTACTACCAACAAATAAAATGTTCTATCGCGCCGCTTACAGTGTCTAACAGAAAGGCATATTCAGCGAGACGAGACGAGATGAATTTTTTTTCCTCGTCAACGATGGGTCTAACAGAATATGGGTGATTAGTTTCTAAGCATTTGCTGGTTTGTAAATACGTAATAAAGATGAGTAAATTTCGAAATATTCTGGATTGAAATTACTGATTTTTTTTAATTGAAATTATGGATTTAGATCATTATGTAAGTAATTTTTTACTTTACTTTTGAAAAAATAAGATTATAATGTTGAACAACAGAAGTCACTTTTTAACATATTTCAATTGTAATTATGTAATAAAATATTTTATGTACTTATACTAAATTAATTATTTTAAAACCACGTCAAGATACACATATGGCCTAATTAATTTTGCAATTGATAATCACCCATTATATTCTAAACAAATAATATTATGAGTTAATTTAATTAAAATATTTTGAACAGGTTAAGAATAACTATTATGAAATCAATAATTATTATTAATTAAAAGACGAAATGTTTATAAACATAAGGTTTAACATTAATTTTTTTAATACCTTATTTTTACGTATAAACTGTGTTGGATTTATATTATATTAAAAAATTTAATATTAATTTTTTACTATATATTAAAAAATAAAAGAAAATAAGTATACCTACAACATAAAACGAAAACACAATAAATAAAAAAATAATATATAAGACAAAACTTTTGAAAAACCATATTTTCTACAAATTAAACAAAAGAGAAAATAGCTAACAATTTATTTATAAATATTTAAAAATAAAAAAAAAAAAAAACAAATTATGGAGAATTTGTTATGATTACTTATAAATGTGTCACAGAAAAACAAAAAATGCTATAAAAAATCTTGAGGTCAACACCTAACAAAAAGAAGAATCATTTTTACAATATATTAAAGAAAAAACTGTAACTATTAGTTTGAAATAATTATACATAATTTCAAAAAAAATATTATAAGTATATAACTATAGATTACAAAAAAATAATTAACTACTTAATAAAAAATGTTGAATAGTTGCTTTAATATTTCAAGTTTAATTTTAAATCAAAATCATAATAAAAGTAATTTAAAAATGTTTGTAAAAAGTTTTAAAAGAGAAAAAATTAAAAATCAAATGCTAGAGAATTGTAAAAAAAGAAATGTTTTATTAAATATTATTAAAATGCAGTCAAAAAGAAAAAAAACACTTAAAAGTTTTAATAAAATTTATGTTAATTTAAAAAAATCTAGTAATCATAACATTTATTATTATTATTTTAACTACAATTCAATTAAATTATTTTTTTTGTCAATAATAATATTTATATTAATATCAAATTCTAATTGCGAATCAATAGTGTACAATATAAGCAATAATAATAGCATTAACAATAATAATAATAATGATAATAATAATAATAATAATAATAATAATAATAATAGTAATAACAATAATAATAGCAATAATAACAGTAATAATAACAATAATAATAATGGTAATAATAACAATAATAATAACTGTAGTAATAATAATAGTAGTAGTAATAATAATAATAATAGTAATATTAACAATAATAGTACCAATAATAATACCAATAATAATAACGCTTATAAATCAAATATTTATAGTAAAACTAATTTCAATAATATAAGTAGTACAAATTTAATAAATAATAATTTAATAGATAATGATAACAATTATAATAAAGAACTGCAAATCAATAACTTAAAAAATAAATTATTATTAAATTATCATAATAATAGTAAAACAAATATTACTAATAAAGTTATAAATAATTTAATTAATATACAGAGTTTTAGTGAATATTATAATAATAAATTAAATAATGGGTTTAATAAATATTTAATAAAAAAACATATTACTCCAGCGTCAATGCAATATACAAATTCCATTTTAGCAAAAAGTAAATTCAAATCAAGCGATGGTAACGATATTGCAAAATTATTAAAAATTGTAGTGCAAGGATTAGGATTACAAAGATTACCTAATTTCAACAAGGTAAGAAAATTGAAATTACTTTTCAAAAATTGTCTTTTACTGTACATAAAATTAAAAAGAAAAAATGTAGATTAGATAGATTTTTGTTTGCTTTGTTTTTTTTTACTTGCTTTTATATTTTGCTAGCGGAGTTATCCGAGGTTGCCCGTGATATTGAAAAATTCTTAGGAGCTTCCTTGTTTTTAAATTGGAACGGAAAATATTATATGACGTTTCTTTTTTAGTAAGCTAATCATTAGTTGGCTGTTGTAGGTTGTTGTGTGAATTGAACTGATGAAATAAAATATTGCCTTATATTCAAGGGTTTCTTTTAAATATTTTATTGGAACGTATTCGGGAAAAAACTTAAAAAAGGATAAAAATTTGACTGAAAACCGTACAGGACAAAAACCATTGCCGTTAATTTACAATTCTGTAGTCAGAACTCTTGTAAGAATTTAAGCAAAATATGTACAACTTTCCAATTAAAAAAATTATTATTTATTATAACTTAAAGTTTTAATAAAAAATAATAACAAACTTTCTTAAAAAATAATTTCAAACATAAAAATTTATGATTTTAATATTTTTTTTTAGTTTAGCAAAAATGTGTTTACATTATGCATATGCATATACGTATATGTATTTCTGCTACATTAATACTTTCAATTATTAGGTTTGTTCAATAAACTGTTCTAGAACGCTCTAGAAAAGTTGATATCGGAATTTTTTCTGAATTTTTGCTTGAATTTTTCCTAAGGTTGCTAAGTCGTGCATATGTTGCTAAAAATTTGATTTATTCTTAAACATTGCGAACAATGATTACACAGTGATACTGTTTAGTTTTATTCTTATTAAGTTGCAAAATTTAAATATTATTTTAAATATTAATATCCATTTTTTTATTTTTGTAGGAGGCTGCCGCCCCCAAACCCCCGCTCCATATTATTGGAATCCTAATTTTACTGACGGCAAAAAGATGTAGATAACAGAAAAAAACTGAATTTGAAAAATATTAATTTTTTTTTTGTTATTGTACAAACCCCCCTCCATATTATTGAAACCCGAATTTAGCTAACGACAGGACAAAAAAAATGGTTCTTAAACTATGTTGTAAAATCCGGACTAAGTAACTAATTTCATTTCATACGTACATATGTATACTTAAAATGAGGTATATAATATATATATATACATGGATACATAATTTGGATTTATTCTAAACGATTTCGTGTTTTGTTGAAATAGTTTAAAAGAGAATAATAATTAAAAATTACTTTTTTTTATTAAAAAAATGTTCGTTCTTGTTCATAAAAATTAATATTATAAATTTTATAATATAATAACAAAACAAAATATTGTTTTATATAATAAAGAAAAAAAAATATTTTTTTAATAAAGGAAAAAAAATTTACTCAACAGAAAATTGAACTTACACAAAATTTGCGATATTAAAATGACGCTTTAATAATCGAATAACTGAGCTAATAACCGATTAAATTTATTTCATCAAATTGCAAATATAAAATAAAAATTTATTTTGACCCTCACAAAATCCAATTAAATAAAATGAGAAGCTATACCCAAATGGTATATGTCTAAAGGTGGATTTCCTCTTAACGGACGAACGTCCGGACTAATTTTTTAACTAATCAAAAAATTTTATTTTACCAACACATACACAAAAAATCCTCTCCGGGCATTTTCTTCATCCAATTTCTTAGTTAAAATATTTTTAACTTTTGGCTGAAGGACGAAGTAAAAGAAAAGGATAGATATATAATTATTTGATAAATATTTATTGCTATCTCGATTTATGAATGAACGTATTCACATATAGAATTTCAAATGTTTTTTAAGAAAAAGATATGAAGTGTAATTTTTTTGTTTTTTGTTTCTTAGTATAAGATTATTTTTTTTCTAACATTTTCAAACTTCAACCTTTTTTGATTACATAACAAATGTCAGTCCTTCGCGCATTGAGAGGAAATCATAAAATTTTCTTTAATGGTATTTGTGTTTCATTTATAGTGTAAAATAAAATTGTCCGGACGTTCGTCCATGAAGAGGAAATCCCCCATAAGTCTACATTTATTCAAAGTCATGACATCCGCTTACAGACATGCGTGAAAAAAGAGACAAAAATAAGGTAATATTCGTTAGTACATAGCAATCCTTCCAAATAAATGAGAATAAAAAATTACATTTGCCTAGATATTTAATTTTGTTTTTTTTTTGTATATCTTTCAACCAATTTGAGCGCGCCCTGAAGTAATTTTATAAATTTGGCAAATATGTATTCTTATGTTTAAACAAAGTTTTAGAGCATTAAATATAAATTTAATATCAAAATAAAGTTTAGAATTTGTACTTTAATTATATAAAAAAATATTGCCTAAAATATATTTTAAAATTTCAAAAATTTTTGGTTAAAGAAAAATGGTGAAAAAAAATTGTGATGATTAGAAATAATTTGTTATGTTTTACCAAAGATTATTATAATTACTATATTATGTTTCACTTCATATAAAAAAATGTCACACTGTTTTTTTGGCTCTCCACCCATTGGTATGTGGAGGAACATGTGTCTGAATATTTGTGTTTCAGCAA
This sequence comes from Argyra leucocephala, assembly GCA_963942445.1. Lineage (NCBI taxonomy): Eukaryota > Metazoa > Arthropoda > Insecta > Diptera > Dolichopodidae > Argyra > Argyra leucocephala. Next base: position 65,565,973 of record OZ012679.1, read on the forward strand.
CATTGTATCTAAACATTTTCATTCCATATGAATTATGAAAGTACATGTAGAGAGACTTTGTATTTCATCAACAATTCTCATTTTATTTCATATACAACATCAACACCGCTTTATTATTCTTGTTGAATGAAAATGAAAAGTACCTATGGTCCTATGCCTACCAAACCAATGATTAAAAATTTTATATAAAATTGTTAAAAACATTTTTACATATTTATAATGTAGTAGTATTTGTAAATTATTCAATTTTAAAGCAAAATCGAAAATTATATATATATATATATAATTATAATATGTATTTACTGTTATATTATTTTATTTTATATTCTAATTTTTGCAAAAGCGTTTTATAAGAATATGAATTTTTTGTTTAATTTTTTGTTTCGTTCGACTGTTAAATATTGAAATTTGATTTATCAAATATAATTTTACAGGGGTCCCTCTGTTGATTAATTGTAATTCAAGTTGAAGGCATTCAAGTATTTCAAAATGAACATGAAGTAGGTATATTTATAAAAAAGTAAATATCTTTTAAAGGACTCTTTGACATATAGCCTTAATTCGAACTTTTTTCTTGCCCTCTATTCTTGAAGATCAAATTTCATAGCCATTCATTCATTTCAAAAAATCACATCTGTAGATATTTATGTTTATGAAAAACTAATATAATTACTATGAAAAACAATTTTTTATTAAAAAATTATTTTATGAATTCACATACATTTTCTATTACATATTTTTAAAAGTGTTGGGAAAGAAGTTTGAATGACAATGCTTTTTTACTTTATTGCTTTCAATTGGTACCTATAACTACCTATAGCTATAAGTAAGGATAGTACCTATAATTATGAATTAAAATGATATTCACAATTAATTGTTAGTTTTATAAGATAAATTATTATGAAGTTTTCGTTTAGGGCAGAATAACTTTTACAGAATAACCTAACAGAAACACCGCCAATTTTTGTATTTTTTTGTTGCGGCGTTGTAGAGTTTTAAGATCAATAAAAGTAAAAAGTAGCTACCAATAAATTTAAAAAAAAAAAGACTTCGTGTGTGTGTTTTGTTTAATTGCATATTTTCAAATTTTTACTCACGGTAACGGTACCGCGTATCAGGGTTGATATTTTTGATACTATTGTACTTTTTTTGATACTTTCAGCTTTATAAAAGTACTGTGATACTTTCAATTGATATTTAGTATTCTCAGAAAATTTTAAATTTGTATTTTATCATAAAGGAATTATAAATTAAAAAACATTTGGAAATATGGAATTGTTATTTAGCTTACTATATTTATTTGAATTGAAGGCTGCGATTGATAGAATAGTCGAACAATGGAGTACATTATTATATTAATTTGAATTAGAGAATTTCGAAGCTCGCTATGGTAATGAAAATATAGCATCCATAAATCCGAAAGGATGAAATTATATTTGCTTTTTTATCATATATATTAAAAATAATTAATAATATCAATTTGGAAATGCAGCTGGAGCTGTCTAGCACGTATTTATTCCACGACTTAAATTTCAATTTTATAAAATATGTAGAAATTTTATTAGCAAAAAATTTTTTATAATATAAATAATCTTAATGATCACGATTTATATTGCGGTTCAAAAGTAGAAATTTTGATTCGAAATATTTCTACTACGGATATCAACACAGAATTTTATTTTTGCGTTCGTGAGTTTTATAAAATATTTGTTGAGGAATTAAAAGCTAAAATTGATTTTGAAAATTCAAAATTTGAATTTTTTTCCTAAATTTTTCACAGAACATGTTTACTGAAGAAACGAAGAGCATTTTGAATTTACTAACACTTTTGTTTCCAAATTCAGATATTTTCTCAATTCAAACTCTAATCTAATTTCCAATTTATCATTTTGATACTTTCGTCAACAATTTAGTACTATTTTTTCAGCTTATATAGTACTTTCAATTTTACTGAACACATATGGGTGCTTAACACTTATTTGAGTGACACCTGGGTACCTTTTGCATTTTCAAACCACAAAAAATATGGTTATATGGTTCTGCAAAGGCTAACAAGCTCAAACTCTCTGAAAACTCCTAAAAAATTGTAAATTTACTAATTTTAAGGGATTTGGATTTTCACAATCAATGGGAGTCGAGATCTACCCTTGTTTTGAAAAACCATCTTCATGACGGTGACGAAGTACCTATGTACCTCTATAAATTTTGTATGAAATTCTATAGATATTGACATTTTTTTTTTTTAAATATTTTATTTTTAAAGCAATTTTTACTTTTATTTTTAAATATTATAATTTTATTTTTATTTTATTTTTATTGCATTATTCAGATATTTGGGTATTAAGAAAATAAAATTATTTTGATACCCAAAATTTATTTCATTAATAAGGCAAGCAAATAACTGTAGAGAAGTATCGCATTATTGAGACATGAAAACAAAATAGTTTTAATGAAAATAATTCCTAGAATATTAACATAAAATAATCTTTAGGTATAAATATAGTACATATTATTATGTATATGATTATTATATAGATTTATTTTAAATCTATAAATGTATATGTGTAATGTTAATGGAAATAATGATGTAATAATAAAAAAAGAATTGTTGATGAAGAGGAAATACAAATTACAAAATATCTCTATCTCTCTTTACGTAAAACAAAATCTTGGCAACATTTTTTTAGAGTTATGGAAGTTGAATTATAAATCAACGAACAATTCTTAAACGGTTTTTCAGCGGATACCTTTAAAGCAGACTTTTTTGTAGAAAATTAAATTTTCTTCATATTTATGAAAAAAAAAATATATGTAGGTCATCGCTTTAAAAATGAAAACATTTCATTTCAAAATTGAACATTTTTTTTCAATGTTTCCCAAAATAATAGAAATGATATGAGTATGTATACCCAAATTCATATTATTATGTACAAAAATAATAACATTATCAAAAGCGTACAGGGTACACCAATATGAATATACCACATCAGTTCATATTACTACACATACATCATACATTCTCTTTGCGATGAACACTGAAGAATGTTGAAAACAAATATTTTAAGCTTAATTGTTCAACAATTGTTTAGAAACAAATAGTTCAGCAACATTAAGTTTTTGCTAAAATTGATTTCATTGTGACATTTTTTTATATGAAATGAAACATCTTATAGTAATTATATAATCTTTGGTTTTACTCTCTCGTGAAAGGCGTAAATATTTTTTTTTCAAATGGCAAGGTTTTTTTTAAATCAATTTTTCTATAATAAAACATTAAAGTATATAATATTTTTTTTTTTACTATTCGATCTAAAAAATACAAAATTTTAATTTCTTTTTAAAACAAAACTCGAAAAAAAGTTATATTTTTTCAGTTAGTAGTCTTAAAAAATCTGGTCCTTATTTTCTTATGTTGGTCTGTATAAATAAGGACCAAAATGAGAATCCTCTCTGCAGTGTCATGACTTGGAATATATGTAAACTTAGGATATGTACAATACAAACACACACAGTCAGAACTCGTAAAAAGCATATTGTATATATATATATATATACATAATTAGATGAATACTCAGAGAATGCGTATTCTACCAAAGAATATTCATAATAAGAAGGTTCACTGGAAGTCAAGATATGTTTACTAACACATTTACAACAAAAAACCCATTAGTTAAAGAAGCAAAGAACTATTGTAAATATTTTCTTATGTAAGAAGTTGTGAGAAAGAAAGAGTGCGATATAAACCATTTAAAAAACAACTTCATTTTTGCAATGTAATTTTAAATAGCCCATAGGAGATTTTTGTTTATTTATTTAGCCCACTAGAGATTTTTTATGTGTACGGTCGTCTTGAATTTTGTGTACGAATTTTTTTAAAAATAAACGTATGAAATTTATTGGGGTATGAGAATAAATAAATTTTAAATGATTGAATTTTTCCAGGTACCTACATAAAATAATATTCGTTTCAAAAACATATGTTATTTCTTAAATATCATATTATTTTATTTTATTGGTTTATAAGGAAAATAAATTTTTTTTTTTCAAACAGATTATCATTCGTGTATTTTCAATATACACATTTTTTCAGGTATTGAAACAGGTAGTTGATAGTTGGTTTTTATGAATGACTCGATGCCTTTTTAGTTTCTGAAAAATTAAATTGTGCATTTTAATCATCAATGAACTAATAATTTATTTATATTTTTTTATTTATTTATCTATTTATTTTGTACTATTTAGCTCAAACAGTTTACAATTTAGTATTACATTTCATATATTAATTAAAAATACATTTAAATTTACTTAGTATACATTCAAAAATAACAAAATTCAAAATACATAAATATTAATATTATTTTTTTTTAATATAAATTAAAAAGGTCAAGTTAACAATATATTCAATTAATTTCATATAATTTTCGTCTTAAAGTATCTTTAGATACTGAAAAATTTATACTACTTATTCTTATATTTATTACTAATTATTAACATTCTATTAATAGGTTCATATTTACCATAATTTGTTCTGTGTAATGTTAATGTAAAGAGATTTGAGTGGCGTAAACGAGTATTTGTATTAATGATAATTTTATTTAAAGTTGAAGGGGAAATAATACCGCCTTTAATAATTTCGAAAATAAATAAAACATCAGCTACTTCCAGTCTTTTCCACAGAGACTTAAGATGGAGAAGGTTTAGCCTATGCTCATATGGAGGGAGTCTTGTATGATCATCCCAAGGCAAACTACGTAGTGCAAACCTTAAAATTTTTTTTGAACAGCTTCTATTCTTTGTATATGTGAATTATAAAATGGAGACCAGACCTGACATGCATATTCAAGATGGGGTCTAACGAGACATGTATACAATGCTTTAAAAATGTAATCGTTAAATTCCTTTGACCAACGTCTTATAAAGCCCAACATTGAACTAGCTTTATTAACGATTTTATCGTAGTGGATTTTGAATGATAGTTTATCATCGAAATAAACTCCTAAGTTCTTAATTGAATTAACCTTTTCTAAGGTTTCGTTCTTTAGAGTATATCTAAAGCTAAATGTTGGTTTCAACGTGTGTAACACATGGGTCTACATTTACTAATGTTTAGTAAAAGATTGTTATTAATGCACCAAGTATAAAATTTATCTAGATCATCTTGATGCATATAAACGTCTTGCATCGACGTTATTTTTTTGAAAATCTTCATATCATCAGCGTAAATTTTCAAATCGCTATTACAAATTATAGAAGCCACATCATTGATAGCAATAATAAATAACAGTGGTCCTAAATGACTCCCCTGTGGAACTCCAGAATTTGATATGAATTGTGATGAAAATGAATAGCGGAATAAAACAGTATAGCTCCTATTAGTAAGATATGAGTTGACCCATTGTACAAATTTTGCAGGAAATCCTAATTTTTTGAGTTTTAGTAAAATAGTACTATGGGGTAAAACATCAAATGCTTTACTAAAATCGGTGTAAATTACATCCGTTTGGAATCGCGCTTCCATATTGACTAAGAAGGTTGATGTCGATTCTACCAGGTTGATCACTGTAGACTTCTTTTTCAGAAAACCGTGTCGTTAAGAAGTTAGTGCAATGATTGTAAATAGAATCAAAAATCATCAACTCAAAAACTTTAGGAATAGTGGAAAGTTTGGAAATTGGTTTATAATTGTTTATCTCATTTTTTGCATTTTTTTATGTGTAGGTTTAATAAAAGCTTTTTTCCAAATAGATGGGAACAGGCCACAGGTGATAGAAGTATTAAATATGATAGAAAGTGGAGTAGCCAAGGCATCTGAGCATTTCTTTAGAACTAGTTCAGGGACGCCATCAGGTCCAGGAAATATATAGTTCCCCAGGTTATTCAGATATTTCTTGACAAGACTATCATCAATAATAAGATCTCTAAAATTAGTTTTTGGATAGGCATCCACGTGGGGGAACTTTGTTTCATCAGCCATGAAAACTGTTGAGTAAGAAGCGGAGAAAAATTCACAAAAGAATTGAGAAATGGTTTTAGCGTTATTACTTTGTTTCCCATTGAATTTCATGAAAACTGGGTACTCATCGCTTTTCCTTTTTGAGTTAATAAATTTCCAGATTGTTAACGAGTAGGATTGTTAACGAGTGTCAAGGAAATGTTGTGAACATAGTTATTATAGCTTTGTTTAACAGATTGTTTTAACGGAAAGAAAAAATAGTTGAATGAATGGTAATCTGTTAGATTCTTGGTTTTCATGTATCTCTGCCATCCCTTGGTTTTTTTTATTTCTTAACTTCCTAATATCCTTAGTGAACCAAGGCGGGCTTGAATTAGGATCTTTAATTTTAATAATTGGAATATAGAGTCGAAATGCCTCAAACATTAAATCGTAAAACTTTTTTTTTTTTCCAGATAGTAGTAAATCATCGAAAAAGGCTTCAGAGACTACCTATTACCGGGGAAGGCAGTTTGAAGGATTGTGGGACTTTAACCCACTAAAAACTCCTATCATTATTGCAACATTAAAACTAGTCTTATAGACTAACCATTAATTTACATTTAACTCAAAGAAACTAAGATACCTTTGATCTACCAAAATCCAATAAGGTTTTAATAGATAAAAGGTTTTAACCTAACTCAAGTGGTCTGGTTCGTTTTAGTCGCTTCACAAAGTTTTGATTGTCAATTAAGCTAGAAGCTTTGGTATTGACATGTTGGATCAGACGAGTTTTATGCCGTGCAGCGCATTTCATTATTTCGTCTTTTATAGATGAGATCTTCAGATCTCGATGAATATCGGCATTGCGAACATACCATGGAGCATTGACTATGTTGCGCAGTACCTTATTTTGGAACGTTTGGATAGTTTGAATATGGATTTGTTTAGCACATCCCCATATTTGAATACCGTATGGCCAGACTGGCTTCAATATTTGATTATACATCAAAACTTTGTTATAGGTCGAGACCGTAGAATTCCGCCCAATCAGCCAGTATATTTCTCTATATTTGAACTAGAGTTCTTGTTTTTTGATTTTCACATGCTCTTTCCATTTCAGTTTTGCATCCAAGATCATGCCAAGATATTTAGCTTTATTCTCGTATGGAATCACGACATCACTGATAGAGGAGTTACTATGTTTTTATAGGTGAAGTTTACATGACTAGATTTAGCTTCATTTAATTTAATTTTCCATTTTTTGCACCAGTTGGAAATTTTGTCATTAGCTTTTTGCAGTTTGTTCGTAACTTCTTCTATAGTAGAACCAAATGCGCTGTGTCATCTGCAAAGGTTGCTATTTTTATATTTTCTGCTTCGGGTATATCACAGGTGTATAACAAATATAAAATTGGACCCAGTATACTACCTTGCGGTACTCCAGCTTTTATATCTCTTAGAGAGGAGTATTCATTCTCATTTTTAAGTCGCAAAACTCTATTTGAGAGATATGATGAAAACAATTCAACATAATTTTTAGGGAGCAAACAACTTAGCTTTTTGATGAGTCCTTCATGCCAAACTCTATCAAAAGCTTGGGCTACATCTAGAAATACTGAAGAACAAATTTGTTTATTTTCCAGTGCCCTTTCTATTATGTCTGTTATTCGATGTACTTGATCTATTGTTGAGTGTTTTTGCCTAAACCCAAATTGGTGATTAGGTATTATATTCCTGTTTTCTATGAGAGGTTGAATCCTTCTCAATAGTAATTTTTCAAACAACTTCGATATTGTAGGAAGCAAAGATATCAGCCTGTAGGATTTGGTGTCGTTAGCAGGCTTTCCTGGTTTTTGGATCATTATTATCTCGGCAACTTTCCATATACTAGGTACGTGTTTAAGCTTAATACAGGCATTCATTATATATACCAAGAGTGTGAGAACTTTGTTGGGTATATTTCTCAGCACATTTGAAGTTATTAAATCAAAACCTGGGGCTTTATTTAATTTTAGGTTTTTTATTTCCTTAATTACTTCTTTTCGACTTATTAAGGGAATATTTATGTCTTCATGGTTATTTATTTCATTTAGATCAATAACAGTGTTCATTTCATTGGGCTTAAAAATTTCAGCGAGATGATCTGCATAAGTGTCAGCTTTTTCTTTATCGCTCCTTGCCCATGAGCCATCATTTTTCCTCAGTGGTGTAGAATGCACAATAGACTTCTTCATTTTACTCGTATCTTTCCATAAAGAATAATTTGTTTCTTTGGTAGCTGTTAAATTTTCTAGGTAATAATTCAGAGATTTATCTTTCAATTTCTTTATTTCTGTCTTTAGCTCCTGACTTTTATTATTAAGATCCGTTTTGCTGGATGGGTCACGCGTTTGTTGCCACCTCCTTCTCGCTTTTCGTTTCTCTTTTAACATGTTAAGGACATACACCGGATATCTAGGGCTGATTTTTTTAGATTGTTTTGTCTTAGTACTACTCCAAGCTGCAAACTGGACAGTTTCTAGTTGTTCCTCATTGTCTAATGTTACTCTTAAGTTAATTTTTTCTAGCAGAATCTTTTTGAAGCTTAACCAATCTGTAGATGAGTGGTTTACTAGATTTTTTCACTATTGTTGTATTTAATTTTAGGATGACAGCAGAATGGTCGGAATTGAGGTCATAATTATCTTCTATAGATGTGAAATTAGTTGATACTTTTTTCATTATAAAAAAGTCTAACAGATCAGGAGTTTTGTTTATATCTGCAGGCCAAAATGTTGGTTTTTCTGTTGAAAGAAATAAACAACTTGTTTCTCTCAGCGCCTCTCTCAGTTCTTTACCTCGAGTAAGGGTCATCCTGGAGCCCCATTCTAGATGTTTGGCATTGTAGTCACCTCCAAGAATAAATCTTTCACCTAATTTCATTAATAAGCTCTGAACATATGTTTTTTAATAGCGTGATTTGGCGGGCAGTACAGTGCTCCTACGTTGATATTTTCCTTTGTGCACCTTATTTGTACGGCTGTGAGTTGCATTTCTGTACTTTGTATGTTACAATGTTCATGATACGTAATAAGATCATTTACTATGACCGCACTACCTCCTTTTGGTAGATTGTCAGGGTGCGTTGTATGATATACTTTGTATCCACGAATTACTAAATTGTGCCCCTTTGTTAGATGGGTTTCTGACACGAGACAGACATCTATGTTTCGTAAGTTTAGGAACATTTCCAGTTCTTGTTTTTTGTTGTTAATGCCATTCGCATTCCAAGTACATATGAGGCATATCAGGATACTTAACAGTACACCTACTTTCCAAGTTATCTAATCTTAGTGAGATTCTATCTACCAGACTCATTAGTTTTTCCATTGTTTTTAATATAGTTCCGTGCTGTTCTTTTTCTGAAATCAATTTCGTATTTGTTGAACGAGCTCTTCTCGGCATTTGATTGTTTGATGAACGAGTTCTTCTCGGCGTTTGATTGTTTGTATTTGATGAATAAGCTATTCGAGGTGTTTCATCAGCAGTGAAATCTCGATTTTCATGTTTTTATTGCTTTGGTAGACACCATAATTGTTTTTGCCTTTTGCTATGGCAGAATAAGTAACTTCCTTTATTACTTTCTTTGATATAAATTTTCTTGGTTGTTACCTTTGAACTAATTTTGGGTAAACAGAGTTTCTCCTTTTCTGGAGTTCTTTGGCAATAAAACATCCTTTGTAATTTGCTGAATGAGACTCTTGGCAGTTGGAGCATTTTGGCTGTGAAGTTTTCAGCTCTTCGCATTCTGCTGTTAAATGTTTACCAGCACATTTCACACATATAGGCTCCCTATTACAAAATTTCTGCGTATGATTATAACGCTGACATCTTTTGCACTGAGGAATATCTTTGCTTTTTCTCAAAGGTTCAATATAAACTATCATGTTTTGAATATGATTGATTTCGTAAATTTTTTTCATGTCTTCCTTACTATCAAAGGTAAGCATGAAAATTGGGAGTTTAATAGTTACCTGTTTATCATTTTCCTTGACTTTCTTTATCATATTTACTGCATTGATGATATTGAATTGCCTATTATGAAGCTCACTATATTATATCTTCTGGCATGCAAGATTGGTGCAAGTCGCGTGCCATGACTTTTATTGGTCTATTTATTTTGCTTTCATAAGTATGCCATTCGTATTTGGTATCATTGAGATCTTTATCTAGGTTTCTATAATCCATTTCCGTCTCCAGATTTATTTTCAGCTGCTTATTGTTTAGCATTTTTATTTCATATTTCATATTTTTAGCTTGCAACATTTTTTTTAATGGTTTGAAATCATTTATGTTACTTATGATTACAGGTGGAATTTTGGTTTTCCTTTTACTCACAAATTCAGTTGTTTTGGAGTTTTTTTCCTCACAGGTTTTTGTTGATGGTGAGGATTCAACTTCAGGTGAAGAAGTAGCTTTTCTTTTTTTATTTGATCTTTTGTTTTTTTTTGAGCAGCCAGTCAGTTTCTCTGCTCAATTCATCTCCATCCGTGAAATATTCTTTTTGCTCGATGATTTCATTTGGTGCATTACGTTTTTCCCTTTTTTTCAAATCTTCGTTTTCTGCTCCTAATGCCGAATTTTCTTTTTTTAGTGACATACATAACGCCTCTATTTCGCTTAGCCTCTTTTGGAGTATATGGTTTTCATTTGGTTCTTTATTATTTTGATTCCGTATATCAATTATTGGCTCGGTCATCCTTGATGGCGACCTTGGAACCCTCACACTCTTTTTAAAAGGGTTAATTAGCTTGTCCAAATTGTTGTTCCCCATTGGCGACTCATCTGAAAGTCTAGTACATTCAGCCAAGCCCTCGCCGGCAGCCGTGGTCTATGCCGACACTTTGGTAGATATCCCTACCGAGTTTATTTTGTTATTTAGACTATACATTATTATTTGTTTTTATGTTGCATTTTATACCTCCTGCCAGGTGATTTTAACTGCCCCCTCTGGGATCAGCCGCAGACCAGGGAGCCGCCTATTTTAGGTCAAACGCTTCTGGATTTCTTTTTTTTTGTTTGTGCCGGCACTCACAATTTCAATTACCATAAATCGCGTCCGCGTGCGTGCTAACTAAATCGATTTACTTAGATATTGCGTAAAACTTTTGAGTCATAGCTTCAATTTCATTATTTCGAAATAAAAAAATGAAATCATAATTGATAAAAAAGTGACTGATGTCATTAAAATTAGTCCTATTAAAGTCAAAACGAAAACGGTGTGCTTCCTCGGGATCAGGAGAAACATTAATACATAGAGAGAAACATATAGGAGGATGATAAGAATCAATTTTGACTAGTGGAAAATGATAATCCAACATCGTTACGTTATTCCAATCTGAGCTGAAGATCAGGTCGAGTTGTCTTTCTTGAAAGTTACATATAGAAGAAACTTGTACACAATTAATATTGAGAGAGTCAATAAATGTACATTCAAGTTCACTAACTACGTTAGTTGGAATCAAAAATGATTCTTCGTCATGGGAAATCCATCTTATAGTGGGTAGATTGAAATCCCCTAAAATAAGTATTTCATCAACAGAATTATAACTGTTAGATACAGCATCAAAAGCCTTATTGAATCTGTCATATACATCAATATTGGAGTTAGGAGGAGTGTAACAATTAATTATATAGATATTTTTGAATTGAAACACTACTTTAACCACGACAATTTCAAGATCGTCAAACTACAAAAGAAATTTTACTTGCGCAGATATGTTTTTTTAATGCAATTAAAACACCACCTCCTTTTGGGGTATTACTATCTATTTGACTGTACCTATCTTTTCTAAAAACTGAAAAAGACGAGTCGAAAATTTCCAGATCATTAATGAATGGAGCAAGCCAAGTTGCAGTTAAGACGTCAATATCGTAGTCAAGTACAGTAGAATTAATATAAGTGTTTCTTGTTTTAGTTCTTAGACCTCGAACGTTTTGATAATAGATGGAAAAGTTTATTAAATTTACATTGGGGGGGCCTTCAAGGACTTTGTCATAATCAGATTGTTTGGGTAAGAGACGAAAAAACTTGTTGTGATTTTCTCTGACTCCTTGTAAGTGACTAATTCTTTTAGAGGATATGTGAGTTTCATATGACGTGAGATCCGACATAACTTTATTAGGTGGTACACCAAAGCTTTCATGAAAACTCATGTAAATATTTGTTAGCGCTTCCAATTCGATTAGGAGCCTTTCTTGTTGGATCAATATACGAAGAGAAGTGTTAGTCTTACCCTCTACGCAGATTGAGTCCGGTTTATCATGGAGATAAGCAAAATATAATCTCACATTTTCTAGTAATTTAGTGTCCCTAAGACGCACGAGAACATAGCGACCATTATCACTTTCTACGGAGTTTTTAGTAACTTTCACAACAGGGGGAATCAAATAGAGAAGGAATTGACTGGGGCTGCGGGGTAGGAAGTGAAGTAAGCACAGGAGATGAGTTTTCGGGAGCTGTAATTGAGAAGGGTGTCGTTTTTACAATGTTTGTTGAACGAGGTTGTACAGCAGTAGAGGGTCGCGTAGGAGTTACAGATAAAGTCTTCTCATTTGGAGTGCTAGTAACATCATTTTTTTTTATATGAGGATTTAAAGTGTGAGAGTGAATGAAGTTACTATATTTATTGGTGGAGTTATTTGACTTATTAAGATTGAATGAGGCACAGTGGATATTGAGGTTAGAAATAGGGGTTGGGTTAATTCTAGTAATTTTATTATTATTTAAAATCTAAAATTTTGGGATCATTATATGTGGAATTTGAAGTTTTTTTATGATCAGTATTTGTGGTGGTTATATGTTTACTTGAGTTATTATGTTTATTGTTACTACTTCTATTATGTTTACTAATGTTTTTAGTGTTGTCGTTATTGTTTTTAAAATTATGATTATTATTAATATTACTGTTTTTTAAAGTGTTTATAGTGTTATTTTTTTTACTATTATTACAACATTTATCTGAAATATTTATATTTTTATTTTGTACAGTGGTAGTTTTATTAGTGTGTTTTTTTTAATATTATTATTTTTACTTTTACTTGCGTTCTTTTCTGCAGCATTTTTCTTCCAAGCTGAAGCCGTTGCGTTAATGCTCTGCCATAAGTGTTTACTCTTTTCATCCAATAACTTCTGAGAAATATGCGACGAGATTGTCACTTTAAAGCAGATATATTTCCTTTTTTTACATTTAAATATCGAGGGGTAATGAATTCACATTGGACTACATTTACTTTAAAATTGCGGTGGATGAATTTATGCAACCAATCCGGTCCTAGTGAAGGCAGTGTTCTTTTAACGAAGATTATTTCATTTTCAGGAGAGGTTTTTTCTAAAGCATTAACTGATTTAAGACGATCTAGTCTTTGTTCCCATTGCTGCATCGTCCATTGGGTTTCAAATTTAGATATAATTATAAGTAATATAATTTATGCAGCCAATCCGGTCCTAGTGAAGGCAGTGTTCCTTTAACGAAGATTATTTCATTTTCAGTAGAGGTTTTTTCTAAAGCATTAACTGATTTAAGACGATCTAGCCTTTGTTCCCATTGCTGCATCGTCCATTGGGTTTCAAATTTAGATATAATTACAAGTAATAAGGTAACTGTTAATTTTATAAATAGGTAACAAAGTTGAATATTAATAATATGAACATTTCAAATTTGAATAAATAATATTTTTTATTGCTCTGCATTTTTAAAAAAAATTAGTATATAAGAAAATACTTAGAAAAAAATAAATGAAGAGTATATATGAAAATTAAGCAATATATGCTATATCATTGATTAATAATACCATAGAAAAAGTAGTATAATAGAAGTCCAGCGTTGAAAAAAATTTTCTGCCAATTTTTTTCAATAGCCTGCCTCGCCACTCTCTTGCTTTATATATTTTTCTCTCGATACAGTAATTATAATTTATTAAACATAATTTCTTACTGTAAACTGTTATTTTATTATAAAAGCAAAAACAAAAAATAATATTTTTTATTAGGAATCAAATAATAATGAAAATATTCTTTTAATTTTTCATTTTTGGTTATAATTGAAAAATTATAACCAATTTGTTTGTGTAATTTGAAATTTTTTTCAGTTAATATCTACCAAAATTTCATGGTTATCATTTTTATCGAGTAGTCTTTTAAAAAAACAAATATTTTATTTTTCTCAATCCATGTAATGTTATAAAATAATTTTATAAATGTTGAATTGTGCGTTTACATATGTATGTATAAATAATTTTATAATGTTTGAAAATCAAAAATATATTTTTTTTACTTATTTGAACTAATAATTGTAAAAATATAAAATTTAAAAAAATTCAAATAATAGTGCACGCACATTCATTCACATGATGATTTCTAATATATGGATATGTACATAACTACATACATATTACATATAGCAATTTATATATAAATTTACAAATAGAATCAAATTTTTGTTAAAGATGTTTTAAATACAATTCTAAATTTTAAATTCAATTCAAATCGGTTTTTAGGTACATATACGTACTTATATACCTACGTTCAATTATTTCATCTCTAATATTTCATTATGAATAGCTATTTAAATTTCGTTTTCAAATTTTGTGTTAATTTTTTAAAAATAGTATAATGCACATGTATGGCAATTTGACACTTTTTATGTGCAAAATTCAGCAAAATCAGTCTCAGTTTTTCTCTCGTGTAAACTAGTTGGATGTTGCATGTTTCTGTGATAATTTTTTCTTTTTTTTTTAATACATTATTTTATTGTAATTTAACTTTTATTTTTTTGTTTAAACTTTATAAAAGTAGGCACTTAATCGCTAATAATTTTTGTTTGGTTTTTTCTTCTAATAAAAATAATTAAATTTTTGGTACATATTTGCATTATCTTTTATTGTGTTGTCCAAATGACATTTATCATTACTTGTGTTGTGTTGTGATTATTTCAAAATTATTATTATTGTTATTTTCTTTTTGTTTTTTATTTGGTAAGAAGATCATTTTTTGTAAGTATACACTAAATTTCTTTTTCTTTAATTTTGTTTATTTGTTTGTTGGTTTGATTACAGATCTTATCTTTTTTTATTGTATATAAAAAAAAAAAAAGTTTAAGAATTGGTATAAATGGATGCCACATTTTAAACCTAATATTAAATTAAATTCCTTTCTTTTTTATTTCAATATAAGAAAGATCAAGGGATTATTTCATTTCTATTTATTACACACATATAAGTATTACTTCTTTAAATTAATATAAAAGTGTTTACTTCACTCAGCTACTCTTATTTTTTTCTTTTCTTTTTACTCACTTTACTTACGGTAACGGTACTCTTCTCAATTTTCTCAATTTTATTGTTTTAATTTCTTCGTTAAGTGTTTAATTGTATAGCATATGCAACGTCTGTATATGTAATATACTAAATTATTACAAATTAACATTTACTTAAGTAGGGTGCACCATATAAAAGATTTTTAATTTACTTTTTTTTTCCAATTCATTATTTTTAGCAAGATAGTAAATCAAAAATAAAAGAAGAAAAGAAATAAAAAAGAAAAAAAATTTTGTTTTTTTGTTTTTTTTTTGAAAATATCTGTTGTACTTCTTTTATTAAAATTTATTTTTGTTTCTTAATTGGACTTTTGCTGTTTCCTTATTGATTTCCTAATTTCTAATATGGTTAACCATACTTGCTCTAGTGAAGATTGTCGCGATCGGAAATCAGAAATTTTCATTTGCTGCTCTGGATTGTGTAAATAATCTTTTCATGCTAAATGCGAAGGACTATTAGGTTCCCTCGTTGATAAAGTGAGAACGGAACCTGGGGTCTATTGGTATTGCAAAAATTGCCGCAAGATCTCTTTCAGTGCTTTAGTTTCTAGGCTTTCAGTGATTGAAGCTGAATTTCAAAAAATCAGCAGAGATGTTCTGAACTTCCAAACCAATTTTTCTTGCCTTTCTGAAGCTTTTTCTTAATTGAGAAACTTCAAACATACTGATCAATTTTATAATTCGTCTGTAAGTTTAAACGAATCTAACGAAATACAAGTCGGTGTCAAAACCAGGAGTCAACCTAAGTCGCCAACATCACTCAATAGGCCCAATCCGACAGTTAGCAAATCAAGCGGCACCAAAAAATCAAAACCAAAATCACCAAGTATTTCTGCAAAAAAACCTAGTAATGATGGTCCAACCCTTGCCAACATTATTAATCTTAATAAAGCTACCACTAGTAGTGGTACTAAGATTGCTGTTAACAGCTTAAATAACCCTTCTCAGACTGCTGGAATTAATATCACAACTAACAATGCGGTTCTAACTTCCGGGGTTGTTGTTCATAATGCCCTTGCAAATTCTAATTTTTTAAAAGTTGTTCCTAAATCCAAGGTCTTATTTATCTCTCGACTTCTTACGAGTACTACTTCTACAGATGTACTTCAACATATTGAAGTTAACTGCAAGATTACAACTTCAAATAACGTCATTCACTGCGTGAAAATTCCTGAGAAGCAACACGCTTCTTTTAAACTGACAATGTCTAAAACTCATTTTGACACTCTGTCAAAGTCTCCTCACTGGCCTGCTGGAATTATTGTTAAAGAATTTATTCCGCGTAAACGAAGAGAGACTACTGGAACTTCGAATTCAATTTCAAAAAACTCAATTGTCTCACCATCTTCTATCAAAACGCGAGAGGATTACGTACAAGAACTTGCCAATTCTTTCAACAGTCCCAATCGTTTCCTCATGATGTTATTGCTTTGACTGAGACATGGCTAACCAGCAATATTGTCTCGCAAGAGTTATTTACCTCAGATTTTTCTGTTTATAGGAACGATCGCGTTAATTCTTCACTAGGTGAACGTGGTGGTGGTGTCCTCTTAGCGGTTCGCTCAACTTTTCAAAGTAACTCTGTTACTATTCCCAATACAAATGGTTTCGAACTGATTTGTGTTAAATTAACGTTCAGTCATAATAATTTATATTTAATAAATTGTTATTTATCTTCTAGTATTCCAATCAATGAAAGACCAATTAAGTTTAAGGCGCTCTCTGAAGCCATATTATGTTTCATCGAAAATCTAGAACCAACCGACAATTTTTGTTTACTAGGTGACTTTAACCTATCAAACTTAATTTGGTCCTATGATGAGGACAATTGTGGTCTGGTTGCGTCGAATAATAATACTGCATTGTCGAACTCTTGTGAAACTGAATTTATTGACGATCTTTATAGCTGTAATCTTCTGCAAATTTCTAATATCAAAAATTCTCTCGGTAGACAACTCGACTTAGTTTTTGTATCTGACGATGAAAACTCTTACGTCGAAAGGAGTAACCTCTTTTTTTGCAACATTGATGCTCACCATCCACCTCTAATCGTAACTTATTGTTATGATACGCTGAGGGAGGAAACTCCCTTTGAAACTTCTTATAGATTCAACTTCCGAAAAGCTAATTTTAATCTTCTCAATAACCAATTACGGTTAATCAATTTTTCAGATGTTTTCATTATAAATGATATCAACTATTGTCTCAACGAATTTTATATCCGTCTATTTGAATGTATCTCAATGGCAGTTCCCTATGAACCTATAAAAAACACAAATTTGTCACCTCCTTGGTACGACAACAATATTCGTTCTTTACGAAATCAAAGGAATGCTGCATGGAGTAAATTTCTCAAATCCAAACTCCGTTCTGACTATCTCATTTATTCCCAATTGTTTGAAAAGTTTAAAGCCCTACTTGACAGAAATTATAAGTCTTATCTTATCAGAATGAAGTCATGTATTTTCTCTGATCCGAAAAAGTTTCATGAATTTATCAATACTAAATGTAAAACTGACGGATATCCTGCAACTTTAAATTATTTGGGAAGATCTTCTAATGATCCGACTACTATTGCGAATCTTTTTGCATCCTTTTTTTCCTCTACTTTTTCAAGAAATGACTTCACTCCTGATGAAACCTATTTTAGCAATCTGAATGACTTCTCTCAGAGTAATCAAGTTATTACCTTTGAAATCAAAAACATTCTTATAACTGCGGAACTATTGTTGAAACATATTTCATTATTAAAGGACGATTTTTCTTCCGGCCCTGACGGTATTCCTCCGATTCTTCTTAAGGAATGCATGATTAACTTATTGCATCCCATTTCTTTTCTGTTTAATTTATCCCTTCAATCGGGCATTTTCCCCTGTTTATGGAAAAAGTCTTACATTATTCCAGTTCATAAAAAAGACTCCAGAAATGAATGCACCAATTATAGGCCCATCGCCAAGCTCTCGTGTATTCCTAAACTTTTTGAGCGTATGATATATGATTTCTTATATGATTATTGTAAACGTTTTATTTGTGTTGAGCAACACGGTTTCCAAAGAGGTAGGTCAACAACTACCAATATGGTTGACTTTGTCTCCCAGGCAATGACCTCAATGGAGAATGGTTCTCAAGTTGACACCATTTTTACTGACATAAGTAAAGCATTTGACAAAATTCCTCATAGTATCATATTACTCAAGCACAAAATTATAGGTTTTTCACCGCATAGCCTTAACTGGCTTGAGTCTTACCTCTCTTCTCGGGAATACTCAGTTTTATTTAAAACTGCGATTTCTGACCAATATTCAGCGTCTTCTGGTGTTCCTCAAGGTAGTCATATAGGACCCCTTAGTTTTATAGTTTCAACAATTGATGCTCCTAAAGTGATAACTTTTTCTAAACTTCTTAGTTTTGCTGATGACTCAAAGCTTTTTACTCCTATATCTTCCTCATCGGATTGCTTAAAGTTACAAAACGATTTTAACAATTTCGCTTCTTGGTGTTCAAAAAATGGACTTGAATTGAACACTTCTAAATGCCAAGTCATTACCTTTTCTAGGAAAAATTCCATTCGGACAATTTGGTTCAGCTACCAACTAAATGGCTGTCAGCTTTCAAGAGCGAATTCTATTATAGACCTCGGGTTAACGCTTGACACTAAACTGAGCTTTAAGCTACATTATGATAAGATAGTGAGCAAAGCAAATTCTTCTTTAGGTTTCATTAAACGTTGGTGTAAAGAATTTTCTGACCCCTACCTCACGAAACATCTTTATGTTACTTATGTAAGGCCTACCCTTGAATATGCCAGTCAAGTGTGGTCTCCACATTACTTGACTGACATTAACCGAATTGAATCGGTTCAACGAAAGTTCTTACGTTTCGCTTTGAGTAACTTTTCGTGGAATGATCCATTGCGGCTTCCACCTTATTACCACCGTCTTAAACTCATTGACTTACAGTCGTTGTCTGATCGTCGAATAATTGCAGATATCTCTTTTATTCACCAGATCCTTTCGGGTGTAACGCTAGCCCCTGAAATTTCAAATTATTTGGTTGCAAGATCCAATCGGAATAATCTCAGAACCGTTGAGTTGTTCCACATTCCCTTCCACCCTACCGAATATGGTAGATTCGAGCCAATCACTAGAATGCTCCGTGAAGTAAATTCTAACTCTAGTTCTTTTGATCGTCAACTAAGTGTTTTAACAATTAAAAAACGATTACGTCTTAATGTACGTTCAACTGAGACTAACTAACAACTGTTGTTCTTTTTAGCTTTGATATTTTTTTGGCCTAACTTTTTGAAATGTTTTTATTAAATGTATAGCTATTAACGTAGGTATTAATTTATGACTTTTTACCCTTCTACTAACAGCATGTACCTGGTTTAGTTTATTATTAAATTTTTTAATCAAAGGTGGCGGTGTTTTACTAACCCTACTGGATGATGAGTTATTGCACAATTAAATAAAGCAAGCTTTCGTCTAGTAATAGACGTCTGATGTGCTTGCTCTAAGCATAAATCTGACAGTATTAAAAAAATAATTGTTGTGATCTGTTTCACAATTTGAGGATGTATTTTTGTTATAAATACTCGCCTCGTCTTAGCAAAAATATTCCCAATTTGTTGTGCAGATGGATTTCTGCAATAATCACCAGCAGATTTTATATGAGAAAAAAAATTTTCTAACGGATCTTGATTCAGTCTGCGCGTCATCAAGAAATTAATATTCTATCAATTTGATCTTTCGATAAAGATAATACAGCAGTTATTGTTTGGGGTATTCCATTAATGGAAAAAATTTTATTGGTACTTTTAATTTTTGATTTTTTAAGATATTCTAGCAATTCTTCTAAGAATAAGAATGGAGAATTTTTAACGGTTGTGAATTCAAAATTTTTAATTTTTTGTGTTAAAATTTGAAGAATTTGAGTAATCAATTAACTAGTTAACTCTTAAAACAAAATCAAAAGTCAGATTGGCTTTATTACTCAATAAATTAAAAAACTTTCGATCAGTGTTATTTATTGCTTTTATGGCTGCATATGTACTATGACTAAATAATTGAAAAGCTGATTTCATTGACATTTTTCAAATGTGTTAGAATTAATATGGGTGCTACGAACTTTAGGTAAAATTGTTGAAAGCTAATAATATCATTAGTCCAGTTTTCAAAATCGGGTTTTATAAAAGAATTTCTGACAGATTTTATAAGATGTCATATCAAACAAAGCATAAATTTTATTTCCATTCCAATCATAAAAAAAGGGTCTGCCTTATTGACACCAAGTAATTCATAAGTATTTCGATTTGCATTAGTCATAAACAGGTGCAACAGTTTTAGAACCAATCTTTGTTAGCTCTATAAGATATTTTAGTAGTAAATTGATAAAAAAAATTAAAGGTTTTAAAGTTTCTCTTTTCAAATTATTTTTGGATAAATTGTAACCCTATGCGTACTTATAACTTTCATGTAAACCTTGAATCATAAAGAATTTTGCTTCTGTTGCTAGTTTTTGTTTTCTATCCCCATCTAAATCTTCCACACCATATATACAATCCCTTTTTATACTGTAAGATGGTTCTTTTCCTTTATAAATTATTTCCTTTAGAAATTCATTTATATAAAAAATGACTTTGGTAACTGGTACATTTTATGAAATTATTAACTGAGATATAATTAAGAAAATTGTTTCGAAGAGAAAAATGCTCATCAAAAATATTGTCCAAAACTGGAAATACTAATATCAGTCCCAGTACTTTGCAAAAAATCTTAGCTGTTTTAGCTTTTCAATTAATTACATATGCAAATATGCAGCTACGAAAACAAAATAATTATAATTTTAATTTTTCCATATAATAATGAGTAATAAAGTGAACCTGCTGTTGTGAGTAATATGTAAACTGCTGGTCTTTCTTTAAATTCTTCAAATATTTATACCAAAAATACGTACAAACAACTATTAAAAATTGTCCATATTTGTTCTTAGAGAAAATGTTAGATTATCTTAAAAAATTAAAAGTTCTAAACAAATCCACCTGCACAATAAGTTGCAAATATTTTTACAAATATATTACGAATTTGATGAATTTTATTTACAACAACTATAATTATATTTTCAAAGCTGGAGTAAATCATGACAAGCCTTTGGATATTGATATTTAATGCTCTTGTTATGAAAATAATGACAAAGTAGAAAATTCTGAATTTGAAAAATACCATTGTAAAATTGTGCGTTGCAAGCTTTTATTATCTTATAAATAAATTGTATGCTTACTGCAACAAAAAAACATATTAAATATACTTTTCAATTTACTCTACCGTTAAGATTTTTTATAAATTTTACAAAAATTAATGATGAGTTTTTCAAATATTTTTAAATTCTGTTATAGTTTGAAAATCCATGCATACATACATATGCACATATTGAAATAACCAAATAGAAAGCCTATCAAAAATAAAAATTTGATTATATTTCTAAATTTATACATATATATGTACGTATGTATGAATATATATTAGAAATCATAACGTGAATGAATGTTCACTATTAATTGAATTTTTTGAAATTGTTTTATTTTTAAAAATTATTCATTTTAAAAAAGAAAAATATTTTTGTTATAAACATTATAAAATTATATTATAATTTTATAATTTATTATTACAAATAATATACATGCACAATATCAACAATAATAAAAATCCTTTTATTACAATGTATTGAGAGAAAAATAAAAAAAATTTTTTTCTTAAAAGACTACTCGATAAAAATGCTATCCAATTTGAAATTTTTGTAACTATCAATTCAAAAAAAAATTAAAATTATACAAATTCAAATGACAAAAAGTTAAAAACAATAATATACATTCAAGAACAGTATAGAGAAACTGAACACATACAAATTATTTAGAGAATAAAGTTGTATAAAACGTTCAAATTGAATATAGAAAATGCACTAACACATTGAATACACGCCGGAAAATATATATATGTAATGAAAAGAATTTGGAAAAAGTGAGCTGAACATTTTCTGTTATATGAAAATGTCTATCTTTATAGTATTATTAATCAATGGTTATATTTAAAAATAAATCAACTCTAACGATTAAAAAAAAGTTTTTGTACAAACTATTCTATATACAATTTTTTAAAAACGTTTTGAAAATGCGAAAACATCATCGTGTTAAGTGTTTGGTGTGCGGTACTGAAAAAAATCATAATTTGGAAAGAAACTAACTAACTAAAAATAAATACAATATTTCTTAGATACAAAAAATCGTTTGTTCATTTTTTTCCACTTTGTATTTTGAATTTTTATCTCTCTCTCACAAATTAAATTCTTATGATTCTCTATTTCTTACAATATTGGAAATCGACTCGAAAAATGGTAACTAACACATTGATAAATTTTGAAATTTTATTCCAGTGAACCTTCTTTTAATGGATATTCTTTGCAATAATACTATTTAATGGGGTAGTAAAAATATCTTGACTTCCAGTGAACCTTCTTATTATGGATATTCTTCGATTATAGTACGTTTTCAAGCTCATGTTTATGGCTAAACAAATAGCTCATAAACCAGTCAAATGTCAAGTGTTCACAAGCTTTTTTGGAAAACCACCAGCTGTTAATTTCACATATTTGTTATTTATATAATTTTTTTTTTGTATTATCTTTGAGTAGAACTTAAGCTATTATAATTTTATAATTGGTCATACGATAAATAAATAAAATACTTACTTTACACAAGATAAAACGGTTTGGAAAAAGGTAAATGTCTGTTTCTAAAATTAAATTAATTAAATTTAATTGAGTAAATTAAATTTTTAGGCTCGAAAAAGTTTTTTTATTGAAAAAGATCTATTCTTGATATTTCTTGAAGTTTTTCTTTTTGTTTTTTTTTTGACAAATGACAAAATGAATTTATAATAAAAAAATCAAGGGTCATACAAAAAAAATTTTCAAAATCGACAAAACAATCGAAATTTCATGGATGGGTTACATGTTTTTGAAGATGTTTATGGTATAAACACCTAGCTAGCTGTTTATGATTTTCAGCAAATTTGTATGAGAAAACAACTACGTAATCAACAAGGTTATCGTAAGCACCATGTTTATCCATAAACATGTGCTTGAAAACGTACTATTAGATAGATAGAACGATAGATTAAATATCAATATAAGATGTCTCACTACATACAATGGTTTGTACAATAATTTTTTTTGGCTTGCACCCAGCGCTGAGAGCAGCAACATGTGTCTTAATATTTATGTTGCCGCTATAATGTTCCTAAATATTCAAAACTCTTATTGAATATAAATTACCAACATTACCTACTTCCACACGGGTCAACTTTCATCACTTTTTTCCTTTCGTTTCATTCTCCCTTTTTTATAAAATAATTTATCCATTACGAAAAGAAAATAAAATACATTTATATAAATGCTTACAATAAAGTACACAAATAACAATTTTGTGTATACATATTGAGTTTTTATGAATTTTTTTGTTTATGAATAAGAATGATAACTGTTCATATACATACGTTTGATTCTTCTAATATTTTCAATCAGAATATTTGGTAGTACTGCTATTGTTTTGGTATATGAATTTAAAATCTAAATTGATATCTTTTTCTAAGTTGCAATAATTTTCTTCTATTTGGTTCTTGAAACTTTAGAAAAAAATGTTTAGAGAAATTTGGGTTTATAATACTTTCAAAAATTAAAAAAGGACTGTAGATGCGTAACTCATAGAATTTGTTATATTATTTGTATTTGAGAACAAAATCTATTTTATTTTTTTTGTTAATAAGAACTTTATTTTTATTGTTTAATGTAGGTGTTAATGTTTAATATAGAGATCAGTATTTACATACTTTATCATTATTATATACTTAATTAGTTTAATTAATAAACATCAAGTAAGTTCAAGTTAAAATTTGAGAAATCATTCGAGAAAAACTTAAAAACTAAATAATGTAAATATATGTGCATGTATATATATATATATATTTTTTTTTCTCGCAGGGTAGGTGGAAATCCCCAAAGGACACCACGAGGTCTAACGCACGTCCTTCCTTTATTTAATCATAATCAGTCGGAAAATTTGGATTGATGATTAGTTCTGTTATAATTCGTTTACATATTGAAGAATAATGAAAGAAAACTGAAACACGGTTTACTTTCATTAAACCAATCTTTAAGATTTGCATCTTCTCATGTAATACGGATACATTTTGCTACCATAACTTCACGAATGTTTTTATTATATTGCGTGCTCTAAAAAATGCATCAGATGGTCCATATAATTTACCAAAATCAGTTAATTTAGCATAATTTTTTGCAAAAATCAAAAATTCAGATGGACATATAAGAGCTTCATCCCCTTTTCTTAATATTTGTTTAGATAACTCACAAGGATTTTTTAATTATAAAAGAATTTAAAAATTTTAAGATTCGGAAAGTGTTTCCTAGATTTTTGCAAAAACTTTCCGATTTCTTTTATTCATTTTATTGAATTAAATGTTATTTAAAAAATAAAAGAAAAATAGACAAAATTTCTCACAAATTAAATACAAAATATACATCAAAATAGGGCTATAAAAAGTATTTAGTAAAGTTTACTTATTTTTTTTTATTTTATTACCAATTTATTATAACTAGGTATTTTTTTTATTTGTTTGAGTAAGTACATTGAATTTTGTTTTGTTTTTTATAAAAACTTGTTTTCCAGCGTTAGAGTAAAATTTTGGTATAACAGTGAAAATAGTGGAATGTTTTTCTTTTAATTTTACAGATATGCTTATCATATAGATACACGTCACTATTATTGAATTTTTACTTATTATTTTATTGTTATCACAGTATCTTTTCACTATTGTGGGGCTTAACAATATTTTTTAAATAAAAGCTGTCACTAACTATTCTCTTATTTGTTAATTAAGTAAATTTATATGAAAATCGTTTTATATTTGTAATATTACAAAACATTTTAACTGTAAATTTGATCATAAGGGATTTCAAAACCAAACTGACTATTATTTAAATGTTTTTTTTTTAATATTAATATTTTTAATACTTTTGAATTTTCCAATGCAACAAAAATGCAAAACAAATCACATCATAGTTATAAAATTTATAGGATAATTAGAATAAATCTAAGCATATTCTTTCGTATTTGAATATTCTTAGAGAAACACAGCTACCTGTCTATTCCATACTCATACCACTCTTAACTATTTACATTATTCTCGTTGCGATAATACATTTGAGAAAGTAACGTTATTCAAAAAGTAAAAAATAATTGGCAAAATTTTCTATAATTATGAAAGTTCAATCGTAAATCGGCTAAAAACTTCTAAATGGGTTTTCGGCGGATACTTTTCAAGCAGACTCTTTTGTAGAAAATTAAACTTTTATATTTATGGAAAAAATATAGGTCACTATAGAAAATATTTCATTTCTAAATTGAACATTTTTTCGCTATTTTCTAAATTAATAAAAATACCTACATATTTAAAAAATATTTAACTTGAAAAATAAACAGAAATGTTGCAACAACCCGTAAATATAATTCAATTATCTCATTTCTTAAAAATACATATAAAATTTTACAACAATGCGAAATTCATTATTTCGTACTAAAAATATATTTTAACTACCTACCTCGAAACTTAAATAACAAAAAAAATAGATAAACAAACCATTGATACATAAAAATTATCAACAGTGGAATGAACAAAAATAATTAATTACACATGTATATGAATGGGAATATATTTTGAGCTTTTGAGAAATACAAAATATCTCTCTTTACGTAAATAAAATCTTGGCAACATTTTTTAAATTTTTAGAATTGTTGAAATTTGTTGAGTTGTAAATCAGCTAATTTACTTACTAAACGGCTTTTCCGCGGGTACCCGTAAAGCAGATTTTTTTGTAGAAAATTAAATTTTCTTTATATTTATGAAAAAAAAATAGCGTCACCGCTTTAAAAATAAAATATTTCATTTCAACGTTGAACATTTTTTTCAACGTTTCCTAAAATAATATAAATGATATGAGTATGTATACCCAAATTCATGTACAAAAATAATAACAATAATTATAAAAATAGCGTGGTATACGCTATCACTGCTATCAGTCAAGTACCTCTAAACTTAAATAACAAAAATAGACATTAATAAACAAAAACGCATATGGATGAAACAAAATGAAATCTAGGAATCAAATGGCCCATATTTCGATAGTCATCTAATAAAACTGAAAATGACAAATGTCATATCATGTAAATGATTTTTTGAGATTTCGATAGTCGGAAAAAATGAAATAAAATTTGAAATTTAAATGAGATGATTTTTTTTTTTAAACCGGCATCACTTTTTGTTTTGACATATTTTGGCTATAATTAATAAAGAAAAAAAATTTGTTGTGAAGAAAAAAGTGAAGTAAAAGAAGAAAAAAAAGTTAAGAATTTTTTTTATTTAATGTGAAGTACAATCCATACAATTGAGTTCTGAATAAAACGTCATTCAAATGGCCTCCACAACTTCTTCTGCAGGAACGTATTCGATGAACCCAATTTTCGAGCACTTTTTCCACTAAATCCAGTCGTATGTCATGAATAGTACGTTCAATATTGACTTGTACAGCTTGAAGAGAGTCTGGTTTATTGCTAAAGACCGATGACTTCAAATAACCCCACAAGAATTAGTCTAATGGTGTTAAATCACAACTTCTTGGAGGCCATTCAATATCACAATTTCTTGAAATAATCGAATCCTGTCTTGTTGGAACCAAATATTGTCAAAATCAACTTCTTCCAATTTCGGCCATAAAAAGTTAGGTATCATCGATCTATACCGCTCTCCATTGACAATAACGGTGTTACCAGCTTCATTCCGAAAGAAGTACGGACCGATGATTCCACCAGACCAAAAACCACACCAAACTGTCAATGTAGATGTAATGGTTTTTCATGAATAATTTGTGGATTTTCTTCGCACCAGAATCGACAGTTTTGTTTATTTACCGCACCACTCAGATGAAAGTGAGCCTCATCGGAGAAGATGATTTTTTTTAAAAAAATCGTTATCATTTTAAAGTTGTTCCAAGGCAAAATTTGCAAATTCACGACGTTTACGGTGAAATTGTAAACATTACTGAACATCAGCTAATTTGGTTCTTGAAACTTTAGAAAAAAATGTTTAGAGAAATTTGGGTTTATAATACTTTCAAAAATTAAAAAAGGACTGTAGATGCGTAACTCATAGAATTTGTTATATTATTTGTATTTGAGAACAAAATCTATTTTATTTTTTTTGTTAATAAGAACTTTATTTTTATTGTTTAATGTAGGTGTTAATGTTTGATATAGAGATCAGTATTTACATACTTTATCATTATTATATACTTAATTAGTTTAATTAATAAACATCAAGTAAGTTCAAGTTCAAATTTGAGAAATCATTCGAGAAAAACTTAAAAACTAAATAATGTAAATATATGTGCATGTATATATATATATATATATTTTTTTTTCTCGCAGGGTAGGTGGAAATCCCCAAAGGACACCACGAGGTCTAACGCACGTCCTTCCTTTATTTAATCATAATCAGTCGGAAAATTTGGATTGATGATTAGTTCTGTTATAATTCGTTTACATATTGAAGAATAATGAAAGAAAACTGAAACACGGTTTACTTTCATTAAACCAATCTTTAAGATTTGCATCTTCTCATGTAATACGGATACATTTTGCTACCATAACTTCACGAATGTTTTTATTATATTGCGTGCTCTAAAAAATGCATCAGATGGTCCATATAATTTACCAAAATCAGTTAATTTAGCATAATTTTTTGCAAAAATCAAAAATTCAGATGGACATATAAGAGCTTCATCCCCTTTTCTTAATATTTGTTTAGATAACTCACAAGGATTTTTTAATTATAAAAGAATTTAAAAATTTTAAGATTCGGAAAGTGTTTCCTAGATTTTTGCAAAAACTTTCCGATTTCTTTTATTCATTTTATTGAATTAAATGTTATTTAAAAAATAAAAGAAAAATAGACAAAATTTCTCACAAATTAAATACAAAATATACATCAAAATAGGGCTATAAAAAGTATTTAGTAAAGTTTACTTATTTTTTTTTATTTTATTACCAATTTATTATAACTAGGTATTTTTTTTATTTGTTTGGGTAAGTACATTGAATTTTGTTTTGTTTTTTATAAAAACTTGTTTTCCAGCGTTAGAGTAAAATTTTGGTATAACAGTGAAAATAGTGGAATGTTTTTCTTTTAATTTTACAGATATGCTTATCATATAGATACACGTCACTATTATTGAATTTTTACTTATTATTTTATTGTTATCACAGTATCTTTTCACTATTGTGGAGCTTAACAATATTTTTTAAATAAAAGCTGTCACTAACTATTCTCTTATTTGTTAATTAAGTAAATTTATATGAAAATCGTTTTATATTTGTAATATTACAAAACATTTTAACTGTAAATTTGATCATAAGGGATTTCAAAACCAAACTGACTATTATTTAAATGTTTTTTTTTTTAATATTAATATTTTTAATACTTTTGAATTTTCCAATGCAACAAAAATGCAAAACAAATCACATCATAGTTATAAAATTTATAGGATAATTAGAATAAATCTAAGCATATTCTTTCGTATTTGAATATTCTTAGAGAAACACAGCTACCTGTCTATTCCATACTCATACCACTCTTAACTATTTACATTATTCTCGTTGCGATAATACATTTGAGAAAGTAACGTTATTCAAAAAGTAAAAAATAATTGGCAAAATTTTCTATAATTATGAAAGTTCAATCGTAAATCGGCTAAAAACTTCTAAATGGGTTTTCGGCGGATACTTTTCAAGCAGACTCTTTTGTAGAAAATTAAACTTTTATATTTATGGAAAAAATATAGGTCACTATAGAAAATATTTCATTTCTAAATTGAACATTTTTTCGCTATTTTCTAAATTAATAAAAATACCTACATATTTAAAAAATATTTAACTTGAAAAATAAACAGAAATGTTGCAACAACCCGTAAATATAATTCAATTATCTCATTTCTTAAAAATACATATAAAATTTTACAACAATGCGAAATTCATTATTTCGTACTAAAAATATATTTTAACTACCTACCTCGAAACTTAAATAACAAAAAAAATAGATAAACAAACCATTGATACATAAAAATTATCAACAGTGGAATGAACAAAAATAATTAATTACACATGTATATGTCAACCATGATATATAAAACATAACCAAAATGATTTGATAACAAACGCAACCATAAAGAAACTGACAGTTGAACGGGAGATAGAAGAAATTCTGCATTCGATCATTGATTATAATTGTGATTGGTTCATTTTGCATTTTGCCTAATTAATAAGAAATATATTCTAACTAATAAAAGAACGTAAAATAAAGAAGTATTATATTTATGTTTAATAATTGTTTTTCAATCATTTTACAATTCAGAAGTGGGATAAATAAATCCAAGCAAAAGCGAAAATCATAACTAAAAGGTTGAGGTTATGAAAAATTGAAGCACATGGTGGTAGTATTAAAGTGTACGTATAATTGGGAATTGCTAAACGAGATAACCTAAATTTATCAAGAACGTAAAAGACAGAAATATTATTGATACCTTAAAAAAAATGGAACGTGAGGAATTAAATAAACGAACGGTTAAAGAATTAAAAAATCTACTAAAAAATTTAAAGTTATCACAAAATGGAAATAAGTCATCATTAATTAATCGGTTATTAAATATTGATGATAATAATAGTAGAAATGAATCAGTTACGTCAATAAGAAGTGAAGCACGAACGATCGTAGAGAATGTTGGAAGTGATTCGGCACGTAATGTCACCTTCAACTCACCAGTAATAAATACATCAACGCCTGTAATGAATTGGAACGGACAAGGAAATTTTTTAACCTTCGGACCAAGAGAATTAATGGAAATTCTCCCTGAGTTCAATCCGGAGGATAAAAAAAGTTTAACGGCAGAAGAATGGTTAAAGCGAGTAGAAAAACTTAAAACATTTTATAGTTGGGAAGATCCATTAGTCCTAATTTCAATTGGACCAAAGTTCAAAGGATTAGCTAGAGCGTGGTATGATCGTACAGATGATTTTTGTACATCATGGAGTGATTTTGTAAAGCAGTTTAAAGATAAATATATGCCAATTGTAAACGATGCCGACATACATATGGGTATGCTAGGATGAAAACGTAAAAATGACGAAACGCTAATGGAATATGTCGCGGAGATGTCACGACTCGGAAATAAGGGTAATTTAAAGGAGAATGCCATTGTTAAATATTTTATTTTAGGCATGCGTGATGAGCAATTATATGCAGCTTTTCAAGGACAACGTATTGACACGATAGCAGAATTGCGTGATAGAATCTCTTGGTGTGAAAGTTTTAGAACCACAAATATAAGGGAAGTAAAACAAAAACAGAATACATTTCAGCAAAAGCCGACTTTCAAATCGATTACATCTGAAAATGCCAACAACGAACAAAGAACACTGAAGGAAGAAAAATTTAAAACGTCAACGCAGTGTTTTAATTGTTACCAGTCAGGTCATTTCGCCAGAAATTGTCCTGCACCACGACGTCGATCTCGTTGCACCAAATGTAATCGAGTGCATAAACGAGGTGAACCCAGTGAATGTCCAGATGTTTCACGAGTAGGAGTTATCGAATATTCAAAATCAACACCCTATCATAAGATTGTAATGGTTAATAATAACGAAATGGTAGGACAAATAGATTGTGGCAGTCCTCTTACGCTGATTGCAAAAGAATATGCTGATAAATGTTTAACTGATCGAAAAAACTGTAAAGTCAACTTCGCTGGATTCCTAGGAGGAGAATATTGCTCAACTGAAAAGTCAAATGTCGAACTAATCATCAATAACGTAAAATTAAGAATAGATGTCTATGTAGTAAACAGTAAATATATGCCCGTACCATTGTTAATAGGACGCGATGTGCTAGATCGCCCAGATGTAAAATTTTATAAAGAGAACGGAGAAATAATTATAGAAAATAAATGTTCTGAAAAAGAAGTTAACTGTGAAGTCAAACGTGTAGTGAAAGAGGATGAAATAAATCAAGGAACGTCGAACGCAAAAGAACGAGAATCGTTAATCAAACTATTAAACAATTTTAATGAATTGTTCCCTAAAAATATGAAACAACTAGGATTAACTAAAGAAATCGAGATGAGTATCAAATTAACTGATCAGAAACCAGTACAACAAAAACCATTCCGAGTGCCATATGCAAAAAAAGAAATTATCGATGATAAGGTAAACGAATTAATGGAGAACAACATAGTAACCCATTCAACTTCAAATTATTCGAGTCCTGTATTATTAGTAAAGAAAAAAAATGGAGAAGAACGTCTATGTATCGACTATCGACAATTAAATTTAAAAATTGAAAAAGAAATTTGCCCCACACCAAATATCGAGGAAGAATTACAAGTGGCCAGTTCTTATAACTATTTCACCAGTCTTGACTTAAATAGTGGGTATTACCAAATACCAATAGAAGAAGAATCTCGTAAGTACACAGCCTTTATAACATCAAAGGGTTTGTTTGAATTTAAACGAATGCCGTTTGGGCTCAAAAATGCCCCAACTGTCTTTCAAACACTTATGTATAAATTAAAAAAGGAAATAGATATAGATATCCAAATTTATATGGATGATATTTTAATCGGAAGTACAACAGTGGAAGAAGGGTTACAAAAATTAAAAATAGTATTAAATAAAATTAGAGAATTTAAATTAACATTAAATTTAACGAAATGCAGTTTCTTACAACAAACAATAGAGTACTTGGGTCATCATATTTCACCTAGCGGAATATCACCTGGCTCGATAAAAAAAAGTAAAAGCAGTACAAGAATTTAAACAACCAACGAATGTCAAAGAAGTACGTCAATTTCTAGGACTATGCAGTTATTTTAGAAAATTTGTACAAAATTTTGCTAAAATTTCAAAACCAATTAACGAATTATTAAAAAAAGATAGCCAGGTTATTTGGTCTCAACAACAAGAGATAGCTTTCAATACGTTGAAACAAATTCTGTGTAGTAAACCATTATTAACCTCATATGATGTAAGAATGATTCATGAAGTTCACACCGATGCAAGTTCAGACGGTCTTGCTGGAATTTTATTACAACAAGACGGGAAATACTTAAAACCAGTCGCATACTTTAGTCGAACAACAAGCGAATGTGAAAATAAATTTCATAGCTACGAACTGGAGGCTCTAGCGATAGTTGAATCGTTGGAGCGTTTTAAATACTATTTATTAGGAAAACGTTTTACTGTAGTCACCGATTGCGCATCTTTGAGAACAACTATGTCAAAAAAAGAATTAATCCCAAGGATTGCACGGTGGTGGCTAAGACTTCAGGAGTTTGATTTCAATTTGGAGCATCGTAGTGGCAGCCGCATGATTCATGTTGATGCCTTGAGCCGTGCACCTAACGAAAAAGTGGTTAATGAACCTGAAACCGCTTCTCTGAAAATAATGGGAGTCGAAGTTACCCGACTCGACTGGCTGTTAACTATGCAAATACAAGATCCTGATTTGAAAACTATAATTGACAATCTACGTTCAGATAAAGTAGATAAACATCTTGCTAACGAGTATTGTATTGACAATGAACGTTTATTTAAAAAAATCAATCAAAATAAAAGGTGGGTGGTGCCAAAAATGGTACGTTGGAGAATAGTTCGTGAATGTCATGATCTCGTCGGACACCTTGCTTTAGAAAAAACACTTGAACGTATTCAACGATGGTATTGGTTTCCACGCATGAGGAATTATGTGTCAAAATACTTAAGGGCTTGCGTCGAATGCTGTTATAATAAGAAGCCGGGTGGAAAAACGGAAGGGGAGATGCATTTCGATGAAATTGAACCAATACCTTTTCATACTATACACTTGGATCACTTGGGACCGTTCCCTAAAAGTAGTAAGGGGAATATGCACGTGTTGGGAATTTCAGACCCATTTAGTAAATTTGTAATATTGCGAGCTGTTAAGTCTACAAATACGGCTTCAGTATTAAAGGTGTTAGACGAAGTAACAGAATATTTCGGTACACCAGCACGGATCATCACTGACCGAGGAACGGCATTCACTGCAAAATCGTTTGAAACATATTGTAAAGAGCATTCCATGAAACATATTAACCGCCGTACGAACACCTAGGGCCAATGGCCAAATTGAACGAGTCAACCGAACGATCTCGACAGCTATAGCTTCTTCAACAATTAATGAACGTAAATGGGATCAAGAACTACGAAATATCCAATGGTCTCTGAATTCTATGATATCTTCCACAACAGGTCGTACCCCACAGGAAATCATATTCGATTTTAAACCCCGCGACATCTTGAAAAATAAAATTATATTGGCGTTACATGATGAAATAACCGACGAAGATCGTCAACCATTAGTAGTTGTCAGGCAGCAGGCCGCTGAAAAGATCATGGCCGCACGACAAATGTGGAAAGAACGATTTGATAAGAAACATAGGCAACCAACAAAATACGAAGTGGACGATTTAATAGTAGTGGAGAATGAACCAAATAGTACGGGACAGCCACGGAAAATACAACCGAAGTTTAAAGGACCATATGTAATAACAAAGGTTCTGGAAAATGATCGTTATTTAGTTGAAGATATTCCCGGAGCTCCAAGGAAAATACGTCGATATGCTGGAGTTTATTCTCCAGACAAAATCAAGAGGTGGTGCATCCCGGAACCAGACGATGAAATCGAGGACGATTCCAATTTTCAGGATGGCCGAGTTGTCAACCATGATATATAAAACATAACCAAAATGATTTGATAACAAACGCAACCATAAAGAAACTGACAGTTGAACGGGAGATAGAAGAAATTCTGCATTCGATCATTGATTATAATTGTGATTGGTTCATTTTGCATTTTGCCTAATTAATAAGAAATATATTCTAACTAATAAAAGAATGTAAAATAAAGAAGTATTATATTTATGTTTAATAATTGTTTTTCAATCATTTTACATATATGAATGGGAATATATTTTGAGCTTTTGAGAAATACAAAATATCTCTCTTTACGTAAATAAAATCTTGGCAACATTTTTTAAATTTTTAGAATTGTTGAAATTTGTTGAGTTGTAAATCAGCTAATTTACTTACTAAACGGCTTTTCCGCGGGTACCCGTAAAGCAGATTTTTTTGTAGAAAATTAAATTTTCTTTATATTTATGAAAAAAAAAATAGCGTCACCGCTTTAAAAATAAAATATTTCATTTCAACGTTGAACATTTTTTTCAACGTTTCCTAAAATAATAGAAATGATATGAGTATGTATACCCAAATTCATGTACAAAAATAATAACAATAATTATAAAAATAGCGTGGTATACGCTATCACTGCTATCAGTCAAGTACCTCTAAACTTAAATAACAAAAATAGACATTAATAAACAAAAACGCATATGAATGAAACAAAATGAAATCTAGGAATCAAATGGCCCATATTTCGATAGTCATCTAATAAAACTGAAAATGACAAATGTCATATCATGTAAATGATTTTTTGAGATTTCGATAGTCGGAAAAAATGAAATAAAATTTGAAATTTAAATGAGATGATTTTTTTTTTTAAACCGGCATCACTTTTTGTTTTGACATATTTTGGCTATAATTAATAAAGAAAAAAAATTTGTTGTGAAGAAAAAAGTGAAGTAAAAGAAGAAAAAAAAGTTAAGAATTTTTTTTATTTAATGTGAAGTACAATCCATACAATTGAGTTCTGAATAAAACGTCATTCAAATGGCCTCCACAACTTCTTCTGCAGGAACGTATTCGATGAACCCAATTTTCGAGCACTTTTTCCACTAAATCCAGTCGTATGTCATGAATAGTACGTTCAATATTGACTTGTACAGCTTGAAGAGAGTCTGGTTTATTGCTAAAGACTGATGACTTCAAATAACCCCACAAGAATTAGTCTAATGGTGTTAAATCACAACTTCTTGGAGGCCATTCAATATCACAATTTCTTGAAATAATCGAATCCTGTCTTGTTGGAACCAAATATTGTCAAAATCAACTTCTTCCAATTTCGGCCATAAAAAGTTAGGTATCATCGATCTATACCGCTCTCCATTGACAATAACGGTGTTACCAGCTTCATTCCGAAAGAAGTACGGACCGATGATTCCACCAGACCAAAAACCACACCAAACTGTCAATGTAGATGTAATGGTTTTTCATGAATAATTTGTGGATTTTCTTCGCACCAGAATCGACAGTTTTGTTTATTTACCGCACCACTCAGATGAAAGTGAGCCTCATCGGAGAAGATGATTTTTTTTAAAAAAATCGTTATCATTTTAAAGTTGTTCCAAGGCAAAATTTGCAAATTCACGACGTTTACGGTGAAATTGTAAACATTACTGAATTCAACGAAAAATAATGACAGATCATGACATATTACAACTGGCCGAAACGTCACTTCAAAATTATATCATCCCTATTAGAAAACCCTTTATTAATGTGTTAGTACCTCATCCAAAAGCTATCTATAATATAGCTTCATTCTGTATCTCACTCACTCTCACTTTCGCCCTTGGAAATATTTTATATTCTGTATCTCGAAATAATTTAGGTGATAGTGAATGGATATGTTATTGGAAACATACATATGTCCAAAAGGTTTGTTCAATATGCAAATTAAAATATTGAATAGAGTAGAGTTAATGTGTGTGTGTATTCAACGGGACCGTGTCATATGCACTACATCTTCTAGGTGGTGACTGGTGGAAAGTGCCAAGTTCAAGAAATTGAGCAGTCTCCAGCAAAAATATGTCCGGGTCCAATCTTTTTTTTTGTTTTTTTTTAACTTGTCTTTAGTACAATGGCTCATAAACCCGATGCAAACAAGGTGTCCCAAGTGTCGGGACCGAAGATCTTGATTTTTTTTTGTCATCAGTACAAAAATCAAAATGTCAATAATGTACATTACCTACGTATAAAGATAAGTATAACCCTCATATAACATCTCATTCCCTGGTTTGTGAATTTAAAGAAGTCCTTTAATTTTGGGAAGTGCTGGATTGGGGACCTTAAGTTTGTTGATTCCTATTACTTGTCGGCATTCCTTGATAGTGTTGTCTACTCGCTTGATGAACTGTTGAAGATGATCGTTTCTTAATTTCCTGTAAGGTCCGTTCGTGATCTTCTCCTGCATCCTATTATCGTAATCTTCTTTGTTTAAAATTACCAGTGCGTTGCTTTTATCAGCCTTGACAAACTGCTTCGCCTTGACGTCTCTGATGACTTTTTTCTTATTTCTGATCACCTTTGTATTCTCATAGTCAATCGACATCCTGTTGTTTTTCCCGAAGTAAGCTGAATTTCCTTTCAAGCAGTTTTGTCTTTCTTTCGCTCTCGCATTCTTCTTCCACTTTCACTTTGATAAAGAACAAAGGGAATTCTCTGCGATATTGTTGTGCTAGTTTGAGATGAATACGCGTATTTCTTTCTTCAGTCGAGTACAAAACACTGAAGAAGTCTGCAAGTAGTAGACGAAATACGCGTATCTGTATGATAAGCATATCAGTAAAATTAAAAGGAAAATATTCGACTATTTCCACTATTATACCAAAATTTTACTCTAACGCTGGAAAACAAGTTTTTATAAAAACTAAATATGGCAACCAAGCCCACATCTGAGCCAAATAAGTTCATCGCTTTGAGGAAAGCAATTGCATCGCTTAGCAAAGACATCGCCTTTTCAAGCAGATCCAAAAACTCTAACCTAACACCTAAGAGTCATCAAATTAAAATTCGTACATCTATTAATTTTAAAAGAATTAGAACAATTGAGGATGAAATAATTAGTGATAGTATCGCTTCCCTTGGAGCTAAACTTGACCGCAAAACTCTAGAAGCGTACTATCTTCATCTCAAACTAGCACAACAATATCGCAGAGAATTCCCTTTGTTCTTTATCAAAGTGAAAGTGGAAGAATAATGCGAGAGCGAAAGAAAGAGAAAACTGCTTGAAAGGTAACTCAGCTTACTTCGGGAAAAACAACAGGTTGACACAAAACCTAAAGCTCACGTGCAGCAAATTGGAAATTTTGTGGTGAATCAGTCCTCTCAGAGTTTCACCGAAGATCAAATGGTGCTACTTAACAACGGACTTAATTACGCGATACCCAATGAAACTGATGTCGAAAGACTTATTGTAGACTTAGAAGCAGGAATCAATACGTACAATCCAACGTTGCCCATTATAACAGAACAAAAGGAGCTTATAGAAGCCACCACAGCAAAAATCATTAAGGAAAGGATGTCGATTGACTATGAGAATACAAAGGTGATCAGAAATAAGAAAAAAGTCATCAGAGACGTCAAGGCGAAGCAGTTTGTCAAGGCTGATAAAAGCAACGCACTGGTAATTTTAAACAAAGAAGATTACGATAATAGGATGCAGGAGAAGATCACGAACGGACCTTACAGGAAATTAAGAAACGATCATCTTCAACAGTTCATCAAGCGAGTAGACAACACTATCAAGGAATGCCGACGAGTAATAGGAATCAACAAACTTAAGGTCCCCAATCCAGCACTTCCCAAAATTAAAGGACTTCTTTAAATTCACAAACCAGGGAATGAGATGTTATATGAGGGTTATACTTATCTTGATACGTAGGTAATGTACATTATTGACATTTTGATTTTTGTACTGATGACAAAAAAAAATCAAGATCTTCGGTCCCGACACTTGGGACACCTTGTTTGCATCGGGTTTATGAGCCATTGTACTAAAGACAAGTTAAAAAAAAACAAAAAAAAAGATTGGACCCGGACATATTTTTGCTGGAGACTGCTCAATTTCTTGAACTTGGCACTTTCCACCAGTCACCACCTAGAAGATGTAGTTCATATGACACGGTCCCGTTGAATACACACACATATTAACTCTACTCTATTCAATGTTTTAATTTGCATATTGAACAAACCTTTTGGACATATGTATGTTTCCAATAACATATCCATTCACTATCACCTAAATTATTTCGAGATACAGAATATAAAATATTTCCAAGGGCGAAAGGGAGAGTGAGTGAGATACAGAATGAAGCTATATTATAGATAGCTTTTGGAGGAGGTACTAA
This sequence comes from Argyra leucocephala, assembly GCA_963942445.1. NCBI lineage: Eukaryota > Metazoa > Arthropoda > Insecta > Diptera > Dolichopodidae > Argyra > Argyra leucocephala. The sequence continues at coordinate 65,604,541 of OZ012679.1, forward strand.
CACATTAATAAAGGGTTTTCTAATAGGGATGATATAATTTTGAAATATGTCATGATCTGTCATTTTTTTTCGTTGAATTCAGTAATGTTTACAATTTCACCGTAAACGTCGTGAATTTGCAAATTTTGCCTTGGAACAACTTTAAAATGATAACGATTTTTTTAAAAAAAATCATCTTCTCCGATGAGGCTCACTTTCATCTGAGTGGTGCGGTAAATAAACAAAACTGTCGATTCTGGTGCGAAGAAAATCCACAAATTATTCATGAAAAACCATTACATCTACATTGACAGTTTGGTGTGGTTTTTGGTCTGGTGGAATCATCGGTCCGTACTTCTTTCGGAATGAAGCTGGTAACACCGTTATTGTCAATGGAGAGCGGTATAGATCGATGATAGCTAACTTTTTATGGCCGAAATTGGAAGAAGTTGATTTTGACAATATTTGGTTCCAACAAGACAGGATTCGATTATTTCAAGAAATTGTGATATTGAATGGCCTCCAAGAAGTTGTGATTTAACACCCATTAGACTAATTCTTGTGGGGTTATTTGAAGTCATCGGTCTTTAGCAATAAACCAGACTCTCTTCAAGCTTTACAAGTCAATATTGAACGTGCTATTCATGACATACGACTGGATTTAGTGGAAAAAGTGCTCGAAAATTGGGTTCATCGAATTCGTTCCTGCAGAAGAAGTTGTGGAGGCCAATTGAATGACGTTTTATTCAGAACACAATTGTATGGATTGTACTTCACATTAAATAAAAAAAATTCTTAACTTTTTTTTCTTCTTTTACTTCACTTTTTTCTTCACAATAAATTTTTTTTCTTTATTAATTATAGTCAAAATATGTCAAAACAAAAAGTGATGCCGGTTTAAAAAAAAAAATCATCTCATTTAAATTTCAAATTTTATTTCATTTTTTCCGACTATCGAAATCTCAAAAAATCATTTACATGATATGACATTTGTCATTTTCAGTTTTATTAGATGACTATCGAAATATGGGCCATTTGATTCCTAGATTTCATTTTGTTTCATTCATATGCGTTTTTGTTTATTATTGTCTATTTTTGTTATTTAAGTTTAGAGGTACTTGACTGATAGCAGTGATAGCGTATACCACGCTATTTTTATAATTATTGTTATTATTTTTGTACATGAATTTGGGTATACATACTCATATCATTTCTATTATTTTAGGAAACGTTGAAAAAAATGTTCAACGTTGAAATGAAATATTTTATTTTTAAAGCGGTGACGCTATTTTTTTTCATAAATTTAAAGAAAATTTAATTTTCTACAAAAAAATCTGCTTTACGGGTATTCGCGGAAAAGCCGTTTAGTAAGTAAATTAGCTGATTTACAACTCAACAAATTTCAACAATTCCAAAAATTTAAAAAATGTTGCCAAGATTTTATTTACGTAAAGAGAGATATTTTGTATTTCTCAAAAACTCAAAATATATTCCCATTCATATACATGTGTAATTAATTATTTTTGTTCATTCCAATGTTGATAATTTTTATGTATCAATGGTTTGTTTATCTATTTTTTTGTTATTTAAGTTTCGAGGTAGGTAGTTAAAATATATTTTTAGTACGAAATAATGAATTTCGCATTGTTGTAAAATTTTATATGTATTTTTAAGAAATGAGATAATTGAATTATATTTACGGGTTGTTGCAACATTTCTGTTTATTTTTCAAGTTAAATATTTTTCAAATATGTAGGTATAAGTAGTAGACCAAATACGCGTATCTGTATGATAAGCATATCAGTAAAATTAAAAGGAAAATATTCGACTCTTTTCACTATTACAATAATTTTGTAATTTATACACCTTACTACTACGATACACAACATTGTAGATTTATCTAAATATCTACCTACATTTAATATATATAGAGTATAGACTTCATGTGCAATGCATATAAAAAGAATGAAACGATAAGAAAATAGACAAAGTTTGAGAGAAGAAAAAAATACCTTTATTTTCATTATCATTTGTTTGTTACTGATATTTTATAAAAGGATGTATTTTTCGTAACTAACTATGTATTTTTTATTATTTTGAATCAACGAATATAAATGAAAAGAAACCAACACAAAAAATGTTTTTTGTTAGCTTAATGATTTTGAATATTTTGATTATATGAAATATGATTATATAAGTTGTCTGAGATTCAACGTAGAAAATAAAACTCATATAGTCGTCATATCCATATGCACTTGCATTGCACTCTCTTGATATTTAATAAGATGGCCATAGGGTGGTTTATTTTTTTTTATTTTCTCTCAATTTTGGTGAATAGAATTTTTATTGTATAATTTTTAGGTGAATTGTTGACAACACTAACTCTATTATAATATATGTGATGATGATGATATGATAATATATGATAAAAAAATTTTAATAAACAACAATTTATGCAGAAATTAATGTCCGAATTCCACATACGTGCATAATTATAGTGTCTTAAACTTCCTATACCTAAAACATTTAAAATAAAATTGATTACCTACAAAAATCTTTAAATCTTTAAAAAGATGTTTTTTTGCTTAAACAAAAATTGCACTTGACACTTATTTAATTTTTCACGTTGTTTGTTTTTTTTTTTAATTATTGAACATTTTTTATAAATAACAATTTAAAAGAAAATTATATTAAATATAAAAATAATTTAATAAAAAACAATTTATGCATATCAACAATTAATGTCCGATTCGAATACCACAAACGTGTATAATTATAGTGTACTAAACTTCCACGTGTACACCTAAACATTTAAAATAAAATTGATTTATTCTCTTCATTATCCTTCATAATGACTGAACTCCTTTAAAAGCGGTTAAAGTTAAAACACAGTTAGATTTTACTCTTAAAGACAATTTACATCAATTTACCATTGAATCATAGATTAGAAATTTGTAGATAACTTTAATTAAAAAATTTTATAATGATGAATTAAGGAAGCATATAATACATGATATAACATATTATATGCAATATAATTTAATTATTTTTTTTACTCTTTACATTTCGTCGCCTGAGGAAATCGTTGTTGTATGTAACAAACTATAGGTTTTGGTAATTCAACTTTAAAGTTTTGAAGAGGAATAACTCCTAGACGCTGTGGTAGAATTATTGTGGATGAAATTTTGATCATCAATTGGTATGGGACTGAAGATGCTTAGTCTTAATTTTCAAACTAGTACATTCATTTTCCTTGTAGTGAGACCAATTTCAATTACATAAACAATTGTTGTATGCAGCATTTTTCAGAAAATTGGTGTTGTTCTGTATACATACAACAATTGTTTGCAACATACAACAAATATTTATTTATGACTTATGGTTTTTAAATGTTGTATGTTTAAATAAGAAAAATGTTATTTTTAAAGATTTTATTAAAAATAAAAATAAGACAATGTAATTTTCATACAAATTTATTAGAAATAAAATATAACAAAAAAATAACAAATTAAAAATTTCAAAACAAGTTCATTATCAAAACCAAAAAAAAACAATAACTAATAAATATTTATCACATTACTTCATTTTAAACTTAAAAAATATAAAAAATTAAATAAAATAATCGCATTAGTAGATTTAGCGTATTTCGATTTTATTCTTTTAATATTTTTAAGTAAAAATCTCTGTCACAATTGGATTGCAGATAAGGGATCATACTTTTTAAGTCTTTTTTTTTGTTTAAATCTAATTTTGATAGTGGCAGGATAAATTTTTGTAATGCGTCCACGTTTTTGTATTTTTATATTAACTTTTTTAAAATATTTTTCCTGAAAAGAAGTCTTATGAGCTATTTAAAAAAGCATTTCTCTATTATAATGAAAAGATTTGACTTTAGTATACGGAATTTGTTGGAAACATAATTCTGCGAATTTTTTTGTATAATTGTTAAAATCATTTTAGATCATTTGCAATACCTTTAATTTAACATTTTCAAAATTTATTTTTATTAGTAACCGTATTAAAAATAGCTGGCTCGGAATTTCTAAGTATCTTAAATATTTTACGATAGTACTATGCACGCAATCTACCTACCAAAGGGATCATACTTTTTAAGTCTTTTTTTTTGTTTAAATCTAATTTTGATAGTGGCAGGATAAATTTTTGTAATGCGTCCACGTTTTTGTATTTTTATATTAACTTTTTTAAAATATTTTTCCTGAAAAGAAGTCTTATGAGCTATTTAAAAAAGCATTTCTCTATTATAATGAAAAGATTTGACTTTAGTATACGGAATTTGTTGGAAACATAATTCTGCGGATTTTTTTGTATAATTTTTAAAATCATTTTAGATCATTTGCAATACCTTTAATTTAACATTTTCAAAATTTATTTTTATTAGTAACCGTATTAAAAAAAGCTGGCTCGGAATTTCTAAGTATCTTAAATATTTTTCGATAGTACTATGCACGCAATCTACCTGCACCATTGAGTGTCCTGGCTCTGGATACTTTTGCACTATTTCTTCAATTAACGGATTATAATTCAAAAACTGCAATATAGCTAAAGATGTTTGTTGATTTCTATTTTGTGGAGTGCAAGAGTCGCTCCACAGAATTATCTTCCGTAATTCTGGATGGTTCTTGACAACACTTTTTAAAATTTTTATCAAGGCACTTGCAATCACATTACCAGATCTACCACTGCAACTTTAATTCCAAATTGAACAGTAAGTTATTTTAAATTTATTTGACTCAATTAAAGTTCCCGTTAAGTTGTATACGTTCAATTTACGTTTATAATAAAAATTAGATGCATACATTTTTGGTAAAGAAAAAACGTTTTGTAAATCGTAGCATATTACTGCTACATTTTCATCTATATTTTCACTATCCAAATCACGTTCCACGTTAGTAAAACGTTTTTCCTCTATATGCTTTTTATAAAAGTCTTCTTTTATCTTTGTATTTCTTTGCTTATTAACATCATATAATGAACATTTATCGCAACGGTCTTTTTTAGGGATGTGAAATGATAAATTAAAATATTTATTAAATATATATCTCTATAAATATTTAAACTAACTGGTTCCGAAATAGTCTGCGTAAGGTAAAGCGAATACATTTTTTGTACATTTAGATGACTTTCTAAATATTTTCTGGAAGTAGTAGATCTACAGTAATGTGAAACAACTGTAGGAAAAGACGAGATGTGTTGCTTCACTTCATTTTTTTTGTCTTCATGTACTGTCTTTCTACCTCTAGTTTCAGAGTTTGATTTAAGAACTCCATTGTCACTAATTTTTTTATTGAAAAAATAATAAATCTTTCTATCTGTTATTCCTCAAGTATTCAAGAAATATTTCTTACATACTTGGTAAGTTCTTGATTCAACTTTAAAGTAATAATGATACGATTTTTTTTGTGCTCTAATTGAATTTCAACACATTTCCTTCTTCGATTTATATCGACTGGCTTTACAAAATTCCCATAAAATAATTGTTTTTCATTATGGCTTAAATTCCAAAAATCTTTGTGTATTTTTAATCTTTCATTTTCACTAATATAATCGGTGCATAAATAAAAACAAGTTGCTCCACACGGTGGACCCAAACTTTTAGCTGGCCTTTTTTTTCCTTTTCGGTCCAGATACTCCACTCCCTGTTCTCGAAGTCGCTTTCTTACATTTTGCTTCCACAATTTCGGATTCCTAAACCGCTTTCTCGTCGGGGTAGAACTTTCACCGCATGCTGAAAATATTGGATTTTTTAACGCTTTAATTAAGTCTCACTAATAAAATAAAAATGTATTTAAGAGAAACTTTTGATGTTTTGGAAAATCTTAGTGAGTTTCATGTTCGGGCATTACCATCAAATTATACGACTTGTACGTATACTTATATTAAAGTATACGTACAAGTCGTATAATTTGATGGTAATGCCCAAACATGATACTCCTTAAGATTTTCCAAAACATCAAAAGTTTCAACTGCATTTTCATAGAAAGTTTTAATATCAAATGTCGGGTCTACATTTTCATTATCTGACGAAAAATCACCCTTACTACTTGACAAAATTTCTTCCATCATTCTAAGAATGTGTTTAAAATATATGTTTATTAAATTTATATTTATGTAAAAACATTTTAATTTATTATTTTATTATGTATTAATAATTAATTTATTTCAAATACTAACAATGCCAATTCTTCTGGCAATTCTGCATACGGAGAAGACATCCTACTTCCTTCGCAATTTAAATGCAATTGATTTAAAAAACAAAATAATTGTTACTTATATTATATAAACACATACAACAATTGTTTGGTTAAGAAAAATATGCAAATTTTGTATGTGCTACAAAAAATTGAACATACAACAATAATTTACTGTAAAACGTTTTTCATGTTTTTGCATGAAAATTTATTGTATGTAACAAAAATTTTTAACATACAACAAAAAGCATACTTAATCGGTTAGAAATCGTTACATACAACAAAATACATGCTCCATATCACGAAAACGGTTAGAAAGGCGAGAATAGCACCATTCGAAAGTGGAGGTCGAAAAGCATAAAAATAGTATAAAAAATAAAATTGACAAATTTTTACATACAACATCGATTTTCTCAGGCGACGATTTAGAGTGTAGTGTATTGTCAGTATTGTGTATTAATGAGAATCAATATATTTTGTAGTGGTATATATATAAAAAAATGCATTAGGTATAAAGTGGGAAAGTATGAGTGGGGTAGCTTTTTTTTTAATATTTTTATTTTCTCTCCTTTTTTGTGAATAGGTTGAATCATATAAAAAATTGCATTAGGTATAAAGTAGGAAGATGGGTGGGGTAGTTTTTTTTTTAACTTTTTATTTTCTCTCAATTTTGCTGAATAGAATTTTTATTGTATTAATCGTATAATTTTGACGTGAATTGCTGACAACTAACTCTATTATAATATATGATTTTTAGTTTCACCTTCAGGAGCAAGAATAAGTAAATTATTGGATAAACCCACTATTGAGCAAGAAATATAAAGTTGTTGATGGGGAAAACATGGTGATCTTAAATCGAAATTGCAATCATTTAAAGCGAAAAAGCAAATCTGTGGGAATGACTGATAAATTTAGTTTGATCGTATGAAAATCCGAGTTAAGAGGGGACATTTTAATGATTTTACTATTTCGTTTAAAAACATAAAAAACCACACATCATAAAAGAAATAAAAAAAATAACACAGATATAACATAATATATCTGTGTTATTTTTTTTATTGTGGTTTGTAAAAGAGGTGTGGCTGTTTATATTTTTAATATCAATTAGTAAGACCGTAAAAATGTCCCATCTCAACTATGGTCTTCATACGATCAAACTACTTTCGTGTATCTTTATATATTAACGATTTTTGATCTAACTATGCAGTTCCAATAGTGTGTAAATTGGTTTTTTAAGCAAATTTTTAATTTCAAACAAAAATTATAACTACAACACAAAACAATAAGCACATTGAAATAATTTTTTTTCTGTTTTTTTTCCCCATTTTTATTTACATCTGTCTTAATATAAGACACCTAGTAACTTTTCTTACATTTTGGGTCGAGTATAACTATACAATCATTTTGTAATTAATTTTTTCTAAAAATCATACCACATTTCAGCAGATAAAATCATTTCACATTGTTAATTTATAATTGTTTTGTAAAGAAGCAGCTTGTTGTTCATTGTCAATCTAGATTTATTTCCCAAAAGCCACTGTAGTTGTCCGGATTTTATTTGATTCCGTTTGTGGATTATGTGGTTCTTCCATGTCAATTTATTGGCAATGTGCATCCCTAGGTATTTAGCTTGATTTTCGATTTTTATTTCTTTATTATTTATCCTTATTGGTTCAGGCTCGTATCGAGTTCTTGTTGTATATATAACTTGAGTACTTAGTTTTATCTTCATTAATTTGGATATTCCAAGTTTTGAACCAAGTCATTGTTTTATTCATAATTTTTTGTACCTGTTTAGTAGCTGTTTTTAAACAGTCATGTGAAGCAAGTAGAACAGCTACTAATAATGTATTCTGTTTTCTTGGTATTGGAATATCGGTTGTATACAGGGGATATAAAACTAGACCCAATACACTGCCTTGCGGTATTCGGCTTCTATTTTACTTATATTTGAACATTCAGACTTGTATTTAACAAAGAAATAACGATCACTTAAATAGCTTTTTATAATTAGGTAATATCCCTTTGACAAAAAGTTTCTGAGTTTATGTAGTAGGCCTTCGTGCCAGACTTTGTCGAACGCTTTTGCCACATCTAAGAAGATACCAACACAAAATTTTTTATCATCCAGGTCCATAGCTATTTTATTTATCACTATATGGACTTGTTGTCGCCGGAATCCAAATTGGTGATTCGGTATTAGATTTTTTTGTACTAATATTGGTTCTAGTGGATCAAAAAATAGTTTTTCGAATATTTTTGAGAGAATAGGGAAGAGACTAATTTGTCAGTACGATGTTGCTAATGTAGCATCTTTTCCAGGTTTAAGTATTGGTATGATTTGGGCTTCCTTCCAGACTTTAGGAAATTCTTTCAACCTAAATGTAGCATTGAATATATTTCTTAGAAATTCAATTGCTTTTTCAGGCAGCTCCTTCATTATTTTACCTGTCAGTAAGTCATATCCGATAGATTTTTTATGTTTTATTCTCTTTTTGATGCATAATTTTATTTCTTCTGTAGTGATACATTTAATGTTAACTTCATTATTTTCATAGTCAGTTATACCTAAAACAAGTTTCATACTAATGTAAAAATAAACAATTATGTAGTTGCCAAAAATACTTCTTATTACAATTACAACGCAACAAGCAATTTTTAACTTCAACGATACAAATTCGTATTCCCTTACAGCCAACCAATGGTTAGCTTAATAAAAAAGAAACATCAAAACTTTCCTTTCCAAATTAAAAATGAAGAAAGCCTAAGAGTTTCCCAAATTCTCGGACAACGTCGGATAACTCTGCTAGTAGCATAGAGCAATCATATAAATAGATTGCTAGTTACTTTTTCAAATATAAAAATTTTGTGTTCATTCAAAAGAATATTACTCAATTTTTGACTGGTTATAAGTTGAGCGCAATGTATTTTGTACTCATAAATAAAAAAATGTTGTGTACCTACTACCGATCCACATTTGTCTCCAGTGCTCAGGTGCTTACAATTATTGATTTTTATAGCATTTAATAGTTGTTTACTTTTGCTATTTGTGATTTTGGATCCCCATTGTGTGTATTTTGAATTGAAATCTCCCCCTACAATTTATCGGTTTCCTAAGCTCTTGATATAATGATCATATTGTGCCATCTTGATGTTATGTTTAGGAGGACAGTAGAGAGACGATATAACCATAGGCTCATCTATGTCTTCAATTTGTATTAAAGTTGCTTGTATATGTTCCTTTTTATATTCTTGTAGTATATTGTACTTAATTTTTTTGTTAATTATAATAGCTGTCCCACCATGTGCCTTCTCGTCTGGGTGGTTTGTATGGTGTATATTATAGCCATGTATTTTTAGGTAAGTTTTATTGGTAAAATGGCTTTCGAAAATTAATAATACCTCAATGTGATTTTGGTATATAAATTGCTTTAACTCAAGCGCATGTTGGATTAGTCCGTTTGCATTCCATATTGCCATTTTTATTATAGGTTTATTTGTCATTTATTTTTGATACTAGTACAGTGATTATGTTTATCATGATTGTCATTTGGGTAATGATTTGCCTCATCATTTCTTTTAGCTCTAGAAAGTCTTTGTCCGGAGTTGACGAACTAGTTTCTTTGGTGCTGGACGTTAAATTTTGAGCAGCTGCTTCTGCGAATGATTTTCCAGAGACAACAGAATTGTCATAAATTATTTTATTGTTGATTGCATTGTCTAGTACTATTTCCTTGTGTCGTAATGTTGGAAAGCGTTGTATTCTTAGTTCTTTGTATACATATTTCGCATCCATTGTAGTTAGCAGTGTGATTTCCGTTGCAGAGAGCACACTTAATTGTTTCGGCAGTGAGACCACAGGACAGCTGAATGTTTTGTGTTTTCCTGCACATTTTACACATATAGGCTACTTAGAACAATATTTTTTTGTATGTCCATATTTTTGGCAGTTTACACATTGTGGTTAACCATTGCCGCATTTGTATCTTTGGCGCCCTTGGGCAATATACATTAACGCGCCTCAAAATTCGCAATAAAAATTAAGAAGTACAAATATACAATAAAAACTAATTATCTGTTGCTTTTGTTAATTTATTGATTTAATAAGAACTAAAAATGTCAGTGGAATACGCATTAATTAAATACAATTTTGTTTTTCGTCAGCAAAATAATCAATTACATCAGAATAATCTATATTTGGTGTAAAATCTGTTTCTATTGAAAATATTGCTAATGCGTATAAGGGTTGTTCCTTTATAGATCTTAAACAGGTTTTCAATCTTTTCAATAACGAAAAACTGCGTTCCGCAGAGCGGTTACTTAAATGTGTGCACACAAATATTCTTAAGATTATATTTATATTTGGAAAAACAGTTTCTAATTTTTTGCTATATATCAATTTACTGAACTCTAATATCGAATTTTCAGAAATTTAATTAGATTTCAAATATGATCCCAAGTGCACACATTCTTCCATAAAACATTCATCTAAATAGTTCTTGTATATCTGGTATCAATTTTCTGCATTTTCTAATATTAATGTAAGTTGGTATTTCGTTAAATTGTTCAAAAATTCTAAATTTTTGTAAACAAATTCATAAGCTTCAAGCCTCTTTTTCCGTTCTTCACTAAGACATGAAATTATAACATTAAATATTTTGGTTTTAAAATTGTGATTGCTATGTAATTCCGATTCTAAAGTTGTTTCATCATGAAACATTTTCCGTTTTCTCCCTCATTTTCTTTCAAATTGTTTAACAAAAGATATTTCTTTGGCTTTAAGTTCATAGTTTTGATATAAATTTGACATTGAATTTACAAATTTAATCAATGATTTGTATTGCTCAACAACAATCGATAAATCATTTTCAATGGATTGTAACCCTAAGCTAGTAGCATTGAAACGTTCTAAAAATAGAGTTCCAAAATGTCATCATAAAAGCACATTCGAGACGATTCATTTGATTGTTAATATTTTGACCTTGACTTCTAACTTGACAAAATACTGTTTCATTTTCTGATACTTTTTTTAAAGCTTTAGATATTACCGCCAAATTTTCATACAGAGCTTTGCATGCATCATACCGACAAGACCATTTTGTTTCGGAAATATTTTTTATGGTTCGCCCTTTTAAAGTAGTAGTTAATACAAACCAACGACTTGTTGAAGAAGAAATGAAATTAAATAATTCTTGTAAAAAATTTAAAAAGAAAGCTGTCTCTCGGCAAAAATCTGCCGCAAGTATGATTTTAGTTTTTCTGTTTTGTTTTAATTTTTGTATTTTTTTCTTATATTAAAGAATTTTTATGAATTTTTAAAAAATGTCTGTCGGTACTTGAAATTTATTTTAATATATGTAGCGGCATCTACTCGGAAATAACCATCGTTAGACATCTCTATATTAGTCTAGGATACTACTGATAAATAATGTTAATGTATATTATATTCATATTATTATCTTGTTTAATTCTGATTTTCTATTAGATAATTTAATTATAATTATCAATAATTATAAAATTAATTTTGATTATGTAAAAAAAATTATGCTTGATAAAATTTTCCAAAGAAAATCAAATTGCAAGCGCCCTTTTTCGGTTGGCGCCCCTAGGCATTTGCCTAGGTTTGCGTCCTTGGGTATAACCTTTTTTTTATGAGGTGGTTCAAATACTATCTTGTATTGGAGTAAAGAGGTTACATCATAAATATTTTTATTGTTTGAAGCATTTTCTAATTCGATCATAAATAGTGGTAATGGCTTCTTAGTTTTTCGATCTAATGCATTACTAATGTAAGTTACTTTGTGGCCTAGGTTAGCTAATTCTTCTTTAATGGTATCATGCTCTGCTGAGTTTTGTATCTTAATACAACCCTAAATCCCCTTAGTTCTTTAGGTTTATAAGTGTAGGACTGCGTATTTTTTTCTTTTAGCATTTTAGTTATATTTCTATAGCTTCCAATATCGTTTGATTGAATTTTCACTTCGTTACTATTTAATATTTTTAGGTCGTACTGACATTTCGCAACATTATTCAGAGCTTTTGTCAGTGTTTCCAGAAATTTCATCCCTTCGACTTATATTGGAGGAGGCTTTGGAACTTTTGGATCTTCAGTTTTGTTCTCAGGTTTCTGTATTATTATTATGAATAATTCCCATTTCATCATTATATTCATCATCCGACTTAAGTAAGTATGTTGAAAGGATTTCACGAAATAGTTGTAGTGGGTTTATTTAGTCAATATGTATGTTTTTGGGAGTTTTTTTTTTTTGATTTAAACTTTTTTATATCTCGAGGTGGAGTTGTTAATTTTTCAGGAGATCCTCGATTCCTTTTTAGTCGTAATTTTTTGTTTTCACTTACCGCTGTTATGACAGTATTTACTTTTTTTATTGGAGTTGTTTTGATGTAGTTCGAGTTAACTGTTGTTGTTGTTGGTAATGGTAATGTACTAGTCGATTTAGTGGTTATATATTTTGATAATACTATCGAGTTGGTTGGATCCGTTACAGTTGTTGTAGTGATTGATGTAATCTGGTTCTTTATTGGTGGTAAAGCTGTTTCTGTATCATTTCGCCCTACTGGGGGCTATTTTACGAAACTCATATATTAGTAAGAAATTTTTTTGATTTTTATGAAAATAAATTTCAATATTTTGTAATTTTGCCGGCTTTGTTGATTCAATTAGTTAGTACCACGATGGTAACACTAATTTTTCTTGATTATAATTGTCAACTTCTGTTAATGACAGTTTCGACTTTTATTTCAGTGTTATAGATTATTTTGAAACGTAAACAATGTAACTTTCACTCTTTTTTTACGCGCGTGTTTTTCATTATTTTGCGGTTTAAAATTATTACAACACTACTGAAAATAACTCATACTAGTAGAAAGAGAAGAAAAAAAAATACCTCTTACTTTCGCAAGAGTTCGACATGAATGAAAGTAATTGAAGAAATATAAACTTATAAATTATTTATTACTTTCTTAATTTTATCAAAGAACATATAATAGAACTTATTTTATTTAAAATTTGCTTGAAAATTTTTTCATATGAGGGTCGTCTCAAGTTACCCACATAGAATTTTTTTAGCCGTTTATTGGTTTGAGTCTTCATAGACATAATGAGCCCCGTACCTTCCTTTTCAGATTTTTAATGACACCCGTCACGTTAAAACTAGTCCGACTGAGTAACCATTAATTTATTGCTTGTGTTATTTTCTTAAAGAAGAAGCTTACGAAATTCTCAAGTTGACTCAACGTTAACGCGACACTCCGTACAAGCACAATGCTTTGTTGCATATCTTTTTATTTCTTTTGTTATGTAAGGAATATTTAGATCTTTGTGCAAGTCACTATACCAAAGGGGCATTTACCATGTTGCGCAACACTTTATTTTGGAATTTTTGCGTACAAAGTACATGTGTTTGTTTGACACATCCCCACATTTGTATGCCGTACAACCGTATTGGTTTGATTATCTAATTATATAACAATACCTTGTTATGTATAGGTAATTTTGAATTTCGACACCTAAGAGCCAGTACATTTCTCTATATTTATTATCAAGCTAATTTTTTTTCTTTTTCTAATTTATTTGTAGGCTTGTCAATATTAGATCCTACTGCCATCAACGCAGTATGGTCAGGGAATGTAAATACAGTTATATATTCCATTTATGATAAATCATTGGTGTAGAGCAAACAGTATGGGACCCAGAATCCTACCTTGAGGCACATCTGTTGTAATATTTATTTATTCATTTATTTAGTTAATTTAAATATTTATAATTATATAATTCAGTATTGTACAATATACTTAATTTGTATTATTACATAAATTTATCTTTAACATATTCTATTAATTTATTTTTAAATACATTTGTATTAGTTTCACTACTTATTTCATAAGGCAAATTATTGAAAAGTTTTAAACCATTGTACAAAAGCATATTCTTAGTTTTTTCCTTTCTAAATAAAGTTATATAATCTAAAACAATTAACATTTCTTAAGTTATAATTATGAATATCAGATACATAAACTAGACGATCACATAAATGATTTACATATTTATCAATTTTCATTTTGTGGACAATTACTAATACATTCATTAAAGTTCTTTGATTGATATTTAACCGTTTTAAAGCATTTGTTTAAGTTAATATAATGCTTAATATAAAATTTAATAAAAATATGTAATTTTTGTATCTTAATAATATATAATCTAAAATTTAAAATTTAACATATTTAAGATTCATTTAAGTTTTTATAATTTATTATTCAAGATTTCTTGTATTTTATTCTGTTTTTATTTTTTTTAATGCTTTTATTTTTGGCATAATACTTTTAATTTCTCAGAACAATTACCCAATAGATATTTATAAAACAGAGTGCCTGCTCCTACATTTCGACGGTAACTCAGCGATGTTAGGTGCTGTGTAACATCTCCATCATTAACAATTTTGATGGCTCGCTTTTGTACTTTATCTAATTACGGGAGAGTACTGTTGGGTGCACCGCCCCAAATACGAAGGTTGATGGTGTAAGATATTTTTTACTTTGCTTAAGAATCCCAAACATTTCGCGGCATCTTTTGCAATTGCAAAAATGTGGTTCTGCCACGAAAGTTTGTTGTTTATCTCCATTCCAAGAATTCTTAAGGTTTCGGAGTTTTCAATATTTACATTATCAAAAAGGATATTTAGTAATGAAGGTCTTTGCTTTGTTGATATTAGGCAGCTCTGGGTTTTTGAAGCGTGAAATTTTACCCTATTTACACTTCCCCAAGCTTGAATTTTTTGGAGATAGCTGTTTAGAGATCGATCGATGTTATTTCGTTCTCTATTTACGGAAGTCTGGGTCACTTCAGCAGCTTTCTCAAAAAAATACAAGGAATCAAAGGTGCAAAGCTATGTATATAAGCTATGCATCAGCAAAACTATGTATATGATTTGAAGACGTGGATAGGTGATCATTTATAAAGATTATAAATAATGTTGGAGAAAGAACTGAGCCTTGAGGGACACCAGCATTGATATTGAATTTTTGGGACATAAACCCATCCAAAACAATTTGTATTGAACGGTTTGAAAGGAAACTTTCAATCCACGTATTGAGTAAGTTTCCTAAACCATTTGCTTCTAGTTTTTTTAGTAATGCGTACCAAACGCGATCAAAAGCTTTGGAGATATTTAGAGCAACAACTTTTGCTTCACCGTATTTTTCTATGCATTGGTGGCATTTTTCAGTCAAAAAGGTCAAAAGATCAACAGTTGACAGAGATTGGCAATCGCTTATAAGATGATTGCTTTTTTGATATGTTTTTAACTGGAAATAAATTATAGTTTCCATGACCTTTGATATTACTGTTAAAGCAATTGGCCGGTAGTTTGAAGGATTTCTAAGGTCAACCTATTTTGGGATTGGCTGGACATGAGATATTTTCCATGAGGATGGGTAAATACCAGAAACATATGATTTGTGGAAAAGTTTGATCAGCGGTCTGGCTAGGGTGTTTGCACAATTTTTTAGTACTAATGGAGGAATGTTGTCAGGCCCGGTAGATTTGTTGGAATTTAGAACTTTTGCAACAACTCGAGGATGGAAGTAAACTCTTTTAAGTGAGCATTGAGTTTGTTCAAAGGCAGGTGGAGTAGCTGTTGTTGCTGGTAATGTAGAATTTGCTGCAAAAATTTTTGCAAGCAGGTCTGCCTTGAGTTCGGGATCTGAAATAACAGCATTGTTATCAATCAGCGGAGGTGTTATTGATGATGAAAAGTTTTTTTTGACTATTTTAGTAAACGATCAAAAATGTTTACTACCTTTTGAGTAGTGAATAATTTGTTGTCTTAGGCGACTATCATATTGGAATTTTTGCTGTTTTAATACTCGTTTACAGTTTTTCTAGCCTGTTTATAAGCTATCCGGTTGCTTTCACTCGGTATGTTCTTGTAGGAATAGAAAGCTTTCTTTTTGCTTTTGACTGCTTGCTTGCATATATCATTGAACCAATTATATTTTTGAGTTGGTTTAGCACTTTTAAGTTTACTTGGAATGAAAAGCTGCATTCCGAAAACTATAGTACTAGTTAATGCATTTGCAGTGAGATTAACATTTCTGTGACGAAAGATAATATTCCAATCAAAATTTTTGAAGAAACTGTTTTAAACCATTCCAATTGGCTTTATCGAATTGCCATATTTTTCGTTTGGGCGGAATTTTCTGATTGGTAGAATTAGAAGCTATGAAGCGCGAGGTAATAATGCAGTGGTCAGAGTTGCCTATAGGACTATTTACAGAAATGCTGTATTTTTCCGGATGTAACGTTAGAAATAAGTTCAGAGTATAAGCACTTGGTAGCAGTATGGTTTGAACAATCTGGAATACGAGTAAGTTCTTTTACCAATTGGGTTAATTGGTCAAGGGAGCTGAAAAGCTCTACATATCTACCTTCTGGCGTAGTTTGTGCTGAGTATTGAAGCCAATTTTTGTTGTGGACATTGAAATCACCCGCGATTGTGATTTCTGTTTGAGGATAGTCCTGAAGAATGCTATTAATAGAATCTGATAATTTATCAAATTCTATAGTAGAATCATTGTTCGAAATTTGGACTTCTATACAAAAAACAAAAGTGTATGATATGGCTTCCTATAAGAAATTTTACCCAAATGTTGTTGAATTCCGGATTGGAGCTATTATTATATTTATTCAGAATTTGGTAAGCCACATCATTGCGGACATACAAGGCAATCCCTTTACGAGGCCTAAAAAAAGACTCAAGTTTGTAACCCTTGTTTGTTGTTACGCTAAAACTGGTAGCGTCTGCACTTGAGTTTCATTTAGAGCTAATGCAGATGGATTTTTAGTGGAAAAATGATTTTAAACTCCGAAATAATTTGATTCTAAACCTCTTATATTTGCAAAATCAAGATGGAATTGTTCTTGCATAAATGTACTTAGAAGCGATCAAGAATAAGTGAAACAAAAGAAGAGAACGACTAGAATAAATAAATAAAGTATGGACATATCTTTAAATAACATAATATTGACGCCAATCTTCGATAGAAAATAATAATGATTCTAAATTGGAATCCAAATATCCAATATAATGGGCAAGTTGAATTAATAGATCAAGAAAGTGATCAATTCCAAATCAATACATCATTTCACAAAAAACTTGAAGAAAATCGTATAATCATGAAACTCGAAGAAAGACGTTTGAAGAAATTTACCAACACCATTTAAAACTGTTTTATTTTGACCTGGGGAAAATGAAATGTCACAATAAAAAAACAAAAACGTTTATTGTACACTAATACTATGTTCGCATTTACCGAGTTAACTATGGTTGAGTCCCTAACTAAAGTATAAACATAATCTAAGTGGGATTTGTTTTGTCAACTTAAACTAATTTTTCCTTAAGGGGCGGAAATTGGTACATTTACGTTATCTTTTTACTTTAAGTATCACCCTCATAGTCTTATTCTGTAATAAAATAGGCTACAATTTTTATTGGTATGACTTGCCATACACAAGATAGATGAGCAATATTCAAGATATGATTTTACAATAACTGTATTATACAATATATTTGCACTAGAAAAAGATACTTGTTTACAAATTTTAGAAAAAATATAAATCTTTTTAAAAAATTTTTTTTTACAAATTTAGTCAATCATGCCATGCGTCATGGGTGATGTAGAAACGGATTATTTACGGCAAATGATTTTTTAGGGCGGCATTTTCGAAAAGTGCATAGGGCAGACAAATGGTTAGCGCCGGCCCTGCAAATAGAAAATATTGTGTACTATTTAGGTCAAGTATCTGATCCATGTTTTGCTAACTCTGGTGTACCTCAAGGAAGTTATCTGGGTTCCTTGTTATTTATTATAGCAATTAACGATGTAACTCATATTATTAATAATAGTTGCATTTGAATTTATGTTGGCGACATGAAAATTTATAAAACAATTTTTTTAATTATATAAAACTAGATTTGTAACCGCCATAAATGACGGAAGCAAAATAAATTCTAGCACTTTTTTCCTTCATTATAATTTTCATTTCAAGTTTAAGAAAAATACGTATTTGCTTCCTAATTTATCATACCTTTATTTTTTTATTAGAACGATTACAATAAAAACAGAATATTTGTAGTAAAGTGCAAAATTTTCTATTCTCTAAGGGTCATTTACTCCATCATTTTAGCGACATCTTATTTGCCATCATTGAAAATATATCGTATAATTAAGAATCAAGTTAATCGTGTTAACATTCAATAACTGCGTAAGTTTACTGTTTAGCGTCAAAGTTTGAAAAAACGACGAAGATCTTATTAATATGGTCATTTGTTTTTTGTCATGTATTTATATGGCATTGCCACAATCTATATGTCTGTAATGTCATATTAAATTTAATCTATCGAATAGAAATCGAGTTTCCTTTCACTAATCATTTATATTTATTTTGTAATCGGAAGTCGAAAGCAAGTGATGAAAGATGTAAGTTATTATAGTCGATATATGCAAAATAAATATAAATGATTATGACAATATGAAATAGTTGGAAAATTTAGACTTATCGAATTTATTTCATACTGAATTAGGGTCGAGAAGTTTTAAAAAATCAAACTTATTTCATTTCGTATTTCATTTAACATTTGATCTAACATTTCATTATGAAATAACTGCGATAGATTAAAAATCAAATAAAGTCGAAAAAAAATCAAACTTTATTGTTTACTTTTAAATTATCGAAGTAATTTCAGTCGAATTTTTTTCACAGCGCCAGTAATTGTGTGTTTAGCTAAAAAAAATAATAAAATCAACAAAAAAATGAAAATAATTTTATATGAGTGAGTTACAAAAATTTAAGGTATAATTATAACAAACATGTAGATACACATGTATATTATGTATAATTTTAAGTAATAAGAATAAGGATAGCCTTTAAGTGCATTATGTTTTTTTGTGTTAAATGCTGGTTGCTTTTTGGTTATTATACCATATTAAACTATTGATAAAATTTCTAAATTTAATTCTAAAGAATTATTTGTTTTATTTATATTATTATCATTTTTTTTTCTTATTATTTGTGAAGAAGACTAACATTAAATTAAAAATATATATTTTTCATGCAATGGTATTTTTGGGTTACTATCCCATATCTGTATTTCATTTGACTGAATTTCATTTGACTGCATTTGATTTGCCTGTCTTTTCATTTGGCTGTATTTTCATTTGTTAGTTTTCAATTAACGAGTATCAGAATTACATCTTCTAGGATGTGACTGGTGGAAAGAACTAAGTTCAAAAAATTGAGCAGTCTCCAGCAAAAATAGGTCCGGGTCTCGTCTCACAAACCCTCCAAAAAAATGTTGTTTTTGGTTTTTTTTTTAACATGTCTTTACTACAATGGTTCATAAGCACGATGCAAGCAAGAGGCCTGGGTCCCGAGTGTCAGGACCGAAGACCTTGAAATTTTTGTTTTGTCATCAGTACAATAGTCCTTAGATGTGATGTGATGCAAATAACGTCTTCGTAGCGTGAATTTATTTCTTCCAAATATTCTTGAAATTGACGATGGAATAGTCCACGACTACGAATAACATTAGTAGTTCTAACCACGACATCCGTTACATGATCCATTTTAAATGTTTGACTACATAAGCTTTCTTGAGCCTGTCCAATATCTATTCCAGCTTCAATATTTTTAATTTTCTTATTCCACCAGTAATATATTCAAAACATTATTTAACGATTTATTGATTTTTTAAATTTATTAAATTTTTTAAATTTTTTAAAGAAAATCAATACATGCTCCGTTTAGAAAAAAACAAATGCTGGTTTGGATTTTGCATGTTTTAGAAGGAAACAAAAATGAATACGTATCATGTTTTATTCTTACTAACAATATAGCTCTAAATTTAAAGTCTTTTTTTTATATTTGGAATATTTTACAAATATTTATAAATTATGAGAATAATAAAAAATGAGAATAAAAAGGTAATCAGAAATGAGAAAAAAGTCATCAGAGACATCAAGGCGAAACCAGTATACTTTGTCAAGGCTGATAAAGGCAACGCACTGGTAATTTTAAACAAAGAAGATTACGATAATAGGATGCAGGAGAAGATCACGAACGGACCTTACAGGAAATGAAGAAACGATCCTCTTCAACAGTTCATCAAGCGAGTAGACAGCACTATCAAGGAATGCCGACAAGTAATAGGAGTCAACAAACTTAAGGTCCCCAATCCAGCACTTCCTAGAATTAAAGGACTTCCTAAAATTCACAAACCAGGGAATGAGATGAGAGAAATTGTGACAGCAGATATGTCTCCAACATATAAAATAGCCAAATGGTTAGTGGAGGAGTTTCGTAATATGGATAAGCAGTTCGAAACCCAATCAGTGAAAAACTCTAAGGAACTTGCTCAAGAATTACAATCAATGGGAGGACTTAACGAAGACGAGGTCATGGTCTCTTTTGACGTAAAATCGCTTTTTCCCAGTATCCCAGTCAAAGAGGCTATTATTCTGGTAGAAGAATTGTTACTACAACAAGAAACTGGACCACAGTGGAGGACAAAAGTAAAACAGTACATAAAACTGATCCGGCTTTGCATGGAAGAAAATTATTTCACCTTTAGAGGAAATTTCTACAAGCAATTGAAGGGAGCTCCAATGGGAAATCCCCTTTCTCCATTCATCAGTGAAATTTTCATGGCTAAATTGGAGTCAGATTTAGCAGCAGAAGAACGGTTACCAAGATTTTGGAAAAGATACGTAGATGATATTTTTGCTGTAATAAAGGAAAGGGACTTAGAATCAACCTTAACTACTCTTAACGGGCTCCACAGGAATATACAGTTTACTATCGAAGTAGAAAAAGAAGGCCAACTACCATTCTTAGATCTACTGTTAAGTAAAACAGGAACATCTCTAGAACTAGAGATTTACAGGAAACCTACAGATACTGACAGGGTCATCCCGAATACCTCTAACCACTCCTATCAACATAAGATGGCATCGTTCAACCACATGATCCATCGAATGTTAACACTTCCCATCTCCCAAAAAGGTTTAGTAAAAGAAACTAAACACATATTTGAAATTGCAAGAATAAACGGATATCCGGAAAAAACCATCACGGCCTTACTAAGTAAACGGAAAAGAAGTTTACAACGGAATTCCCTCACTAACCTACTGACTGATCAACAACCCATAAGAAGAGTAGCATTGGAGTTTAGCAAAATTTCTCTCCCACTCAGAACGAAATTAAGAAAACACGGGTTAGATATCGTATATAGCAGTAGAACTAACCAACTCAAGTCTGTTCTAGGTTCAACTAAAGACCCAATCGAACAAATGGAAAAATCAGGTGTATATAAGGTAACTTGCAGTCATTGCAACAAAGTTTATATTGGGCAAACTAGGAGAAACACGCAAACGCGACTCAATGAACACCTGAAAGAAGCAGAACTGGCTAAAAAGAAGAACTCAACAGAGTTCCGATCCAAAGTAGCAGAACACATCATCCAGGAGAATCATAGCATTTCGAAAGAAGACATTGTAATGATAAATTACATTAGAGATTCTAGGAAACTAGATTCAGCTGAAAGCATCGAAATTTACAAAACTAAAAATGACTCACTCCTAAATAAAGACCAAGGCAATGGATATTCTTCTTTATTTAAATTTTTAGTGAAATACAATAAAACAAATAACACCAACCCCACCTGTCACCCTTATATCGGAAAAATTATTTTAAATACCAATAATAAAATAAATAAAAATATTTTTATTCAACCCCCTACCTGTGCTAATTCATTGGATAATAAACAACCATGCAGCTGCGAGAAACATCAAATTGTTACCTGTACGAATAAAATAAATAAGACAATTTTAGATTTCTTTCCTCAGTCGAGTACAAAACACTGAAGAAGTCTGCAAGTAGTAGACGAAATACGCGTATCTGTATGATAAGCATATCAGTAAAATTAAAAGGAAATATTCGACTATTTTCACTGTTATACCAAAATTTTACTCTAACGCTGGAAAACAAGTTTTTATAAAAACTAAAATTATCAGTTTAATATATTTTTTATGTACATTATAAAATAAATTTATGGTTATATTGTAAATTTACTTATAGTTATTTTTTATATAATTATTTTTGTTTAAAAAAAGAAACAAGAACGCATAATTCCTTTTATTTTACTAAAATCTGTATTTTATTTTTACAAATATCGATATTTCGGAAATAATATGTCGCCTTCTTCAGTGTACTTGTGTAATTACGTAATTACATATTATTGCCGAAATATCGATATTTGTAAAAATAGACAAATAAAGATTTTAGTAAAACAAAAGGAATTATGTGTTCTTTCTTTTTTTATTTTAAGAATTTGACTACAAACGACAAACAAAATTTAAATATATTTTTGTTTGTTTTGTCTAATATTTTCATTTTACAATATCCAATTTCAGCAACAACAGTTGAACAACTTAAATTCAGAAAGTTGATTGAGTTTTTTCACAAAATTTTGTCTTTAATTTAAATCTAGGTTTTCATCGTTTTTAATGATATGATATGATTCAGAAATGATATTTATTTTCATTTTAAAGGAATTCATTTTGTAAACAAAATTATTAAACTTATTATTTTTTATTTTTCAAAATATTTTATTTAAGCATTGACTATTTACTAGCATTTATTATAATAAAGACAATTTGTAAAATTTATAAATTGTAAAGTTTAAAGAGAAATAAATACAGAATATAAATATTTTTAGGACTTTTGATAATTTCTTTAATTTTTTCATATTGTTTAACTGAACCTTCTTCAAAATTTAGTAAAATACTATTATTAAATGCTTTAATTTCGAGTTTTTCAGCAATTTCAAGTTGTTCTTGTTGTATTAATTGATGTGGTTGTTGTTGTTCTTTTTCTTGTTCAGCTTTATATCATTTTTCTCATCATCGTTTCCTTCTTCTGGTTCTGATTGGTTAACCTCTGTTGAAGGTGGTGTATCCGATATATTAATATTAGAGTTTGTTCTTTCCTCTATATGACCATTAATACCATAATCCAATTCTGCATCGCCAAGAGAAATTACATCATCATTGTGATTATCTTCATTTTGTTTATTATGTTTGTTAAAATTATCTAATGATTTTTCAGATTCAACTTTACAAATTTTACTATCTACGACAGATTTTTCTAATTCAGAATTTGATATTGTTGTTTAGTTAGAATGTTGATCAAAATTTTGAATATTACCGTTATCAAAAGAGACTTTCTTACTTCCGTGTTCCATTGAAATATTTATTTTTTCTTGAGAAATTAAAGTTGTAGATGATTTTTCTTTTATTGCATCAGATTTCGTAGAATCATTTATTTTATTAATAGATTTATTTGAAGAACTTTTATGAAGAGATCAACTCGTAATTTTTGTTTCTTTGATATCAAATCCGTTTGTAGCTTAAACTTTTTCATTTTCTTTCTCTCTAATTTTGTTAAACAATTATTAAACCCAATTGCTATAAAAATAAAATTTGACTAATATTATTGTTAATTTTGCTTTTTTTTTCTAATTTCAGGCTAACATCAGTCAAAGAGAATTTGAAACTAAATATATTCAATACTTAACAAAAGTTAGAGAACAAAAAATACGTGAACTACGAAATAATAATCAATTCGGAGCTCCAAATGAATTTTATTTTCCAAAACTTTTCCATAGTATTCCACATAACTCGACATATGCTTTAGAGTTAAAAGGAGGAAGAAATAAACGATCCTTAAATGCAGATTTTCACAATTCAGATACTGTTTTTGTAAGATTTTCTATAAAAGATGACGAATACGAATCATCAGATGACATTGAAGAAGCTAACTTGAGATTAATGCTTATCACTAATCCAAAATTAGTAACAAAAATGCAACACATATCACAAAATGATCCCAACTTGCATTTATATTGGCTACAAAACATATATGCTTATCATAATTCATCTTTTGATCAATCAAAGCATATTTTAAGCATAAAGGTATATCAGGTAATAGAACCACATGGGAAAATCTGGTTAGATACTAAAAAAATAGAGATTGATATAAATCGACATTTAAACCGTTGGATTGAATTTGATGTAACTAAAGCGGTTGAAACATGGGTAAATGAAGAACAAGAAAATTTAGGTTTAGAAATTCAATGCGATAGATGTCATCTATATGGTATAAGAATAGTTGATGACAGTTCTAGTTCCGAAAAAAGTTCGATATCAGATATACTAGACTATAATCCTATATTGAATATAATTGGACGTATTGGTGGTATTAGAAGAGAAAAACGTTCACATCAATATCATCATAATACAAACACCGGTTCATCTTTAAATAATGTTGGTAGAAAAAAACGTAAAACAGAATGCTACGAAGGAAATACAAGATGCTGTAGACATTCAATGGAAGTTGTATTTAAAGAGATTAAAGATTTTTCTTTTATAATTCAGCCCAAAATATTTGATGCTGGGTATTGTCGTGGTAGATGTCCACCAAGATATAATCCAGCTCATCATCACGCTGTCTTACAAAGTTTAATATGGAAAAAAGACCGTAGCAAAGCACCTCGACCATGCTGTGCACCATCGAAATTGGTGGAACTGGAAGTATTGCATATTGATGAGAATGATTCAACAAAATTGAAAGTCAGTCGATGGAATGATATGAAAGTAATCGAATGTGCATGTTCGTAGTTCTTCCTTACTTGACACGTTTATTTAATGTCATGTACTTTGCATACTAATACTTATATACAGATGACATTGAACGAAATAATTTTGGGAATGATTTCGACATCATTCAAGTTTTAAAAATAATATCTGTTTTTAAGAAAAATTCTGCAATCATCTGTTTTATTTACATACTTATAGATTAATTATATAATTCAATATTATTATAGAACTATTTAATTCTATAATTTTAAAATTTCATCTTTTTTAAATTTAAATTTAATAAATTGACAGGATAAAACATTTAGAGCATTTTACTGTCGGTTTGGTATCAATTTCTTAGGATCAATGGAATTTTTGTTAAATGCAAAATAAAAAATTTGAATAAATATTAAACAAAAAAATAAACATTATTTTTTATTTCTAATATCAATTATTAAGAGTTTTTAAGCAAATATATTTACACCTATGACTTATAATTTAATTAAACCTTACTTAACCTGAACTTTTCTATTCACAATATATTTTTAAAGGGAAAGTGGGCAAGTAAAACCTTTTTAATCAATTTATTTTTATCCTAAAACTTAAAAACTAACTGAAACATAAAAAAAGAAAAAGAAAGGCAAACTTCTTCTGTGTTTCGTTCAAAATAAAAGAACACCTGCAATGTAGCTTGTGTAAATTGTTTTTGTTATTTCTAGATCTTTGATTTTGTTGTTGGATTGAATTTGGATTTTTTGTTAATTTCAAATTAAATGAAAAATTATTTTTACCATAGATAACTTCGATAGCTTTTGCAAAAAAATGTATTAGACCTTGTGGCTGTAATATAAAAGTTCTTAAATAAAAATTTCACAAATGTATATGCATATATTTTGTAATAGGTATGTATATCTTAATAATCATCTTTGCGAACAAACTTTGTTTTGGGACGTTTGAATATTTAGTTGTTTAGCACATAACTAAATATGAATACACTAAGTGGCATTTCATTATTTTCTATCTTACAAACTTCATAATGTTTCAATTCGTCTTTAATGATCACTGCGCTCCCATCTTGTGTTGCATTGTCCAGATGAAGTGCGTAGTATATTTTATAACCCCGAATCTTCATTTCTTTACAGTTGTGGCATTCACATATCAGGCAAATGTCAATGTTTTTTAGCATCAATAGGGTTTCTAATTCCAATTTTTTGTTAAGAATGCCATTGGAATTCCAAGAGAAGATTTTAATACTATTTTCTATTATCTTAATGTAGTACGCGGTGTTACAGGATACTTTTCAGTATCTTTCTTGCTTTCTAAATTATCCAGTCTTGTACTAATTTTTTCTATCATCACTAAGACTTTTTGCATTGTTTTCCAAACAACGTTATTTTCATTTGATGGAGAACAGTTTTTTCACTTTAACATTTGTTCTTGGTGTTTGATGTGCTTCAGTTTTAAACTGATTGGATTGGTTTGATTGAATCGCCATATTAGCATATAACACCTTTAATTATGTCACTTATCTGATTTTTTTGTTTTTCTTTAGGTTTTATATTTTTTCTTCGTTGGAGTTCTTTGGCTACAATACATCCACGATAGTTTGCTGGGTGGGCCTTTTGACAGTTGTTTAAGTCGATATTAAATTTTTTTCTTATCTTCATTGCTATCGAAGGAAAATATAAATATGTAGTGGAAATGAAACTAACATCTCTTCGTTTTCTTTGATATTTTGCTTCACTCGCCGCGATTATGTTAAAATCCCTTAAGTTCTTCAACTACGTCATCTAATAATCATGATGGATGTAAGCCTCTAGCTATCACTTTGATAAGTCTCGTTAGCTTATTTTCGTAAGTATGTCATTCAAATTTATCTGTATTGATTGCTTTTGTTAAATTTGTGTCATCTGTTTCTTTAGATACGTTTACTTTCCACTGTTTATTGCTAAACCTTAGCTTCATATTTGATATTTTTGTCCACTAGTATATTTCTGATGGGATTGTAATCGTTAATACTACTTAAGATTAGCGGTGGAGTAAACTTCTAGGTCTGCAAAGTCTCTTCAATCGTCGTGAAGTGGCTGATATTATATTTGTTCACCAAATTCTCTCAGGTGCAATTGACTTGGTTGATATTTTAGAACACATGAACTTCAATATCAACTTTCGTTCTCTTAGGCATTCTGTCCTCTTTCGTTTAAAGTTTCATCGCACGGATTATGGAAAGAATGAGCTAATTACAAGAACGTTGCGTAACGTAAACAATAACTCCAATTTCTTCGATTTTCACATTAGTAAGTCCAAACTGAAGTAGTAGTATATATATATACACAAGTGTATATTAATTATGTTTATTTTTATTATTATTATTTTTGTGCCTTTAGACTAATTGCGTTTTGCATGTGTTGTATTTTTATATATGTATGTGTATATACACATTTTTATTATTTTTTTTTCTTTTTCTTTCTTTTTCTTGTATTTTTTTTTAATTTCTTTAGGTTATACCTAAATAAATTGACTAAAGCTTCTTCGGCATAATTTAAAATTGCAAAATTTTGATTTAGAATATCTTAACATATTGGAAGATAGTCTAAGTCTATGATATAATTTTTTAATTTATTGAAGATTTTAAATTGCTTCAACTTTTGACTTGTGAGTATATTGTTTATTGATTTTTGTTCTTTGATTTGCCTTGACATGTTGGAAGGCAAATCAAAGTTACTAGATTTTTAAACATTTTTTCTGTTTACGGATTTTATTTTTGTTTCTGTTTTTAATATTCTATCAATTTATTACTAATTACTGATTTCCTTAATCGTGTTTACTAATTCCCCTTTTTTTGTTTTGCTTGTATTCTTTTTTGAATAAAATTAAAATATAAAATTAAAAAATAATATTAAATATTAAAGTTTAATTAATGAAAGTTCATTGAGTGTATGCTCGTCACAGTATTACATACTGAATACTTTAATTTATTAAAATCTTTCTATACTTTTAATAAGAAGAGATTTATTCTTCCAAGCACTGTGATGACCTTGTATACGACACTCCTAGTCATATGCTAAATAATAATAATAATAAGAATGGTGACTCCCCACGTGCGCGGTACGGGATGGGTAATTGGTCGTTGGGACATTATTATTATTATTATAATTATTTTGTAATATTCAAATTATAATTTTGATTTTCCACTTAATTTTGTTTTTGATTTTTTTCTTTTGCTGAATAATTTTTTGTTTCATCTTTATTGTTTTTCATCTCTTCAGTTTCATCAGATACGTGTATGACTTCTGGTGATGATTCAGCTTTCCTTTTTTTGCTTTTGTTGCCTTTTTTTACTTGTTTTTATTATCCAGTCTGTCTCTCAACTTAGTTTTATAGTTTTCTCAAAAGCCCAGTTTACTTCGCTATTTAGATGCTCTTCATCTGTAAAATATTTTTCTTTATCAGAATTTTTACTAGATGAATTATTAAGAATCACCTTTTTACTTGACTTTTGATCATTCCTTAACTTTTCATTGTCAGCTTTAAGTAATGCGATTTCTTTTTTCAATTCTAGCACAATATCTCAATTTGAGTTAATTTTGTGCGAAGCTTCTCGTTTTCATCCGGATGACTTGAAATATTTACGTTATTTGTGTTTTCGTCCAGATGACTTGGAATATTTCTATTAGCAATAAATGGTCCTCCCCAAAATCCTTACAGAGTTTCAAAATCAAATCTCTTTACAGAGTGGATTTTCCAATATAACTGGGCTGCCACCTGGTAATTTGTTTTTTGTTTTTTCCATTGTCATAAGTAGTTTTTTCCCCTTACCAGGTGCTTAATTGTGTAAGACATTCGCATCGCAAATATTTGCGAATTTAAGTTGTGATGCGAAAATCAATTGGTACTGTGTATCGCATTCGAAAATAGTGCTACCATTGTAAATTTTTAAATTGAAGTTTGTAATTTCATAGTAAAATTTTACTTTCAAATCAATTTTAATGTTTAATATTAATATTAAAAATAAAATGAATGCATATGCAGTTTTAATAATTTTTTTAACTATTTATTTTAGCGATAGGGAAGAAGAAAAAATAAAATCATGTATTAATTTATTATTTTTTTTAAAATTTAACTAAAAGCGTCAACTATTTTTCAATCGCCAAAATTTGGTCGTAACGTTTCAAGCTTACACAATACCAAAATATGTCGTACCAATTTTGAAAAGATTAAAACAAAATAAAAATGGTCGAAACAAAATTATGCAATGCCACTTTTTGAAAATAGTCGAAACAAAACGACGTTTCAAATTACACAATGCCACCCCAGTGTCCTCCGCGACCATGTATACTCTTGCATTTCTGTAGCGGGGACAGGCCTCGAAAATGTGCTGAATACTGACTGGCGTCTGACCATCACAGGAACATGTGGGTATACTTCTGGTCGGTCCGTCAAATAAATACTTATGCGTCAGTCGCGAATGTCCTATCCTCAGTCTTGTAATTATACATCCGTTCTTTCGGCTTACAGAATCAATCCTTTTCCAGGGTGCAGTTGACCTTTTTATTTGTTTTAATTTATTAGTAGTGGGTTCGTTATTCAATCTAGTTTCATATGCGTGTGAAACCTTTCTTTTAATCAGCCCTCTATAATTGTCGACTACCATCAACTGCTGGGAATCAGGATCCATATCTGTAGCATTTTTAGCAAGTTTATCAGCTTGCTCATTGCCAGTGATATTGGTGTGGCCTGGTAGCCAAAAGATAACGATTTAGCTTTCTGTTTGGTGTATAAGCTCCTGGATCCTTAGAATAGTTGAATGTGTTGCGATGAGTGATAAAATACCTTGTATACTACTCAGGGAATCGGCACAAAATATGTACTTTCCCTTTGGTTGAATTAACGACACATATTCGATTGCTTTCATTATGGCATACGGTTCTGCTGAGAAGATACTGGTTTCATCCTTTAGTCGAAAGGAGAATTTGTCTTGCCTGCATTTAAAGGCTCATCCACATTTATAATTGTTGTTCGAGACGAGTATTGTAGATCCGTCTGTGTATA
Source organism: Argyra leucocephala (assembly GCA_963942445.1). Lineage (NCBI taxonomy): Eukaryota > Metazoa > Arthropoda > Insecta > Diptera > Dolichopodidae > Argyra > Argyra leucocephala. The sequence continues at coordinate 65,634,492 of OZ012679.1, forward strand.
TTTGCGTATAGTTTTTGTATTTGACGTTTAGTTTATTCAGCACAAGTTGTTTGTATTGTTCGGGTAATGTTTTGTTTTTATGATAAGCAGCTAGCTCTTATCGATCGTCGGTCTTTTCAATACCCAAGGTGGAACTTTATGCCTGATTTTGGTGTCGAAATCGTACAGAGTTGCTCCGTGATGTTCGAGCGTGAACTTTATCTGAACTGAGAGAGGTTGGTGCCGTGGAGGCTTATGTTTTAGACGATTATATATTTGAATATCAAAGACCAACTCTCTTAGAGGGTGATTTTCCATCCCACATACCTTTAAACCATATATAGCTGTACCCAGCTCCCTTCTGAGATCTAAAGGGAGCTGTCCAGCGTCATTTAATATACTTGAGATGGGGCTAGTTCTAAATGTACCGGTGGCAAGTCTGGTGCCTGTGTTAAGGATAGTTTCATATTTTTTTTTTTTTTTATTTATTTTATTTTTATTTCATTGTTTAATTAAAATATTATAACTGTTCTATATACAAGTGGTTTTTAATATAAAAATTTTTTTTTTAATTTAAAAAGATTTAAGAGAATAAATAAAAAAAATACAAATTAACATAATTTATAAATTACACAATTAACAAAATTAACAAATTTAAGTAAGTGTAATTATTTTAATATAATCATAAGAACAAAAGAAAAAAAGAAACTTATAAAATTGTATTCAAAAATAAAGTTAGAGAGTAAAATATCAATCAAACTTATAATTATATATTAAGAATTATAAAATAACGAAAAGAAAAGTGTTCTACAAAAGCAAAATATTATATACTAAATTAAGCAAACAATAAAAATAAAAGATCGAAATACGAAATTGAATACGAAATATCGAAATACGAATCAAGCGTGGGGCTAGCCAGTGTCAAATCTATGCAGCTGCATGTTTTATGACCCAGATGGAAGTGAGTGGGTTTTCCGTCATTTAAAACAAGCAATGAATATTGGTTAATAATGTCTTCAATCATCTTACCTCTCCTATCCGAAGATGTGGATTCCCAAATAGTGTTGTGGCAGTTGAAGTCTCCCATAAAGAAAAAAGGACTATCGAATTGATTAATTAAATCCTCGGTATCCGTCTTAAGTATTGGCTTCTTACATGGCATATAAACATTGCACACTATAAAGTTAAAAGGATAACTAACCTTCACAGCAATAGCTGGTAGTTGAGTATTAATGCTGTACTCCGCGGAGTGTATGCTGTCTCGTACAAGTATAACTACATCTTCCTGAGCTCTGAACGTGTCCTCAGTATTCCTGCAATACACATTAAAATTTCTTATGTCCGGCTCGTGGCCGTGTTTAAATTTTGTCTTTTGTAAACAAAAAATGAAAGGGTTATACCTGGCACAAAGTAAGTTAAGTTCTCCGTAATAAGCGTATAAACCATTATAGTTCCACTGAATCATGTTATTCATCTTCAAGTGGAATCGTGTCAACGTCTGACGAGCTGGAACAGCTCTCTGCAGACATGATTATTGGGTCTTCCATCTCGGCTGTTGTTTTTTTTGCTTGAATTTTTAATGCCTTCTGCTTCCTTTTAGAAAGATCCTTGGGAACTAAAACCGTTCCTGGTGCTATCTGGAGGACCTTTCTGCTATTACTGCTGGCTTTTTTATTTAGTACTAGCCCCACGAAGCTAGGACCAGCTACAGCCTGTTGAATGCTTTTCAAATTGGGCATTTTCTGTTGTTGTTGTTGTTGCTGTTGTTGTTGTTCATTTTTTTCGCACGAACATTGCCAGTTACATTTTTTAATGTTTGTGGAGGCCGCCTCTGCGTAGCCTGCCTTAGATGGATTGAGTTGATAATACCGTCTGATCGCTTCCCTGCTATCAACTTTCTCTTTAATACTGATGTATTTAATTTCAAATTCCTTTTTATATTTAGGACATCTCCTGTAAAAGGCGTTATGGTCACCTAGGCATTACGGGCGCCGGGTTTGGCCTTGGCACTTTTCCCCTTCACTTGTGTGGGATCTTTCTCCACAATTTCCATATATTTTTTCCTTATTGCATGTCTCTGAATGATGACCATACAATAAGCATTTGCACCTCAATGGGAATAAGCATTTACCATACAATAAGCATCAATAAGCACCTCAATGGGAGCGGTATATACTCCCTCACTGGTATGCTTTAATAGCCTACTTTTACGATGGTAGGCACCACTGACGTTCCGAATGTGATCTGGAAAATCCAGTTTTTGTTTCCTTCCCCTCTACTTTTTTTGTAAATGGTCGGAGTCCAATTACCTTCTGTTCTGACATTTCTAACAGAATCTCGTTTTCTTCTAAGTAGAGAAAATCTGGGCAGAATATTATTCCCCTGGAATTATTAAGTGTGTAATGTTCATACACTTCAAAATTGTACTCAGTTCCAGTCAGAGTAATAAGCTTATCCGCTTGTTTGGCATCTCTTTATTTTTTTTAAAACGGTGCCATCTCGAAGCTTCTTGGCTTCTTCGACTTCACCTGCTATATTGATGATAATTTTTTTAAGCAGGAATGGCGAGAAGTTCCTCATTATCTCGCTGATATCTGTCCTTTTGTTAACGAGATATTTATTGCCATCATTTTTATTTGCTATTGTTTGATTTTTATTTGTTCGTATATTTAAGCCTCCGAACTGAGGCTGGGGTACGACCCCCATATTTTATATTTGTTTTACTAGATAGTTTTTAAATTTATATTTGATAGAGAAATGAAAGAGAAAAAAAAAACAAATAAAACTAAAACAAAAATTATTTTAAGTTTTAATTTACACCTTTTTTTTGTTCTGTGGTGTATATACCACGTTTTTACAATGTTTTTCTTGATTCTAATATCTAACTGTTCATTTAAATTAAACTTATTATAGAGAGAAAAAAAAATTTTTTTGTTTTGAATTAAAATTGAAATGTTCTTATTTTTAAAAATGCAGCTGCTTAAAATTCTTTACGACTAATGATTACTAAATATTTTTTGTTTTTATGATACTAGTGTTTTATTATATTAAAAATGTGGAAAAAAAAACTTATATTGTTTTTGATTATATGTATTAAGCCCGTGTTTATACCTCTGTGTACAAACTGAAACTAATTAATATATAGTTAATAGATAGTGGATGTGTACTGTCTAGGGCCTGTTACTAACATTTGCCCCCTTTTAAAAAATTCAAATAAAATTATTACCGTTTTTCAAAATTTTGATTTGTTCGTGTATCTGTCATGCAACTCCTAACACAAAATATTGCAATAACCACAGGTACTACAGAGCTGAAAATCTGTATACAGCTATTCTTTAAAAATAAACAAATAAAATTCTTACCATTTTTCAAAATTTTGACTGGCTTGAGGTAGTTGTCATACAACTCCTACCACCCTTTATTACAGAGCTAAAAATTTGTACCCATGTAACATTCCAAAAAAATATTCATTCATTCATTTGAAAATATCACATCTATAGATATGTACTTATGTTTATGAAAAATTAATATTGAAAAACAATATTTTATTGCAAAATTATTTTATGAAAAGTTACGAGATATTTATTGGAATTCACATACATTTTCTATTACATATTTTTAAAAATGAAGCGAAAGAGACAATGCTTTTTTACTTTATTGCTTTAGTTGGTACTTTGGTTGGCTATAAGTAAGGATGGTTGGTAACTTGCGAATTAAAATGATATTTAGAATTAATTATTAGTTTTATAAGATTACTTCTTATTAGGAAGTTTTCGTTTAGGGCAGAATAATCTTTACAGAATAACCTAACAGAAACATCGCTTTATTTTTTTATTTTTTTTGTTGTGGCGTTGTATAATGTTAACATCAATAAAAGTAAAAAGTAGCTACCAATGAATTTGTATTTTATGAATTTTATACTAGTTAAATACCGCTTACTACGTAACTTTTTCCTACCGTTATATATAGTGAAGCGCATGGTGTAGTTCCAATACTTTTTTTTTATCTTAAAATATAAAACTGCTACAACATCAAACAGTACAGATATAGAATACAGATATAAATATACACATATGTAAGTGTATTTTATATGAAAATATATTTATTAACTACTGTCATTGATTAATAATACTATAAAGATAGACATTTTCATACAACAGAAAATGTTCAGCTCACTTTTTCCAAATTCTCTTCATTATATATATTTTCCGGTAGATAATCAATGTGTTGGTGCATTTTCTATATTCAATTTGAATTTTGAAATTTTTGAGCGTTTTATACGACTTTATTCTCTAAATAATTTGTATGTGTTTAGTTTCTCTATACTGTTCTTGAATGTATATTATTGTTTTTAACTTTTTGTTATTTGAATTTTTTTTGAGTTGATATGTACAAAAATTTCAAATTGGATAGCATTTTTATCGAGTAGTCTTTTAAGAATATTTTTTTTTTATTTTTCTCTCAATATACATTGTAATAAAAGGATTTTTATAATTGTTGATATTGTGCATGTATATTATTTGTAATAATAAATTATAAAATTATAATATAATTTTATAATGTTTAGAAAACAAAAATATTTTTCTTTTTTTAATTGAATAATTTTCAAAAATAAAACAATTTCAAAAAATTCAAATAATAGTGAACATTCATTCACGTTATGATTTCTAATATATATTCATACATACATATACATATATGTATTAATTTACAAATAGAATCAAATTTTTATTTTTAAAATGCTTTCTTTTTGGTTTTTTCCATATGTGGATATGTATGTACGCATGGGTTTTAAAATTATAACAGAATTTAAAAATATTTGAAAAACTCATCATTAATTTTTGTAAAATTTATAAAAAATCTTAACGGTAGAGTAAATTGAAAAGTATATTTAATATGTTTTTTTGTTGCAGTAAGCATACAATTTATTTATAAGATAATTAAAGCTTGCAACGCACAATTTTACAATAGTATTTTTCAAATTCAGAATTTTCTACTTTGTCATTTTTTTTTAATTAAACTTTATTTTACCCATTGTACAATCTTATAATTACTTAGCCTAGATAAAGTTTACAAAAAACAGCTTTTGTGATAATATTATTAACATGTAAAGTAATAGTTTGCTTTTTATGTTAATTTATGTTATATAATTATTCTTATTATTATTCTTATTATTTAGTTTTAATTTACTTAAGTTCTTATATAAATCTGTTGGAAAAAACCTGGGATGTAAAAACCAATATATTCTCGTATTATTTAAGATAAAACTTAACCTAACTAATCCTACTAACCTAACTAAACCTAACTAAAACTGCTTAAACCTAGTTAAAACGATAAAAAAAAATATGTATTTGTGCTAATTATACGTGTTTTCCAACCACCAATAGTCTCTTTTTATAAATTTATCTTTGTTCGGTATAGACATGTCATATCTCAAATTTTCTCCATTAATGTTGCCCGGGTTATACTCTATAGTTTTACATGTGGCCCGTCTACTATAGTGATATAGTGTAGGGACATGATTTTGGTTCTGAATATAACCATTTTTATCCAAAAAGATAAAGTGCTCAGGGGCTATAAAGCCTGTGAGCATTGTCTTTTTAATGTACTCCTCGTTGTGGTAGAATATATGCGATATTAAACCATTTTCTGGAGTTTTTTGTGCTCTGTCATAATGTTTTCGAATCAATTTTATTAGAAAATTGTCGATTCTAATTATGTTTGCTTCCTTGTACAAGTATTTATTGGAATAGTAATGCTTGTAGTCGGAATTAGGCTTTCTATAAATATTAGTACATACTCTTATACACTTTCTTTCAAATTTTCGAAGTGTTTCCATTAAGCTTGCACTGACGTTGTACCATATGGGTACACCATATGCAAGTGTTGGCCTTATTAATGTCTGATAACATATTATTTTTACTCTAGTGCTTACGTTTTTGTTGTAAAATAGTTTTTTTGCCATCATGAAGGACTTATTGCCTTTAGATATAGTGTATTTTATATGCTCGGAATAATTCAGATTACGGTGAAGAAAAATTCCGAGATATTTCACAACTTTTTTGTTTGCCAGCGGTGAGTTATTTGGAGATTTTATAGAAAAAGATTTCCAATTTTTTTTTATGTCTGAACTTGTTTTATCCACCGTGTTACGGAATAGCACGGTTTCGCATTTTTTAAAGTTCACTTTTAATATCCATATCTTGCAGTAGTCCAAAATAGTATTAAACATTTTTTGAACTTTGTATTGTATATTACTAACTTTGCTATCCGCAGAATAAACTATTATATCGTACGCAAAGGCTAATGCAAAATTATTACCTTTTACTCTATCTAATAAGTGGAGCAGATCTGTTATATAGATTGAAAAAAGGATTGGTGCGTTAACAATTCCTTGCTGTAAACCGTTTTCGATAGGGAATACGTTATCCGATGAATTTTGTTGATAGTGGATCTGAAATTTATTTCCATATACCATGCTTTGAATAAGCGCAATTAAATGTAATGGGAATTCATATTTTATTAGCTTAAATATTAAGCCGTCCAACCATACCGAGTTGAAAGCCTTTTCCAAATCGACCAAACAGGCACCTACGCCATATTTTTTATTTATGAACCAGCAGATATCTGATGTTAGTTTGGTTATTGTATGAATGGTTCCGTGCTTGTGCCTGAACCCAAACTGATTTTCGGTTATAATATTTTTTGACTCTAGGAAATTTGAAATTTTGTCGTTAATGAGTGTTTCGAATACTTTACTGATGTTAGGCATTAGACTTATTGGCCTGTAATTGCTAGGATCAGTTGGATCTTTGCCTGGTTTTTTTAGCAATATAGTTTTCGACACTTTCCATATTTTCGGAAAATACGAATTATTAATTGCGTTGTTGAATAAAATAACATATTTTGAAATTATTAAACTACTTAAATTTTTTAGGACTACATTAGGTATATTATCGACACCAGAAGAAGTTTTATTTTTTAAAGTATTAAATTTCAGCGAAAGCTCTTCTTGGTTCGTGTACTGGCTATTTTCCCCTCTTGGTTGTGATGCTTTATTTGTGTGGGAGAAATTGCAGAGAGCAATGTTATTTCTTTGTTTTTGTTCGATATTTAATTTGAATTGACTAACTGTATTTCTAATGTTGGTGTGGAATCTATTGTTTATTGGTATATGTATTTTATGAGATTTTTCTAGATAAGATCCTAATACATTGTGAATTTGTGTTTGGTCTTTTATAATAAATTTATTAGTATTGGTTTTTTCTAAGCTTGAAATGTCAACATTGTTTACGTTAAGTAATGCAATGTCAACTTGGTCTATGTGTAGGTTATTAATTTGGTTTGATTTTTTTCTTCGAAATATTTTATTTAATTCAGGAAACATGTTTTTACTATTTTTTGGTGTGATTTGTTTAAGTCTGCGTTGCCAGTAGCTGTTGATTTCCACCTGGATTTGTTGTTTAATAAGGGATTTTACGTTGTTTAGAAGGCTTTTGAGTAATCGTACGTTGTGCGTAGAAAATTGAAGTCTTTGTTTATTAATTATGTGTATATCTTTCATTAAGCTATTTTTTTTATTGAGCAGTATTTTTAGTTTTGTAGAATAAAATTTGTTTAGATGATTAGTATTTTTATTTTTTGGTATTACTTCGTTCATTGTTTTCAGTATTATTTCATTTAATTGTGACAAGTGATAGTCAATGTTTTGGTTAGTTATATTGGCGTTATCAACAATATTGTTATCGTTAGTTGCATAATTTCTTGTATAGTTGTAGTCTAGTTTTTTTTTGAATGAACTCCACTTGGCTTTGGCGAAGTTTAAGCCGTTGTTGTTTGGAAGCTCTTCAAGTGAAAGCTCGTCGTTTCTAAACTTGATCTCTGTACAAATGGCATTATGGTCACTATCATATGGAATTGTGGTTAGTTTATTATTATGTTGCGGGAAATTTATATTAATTCTAATGTCTGTAAATACGAGATCTATATAGGACTTTGCACGTGGTAGTGTTGGTGCTTCAGTCAATAAGAGATTGATTTTGTATCGTATTTTATTTTTTTGAAACCACCTGTGCAATTGTATTCCTCTAGCATTATTAGTAATATTTAACCACAAAGTGTGTTTGGCATTAAAATCGCCAGTTAATATATAGTAGTTATTCAAATTTTTTAAATTTAAAATTTCGAATATTTTATCTAGTTCTGTTAGAAACATATGTGAATTTCTATCTGATGCGTAAATAGAAATTATAAATAGTTTCTTTTGTTTTAATTGTAATGATATAACACATGGTTCGATACATAAAAATTCATCGAAAATGGTATTATTTACAATTTGAAAAAAAAAATGTTTTTTAATACATATGGCCACCCCTCCGCCACTGATTTCGAGTTTGCGGTCTCTTCTAATTATATTATAATTATCAACCACCATGCGGTTAGCTGGCTTAAGTTTTGTTTCACTCATGCAAATTATGTCAGGCTTATTGTTTTCCAGAAAGTGTATAAAAGCTAATTTCTTATTGTAGGAGATAAGAGAATTTACATTTACCGAAATAATTTTATACGTATGTAAGGAATTACACATATTGTTGGTTGGATTCGATAGACATTATGTCGTATAATATATTAATTCTGTTAGTGTTAGTATTAATATTTTTTTCTATGTTGCTAATTTTTTTGTTTAATTCTACTATACTATTACGTATTTCTAATAAAATGTCAATGTTAATATTATTGCCATTGCTTGTATTGTTAGTATTGGTATTACTAGTATTATTAATGTTATTATTATTATTTCCACTTACTACATTTGCGAATGATCTGTTTGGCTGTATGAAATTCGTTGGAATGTGTCTAGTTACTATTCGTCTTCTGAGCAGTGTTCTATTTTCCTCGCGTTTTTTTAATTTTTCCTGGTATTCAGGACAATTTCTATAAGATGCTGGATGACCATATTTTTTGCACAGAGTACAAAACAGCTTTTCTCTCGGATCTTCTGGTTTAATGGAGCATTGTCCAGGTATGTGGTTATCTCCACATTTTACACATCTGAAATCCATTCTACAATTTGATGCAGAGTGTCCAAAACGTTGACAACGTGTACATTGCATAATATCGGGCTTGTGAATACGTTCCCAGCGTATTATTTGATGATCAATAGCTTTTATTTTAAATATATCGTTAACTGAGCTGTTTGGCGATGCCTGCACTATAAAATGAGGCAGTGTTACTCCTTTTGTTGATGAAAATTTGGTGGTAAGTCTGGATACTCTTTCAAAATTAATTGCATCATTATCGAAATCTTTTAGGCATGCCAAGACTTCCTCACATGTGTAACTATTACTCAACCCTTTCAGTACGAGTGAAATTTTTTTATCCTCCTTTGGTGTGAAGGTATAATAATTGATGGCGGATTTTTCCAGTAAACCACGTGCTTTTCTATAGTCTTCAATGTTAAATGTGAATAACACGTTTCTATTTTCATCCGATTGTTTAATTAGGAAATCTTTAATTTTTAGGTTTTTCGTGAGAAGTTCTTTCATCAATTTTACATCTGTTTTGCCGAAATTGATAGGTGGCATTCGTTTCTTTGTCTGGTCTTGTTGATCGGTTTCTTTTGATGTGGCCTGGTCATGTGAGCCATTCGCAGCAGTATGTATATTTTTAGTATTATTATTACTTAGCTCAACTTTTTTTTCTTTTGTTTTTTTAGCCAACTCCAGGATACCCTGTTCGAGAGCTTGATCATCACGATCATCGTTGTCTTCTTCCATAAGAGGAGCAAAGTAATTTTCAGAAGAAGTACCTTCTCCAGTCAGGTTCATCAATTTACGATTATTTTCCATTAACGTGGTTATTTGCTTTTTGAGATCGTCAATTTCATGCAGATGCTTGCTTTTGGTCTGCTTCTTGTTTCCATTCATAGTCTTCTTGTTTATGGTGAATAAAGTGCTCTTCTTAGCTGTGTTAGTTTTAATGTTGCTCCTGTTAACAAGATCAACCAACTTTAGGTTGATGGCTTCCTTTAATGGCATCGTTTTATTCTCCGCGGCTTTTGGGTCAACTTTCATGATTGCTCTCCTTTTGGTGAAAGGATGCAATCACTAGAGTTGGTAATTTTGGTGTTTTATAGCAGTTCAATATTAGTTGGATTTTTTTTATTGAATTTCAGGTTGGAAAAGTGAACTCCGTTACGGTGTTTTTTATTCCGTTTTCTTATATTTTTTTTTTGTATTTAATTTATTCAATAGTAAACTGTTTACTGTCCTTGCGACTATCCTCTATCAAAGTCAAAATCACAATCTTCTACTTTGTCATTATTTTCATAACAAGAGCATTAAATATCAATATCCAAAGGCTTGTCATGATTTACTCCAGCTTTGAAAATATATTGTTGTTGTAAATGAAATTCATCACATTCGTAATATATTTGTAAAAATCTTATTGTGCAGGTGGATTTGTTTAGAACTTTTAATTTTTTAAGATAATCTAACATTTTCTCTACGAACAAATATGGACAATTTTTAATAGTTGTTTGTACGTATTTTTAGTATAAATATTTGAAGAATTTAAAGAAAGACCAGCAGTGTACATATTACTCACAACAGCAGGTTTACTTTATTACTCATTATTATATGGAAAAATTAAAAATATAATTATTTTGTTTTCGTAGCTGCATATTTGCATATGTAATTAATTGAAAAGCTAAAACAGCTAAGATTTTTTGCAAAGTACTGGGACTGATATGAGTATTTCCAGTTTTGGGCAATATTTTTGATGAGCACTTTTCTCTTTGGAAACAATTTTCTTAATTATATCTCAGTTAATAATTTCATAAAATGTACCAGTTACCAAAGTAATTTTTTATATAAATGAATTTCTAAAGGAAATAATTTATAAAGAAAAAGAAACATCTTACAGTATAAAAAGGGATTGTATAGATGGTGTGGAAGATTTAGATGGGGATAGAAAACAAAACCTAGCAACAGAAGCACATTTCTTTATGATTCAAAGTTTACATGAAAGTTATAAGTACGCATAGGGTTACAATTTATCCAAAAATAATTTAAAAAGAGTAACTTTAAAACCTTTCATTTTTTTATCAATTTACTACTAAAATATCTTAAGGAGCTAACAAAGATTGGTTCTAAAACTGTTGCACCTGCTTGTGACTAATGCAGTACAAATCGAAATACTTATGAATTACTTGGTGTCAATAAGGTAGACTATTTTTTTATGATTGGAATGGAAATAAAACTTATGCTTTGTTTGATATGGCATCTTATAAAATCTGTCAGAAATTTTTTTATAAAACCCGATTTTGAACACTGGAATAATGATATTATTAGCTTTCGACAATTTTACCTAAAGTTCGTAGCACCCATATTAATTCTAACACATTTAAAAAAATGTCAGTAAAATCAGCTTTTCAATTATTTAGTCATAGTACATATGCAGCCATAAAAGCAATAAATAACATTGATCGAAATTTTTTTAATTTATTGAGTAATAAATATAATGTGACTGTTGATTTTGTTTTAAGAGTTAACTAGTTAATTGATTAATCAAATTCTTCAAATTTTAACACGAAAAATTAAAAATTCTCCGTTTGTATTCTTAGAGGAAAGGCTAGAATATCTTAAAAAATCAAAAATTAAAAGTACCAAAAAAAATGTTTCCATTAATGGAATGGCCCAAACAATAACTGCTGAATTATCTTTATCGAAAGATCAAATTGATAGAATATTAATTTCTTGATGACGGGCAGACTGAACCAAGATCCGTTAGAAAATATGTTTTCTCATATAAGATCTGCTGGTGATTATTGCAGAAATCCATCTGCACAACAAATTGGGAATATTTTTGCTAAGACGAGGCGAGTATTTATAACGAAAATACATCCTCAAATTGTGAAACAGATCACAACAATTATTTGGACATTGATGTCAATGATTTGGCTCATGAAGATTTTATTATTGAAAATTGTCCTGAAGAAATGAGAAGGAAAATGTTTTAGCTTCAACTTCAAATACAGTTCAATCACATAGTAAATCATTTAGTAATTTTGAAGAATTAGCAATTAGATATTTTGCTGGATTTTGCACATAAAAAGTGTCAAACTGCAATACATGTGGATTATACTATTTTTAAAAAATTAACACAAAATTTGAAAACGAAATTTAAATAGCTATTCATAATGAAATATTAGAGATGAAATAATTGAACGTAGGTATATAAGTACGTATATGTACCTAAAAACCAATTTGAATTGAATTTAAAATTTCGAATTGTATTTAAAACATCTTTAACAAAAATTTGATTCTATTTGTAAATTTATACATATATGTATATGTATGTATGAATATATATTAGAAATCATAACGTGAATAAATGTTCACTATTATTTGAATTTTTTGAAATTGTTTTATTTTTGAAAATTATTCAATTAAAACAAGAAAAATATTTTCTTTTCCTAAACATTATAAAATTATATTATAGTTTTATAATTTATTATTACAAATATTATACATGCACAATATCAACAATTATAAAAATCCTTTTATTACAATGTATATTGAGAGAAAAATAAAAAAAAAATTTTCTTAAAGGACTACTCGATAAAAATGGTGTCCAATTTGAAACTTTTGTACCTATCAATTCAAAAAAAATTCAAATTACCTATACAAATTCAAATAACAAAAAGTTAAAAACAATAATATACATTCAAAAAACAGTATAGAGAAACTGAACACATACAAATTATTTAGAGAATAAAGTCGTATAAAACGCTCAAAAATTTAAAAATTCAAATTGAATATAGAAAATGCACCAACACATTGATTATCTTCCGGAAAATATATATAATGAAGAGAATTTGGAAAAAGTGAGCTGAACATTTTCTGTTGTATGAAAATGTCTATCTTTATAGTATTATTAATCAATGCTACTGTTTATTTTTTTTAGAAATTAGGAAAACTAAAAATTAAAAACTACTGTTTTTTTATTTTAAAATACAAAAGACTACAATATCAAATATCAATAGCTAGTTATAGGATATATTCATATATTACATAGGTACATTCATTATTTATCTGTAATATTGCACTAATATTATGCTTAACTAACTACTGTTTATTTTTTTTTAAATTAAAACACACTAAAATATTAAAGCTAAAGTAAACTAACATATTTTTTTATCCTAGCAAAAAGCTGTCTGGTCATATAGAGAATATTTAATATTCACATGGTTTTATGATTATTTTTTTTGTTTTTGTTTTATTTGACTTACAAGTTTAAATACTGTTATATTTTTATTATCTTTCCATTAATAAGCACCTTTTAGTGTGATATTGTAAATAATAATAAAATAATTTTTTTTTTTTTTTTTGTTTCATTTGACTTTCATATTTAAATATACTCATATACACATTAATTATTATTCTTTTTTCAGAATATACAGCTTTTAATGCGACAATAAGTATTCCATTATTTGCTTTTTGAATTTCGAAATACAATCAATAATTTTTAGCTTCTCCGGTAGATTATTAAAGGCATTCAATCAAATATATAAACAATTATTTTTTTGGTTATTAGTTTTAAATAGAGTAAGATAGAAGTTTGTTTTGTTACGTGTATTGTGGCTGTGTATATCAATTCTTCGATTGAGTATGAAATTATGTTTGATTTTATTGTTTACTATTTTAGAGGCTATCATGTATAATTCTTTTCTACAAATATTGTCAAAACTATAGAATTTGGACGAGTACAACAAATTGGTTGGATGGCGATTTGTAAATCCATTAATTATTTTTATGGCTTTTTTATGTTGGATATCTAACGTTTTTAGATGGATTTGAGAGCACCTGCTCCAAATTGGATTCAGATACGTAAGGTTAGAAAGTATGAAAGAAGCATATATTGCATACAGAGTTTCTGTTTTAAAAAAGTCTTTCAATCTCCTTAAAATAAAAATATAGGGCGAAATCTTTTTTGAAATTAGTTCAACGTGCATATTCCATCTTAACTTACTATCTATTAAGAGGTCTAAGTAATTAAAAGATTTCACTATTTCTATAAATTTATGGCCGTGTGTAAAATTTGAGGAAACGAAATTCTTCTTCTCAAATAGAAGAATTTTTATTTGCTTAATATTCAGAGATAATCTATTCTTCACCAACCATTATTCAATTGTGACTAGATCCTCTCTTATCCAATCTAAGAGTTCAGTTTCAGTACAAGACTTCCCTTGAGATTAAGATATGCAAGATCATTTTGATCACCAATATTGACCCCTGTGGAACCCCTTTATTGATTGTTAGAGTCTTACCACAATGTTCATTCACATTAACCCTCTGTTTTCTATTGGATAAATATGACTTAAAAAACCGTATTTGGTCTACAGAGATGAAAGTTTATGTAGCAGAACTTCATGGTCCACAAAATCAAACGATTTTTGCAAGTCCAAAAAGACACAAGAATTATATTTACCAGAGTCCATACATTTGGTAATAAAGTCTGTGAGTGATAGACACTAAGAACCGATATACTAAGAACCGATATAGGACGATAGTTTGTGAGATTGATGGCATTACCTCCCTTATAGGAGTAACTAAAGCAATTTTCATTGATTGAAGAAAAGAAAATATTACAAATGCAGCGTTAATAAGTTTGACTAGGATTGGTGTAAGTTCCGTAAAAAAATGTTTTACAACATTTGCTGAGATTGCATCATGACCCGTTGCAGAAGAAGACTTGAGCAATTTTATAATATTTTTAACCTCTTTCGAATTAGTCGGACTGAGTTCGAACCCTGTATAAACATTTTTTCTAAAACTGTTCAGGTATACCTCGTCAATAGGATCATCACTTATAGACAATTCGTTTGTAATGTTAACAAAAAAATGATTAAAAACATAACAAATTGCGTGGGAACTATTAATTGTTTTGTTGTTGTGACTAATTGTCTGAATATTACTTTTAGAAGCAGAACAACTCTTATTATACATTATTCTTTTATATAAGTTCCATAAATTTCTTCCGCTACTTGGATCTCTTGAGACCATATCAGAGCAATAATTTTTTTTTGCCGTTATTACGAGAAATTTTACTTTTGTCCTATGTTCTTCATATAATTTCTTTACTTTAATATCATGCGGATTTTTTTATAGTAAGCAAACGAATCCCTAACCTTCATTGCATTTATTATCTCACTAGTGATCCAATCATGCTTTTTCCTATACTTCCCAACAGATATTACTTTAGTGTATTTTTTTAAAAATACAGCTCAAAGTCATCAAAGCTCTCATACCTATCAAGCGTTAGCCACAAATCGTCGTTAGATAACCTATTATAATCAAGTACAGTTTTCGTATGGGTGGAATTTTCTTTAATTGGCTTTAAATTTATACTAACTAAAATTAGTTTGTGATCAGATATGGAAGTATCAGCTATATGAAAATAATATTTATATTTAGTCATATCAGAAATTAAATGATCAATAATAGTTGATGAATTTGAACTCGTTCTCGTAGCAATATTTTATTATAAATACAAAAACCATTACATAGTAAGGTATTAGTATAATTTTTGATGTCACTGTTGCTTTTATTCAATAAATTGATATTAAAATCACCCAAGATTATTGAATTTTTGTATAGACTTGTTATTTCATCTAGTTTACCAAGAAAGTTATCAAAATTTGCTTGAGGAGCCTTGTAAATGAAAATTATCCTTACCCTTCTTTTAATAATTTTACTATCAACATATTAGATTTCTCATATTCCTCCTTATAAATTAAGGTGCTAGCCAAATTATTAGTAACGTAAATAGCAGTACCACCATAGGATGCTTCACGATTTGAAAAATAGCTTGAGTAACCCGGTAAATTAAAGAACTGATTTTCACTTTCGTGCAACCAAATCTCGGTCAAAACCAAAATATGTATTTCGTAGTCAAAAGATTTAACAAGTAATTCTAAACTAACTTTTTTTTTATGCTCTGATTGTTTAAGTACAAGATATTCAAGTTATTTTTATATACAATTGAATTGCACTTTAGAGACCCTGTGTAATGATTTGCACTGATGACGTCATCAATGATAATTTCACTTGTACTAATTGTAAACAGGAATCAAATAGATGTTGAAGATAGCTATCTCGCTTATTAGGAATTGATTGATGTGTTCAGTATTATCGTAATCGTAGATCACAAAATGTGAAAATAAATATGTAAATAATGTTTGTTTAAATTTGAAATAAATTAAGTGTTTTAATTTATAAATTAATTTAGATATAAATTTTAAAATAATATATGAAAAAATAAAAAATAAAGCAATTTTGGTTCGGATTCGGTTTGATAATGGAAATATTTTTGTGTGGGATAAAAAGTGATAAGAAAAGTATAAAAAAATATGAAGTTTTTGCAATAATAATATGTGTTCATATAAAATATCTTATAAAAATTTTGTGAGAGATATTTAGAAAAATAATATACATAAAAAAAAAAAAAATTTAAAATTTCAATATTAGAAAATATGAAATAATATAAAAATATTTAAAAAAAATGCAAGGTGTAAATTTTAAGTCATAATAAGAAAAAAAAGCTTTATCTTAAATCTAAATAAGAATATTATAATTTTAAATGTTTGAGTGTTTGGTTTTAAAGTAGAAAAAGAAAGAAATATGTAATAAAAAACTTAATATTAATAATAATACGAAATAATATGTATGAATGTTAGTGGAATTAATGCAAAATAAAAATGAAAGTAGAAAATTAAAAAATACAAAACTATGTAATGTTAAAGATGGCATTAATTTTGATAATGTTATTAAATCCATTAATATTGAAAATTCTGCTGGTATTATTTGCGCGTAATTTAATAGTGATGTTTTTGATCCATAGAAATTGAAAGTTTTTTTTCGCCTTAAATTCTTTCGCCTCAAAATATAATTTTTTCTAAAGTGGAGATAAGTGGTGACGAAAGTATATCTCTTTGTTTCTTTCTTTCAATAAGCCAATCTCTGAAGTAAAAAGATGACACTTTCCTTTTTTCGCCATTAATTCATCCTTAACTTTTTCTGTTTTGAAATGCACAACATAGAGATTATTTTCGTTTTCTTTGAATGTTTTTTAAATCTTTCATATGTTCGTTATATCGGCTTTACACATTTTAACATCCAATTTTGTCGGCATTTTAATAAACAAATCATCAAAGTTATCGATTTCAGAAGGCAGACCAGCGACCACAATGTTATTGGCATTTTCTTTTTGTAGAGGCCGATCTACCTGTGCTTCTAGATGATGGAATTTGCTTCTCAGATCCACACAATTTTCTTTTATTAATTTTATTTCAGTTTTGAGTGCAGTGTTTTCTTGAATAATTGATGTAAATTTTTTTTTTACATCGTCGATTTTATTAGATAAAAATATTTGCGATTTGTGTATCTCTAATACTAAGGAGCCTAGAGTTTTTAAATATGCACCTACTGTATTAAGTGTGCATCCTGCTGAGTTGAATTCTGGCAGATCAAATGAGGAGAATGTTATAATGTCTACATTTTTGGAATTATCTTCCTCATCAATAAATATAGAATCATTTAGAGCAGGAGTACACGAAATATTACCTGGTTTTATCGAATCGTATAATTCCTCAGAAACTCCAGCACGTTTTATATGAAAGAGACCCTTGCATTGACCAACACAAACCACTCCTTTTGTTTTTCCCATTAAACTTTTTTTGCATGATTTTTCACTACATTGTTTGGACATTTTTGTTATTTTTTAGATTTTAATTTTATTTTTCTTATTGAGAACTTAGTTTGTTTTATTTTTTTAATTTTTGTTTTTATATTGTTTTTTTTTATAATTGTTTTGTTTTAATATTTTTTTGTGGTAAGTTCAATTCAGATTTATTTATTTACTGAGTTTTGTTTTATATTTTTTTTTTGTATATGATATTATACTGCAACTTGCAACAAAGAAAGAAAAGAAATAAAAAAAACACAAATAATTTCTTTTGAAATTATTACAATTATTATATTATTTTGAGTTATTCTTTTTTTATGAACTTTAAATAATTTTTTTTAATTTATACTTTTATGAATTTTAAAAATTTTTTTTAAATTTAATAATAGTATGTCACTATTAGACGATATTGAGTAATTTGTTTTGGCTTCTTTTATTTAACAGGTGGTGAGCCCATTGGCTTATCCGAAGTTTTATATTGCTGGTCAAGATAGTGGCGATTTCTAGTTTGACTATTTATAAATCTGCTGCTTAGATCTATCGGATGAAAATTCTTCAGCCTTCGCAAATGTTGTTTCGTGACACAAAAGTCTATTAAATCCAGGATTTTGTTTCTATCTGTTGGTCAATAGGTTGGTGGTCCCGTTGACAAGTGCTGCAGATTGTATTTCTCCATTGCCATTAGTAGTTGTCGACCCTTTTGCGTGATTATTCTTCACCCCCAATGTGTGTGTTTGGCGAACTGTTTTTTTTATGATTATGGCTGAACCTCCATGTGCTGTGCCATCCGGGTGTTTTGTGTCATAAATTTTGTAATTATTAATATTGAAGAAAGTTTTTTTTGTAAAATGTGTTTCTGATATTAACATTATATATGATTATATCTATTTTGTTGTCTATAATAAATCTTCTTAGTTCCATTGATTGTTGGTTTAATCCGTTGGCATTCCATACGGCAATTTTTAAGAGTTTAACTATTTTTATTTATGTTTGCGATTAGTGTAGTTTTTTTTTCATATTTTTATTAGTTTAAAAAACTTTTTATAAAATCTAGTACTATAATTATATAAAATTCATTACAATTCCATCACTTTTTCTTTTTCTTATTATTTTTTTGCAAACTTTAAAAAAAAAAAACAAAAAAAAATTTCCAATTGAAAAAATAATAAAAAACAACAAAATAAAAATAACTTTCTTAATAAATTTTCTATTAATATAATTTAAATTCAGCAAATATTGCACAATTGACTTTCTGAACGTTGACATATCATGGTCTGAATATTGGTTTGCTCAATACGCCAATTCTTCGATTTGGAGTTAGGAGTTGTTTCTGGGTTTTTAAAAGGTGATGCGTCCATTGCACTTATCCGCTTTCTCCTAGCTGTAGTACTTTCAGAGATATCCAGGTAGATTTTTGTTCCATATTCAATTTTTTATCAAAATGTAAGTATTGTTTTGCCCTATACGACAATTTTTGGGGAATAAGCAAAATATTCATACAAATCATTGGTTACAATTTTATTCGTATTGTTTTGCTTTACGTAGTTTTAAAATTTTGTTTCTTAAATATTGTTTTGCCTTCTACAACAAACTTTTGGTGTACAGGGCATATACAACATGTACATATACAACGAAAATATGAACCCACATAAATACTGTATGCTCTATGGATTGGATATACAATTTTATTTGTGTGTTTGTTTAGAGAAATTCGTGATTAAATGATCAGTTGCTTGAATGCTTGTGAACTTTGACAGTGGTATGTCGTCACCGCCACCAAGTTTTTCGGATAGTATTATAAGGTAAGTTTAAATTAAATTTTAAATTATATTCATATATTTGTTTTGTTATTATGGTTTTTGATCATTGTTTGAAATGTTATTTTAAAAGTTCGCGTTTTTTTATTTATAATACGTTTTTATTACTTCGATTTGGTAGTTTGATTGTTTGTCCGGTACAAATTTTGCAATCGATCTTGGACTAACTTCCCGATAAGCTAGATACTAGAAGTTTTAAGAACGGCTTGGATCCTGGTGACAACACTTTTTATCAAAATTTCGGGGACTTGGTCTCCACCGAAGCACTTATTTAGACCAAAATTAATATCTATAAAACTATTGTGCTTATTTAATTTAAATTTGGTGCACATCTTGGTCTCTGATGACAACACCTTTTCTAAAAACTTGGAGGGCCAGTCATTTATGCGATCCCTTCCAATTTCCCATTAAAGTGTTAATATTGGTTTATTTAATTAGGAAACCAATATTATTAATTCAAGAGAAATCATTATTTTTCTTTAAACATACTTTGACACGATTTTTCTTTAAAATTTAATAAATTTCAATCACCCATAACTAATAAAACGTTTCTAAATTATTTTTGCTGATAAGCATATTTAACGGTAAAATTTCAAAACATTTAAAATCAACAAATATAAAATTGCAAATTATATTTGAAGTAAAATAAACTGTTGTCGCAATTCAAATATAAAAAAAAATATCATATTTCATATTTGACCTGCCCTAATAAATATTAAATGATTAAGTGGTTTTGTTATTATTTTTAAAGTAATGATTTCTCAATCGAACTAAGTTGAATATACTATAAATTTTGTAATCTATGTAAAAGAAATGTTGTAATAAATAATTATATCTTAAGTATAGTTTTTGTAAATTGTATTTTTAAGAATAAGAAAGAAATTCAGTTCTAGTTGTGTCTTGGAAAAGAAAAGAGTTAATTTTCTTTCCAATTAATAAAATATTTTTTTTATATAAATAAAGAATAAAAGTAATTTGTGTTTAATTTTGGGTTTTATTTTTTTATAAGAATTTGAACCTAAAAATAAAATTGGCGCAGTCGGTAGGATTGCCCAACTAGTGATAAAAAGTTTAAAGTTAAATGTTCAAAACTTTTAAATAATAATAAAAAAAAAATATTTATTTGTTATCAAGAACATTAATATTAACGAAAACTATTTCTGTGTTAAACAAAAAAAAACCAAAGAAAATCACTAGGTTTCTTTCAAGAATTTGAAGGCAATCACAAAAATTTTTTTTATATAATTTTTATAATAAATTAACCTATGAAACATAAACCTTATAATAAACCCACAACTAAACTCCCAGTAATTGAAGAGATCAACGAAGAAAACTACATTGATACTCTTGCCAATATTAAATTACAAGCCAACGTAAATAAATTAAATAAAATGACAACAGTCACAGGAAAAGATTTAATTGCTGAAGCAAGAGCAATACCAATAGTCAGAGGTGATGATACCTTTGAACTTTCTCATTTTATTCAAGAAACGGAAACAATATTAGGCTTAACCATGAAGGAATAAAAGTCTATCTCTTAAATATTTTAATGACGAAAATACAAGGACCTGTTGCAGTCGCAATAAGGAGATTGTCAACTAACACATAGAATCAACTGAAGAATCAACTGAAGAAGTAAAGAATCAACTGAAGAAATCATTCGGAGTAAAGGAAAGTTATTTAAAGTTAAAGGAGGAAGCCGATTGCACAAGGTTTATAAATGTAAGTCAATATTATTATGATTTAGCCAAAATATTAGATAAATGAAATCTTAAGTTTAAATTAGATGAAAAGTCTCCAATTGAATTTAATGTAATTAATAACGAAATTGCCAATATCTACTCAAGCTCCAAATATAGAATAAATCAAAGCTACAATCAATATCCTGAAGCACAACAAAGCAACAGGTGAAGATGGAATTCCAGCAGAAATAGCCAAACTGGACCCTGACTTATTCGCAAAAACAATTGAACCCCACATCAGGAAAGCATGGATAGAGGAGAATATACCACCATCATGGAAGAAAGGAATGATTGTCAAGATACCTAAGAAAGGAGACTTGCAAATTGCAGCAACTGGAGAGGAATCACGGTTCTAAATACTATTCATAAGATAATAGCAATTATTATAAAGAAAAGATTAGAAGAAGTACTAGAACCAATACTACGGAAAGAGCAGGTAGGTTTCAGACCAAACCGAAGCTGTGTAGACCAGGCAAATACTTTACGGGTCATAGTTGAACAATCAGTAGAATGGAATGCCCCACTATATCTACTATTCATAGATTTTAAGAAAGCATTCGACACAGTCAAGAGATGCGCAATATGGAGAACACTTACAAAGAAGGGAGTTCCTGAAAAAATCATCAACATCATCAAAGCGATATATGAAGATGCAGAGACAACAGTTCAACACAGAGGTAAGATCAGTGATCCATTCTACACCAATATAGGAGTTAGACAAGGATGTCCACTATCTCCACTTCTCTTCAACACAATACTAGACGACATTCTAAGAGAAGTTTGCACTGGAATAAACGGAATAGAATGGGATCTCTTCGGAAACTTAGAAGACTTAGATTACGCAGATGATGTATGCCTCATATCAAAAAATCAAAGGGACCTACAGAACAAAGTCAACAGATTACAGGAAGAAGCAAAGAAATCGGGACTGGAATTAAATATCGAGAAAACCAAAGCAATGAGGACAAACAATAGTTATAGTGAGCCAATAACAGTGAGTGGAAAACAGATAGAATACATAGAAGAATTCAACTACCTGGGGAGCATTATAACATCAAGAGGAGGTGCAACAGAAGATGTCAACAGCTGTATAAATAAGGCAAGAAGAACATTTGGGAGCCTAATGAAGATATGGCGGAGCAACCAAATATCGAGAACAACAAAGCTAACAATATTCAGAGCATGTGTTAAGTCAACATTAATATATGGCAGTGAAACATGGCTCACTTCGGTCAGAATCAAACAGAAGCTACAAGTATTCATCAACAAGTGCTTTAGAATTCATCAACAAGTGCTTTAGAATATGCAGAATATTCTGGCCGGCAAGAATTAGCAACGAGGATTTATGGATGATAACTGGAGAAGAACCTATCAACAGACAGATAAATAGGAAAAAATGGAAATGGATAGATCATACACTAAGGAAATCAGAAAGTGATATAGCAAGAAGAGCTCTAGAGTGGAATCCACAAGGACAAAGGAGACCCGGCAGACCATACAACACATGGAGACGCACAATCGATCAAGAATTAACAGTCAACAAATATACCTGGGACGATATTAAGGAAGTAGTACTCAACAGAGAGGAATGGAGGTTCACTATCGAAGCCCTATGCTACCACGCGGAGTAATAGGAGAAAAAAAAGAAAAAAATAACGAAATAAGTATATTGAAGATGTATTTAAGAATTAAAAAAATGGAAATGTTAGAAGAAGCTTTTTTTGAATTGGAACAAACAGGAATTGATATAAATCAAAATTTTCAGACAACAAATAATAAATTGAATAATAATAATAAATATTAAAATAATAATTTCAATAGTTTTAATCATTTTAATAAAAAATATAATAATAATTATAATGCCAACAATCATTTTAATAATAAAAACTGTAACAATCGATTCAGTAATTCAAACTCCTTTTCAAATAATTACGATCGTTCTAACAATTATAGGAATTCAAATCCGCAAAGATTCTTGCAGTATCCTAATAACAACCACAATTCTAATAATAATCGAAACTTTAGACAAAGTGGAAATTTTCATAACAATTATAGACATCAAAATTCTATAAATTCTCATATTAATAATAATCAGAGAACAGAACCAATGGAAATTGATACAATTGAGGAAAATTTTCAGTTAGAGCTTCAGAAATCGCTTTATCAATAGTAGATTTCACTGTCAACAAAAAAAAAATAAAGTGTTTAATTGGTTCTGGTGCTATAACTTCCATCATCGATAGTAATACTCTCATATAAAAAAAAATCGTTTAAGTAGGAAAAAGTAAAATCTATTATGAATTAATAACTGAAGTACCTGAAGAATTTAACCATGAAGCCAACATGGTATGGAAAGTATTGGATCTAAAGAATATAAGGTTTAATGCAAATTTAGGTCAAAATATTTTAAAAGCAATAGGTGCCCAAATTAATTTTGAAAATGAATTTATCGAAATTAAAGGTAGAACAACAAAATTTAATAGTGCTTGTCCATTTAATGAAATACATCAATTATACTCAATTCAAGAAATCTGTTTGACTATATTAAATCAACCCATTTAAATAATGAAGAGGGTAGTATCAAAGACCGTTAATATATAAAGATACACAAAAGTAGTTTGATCGTACAAAGATTAGAGTTGAGATTGGACATTTTTACGATCTTACTATTTCATATTAAAACATAAACAAGCACACTCCATTAAAGAAACAAGAATTAAAAAAAAAAAAATGCACATATAATGTACATTTTATCCCAAACCAATGCTATTACCAAATTATAGTGTACTCTATACTATGCTGTGCAAGAGATAAATATATATTATTGGCTGTACACAGTATGCACACTGGTATAGATCCATATATAGTTATATATCTAATTAGAATTTTATTTTTCTGTTATTCAAATCTCCTTGCAAAAGTTTCCTTTTTACATTTTGGTTGAATTGAAAAAAAGTGTGAATAGCTGAATGTAGGTATAGGTACATATAAAATAAATGTGCTAATTTCACAAAAATATACTGTCTTTATAAATCGCCAACATTTTCATTAGAATATAAATTTTTGATAATGGTTTGGTTATTATCTTATTGTTTTTGATGAATCTGACGTTTTGATATAGTACTATTCTTGGGTATATATTTAATTTACTATAAAAAATTTATTGATACACTACAGATCAAATTTTGTAATTTGTATTACATATTTATATTATTAATTATTATAAATTACTATTTATTTCATAAAAGCAGATAGCAACTAATAAAATAATATTAATAAATAGTGCCTACTGCAATTTAAAACATTACTATTATTAAAATCACTCAGTCAAAATAACTTTAAATTTACTTATTCATTTATTAAATTTTTGCAACTCTGATTAACGTCAACACAATTCTTCTGCATTATATGATTTCTTTTTTATGATTTGGAGTTACTCTGAGGATATGCACATTTTTGTTTTTTATTTTGTTTTTACATTGTTGCATAATTTAATTATTGGTAAATCCTCTTCATATGTAACATTTAGAAAGATGTTTTGTAGTTGTTATCTTTACTAATTGTTATTAATTTATTACAAAGAGTTCAAAATTAATAAGGTGATTATTGCAAAAGTTTCATTTCAGTTATTGCAAGTGATTATTCAGTACAGTTGTTGTAAAAAAAAAAACAAATTATGAAACTTTGAAATTATGTAAAAGCAAAATAAAAAACAAAAATATTATATATGCGTTTTTTTTTTTTTTTAATTCTTGTTTCTTTAATGGTGTGTGCTTGTTTATGTTTTAATATGAAATAGTAAGATCGTAAAAATGTCCCATCTCAACTCTAATCTTTGTACGATCAAACTACTTTTGTGTATCTTTATATATTAACGGTCTTTGGTAGTATTCTAAAAAAACTTTTATACAGTAATAAAGATCTATTCTATCAAGAAAGACAACAACTTACTAATATAGATTGTATTAAGCACCAAATTATTACTTCTCATGACAAACCAATTTATTCAAAAATTTATCGTTTCCCCAAGATTCATGAAAGGGAAGTAGAAAAACAAGTTGCTGAGATGTTAACACATGGAATAGTAAAAAATAGTAATTCTCCGTATAATTCCCCTATCTGGGTGGTTCCAAAAAAAATTAATCAATCAGGACAGAAAAAATGGAGAATCGTAGTCGACTATAGGAAATTGAATGAGATTACAATAGACGACAAATTTCCTTTTCCGAATATTGATTCTCTCTTTGACAAATTGGGTAAAGCTCAATACTTTTCAACTATAGATCTTTCTAAAGGATTTCATCAAATCCTTGTAGACGAGAAAGATCAACCAAAAACTGCATTTTCTACTCCACAAGGTCATTACGAATATGTCAGGATGCCATTCGGTTTAAAAAACGCTCCTGCCACGTTTCGGAGAATGATGAACTATGTTTTACGTGATCTAATTAACGTTTGCTGTGTTGTATATCTTGACGATATACTAATTTTCAGCTCATCACTCCAAGAACACGAAAACGCCATTATAAAAAATTTTCAAAGGTTACGTCAATATAACCTTAAAATTCAGATAGATAAATGTTCATTTTTTTCAAAAGAGTCTGAATATTTAGGACACTTATTAACGGATAAGGGAACAAAACCAAATCCCAATAAAATTGAAGTAATAAAAAACTTAAAATTCAAGGAATTACGGGATATTATCGTAAATTCATTAAAGATTATGCAAAAATAGCTCAACCTTTAACTCACTGTCTAAAGAAAGACAATAAAATTGATATAGAAAATCAAAAGTATTTTGAATCATTTGAGAAACTTAAAGAAATTATTATCAAAGATCCTATATTAAAATATCCCAATTTTAACCAAAAATTTGTCCTTACGACTGATGCAAGCCAATATGCAATAGGAGCCGTTTTGTCTCAAAATGGCCACCTTGTTTCATATGCAAGTCGAACGCTAAACGAACATGAGATCAGATATAGTACAATTGAAAAGGAACTTTTAGCGATGTATGGTCTACTAAATATTTCCAACCATATCTTTACGGTGTTAAGTTTCAAATCAAAACTGATAATAGGCCCCTTATTTGGAAAAGAACCAAATTCTAAGCTCCAACGGTGGAGAATAAAACTCAATGAGTTTCAATTTAACATAGATTATTGTAAAGGTAAGGAAAATCAAGTTGCCGACTTTTTCAGTAGAATAAATACCGATAAAAATGAGATATACATATTGGAAACTAGCCCCAAAAATTTTGAAAAACAAACCGATCTAGCTACAATTCATAGTGGAATCGAAAATTTGGATGACCACATTCCAATTGTAGGTAATATTGCAAATAAATATTTTACTCAAATTATTTTAGTGAAAGGTAAAATAAAAGAACTCGTAATCAAAAATAAAAGGTATAAGAAAATATTTATATCCGAAAAGAATCTTTCTGATGAAAGTTTTTTAAATAATATTCTAAGGCGGGAAATAAAAAATGGTATAACAGCAATATATTCAGAATTAGAAGATGATAAATTTGCAAAATTACAGAATAAATTAATTGAACTATTCACTAATAATAGAAAAATCAAGTTTGTTAAATGTACAATGTTAGCAAAAGAGGTTGCTAATGAGGATGAGTTAATAAAATTAATAAAAACGAACCATCGAGGTATTATAGAAAACTTTGAAGAAATGAATAATTTATATTATTTTCCGAACATTAGTAATAAGCCATATTTCTGGAAACAGTAGGTTAAGTTAGGTTAAGTTTAGTATAGGATTAAGATTAGGATTTAGATTTAAGTTTTATATTACATAATTGTATTGTATTAAAGTTGGTCTTTTTCTGCATTATTTTTTACTAATACTTAATTCATAATTTGTTTATAAAGTATCAAATCATTTAAATTGTTAGCTATAGCTTTCTAGTTATAGTTCTTACAATGCCTCTATATCTTCTAGCCTGGCCTCTGGGAGAGCAACTTTAAAAATGGGATCTTATTTTCATATAAATTTTGTCTTTTGTATAGGGATCTTATTTTACTATATGAATAACCTGTATATATGGTATAGTGTGAAAAAATATTCAATATTTTGTATCTAAATTGGTAAAATTTACAAAAAATACAAAAACATTTTCATTCATAATTTTCAATTTAAAAAAAAAAAAAAATTTATTATCCGACATGCAAACTACTTACTTCTATCAAGTTCTGATGAACACTGAAAAACTGGTGATAAATAGTGAATTGAATACAGTAAATTTTTGAGACGAAATTAAAATAGAATGTTGTTGTTTATTTTTTTTATCTGAGCAAAATCTTTGATGTTGTTTGTATTTAATTTTTAGTATTCAATTTTTCAGAATATCCTTGTTTGTCTTAGTTGTATTTTTCTCAAACTTTACTTTTATTTAAAAAAATTTATACACAAAACAAAAACAAAATTTAATTCGTAATCGAAAAAATCGTAATTCGATGTATTCCGGAAAATCATCGTGTAACTTGGCTAGAAGATATAGAGACATTGGTTCTTACATAACCTAAGTCACATTGGCCCATATTTTGATAGTCATTTCACTGTAATTTTTTATGAAAAACAAATTTTGCGATTTCGATAGTCGGAAAAAATGACAAAAATCATAATAAATTTTCTCATTTTGAAATTGTTAAGTGACGGCTATGTTTGTTTGAAAACTTTTGTTGTTTAATATTTAAAAAATCGATTTCCTAAAAAAATCGTAAGTATTTTATTTTAAATTTGTGGACATGAAAAAAGTAAAGAAATCTTCGAGATGGTGACTGGTGGAAAAAGCCAAGTTCAAGAAATTGAGCAGCCTCAAGCAAAAAATGATGCGGGTTCCACCTCACAAAGCCCTCGATTTTTTTTTTTTTTTAACTTGTCTTCAGTAAAATGGCTCATAGGCACAATGCAAACAAGCGTTCTCGAGTGTCGGGAGCGAAGACCTTAAATTTTTTTTTTTTAATTTTTTTTTGTCATCAGTACAATGACCCTTAAATGTGATGAAGACAATAGGTCCGAGGTCCTGGGAATTAGGACCGAAACTCTATATCACCGGTTTAAATTGTATTTTTCTGAGAAAAGGTTATTAATAATTATTATAAATAATTTTTAAAAAAATTTCGGATTGGTCCGACAGTTCGAAAGTCGGAACCAAAGGACCTTGAACAAAAACAAAAATGATGATAATGATGCGTAATGAACGTTATTGACATTTTGGTTTTTGGACAATTTTTTTTTCAAATTTTTCAAAAATTATTCAAATTAATTATTAATAACTTTTTCCCAGAAAAATAAAATTTAAACTGTTGATATAGAGTTTCGCCACCAAAAATTACTTTGTTTTGTAATATAAATTTAAATTTTTTTTTTTAATGTAGTATATATTTGTTGTTACCCCACATAATAGAAAATAGTACTTTATTTGTAAGCAAAATTAACTTTTAAAAAAATAAAAAGGTGACTCGATTCTGTTTTTTAAATTAAATAAAGTCTTCCTACATTATTAAGTATGTAATTTTTAGGCAGCGTTTACACATCAATATTCTTCAATATTATATTGACGATTTTAGATTGAAGAGAGAGACATTTGTGTTTACACATCAGTTTTTAAACAATCATACTATTTGTCAGTTTTTTCTTACATATTCACCAAAACTAATATAAAAATAAAAATTTTTTAATCAAGTACCCTGTGAATATAAAACAACTTTCAAATAATAAAAAAAAATAAAAAAATTAACATATGAATGTTGCTAAGTTTTTCATTATTCGCCATATTTAATTTTGTCTCTCTCAATAAATATTGAATAAAATAGGATAAATTTTATTTTTTTCTTCAATATATATTGATATGAATATGTGTGTACACATCAGTATTTCTTCAATATTCTCTTTAATCAGTAAATACTGCCAATATAATATTGACAATTTAAGCTGCCTTAAATTTAATGTAATTTATTTTTATTGTTAAGCGAAAAATATGAAATGAAAAAATATCATTTGACAGCGACGTACATTTTAAGCTAGATATTAAGATAAACAATTCATTATGTTTTGTTTAGAATTAAATCCAGATAAATAAAGAAAATAAATAAACAAAACTAAAAATAAACAAAAAAAAAAATAAATATGCTATATAGATGTTTATGCTAATTTTATTTTATTATTATTTTATTTTTATTTATACATTTGGTAAATGTATGTGTAATGTAAATGGAAATATGTTTTGAATATTTTTTGTCAGTTGAATTTAAACATAAATTTTGACATAAATGACTTGATTCCTAAATAGCTATTTGTTTACGTATTTTTGTTTCTTTATTGATTTCATATCATCAAAACTAAAATTAGCCAATTCTATGAAAATTGTATTGTGGTCACTGTATCCAAATGGTAAGTAATTTATATTATTTTTTTCATCTAATTTCTTTACTAATACATGGTCCAAACAAGT
Organism: Argyra leucocephala; assembly: GCA_963942445.1. NCBI lineage: Eukaryota > Metazoa > Arthropoda > Insecta > Diptera > Dolichopodidae > Argyra > Argyra leucocephala. The sequence goes on from OZ012679.1 coordinate 65,664,248, forward strand.
TTTAGATGCAGGTCTTGTTACTGAATCGTCACAGAAAAAGAAACCATTTGACTCAACTATTATTTTATATAATTCAACAGCGCTATTATGTACATTACGGATATCAAAATTGAATTCACCTACAATTACAGGAGCTGCTGTTGATGCTGCGAGTTTATTTTCAAGCCAGTGATAAAATCAGCACCGAGTTCAGCATTGATAACCCTGCTTGTAAGCATTTTGTTAACAAGTGCTACTAGTGCGGAATCTACTTCAAGGTTCGCAGTGCACGTGTGATTACCTCAACGTTGACATTGTTAAAAGCTCCTTCTATGTCCATAAACGCAACTAGAGTGTACTCCTTGTAAGCCAATGATATTTTAATAGTACTAACTAGAGAGTGCAGGGCGGTATCCACCGACTTTCCCTTGTTGTATGCATGCAGTGACGTTGAGAGTCGATTACTATCCATATTACATCGAATATAGATATCAATCAGTCTCTCAAGAGTCTTTAGTAGAAAAGAAGACAGGCTAATTGGTCTGAAATCTTTAGAATAGGCGTGGGAACTTTTACGCGCTTTCGGTATGAATACTACTTTAAGCTCAGACCAAAACTTTGGAATGTGGCCTAGATCTAGACAACTCTTAAAAATTGTTTTGAGCCAGGGAAAAGTAGTACTAAAGGAATGTTGCAATTCAGCTAGATAGATACCACCCGGTCCTGGTGACTTGAATGGTTTAAAACTACCCATTACAGTTTGGAGTTTGTTACCACTCTCTCCGATAAATCAGAGTGTTGAATACCGCTTTGATTTATCGTAGATTGTGTGTTAGAGCCGCCGGGGAAATGAGTTTCTATCATCTATGGATGATGCGGTTTGACGCAAGGATGATATCGAGAACTTATTGCCTGATACTAATCACGAAGATAGGTTCTCTACCGTTGTTGCATATAATGAGGTTAGTATTTAATAAATAATCAAAAAATAGCTCACTCCTATAATTAGTGTCCGTGCTTCCCCAGATGATAAGCATTAGCATCACATCCAAGGATGAGAACTGTTCTAGATCTTTCTGCTTCGTGTATCGCACTACCTAAATTTCTCGAAGGTAAATGAGTAAATGGTAGGTCCTTGGTCGTCATGAGCCAGGTAAGCTGAGATTAACCAGTAATTGACTTTGACAAGTTTTAGATTAACCACAACCTTATCTGGATCGCTGTAGTTAGGGAGCAGAAATACGTTAATGTTATTTTTCGCTAAGATACACGATCTGGGTTTACCTTTATCTTTAACGTAAATTAGCTTATAATTTGGGGCCTTTGGTCCTTGAACCAGGTTATCCTTAACCCATTGTTCTTGGATAAGGACTATATCCTCTCCAACTTTTGTCAGGCGGATAATAAGACCAGCTGATCCCGTTTTTGAGTGATCGAGATTGATGTGCAAGAAACGTAGCATGGCACTACATCAGCATCTTCCTCCTCATTAGTGATGGTGGCATCGCTATCCTCTAAGTATAACAAGGTATCCTCGTCCACACAGAGAGTAGCGATGTCACAATTACCCTCCATCTCTTGGTCTTGTGAAGTTTCCTTCACGTCCTGAAGAAATATAGCCTTTTCCGGCATCAATTCTCTTCTCAATTCTCTTAGTGAGGTTCTTAGCCCACTCGATAGAATCCTTTTCGGTATCAGTATGTTTCCCAGCAGGTATATTACTGAGTCTCTTAAGGGCTCTGTAGGCTTTTCTTCTTTCAAAGAAAGTGTTCCTCTTAGATTGAGACTTGTTGTGAGATTACAGAGCTGTATAGGATCGCCCGATCGTAGCAGTGATCTGATCCAGAAGATTGCCATCGCTGGGCTCTGACGCCATAGCCGTGACATCCTTCGTGACCGAAGTAAAAGTACTATCTTTTTGTGAGCTCGAAGCCTTAAGAAAAGTTACTCAAAGCGAAACGTAGAAACTTTCGCTGAACCGATTCAATTCGGTTAATCTCAGTCAAGTAATGTGGAGACCACACTTGACTGGCGTATTCAAGGGTAAGCCCTACATATGTAACATAAAGATGTTTCGTGAGGTAGGGATCAGAAAATTCTTTACACCAACGTTTAATGAAACCTAAAGAAGAATTTGCTTTGCTCACTATTTTATCATGATGTAGCTTAAAGCTCAGTTTAGGGCCAAGAGTTAGCCCGAGGTCTATCATAGAATTCGCTCTTGAAAGCAAACAGCCATTTAGTTGGTAGTTGAACCAAACTGTCCGAGCGGAATTTCTCCCAGAAAAGGAAATGACTTGGCATTTAGAAGTGTTCAATTCAAGTCCATTTTTTAACACCAAGAAACGAAATTGGTAAAATTGTTTTGTAGCTTTAAGCAATCCGATGAGGAAGATATAGGAGTAAAAAGCTTTGAGTCATCAGCAAAACTAAGAAGTTTAGAAAAAGTTATCACCTTACGAGCATCAATTGTTGAAACTATAAAACTAAGGGGTCCTATATGACTACCTTGAGGAACACCAGAAGACGCTGAGTATTGGTCAGAAATAGCAGTTTTAAATAAAACTGATTATTCTCGAGAAGAGAGGTAAAATTCAAGCCAATTAAGGCTATGTGGTGAAAAACCTATAATTTTGTGCTTCAGTAATATGATGCTATGAAGAATTTTGTCAAACGCTTTACTTATGTCAGTAAAGATGGTGTCAGTTTGAAAACCATTCTCCATTGAGGTCATTGTCTTGGAGACAAAGTCAACCATATTGGTAGTTGTTGACCTACCTCTTTGGAAACCGTGTTGTTCAACACAAATAAAACGTTTGCAATAATCATATAAGAAGTCGTATATCATATGCTCAAACAGTTGAGGTATGCACGAGAGCTTGGCGATGGGCCTATAATTGGTGCATTCATTTCTGGAGTCTTTTTTATGAACTGGAATAATGACAGACTTTTTTCCGTAAACAGGGGAAAATACCCGACTGAAGGGATAAATTAAACAGAAAAGAGATGGGATTCAATAAGTTAATCATGCATTCCTTAAGAAGGATCGGAGGAATACTGTCTGGGCCAGAAGAAAAATCGTCTTTTAATTATGAAATATGTTTTAACAATAGCTCTGCAGTTATAAGAATGTTTTTGATTTCATAGTTAATTCCTTGATTACTCAGAGAGAAATCATTCAGATTGCTAAAATAGGTTTCATCAGGAGTGAAGTCATTTCTTGAAAAAGTAGAGGAAAAAAAGGATGCAAAAAGATTCGCAATAGTAGCCGGATCATCAGAAGATCTTCCCAAATAATTTAAAGTTGCAGGATATCCATCAGTTTTACGTTTAGTATTGATAAATTCATGAAACCTTTTTCGGGTCAGAGAAAATACATTACTTCATTCTGATAAGATAAGACTTATAATTTCTGTCAAGTAAGGCTTTAAACTTTTCAAACAATTGGGAATAAATGAGACAGTCAGAATGGAATTTGGATTTGAGAAATTTATTCCATGCAGCATTCCTTCGATTTCGTAAAGAACGAATATTGTTGTCATACCAAGGAGGTGACAAAATTGCGTTTTTTATAGGTTCATAGGGAACTGATATAGAGATACATTCATTTATAAGAAATTTCAAAGGGAGTTTCCTCCCTCAGCGTATCATAATAATAAGTTACGACTAGAGGTGGATGGTGAACATCAATGTTGCAGAAATAGAGATTACTCCTTTCGACGTAAAATTTTTCAACGTCCGATACAAAAACTAAGTCGAGTTGTTTACCGAGAGAATTTTTGATGTTAGAAATTTGTAGAAGATTACAGCTATATAGATCGTCAATAAATCAGCTTCAAAAGCGTTCGGCGATGCAGTATTGTTATTTGATGCAAACAGAACACAATTGTTCTCATCATAGAACCAAATTAAGTTTGATAGGTTAAAGTCACCTAGCAAACAAAAATTGTCGGTTGGTTCTAAATTTTCGATGAAACTTAATAAGGCTTCAGAGAGCGCCTTAAATTTAATTGGCCTTTCATTGATTGGAACACTAGAAGATAAATAACAATTTATTATATATAAATTATTATGACTGCACGTTGACCGCACGCATTTGTGTTAAAAATCAGTTCGAAACCACTAGTATTGGGAATAGTAACAGAGTTACTTTGAAAACTTGAGCGAACCGCTAAGAGGACACCGCCACCACTTTCACCTAGTGAAGAATTAATGCGGATAAACAGAAAAATCAGAGGTAAATAAGGTCTTGCGAGACAATATTACTGGTTAGGCATGTCTCAGTTGGGACTGATTTGAATTCGAAGTTCCAGTAGTCTCTCTTCGTTTAAGCGGAATATATTCTTTAACAATAATTCCAGCAGATCAGTGAGGAGACTTTGACAGAGTGTCAAAATGAATCTTAGACATTGTCAGTTTAAAGGAAGCGTGTTGATTCTCAGCAATTTTCACGCAGTGAATGACGTTATTTGAGGTTGTAATCTTGCTATTAACCTCAATATGCTGAAGTACATCTGTAGAAGTAGTACTCGGAAGAAGTCGAGAGATGAATAAGACTTTGGATTTGGGAACAACTTTTAAAAAATTAGAATTTGCAAGGGCCATTATCAACAACAACCCCGGAAGTTAGAACCTCATTGTTAGGTGTAATATTAATTCCAGCGGTCTGAGTAAGGTTGTTTAAGCTGTTGACAACAACCTTAGTATCACCACTAGTGGTAGCTTTATTCCGATTAATAATATTGGCAAGGGTTGGACCATCATTATTAGGTTTTTTTGAAGAAGTACTTGGTTATTTTGGTTTTTGTTTTTTGGTACCGCTTCATTTGCTAACAGTCACATTGGGCCTATTGAGTGATGCTGGCGACTTAGGTTGACTCCTGGTTTTGACACCAACTTGTATTTCTCTAGATTCGTTTAAACTTACAGACGAATTACAAAACTGATCAGTATGTTTGAAGTTTCTCAATGAAAAAAAAGCTTCAGAAAGGCAAGAAAAATTGGTTTGGAAGTTCAGAACATCTCTACTGATTTTATGAAATTCACTGAAAGAGATCTTGCGGCAATTTTTGCAATACCAATAGACTTCAGGATCCGTTCTTACTTTATCAACAAGGGAACCTAATAGTCCTTCGCATTTAGCATGAGCAGCAAATGAAAATTTCTGATCGCGACAATCTTCACTAGAGCAAGTATGGTTATGGTATATAAGAAATCAGGAACTCATTAAGGAAACAGCAAAGTCCAATTGAAAAAAAAAAAAATTTTAATAAAAGAAGTACAATAGATATTTTCAAAAAAAAAATTTTTTTTTTTTATTTTTTATCTTTTTTTATTTTTAGTTTTCTACTTTGATTATTTTTAGAATTGGAAAAAAAAATAAATTAAAAAATCTTATATATTGTCCACCCTACTTAAGTAAATGTTTATTTGAAATAAATTATTATATTGCATATACAGGCGTTGCATATGCTATACAATCAAACACTTAAGGCTGGGTTAAACAGAATTGAAAGCTCAAACCTCATGTAAAAATTTGTTCAAATGTTAGTGCATGTAAATTTGAAAGCTATAAAGCTTCTTTTAATATTTACACTATCTGGATGATCAGTTTACTTGAAATTCTATACCACCATAGTAAAAATTTAAATGTGAATAAAAAGAAGCAATAGAAATAAAAAATCGTACTTCAATGTATTTTCAAAATATAAATTTAGAATCATATAAAAAATTATTCTTTATGAAAACGAAAGATCACACTAAAATTTTTAATTTGATATTTTTTTGTATAAAGGCAAAAAAATTGTTCGAAGGAAAAAAACGAAAAGTATTTTTTGGCTATATTACATTTATTTATAATTTAATAGTAGAAAAGTTATTTAATTTATTACTTTACAAGTAAAATAGCTCATGTATTTCTTATTCGCATATTTCTGGGAATCCGTCGATCACATCGTGGATCACATAATTCTGGCAATAAGAAGTTGTAAAAATATTCCAATTTTGGTCTCATTTTAGTAGAAAAAGTTGATCGTCCTTACAATTCGTACATACTTGAATTTTTTTGAATTTCATATACCAAAATTTATTTTTGTTATGTTTAATTACCCTGCACTTGATAAAAATAATTATGTGATTTGTATAGTGCAATTGTATTATCATCAGTATTGTACTTTAAATACTTTATTTTTTTTTGGCCAATAGCTTCTTTTGAAAAATCAACTTTTGCTAACTGAGAGCATTTTATTTCAAAAATACCATTATTTCCAACTAGACCATTTGGAATAGCTCCAAGAAAATGTAATTGATCGTTAATAAAAAGCCCACAGTTTTGAATGTTTAAATTAGTTTGCTTTTCAAGTTCTGATATTGTATTTTTTTATTTTACATTCCATAAATCATGGTGTTTGTGCATACAACTGGATAGACCTTGTATTTGATTATCTTATGATAGCTAGAATTACTTCGAACTTTACAAATTTAAAATCTGAGGCAGTGACCATTATATTTCTTAATTCGTACCAATAATTACAACCAGATTGATCGCGTCTATCAATTTCAATGTTCGCCCTATTTTCAAAATTTGTTCTCAACTTTTCCAGCATTATTTTTGTCTTTCGTAGAAACACATGTAACATATCTGGTTTTTTACATGTGTCTGCTCTATAATTTTTATCAACTGAGTGATGTTTAGCTCTTTTTAATCTTTTATTTGGCTTATGTTGCTTCTTTTTTCTGATTATTGTATATTTCTTATCTGGTATATTTCTTTTAATTGTTTTCTCTTCTGCGTTTGGAAGAAGCATTTTTGAATTTCTTTCGCTCCCATTTATTTCTTTCAAAAACTCTGTAAAAGCCTGCCCAGTATTGAATTGGTCAACAGCAGCTGCACATCTACTTGGAGACTGCCCCGGAGAAAAATTTATGCGGTTCCTTCCTACGTATTGACAAATTTTACTATTGAACTGTTCGCAAATATTTGAGTCCATATTAAATAACAAACCGTCTGAGTTTTGGACTAAACGTGACACAGCAGTAGTAATTTCTTCAAAGAATAGACTTTATATCATCAAAGTTACAAAGTTTTCTTTTTCACGCCGTTTACAAAAATACTTGTCACAATTTTCATGATAACCAAATTTGTGATATGTCGCATTTGACATGTCTTTGGCAAGATTTTAATATGGTAGGATAGTGCGCTAGTTCTCCAATGATTCACCGAACTTTTAGTTCCAAAAATCATTCGATCTATGTTTTGAGACAATTTTTTGCCATATTGTATTTGAAATCGTAGATGTTAGTTTACGTCTAAAGTTTCTGTAAAGATGATTTTTATATTCAACTTTACTAACAACAATATTTTCGTAGAAGCACAGCCCTAGCTATGATAATAAATAATCTTTTATGAGCACTACTGTCTCAATTTCCTACTAATTTGTTATAACTAATTGACAACATAAGTACATAATTAGGTAATCTATTTATTTATAACATCTGCAGTCCAACTACATGTCCTTTTCCCTTTCGAAATGTGGGCCTTTTTTATATATTAATTATTTGATATATATGAAAATATTGTATATTATATTATTTTGTATTTGTTTTATATGGTTATTAATTATTATTATATTAGAACCAATGTGGTTGTATTGAAAATTACTTTCAGTAATTTTCATCGGTAATTATTAACTAAAAATATGACCTAAAAAACATCAAAATTCGATTTTTATGTACTTTACTAAAATTAGTAAAATCGTTAGTAATGTAGTTCTTTCGCAATTGTTCCTATAATATACTTAGTATTTGTTGTTATAGGAAAAAGTTGACTAAAGAAAATTCAACTTTAATAAATCAGCTTCAGTTAACAAAATATTCTCGCTATACTTCTATTCTTGTCCTTTATTTCCTCTTTAAAAATGTTTAGGAACGAATTTTAATAGATAAAAATTGTTGCTAATATACCTAAGGTGAACATATTAAAAAATAACGTTTTTATAATAACGTTATTATATTTATGTACTGTTAAAATTTATATATCATACCTGAAATAAGTGAACACATACATATATATTTCTTTATTTTCAAACCCTAATAAATTGTATTTTGAACATAAAATATCTAATCAGTAAAATATCATAAAACATCTTTGAATATTTCTTTGGTAAAATAATAAGTACAACGATAATAATATTTGAATTAGTATGGTGTACACAACCAAATCTACATTCATTTGTGTTTATCAAAAAAAATTTGTGCGTAAACTATATATTTTATAAATTTTTATAAATTTAATTGTTTTAAGAAATATTTTATAATTATTATTTTAAAAATAAATTATAAAAATATTTTTACTAAATATAATAATGAAAATATAGAACTTTTTAATAAAACACAAAAAAAGCTGAAATGTTAAGGAAAATTTGAGTTACAACCCATTTTATAAAACAACATTTAACTAAAAAATTCTCGAAATCTAGGACAATTTTCAAAAATCAGGCGACGTAGTTACCTCGGTATTTTAAGAAGTCACCCCCAGAATTTCATCCAAATCGGGTAAAAAATGTAAATGCCCCATGCTTCAGTTTGCAAAAACAGCTAAAAAAACCCAAAAATTAAGGATTCCATGGATTTTTTAAGCCCTTTTAATTCCAAAATTTAAAAATCAAGTCATGTAGTTACCTCGGCATCGCAATAATCCAAAGTATATCTAAGACTTATATCCAAATAAATAGGACTTATATCCAAAGTTCCATCCAAATCGGACAGAAAATGTGGATGCCCCGTACTTCAGTTTGCTAAAAAAATCTCTTTAACCCAGCCTTAACGAGGAATTAAAACATATAAATTGAGAAAATTGAGAAGAGTACCGTTACCGTAAGTAAAGTGAGTAAAAAAAAAGAAAAAAATAAGAGTAGCTGAGTGAAGTAAACACTTTTGTATTAATTTAAAGAAGTAATCCCTATATGTATGTAATAAATAGAAATGAAATAATCCCTAATTGAAATAAAAAAGAAAGGAATTTAATTTAAATTTAAGTTCAAAATGGATGCTAGATTTATACCAATTCTTAAACTTTTTTATATATAATAAAAAAGCTAAGATCTGTAATCAAACCAACAAACAAATTCAAAAAAAAAAAAAAGAAAATAACAATAATAATTATTTTGAAGTAATCACAACACAAAAGAGAGAGATATAAAAAAAAACAAAGAGTAATAAAATATGTACCAAAAATTTAATTATTTTTATTAGAGGAATAACCAAACAAAAATTGTTAGCAATTCACTACTCTTATTATGTTTTGTTTAAAAAAAAAAAAAAAAAGTTAAATTAAAATAAAATAATGTATTAAAAAATTTATCACAGAAACATGCAACATGCAACTAGTTTACACGAGAGAAAAACTGAAACTGATACCGGGCTCTGAGAACATGGCAGTAGCGGTAGACGTGACCGAAGTGGATGGAACAATCTTCCGTGAGCTTGGTGTCGTACAAAAGTTGTTACTACATTACTGTTCTTGCCAGCTGCTGTAACCGAAGCTGTAGCAGTTCGCTGGGCGAAATTTTTATTTTGACCTTGATGTTAGGTCGAGCTTGCATGAACCTACAATAGGTATAGGAACTTGACCAGATACGGTCAAAGGGCTAGGCTTAGAAGCCAAAGCCATATCGTCACGCATGACCGACGAATTTGTGGTAGTTTTATTTTTAAGCCCTTCTCCACTTAGACTAGAAGTTTGTTCGTTTTTTTTACTAGTATTTATATCCATAATTTGGACCCACAAGTAAGCGAAGAAAATAATGTTCACCTATGCAGAGATTCGCATACATAGGTAAGGCTGTATAGTTCGGAGGTCACCACGTATACACCGCTCGCGACTGAGCTATTTTTGATATGGGCTCTCAGCCTGGTCGATTTACAGCACGGTTCGTATAACACCTTAATCCAGCCCAATGATTATCCTTTGATTTCTGGTCTCCCCTAGGGATATGTCTTTGATCAAGGAAAAAACCAAGCTCAGAACCAGCCAGAGAGTCATTGACTGTACTCAGCTTTCACACCACGGCAAGGTACATAATCAAATGGCTTTTCAAAATAATAACATTTTCAAATAAATTTAAAGTATACAAAAACATTAATGAGCAATATACAAAAGAAGCACATTATAACGGTCATATTTTTATTTTAACCATAAGAGTTGTCCATAGCGTTATCTCTTCTACACTCGAATTTGGAATCACTTCATCACACCATTTAAATATGGCAGACGCTATTTCATTCCCACCTCGAGTTCCTCTAGTTTCATACCATATCATAACACAATTAAAGCCCACAATTTTCGTTTATAAAAACTAATGCAGTTTGTTAACAATGGTGTCGGTAAACACTTTTGCAAGTCAGCGGTCAAAACTTTATGCTTTGGATTTTTTTGACATGGTCATTGCCTTTCATATCGTAACGTTTTTTTGACTCTGAATTAGCTTGTAAAACATCTTTTCCAGCTTGACTTAAACTATTTTTAACTGAGTATTATAAGAATCACAAGTATCACAAGTATCTATTTGTGGTGGATTGAATGATAAATTGAATAATATAATAAACACATCTGAATAAAGCCATTTCTTTGCTACACATTCTGAATCAATATTTTTATCATTACAGAAATTTAAATATAAGTGGTACATTCTTTCAATACTCAGTTCTGGATTTAAAAATTGTTTTCGACATTTCTCTCTACCATATAGTGACTATCATAAGTTGAAAATGAAGAAATAGGTTGTATAATAACAGCATGTCAATAACAGCATCAGAAACTTTGTTACTTGGAATATGTTTGCCTCGCTGATGTTATTGAACTAATCCCCCTGGTGATTTTTTTTAAAGTGTTCACCACAACTGTGTTAGAAATACATAATGTTTTTAAAAACATTACTTTACAGACTCGATACTTTTTATCATTTACATTACGTTTTTTTTTTGACTTATAAGTTTGAAGTATCAACACGTATTTTTTTGCGCGCTTGTGTAAATTAAAAAAATTTATTTAAAATTCATAAAAAAAGAATAACTCTATTAAATAATTAATACAATAATTGTAATAATTTCAAAATAAATTATTTGTGTTTTTTTGTTATTTATTTTCTTTCTTTGTTGCAATATAATATTTAAAAAAAAAAAAATATAAAACAAAACTCAATAAATAAATAAATCTGAATTGAACTTACCACAAAAAATATTAAAACAAAACAATTATAAAAAAAAGAATAATATAAAAACAAAAATTAAAAAATAAAACAAACTAAGTTCTCAATAAGAAAAATCAAATTAAAATCTAAAAATAACAAAATGTCCAAACAATGTAGTGAAAAATCATGCAAAAAAAGCTTAATGGGAAAATCAAAAGGATATTTGATAAAAGCAGGTAATATTTCGTGGAGATGTAATAAGTGTACTCCTGCCTTAAATGACTCGATATTTATTGATGAGGAAGATAATTCCAAAAATGTAGACATTATAACATTCTCCTCATTTGATCTGCCAGAATTCAACTCAGCAGGATGCACACTTAATACAGTAGGTGCATATTTAAAAACTCTAGGCTCCTTAGTATTAGAGATACACAAATCGCAAATATTTTTATCTAATAAAATCGACGATGTAAAAAAAAAATTTACATCAATTATTCAAGAAAACACTGCACTCAAAACTGAAATAAAATTAATAAATGAAAATTGTACGGATCTGAGAAGCAAATTCCATCATCTAGAAGCACAGGTAGATCGGCCTCTACAAAAAGAAAATGCCAATAACATTGTGGTCGCTGGTCTGCCTTCTGAAATCAATAATTTTGATGGTTTGTTTATTAAAATGGCGACAAAATTGGATGTTAAAATGTGTAAAGCCGATATAACGAACATATCAAACATTAAAAAAACATTCAAAGAAGATGAAAATAATCTCTATGTTGTGCATTTGAAAACAGAAAAACTTAAGGATGAATTAATGGCGAAAAAAGGAAAGTGTCATCTTTTTACTTCAGAGTTTGGCTTATTGAAAGAAGGAAACAAAGAGATATACTTTCGTCACCACTTGTCTCCACTTCAGAAAAAATTATATTTTGAGGCGAAAGAATTTAAGGCGAAAAAAAACTTTCAATTTCTATGGATCAAAAACAACACTATTAAATTACGCGAAAATAACACCAGCAGAATTTTCAATATTACTGGATTTAATGACATTATTAAAATTAATGCCATCTTTAATATTACATAGTTTTGTATTTTTTAATTATCCACTTTCATTTTTATTTTAAATTTATTCCACTAACACTCACACATATTATTTTATATTATTATTAATAGTAAGTTTTTTATTACATATTTCTTTCTTTTTCTACTTTCAAATCACTAACACTCAAACATTTAAAATTATAATATTTTTATTTATATTTAAGATAAAGCTTTTTTTTCTTTTTATAGCTTAAAATTTACACCTTGCATTGTTTTTAAATATTTTTATATTATTTTATATTTTCTAATATTGAAATTTTTAATTTTTTTTTCTTTTTCTTATGCATATTACTTTTATAAATATCAAAATTTTGATAAGATATTTTACATGCACACATATTATTGCAAAAACTTCATATTTTTTAATACTTTTCTTATCACTTTTTATCACACACAAAAATATTTCCATTATAAAACCGAATCCGAACCGAAATCTCTTTATTTTTTATTTTTTATTTTTTTATATTATATTCTAAAACTTATATCTAAATTAATTTATTAATTAAAATACTTAATTTATATCAAACTTAAGCAAACATTAATCAAATATTTTTTTTCACGTATTGTGATCTACGATTACGATAATACTGAACACATCAATCAATTCCTGTTGCTAATAAGCGAGATAGCTATCTTCAACATCTATTTGATTCTTGTTTACAATTAGTACAAGTGAAATTATCATTGATGACTTCATCAATGTAAATCCTTACACAGGGTCTCTAAAGGGCAATTCAATTGTATATAAAAATAACTTGAATAACTTGTACTTAAACATTCAGAGTATAAGAAAAAAGTTAGATAGTTTAGAATTACTTGTTAAATCTTTTGATTATGAAATACATATTTTAGTTTTGACCGAGTGAAAATCAGTTTGTTAATTTACCTGATTACTCAAGCTATTTTTCAAATCGTGAAGCATCCTATGGTGGTACTACTATTTATGTTACTAATAATTTGGCTATCACCTTCATTTATAAGGAGGAATATGAAAAATCTAATATGTTGGTAGTAAAATTATTAAAAGAAGGGGTAAGGATAATTTCCATTTACAAGGCTCCTCAAGCAAATTTTGATAACTTTCTTGGTAAACTAGATGAAATAACAAGTCTATACAAAAATTCAATAATCTTGGGTGATTTTAATATCAATTTATTGAATAAAAGCAACAGTGACATCAAAAATTATACTAATACCTTACTATGTAATGGTTTTTGTATTTATAATAAAATATTGCTACGAGAACGGGTTCAAATTCATCAACTATTATTGATCATTTAATTTCTGATATGACTAAATATAAATATTATTTTCATATAGCTGATACTTCCATATCTGATCACAAACTAATTTTAGTTAGTATAAATTTAAAGCCAATTAAAGAAAATTCCACCCATACGAAAACTGTACTTGATTATAATAGGTTATCAAATGACCATTTTTGGCTAACGCTTGATAGGTATGAGAGCTTTGATGACTTTGTTAACACCTTTAGTTTATTATTAAAAAAATACACTAAAGTAATATCTGTCGGAAGCATGATTGGATCACTAGTGAGATAATAAATGCAATGAAGGTTAGGGATTCGTTCTCTTACTATAAAAAAAAATATCCGCATGATATTAAAGTAAAGGAATTATATGAAGAACATAGGAAAAAAGTAAAATTTCTCGTAATCACGACAAAAAAAAATTATTGTTCTGAAATGGTCTCAAGAGATCCAAGTAGCGGAAGAAATTTATGGAACTTATATAAAAGAATAATGTATAATAAGAGTGGTTCTGCTTCTGAAAGTAATATTCAGACAATTAGTCACAACAACAAAACAATTAAATAGTGCCCAAGAAATTTGTAATGTTTTTAATAATTTTTTTGTTAACATTACAAAAGAATTGTCTATAAGTGATGATCCTATTGACGAGGTATACTTGAACAGTTTTAGAAAAAATATTTATACAGGGTTCGAACTCAGTCCGACTAATTCGAAAGAGGTTAAAAATATTATAAAATTGCTCAAGTCTTCCTCTGCAATGGGTCATGATGCAATCTCAACAAAGGTTGTAAAACATTTCTCTACGGAACTTACACCAATCCTAGTTAAACTTTATACGCTGCATTTGTAATATTTTCTTTTCCTCAATCAATGAAAATTGCCTTAGTTACTCCTATACATAAGGGAGGTGATGCTATCAATCCCAAAAACTATCGTCCTATATCGGTTCTTAGTACTTTCTCTAAAATATTTAAGAAGATCGTTCAGTTTAGACTCTCTAGTTTTAGGGTAAATAATGGAATTCTGCATCAAGAACAATATGGTTTTGAGAAGAACTCGAACACCACTGTCGCTTGTCTATCACTCACAGACTTTATTACCAAAAGTATGGACTCTGGTAAATATACAGCTTGTGTGTTCTTGGACTTACAAAAAGCCTTTGACTGTGTGGACCATGAAATTCTGCTACAAAAACTTTCATCTCTTCGACTCACTGCAGAACAAATACGGTTTTTTAATATTTTTTGTATCCAAAACCATATTCACCATTTTCCTGACTCTGGACATCATATTGTAATTTATATTTTTTGTATACACTAATAAATTCACAAACAATACTAAACAAACGTTTTAATAAGAATGTAAATCAAATTATAATATTGTCGTTACGTAGTGTAGTAAGTTTAACAAAATAAATTTGAATTAACACCATATTCAAATTAGTTACAAAAAATTTAGAGGCATATGAATTCATGTCCATATAGTTTTGTATACCTCTAAAGTATATTGGACATACATATATTTATTTTATTAAATACTATTTTCTCTAATTATTGAAACTTTACATAGTATTGTATACGGTATATCACTAAATAGATAACAGTGAAAATAGTCGAATATTTCCTTTTAATTTTACTGATATGCTTATCATACAGATACGCGTATTTCGTCTACTACTTGCAGACTTCTTCAGTGTTTTGTACTCGACTGAGGAAAGAAATCTAAAATTGTCTTATTTATTTTATTCGTACAGGTAACAATTTGATGTTTCTCGCAGCTGCATGGTTGTTTATTATCCAATGAATTAGCACAGGTAGGGGGTTGAATAAAAATATTTTTATTTATTTTATTATTGGTATTTGAAATAATTTTTCCGACGTTAGAGTGACAGGTAGGGGTGGTGTTATTTGTTTTATTGTATTTCACTAAAAATTTAAATAAAGAAGAATATCCGTTGCCTTGGTCTTTATTTAGGAGCGAGTCATTTTTAGTTTTGTAAATTTCGATGCTTTCAGCTGAATCTAGTTTCCTAGAATCTCTAATGTAATTTACCATTACAATGTCTTCTTTCGAAATGCTATGATTCTCCTAGGAAAAACATGCAAACACGACTCAATGAACACCTGAAAGAAGCAGAACTGGTTAAAAAGAAGAACTCAACAGAGTTCCGATCCAAAGTAGCAGAACACATCATCCAGAATCTACTAAAGTGCTAACTTACTAACTATAATGACATAGAACTACATATAACGCTGACTATAATAGACTTATGCCTGAAATACATGTGCAGAACTATGCATGCATCGCATCAAAAATAAATTAGAATACATGGTTTTATATGGAACCAATTACATGTAATTCTGCACGCAGAAAATTTGATGCATGATATCTCTATTTCTAATTTTTGCTGCGCAGCAGCAGAGCTACCAACACGAAAGATTGTAAAAATTGTCATTTTACTCATTCTAATGAAAAAATAATGCAGCGATGCATGAGAATTCTGCACATGTATTTCCCACATTAATTTGCTTTAAGGCAACTTAAGGTGGCTTAAGTTAAGTTTTTGTACGACTGTATGAAGTTTCATATTGACAACTATAATGAACTTAACCAACCTTTCGTCAACTTCATGAAACTTTGCGTTAAAACTATATGGTACGCTTTGGAGCGTAGAAAACTTAAGCAAACTTAAGCATTGGTAGCGTTCAGTGAAATTAACCATTGGATCTGAAATCCACAGATCCATGGATCTGTTTACTGATTGATAAACATATATTTGAAAAAAAAAATTGAAGAGTAAAACACAAGTTAAAATAAAAAAATTAGTATCTAGTTTACTAAATGTTTTATGAAAAAATATATTTTTCTAATGTATGTTTTTGGTTTTATTTAAAATATTTTACATTCATTTCAGTTATGAAATATACATATGTATGTATTTACATACTGATATTAATTTTAAAAATATTTATTATGTCATATTCCGTATATGGAAAATACATGTAACTGTGCGGCAATGTGTTAAATTTGACATTTCGTTAAGTTTTCGTTAAACATAGAGTTCTTTGATGTTAAATTCGATCCAAACCGAATTGTAAATTTGTTTTCATGATAGAAGTTTGTTGTAGTTTGATATAAATTAGTCAAATTGAAATAAATATAAATTAGTGAAATGGAAAAAAACTCTGAAGAAGGTTTGATTTGTGAGGTATTTCATAATCCCATAATTTATGACAAAAAATTAGGGGGATATAGAAATAAATATTTACATGGAACGAATATGGGAAGCAATAAGAGAAATCTTGGGAAAACTCTTAAGTTTTTATTAATTTACAAGATTTTACAATTACAAATTCTCCTTGATGGCAGATCTTCCACCGATAGTACATGAGGGGGCTCGCATCAAAATGTTCCAACTAGTGAGTGAATTAATACCCTTATCATGATTCTCGAATCGAACGTATAAGCAGACGAATTCGCTGTCATGCGATCATGATTAGCGAAGCGAACTTAATACATTTGACAATTTGTCGAATGAAAAATTTAAGTGACAACCGTAAAACAAAAATAAAAAAAAAATATTTTGTTGCTTTTCGAGTAAAAATGGAGGGGGGGGACGAATAAACAAAATTTATGAATAATATAATAATCTGATATTACTTGCACCTATAAAAAAAAGTTTGATAAGCTGGTGCAATTGAGAGAATAATGATTAGGCTTGTGGGAACAGCAAATTGAAATAAAAGTGCATTAAAAGTGTTGTGGAATCGATTTGCAACCGAATTAAATGTATTAGGTCTGATCTTCAAAACGTGAATTCAAAGAGTGAAATAAATCATTGTTTATTTGTTTATTCGTCTATGTACTGCGTGTTGATAATAATATGATTACAGGTATTGCAAAAAAAAATATATATACAAACAACAGGCGTAGGAACAAGCTGTCGATGCTCTGTTGAGCAAAGAACCAAATCCAGAGAATCCAAATTAATCTAGAGAGCCGTTCTAAGTGTTGTTACAAATTCAAATACACTTGAAGAAACCTAAAATGAAAAATAACTCTGAATTATTGCCAGTGATAATTTCCTTCATCGTATTGCACAGACTAATGTCACTATTGGTAATATATTCCATTTGTTCTAATTTTAGGCTTCGATTTATGTTTCACTGAATTTAAAATATAAAATAATGCATCTTTATTCAACTGAAGGTTTTTTATTAATTTTAAATATACTTGTCAAAATATTATAAAATTGCTCAAGTCTTCCTCTGCAATGGGTCATGATGCAATCTCAACAAAGGTTGTAAAACATTTCTCTACGGAACTTACACCAATCCTAGTTAAACTTTATACGCTGCATTTGTAATATTTTCTTTTCCTCAATCAATGAAAATTGCCTTAGTTACTCCTATACATAAGGGAGGTGATGCTATCAATCCCAAAAACTATCGTCCTATATCGGTTCTTAGTACTTTCTCTAAAATATTTAAGAAGATCGTTCAGTTTAGACTCTCTAGTTTTAGGGTAAATAATGGAATTCTGCATCAAGAACAATATGGTTTTGAGAAGAACTCGAACACCACTGTCGCTTGTCTATCACTCACAGACTTTATTACCAAAAGTATGGACTCTGGTAAATATACAGCTTGTGTGTTCTTGGACTTACAAAAAGCCTTTGACTGTGTGGACCATGAAATTCTGCTACAAAAACTTTCATCTCTTCGACTCACTGCAGAACAAATACGGTTTTTTAATATTTTTTGTATCCAAAACCATATTCACCATTTTCCTGACTCTGGACATCATATTGTAATTTATATTTTTTGTATACACTAATAAATTCACAAACAATACTAAACAAACGTTTTAATAAGAATGTAAATCAAATTATAATATTGTCGTTACGTAGTGTAGTAAGTTTAACAAAATAAATTTGAATTAACACCATATTCAAATTAGTTACAAAAAATTTAGAGGCATATGAATTCATGTCCATATAGTTTTGTATACCTCTAAAGTATATTGGACATACATATATTTATTTTATTAAATACTATTTTCTCTAATTATTGAAACTTTACATAGTATTGTATACGGTATATCACTAAATAGATAACAGTGAAAATAGTCGAATATTTCCTTTTAATTTTACTGATATGCTTATCATACAGATACGCGTATTTCGTCTACTACTTGCAGACTTCTTCAGTGTTTTGTACTCGACTGAGGAAAGAAATCTAAAATTGTCTTATTTATTTTATTCGTACAGGTAACAATTTGATGTTTCTCGCAGCTGCATGGTTGTTTATTATCCAATGAATTAGCACAGGTAGGGGGTTGAATAAAAATATTTTTATTTATTTTATTATTGGTATTTGAAATAATTTTTCCGACGTTAGAGTGACAGGTAGGGGTGGTGTTATTTGTTTTATTGTATTTCACTAAAAATTTAAATAAAGAAGAATATCCGTTGCCTTGGTCTTTATTTAGGAGCGAGTCATTTTTAGTTTTGTAAATTTCGATGCTTTCAGCTGAATCTAGTTTCCTAGAATCTCTAATGTAATTTACCATTACAATGTCTTCTTTCGAAATGCTATGATTCTCCTAGGAAAAACATGCAAACACGACTCAATGAACACCTGAAAGAAGCAGAACTGGTTAAAAAGAAGAACTCAACAGAGTTCCGATCCAAAGTAGCAGAACACATCATCCAGAATCTACTAAAGTGCTAACTTACTAACTATAATGACATAGAACTACATATAACGCTGACTATAATAGACTTATGCCTGAAATACATGTGCAGAACTATGCATGCATCGCATCAAAAATAAATTAGAATACATGGTTTTATATGGAACCAATTACATGTAATTCTGCACGGAGAAAATTTGATGCATGATATCTCTATTTCTAATTTTTGCTGCGCAGCAGCAGAGCTACCAACACGAAAGATTGTAAAAATTGTCATTTTTCTCATACTAATGAAAAAATAATGCAGCGATGCATGAGAATTCTGCACATGTATTTCCCACATTAATTTGCTTTAAGGCAACTTAAGGTGGCTTAAGTTAAGTTTTTGTACGACTGTATGAAGTTTCATATTGACAACTATAATGAACTTAACCAACCTTTCGTCAACTTCATGAAACTTTGCGTTAAAACTATATGGTACGCTTTGGAGCGTAGAAAACTTAAGCAAACTTAAGCATTGGTAGCGTTCAGTGAAATTAACCATTGGATCTGAAATCCACAGATCCATGGATCTGTTTACTGATTGATAAACATATATTTGAAAAAAAAAATTGAAGAGTAAAACACAAGTTAAAATAAAAAAATTAGTATCTAGTTTACTAAATGTTTTATGAAAAAATATATTTTTCTAATGTATGTTTTTGGTTTTATTTAAAATATTTTACATTCATTTCAGTTATGAAATATACATATGTATGTATTTACATACTGATATTAATTTTAAAAATATTTATTATGTCATATTCCGTATATGGAAAATACATGTAACTGTGCGGCAATGTGTTAAATTTGACATTTCGTTAAGTTTTCGTTAAACATAGAGTTCTTTGATGTTAAATTCGATCCAAACCGAATTGTAAATTTGTTTTCATGATAGAAGTTTGTTGTAGTTTGATATAAATTAGTCAAATTGAAATAAATATAAATTAGTGAAATGGAAAAAAACTCTGAAGAAGGTTTGATTTGTGAGGTATTTCATAATCCCATAATTTATGACAAAAAATTAGGGGGATATAGAAATAAATATTTACATGGAACAAATATGGGAAGCAATAAGAGAAATCTTGGGAAAACTCTTAAGTTTTTATTAATTTACAAGATTTTACAATTACAAATTCTCCTTGATGGCAGATCTTCCACCGATAGTACATGAGGGGGCTCGCATCAAAATGTTCCAACTAGTGAGTGAATTAATACCCTTATCATGATTCTCGAATCGAACGTATAAGCAGACGAATTCGCTGTCATGCGATCATGATTAGCGAAGCGAACTTAATACATTTGACAATTTGTCGAATGAAAAATTTAAGTGACAACCGTAAAACAAAAATAAAAAAAAAATATTTTGTTGCTTTTCGAGTAAAAATGGAGGGGGGGGACGAATAAACAAAATTTATGAATAATATAATAATCTGATATTACTTGCACCTATAAAAAAAAGTTTGATAAGCTGGTGCAATTGAGAGAATAATGATTAGGCTTGTGGGAACAGCAAATTGAAATAAAAGTGCATTAAAAGTGTTGTGGAATCGATTTGCAACCGAATTAAATGTATTAGGTCTGATCTTCAAAACGTGAATTCAAAGAGTGAAATAAATCATTGTTTATTTGTTTATTCGTCTATGTACTGCGTGTTGATAATAATATGATTACAGGTATTGCAAAAAAAAATATATATACAAACAACAGGCGTAGGAACAAGCTGTCGATGCTCTGTTGAGCAAAGAACCAAATCCAGAGAATCCAAATTAATCTAGAGAGCCGTTCTAAGTGTTGTTACAAATTCAAATACACTTGAAGAAACCTAAAATGAAAAATAACTCTGAATTATTGCCAGTGATAATTTCCTTCATCGTATTGCACAGACTAATGTCACTATTGGTAATATATTCCATTTGTTCTAATTTTAGGCTTCGATTTATGTTTCACTGAATTTAAAATATAAAATAATGCATCTTTATTCAACTGAAGGTTTTTTATTAATTTTAAATATACTTGTCAAAATATTATAAAATTGCTCAAGTCTTCCTCTGCAATGGGTCATGATGCAATCTCAACAAAGGTTGTAAAACATTTCTCTACGGAACTTACACCAATCCTAGTTAAACTTTATACGCTGCATTTGTAATATTTTCTTTTCCTCAATCAATGAAAATTGCCTTAGTTACTCCTATACATAAGGGAGGTGATGCTATCAATCCCAAAAACTATCGTCCTATATCGGTTCTTAGTACTTTCTCTAAAATATTTAAGAAGATCGTTCAGTTTAGACTCTCTAGTTTTAGGGTAAATAATGGAATTCTGCATCAAGAACAATATGGTTTTGAGAAGAACTCGAACACCACTGTCGCTTGTCTATCACTCACAGACTTTATTACCAAAAGTATGGACTCTGGTAAATATACAGCTTGTGTGTTCTTGGACTTACAAAAAGCCTTTGACTGTGTGGACCATGAAATTCTGCTACAAAAACTTTCATCTCTTCGACTCACTGCAGAACAAATACGGTTTTTTAATATTTTTTGTATCCAAAACCATATTCACCATTTTCCTGACTCTGGACATCATATTGTAATTTATATTTTTTGTATACACTAATAAATTCACAAACAATACTAAACAAACGTTTTAATAAGAATGTAAATCAAATTATAATATTGTCGTTACGTAGTGTAGTAA
This sequence comes from Argyra leucocephala, assembly GCA_963942445.1. Taxonomy (NCBI): domain Eukaryota; kingdom Metazoa; phylum Arthropoda; class Insecta; order Diptera; family Dolichopodidae; genus Argyra; species Argyra leucocephala. The sequence goes on from OZ012679.1 coordinate 65,686,226, forward strand.
GTTTAACAAAATAAATTTGAATTAACACCATATTCAAATTAGTTACAAAAAATTTAGAGGCATATGAATTCATGTCCATATAGTTTTGTATACCTCTAAAGTATATTGGACATACATATATTTATTTTATTAAATACTATTTTCTCTAATTATTGAAACTTTACATAGTATTGTATACGGTATATCACTAAATAGATAACAGTGAAAATAGTCGAATATTTCCTTTTAATTTTACTGATATGCTTATCATACAGATACGCGTATTTCGTCTACTACTTGCAGATTTCTTCAGTGTTTTGTACTCGACTGAGGAAAGAAATCTAAAATTGTCTTATTTATTTTATTCGTACAGGTAACAATTTGATGTTTCTCGCAGCTGCATGGTTGTTTATTATCCAATGAATTAGCACAGGTAGGGGGTTGAATAAAAATATTTTTATTTATTTTATTATTGGTATTTGAAATAATTTTTCCGACGTTAGAGTGACAGGTAGGGGTGGTGTTATTTGTTTTATTGTATTTCACTAAAAATTTAAATAAAGAAGAATATCCGTTGCCTTGGTCTTTATTTAGGAGCGAGTCATTTTTAGTTTTGTAAATTTCGATGCTTTCAGCTGAATCTAGTTTCCTAGAATCTCTAATGTAATTTACCATTACAATGTCTTCTTTCGAAATGCTATGATTCTCCTAGGAAAAACATGCAAACACGACTCAATGAACACCTGAAAGAAGCAGAACTGGTTAAAAAGAAGAACTCAACAGAGTTCCGATCCAAAGTAGCAGAACACATCATCCAGAATCTACTAAAGTGCTAACTTACTAACTATAATGACATAGAACTACATATAACGCTGACTATAATAGACTTATGCCTGAAATACATGTGCAGAACTATGCATGCATCGCATCAAAAATAAATTAGAATACATGGTTTTATATGGAACCAATTACATGTAATTCTGCACGGAGAAAATTTGATGCATGATATCTCTATTTCTAATTTTTGCTGCGCAGCAGCAGAGCTACCAACACGAAAGATTGTAAAAATTGTCATTTTTCTCATACTAATGAAAAAATAATGCAGCGATGCATGAGAATTCTGCACATGTATTTCCCACATTAATTTGCTTTAAGGCAACTTAAGGTGGCTTAAGTTAAGTTTTTGTACGACTGTATGAAGTTTCATATTGACAACTATAATGAACTTAACCAACCTTTCGTCAACTTCATGAAACTTTGCGTTAAAACTATATGGTACGCTTTGGAGCGTAGAAAACTTAAGCAAACTTAAGCATTGGTAGCGTTCAGTGAAATTAACCATTGGATCTGAAATCCACAGATCCATGGATCTGTTTACTGATTGATAAACATATATTTGAAAAAAAAAATTGAAGAGTAAAACACAAGTTAAAATAAAAAAATTAGTATCTAGTTTACTAAATGTTTTATGAAAAAATATATTTTTCTAATGTATGTTTTTGGTTTTATTTAAAATATTTTACATTCATTTCAGTTATGAAATATACATATGTATGTATTTACATACTGATATTAATTTTAAAAATATTTATTATGTCATATTCCGTATATGGAAAATACATGTAACTGTGCGGCAATGTGTTAAATTTGACATTTCGTTAAGTTTTCGTTAAACATAGAGTTCTTTGATGTTAAATTCGATCCAAACCGAATTGTAAATTTGTTTTCATGATAGAAGTTTGTTGTAGTTTGATATAAATTAGTCAAATTGAAATAAATATAAATTAGTGAAATGGAAAAAAACTCTGAAGAAGGTTTGATTTGTGAGGTATTTCATAATCCCATAATTTATGACAAAAAATTAGGGGGATATAGAAATAAATATTTACATGGAACAAATATGGGAAGCAATAAGAGAAATCTTGGGAAAACTCTTAAGTTTTTATTAATTTACAAGATTTTACAATTACAAATTCTCCTTGATGGCAGATCTTCCACCGATAGTACATGAGGGGGCTCGCATCAAAATGTTCCAACTAGTGAGTGAATTAATACCCTTATCATGATTCTCGAATCGAACGTATAAGCAGACGAATTCGCTGTCATGCGATCATGATTAGCGAAGCGAACTTAATACATTTGACAATTTGTCGAATGAAAAATTTAAGTGACAACCGTAAAACAAAAATAAAAAAAAAATATTTTGTTGCTTTTCGAGTAAAAATGGAGGGGGGGGACGAATAAACAAAATTTATGAATAATATAATAATCTGATATTACTTGCACCTATAAAAAAAAGTTTGATAAGCTGGTGCAATTGAGAGAATAATGATTAGGCTTGTGGGAACAGCTAATTGAAATAAAAGTGCATTAAAAGTGTTGTGGAATCGATTTGCAACCGAATTAAATGTATTAGGTCTGATCTTCAAAACGTGAATTCAAAGAGTGAAATAAATCATTGTTTATTTGTTTATTCGTCTATGTACTGCGTGTTGATAATAATATGATTACAGGTATTGCAAAAAAAAATATATATACAAACAACAGGCGTAGGAACAAGCTGTCGATGCTCTGTTGAGCAAAGAACCAAATCCAGAGAATCCAAATTAATCTAGAGGGCCGTTCTAAGTGTTGTTACAAATTCAAATACACTTGAAGAAACCTAAAATGAAAAATAACTCTGAATTATTGCCAGTGATAATTTCCTTCATCGTATTGCACAGACTAATGTCACTATTGGTAATATATTCCATTTGTTCTAATTTTAGGCTTCGATTTATGTTTCACTGAATTTAAAATATAAAATAATGCATCTTTATTCAACTGAAGGTTTTTTATTAATTTTAAATATACTTGTCAAAATATTTAATTTTCAAGTGTTAGGTTAGCAACGACTTTCCCACAGCGAATAAATTTATTCGCGAATCGTGATCACATTTACGCGAACGTTCGACTAGCATATTCGCTTCGAGTTATATTCGATTCGAGAATCATGATAAGGGTATAAGGCTAAGAAATTTGTAAACGTAAATTATAAAAGACTGATGTGAATGTTTTTTAAACTTTTTTTTGAAATAAGTAGGATTGCTGTAATATAAATTTAACTTTGTTACTGTCAAATATTAATTAGATTTAAAAACTTGACTATATGGAATATTTTTTTTTTTAATTTTGTTTATGAAATAAGTACAAATGAAGTGCCTGTAAAATAAATTTAGTTTATTTCATACTAATTAAATATTTATTACATTAAGCATTTTGACTACATATGGAATGTTTTCTTATTTTTTTCAAAATCCGGGTTTTTAAATATTGTTTTAAATATTTTTCATATTAAATAAGCCAAAAAACTGGTAAAAAAAAGTGATAATAATAAAAACAATAAAAGTTTATAATTAAAAAAATCAAGTAATTTATTTAATTTTATTTTCTGTTTGCAGAACAATTCTATTATTTATGAAATAATTAAGCTCGTCCCAAATGCTGCATGCCTTCCGTAATGATGTTGATTTTGGGACGGCAGGAAAGAATCCAAATTATTTTGACATTCATTTCTCCATAATTCATGATTAGTTACATTATCTTCCTCTTCCGAGTCAACATATGATGATGGAACATAAACTTTTTCAGCTTCCTTGTTAAGTCGAAGATAATTATGCAACGTAACACATGTTAATACTACAGTTTCAGCATTTTATGGAAACAGTAAATATAGTTAATAATATACTATAATAGTAAATAATATAGTTAATAATATATAAAAACTATACAGTAAATATAGTTATTAAAATTCTACATCGTGCTACAAGAATTCTGAAAGCATTTTGAATAATTCTTCTGGCTCTTTAAAGTCTTTTATTGAAAATTTCTTTTCTGGTGGAAGTAACCGTCCGGGATATGGACGCATTAAATTTTTCATAAGTGGAAAAGCAGCATCTTCAACAAGGTAATGCGAATTACTGTGCTTGTTCCCGGTAAGGGTTTTGTCTATGGAATAGGCAGTGAGTTTTCATTAGTCTCTTTCCAAACTTACTATGCAGAACAATACAAAAAAAAATATTACTCTTTTAGTACATAAAATAAAATACCAATATGAATATTAATTTAGCTTACCTACATCGCTCTGGCTACCATAACCACCAACATCTATGTACGTGAAGGTTTAACGTCCGTTAGCCATCCCCAATAAAACTATACTAAAAAATTTCTTGTGATTGAAGTATAAACTGCCGGATTTTGGAGTACAGTTTATAGCAATATGTTTGCCATCCACTGCTCCTATACAATTTGGCAAATTCCACAACTGCCAGAAATCTTCTTCTATTTGTTTTAATTCGTCTAATTTTGGTTCCGCAACATAAATTGGCACTAGCTTTTGCCAAATTGCTAAACACGTATCTAAGATAATTCTTCGCACCGTTTCTTTACCAAGTTTGTAGCTCTATGCTAAACTTTGAATGGAACTGCCTTCTGATAAGCAAACTTCAATTAACTAAGGTGCCTATTATGTATTTCGATCGAAATTAATCGAATCGTTCATCGTTATCGTTAAAGTTATTCGATTGTGATCGTTAGTGTCATTATGTATTTCGATGAAAATTTGATCGAAAGTGTTTAAAAATGCTGCCATTGTAAAATTCAAATCTACGATGAAAATGACATATGTTTCATTCTTTAAATGTCAAATTCAAATTATTATACGAAAAAAAAACAAAACAATAATGTTATATTTAAAATTTTTAAGTTGAAAATAAGCTGAAGTGTTTAAATAAAATATAATTATAAAATTATAAGTTTTTATAAATAAAATGATTTCAGCAGAGTTAAATTTTTCAATTTCTGATAGTGCTGAAAAACGCTATCAAATTGCAGAATTAAAAAACAAGCGAACATATATTCGGGATTATTCTAATCCACTAGATTTGGAAGATTATACGTATGTTATTTAAACATAAATTTGATGAGTTATTATCTATATTATTAAAACTATTAAATTAAGACAAAAATTGGAAATAAAAAATACAAAAATGCGTCGATTCCAAATATAATTAAATTGGTTAGTGTATTAAGATTCTGTGCGGTTTGTACCAAGCAAATGATTTTCAACGTAGGAAATGACTTCCATGTCGGACTAGCACAGCTAATTTTTTTTTGTTCTTAAAGAAGTTTTATATGTATTTCCAGTTTATAACTCCAAAATGGATCAAATTCCATTACGCACTAGAAGAAAAAAGTCAGGCAAACATTATTTTTATGATAAAGCAGAATTACTGAAATAATTGGAGCAGTAGATGGAAAGCTTATTCAAATTAAATCACCGAAGCAAAACGTACAACATTTATGTTATAGTAGAAAGGGATTTTTTAGCATTAATGCAATTCTGATAAGTTTATACTTTATTGTAATTAGTTTACATTATTATAACAGTTTTTGTTTTTAGATATGTGATCATAATCAGGTAATTGGTTTTGTGAGTACAAGATATCCTGGTACCTCTTTGGAAAATTTATAATGGTGTCTCATTATTTACACTATATCTTTTCATATTGCAGTATATTTGTAACAGGCCTTTCATTCCTATTAAAATTTATTTCAATAAAAAATTATTATGAAGAATAAAGTAAAATACCTACTTTCATTTCAACTTTTAAATTTATCTTTATTTCAAAAAATATCATAAATATAAAACAAAACACCAAGTGTCCAATATAAATAAAATAATATAATGTCCAATATAAATAAAATATATTTGTATCTCTTTTATTTTATCCTTTCAATTCAAAATTGAAATAATTTGTACAAAATCTCTCTTTCGATGTCTCTTTCGTGGTAAAATTTTACATCGATAAACTTTATCGATTTCGTCGACAATTTCTGAACGATATCGTAATACATAATGGCAATTTTGCATTTTGACATTTCGTTCGATCAAATCGTAATCGTTATCGAAATACATAATAGGCACCTAAATATTTATAAACAAAAATTTATACAAACTAGCAATAAAGTCAATGATAATCGACATTCAGGTCTAACGGCTTCCCTTATGGAATGCTTTTCCAGAAACGGTTCTACACAGGACAATAAACAATCGAACACAAATGTGTTCCTAGTGTGGATGAAAAAATGATGCGCGTCGTACATTTTGAAAAATTGCTGACGAAATATCCATTTGTTTTCCTGTCTCGATTTATTTTCCTGACCGCACACGAACGTTTTTTTCGTTTAACACTTTAAAATGTAGGTTATACTATGTTCGCATTTACCGAATTAACTATGATTGAGTCTCTAACTATAGTAAAAACATAATTTAAATGCGATTTATTTTTTTTTTCATATAAAACTAATCATACTTGTAACTATAGTAAAAAATAAATCACACTTAAATTATGTTAAATTAACGTTCACAGCCCTGCTTTTATGTTGTATCGTAGTTTTTATAGTATATTTTAATTTTTGTGCAACCTGACAATGATATTTTTTCCAACAAGTCAAAATGTAAACAAAATTAAAATATACCTATACCCACACACATATCCAACAAGATATATTTCAGACAATTAATAGTAAAAATAATTAATTGTAAAGATAATAAAAGAAAATAAATTAATATTTATTAACCGTTAGTAAATTTGTGTAATTAAAAAAAAAAAAACAATAGTCAACAAAAACTGAAATATACGAAAGAAATATATATACATAAGTATATATTTGCCTAACTAAATTATTAAACAAAAAAATTTTTTCCAGATATTTCTTGTAAATTTTACAAATGAATATAATGTTGATTTAATTTATTTTTAAAAATTTTAGGTGCCTATTATGTATTTCGATAACGATTACGATTTGATCGAACGAAATGTCAAAATGCAAAATTGCCATTATGTATTTCGATATCGTTCAGAAATTGTCGACGAAATCGATAAAGTTTATCGATGTAAAATTTTACCACGAAAGAGACATCGAAAGAGAGATTTTGTACAAATTATTTCAATTTTGAATTGAAAGGATAAAATAAAAGAGATACAAATATATTTTATTTATATTGGACATTATATTATTTTATTTATATTGGACACTTGGTGTTTTGTTTTATATTTATGATATTTTTTGAAATAAAAATAAATTTAAAAGTTGAAATGAAAGTAGGTATTTTACTTTATTCTTCATAATAATTTTTTATTGAAATAAATTTTAATAGGAATGAAAGGCCTGTTACAAATATACTGCAATATGAAAAGATGTAGTGTAAATAATGAGACACCATTATAAATTTTCCAAAGAGGTACCAGGATATCTTGTACTCACAAAACCAATTACCTGATTATGATCACATATCTAAAAACAAAAACTGTTATAATAATGTAAACTAATTACAATAAAGTATAAACTTATCAGAATTGCATTAATGCTAAAAAATCCCTTTCTACTATAACATAAATGTTGTACGTTTTGCTTCGGTGATTTAATTTGAATAAGCTTTCCATCTACTGCTCCAATTATTTCAGTAATTCTGCTTTATCATAAAAATAATGTTTGCCTGACTTTTTTCTTCTAGTGCGTAATGGAATTTGATCCATTTTGCAGTTATAAACTGCAAATACATATAAAACTTCTTTAAGAACAAAAAAAATTAGCTGTGCTAGTCCAACATGGAAGTCATTTCCTACGTTGAAAATCATTTGCTTGGTACAAACCGCACAGAATCTTAATACACTAACCAATTTAATTATATTTGGAATCGACGTATTTTTGTATTTTTTATTTCCAATTTTTGTCTTAATTTAATAGTTTTAATAATGTAGATAATAACTCATCAAATTTATGTTTAAATAACATACGTATAATCTTCCAAATCTAGTGGATTAGAATAATCCCGAATATATGTTCGCTTGTTTTTTAATTCTGCAATTTGATAGCGTTTTTCAGCACTATCAGAAATTGAAAAATTTAACTCTGCTGAAATCATTTTATTTATAAAAACTTATAATTTTATAATTATATTTTATTTAAACACTTCAACTTATTTTCAACTTAAAAATTTTAAATATAACATTATTGTTTTGTTTTTTTTTCGTATAATAATTTGAATTTGACATTTAAAGAATGAAACATATGTCATTTTCATCGTAGATTTGAATTTTACAATGGCAGCATTTTTAAACACTTTCGATCATATTTTCATCGAAATACATAATGACACTAACGATCACAATCGAATAACTTTAACGATAACGATGAACGATTCGATTAATTTCGATCGAAATACATAATAGGCACCTAAATGTCAAATTCAAATTATTTTGTTAAAAAAAAAACGCCAAACAATATTTTTTAAAAATAAATAAGTGAGAGGTGAACAAAGTTATTAGAGAATTATATTTTTCAAGTTCTGATAGTGATGAAGAGCAAAATCAAAATCGAATTGCAGAATTAAAAAACAAGCGGAGATATATTCGAGATTATTCTAATCCACTGGATTTGGACATGATTCCTTAATATGGAACATGTCTAAGTTAAAGGATTTACTAGAAAAAAATTATTTAGATGAGGAAAGAAATACATGGCTTCTAGGTCGATTTTTGGTGTAATTATAATTATATCTATTTTTTAATTTTTATTTTAACTTTCAGGTGACACAGGCTATATATTTTCTAATTTTTATTTTAACTTTCAGGTGACGCAGACTACCCTCTGGCTCCTTATTTAATAACACCATTTCGAAATGTGGAACAAAATTCTCAAGAAGCTCGCTTCAATAAAAATCATTCTCAAGCCAGGATTATAATTGAAAGAACAATCGGTGTATTCAAAAATAGATTTAGGTGCTTAATTGGAGCTAGAGAACTGCATTATAGTCCTGATAAAGCAACACGAATAATAAACATGTGTGTTGCTTTACACAACATTTGTATGAAATACAAAGTTAATTTCGATGAAGAACTTCATAGTTTTGAAGAGGACGATTCATCTATTAACGAAAATGAAAGTTCTGGAAATGATAATCCACATTACCAAAATGGGAGCATTGCAAGACAACGTATCTTACGCTCAATGTTTCCATGAAATTTTTTAAATTTGTTTTATTTTTCTAACAACTAATCTTAAATATATTTTTAAAAAAAATTGAGTTTATTTTACACTTTTACTTTTTAGAGTATGAAATACAAAATTGACTGGGAAAATGAGCTACATAATTTTGAGGAGGACGATTCATGGACAAATGAGGTACATAGCTTAGAAGAGGACGATTCATGGACCATTGATAATTTTAAATTTTGTTTTATTATTTGTAAACTTGAATTTTCTAAATTTATATTTTATTATTTTGTAAACTACCCTTAAATAATTGGAATTTATTGTTTTTATAATAAGCTGCAATTAATGTAAATGAAAAAATTTGGAGTTAATGTTTCAGTCTTTTATTAAAAATTTTTAGGTACATATACATCTAATGTATCCAATACAAAAAATATTGATTACGTTACAATGCCTTGTTGGCTTTTGAGCTTAAAATTAGAAAATGTTAGTTACATCACAATACTTTGTTGGCTTTTAAACTTAAAATTAGAAAATGCTAGTTACATCACAATGCCTTGATGGCTTTAAATTAAAACTAAAACAAAATATTGCCTTCTTGGCTGAAAAACTTATGGTTAGAAAATAAAATAAAATATAAAACGAAAACAAAATATTGGATTGCCTTCTTGGCTGAAAAACATAAAACTATATCAAAAATTAAATTTTTTTCCTTTTTCCAACTCCAGTATATATCACTTCAGTTTCAGCTTTAAGATCCCGGCCCTTTCTTTTTTCCTCCATATATTTTTTATGGTATTCGAATTTTTGTTTTTCAAGTTTTAATATGTCCTTTTTTAAATAATAAGATTTTTTTTTAATTTCGTATATTTCATCAACGCGTTTCACAATCTTATTACTAACTTCTATTAGTTCTTTGAAGTTTTCTTCTTGTGCATTTATTTGATTTTGTAATAGAGTTATTTTTGAAGATTTTTGGTGATCTCTTGATATATTTTTTTTTCTTAATCTCGGTGTTTGACCTGTATTTATAGTTAAGTCTGGCACAAGCGATTTATAGAAGTACCCGAGATATTTTCTTCTATTATTGGCATAACAGGACTTATTACTGATGTCATAATAGGGCTTATTATTCGGGGTATTTCATTTATTACCGGAATGTTTCTGTTCGGCGATGTAGGAAATAGAAATTCTTCTCGAAAGCTCTCTGGATAATCATCTGGCAATCCATAATCCCTTTATGGTCGATTTAAGTTAACGTTTAAATTTAATATGTCCAATACATCATTTTCAATAGGTGTTAAGAATTTCAGAGAACTAGGTCCTCCACCAATCGCTTTAAACTCCTTTTTGTTGTGCATTACTTTTTTCTTTGTGTTGAATTTTAGGTGCCTATTATGTATTTCGATCGATATTAATCGAATCGTTCATCGTTATCGTTAAAGTTATTCGATTGTGATCTTTAGTGTCATTATGTATTTCGATGAAAATTTGATCGAAAGTGTTTAAAAATGCTGCCATTGTAAGATTCAAATCTACGATGAAAATGACATATGTTTCATTCTTTAACTGTCAAATTCAAATTATTATACGAAAAAGAAACAAAACAATAATGTTATATTTAAAATTTTTAAGTTGAAAATAAGTTGAAGTGTTTAAATAAAATATAATTATAAAATTATAAGATTTTATAAATAAAATGATTTGAGCAGAGTTAAATTTTTCAATTTCTGATAGTGCTGAAAAACGCTATCAAATTGCAGAATTAAAGAACAAGCGAACATATATTCGGGATTATTCTAATCCACTAGATTTGTAAGATTATACGTATGTTATTTAAACATAAATTTGATGAGTTATTATCTACATTATTAAAACTATTAAATTAGGACAAAAATTGAAATAACCAATAAGTAATACGTCGATTCCAAATATAATTAAATTGGTTAGTGTATTAAGATTCTGTGCGGTTTGTACCAAGCAAATGATTTTGAACGTAGGAAATGATTTCCATGTCGGACTAGCAAACCTAATTTTTTTTTGTTCTTAAAGAAGTTTTATATGTATTTGCAGTTTATAATTATGTACAAAATGGATCAAATTCCATTACGCACTAGAAGAAAAAAGCCAGGCAAACATTATTTTTATGATTAAAGCAGAATTACTGAAATAATTGGAGCAGTAGATGGAAAGCTTATTCAAATTAAATAACCGAAGCAAAACGTACAACATTTATGTTATAGTAGAAAGGGATTTTTTAGCATTAATGCAATTCTGATAAGTTTATACTTTATTGTAATTAGTTTACATTATTATAACAGTTTTTGTTTTTAGATATGTGATCATAATCAGGTAATTGGTTTTGTGAGTGCAAGATATCCTGGTACCTCTTTGGAAAATTTATAATGGTGTCACATTATTTACACTATAACTTTTCATATTGCAGTCTATTTGTAACAGGCCTTTCATTCCTATTAAAATTTATTTCAATAAAAAATTATTATGTAGAATAAAGTAAAATACCTACTTTCATTTCAATTTTTAAGTTTATTTTTATTTCAAAAAATATCATAAATATAAAACAAAACACCAAGTGTCCAATATAAATAAAATAATATAATGTCCAATATAAATAAAATATATTTGTGTCTCTTTTATTTTATCCTTTCAATTCAAAATTGAAATAATTTGTACAAAATCTCTCTTTCGATGTCTCTTTCGTGGTAAAATTTTACATCGATAAACTTTATCGATTTCGTCGACAATTTCTGAACGATATCGTAATACATAATGGCAATTTTGCATTTTGACATTTCGTTCGATCAAATCGTAATCGTTATCGAAATACATAATAGGCACCTTAAATCCGTCCATACCTACAAAAAAGTTTTTGTTGAATTTATTTATTTTGTTTTTTTATTTGTTTAGTAAAATTCCTTACCTTTTGCCACTTTTCTGAAGTTTTTGTTGGAGGACCTAAACCATTCAGATCTTTTGTATAGTCTTCCCATTTTCGCTTTAATTCTTCTTTTTCATAGGTTCCTTTTACAAAATTAGTATGACTTCTCATTATTTCAACTAATTTTTTATATTGCCACTTATTCGTAACTTGCCTTTTATCCCTATAAAAATTAATTGCAATATAAAATAATTATCAATAATAAAATAATTAAAATACTTACATTTTAACTTTTAAATTTATTTTTATTCACAAAAAATATCCCAATCACAAATTTCACCAAGCGTCACTTTATTTTTTTATCCGTTTAATTCAAAATTAAAATAATTTGTACAAAATCGTTCTTTCGATGTCTCTTTTGTGGTAAAATTTTACATCGATAAACTTTATCGATTTCGTCGACAATTTCTGGACGATATCGAAATACATAATGGCAATTTTGCATTTTGACATTTCATTCGATCAAATCGTATTCGTTATCGAAATACATAATAGGCACAAGGTGCCTATTATGTATTTCGATCGAAATTAATCGAATCGTTCATCGTTATCGTTAAAGTTATTCGATTGTGATCGTTAGTGTCATTATGTATTTCGATGAAAATTTGATCGAAAGTGTTTAAAAATGCTGCCATTGTAAGATTCAAATCTACGATGAAAATGACATATGTTTCATTCTTTAACTGTCAAATTCAAATTATTATACGAAAAAGAAACAAAACAATAATGTTATATTTAAAATTTTTAAGTTGAAAATAAGTTGAAGTGTTTAAATAAAATATAATTATAAAATTATAAGATTTTATAAATAAAATGATTTGAGCAGAGTTAATTTTTTCAATTTCTGATAGTGCTGAAAAACGCTATCAAATTGCAGAATTAAAGAACAAGCAAACATATATTCGGGATTATTCTAATCCACTAGATTTGGAAGATTATACGTATGTTATTTAAACATAAATTTGATGAGTTATTATCTACATTATTAAAACTATTAAATTAGGACAAAAATTGAAATAACCAATAAGTAATACGTCGAGTCCAAATATAATTAAATTGGTTAGTGTATTAAGATTCTGTGCGGTTTGTACCAAGCAAATGATTTTGAACGTAGGAAATGATTTCCATGTCGGACTAGCACACCTAATTTTTTTTTGTTCTTAAAGAAGTTTTATATGTATTTGCAGTTTATAATTTTGTGCAAAATGGATGAAATTCCATTACGCACTAGAAGAAAAAAGCCAGGCAAACATTATTTTTATGATTAAAGCAGAATTACTGAAATAATTGGAGCAGTAGATGGAAAGCTTATTCAAATTAAATCACCGAAGCAAAACGTACAACATTTATGTTATAGTAGAAAGGGATTTTTTAGCATTAATGCAATTCTGATAAGTTTATACTTTATTGTAATTAGTTTACATTATTATAACAGTTTTTGCTTTTAGATATGTGATCATAATCAAGTAATTGGTTTTGTGAGTGCAAGATATCCTGGTACCTCTTTTGAAAATTTATAATGGTGTCACATTATTTACACTATAACTTTTCATATTGCAGTCTATTTGTAACAGGCCTTTCATTCCTATTAAAATTTATTTCAATAAAAAATTATTATGTAGAATAAAGCAAAATACCTACTTTCATTTCAACTTTTAAATTTATTTTTATTTCAAAAAGTATCATAAATATAAAACAAAACACCAAGTGTCCAAGCGCATTCTTTTATTTTATCCGTTCAATTCAAAATTAAAATAATTTGTCCAAAATCTCTCTTTTGATGTCTCTTTTGTGGTAAATTTTTACATCGATCAACTTTATCGATCTTGTCGACCATTTCTGAACGATACATAATGCCAACTTTGCATTTTGACATTTCGTTCGATCAAATCGTAATCGTTATCGAAATACATAATAGACACCTAACGAATAGTAAGTAATATTTTAAAATATTTATTTTTTTTTCGAATTAAATTGTTTTAAAATTTTATGTTGAAATGAAATGAAATTATTTTTTTATTAAATTTAGTTGTTTAAAATTGTTATTTTCTTGAAATGAATTTTTGAATTAGATACCTATAAATATTAATGTAAAATAAAAAAATTGCTTACCAAAATAAGAACTAATTTTTTTTGTTGTTTGTAAACGAATTATTTTCTCAACACGACATGAACTGTCAAAATTTACCACTTAAAAATGACTTTGTACTTACTTTGTATTGTGAATAGGATATGACCTGGAACTATTTCCTCCAAACTTCGGTTTCACTTTTACTAAAAAAAATAATCTTTATTAACTATTATGTACATTAATATGTAACATACCTGCTAGAATCAGTAGCTTCCCTTTAATCAGTACAATAAAATTTCGAATCGCTACTTAGTAATAATATTTTTATTTCTTCTGCTACCATTTTTTTGTCTCTGATTGTTTATCATTAAATTAATTTCAAAATGCCAGATAGCTGGCCAGCTGTTTGACAGTGGCAAGTTTTTACAAGAATTGCGTTCCATTACTTTTACTTGCAGATGAGAATTCTTAAACTTTTTTTCTCATTTGCAAGTTTTTGCCAGAAAAGTACGGGAACGGTCCTAATATTTTTAAAAATAATATCCATTTGCCAAGTAATCAGTAAAGATTAGCTCGTAGTGATTGTGCTTCTAAAACCGAAATTCAGTTACTCATCACTCGTCGTGGTTGTATTTTGAGCCTCAAAATAATGAAATTAGCAAAATAATTATAATGTTATAATCATTTAACTCTAAAGGCCATTCTCCAATGCTGGCTTTAACTTGTAACTTTAACTTTGAAAAAGTTTGATGTCAGCGGTTTTATTAATTCAATCTCCAATGCTGGCGTTAACTTCTAACTTCAATTGTCAACTTTCTACAAAAAAAAAACAACCCAAAAAAGAAATGTCAATTCAATCAAACTGTCAAATAGTTCAGCTTTGAATATTGCTCGACTTTAACTTTAAAAAAGTTTCACGCTTACCGTCGACGCTCACATTGGAGAAGGTTACATTAGTTTCCATATGTTCAAACTTTTTGAAAGTCAAAGTTACAAGTCGACACCAGCATTGGAGAATGGCCTTAAAACTTTTCATTCAAAGTTTCCACTTGCAGGGGAAATTTTTGCAGTAGAAACTAAATTATTTACTTCAAATCAGAAAAATCTGTTTCAAAAACAGCTGACAAGAAGCGGCTGAAAACTTATAGTCTTCAACTTTAGCCAATCTATTTTTTTATATACCTATGGTCGACCTGTATTTTATTTTTTTATTAACTCAGAGCGCTCAGAACTAAAGTATTAACACTCAGCACTTTGTTTGGAGCACGCTCTATATGCTGGTTGTCTGCAATACTCTGAAGTTTCAATTAAAAAAAAATGCTTTACAGAAAACTATAACTTTTAGGGTGTTATTCCAAGCTACCAAATTACAGCAAATTAATGATATACAAATCAATATTGAAACCAATATGGACATACGGTCTAGAGCTATGGGGTGTTACAAGTACCTCAAAAATTGAAATAATTGAACGTTTTCAGTCAAAAGTGCGATTCATTGTAAACTCCCCTTGGTTTGTAAGAAACGACAGAATACGAAATCTCAAGCAAGGCCTCCTCCTAAATACAGTACGCAACATTCAATTCAAGATGGCGCTTTAAAGGTCACAAGAAAATGTAAACAAAGAAATTTCTTATATGACATTTTTCAGTTCATATCAGATTTTTGGTGTTCGAATTTTTTTTTTAAATTTATTAATATATCATAATATAATAAAAAGACTTTATTTTATCAAAACCAAGCGCTAATTTACATTAAATATTTAAGACTTAACTTAATAAGTGATTCAACAAATTATGTAATGAAAATTCTATTAGATCATTTACGTTCAACTGAAAAACGCTTTGACAAGCCTAAAAATTTGAATAATATACATATATTTTTACAATTCTATTCATTAATAAATTTACATTATAAATTGTATTGAAGTCTAAATATATCACACAAGATGCAATTTTATCCAATAATGTAAAAGTCACATTATTACTTTGTACTGTAAAAATGGAAAAATTAGAAAAATAATTTAATTTTAAATATCTTTTACTAATAAATGATAGTTTTTAAATAACACCAGATTAACTTCTTTTGCGAAAACATTATCCCATTCATCTATTATATTTGAATGAAATTGAGTTGAACTTTTCGATTTTTCCTCTTTTATAAATTTTGATAATGATGCAAAAAGTTCATAGACTGTGCAACCTAAAATTTTATATAATAAAATTGAACATACGTGTTATATAAAAATAAATCTTTTTTAATTGTTTGTTTTTCTCCTGTTATTGTAATAAAATTAATACAACTCAAAACTAAGTTTCCGTCCTCTATTTTACTATAACTGGTTGATGATATGTGATTTTGAAATAAATTTTTATACAAAGAACAAAACTTGATATTCTCTGAATTTTTCATAATATCTTCATTAAGAAGTAATGAGCGAGAAGTCAAATAAGGTAAAATAACCTACAATTAACAATGAATTTAGGATAAGTTTCAAATAAAAATAAAAGTTACTTCTGCTAAATTATTGTAAATTTCAAGTTGTCCATTTGCTAACAATGAATTTGAAATTTCTTCCAACAAAAGTATAGGCGCATTTTCTTTATATTGTTGAAAGCAGTTTGTGGATAATAAATAGGGCAACGTTCTTATCCAAATTATGTGTCCATTTGATGCCTTTTGAATAATATCTTCTTTTAAAATATTAACATCATATTCTGAAGCATTTTTTAACAAAAATTTAATTTTTTCAGATAATGTTAATATAATGTTCTCAGCTTCATTGCTTATCTAAAATATATTTTTAAAATATTTTCAGATTTTTAATAAAAATTAATTTGATTTAGCTATTACCAAATAAGGTTTAATTAATGATTCAGCAATAGCAGAAACTGCTACACAATTATTAATTAGTTCACATAGTTTAAATAACATTACAAATGTTGTCAAAACTGGTTAAAGTAGATTTCTCTAAATCTGAAAAATGCAACAAAATGTTTATTGATTTTTCATATCAATCTGATGTTAAATTAATTGTAGTATTCTTTTCAGTATTTTTCTTCAAATGTTCCGTTGAAATATAGATCAGCTTTGTTAAGGTATCAGAAATATTATCTAATTCTTCCATTGATAATTAATAATTGTTTTTCAACTTATTTTCAATAATTATTTTACACTCGTTCAAAAGTGAATCATCTAACGATATATCTTCGCATGATAAAGAATCTTGCCAACGAGTTATTTCCCAAAGTGAATCTTTAGAAAGATTATCATTAACAAAAGAATTGATACTAAACTTAAATACATAATTCCATAAAAATTTTATGTCGGAAATTTTTTGTTGCATTATCATTTAGACATAAAACTGGCATAACTTGAGCAACAAAACTACCACATGTATCTATCATATTTTCTTTTCCTAAAGTAAATAGTGGTTCAATAACACTATTTATAATACATTCAACAACTTCTTGATTTATTAAAATTTTACCAGCATCATTCTGAAAGAAATATTTATGCAACAAATTAAACTTTTCAGTTAAGTTTTCATTAACGGCTTCTTGTGAAACACGCAAAATTATTTCTATAATACTATTTTCTGCTAAAATATTTCTAATGTCAGAAACACAACACAATGATAGCATTACTTCCTATTTCCTATAATTTATTTACTTTTTAAACTGTAAATTATAACACTCAATTAGATTTTTGAATTAAAAGTTTTAAAAAAAACTTCTAATCCCTCCAAAATTCTTATATGAACTGAAAAATGTCATATAAGAAATTTCTTTGTTTACATTTTGTTGTGACCTTTAAAGCGCCATCTTAACCAAAACGAGTATGAAGTGTCTTTCCTGTATATTTAGGATGCCTTGTCTCAAGTTTCCATCTGTCAACATCATATCACTTAAGCCTTCAAAATCACCCAAATGCGCTGATTCCACAGCTTTTAATTACTCGACAGACACGCAGACTAAAAAGATTCACGCCTCTGGAGCTAAGTTGCAGATTTCTAAACAGCTAGCCAAATAAATTAAGTTTCTAGAAGAAGAAATCATTGAATTTTCTCTCTTCCACAAGCCTTCATTAATTCAAATCAAAATTTATACTTGCTATATTGTATTTTATGTATAATAAAATTATTAAGATAGTTGTAATGAAATTAACAAAAAAAAAAAAAATAAAACTATAGATTTGTTCAATAAGTTCTAGAACTAAAACATTCTAAAAAAAAATTTTAAAACAGGTCTACTCTTTTTGTTGATTTTTTTTTCTTTAAATTTTGACAGTTAAACAAAGAAATTTGAGAGTAAACAAGAATTAGAACAGGAAAGATCAAAAGAAATTTTCAGTAGATTTTTCTATTCTAAGTGGTTCTAAAGTGTTTTTAAAAAACAAAAAAAGTTGTCCAAAACTGTTTTAAAAAAATTCAGAACAAAATAGATCAATTTAAAAGTGTTTTGCACAATCTAATAAACAACAATCAGAACACTTTTGGACAACATAGTTCAATTAACGGAAACTAATGAACACAAAAAAGTGTTCCTTCTTACTCTAGAGCGTTCCAAACTGTGTACTGAACAAATCTTATATGTGTTTACCATTCATAGTGTCAGATAGCATATCCTACTACACAAATACAAACTACACACCTCTGACATAACCTACAACAATTAATATACTATTGTGGGCTTTGCCTCTGTAAGCTGGTAACTGTCATGAGTGTCATGTAAGCCGTACAAAATTTTGCAGAATAATATTTTTAAAATCTTTCTAATTTCAGTTCTTATTTACATTTTGCACATCAATATTCAATTAAAAGTATCACTAAGGAAATAAAAATGAATCCAAGTAAGGATCAGAATCAATGTTCAATAAACTCACCACATTCATTAAGTGACATTTCTCTGCCGATATTAGATTTTTCAGATTCAGAAGAACATTCTTTTGGATCTATATCGATATCACCGATCAGTTGTTCATCTCCTTCAGCACCATCACCATCACCAAGTCCACTTGTCATAGAATTTTATACTGTTAAGGAAGACCCATCCAATATAAGTTCATGTGAAGATTCGTCATCCGATGACTTTGTATCAGTTACTGAAATTGATGATAAAATTTGTATACCTGTTGAAACCAAGTGTGTGAAACTTGAAACGATTTTCGAAGACTTACTTTTTGAAACATCTTACAAATATGTAAAACTAAAAACGGAACGGTGTTCAGTAACTTGTGCGGGCTCAAATATTTCTATGTAACTTTAACGTTCATTTAGAATCTTAGTAATATTAAATACAAATAAAAATGAACGTAATTATTAAATAATGTACATAATAATATGTATGCAATCTCAAATAAGTAGAACAGAAAGAATTTTTAAAGTATCAATTCACCCTTCATGGCAGTAAAATTAAATTTAATCTACTTTATTTTGTATTTACTTATCACATAAAAGGTTTGTATTTTACATGTATGTTTTGTATTTACTTATCATATATCTAACTATTTAACTTAATTTTTTTGGGTTTAATTAAATGTTAGCTTACATAATATGTATAAAATAAAATAATGAAGACTTAAAGTGCATATAAAAAATTAATAAATATGTCATAATATGCCAAATTAAATAGTACACATATTATAATAATATATAATAATATACAAATATTCTGCTAAAAATTGTAAGCTATTACAAAATCATGTTTATTTGATGCAGTCTTCCCTACGGCAACAACACTGAATCCTGCCGGCATCTTTGCCTTATTTCTATAATCTCGATTGTGACTTTTCTTTTGGTACTGGTGTAAGAGTAAGGGATGATTTTCGGCTTTTGGTCTGGTGGCCAACTTTGCCCCCATAGTTACCACGGACGTCTACTGCTCCAGGGATGCATTTTTCTTCCATCACATCGTAGCAAAGGCATTTCTTGTTTCCCTTGTTATTTGTGTTGTTTGATTTGAACTCATTTACAACACTTAACAGCTAATCTTAGCTCTCACTTTTTACTATCACTCGTATATTTTTTGTCCGAGTATTTGGTATCGCAGGACGGACTCACACGGTTATTTTATTCTCTGTAGGTTTAAAAATATCTTATAAAACAAACTAAATTTTTGATTTTCATTAAATTTTGTAAGTAATTGTAAATAGATTTTTTTGTTATATTCACATTATAAAAATGTTTTTTTTTTACATAATGTTGATATTTACCTATTTTGTTTCTTTTTTCATGAGTTGTTGAATTTAAAATTAACGTTTTTTATTTTACTTTTTTTTACTAATTTTTTTATTCCATTGTTGTTTTATATAAAAGAAATATTTTTTTTAAATCATTGTAAATAATTTTCTTTTAATATATTTTTAAATTTTTTTAAGCAAAACTATTTAAAAAAAAATAGTAGCTTTGAGTGGTTGGTGGTATAAAATTTTAGATGGGCTAACTTGAGCTCATTTAAAAAATAAGCAAAAAAAATTTGTGCAGGTTTCCACTTCACACTAAGGTACTGCACTCAAAGCAGGAATTCAGTGTCCAGTTTCCATAACGTTAAGCATGTTTGACAGAAAAAACGTCGGACATTCGCACTTTTATTAAAATAAATTTAAAAAAAAGTTAAATTAAAAAACAACGATTTATAAATAAAAAAAAATATAAGTTGGGGCTTATGATTGAAAACGAAACGGAAAACGAAACGAAACGATCATCACTATCACCTTCCTCACATTTTGATATGATTGAAGACGTGTGAATAAAAACATTTTCGCAAATTTTCGAAACTTAACTGACAGTTGTCAAAAACATATGTTTCAATTTTTTGTGGTTGTGTTTCTGTTTATTTTGATTTATTTTTTTATTTGTTTAACAGTTTAACATTTTCAAACAGTTTATAAAACAAAATTATAATTAAAAATTGAATTAAAATTTAATAAACAATTACATAAATTTTAATAAAACAAAACAAAAAAGAATAGTGTAAAGTAGAGTATAATGTCATAAATTATAAATCGAAAAAAATAGTTAAATATAGAAAAATAAAGAAAAAAAAAAATTTAAAAACTAAAAAAAAAGAAACAAATAATTCTTCTTTTATATAGAAAGAATTTTTTTTAAATGCATTACAGGTTAAAATTTAACTTTTTTTGTATTGTATATGTTTTTATTTGTATTTACAAATTAAATGTTTTATTTTACAAATAAATATAAATAAAATAATTTCTAAGTTTATATTCTAATTTTTTATTTACAAAAATACAAATATAATCACCTAAATTAGTTCTATAAAAAAAACTACTTGCATTTTGTTTATGTTTATAAACTTTTTCCATACAAACGTTCAACACAACTGAACGTTTGATTTTTGCACTACAAACGTTTTCCGATCGTTTTCAATCATATGAAAAATTATTTTCGAAATTAACATTTTCCGTTTTCGTTTTCTGTCATACCAAATGACAAACGTCAGTGATATTCGGAAAACGATTGAACGTTTTCGTTTTCAATCATAAGCCCCATTAAAATTTTGTCTTCGGTCTCGACTTTCGGGCCGTCGAAATTTTTTTAGAAGTTATTTATAATAAGTATTAATAACCTTTTTCCAGAAAAATACAATTTGACCACGTAATACAGAGTTTCGGTCCCAATTCCTTGGACCCCGGACCTATTGTCTTCATCACATTTAAGGACTATTGTAGTACTAATGACAAAAAAAAAATCAAAGTTTTCGGTCCCTACACTAGAGACGCCGGAACTCTTATTTTTATAATTTGTTTATATGTAATTTTGTCCCGAAACCATATTATTATAATTTCAAGAACTGTGCCTATTATGTATTTCGATTGAAATTAATCGAATCGTTAGAGTTATTCGATTGTAATTGTTAATGTCATTATGTATTTCGATGAAAATTTGATCGAAAGAGTTTAAAACTGCTGCCATTGTAAAATTCAAATCTACGATGAAAATGACATATGTTTGATTCTTTAACTGTCAAATTCAAATTATTATACGAAACAAAAACAAAATAATAGTGTAATATTTGAATTTTTTAAGTTTAAAATAAATTGAAAGTTTTTAAATAAAATATAATTACAAAATTATAAGTTTTTATAAATAAATAGATTTCAGCAGAGTTAAATTTTTCAATTTCTGATAGTGCTGAAAAACGCCATCAAATTGCAGAATTAAAAAACAAGCTTATTCGGGATTATTCTAATCCACTAGATTTGTATGTCGTATGTTATTTAAACATGAATTTGATGAGTTATTATCTACATTATTAAAACTATTAAATTAAGGCAAAAATTGAAATAGTCAATAAGTAATACGTCGATTCCAAATATAATTAAATTGGTTAGTGTATTAAGATTCTGTGCGGTTTGTATCAAGCAAATGATTTTCAACGTAGGAAATGATTTTCATGTCGGACTAACACAGCTAATTTTGTTTTCGTTGTTAAAGAAGTTTTATATGTATTTGCAGTTTATGTGCAAAATGGATCAAATTCCATTACGCATTAGAAGAAAAAAGTCAAGCAAACATTATTTTTATGAATAAAGCAGAATTACTGAAATAATTGGAGCAGTAGATGGAAAGCTTATTTAAATTAAATCACCGAAGCAAGACCTACACCATTTATGTTATAGTAGAAAGGGATTTTTTTAGCATTAATGCAATTCTGATAAGTTTATACTTTATTGTAATTAGTTTACATTATTATAACAGTTTTTGTGTTTAGATATGTGGTTTTGTGAGTGCAAGATATCCTGGTACCTCTTTAAAAATTTATAATGGTGTCTATTAAAATTTATTTCAATAAAAAAAATTTATGAAGAATAAAGTAAAATACCTACTAATTTATCTCAATAAAAAAAATTTATGAAGAATAAAGTAAAATACCTACTTTCATTTCAACTTTTAAATTTATTTTTATTTAAAAAAATGTAAATATAAAACAAAACACCAAGTGTCCAAGCGCACTCTTATTTTATCCGTTCAATTCAAAATTGAAATAATTTGTACAAAATCTCTCTTTCGATGTCTCTTTCTTGGTAAAATTTTACATCGATAAACTTTATCGATTTCGTCGACAATTTCTGAACGATTTCGAAATACATAATGGCAATCTTGCATTTCGACATTTCATTCGATCAAATCGTAATCGTTATCGAAATACACCTGGGTGTCTATTATGTATTTCGATCGACTTTCATCGAATCGTTCATCTTTATCGTTAGAGTTATGCGATTGTAATCGTTATAGTACGTTTTCAAGCTCATGTTTATGGATAAACAACTAGCTCATAAACCAGTCAAATGTCAAGTGTTCACAAGGTTTTTTGGAAAACCACCAGCTGTTTATTGTTTATATAAAACTATACTACTGTTTATATAAAAAAATTTTTTGTATTATCTTTGAGTAGAACTTAAGCTATTATAATTGGTCATACGATAAATGAATAAAATAAAAAAAATATGGAGGATTTAAAAAAAAATGATAATATCAGAGAAACAAATAAAATAATTCACATTTTAGTTTATTACCATACCCACTTTACTCACTTCACCATTTAGTTCTGATAATCTTTCAAAAACGAAATACGAAAATATTCAATTTACAATTATATAAAAAAAATAATCATCATTTTAATCTAAAATCATTTTATTTGTAAAAAACTTTTAATTTAATAATTTTTATTTTATTTAAACACTTTTAACTTCAACTTAAAAATTTCAAATCGGTATAACACTATTGTTTTTGTCTTTTTTTTCGTATAATAATTTGAATTTGACAGTCAAAGAATCAAACATATATCATGTGGATCGTAGATTTTAATTTTACAATGGCAGCATTTTAAAACACTTTCGATCAAATTTTCATCGACATAAATAATGGCACTAATAGTACGTTTTCAAGCTCATGTTTATGATAAACTGGTTGTTTACGTAGTGGTTTTCCCATACAAATTTGCTGAAAATCATAAACAAGTAGCGAGGTGTTTATATCATAAACCACTTCAAAAACATGTAACCCAACCATGAAATTTCGATTTTTTGTCGATTTTAAATTTTTTTTTGCATGACCCTTGATTTTTTTGTCATAAGTTCATTTTGTCATTTGTCAAAAAAAAACAAAAACAAAAAGAAATCAAAATACCAAGAATAGATGAAATTATGTGAATTTGTGTGAAATTAGTTTTGCTTCTATTAATGATCATCAAAAAAACGAAAAATCAAGTATAAATTCTCAATTATCATCAGCACGATTAATTGGAAAATCTTGTATAACTTTAATAGAAAAAAGTGAAGAAAAATTATATGGAGTTATAGAAGTGATTGAGAAATTACAAGACTTACATGGAAAGTTAACAGAAGAATTAAAACAAAGGATATTGTAAAAGATGCATTTTTATTTTTAATTCACTTAATTTAATCAGTTTTATATATTAAAAATGTATAAATAATAAGGCTTTATATATAAGTAAAAAATTCAAATGGAAAAAGAGATAATAAATTAAAATGATGATTATTTTTTTTATATAATTGTAAATTGAATATTTTTGTATTTCGTTTTTCAAAGATAATACAAAAAAAAATTTTATATAAACAGTAGTATAGTTTTATATAAACAATAAACAGCTGGTGGTTTTCCAAAAAACCTTGTGAACACTTGACATTTCACTGGTTTATGAGCTAGTTGTTTATCCATAAACATGAGCTTGAAAACGTACTATTAGTGTAGTGTGAACTAGGTATTATTGTGATGAGGAATTTATACGACATTTTAATAGGTAAACGAATACAAATTTGATTAATAACATAGTAAGCTAATGCTTTTACTTTAAGATGCAATTAATGGTGTTCCTTTTTTTAATATGAAATTAAATTATACATATATTACAATAATAAAGAATTATGAAATTTATCATCCACTAAATTATAATTTTTGTTTTTTTTAATGAATTTCAAGGCATCCTAAATATACAGGCATGACACTTCGTACTTGTTTTTGTTAATATGGCGTCTTAAAGGCCATAGGAAAATGTAAACAAAAAAAATTCTTATATGATATATTTCAAAAATGTATAAAAACTTGGTGCAATATTTTGATGAATAATTATTGCAAAAATAAAAATAAGGATAAAAGAATTCATCAAAAAAAAATTTTCACATCAAATTCATCTAAATCCATTAAACAAAGAAAATTAAACACTTTAAATTAAACATTAATTTCTTAACTTTTCATATTTTTTATTTTTTTCTATTAATCTAATTATGAACAAATTTGTTTTTCTTATTAAAATTAAACATTGTAACTTTTATACATAACTAATAATTTTTTCTATTAATATAAGCATAAACAAATTTGTTTTTCTATTTAAAATATATTTTAAAATATAATATAGTCTTTTCAATATATGTATATTTAAATTATATATTTTTTATTTGCTTTTTTCTATTCTTCACCTACATTTTGACTTTATTTCTGTATGCTGATATATTTTTTGATTTAATAAAGTTAAAATAAAATAAACCGGTGTATTTATTTTTTTATTTTTAAGAAGTAAATTATAGGTATGTAATCAAGGCATCCTAAATAAGATGAATTTTAGAATTTAGGATGTATAATATATGTATAGAAATATAAAATTTATGATGTATACATATCATACATATAATATGAGTAACAATAATTTAACAATAATTATTAAACCACATTTTAGAGTAAGCATTTGATAATAGAATAAATAAATTGTTTAGAAATAGCAAATACAATACAAACAAAAAAATTAATATGAGATCTGAAACTTCAGTTATATATTGATGAGACAAAAATATAATATTCTATTTAGTTTTCTTTACGAATTATTTTAAATATTGGTAACTAGTGCCAAAACTAAATTTATGTTATTTAACGATTTCTGATGATTTGACTTTTATATATCATTCTCCTTCTTGGCTAAAGCTAATCTTGTAAAATTTTGTGAACATAATGTGTCTTGACCTATTTATGATGAGAAAGTAAGCTGTACAGAAAATTGTTTGAAAATTAAGCGTGTTGATTGTTTTAAATATCTAGGTATTACTGTATATGTTATGCTAAATTGGAAAGAACATACCTAGTATTTAAATAATTATTTAAATAGTGTAGTTAGGCAGCTTTATCATCTCAGTCTTTATGTAATCATACGATTTTAAAATTGGTTTATAATGGTTTATTAAAGTCTAAAGTGAATTATGGTATTTGTTGTTGTGGTGGTACATATTTCAACAAAATTGTACCTTTACTGATCAAACAAAAACGAATTATTTATATACGAATTATTTATAAAGTTAATCGTAGGCCTCCAAGTTTTATTTTATTTAGAAATCTAGGATTACTTACTCTAAAACATTTATATTTTTAAAAAGTTCTTAAAACATTTTTTAAAAGTTCCGGGTATAATTCTACAAGGTTATATGGAACATATAATTTACGTGTTAACACCAGAAATCTAGCTTTTATTCCTATGATTTATAAATCACATTTTTGTCATTTTTATAATGTTACTGCACCTCGTTTATTCAATAAATTACCAGATTATCTTCGTTGCGAAACAGTTGAAATAAAATTTCTTAAAGGAATCAAAACATGGCTTTTCTTTTGATCATCACGTTATTGAAAAACTTTCAAATCCATTAACTTTAATTTTTGTTTTTTAATTGTATAATCTGCTTTTCTCAATGATTTTTTTTTTTGTACATTTTATTGTAATTTATTTTACTGTTAAATTTTTTCATCACTTTCATTTTTATTTTACTATATAAGCATTATTTTTTCTTTATAATTATTTTATTTTGTTTTATTTTTAATTTTCTCCATTTTATTAAATATGTTATTTCTTTTAAAGGTTCCTTCGTCACTTATCGTTGGTTAACAAATTGAAGTAACTTTTTCATTTAATCAACTAGGCTAGTTTTAATTTTTATTTTACTCTATTTAATAAATTTTTGTTTTTATAAATTTTTAAGCTAAGTTTTAAGTATTAATGTAAATTAAGCGAAAACGCAATCGGGAAAACTGACCACCGACTACCAACGAAATTCGCTTCGCTCAACTATTTTTCGTCAAATGAAACACATTTGTAGCGAACCGAAAAACAAAAATAAACAAACAAAACAGAAAAGCAAATGGCGGAATTTCAAAATAAAAAAATATTTTATTAAAATATTTTTAAAAAAATTTTGAATAATTTATTAATTTATTTGTAGCATCATCAGATCCAAATAAATCGCTAATAAATCTAAATTCATATACATATGTATTTAAATAAAAAAATAAATAATTATAAATTGTACAACATATAAAACTTTAAAAAAAACAGAACAATTATATCATAATATCAGATTTCAGAATATTTGTTTTGTTTTTATTTTTTGATGTTTAAAAAGGTTGTCAGAAATGTCAAATCCAACACCAGCTAAAAAAATAGAAGATAGCCTAATTTCGACTACAACGAAAATGTGGTTGAGCGATTTTAGTTGGAATTGTGAGCATATACATAAGAGCATATGTATTTTAATTTTTTCGTCGCGAATTTTTCGTCGGTAGTCGCAATTGTGTTTGCCACCTTAGCTTTTAGTTTTGATGAAATTACTATGCAATATTGAAATATTAACTTTAATGAAAATTATTTATTTTATATCATTTAAAAAAATGAAATTACTATACTACTTACTATAACTAACTTATAACTAAAAATAAAATACATTTTGAAAATAAAAATTATTTAGAAAGGTGTTTTTTTAAATTACATATATAAAAGTTATTATTATATAGGCTCTAGATAAAACATTTAATTATATACTTTTTTCATTCAAATTCAACATTTTTTTAATCAAATTCAACATTTTTTCGAACAAATTGTTTGACAAAATGTTGAATTTGAATGAAAAATTGTTTAATTTGTTTGAAAAAATATTGAATTTGAATGGAAAAAAGTATAGAAAATTGCATTAAAAAAATAAAAAAATATTTAAAAAAGATATCAAATATTAAATTATATTAAAAAGATTTGCCTTCATTATTTACAAAACTGCAGAGCTCATTTCTGATATTTGTTGAAGTGTTTCCTCCAAAGCGATGTTGACTCCGTGAAGATGCTACTGACATTAGGCTAGAGGATATTTCATTTCTCCACAACCCGTCGTGCAAGTGCAAATTATTTTCTCTATCTTTCCAATCTGCAAATTGAGGTGGTAAATAAAACTTTTGGCTATCCTTGTTCAGCTTCAAAAAATTTTATGCTAATACAATTTTTTCTGCATTGTCAGGAAACATATGTAGTGTAGTTGACACAGCTCTCCAGCGTGCAACAATAATTCCAAAGCTGTTTTCTATTGTACGCCGTGCTCTTGAAATTCTTTTGTTGTAAATTTCCTTTTCTGTTAAATTATTTCCCGGATATGGCTTCATAATATTATGGTGAATGGGAAAAGCTGCATCGGCCGTAAAAAAATGTGGTAAAATTTTCGAAGAATTAGGAAGATTTTTGGGTGGTATTGGTAAATTACTTTTAAGCAGTCTTTTCCCTAATTTACTTGCCTGAAAGACTCCTGAAAAAATAGAAAAATTATGTTAAATATATTACAATTTTTTTCATTTAAGCTTAAACTTACCTCCATCACTTTGAGATCCATACGGCCCAACATCAACATAAGTGAAAGTATAATTTGCATCACAAGCTGCTATCAAAATTATACTATAGAATTTTTGTAGTCGAAAAATTCAGAAACTGAATTGTGGAGTCTCCTAATAGCTACATATACTTACAATAAAGTATAAAAAATAAGTTTATACTTTATTGTAATTAGTTTACATTATTATAACAGTTTTTGTTTTTAGATATGTGGTTTTGTGAGTGCAAGATATCCTGGTACCTTTTTAAAAATTTATAATGGTGTCTCATTATTTACACAAACTTTTCATATTGCAGTTTATTTGTAGCAGGTCTTTCATTGCTATTAAAATTTATTTCAATAAAAAAAATTTATGAAGAATAAAGTAAAATACCTACTTTCATTTCAACTTTTAAATTTATTTTTATTTAAAAAAATGTAAATATAAAACAAAACACCAAGTGTCCAAGCGCACTCTTATTTTATCCGTTCAATTCAAAATTGAAATAATTTGTACAAAATCTCTCTTTCGATGTCTCTTTCTTGGTAAAATTTTACATCGATAAACTTTATCGATTTCGTCGACAATTTCTGAACGATTTCGAAATACATAATGGCAATTTTGCATTTCGACATTTCATTCGATCAAATCGTAATCGTTATCGAAATACACCTGGGTGTCTATTATGTATTTCGATCGACTTTCATCGAATCGTTCATCTTTATCGTTAGAGTTATGCGATTGTAATCGTTATAGTACGTTTTCAAGCTCATGTTTATGGATAAACAACTAGCTCATAAACCAGTCAAATGTCAAGTGTTCACAAGGTTTTTTGGAAAACCACCAGTTGTTTATTGTTTATATAAAACTATACTACTGTTTATATAAAAAAATTTTTTGTATTATCTTTGAGTAGAACTTAAGCTATTATAATTGGTCATACGATAAATGAATAAAATAAAAAAAATATGGAGGATTTAAAAAAAATGATAATATCAGAGAAACAAATAAAATAATTCACATTTTAGTTTATTACCATACCCACTTTACTCACTTCACCATTTAGTTCTGAGAATCTTTCAAAAACGATATACGAAAATATTCAATTTACAATTATATAAAAAAAATAATCATCATTTTAATCTAAAATCATTTTATTTGTAAAAAACTTTTAATTTAATAATTTTTATTTTATTTAAACACTTTTAACTTCAACTTAAAAATTTCAAATCGGTATAACACTATTGTTTTTGTCTTTTTTTTCGTATAATAATTTGAATTTGACAGTCAAAGAATCAAACATATATCATGTGGATCGTAGATTTTAATTTTACAATGGCAGCATTTTAAAACACTTTCGATCAAATTTTCATCGACATAAATAATGGCACTAATAGTACGTTTTCAAGCTCATGTTTATGATAAACTGGTTGTTTACGTAGTGGTTTTCCCATACAAATTTGCTGAAAATCATAAACAAGTAGCGAGGTGTTTATATCATAAACCACTTCAAAAACATGTAACCCAACCATGAAATTTCGATTTTTTGTCGATTTTAAATTTTTTTTTGCATGACCCTTGATTTTTTTGTCATAAGTTCATTTTGTCATTTGTCAAAAAAAAACAAAAACAAAAAGAAATCAAAATACCAAGAATAGATGAAATTATGTGAATTTGTGTGAAATTAGTTTAGCTTCTATTAATGATCATCAAAAAAACGAAAAATCAAGTATAAATTCTCAATTATCATCAGCACGATTAATTGGAAAATCTTGTATAACTTTAATAGAAAAAAGTGAAGAAAAATTATATGGAGTTATAGAAGTGATTGAGAAATTACAAGACTTACATGGAAAGTTAACAGAAGAATTAAAACAAAGGATATTGTAAAAGATGCATTTTCACTTAATTTAATCAGTTTTATATATTAAAAATGTATAAATAATAAGGCTTTATATATAAGTAAAAAATTCAAATGGAAAAAGAGATAATAAATTAAAATGATGATTATTTTTTTTATATAATTGTAAATTGAATATTTTTGTATTTCGTTTTTGAAAGATTCTCAGAACTAAATGGTGAAGTGAGTAAAGTGGGTATGGTAATAAACTAAAATGTGAATTATTTTATTTGTTTCTCTGATATTATCATTTTTTTTAAATCCTCCATATTTTTTTTTATTTTATTAATTTATCGTATGACCAATTATAATAGCTTAAGTTCTACTCAAAGATAATACAAAAAAAAATTTTATATAAACAGTAGTATAGTTTTATATAAACAATAAACAGCTGGTGGTTTTCCAAAAAACCTTGTGAACACTTGACATTTCACTGGTTTATGAGCTAGTTGTTTATCCATAAACATGAGCTTGAAAACGTACTATTAGTGTAGTGTGAACTAGGTATTATTGTGATTAGGAATTTATACGACATTTTAATAGGTAAACGAATACAAATTTGATTAATAACATAGTAAGCTAATGCTTTTACTTTAAGATGCAATTAATGGTGTTCCTTTTTTTAATATGAAATTAAATTATACATATATTACAATAATAAAGAATTATGAAATTTATCATCCACTAAATTATAATTTTTGTTTTTTTTAATGAATTTCAAGGCATCCTAAATATACAGGCATGACACTTCGTACTTGTTTTTGTTAATATGGCGTCTTAAAGGCCATAGGAAAATGTAAACAAAAAAAATTCTTATATGATATATTTCAAAAATGTATAAAAACTTGGTGCAATATTTTGATGAATAATTATTGCAAAAATAAAAATAAGGATAAAAGAATTCATCAAAAAAAAATTTTCACATCAAATTCATCTAAATCCATTAAACAAAGAAAATTAAACACTTTAAATTAAACATTAATTTCTTAACTTTTCATATTTTTTATTTTTTTCTATTAATCTAATTATGAACAAATTTGTTTTTCTTATTAAAATTAAACATTGTAACTTTTATACATAACTAATAATTTTTTCTATTAATATAAGCATAAACAAATTTGTTTTTCTATTTAAAATATATTTTAAAATATAATATAGTCTTTTCAATATATGTATATTTAAATTATATATTTTTTATTTGCTTTTTTCTATTCTTCACCTACATTTTGACTTTATTTCTGTATGCTGATATATTTTTTGATTTAATAAAGTTAAAATAAAATAAACCGGTGTATTTATTTTTTTATTTTTAAGAAGTAAATTATAGGTATGTAATCAAGGCATCCTAAATAAGATGAATTTTAGAATTTAGGATGTATAATATATGTATAGAAATATAAAATTTAGGATGTATACATATCATACATATAATATGAGTAACAATAATTTAAGAATAATTATTAAACCACATTTTAGAGTAAGCATTTGATAATAGAATAAATAAATTGTTTAGAAATAGCAAATACAATACAAACAAAAAAATTAATACGAGATCTGAAACTTCAGTTATATATTGATGAGACAAAAATATAATATTCTATTTAGTTTTCTTTACGAATTATTTTAAATATTGGTAACTAGTGCCAAAACTAAATTTATGTTATTTAACGATTTCTGATGATTTGACTTTTATATATCATTCTCCTTCTTGGCTTAAGCTAATCTTGTAAAATTTTGTGAACATAATGTGTCTTGACCTATTTATGATGAGAAAGTAAGCTGTACAGAAAATTGTTTGAAAATTAAGCGTGTTGATTGTTTTAAATATCTAGGTATTACTGTGTATGTTATGCTAAATTGGAAAGAACATACCTAGTATTTAAATAATTATTTAAATAGTGTAGTTAGGCAGCTTTATCATCTCAGTCTTTATGTAATCATACGATTTTAAAATTGGTTTATAATGGTTTATTAAAGTCTAAAGTAAATTATGGTATTTGTTGTTGTGGTGGTACATATTTCAACAAAATTGTACCTTTACTGATCAAACAAAAACGAATTATTTATATACGAATTATTTATAAAGTTAATCGTAGGCCTCCAAGTTTTATTTTATTTAGAAATCTAGGATTACTTACTCTAAAACATTTATATTTTTAAAAAGTTCTTAAAACATTTTTTAAAAGTTCCGGGTATAATTCTACAAGGTTATATGGAACATATAATTTACGTGTTAGCACCAGAAATCTAGCTTTTATTCCTATGATTTATAAATCACATTTTTGTCATTTTTATAATGTTACTGCACCTCGTTTATTCAATAAATTACCAGATTATCTTCGTTGCGAAACAGTTGAAATAAAATTTCTTAAAGGAATCAAAACATGGCTTTTCTTTTGATCATCACGTTATTGAAAAACTTTCAAATCCATTAACTTTAATTTTTGTTTTTTAATTGTATAATCTGCTTTTCTCAATGATTTTTTTTTTGTACATTTTATTGTAATTTATTTTACTGTTAAATTTTTTCATCACTTTCATTTTTATTTTACTATATAAGCATTATTTTTTCTTTATAATTATTTTATTTTGTTTTATTTTTAATTTTCTCCATTTTATTAAATATGTTATTTCTTTTAAAGGTTCTTTCGTCACTTATCTTTGGTTAACAAATTGAAGTAACTTTTTCATTGAATCAACTAGGCTAGTTTTAATTTTTATTTTACTCTATTTAATAAATTTTTGTTTTTATAAATTTTTAAGCTAAGTTTTAAGTATTAATGTAAATTAAGCGAAAACGCAATCGGGAAAACTGACCACCGACTACCAACGAAATTCGCTTCGCTCAACTATTTTTCGTCAAATGAAACACATTTGTAGCGAACCGAAAAATAAAAATAAACAAAAACAGAAAAGCAAATGGCGGAATTTCAAAATAAAAAAATATTTTATTAAAATATTTTTAAAAAAATTTTGAATAATTTATTAATTTATTTGTAGCATCATCAGATCCAAATAAATCGCTAATAAATCTAAATTCATATATGTATTTAAATAAAAAAATAAATAATTATAAATTGTACAACATATAAAACTTTAAAAAAAACAGAACAATTATATCATAATATCAGATTTCAGAATATTTGTTTTGTTTTTATTTTTTGATGTTTAAAAAGGTTGTCAGAAATGTCAAATCCAACACCAGCTAAAAAAATAGAAGATAGCCTAATTTCGACTACAACGAAAATGTGGTTGAGCGATTTTAGTTGGAATTGTGAGCATATACATAAGAGCATATGTATTTTAATTTTTTCGTCGCGAATTTTTCATCGGTAGTCGCAATTGTGTTTGCCACCTTAGCTTTTAGTTTTGATGAAATTACTATGCAATATTGAAATATTAACTTTAATGAAAATTATTTATTTTATATCATTTAAAAAACTGAAATTACTATACTACTTACTATAACTAACTTATAACTAAAAATAAAATACATTTTGAAAATAAAAATTATTTAGAAAGGTGTTTTTTTAAATTACATATATAAAAGTTATTATTATATAGGCTCTAGATAAAACATTTAATTATATACTTTTTTCATTCAAATTCAACATTTTTTTAATCAAATTCAACATTTTTTCGAACAAATTGTTTGACAAAATGTTGAATTTGAATGAAAAATTGTTTAATTTGTTTGAAAAAATATTGAATTTGAATGGAAAAAAGTATAGAAAATTGCATTAAAAAAATAAAAAAATATTTAAAAAAGATATCAAATATTAAATTATATTAAAAAGATTTGCCTTCATTATTTACAAAACTGCAGAGCTCATTTCTGATATTTGTTGAAGTGTTTCCTCCAAAGCGATGTTGACTCCGTGAAGATGCTACTGACATTAGGCTAGAGGATATTTCATTTCTCCACAACCCGTCGTGCAAGTGCAAATTATTTTCTCTATCTTTCCAATCTGCAAATTGAGGTGGTAAATAAAACTTTTGGCTATCCTTGTTCAGCTTCAAAAAATTTTATGCTAATACAATTTTTTCTGCATTGTCAGGAAACATATGTAGTGTAGTTGACACAGCTCTCCAGCGTGCAACAATAATTCCAAAGCTGTTTTCTATTGTACGCCGTGCTCTTGAAATTCTTTTGTTGTAAATTTCCTTTTCTGTTAAATTATTTCCCGGATATGGCTTCATAATATTATGGTGAATGGGAAAAGCTGCATCGGCCGTAAAAAAATGTGGTAAAATTTTCGAAGAATTAGGAAGATTTTTGGGTGGTATTGGTAAATTACTTTTAAGCAGTCTTTTCCCTAATTTACTTGCCTGAAAGACTCCTGAAAAAATAGAAAAATTATGTTAAATATATTACAATTTTTTTCATTTAAGCTTAAACTTACCTCCATCACTTTGAGATCCATACGGCCCAACATCAACATAAGTGAAAGTATAATTTGCATCACAAGCTGCTATCAAAATTATACTATAGAATTTTTGTAGTCGAAAAATTCAGAAACTGAATTGTGGGGTCTCCTAATAGCTACATATACTTACAATAAAGTATAAAAAATAAGTTTATACTTTATTGTAATTAGTTTACATTATTATAACAGTTTTTGTTTTTAGATATGTGGTTTTGTGAGTGCAAGATATCCTGGTACCTTTTTAAAAATTTATAATGGTGTCTCATTATTTACACAAACTTTTCATATTGCAGTTTATTTGTAGCAGGTCTTTCATTGCTATTAAAATTTATTTCAATAAAAAAAATTTATGAAGAATAAAGTAAAATACCTACTTTCATTTCAACTTTTAAATTTATTTTTATTTAAAAAAATGTAAATATAAAACAAAACACCAAGTGTCCAAGCGCACTCTTATTTTATCCGTTCAATTCAAAATTGAAATAATTTGTACAAAATCTCTCTTTCGATGTCTCTTTCTTGGTAAAATTTTACATCGATAAACTTTATCGATTTCGTCGACAATTTCTGAACGATTTCGAAATACATAATGGCAATTTTGCATTTCGACATTTCATTCGATCAAATCGTAATCGTTATCGAAATACACCTGGGTGTCTATTATGTATTTCGATCGACTTTCATCGAATCGTTCATCTTTATCGTTAGAGTTATGCGATTGTAATCGTTATAGTACGTTTTCAAGCTCATGTTTATGGATAAACAACTAGCTCATAAACCAGTCAAATGTCAAGTGTTCACAAGGTTTTTTGGAAAACCACCAGTTGTTTATTGTTTATATAAAACTATACTACTGTTTATATAAAAAAATTTTTTGTATTATCTTTGAGTAGAACTTAAGCTATTATAATTGGTCATACGATAAATGAATAAAATAAAAAAAATATGGAGGATTTAAAAAAAATGATAATATCAGAGAAACAAATAAAATAATTCACATTTTAGTTTATTACCATACCCACTTTACTCACTTCACCATTTAGTTCTGAGAATCTTTCAAAAACGATATACGAAAATATTCAATTTACAATTATATAAAAAAAATAATCATCATTTTAATCTAAAATCATTTTATTTGTAAAAAACTTTTAATTTAATAATTTTTATTTTATTTAAACACTTTTAACTTCAACTTAAAAATTTCAAATCGGTATAACACTATTGTTTTTGTCTTTTTTTTCGTATAATAATTTGAATTTGACAGTCAAAGAATCAAACATATATCATGTGGATCGTAGATTTTAATTTTACAATGGCAGCATTTTAAAACACTTTCGATCAAATTTTCATCGACATAAATAATGGCACTAATAGTACGTTTTCAAGCTCATGTTTATGATAAACTGGTTGTTTACGTAGTGGTTTTCCCATACAAATTTGCTGAAAATCATAAACAAGTAGCGAGGTGTTTATATCATAAACCACTTCAAAAACATGTAACCCAACCATGAAATTTCGATTTTTTGTCGATTTTAAATTTTTTTTTGCATGACCCTTGATTTTTTTGTCATAAGTTCATTTTGTCATTTGTCAAAAAAAAACAAAAACAAAAAGAAATCAAAATACCAAGAATAGATGAAATTATGTGAATTTGTGTGAAATTAGTTTAGCTTCTATTAATGATCATCAAAAAAACGAAAAATCAAGTATAAATTCTCAATTATCATCAGCACGATTAATTGGAAAATCTTGTATAACTTTAATAGAAAAAAGTGAAGAAAAATTATATGGAGTTATAGAAGTGATTGAGAAATTACAAGACTTACATGGAAAGTTAACAGAAGAATTAAAACAAAGGATATTGTAAAAGATGCATTTTCACTTAATTTAATCAGTTTTATATATTAAAAATGTATAAATAATAAGGCTTTATATATAAGTAAAAAATTCAAATGGAAAAAGAGATAATAAATTAAAATGATGATTATTTTTTTTATATAATTGTAAATTGAATATTTTTGTATTTCGTTTTTGAAAGATTCTCAGAACTAAATGGTGAAGTGAGTAAAGTGGGTATGGTAATAAACTAAAATGTGAATTATTTTATTTGTTTCTCTGATATTATCATTTTTTTTAAATCCTCCATATTTTTTTTTATTTTATTAATTTATCGTATGACCAATTATAATAGCTTAAGTTCTACTCAAAGATAATACAAAAAAAAATTTTATATAAACAGTAGTATAGTTTTATATAAACAATAAACAGCTGGTGGTTTTCCAAAAAACCTTGTGAACACTTGACATTTCACTGGTTTATGAGCTAGTTGTTTATCCATAAACATGAGCTTGAAAACGTACTATTAGTGTAGTGTGAACTAGGTATTATTGTGATTAGGAATTTATACGACATTTTAATAGGTAAACGAATACAAATTTGATTAATAACATAGTAAGCTAATGCTTTTACTTTAAGATGCAATTAATGGTGTTCCTTTTTTTAATATGAAATTAAATTATACATATATTACAATAATAAAGAATTATGAAATTTATCATCCACTAAATTATAATTTTTGTTTTTTTTAATGAATTTCAAGGCATCCTAAATATACAGGCATGACACTTCGTACTTGTTTTTGTTAATATGGCGTCTTAAAGGCCATAGGAAAATGTAAACAAAAAAAATTCTTATATGATATATTTCAAAAATGTATAAAAACTTGGTGCAATATTTTGATGAATAATTATTGCAAAAATAAAAATAAGGATAAAAGAATTCATCAAAAAAAAATTTTCACATCAAATTCATCTAAATCCATTAAACAAAGAAAATTAAACACTTTAAATTAAACATTAATTTCTTAACT
Source organism: Argyra leucocephala (assembly GCA_963942445.1). Lineage (NCBI taxonomy): Eukaryota > Metazoa > Arthropoda > Insecta > Diptera > Dolichopodidae > Argyra > Argyra leucocephala. Next base: position 65,724,124 of record OZ012679.1, read on the forward strand.
TTTCATATTTTTTATTTTTTTCTATTAATCTAATTATGAACAAATTTGTTTTTCTTATTAAAATTAAACATTGTAACTTTTATACATAACTAATAATTTTTTCTATTAATATAAGCATAAACAAATTTGTTTTTCTATTTAAAATATATTTTAAAATATAATATAGTCTTTTCAATATATGTATATTTAAATTATATATTTTTTATTTGCTTTTTTCTATTCTTCACCTACATTTTGACTTTATTTCTGTATGCTGATATATTTTTTGATTTAATAAAGTTAAAATAAAATAAACCGGTGTATTTATTTTTTTATTTTTAAGAAGTAAATTATAGGTATGTAATCAAGGCATCCTAAATAAGATGAATTTTAGAATTTAGGATGTATAATATATGTATAGAAATATAAAATTTAGGATGTATACATATCATACATATAATATGAGTAACAATAATTTAAGAATAATTATTAAACCACATTTTAGAGTAAGCATTTGATAATAGAATAAATAAATTGTTTAGAAATAGCAAATACAATACAAACAAAAAAATTAATACGAGATCTGAAACTTCAGTTATATATTGATGAGACAAAAATATAATATTCTATTTAGTTTTCTTTACGAATTATTTTAAATATTGGTAACTAGTGCCAAAACTAAATTTATGTTATTTAACGATTTCTGATGATTTGACTTTTATATATCATTCTCCTTCTTGGCTTAAGCTAATCTTGTAAAATTTTGTGAACATAATGTGTCTTGACCTATTTATGATGAGAAAGTAAGCTGTACAGAAAATTGTTTGAAAATTAAGCGTGTTGATTGTTTTAAATATCTAGGTATTACTGTGTATGTTATGCTAAATTGGAAAGAACATACCTAGTATTTAAATAATTATTTAAATAGTGTAGTTAGGCAGCTTTATCATCTCAGTCTTTATGTAATCATACGATTTTAAAATTGGTTTATAATGGTTTATTAAAGTCTAAAGTAAATTATGGTATTTGTTGTTGTGGTGGTACATATTTCAACAAAATTGTACCTTTACTGATCAAACAAAAACGAATTATTTATATACGAATTATTTATAAAGTTAATCGTAGGCCTCCAAGTTTTATTTTATTTAGAAATCTAGGATTACTTACTCTAAAACATTTATATTTTTAAAAAGTTCTTAAAACATTTTTTAAAAGTTCCGGGTATAATTCTACAAGGTTATATGGAACATATAATTTACGTGTTAGCACCAGAAATCTAGCTTTTATTCCTATGATTTATAAATCACATTTTTGTCATTTTTATAATGTTACTGCACCTCGTTTATTCAATAAATTACCAGATTATCTTCGTTGCGAAACAGTTGAAATAAAATTTCTTAAAGGAATCAAAACATGGCTTTTCTTTTGATCATCACGTTATTGAAAAACTTTCAAATCCATTAACTTTAATTTTTGTTTTTTAATTGTATAATCTGCTTTTCTCAATGATTTTTTTTTTGTACATTTTATTGTAATTTATTTTACTGTTAAATTTTTTCATCACTTTCATTTTTATTTTACTATATAAGCATTATTTTTTCTTTATAATTATTTTATTTTGTTTTATTTTTAATTTTCTCCATTTTATTAAATATGTTATTTCTTTTAAAGGTTCTTTCGTCACTTATCTTTGGTTAACAAATTGAAGTAACTTTTTCATTGAATCAACTAGGCTAGTTTTAATTTTTATTTTACTCTATTTAATAAATTTTTGTTTTTATAAATTTTTAAGCTAAGTTTTAAGTATTAATGTAAATTAAGCGAAAACGCAATCGGGAAAACTGACCACCGACTACCAACGAAATTCGCTTCGCTCAACTATTTTTCGTCAAATGAAACACATTTGTAGCGAACCGAAAAATAAAAATAAACAAAAACAGAAAAGCAAATGGCGGAATTTCAAAATAAAAAAATATTTTATTAAAATATTTTTAAAAAAATTTTGAATAATTTATTAATTTATTTGTAGCATCATCAGATCCAAATAAATCGCTAATAAATCTAAATTCATATATGTATTTAAATAAAAAAATAAATAATTATAAATTGTACAACATATAAAACTTTAAAAAAAACAGAACAATTATATCATAATATCAGATTTCAGAATATTTGTTTTGTTTTTATTTTTTGATGTTTAAAAAGGTTGTCAGAAATGTCAAATCCAACACCAGCTAAAAAAATAGAAGATAGCCTAATTTCGACTACAACGAAAATGTGGTTGAGCGATTTTAGTTGGAATTGTGAGCATATACATAAGAGCATATGTATTTTAATTTTTTCGTCGCGAATTTTTCATCGGTAGTCGCAATTGTGTTTGCCACCTTAGCTTTTAGTTTTGATGAAATTACTATGCAATATTGAAATATTAACTTTAATGAAAATTATTTATTTTATATCATTTAAAAAACTGAAATTACTATACTACTTACTATAACTAACTTATAACTAAAAATAAAATACATTTTGAAAATAAAAATTATTTAGAAAGGTGTTTTTTTAAATTACATATATAAAAGTTATTATTATATAGGCTCTAGATAAAACATTTAATTATATACTTTTTTCATTCAAATTCAACATTTTTTTAATCAAATTCAACATTTTTTCGAACAAATTGTTTGACAAAATGTTGAATTTGAATGAAAAATTGTTTAATTTGTTTGAAAAAATATTGAATTTGAATGGAAAAAAGTATAGAAAATTGCATTAAAAAAATAAAAAAATATTTAAAAAAGATATCAAATATTAAATTATATTAAAAAGATTTGCCTTCATTATTTACAAAACTGCAGAGCTCATTTCTGATATTTGTTGAAGTGTTTCCTCCAAAGCGATGTTGACTCCGTGAAGATGCTACTGACATTAGGCTAGAGGATATTTCATTTCTCCACAACCCGTCGTGCAAGTGCAAATTATTTTCTCTATCTTTCCAATCTGCAAATTGAGGTGGTAAATAAAACTTTTGGCTATCCTTGTTCAGCTTCAAAAAATTTTATGCTAATACAATTTTTTCTGCATTGTCAGGAAACATATGTAGTGTAGTTGACACAGCTCTCCAGCGTGCAACAATAATTCCAAAGCTGTTTTCTATTGTACGCCGTGCTCTTGAAATTATTTTGTTGTAAATTTCCTTTTCTGTTAAATTATTTCCCGGATATGGCTTCATAATATTATGGTGAATGGGAAAAGCTGCATCGGCCGTAAAAAAATGTGGTAAAATTTTCGAAGAATTAGGAAGATTTTTGGGTGGTATTGGTAAATTACTTTTAAGCAGTCTTTTCCCTAATTTACTTGCCTGAAAGACTCCTGAAAAAATAGAAAAATTATGTTAAATATATTACAATTTTTTTCATTTAAGCTTAAACTTACCTCCATCACTTTGAGATCCATACGGCCCAACATCAACATAAGTGAAAGTATAATTTGCATCACAAGCTGCTATCAAAATTATACTATAGAATTTTTGTAGTCGAAAAATTCAGAAACTGAATTGTGGGGTCTCCTAATAGCGATATGCTTGCCATCGATTGCACTTATGCAAGTTGGCATATCCCATTGATTCCAAAATTCATTGGATATATCTTGCAGCTCTCCCAGTGTTGGCTCCGACACGTGTACTAAGTATAGTACATTCGAAAGTACATCACATGTGTCGTATATAATATGTCTCACGGTTTCTTTTCCTCGTTTCCAACTCCATGCTAAACTCTGGAAACTGCAACCTTAAGACAAATATCTAAAACATATTTTTTTTATTTTATTAAATATGTAAATTATATTATACATCTTTACTTACAAAAGTGTCGTTGTTCTAGTGATATAGCTTCTCGAATACTCAGTCTTGCCAGAGAAGCCTCACACAGTGTCAGCAAGAATTCGAAAACCTTAAATAAATTTCAAAATCAATTGATTTGAATAATTTTTTTATGTTTATAATAAAAAAATACCTTTTTTGGCATCCGTGTGTGAATAAAAAATTGTTTTTGGTCCAATTCTTTTATTCTTAGGAATGTTACCTTAAGGTAGGCCTCCTTCTTCCTAGTTTTATTGATCTCCCGATTTCTTTTCAATGGTTTTTGCTTCTTCTGGATGCGTGATTCTGCTTCTATGGCAATTAATCCCAAATTGCATAGCTCAACCAGCGATCTCAATTTTTGATCCATAGCTACTAAAATTTACAAAAAAATTCAAAATATTTGAAAATTACCTTTTATCTCAATTTTCGTCGCCAAATCTCTATTGTAAGTTGATTCTGCAAATAAACAACTTGAATTCTTAAGTAAATAGAACACGCAATTAACTTAAGAACACAAATGAATAATGTTAATTATTTGTTGAAATTTGCGCCAAGCAAATTCTGTACACTTTTTAAGTTTTCACTCAATTAATAAAATTTGTTAAAAAGAAATTTTATTAATTTCAATTAAAATACACGATTATTTTAAATTTAGAATAACACAATATTATTTTCAATAAAATATTTCAAAAATTTCAATTTGATGTTGAAATTTGCACCAAGTAAATTTTGTGAATACAACACTTTAATCATTTAAATTCATATGTATTCATATCAGCTGATTCTATCATATCAGCTGATTTTATCGTTTGATACGTTTTACATGTTTCTATTTTGGGTACAAAACTTCCCGAAAAAAACCGTATGAATTTTTTACGTAAATCTACTCGTTATGTTATGTCTATTTTGGTTAAAAGCTTTACATTTACACACTTAACACATTTGTACTCTTTTTTATTTATCGAGAGAAATTCAATGTCTTTTTTGTCCATTTTCGCGCACTTAGCATGAAATAAATTTCTGCAATTCATGCAAGTAATATTAAGATCAAATCTTTCAACTTTATTTGCACATATATCACACTTCATTTTGTAAAAATTATATTATAAAAAACAAAAAAAAAAAAAAAAATTTTAAACAATTATTTTTAAAAAAAATTTGTTTATGAATTAAGATATAAACTAAAAAATAACTAAATATTTCAAACAATTCTCCAGCTTGTTATCCCCATTAATACAAGAGAGACTCCCATCGTTCGATCGTGTCCAGAGACTTCGAATCCAATCGTTTAATTTAATCATAATAAATTTTTATATTCCTCCTGCATCCAGTATTGAACTGTACACTAAGTATTTGTCATCAATTGACTTAATAATCAGTACACTTCAATCAATTTGCAATTGCCGAGGAAAGCAATTGGATCTCGTATTTACAACTAATTGGATCAATATAGTTACATTTATCTGTCCACTGGAGCTCGTACAAATTGATGAACATAATCCTCCAATTTGTTTTTCTTTCAGTTTACTTTTGCCTCCTAATGTTGATTCAGCTTTTTTATATCGTTTCGATTTCCGTAAAACAAATTTTGATGCTATTAGTGACTATTTAAGCAGCTTCGATTTCTCATCTTTAACTTCTGATAATGTAGAAGCTTCAGTAAAATTTTTGTATGAAATTCTATCTTCTATTATTTCTCAATTCGTTCCCCTAGTTATCGATTGTAGTAATGCAACTTGCCCACCTTGGTTTACCAAAACACTTAAAAAAATAAAAAAACAAAGCCTGGGGGAAATTTATTAAAACTAATAACAGCTGTGACTATAACACCTTTTTCATTTTATTTAATGAATTCAAGCTATTATCGGATAATCTCTACTTCAACTATATACAGAACATGTCTTTAGATATCAAAACGAATCCGAAACTTTTTTGGAAATTTGTTAGTTCAAAGAGAGAAAGTGATCAATATCTCTCTTCTTAAAATTATAAAAATATGAGCAGTAAAGGTGGATTTCCTCTTAATGGACGAACGTCCGGACAAATTTTTTAACCAATAAAAAAATTTTATTTTACCAACACATACACAAAAAATCCGCTCCGGGCATTTTCTTCATCCAATTTCTTAGTTACAATATTTTTAACTTTTGGTTGAAGGACGAAGTAAAAGAAAAGGATAGATATATAATTATTTGATAAATATTTATTGCTATCTCGATTTATGAATGAACGCATTCACATATAGAATTTCAAATGTTTTTTAAGAAAAAGATATGAAGTGTAATTTTTTTGTTTTTTGTTTTTTAGTATAAGATTATTTTGTTTCTAACAAATTATTTATATTTTAAGATAAAAGCAAAGTCATATATTTTATTTTTGTCGAATATTACAAATGTTATTATCCATTATTACTCTTAACAAAATTTTAAATTTTTTTAATAAAAGTAATATCAACGCATGTAAACATATTTTCAAACGTCAACCTTTTTTGACTACATAACAAATGCCAGTCCTTCGCGCATTGAGAGGAAATCATAAAATTTTCCTTAATGGTATTTGTATTTCATATTCATTTATAGTGTAAAATAAAATTGTCCGGACGTTCGTCCATTAAGAAGAAATCCACCATAAGAACCCTAAAAATATCTCTGAATTTTTTCGTAATTTTTTTCTGATAGTTACTCTCTGCCAACTTTTTCATTAAATGAATCGTATTTTCGTAATTTAAACAACGTAACAAAAACAACACGTGGTAATATTAATATAGATTCTACTATGGTTTTTAACTACCTAACTAAACTTAATGACAATTCTAGTCCTGGATTTGATTGTATCCCTAACTCATTCCTAAAAAGATGTGTTACTTATTTATCGGGCTCACTTTCTTCTCTATTTAATTCTTCGTTGAATTCTGGTGTTTTTCCTTCAATCTGGAAAACCGCTCTTATTAAACCTGTTCACAAGAAAAACTTAAAAAATGATGTAACTAATTATCGCCCAATTGCTAAACTATCATCTATTCCTAAACTGTTTGAATTGATTGTGTTTGATTTAATCTATGACCATTGCAATAATTTTCTATCACCCTTTCAACATGGTTTTGTAAAGCTAAAATCTATAGTTACAAATCTCATTGAATCCACATCTACATTTATTAATAATATGGAGAATGGTTACCAAACGGATGTAATATACACCGATTTTATCAAAGCTTTTGGTCTTCTCCCTCATAACATCATTGTTTTTAAGTTGAAAAAATATGAGTTTCTATCTTATTTTATAAATTGGATATTTTCTTACCTCTCAAACCGTATATATAGAGTGTCTTTTAGATCTACGACGTCTTCGGAATTTGAAGCTCCGACAGGGCTTCTTCAAGATAATCATCTTGGTCCTCGTTTATTTATTATCTCCTTCAATGATGTTACTTCTATAATTCAAAACAGTCACGTTAAAATTTACGCTGATATGAAAATTTATAAAAAAAATTACTACCTTAGAAGATGTCGTTGTCCTACAAGCTGATTTAAATCAATTTCATAGTTGGTGTACAAATAACAATCTCCATTTAAAAGTAATTAAATGTGCACTAATTACATTTACTCGTCGTTCTTGCTCTTTTTCGTTTATCTATTCTACCCAATTACTGGTTCAGCTCAACTTTTGTTCTAATTCTAGATTACGATCTAATTATATGTTTACCTTACAGTTTCTAAGAACTAATTATGGGAAGTATGAACCATTAAATAAAATGATGTCTTCATGAAACTCATATAATTTTCATATTAACCTACTACTAACAAAGCAATCTTTAAAAAATAATTTGTACTTGTGCTAATGAACATGTATCCTCTGATATGCCTTGGCTTTAGTATATTTTTTTAGATAACATTATTATGTTATCGTAGCTCAAATTACCACCTCCTCTTGGATTTCACCTTGTCGTGGTGAGGGGGCTTAAGTACAACCGATGATCTTTGGGGGCGATGGCGATTAAAAACCGACAGCGGCCACAAGGTGAGGAAGGAAAACCAAGAAAATCCAAATACCGAAAAAAATGAATCTAAACAAAAACGATGAAGAGTGCGTAGGGATATATACGCAAGCGTCGGTAGTGACCGCGACTACCGGCGGGCCTGGCCCCAGCACTTCTGGGGATAGGTCGCCAGCGGATTATTTAAATTTGACAACTGAACCAAGGAATGAATATAGGAACCCCGAACAAAACACTAAAAAAATGCAGCCCTACGTACCTAACGCTATAGACCGTATGTATAGCGCTAGGGAACGGAAGGCAGCACGTGCTTGGAAACTGGAGGGGAAATTTGATGAAACCATCAGGGCTCTAATCGTTAAGAAAAGAGTCCTGAAGGCAAATCGGAGGGAACGGAAGGGTGCCAATCACATTACTAAAAAAGCTATGGTAGGATCTACGGAGACGAAAGCTGATTTAGCGGAAGGTATCTGCGTGCCAGTAGTTGAAGGGATCATTACAAAAAATGTAATGATTCCAGATACAAAAGCCGATTTACCAGAAGGTATCTGCGTGCTAGTAATCGAAGAAATCACTGCTAGCAAAATACACATTGAACACCAAACACCGAAAGCCGCATGCGCGCCAGTAAGTGCAGGTGCTTCAAAACAAAAAGATATATTGAACACCACACACCGAAAACCGAATGCGTGCCAGTATGTGGTGGCAACTCAAAAACGATTGATTTAAAAAAAACAAAGAAAATAAGCCCTGAACGCATTTTGAGACCAGATAGTGCGCTAAATTCCCACGACCAAATCTCGAAGATGATAGTTCAGAGTTATAAAGATACACCAAGTTCTGCATATTTGAAAACGGACGAAAGGCAATCAAGTGCGGTATCGCAGACTTTTGCCGGAAGGAAGCAAGTAGAAGAGCAGGGCTTGGGAAGGAAAATAAGTGTCTCAGAAAAAGAGACTACAGGAAATTTTTTTTTTTTTTTTCGTTTCTCACACAACTATAATTTCATATATTTGTCATAAAAAATATATTTTTTAAAATTTTTTTCCAGATAGTAGTAAATCATCGAAAGAGGCTTCAGGGACTACCTATTACCGGGGAAGGCAGTTTGAAGGACTGTGGGACTTCAACCCACTAAAAACTCCTATCATTATTGCAACATTAAAACTAGTCTTATAGACTAACCATTAATTTATATTTAACTCAAAGAAACATAGATACCTTTGATCTACCAAAATCCAATAAGGTTTTAATAGATAAAAGGTTTTAACCTAACTCAAGTGGTCTTGTTCGTCAGGCATTCATTATATATACCAAGAGTGTGAGAACTTTGTTGGGTATATTTTTTAGCACATTTGAAGTTATTAAATCAAAACCTGGGGCTTTATTTAATTTTAGGTTTTTTATTTCCTTAATTACTTCTTTTCGACTTATTAAGGGAATATTTATATCTTCATGGTTATATATTTCAGTTAGATCAATAACTGTGTTCATTTCATTGGGCTTAAAAATTTCAGCGAGATGATAGTTGTTTTGGAGTTTTTTTCCTCATAGGTTTTTGGTAAACCAGATGGTGACGATTCAACTTCAGGTGAAGAAGTAGCTTTTCTTTTTTTATTTGATCTTTTGTTTTTTTTGAGCAGCCAGTCAGTTTCTCTGCTCAATTCATCTTCATCCGTGAAATATTCTTTTTGCTCGATGATTTCATTTGGTGCATTACGTTTTTCTCTTTTTTTCAAAGCTTCGTTTTCTGCTCTTAATGCCGAAACTTCTTTTTTTAGTGACATACATAATGCCTCTATTTCGCTTAGCCTCTTTTGGAGTATATGGTTTTCATTTGGTTCTTTATTATTTTGACTCCGTATATCAGTTATTGGATCGGTCATCCTTGATGGCGACCTTGGAACCCTCGCACTCTTTTTAAAAGGGTTAATCAGCTTGTCTAAATTGTTGTTCCCCACTGGCGACTCATCTGAAAGTCTAGTACATTCAGCCAAGCCCTCGCCGGCAGCCGTGGTCTCTGCCGACACTTTGGTAGATATCCCTACCGAGTTTAGTTTGTTATTTAGACTATACATTATTATTTGTTTTTATGTTGCATTTTATACCTTCTGTCAGGTGATTTTAACTGCCGCCCCTCTGGGATCAGCCGCAGACCAGGGAGCCGCCTATTTTAGGTCAAACGCTTCTGGATTTTTTTTTTTTTTTTTTTTGTGTTTGTTCCGGCACTCACAATTTCAATTACCATAAATCGCGTCCGCGCACGTGCTAACCAAATCGATTTACTTAGATATTGCGCCAAGTGTTCGAATTCACCCGTTCTCGTTAGCCTTACAAGTTACCAGGTGGTACCCGGCAGATAACTATGTTACCTACCTTCGAGGAGGTGAGAGTCGGATTTGATGGCAGAGCTGTAGATGTTTTACCAGATGGCATTTCCTAGTTTTTATCGGAAACATAGGTTAGCATATATTCCGCCTAGAGCATTTACCACCCCTTTACCACCCCCACCCCTTTACCACCCTATTTTAAAATAAAAATTATTTCTTAAAATAAAATTTTCGTGTTAAAAAAATGAGATTTTACGAAATGTTAAAATAAAGATATGATTTCAACAGAAATTCAAACACATGATATTTAATCATGTTTTAAATTAAAAATAAGTGAAAATCAAATTAAAATAAATAAAAATAAAAAATATTTTTGAAATTAAATTAAAATATAAAAAAAATTGAATGCAATTTGCATTGGCAATATTTGATATAAAAATTTCATTCTATAAATTAAAATTAATCATAATTATATATTTTTAAAACTGCAAATTGAAATTGGTGTATGTATGTATACAGAAATTAAATTCACTTTTAAATAATAAAAAAATAGAAAAAGTGCTCAAAAATCAAAATAAAAGATGATAATATTAAAGTATAATGTCTAATTATGTCAAAGAATTTACCAACAAACAATTAACTTTTAATATAAGTAGCAGTGGTTCTCAAACTATTAATTAATGTTTAATAACAGTGGATATACATTAATATAAAATATAAAAAAAAAATATAAAAAAAAAAAAAAAATATAAATTATATAAATAAAAATAAACATATAAATATATAACTTATAAATATTCACTTCTAATTGGTAATTCAAAAAAGAAGGACGTATTTTGCTTACCTTTTTATTTGGTGTTTAATTTCAAAGCTTTTAATTGGTGCTATTAGTGAATTGAATTGGTATCAGTGACAATTTATTGACAATTTATAAACTTTTTGTAACAATTTATAAACTATCTATAAACTTTAAACTTTATAAACTTTATTTATTAAACTTTATGAATTACTTTATAGATACTTTTACAATTAAATTTTCAAATAATACAACAATAAATAATTTAAATTTAAAATTAAAAAAAATTACTAATAGATGGATAAAATACTAATACTAATTACTATATTTCAATAAAAATAATTATTGCTTTTATTTTATTACCATACCATTAATATCACTCGATTTAATTTCTAATACTATAATAATACTTATACATATATATAAATTGGCTGCAATGTATGTATTGATGTAAACAACATGGTCGAGAATAAAAAATGCAATAAATGCAAAAATTGCATTCGAGGGGAAACAGGTATAAGGTGTACTGGAGTGTGTGGTAAAATATTTCATTCTGCTGCAAAATGTTTTGGTTTAGTTCAGCATGCAATGAACTGGATTCTAATGAATGGATTGTTTTTATGTGCCATGATTGTGTTACTTATATTCAAAATGTTGACTGGATATTAAAAGAAATGCAGCATAGTGTAACAAAAAATAATGAGTATCTCAGGGAGTATAAAGATGAATTTGAAGTGTCTATGAAAAAAAATGAACTTGAGCTTAAATCACTTTTAGAGGCAATCGAGACAAGATACACGGAACGTCTTGATGCAATGAAGCGTGCCCAAGAGATTGAAATTAGGAAGATTTGTAATTTAACGGAAAAGTTTGATTTACAATGTAACAAATTATCTATGGAGTTAAAAAATGAGGAAATTCATAATGATTTGGTTAAAAGAAGCAATGTTACTACTATTAATGCAGCTCAGTTATCGTTTTCTGATGTTCTAAAAAGTAAAGGTAAATTCATTCAACGTGACACTGTACTAGTTCCAGAATTAAGGAAAAGTGTTCCACTCATATTGAAACCGAAGGTTAAACAAAAAAGTGATACTACAAAAAATGATCTAAATTGTAAAGTCAACCCTGCTGGTCTAAAAATTTCAAACATTGAAAGCAGGAACAATGGGGTTTTACTTATTGAAAGTGACAATATTAAGGAAAGAGATAAAATTATGGCAGCGATTAATAAAAATATAGGTAATAAATATGAAATTAAGGTGCCTAGTGCTCTTAAACCGAGATTTGTGAATATGAAATTCAAGCACGAGGAAAATAAAATTATCGATAAGCTGAAAAAGCTAAATAGTAAGTAGAAGTTGATAGTAAATGTTTCCCCAAAATTTTAGCAGCTGAAAAATTGAATATTGGATGGGAAAGATGCAGGGTGTATGACGGTGTTGAAGTTACTCGTTGCTACAAATGCAAAGGTTTCAACCATAAGTCATCTGATTGTAAAGAGGTGGAAGTTTGCTCCAAGTGTCTAGGTGATCATCACACGAAGGAGTGTGTTAAAGAACAAGTAATTAAATGTTATAACTGTGTGCGAGCTAATGCCAAATTAAAACTAGGGCTAGATGAAAATCATACCACTTTTGATAAAAAGGCCAGATTTTATTTTTTTAACTTAGACATGGATCTATGATTGTGAAGCTTCACTTTATTGTATTTCTGGGTACGATCAATATTTTTGCTGCAACAATTCATATGCTGCTGGTTGTATTTTTATTTTTGCAAAAAATAATATTAAGTGTAGTACCGATAATCTCTCATTTAGGAGTGCAGGTGTTCTTAAAATCAATTGTGAAGTTGAAAATTGTAAATTTAGTTTTGTTTGTATTTATAGATTTAATAGCATTAAATTTGATGTTTTCTTGGATGAGTTATCAACTTTTTTAATCTCTGAGCGAGCTCATAATTTGATAATTTTAGGCGATATTAACTTGGAAATCTTATCTGAATCGAAAAATGCTACATCCTATTTAAACTTAATGTCTAGCTTTGATCTTGAGTCGTGTATTAACTGTCCTACACGGGTTTCCAATATATCTTCCACTTGTATTGACAACATTTTTATTAGACTTATGTCTAATAAATTCACAGATATGAGTAGTCTTACTGCAGAATTTAGTTCCGAGATTTGTGACAGTAACCTGTTGTATATAGTTGCTAGGTATTTCTAATTTTGTTTTAAAAAAAATTAGTCTTAATATAGTGGATGTTCTAGCTCATATTTTTAATTGCTGTGTTGAAATTGGAATTTTTCCTAATGCTCTAAAAATTGCTGAGGTAATTTCTTTATTCGAGAAAGGAGATAAAAATTGCTCAGATAACTATCGTCCCATTTCCATGTTAAGTTCTTTCCCCAAAATATTTGAAAAAGTGATAAAAAAAATAATGATGTAATTTTTAGATCTTACTAACTTTTTAAGTTGTAAGCAATTTGGTTTTCGTAGTGGCAGATCTACTGATGATGCACTTCTGACTTTTTGTTCGCGTATTTATGAAGCTCTTAATAATAAACTAAAAAGTGCTGCGTTATTTATTGATATTAAAAAAGCATTTGATACTGTGGATCATAAAATCCTATTAGGCAAATTGTATAAAGCTGGCTTCCGAGGTAATTTTTTTGATTTACTTTCTTCGTATTTAACGGGTCGATCTCAGAAAGTTAAAATTGATGACACCATCAATGTCTCTTAAAAGTATTTCTTTGGGTGTACCTCAAGGATCTGTTCTGAGTCCTACATTGTTTTTAATCTTCTTTAATTCTGTTCTTCTTCAAAAATTTAAGGGTTGTTCAACTGCCTTTGCTGATGATGTTGGTCTATCCTACAATAGTAAGTCATTTTTTGAAAATGTGTGTAATATTAATTATGACTTGGACTTATTACGTCGCTGGTTTTGCTATCACAAATTATTATTAAGTGATAAAACTAAAATTATGTTTTTTGGTTTAGGTAGCTCTATTCCTATGTGTGATAATATTTTGTATCACTGTGCTAAATGTAGAAGATTGCCTCTTCCTCATAATAATTCTCTTCTTACTCAGAAATTATGTAATTTTAACGAAATGTATAACTGGTCCGCAGGTTGTTTTAAAGTTGATTGTGTTGATTCCTTCAAATATTTAGGTGTTACAATAGACTCTAAGTTAGATTGGTCAGTTCATACACGAATTTTGAGTAAGTATTTTCATTTAGTTGTTAGACAGTTTTATTACCTTAAGTAGTTCTGTTCTTCTAAACTGCTTACGTCTGTATACTATGGTTTATTTAATTCTAAATTACAATATGGAATTGTTAATTGGGGTGGTGCTTTTAGTAATTATCTTAAACCTTTGTTAATACAACAAAAGTGTGTTATCAGACTAATTTAAAAAAAAACATCGTAGGGAAAGCAGCTTCCCTTTATTTCAATGTTTGAATTTTTTACCTCTGAAGCATATTTTTTACTTCCGAGTCCTCAAAGTATTCTTAGAAATGGTTACATACGAAGTAGGTATTCTGAAATAGATAATCTGAGAATCAACAACAGAAGATTAGCTATCATACCCCTTCATAATGTACATCATTTTTTACGCTCATTTTTAGCAATTGCACCTTTACACGGCTTTATAATTTATGACCTCCACCTTTAACTAACAATTGTTATGGTTCTAAATTACTCAGTTTGGTTAAACTCTGGCTTTTTAATTTCAATCATGAGAAAGTAAATGTCTTAGTACGCATAGTTACGTAAATTTTTTGTATTTAATTAAACTTAATTGTTTTTTTTTTTTATAGATATTGGTTTTTATTTTTAGTTATTTTTAATAGGGCTATATGCTCTTGTTTTCGGTTTTTATTCGTTATTATTGTTCTATTTTTATTTTGGTCAATTATTTTATGCTGTAACTACACTCGCTACTGCATGCTTTTTGCATAGAGTTTTTTTAACTTTTATTTTTATTGTTTGCTTAATTTAGTATATAATATTTTGCTTTTGTAGAACACTTTTCTTTTCGTTGTTTTATAATTCTTAATATATAATTATAAGTTTAATTGATATTTTACTCTCTAACTTTATTTTTGAATACAATTTTATAAGCTTATCATACAGATACGCGTATTTCGTCTTCTACTTGCAGACTTCTTCAGTGTTTTGTACTCGACTCGACTCGAATTTTATAAGTTTCGTTTTTTCTTCTGTTCTTATAATTATATTCAAATAATTACTTACTTAAATTTGTTAATTTTGTTAATTGTTTAATTTATAAATTATGTTAATTTGTATTTTTTTTATTTATTCTCCTAAATTTTTTTAAATATCACCTTAATCATTTTATGTATATATTTTTTTTTTTTTACATATATTAAAAACCGCTTGTCTATAGAACAGTATTATATATTAATTAAACAATGAAATAAAAAATAAAAAATAAAATAAAAAAAAATAAAAATACGAAGACAAGCACCTCCTTGGTGAAAGGATAGGACTGGATCCTATCGGGGTCAAAAAGGGAATCAGGTCAGATGACAATACGCCACCTGACCCGAAAAATAAAAAAGAAACGGAGACTGTATCCTATAGCCAAGCAGCTAAGGAGCACCTCAAAGTTGCTATCATTGATAAAAGCCATCCTGCAGAAAAATACCAGTGGAGGTCAATAGGCTGAAACTGGCTCAAGTCTTTAGAGTACGGCAACTATCAGAATTAAGGAAACGAGCAGTGATTCCCAGGTTTGAATGGAGCCTTTTCGATGGTGACATTTTTAACGTAACCTGTGAGAATGAATTTGCTCTCAATTTCCTACAGAAGAGTGTAGAGGAAAATAAGATGATGTGGGAAAGTGCCAATCTACAGGTGGTAGATAAAGCATCGGTTCCAAGATTAAGGAGAATATCAATATGGTTCTAAGATGAGTTTATGCCATCCGAGGAGATACTTGAAGCCCTGGCATCATAAATGGTGACCTGGACCTCAAGATGTCTGAATGGAATGTACTCAGGAGAGAAGCACATGATAGAGGTACCTGGCTGTTACTAGGTGTGCCGGAAAGTGCCCTACAGGTTATTAAGGATGCCTCATGCTCACTTTTTTACCTTGGTAAAAGAGTGAAGGTGATGCTCCCTGAACCGAGGGTAAATAAGGCAACACTAGTGGTGGAGGAAGTAGTAGCTGAGGAGAAACTGATAGAATCTGACACGGAAACGGGTCTGGAAGAAATCGGCTCCCTCTTTAGTGACAAAACGATCACCATCTCGATACTGAAACAAGTAGAGGAGCTGGAGATGAGCGGGGAAGGAGGTTCTGAAGTCAAGAATGAGTCCATAGCTTCCCTCAACTTCGACAAAGAGGCCTGCATAATAGTGAACTAGAGCATGCATAATAGTGAACTAACTACTACAAGTTGTATCAATACCCGCAGCTTATCAGTAAGGATTCAGTTGCGGTACAACTTGAAGTAGCCATAGAGAATATAAAAATTAAGAGAGGGATGACATCACCATACCTTCCGTATGACGACATAGCCAGCCCTCCGACTGAACAATTAATTAAAATAATAGAATATGCGGAAAAAACAGGATGGAACTGTTGAAACGTTTTTCCAAAGTGGATGAGTCGGGAAATACGAAATCTCAGACAAAAATCAAGGCAACTATATAATTGTGCCTATAAAGAAAATAAGGAATCCCAATGGGAAAGCTACAAAGTAGTTCTAAGATTCTACAAATTTGAATGGTAGGAAGGTGAAGAAGAAAACCTGGAAAGAATATACGGAGCAAATAGAGAACACGAGAGAAGTGTCTAGACTTAAACAAGTCTTATGCAAGACACACTCACAATCAGAACTGATTGAACGAAATGACGGATCAATGACAACAGATATGAAAGAATCACTGGAAGTGCTGATAAACAGTAGTGTTCCAGATAGCGTTTTTGTGGAAAGCTCAAACTAAAGCGCGAAACTCTGAATCATAAATATATCGAACACCGAAAACGAAAAGGTAAAACGTATGATAACACATGAAAGAATAAAATGGGCAAGAATAAATTCATTCAAGAAGTATAAATCCCCAGGAATTGACCAAATATATCCAATAATGCTCCAAGAAGGGTGTAAACTTCTACTGAACAAACTTTCGGAAATCTACAAGGCATGTCTTAGGTATTGTTGTACACCTAAGAAGTGGAGGAAAACCAAAGTAGTATTCCTACAAAAACCAAATAAGGTTAGTTATAGTAAAGCTAACGCATACAGACCAATAAGTTTAACATCATTTCTACTAAAAAGCTTAGAAAGGATCGTTGAACTTGAAATAAGAATCGAGATTGACAAAAACATCAAAGTATGTCAACACGTTTATATCAAGGGGAGATCAGTAGACTATGCACTTCATAGCGTAGGGAGCACAATAGAAAACACCTTCATGACAAGGAAATATGCACTAGGATGCTTCATCGATATCGAAGGAGCTTTCAATAATATAAAAACGGAGAGCATAATCAATAGCCTAAACAACAAAGGTATTGAAGGATACTTAGTAAGATGGACTAACTCTCTACTAAGGGACAGAATTATCCAAGCTAAAAAATGGAAGCAATAGTAGGGAAAGGCATGCCTCAAGGAGGCATTCTGTCACCACTACTATAGCTTACAGTAATAGACTCACTTTTAGACTCCGTAACAGAACAAGGAGCTAAGATTACATGTTACGCTGATGATCTGGTTATAATCATAACCCACAAAAAAGACTCAGCTTTAGGAGAAAAAGTGCAGGAGGCCATAAATCTTGTATCGGTTTGGACACAAGAAAATTGCTTCAAGCTAAACCCAGAGAAAACAGAACTATGCCTTTTTAACAGAAGAAGGACAGTAAGTAATATGAACACCTCAAGCATAGGGGGAACACAGCTTAACTTATCACAGAAAGTTAAATATTTAGGAATAATTTTAGATGTAAAACTAAAATGGAACGAACACTTGGAGGAAAGGAAAAACAAAGCACTAAGAACTTACTGGTTCTGCAGAAGTGCAATTGGGAAAACGTGGAGCTTATCTCCAAAAGTAGTGCACTGGATTTACATCTGTATAATAGACCTATGGTTACTTACAAACCGTATGGCAAGGGATACAGCAATACGTTTACGTATAACAGGAGAGTGGAAGGTCATAAATAGAAAGACACCACATGAGAAAATAACGGACCTCAACGTAAACGAAGAGTTCCGAAAAATCTTCGCAGAGGAAGGACAATGGGACTACAGTAATGTAGAACAATGTCCAGATAGAAGGTTTAAAATAAAAATACCACGAAATGGTGAAAGTAAAATCACCGACGCAGTATACGAAAACCATATAATGATATATACAGATGGGGCTAAGAAAGTTGAGAATTGTGGAATTGGTATCTACTGTGCAGATCCTTTCTTAGAAACAAAAATAAAAATTAATAAGAATGCCACGATCATCCAATGTGAAATCATGGCAATTAAAAGAGAAGCAGAAATATTTCTAAACAGAGGTGTAAACGCAGAAAACATAATTTTTTGCTGTGATAACCAAGGAGCCACCAAAGCAATAAATAACGAAAAAACGAAAGCAGCGACGACTATCTGCTGCAGAGAAGCACTAAATTCTTTAGGAGTGACGAATGAAGATTTACTCTACTGGGTACCCGGTCACTCCGGTGTAGAAGGAAACGAAAAAGCGGACAAACTTGCAAAAGAAGGCGCTAGAAATACTGAGTCTGAGGAGTCAGTGTTTGGACTAACAATGCAGGCCAAGAAAATAAGCACGATAAAGTGGAAAAAAACCACACAATTGAATACCTAGAGAAGCTCGGAGGGGGCGAATCAGACAAAGAATTTCTTCGGAAAAGACGAAAGTCATTCTGGCGCTGAATAGAGCCGACCTAAGGTTATATGTGGGCGTAGTTACAGGGCATCTCATGCTCAGAGGACGCGCTGCCAGAATGGGCCTTACAGAAAACAACAGAGCAGAGGATGTGGAGAAGAGGTGAAAACGGTGCTACACGTACTTTGCATATTTCCAACGCAGAGAACGAGGATAGCAAACATCTTGGGGGGTTACTACTGGGAGGACTTCTCGGAAGTGAAAAAGAAAAAACCAGCAGAAATTGTTAGATTCATAAGAGGTATTAACTGGCTCAGTGACGGAGTCTGCTGAGAGGCGGAGATGAAATTGCTGACAGGGGGTACAACGGGCCGCGAGGCCTAAGTGCGAAGGAAATAAGACAGTCGTTTGACGTATTCTTATATCCACCCTAATAACCAACAAACCAACCAAATTATTCCGCATATTAATTCTATCACTGTTATATAATTAGTAATTTTATTATTTTGTTATTTATTTTTACCATTTTGTTTATTTTTTTGAATTAGAATAAGTTTTTAGTTTTGCTTTTTCTATTCTTTTTTTTTTTTTTTTAAAACAAAATATTAAACCTATATTTAAAACAAACAATATATAATACAGATTTATGGAATAAAAGTCGAGTTTCCTTTCACTAATAATTTGTATTTATTTTGCAAATATCGATATTTCGGAAACAACTTACTTCCTTCATCAGTGCTTTGCGACTAATTAATATATAATACAGAATAAATAAATTCTTTAAAAATAGCAAATACAATTCAAACAAAAAAAATTAATACGAGAGCTGAAACTTCAGTCATATATTGATAAAACAAAAATATAAATATTCTATTTAGTTTTATTTACGAATTATTTTAAATATTAATTGACAATAAAACATTAAAAAAAAAAGATTACTTTAAAAGCTAAATTGGAAAAAAAGTGTTTCATTCAAAATTCTAATTTAAATTTTTTTTTTTTTATATTATAGCCAAAACTTAGGTTTTGAACCTTTTAGTACTTGCGTACCGTTGACCATTTGAAAAAGGAAAGGATAGTTAAAGGAAAGGAAAGAAAAAGGAAGAAGAAAAGTTTTGTGGGAAAGAGCGAACAATGTTTATAATATTCGTCTTAAACCTCTGTAAGTCATAAATAAAAACAAATCCATCTCTCATTGGGAATGCTTCGATTGGGACGCGATTCCACAATCGAGATGTTCTTACTATAAAAGAATTTCCATAGCCGGACTTAAACCATCTCGGAATTTCCACTGTGAAAAGGTGTGCACTTGATGCCTCTCGTGTTGTGCGATGGGATTGTTTAAGAGGAGGAAGAAGTGACTTTAGTTCCTCGAAACAAGTGCCAACACCAAGTAGATATCTATAAAATAGAGAAAGTGCTCCAACAATACGAGGATGACCAAGTGGTATAAGGAATGTGGTCACATTTATGTCGCCTATAAGACGAATGGCGGGGTTTTGAACTTTGTCCAAAAAATTTAAAGCAGTTTTTGATGCACCTGCCCATAACAGTGAGTTATACTCGAGCTTGGGTTCGAGATTTTTGAGAGATCTCGAGATGAAAAATAAGCTTTGCAGCGACTTAAAAAGCCCAAACATTTGGCGGCGCTTTTCGCAATATCGAAAATATGCTCATTCCAGTGCATATTTTGATTCACTCGCATCCCGAGAATGTTCAATTCTTTGAGTCGCTGAATAACTTCATTTGGAAGTCGGAGAATTGGTTCGAATGTTGTTAGCTTCTTACTAACAAGACAGCCTTGAGTTTTTTAAGTGTTAAACTCGACTCTGTTTGCTCTACCCGAGTCGACAATTTTGGCTAGGTCATGCTTGAGTGCACCAGCCATCATTGTTCTTTTGGAGTTGACTGCTGAAGCTGTAGCATTATTTGTTTTAAGAAAATCATATGATGCTACTAGAGTGCTGTCATCAGCAAAACTATGGATTGGTCTGAAAGTTAATTTGAGAAGGTCATTAATAAAAATGAGAAATAGGGTGGGTGAAAGGACGGAGCCTTGTGGAACACCAGCATTGATTTGAAGTTGGTCGGAAAAACTATCGTCAACTGAAACTATGTTAGATCGATTTAAGATAAAGCTTTCAATCCATTTAGAAAAGGTTGGACCGAGGCCTACAGCATTGCATTTTGCTATAAGAGCAGAATGCCAGACTCGATCAAAAGGCTTAGATATATCCAGAGCTACAACAGCAGCTTCACCAGATTGATCATGAGATCACCGGTGGAACGCTGAGCTCGAAAGCCGTATTGACTATCATGAATTATACCTCTACAATCAAGATATTTCTTCAATTTTCGATTGATTAAGATTTCCATCGTTTTGGAAATAATAGAAGTAATAGCTATGGCCTATAGTTCGAAGGATTGCTTTTGTCATCTTTTTTAGGAATAGGATAAACTTGGGCAACTTTCCAATAGGACGGGTAAGTTCCTGAAGAAAAGGACAAATAGAATAAATTGCGCAGAGGTTTATAAATGGCGAAGGCAATGTGTCGCAGCACAATCGCAGGTATACCATGGGGACCGGTAGATTTTTTTATATCAAGATTCTTCAAGACTTTTACTACTGCTCCTGTTCTGAAGTATATCCTTCCAAGCGAAGAATTAACAAAAGGGATTGTTGGCGGATTTTGGGCTGTATTAGGGAGTGTGGAATTGGCTTCAACCTGAGGGATTTCGTTTTATACTTTTAAGGCTATTTGGAATGAAAGTTTTCCTTCCTAATAGAATCCTTTTGGTAATGACCTCTGCAGCAAAGTCGACATTTTTATATTGGAAACACAACGACCAGTTCGATGCATTAAAAAAGTTGTTGATGCCCTCCCAGTCAGCTTGGTGATAATGCCAAACTAGTCTTTTGGGAGAATTAGAAGAACTGGTTGTTGTGCCTACTTTGAAGCTTGTGCTTACAAGACAGTGGTCGGAACCACCTAGCGGAGAGTTAACATAGATTGAATATTTCTCTGGATGGGTAGTTAGGAATAAATCTAGGAGATGTCCGTTCTGGTCGCGTCGATCTGGTATCCTCGTAGGGCTTTTGACAAGCTGAGAAAGGTTGAAAAAGTTGGAAAAAACTTCTACTTGTTTGCCTTCGGGACTGTTGTGACTAGAAAAGTGAAGCCAGTCCCTGTTATGAATATTAAAGTCTCCCGCCAAAACAATCTCAGATTCGGGAATGGTTTCCAGAATTGAGTTTATCTGATTGCATAGATTTTCTATAAGCATATCAGTTTCTAGCTGGTTCGCTTGAGGCTATCTGTAAATAAAACAGAACTGAATGATGATAAATTGGGTTGGAGCACTCATTTTGAAGTGTCTTATGAGCTACATCATTTCGTATATACAAAGCAATCCCTCTATGGGGTATAAAAAGTGGCATAAGCGAATAATTATTGATATTAAAATTAATATCATTATTCACAACTTGTGTTTCACTTAGTGCTAAAATTTCTGGATTTTGAAGCCGTAGATGGCTTTCGACGGAATGGAAATTCGTTGATAGACCGCGGATGTTACAAAAATCTATCTTAAACATTATAGCGAACAATTTACAAGAGAAAAGGTAAATAAATTAAAATTAACAGAAGTAATCCAAAAATAAAAAACGACAAAACAAAAAAAAAATTAAAAAAAAAAAAATAAATAATTTAAATTTTTAAAATCTTTTTTCCCCTTAAATTTTAAATTTTTTTTTTTTTGTTGGTTCACATTACCACTTACTTATACCTTTAAAAACCTAATTGATATATTGGAAAAATTTACTTCCAAAAAATTGTTTAAAGATATTAATTGGATATTAATTAAATATTAATTGGAAAATAATATTTTGTTTTTAAAAAGTAAATAAAAAAAATAAGAAATAATGCCAACATTGTGTTATGTTTCTGGATGTATGTCGTTCCTGGATAATATATTCTTTTTAAATATATATTTAAATTATAAATATTTTTTATTTGCTGTGTTCTATTCTTCACCTACGTTTTGTTTTGTGTTTTTTTATTTATAAGAATTAAATCATAGATATGCAATCAAGACATCTTAAATAGGATGAATTTTAGAATAATAGTTGATAATAAAACATTAAAAAAAAGATTACATGAAACAATTTGATCAAATTTATTTTACTTTTGAAACACAAAATACTATTTTCCAATTAATATATTCTTTGAACACTTTTTTGCAAGTAGTGCGGTAAATTTTTGTGGTGAATTGCGTTCAGTGACCAGATATATGATACATGGATCCAGATTTATGGTACATGGATATAATATATATAAAAAACAAATTGTTTTTATTATTAAAAATCCTTCTAAATTACTGACAAATTAAAAAAATTCACACAAAATTCTACACTGTGTCAAATTGGATCAACTCTACCGACCTATTTTCAATAAAAATTGTCACAAAATTTTGTCGACAATTCACCAAAATTTGTCAACATATTGCCACTTTTTTGTGACCTTTGGCTGCTCGGGGTGCGTGCACGGCAGCAACTAGAACCTGTCATATGATAGCTTTGTAAAGCGTGTCCGGTTCCTTTTTTGATAATGAGTAACTGTGCAAAATTTCAGAACTCTATCTTTAAATTTTATTAAACAAAATTATTTTTTTTCTTTTCGTGTTTGGTTTTAATATTTAAAAAAAATGCAACTTACCTACCAAATATACTTGAATTTCCCAACTGATTTATATAAATAAATAAATAAATACTTAATTTTAAATCGGAAACCTTAAACGTTAGAATTTTTCTGTCTTAATAATAATTTCTGGAGAATTAGTTACATTCTACAATTTATTTACTTTTATTTTGCTTTTCATGAATATACCCCAGCTTAAAACCATATGTAATTACAAAATATTTTTCTTTTCCAAACTTAATATGAAATTACAATTTGTCAGAAATTTGATCGAAACAAGTTTTTCGTGTAGTGCATAACTTATTTTAATTTCGATCATTTTATTAATAAAAATTGTATGTATAAAATTATTATTTATGCTTTTTTGTTCTCTTAAAATTTTTAACTACAAATAAACACTGGCAAGTTAATATAAAAGTATATACTATATAACTTTTTTTAAAATAAAGCTTAACCGAAGAAGTTTAACAGACTTTTCTAATGAGATAAAAATATTAAACGTTTCCTTAGCAAAATTTTGAAATATCTGGTTTTTAAGGAAAAGGTATGAAAGATTGTTTTTTTTTCAAAAATTTTCAATTTTGCGCTACAATATCTGCCCAACATCAACTTTCACTTGATTATTTACCTTGTCGTGGTGTGAAAACTGAGTACGGTCAATGACTCTCTGGCTGGCTCTGGACTTGGTTTTTTCCTTGATCAAAGACATGTCCCTAGGGGAGACCAGAAACCAAAGAATAATCATTGGGCTGGATTAAGGTGTTTTACGAACCGTGCTGACAATCGACCACGCTGAGAGCCCATATCAAAAGTAGCTCAGTCGCGATCGGTGTATCCGGATACCTGGTGACCTCCGAATTCTATACCCTTACCTATGTATGCGAATCTCTGCATAGGTGTTTTCACATTGTTTTCTTCGCTTACTCGTGGGTCCAAATTATGGATTTAAATACTAATAAAAAAAGTACAAACTTCTAGCCTAAGTGGAGAAGAGCTTAAAAATAAAATTCTCACAATTTCTTCGGTTATACGTGACCATATGTCTTTGGCTTCTAAGCCAAGCTAGTTGACCGTATCTGGCCAAGTTCCTTTTTTTTACACGCTACCCAAACACTAGGAAAGGATGTCTTTATACAAAATTATTGTAGGTGTGGGTAAGGAAAAAAAGGGTTTGGAGGGAAAAAGGATGATAAAGGAGAATTGACGGTAAGTTGGAGACGAACCTGAAGAGGTTCTTTTTGGAAAGTTGCAAATTGTATAATGGAGAATTTTTATCGGAGGGGAACAAGTGAGATGGAAGCATGTTCCACATTTTAGCAGCTCTTACAATAAAAGAATTTCCAAAACCAGTTTTGGACCACCTAGGTATTTCCACAGTGTAGAAATGTGCACTTGAAGCCTCCCTAGTGTTACGCCGGAATAGTTTGAGGGGAGGCATTAGTGATTTTATTTCATTAGAACAAGTGTCATTTCCAACAAGACATCTATAAAAAAGGGAAAGAGCTCCAACATTTCAACGTGTGCTAAGAGGAGTAAAGGTTAACTCGACGGTCGGGTCGCCAAATAGGTGTAATCGCGTTTTTGTATTTTCTCCAGGAAACCTAGTAAAGTTAGGGAGATGCCAGCCCATATGTGACAATTGTACTCCATCTTAGGTCGGATAAATGCTTTATAGATATTGGCCAGATCTCTTGGAGAAAAGTAGGCTTTATATCGAGAAAGAAAACCCAAACATTTGGCAGCCTTCTTAGCTATATCAAAAATATGTTCATTGCACTGCATTTTTTGATTTAGCTGCATGCCTAAAATATTTAGATTTTCTGACCTCTGTAAATTTTCTCCTAGAAATTGCAGGGTGGGGACAAGTTGAACTCAACTCAGTTTACGTTATCCCAATCGGCTATTTTTGCTAGGTTATAGTTAAGTGAGCTAATCGTTATGTCTTCAGCTGATTGAGGTAGAGGTGACGTTTGATTTCCTTGAAAAGTTGTACGATGCCACCAATGTCAAAGGCTTTTGAGATATCGAGAGCTACAACCTCAGATTCACCGGTACAATGAATGCTGGTATGAAGCTTAACGCAAGTTGAAAGATCGCCTGTTGACCGTTGGCTTCTAAAGCCGTATTGGCGATCATTTAAAATACGCGAACTATTTAGGTATCTCAATAGCCTTTTGTTTATAATGATTTCCATTATTTTGGAAAGAATTGAAGTAATGGCGATTGCTCTGTAATTGGAAGGGTCGCTTTTGTCACCTTTTTTGGGAATCGGGGAAATAAGCGCAATCTTCCACTGACTGGGGTATTTACCAGTCAAGAATGAAAGTGAGAAAAGATTTCGCAGAGGTTTCGAATAGGAGAAGCGATATGTTTACGAACCATGGCTGGAACTCCATCGGGGCCCGTGGACTCTCTGATATTCAGATTCTTCAGCACTTTCACTACAGCTCGAAACTTAAAGTATACCCTATGAAGAATTTTAACTTTAGTAGGGTCAACGTGAGGGAGTACTGGTGGTATTCGTGTTGTAGGGGGAAGTGTGGAATTTTCTGCAAATAATATTGCAAATAAATTAGTTTTATCAAGTGAATCTGAAATGATGAAGTTGACGGAAGCAATCAGCGGTGGAAAGGTTGATCGACAAAGGTCATTTTAACACTTTTTGCAAAAGCTCCAAAAGGAGTGATTGTAATGAGGGAGATTAATTATTTTTTGTCGCAACCTTTCGTTGTAGAGAAACTTTTGCTGATTGATAATTCTCTTGCAGCAGTCGTTCCTAGCAACTTTATAGTCGGCAAGCGAAGATTGCGATTCATTTGCCTTATATTTTTTAAAGTGCTCTTCTTTAAAATTGATTGCCTTTTTGCAAATGTCATTAAACCATGCTTTGGGTTTCGGTTTAAAGGGTTTAAATAAGCTAGGAAGGAATAGTTTCATCCCTAGTATAATTATTTTACTAATGGCATCTGCAGAAAACTCAACATTTTTGTGACGGAAGCACATCGACCAGTCGAAGTTGTCCAAAAAATCATTCAAGGCTACCCAGTCTGCTCTGTCGTAGTGCCAGACTAATCTCTTGGGATTTAACAGAAACCAATTGGAGAGTTAACAGAAATGTTGTATTTTCCTGGGTTTGTTGTTAAGAACAGATCCAAGAGGTGCTCGTTTTGATTGGCTTGGTCAGGAATTCTAGTCGGGTTCGTAACAAGTTGGGAAAACTGGAAAAGGTTTGAGAATAGTTCAACTTGTTTGCCTTCCGGAGAGTTGTGACTTGAAAAATTGAGCCACTTTCGGTTATGAACATCTCATTACAAAAAGTGGCTGATATCGCAAAAGAGTGAAGTTGATAGCGTGTGGGGACGAAAGATCTTTGTTCCTTTACAAAATTGTTATCGTCAAATAAAGTGAAGTTTGGCCAGGTGCTAAGCTCGAAGTTGTAAGCAAGGACCAAATCCCTCAGCAACCAAGAGCTAGAACTTGGGTACCTGCTCTAACGTCTGATCCAAAGAGTATCCTTCGAATGCTAAAACTTAGTAACCCCAAACTTCCAACTGCAAACTAGAAGATTGGTAAGATTGACGAGGCCAAGGATGAGTCGAGACACATTATGCTGGTGTTAAATAAGGACTGTCTGGCACCCATAGCTAAATCTAATGGGATTATTGGTTTTGATTTCGGAACGATTGCTCTGAAAGTCTACAAGAGTGATGTAGCAATGGGGCAGAGTGCTTCAACACAATTTTGTAGCAAAACTAACATAACAAAGGCAGTTTGTTCTGTCCAATAAATAGCGATATCGAACGTGGACTTCAGAACGTGAAGGAAACTTCAAAAGACCAAGATATGGAGGGTAATGACAACATTATAACTCTCTGTGTGAACGAGGATATCTTGTTATACTCAGAGTATAGCGATTACACCATCACTAATGAGCAGGAAGATCTGCTGATGTAGTGCCATGCCACGTTTCTTGCAGATCAATCTGCATCACTCAAAATCGGCATCAGCCGGTCTTATTATCCGCCTGGCAAAGAGTGGAGAGTAGATAGTCCTTGTCCAAGAACCACGGGTTAATGGTAACCTGGTTCAAGGACTAAAGGCCCCAAATTACAAGCTAATTTACGTTAAAGATTAAGGTAAACCCATATCGTGTATCATAGCGAAAAATAACATTAACGTATTTCTGCTCTTCTACAGCGATCCAAATACGATTGTGGTTAATCTAGAACTTGCCAAAGTCAATTACTGGTTAATCTGAGCTTATATGGCTCAAGACGACCAAGGACCTACCATTTACTCATTTACCTTCGAGAGTGTGCGATACAGGTAGCAGAAAGATCTAGAATACTAATCCATTATATGCAACAACGGTAGAGAACCTACCTTCATGAATAGTATCAGGCAGGAAGTTCTCGATATCACCCTTGCGTCAGACCTTGTCATCCATAAAGTCAATGACTGGAGAGTGTCCAACGAACCCTCCTTTTCTGATCATCGCTACATTGAATTCTACTTACAGGAATGTTTATCCAGGCCGCCGATCTTCCGTAATCCGAGAAAACCCGACTGGTCTAACATTGTTCACTGGTTATATACAGCAGTTGTCAGGTCTGTACTAATGTATGGTGTCGGGGTGTGGTGGACGACACTCAACATTGGTACAAACCTCAACCTCCTTTCAAAAGTTATAAGATCAGTCTCCATCTGCATAAGCAGAGCACTTAGAACAAGTCCTTCCGCGGCACTGGATACGCTATTCCATCTCTTACCCTTAGATATCCATGGCAAAAAATGCATCCAGAACTGCAATCAGGCTAAAAGCCAATTCCCAGTGGAAACTACAATTAAATGGCCAATCTTCTATTATGGAATACAAGAAATTCATTCAAGAAAACCTAGACCTGACTCTTACAGGGCGCTCTTTGACAGGTCATATCAAATCGATATTCTGTCTAGGGAAGGCTTGAAGAGTAGCAGGGTTCTAAACAAGGAGCACGTACACCGCTACACTGATGGTTCAAAATTGAATGACAGAGTGGGGAGGGGAGCCTACTCGGAAAACCTGAATGTAAGTCTATCCTTCAGCCTACCAAGATAGATCCAGCGTATTATCTGTTAGAAATATCTGTGTACTCACAGGCAGTCAGGTCGTAATTAAAGCACTGGAGTCGGTAAACATCAACTCAAAAACCGTGTTGGTCTGTCGCAGTTCTTTGGACGAACTCGCGAATAGTTTAAACATATTGTTGAACCCATCATAAAAATGAGGGGTGCCAGAACACAGTGATATTCCGGATAATTGCATGCCAGATCAACTTGCTAGAGAGGGTACTATATTAGAAATTCTTCCGGAAAGGAGCAATCTCGGTACACCTCTAGCTACCTGTAATTTATTGCTTCGCAATGATGCAATAAAAGCTTCAAACTTCAGAGGGTTAGTTAGCCCAGACTTTAACATCACCAAGCAAATCTGGCCTATGTTGAACCTGAAGCGATCCCTTAACCTACTAACTATGGAAAGATGTGACATTAGCACTATGGTAGGGGTCATTACGGTTCATTGTCTAATTGGCAAACATACCAGAAGACTGGGACTCCCCTCAAACGACTTCTGCCGAACGTGTAGAGAGAAGGAGGAGGATGAAACTGTCCAGCACCTATTCTTTTTCTGTCCTGGTCTCTACCCTAAAAGGAAAACCTATTTAGGAGAGTTCTTTCTGGACTCACTGGGTGATCCTGAAAAAACTAGTATCAAAAATCTCCTCCGCTTCATCAAAAGTTCAAATTGGTTCAATGAGTAGAGTCTTACGCGAGGAAAATTCCCGTGGTATCACAATGGACCTTACTGATCTAAGTATGTCGGCGTACTGTCGGCAGCCACTACTACCTACCTACCTACCTACCTACCATATGCCCAACGGCAACATCGTCGTCATCAAATAAACGGTACAATATTTTTCATATTTCTACTGCACTTACAAGATCAAAAACCGAACACATATAATATCAACAGATACAAAAACCCTAAAACAACAAGCATGTTACCAAATGTCCTTTTTGTACTTGAAATACTAAAAGCACTATTAAGGACATATATTTTAAAAGCCGGTAACATAAATTATTTTCGAAATACAGTGATTTGGTCACAAGCTTGTGCTACATTTATTTCAGAAGATTGTTACTTCGTAAAAGGCACATTCCTAGTTGTATATAGAAAAATGATAACAAAAAAATAAACAATTTTTTTTTTTTTTTTATTTTAGCAAAAACTTAGGTTTTGATCCTTTAAGTACATGCGTACCGTTGACTATTTGAAAAAGGAAAGGATAGTTAGAGGAAAGGAAAGAAAAAGGAAGAAGAAAAGTTTTATGGGAAAGAGCGAACAATGTTTATAATATTCGTCTTAAACCTCTGTAAGTCATAAATAAAAACAAATCCATCTCTCATTGGGAATGCTTCGATTGGGACGCGATTCTACAATCGGGATGTTCTTACTATAAAATAATTTCCATAACCGGACTTAAACCATCTCGGAATTTCCACTGTGAAAGGGTGGGCACTTGATGCCTTTCATGTTGTGCGATGGAATTGCTTAAGAGGAGGAAGAAGTGATTTTAGTTCCTCGGAACAAGTGCGAACACCAAACAGATATCTATAAAATAGAGTAAGTGCTCCAACAATACGACGATGACCAAGTGGTATAAGGGATGGGTCACATTTATGTCGCCTATAAGACGAATGCCGCAGTTCTGAACTTTGTCCAAAAAATTTAAAGCAGTTTTTGGTGCACCTGCCCATAAATGTGAGTTATAGTCGAGCTTGGGTCGTATATATGCTTTCTAGATTTTTAAAAGGTCTCGAGATGAAAAATAAGTTTTGCAGCGACTCAAAAAGCCTAAACATTTTGCTGCGTTTTTCGCAATATCGAAAATATATTCATTCCAGTGCATATTTTGATTCACTCGCATTCCGAGAATTTTCAGGTGTCGCTGAATACCTTCATTTTGAAACAGGAGAGCAGGTTCGAATGCTGACAAACTCGATCAAAAGCCTTAGATATATCCAGAGCTACAACAGTAGCTTCACCAGATTGATGCAGGCTGGTGTTGAGTTTCTCGCAGAGGAATGTCATGAGTTCACCGGTGGAAACTGTGCATGAATTATACCTTTACTCTCAAGATATTTCTTCAGCTTATGATTAATGAAAATTTCCATCGTTTTTGAAATAATGGAAATAATAGCTTGGACCTATAGTTCGAAGAATTGCTTTTGTCACCTTTTTTAGGAATAGGATAAGCTTGGGCAACTTTCTAATAGGACGGGCAAGTTCCTGAAGAAAAGAACACATGGAATAAGTTGCGCAGAGGTTTAGAAATAATGAAGGCAATGTGTCGCAGCACAATTGCAGGTATACCATCACGACCGGTAGATTTTTTTATATCGAGATTCTTCAAGACTCTTACTACAGCTGTTGTTCTAAAGTAGATCCTTCCGAAGGAATAATTTAGAACAGTGATTGATGGAGCATTTTTGGCTATAGAAGGGAGTGTGGAATTAGCTGCAAATATATTTGCGAGGCCATTAGCTTTTCCAACAGTCCAACAACAGTTAGCAAATGTCCAGAAAGACCGGCTGTTGTTGGGGAGATCAAAGATTTCTCGTCTCAATCTTTGGTTATGCAGGAATTTTTGCTGATTGATAATTTTTTTACATTTATTCCTAACCACTTTATAACTCTCATACGTATTGACTGTTTTATTGTTTTTGTATTTTTTATAAGCTTCTTCTTTGGATTTCAGAGCTTTGCTGCAAAGGGCATTGAACCAACCTGAGGGATTTCGTTTAATACTTCTAAGGCTATTTGGAATGAAAGTTTTCATTCCTAATAGAATCCTCTTGGTAATCACCTCTGCAGCCAAGTCGACATTTTTATATTGGATACAAAACGACCAGTTCGATGCATTTAAAAAGTTGTTGAAGCCTTCCCAGTCAGCTTGGTGATAATGCCAAACTAGTCTTTTGGGAGAATTATAAGAACTGGTTGTTGTGCCTACTTCAAAGCTTGTGCTTACAAGACAGTGGTCGGAACCACCTAGCGGAGAGTAACAGAGGTTGAATATTTCTCTGGCTGGGTAGTTAGGAATAAATCCGCGTCGGTGGGAAAGGTTGAAAATTGGAATTGGAAAAAAGTATAACTTGTTTGCCTTCGGGACTGCTGTGACTAGAAAAATTAAGATAGTCTCGGTTATGAATATTGAAGTCTCCCGCCAGAATAATCTCAGACTCGGGATTGGTTTCCAGAATTGAGTTTATCTGGTTGGATAGTCTTTCTATAAGCATATCAGTTTCTAGCTGATGCGCTTGAGGCAATCTGTAAATAAAACAGAAGTGAATGATGTGCTTATCGACGTGTATTTTCATCCAATTATATTGATAAATTCGATTGCAGCACTCAAAATTTTGAAGAGTCTTATAAGCTACATCATTTCGTATATACAAAGCAATCCCTCTATGGGGTATAAAAAGTGGCACAAGCGAATAATTATTGATATTAAAGTTAATATCATTATTCACAACTTGTGTTTCACTTAGTGCTAAAATTGCTGGATTTTGGAGCCGTAGATGGCTTTCGACGGAATGGAAATTTGTTGATAGACCGCGAATGTTACAAAAATCTATCTTAAACATAATAGCGAACAATTTACAAAGAGAAAAGGAAAATAAATTAAACTTAACAAAAAGTACCGAAAAAAAAATATAAATATGAAAATATATAAATAAAATTTTTTGTCCCACGTACCACTTACTTATACCACCCCTGCAATGAATGCAACTGAAACCAATATACACACAACAGTTTTTAATACCTTATTGGGTGTAGAAATACTCTCAGAAACATTCACTGCAGTGCAGGTTAGAACAATGAGAAAATTACGGTAATAACAAAACAAAAAAGAAGAAAAAATTATAATGCATTAATGAGAGAATTTTTTAGAAGAAAAACGGGAAACGAAAAAAAAATTATTTTAGTATGATTTTTATTAATTTAATATGAATTGCATCATGATGACTTAAGCAAGATCTTATTATTGTTAACTAAGACGAACAGTTAACAACATTTTGAATAAAGGAGAGAAAAGAAAAAAAAAATTAGTTTTGGCTATTTTTAATTTAGGTATTATCTGATTTAATGATTTCCGTAAATTTTATTATTGACACTATTTTTAATTTATTTTTTTTATTTTTTTTCAAGCACTATGATTTTAGTTTTTATTTGTCCATTAACTTTTTAAGTGTTCATTAATTGCACCGCACTTTTAATTCACATGTACCTAGGTTGAAGTACAGTGGTAAACTGGATGCTTGGTATTATATCTAAAGTATTCGACGTAGACATAAAGTATGTATGTATATACCTTTCTAACAGTATATAAATATTGGGGGGTCTTATGGTAAAATCTTGAGGTATTTGGTTTTTCAAGAGAGAAAATAAAAATTGTTTTTTTTTTTACCAAAAATTTCTACTTTGAACTACAATATCCCCGTAACGGCAGCACCAATCTACATCAAATAAATCTTAAAATATGCTCCAGACTGAATATATATATCTAATAGATCAACAGAGGGGTCTGGCTTGGGATCGACAGGGAAACATTTGATCGGTCGCCGACCCAGATACGCAACTGTTGAGCTCCTATTCAAATGCTTACATTACCTTCACGTGGTGACCCCTGGGAACTGTCTTACATAGCATCCGCTGGTAAGCAGGCCAAAATTGAAGTGCGCCAAGATCCTCAAAATTTGGGGTTGGCGAAATAGTCAGCCTTTCACGTTACACGTAAAAATTACATAGTTTTGAGAAACGCAATTGAAGCCTCGGATAAGATCGAAATTAGAAACAGACCCGGCAAACGTTTAAAGTACTTCGATTTAAGAATTTGCAGTTGGAATCTAAGAACACTCTATCATTCAGCTGCATCTAACAAAGTTGAAAATATTCTCTTGCAGTATAAAGCAGACATTACTGCGATACAGGAAATCCGATGGAAAGTATCTGGCATGTTAAAAAATCAAACATGCGATATATATTACAGCTGCCTCGAAAAACATCACATATTAGGATGCGGGCGACGGGGTAGTGGGAAAACGGCTTAGAGGATTCGTCATTGATTTTACACCTGTTAATGAACGTCTAGCCGTCATCCGTATCAAAGACAAATTCTTCAACATCAGCCTAATATGTGTGCACGCACCAACCGACGAAGCAGAGGACACCACGAAGGATGAATTCTACTACATCCTGTGCGATGCGAAAATCGTGCTTGGAGACTTCAATGCTAAAATCGGTAAGAAAGGAATTTTCGCCAAAACGGTTGGTAACCATAGTCTTCACTCCACCAAA
This sequence comes from Argyra leucocephala, assembly GCA_963942445.1. NCBI lineage: Eukaryota > Metazoa > Arthropoda > Insecta > Diptera > Dolichopodidae > Argyra > Argyra leucocephala. The sequence goes on from OZ012679.1 coordinate 65,758,063, forward strand.
CAGATAATGGATACTGAACAATTGATTTTGCAGCGGCTCGTAATATGGTTATAAGTATTTTACAAATTTCCCCCATAAAAATATCCACAAAGCAACCTGGCTATGTCCGGATGGAGGTACAGCGAATCAAATTGACCACATTATGATTGACGCCCGACATGCTACCAGTGCGTCGGATGTACGTACCTATCGAGGAGCTAACATCGCCTCTGACCACTTCCTAGTTGCGGCGTAGTTCAGAGCACGAATATCCTATATCAAGAAAGGACGTACCAGCCAAAATAGGAAGTTTAACATTGGAAGACTTCAATCATCTGAGGTAACCCTAGCATACAGGGAGCGAATAAGCGATGTACTCACAACGATAAATATTTAGTAAAGATGGTAGAGAAAAATAAGGCCTACAGGAATTCGCTGCAACGTAAAACAAGAGCAGTTTAAGAAGAGTATAAAACGAAAAGAAGAGACGAGAAGAAAATTATAAGGCGCAAAAAACGTTTATTCGAAAAGTCTCAACTTTTGGATATCAACCCGAGACAGAGGCGAAGTACGGAACTTTTATAAAAAAAGCCAAGCTGGCTTAAAATCAAAGCTTGAAGCTGGTTTCAAGCCCCGGACACACGCGCTGAGGAATGAGAATGAGAACTCGGGACATTTGGTAACCGATACGTAAGGGATATTAGAAACATGGAAAGAGCATTTTAAGAACCTGCTGAATGGCGCAAACATAGAAAACAAATATACGCCGCGCCCTAACCCAGTCAACTCCGAAGATATAGATACAGCCAGTCCTGCAGAAGTGGAAGCAGCCATCCCAAAATTGCAAGAACAACAAAGCTATTAGACAAGATAACCTGCCAGCTAAGCTTTTTAAGGCAGAAGGTGAAGTGATGATTGAATTCATGCACTAAATCATCAAACAAATCTGGATCGAGGAGAGCATGCCTGATGACTAGAGTTTAAGTTCAATATTCCAATATTCGAAAATAGCGATTCCTAGTCCTGTGCCAATTATAGAGGAATATTTACCAGTTTGTCAAAAATGACCGTGGAAAACTGGGAACGCGTCGTCGAGGGAGGCCACACTTTCGTTGGAGAGATTAAGTAGCTTAAGTAAGGTACACATTTTTTTGGCAGCATGTAAGCGACATCAAATCCATTTTTTTTCAACGTGAACGTTGGTTTTTAAACGTCTTTAATTCTTTCCGTGGACTAAAATTTATACGGGAAAGTTTTTTGTGTTATTTTAATACTATTTTAATACTATTTCTTTTTTTTCTCTCGCGAGTGTTAGTGGGGAACACAAGTGCGAGGATTTACTCTAATTTTAATGTTATTTAACATACTCGAACTTTTCTTTACTATTAATAAAAAATACATAAAATTAAAAAAAAAAAAAAAAAAAATAAATAAAAAAATTTTTGAATACAAAAATATAATAATTTGAAAATGTTAAAGTGCAACATTTGTCTTTTAAAAGTTGAAAGATTGGAATTAAATATCCAGTGTATAATATGTATGAAAATCTTTCATGCAAATTGCGCCAAATTAGATAAAAATGAGATTGAATTTATGGAAAAAAGTAAGCAGGGCTACAAGTGTAACAAGTGCTTAAGTGCGAGAAGAAATTCTTCTGTAGCTGACAATTTAACAACTACTCCAATTCTCAATTCATCCTCAGCAACTATGAGAGTTAATTCCGTAAACTGCTCTTCTTTAGTTGACTTTAATTCATTGAATACTACACCTAAAATTAATGAATCTGATGTCACATTACTAACACTTCTAAAGGAAATTAAACTCCTTCAAAAAATAAATAGCGAAGCTGTAAGTAAAATTGAGCAACTGGAAATAAAAAATGCATCTCTCTCACGAAAAATTGACTCTATGGAAATGAGAATTAATGTCTTGGAACAAAATGAGAAACGTAACTGCATTGATATTGTTGGTATTCCGGACGTATCTTCTATTAACGTAAATGAGAAAGTTTCTCAGCTTTTTACTAATGCTTACAAGAAAATTTTGTGGCCAGCGACGTCATCAATTGCTACATAAAAAAAACTAAGAATTCATATGCGAAAATTCTCTCTGAGAACAAAAATACGGTTTCCAGTTCAACGTCAAATATTATTTGCGTAGAGTTTGTTTCTGCTGCTATGAAGGAAAGAATCATGAAAAAAAAAGTAAATTCTACAAAAATCTAAATGCGAGTTTATTTGGTAACAACTACAATAATAAGATATACATTAATAATTCTCTCACACCTTACATGAGAAATTTGTACTCAAAAGCGATGGAAGTTAAAAAAGAGAAAAACTACAGGTATTTATGGACTAATAATTCCTCAATATTATTAAGAAAAAAAGAAGGCGATAGAGCAATCAAAATTAATAATTTGGCTGATATTTTAAATCTTAAATAAATTTTTTATTATTGTTATTATTTCTATTTTTGCTCTGTATAACTCATTACTAATATGAACTTAAATGAGACTATTTCTAACTCTGTTAATGTAAATTATTTGCCTTCTTTAAATTTAAATTTAAATAATTTAACTTTCAATATATGTGATAGTGATAATTATGTTGAAAATTTTAACTTTTTTATATCGCATCAAAATATTAGAAGTATGCGTAAGAACTTTGATGCTTACTTGGTTCAATTGCAAGCTCTTGATACAATGCCGAGTATTATATTTTTAAGCGAAATTTGGATTTTTGAACATGAATTGAATAATTTTAATATTCCGAATTTTAAACTTTATGCTTGTTGTAATGAAAATTATGCGTCTGGAGGTGTTGCTGTATTTATTAGAAACGATATTAAGAGTTCTCAATAGTTAACTTTATTAGTGCTGATGTTGTAAATGTGGTGTGTGAGATTGATAATGTTTCGTATTGTTTTATATGTGTGTATAGGTTCCATGAATATAAAATTGAGGATTTTTTGTTAGAATTTTCTAACTATGTCATGAATGTTAAGAATAAAAATTGTATTATTTTGGGTGATATAAATATAGATATATTTGGTAATTCAAAAATTATGGAAGAATATTTAATTTTGATGGCATCAAATGGATTTATTTCCCTTATTAATGAACCGACAAGAATAACATCAAATTCTTCTACATGTATCGACCATGTTTTTTGTAGGACACAAAAAAATAATAATCATAAAATTAAAGGTTAGGTTTATGATTTTCAAATAACAGACCATTCTTTGATAATTATTAAATTACATATTCCTTCTATTAAGCAGCAAATTAAAGATAACATACCTCAATATAAGAAAATTGATTATGATAGATTAATTTTTTTGTTAAATTGTGAGATGTGGGAGAATGTTTATTCTGAAGAAGATCCCTCGATTGCTTTTGATAAATTTTTAAATATTTCGGTCATAAATGTTAGGGATTGCTCTTCGAATACTAATGTCGGTCGGAATAAATCAAGTAAACTTAAACCGTGGATTACTGATTCGGGGTTAAATAAAATCAAAAAACGTGTCTAAGGAAACAATGTTTGAAGCATCCAAATAATATTCGCCTAAAGAACTTTTATAATAAACTCTGTCGAGAAATCAAAAACATTGTTAACAGCTGTAAAGATAGGTACTATATTACAGGTTTTGAAACTAATAAGGGAAATAAGAAAAAGGAGTGGCAACTGGTTAATAGTTTGTTGAATAGGGACTCAACTAGTTGTGATGGACTAAGTCTTTCTGTCAATAATGAAATTGTTAATAATTCGTTTGAGGTTGCTAATAACTTTAATCGTTTCTTTGTAAATATCTCCAAACAATTTGAAAATGGAAATTACTTTAGTACAAACTCCTCTTCTGATGTTGTTGTTCAGGAAAACTTTGAACGTACTAGTTTCTTTTTTGACAGTATCTCAGCGTTTGAGATTCATAGAATTATAACTAGTTTAAAGAACTCGAACTATGAGACATCTGAGGATGTTTCAAATAACATCCTAAAGAAAATCTCCTTCCAAATTGTGGACATTTTGGCACATATTTTTAATAAGAGTGTCTTATTAGGGCAATTTCCTGAGAAACTAAAAATGGCTGAAGTTATTCCCTTATTCAAGAAAGGCGATACACTGGATGTTAACAATTATAGACCTATATATCTCCTATCCTCTATCTCGAAGATCTTTGAAAAAGCAATGAAACGGAGATTTTTATATTTTCTCAACAAAACCAACTTCTTCAGTGAAAATCAATTTGGCTTCTTGAAAGGCAAATCAACAGAAAGTGCGTTACTTAAATTCTGTGGAGAGATATATGGTGCATTAAATGAGGGTAAAGTATCCTCAGCATTATTTGTTGATATAACTAAGGCTTTTGATCTTGTGGATCATCATATTTTGTTAAATAAACTATATAATGCTGGTTTTAGAGGTTTTATTTATAAATGGCTTAGGTCATATTTGGCTGGTAGAAGACAGAAAGTCAGAATTGGGAATATTTATAGTGCCATACTTAATCTATCCTGTGGTGTTCCTCAGGGCTCTGTACTTGGACCTATCTTGTTCCTAATTTATATTAACTCGCTTTTTTTGCAACATTTTAGAGGGATGGTAACCGCATTTGCAGATGACACTGCGTTTACATATACTTGTAAGAACAATTTTGAGATAGCTGCATGCATGAACTTTGATCTGGATTTAATTAGGCACTGGTTTAATAAACATAAATTAGTAATAAGCTGCAAAACTAAGCATATGAATTTTGGTATCTATAATCCTTCTTGTTATAACTTTGATATTTATTATCATGCTCCCAATTGCGCCAAATTTCCAATAGACTGCACTAATAACTGTTTTGGTGGTACTATCCAATGTGATAATAACTGTTTTTTAGTTGAATTTGTAAAATCGTTCAAATATCTTGGCTTATGGGTTGACTCCAGATTGGATTGGAATGATAACGCTTGCTATTTGAAGAATTATCTCCGTAATATTATTAGACAGCTTTATCATCTAAGTCTATACTGTTCGGAAAAAATTATGTGCTCCGTTTATTATGCGCTTTTTCATTCAAAAATTCAGTATGGTATTACTTGTTGGGGAGGAACATACTTTACTAAGATTAGTCAATTACTTGTGTCACAAAAACATGCTATTCGAATAATTTGCGGGAAAAGAGTACAATTTTTTTCAACTTTTATCATATTTACTTAATATTGCACTGCATAAAATTATTTTAAATTTTGTATTTTTTATTTTTTATTTTCTCTTTGTATTTAAATTTTAATTTCTCTTTTGCACTTTCCCCACTAAGGTTATTTGTTGATTTTTTTTTTAAGAAATAAGCATCATTCGATTCTTGCTTTATGCAACAGAATGGTGACTAACTATTTTTATTTTTTATTTTTTTTTCTCTATTAATTAATACTAAATGAATTTGTATTGTACAAATATAATTTTGAATTAATATAACTTTTAGCTATAAGAATAATTTTATTATTTGTATATACCTACTATATGAATTATATTATATCATAGATTAAGAAAATACGGAAAAATAGAAATATTGAATTTAAAAAAAAAAAAAAAAAAAAAATAATAAAAATATAAAATTTAAATATTTATAATAAAATTTGAAAACTTAAGAACATTAAATTTTATAGTTTTTAATAATTATAGTAATATAATTTTTAATTTATTTGATAACATTTTATTTCTATGATAACTGAAGTATTTTTGTTTGCAATTTTGATAACATTTTATTTCTAAAATAATTGAAGTATTTTTGCAATAAAAAAAATATTTTATTTCTGTGGTAATTCAAGCATTTTTTATATGATAATAAAATATTTTTTTTTAAATTTCTTAATAATTGAGTGTTTTAATTTATTTAAATAAAAAACTATATTTATTAGTTCATTGTAAACATTCTAATTCATTGAAAATATCATATAAAATATCAGCTGAATTGGTTTGTTTACATTTATTTTATTTATTTTTTTTTGATTTTAGCCTATTATAAATTCTATATCTATTGAAACGGTCACATCAATTTTATTTTTTGTGCGATTTTTATATAACAATTAAATCCTTCAAAACTGAAAATAATAAGGCGAAATAAAAGAATTAAAAAAAAAATTCTATAAAATTTTAAATTCATTTCTTTTTATTTCAAACCTCCGTTAAATTTGAAAAACATATGTTTTTTGAAGTTTTAAATATTTTAATTTGATTGACAAAATAATTTTCGAAAATTCGAAATATTTTTTCGAATTTTCGGAATAAATTTTCAACGTTATGTTTTACATGCTAAAATAAAAACATAAAATACTTCTCGTTGATTTTTGAACGTAAACGTTTTATGTGCTGCCACTCCTGTAAACGCAGACAGCAAGGTTTTTCGATAAATTCTGGAGCTTTCTGCTAAACTTTGGTAATAACAGAAAATGACAACAAATGGAAGTCACGGTATAGGTAGGTTTCAAAAAAATAATTTAAGTACATACAATATATATATAAAAGTTAAGTATACATATATGTATGTATATATATAAAATATGTATGATTTTTTAGGTAGATTAGCTATATTCTGTTGTATAGGAATTATAATTCTATTATTTTTAATTTATTAGAAGTTAGTGTTTTTTCAAACCTCTCTTATTTTTTTTCTTTTTGAATCCTACATTACATAATTTCTCTTTTAGCGATGTTGCATGCTTCCGTATTAAGACTAAAATAAGGAAGTCAATTTTATATAAATTAATCAATTCTTCTTTTGAATACCTTTGTTTCTTTTATTAATTTGATAAATTTTGTTTTCTTTTTATAATTTTATAGGTATAGATAGTTTTATTAATTTGAACAGATAATTGAACTCTTAATTTTCTTTTTGAAATAGGTAAACCAATTTATTTAAAGACAGTTTTATTAATAATTTACTTATTAAATTGTTATTATGACCGTTCCCGTACGCACATCTTGTAAAAACTTATCCAAGTTTTTCCAAGTTTTTACCAGAAGTCGTTCCTGTACTGAGAGTTTTTTCTAAAAACGAGAGAAAACATATGTTTTCAACTTCGTTCAACAAAGTTCAACAACATTCTCTCGAATAAGTTTTTGCAAGTAAAATTTTAACTTGTAAAAACTTATACTTTAAATTTTTGTTGTTGTTGTATTTTTTAGGTTATGTTTTTATTTACTTTTGTAATTTCTCATATGTGTCTGTTATGCAAAATTTTGTTTTTTAAATGAAATTTATTAAAAAAAATGAAAAATATAATTTAGTGGAGGATAAATTTCATAATTCTTTATTATTGTAATATATGTATAATTTAATTTAATAATACGGATACACTTGATAAGGATAAATCGTCAGCTAAGTCTCTATAACAGCAAGCTTCATGAAAATGTCTTACAAATTCCTCTTCACAATAACCTGGAACTATTTCTTCCAAATAGTTTCGAATGCAATGTCTTATGTTTTTATGTAAAAAGTTCTCCAACAGCACTTGCTTTAGAATTACATTCCTTAACTCTTCAGTTTCGCTTTCACTAAAAAAATGTAATAAAAATGTAATCCGAATCGCTACTTAGTAATATATATTTTTTATATCTTCCGCTGCCATTTCGTTTAAATTTAATTATGTACAATTCTTTAAAAAAAACATCTCCGGAAATTTAAAATGATTGTTTATAATTAAATTAATTTCAGAATGTCAGATTGCTTGTCGTTGATTGTAATTACGGAAAAAGCAAATTAGCCGAACTTTTTACCAAATCTCTTAATCTCATCTCAAGACTTCCTAGAATTTCGGCTAATTTGCTTTTTCCGTAATTACAATCATAACTTGCTATGAAAACATTATATCAAGCTGCGATTCTAAAGTTTATTTTTGTAGTTTTAGTACGCTTAAATTGAAGGCAAATATTTCTAAAAAAAAAATTTTTTTTTCCTTATTTTATTTTAATTAATAGAAGCTATAGAAAATAAAAAAATGAGAATGAAGTTTAATAGCTTTCGGACATAATTAAGGAAGACTTACTAAATTTTTCAATGTTACTACATTAATTTTGCACATTATGCATTAATTGTTATTTAACATATTTTTTTATTATAAAATCTGTTAAATAACAATTAATGCATAATGCATATATATAAAATCTGGAGTGGTATTCTGTATTGTGATAATCACGCTGCGACTGTCGCATATCCATAATTGGTATTCTATATGGTGATTGTCACAGTGATAGTCGCTTTTTTTTTGTGATTTTAGGGTGACAGCTAATTTGGTGTCACTCATGATAAAAATAAATGAAAATTTGGTTGTTTTTTAAGATTTTAGACTTTTAGATTTTTTATGTTTTGGTTTTTTAAGATTTATTATGATTTATTAGAAATAGCTAAAGTTGCAAATGATTTAAAAATAATGGAACTGAATAATAAATGCTGTGATTATGTGTTAATTTTTTTTAATAAGTTTGAATTTTATTTTGTTTTCAATTACATATATACATATTTATATTAATTAATTATAAGTTTCCAACTGAATTTTACTCAAATGTGAATATAATTTTCTTTTTCATTTTATTAAATTAGTTGAAATGATTTTCACTTTATGTTTTTTTTTAGTATCTTAGTCAGCAATAAATTTTATTTTTGGTTTAAATATACATTTTATTAAATTACATTATTAAAAACATTTTTATAAAATTTACTTTTAATTTTTTTCTCTTTTAATATATAATCTTGTTTTTTTATAATTTCACTTTATTGATTAATAGCTCTAATAAAATTTTCAACTTATTTTTGTTTTCTATTGTTTTGACACTTTGACATTTAATAAATCACTTGTGTTGCCATTTCCGAATTGTATTTTTTAAAATGCTGCCGTTTTATTAAATTATTTAAATGATCGCAATACAGAATACCAAAAAATTTTAGTGTCATCTTTGACTGTCACAAGGGTGACTATCGTTTATCACAATACAGAATGCCACTCCTGATCACACAGAATAAATAAATTCGCATTTACCAATATTTTATTTCTGTGCACACTTATACCAGTATAGATAGAGGTACATTTATTAAATCAGACTAGACGCTAAATAGTAAATAATCATAAAATTACTAGAAGAAACCCCCGGGTACATACCTGGCCGAGCAAAAGAAAGGAATTTTTCTGTGAAATGGCACAATAGAATGATTTTTAATACAATTCAATTATACATTTGACATGTTGAAAGTATCTGACAACAATATATAGAATAGTAATATTAATAGAAAACCACACAAAAATAAAAAATGTTAAAAATTTTAAGTTAATATTAATTTTAAAATAAAATAAAAAAATATCAGATAGCATTAAACTTTTTTTGTAAGATTTAATTTGTTTTTATTATTTTTTTGTTTCTCGAAGGAAGGAGAAAGCCTCGGAAAATACCAAGCAGACCGCGCACGTAGGTACTTAGCTATGTGGAACTCTATCCTACTAAAAACACCAAACCCTTTACATAACTGATATTATTAACCGATTAATTGATTGTTCGCGTTAATTGGGAAAACGTGAGTTATGTATAAACCACATGCCACCACCAATATAAATATTAGCACAGACAGTATGTCAAATACAAATATTGTAGACAATACGTCAGCACTTCCTGTTGACAAAAATCTGGGAAACAATATTTTCTCACAAAATATTAACACGCTTAAAACTAACGCAAATACTCCAATTACAATACAATATTAAATAAAATGTAAACTGATGAGTATGCAAAATGTCATAATAATTAAGAATGTATTTGAATATAATTTTAGAATTTTAACTTTAGATATATTTTATGTTTAAAAGTCGTCGGTTGAAAATAAATAGTTTTAAAATTTAAAAAAGTGTTTTCTTTTTAATAAAACTTCAAACTAAATTTATAAATGGCGCAGTCGGTAGGATTGTTATAAAATTAGCAATCCAGTGATCGAACAAAATAAACAAAAAAAAAAAAAAATAATTAATTTAAAAATTTAATATTAATAAATTTATAATTAAAATATTAAATAAACATTAAAGTTAATTAACCCTTTGACTCGGGAATTATGAATTTTCGAAATAAAAATTATTTGTTTAACTTTTTAGTGTTATATATCTCCCAAGATAATATAAATATATTTAATTAGAAATTTTCACCCCCCCTCTAGCTTTTGTGGAACGTACGCATTTGCGTACAAACATACTGAACAGGTATTTCAGTTCTTAATAGATTATCTAAAAAGTGAAAAAAAGGCTCAAACGTAAATAATAATATCACAATTTATTTATGTATTCAGTAATTATACAGTAATCTTAAAAATAAATTCAAAGTTCAATTTCATTATATTATTGTAATTATTTTTAAAACTAATAAAAAAAATAAAAAAAAGGCATTTACTTCACAGCCAATAATTATTATTACAAAAATAAAAACTTGATTTCAAAAATATGTACGTAAATTATTATGGTTCTAACTATGGTTTCGTGTGAAAATCATAGAAACAGTTTCGGTCTTTATTTAGGCAAAGATGCACTTTGCACTTGATGCACATAACTCTGGAACGACCTTTGCATTTATTATTCTTACAACGCGAACATTCTGGAGCATTATCATGAGAAGGTAAATGACCAAAACCATCATACCGAACGTCGAGAACAGGTCGAATTTCAGATTTTGTAATTTTTGGTGAATGTTGCTGGATTTCCAGAATTCCTTGGACAGATGGCCGGCCCCTTTTAGCTCCATTTTGGCGATAAATTTGGGTAAGTGTTCTTCCCAAACTTTGCTTAAAATCTAGTAGCTGCAAAATCTGATTATTTGGAATACATTTTTTTGTCATGTCTTCACGATATTGAATCCAACTGGAACAGACTCCAATATCAATAAAATGAAATATAATACGTAGAGTCCATTTCTTTGATTTAATAAATACTCTATAATATGACATAAGTTGATCTAGCAGATCAACTCCACCCATTCCGTTGTTATAATGAGCGACAATATTTGGTTGATTAATTTCAGTATATTGTTTAGTTTTTTTATCAAAACGACGAACAACATGCTCTTCATTTTTACCAACAAAATTTGAAACCAGATGTACAGCTTTATTGTCTTGCCATTTGACGACAACTATCTTTCCATCTCGACTGGTCAATTCATCTGAGTTTCCCCGTCCTTTTTTCATGAGATCTTTGGCACTAATAAAATTAGGATTATTAAACCGATTTATGCGAACAGTACCTGCAGCATTAATTTTTTTTTGATGGAGAATTTCAAATACTTGATAGGAGCTAAAATAATTATCAAAATACAGCTGATGTCCTTGTTTACTGATCCTTTTTATTAAATGAAGCACGGTGGCTGCACCGTATCCATATTTGGAGCATTCAAATTTAGAAATCTCTGTATTAGCTCCTTGGTACAAGAAGAAATCATAAGGAAAACCACTTTTTCCACATAAAAAGAAAACTTTAATGCCCCAAGGATTTGGTTTTCCTTTTATATATTGTTTGATATTTAGACGTCCTGAAAAGGGAATTATTTGTTCATCAATAGCTACAAATTCTTCTACGGGAACTGTTCGACAATAATTTAATACACTGTTTATCACAGGTCGAGCTTTATAAAATTTGTCTTCATTATCTGCTGGAATTTCTAAGTTGTTGACTAAATGAAAATGTGTTCTTAGTTGATAAAACCTTTCACAAGACATAACAGAACAAATAGATTCGATTTGCAAATATTTACTCCAGTACATTCTAATTTGAGGGAGTTTGAGCGTACCCATGAGTAAATGAATTCCAACAAACTGTCTCATTTCATTTGCGGTTGTACGCTTGCATGTTCGAACATGGACGTTTTTTTGTTCTAGATATAAATTTGTAAAAGTTGACATTCTTTCATATAACTCATTAGGTATAAACTTGGAAAAATAAAATAGCGGAGTTTTGAGGGAGTCATCTACTTCAACTATAGGTTCATTTTCAAAATCAAATTTATGAAGGTTAAATTCTTTTCGCCGAAATTGTATATTTGCCTTTTCCGTGGTGGTGTAATTCTCAAATTGGTCAATAAATTCTATATTTTGTTCTACATTTTCATCCTCAACGTCGTCCATTTCCATATAATCTGCATTTTTAACTGATCCCATTATGAGATCAATTAAATTTGGTTTTTTATTATTTAATACTACTTCATGTGTATTATTATTTACTTCTTCGTCAGAACTAACTTCTAAATCAGAATCAATTGCATCCAACATTGAAACAATGTCCTTTTCTGAAAGACCTACATTCGATTCCATATCTACAATTAAAGTATTGATATAAGTATTCACATAATTTTTTATGCAATACACTTGTTTTGTACGCAAATGAGGACATGTACGCATTTGCGTACGTAAGATTTCTCTATGTATGTACGCAAACGCGTACATCTTGTTTTAGGTATTAATAATTCACTAAAATTAACTTTTTTAGGTTAAAATTCAAGAAAGATTAAAAAATTTACTTTTAATTAATAAAAAAAGACCCACTAGAATGTAATTAACTATACCAATAGTAAAATATAACAATAATTCAAAAGCGCTCACCTGCACAATTTATTGCACTTGCGAAGTCTTTTAGAATTTTAAGTAAACTAATATTATTGCAATCTTCTACATAATTTATTTTGACATATGAAGAGAGAATATTATTTTCTCTTCGTAATAAATAATCTCTTATTAAATTTTATTCACAAAAAGCGCGGGAATTTAATTTGGAAATTGATGTACGCAAATGCGTACATGCCTAGTCAATCGGTTAATAATAATAAAAACGAAAAAAAATTATTAATTACACAAAAAAATAAGAAAACAAAACAAAGTTTTTAAAAAAAAAAAAAACAAAAAAAAAAAAAAACGAAATTTATGAAGAAAACCAATAAATGCGACTTAAACAGAAATATGTCTCAAGAACAAAACACCGAAGAATTAAAGGCAGAAATCCAGGAAAAAAATAGACAGCTGGTACAATTAACAGCAACCTTACAACAATACCAGATTAATGAAAATAACAACCAATAGCAACGTGAAATTGCTAAACAACGTGAAATGCTATACCAACAAAGAGAAAGAATAATGAGGGAAGTGAAATACATGTCAACATTTACAGGAACAGGAGAAGTAACCATTAATTCGTTCCTAAGTAATGTAGAATATTACTTATCGGAAATCCAGGACGAAAACCAACTAAAACTAATCACCAGAACAATTTTCCACGAGAAAATACAAGGAGAGGCAAAATATACCATCATAAATTTACCACAACCGGACAACTGGGAACTAATTAAGAAAACTTTGCGGCTTCGATATAGACCAGACACCGAGCCAGCAGAACTGTATAAAAAAATTAGTAACATAAGATGTAATTCGGTAAGTGAATTAATTATTGAAATACAAAAAATTAAATACAAAGCAGATGAACTGCAAGTGTACTATAAGGAAGATTGTTTTATAGATTTAAGTAATATTAATAGCATGTTAGTAAATAGTATAAAAGAAATTAGTCAGCGAACACTCCTTGACAAAATTTATGAAGAAAAAGATTTAGATACAGTTTTAACAATAATGAATAAAAGACGTTTTGAAGATCTTTGTATCAGACCAGAATTTAAAAAAAAATAATAATTTTAATTATAAGAATAATAATAAGAATTTAACAAATAATAATAAAAACCAAAATAATTATACTCAAAGTTACAGCAAAGATTTAAATTATAATAAAAATCAGAAATGTAATTTCTCAAATAAATCTGGTAATTTTTATAAAAATCGTAACAATAGCAATTTTAATAGCAAACATAACAGTAGGGATAATCAAGAATATCCTAGGCAATCTTATCAAAATAGTTACAGAGAAAATAGGTATAATCAACAAAATAATAATAATCCATTTAGGTCTAATCAAGAGTCAGGAAACTTTAGGGCAAATTCAGGCCAAAATAGCCATCAACAGAATAACCCTAGACAAGGACAGATTGAACCAATGGAAGTTGAAAATATTCAAATGGAAAAGCAAAATAATAATGAATCAAACAACGTCGAGTTTTTTCTCAACTAGCCTCGGATGACCTTCCGATGGTTGAAATAACCATCCATAATACAAAATACTTAGCTTTAATAGACACAGGCTCTTTGTTTAGCATTATTGACGATAAAATAACTAGTTTCAAAAAAGAAACAATTAAACCTATACATTTTTCCACAATTACCGGAAAAGATACAATAAATTGGGAAGCTCACACACCAGCTCCAAAAGAATTAAATGTTTCTTGCAATGCATTAATTCGTTGGAAAATTAAAAGTTTAAATAATAGAAAATATCAATTTATTATAGGGACTGACTTATTAATGAATTTGAATAGTGTCATTGATTTAGATGAAGGTACTATTACTCCTAACAATAACCTTCATAAAATTTGCTAACAATCCGTATATATTTAAAGAAATTCACACATTAGAAATTGTAGATCCTAATATTAATTACCTTAGAAGGTAATGGAAGGAAAATAGGGAGGTAGAAAAAATTATTAAAAAATTCGGTAAACTATTTTACAAAGAGGGTGACAAGCTTACAAGCACAACAGCTGTCGTACATGAAATCATAACAACAACCGATCAGTCTATAAATGCCAAACTTTACAGGTATCCTCCGCAACACGAGGAAGAAGTAAGGAAACAAATTACAGAAATGGAACAACAAGGAATCATTAGGAAAAGTAACTCGAAGTATTCTAGTCCGCTGATCGTTGTCCAATTCCAAAAAAAATGGACAATTCAGGAAAAAAGAAATTTAGGCTTGTCATAGACTATCGTAAGTTAAATGAAGTTACGATAGACGATAAGTTTCCCCTACCCAACATCGACTCTCTTTTAGATAAAATCGGTAAAGTTCAATACTTCACAACAATAGATCTGGCTACGGGCTATCATCAAATTCTTATAAAAGAGGAGGACAAGAAAAAGACAGCTTTCGTAACACCGCATGGACTATACGAATTCAATAGAATGCCGTTTGGACTCAAGAATGCTCCAGCAACATTCCAACGGTTGACGAATGAAATGTTAAGGGATTATATCAACAAAAATTGTGTCGTATGCCTAGATGACGTATTAATATTCAGCACCAGTTTACAGGAACATGTTAGAGCAATAAACACGATTTTCAACCATATTACAGGAGAATAGTTTAAAAATTCAAATAGACAAATGCAGTTTCATGAAAAAAGATGAATTCATGAAAATTCTGAATTTCTGGGACACATATTAACAGAACAAGGTCTTAAACCAAACCCAAATAAGATACAAGTTATTGCAAATTTAGAAATTCCCAAAACTCAAAAGCAGATAAAGAGTTTTTTAGGTCTTTCTGGTTATTATAGAAAATTTGTTCGGGACTACGCCAAAGTAGCCCAACCAATCACTAAATATTTGAAGAAAAATATGAAAATCAATACTAACGACCCTAATTATGTTGAAGCAAGCTCAAAACTTTAGTCACGAGTCACCCTATCCTTCGTTACCCTAACTTTGAAAAGTCCTTTACATTGACAACTGACGCTTCAAATTATGCCATTGGAGCAGTGATATCACAAGAAGGGCACCCAGTATGTTTTGCTTCAAGGACACTAAACAATCATGAACAGAATTATTCTGCAACGGATAAAGAGTTTCTTGCAATACTTTGGTCCGTGAATTATTTTAGACCCTATCTGTACGGTAAAAGATTCAAAATATTGACCGATCACCAGCTAATTAAGTTCTTACACGCTAAAAATATAGATAAAGGACATTTCGCCAAGACATCAGAGATGGCTCCTAAAACTGGGAGAATACTAGTTTGAAATAGAATACCTGAAAGGAAAAGAAAACAAGGTGGCGGATTTTCTGAGTCGAATCGAGCATAAGGATAACAACATTATGCAGAACAAAGTAAATGAAAACGTACCATTGAATGACGAAAACTGTTCAGATTTCGAAAGATTTAATATAAAAGATACAACCATGGGTACGGTCCATTCAGCAGAGGAAGAGTTATTAGATCACATACCCATAAAAGAAGAAATAGTTAATAAATACAGAACCCAAATTATCTTAACAAATAATAAAACAGTAGAATTTGAAACATTATTAGATAAAAGAATAATGTAGGTCGCTGAACATGATTTCAATCGACTAGGTGAAATATTTAGGAAATTTCTTAATAAAGGGAAAGTAGGAATATTCTCAGAACTTTTTGACAATAAATATAACATAGAACAGAATAAAATAATAGAGTTATATAGTAATAGTAACGACATTAAATTTATTAAATGCTCATACAGAGCACAAGACTTAAAAACCGAAACGGAAGCGGTCAAACAAATATCTTTCTATCATGTCCGAGAAAGTTTTCACTCTGGCATACAAGAAACATATAATCACATTAAGAATAAAGTATACTATCCAAATCTGTTAGAATTAATACAGATAGTAATCAATCAATGTGACGTATGTCAAACAGTAAAGTATGATCGAAAACCCATTAAACCTAAGCTTAAGTACACCGAAACTCCGGTAGCAATAAATGATATAATACATATTGACACATATGTTATTATGAAAAATAGGTTTATGACAGTAATCGATAAAATAATCGATTTCGAAATTCGGAGCAGCTTACTACCTTACTGATAGAAATCATGTAACGATAATAGAGCAATTAGAAGACCATTTTAGCAAATTAGGCAAGCCCCGAAAAATAGTGGCAGACAACGAGTTTAAAACAATAAGAATACAAGAATTTCTACAAAATGAACAAATAGAAATCCATTTTACAAAACCAAATAGTCATACTGGAAATTCCGATATTGAAAGGTTCCACAGTACCATCGCCGAAATTTTTAGAATACTTAAATATAAAAACGAAAGCAATATATCAGTCAGGAGATTAATCCAACAATCTATAAGAGCATACAATGAAAGATATCATTCAACCATTAAAAACAAACCATTGAAGTTCAAAATCATAAGATAGATTTTGAACAAATTAAAAAAAACTTACAGGTAACCAAACTAAAAAATATAGGAAAGCTAAATCAGTTTAAGGAAAACTATGAAGAAACAAGATCGACAGGTTTCGTTAGGAATTATAAGGCAGTTCGACACAAAGAACAGCCTAAATTTAAAAAGGCTAATCTTAGAAACATACATGTAACTAACATTAAACGACCTCTAAAATGTTCAGGTCTGGAAAATACTGATGACGGTCTTATTACTGACAACACCTAGCTCAGCTTCATTAGAAGTAAGCACGATAGATGTTAATTCAGGATTTGTAGAAATAAATTTAGGCAAAACCGAATTAGTAACAAAAACCGACATAGTTATCCACATTTTCAACCCAAACGAAATCACCAACATTCTTAATAATATCTCATATCATATAGAATAATTAAATGTAAATCAAAAATCAATATTACAAACCGAGATCTCTCAGCTCATTAATAAACTTAAGACTATTACACCAAAAAATAATACAAGAAACAAACGAGGACTAGTAAATGCAATAGGAACAACATCTAAATGGTTATTTGGCACCATGGACGACGAAGACCGACAAGTTATCGAAAAACACTTACGTACAGTTGAGGACAATAACTACAAACTAATAATTACTACAAATGAACAAGTAAAAATTAACGGACAATTCAGCACGTCACTTAAACAACTAAAAACTATAATAGAATCCGATAGAGAAGCGGTACTCAAACAATTAAATAATATACAGGACCCAATTATTCAACAAAATCGTTACCTCGATTTTCTATTCAAAATCCAGTTCATCAAAGAAAAAATTGAACACATTCAAGATAGTTCAGCCTCAGCCAAACAGGGTATTGTGCACCCTAACATATTAACTAACGACGAAATAAATGAATACAATATAGATTTTTTCAAATTACAATATATAAAGATAGGTGCAACCAAATTTTTAGATAATTCACTAATGATTACTGTTAAAATCCCTAAAAAAATAAAAGAAATACAATTAAAAATGATAATTCCAATACCAAATAAAGAAAAGAAAGAAATTGATTTCGCAACAGAAATCGTATTTGAGTATAATAATTCAACTTATCGTTATGAAAAATTAAAAACATTATATGAACTTAATTTAAGTAAGCATTGTATTTATAAAAAGAATTGTATATTAATAACAAATAATTTGACTGAAATCATAGAAATAGATGAAGAAGCTATTATTATAAAAAATGCCAACAATATTGAGTTGAATCAAACTTGTGACAATAGAAAATTAATTGTAACAAATAATGTATTAATCCATTTTAATAATTGTACGGTCAAAATGTTAGACCATTATTTTTCAAATATTAAAGAAATTGTTAATGAAAGATTTTATTATCCTGTAAATAAAAGTTATAAAGAATTTAAAAATAAAATTACTTTTGATGAAATAATTTTAGAAAATTTTAATAATGTCAAGGAAATTAAAGATTTAAGTTATCATAAAAACATTTCATATAGTTTAATTATCACATCAATTGTAATAACTTCCATTGTATTTGGAATATTTGCATCGCGGAAAATATTAAGAAAAAAATTCATTATTAAAAGAATTCAGAAGAATTCTAAATTAAACGTGAGAGAAGTTATGTATAATACAAATATTGTAGACAGTACGTCAGCACTTCCTATTGACAAAAATCTGGGAAACAATATTTTCTCACAAAATATTAACACGCTTAAAACTAACGCAAATACTCCAATTACAATACAATATTAAATAAAATGTAAACTGATGAGTATGCAAAATGTCATAATAATTAAGAATGTACTTGAATATAATTTTAGAATTTTAACTTCAGATATATTTTATGTTTAAAAGTCGTCGGTTGAAAATAAATAGTTTTAAAATTAAAAAAAGTGTTTTTTTTTTAATAAAACTTCAAACTAAATTTATAAATCGTGTGTTGGAATGTTATTAAAAAATAGTTTCCGATAATTTTATTAAATCATTAATCATACCTATGGGTTAGTATCGTTTCCCAATTATTATGAGTGAGTTTTAAAATTCATCATATAGGAAACAATTGGATACAATGAAGTATTCTAGACCTGTTATGCAACATTGTCATATTGTCAACCTCCTGGCATGCAACATTGTCAGTAGTTTTCCCCTGTCTTGGTCCTTCTAGAATTTTAATAGAGCAGTGGATTGTGTAGAGCTGACCATGAGTGAAGGTAGGTTGAGGGAGATAAATTCCGACTCTTTGAAATTTTGACCTTGTGATTTATTGATTGATATCGCGTATGCAAGACTTACTGGGAATTGATGTCCAAAAAGAGTATTAAAAGTAAAAGATAATTTTCATTCTATATCGATACTTTTTTTTTCTTTTATAAATAAAAGAGTTAATTTTATAAAGATTAACTTAAAACTTTGAGCAATTTTTATTTTTTTGTGGTTTGCTTTGCTATAGAATAATATTAATTATTCTATACATTGTTTTCAGATACTTTAAACATGCCAAAAGTTCAAAATTTTCTTGACTTGACTATTCAGGTGACGGAAACTAATGAACACAATATTTTTTACTCTAGATCGTACTTGAACAGTTTATTGTATAAACCCAATATTGTACTGAAAAATTAACAATTTAACGAATGAATATATTTTATTTTTTTATTGATGTACTTTAAATTTTAGTTTTCTATTTGCCGGCAGATGGATTTTTATGTAAATTTTAATAAATATTAAATTTTTGCTCTTATCAAAAAAATAATTGTCACAAAACAGCTAATTGTTCTAAAAAAAATTCGATCATTCCATTTTCGAAGTACTTTAAATTACCCGAAATAATTTTGAATTATCCTTGGTAGGTAAATGCCATATTTTATTTTTGAATTGATTTTACTTAGAAAACAACCGTATATGTAAATAATAATATCCCCGTATAACCGTACCATAAATATAAAATGGGGTGAAATTTTAAATTGAAATTTCTAATTAAAAATTAAACAAATTTAAAATAATATATAATTTTGCTTAGTTTCCTCTTAAATATCTATCATTTTAAAAAATAATAATGCACATTGGTTGTTAGATGGTTCAGGTTTAAACCGTACTTTTACAATCTATAAATTAAACATAAATGATGTATTTTCCAATGACTATGTACATTAAAGAAATTATTCAACGCATGGATACTCATATTCATATAGAACTGTCTGGAACAGGTTACTGAATAAACCTAATATTTTTCAATTGAAGTATGTACTGTAAATTTTAGTTTGATTATTGGCCGTCATATGGTTTTTTATGTAGATTTTAATAAATATATAATTATGCTCCTAGTTTCTTTTTTTAAATAAATTGTCAGTTTTATCATAAAGTTATAATAATATCCATATACGATGTATGTATGTATGTAAGATGTTTTAAAAACTTTTACATTTAAAAAACAAACTTAATATAAATATAATTAAATATAATTTAAACGAAATTAAAAGTTTATTTTATTGTTTATTTAAATAAAAAATGTACCTATTTAAAACTTTTTTTTTTAATATATACTTTTAAGTCATAAATTAATATATGTTTCTTTTTTATTAAAACTAAATATTATAAAACCTGTAAAATAAATTTGAACAATAAAATTTTAACATGGGTTCGATATACATAACATTTCATCAATATACTAATAAGACTTCCTAACCAAAATACAGTACAAATTATATTATATTTATTGTACCTACATTTTGGCTATTTGAGTATACATATCTATAGGTAGGATAAATGCTAATTGGTATAATGTATTATATATGCATATATCTACATGATACATCATAGTGTCAAAACCAAGTCAAAACTGTCAACTGTGAATACATTCCATGTATGGATAAGTAATAAGTATACATAATTTGTATGCTTAGATTTTTTAAACTAAAATGTTTCGTATTTTGTTGAAATCATTGAGAAGAGAATAATAATTAAAAATTACTTTTATATTTTATACTATTTATTATTTTTTGTTCTTAATTATATTATATTATAAAAATTAATATTATAATACATAATAATAAAAAAAAAATATTTTTTATTTAAAAAAATAAAAATTGAATTAATAGAGAATCGAACTCACTAAAATTTGTGATATTAAAACCTATATTAATAATATTATCCTACTAATTAATTTTTTTTTGCCTACTGAAAGTGCACAAAGCCAAATGCGATAAGTAAAAAAATAAATAAAAAGAATTTGACTCAAAAGAGAATCGAAAAAACGTGCTGAATGATGCTTTAACCAACTCAACTAATATTTTATAAAAATTGTTTACCCAAAGTATACACATAAAATAAAAATTGATTTTGACCTGCATCGTCACTGATTGATTGAATGAAAAAAAATGAAGCACACGAAAAAGCACGAAAAGTATGCCTTCAAAATCGTGCTCTTATGTATTATGATATAGATAAAATAAAAATTGATTTTGATCACCACGGCCTGCATCATGGCCGATTGATTGAATTAAAAAAAAAAACGAAGAACACGAAAAACCACGAAAAGTGTGCCTTCACTAATCGTGCTCTTGTGTATTATAATATAGATTATTTAAAAAACATTGATTTTGCTTTGTATACTATCAGCATCTATCAGGCTAGTCTAGTACTAATACAGACAGACCATCAGTTTCATACAATTCCTTTTTTCAATTTTACATTAAAAAATGCTTCTAGTCTGGCATACAGCATACTGCATACTCACTCTCCATATTTTTGATTTTATTTATATATTTCTCAATTTTTGCAGATTTGTATTATTTCTCTCAATCTTAAATCAGTTTTTTTTTTAAAATCATCTAACGCCTCTATATTTAAAAAGCCCCGAAACTAATTTTGCTCCCTAACGAAAAGATTTTAATTGTATGGAAAAACGAAGATGTACGAAGAATTTCCATAAAAATAAAATCTTTTTTTAACCAAGCAAAAATTAGTTTCGGGATCTTTTAAATATAGAGGCATTGATAATCATATAATCAAAATCATTAGAACAAAAAACTATTTTTTTGTTGGCTTTCTTTTTGTTTATATTCGTCAATTCATATTCATAATAAAGATTAATGAATAAAAAAAAGAACAACAAAAACATTTCAATCGATGCTTTATTCGACATACATCCTCCTCTTATAAAATATGAGTAACAACTGATAACAGTGATGCCACACGATAAAAAAATAAATCGTTAATTTTACAGCGATGAAAACGTCAAAAACGTCATTTCAAAAAATTAAATAGAAGTTACATATCTATTAAAAGCCTTTGTACACGATCAATGAAATCATGCGAATAAATGTGAATTTTATGACAAAGAAATAATACAAAATAGAAATGTTTCTATTTTTGTGTTTTTTATTGGACGAAATTGCGTTGACACGAACAAATTTCTAGGTTATAACAAATATTCGTATTGTTTTTATTTCTTTGGTCATGTTGAAAGGCTTAAGTTTAACAAAAGTCAAGTTTAGGTTTTTAAATATTTTTATTGTTTACATAACGAAAACAAAACAATACATTCATTGTACATACATATCTTAAATATTAAGAAATTAAAAAAAAACCCGTTATTTTTACATCATAACCCCTTACAAGAGGTTCAATAATGTCTTATGCCCATGCTAAAAGGACCATTGCTATATACGCGGCGCACATACGTCAAACAGCCTGGAATTCTTCCAATCGATTTGCCGGATCCCACAACAATAATGCTAATATCCCAGGTCCAATTAAATTTAAGTCCCGCACCCTAGGTATAAAACTCACACGAGTACGCCTAGGGTACACAATCCCAACCCACAAACACCTTTACACCAGATCACCACCACCGACATGTATTCATTGTCCCGAAATCCTAACAATGAAACATATCCTTACAAAATGTCCATCCAATAATCCAATCACGTCCCAACACACCTCCACCCAGCTAGAAGACCTACAATTTTCAAATTCATCCCATATATCCATAATTAAAGCACTCCTTATCCACCACAACATCTGGGAACAAATATAGCACGCCACCGTTCAGCCAATCCTCAAGTCAAAACAACTTAACCAATCAAAAACCACCGTTACTGTAGCATAGAATCCACTGCACATCTAGGCTCAGTTGCCTGGATAAAAGCAGAAGTAAAAAGAAGAAAAAATTTTTTTTTTTTCTCTATGTTTTAGCAAGGTTTTCGTTAATTCAAGTTTTTTATAATTATATAAATTAATATTTGTTTTTAGGCTTTTTTTAGATTCACACTTACAGGGAATTCTTTTAATTTACATTTGAAGCTCAAAACAAAATTAATTAACAAGTTTAATTCATTTTTTTGTTTTATTGTTTTTATTAAATATTAAGTAGTAATGTAATATTAATTAGTACGTAAATTAGATACTAAGTACAAAATGAAATTTAACCTTAATTTTTCTTATATTTATAGTTTATTCTTTTATTTAATTTTTCTGTAGTACATAAGTTTGATATAAGATCGTAATGAATTGTAAGAATTTTAATTTTTTGTTAAAAATGCCCACATTCCGAAAGGGAAAAGGACCTCAAGTTAACCTGCAGATTTATCTGCAGGTCCACTGTTTAATTAAATTAAATTAAATTAATTAAAAAAAATATTTATACATGTATTAAAAACAAATAAACAAAACAAAAATTCATATTTCATAAATTCAAATTACATAAATTAAATAAAGTAAATCACAAAACATAAAATAGTGTCCTAAACCTAATTAATTTTTATTTTTATTTTTTTTTTTTTAATATAAGATAAGTTTTTGTATTAAATTTTCTGAATTTTTTGAGGAATAAAAAAAGGTCATATTTGTACTACAAACTGTAATGAAATCGTCACATCTTTTTTTGAATTCCAAATCCTCAAAACTACGATTTAATCGTCAATCTGGCATAACTAACTGATAATGAAAATAAAGGTATTTTTTTCATCTCTAAAATTTCATATATGCTTAAATGCATATAGGCTTTGCCTAGCATTTCATGATTTTGAGTTTTGAGAGAAATAAGACAAATCTGCAAAAAATGAGAGATATATGTATAAGATTTTTATTTTCTGTAGATTTGATAGTGGAGCCAGAAAATTTTGCAACTTTGTACCAGAAAAGAAACCTAAAAATGTTTATATGAAACTGATCGTCTGTATCTACATATGTACCTACATAACGATGAACTTTATATTGTGGGTTGGATTTTTTTGTTTTCAAAATTCGTAAAAATAATAGACAATTTTTAGATATTAGCACAAATAGACTTAACAATAAATATCATATTAGATGAAGTTTTGAACCTTCCGAAAAAAGCATACCTTGTGTCTTCTCTCCTCCGACTATAAAAATACCACCTAAATGTACATTTTTAACGACTTTTTGATTTTCAAATGAAATAAAACAAAATAATTTTGTTAACAATTTCTTATTTATTTTTTATTGAAATAAAACATTTTTATTAACATTTTAATAAATTTTTTTATTATAAATCAAATTATTATTATCTATGTATTTAAAAGAAAATTGGACAATATATAATGTATCAATAATGTAAGTATGAATAGTTTTTTTTTTATTTAAAATAAAGTGTAGATTAAAATAAAAAAATTCAAAAATAAAAAAAATATTAAACTCATAATAAATTAAATTATACAAATAGTTCAACAAATTTGTTTTTAAGATAATAATTTTGGCTACAAAATCGGGAAAAATATATATAAATCTGGAAGAAAAATCAAAACACGGAAAATAAAAAATTCGAAAAACAAAATTCGGAATTTCAAAATCCGAGATGTACAAAATTATTTTCCGGATTTTGAAATTCTGGAAATTGATTTTTCGGTTTTTGTCCTTTTGGATTTTGTATTTTACGTGTTTTGATTTTTTGGATTTTGTAATTCCGGATTATGTTACCAACCAAATAATTATTTTTTTTAAATTAAAACAAACGAAATAAACGCAAACGAAAACAAACGAAATGTAACGAACGATATGTAAATAAAAGCTATAAATTTTTATCTTTTTCATATTTGTCAAATTGTGTTGTATTTGAAATGAAAAATTTCCCAATCCAATTTCCATGCAAAGCTTTTTGAATTGTTTCTTGTTTCTTTTCTATAAAAAAAAATATATATATATATTAATCAAACGATATCAAAATAAAAAAAATAAAACTAAAACTGTCTGAGATAAAGATTAAAGGGGTGGTTTTAAGACGACATTTAAACATTTTAAGTTATATTTGGAATACGAAAAAAAAAAATAATTTTCTAAGTCGTTTTTCTAAAATAAGAGTTTGTTGATTAATTCTTACTCATTAGAATATGATTGATAAATTTATGTTAAATAAAAATTGTACTAATAATTTTCCATTTATATAAATTGCAAATTTTGTAAAAATGTATTTCTTTACCTCAAATTTGTTATTTAAGAGATTTGATAATTTTTATTCTATCTATACTGTGTTGTGAGTGTGACTGTTAATATTAGCTAATATCAATAATATCTTAAGCATCATTGTTATTAAAACCTCCTAGAATTTGATCGATAACTGGTGGTATTTAAAAAATGGATTTCTTCAGTTTATTAACTAAAAATAAAGTTATATTATAATAAAGTATATTTTTTTGCCTTTATTTGAACCTTTTTTAAAGACTTTCATTTTTTAAATTAAACAATATTATTAACAGAAATAATATACATAGTTTTATATAATATATAATTATATTATATATATTTTTTTAATAACAAATAAAAATGTTTTGTATAGTTTAATTTTTTTTATTTTTGAATTTTTTTATTTTAATCTACACTTTATTTTAAATAAAAAAACACTATTCATACTTACATTATTGATACATATATATTGTTCAATTTTATTTTAAATACATAGATAATAATAATGTGATTATTAGTTCTCAAACATTATTCTATGCCAGAATACTCATTTCTAATTTATGTACCTACATAAGGTTAATATAAAAAAGTGAGTAAGTTGAAAACTGACTGCTATACGATATACATAAAAATTTTAAACTTTCTTACATTAATTTCATAATAAATTTTAAAGAAATCATAAAAGAGAAATAAATATAATAATAAATAGTAATTACTCACCCACAATTTCTCCAGGATTTTTTTTATTCCAAATTGGATTTTGATATTTCACCATCGCCTAGACCTAATTTTAATTCTTGAATAGTATATTCAAGATTTTCTATTTCTTTGTTTCTTTCTTCAATAATTTCTTTTGAATGCTTACGTACTTTTTCTATTTCAGTCTCCAATTCCATATACTGCTGTTCTAGCGTATATTTTTCTTGGATAGGTGGTAATCTACCATCCTTTCCAAATTTTTCTTCATATTCACCTACTTTTTCCATTAGTTCGGTGATTTTTTTTTCCATTTCGTAGTTTTCATCTTCGTAAATTAAACGATCTTTTTCAAATTTTTCTCTTTCATCGTTTAATTTATCCTGCCAATAGTGCGATGATTTTTTCGACTTTTTTAATTTTTTTAGGTCCATATTAATATTTTCCAATTTAGCTTTTAATTCCTCGTTTTCATCACGCAAGTTTTGGTTTTCCAGCTCTAAAAATTCGATCGTTTCCATTTGATCGCTAATTTTAACAGATTCCTTTGCGACATCCATATATTTTTTTTTGGCTAACATCACAATTTCATTGTTGAGTTTCATATTTTTCTTTACTAATTCTGAAATTGTATTGTTTTGCGAACTTATTTGTGATGTCAAATCACTAATTATTTCCGCATGCCTTTGTTCCAAAATTCGGATCTAAAAATAAAATAAAATTATTATAATAAACAAATAATAATTATTTATTTATATGAATTGTAATTATATTATTATTATTTGTTATTGGATACTATTTAAATTATATACAATATTAATTTGCAAGCACTAGCTATCTTGGCTATCGGCTTTTTTTTTTAATAGATTTTCTTATTTTTATATTTCAATTTTTAAATTACCAAAATTAATTTCATTAAAACAAGTTAAAATTATATTAAAATTATATTCTATTTTCTTATTGGTAATTATATTAAATTATGTGAATTGTATAATATATTACATATAAGAATGACAATAATATAAATTTCTTTGAAAATTAAATAAATCATCTCAATTAGAAGTAGTTATACTCTTATGAATGAATTCATATCACTATATATATATAACATATAACTTAAATAGATTTTGTAAAAGTATATAAATAAATTATTTTACATCTAAAAAAATATATATATAATAAAATCAATTTTATAACAAAATACGATTCAACTAAATAATAAATACAAACCACTTCGTTCAAGCAACATTTGTACTCCCAATCAATGTTTTATCACATAAATACGAGATATCTAGTCCTTGTTACTACAGAAGATGTTTAAAAAAAACATTCGGGCTTCTCATCATTTTATTGAAGACTAAATTTAGTCTCTTCTAAACAGAGTTACCATACGTCCATGGGTGGGACTCCCCCACGGCAACACCCGATATTCCCGCGTCCCACACGCGAACAAATTTTCCACACAAGTCTCTCTAAAACTAAAACACGACTTATAAAATTTCACATTATTATTATAGACAAAATTAATTTTACGTGTGAATTATTTAAAAATAAAAATTTTTAGGTGGTTTTTTGTTTTAAGGATGATTCTCATTCTGCATAATTTTTGCTAGACAATTTTTGTAAAATGCTTAAATTTCAGAATGCTTAGGTAATATTCAAAGGCTTTATGTACACTTGTTGTTTCACTGCTTGTTGTCTTTTCCTATTCTTTTCTATAAGGGTTTTAGCCTTATGACTACAGCATGGCGGAAATAGATTATTGTTGAAAAATTTAGAGGCCGAATTAATGATAAAACAAAATTTTGGAATGAATTGTCTTCAATTTCAAAACTATTTAAAAGAGGATGGTTCATTGCTTAAGAATATAAAATCAAAAGAAAAATACCATTGATATGAATTAATTTTAATTTTGTTTTACTTTTATTTTTTTTTAATTTCTTAACTCATAAAATATAATAATTTCATAAAATATAATAATGTTTGTTATGTTGAAATATTAAGTATTTAGTATGTTGTTGGATGAATTAAGTATTTTATGTTGAATTAATTTTATTTTTTTTTACTTATTGTTTAAATAATTTTATAATACTTAAAATTTTTGATCTCATTTTGTGTTTGTATTACTGTTTTATAAATTTATTGATTTTTCATTTTTTTTTTATAAAAATTTTAATATTTGTTATTATAATAATATAAAATTTAATATTTTTCAAATTAGCAATATGTAAATCTTAAAGATGGCATCTCTGCTTCTAAAATTCTTCCTACAATTGTTCAGCTCACCACAAGCTATATTGTAAATAATTTTCCTACAAAAATTTAAAAAAAAATTAAGCTTAAAATATTACAAATTAAATTAATAGTAAAAATAAGTATATAATTAAATGCATCAGATATTTTGATAGTTTGTTTAAAAGAAAAATTAAATTCAAACATTCAAAAACAAAAAAAAATACATTTCTAAAACTGTCATTTATTCTACATAAAAATTAATAATTATTGTTTATAAATATATGTATTCAAATATAAAAAGTAAATACATATCCATATCTGCTGACACAAAAAAGAAAAAAAAACCTCAATATGCAACATTCATACATATGTATACAAACTAACACCATAATATATTATATAATTATGTACACTTATTTGATATTCAATAAAAACAACATATTGTAAAATTTAATTTTAATTTTTTGAAATATATAATGATTAAAATATTATAATGTATTTTAAAAGACTTACATTAAAATTCATATCATCTTTTGAGCGGGATTGATTTGTAGATTTTTGTTTCCGTGTCCAAGCAAATAAATTCCTAAGCATTGACAATGCTCGACGTAATTTTGTTTTATTTTGTTTTGTTTTATTTTCTTCAGCCATTCTTCACTTTTATGTTATTTTCAATATTTTTATTAAATATTTTGTGTATCCAAAAAAATCCAAATTAATATATTTATATTTATTATTTTTTAAGTATTTTATGTTTATAGAATATGTATTTATATTTATTATTTTTTTTGTTTAAATTTGATTTTTCAAATTATATGTAATATTCTCTGCAAATTCATTGACAGAATGAAATCTGAAAACCTACTTATAACGAATTTTTGTTTTTCTAATATATATTTTTTCATAAAAATCAAACCAAAGCCTACTATGACGGATTTTTGTTTTTCTAATATATATTATTTATTTTTTTTTTGCTTACAACTTTATTTAATAATTTTTTTTTTCTAAATTTTATTACCACCACCATACATGGCTAACAAATACTCCAAGTTAGGTCGAATAAATGTTATGTGCAGAGATTTTTAAATATAGGGATCAGAGAATTCTTTACAAACCCTAGCAAAGGAATTGGATTTATTTATAATGCAGTTGAAGTGTAATTTAAACGTTAATTTATCGTCGAAGTACACTCCTAAATCTTTAATCGAATAAGTCTTAACAATGATTCAGCATTGAGTGAATAATTGTAAAAGATTGGTTCGGAACGACGTGTATAGCACATCAAAACACACTTTTTAATATTTAGTAGTAAATTATTATTGTCAGACCAAAGATAGAAATTGTTTAGATCAGTTTGGAGCAGGATTGACTCATTGAGTATTAGGATATTAGGATATTATATGAGTATTAGGATATAATATGTATTAGAAAAGGAGCGCAGTGATAATAAAAAGAATCGAACACAATTAATTCAAACGCTTTAGGAATTGAGGATAATTTGGCAATAGAACGGTAATTAATTACATCATCCTTAACATATTTTTTGTGGGTAGGTTTTCTAAACGATTTATTACAAAATAAAGAAAAGGTATTAGATTGAAAGGAAATATTGGATAAAATGGATAGTGGAGAAGCGAGTGAACTTGAACACTTTTTCAAGATAGATTCAGGAACATCCGACCTAGATCCGGACCTAGGCGTGTAGTATTATTAAGATTTGTTGAATATTTTTCTACAAGGCTTTCACTAATACGGCAATTTACGAAAGTTGTTTTTGGATAATTATCCAAATGATCACAGTGGCTGTAAAAACAGAAGTGAAATAGGAGGTTGCGAGGAAATCACCGAAAAATTCAGATATTCAGTACTTGCGGATGCAATAGAATGTTTCCTAATTATTTTTATTAACATTTTTACTAACATATTTTACTTAAATTAAAGTTGAACTCCTATATTTAAGTAGTACCACTGTACCAGGTAGCACATATGTATATATTATGCATACATACTTTTTTTCATTATTTTTTATTATTTTGCTTTTATCTTATCTTATATGTTACTACAATTTTTTTTTCTTTTTTAATACTGAATGCTATTATCTGCGTTTGTTACTGATTAATGTACGTGGCTCAAACATCATTTCAAAACTTAAAAACCGTTAATAACTTAATAACGTATTGTGTGAAACATATCGTGACACATACCGACATTTAAATTTACTTGAAAACATTGAACATTGAGATAACGCGCTTACCGATCCATCACTCGCTGCTTGTGCATATCAATTTCGTACATCATTTGCAATATAATATCGACATTTTTCCCATCACACCCACCACAGTTATGGGAAAAATATAAAGATGCTATGACCGATGACATTTTATATCAGGCACGTAATACACATGAAAATTTAGATTTACAATATACTCCGTATGTATAATCAAGCATTGATTTACATTGAAGATATATGTTTAATGATGGTAAATAAGGTTGCATTAATTGGGGATGCTATCACCTAATCGAACCATTGTAGACGCATGAAATCGTGAAATACAACAAAAAAACTACGATACTGATGTGTTGAATACATTTGTTCAACAAAATATTCCAAATATGAGTGAACAGCAAAAACGAGTGTACGACACTATTATTTAAATTATAATTCTAAAACTGGTGAAATCTATTTCCTTTTTGCATCAGGATGTACGAAAATACATACTTTATTTCCTTAATTTTGGCAAAAATACGGTGACACAGTAATAAAGCATTGGCAATAGCCTCCTCTGGAATTGCAGCTGCATTAGATGGTGGAAGAACGACACATCCGCAAATAACAGAAATTACAACATGCAATATTTCTAGATCATCTGGAAAGGCGAAGGTACTTCAGCAATGTGAGATTATTATTTGGGATGAATGTCCAATGGCACATAAAAAATCATTAGAGGCATTATATCGTGCAATGTAAGATTTACGACACAACTAAAAACATTTTGTAGGTGCTCTTATATTATTAGCAGGTGATTTCAGACAAACTTCACCTCCTATCCCCTGATCAAGCAGATCAGGGATGATTTAAACGCATTTATCAAATCAACACATTTAGGGAGATTTGTTAAAAAATTATCACTCAATGTAAACATGCGTATACAACTACAAAGTGATGCAGCTGCCTATTATTTGTCAGTTATTAGAGATTGTATATCATGCTTGAGTGAGCGCGCTATATTGTGGCAGCAAAAAATAAAGATGTTAATGAAATAAATATAGACATTCAAAACAGAATAAGTGGCCAAACAATTACATACAAGTCAACCGTTTTCGTTATGAATAATGATGAAGCTATGAATTAAATTATCTAATTGGATTTTGAAATGCACTTGATTTGCCAGGAACTCTACCACATATTTTGCAATCAAAAATTGGTATGCCCATAATTATTATATTACACAATTTAAATCAACCACTGTTTTAATAACTTTAAAAACCACTGTTTTATATTTTATATATCTATGGGTACAATCGATTTCAATTTCCCATATTTTATTGGAAATTTTTTGACAAAACAGTAGTTGTAGTCGTCAATCGGCATGTTAAATATTGTAAAAAACTTCAGTTGGAAAAACAAGTAAAAAAGTTTGTTCAAGTTAACTTACTGAAACAGTTTAAATTATCAGTAGGGCTACATCATATGTATGCAATACATTTTCATTGATTGATGCATGATTGATGATGGAATGTTCGATGGCAATTATGTATGTCATGGGCCATGGCAATGGCATAGCAAGCATGCATTATGCATAAAATGCAGTAATAGTAATGCCCCACAGAAATTTTTAAATTAACTGTACTGGAACGACTACTAAATAGGGGAAATTTTGTAGGACTACGTACGTACAGGGTACAGGGGTACAGGTACAATCAGGATATATAAAATATATATACAGGATATATAAAATATAGATTGGCACTTAAAATAAAAATTTTCAGCCACTTTGGGTCAGCTATTTTTGAAAAATCTTAGTTCAAATAATTTAGTTTCTACTGCAAATGATTCCCTTGAAAATGGAAACTTCGCACCAATGTAATATGAAAAGTTTTACGTTAAAAAAATATCAAAATTACAATAATTTTAATAATTGGATTATTTTTAACGTAAAATCTCAATTAATTTAAAATAATTCTTTTTAAATTTTCTTTTAAAAACATGTATATGTGTAAATTCATACAAAATTCACAATAATATATAATTAACAAATCAAAAAGTAAAGTTAAAACAAGATGTTTTGATACGTTTATATTTATTTTTTTGATAAGAGTTATATATAAACAAAATTAATTAAATTGATACATGAGCTGATACAGTTTGATGTTAAACTAAATAAAATTACCAAGAGTGGGAAAAAATTATTTTACTTTATCGAATACATTATATAATATTTTATAAAACTAAATTCACATAGATTCCCGTGAAATTTTATGTCTACATATAATATATTGATAATATTAAAAAATATTATATGATATGTATACAAATTTATATTATTTATAAGTAGGGTAGGTGAGTAATTTCGAACACCTCCATTTGTCGAACATTTTTAAAAACAAACGGCTGTAATTAGTGTACCTAGCAAAACTTTTAAATTTTTTTTTTTTTTATAATGTGTCTAAATTTCTCTTAAGAAAGCTTTTTTGAACAATATCAAAGCTTTTATGTAATACAAAAATATTCGTTGGTTTGTGGAAGCAAGTTCGAGCGTGTGGTTAAAATATCGAATCAGAAAAAAAAATTAGTGGCGGTTGGTTTACAAATTAGTGAATAAATAGAAGTAAGTGATCATAAATAAATAGAAGTAAGTGTTCAAGTAAAAAAATAATTTTAATTACATATTTTTGGGTGTTCAGAAAAGGGATGTAAATATTTCAAGTTTTTCTAATTTCGAACACTTGTGTTCGAATTTAGGAAATGATAAAAAAGCGATGTTCCTAAATTCGAAAGTGGTGTTTCGAAGGTGTTCGAATAAAAGACATTATAAACTCTTTAATAATCCTTTATTCAAAGAGTTAAGAATTGAATCTTTTTAAACTTAACTGAATAACTAAATAATTAAAAAGTTAAGGTAAGTTAAGGTGCAAATAACGGTTAAGGTAAAAAAATTTAATTTTACAGAAAAATGAAGCGGAAACGTTATCAACTATACAGTGAAGAATCTCTGACTGCTGCCTTACACAATATTAGGAGCAACTCTATTAGCTTGAGGCAAGCAAGTTAACAATTTGGTGTGCCAGTTCTCTTCTATCGATTTATCTACTATCTCTTCATGATAGAATTAGGTACAAAGTACCGGATGGTGTCCCAAAAATGGGTCCTAAGACCGTTCTCACCGAAATTGAAGAAAAAAAAACTAGCCGATTGGCTTATCGCTTTATCTAAATGTGGTTTTCCACAAAAATTAAATGAATTATTAGATGTGGCTCAAAAAATTATCAAAGAAGATAATTGAAAAACACCTTTCAAAAACCAAAGACCAGGGAAGAAATGGTATCAGAATTTTTTGAACCGTCACAAGGAGTTATCTCTGAAAACTGCGGAAACAATTACTAAGGCAAGAGCAGCTGTAACAGAAGGTAGCATTAGAAATTGGTTCCTTGATCTAGAGCATTTTTTGAAAGAGAACAACTATGAAGACATTTCGAAAGATCCTACCCAAATATTCAATGGAGACGAAACATCTTTCAGTTTCGCTCCTCAAACAGGATCAGTCATTGCGCCTAGGGGATATCGTAATGTCTTTCAAGTTAAATTCTCAAACGAAAAAGAAAATTTGACAGTTCTTTTGGTGTTTGCTGCTGACGGAAGAATTTTACCTTCACTTGTAGTGTTTCCTTATTTGCGACCACCGAAAAAAGTTATAGACACAATGACAAATGATTGGGTAGTCGAACGCTCTGAGACTGGTTGGATGAGATCAGAGCCGTTTTACGAATACGTTGCCAACGATTATAATGATTAGCTCAACACAAACAACATTTAAAACCCTGTCTTACTATTAGTAGATGGTCATAAATCTCATCCGTCCATGGAAGTTAGCAAATTTTGCTCAGAAAATGATATAATACTATACGCGCTTCCTCCTAACACCACTCACATAATGTAACCAGCCGATTTAGGCGCGTTCAAGGGTATAAAGAGCTTTTTTAAAAACTTTACTTTTCCAATTCCAGAATTTACATATTAAATTTTGCTAGATAAATATCCTCCAAACTCCTATTCAAGAACTACTGATGACGAAGGACCTACTTTTATAAGACGTTCCTAGTTTTTGAGAAATAGTTACGCGTATAACATGCAGAATATCTCATCGATCCTAACCTTGGTCTTAGATAGTAATAATGTTCAAATATATTCATTATTGACTTTGATTGAAATGTTCCGTTACCTAAAACAGAAAAACAAATTAATTAGAATTACAAAAATTTATAAAATAACCTTGTTTTTAAAGGTAAACTTACAACTGAGACACAATACTGTTTCGACAGGATACAATTGACGAAAACGATCCGTATCAGCATCCGTATCAGTTATTGAATCGTCCACGATTTTCAGCGTATTATTTTTATTCGAATCCATTGAAATAAATAAAATTTTTAAGCTATATAAATTAATGTTTTCAACAGAAACAATAAAAAAGAAATGTTACTACAACAAGATGTTAATGTAAAGTAAAATGTAAATATATAAAAAAAAATCATAAACATAAACAATCTTACGCTACCAACGCTTTTGAAATTAAATGAAAAAGAAAAACCCGTCTGCAGTCACCACCATAGATATATAGTTCGAGTACTTGACAATTGAATTGTTCTGAAATTTCAAGCTATACATACCAGCTTGAGTTGCTGTCAGCTTGAAAATAGCTTGAGTTTGGTATATGTATTTTTGGTGCCATAAATTTTTTTGTAAAATTTTCTATAAATTTAAAGAAATAAATGAAAAGGTTCAATACGCACTCCCAACCACTTCTGACAAGAGCAAGAACAATTTTTGAAAAATATGATATACCTTTCCAAAATAATATTGAGACCCAAAAATTCTCAAGTAGCCCTCCTTGGCTTGTTCCGGACCCAAATATAGATTTCGAGTTGGTAAATTATAGAAAAGATAGTACAAACCAAATTCAGTTTCGAGAATTATTCATAGAAAAAACAAAGACAAGATACTGTGAATATGAACATATATTTACTGATGGGTCTTTCAGAGATCGCATCGATGCGCATTCAAACACAAACAAGAAGAACACAAATTTCATCTTCAAAGGCATACCACTATATTTACGGCTGAACTATACGCAATATTTAAAGCATTCGAGTATATTATAAAAAGGGACGAAAAAAACTTTTTAATTTGTACTGACTCCTTGAGTTCTTTAAAAGCTATTTTCAAACTATATCCAGTACATCCTTTAATACAAAAAATACAAGCAATGATAAATAAAAATCAAAAAAATATACAATTTATGTGGATTCCAAGTCATATCGGCATCCATGATAACGAGATAGTTGACAGTCTAGCAAAAAGCTCTGTAAACCAACCATACGATAACCATCACCTTTTACATTATAAAGATCTTAAAAATATAATAAATAAGAAAATATATCAAAGTGTAGAACAAGAATGGATAGAAACGGACGATAGTAACAAACTAAAAAATATCAAGCCAAATACGAGATCTAGGAAAAATCTCAATTTACTTAACAGAAGAGAGTCGACCGTGATTACTAGAATAAGAATAGGGCACACTAATTTAACACACAAATTTATATTTGATAATACAACACCACCAAATTGTGCTTGTGGAGCAAATCT
Organism: Argyra leucocephala; assembly: GCA_963942445.1. NCBI lineage: Eukaryota > Metazoa > Arthropoda > Insecta > Diptera > Dolichopodidae > Argyra > Argyra leucocephala. The sequence continues at coordinate 65,794,353 of OZ012679.1, forward strand.
TACTATGAAGCATCTGTTCGAAACTTGTATTAGATATTCAAGAGATAGAGATAGATATTTAAAAAGTAATAGTCTACATATTTTAAAGACTGATGATGAAACCAATTATAGAAAAATAATAAATTTCCTAAAAGCTATTGAACTATACAAAACAATTTAAAACAAAAGATTAAATAAAATCAATAAAATATGTTAAATAAAAAATATTAAATGTTAAAAAAAAAAAAAAAACGGAATAAAATAGAAAATATTTAGTTATAATAACTTCATATAATTAATATATGTATAAGAAAAATTTAACTATTGAATTATTTTATATAGAAACCAAACCAAAAAAAAAAATTAAAAATGTATTATATGAATAATAGAATATGTAATTCGAAAATAATAAAAAAAAAAAAAATTAAAAAAATAATGTAAAGACCTGGCCTGAAAAAACCTATATTATGTTCAAAGGCTACTTAAATAAAGTTATAAAAAAAAAGATATAAACAAATATAAAAATTTGTTTTCTTTTAAACCTTCTATTGTGTAAATTTACTCTAAATATTAAAAAAACTTCGTAAATTTTTGTCCCAAGCTGCGCATTCGATTAAAATTTTCAATTCAAGTAAGTAAATTTTTTGATTGATTTTAGTGAAGCTGATTTCAAGAAACTGTAGCGAATACATTATGTTGAAGCGTACTTGAAGCTTGAAGTCATCATGTATCATATATTCGTCTAATGGACGACCCAAATTTAACTTCATCCTTCAATTCTCTTGGATATTGACTTATAGTTGAAACACTTTCTCTGTTTTAATGATACTTTGAAGGTGTATGCTCAACAGGAATAAAAAAAACTGCTTCCTCCTCTTAAACAATTCCAATGTGAAACTGTGGAAATCCTGAAATGGCACAAAAACGGTTAAGAAAATTCGTTGTTTATAGTTCGAAGTTCAAGATTTTGGAATCATATTCGTTTGTGTTTTCAAATCCAACATTCAATTTGCAGAAGTTTAAGGAAAATATTTATACCTTAATATAATTTTATCCTATACTATACTATCCTAACCAAGCGGTACGCAAATGCTAAAGGTATATTATAACTAAATATTCTAACATTGATTTAAAAATGGCTGATTAAACTTTTTTACGATTTTACTGATATATGTGGTTCTACACCTGTTCGGTGGTACATGCACCAATGTGATAGTGTTTGAATTATTTCTGCGCATTCAAAACAACCGGATATAGTAAATGGCTTATATGACGATTATTGTGCTGCATAATAAATTAAATTATACAAATAGTTCAACAAATTTGTTTTTAAGATAATAATTTTGGCTACAAAATCGGGAAAAATATATATAAATCAAAACACGGAAAATAAAAAATCCGAAAAACAAAATTCGGAATTTCAAAATCCGAGATGTACAAAATTATTTTCCGGATTTTGAAATTCTGGAAATTGCTTTTTCGGTTTTTGTCCTTTTGGATTTTGTATTTTACGTGTTTTGATTTTTTGGATTTTGTAATTCCGGATTATGTACCAACCAAATAATTATTTTTTTAAATTAAAACAAACGAAATAAAATAAGGATTTAAAAATAAACTTTAGAATCGCAGCTTGATATAATGTTTTCATAGCAAGTTATGATTGTAATTACGAAAAAAGCAAATTAGCCGAAATTCTAGGAAGTCTTGAGATGAGATTAAGAGTTTTGGTAAAAAGTTCGACTAATTTGCTGTTTCCGTAATTACAATCATAACTGCGATTCTAAAGTTTATTTTTGTAGTTTTAGTACGCTTAAATTGAAGGCAAATATTTCTAAAAAAAAAAATTTTTTTTCCTTATTTTATTTTCGACTTTTTAGTGAAAATATTTTTTTAATGAAAAATAATATATTTTCAAAGAACAACACATATAATCAAATGGCACTAAAATTCACTCTAACGCTTTGGTTATTTCTAATTTGGTTATTATTGCTCATACTTCAAATGTGTAATTATATTTTATATTACTGTAACAAAGTTTATAAAAATATGTATATTTAACAACATTTTATAAATATTTAATTGTTTAAATATTAAATTTAATTTTTCAAAATATAATTAATAATTAAATCACCAATAAAAAATTACGCACTTTATAAAAAGAAATCCTGTCAAATAAAAAAAATATTTGACGTAAAATCGTAGATTAAATCTGAGAAAAAGTCTGAAATGTAAATACTCATCCGACTTTATCTACGATAAAATTCGATTTTGTCCGACGTGTAAACGCTGCCTAAGCATAAATTGGCATATAAAAGTATAATATATACATGCATAACTCGAATTTAAACTTTTTTTACATTCAAGAAGAGTAATTTCTAACTGAGTGATAGATAACTGATAGGTTAAAATTTTGTTTTTTTCCATAAATAATGTTTGCATTTTATTTTCAATTAAACTAAGCCATATGATTATGTATGTAAAAAATGCAAGCCCTATATGACACATGTACGTACATTTACATATACTTAGTGAGAGAAAGAGAAATAATAAAAGAAAGAGATTAATAAAAGAAACCAAATTAAAAACACAAAAAAAATATAATGAAAATGATGATTGAAAATAATTGAAATTGAATAATAATAGAAAATGATTGAAATATAATGATTTGTATTGCACACATTTATTTTGTATTCCTTTTTTGTTTTTTTTTTTTGCTTCTTTACACCATAGAAATGTCAATAAATATAGTGAATTTAAAGAGAAACCAAATTTTAACTTTATCAAATATCCATATTCCATTAGTAGTACACACACATATGTAAATTTCACCTTAGTTGAATGCAAAGAATATCTATAATCTATATTAACAAGAATACGCACTCCCATTTTACGACAACCTATTTTTTAAGAAATATCAAACCGAGCAAAATATCGTTAGTTAAAAGAGATAAAATTTACATTTACTTATCGTATACCAAATTTATTATGAGAGAGAAAAGGTACAAAACAGATGTTTGACTTTTCCTTTATACTGTAAAATTATTTTGCGTTTTCATTATTCTCCTTTGGATTTGTTTACGTTCCCTCCCATTATTTATATGAGGCAGGCTGGCAAAAAATGTTAGTTCTAATTTAGTTTGTTCCCTTATACGAGGATTAATTCTGATCTTTTATTATTTTAATATTTTCGTTTTAAACATTATTATTTTCGTATATAACTATTAAAAATATTAAATTATAATTACATTACAATAATATAAAATATTATTAATATTTTTGTCAGTAATAATTTGGAGTTAGAAACATTATTATTTTTTATTAATTATATTAGTAAACCTAAATATTTATTATATTGGTATACGATTATAAAATAATACTGAGGACAACATCTATTTACCAATCACAGAATTTAAAGAATATGATAACGCTGTTTTAGCTAGGTCTCCTAAAAATCTTATGCATAGTTGATACAATTTAGAAAATAATATTGTTAAATATTTCAACAAAATTTTTGTCGAACATTTTTTTCAAAATTATAAACTTTATTTATTTAATTTCAGCCAACTTTTTTTGTTACTCTCTTTTGTTTACTATATTTTTTCTTTTTCTTACACGTAAAATTCTTATTTTCGTCAATTTCCGACAATGTTTATCAAATTTGCATATGAATTTGTGTGCAAACAAATGAATACATACATGAGCTCATACTCTTTTTATGGATATACTTTGGTTAAATGGTTATTGAAATGGGTATTTTGTTGAATTGAAGCAAATTGAAACAAACATATAAAGTCCAAGGCAAGTTAATTAAGGCAAATATAATAAAAGAAACCAAATTAAAAATACAAAAAAAATATAATGAAAATGATGATTGAAAATAATTGAAATTGAATAATAATAGAAAATGATTGAAATATAATGATAATGATTTGTATTGCACACATTTATTTTGTATTACTTTTTTGTTTTTGTTTTTTTGCTTCTTTACACCATAGAAATGTCAATAAATATAGTGAATTTAAAGAGAAACCAAATTTTAACTTTATCAAATATCGATATTTCATTATTAGTACACACACATATGTAAATTTCCCCTTAGTTGAATGCAAAGAATATCTACAATCTATATTAACAAGAATACGCACTCCCATTTTACGACAATCTAATTTTTAAGAAATATCAAACCGAGCAAAATATCATTAGTTAAAAGAGGTAAAATTTACATTTACTTATCGTATACCAAATTTATTATGAGAGAGAAAAGGTACAAAATAGATGTTTGCTGTTTGCTTTATACTCTAAAATAATTTTGCGTTCTTATTATTCTCCTTTGGATTTGTTTCCGTTCCCTCCCATTATTTATGTGAGGCAGGGTGGGAAAAAATGTTAGTTCTAATTTAGTTTGTTCCCTTATACGATGATTAATTCCGATCTTTTATTATTTCAATATTTGCATTTTAAACATTATTATTTTCTTATATACCTATAAAAAATATTAAATTATAATTACATTACAATAATATAAAATATTATTAATATTTTTGTCAGTAATAATTTGCAGTAATAATTACAAACATTATTATTTTTTATTAATTATATTAGTAAACCTAAATATTGTGGGGTGGTATAAGTAAGTGGTACGTGGGCCAAAAAATTTAATTTATATATTTTTTTTTTATATATATATATTTTTTTTTTTTTTTCGGTACTTTTTGTTAAGTTTAATTTATTTTCCTTTTCTCTTTGTAAATTGTTCGTTATTATGTTTAAGATAGATTTTTGTAACATTCGCGGTCTATCAACAAATTTCCATTCCGTCGAAAGCCATCTACGGCTCCAAAATCCAGCAATTTTACCACTAAGTGAAACACAAGTTGTGAATAATGATATTAACTTTAATATCAATAATTATTCGCTTGTGACACTTTTTATACCCCATAGAGGGATTGCTTTGTATATACGAAATGATGTAGCTTATAAGACTCTTCAAAATTTTGAGTGCTCCAATCCAATTTATCAATATAATTGGATGAAAATACACGCCGATAAGCACATCATTCACTTCTGTTTTATTTACAGATCGCCTCAAGCGAATCAGCTAGAAACTGATATGCTTATAGAAAGACTATCCAACCAGATAAACTCAATTCTGGAAACCAATCCCGAGTCTGAGATTATTCTGGCGGGAGACTTCAATATTCATAACAGAGACTGGCTTAATTTTTCTAGTCACAACAGTCCCGAAGGCAAACAAGTTGAACTTTTTTCCAATTTTTTCAACCTTTCTCAACTTGTCAAAACCCCTACGAGGATACCAGACCGACGCGACCAGAACGGACACCTCCTGGATTTATTCCTAACTACCCATCCAGAGAAATATTCAATCTCTGTTAACTCTCCGCTAGGTGGTTCCGACCACTGTCTTGTAAGCACAAGCTTCGAAGTAGGCACAACAACCAGTTCTTCTAATTCTCCCAAAAGACTAGTTTGGCATTATCACCAAGCTGACTGGGAAGGCTTCAACAACTTTTTAAATGCATCGAACTGGTCGTTGTGTTTCCAATATAAAAATGTCGACTTTGCTGCAGAGGTGATTACCAAGAGGATTCTATTAGGAATGAAAACTTTCATTCCAAATAGCCTTAGAAGTATAAAACGAAATCCCTCAGGTTGGTTCAACGACCTCTGCAGCAAAGCTCTGAAATCCAAAGAAGAAGCTTACAAAAAATACAAGAACAATAAAACAGTCAATACGTATGAGAGTTATAAAGTGGTTAGGAATAAATGTAAAAAAATTATCAATCAGCAAAAATTCCTGCATAACCAAAGATTGAGACGAGAAATCTTTGATCTCCCCAACAACAGCAGGTCTTTCTGGACATTTGCTAAAAATGTTAGGCAAAATTTTTGCAAGTCTTCGTTTCCACCTATGATTGATAAAAATATTACTATTATATCAGATTCTGTTGGAAAGGCTAATCTCTTCGCAAAATTATTTGCAGCTAATTCCACACTCCCTCCTACAGCCCAAAATCCTTCATCAATCCCTGTTCTAAATTATTCCTTCGGAAGGATCTACTTTAGAACAAGAGCTGTAGCAAAAGTCTTGAAGAATCTCGATATAAAAAAATCTACCGGTCCTGATGGTATACCTGCAATTGTGCTGCGACACATTGCCTTCGCTATTTCTAAACCTCTGCGCAACTTATTCCATTTGTTCTTTTCGTCAGGAACTTACCCCTCCTATTGGAAAGTTTCCCAAGTTTATCCTATTCCTAAAAAAGGTGACAAAAGCAATCCTTCAAACTATAGGCCCATAGCTATTACTTCCATTATTTCAAAAACGATGGAAATCTTAATTAATCATAAGCTGAAGAAATATCTTGACAGTAGAGGTATAATTCATGATAGCCAATACGGCTTTCGAGCCCAACGTTCCACCGGTGATCTCATGACATGCCTCTGCGAGAAGCTCAACACCAGCCTGCATCAATCTGGTGAAGCTACTGTTGTAGCTCTGGATATATCTAAGGCTTTTGATCGAGTTTGGCATTCTGCTCTTATAGCAAAATGCAACGCTATAGGCCTTGGTTCAACCTTTTCTAAATGGATTGAAAGTTTTCTTTTAAATCGATCTATCATAGTTTCAGTTGACGGTTCTTTTTCCGACCAACTTCAAATCAATGCTGGTGTTCCACAAGGCTCTGTCCTTTCCCGCACCCTATTTCTCATTTTCATTAATGACCTTCTCAAATTAACTTTCAATCCAATCCATAGTTTTGCTGATGACAGCACTCTAGTAGCATCATATGATTTTCTAAAACAAACTAATGCTACAGCTTCCGCAGTCACCTCCAAAAGAACAATGATGGCCGGCGCGCTCAATCACGACCTTGCCAAAATTGTCGACTGGGGTAAAGCTAACAGAGTCGAGTTTAACACTTCAAAAACTCAAAGCTGTTTTGTTAGTAACAAGCTAACAACATTCGAACCAATTCTCCGGCTTCAAAATGAAGGTATCCAGCGACTCAAAGATCTGAACATTCTCGGAATGCGAGTGAATCAAAATATGCACTGGAATGAGCATATTTTCGATATTGCGAAAAGCGCTGCAAAATGTTTAGGATTTTTGAGCCGCTGCAAAACTTATTTTTCATCTCGAGACCTTTTAAAAATCTATAAAGCATATATACGACCCAAGCTCGAGTATAACTCACATTTATGGGCAGGTGCACCAAAAACCGCTTTAAATTTTTTGGACAAAGTTCAAAACCGCGCCATTCGTCTTATAGGCGACATAAATGTGACCTCATCCCTTATACCACTTGGTCATCGTCATATTGTTGGAGCACTTTCTCTATTTTATAGATATCTGCTTGGTGTTGGCACTTGTTCCGAGGAATTAAAATCACTTCTTCCTCCTCTTAAGCAATTCAATCGCACAACACGAGAGGCATCAAGTGCCCACCCTTTCACAGTGGAAATTCCGAGATGGTTTAAGTCCGGCTATGGAAATTCTTTTATAGTAAGAACATCCCGATTGTGGAACCGCGTCCCAATCGAAGCATTCCCAATGAGAGAAGGATTTTTTATTTATGACTTACAGAGGTTTAAGACGAATATTAACAACATTGTTCGCTCTTTCCCACAAAACTTTTCTTCTTCCTTTTTCTTTCCTTTCCTCTAACTATCCTTTCCTTTTTCAAATAGTCAACGGTACGCAAGTACTTAAAGGTTCAAAACCTAAGTTTTGGCTATAATATAAAAAAAAAAAAAAAAAATTTATTATATTGGTATACGATTATAAAATAATACTGAGGACAACATCTATTTACAAATCACAGAATTTAAAGAATATGACAACGCTGTTTTAGTTAGGTCTCCTAAAAGTCTTATGCATAGTTGATACAATTTAGAAAATAATATTGTTAAATATTTCAACGAAATTTTTGTCGAAATTTTTTTTAAAATTATAAACTTTATTTATTTAATTTCAGCCAACTTTTTTGTTACTCTCTTTTGTTTACTATATTTTTTCTTTTTCTTACACGTAAAATTCTTATTATCGTCTATTTCTGACAATGTTTATCAAATTTGCATATGAATTTGTGTGCAAACAAATGAATACATACATGAGTTCATACTCTTTTTATGGATATACTTTGGTTAAATGGTTATTGAAATGGGTATTTTGTTGAATTGAAGCAAATTGAAACAAACATATAAAGTCCAAGGCAAGTTAATCAAGGCAAATATAATAAACGCAAACGAAAACAAACGAAATGTAACAAACGATATGTAAATAAAAGCTATAAATTTTTATCTTTTTCATATTTTTCAAATTGTGTTGTATTTGAGATGAAAAATTTCCCAATCCAATTTCCATGCAAAGCTTTTTGAATTGTTTCTTGTTTCTTTTCTATAAAAAAAAATATATATATATATATTAATCAAACGATATCAAAATAAAAAAAATAAAACTAAAACTGTCTGAGATAAAGATTAAAGGGGTGGTTTTAAGACGACATTTAAACATTTTAAGTTATATTTGGAATACGAAAAAAAAAATAATTTTCTAAGTCGTTTTTCTAAAATAAGAGTTTGTTGATTAATTCTTACTCATTAGAATATGATTGATAAATTTATGTTAAATAAAAATTGTACTAATAATTTTCCATTTATATAAATTGCAAATTTTGTAAAAATGTATTTCTTTACCTCAAATTTGTTATTTAAGAGATTTGATAATTTTTATTCTATCTATACTGTGTTGTGAGTGTGACTGTTAATATTAGCTAATATCAATAATATCTTAAGCACCATTGTTATTAAAACCTCCTAGAATTTGATCGATAACTGGTGGTATTTAAAAAATGGATTTCTTCAGTTTATTAACTAAAAATAAAGTTATATTATAATAAAGTATATTTTTTTGCCTTTATTTGAACCTTTTTTAAAGACTTTCATTTTTTAAATTAAACAATATTATATACAACAGAAATAATATACATAGTTTTATATAATATATAATTATATTATATATATTTTTTTAATAACAAATAAAAATGTTTTGTATAGTTTAATTTTTTTTATTTTTGAATTTTTTTATTTTAATCTACACTTTATTTTAAATAAAAAAACACTATTCATACAAACATTATTGATACATATATATTGTTCAATTTTATTTTAAATACATAGATAATAATAATGTGATTATTAGTTCTCAAACATTATTCTATGCCAGAATACTCATTTCTAATTTATGTACCTACATAAGGTTAATATAAAAAAGTGAGTAAGTTGAAAACTGACTGCTATACGATATACATAAAAATTTTAAACTTTCTTACATTAATTTCATAATAAATTTTAAAGAAATCATAAAAGAGAAATAAATATAATAATACATAGTAATTACTCACCCACAATTTCTCCAGGATTTTTTTTATTCCAAATTGGATTTTGATATTTCACCATCGCCTAGACCTAATTTTAATTCTTGAATAGTATATTCAAGATTTTCTATTTCTTTGTTTCTTTCTTCAGTAATTTCTTTTGAATGCTTACGTACTTTTTCTATTTCAGTCTCCAATTCCATATACTGCTGTTCTAGCGTATATTTTTCTTGGATAGGTGGTAATCTACCATCCTTTCCAAATTTTTCTTCATATTCACCTACTTTTTCCATTAGTTCGGTGATTTTTTTTTCCATTTCGTAGTTTTCATCTTCGTAAATTAAACGATCTTTTTCAAATTTTTCTCTTTCATCGTTTAATTTATCCTGCCAATAGTGCGATGATTTTTTCGACTTTTTTAATTTTTTTAGGTCCATATTAATATTTTCCAATTTAGCTTTTAATTCCTCGTTTTCATCACGCAAGTTTTGGTTTTCCAGCTCTAAAAATTCGATCGTTTCCATTTGATCGCTAATTTTAACAGATTCCTTTGCGACATCCATATATTTTTTTTTGGCTAATATCACAATTTCATTGTTGAGTTTCATATTTTTCTTTACTAATTCTGAAATTGTATTGTTTTGCGAACTTATTTGTGATGTCAAATCACTAATTATTTCCGCATGCCTTTGTTCCAAAATTCGGATCTAAAAATAAAATAAAATTATTATAATAAACAAATAATAATTATTTATTTATATGAATTGTAATTATATTATTATTATTTGTTATTGGATACTATTTAAATTATATACAATATTAATTTGCAAGCACTAGCTATCTTGGCTATCGTCTTTTTTTTTTAATAGATTTTGTTATTTTTATATTTCAATTTATAAATTACCAAAATTAATTTCATTAAAACAAGTTAAAATTATATTAAAATTATATTCTATTTTCTTATTGGTAATTATATTAAATTATGTGAATTGTATAATATATTACATATAAGAATGACAATAATATAAATTTCTTTGAAAATTAAATAAATCATCTCAATTAGAAGTAGTTATACTCTTATGAATGAATTCATATCACTATATATATATAACATATAACTTAAATAGATTTTGTAAAAGTATATAAATAAATTATTTTACATCTAAAAAAATATATATATAATAAAATCAATTTTATAACAAAATACGATTCAACTAAATAATAAATACAAACCACTTCGTTCAAGCAACATTTGTACTCCCAATCAATGTTTTATAACATAAATACGAGATATCTAGTCTTTATATTAATAATTTTTTTTTGTTACTACAGAAGATGTTTAAAAAAAACATTCGGGCTTCTCATCATTTTATTGAAGACTAAATTTAGTCTCTTCTAAACAGAGTTACCATACGTCCATGGGTGGGACTCCCCCACGGCAACACCCGATATTCCCGCGTCCCACAAGCGAACAAATTTTCCCACAAGTCTCTCTAAAACTAAAACACGACTTATAAAATTTCACATTATTATTATAGACAAAATTAATTTTACGTCTGAATTATTTAAAAATAAAAATTCTTAGGTGGTTTTTTGTTTTAAGGATGATTCTCATTCTGCATAATTTTTGCTAGACAATTTTTGTAAAATGCTTAAATTTAAGAATGCTTAGGTAATATTCAAAGGCTATATGTACAGTTGTTGTTTCAATGCTTGTTGTCTTTTCCTATTCTTTTCTATAAGGGTTTTAGCCTTATGACTACAGCATGGCGGAAATAGATTATTGTTGAAAAATTTAGAGGCCAAATTAATGATAAAACAAAATTTTGGAATGAATTGTCTTCAATTTCAAAACTATTTAAAAGAGGATGGTTCATTGCTTAAGAATATAAAATCAAAAGAAAAATACCATTGATATGAATTAATTTTAATTTGGTTTCACTTTTATTTTTTTTTAATTTCTTAACTCATAAAATATAATAATTTCATAAAATATAATAATGTTTGTTATGTTGAAATATTAAGTATTTAGTATGTTGTTGGATGAATTAAGTATTTTATATTGAATTAATTTTATTTTTTTTTACTTATTGTTTAAATAATTTTATAATACTTAAAATTTTTGTGTTTGTATTACTGTTTTATAAATTTATTGATTTTTCATTTTTTTTTTATAAAAATTTTAATATTTGTTATTATAATAATATAAAATTTAATATTTTTCAAATTAGCAATATGTAAATCTTAAAGATGGCATCCCTGCTTCTAAAATTCTTCCTACAATTGTTCAGCTCACCACAAGCTATATTGTAAATAATTTTCCTACAAAAATTTAAAAAAAAATTAAGCTTAAAATATTACAAATTAAATTAATAGTAAAAATAAGTATATAATTAAATGCATCAGATATTTTGATAGTTTGTTTAAAAGAAAAATTAAATTCAAACATTCAAAAACAAAAATAAATACATTTCTAAAACTGTCATTTATTCTACATAAAAATTAATAATTATTGTTTATAAATATATGTATTCAAATATAAAAAGTAAATACATATCCATATCTGCTGACACAAAAAAGAAAAAAAAACTTCAATATGCAACATTCATACATATGTATACAAACTAACACCATAATATATTATATAATTATGTACACTTATTTGATATTCAATAAAAACAACATATTGTAAAATTTAATTTTAAATTTTTGAAATATATAATGATTAAAATATTATAATGTATTTTAAAAGACTTACATTAAAATTCATATCATCTTTTGAGCGGGATTGATTTGTAGATTTTTGTTTCCGTGTCCAAGCAAATAAATTCCTAAGCATTGACAATGCTCGACGTAATTTTGTTTTATTTTGTTTTGTTTTATTTTCTTCAGCCATTCTTCACTTTATTTATGTTATTTTCAATATTTTTATTTTTACTTACAACTTTATTTAATAATTTTTTTTTTTTAAATTTTATTACCACCACCATACATGGCTAACAAATACTCGAAGTTAGGTCGAAAAAATGTTATGTGCAGAGATTTTTAAATATAAGGATCAGAGAATTCTTTACAAACCCTATCACAGAAATTGGATTTATTTATAATTGAAGTGTAATTTAAACGTTAATTTAACGTTAATAATATGCCCCGCTGTTCACCTTAACGACATGGAATTGACTCACCAAGACTCGGTTAAGTACTTAGGTATGCACTTGGATAGACGCCTCACTTGGAAAAGTCACATCATCAGCAAAAATAAACAACTACGATTAAAATTCAACCAATTAATTTGGCTAATAGGTCGTTTCTCCAATTTATCCATAGAATGTAAAGTTGCAGTGTACAAAGCTATCATCAATCTGGAGCTACGGGTTGGAACTATGGGGAACAACTAGTAACTCCAACATCGAAATAATAGAACGCTTCCAGTCCAAAGTATTAAGGTCTATAGTTAACGCGCCTTGGTATGTCCGAAATGACACAATTAGATCAGATTTAAATATCCCATCTGTAAAGAAATTCATTAAAAAGAAAGCTGAAAAATACTATGTTCGACTGGAAAACCATCCAAATTTACTTGCTCCTCAACTCATCAATAATGAACGAACAAGCGAGCGCAGATTAAGACGCTTCAGACCGCTGGATTTATCTACTAGATTCACTTTACCTGAGACTCCATAAATATAAATTTGAATATTAAGTCAAGAATCAATGGATTTTTGACTTAGATTACATGTCAGTTACATCACGTCAATTTTAATTCCAACATTATACTCAATATCTTTTATATTTTATGTAGATAGTTGTATAGAATAAAGACAAAAAAAAAAAAAAAAAAAAAATTTATCGTCGAAGTACACTCCTAAATCTTTAATCGAATAAGTCTTAACAATGATTCAGCATTGAGTGAATAATTGTAAAAGATTGGTTCGGAACGACGTGTATAGCACATCAAAACACACATTTTAATATTTAGTAGTAAATTATTATTGTCAGACCAAAGATAGAAATTGTTTAGATCAGTTTGGAGCAGGATTGACTCATTGAGTATTAGGATATTAGGATATTATATGAGTATTAGGATATAATATGTATTAGAAAAGGAGCGCAGTGATAATAAAAAGAATCGAACACAATTAATTCAAACGCTTTAGGAATTGAGTAAATTTGGCAATAGAACGGTAATTAATTACATCATCTTTAACATATTTTTTGTGGGTAGGTTTTTTAAACGATTTATTACAAAATAAAGAAAAGGTATTAGATTGAAAGGAAATATTGGATAAATTGGATAGTGGAGAAGCGAGTGAACTTGAACACTTTTTTAAGATAGATTCAGGAACATCCGACCTAGATCCGGACCTAGGCGTGTAGTATTATTAAGATTTGTTGAATATTTTTCTACAAGGCTTTCACTAATACGGCAATTTACGAAAGTTGTTTTTGGATAATTATCCAAATGATCACAGTGGTTGTAAAAACAGAAGTGGAATAGGAGGTTGCGAGGAAATCACCGAAAAATTCAGATATTCAGTACTTGCGGATGCAATAGAATGTTTCCTAATTATTTTTATTAACATTTTTACTAACATATTTTACTTAAATTAAAGTTCAACTCCTATATTTAAGTAGTACCACTGTACCAGGTAGCACATATGTATATATTATGCATACATACTTTTTTCATTATTTTTTATTATTTTGCTTTTATCTTATCTTATATGTTACTACAATTTTTTTTCTTTTTTAATACTGAATGCTATTATCTGCGTTTGTTACTGATTAATGTACGTGGCTCAAACATCATTTCAAAACTTAAAAACCGTTAATAACTTAATAACGTATTGTGTGAAACATATCGTGACACATACCGACATTTAAATTTACTTGAAAACATTGAACATTGAGATAACGCGCTTACCGATCCATCACTCGCTGCTTGTGCATATCAATTTCGTACATCATTTGCAATATAATATCAACACTTTTCCCATCACACCCACCACAGTTATGGGAAAAATATAAAGATGCTATGACCGATGACATTTTATATCAGGCACGTAATACACATGAAAATTTAGATTTACAATATACTCCGTATGTATAATCAAGCATTGATTTACATTGAAGATATATGTTTAATGATGGTAAATAAGGTTGCATTAATTGGGGATGCTATCACCTAATCGAACCATTGTAGACGCATGAAATCGTGAAATACAACAAAAAAACTACGATACTGACGTGTTGAATACATTTGTTCAACAAAATATTCCAAATATGAGTGAACAGCAAAAACGAGTGTACGACACTATTATTTAAATTATAATTCTAAAACTGGTGAAATCTATTTCCTTTTTGCATCAGGATGTACGAAAATACATACTTTATTTCCTTAATTTTGGCAAAAATACGGTGACACAGTAATAAAGCATTGGCAATAGCCTCCTCTGGAATTGCAGCTGCATTAGATGGTGGAAGAACGACACATCCGCAAATAACAGAAATTACAACATGCAATATTTCTAGATCATCTGGAAAGGCGAAGGTACTTCAGCAATGCGAGATTATTATTTGGGATGAATGTCCAATGTCACGTAAAAAATCATTAGAGGCATTATATCGTGCAATGTAAGATTTACGACACAACTAAAAACATTTTGTAGGTGCTCTTATATTATTAGCAGGTGATTTCAGACAAACTTCACCTCCTATCCCCTCATCAAGGGGATCAGGGATGATTTAAACGCATTTATCAAATCAACACATTTAGGGAGATTTGTTAAAAAATTATCACTCAATGTAAACATGCGTATACAACTACAAAGTGATGCAGCTGCCTATTATTTGTCAGTTATTACAGATTGTATATCATGCTTGAGTGAGCGCGCTATATTGTGGCAGCAAAAAATAAAGATGTTAATGAAATAAATATAGACATTCAAAACAGAATAAGTGGCCAAACAATTACATACAAGTCAACCGTTTTCGTTATGAATAATGATGAAGCTATGAATTAAATTATCTAATTGGATTTTGAAATGCACTTGATTTGCCAGGAACTCTACCACATATTTTGCAATCAAAAATTGGTATGCCCATAATTATTATATTACACAATTTAAATCAACCACTGTTTTAATAACTTTAAAAACCACTGTTTTATATTTTATATATCTATGGGTACAATCGATTTCAATTTCCCATATTTTATTGGAAATTTTTTGACAGAACAGTAGTTGTAGTCGTCAATCGGCATGTTAAATATTGTAAAAAACTTCAGTTGGAAAAACAAGTAAAAAAGTTTGTTCAAGTTAACTTACTGAAACAGTTTAAATTATCAGTAGGGCTACATCATATGTATGCAATACATTTTCATTGATTGATGCATGATTGATGATGGAATGTTCGATGGCAATTATGTATGTCATGGGCCATGGCAATGGCATAGCAAACATGCATTATGCATAAAATGCAGTAATAGTAATGCCCCACAGAAATTTTTAAATTAACTGTACTGGAACGACTACTAAATAGGGGAAATTTTGTAGGACTACGTACGTACAGGGTACAGGGGTACAGGTACAATCAGGATATATAAAATAAATATACAGGATATATAAAATATAGATTGGCAGTTAAAATAAAAATTTTCAGCCACTTTTGGTCAGCTATTTTTGAAAAATCTTAGTTCAAATAATTTAGTTGGTTTACAAATTAGTGAATAAATAGAAGTAAGTGATCATAAATAAATAGAAGTAAGTGTTCAAAGTAATGTTATATTATAGTTTATATATTATTTTTCAGTTTAGCTTATGAAATTCAATAAAAAAATAATTTTAATTACATATTTTTGGGTGTTCAGAAAAGGGATGTAAATATTTCAAGTTTTTCTAATTTCGAACACTTGTGTTCGAATTTAGGAAATGATAAAAAAGCGATGTTCCTAAATTCGAAAGTGGTGTTTCGAAGGTGTTCGAATAAAAGACATTACAAACTCATTAATAATCCTTTATTCGAGCAGTTAAGAATTGAATCTTTTTAAACTTAACTGAATAACTAAATAATTAAAAAGTTAAGGTAAGTTAAGGTGCAAATAACGGTTAAGGTAAAAAAATTTAATTTTACAGAAAAATGAAGCGGAAACGTTATCAACTATACAGTGAAGAATCTCTGACTGCTGCCTTACACAATATTAGGAGCAACTCTATGAGCTTGAGGCAAGCAAGTTAACAATTTGGTGTGCCAGTTCTCTTCTATCGATTTATCTACTATCTTTTCATGATAGAATTAGGAACAAAGTACCGGATGGTGTCCCAAAAATGGGTCCTAAGACCGTTCTC
This sequence comes from Argyra leucocephala, assembly GCA_963942445.1. Classification (NCBI taxonomy): domain Eukaryota; kingdom Metazoa; phylum Arthropoda; class Insecta; order Diptera; family Dolichopodidae; genus Argyra; species Argyra leucocephala. The sequence continues at coordinate 65,811,076 of OZ012679.1, forward strand.
ACCGAAATTGAAGAAAACAAAACTAGCCGATTGGCTTATCGCTTTATCTAAATGTGGTTTTCCACAAAAACTAAATGAATTATTAGATGTGGCTCAAAAAATTATCAAAGAAGATAATTGAAAAACACCTTTCAAAAACCAAAGACCAGGGAAGAAATGGTATCAGAATTTTTTGAACCGTCACAAGGAGTTATCTCTAAAAACTGCGGAAACAATTACTAAGGCAAGAGCAGCTGTAACAGAAGGTAGCATTAGAAATTGGTTCCTTGATCTAGAGCATTTTTTGAAAGAGAACAACTATAAAGACATTTCGAAAGATCCTACCCGAATATTCAATGGAGACGAAACATCTTTCGGTTTCGCTCCTCAAACAGGATCAGTCATTGCGCCTAGGGGATATCGTAATGTCTTTCAAGTTAAATTCTCAAACGAAAAAGAAAATTTGACAGTTCTTTTGGTGTTTGCTGCTGACGGAAGAATTTTACCTTCACTTGTAGTATTTCCTTATTTGCGACCACCGAAAAAAGTTATAGACACAATGACAAATGATTGGGTAGTCGAACGCTCTGAGACTGGTTGGATGAGATCAGAGCCGTTTTACGAATACGTTGCCAACGATTATAATGATTAGCTCAACACAAACAACATTTAAAACCCTGTCTTACTATTGTAGATAGTCATAAATCTCATCTGTCCATGGAAGTTAGCGAATTTTGCTCAGAAAATGATATAATACTATACGCGCTTCCTCCTAACACCACTCACATAATGTAACCAGCCGATGTAGGCGCGTTCAAGGGTATAAAGAGCTTTTTTAAAAACTTTACTTTTCCAATTCCAGAATTTACATATTAAATTTTGCTAGATAAATATCCTCCAAACTCCTATTCAAGAACTACTGATGACGAAGGACCTACTTTTATAATACGTTCCTAGTTTTTGAGAAATAGTTACGCGTATAACATGCAGAATATCTCATCGATCCTAACCTTGGTCTTAGATAGTAATAATGTTCAAATATATCCATTATTGACTTTGATTGAAATGTTCCGTTACCTAAAACAGAAAAACAAATTAATTAGAATTACAAAAATTTATAAAATAACCTTGTTTTTAAAGGTAAACCTACAACTGAGACACAATACTGTTTCGACAGGATACAATTGACGAAAACGATAGTGCACAGCATCCGTATCAGTTATTGAATCGTCCACGATTTTCAGCGTATTATTTTTATTCGAATCCATTGAAATAAATAAAATTTTTAAGCTATATAAATTAATGTTTTCAACAGAAACAATAAAAAAGAAATGTTACTACAACAAGATGTTAATGTAAAGTAAAATGTAAATATATAAAAAAAATCATAAACATAAACAATCTTACGCTACCAACGCTTTTGAAATTAAATGAAAAAGAAAAACCCGTCTGCAGTCACCACCATAGATATATAGTTCGAGTACTTGACAATTGAATTGTTCTGAAATTTCAAGCTATACATACCAGCTTGAGTTGCTGTCAGCTTGAAAATAGCTTGAGTTTGGTATATGTATTTTTGGTGCCATAAATTTTTTTGTAAAATTTTCTATAAATTTAAAGAAATAAATGAAAAGGTTCAATACGCACTCCCAACCACTTCTGACAAGAGCAAGAACAATTTTTGAAAAATATGATATACCTTTCCAAAATAATATGGAGACCCAAAAATTCTCAAGTAGCCCTCCTTGGCTTGTTCCGGACCCAAATATAGATTTCGAGTTGGTAAATTATAGAAAAGATAGTACAAACCAAATTCAGTTTCGAGAATTATTCATAGAAAAAACAAAGACAAGATACTGTGAATATGAACATATATTTACTGATGGGTCTTTCAGAGATCGCATCGATGCGCATTCAAACACAAACAAGAAGAACACAAATTTCATCTTCAAAGGCATACCACTATATTTACGGCTGAACTATACGCAATATTTAAAGCACTCGAATATATTATAAAAAGGGACGAAAAAAACTTTTTAATTTGTACTGACTCCTTGAGTTCTTTAAAAGCTATTTTTAAACTATATCCAGTACATCCTTTAATACAAAAAATACAAGCAATGATAAATAAAAATCAAAAAAATATACAATTTATGTGGATTCCAAGTCATATCGGCATCCATGATAACGAGATAGTTGACAGTCTAGCAAAAAGATCTGTAAACCAACCATACGATAACCATCACCTTTTATATTATAAAGATCTTAAAAATATAATAAATAAGAAAATATATCAAAGTGTAGAACAAGAATGGATAGAAACGGACGATAGTAACAAACTAAAAAATATCAAGCCAAATACGAGACCTAGGAAAAATCTCAATTTACTTAACAGAAGAGAGTCGACCGTGATTACTAGAATAAGAATAGGGCACACTAATTTAACACACAAATTTATATTTGATAATACAACACCACCAAATTGTGCTTGTGGAGCAAACCTTACTATGAAGCATCTGTTCGAAACTTGTATTAGATATTCAAGAGATAGAGATAGATATTTAAAAAGTAATAGTCTACATATTTTAAAGAGTGATGATGAAACCAATTATAGAAAAATAATAAATTTCCTAAAAGCTATTGAACTATACAAAACAATTTAAAACAAAAGATTAAATAAAATCAATAAAATATGTTAAATAAAAAATATTAAATGTTAAAAAAAAAAAAAAAACGGAATAAAATAGAAAATATTTAGTTATAATAACTTCATATAATTAATATATGTATAAGAAAAATTTAACTATTGAATTATTTTATATAGAAACCAAACCAAAAAAAAAAATTAAAAATGTATTATATGAATAATAGAATATGTAATTCGAAAATAATAAAAAAAAAAAAAAATTAAAAAAATAATGTAAAGACCTGGCCTGAAAAAACCTATATTATGTTCAAAGGCTACTTAAATAAAGTTATAAAAAAAAAGATATAAACAAATATAAAAATTTTTTTTCTTTTAAACCTTCTATTGTGTAAATTTACTCTAAATATTAAAAAAACTTCGTAAATTTTTGTCCCAAGCTGCGCATTCGATTAAAATTTTCAATTCAAGTAAGTAAATTTTTTGATTGATTTTAGTGAAGCTGATTTCAAGAAACTGTAGCGAATACATTATGTTGAAGCGTACTTGAAGCTTGAAGTCATCATGTATCATATATTCGTCTAATGGACGACCCAAATTTAACTTCATCCTTCAATTCTCTTGGACATCGACTTATAGTTGAAACACTTTCTCTGTTTTAATGATACTTTGAAGGTGTATGCTCAACAGGAATAAAAAAAACTGCTTCCTCCTCTTAAACAATTCCAATGTGAAACTGTGGAAATCCTGAAATGGCACAAAAACGGTTAGGAAAATTCGTTGTTTATAGTTCGAAGTTCAAGATTTTGGAATCATATTCGTTTGTGTTTTCAAATCCAACATACAATTTGCAGAAGTTTAAGGAAAATATTTATACCTTAATATAATTTTATCCTATACTATACTATCCTAACCAAGCGGTACGCAAATGCTAAAGGTATATTATAACTAAATATTCTAACATTGATTTAAAAATGGCTGATTAAACTTTTTTACGATTTTACTGATATATGTGGTTCTACACCTGTTCGGTGGTACATGCACCAATGTGACAGTGTTTGAATTATTTCTGCGCATTCAAAACAACCGGATATAGTAAATGGCTTATATGACGATTATTGTGCTGCCTATCATAGATTAAAGACACCGTCTTTTAGATCTCTTAACTAAGAGAATTACCCAATTCTTGCTCATTTCGGTCCTATCTACTATCCTAGAAAAGAATGTGTGGTGAAGGAAGCACAGTATTTTAGCTTACAATATTTTAACTTACTTAAAACATACGTGTGTACATACATATGTACCTACATAACGATGAACTTTATATTGTGGGTTGGATTTTTTTGTTTTCAAAATTCGTAAAAATAATAGACAATTTTTAGATATTAGCACAAATAGACTTAACAATAAATATCATATTAGATGAAGTTTTGAACCTTCCGAAAAAAGCATACCTTGTGTCTTCTCTCCTCCGACTATAAAAATACCACCTAAATGTACATTTTTAACGACTTTTTGATTTTCAAATGAAATAAAACAAAATAATTTTGTTAACAATTTCTTATTTATTTTTTATTGAAATAAAACATTTTTATTAACATTTTAATAAATTTTTTTATTATAAATCAAATTATTATTATCTATGTATTTAAAAGAAAATTGGACAATATATAATGTATCAATAATGTAAGTATGAATAGTTTTTTTTTTATTTAAAATAAAGTGTAGATTAAAATAAAAAAATTCAAAAATAAAAAAAATATTAAACTCATAATAAATTAAATTATACAAATAGTTCAACAAATTTGTTTTTAAGATAATAATTTTGGCTACAAAATCGGGAAAAATATATATAAATCTGGAAGAAAAATCAAAACACGGAAAATAAAAATTCCGAAAAACAAAATTCGGAATTTCAAAATCCGAGATGTACAAAATTATTTTCCGGATTTTGAAATTCTGGAAATTGATTTTTCGGTTTTTGTCCTTTTGGATTTTGTATTTTACGTGTTTTGATTTTTTGGATTTTGTAATTCCGGATTATGTTACCAACCAAATAATTATTTTTTTTAAATTAAAACAAACGAAATAAACGCAAACGAAAACAAACGAAATGTAACGAACGATATGTAAATAAAAGCTATAAATTTTTATCTTTTTCATATTTTTCAAATTGTGTTGTATTTGAGATGAAAAATTTCCCAATCCAATTTCCATGCAAAGCTTTTTGAATTGTTTCTTGTTTCTTTTCTATAAAAAAAAATATATATATATATTAATCAAACGATATCAAAATAAAAAAAATAAAACTAAAACTGTCTGAGATAAAGATTAAAGGGGTGGTTTTAAGACGACATTTAAACATTTTAAGTTATATTTGGAATACGAAAAAAAAAAATAATTTTCTAAGTCGTTTTCCTAAAATAAGAGTTTGTTGATTAATTCTTACTCATTAGAATATGATTGATAAATTTATGTTAAATAAAAATTGTACTAATAATTTTCCATTTATATAAATTGCAAATTTTGTAAAAATGTATTTCTTTACCTCAAATTTGTTATTTAAGAGATTTGATAATTTTTATTCTATCTATACTGTGTTGTGAGTGTGACTGTTAATATTAGCTAATATCAATAATATCTTAAGCATCATTGTTATTAAAACCTCCTAAAATTTGATCGATAACTGGTGGTATTTAAAAAATGGATTTCTTCAATTTATTAACTAAAAATAAAGTTATATTATAATAAAGTATATTTTTTTGCCTTTATTTGAACCTTTTTTAAAGACTTTCATTTTTTAAATTAAACAATATTATTAACAGAAATAATATACATAGTTTTATATAATATATAATTATATTATATATATTTTTTTAATAACAAATAAAAATGTTTTGTATAGTTTAATTTTTTTTATTTTTGAATTTTTTTATTTTAATCTACACTTTATTTTAAATAAAAAAACACTATTCATACTTACATTATTGATACATATATATTGTTCAATTTTATTTTAAATACATAGATAATAATAATGTGATTATTAGTTCTCAAACATTATTCTATGCCAGAATACTCATTTCTAATTTATGTACCTACATAAGGTTAATATAAAAAAGTGAGTAAGTTGAAAACTGACTGCTATACGATATACATAAAAATTTTAAACTTTCTTACATTAATTTCATAATAAATTTTAAAGAAATCATAAAAGAGAAATAAATATAATAATACATAGTAATTACTCACCCACAATTTCTCCAGGATTTTTTTTATTCCAAATTGGATTTTGATATTTCACCATCGCCTAGACCTAATTTTAATTCTTGAATAGTATATTCAAGATTTTCTATTTCTTTGTTTCTTTCTTCAGTAATTTCTTTTGAATGCTTACGTACTTTTTCTATTTCAGTCTCCAATTCCATATACTGCTGTTCTAGCGTATATTTTTCTTGGATAGGTGGTAATCTACCATCCTTTCCAAATTTTTCTTCATATTCACCTACTTTTTCCATTAGTTCGGTGATTTTTTTTTCCATTTCGTAGTTTTCATCTTCGTAAATTAAACGATCTTTTTCAAATTTTTCTCTTTCATCGTTTAATTTATCCTGCCAATAGTGCGATGATTTTTTCGACTTTTTTAATTTTTTTAGGTCCATATTAATATTTTCCAATTTAGCTTTTAATTCCTCGTTTTCATCACGCAAGTTTTGGTTTTCCAGCTCTAAAAATTCGATCGTTTCCATTTGATCGCTAATTTTAACAGATTCCTTTGCGACATCCATATATTTTTTTTTGGCTAACATCACAATTTCATTGTTGAGTTTCATATTATTCTTTACTAATTCTGAAATTGTATTGTTTTGCGAACTTATTTGTGATGTCAAATCACTAATTATTTCCGCATGCCTTTGTTCCAAAATTCGGATCTAAAAATAAAATAAAATTATTATAATAAACAAATAATAATTATTTATTTATATGAATTGTAATTATATTATTATTATTTGTTATTGGATACTATTTAAATTATATACAATATTAATTTGCAAGCACTAGCTATCTTGGCTATCGTCTTTTTTTTTTAATAGATTTTGTTATTTTTATATTTCAATTTATAAATTACCAAAATTAATTTCATTAAAACAAGTTAAAATTATATTAAAATTATATTCTATTTTCTTATTGGTAATTATATTAAATTATGTGAATTGTATAATATATTACATATAAGAATGACAATAATATAAATTTCTTTGAAAATTAAATAAATCATCTCAATTAGAAGTAGTTATACTCTTATGAATGAATTCATATCACTATATATATATAACATATAACTTAAATAGATTTTGTAAAAGTATATAAATAAATTATTTTACATCTAAAAAAATATATATATAATAAAATCAATTTTATAACAAAATACGATTCAACTAAATAATAAATACAAACCACTTCGTTCAAGCAACATTTGTACTCCCAATCAATGTTTTATAACATAAATACGAGATATCTAGTCTTTATATTAATAATTTTTTTTTGTTACTACAGAAGATGTTTAAAAAAAACATTCGGGCTTCTCATCATTTTATTGAAGACTAAATTTAGTCTCTTCTAAACAGAGTTACCATACGTCCATGGGTGGGACTCCCCCACGGCAACACCCGATATTCCCGCGTCCCACACGCGAACAAATTTTCCCACAAGTCTCTCTAAAACTAAAACACGACTTATAAAATTTCACATTATTATTATAGACAAAATTAATTTTACGTCTGAATTATTTAAAAATAAAAATTCTTAGGTGGTTTTTTGTTTTAAGGATGATTCTCATTCTGCATAATTTTTGCTAGACAATTTTTGTAAAATGCTTAAATTTCAGAATGCTTAGGTAATATTCAAAGGCTTTATGTACACTTGTTGTTTCACTGCTTGTTGTCTTTTCCTATTCTTTTCTATAAGGGTTTTAGCCTTATGACTACAGCATGGCGGAAATAGATTATTGTTGAAAAATTTAGAGGCCGAATTAATGATAAAACAAAATTTTGGAATGAATTGTCTTCAATTTCAAAACTATTTAAAAGAGGATGGTTCATTGCTTAAGAATATAAAATCAAAAGAAAAATGCCATTGATATGAATTAATTTTAATTTTGTTTTACTTTTATTTTTTTTTAATTTCTTAACTCATAAAATATAATAATTTCATAAAATATAATAATGTTTGTTATGTTGAAATATTAAGTATTTAGTATGTTGTTGGATGAATTAAGTATTTTATGTTGAATTAATTTTATTTTTTTTTACTTATTGTTTAAATAATTTTATAATACTTAAAATTTTTGATCTCATTTTGTGTTTGTATTACTGTTTTATAAATTTATTGATTTTTCATTTTTTTTTTATAAAAATTTTAATATTTGTTATTATAATAATATAAAATTTAATATTTTTCAAATTAGCAATATGTAAATCTTAAAGATGGCATCCCTACTCCTAAAATTCTTCCTACAATTGTTCAGCTCACCACAAGCTATATTGTAAATAATTTTCCTACAAAAAAAATTAAGAAAAAAATTAAGCTTAAAATATTACAAATTAAATTAATAGTAAAAATAAGTATATAATTAAATGCATCAGAAATTTGATAGTTTGTTTAAAAGAAAAATTAAATTCAAACATTCAAAAACAAAAAAAAATACATTTCTAAAACTGTCATTTATTCTACATAAAAATTATTAATTATTGTTTATAAATATATGTATTCAAATATAAAAAGTAAATACATATCCATATCTGCTGACACAAAAAAGAAAAAAAAACCTCAATATGCAACATCCATGCATATGTATACAAACTAACACCATAATATATTATATAATTATGTACACTTATTTGATATTCAATAAAAACAACATATTGTAAAATTTAATTTTAAATTTTTGAAATATATAATGATTAAAATATTATAATGTATTTTAAAAGACTTACATTAAAATTCATATCATCTTTTGAGCGGGATTGATTTGTAGATTTTTGTTTCCGTGTCCAAGCAAATAAATTCCTAAGCATTGACAATGCTCGACGTAATTTTGTTTTATTTTGTTTTGTTTTATTTTCTTCAGCCATTCTTCACTTTATTTATGTTATTTTCAATATTTTTATTAAATATTTTGTGTATCCAAAAAAATCCAAATTAATATATTTATATTTATTATTTTTTCAGTATTTTATGTTTATAGAATATGTATTTATATTTATTATTTTTTTTGTTTAAATTTGATTTTTCAAATTATATGTAATATTCTCAGCAAATTCATTGACAGAATGAAATCTGAAAACCTACTTATAACGAATTTTTGTTTTTCTAATATATATTTTTTCATAAAAATCAAACCAAAGCCTACTATGACGGATTTTTGTTTTTCTAATATATATTATTTATTTTTTTTTGCTTACAACTTTATTTAATAATTTTTTTTTTCTAAATTTTATTACCACCACCATACATGGCTAACAAATACTCCAAGTTAGGTCGAATAAATGTTATGTGCAGAGATTTTTAAATATAGGGATCAGAGAATTCTTTACAAACCCTAGCAAAGAAATTGGATTTATTTATAATGCAGTTGAAGTGTAATTTAAACGTTAATTTATCGTCGAAGTACACTCCTAAATCTTTAATCGAATAACTCTTAACAATGATTCAGCATTGAGTGAATAATTGTAAAAGATTGGTTCGGAACGACGTGTATAGCACATCAAAACACACTTTTTAATATTTAGTAGTAAATTATTATTGTCAGACCAAAGATAGAAATTGTTTAGATCAGTTTGGAGCAGGATTGACTCATTGAGTACTAGGATATTAGGATATTATATAAGTATTAGGATATAATATGTATTAGAAAAGGAGCGCAGTGATAATAAAAAGAATCGAACACAATTAATTCAAACGCTTTAGGAATTGAGGATAATTTGGCAATAGAACGGTAATTAATTACATCATCTTTAACATATTTTTTGTGGGTAGGTTTTTTAAACGATTTATTACAAAATAAAGAAAAGGTATTAGATTGAAAGGAAATATTGGATAAAATGGATAGTGGAGAAGCGAGTGAACTTGAACACTTTTTTAAGATAGGTTCAGGAACATCCGACCTAGATCCGGACCTAGGCGTGTAGTATTATTAAGATTTGTTGAATATTTTTCTACAAGGCTTTCACTAATACGGCAATTTACGAAAGTTGTTTTTGGATAATTATCCAAATGATCACAGTGGCTGTAAAAACAGAAGTGGAATAGGAGGTTGCGAGGAAATCACCGAAAAATTCAGATATTCAGTACTTGCGGATGCAATAGAATGTTTCCTAATTATTTTTATTAACATTTTTACTAACATATTTTACTTAAATTAAAGTTGAACTCCTATATTTAAGTAGTACCACTGTACCAGGTAGCACATATGTATATATTATGCATACATACTTTTTTTCATTATTTTTTATTATTTTGCTTTTATCTTATCTTATATGTTACTACAATTTTTTTTTCTTTTTTAATACTGAATGCTATTATCTGCGTTTGTTACTGATTAATGTACGTGGCTCAAACATCATTTCAAAACTTAAAAACCGTTAATAACTTAATAACGTATTGTGTGAAACATATCGTGACACATACCGACATTTAAATTTACTTGAAAACATTGAACATTGAGATAACGCGCTTACCGATCCATCACTCGCTGCTTGTGCATATCAATTTCGTACATCATTTGCAATATAATATCAACATTTTTCCCATCACACCCACCACAGTTATGGGAAAAATATAAAGATGCTATGACCGATGACATTTTATATCAGGCACGTAATACACATGAAAATTTAGATTTACAATATACTCCGTATGTATAATCAAGCATTGATTTACATTGAAGATATATGTTTAATGATGGTAAATAAGGTTGCATTAATTGGGGATGCTATCACCTAATCGAACCATTGTAGACGCATGAAATCGTGAAATACAACAAAAAAACTACGATACTGATGTGTTGAATACATTTGTTCAACAAAATATTCCAAATATGAGTGAACAGCAAAAACGAGTGTACGACACTATTATTTAAATTATAATTCTAAAACTGGTGAAATCTATTTCCTTTTTGCATCAGGATGTACGAAAATACATACTTTATTTCCTTAATTTTGGCAAAAATACGGTGACACAGTAATAAAGCATTGGCAATAGCCTCCTCTGGAATTGCAGCTGCATTAGATGGTGGAAGAACGAGACATCCGCAAATAACAGAAATTACAACATGCAATATTTCTAGATCATCTGGAAAGGCGAAGGTACTTGAGCAATGTGAGATTATTATTTGGGATGAATGTCCAATGGCACATAAAAAATCATTAGAGGCATTATATCGTGCAATGTAAGATTTACGACACAACTAAAAACATTTTGTAGGTGCTCTTATATTATTAGCAGGTGATTTCAGACAAACTTCACCTCCTATCCCCTGATCAAGCAGATCAGGGATGATTTAAACGCATTTATCAAATCAACACATTTAGGGAGATTTGTTAAAAAATTATCACTCAATGTAAACATGCGTATACAACTACAAAGTGATGCAGCTGCCTATTATTTGTCAGTTATTAGAGATTGTATATCATGCTTGAGTGAGCGCGCTATATTGTGGCAGCAAAAAATAAAGATGTTAATGAAATAAATATAGACATTCAAAACAGAATAAGTGGCCAAACAATTACATACAAGTCAACCGTTTTCGTTATGAATAATGATGAAGCTATGAATTAAATTATCTAATTGGATTTTGAAATGCACTTGATTTGCCAGGAACTCTACTACATATTTTGCAATCAAAAATTGGTATGACCATAATTATTATATTACACAATTTAAATCAACCACTGTTTTAATAACTTTAAAAACCACTGTTTTATATTTTATATATCTATGGGTACAATCGATTTCAATTTCCCATATTTTATTGGAAATTTTTTGACAGAACAGTAGTTGTAGTCGTCAATCGGCATGTTAAATATTGTAAAAAACTTCAGTTGGAAAAACAAGTAAAAAAGTTTGTTCAAGTTAACTTACTGAAACAGTTTAAATTATCAGTAGGGCTACATCATATGTATGCAATACATTTTCATTGATTGATGCATGATTGATGATGGAATGTTCGATGGCAATTATGTATGTCATGGGCCATGGCAATGGCATAGCAAGCATGCATTATGCATAAAATGCAGTAATAGTAATGCACCACAGAAATTTTTAAATTAACTGTACTGGAACGACTACTAAATAGGGGAAATTTTGTAGGACTACGTTCGTACAGGGTACAGGGGTACAGGTACAATCAGGATATATAAAATATATATACAGGATATATAAAATATAGATTGGCAGTTAAAATAAAAATTTTCAGCCACTTTTGGTCAGCTATTTTTGAAAAATCTTAGTTCAAATAATTTAGTTTCTACTGCAAATGATTCCCTTGAAAATGGAAACTTCGCACCAATGTAATATGAAAAGTTTTACGTTAAAAAAATATAAAATTACAATAATTTTAATAATTGGATTATTTTTAACGTAAAATCTCAATTAATTTAAAATAATTCTTTTTAAATTTTCTTTTAAAAACATGTATATGTGTATATTCATACAAAATTCACAATAATATATAATTAGCAAATCAAAAAGTAAAGTTAAAACAAGATGTTTTGATACGTTTATATTTATTTTTTTGATAAGAATTATATACAAACAAAATTAATTAAATTGATACATGAGCTGATACAGTTTGATGTTAAACTAAATAAAATTACCAAGAGTGGGAAAAAATTATTTTACTTTATCGAATACATTATATAATATTTTATAAAACTAAATTCACATAGATTCCCGTGAAATTTTATGTCTACATATAATATATTGATAATATTAAAACATATTATATGATATGTATACAAATTTATATTATTTATAAGTAGGGTAGGTGAGTAGTTTCGAACACCTCCATTTGTCGAACACAAACGGCTGTAATTAGTGTACCCAGCAAAACTTTTAAATTTTTTTTTTTTTTATAATGTGTCTAAATTTCTCTTAAGAAAGCTTTTTTGAACAATATCAAAGCTTTTATGTAATACAAAAATATTCGTTGGTTTGTGGAAGTAAGTTCGAGCGTGTGGTTAAAATATCGAATCAGAAAAAAAAAATAGTGGCGGTTGGTTTACAAATTAGTGAATAAATAGAAGTAAGTGATCATAAATAAATAGAAGTAAGTGTTCAAAGTAATGTTATATTATAGTTTATATATTATTTTTCAGTTTAGCTTATGAAATTCAATAATTTGGGTGTTCAGAAAAGGGATGTAAATATTTCAAGTTTTTCTAATTTCGAACACTTGTGTTCGAATTTAGGAAATGATAAAAAAGCGATGTTCCTAAATTCGAACGTGGTGTTTCGAAGGTGTTCGAATAAAAGACATTACAAACTCTTTAATAATCCTTTATTCGAGCAGTTAAGAATTGAATCTTTTTAAACTTAACTGAATAACTAAATAATTAAAAAGTTAAGGTGCAAATAACGGTTAAGGTAAAAAAATTTAATTTTACAGAAAAATGAAGCGGAAACGTTATCAACTATACAGTGAAGAATCTCTGACTGCTGCCTTACACAATATTATTAGTTAACAATTTGGTGTGCCAGTTCTCTTCTATCGATTTATCTACTATCTCTTCATGATAGAATTAGGAACAAAGTACCGGATGGTGTCCCAAAAATGGGTCCTAAGACCGTTCTCACCGAAAACTGAAGAAAAAAAAACTAGCCGATTGGCTTATCGCTTTATCTAAATGTGGTTTTCCACAAAAACTAAATGAATTATTAGATGTGGCTCAAAAAATTATCAAAGAAGATAATTGAAAAACACCTTTCAAAAACCAAAGACCAGGGAAGAAATGGTATCAGAATTTTTTGAACCGTCACAAGGAGTTATCTCTAAAAACTGCGGAAACAATTACTAAGGCAAGAGCAGCTGTAACAGAAGGTAGCATTAGAAATTGGTTCCTTGATCTAGAGCATTTTTTGAAAGAGAACAACTATGAAGACATTTCGAAAGATCCTACCCGAATATTCAATGGAGACGAAACATCTTTCAGTTTCGCTCCTCAAACAGGATCAGTCATTGCGCCTAGGGGATATCGTAATGTCTTTCAAGTTAAATTCTCAAACGAAAAAGAAAATTTGACAGTTCTTTTGGTGTTTGCTGCTGACGGAAGAATTTTACCTTCACTTGTAGTGTTTCCTTATTTGCGACCACCGAAAAAAGTTATAGACACAATGACAAATGATTGGGTAGTCGAACGCTCTGAGACTGGTTGGATGAGATCAGAGCCGTTTTACGAATACGTTGCCAACGATTATAATGATTAGCTCAACACAAACAACATTTAAAACCCTGTCTTACTATTGTAGATAGTCATAAATCTCATCTGTCCATGGAAGTTAGCGAATTTTGCTCAGAAAATGATATAATACTATACGCGCTTCCTCCTAACACCACTCACATAATGTAACCAGCCGATGTAGGCGCGTTCAAGGGTATAAAGAGCTTTTTTAAAAACTTTACTTTTCCAATTCCAGAATTTACATATTAAATTTTGCTAGATAAATATCCTCCAAACTCCTATTCAAGAACTACTGATGACGAAGGACCTACTTTTATAATACGTTCCTAGTTTTTGAAAAATAGTTACGCGTATAACATGCAGAATATCTCATCGATCCTAACCTTGGTCTTAGATAGTAATAATGTTCAAATATATCCATTATTGACTTTGATTGAAATGTTCCGTTACCTAAAACAGAAAAACAAATTAATTAGAATTACAAAAATTTATAAAATAACCTTGTTTTTAAAGGTAAGCCTACAACTGAGACACAATACTGTTTCGACAGGATACAATTGACGAAAACGATAGTGCACAGCATCCGTATCAGTTATTGAATCGTCGACGATTTTCAGCGTATTATTTTTATTCGAATCCATTGAAATAAATAAAATTTTTAAGCTATATAAATTAATGTTTTCAACAGAAACAATAAAAAAGAAATGTTACTACAACAAGATGTTAATGTAAAGTAAAATGTAAATATATAAAAAAAAATCATAAACATAAACAATCTTACGCTACCAACGCTTTTGAAATTAAATGAAAAAGAAAAACACGTCTGCAGTCACCAGCATAGATATATAGTTCGAGTACTTGACAATTGAATTCTTCTGAAATTTCAAGCTATACATACCAGCTTGAGTTGCTGTCGGCTTGAAAATAGCTTGAGTTTGGTATATGTATTTTTGGTGCCATAAATTTTTTTGTAAAATTTTCTATAAATTTAAAGAAATAAATGAAAAGGTTCAATACGCACTCCCAACCACTTCTGACAAGAGCAAGAACAATTTTTGAAAAATATGATATACCTTTCCAAAATAATATGGAGACCCAAAAATTCTCAAGTAGCCCTCCTTGGCTTGTTCCGGACCCAAATATAGATTTCGAGTTGGTAAATTATAGAAAAGATAGTACAAACCAAATTCAGTTTCGAGAATTATTCATAGAAAAAACAAAGACAAGATACTGTGAATATGAACATATATTTACTGATGGGTCTTTCAGAGATCGCATCGATGCGCATTCAAACACAAACAAGAAGAACACAAATTTCATCTTCAAAGGCATACCACTATATTTACGGCTGAACTATACGCAATATTTAAAGCATAAATAAGAAAATATATCAAAATGTAGAACAAGAATGGATAGAAACGGACGATAGTAACAAACTAAAAAATATCAAGCCAAATACGAGACCTAGGAAAAATCTCAATTTACTTAACAGAAGAGAGTCGACCGTGATTACTAGAATAAGAATAGGGCACACTAATTTAACACACAAATTTATATTTGATAATACAACACCACCAAATTGTGCTTGTGGAGCAAACCTTACTATGAAGCATCTGTTCGAAACTTGTATTAGATATTCAAGAGATAGAGATAGATATTTAAAAAGTAATAGTCTACATATTTTAAAGAGTGATGATGAAACCAATTATAGAAAAATAATAAATTTCCTAAAAGCTATTGAACTATACAAAACAATTTAAAACAAAAGATTAAATAAAATCAATAAAATATGTTAAATAAAAAATATTAAATGTTAAAAAAAAAAAAAAAACGGAATAAAATAGAAAATATTTAGTTATAATAACTTCATATAATTAATATATATGTATAAGAAAAATTTAACTATTGAATTATTTTATATAGAAACCAAACCAAAAAAAAAAATTAAAAATGTATTATATGAATAATAGAATATGTAATTCGAAAATAATAAAAAAAAAAAAAAATGAAAAAAATAATGTAAAGACCTGGCCTGAAAAAACCTATATTATGTTCAAAGGCTACTTAAATAAAGTTATAAAAAAAAAAGATATAAACAAATATAAAATTTTTTTTTCTTTTAAACCTTCTATTGTGTAAATTTACTCTAAATATTAAAAAAACTTCGTAAATTTTTGTCCCAAGCTGCGCATTCGATTAAAATTTTCAATTCAAGTAAGTAAATTTTTTGATTGATTTTAGTGAAGCTGATTTCAAGAAACTGTAGCGAATACATTATGTTGAAGCGTACTTGAAGCTTGAAGTCATCATGTATCATATATTAGTCTAATGGACGACCCAAATTTAACTTCATCCTTCAATTCTCTTGGACATCGACTTATAGTTGAAACACTTTCTCTGTTTTAATGATACTTTGAAGGTGTATGCTCAACAGGAATAAAAAAAACTGCTTCCTCCTCTTAAACAATTCCAATGTGAAACTGTGGAAATCCTGAAATGGCACAAAAACGGTTAGGAAAAATCGTTGTTTATAGTTCGAAGTTCAAGATTTTGGAATCATATTCGTTTGTGTTTTCAAATCCAACATACAATTTGCAGAAGTTTAAGGAAAATATTTATACCTTAATATAATTTTATCCTATACTATACTATCCTAACCAAGCGGTACGCAAATGCTAAAGGTATATTATAACTAAATATTCTAACATTGATTTAAAAATGGCTGATTAAACTTTTTTACGATTTTACTGATATATGTGGTTCTACACCTGTTCGGTGGTACATGCACCAATGTGATAGTGTTTGAATTATTTCTGCGCATTCAAAACAACCGGATATAGTAAATGGCTTATATGACGATTATTGTGCTGCCTATCATAGATTAAAGACACCGTCTTTTAGATCTCTTAACTAAGAGAATTACCCAATTCTTGCTCATTTCGGTCCTATCTACTATCCTAGAAAAGAATGTGTGGTGAAGGAAGCACAAAATTTTAGCTTACAATATTTTAACTTACTTAAAACATACGTGTGTACATACATATGTACCTACATAACGATGAACTTTATATTGTGGGTTGGATTTTTTTGTTTTCAAAATTCGTAAAAATAATAGACAATTTTTAGATATAAGCACAAATAGACTTAACAATAAATATCATATTAGATGAAGTTTTGAACCTTCCGAAAAAAGCATACCTTGTGTCTTCTCTCCTCCGACTATAAAAATACCACCTAAATGTACATTTTTAACGACTTTTTGATTTTCAAATGAAATAAAACAAAATAATTTTGTTAACAATTTCTTATTTATTTTTTATTGAAATAAAACATTTTTATTAACATTTTAATAAATTTTTTTATTAAAAATCAAATTATTATTATCTATGTATTTAAAAGAAAATTGGACAATATATAATGTATCAATAATGTAAGTATGAATAGTTTTTTTTTTATTTAAAATAAAGTGTAGATTAAAATAAAAAAATTCAAAAATAAAAAAAATATTAAACTCATAATAAATTAAATTATACAAATAGTTCAACAAATTTGTTTTTAAGATAATAATTTTGGCTACAAAATCGGGAAAAATATATATAAATCTGGAAGAAAAATCAAAACACGGAAAATAAAAAATCCGAAAAACAAAATTCGGAATTTCAAAATCCGAGATGTACAAAATTATTTTCCGGATTTTGAAATTCTGGAAATTGATTTTTCGGTTTTTGTCCTTTTGGATTTTGTATTTTACGTGTTTTGATTTTTTGGATTTTGTAATTCCGGATTATGTTACCAACCAAATAATTATTTTTTTTAAATTAAAACAAACGAAATAAACGCAAACGAAAACAAACGAAATGTAACGAACGATATGTAAATAAAAGCTATAAATTTTTATCTTTTTCATATTTTTCAAATTGTGTTGTATTTGAGATGAAAAATTTCCCAATCCAATTTCCATGCAAAGCTTTTTGAATTGTTTCTTGTTTCTTTTCTATAAAAAAAAATATATATATATATTAATCAAACGATATCAAAATAAAAAAAATAAAACTAAAACTGTCTGAGATAAAGATTAAAGGGGTGGTTTTAAGACGACATTTAAACATTTTAAGTTATATTTGGAATACGAAAAAAAAAAATAATTTTCTAAGTCGTTTTCCTAAAATAAGAGTTTGTTGATTAATTCTTACTCATTAGAATATGATTGATAAATTTATGTTAAATAAAAATTGTACTAATAATTTTTCATTTATATAAATTGCAAATTTTGTAAAAATGTATTTCTTTACCTCAAATTTGTTATTTAGGAGATTTGATAATTTTTATTCTATCTATACTGTGTTGTGAGTGTGACTGTTAATATTAGCTAATATCAATAATATCTTAAGCATCATTGTTATTAAAACCTCCTAGAATTTGATCGATAACTGGTGGTATTTAAAAAATGGATTTCTTCAGTTTATTAACTAAAAATAAAGTTATATTATAATAAAGTATATTTTTTTGCCTTTATTTGAACCTTTTTTAAAGACTTTCATTTTTTAAATTAAACAATATTATTAACAGAAATAATATACATAGTTTTATATAATATATAATTATATTATATATATTTTTTTAATAACAAATAAAAATGTTTTGTATAGTTTAATTTTTTTTATTTTTGAATTTTTTTATTTTAATCTACACTTTATTTTAAATAAAAAAACATTATTGATACATATATATTGTTCAATTTTATTTTACATACATAGATAATAATAATGTGATTATTAGTTCTCAAACATTATTCTATGCCAGAATACTCATTTCTAATTTATGTACCTACATAAGGTTAATATAAAAAAGTGAGTAAGTTGAAAACTGACTGCTATACGATATACATAAAAATTTTAAACTTTCTTACATTAATTTCATAATAAATTTTAAAGAAATCATAAAAGAGAAATAAATATAATAATACATAGTAATTACTCACCCACAATTTCTCCAGGATTTTTTTTATTCCAAATTGGATTTTGATATTTCACCATCGCCTAGACCTAATTTTAATTCTTGAATAGTATATTCAAGATTTTCTATTTCTTTGTTTCTTTCTTCAATAATTTCTTTTGAATGCTTACGTACTTTTTCTATTTCAGTCTCCAATTCCATATACTGCTGTTCTAGCGTATATTTTTCTTGGATAGGTGGTAATCTACCATCCTTTCCAAATTTTTCTTCATATTCACCTACTTTTTCCATTAGTTCGGTGATTTTTCTTTCCATTTCGTAGTTTTCATCTTCGTAAATTAAACGATCTTTTTCAAATTTTTCTCTTTCATCGTTTAATTTATCCTGCCAATAGTGCGATGATTTTTTCGCCTTTTTTAATTTTTTTAGGTCCATATTAATATTTTCCAATTTAGCTTTTAATTCCTCGTTTTCATCACGCAAGTTTTGGTTTTCCAGCTCTAAAAATTCGATCGTTTCCATTTGATCGCTAATTTTAACAGATTCCTTTGCGACATCCATATATTTTTTTTTGGCTAACATCACAATTTCATTGTTGAGTTTCATATTTTTCTTTACTAATTCTGAAATTGTATTGTTTTGCGAACTTATTTGTGATGTCAAATCACTAATTATTTCCGCATGCCTTTGTTCCAAAATTCGGATCTAAAAATAAAATAAAATTATTATAATAAACAAATAATAATTATTTATTTATATGAATTGTAATTATATTATTATTATTTGTTATTGGATACTATTTAAATTATATACAATATTAATTTGCAAGCACTAGCTATCTTGGCTATCGGCTTTTTTTTTTAATAGATTTTCTTATTTTTATATTTCAATTTTTAAATTACCAAAATTAATTTCATTAAAACAAGTTAAAATTATATTAAAATTATATTCTATTTTCTTATTGGTAATTATATTAAATTATGTGAATTGTATAATATATTACATATAAGAATGACAATAATATAAATTTCTTTGAAAATTAAATAAATCATCTCAATTAGAAGTAGTTATACTCTTATGAATGAATTCATATCACTATATATATATAACATATAACTTAAATAGATTTTGTAAAAGTATATAAATAAATTATTTTACATCTAAAAAAATATATATATAATAAAATCAATTTTATAACAAAATACGATTCAACTAAATAATAAATACAAACCACTTCGTTCAAGCAACATTTGTACTCCCAATCAATGTTTTATAACATAAATACGAGATATCTAGTCTTTATATTAATAATTTTTTTTTGTTACTACAGAAGATGTTTAAAAAAAACATTCGGGCTTCTCATCATTTTATTGAAGACTAAATTTAGTCTCTTCTAAACAGAGTTACCATACGTCCATGGGTGGGACTCCCCCACGGCAACACCCGATATTCCCGCGTCCCACACGCGAACAAATTTTCCCACAAGTCTCTCTAAAACTAAAACACGACTTATAAAATTTCACATTATTATTATAGACAAAATTAATTTTACGTCTGAATTATTTAAAAATAAAAATTTTTAGGTGGTTTTTTGTTTTAAGGATGATTCTCATTCTGCATAATTTTTGCTAGACAATTTTTGTAAAATGCTTAAATTTCAGAATGCTTAGGTAATATTCAAAGGCTTTATGTACACTTGTTGTTTCACTGCTTGTTGTCTTTTCCTATTCTTTTCTATAAGGGTTTTAGCCTTATGACTACAGCATGGCGGAAATAGATTATTGTTGAAAAATTTAGAGGCCGAATTAATGATAAAACAAAATTTTGGAAGGAATTGTCTTCAATTTCAAAACTATTTAAAAGAGGATGGTTCATTGCTTAAGAATATAAAATCAAAAGAAAAATACCATTGATATGAATTAATTTTAATTTTGTTTTACTTTTATTTTTTTTTAATTTCTTAACTCATAAAATATAATAATGTTTGTTATGTTGAAATATTAAGTATTTAGTATGTTGTTGGATGAATTAAGTATTTTATGTTGAATTAATTTTATTTTTTTTTACTTATTGTTTAAATAATTTTATAATACTTAAAATTTTTGATCTCATTTTGTGTTTATATTACTGTTTTATAAATTTATTGATTTTTCATTTTTTTTTTATAAAAATTTTAATATTTGTTATTATAATAATATAAAATTTAATAATTTTCAAATTAGCAATATATAAATCTTAAAGATGGCATCCCTGCTTCTAAAATTCTTCCTACAATTGTTCAGCTCACCACAAGCTATATTGTAAATAATTTTCCTACAAAAATTTAAAAAAAAATTAAGCTTAAAATATTACAAATTAAATTAATAGTAAAAATAAGTATATAATTAAATGCATCAGATATTTTGATAGTTTGTTTAAAAGAAAAATTAAATTCAAACATTCAAAAACAAAAAATAAATACATTTCTAAAACTGTCATTTATTCTACATAAAAATTAATAATTATTGTTTATAAATATATGTATTCAAATATAAAAAGTAAATACATATCCATATCTGCTGACACAAAAAAGAAAAAAAAACCTCAATATGCAACATTCATACATATGTATACAAACTAACACCATAATATATTATATAATTATGTACACTTATTTGATATTCAATAAAAACAACATATTGTAAAATTTAATTTTAAATTTTTGAAATATATAATGATTAAAATATTATAATGTATTTTAAAAGACTTACATTAAAATTCATATCATCTTTTGAGCGGGATTGATTTGTAGATTTTTGTTTCCGTGTCCAAGCAAATAAATTCCTAAGCATTGACAATGCTCGACGTAATTTTGTTTTATTTTGTTTTGTTTTATTTTCTTCAGCCATTCTTCACTTTATTTATGTTATTTTCAATATTTTTATTAAATATTTTGTGTATCCAAAAAAATCCAAATTAATATATTTTTATTTATTATTTTTTAAGTATTTTATGTTTATAGAATATGTATTTATATTTATTATTTTTTTTGTTTAAATTTGATTTTTCAAATTACATATATGTAATATTCTCAGCAAATTCATTGACAGAATGAAATCTGAAAACCTACTTATAACGGATTTTTGTTTTTCTAATATATATTTTTTCATAAAAATCAAACCAAAGCCTAATATGACGGATTTTTGTTTTTCTAATATATATTATTTATTTATTTTTGCTTACAACTTTATTTAATAATTTTTTTTTTCTAAATTTTATTACCACCACCATACATGGCTAACAAATACTCCAAGTTAGGTCGAATAAATGTTATGTGCAGAGATTTTTAAATATAGGGATCAGAGAATTCTTTACAAACCCTAGCAAAGAAATTGGATTTATTTATAATGCAGTTGAAGTGTAATTTAAACGTTAATTTATCGTCGAAGTACACTCCTAAATCTTTAATCGAATAAGTCTTAACAATGATTCAGCATTGAGTGAATAATTGTAAAAGATTGTTTCGGAACGACCTGTATAGCACATCAAAACACACTTTTTAATATTTAGTAGTAAATTATTATTGTCAGACCAAAGATAGAAATTGTTTAGATCAGTTTGGAGCAGGATTGACTCATTGAGTATTAGGATATTAGGATATTATATGAGTATTAGGATATAATATGTATTAGAAAAGGAGCGCAGTGATAATAAAAAGAATCGAACACAATTAATTCAAACGCTTTAGGAATTGAGGATAATTTGGCAATAGAACGGTAATTAATTACATCATCTTTAACATATATTTTGTGGGTAGGTTTTTTAAACGATTTATTACAAAATAAAGAAAAGGTATTAGATTGAAAGGAAATATTGGATAAAATGGATAGTGGAGAAGCGAGTGAACTTGAACACTTTTTTTAAGATAGATTCAGGAACATCCGACCTAGATCCGGACCTAGGCGTGTAGTATTATTAAGATTTGTTGAATATTTTTCTACAAGGCTTTCACTAATACGGCAATTTACGAAAGTTGTTTTTGGATAATTATCCAAATGATCACAGTGGCTGTAAAAACAGAAGTGGAATAGGAGGTTGCGAGGAAATCACCGAAAAATTCAGATATTCAGTACTTGCGGATGCAATAGAATGTTTCCTAATTATTTTTATTAACATTTTTACTAACATATTTTACTTAAATTAAAGTTGAACTCCTATATTTAAGTAGTACCACTGTACCAGGTAGCACATATGTATATATTATGCATACATACTTTTTTTCATTATTTTTTATTATTTCGCTTTTATCTTATCTTATATGTTACTACAATTTTTTTTTCTTTTTTAATACTGAATGCTATTATCTGCGTTTGTTACTGATTAATGTACGTGGCTCAAACATCATTTCAAAACTTAAAAACCGTTAATAACTTAATAACGTATTGTGTGAAACATATCGTGACACATACCGACATTTAAATTTACTTGAAAACATTGAACATTGAGATAACGCGCTTCCCGATCCATCACTCGCTGCTTGTGCATATCAATTTCGTACATCATTTGCAATATAATATCAACATTTTTCCCATCACACCCACCACAGTTATGGGAAAAATATAAAGATGCTATGACCGATGACATTTTATATCAGGCACGTAATACACATGAAAATTTAGATTTACAATATACTCCGTATGTATAATCAAGCATTGATTTACATTGAAGATATATGTTTAATGATGGTAAATAAGGTTGCATTAATTGGGGATGCTATCACCTAATCGAACCATTGTAGACGCATGAAATCGTGAAATACAACAAAAAAACTACGATACTGACGTGTTGAATACATTTGTTCAACAAAATATTCCAAATATGAGTGAACAGCAAAAACGAGTGTACGACACTATTATTTAAATTATAATTCTAAAACTGGTGAAATCTATTTCCTTTTTGCATCAGGATGTACGAAAATACATACTTTATTTCCTTAATTTTGGCAAAAATACGGTGACACAGTAATAAAGCATTGGCAATAGCCTCCTCTGGAATTGCAGCTGCATTAGATGGTGGAAGAACGACACATCCGCAAATAACAGAAATTACAACATGCAATATTTCTAGATCATCTGGAAAGGCGAAGGTACTTCAGCAATGTGAGATTATTATTTGGGATGAATGTCCAATGGCACATAAAAAATCATTAGAGGCATTATATCGTGCAATGTAAGATTTACGACACAACTAAAAACATTTTGTAGGTGCTATTATATTATTAGCAGGTGATTTCAGACAAACTTCACAAACTTCATCAAGCAGATCAGGGATCATTTAAACGCATTTATCAAATCAACACATTTAGGGAGATTTGTTAAAAAATTATCACTCAATGTAAACATGCGTGTACAACTACAAAGTGATGCAGCTGCCTATTATTTGTCAGTTATTAGAGATTGTATATCATGCTTGAGTGAGCGCGCTATATTGTGGCAGCAAAAAATAAAGATGTTAATGAAATAAATATAGACATTCAAAACAGAATAAGTGGCCAAACAATTACATACAAGTCAACCGTTTTCGTTATGAATAATGATGAAACTATGAATTAAATTATCTAATTGGATTTTGAAATGCACTTGATTTGCCAGGAACTCTACCACATATTTTGCAATCAAAAATTGGTATGCCCATAATTATTATGTTACACAATTTAAATCAACCACGGTTTTAATAACTTTAAAAACCACTGTTTTATATTTTATATATATATGGGTACAATCGATTTCAATTTCCCATATTTTATTGGAAATTTTTTGACAGAACAGTAGTTGTAGTCGTCAATCGGCATGTTAAATATTGTAAAAAACTTCAGTTGGAAAAACAAGTAAAAAAGTTTGTTCAAGTTAACTTACTGAAACAGTTTAAATTATCAGTAGGGCTACATCATATGTATGCAATACATTTTCATTGATTGATGCATGATTGATGATGGAATGTTCGATGGCAATTATGTATGTCATGGGCCATGGCAATGGCATAGCAAGCATGCATTATGCATAAAATGCAGTAATAGTAATGCCCCACAGAAATTTTTAAATTAACTGTACTGGAACGACTACTAAATAGGGGAAATTTTGTAGGACTACGTACGTACAGGGTACAGGGGTACAGGTACAATCAGGATATATAAAATATATATACAGGATATATAAAATATAGATTGGCAGTTAAAATAAAAATTTTCAGCCACTTTTGGTCAGCTATTTTTGAAAAATCTTAGTTCAAATAATTTAGTTTCTACTGCAAATGATTCCCTTGAAAATGGAAACTTCGCACCAATGTAATATGAAAAGTTTTACGTTAAAAAAATATAAAATTACAATAATTTTAATAATTGGATTATTTTTAACGTAAAATCTCAATTAATTTAAAATAATTCTTTTTAAATTTTCTTTTAAAAACATGTATATGTGTATATTCATACAAAATTCACAATAATATATAATTAACAAATCAAAAAGTAAAGTTAAAACAAGATGTTTTGATACGTTTATATTTATTTTTTTGATAAGAATTATATATAAACAAAATTAATTAAATTGATACATGAGCTGATACAGTTTGATGTTAAACTAAATAAAATTACCAAGAGTGGGAAAAAATTATTTTACTTTATCGAATACATTATATAATATTTTATAAAACTAAATTCACATAGATTCCCGTGAAATTTTATGTCTACATATAATATATTGCTAATATTAAAACATATTATATGATATGTATACAAATTTATATTATTTATAAGTAGGGTAGGTGAGTAATTTCGAACACCTCCATTTGTCGAACATTTATAAACAAACGGCTGTAATTAGTGTACCCAGCAAAACTTTTAAATTTTTTTTTTTTTTATAATGTGTCTAAATTTCTCTTAAGAAAGCTTTTTTGAACAATATCAAAGCTTTTATGTAATACAAAAATATTCGTTGGTTTGTGGAAGCAAGTTCGAGCGTGTGGTTAAAATATCGAATCAGAAAAAAAAAATAGTGGCGGTTGGTTTACAAATTAGTGAATAAATAGAAGTAAGTGATCATAAATAAATAGAAGTAAGTGTTCAAAGTAATGTTATATTATAGTTTATATATTATTTTTCAGTTTAGCTTATGAAATTCAATAAAAAAATAATTTTAATTACATATTTTTGGGTGTTCAGAAAAGGGATGTAAATATTTCAAGTTTTTCTAATTTCGAACACTTGTGTTCGAATTTAGGAAATGATAAAAAAGCGATGTTCCTAAATTCGAACGTGGTGTTTCGAAGGTGTTCGAATAAAAGACATTACAAACTCTTTAATAATCCTTTATTCGAGCAGTTAAGAATTGAATCTTTTTAAACTTAACTGAATAACTAAATAATTAAAAAGTTAAGGTAAGTTAAGGTGCAAATAACGGTTAAGGTAAAAAAATTTAATTTTACAGAAAAATGAAGCGGAAACGTTATCAACTATACAGTGAAGAATCTCTGACTGCTGCCTTACACAATATTAGGAGCAACTCTATGAGCTTGAGGCAAGCAAGTTAACAATTTGGTGCGCCAGTTCTCTTCTATCGATTTATCTACTATCTCTTCATGATAGAATTAGGAACAAAGTACCGGATGGTGTCCCAAAAATGGGTCCTAAGACCGTTCTCACCGAAATTGAAGAAAAAAAAACTAGCCGATTGGCTTATCGCTTTATCTAAATGTGGTTTTCCACAAAAACTAAATGAATTATTAGATGTGGCTCAAAAAATTATCAAAGAAGATAATTGAAAAACACCTTTCAAAAACCAAAGACCAGGGAAGAAATGGTATCAGAATTTTTTGAACCGTCACAAGGAGTTATCTCTGAAAACTGCGGAAACAATTACTAAGGCAAGAGCAGCTGTAACAGAAGGTAGCATTAGAAATTGGTTCCTTGATCTAGAGCATTTTTTGAAAGAGAACAACTATGAAGATATTTCGAAAGATCCTACCCGAATATTCAATGGAGACGAAACATCTTTCAGTTTCGCTCCTCAAACAGGATCAGTCATTGCGCCTAGGGGATATCGTAGGGATGTCTTTCAAGTTAAATTCTCAAACGAAAAAGAAAATTTGACAGTTCTTTTGGTGTTTGCTGCTGACGGAAGAATTTTACCTTCACTTGTAGTGTTTCCTTATTTGCGACTACCGAAAAAAGTTATAGACACAATGACAAATGATTGGGTAGTCGAACGCTCTGAGACTGGTTGGATGAGATCAGAGCCGTTTTACGAATACGTTGCCAACGATTATAATGATTAGCTCAACACAAGCAACATTTAAAACCCAGTCTTACAATTAGTAGATGGTCATAAATCTCATCTGTCCATGGAAGTTAGCGAATTTTGCTCAGAAAATGATATAATACTATACGCGCTTCCTCCAAACACCACTCACATAATGTAACCAGCCGATGTAGGCGCGTTCAAGGGTATAAAGAGCTTTTTTAAAAACTTTACTTTTCCAATTCCAGAATTTACATATTAAATTTTGCTAGATAAATATCCTCCAAACTCCTATTCAAGAACTACTGATGACTTTTATAATACGTTCCTAGTTTTTGAAAAATAGTTACGCGTATAACATGCAGAATATCTCATCGATCCTAACCTTGGTCTTAGATAGTAATAATGTTCAAATATATCCATTATTGACTTTGATTGAAATGTTCCGTTACCTAAAACAGAAAAACAAATTAATTAGAATTACAAAAATTTATAAAATAACCTTGTTTTTAAAGGTAAACCTACAACTGAGACACAATACTGTTTCGACAGGATACAATTGACGAAAACGATAGTGCACAGCATCCGTATCAGTTATTGAATCGTCGACGATTTTCAGCGTATTATTTTTATTCGAATCCATTGAAATAAATAAAATTTTTAAGCTATATAAATTAATGTTTTCAACAGAAACAATAAAAAAGAAATGTTACTACAACAAGATGTTAATGTAAAGTAAAATGTAAATATATAAAAAAAAATCATAAACATAAACAATCTTACGCTACCAACGCTTTTGAAATTAAATGAAAAAGAAAAACACGTCTGCAGTCACCACCATAGATATATAGTTCGAGTACTTGACAATTGAATTCTTCTGAAATTTCAAGCTATACATACCAGCTTGAGTCGCTGTCAGCTTGAAAATAGCTTGAGTTTGGTATATGTATTTTTGGTGCCATAAATTTTTTTGTAAAATTTTCTATAAATTTAAAGAAATAAATGAAAAGGTTCAATACGCACTCCCAACCACTTCTGACAAGAGCAAGAACAATTTTTGAAAAATATGATGTACCTTTCCAAAATAATATGGAGACCCAAAAATTCTCAAGTAGCCCTCCTTGGCTTGTTCCGGACCCAAATATAGATTTCGAGTTGGTAAATTATAGAAAAGATAGTACAAACCAAATTCAGTTTCGAGAATTATTCATAGAAAAAACAAAGACAAGATACTGTGAATATGAACATATATTTACTGATGGGTCTTTCAGAGATCGCATCGATGCGCATTCAAACACAAACAAGAAGAACACAAATTTCATCTTCAAAGGCATACCACTATATTTACGGCTGAACTATACGCAATATTTAAAGCACTCGAGTATATTATAAAAAGGGACGAAAAAAACTTTTTAATTTGTACTGACTCCTTGAGTTCTTTAAAAGCTATTTTCAAACTATATCCAGTACATCCTTTAATACAAAAAATACAAGCAATGATAAATAAAAATCAAAAAAATATACAATTTATGTGGATTCCAAGTCATATCGGCATCCATGATAACGAGATAGTTGACAGTCTAGCAAAAAGCTCTGTAAACCAACCATACGATAACCATCACCTTTTATATTATAAAGATCTTAAAAATATAATAAATAAGAAAATATATCAAAATGTAGAACAAGAATGGATAGAAACGGACGATAGTAACAAACTAAAAAATATCAAGCCAAATACGAGACCTAGGAAAAATCTCAATTTACTTAACAGAAGAGAGTCGACCGTGATTACTAGAATAAGAATAGGGCACACTAATTTAACACACAAATTTATATTTGATAATACAACACCACCAAATTGTGCTTGTGGAGCAAACCTTACTATGAAGCATCTGTTCGAAACTTGTATTAGATATTCAAGAGATAGAGATAGATATTTAAAAAGTAATAGTCTACATATTTTAAAGAGTGATGATGAAACCAATTATAGAAAAATAATAAATTTCCTAAAAGCTATTGAACTATACAAAACAATTTAAAACAAAAGATTAAATAAAATCAATAAAATATGTTAAATAAAAAATATTAAATGTTAAAAAAAAAAAAAAAACGGAATAAAATAGAAAATATTTAGTTATAATAACTTCATATAATTAATATATGTATAAGAAAAATTTAACTATTGAATTATTTTATATAGAAACCAAACCAAAAAAAAAAATTAAAAATGTATTATATGAATAATAGAATATGTAATTCGAAAATAATAAAAAAAAAAAAAAATGAAAAAAATAATGTAAAGACCTGGCCTGAAAAAACCTATATTATGTTCAAAGGCTACTTAAATAAAGTTATAAAAAACAAAGATATAAACAAATATAAAAATTTTTTTTCTTTTAAACCTTCTATTGTGTAAATTTACTCTAAATATTAAAAAAACTTCGTAAATTTTTGTCCCAAGCTGCGCATTCGATTAAAATTTTCAATTCAAGTAAGTAAATTTTTTGATTGATTTTAGTGAAGCTGATTTCAAGAAACTGTAGCGAATACATTATGTTGAAGCGTACTTGAAGCTTGAGGTCATCATGTATCATATATTCGTCTAATGGACGACCCAAATTTAACTTCATCCTTCAATTCTCTTGGACATCGACTTATAGTTGAAACACTTTCTCTGTTTTAATGATACTTTGAAGGTGTATGCTCAACAGGAATAAAAAAAACTGCTTCCTCCTCTTAAACAATTCCAATGTGAAACTGTGGAAATCCTGAAATGGCATAAAAACGGTTAGGAAAATTCGTTGTTTATAGTTCGAAGTTCAAGATTTTGGAATCATATTCGTTTGTGTTTTCAAATCCAACATACAATTTGCAGAAGTTTAAGGAAAATATTTATACCTTAATATAATTTTATCCTATACTATACTATCCTAACCAAGCGGTACGCAAATGCTAAAGGTATATTATAACTAAATATTCTAACATTGATTTAAAAATGGCTGATTAAACTTTTTTACGATTTTACTGATATATGTGGTTCTACACCTGTTCGGTGGTACATGCACCAATGTGATAGTGTTTGAATTATTTCTGCGCATTCAAAACAACCGGATATAGTAAATGGCTTATATGACGATTATTGTGCTGCCTATCATTGATTAAAGACACCGTCTTTTAGATCTCTTAACTAAGAGAATTACCCAATTCTTGCTCATTTCGGTCCTATCTACTATCCTAGAAAAGAATGTGTGGTGAAGGAAGCACAGTATTTTAGCTTACAATATTTTAACTTACTTAAAACATACGTGTGTACATACATATGTACCTACATAACGATGAACTTTATATTGTGGGTTGGATTTTTTTGTTTTCAAAATTCGTAAAAATAATAGACAATTTTTAGATATTAGCACAAATAGACTTAACAATAAATATCATATTAGATGAAGTTTTGAACCTTCCGAAAAAAGCATACCTTGTGTCTTCTCTCCTCCGACTATAAAAATACCACCTAAATGTACATTTTTAACGACTTTTTGATTTTCAAATGAAATAAAACAAAATAATTTTGTTAACAATTTCTTATTTATTTTTTATTGAAATAAAACATTTTTATTAACATTTTAATAAACTTTTTTATTATAAATCAAATTATTATTATCTATGTATTTAAAAGAAAATTGGACAATATATAATGTATCAATAATGTAAGTATGAATAGTTTTTTTTTTATTTAAAATAAAGTGTAGATTAAAATAAAAAAATTCAAAAATAAAAAAAATATTAAACTCATAATAAATTAAATTATACAAATAGTTCAACAAATTTGTTTTTAAGATAATTTTGGCTACAAAATCGGGAAAAATATATATAAATCTGGAAGAAAAATCAAAACACGGAAAATAAAAAATCCGAAAAACAAAATTCGGAATTTCAAAATCCGAGATGTACAAAATTATTTTCCGGATTTTGAAATTCTGGAAATTGATTTTCCGGTTTTTGTCCTTTTGGATTTTGTATTTTACGTGTTTTGATTTTTTGGATTTTGTAATTCCGGATTATGTTACCAACCAAATAATTATTTTTTTTAAATTAAAACAAACGAAATAAACGCAAACGAAAACAAACGAAATGTAACAAGCGATATGTAAATAAAAGCTATAAATTTTTATCCTTTTCATATTTTTCAAATTGTGTTGTATTTGAGATGAAAAATTTCCCAATCCAATTTCCATGCAAAGCTTTTTGAATTGTTTCTTGTTTCTTTTCTATAAAAAAATATATATATATATATTAATCAAACGATATCAAAATAAAAAAAATAAAACTAAAACTGTCTGAGATAAAGATTAAAGGAGTGGTTTTAAGACGACATTTAAACATTTTAAGTTATATTTGGAATACGAAAAAAAAAAATAATTTTCTAAGTCGTTTTTCTAAAATAAGAGTTTGTTGATTAATTCTTACTCATTAGAATATGATTAATAAATTTATGTTAAATAAAAATTGTACTAATAATTTTCCATTTATATAAATTGCAAATTTTGTAAAAATGTATTTCTTTACCTCAAATTTGATAATTTTTATTCTATCTATACTGTGTTGTGAGTGTGACTATTAATATTAGCTAATATCAATAATATCTTAAGCATCATTGTTATTAAAACCTCCTAGAATTTGATCGATAACTGGTGGTATTTAAAAAATGGATTTCTTCAGTTTATTAACTAAAAATAAAGTTATATTATAATAAAGTATATTTTTTTGCCTTTATTTGAACCTTTTTTAAAGACTTTCATTTTTTAAATTAAACAATATTATTAACAGAAATAATATACATAGTTTTATATAATATATAATTATATTATATATATTTTTTTAATAACAAATAAAAATGTTTCGTATAGTTTAATTTTTTTTATTTTTGAATTTTTTTATTTTAATCTACACTTTATTTTAAATAAAAAAACACTATTCATACTTACATTATTGATACATATATATTGTTCAATTTTATTTTAAATACATAGATAATAATAATGTGATTATTAGTTCTCAAACATTATTCTATGCCAGAATACTCATTTCTAATTTATGTACCTACATAAGGTTAATATAAAAAAGTGAGTAAGTTGAAAACTGACTGCTATACGATATACATACTAATTTTAAACTTTCTTACATTAATTTCATAATAAATTTTAAAGAAATCATAAAAGAGAAATAAATATAATAATACATAGTAATTACTCACCCACAATTTCTCCAGGATTTTTTTTATTCCAAATTGGATTTTGATATTTCACCATCGCCTAGACCTAATTTTAATTCTTGAATAGTATATTCAAGATTTTCTATTTCTTTGTTTCTTTCTTCAATAATTTCTTTTGAATGCTTACGTACTTTTTCTATTTCAGTCTCCAATTCCATATACTGCTGTTCTAGCGTATATTTTTCTTGGATAGGTGGTAATCTACCATCCTTTCCAAATTTTTCTTCATATTCACCTACTTTTTCCATTAGTTCGGTGATTTTTTTTTCCATTTCGTAGTTTTCATCTTCGTAAATTAAACGATCTTTTTCAAATTTTTCTCTTTCATCGTTTAATTTATCCTGCCAATAGTGCGATGATTTTTTCGCCTTTTTTAATTTTTTTAGGTCCATATTAATATTTTCCAATTTAGCTTTTAATTCCTCGTTTTCATCACGCAAGTTTTGGTTTTCCAGCTCTAAAAATTCGATCGTTTCCATTTGATCGCTAATTTTAACAGATTCCTTTGCGACATCCATATATTTTTTTTTGGCTAACATTTCATTGTTGAGTTTCATATTTTTCTTTACTAATTCTGAAATTGTATTGTTTTGCGAACTTATTTGTGATGTCAAATCACTAATTATTTCCGCATGCCTTTGTTCCAAAATTCGGATCTAAAAATAAAATAAAATTATTATAATAAACAAATAATAATTATTTATTTATATGAATTGTAATTATATTATTATTATTTGTTATTGGATACTATTTAAATTATATGCAATATTAATTTGCAAGCACTAGCTATCTTGGCTATCGGCTTTTTTTTTTAATAGATTTTCTTATTTTTATATTTCAATTTATAAATTACCAAAATTAATTTCATTAAAACAAGTTAAAATTATATTAAAATTATATTCTATTTTCTTATTGGTAATTATATTAAATTATGTGAATTGTATAATATATTACATATAAGAATGACAATAATATAAATTTCTTTGAAAATTAAATAAATCATCTCAATTAGAAGTAGTTATACTCTTATGAATGAATTCATATCACTATATATATATAACATATAACTTAAATAGATTTTGTAAAAGTATATAAATAAATTATTTTACATCTAAAAAAATATATATATAATAAAATCAATTTTATAACAAAATACGATTCAACTAAATAATAAATACAAACCACTTCGTTCAAGCAACATTTGTACTCCCAATCAATGTTTTATAACATAAATACGAGATATCTAGTCCTTGTTACTACAGAAGATGTTTAAAAAAAACATTCGGGCTTCTCATCATTTTATTGAAGACTAAATTTAGTCTCTTCTAAACAGAGTTACCATACGTCCATGGGTGGGACTCCCCCACGGCAACACCCGATATTCCCGCGTCCCACACGCGAACAAATTTTCCCACAAGTCTCTCTAAAACTAAAATACGACTTATAAAATTTCACATTATTATTATAGACAAAATTAATTTTACGTCTGAATTATTTAAAAATAAAAATTCTTAGGTGGTTTTTTGTTTTAAGGATGATTCTCATTCTGCATAATTTTTGCTAGACAATTTTTGTAAAATGCTTAAATTTCAGAATGCTTAGGTAATATTCAAAGGCTTTATGTACAGTTGTTGTTTCAATGCTTGTTGTCTTTTCCTATTCTTTTCTATAAGGGTTTTAGCCTTATGACTACAGCATGGCGGAAATAGATTATTGTTGAAAAATTTAGAGGCCGAATTAATGATAAAACAAAATTTTGGAATGAATTGTCTTCAATTTCAAAACTATTTAAAAGAGGATGATTCATTGCTTAAGAATATAAAATCAAAAGAAAAATACCATTGATATGAATTAATTTTAATTTTGTTTCACTTTTATTTTTTTTTAATTTCTTAACTCATAAAATATAATAATTTCATAAAATATAATAATGTTTGTTATGTTGAAATATTAAGTATTTAGTATGTTGTTGGATGAATTAAGTATTTTATGTTGAATTAATTTTATTATTTTTTACTTATTGTTTAAATAATTTTATAATACTTAAAATTTTTGATCTCATTTTGTGTTTGTATTACTGTTTTATAAATTTATTGATTTTTCATTTTTTTTTTATAAAAATTTTAATATTTGTTATTATAATAATATAAAATTTAATATTTTTCAAATTAGCAATATGTAAATCTTAAAGATGGCATCCCTGCTTCTAAAATTCTTCCTACAATTGTTCAGCTCACCACAAGCTATATTGTAAATAATTTTCCTACAAAAATTTAAAAAAAAATTAAGCTTAAAATATTACAAATTAAATTAATAGTAAAAATAAGTATATAATTAAATGCATCAGATATTTTGATAGTTTGTTTAAAAGAAAAATTAAATTCAAACATTCAAAAACAAAAAAAATACATTTCTAAAACTGTCATTTATTCTACATAAAAATTAATAATTATTGTTTATAAATATATGTATTCAAATATAAAAAGTAAATACATATCCATATCTGCTGACCCAAAAAAGAAAAAAAAACTTCAATATGCAACATTCATACATATGTATACAAACTAACACCATAATATATTATATAATTATGTACACTTATTTGATATTCAATAAAAACAACATATTGTAAAATTTAATTTTAAATTTTTGAAATATATAATGATTAAAATATTATAATGTATTTTAAAAGACTTACATTAAAATTCATATCATCTTTTGAGCGGGATTGATTTGTAGATTTTTGTTTCCGTGTCCAAGCAAATAAATTCCTAAGCATTGACAATGCTCGACGTAATTTTGTTTTATTTTGTTTTGTTTTATTTTCTTCAGCCATTCTTCACTTTATTTATGTTATTTTCAATATTTTTATTAAATATTTTGTGTATCCAAAAAAATCCAAATTAATATATTTTTATTTATTATTTTTTAAGTATTTTATGTTTATAGAATATGTATTTATATTTATTATTTTTTTTGTTTAAATTTGATTTTTCAAATTATATGTAATATTCTCAGCAAATTCATTGACAGAATGAAATCTGAAAAACTACTTATAACGAATTTTTGTTTTTCTAATATATATTTTTTCATAAAAATCAAACCAAAGCCTACTATGACGGATTTTTGTTTTTCTAATATATATTATTTATTTTTTTTTGCTTACAACTTTATTTAATAATTTTTTTTTTCTAAATTTTATTACCACCACCATACATGGCTAACAAATACTCCAAGTTAGGTCGAAAAAATGTTATGTGCAGAGATTTTTAAATATAAGGATCAGAGAATTCTTTACAAACCCTAGCACAGAAATTGGATTTATTTATAATGCAGTTGAAGTGTAATTTAAACGTTAATTTAACGTTAATAATATGCCCCTCTGTTCACCTTAACGACATGGAATTGACTCACCAAGACTCGGTTAAGTACTTAGGTATGCACTTGGATAGACGCCTCACTTGGAAAAGTCACATTATCAGCAAAAATAAACAACTACGATTAAAATTCAACCAATTAATTTGGCTAATAGGTCGTTTCTCCAATTTATCCCTGGAATGTAAAGTTGCAGTGTACAAAGCTATCATCAGGCCAATCTGGAGCTACGGGTT
Organism: Argyra leucocephala; assembly: GCA_963942445.1. NCBI lineage: Eukaryota > Metazoa > Arthropoda > Insecta > Diptera > Dolichopodidae > Argyra > Argyra leucocephala. The sequence continues at coordinate 65,847,267 of OZ012679.1, forward strand.
GGAACTATGGGGAACAACTAGTAACTCCAACATCGAAATAATAGAACGCTTCCAGTCCAAAGTATTAAGGTCTATAGTTAACGCGCCTTGGTATGTCCAAAATGACACAATTAGATCAGATTTAAATATCCCATCTGTTAAGAAATTCATTAAAAAGAAAGCTGAAAAATACTATGTTCGACTGGAAAACCATCCAAATTTACTTGCTCCTCAACTCATCAATAATGAACGAACAAGCGAGCGCAGATTAAGACGCTTCAGACCGCTGGATTTATCTACTAGATTCACTTTACCTGAGACTCCATAAATATAAATTTGAATATTAAGTCAAGAATCAATGGATTTTTGACTTAGATTACATGTCAGTTACATCACGTCAATTTTAATTCCAACATTATACTCAATATCTTTTATATTTTATGTAGATAGTTGTATAGAATAAAGACAAAAAAAAAAAAAAAAAAAAAATTTATCGTCGAAGTACACTCCTAAATCTTTAATCGAATAAGTCTTAACAATGATTCAGCATTGAGTGAATAATTGTAAAAGATTGGTTCGGAACGACGTGTATAGCACATCAAAACACACATTTTAATATTTAGTAGTAAATTATTATTGTCAGACCAAAGATAGAAATTGTTTAGATCAGTTCGGAGCAGGATTGACTCATTGAGTATTAGGATATTAGGATATTATATGAGTATTAGGATATAATATGTATTAGAAAAGGAGCGCAGTGATAATAAAAAGAATCGAACACAATTAATTCAAACGCTTTAGGAATTGAGTAAATTTGGCAATAGAACGGTAATTAATTACATCATCTTTAACATATTTTTTGTGGGTAGGTTTTTTAAACGATTTATTACAAAATAAAGAAAAGGTATTAGATTGAAAGGAAATATTGGATAAATTGGATAGTGGAGAAGCGAGTGAACTTGAACACTTTTTTAAGATAGATTCAGGAACATCCGACCTAGATCCGGACCTAGGCGTGTAGTATTATTAAGATTTGTTGAATATTTTTCTACAAGGCTTTCACTAATACGGCAATTTACGAAAGTTGTTTTTGGATAATTATCCAAATGATCACAGTGGTTGTAAAAACAGAAGTGGAATAGGAGGTTGCGAGGAAATCACCGAAAAATTCAGATATTCAGTACTTGCGGATGCAATAGAATGTTTCCTAATTATTTTTATTAACATTTTTACTAACATATTTTACTTAAATTAAAGTTGAACTCCTATATTTAAGTAGTACCACTGTACCAGGTAGCACATATGTATATATTATGCATACATACTTTTTTTCATTATTTTTTATTATTTTGCTTTTATCTTATCTTATATGTTACTACAATTTTTTTTCTTTTTTAATACTGAATGCTATTATCTGCGTTTGTTACTGATTAATGTACGTGGCTCAAACATCATTTCAAAACTTAAAAACCGTTAATAACTTAATAACGTATTGTGTGAAACATATCGTGACACATACCGACATTTAAGTTTACTTGAAAACATTGAACATTGAGATAACGCGCTTACCGATCCATCACTCGCTGCTTGTGCATATCAATTTCGTACATCATTTGCAATATAATATCAACATTTTTCCCATCACACCCACCACAGTTATGGGAAAAATATAAAGATGCTATGACCGATGACATTTTATATCAGGCACGTAATACACATGAAAATTTAGATTTACAATATACTCCGTATGTATAATCAATCATTGATTTACATTGAAGATATATGTTTAATGATGGTAAATAAGGTTGCATTAATTGGGGATGCTATCACCTAATCGAACCATTGTAGACGCATGAAATCGTGAAATACAACAAAAAAACTACGATACTGACGTGTTGAATACATTTGTTCAACAAAATATTCCAAATATGAGTGAACAGCAAAAACGAGTGTACGACACTATTATTTAAATTATAATTCTAAAACTGGTGAAATCTATTTCCTTTTTGCATCAGGATGTACGAAAATACATACTTTATTTCCTTAATTTTGGCAAAAATACGGTGACACAGTAATAAAGCATTGGCAATAGCCTCCTCTGGAATTGCAGCTGCATTAGATGGTGGAAGAACGACACATCCGCAAATAACAGAAATTACAACATGCAATATTTCTAGATCATCTGGAAAGGCGAAGGTACTTCAGCAATGCGAGATTATTATTTGGGATGAATGTCCAATGTCACATAAAAAATCATTAGAGGCATTATATCGTGCAATGTAAGATTTACGACACAGCTAAAAACATTTTGTAGGTGCTCTTATATTATTAGCAGGTGATTTCAGACAAACTTCACCTCCTATCCCCTGATCAAGCAAATCAGGGATGATTTAAACGCATTTATCAAATCAACACATTTAGGGAGATTTGTTAAAAAATTATCACTCAATGTAAACATGCGTATACAACTACAAAGTGATGCAGCTGCCTATTATTTGTCAGTTATTAGAGATTGTATATCATGCTTGAGAGAGCGCGCTATATTGTGGCAGCAAAAAATAAAGATGTTAATGAAATAAATATAGACATTCAAAACAGAATAAGTGGCCAAACAATTACATACAAGTCAACCGTTTTCGTTATGAATAATGATGAAGCTATGAATTAAATTATCTAATTGGATTTTGAAATGCACTTGATTTGCCAGGAACTCTACCACATATTTTGCAATCAAAAATTGGTATGCCCATAATTATTATGTTACACAATTTAAATCAACCACGGTTTTAATAACTTTAAAAACCACTGTTTTATATTTTAAATATATATGGGTACAATCGATTTCAATTTCCCATATTTTATTGGAAATTTTTTGACAGAACAGTAGTTGTAGTCGTCAATCGGCATGTTAAATATTGTAAAAAACTTCAGTTGGAAAAACAAGTAAAAAAGTTTGTTCAAGTTAACTTACTGAAACAGTTTAAATTATCAGTAGGGCTACATCATATGTATGCAATACATTTTCATTGATTGATGCATGATTGATGATGGAATGTTCGATGGCAATTATGTATGTCATGGGCCATGGCAATGGCATAGCAAGCATGCATTATGCATAAAATGCAGTAATAGTAATGCCCCACAGAAATTTTTAAATTAACTGTACTGGAACGACTACTAAATAGGGGAAATTTTGTAGGACTACGTACGTACAGGGTACAGGGGTACAGGTACAATCAGGATATATAAAATATATATACAGGATATATAAAATATAGATTGGCAGTTAAAATAAAAATTTTCAGCCACTTTTGGTCAGCTATTTTTGAAAAATCTTAGTTCAAATAATTTAGTTTCTACTGCAAATGATTCCCTTGAAAATGGAAACTTCGCACCAATGTAATATGAAAAGTTTTACGTTAAAAAAATATAAAATTACAATAATTTTAATAATTGGATTATTTTTAACGTAAAATCTCAATTAATTTAAAATAATTCTTTTTAAATTTTCTTTTAAAAACATGTATATGAGTATATTCATATAAAATTCACAATAATATATAATTAACAAATCAAAAAGTAAAGTTAAAACAAGATGTTTTGATACGTTTATATTTATTTTTTTGATAAGAATTATATATAAACAAAATTAATTAAATTGATACATGAGCTGATACAGTTTGATGTTAAACTAAATAAAATTACCAAGAGTGGGAAAAAATTATTTTACTTTATCGAATACATTATATAATATTTTATAAAACTAAATTCACATAGATTCCCGTGAAATTTTATGTCTACATATAATATATTGATAATATTAAAACATATTATATGATATGTATACAAATTTATATTATTTATAAGTAGGGTAGGTGAGTAATTTCGAACACCTCCATTTGTCGAACATTTTTAAAAACAAACGGCTGTAATTAGTGTACCCAACAAAACTTTTAAATTTTTTTTTTTTTTATAATGTGTCTAAATTTCTCTTAAGAAAGCTTTTTTGAACAATATCAAAGCTTTTATGTAATACAAAAATATTCGTTGGTTTGTGGAAGCAAGTTCGAGTGTGTGGTTAAAATATCGAATCAGAAAAAAAAATTAGTGGCGGTTGGTTTACAAATTAGTGAATAAATAGAACTAAGTGATCATAAATAAATAGAAGTAAGTGTTCAAAGTAATGTTATATTATAGTTTATACATTATTTTTCAGTTTAGCTTATGAAATTCAATAAAAAAATAATTTTAATTACATATTTTTGGGTGTTCAGAAAAGGGATGTAAATATTTCAAGTTTTTCTAATTTCGAACACTTGTGTTCGAATTCAGGAAATGATAAAAAAGCGATGTTCCTAAATTCGAAAGTGGTGTTTCGAAGGTGTTCGAATAAAAGACATTACAAACTCTTTAATAATCCTTTATTCGAGCAGTTAAGAATTGAATCTTTTTAAACTTAACTGAATAACTAAATAATTAAAAAGTTAAGGTAAGTTAAGGTGCAAATAACGGTTAAGGTAAAAAAATTTAATTTTACAGAAAAATGAAGCGGAAACGTTATCAACTATACAGTGAAGAATCTCTGACTGCTGCCTTACACAATATTAGGAGCAACTCTATGAGCTTGAGGCAAGCAAGTTAACAATTTGGTGTGCCAGTTCTCTTCTATCGATTTATCTACTATCTTTTCATGATAGAATTAGGAACAAAGTACCGGATGGTGTCCCAAAAATGGGTCCTAAGACCGTTCTCACCGAAATTGAAGAAAAAAAAACTAGCCGATTGGCTTATCGCTTTATCTAAATGTGGTTTTCCACAAAAATTAAATGAATTATTAGATGTGGCTCAAAAAATTATCAAAGAAGATAATTGAAAAACACCTTTCAAAAACCAAAGACCAGGGAAGAAATGGTATCAGAATTTTTTGAACCGTCACAAGGAGTTATTTCTGAAAACTGCGGAAACAATTACTAAGGCAAGAGCAGCTGTAACAGAAGGTAGCATTAGAAATTGGTTCCTTGATCTAGAGCATTTTTTGAAAGAGAACAACTATGAAGACATTTCGAAAGATCCTACCCGAATATTCAATGGAGACGAAACATCTTTCAGTTTCGCTCCTCAAACAGGATCAGTCATTGCGCCTAGGGGATATCGTAATGTCTTTCAAGTTAAATTCTCAAACGAAAAAGAAAATTTGACAGTTCTTTTGGTGTTTGCTGCTGACGGAAGAATTTTACCTTCACTTGTAGTGTTTCCTTATTTGCGACCACCGAAAAAAGTTATAGACACAATGACAAATGATTGGGTAGTCGAACGCTCTGAGACTGGTTGGATGAGATCAGAGCCGTTTTACGAATACGTTGCCAACGATTATAATGATTAGCTCAACACAAACAACATTTAAAACCCTGTCTTACTATTGTAGATAGTCATAAATCTCATCTGTCCATGGAAGTTAGCGAATTTTGCTCAGAAAATGATATAATACTATACGCGCTTCCTCCTAACACCACTCACATAATGTAACCAGCCGATGTAGGCGCGTTCAAGGGTATAAAGAGCTTTTTTAAAAACTTTACTTTTCCAATTCCAGAATTTACATATTAAATTTTGCTAGATAAATATCCTCCAAACTCCTATTCAAGAACTACTGATGACGAAGGACCTACTTTTATAATACGTTCCTAGTTTTTGAGAAATAGTTACGCGTATAACATGCAGAATATCTCATCGATCCTAACCTTGGTCTTAGATAGTAATAATGTTCAAATATATCCATTATTGACTTTGATTGAAATTTTCCGTTACCTAAAACAGAAAAACAAATTAATTAGAATTACAAAAATTTATAAAATAACCTTGTTTTTAAAGGTAAACCTACAACTGAGACACAATACTGTTTCGACAGGATACAATTGACGAAAACGATAGTGCACAGCATCCGTATCAGTTATTGAATCGTCCACGATGTTCAGCGTATTATTTTTATTCGAATCCATTGAAATAAATAAAATTTTTAAGCTATATAAATTAATGTTTTCAACAGAAACAATAAAAAAGAAATGTTACTACAACAAGATGTTAATGTAAAGTAAAATGTAAATATATAAAAAAAAATCATAAACATAAACAATCTTACGCTACCAACGCTTTTGAAATTAAATGAAAAAGAAAAACACGTCTGCAGTCTCCACTATAGATATATAGTTCGAGTACTTGACAATTGAATTCTTCTGAAATTTCAAGCTATACATACCAGCTTGAGTTGCTGTCGGCTTGAAAATAGCTTGAGTTTGGTATATGTATTTTTGGTGCCATAAATTTTTTTGTAAAATTTTCTATAAATTTAAAGAAATAAATGAAAAGGTTCAATACGCACTCCCAACCACTTCTGACAAGAGCAAGAACAATTTTTGAAAAATATGATATACCTTTCTAAAATAATATGGAGACCCAAAAATTCTCAAGTAGCCCTCCTTGGCTTGTTCCGGACCCAAATATAGATTTCGAGTTGGTAAATTATAGAAAAGATAGTACAAACCAAATTCAGTTTCGAGAATTATTCATAGAAAAAACAAAGACAAGATACTGTGAATATGAACATATATTTACTGATGGGTCTTTCAGAGATCGCATCGATGCGCATTCAAACACAAACAAGAACAACACAAATTTCATCTTCAAAGGCATACCACTATATTTACGGCTGAACTATACGCAATATTTAAAGCACTCGAATATATTATAAAAAGGGACGAAAAAAACTTTTTAATTTGTACTGACTCCTTGAGTTCTTTAAAAGCTATTTTTAAACTATATCCAGTACATCCTTTAATACAAAAAATACAAGCAATGATAAATAAAAATCAAAAAAATATACAATTTATGTGGATTCCAAGTCATATCGGCATCCATGATAACGAAATAGTTGACAGTCTAGCAAAAAGATCTGTAAACCAACCATACGATAACCATCACCTTTTATATTATAAAGATCTTAAAAATATAATAAATAAGAAAATATATCAAAGTGTAGAACAAGAATGGATAGAAACGGACGATAGTAACAAACTAAAAAATATCAAGCCAAATACGAGACCTAGGAAAAATCTCAATTTACTTAACAGAAGAGAGTCGACCGTGATTACTAGAATAAGAATAGGGCACACTAATTTAACACACAAATTTATATTTGATAATACAACACCACCAAATTGTGCTTGTGGAGCAAACCTTACTATGAAGCATCTGTTCGAAACTTGTATTAGATATTCAAGAGATAGAGATAGATATTTAAAAAGTAATAGTCTACATATTTTAAAGAGTGATGATGAAACCAATTATAGAAAAATAATAAATTTCCTAAAAGCTATTGAACTATACAAAACAATTTAAAACAAAAGATTAAATAAAATCAATAAAATATGTTAAATAAAAAATATTAAATGTTAAAAAAAAAAAAAAAACGGAATAAAATAGAAAATATTTAGTTATAATAACTTCATATAATTAATATATGTATAAGAAAAATTTAACTATTGAATTATTTTATATAGAAACCAAACCAAAAAAAAAAATTAAAAATGTATTATATGAATAATAGAATATGTAATTCGAAAATAATAAAAAAAAAAAAAAATGAAAAAAATAATGTAAAGACCTGGCCTGAAAAAACCTATATTATGTTCAAAGGCTACTTAAATAAAGTTATAAAAAACAAAGATATAAACAAATATAAAAATTTTTTTTCTTTTAAACCTTCTATTGTGTAAATTTACTCTAAATATTAAAAAAACTTCGTAAATTTTTGTCCCAAGCTGCGCATTCGATTAAAATTTTCAATTCAAGTAAGTAAATTTTTTGATTGATTTTAGTGAAGCTGATTTCAAGAAACTGTAGCGAATACATTATGTTGAAGCGTACTTGAAGCTTGAGGTCATCATGTATCATATATTCGTCTAATGGACGACCCAAATTTAACTTCATCCTTCAATTCTCTTGGACATCGACTTATAGTTGAAACACTTTCTCTGTTTTAATGATACTTTGAAGGTGTATGCTCAACAGGAATAAAAAAAACTGCTTCCTCCTCTTAAACAATTCCAATGTGAAACTGTGGAAATCCTGAAATGGCATAAAAACGGTTAGGAAAATTCGTTGTTTATAGTTCGAAGTTCAAGATTTTGGAATCATATTCGTTTGTGTTTTCAAATCCAACATACAATTTGCAGAAGTTTAAGGAAAATATTTATACCTTAATATAATTTTATCCTATACTATACTATCCTAACCAAGCGGTACGCAAATGCTAAAGGTATATTATAACTAAATATTCTAACATTGATTTAAAAATGGCTGATTAAACTTTTTTACGATTTTACTGATATATGTGGTTCTACACCTGTTCGGTGGTACATGCACCAATGTGACAGTGTTTGAATTATTTCTGCGCATTCAAAACAACCGGATATAGTAAATGGCTTATATGACGATTATTGTGCTGCCTATCATAGATTAAAGACACCGTCTTTTAGATCTCTTAACTAAGACAATTACCCAATTCTTGCTCATTTCGGTCCTATCTACTATCCTAGAAAAGAATGTGTGGTGAAGGAAGCACAGTATTTTAGCTTACAATATTTTAACTTACTTAAAACATACGTGTGTACATACATATGTACCTACATAACGATGAACTTTATATTGTGGGTTGGATTTTTTTGTTTTCAAAATTCGTAAAAATAATAGACAATTTTTAGATATTAGCACAAATAGACTTAACAATAAATATCATATTAGATGAAGTTTTGAACCTTCCGAAAAAAGCATACCTTGTGTCTTCTCTCCTCCGACTATAAAAATACCACCTAAATGTACATTTTTAACGACTTTTTGATTTTCAAATGAAATAAAACAAAATAATTTTGTTAACAATTTCTTATTTATTTTTTATTGAAATAAAACATTTTTATTAACATTTTAATAAATTTTTTTATTATAAATCAAATTATTATTATCTATGTATTTAAAAGAAAATTGGACAATATATAATGTATCAATAATGTAAGTATGAATAGTTTTTTTTTTATTTAAAATAAAGTGTAGATTAAAATAAAAAAATTCAAAAATAAAAAAAATATTAAACTCATAATAAATTAAATTATACAAATAATTCAACAAATTTGTTTTTAAGATAATAATTTTGGCTACAAAATCGGGAAAAATATATATAAATCTGGAAGAAAAATCAAAACACGGAAAATAAAAAATCCGAAAAACAAAATTCGGAATTTCAAAATCCGAGATGTACAAAATTATTTTCCGGATTTTGAAATTCTGGAAATTGATTTTTCGGTTTTTGTCCTTTTGGATTTTGTATTTTACGTGTTTTGATTTTTTGGATTTTGTAGTTCCGGATTATGTTACCAACCAAATAATTATTTTTTTTAAATTAAAACAAACGAAATAAACGCAAACGAAAACAAACGAAATGTAACGAACGATATGTAAATAAAAGCTATAAATTTTTATCTTTTTCATATTTTTCAAATTGTGTTGTATTTGAGATGAAAAATTTCCCAATCCAATTTCCATGCAAAGCTTTTTGAATTGTTTCTTGTTTCTTTTCTATAAAAAAAAATATATATATATATTAATCAAACGATATCAAAATAAAAAAAATAAAACTAAAACTGTCTGAGATAAAGATTAAAGGGGTGGTTTTAAGACGACATTTAAACATTTTAAGTTATATTTGGAATACGAAAAAAAAAAATAATTTTCTAAGTCGTTTTTCTAAAATAAGAGTTTGTTGATTAATTCTTACTCATTAGAATATGATTGATAAATTTATGTTAAATAAAAATTGTACTAATAATTTTCCATTTATATAAATTGCAAATTTTGTAAAAATGTATTTCTTTACCTCAAATTTGTTATTTAAGAGATTTGATAATTTTTATTCTATCTATACTGTGTTGTGAGTGTGACTGTTAATATTAGCTAATATCAATAATATCTTAAGCATCATTGTTATTAAAACCTCCTAGAATTTGATCGATAACTGGTGGTATTTAAAAAATGGATTTCTTCAATTTATTAACTAAAAATAAAGTTATATTATAATAAAGTATATTTTTTTGCCTTTATTTGAACCTTTTTTAAAGACTTTCATTTTTTAAATTAAACAATATTATTAACAGAAATAATATACATAGTTTTATATAATATATAATTATATTATATATATTTTTTTAATAACAAATAAAAATGTTTTGTATAGTTTAATTTTTTTTATTTTTGAATTTTTTTATTTTAATCTACACTTTATTTTAAATAAAAAAACACTATTCATACTTACATTATTGATACATATATATTGTTCAATTTTATTTTAAATACATAGATAATAATAATGTGATTATTAGTTCTCAAACATTATTCTATGCCAGAATACTCATTTCTAATTTATGTACCTACATAAGGCTAATGTAAAAAAGTGAGTAAGTTGAAAACTGACTGCTATACGATATACATAAAAATTTTAAACTTTCTTACATTAATTTCATAATAAATATTAAAGAAATCATAAAAGAGAAATAAATATAATAATACATAGTAATTACTCACCCACAATTTCTCCAGGATTTTTTTTATTCCAAACTGGATTTTGATATTTCACCATCGCCTAGACCTAATTTTAATTCTTGAATAGTATATTCAAGATTTTCTATTTCTTTGTTTCTTTCTTCAATAATTTCTTTTGAATGCTTACGTACTTTTTCTATTTCAGTCTCCAATTCCATATACTGCTGTTCTAGCGTATATTTTTCTTGGATAGGTGGTAATCTACCATCCTTTCCAAATTTTTCTTCATATTCACCTACTTTTTCCATTAGTTCGGTGATTTTTTTTTCCATTTCGTAGTTTTCATCTTCGTAAATTAAACGATCTTTTTCAAATTTTTCTCTTTCATCGTTTAATTTATCCTGCCAATAGTGCGATGATTTTTTCGACTTTTTTAATTTTTTTAGGTCCATATTAATATTTTCCAATTTAGCTTTTAATTCCTCGTTTTCATCACGCAAGTTTTGGTTTTCCAGCTCTAAAAATTCGATCGTTTCCATTTGATCGCTAATTTTAACAGATTCCTTTGCGACATCCATATATTTTTTTTTGGCTAACATCACAATTTCATTGTTGAGTTTCATATTATTCTTTACTAATTCTGAAATTGTATTGTTTTGCGAACTTATTTGTGATGTCAAATCACTAATTATTTCCGCATGCCTTTGTTCCAAAATTCGGATCTAAAAATAAAATAAAATTATTATAATAAACAAATAATAATTATTTATTTATATGAATTGTAATTATATTATTATTATTTGTTATTGGATACTATTTAAATTATATACAATATTAATTTGCAAGCACTAGCTATCTTGGCTATCGGCTTTTTTTTTTAATAGATTTTCTTATTTTTATATTTCAATTTATAAATTACCAAAATTAATTTCATTAAAACAAGTTAAAATTATATTAAAATTATATTCTATTTTCTTATTGGTAATTATATTAAATTATGTGAATTGTATAATATATTACATATAAGAATGACAATAATATAAATTTCTTTGAAAATTAAATAAATCATCTCAATTAGAAGTAGTTATACTCTTATGAATGAATTCATATCACTATATATATATAACATATAACTTAAATAGATTTTGTAAAAGTATATAAATAAATTATTTTACATCTAAAAAAATATATATATAATAAAATCAATTTTATAACAAAATACGATTCAACTAAATAATAAATACAAACCACTTCGTTCAAGCAACATTTGTACTCCCAATCAATGTTTTATAACATAAATACGAGATATCTAGTCTTTATATTAATAATTTTTTTTTGTTACTACAGAAGATGTTTAAAAAAAACATTCGGGCTTCTCATCATTTTATTGAAGACTAAATTTAGTCTCTTCTAAACAGAGTTACCATACGTCCATGGGTGGGACTCCCCCACGGCAACACCCGATATTCCCGCGTCCCACACGCGAACAAATTTTCCACACAAGTCTCTCTAAAACTAAAACACGACTTATAAAATTTCACATTATTATTATAGACAAAATTAATTTTACGTCTGAATTATTTAAAAATAAAAATTCTTAGGTGGTTTTTTGTTTTAAGGATGATTCTCATTCTGCATAATTTTTGCTAGACAATTTTTGTAAAATGCTTAAATTTCAGAATGCTTAGGTAATATTCAAAGGCTTTATGTACACTTGTTGTTTCACTGCTTGTTGTCTTTTCCTATTCTTTTCTATAAGGGTTTTAGCCTTATGACTACAGCATGGCGGAAATAGATTATTGTTGAAAAATTTAGAGGCCGAATTAATGATAAAACAAAATTTTGGAATGAATTGTCTTCAATTTCAAAACTATTTAAAAGAGGATGGTTCATTGCTTAAGAATATTAAATCAAAAGAAAAATGCCATTGATATGAATTAATTTTAATTTTGTTTTACTTTTATTTTTTTTTAATTTCTTAACTCATAAAATATAATAATTTCATAGAATATAATAATGTTTGTTATGTTGAAATATTAAGTATTTAGTATGTTGTTGGATGAATTAAGTATTTTATGTTGAATTAATTTTATTTTTTTTTACTTATTGTTTAAATAATTTTATAATACTTAAAATTTTTGATCTCATTTTGTGTTTGTATTACTGTTTTATAAATTTATTGATTTTTCATTTTTTTTTTATAAAAATTTTAATATTTGTTATTATAATAATATAAAATTTAATATTTTTCAAATTAGCAATATGTAAATCTTAAAGATGGCATCCCTACTTCTAAAATTCTTCCTACAAATGTTCAGCTCACCACAAGCTATATTGTAAATAATTTTCCTACAAAAATTTAAAAAAAAATTAAGCTTAAAATATTACAAATTAAATTAATAGTAAAAATAAGTATATAATTAAATGCATCAGAAATTTGATAGTTTGTTTAAAAGAAAAATTAAATTCAAACATTCAAAAACAAAAAAAATACATTTCTAAAACTGTCATTTATTCTACATAAAAATTAATAATTATTGTTTATAAATATATGTATTCAAATATAAAAAGTAAATACATATCCATATCTGCTGACACAAAAAAGAAAAAAAAACCTCAATATGCAACATTCATACATATGTATACAAACTAACACCATAATATATTATATAATTATGTACACTTATTTGATATTCAATAAAAACAACATATTGTAAAATTTAATTTTAAATTTTTGAAATATATAATGATTAAAATATTATAATGTATTTTAAAAGACTTACATTAAAATTCATATCATCTTTTGAGCGGGATTGATTTGTAGATTTTTGTTTCCGTGTCCAAGCAAATAAATTCCTAAGCATTGTCAATGCTCGACGTAATTTTGTTTTATTTTGTTTTGTTTTATTTTCTTCAGCCATTCTTCACTTTATTTATGTTATTTTCAATATTTTTATTAAATATTTTGTGTATCCAAAAAAATCCAAATTAATATATTTATATTTATTATTTTTTAAGTATTTTATGTTTATAGAATATGTATTTATATTTATTATTTTTTTTGTTTAAATTTGAGTTTTCAAATTATATGTAATATTCTCAGCAAATTCATTGACAGAATGAAATCTGAAAACCTACTTATAACGAATTTTTGTTTTTCTAATATATATTTTTTCATAAAAATCAAACCAAAGCCTACTATGACGGATTTTTGTTTTTCTAATATATATTATTTATTTTTTTTTTGCTTACAACTTTATTTAATAATTTTTTTTTTCTAAATTTTATTACCACCATCATACATGGCTAACAAATACTCCAAGTTAGATCGAATAAATGTTATGTGCAGAGATTTTTAAATATAGGGATCAGAGAATTCTTTACAAACCCTAGCAAAGGAATTGGATTTATTTATAATGCAGTTGAAGTGTAATTTAAACGTTAATTTATCGTCGAAGTACACTCCTAAATCTTTAATCGAATAAGTCTTAACAATGATTCAGCATTGAGTGAATAATTGTAAAAGATTGGTTCGGAACGACGTGTATAGCACATCAAAACACACTTTTTAATATTTAGTAGTAAATTATTATTGTCTGACCAAAGATAGAAATTGTTTAGATCAGTTTGGAGCAGGATTGACTCATTGAGTACTAGGATATTAGGATATTATATAAGTATTAGGATATAATATGTATTAGAAAAGGAGCGCAGTGATAATAAAAAGAATCGAACACAATTAATTCAAACGCTTTAGGAATTGAGGATAATTTGGCAATAGAACGGTAATTAATTACATCATCTTTAACATATTTTTTGTGGGTAGGTTTTTTAAACGATTTATTAACGGCAAAACAGAAATCGTTATGTTAACTAAGAAAAGAATACCAACTATAATTCCAATGCAAGTAGGTCCAGAAACAATGACCAAAGAATCAGCAAATTACTTAGGAGTTACTATTGATACAAGGCTAACATTTTGGCAACAAATCCAAAAAGTAGCAGATAAAGTAGCAGAAGCTACAATCAAGCTAAGCAAACTTATGGCAAACATTGGAGGACCCAAACCAGAAAAAAGACGAATCATTATGAAAACCGCAGAATCAATCCTTCTATACGGAGCTGAAATCTGGGCACATGCGATGGACAAGAGGTATTGTAAAAAACGCATAGCAGCGGTGCGTCGCGTGCTCCTATCGAACAGTTTCGCATTCGGCGGTCATTGTAATCGCGGGCGTGATTCCGATTGATTTGCTAGCGCAAGAACGAAGAAATATATATATAAGGGATCAAGCAACGAGCCGAGATGTCATTGTAGCAGAGGAAAGAAGGTACACGATGACAAGATGGCAAGAACACTGGAGTAATGATCAGCACGGGCGATAGACGGCTAGACTAATCCCACAAGTAGAAGTCTGGTTTAACCGACACCATGGAGAAGTAAATTTTTATATCACTCAGTTCCTATCAGGCCACGGATATTTTCGATCCTACCTCTACAGAAAGTAAACAATCCAGGATGCAGTCACTGCAGCGCAACACATGACACAGCGCATCACACTTTTTTCGAATGTGATTTAGCAGAAACAGAAAGAGAATCTTTAATAGTAGCAGTAGGAGAATTAACATCAGAAAATATAATTTCTGTAATGCTTGAAAACCAAGAAAAATGGAATGCAATAGCTAAATACATAGAATTAATACTACGCAGGAAGAAACAGCTCAGATATTTAGAGGACCTAGAAGAAGAATCATAAAAGAAAATTAAAAAAAAAGGAACAAGCACGGCCCAATTTGAAGTAATGCGAAAGCGGTTCCGGGTTGGTTTCACCGTGGGAAAAGGAGGTGGTGTATTTGGTGAGTAGACCGAACAAGATCATGGGAGTCTCAGATACCCTTGAAGTGCGGACCCTTCAAGATACCTATAACAGGTTTTCACCACCGACCTACGAAAAAAAAAAAAAAAAAAAAATTATTATTATTATTATTATTATTATTATTATTTTTTTAAATTTTATTATTATTATTATTATTATTATTATTAGCCCTGAAACCGTATGTATAACCGTGAGACGCGGAGACAAACCTCCAGCTGCCTCGATGGCAGACAACAGCCTTGGCTTGAGTAACTTCTCAAGAACCTTTCCCGCAGTGTCCAGCATGCAGAGCGGCCGGTATGAGGAAGGTAGCTCCGGGTCTCCTTTATCCTTGCTGATGAGTACCAGCCTAGGTGTCTTCCAACACTTGGGGAAAATTCCCGCTGAAAAACAGGCATTGTACATACTCAACAGAATATTCGGATTATACCGAAAAACCAGCTTTAATATCTCTCCTTGGATACCGTCTGGACCTGGGCCTTCTTGACCTTGAGGGATTGGATGGCCACTTCCAGCTCCTCCATTGTAAACGGGGAAGCGCCATCCCGGTTGTATACTCTAGCAGCTCGCTGAAGATGCACTGGAAAGAGGGCATTAACTAGGCGCGTTGTGGTCCGCATGTCCATGGGCGGAGGGGTTTTCAGTGCCCCAATTTTCTGGGTTACAATTTTGTAACCTAAACCCCATGGATCTGAGTTTATATCCTCTCTCAGTGCTTCCCAGCATCTCGCCTTGCTGTGATTGATTGCAAGTTGCAACTGGCGCTTTTTCTCCTTGTGATCCGAGGACCTGAGCCTAACCTCCTCCTCCGTTCTAGCTCTCTGAGCCTTTCTCCGCAGTCGGAGACAATCTCTCCGGAGGTTAGCTATCTCGGCTGTCCACCAGTACATTGGCTGTTTTCCATGAGGAATTCGCCTACGAGGCATTGAGCTGTCGCAGGCTAGGGTGATTTGACGCAGAGTGGCGTCAACCAACGGCCCTGCCTGGTGAGGGCTTGGAGGCTGCCCCTCGACCTGCATTTGGACACCTCCCCGGATGACCGCTCCAAATACCGCTTCGTCAATTCTCCCCATGTTCCAGCGCTGTGGTCTGCTATTTATTGTTCTTTGGAGTTGCCGCCTCTCACGGACCACGAATACAATGTACTGATGGTCACTGCCCGTATAGTCCTCGATCACATGCCAGCCTTCGACCAAAGCGGCCAAGCGCTCACAGGCAAAGGATACGTCGGGAATGGTTTCTGAATACCCCGGTCGACGAAAAGTAGTGGTCGAGCCGACATTCAGAACAAGTAACCCCGTTCTGGATGCCAACCCTAACACCTCGCTTCCCCTCGACTCAGGGTAGGGCTTTCCCCACTCGGTTGCCTTAGCGTTGAAATCGCCACCAATCACTACGCGACTCGTAGTACCAAGGCCGCCGCCGCCGCCGTACCAAGCTCGTCCGAGAACCAAGAAGTGGTTCTGTCCATATACTGCTCACTAATGAGCAGTATGTCGGAACTCTTCTTCCGAGCAAGCTGATGCAGGAGGTCATCTGCTCTGTCATCTGTTCAGTCATCGTTTTTTGGGCTTTCGTGGTATCAAAAGCCCTCTTATCGCCTGTCTGGACAGCACAGTCTCTCATTCTTCTTGGGATCTCCGTTTGAGTTCCGCTGTACATTCTTTTTGTGCGTGTTTTCCGGCTCCACAAGTTTTTTAACCAAGGCATCCAAGGTGTCCAAGGCATCCTGGAGTAGAGTTGCAGCTCTCATTTTGGCCAGAACACCATCACTCTTCTGGAATATTTCTCCGACATTAGTCTCCATGCTGCCTTCGTGCTCATTTTCCCTTACCACCGCCGGTGGTGAGGAATTTAAGCGAGCTGCAGTTGGAGGTGTACGCAGTAATACCGGGCACCGTCTAAAAGGACTATTTGATGGGCTCTCCTCAAATCCCCTTCTTGAAGTCCCTTCACCCTTCTCCATCTTCTTCATCGTCTCAGTTTGTTTTTTTTTTCTTTCAATCATATTTTGTTCCCACGAGTAAGGCGAGAAAATCGGTCCGCCCCCGCAGAGCTCCCATACGGGGGTAAGGCTTTTACACTCAGAGGATGCTAGATATCTGAGGACACCGTTTGCGACTGGGCTAGTTTTTATACAGGGCCCCCAGCCTAGCTGATTATCGGCACGGTACGTGTGACACCTTAATCCGGCCCTGTTGATTGCCATTTGCTTTCAGGTCTCATCTTTGAACAGGGTCCCAAGACTAATAATAATAATAATAATAATAATAATAATAATAATAATAATAATAATAATAATAATAATAATAATAATAATAATAATAATAATAATAATAATAATAATAATAATAATAATAATAATAATAATAATAATAATAATTATTATTATAATAATAATAATAATAATAATTTTTGTTTTTTTTTTTTTTGCTTTTTTACGGTTATAGATGGTGTTGCGGGGAAAATCTGCTTAACAGACTACCGAGTGCCGAGTTGGTCGGTTTCTTTTTGCATTACACTAAGACGCACTGCAAAAAAGGAACCAACCGACCGGCTAAAAACCCCCACCATCTGTTCCCTTGACCCACTATGTATATCCCAGTGTGGAACCGCGTTAGCATTTCTTCAAACTGGCGAAAAAGTGCTGGCTTCGGTGTTTCCGTGTGAATTATCCCGTTCGCTCTTCTCTGCATATATCTATCGACAGCGCCAGACTGAAAAATAAATTCTACTGTCCCTCTTCTAATATTATTACTAAAAACAATATTGATTTTCTAAGCCTTTTCTTTTATGGCTAGGTTATTTCCCATTTACAAACAAAAACTATTCTAAACAGAGCTATATAATCCCTAGAGGTGCTGTCTTGAAGTAGCTTCCAACATGTCAAGCTGCCTCAAAACGCTGCACTAGGTTATTTCTGTTTACATCTATTCTACAAATAACTAGAAAACTAAAAACTATTCTATACAGAGCTACATAGTCCCTAGAGGTGCTGTTTTGAAGCAGCTTCCAGCATGTCAAACTGCCTTAAGATGCTGGACTAGGTTATTTCTGTTCTACATCTATTCTACAAATAGCTACTTGACTCCCAAAATCGTTTTGCGTAGGCCCGACTATTTGGCGAGTTACTATCTACTTCCATATGTAACAAAAATAACAAAAAAACAGTACTACTGTGCTACATAACAAAACAGCGATACGTTTTATCTAATTTCGCTCATAAGTCTACCGAGATCTACCACACGCCGACAGTATCAGCAGTAACTAGTGTCGCAGAGTTAAATTTGTTGTTAATTTAACAAAAACAAAACTGCGGCACCAGTAAGCCTGTATGCCACCGGTGCCAAGCAGACCACGCCAGACTCAAAAGCAGAAACCCGACTACACTGAGGTCTATTTCCTAACTTAGAAGATCTATTCCGAATCTTCTAAGTAGCCCAGTCTCTTCTTCTTTCGTAATACCGCCTCAACATAGACTGACACGGCGTTCCAATTTTCTTCCGTGTCTATCATTATGGTGGTTATATTATCCGGCGTAACATCCCCTACCATTCGAGTTAGAACGCTTCTTTCCTCCACTGCGACGTCGCATTCGAAAAAAGTGTGCTCGACCGTATCTTCCGCTGTGTCGCAGTGGCGACATCGCGGACTGTTTACTTTATTAATTCTGAATAAATGAGCTCGAAAGTATCCATGCCCCGAGAGCATTTGCGTGGTATAGAAGTTCACTTCGCCGTGCCTCCGGTTAACCCAAACCGCTAGTTGTGGTATCAATCTTGCGGTCCACCGTCCTCTGTGTTCCCCATTCCATTGTTCTTGCCATTTTTCTAGGCTTTGTCTCCTCGCGTCTCCTGACACTTCTTTTCTGTCTCTTCCCGCAGCCCTATTATATATCTGCTTCCTCTGTCGGGCTAACAATGTTATTGGTATCACGCCTGCAATAACATTTACAGCTGGGTAAGAGACCGTCCGGTAGGACCCCTCTTTGTTGTACCGCTTCCATGGGCTTCCGGAAATACTCTCTATTTAGGGTATCTGCCCAAATCTCCGCACCGTACAGGAGCACTGAATGTGTCGCGGACATTAACAGCCTCCTTTTGCACGGTGAAGGTCCACCGATGTTCGCCATTAATCTGCTCAAATTCTTGGTTATCACGGCCGCCTTGTCTGTAGCTTTTTCGATATGCCTCCAAAAATTTAGTTTGGTATCCAACATGACACCAAGATACCTCGAAGCTTCCTTAGTTTGAATGACCACAGGCCCCACTTCCATTGGCACAATGGTTCTCATCCTCTTTTTTGTGAGTAGCACAACTTCGGTTTTTGCTTCCGCAAGCTCTAAGCCGTGTCTGTTTATCCAGCTACTCACTCTTCTCATGACTTGATTCAACCTGATTTGCGCATCTTCCATGGTCCGAGCTGATATTATTGCACCTAGGTCGTCTGCAAAGCCTACTAGAGTTATATCATCTGGCATTTCTGCCTCCAGCAAGCTATTGTATAATATATTCCACAGGTCCGGTCCTAGGATCGATCCTTGTGCTGCGCCGGATGTTACGCTTTTAGTTACGCTGCCGATTTTGGTTTCATACTGAAGGCTGCGTTCTCTCAGGTAGTCTTTTACCATCCTGAGCAGATATTCTGGAATGCTGAAATTTTTTTCCAGGGCATCAATCATGTCTTCCCATCTTCCCGAGTTGAAGGAGTTTTTCACGTCCAAGGTAACAAAGACAACTATTCTTTTTGAGAAATGGTTCCTTGCTTCTGCCGCTTCTACCTTTTCAATTACTATTCGTATTGCATCTATTGTTGATCTTCCTTGTCTGAATCCGAATTGCATATCTGAAAGACCACCGGTCGTTCGTATCGCCTCTTCTATTCTGGGTTTCAATAGCCTTTCGAGGAGCTTTCCAGCCGTGTCCAGACAGTCCAGCAATTTACGAAAGTTGTTTTTGGATAATTATCCAAATGATCACAGTGGCTGTAAAAACAGAAGTGGAATAGGAGGTTGCGAGGAAATCACCGAAAAATTCAGATATTCAGTACTTGCGGATGCAATAGAATGTTTCCTAATTATTTTTATTAACATTTTTACTAACATATTTTACTTAAATTAAAGTTGAACTCCTATATTTAAGTAGTACCACTGTACCAGGTAGCACATATGTATATATTATGCATACATACTTTTTTTCATTATTTTTTATTATTTTGCTTTTATCTTATCTTATATGTTACTACAATTTTTTTTTCTTTTTTAATACTGAATGCTATTATCTGCGTTTGTTACTGATTAATGTACGTGGCTCAAACATCATTTCAAAACTTGAAAACCGTTAATAACTTAATAACGTATTGTGTGAAACATATCGTGACACATACCGACATTTAAATTTACTTGAAAACATTGAACATTGAGATAACGCGCTTACCGATCCATCACTCGCTGCTTGTGCATATCAATTTCGTACATCATTTGCAATATAATATCAACATTTTTCCCATCACACCCACCACAGTTATGGGAAAAATATAAAGATGCTATGACCGATGACATTTTATATCAGGCACGTAATACACATGAAAATTTAGATTTACAATATACTCCGTATGTATAATCAAGCATTGATTTACATTGAAGATATATGTTTAATGATGGTAAATAAGGTTGCATTAATTGGGGATGCTATCACCTAATCGAACCATTGTAGACGCATGAAATCGTGAAATACAACAAAAAAACTACGATACTGACGTGTTGAATACATTTGTTCAACAAAATATTCCAAATATGAGTGAACAGCAAAAACGAGTGTACGACACTATTATTTAAATTATAATTCTAAAACTGGTGAAATCTATTTCCTTTTTGCATCAGGATGTACGAAAATACATACTTTATTTCCTTAATTTTGGCAAAAATACGGTGACACAGTAATAAAGCATTGGCAATAGCCTCCTCTGGAATTGCAGCTGCATTAGATGGTGGAAGAACGACACATCCGCAAATAACAGAAATTACAACATGCAATATTTCTAGATCATCTGGAAAGGCGAAGGTACTTCAGCAATGTGAGATTATTATTTGGGATGAATGTCCAATAGCACATAAAAAATCATTAGAGGCATTATATCGTGCAATGTAAGATTTACGACACAACTAAAAACATTTTGTATGTGCTCTTATATTATTAGCAGGTGATTTCAGACAAACTTCACCTCCTATCCCCTGATCAAGCAGATCAGGGATGATTTAAACGCATTTATCAAATCAACACATTTAGGGAGATTTGTTAAAAAATTATCACTCAATGTAAACATGCGTATACAACTACAAAGTGATGCAGCTGCCTATTATTTGTCAGTTATTAGAGATTGTATATCATGCTTGAGTGAGCGCGCTATATTGTGGCAGCAAAAAATAAAGATGTTAATGAAATAAATATAGACATTCAAAACAGAATAAGTGGCCAAACAATTACATACAAGTCAACCGTTTTCGTTATGAATAATGATGAAGCTATGAATTAAATTATCTAATTGGATTTTGAAATGCACTTGATTTGCCAGGAACTCTACCACATATTTTGCAATCAAAAATTGGTATGCCCATAATTATTATATTACACAATTTAAATCAACCACTGTTTTAATAACTTTAAAAACCACTGTTTTATATTTTATATATCTATGGGTACAATCGATTTCAATTTCCCATATTTTATTGGAAATTTTTTGACAAAACAGTAGTTGTAGTCGTCAATCGGCATGTTAAATATTGTAAAAAACTTCAGTTGGAAAAACAAGTAAAAAAGTTTGTTCAAGTTAACTTACTGAAACAGTTTAAATTATCAGTAGGGCTACATCATATGTATGCAATACATTTTCATTGATTGATGCATGATTGATGATGGAATGTTCGATGGCAATTATGTATGTCATGGGCCATGGCAATGGCATAGCAAGCATGCATTATGCATAAAATGCAGTAATAGTAATGCCCCACAGAAATTTTTAAATTAACTGTACTGGAACGACTACTAAATAGGGGAAATTTTGTAGGACTACGTACGTACAGGGTACAGGGGTACAGGTACAATCAGGATATATAAAATATATATACAGGATATATAAAATATAGATTGGCAGTTAAAATAAAAATTTTCAGCCACTTTTGGTCAGCTATTTTTGAAAAATCTTAGTTCAAATAATTTAGTTTCTACTGCAAATGATTCCCTTGAAAATGGAAACTTCGCACCAATGTAATATGAAAAGTTTTACGTTAAAAAAATATAAAATTACAATAATTTTAATAATTGGATTATTTTTAACGTAAAATCTCAATTAATTTAAAATAATTCTTTTTAAATTTTCTTTTAAAAACATGTATATGTGTATATTCATACAAAATTCACAATAATATATAATTAACAAATCAAAAAGTAAAGTTAAAACAAGATGTTTTGATACGTTTATATTTATTTTTTTGATAAGAATTATATATAAACAAAATTAATTAAATTGATACATGAGCTGATACAGTTTGATGTTAAACTAAATAAAATTACCAAGAGTGGGAAAAAATTATTTTACTTTATCGAATACATTATATAATATTTTATAAAACTAAATTCACATAGATTCCCGTGAAATTTTATGTCTACATATAATATATTGATAATATTAAAACATATTATATGATATGTATACAAATTTATATTATTTATAAGTAGGGTAGGTGAGTAATTTCGAACACCTCCATTTGTCGAACATTTTTAAAAACAAACGGCTGTAACTAGTGTACCCAGCAAAACTTTTAAATTTTTTTTTTTTATAATGTGTCTAAATTTCTCTTAAGAAAGCTTTTTTGAACAATATCAAAGCTTTTATGTAATACAAAAATATTCGTTGGTTTGTGGAAGTAAGTTCGAGCGTGTGGTTAAAATATCGAATCAGAAAAAAAAAATAGTGGCGGTTGGTTTACAAATTAGTGAATAAATAGAAGTAAGTGATCATAAATAAATAGAAGTAAGTGTTCAAAGTAATGTTATATTATAGTTTATATATTATTTTTCAGTTTAGCTTATGAAATTCAATAATTTGGGTGTTCAGAAAAGGGATGTAAATATTTCAAGTTTTTCTAATTTCGAACACTTGTGTTCGAATTTAGGAAATGATAAAAAAGCGATGTTCCTAAATTCGAACGTTGTGTTTCGAAGGTGTTCGAATAAAAGACATTACAAACTCTTTAATAATCCTTTATTCGAGCAGTTAAGAATTGAATCTTTTTAAACTTAACTGAATAACTAAATAATTAAAAAGTTAAGGTAAGTTAAGGTGCAAATAACGGTTAAGGTAAAAAAATTTAATTTTACAGAAAAATGAAGCGGAAACGTTATCAACTATACAGTGAAGAATCTCTGACTGCTGCCTTACACAATATTAGGAGCAACTCTATGAGCTTGAGGCAAGCAAGTTAACAATTTGGTGTGCCAGTTCTCTTCTATCGATTTATCTACTATCTCTTCATGATAGAATTAAGAACAAAGTACCGGATGGTGTCCCAAAAATGGGTCCTAAGACCGTTCTCACCGAAATTGAAGATAAAAAAAACTAGCCGATTGGCTTATCGCTTTATCTAAATGTGGTTTTCCACAAAAACTAAATGAATTATTAGATGTGGCTCAAAAAATTATCAAAGAAGATAATTGAAAAACACCTTTCAAAAACCAAAGACCAGGGAAGAAATGGTATCAGAATTTTTTGAACCGTCACAAGGAGTTATCTCTGAAAACTGCGGAAACAATTACTAAGGCAAGAGC
The DNA here is from genome assembly GCA_963942445.1 of Argyra leucocephala. Lineage (NCBI taxonomy): Eukaryota > Metazoa > Arthropoda > Insecta > Diptera > Dolichopodidae > Argyra > Argyra leucocephala. The sequence continues at coordinate 65,871,535 of OZ012679.1, forward strand.
AGCTGTAACAGAAGGTAGCATTAGAAATTGGTTCCTTGATCTAGAGCATTTTTTGAAAGAGAACAACTATGAAGACATTTCGAAAGATCCTACCCGAATATTCAATGGAGACGAAACATCTTTCAGTTTCGCTCCTCAAACAAGATCAGTCATTGCGCCTAGGGGATATCGTAATGTCTTTCAAGTTAAATTCTCAAACGAAAAAGAAAATTTGACAGTTCTTTTGGTGTTTGCTGCTGACGGAAGAATTTTACCTTCACTTGTAGTGTTTCCTTATTTGCGACCACCGAAAAAAGTTATAGACACAATGACAAATGATTGGGTAGTCGAACACTCTGAGACTGGTTGGATGAGATCAGAGCCGTTTTACGAATACGTTGCCAACGATTATAATGATTAGCTCAACACAAACAACATTTAAAACCCTGTCTTACTATTAGTAGATGGTCATAAATCTCATCTGTCCATGGAAGTTAGCGAATTTTGCTCAGAAAATGATATAATACTATACGCGCTTCCTCCTAACACCACTCACATAATGTAACCAGCCGATGTAGGCGCGTTCAAGGGTATAAAGAGCTTTTTTAAAAACTTTACTTTTCCAATTCCAGAATTTACATATTAAATTTTGCTAGATAAATATCCTCCAAACTCCTATTCAAGAACTACTGATGACGAAGGACCTACTTTTATAATACGTTCCTAGTTTTTGAAAAATAGTTACGCGTATAACATGCAGAATATCTCATCGATCCTAACCTTGGTCTTAGATAGTAATAATGTTCAAATATATCCATTATTGACTTTGATTGAAATGTTCCGTTACCTAAAACAGAAAAACAAATTAATTAGAATTACAAAAATTTATAAAATAACCTTGTTTTTAAAGGTAAACCTACAACTGAGACACAATACTGTTTCGACAGGATACAATTGACGAAAACGATAGTGCACAGCATCCGTATCAGTTATTGAATCGTCAACGATTTTCAGCGTATTATTTTTATTCGAATCCATTGAAATAAATAAAATTTTTAAGCTATATAAATTAATGTTTTCAACAGAAACAATAAAAAAGAAATGTTACTACAACAAGATGTTAATATGACCGTTCCCGTACGCACATCTTGTAAAAACTTATCCAAGTTTTTACCAGAAGTCGTTCCTGTACTGAGAGTTTTTTCTAAAAACGAGAGAAAACATATGTTTTCAACTTCGATCACCAAAGTTCAACAATATTCTCTCGAATAAGTTTTTGCAAGTAAAATTTTAACTTGTAAAAACTTATACATACTTTAAATTTTTGTTGTTGTTTTTGTTGTTGTTGTATTTTTTAGGTTATGTTTTTATTTACTTTTGTAATTTCTCATATGTGTCTGTTATGCAAAATTTTGTTTTTTAAATGAAATTTATTAAAAAAAATGAAAAATATAATTTAGTGGAGGATAAATTTCATAATTCTTTATTATTGTAATATATGTATAATTTAATTTAATAATACGGATACACTTGATAAGGATAAATCGTCAGCTAAGTCTCTATAACAGCAAGCTTCATGACCCGCAAACCATAAAAATACAGCTATATGTTTTTCTGAGCTACATTTTTTATCTGCACGTAGGTTTGCAAAACTTTCAAATGCTTGCAGTTCTTCATATAAATATTTGAAAACATTTTTGCTTACACGAAAATGTCTTACAAATTCCTCTTCACAATAACCTGGAACTATTTCTTCCAAATAGTTTCGAATGCAATGTCTTTTGTTTTTATGTAAAAAGTTCTCCAACAGCACTTGCTTTAGAATTACATTCCTGAACTCTTCAGTTTCGCTTGCACTAAAAAAATGTAATAAAAATGTAATCCGAATCGCTACTTAGTAATATATATTTTTTATATCTTCCGCTGCCATTTCGTTTAAATTTAATTATGTACAATTCTTTAAAAAAAAACACCTCCGGAAATTCAAAATGATTGTTTATAATTAAATTAATTTCAGAATGTCAGATGGCTTGTCAGCTGTTTGACAGCTGCAAGTTTTTACAAGAATTGTGTTCCAGTTTTTTACTTGCAGATGAGAGTTTTTCTAACTCTTTTTTCTTTTTTTTTTTTTTTCTCTCTTTTCTCTCATTTGCAAGTTTTTGCCAGATAAGTACGGGAACGGTCCTAATGTAAAGTAAAATGTAAATATATAAAAAAGAATCATAAACATAAACAATCTTACGCTACCAACGCTTTTGAAATTAAATGAAAAAGAAAAACACGTCTGCAGTCACCACCATAGATATATGGTTCGAGTACTTGACAATTGAATTCTTCTGAAATTTCAAGCTATATATACCAGCTTGAGTTGCTGTCAGCTTGAAAATAGCTTGAGTTTGGTATATGCATTTTTGGTGCCATAAATTTTTTTGTAAAATTTTCTATAAATTTAAAGAAATAAATGAAAAGGTTCAATACGCACTCCCAACCACTTCTGACAAGAGCAAGAACAATTTTTGAAAAATATGATATACCTTTCCAAAATAATATGGAGACCCAAAAATTCTCAAGTAGCCCTCCTTGGCTTGTTCCGGACCCAAATATAGATTTCGAGTTGGTAAATTATAGAAAAGATAGTACAAACCAAATTCAGTTTCGAGAATTATTCATAGAAAAAACAAAGACAAGATACTGTGAATATGAACATATATTTACTGATGGGTCTTTCAGAGATCGCATCGATGCGCATTCAAACACAAACAAGAAGAACACAAATTTCATCTTCAAAGGCATACCACTATATTTACGGCTGAACTATACGCAATATTTAAAGCACTTGAGTATATTATAAAAAGGGACGAAAAAAACTTTTTAATTTGTACTGACTCCTTGAGTTCTTTAAAAGCTATTTTCAAACTATATCCAGTACATCCTTTAATACAAAAAATACAAGCAATGATAAATAAAAATCAAAAAAATATACAATTTATGTGGATTCCAAGTCATATCGGCATCCATGATAACGAGATAGTTGACAGTCTAGCAAAAAGCTCTGTAAACCAACCATACGATAACCATCACCTTTTATATTATAAAGATCTTAAAAATATAATAAATAAGAAAATATATCAAAGTGTAGAACAAGAATGGATAGAAACGGACGATAGTAACAAACTAAAAAATATCAAGCCAAATACGAGACCTAGGAAAAATCTCAATTTACTTAACAGAAGAGAGTCGACCGTGATTACTAGAATAAGAATAGGGCACACTAATTTAACACACAAATTTATATTTGATAATACAACACCACCAAATTGTGCTTGTGGAGCAAACCTTACTATGAAGCATCTGTTCGAAACTTGTATTAGATATTCAAGAGATAGAGATAGATATTTAAAAAGGAATAGTCTACATATTTTAAAGAGTGATGATGAAACCAATTATAGAAAAATAATAAATTTCCTAAAAGCTATTGAACTATACAAAACAATTTAAAACAAAAGATTAAATAAAATCAATAAAATATGTTAAATAAAAAATATTAAATGTTAAAAAAAAAAAAAAACGGAATAAAATAGAAAATATTTAGTTATAATAACTTCATATAATTAATATATATGTATAAGAAAAATTTAACTATTGAATTATTTTATATAGAAACCAAACCAAAAAAAAAAATTAAAAATGTATTATATGAATAATAGAATATGTAATTCGAAAATAATAAAAAAAAAAAAAATTAAAAAAATAATGTAAAGACCTGGCCTGAAAAAACCAATATTATGTTCAAAGGCTACTTAAATAAAGTTATAAACAAAAAAGATATAAACAAATATAAAAATTTGTTTTCTTTTAAACCTTCTATTGTGTAAATTTACTCTAAATATTAAAAAAACTTCGTAAATTTTTGTCCCAAGCTGCGCATTCGATTAAAATTTTCAATTCAAGTAAGTAAATTTTTTGATTGATTTTAGTGAAGCTGATTTCAAGAAACTGTAGCGAATACATTATGTTGAAGCGTACTTGAAGCTTGAAGTCATCATGTATCATATATTCGTCTAATGGACGACCCAAATTTAACTTCATCCTTCAATTCTCTTGGACATCGACTTATAGTTGAAACACTTTCTCTGTTTTAATGATACTTTGAAGGTGTATGCTCAACAGGAATAAAAAAAACTGCTTCCTCCTCTTAAACAATTCCAATGTGAAACTGTGGAAATCCTGAAATGGCATAAAAACGGTTAGGAAAATTCGTTGTTTATAGTTCGAAGTTCAAGATTTTGGAATCATATTCGTTTGTGTTTTCAAATCCAACATACAATTTGCAGAAGTTTAAGGAAAATATTTATACCTTAATATAATTTTATCCTATACTATACTATCCTAACCAAGCGGTACGCAAATGCTAAAGGTATATTATAACTAAATATTCTAACATTGATTTAAAAATGGCTGATTAAACTTTTTTACGATTTTACTGATATATGTGGTTCTACACCTGTTCGGTGGTACATGCACCAATGTGATAGTGTTTGAATTATTTCTGCGCATTCAAAACAACCGGATATAGTAAATGGCTTATATGACGATTATTGTGCTGCCTATCATTGATTAAAGACACCGTCTTTTAGATCTCTTAACTAAGAGAATTACCCAATTCTTGCTCATTTCGGTCCTATCTACTATCCTAGAAAAGAATGTGTGGTGAAGGAAGCACAGTATTTTAGCTTACAATATTTTAACTTACTTAAAACATACGTGTGTACATACATATGTACCTACATAACGATGAACTTTATATTGTGGGTTGGATTTTTTTGTTTTCAAAATTCGTAAAAATAATAGACAATTTTTAGATATTAGCACAAATAGACTTAACAATAAATATCATATTAGATGAAGTTTTGAACCTTCCGAAAAAAGCATACCTTGTGTCTTCTCTCCTCCGACTATAAAAATACCACCTAAATGTACATTTTTAACGACTTTTTGATTTTCAAATGAAATAAAACAAAATAATTTTGTTAACAATTTCTTATTTATTTTTTATTGAAATAAAACATTTTTATTAACATTTTAATAAATTTTTTTATTATAAATCAAATTATTATTATCTATGTATTTAAAAGAAAATTGGACAATATATAATGTATCAATAATGTAAGTATGAATAGTTTTTTTTTTATTTAAAATAAAGTGTAGATTAAAATAAAAAAATTCAAAAATAAAAAAAATATTAAACTCATAATAAATTAAATTATACAAATAGTTCAACAAATTTGTTTTTAAGATAATTTTGGCTACAAAATCGGGAAAAATAAATATAAATCTGGAAGAAAAATCAAAACACGGAAAATAAAAAATCCGAAAAACAAAATTCGGAATTTCAAAATCCGAGATGTACAAAATTATTTTCCGGATTTTGAAATTCTGGAAATTGATTTTTCGGTTTTTGTCCTTTTGTATTTGTTGTAATATACCTTTAGCATTTGCGTACCGCTTGGTTAGGACAGTATAGTATAGGATAATTCCGGATTATGTTACCAACCAAATAATTATTTTTTTTAAATTAAAACAAACGAAATAAACGCAAACGAAAACAAACGAAATGTAACAAACGATATGTAAATAAAAGCTATAAATTTTTATCCTTTTCATATTTTTCAAATTGTGTTGTATTTGAGATGAAAAATTTCCCAATCCAATTTCCATGCAAAGCTTTTTGAATTGTTTCTTGTTTCTTTTCTATAAAAAAAAAATATATATATATATATTAATCAAACGATATCAAAATAAAAAAAATAAAACTAAAACTGTCTGAGATAAAGATTAAAGGAGTGGTTTTAAGACGACATTTAAACATTTTAAGTTATATTTGGAATACGAATAAAAAAAATAATTTTATAAGTCGTTTTTCTAAAATAAGAGTTTGTTGATTAATTCTTACTCATTAGAATATGATTGATAAATTTATGTTAAATAAAAATTGTACTAATAATTTTCCATTTATATAAATTGCAAATTTTGTAAAAATGTATTTCTTTACCTCAAATTTGTTATTTAAGAGATTTGATAATTTTTATTCTATCTATACTGTGTTGTGAGTGTGACTGTTAATATTAGCTAATATCAATAATATCTTAAGCATCATTGTTATTAAAACCTCCTAGAATTTGATCGATAACTGGTGGTATTTAAAAAATGGATTTCTTCAGTTTATTAACTAAAAATAAAGTTATATTATAATAAAGTATATTTTTTTGCCTTTATTTGAACCTTTTTTAAAGACTTTCATTTTTTAAATTAAACAATATTATTAACAGAAATAATATACATAGTTTTATATAATATATAATTATATTATATATATTTTTTTAATAACAAATAAAAATGTTTCGTATAGTTTAATTTTTTTTATTTTTGAATTTTTTTATTTTAATCTACACTTTATTTTAAATAAAAAAACACTATTCATACTTACATTATTGATACATATATATTGTTCAATTTTATTTTAAATACATAGATAATAATAATGTGATTATTAGTTCTCAAACATTATTCTATGCCAGAATACTCATTTCTAATTTATGTACCTACATAAGGTTAATATAAAAAAGTGAGTAAGTTGAAAACTGACTGCTATACGATATACATACTAATTTTAAACTTTCTTACATTAATTTCATAATAAATTTTAAAGAAATCATAAAAGAGAAATAAATATAATAATACATAGTAATTACTCACCCACAATTTCTCCAGGATTTTTTTTATTCCAAATTGGATTTTGATATTTCACCATCGCCTAGACCTAATTTTAATTCTTGAATAGTATATTCAAGATTTTCTATTTCTTTGTTTCTTTCTTCAATAATTTCTTTTGAATGCTTACGTACTTTTTCTATTTCAGTCTCCAATTCCATATACTGCTGTTCTAGCGTATATTTTTCTTGGATAGGTGGTAATCTACCATCCTTTCCAAATTTTTCTTCATATTCACCTACTTTTTCCATTAGTTCGGTGATTTTTTTTTCCATTTCGTAGTTTTCATCTTCGTAAATTAAACGATCTTTTTCAAATTTTTCTCTTTCATCGTTTAATTTATCCTGCCAATAGTGCGATGATTTTTTCGCCTTTTTTAATTTTTTTAGGTCCATATTAATATTTTCCAATTTAGCTTTTAATTCCTCGTTTTCATCACGCAAGTTTTGGTTTTCCAGCTCTAAAAATTCGATCGTTTCCATTTGATCGCTAATTTTAACAGATTCCTTTGCGACATCCATATATTTTTTTTTGGCTAACATCACAATTTCATTGTTGAGTTTCATATTTTTCTTTACTAATTCTGAAATTGTATTGTTTTGCGAACTTATTTGTGATGTCAAATCACTAATTATTTCCGCATGCCTTTGTTCCAAAATTCGGATCTAAAAATAAAATAAAATTATTATAATAAACAAATAATAATTATTTATTTATATGAATTGTAATTATATTATTATTATTTGTTATTGGATACTATTTAAATTATATACAATATTAATTTGCAAGCACTAGCTATCTTGGCTATCTGCTTTTTTTTTTAATAGATTTTCTTATTTTTATATTTCAATTTTTAAATTACCAAAATTAATTTCATTAAAACAAGTTAAAATTATATTAAAATTATATTCTATTTTCTTATTGGTAATTATATTAAATTATGTGAATTGTATAATATATTACATATAAGAATGACAATAATATAAATTTCTTTGAAAATTAAATAAATCATCTCAATTAGAAGTAGTTATACTCTTATGAATGAATTCATATCACTATATATATATAACATATAACTTAAATAGATTTTGTAAAAGTATATAAATAAATTATTTTACATCTAAAAAAATATATATATAATAAAATCAATTTTATAACAAAATACGATTCAACTAAATAATAAATACAAACCACTTCGTTCAAGCAACATTTGTACTCCCAATCAATGTTTTATAACATAAATACGAGATATCTAGTCTTTATATTAATAATTTTTTTTTGTTACTACAGAAGATGTTTAAAAAAAACATTCGGGCTTCTCATCATTTTATTGAAGACTAAATTTAGTCTCTTCTAAACAGAGTTACCATACGTCCATGGGTGGGACTCCCCCACGGCAACACCTGATATTCCCGCGTCACACACGCGAACAAATTTTCCCACAAGTCTCTCTAAAACTAAAACACGACTTATAAAATTTCACATTATTATTATAGACAAAATTAATTTTACGTCTGAATTATTTAAAAATAAAAATTCTTAGGTGGTTTTTTGTTTTAAGGATGATTCTCATTCTGCGTAATTTTTGCTAGACAATTTTTGTAAAATGCTTAAATTTCAGAATGCTTAGGTAATATTCAAAGGCTTTATGTACACTTGTTGTTTCACTGCTTGTTGTCTTTTCCTATTCTTTTCTATAAGGGTTTTAGCCTTATGACTACAGCATGGCGGAAATAGATTATTGTTGAAAAATTTAGAGGCCGAATTAATGATAAAACAAAATTTTGGAATGAATTGTCTTCAATTTCAAAACTATTTAAAAGTTCATTGCTTAAGAATATAAAATCAAAAGAAAAATACCATTGATATGAATTAATTTTAATTTTGTTTTACTTTTATTTTTTTTTTAATTTCTTAACTCATAAAATATAATAATTTCATAAAATATAATAATGTTTGTTATGTTGAAATATTAAGTATTTAGTATGTTGTTGGATGAATTAAGTATTTTATGTTGAATTAATTTTATTTTTTTTTACTTATTGTTTAAATAATTTTATAATACTTAAAATTTTTGATCTCATTTTGTGTTTGTATTACTGTTTTATAAATTTATTGATTTTTCATTTTTTTTTTATAAAAATTTTAATATTTGTTATTATAATAATATAAAATTTAATATTTTTCAAATTAGCAATATGTAAATCTTAAAGATGGCATCCCTGCTTCTAAAATTCTTCCTACAATTGTTCAGCTCACCACAAGCTATATTGTAAATAATTTTCCTACAAAAATTTAAAAAAAAATTAAGCTTAAAATATTACAAATTAAATTAATAGTAAAAATAAGTATATAATTAAATGCATCAGATATTTTGATAGTTTGTTTAAAAGAAAAATTAAATTCAAACATTCAAAAACAAAAAAAAATACATTTCTAAAACTGTCATTTATTCTACATAAAAATTAATAATTATTGTTTATAAATATATGTATTCAAATATAAAAAGTAAATACATATCCATATCTGCTGACACAAAAAAGAAAAAAAAACCTCAATATGCAACATTCATACATATGTATACAAACTAACACCATAATATATTATATAATTATGTACACTTATTTGATATTCAATAAAAACAACATATTGTAAAATTTAATTTTAAATTTTTGAAATATATAATGATTAAAATATTATAATGTATTTTAAAAGACTTACATTAAAATTCATATCATTTTTTGAGCGGGATTGATTTGTAGATTTTTGTTTCCGTGTCCAAGCAAATAAATTCCTAAGCATTGACAATGCTCGACGTAATTTTGTTTTATTTGGTTTTGTTTTATTTTCTTCAGCCATTCTTCACTTTATTTATGTTATTTTCAATATTTTTATTAAATATTTTGTGTATCCAAAAAAATCCAAATTAATATATTTATATTTATTATTTTTTAAGTATTTTATGTTTATAGAATATGTATTTATATTTATTATTTTTTTTGTTTAAATTTGATTTTTCAAATTATATGTAATATTCTCAGCAAATTCATTGACAGAATGAAATCTGAAAACCTACTTATAACGAATTTTTGTTTTTCTAATATATATTTTTTCATAAAAATCAAACCAAAGCCTACTATGACGGATTTTTGTTTTTCTAATATATATTATTTATTTTTTTTTGCTTACAACTTTATTTAATAATTTTTTTTTTCTAAATTTTATTACCACCACCATACATGGCTAACAAATACTCCAAGTTAGGTCGAAAAAATGTTATGTGCAGAGATTTTTAAATATAGGGATCAGAGAATTCTTTACAAACCCTAGCAAAGAAATTGGATTTATTTATAATGCAGTTGAAGTGTAATTTAAACGTTAATTTACCGTCGAAGTACACTCCTAAATCTTTAATCGAATAAGTCTTAACAATGATTCAGCATTGAGTGAATAATTGTAAAAGATTGATTCGGAACGACGTGTATAGCACATCAAAACACACTTTTTAATATTTAGTAGTAAATTATTATTGTCAGACCAAAGATAGAAATTGTTTAGATCAGTTTGGAGCAGGATTGACTCATTGAGTATTAGGATATTAGTGGAATAGGAGGTTGCGAGGAAATCACCGAAAAATTCAGATATTCAGTACTTGCGGATGCAATAGAATGTTTCCTAATTATTTTTATTAACATTTTTACTAACATATTTTACTTAAATTAAAGTTGAACTCCTATATTTAAGTAGTACCACTGTACCAGGTAGCACATATGTATATATTATGCATACATACTTTTTTTCATTATTTTTTATTATTTTGCTTTTATCTTATCTTATATGTTACTACAATTTTTTTTTCTTTTTTAATACTGAATGCTATTATCTGCGTTTGTTACTGATTAATGTACGTGGCTCAAACATCATTTCAAAACTTGAAAACCGTTAATAACTTAATAACGTATTGTGTGAAACATATCGTGACACATACCGACATTTAAATTTACTTGAAAACATTGAACATTGAGATAACGCGCTTACCGATCCATCACTCGCTGCTTGTGCATATCAATTTCGTACATCATTTGCAATATAATATCAACATTTTTCCCATCACACCCACCACAGTTATGGGAAAAATATAAAGATGCTATGACCGATGACATTTTATATCAGGCACGTAATACAGATGAAAATTTAGATTTACAATATACTCCGTATGTATAATCAAGCATTGATTTACATTGAAGATATATGTTTAATGATGGTAAATAAGGTTGCATTAATTGGGGATGCTATCACCTAATCGAACCATTGTAGACGCATGAAATCGTGAAATACAACAAAAAAACTACGATACTGACGTGTTGAATACATTTGTTCAACAAAATATTCCAAATATGAGTGAACAGCAAAAACGAGTGTACGACACTATTATTTAAATTATAATTCTAAAACTGGTGAAATCTATTTCCTTTTTGCATCAGGATGTACGAAAATACATACTTTATTTCCTTAATTTTGGCAAAAATACGGTGACACAGTAATAAAGCATTGGCAATAGCCTCCTCTGGAATTGCAGCTGCATTAGATGGTGGAAGAACGACACATCCGCAAATAACAGAAATTACAACATGCAATATTTCTAGATCATCTGGAAAGGCGAAGGTACTTCAGCAATGTGAGATTATTATTTGGGATGAATGTCCAATGGCACATAAAAAATCATTAGAGGCATTATATCGTGCAATGTAAGATTTACGACACAACTAAAAACATTTTGTAGGTGCTCTTATATTATTAGCAGGTGATTTCAGACAAACTTCACCTCCTATCCCCTGATCAAGCAGATCAGGGATGATTTAAACGCATTTATCAAATCAACACATTTAGGGAGATTTGTTAAAAAATTATCACTCAATGTAAACATGCGTATACAACTACAAAGTGATGCAGCTGCCTATTATTTGTCAGTTATTAGAGATTGTATATCATGCTTGAGTGAGCGCGCTATATTGTGGCAGCAAAAAATAAAGATGTTAATGAAATAAATATAGACATTCAAAACAGAATAAGTGGCCAAACAATTACATACAAGTCAACCGTTTTCGTTATGAATAATGATGAAGCTGTGAATTAAATTATCTAATTGGATTTTGAAATGCACTTGATTTGCCAGGAACTCTACCACATATTTTGCAATCAAAAATTGGTATGCCCATAATTATTATATTACACAATTTAAATCAACCACTGTTTTAATAACTTTAAAAACCACTGTTTTATATTTTATATATCTATGGGTACAATCGATTTCAATTTCCCATATTTTATTGGAAATTTTTTGACAGAACAGTAGTTGTAGTCGTCAATCGGCATGTTAAATATTGTAAAAAACTTCAGTTGGAAAAACAAGTAAAAAAGTTTGTTCAAGTTAACTTACTGAAACAGTTTAAATTATCAGTAGGGCTACATCATATGTATGCAATACATTTTCATTGATTGATGCATGATTGATGATGGAATGTTCGATGGCAATTATGTATGTCATGGGCCATGGCAATGGCATAGCAAGCATGCATTATGCATAAAATGCAGTAATAGTAATGCACCACAGAAATTTTTAAATTAACTGTACTGGAACGACTACTAAATAGGGGAAATTTTGTAGGACTACGTACGTACAGGGTACAGGGGTACAGGTACAATCAGGATATATAAAATATAGATTGGCAGTTAAAATAAAAATTTTCAGCCACTTTTGGTCAGCTATTTTTGAAAAATCTTAGTTCAAATAATTTAGTTTCTACTGCAAATGATTCCCTTGAAAATGGAAACTTCGCACCAATGTAATATGAAAAGTTTTACGTTAAAAAAATATAAAATTACAATAATTTTAATAATTGGATTATTTTTAACGTAAAATCTCAATTAATTTAAAATAATTATTTTTAAATTTTCTTTTAAAAACATGTATATGTGTATATTCATACAAAATTCACAATAATATATAATTAACAAATCAAAAAGTAAAGTTAAAACAAGATGTTTTGATACGTTTATATTTATTTTTTTGATAAGAATTATATATAAACAAAATTAATTAAATTGATACATGAGCTGATACAGTTTGATGTTAAACTAAATAAAATTACCAAGAGTGGGAAAAAATTATTTTACTTTATCGAATACATTATATAATATTTTATAAAACTAAATTCACATAGATTCCCGTGAAATTTTATGTCTACATATAATATATTGATAATATTAAAACATATTATATGATATGTATACAAATTTATATTATTTATAAGTAGGGTAGGTGAGTAATTTCGAAAAATATAAGGCTAAAAGAAGAGATGAAAATCTCATAGAAATAGAGAGGTGCGGAACTTCTGCAAAAAAGCCAAGCAACTGGCAGCTGGCTCTAAACCTGCTACACATGCGCGAAGAGATAATATGGGGAATTTGGTTACCAAAACGCAAGGGATATTGGAGACATTGAACCAGCACTTTCAGCAGCTGCTAAATGGAGAGCAACAACGACAACAAGAGCTAGCAACACCAGCACCAGTCATTACGAGCAACCCACCGACACCCACTGTAGAGGTTATTGGCCAAGCCATCAGCAAGCTGAAAACAACAAAGCTGCTGGACCTGATGGACTCCCAGCTGAACTATTTAAAGCTGGAGGCGATGTTTTGGTTAACTGCATGCACCAAATCATTGGCAACATCTGGAAGGAAGAAAGGATGCCTAACGACTGGAGTATCAGCTTTATATGCCTCATTTACAAAAAAGACGACGCCATGTCCTGTAAAAACTATAGAGAAATATCCCTCTTAAATATCGCATATAAAATCTTGTCCAACATTTTGTGCGAATGTCTGAAGCCCTATTGTGACGCTGTTATTGGCAGTTATCAATGTAGCTTTCGCCCTGAAAAATCAACAAGCGACTAGATGTTCGCACTTAGGCAAATACTCGAGAAGACCCATGAGTTTCAAATCGATACACACCACCTATTTATCGATTTCAAGTCTGCATACAATACCATATACCACAGCGAGCTGTATGCTATTTCGGAATTCGGTGTACCAGCCAAGCTCATCCGATTGTCAAAAATGACACTTGAAAACACAAGATGTGCTGCGGTGACTGCCAATAACACTTCTGACTTCTTCCAAAAAGAATTGACCGGGTTTCGATAAGGAGATGCACTATCATGAGACTTCTTCAATCTAGTACTTGAACGTATAGTGCGTCGAGCGGAAGTAACACGGCAGGCACTATATTTTTCAGATCTGTTCAACAACTAGGGTATGCCGACAACATCGACATCATCGCCAGCCCACAACGGGCGGTCGTTGAGGCTTTTACCGAGATTGAAGAAAAAACGAAACGAATGGGTCCCAAAGTAAATGAGGGTAAGACAAAATATATGTTGTCGACAAATAAAAAGACCTCTCAACATAATATTGGTCAAAACATCACTGTCGACACATATAATTTCGAGCTAGTTCAGAAGTTTACCTACCTTGGAACCGGTGTTAATCCCACAAACGACATCAATGTGGAGGTACGGTGAAGAATAACCCTTGCAAACCGTCGCTGATTCGGTTTGTCAAAACATCTCGGGTTAAAGCTCTTTTCTCTAAACACCAAAGTACAAATCTACAAAACGCTCATACTCCTTTACGTTTTTGTTTTACGGATCAGAATCATGGACACTGTCGAAGGCAAGTGAGCATGCACTTGGTGTCTTCGAGAAGAAATTTCTTCGTCGGATATATGGTCCTGAAAACGACGATGGCGTCTGGAGAAGATATAATGCTGAGCTCTATGAGCTGTACAATGAGGTGGACGTAGTCACGAAAATTAAAGTCAAGAGACTACAGTGGCTCGAAAGAAATATTTTGTTTACAAACAAACAAAAAATAAGTTCTTATTTTGGTAAACAATTTTTTTTTATTTTACATAAATATTTATAGGTATCTAATTCAAAAATTCATTTCAACACAAAATAAAAATTTTAAACAGCTAAATTTAATAAAAAAATAAATAACATTTCATTTCAACATAAAATTTTAAAACTCAATTCGAAAAAAAAATATTTCAAAATATTATTTACTATACGTGCATATGTTTGTAAAATCATTTAATTAAATTTTAATGTTATTTTCCATCATTTCGGTAAAAATTTTATTTCTTTCTTTCAAAAAACAAAAAAAAAAACGTCGATATCATAAAAAATCTTTGATACAACCCTTAAAAAGAACATGGTCTTTAGGTGGTCCTTGAAAGACCTCGTTCTTTGGACGTTTAAAAAATGTATGAAAAGACCGAGAAAGACCTCGTAAAGATCATGATCATGATCATTACGAGGTCTCTAGTGTAGTATGAACTAGGTATAAGTTTACATTGTGAATAATTGTGGTCCATAGATATATAATAGGCCCCATACACGTTTAAATCTGTTTAAAACTTGTTTCAAAATTTGTGAAATTTAATCATGTGTGGGGCTGTTTAGAAACAATTTCTTAAACAGTTTACAAACATGTAGACATAAAATTTCACCGGAATGTATAAATAATAGAATATATGTGAATTTAGTTTTATAAAATAATAGGATGTACACGATAAAGTAAAAGAAATTTTTTCCCACTCTTGGTCATTTTATTTAGTTAAACTGTATAAACCGATGTATCAATTTAATTAATTTCGTTTATATAATTCTTATCAAGAACATAAATATATACGTATCAAAACATTTTGTTTTTTACTTTACTTTTTGATTTATTAATTATATTTTATTGTGAATTTTGTATGAATATACCCATATACATGTCATATACATGTTCAAAAGAAAATTTAAAGAATTAAAAAAATTAATTGAGATTTTACGTTAAAAATAATCCAATTATTAAAATTGTAATTTTATAATCTTTTTACCTTAAAACTTTTCATATTACATTGGAGCAAAGTTTCTATTTTAAAAAAATTTACAAAATTTTTATTCTAGCTGCCAATCTATCTTTTATATATTTATGTTGTGGTCTTATTAAATTCATGCATATCCACATGCAGTAATGTGCAGTAATGTGCCTTACTACAGTTTTACACTTTTTCATAAAGAAAAAGAGTTGTTCCGATTCGTCTGCAACTTACCTGTCAATTCTCCCCTGTCATCTTATTTTCATTCTAATCCTTTTATTTTTAACCGAATCTACAATAATTATGTATTAAGATAAGTGTTTAGGTAGTGTGTAAAAAAAAGACACTATTTATATTTTAACTTGTTTTCATTATTGGATATCAAGTTTGAGTTTGTGTTGATTGAAAATTGAAGTCACTATCATCTTGAGATTCAAATAAACCATGTAATAGTAATTGATCAGTTTGCGTATATTGTGTTATACAAGAATTAGCGTTTGTTATACTTTCATTTTCACCAACTTCAAGTAAACATTGTGTAAAACTAGTTTGAGTTTCAGTTGAAACTAATAGTTCATCATGTGCTCCTGTTATACCTTTAATTGGATTACTCTCATGTTTTTTTTCATAAATTCCATTTAGATGGTAATTATCTGCCACATTAGTATTTTTTAAATCAATTTGCTTTTTAACTTTATTAATTGATATAGACAAATTTGTTTGAGTTTGTATATCTGATAAACAAAGCTCTTGAAAAAAATCATCACAAGTTTGAGTGTAAGTATGTGAATGATGAAGTAGCTCATCTAAAACAGATGATGTCTCAGTTTGAGTTTCTATATCACATAAATTAGATTCGTTAACTAATTGATTAAAGCAACTACCTTCATAATATCTGGAGAAATGTTCATGATTTTCTCTTATTTTTGAATACTTTTGTTGTGTAATCATTTTCATTTGATTATTTTCATTCATTTCTTTTATAGATATGTTGTCAACAATTGAATTATTGTTTGATGTAAATGGATTTGTTACCCTTGATTCAAAGTCTGTTTGACATTCTTGATCCTTAGCTTCAAATGCTACCTTTATTAGATATACATATTGATTTCTATTAATTTTAAATTTATCAGGAACTATTTTTTTTTTTAAGTATTGAATTTTTTCTTTAGACTTTTTTGTGCATCTTGAATAGGCTTTATCTTTACTTTGACGTTTAATTTTATCATTTTTATATTTAAATCTGGGAATCAGAACTTTTGCTTTGTTGTCCGCTACTTTTGCATGGTTTTTTTTTACATACTCAAATGGTTCGTGGTTTTTTCTTTTAATGTGGGTCAAGAGTGCCTCATTTGTTGTGTAGTTCTTTTTACAAGTTTTACATTCAAACTTTTTACCGCAAATAAGTTCATGAACATTCTGAGATGTGATGGTCGTAAAAGTTTTTGAACATTTTAAGCATTTAAAACATTTCTATGAATGAAAGAAAAAAAATGGATAAGCACAAAAATATAATTGTAAGCATCAAAAGATATTTTGATAATGTGCATTCATCAGTCATTAGCAAACACAATCAAACAAAAAGCCAATTTTTGCGATATGGAAAAATGGAAATTTTTCTATTCTCATCAACTTTGGTATAACAGAATCTATTTTTTTATTGTTTCATTTTGTTTGAAACTTAAGCCAAATACATATTTTGGAATACATATTTAAAATTATTTTTTTCATTCTAAATTTATCTCACAATTATGAAATTAATTTTGGTTTAAAATTCGTTTAATATGAATATGATATCAATGAAATGATTGTTTTATTTTTATGTTTCCTTAACTGTAATAAAATACATAAAATAAGAATATGTGATACCGAAATTTAATGATACCACAGAATCGCTTATACATCACCATACGCACAAACTAGCCAAAATTTTTAATAAAAATTTCTACAACGATAACGATTGATACAAAAATTTAAGTGTAACACTCAGTTTCTAAAAATTTTGACTGCAAGTAGGTTGTAAAATGTCGAGCTTTATACTAGTTTAAGATGTCAATTAGTACATACGATATAATTTATCTACAATAATATAACGTATTCAACAACATAATCAATAAATCAATATTGATAAAAACCTTTTTTTTTTTTTCATTTTTCTGTAAAGTTATTAATTACGTCTTACCTCCATATGAACTTTTTGAAAATGTTGCCTAATATACTTTATATTCGTAAAATGCCGACCACCATTAAATACCCGTTCATTATAAATGCAATTTTCAACCGGACAAAAGTAGAATTTTATGTATTTATTTTCATCAACTTCTTTGGGTAAAGCTTCTAAACGTCTACTTTTATTATCACTAAAATATTTGTGATGACGAGCCAAGTGCATCTGCAAGTTCCCAGCATTAAAAAAATAATTTTCACATAATAGACATTGAAGTTGTTTACGTGGAAGGAGATCGTAGGAATTTGGAGTTATTTTTATAATTTCTTTATCAAGTACACAATTATTCATTTCAAAATTTATGAAATTTCAAAATTCACTAACCACGGCACTTTGTCCAGTCTGCATGTGCACTGTTTCTTTATTCTTTAGTCTAGTGGCTAGGTCTGACCTAGTAACCTGTGTTGTTCTTATAAACAAAAAATCAATTCATTGGTAGCGTTCAGTGTAATTAACCGATGGATCTGATATCCACAGATCCATGGATCTGTTCACTGAACGGTGTAGTAAATGAAAATGGATCTGAAAAAATTCTAGATACATTTCATGGATCTGACTTTTTATATGTAAAAACAACAACAACAATTTTTATGTTGAGTGTTCTACTGTAAGAAAAATTAAATGTTTATATTTTTTTATGAAAGTTTTTGAATTATGTCGAAAACACAATCACGACGAATGACGAATTTTTCGCTTTCAAATACATGAGATTATATGTAAATCGTGACGAATGACGAATAACCAAAATTTCCCGTTCAAAAAATAGATCTATTTCTATTTCGTCGACAACTGCGAATGACATTCAGTAATACCAACATAAATTGGTTTTACTTGATGTCATTTGCTTGC
Organism: Argyra leucocephala; assembly: GCA_963942445.1. Classification (NCBI taxonomy): domain Eukaryota; kingdom Metazoa; phylum Arthropoda; class Insecta; order Diptera; family Dolichopodidae; genus Argyra; species Argyra leucocephala. The sequence continues at coordinate 65,890,295 of OZ012679.1, forward strand.
TTGTTGTCAGTTGAAAATAAATAAATTAATATCGAAAACACAATTACGACGAATGACGAATTTTTCGCCTTCAAATACATGAGATTATATGTAAATCGTGACGAATGACGAAAATTTCGCGTTAAAAAAATAGATCTATATCTATTTTACTCGTCGACGAATGCGAATGACATTCATTGACACCAACATAAATTGGTCAAAATGGCTTTAATAAAACATTTTTAAAATTCAAATTCAAATAAAAAAAACAAAAATTTATTTATTTTAAAATTCAAATTCAAATTCAAATAAAAATTTTTTTAAATTAATTTTTTTTAAATTTTGCCTCCACTTTTTTATTTTTTTTATAAACAAATTTTGAAATTTCAAAACACAAAAATTTGTTCGTCGCGAATATTTGTCGTGTTTGTGTCTCTAAGGGAGAATTTTGGTCATTCGTCATTCGTCATTCGTTGTGATTGTGTTTTCAACGTAAAGGTTACATAAAATTTAGATTAGATACGTTATTTTTATTTACATTCTTCATTTTGGTTTGGAATTAATACATGTAAATACTAAAATATTTTGAATGGCTAAATAACAATACATTTTTCCAGATCTTTACAATAAAGATTATAGAGAAATTTTTTTTAAAAGTGGCCAATATGAGACCTAATTTCATGTAGCAAAGTAAAGTTGAAAAAATTGTACATAATTATATGAAAAAAATATATCTTTAAATTTGTATGTATGTAGTATGTTTTTTTCACATATAATTGGAACAAAAGGAAACTCTCGCATTATCGTACTAAAACAAGGAGCACAGGGAGATATTACTGTTATTGGTAATTCTATTTATATTTCTTTATTAATTAACCAATTTGTTTTGTTTTGATTACAATAGGAAAAAGCGGGAATAATGTTAAATGTGCATGCTGAAAATTAGATTTAGTTGTTTTGTCATCAAGAATAAAAACACTTCCAATATATTTTATTTGTTTTCCATTTAATAATAAAATCATTAAGGATAAAATATCTTATAAAAGATTAATGATAAAATATAAAATTAAACTCAGTTTACAATTATATATGTATATATAAATAATACAAAATTGTTTACTTTTAGTGATACAATTGTAAATGGCGATATAATTAAATATATTGAAAAACTATTCATTCATCCGGGCAAATTACATTTTAAAATAATCATTAGTCGATAATAAAGATAGACTTTATGCATCGCAAACTTTAAATGATTGTAAAGAGTATAATAAATAATAGATCCATTGATTTATTTGAATTAATTATAATTACTAAATAGTATAAGCTTTTTAAAATAATAATAAGATTTAAATTTATATAAGAAAGTTGTAATTGATTAATATATTTTTTTAGCTTTTGAATTCAATTTTAAGTTTTTATTATTTAGTAATGAAATAAATAATAAATAATTTGTATCAACAATTGGCTGTTCTATTTCTCTCCTAAGTATTTTATTCTTTTTATTTATTATTTGATAAAGAACAGTAGGTAACTAAGCGACAAAGTATAATAATAAGCGTGTACCAAACAGCACAATTATATAACTTAAAATCTTGTATTATAATAATATATCCAACATCAACAAGAAGAACAACAATAATTATCATCAATAAATATGAGTTTTGAGGAAAAATTGATTGAAGCGGTTAAAGCTCATGAAGTCTTATTTAATTTGCAAAGCAAACTATATATAGAAACAATCATGTTCAGGAAAAAATTTGGAAGCGTATTTCATTGGAATTGAATGAAGACGGCAAGTAAAGTAAAAATGAAAATTTTAACTCAATAAAAATTTAATATTGAGGCATTCATTTTATTAAAATGTATGCAAAAAACGGTGGAAGGATTTGAGAGACTCTTATAAGAGCTATAAACGCGAAAAGTCCTTACCATCTGGCAGTGGTGCCCCAGATATAAAAAAAGTGGAAATTTTATGATTTGATGAGTATTTTAGATAGGTTTGAAAACTTCAGGAGGTAAAAATTGTTACAAATATTTTTATGTAATAAATACTAATAAATACTACTTTTAACACGAAGGGAAATATTGTAATAGAAATGACTGAACAAATTATTGATGAAGATGGAAATAGTAATCTTGATAAATTTGAATTAAAAAATCCATTTTGCAAGGAAATAATTTGGTTTGAATAATTACTTGCAAAAATAATATCAATTTGAATAATAACAACAATTTATTTATTCTTATTTTTTAAAACAATATCAATTTGAATAATAACAACCATTTATTTATTCTGTTTTTGTTTTATTTGAAGTATGTCAAAAAAGCAAATTGTTCGTCGCGAATATTCATCGTGATTGTGTCTCTAATGGTGAATTTTGGTCATTCGTCACTCTTCATTCGTTGTGATTGTGTTTTCAACATAACACTTTAAATTAAACATTCATTTCTTAACTTTTCATATTTTTTATTTTTCTTCTATTAATCTAAGCATGAACAAATTTGTTTTTTTTATTAAAATTAAACAGTAACTTTTATTCATAACTAATATTTTTTTCTATTTATATAAGCTTAAACAAATTTATTTTTCTATTTAAAATATATTCTAAAATATCTTCTAACTATCTTTTAGATACATATTTAAATTATATATTTTTTATTTGCTTTTTTCTATTCTTCACCTACATTTTGATTTTATTTCTGTATGTTGATATATTTTTAGATTTAATAAAATTAAAAGAAAATAAACCGGTGTTTTATTTGTGACAAATAAAGTGTAACCGTAAAAAATAAACTGACAATTGTCAAATCTATATGTCAAAATTTGAAGTGTAGCTTAAGTGGTCATTTGACCAAGCTTAAGTGCCACTTAAATATTGTTTTAAGTACCAACTGAAAAACACAATTTTTGATATAAGTGTAGCTTTAGTTTGATTTGATACTTAAGTGTTCACCTGAAAACTGGCCCTAGCAAAACCCGTTTATTTTTTATCCTTGTGGATTGCAAAGTTTGATAGCTTATTACACTAATAATGGTTGTGGATTAAAATTGAATTGAAAAAAAATTATAAATGAGTGATCCATGTGTATTATACAATAACGTGGATCAAATAAGCACATATAATTTCAATAGTGGATATTTCATATATTTTGTTATACAAACGCCAAAACTTTGAATATAGATCAAAGTTGCATAAAAAATTATAAAAGAAGCGGATGTGGCTCAAAGTTACCTCTCATTATCGCAAAAAGTATTAGATATAGAAGAAAACGGGTAAGACAGAAAGAAAGAGCATGTCGTAAAAGCCCAAGAAATGTTCTAATGTCAAAAATGTCAAAATGGCGTATGGCATGCGACCAAGCATGCGACCGACGATATATATATATGTGTATCAAAAGCAATTCCTCAAGATTTAAAATTTTATAAAATAGATTATATTAAAACTAAATTTTACCAAATTATACAATTCAATAAAACTAAAATTAATCAAAAAAAACCTCTATAATATACAGTTCATTCCATGTTAAATACAAATATAATTCAGTAAAGATAAGAATCTGATCAATATTCTGTATTTAAAGAACACCTCAAAACTGTTGAGCTAGCAGTATAAATAAAAGATTTTTATTACAAATAGTTAAGCATTTATTTAATATAAACAAAAAGCGTCTAATTTATTCGACGTTATACAAAGCAAGTAGTGAACTTGCAACCATATTGATTCACAAACAGCATTACATTAATATGTAGCCGCACTTAATATGTTTTCGATGTTTTAATTGATCTGTAATCACGATAAAATGATCTATATTTTGGTATAATCAACATTCCTGTAACTGTTCAGAAGTCTGAGATAATTTATGCTTAAGAACATAGTAGTTCTGGTTTGTATATAGCTACAATACTTCAAAACATAGCAAATGTACTTACTATACCGATTTTGTTTAACATTTCGCAAACACATCTAAAGAATATATTTTAAAACCTAGTAAGAAGACTTGCTTGTTTTTGTGTAATAATTTATAGCATTTTAAATTTTTTTTATATATTATAAAACATAACTAAGTTCATCATAACTAAGTAATCTTCTGCAGGCAATGTTAATGAATTGAATAGTATACTATTTTGAATATCCGAAAGATAGTAAAATAACTTCCATCTAAAATTTCAATTACACACTCATATTAAAATTTTGAATAAATGTGTCATAAAAATTTTAAGTTCTAGCGGTTTCTTTGATTACGTTTTTTTTGTTTAATAATGAATGTAATTTTATGTAATTTTATGGTAAATATATGGAAATGTAATGTATAAAACGTTTAAATAAAATGTTATAATAAATTAAATTTTGGTTTTGTGAAGTATTATATCAATGAATACTAATAATAATAAGAATGTGTAAGCAGAAGAAACAAAATTAAAATTTTGTATTGACTTAGGAAGAAAGAAAAACGTAAAATCAAAAGAAAAAAAAAACTTTTTGTTGGTTTACTTTCTTACTCACTGTTCGCTTTCGATGTGTTTAAGAAATGTATAAATTATTTATTGTGTATATATATTGCATATACAATGGTGGATTTCCTCTTCATGGTCGAACGTCGAATTTTATTTTAAATAATTGAAACACAAGTCCCATTAAAGAAAATTTTATGATTTCCTCTCAATGCGCGAAGGACTGACATTTGTTATGTAGTCAAAAAGGTTGACGTTTGAAAAATTGTTCACAGGCTCCCCCAGACCGGCGCGAATTTTGTGCGGAACCGGCGCGTTTTTTATCCGCACAATTTAATTACATGGCGGCTTATGGGTATGCCCGCACCAACCGCGATTTCCCCGCGATTTGTAAGCGAATTTTTGACGCTGATTTTCATATAAATTTTTTCCGTACCTAAATCGCAGTGAGCAGCTTTTTTCTCTCTATTTTCTAACAAATATATTTATAAAAGTCAAAGGAGAATAAAAAAGAAATAAAAAATATATTTTATGGAGAAATTTATTGAGATTGTCAAAAAATATCTTATATTATATGACTTGTCGCACAAAGATTTCAAAAATATTAGGAAAACGGATAAAATATGGGATGATATGGCATTGAACTAATTGAAAATGGTAAGTAAATATGAAATTTTACCAACTAACCAACAAAACAAAATATTGTTCTTTTTTAGGTGATAAATTACGAAATAAATTAAAAAATTTAAGAGATACTTATGCCAAATATATCAGGAGCCAAAAAACTAAAACTGGTCAAGAAGCCAATTTTATTAGAAAATGGATATGGGCAGACCAAATGGAATTTTTTAAACCATTTTTAAGTTTTGCTACAACCAGTTCCAATGTTACAATTAAAACTATTGGGATTAGTAATCAAACCTATTGTAATAAAAATAATATCCAGAATATAGATGAAAACTATATCATATCCCCAATTATTGCTGAATCTGGTAAGAAGATTATTTACTTATTTGTAAATATGTTCAACCAGTAACAGTTTGTGCTATCATTTATATGTTCATTCGATAATCAAATAGAAACCTCTTCCTCAACTCTGATAGAAAACCAAGCCTGTAACGAATCTGTCCAACCATCAACACCTGTTTCAGGAAAAAAAAGCCAGGAAAAAACGTCGACCATTGCCATCTTCAAATCTAGGTAGAGTAATAAATTACTTAGAAGAAAAAAACTAAAATAAGAAGATGAAATTGAATGCCTTATGTTTGCCCATGTAAAAGAAATACAAAATTTTTCGAAAAAGAGGCAAATTATTACAAAAATGAAGATAGCAGGATTAATTATGGAGCAAGAGTTGTTAAATTTATCTTATATGTTTATATATATTTAAAACAAAAGAATTTTAAAAAAAATGTTACATTTGATTAGTTCAAAAAATATTTTATTTTGCATATCAATTATTTTTTGTAATATCAAGAACAAAAATACCGCAAAAAACCTTATCCAACAACAAAATGTAAGTATTCAATATTCATTGCTTTAAATTTTGAAATTTTTATATTTTATTTATTACAATATTCTATTTGTAAATATATGGCCAAAAAAAGTGAATGAATGTGCCCAATTTTTTGATTTTTTTTTTATTTTTTTTCACAATTTGAAAATATACATATTATTTTTATAAAAAAAATCATACTCATCCAATCCATTATTTAAAATTTTTTATTAAAATTTGAGAAAAAAATAAAATGAGCAATATAATTTTTTTTTTAAATTACGACATCATGCTTATGAATTAAGAAAGCATGTATTATGTATACATATGTATATATACATAATATATCATTATATTGTTATTGATTTCCAATTTTCTAAAAAAAAATATTATGTTTTGCTTTGTAAATATTAAACGACAGTAATTTAATTATACAGTAATTAGTTTTTCAAATATTTTTATAATCCGTTATAATTTATTTCAATATATACATGCATACATATAGAAAACAGTATTCAAAACTTTTTTTCAAAAAAAAAATTTTAGGAAAAATGAGATTGTTGAAAAATGTGATTCTATTTGTAAACATACATAGCTATATGTATGTATGTCTATCTATATATTAGAAACCATAACGTGAATAAATGTGCGCTATTATTTGAAGTTTTTAAAAATTTTATTTTTTAAAATTATTTAATCAAAAAAAAAAGAATAAGTAAAAAATATATTATTTTTGATTTTCAAAAAAAAAACATTATAAAATAAACATTATAAAATTATATTATAATTTATTATTATAAATAATATACATATACATATGCACACATAACCTTCAAATATTCAAAATGTAAACAAAATAAAGGTTATTTAATTTAAGCAATCTTCCTTAGAATTGTTTAAAATTTCGCGAAAGTATATAAACAAAGTAAATAAAGTGAAGAAAAGTGAAATATGATATGATTTTCATCTGTGGAATTTTTATTTAGTTTTTTTAAATTTTAAATTCACTTGTATTTATTATGTTTTTCATTTTTACATAAGTATTAATTAGAATTAAAATATTATTTTTTTATATTATACTAAATAATGAATTAAGAAAAAAAATGTATACATACATACATTCTAAAATTCATTCAACAAAATTTAAAATATTCATTCAGTTAAAAAAAATTAAAGTTACAATTGTAATTAAAAGTAAATTTTTTAAATGTGTTAAATAGTTAGTTTATGTATAAGATAAATAGAATATGTATAATTTTAGTATAAATATATTATACCTAAAAGCTAAAATATTATTTTTATTTACATATGCATTCAAATATTCAATACAAAAAATTAATTTTTGTTATTGTTTTTACTCAAATTCAAAAATTTAAATGTCGTTCCGTATCCATAAAATGTGTTGGTAGTGTGCGAATTTTTTTTGTGTAATTACACATTACTTTATGTTAGTGTTAAAAATATCGGCGATAATTATAGGAAACATATCTTTATCATAGCGATTCTCCGATATTTATGGCGACTCTCTCGATATTTCTCCCGATATTATTGTCATTCTCCCGATATTTTATCATTGTTTCTCTATCGCACAGATTATTTTTGCTATTATGTATTTCGATAACGATTACGATTTGATCGATTGAAATTTCAAAATGCAAAATTGCCATTATGTATTTCGATCTCGTTCGGAAATTGTGGATTAAATTTACTCATTAAAGAATTAAGATGTATGGGATAATACGATTTTATTCTTTTTCAATTTTTCAGTTAACAAAATAGAAATAACTATTATTATGTTTTTGTTTAATATGAATATTATTAATTATGGACGCATGTATATCAATAATGTATATTTAAGGTGGATTTCCTCTTAATGGACGAACGTCGGGCCAAAATTTTTAACCATTCAAAAATTTTATTTTACCAACACATACACAAAAAATCCTCTCCGGGCAATTTTCTTCATCCAATTTCTTAGTTCAAATATTTTTAACTTTTGGCTGAAGGACGAAGTAAAAGAAAAGGATAGATATATAATTATTTCATAAATTTTTATTGCTATCTCGGTTTATGTATGAACGCATTCACATATTATAGAATTTCAAATCTTTTTTAAGAAAAAGATATGAAGGGTAATTTTTTTTTTTTTTTGTTTTTTATTATAAGATTATTTTGTTTCTAATAAATTATTGATCTATTAAAATAAAAGCAAAGTGCTATATTCTATTTTTTCGAATATTACAATGTTATTATCCATTTCTACTCTTAACAAAATTTTAAATTTTTTGAATAAAAATAATATCAACGCATGTAAACAATTTTTCAAACGTCAACCTTTTTTGACTACATAACAAATATCAGTCCTTCGCGCATTGAGAGGAAATCATAAAATTTTCTTTAGGTGGTTATGATGAAGTTCGTCGGAATGTGAAATTCCGATTACATTCCGAATTTGGTATGCTGAAGTCCGAAAGTATTCCGCAGTCTGCAAATGTCATTATTTATCCAATTTTTTTTTCATTTATGAAAAATATTTTTTTTTATTTAAGAATAAAAAAACGCTTCAAAAGAATAATATATTTTATTGTTTTTAATATTATAACATAATATGTATATATATTAAAAACGATACATATATATTTTACATTCTTTAGAGAATTTTAAATTTTCTCTGATGTAACAAAAAATCACTATTATTTTAATTTGTATATATATACATACTACATATGTAATTAAGAAAGTTGTAACTTTTACTTTTAATTTATGTATGCATATTGTATATATACATTATATCATATACATTATCTATTAAAAATTTTTTACAAAATAATAAAAAAAAATTGAAAATAAAAAAGAAATGAATATGAAAACAAAAAAAAAATCTTCCGAAACATATGATTTTGATTTCTGCACAGACTTTGCAGTCGAAGGGACTTCAGCATACCAATTCTTTCGTATTCGGATCGGAATTTTTTTTCGGAGAAATTTCGCTTCGGACTTCATCATAACCACCTAAATTAATTTCAGAATGTCAGATTGCTTGTCAGCTGTTTGACAGCTGCAAGTTTTTACAAGAATTGCGTTCCAGTACTTTTACTTGCAGATGAGAGTTTTTGTAACTCTTTTTTCTTTTTTTGTCTTTTTTTTTTTTTTCTCTCTTTTCTCTCATTTGCAAGTTTTTGCCAGAAAAGTACGGGAACGGTCCTATTATCTTTATATAAACGGTACAAATTTCCAGTGTGTGTGTCTTTAGAATATTTCCTCTCGTATTTTAAGAGAGAGTCACGAATTTTCATGTTTCTTAGAATTTTATCCGTCATCCATTGTTTCTTCTTTTTAGTTATATTCAGGGAAATTATTTCGGTGTTACTTTCTTTCAGGGCTCTTAAATCCTGTATAAAGGAAACAAGAGTGTCATAAGAACACGGGTTATTTCATATCGGATTATTACCTACGTTTTCATAGTTTAAGATTGTTTTTTGCTGTATTGAATAAATCTGTAATTTACCTACATTAGTTGCAACACTAATTAATAACATTTGATGATCTGACAGTGGGTGTCAGTTACGTGTAAAAAGTATTCGGACTTTAGAATATCAGTAAAAAGTGATCAATTATGGTTGTTGAAGTATGACCGATCCTTGTGGCAAATTTTGCTGTTATGTTATTGTAAAGAATGAAACCATTAGAGTTTAGTGTATTAATATAGTGTTGAACTTCAGAATTATTTTCATTCATAACGTCAATATTAAAATCACCGATAAAATAAGAATTGTTAAATCTATTTGTGTAATCTTCTATTTTTGCTATAAAGTCATAAAAATTAATTTCATGTGACTTATAAATAGCAAGTAGATTTAGGTTTAACTCCTATAGCTTGATAACTAAAAAGTTCGATTTAATATATTCTTCTTTCGAAACAAAAGTACTACCAATATTTTCTCTTACGTCTTTGCTACACCTCTGTGAGATTTATCTCTATTGGAGAAGAAACAGTTAAGTCCTGGGTGATTATAAAATTTGTTTTCTTGTTCAAATAGCCAAATCACTATTAATACTATTATATGGATGTCAAAGTCATATGAATCTAAAAGTGCTTCGAGATTGTATAGTTTGTTGCCTAAGCTTTGTATATTAAAATATATCATGTTTAAATTCTTTTTATACCTGACACTCAATGAAAGGTTGTCAACCTCTGAAGTACAAGAGAATCCAGCTGATAAGTTAATAACTGTTATTATAATTTTTTTGAATGTAAGAGAATTATTGTATAAATCAAGTTTGATATAATAGCCTTTATTAGAGAGGAGTGGTAAAGTATTCATTACCCACAAAAAGAACATTATTAATTTTATTTTAAAAAGTTTAGTCAAATACGAGATCTATAGCCGTGCGTATTTTAGTAAATAGTAAAATAGTTCTTCTAATAAAGTAGTTTTTGAAAAAAATGTTGTTGGTAAATTAATATAAATATATTGTATTTGCTTTTTTAGCAATAATTTTTTGAATCTAATGAAGTTAGTTAAGAAAGCATTGTTAAATTTAAACCGCCATTATTTTTTAAATTAGTGTGAAAATTGAAATTCTTGAGGAAAATTTATGTAAATAAAACTTGAAATAAGAATTATGATTATATGTATGATAACAATTATTATTTCATTAAATTTTAATTAATTTTTAAAATTGCTTATTATATTTTCGGGTGATGTCGCTAGTATTGTGGTAAATTTTTGTGGTGAATTGCGTTCAGTGGACAGATACATGATACATGGATCTAAAATGGATTCCAGATCTACCGGTTAATGCTACTGAACCCACTCAATCACGGAGTGTACACAGTCCGCTTTTTGGAAGAGCATATGTTCAGGAATCGAATAATTATGTATAATTAGGAAAATAAATGGATTGGCTTTTTGGAATATTTTAATGCCAGTGGTAAATTTTGTATTCAAATAAGGTTGGTTTTTAACTAACCTATTTAATTCCTCCGTTAAAATGGGTGATGGGGAGATGACATACTCCTTCTTTGAGTTCACAAACAAGACTAACTATAGTTTATTTACAACACAAAACTTATATACTGCTTGTAAATTTTATATGAACATGTAATAAAATAATACGCAGCATTAATACTTTTATTTTATGACACGCCCATATAAATTATATGGTGATGTGTACGTGGAATAAAATAAAAACAACACATTTAAAATTTTATTTTGGGACACGAGCATGTGGACTAATATCATGGTTGGAGACTTCAATGTTAAAATCGGTAAGGAATGAATTTTTGCCAAAAAGTAAGTAGCACAAATTTGCCTCATAAAAATATCCACAAAACAACCTGGCTATCTCAGGATGGACGTACATCAGTATTTGTAGACTTCAGTCCTGAGATAGCCATAGCGTACAAGGAGCGAATAATCGATATACTCAATACCACACCTCTACAACATAATCTCTCCGTCAACGAAAAATGAACTTAGTGAGTGCGCAAACATCATCACGATGGATGCAACACATACCGTGGGTTTTGAAACGCCTTACGTGAGAAAACTATGGTACGACGATGAATGTTTAGCAAAGACGGTAGAAAAGAATGCGGCCTACACGAAAGCGCTGCAACGTAAAACAAGAGCAGCTTAAAAAGAGTATAAAGCGAAAAGAAGAGACGAGAAGAAAATAATAAGGCGCAAAAAACGTTTATTCAAAAAGTCTAAACTTTTGGATATAGAATCAAACCAAGACAGAGGCAAAGTACGGAAAAAGCCAAGCAGCTTCCAGTTGTTTTAAAGCCCGTACACGCACGCTGAGAATGATTCGGGAACTTTGGTACCCGATACGCAAGGGATATTAGAAACATGGAAACAGCATATTAAGAACCTACTGAATGCGCAAACATAAAACAAAAAAAACACCGCGTGCCCTAACCCAGTCAACTCCGAACATGCAGATATACACCCAGACGTCGAAGCAGCCATCCGCAAATTAAAGAAGAACAAAACTGCTGACAAGATAACTTTTCAGCTGAACTTTTTAGCAGAATACATCCGTTTGTTAAACATGACCCTGGAAAACACCCGAAGTGTTGTGGTGGTTGGGAGGCACATTTCAGAATCATTTCGAACGTGCTCCGGCGAAGCGTGGTGTGCTGTATTGTAATTTCCTTAATCCGGTGTTGAAGCATATAGTGCGACGTTCCGGTGTGATCACACAAGGCACTATATTTTACAAATCGGTGCAGCTTCTGGATTTCGCTGATGACGTCGATATCATCGGAACATCACGACGAGCAGTTATCAAAGACAGATTAAAGAGGAAGCAGATAAAGCGGGGCTTCTCATAAATGAGAATAAAACAAAATATATGCTGTCGACAAATAAAATGTCCTCACAACATCATATAGGACCCAACATCACTGTCGGCTCATATAATTTTGAGGTAGTTCGGGAGTTTATCTACCTTGGAACCAAAGTCAATTCCACCAATAACACCAATGTTGAAATAAGGCGCAGAGTTGCCCTTGCAAACCGTTGTTACTTCGAATTGTCAAAGCAACTGGGTTCAAAGCTCCTATCCCAAAATACCAAGGCACAATTATACAAAATGCTCATCTTTCCGGTGCTGCTATATGGTTCTGAATCGGGGTCATTACCAAAAGCAAGCGAGCATGCACTTGCAGAGAAAAAAATTCTTCGTCGCATTTATGGTCCTGTGTCTAACGAAGGGGTTTGGAGAAGAAGATACAAGGCCGAGCTATACCAGCTGTTTAACGACATGGAGCTAACTAAAAAAGCCAGAATAAGACACCTTCATTGGCTAGGACATGTAGAGCGTATTTACGAAAATGCTCCAGCTGGGAAACTTTTCGAAATCAAGCCCCAGAGAACGCGTCGTCGAGGGATGTGCCACCTTCATTGGAAAGATGAAGTATGGAAAAACAAATATGAAAAAACTTCAAATGATGGTAATTTTGCGTCCAACAAGTAAGTAAGTAATATTATTACTTATTTCATTTGTGGTCTTTTAAATATAATTTCCGACATTAGAATGACAAGTAGGGTTGTTTTATTCGTTTTATTATATTTAACTAAAAATTTAAACAAAGGAGAATATCCGTTGCCTAAGTCTTTATTTACGAGTAATAAATACTCATTTTGGTCTCTATTTATACAGGTAGCATAGGAAAAATAGGGACCTGATTATTTAAGTCTAAATAACTGAGAAAATATAATTTTTTCGAGTTTTTTCTTAAAAAACAATAAAATTTTGTATATTTTAGATCGAATGGTAAAAAAAAAAAATTATATACTTATATTATAGAAAAATTGATTTAAAAAGAACCTTCCCATTAAAAAAAAAATATTTACGCCTTTCAAAAAAGAGTACACATTTACTACACTATTGGGAATAAATATTGTATCTGTTTTTAATATAATTTTTTTAAAAAATTGTATGCCAAAATAATGTAATGCAGTGTACATGTACTACATCAAAACATATAACAAATTATTTCTAATCAGCACACTTTTGTTTCACTATTTTTCTTTAATCAACAGTTTTTTAAATTTTAAAATATGTTTTATGTAATATATTTTTATAAAATTAAAGTACAAATTCTAAACTTTATTTTGATATTAAATTTATATTTTTTTATTTATTAAAAATAGCATTATAAACAAAAGAAAAAATATGAAATAAATTGATACATTAAATTGACAAATGCCTGCGTTTTATTTCGAGGAGCGTCAACGCCCGGCGTTTATACGTCATACCTCTTTGTGACATTTGGTTGCTTCGGAAGTATCCTTGTATCTTTGTAATCTTAGTTCAAATAAATTTGAGGAACATTTCGTCCGAAACTTCATCACACTTGTTATTTTGGTTATTTTGCTGGTTAAATTTAATACGTTTGTGCATTGTACGTAAATATCAAGTTGTACCCGGGATGGTTCTGTTTAGTTGTTTAATACGTCCCTCCAGCTTAGGAAGATTCCAAAAACTTTTCAGAACAAAAGTAATCGCAGCCGAAAATGGTAAGTTGAAAATATTTATTTGAAATATTACTTTAATATTATTATGTAATAATGGTTCTTATATTTTTGTTTCAGCTGTTCAAATACGAAATGCAAGTAGTGGACATCAACATTTTGTGATTCAACCATCTAGATTCCAATTTAAAAAATTTAAGGATCTTCTACATTATTTCGTGATGTTAGGGGCTATACCCATTTCTGGGATTATTTTTTTTACAAATGTTTTTGTTGGACCAGCTGAATTAACAGATACCCCTGAAGATTATGTGCCAAAACATTGGGAGTATCAAAGAGTAAACTTGAGGAAATTTGGGAAAATTCAATTTTAATTCTATTGTTTAATTTTAGCATCCAATTTCAAGATTTTTGGCCAAGTATATTTACCCATCTCCACAGCAAGAATATGAAAAAATGTGTCATTTTCTCTATGAAGAAAATGAAAAAGCTCAAATAAGGTACACATACATTTTTTTTTTTTTTAATTTAATGTCTCAATGATTTTTTTTTACTTAAGGAAATTGGAGTCTCAAATTAAAAATAAAATAGCAAGTCGAAATGATTACCAAGCTTATTATTACAGACCAGCGATTGCAAAATATTATAGAGTATCCAAAGAAGCTGCTGATTACTTGGAATCGGTTAGAGGCGAAAATTAGATAAAAATTTCAAAACAATAAAATGTGCTTTAGTCAAATTTGAAATAAACAATTTAACAATACAATGAAATTAATTTATATGTAATATGTATAGGGTCAGTTTCAATATTATTTACATACTGCAAGTTTATTTATAAATTCTTTACTATTTTTTAACAATTCAACAAAAAAAAGTTTAAAAATATAACAAACCAAACAAAAATTCCATATTTGCACACATTCTTATCGTTTCAATATTATTTACACTTCGCTTTAAAAAGTCGAAAATCCATAAAAAAAGTGGTAGTAACGTTACCTCAGAATTTTTTGAAATATAGATTTTATAACCATTTCAATTTTTATAACACTGAAGTAATTAAAGCGAATAAAAATTTTACGAAGTAAAGAATTAACTTTGTTAATAAATTACGTTTAGCAATAGTAGCTGGTTATAAAAGTGGCATCTCGGCTTCTGAGCTTTAAAAAAAATATAGATACAAACGTAGCTTTTTTTATCATCTTTCCAAAGAATAGGCAAAAAAAGGTTAATTATCTCATTCATAAAGAAAGTTGCATAATGCCTCGTGTTGAACTAAACTAAATACATATTTTAAAATTACCTCCACAGAGTCCTTTACAAAACAATATAGTTATGTAATAGATCTAATAAGTGGTGTATGTCAAAGATATTTCAGACGGTTACCATTTCCGGTTGCTGTGCACGCACGGAAATGAAAGACACCGTTGCTAGATTAAAACCAAAAAATATCTACAATAAGATACTGATTCCAATTGCTCCCAAAATTTTGTGGCTCAACGATTCACAAATCCCGTAAAAACAAATCTATCTAAACGTGGGAGCGGGTCAACCTCTGATCACGAGCGCGACGAGTCCTCAAGAATGTGGGTGATTATTGCTTCACTAACTCAAAAGGTTTTATTCCTCTGTCGTCTGGCTATATTTCTATTATCCAGGGGAGCGACTACTTCCTCATTTACATGGTGTTGAAGCCTTTTTTCGTGACTTCTTGCAAATTTATGTATTTCCTTATCGACAGATTCTATTTGCAAATCTCTATGTAGGTCATAGTTTCTTATGAACCAGGGCGAGTTCACAATGTTTCTTAGGACCTTATTGTGAAACCTCTGAATAATATTTCTATTACTTTTTTTGCTGCATCCCCATACTGGTTTCAGTATTTGTTTATAGAGCAGAAGTTTGTTTTGTATTGTTAAGGTAGAATTCTTACCTATGAGCCAGTTTATTTTTCTATAGTGGATTTGTAATTCATCTTTCTTGTTTTTGATGTGAGCTTTCCAGTGAAGTTTCGCATCTAACGTCATACCAAGATATTTGGCAGTATTTGAATGAGGTATTTCTTGACCATTTATATATACTGATTTATGGTAAATTTTTTTATTTGTGAAATCCACATGTACTGACTTAGCTTCATTTAACTTTAGCCTCCATCTTTTTGCATAATCTTGAATTTTATAGCTTCCTGTTTTATCTAGAAGTATCTCTCTGATAGGTAGCGTGCTATGATTTCCGAATGTTCTTTTGGAAGGATTGTTTTCATTTTACAATTCAACCCCTTATGCCACACCTTATCGAATGCCTGAGCCACATCCAAAAAGATTGCTGAACAGACCTTCTTCTCCTCTAGAGCTTTTTCAATAGTGTTTGTTATTTTGTGTACCTGGTATATTGTAGCATGTTTTTCTCTAAAACCGAATTGGTGATCCGATATTATATTATTTCTTTCAATAATAGGTTTCAGTCTTCTTAGATAAATTTTTTCGAACAGTTTTGACATTATAGGCAGCAGTGAGATTGGTCTATAGGATGGTACTTCATTCAGTGGGTTTTCCAGCTTTGAGTATCATGATGAATTCGGCGAGTTTCCACAATCTCGGCATATATTTCAGTCTAAATACAGCATTTATAAGATTCGTTATCTTAATTATTGCCTTTTCTGGTAGTTGCTTTAGAATCTGCCCCGTTATCAAATCATATCCCGGAGCTTTTTTAGAATTAGTATTGTTTATTTCTTTTTTCACTTCAGCTGGGGCTGTTAATGCGATTTCTTCTTCTTCCTGAACTGATTCTATATTTAGATTTTCACCTTCTTCTCCGTCGTGTGTTTGGAATATATTTGTAGTGTTCCGCAAATAATTTTGCCTTTTCTTTATTATCTCTCGCCCAATTTCTGTCCAATTTCTTAATTGGAGGAATTTGTTCAATAGGTCTTTTCAGATTTTTAGCTGCCTTCCAAAGAGAGTAATCAGTGCCTTTATCATTTGTTAATTTTTCTAAATATATATTAATCGATTTGTTTTTCACTTCCTTAATTATTCTTCTTAGTTGTTGCGTGAGATTATTTAGCCTAGTTTTATCTTGTGGAGCTCTAGTTTGATGCCATTTTTTCCTTGCTCTGCGTTTTGTTGCAATTAGTTCTAAGATTTCTGGTGAATATTTATTTCCTTTTACTCTTTGTTTTAAAACTGGAGTATTTTCTCACACTGTTAGTTGGATATCTTTAATGTATTTTTTTTTCCACCTCTGAATTCAATTGTTCTTTGTATTGTAACTGAACAGCTAGTTGGATTTTTCCTTCCAGACATACTTTGAAGTTTTCCCAGTCAGATTATTTATTGGCCAGAACCGGATTCCTCTTCTTTTGAATAGCGTCTTCACTTACAGTTAGTAGTATTGGAGACTGGTCAAAGTTCATTTCCTGCCTATCTTCTATCTGTATGAAATTATTCGAAATGTTTTTAATTATAAAAAAATCTATTAAATCAGGTATTTTATTTAGATCTGTAGGCCAATATGTAGGTTTTCCTGTTGATATTATTTCACAGCCAAATTCCCTTTTTGCCTGGAACAATTCCCTGCCTTTAGTTGTCGTTAACCGTGTCCCCAGTTCGTATTTTTGGCATTAAAATGATCCCCTATAATAAACTTTTTCCCTAGTTTCTTAAAAAGATCTAAATAACGATGGTTCTTTAAAGAGTACTTAGGTGGACAATATATACTTGCTATATATATCTACAATAAAGTAGTTGGCTTCACAAATTTGGCTTCTTCAAAATGTTGTATATTTTGTTTTATAATCACGGTACTTCCCCCTCTAGCAGAGTTACCCGGATGTATGCTATGGTAAACTTTATAACCACGAAAGTTAGTATGTGTTTGTTTGGTAAAGTGTGTTTCTGCTATATGACAAATATCTATATTATTTATGTTAAGGACTGCTTGTAGCTCTTGTTGGTGTTGTTGCAGTCCATTGGCATTCCATGAAAGAATTTTCACTTTATTTAAAATCTTTTCGGTTTCGAAGCAGATATTTGGTATTGCCCTCTAGTGTTCCTATTCTACAATCCATATCGATCATAAAGCTTTCTATTTTTGTAACTTTAGATAATATAAGCAAAATGCTTTTTTTTTAATCATTTTCCTGCTCGTTATTATGAACATTTCTTTTCCCCGAAGAACTTGTGCATTAGTTTTACTGTTTGTATTTGTTTGGAAATCTGGTTTAACTTGCGACGTTTGCAGATAATTTGTAGTTTGTTTTTTAGCGTATTGTGTAATATTTATATTCCGTTTTTGTGGATTTATGTGCATATTTTTAAATTAAATTTTTTGCATTCCTTTTGCGATCATGCAACCTCTATAATTAGCTGGATCTCCGCAATGTACACATTTTGGTGGTTCATTTTTAGGTTTCGAACATTATCTCGTATGGTGTCTACCTGCACATTTCACACATCTTGGGATTTTACCACAGTATTTTTGTGTATGACCATATGCCAGGCATGATTTACATTGTACTGCAAGTTTATTTTTTCTTAATGGCTCAATATCCACCACATATTTTAAAATATTTTTAATCTTGTAAATTCTGTTAATAATCTTCTTCAGCTTTGAAAGTTAACATAAACATGTTTAATGGTACTTTATTTTTCCAGCTTCGTTTGTTCGTAGCTTCTATTATTTTGTATTCTCTGTTTTCAAGATCTTTAATTATTTCTTCTGTTTTACACGAGTGCGGCAGGTTTTTCACCATTACTTTTATTGGTCTTTGCTGCTTACTTTCGTATGAGTGCTAATTGTATTTATACTCTGATAACGCTTTTGTGACAGTTCTGTAATGATCTACATCTAACAAATTGATTTTTATACAGTTCTTGCCAAGAATTTTCATCTCAAACTGCTTTTCTGTTATTGATTTTCTTAAATTCTCGCAGAAAATCGTTATAGTTATTAAATTCATCTACAATTATTGGCGGTGGAGATTGTTTTTTCTTAACTTTTCCCGGGTCGGTTACTTTTTTTGGGGAAATAACCTTTTTTAAAGAAGTTTCTTTCTTTGGAGTTGTTTTAGAATCCATCTTTTTTTCCTTTGGGGGTGTAATGGAATCATTTAACTTCCTTTTTTACTTCTGTTTTACTCTTATCCTCTCAGTCTCTTTGGCTAAATCTTCCTCGTCTGTAGAGTATACTATTTTCTTACTATTTTCGGAAATTGATAATTGTGGAACTTGTGTAGCTTGTGGTTTCTGCATCTTTATATTGTTGATTTCACTTTTAAGTTCCTGTATTTGTTTTTCCATATTAACTGTTTCAGTTGTGTTGTTTACTTATTAACTGTTTTAGTTGTGTTGTTTCATTGACAGCTTTCTGCCATTTGTTATACAGGGCACTTTCTTTCATTTGATCTCCAAGTGGTGGTGATCTATTAATTTTTCCGCTCCTCTTAAACGGATCCACTGGCGACTCCTCTGACCTCCTTTTGAGGTCAGCAAAGCCCTCGCCGACAGCCGTGGCTTCTGCCGACACTTTGGCAGATATCCCTACCGTATTTATTTCTATATTTACGTTATTCATATTTATATTTTATATATTTGTTGCATCTTACCTACTGCCAAGACATTAACTGCCGTCCTTCAGGGATCAGACGCAGACCAGAGAGCCGCTCGTTCCGAGTCAGTCGCTTCGGGATTTTTATTTGAACTTTTAGTCGCCTTTTACGAGAAGCAGTCCATACTGCGGAAGTATTCTAAACCCCTACCGCAGAGTTTATGTTAAGAGATATAACAATTTTTTTTTTTTTGTTTTTTTTTCTTGTTTGGTTTGTTTTGTTTATATGTTAAAAAAAATAAACAAAAAAAACACAAAAAAAAAAAAATTAAACAATTATGTAGGAATACATTATAATAATAAAAAATATTTAAGTCTCAAGTACAAGAAATTAAGAAAAACGTAAAATCGTAAAATCACAAGAAAAAAACTCTGTATTTTATTTTTTACTTCATATAAAGAAGTTGTTATTGTAAATAAAATGGGTTGGGTACGATATTCCAAAAATAAAAATTCCATTTACACAATTCCAAAAAAAGAAATTCCAAAAAAAAAATTCCAGACTAAATATTCCACCAAAAAAGATCCAAAAAGAAAAAATTCCAAAATTAAAAATTTGACGGCAAGCTGTTTTTTAAAAAAATAAAAACAATAATAAATAACAGATTTATAAAATATACAACTTATTTTATAGCAATAAAAACAACGAATTAGAATTAAATGGAAGTGACTATCCCATACAAAAATACAAACATTTTGTCCATATTTTTTTAGTACTTCTCTTTCTGTTTGGTTTGTTTGGGTTTCCTTTTGTCAAAAAAAATTTTTTTTCAGTATTAGGCCAATATAGTTTTTTTAAATAGAAAATTAGTAAAATCTTTGAGTATGAATAAAATAAAAGGCATCAAAATATAATCTTAATAAAAATAACAATGTTTTTTCAATTTAAACTTTCTTTTACTTTATTACCGTATTCTTATATTACACAGAAAAGTATTGCTGTTAAATTATTTGAAAAAAAAAAAATCATTCATGTTTCTGAAATATTGAAAATGTAGCAGTAGTGTGTAATATATGGATATATGAAATTTTCAAAAAGTACGAATACTAGCAATGAAGTAGGCAAAAATAAAATTTGTTATTGTCAAATAAATATTAAAAAAAGTCAATAAAATTTTTGATTTTTATTATAAATTGTTAAAAAATTACAAATTTTAAGGAAAAATGGAACGTAAAAAGAAGATTTGTGTCATTCCAGGCTGTAAGTCTCATTTGGAAAAAGAAAATTACGTGTCTTTACATATGTAAGTATTATATTTTACATCTTTTGAATTTTTAAAAGAGAGAAAATATATTGAACGAATATATTCGTCTATTTCTGTTTTTTGACAATAAGAAATACCAAAGAAAGAGAGGAATATACCCAAAACATTGGACACTTTTTTGTATGGATAGCCACTTCCATTTAATTCTAATTCGTTGAATAAAAATAATGTAAATTGATCGTCAATTGTCATAAGTATTTGCTCGAATCGATTTATTTCAGGGTTACCACGTTGCTGCAATAGTAGCAGATTTAATTGTTTTATTATTTAGTTACTTCTGTTTTAATCATCAAAAATTTGATATTGTTTCCCTTAAACTTAAAGCACATGGATGGAGAACTGTTTGTTTTAGCAGAAAACTAATACGAAGGAGAATATATTTTAATTCTTGGTACAATTTCCAGTTTAAAACTATTAGAAAAATCCAAATGCTGGATGGTTGATAGAACGTTTTACCAAAGACCATTAATATATAAAGATACACAAAAGTAGTTTGATCGTACAAAGATTAGAGTTGAGATGGGACATTTTTACTATCTTACTATTTAAATTTAAAACATAAACAAGCACACACCATTAAAACGTATATTATAATATATATTATATGCCAAACCAATGCTCTATTACCAAAATATAATGTACATACTCTATATTATGCGGTGCAAATTATAAATATGGATTGGCTGTACACTAAACAGTATACACACTGGTATATAGATACATATATAGTTATATATCTAATTAGAATTTTATTTTTGTTTTTCAGTTCTTGTAAAAGTTTCCTTCTTATATTTTGGTTGAATTGAAAAAAAAGTGTGAATTGTTGAATGTACATATAAAATAAATGTACTAAATAGGTATATATAAAATAAATATGCTAATTTCACAAAATATACTGCCTTGATAAATCGCCAACATTTTCAATAGAATATAAATTTTTTAAAATGGTTATTATCTTATTGTTTTTGATGATTCTGACGTTTTGATATAGTACCTCGATTCTTGGGTATATATTTAATTTACTATAAAAAATTTATTAATACACTAGAGATCAAATTTTGTAATTTGTATTACATATTTATATTATTAATTATTATAAATTACTATTTAGTTCTATTTAGGTGGTCCGGCTTGGGATTGACAGGGTAACATCTGACCGGTCGCTGACCCAGATGCGCAACTGTCAAGTTCCTGAGCAAGTGCTTACATTACCTCCACGTGGTGACCTCCGGAAACTATCCTATACAGCATCCGCTTATACGATAGGCCAAAATTGTAAGTGCGCAAAAACAACCCTTCAGATTGAAGGTTGGCGTTAGGTTAACTACCTAACCCATAAAAAAAAACATAGTTATGAAAGACTTAAAACAAGCCTCGGATATGGATGGATTAATTGGAAACAGACCCGGAACTCGTAAGGATTTTGATTTTAGAATTTGCACTTGGAACGTTCGAACACTATACAGCCCAGGTGCATCTAACATATTGGAAAATGTCCTCACGCAGTATAAAGCTGACATCACTGCGTTACAGGAATTGCGTTGGACAGGAACCGGAATAATAAGGAAACAAAAATGCGATATATACTATAGCTGCCACGAAAAACACCACATATTTGGATGCGGTTTTGCAATCGGAGACAGGCTAAGACGAAATGTTATTGATTTCAAACCAATTAACGAACGTCTGGCCATAATCCGCATTAAAGGCACCTTCTACAACATCAGCCTAATATGTGTGCATGCTCCTACTGATGAAAAAGAAGAAACAGAGAAAGAAGACTTCTATGACGCGTTAGAAAAAGCATACGAAGCTTGCCCGCAACATGATGCAAAAGTTGTGCTAGGGGATTTCAACGCTAAACTCGGTAGAGAGCAAATTTTCGGCAGAACAATCGGTAAACATAGTCTCCATCAACACACCACCGATAATGGTTACCGATTGATCAGTTTTGCAGCGGCGCATAATACGGTTATAAGCAGCACCAAATTTCCCCATAAAGATATTCATAAAGCCACCTGGCTATCTCCAGATGGCCGTACAACCAATCAAATTGATCACCTTATGATTGACGCACGCCACTCATCGTGCGTGCTGGACGTACGGTCATACAGAGGAGCTAACATCGACTCTGATCATTTTTTGGTTATAGCACTTTTCAGAGCCAGAATATCTAATGTTAAAACAGTGCAGTCACATCATAATCCCAAATTTAACATTAGTAGCCTGCAGTCGCCCGAGATAGCCAGAAGCTTCAAAGAGCAAATTAGCCTAAATTTAACAGCCACACCTCCTTCAAACCATTCTTCGATTGATGATCAATGGAAAAACTGTGCCAGTATCATCAAAGAGGTAGCCGCAAACACAATTGGCTTCAAACCACGAAATACCAGAAATCCATGGTATGACGAGGAATGTGCATCAAAAACGTTGAAGAAGAACGAGGCGTATAAAAAAGCGCTGCAACGGAAAACAAGAGCAGCGAAGGAAGAATATAAGGCTAAAAGAAGAGATGAGAAGAAACTCATCAGGCGGAAAAAACGGGACTTCGAAAAATCTCTGCTCATAAATATCGAATCTCATAAAAATAGAGGGGAAGTACGGAACTTCTACAAAAAAGCCAAGCAACTGGCAGCTGGCTATAAACCCGCTACACACGCGCTAAGAGATAATATGGGAAATTTGGTTACCGAAACGCAAGGGATATTGGAGACATGGAAGCAGCACTTTCAGCAGCTGCTAAATGGAGAGCAACAACAACAACAAGAGCTAGCAACACCAGCACCAGTCATTACCAGCAACCCCCCACCACCCACTGTAGAGGTTGTTGGCCAAGCCATCAGCAAGCTGAAAAACAACAAAGCTTCTGGACCTGATGGACTCCCAGCTGAATTATTTAAAGCTGGAGGCGATGTTTTGGTTAACTGCATGCACCAAATCATTGGCAACATCTGGAAGGAAGAAAGCATGCCAAATGACTGGAGTACCAGCTCTATATGTCCCATTTTCAAAAAGGGCGACGCCATGTCCTGTAAAAACTATAGAGGAATATCCCTCTTAAATATTGCATATAAGATCCTGTCCAACATTTTGTGCGAATGTCTGAAGCCCTATTGTGACGCTGTTATTGGCAGTTATCAATGCGGCTTTCGCCCCGGAAAATCAACAAGCGACCAGATGTTCGTACTTAGACAAATCCTGGAGAAGACCCATGAGTTTCAAATCGATACACACCACCTATTCATCGATTTCAAGTCTGCGTACGATTGCATATACCGCAGCGAGCTATATGCTGCTATGTCGGAATTCGGTGTACCAGCCAAGCTCATCCGATTGTCAAAAATGACACTGGAAAATACAAGATGTGCTGTGGTGATTGGAAATAACACTTCTGACTATTTCCAGACGTGTACCGGATTTCGACAAGGAGATGCACTATCATGCGACTTCTTCAATCTAGTACTGGAACGTATAGTGCGACGAGCGGAAGTAAACACGGCCGGTACTATATTTTTCAGATCTGTTCAACTACTAGGGTATGCCGACGACATTGACATCATCGCCAGATCACAACGGGCGGTCGTCGAGGCCTTTACCCAGATTGAAGAAAAAGCGAAACGAATGGGTCTCAAAGTAAATGAGGATAAGACAAAATATATGTTGTCGACAAATAAAAAGACCTCTCAACATCATATTGGTCAAAACATCACTGTCGGCACATATAATTTCGAGGTAGTTCAGGAGTTTACCTACCTTGGAACCAGTGTTAATCCCACAAACGACATCAATGTGGAGGTACGGCGAAGAATAACCCTTGCAAACCGTTGCTGCTTCGGTTTGTCAAAACATCTCGGGTCAAAGCTCCTCTCTCGAAACACCAAAGTACAAATCTACAAAACGCTCATACTCCCGGTTTTGCTTTATGGATCAGAATCATGGACACTGTCTAAGGCAAGTGAGCATGCGCTTGGTGTCTTCGAGAAGAAAATTCTTCGTCGGATATATGGTCCTGAAAACGTCGATGGGGTCTGGAGGAGAAGATATAATGCCGAAATCTATGAGCTGTACAATGAGGTGGACGTAGTCACAAAAATTAAAATCAAGAGACTACAGTGGCTCGGACACCTAGAGCGGATGGACGAAAATGCTCCAGCCAAGAGAATCTTCGATTCCAGACCCGAAGGTACAAGACGTCGGGGCAGACCAAACCTTCGTTGGAGAGACGAAATATCGGCGGATTTAAAGCAATTTCGAATCTTCAACTGGAGAGAATCCGCCCGTGACCGGCAAAAATGGAGGATGTTGATGAGTCAGGCCCAGGACCTACATGGTCTGTTGGCCACCTAAGTAAGTAAGTAAGTATTTAGTTCATAAAAGCAGATAGCAACTATTAAAATAATATTAATAAATAGTATCTCATACAATTTAAAACATTACTATTATTAAAATCATTCAGTCAAAATAACCTTATATTTACTTATTCATTTATTCAATTTATGCAACTCTGATTAACGTCAACACAATTCTTTTTGTATTATATGATTTCTTTTTTATGATTTGGAGTTATTTTGAGGATATGCACATTTTTGTTTTATATTTTGTTTTTACATTTGTTGTATAATTAAATTATTTTTTTTTTTCTCTTTGTAAGTGAAAATCTTCTAAAAGACCCTATCATCAGGCTGTATCACAGCCTGATGGAGTGTGAGATTTTTACTCACTAAATACACCTAAACCTTAATAACTAAGTTACGAACAACCTCCTTTCTCAAAACCTTAATTCTCTCTAGGTACCTAAATCTGACCTTATATGTTACACTAATAATCTAACAACTTGTATATTACCATATTACATAAACATATGTAATACATACTAATTTTTATTGTTCTAAAATTTTTAAACGAGGATCAACGGAAGGTTTGTTTTTTGGTAAAAACAAATTTTTGGTAACCCAGAAGCAATTTTTTCTTATCAAAACTAAGATAAGAAAATCAAGAATAATTTTGCGATGATTATAACATTCGCCATCCCCCTCTTGAAACCAATGCGGATATAACTCGTTAGTCTTATCAATGCATTTCTTAACTATAGTTTGTTTGAAATTTGTGTAATGGGTATATTTCATCAAAAACAATAAGATAATAACCATTATAAAAAATTTATATTCTATTGAACATGTTTTCGAGATATCAAGACAATATATTTTGTGAAATTAGCACATTTATTTTATATGTACATACCTATACCTACATTCAACAATTCAACCAAAATATAAAAACGAAACTTTTGCAAGATTTGAAAAACAGATAAGAGAATAAAAAAAAACAGAAAATAAAATTCTAATTAGATATACATACATATAACAACTATATATGTATGTATACTGTGTATCGGGATGCATATTTATAATTTGCACAGCATGATATAGAGTATACTATATTTTGGTAATAGCTTTGGTTTGACATTATATATGCGTTTTTTTTTAATTCTTGTTTCTTTAATGGTGTGTGCTTGTTTATGTTTTAATATGAAATAGTAAGATCGTAATGTCCCATCTCAACTCTAACCTTTATACGATCAAACTACTTTTGTCTATCTTTATATATTAACGGTCTTTGGTTTTACGTTGTACCAACATATATGTCTCAATCATTTACGATTCATGGAACAGTTGAAAATCAAACTGTTCCATTAATTTTTTGTTTAATGACAAAAAAATCCAAAAAACTTTATGAAGAATTTTTTTTTTAATTATTAAATATAGCATGCAAATTTGATATTCATCTAAAACCAGAAATCATCATTTCTGATTTTGAGAAGGCTATATTTTTACCAGCAAATAATTTGGCGTCAAGTTCAAAAATGCAATCTTGTGTCCGAATATGGAAACAGCGAACACATAAGCATTCAAATTAGAATGTTTAAGAGCTTGGCATTGGTTCCATCATCTGAAATCTTGAATTATTATAGCGAATTATATAATAATTTTAATGTTTAGAAAAAAATGGTTAGAAAAAATTATATAACTGGAGAAAACCAAAAAGAACCCATATATAATCCACAGTTCTGCAGTGTAATGCCTGATTCACTGATTACGGACGTATGTTCCGAACCCATGCGCGCGCATATTGTTCGTATGAAAATTGGAATTCTCTTAATTTTCAAAAATATTCGGAACATTTTTTTCTCGCCGGATTAAAAGTTGATTTAACTTTAACTTTGTGTTCGAAACAATTTTTTTTGCTGTCATTTTTAATTTTTTTGACATTTCTCACATTACAATTTACAAAGCATAAACAAAAAAAAACAAATAATTCATAAAAATATTGAAAAACCAATATTTATAACACTTCTACAGAATTTTGTATTTATTTTATATATTAACAATTATTTTATATTAAAAATTATTGTATATTAACAATATTATTTTATTTATTATTTAATAATTTTATTTATTTGAATAACAATGATTTGATATATTGAGATTGAAATAAACAGAAATAGAAAAAGAAATAAACAATTTAAACCAAATTCAAGTGTTAATGTCTGCTGTTTAAATTTTTTTTATTCGGAACACAATGTTCTGAAGCAGTGAATCGCAATCATAAGAATTCTCTTTTAACAAAATTGTTCGGAACAAAATGTTCTGAATCAGTGAACTAAGCATAACGGATTCGATAAATAAAATATTCCCTCGTACCCAGAACAGTGCTGAAGCTTGGCATCGTCGGCTTAAAACTATGATTGGAAAAAATACTGCGGTATATATAAACTTATTGAACATTTATCAAAAGAACTTGTTATTGCGAAAACAACCATTGAAAAAATAAAATCTGGAAATTATCCACCTATAAATAAAACAAATTTTAAAATATATAAAAATATTAAACGAATACTAAAACACCGAAAAAAGTATTAAAAACTTGAGTATTTAAAAAGAATTGCACAAAACATTAATTTATATTAAATATTTGAAACATTTATATGACCTATTATTTTTGTGAATTTATATAAAATATTTTTTTTTTTTGTGTACTTTTCAGAAATAAATACAAATTGTTTTTGTTTTATAATGAAACAAATTTCACAAATTTATTCAAAAACATTCAAACGGGAAATATCCTCTTTTTTGTATCCAAAAGCGGCTACGCATAAAAATAATGAAGTTAAATATTCTGAAAAAAGGGATATATCCCCCATTTTGCATCCAACAGTAGCTACGCATAAAAAACATTTTCCCGTAGGTCCGCGGTTCCAAAGTCGGGACCGAAGACCTTGAACAAAATTTTTTTCCAAGAACCAAAATGTCAATAATGTGAATTACGTACCAAGATAAGTATAAAAAAACATTTATTTTTATTGTTTTTTTTGTTCAAGGTCTTTGACCCCGACTTCTGAACCGCGGACATATCCGAAATTTTTAAAAAAATTATTTATAATATTTGTTTTTGATATCAGATTGGTTTTTAGTGTTATATTTAAATTGTGGAATAAAACTCGAGTTTCCTTTCACTAATCATTTGTATTTATTTTGCAAATATCGATATTTCGGAAGCAATTTACTTCCTTTATCAGTGCTTGAGACTAATTTCACAAATGATTAGTGAAAGAAAACTCGACTTTTATTCCATAATTTATTCAAATAATTATTAATTACCTTTTTGCAGAAAAATACAATTTAAACATATGATATAGTGTTTCGACCCCAATTCCTTGGACCCCGGACCTATTGTCTTCTGATGACAAAAAAAATCAAGGTCTGCGGTCCGGACATTTGGGATGCCGAACATCTTGTTTTATAGTCGAGGGCTACCACCCCCAAAGCCCCGCTACTCATTTATTGGAACCCTGTTCTTGCCGACAGCAGGTAAACGCATACGGCAAGGTTTTAGTAAAAAATATATAAAAAAAAACGATTTTATTTTTAAAGCCGGGGGCAGCAGCAAACCCCCGCTACTCATTTATTGGAACTCTGTTTTAGCCGACGGCAGGTAAACGCTGTGCCGTATGCGTTTTAGTAATACATATATATAAAAAACAACTTTTTTTAATTTTAAAGTCGGGGGCTGCGCCCCGTTTTTTATATTATTTTATTTTTAAAGTCGGGAGCTACTGCTCCCTAATCGACGGTACTCATTCTTTAAAACCGTGTTTTCAGAATCAGATTTTCAGAAAATTAAATTTTCAAAACTAAGATTTCGTCACTATCATTCATAGATGTGTGGAATTTTTTTTTTTGGAATTTTTTATTTTGAAATTTTTTATTTTGGAATTTATTTTTTTTGGAATTATTTTTTTCAGTGTTTGGAATTTTGTAATTTTGTAACTTTGGAATTTTTGTTTTTTATACCATCTCAAATAAAATGTATGTGATAATATAAATATATATTCTTCTTCTTCAGTTTTTAGTCATATCAAATTATAGCTAATGATGTTTAATATGAATATTGTAAACTATCCGCACAAATAAATAACTATATAGTTATTTATTTGTGCTATAAGTATGAATTAAAATGATATTCAGAATAAATTATTAGTTTTATAACTTATTAGGAAGTGTTCGCTTAGGGCAAATTATAATATATTTTGAATCGATCTGATACGACTGCAACTGGAACTTTTTTGGTTTATAGCTTTTTATTTTAATATTCACGAAGTATGAGTTATTTGTGATTTAAATGTAAAATTTACCTGGGAATGTATGTTTGAAAAATATTTGTTTTTTATAACGTAGTTTTTAAAATCGCCTTGAAACAAATTCCAACGACAATACTTTTTCGTTTTATTGCCCTGAGTTGGTACTTATAATTATAAGTACAAATTAAATTGATATTCAAAATTAATTATTAGTTTTATAACTTATTAGAAACTTTTTATTTAGGGCAAAATAATGTATGAAATAAATTATATATTTTTACAAGCTATCTGATACGACTTTAATGAGAACATTTTTTTTTGTTTATTGCTACTTTGTTTTAACATTCAGGAAATGCGAGTTATTTAACTCAATGAAGAACTATTTAGTAGTAATCCCGATGTAAATTTTATATTTACAAAACGTTTAAACCAAGCTTTAATTGAAAATTTGCTTTCCGAGCAAAAGGTGTCAATAATAGAAAACCATCTCTACATGAGATTAATTTTTTATTAGCTAAAATAATTTCTACAAATCTATGGAAATTTAGTAAAACAAGTAATTGTGAAGAAGATAATGAGCCCATGCTTGAAATAAATGTATTAGAAATAAGAATAAGAACCATGAAATATTAACAAATTCAACGAGCAGGAACAGGAAGAGTCCGATGTCGATATTCAAGACATTTTAAGAGAAATAAATTGAAACCATCCAAATTTTTGAAGAAGAAGTCATTAATAATTTGGATATTGCCATCGAATTACCTTCAATGAGATATTTTATTGTTTATGTAATTTTTAAGGTACTACCTCAAATAAATTGTGTTAAATGTCTGAACTATTGAGAAAGAAAGATGAAAACCTTACCTGCCCTTCAGAGCTTTTAACTTTTGCTAAAAATTACTCTGAGAATACAGATATTTGAAATTTATTTGCTCCATCTGATATAATTTTCAAAATTTGCAAATTATATATATTAATTTTCGATCATTTCTTTAAGGCAAAAAAAGAACCGAAAACCATTAAAAACATAATAATTCAACATTTTGTACTGGGCACAGAAGAAAAGAACAAAACCTGGTTTAAAAAATGTTCTGTTTCGATCATAGAATTAAAATTCTTGATTTTCTACTTTTAATTTTAATCATCCAAGGTTAGAAGTTTTGAATAGCTAAACAAATTATGTCATTTACAAACAATATCTATGTAAAATCAGAAATTATATATACATAGATAGTTCATCTCGAATAAGTTTTCTTAGAAGTTTTCAATATGACGAGAACACCCCAAAGAATAATTTTGCTCATACTATGAGAAAAAAATCAAAACAATTTTAAATTCTCTCATCTCTGAAATATCAAAATCAAACAAATAGCTATTCGCTTTTTGTTTTTTTATTTTTAATTTAATTGATTGCCAGAGTGCCAGCCAGTGAATGAAAAGATGTGGTGACAAGCAAATTAAATCCATCCGTTCATCAAACATTACATATGTATGTGCTTAGGATATTTTATTATGTTATATAGCAAAAGCATAGTTATGAGTTTTTTTTTTGCTTGCTACCTGTAAAATAAAGCTTTGCTATGATTAGAGTTTTAATTTAAGAAATTAAAATCGGAAAATAAATTTTTAAATTTTTATATATACACCGGGTCTTCCAGAGCACTATTTCAAAATTTAAAAAAAAATTATTAACTAAATCAAGCTTGTTCTATCGATTGGTGATAGTTTCAAATTCCAGAAAGGACTGCAAATCGGTTTTTCAAGACCAAAAATCGCTGAAATTGACCGAAATCTAGATTTTCAAATGGAAAACGGTGCTTTTTATGCAAATTCGGCTTCTATGACAAAAAATAAAAAACTTAGGCTAAATCATTTTTGCTTTGTTTTCTCAGTATTTTTCGTTAAAATTAATAAAATAAAACAAAAACCGTCCATATTTTCCTTTGGTAAACTAAAATTAATAATAATTATTTTTATAAATAAATTTGTTGATGTTTTTTAAACATGTTATCATAATTTTTATCTGTTTTGAACACCCCAAAGAATAATTAACAATATTCCAGCAAGATTCGTTATATACTTCTGTGTTTTATCTTATAGTAGTTCTAGATGCTCAACATCCACCACTAGTTTTATTTTCTACTTTTTAGGGGACTAGTTTGGTTTCGATAAAAGTATATTTTAAAAATTTTTATTTTTACATTATTATTTTATTTGACGTAGAATGATAGAATCCAAATTTGAATAAAAACGTACGTACGTATTTTGTTGTGTTCTTGTACATGCAAATAAATATAATTACCAAAAAAGAAGAATTCTCAACGAATTTCTTAAATCATGGTATTTTTGGAAAATAAGAACTCTTCTTGAGATAATAATATAATATTCTTTATATATATGTATATGATCAATTAGATCTATCCATGCATGTTTGCGTACATGAATACTATGCCATTTCGTAAAACGTAATGTATAAGATAACAAAAAGTACATAAAAAAACTACCAATATTTTTCTGAATTAACTACACATACATACTTAGTCTGTATGTTAACTCGCAAATTTATATAAATTTACGTAAATTTATCTGAATTCCTGTATGTTAACTTTTTTATTTGTATGCTATGCTCTTTACAAATTTTTGAGAAATTTAAGAGAATTTTGTGTTTTAAACGTGACGTCAGAGCTCTCTCTTAAATAAATTTTTGCAAATGAAATTTCTATTTGCAAAAATTTGTAAAGATTTATTGTCAATTTTTTGCTGTTGTTTTAAATGTCAATAGAATATTTTTCATATAAAAAGTAGTATACCTAAAATAAATAAAAATTTGTAAACCTAATCTGAAAACTTATTTATATAACTTTTTACCGACAAGAAGACCAAAGCGACGAAAAATTATTCAACTTAATTTTTTTCAACAAAAACATTCATTAATTTTACAAAAAATTTCAGAAAATTGCTAAATTAATTCAAATTTAAAAAATCTCATAACCTAAAAACCAATAATTTTTGACATAAAAAAATGTGGATAAATTTATGCAAATTTTGCGTGTCTCTACTTTTGTTTGTAAAAGAGAACATTTTAACTACTGTCGCAGAATTTTATGATCACATGATTTTTCCTCTCATTTGCAAATTTTTGCAAATAAAAGTTAACATACAGAACTTCTATTATACTAATGTTTTAAATAATGTCAAATACAACGTCGTAGTAACCTTCATATTTGAAATTAGGATCGTTCCCGTACTGTTCTGGCAAAAACTTGCAAATGAGAGAAAAGAGAAAAAAAAAAAAAAAAAAGACAAAAAAAAGAAAAAAGAGTTAAAAAAACTCTCATCTGCAAGTAAAAGTACTGGAACGCAATTCTTGTAAAAACTTGCAGCTGTCAAACAGCTAACAAGCAATCTGACATTCTGAAATTAATTTAATTATAAGCAATCATTTTGAATTTCCGGAGGTGTTTTTTTTAAAGAATTGTACATAATTAAATTAAAACGAAATGGCAGCGGAAGATATAAAAAATATATATTATTAAGTAGCGATTCGGATTACATTTTTATTACATTTTTTTAGTGAAAGCGAAACTGAAGAGTTAAGGAATGTAATTCTAAAGCAAGTGCTGTTGGAGAACTTTTTACATAAAAACAAAAGACATTGCATTCGAAACTATTTGGAAGAAATAGTTCCAGGTTATTGTGAAGAGGAATTTGTAAGACATTTTCGTGTAAGCAAAAATGTTTTCAAATATTTATATGAAGAGCTGCTAACATTTGAAAGTTTTGCAAATCTACGTGCAGATAACAAATGTAGCTCAGAAAAACATATAGCTGTATTTTTATGGTTTGCGGGTCATGAAGCTTGCTGTTATAGAGACTTAGCTGACGATTTATCCTTATCAAGTGTATCCGTATTATTAAATTAAATTATACATATATTACAATAATAAAGAATTATGAAATTTATCCTCCATTAAATTATATTTTTCATTTTTTTTAATAAATTTCATTTAAAAAACAAAATTTTGCATAACAGACACATATGAGAAATTACAAAAGTAAATAAAAACATAACCTAAAAAATACAACAACAACAAAAACAACAACAAAAATTTAAAGTATAAGTTTTTACAAGTTAAAATTTTACTTGCAAAAACTTATTCGAGAGAATGTTGTTGAACTTTGTTGAACGAAGTTGAAAACATATGTTTTCTCTCGTTTTTAGAAAAAACTCTCAGTACAGGAACGACTTCTGGTAAAAACTTGGAAAAACTTGGATAAGTTTTTACAAGATGTGCGTACGGGAACGGTCATATTATGAAAAAATATAAATAAGGTCGTTCATTTCCTTTCCACACATAGTTCTCTCTTTCATTTCTCTTTCTTTCGCAAAAGAATATATTTCAATACAAAACAAATTGATAATAAAATTCAATTTTACATTTTTGTATTGTATTGTTTTTATTTACATTGTTATACCAAAGAATATCCATTAATAGCCCATGTTTATACGAGGCAGAAATCTGTCGCAGATCTGCTGCAGAAATCTACCATCATGTCCATACGCAAAAAAAACTGGTAGATTTCTGCCATGGTCGTTGTCAGATTATTGAAATATCAAGATGGCCGCCATTGAAATTATTGGCAAAGAAATAAATAAATCTGCCACAGATTTGACGCAGAAATCTACCATCATGTTCATACGTAAAAAAAACTGGTAGATTTTGAAAAGGTCGCTGTCAGATTATTGAAATATCAAGATGGCCGCCATTGAAATTATTGGCAAAGAAATAAATAAATAAATTTTTATTATTATTCTAGTGTCAATTCAACATTATTATTATTTGTATAATTTATATTTTTTTATTTGATTAATATTCGATCCGAAAATTACGTTGTTAACAACAATTTCCTTAGTTTTTGTGAATAAAAAATAATAAAAATGTTTTGACACTGACATATTCCTAGAAAAAAAATTTAAAATCTACCAGAAATTTAAAATTTTGGTCGATTTGCTTGTCCCTTACCGAAATCACCCTTCCCCTATAAATTTTGGTAGATTTCTATCACTTTTCTACCAGTATAAACATGCATATAAGAAGGTTCACTGGAAGTCAAATTATTTTTACTACCGCATTTCCAAAAAAAGCCCCATTAGTTAAAGAAGCAAAGAACTATTAGATGTGTTCAGTAGATTTAGAGCATAATCGGACAGAACAGTGTTGGACAATAACAATTAACTGTCAAACACTTTAGAACCATTTAGAACAGAAAAATCTACTGAACACCTTTTTTGATCTTTTTTGAACTTTTTTGTTCTCAATTTTGTTTACTCTTAAATTTCTTTGCTTAGCTGTCAAAATTTAAAGAAAAAACAACAACAAAAAAAGTTGTCAGTAATTGTTCTCAAAAAAATTCAGAACCAAAAAGATCAATTTAGAACAGTTTGGCACAATCTAATGAACACAGAGTAGAACACTTTCGGACAAAAAAGACCAAGTAGCGGAAACTAATGAACACAAAAACTTGTTCTTTTTTACTCTAGAGCGTATTAGGACGTCCTAGAACAGTTTACTGAACACAACAATTGTTGTAAATGTGTAATCCTACTGAACACAATAATTGTTGTAAATGTGTAATCCGGGTAAGTGTGTCACCACGCCAGAAATTCTATATTTCTAGCCGTTGAATTTTAAAAAAATGAAATTCAACAAAAAAATCATAATTCTAAAAAAAAATGCTTTATTAAAATCTCTAAATAACTACATTTACCCCAAAATTATGAAATAGTTGCAATAATATCTTTTTTAGTTACCCATAACACAATTGCCCCATTTTTACGGCGAAGTGTGTTACACGGACATCAATTTACTAATTTTTCTCTAATTTAGGAACTAAATAATCTACTAGTTTCTAATGTACAAATAAATATAACTAGTATTTCAGGTAATAAGTGTTTAAAGTATCGTTTAAATATCTTCTCAAACAAAAATTTCACAATGTAATATATTTGAACTGTGTATTTTCTATACACACTTACCCCACTTCACCTTACCTACATAAAATAATATTAGTTTCAAAAACATATGTTATTTCTTAAACATCTTATGATTTTCTTTTATTGGCTTATAAAGGAAGTCAATTTTTTTTTTTATTTTAATCATTCATGTATTTTCAATATACACATTTTTTGAGGTGTTGAAACAGGTAGTTAAAAAGAATATCAAGCGGTTTTTTTTTATGAATGACTCGATGCCTTTTTAGTTTCTAAAAAATGAAATTGTGCATTTTAATCATCAATGAACTAATAATACATATATTATAAGTAATGTAATGCATTTAGGTACCTGTTAATTTTACAAATAGGTAACAAATTTGAATATTAATAATATGAACATTTAAATTTGAATAAATAATATTTTTTATTGCTATGCATTTTTAAAAAAATTAATATATAAGAAAGTACTTAGAAAAAATAAATGCAGAGTATATATGAAAATTAAGCAGTGTATGTTTTATTTAAAAATAAATCAACTCTAACGCTTAAAAAAAAGTTTTTATAAAATCTATTCTATATACAATTTTTTAAAAACGTTTTGAAAATGAGAAAATATCATCGTGTTAAGTGTTTGGTGTGCCGAGCTGAAAAAAATCATAATTTTATAATAAACTAACTAACTACAATATTTCTTTCATACAAAAAAATCGTTCGTTAATTTTTTTTTCACATTGTATTTTGAATTTGCATCTCTCCCCCACAAATTAAATTTTTATTACTATCTATTTCTTACAATACTGGAAATCGACTGGAAAAATGGTAACCAACACATTGACAAATTATAAGATTTTATCCCAGTAACCTTCTTATTAATAGATATTCTTTAGTTATACGATACCACATCATATTATAATCTATACCAAAAATAATTTAGGTATCCTTTTACTTTGCGATTATTGTTAAAACAGCTGTATTTGTTTAGTCAAAGTTAAGACACCTTTTAAAAAAATTAATGCGTATATGTTTGTTACTGAATTATTTCTAGTGAAACGTAACAACACAAATTATATTGAAATGAAAATAAATGAAATGTTGCTATTTTATTATAATCATATTATAAGCATAGTAACATGTTATAGCAAAGATAATATACAAATAGATGTCCGAAGCAATGGGAATTTTCCATTCAAAAATGGGTGTCTAATCGCAGTTGATGGGTGTCTGTCTAATCGCAGCTGATTGAGTAGCAGTGAGAGAGCTTTGAAATTTTCTCTTCAAATTAATTTAATTTTTAAAAAGCTTTACCCATTAATTTGGTACAGAAATATATACACACAATTATACATATTTCTAAAATTTTGAAGAGTGACTAGAATAATAAAGAAAAAAAAATAATTTCATGTTATTTTACGATTTTATCCTTGCAGACTTTGGTTTTTAGTTTTAAGTTCTATCTCTTCACTCCTATTGTTTATTTCAGTTTTTCTTTTTGCACTGCATCAGAATTAGCTCCTCTAACACACATAATTATTTCATTTTTATGATGAAATTCGAGAAATTTTGGTAAATAAAAATAATAGATAATAAAAATAAGAGGAAAAAGAATTTGTTTTTTTTTTGTTTTTATAAAAATAACAAAAAAATTATGTATTTTCTGCAATATTTTTAGTAGGTTGAGTTTACCAATCAAATCACATTGTTTTTTAAATACTTTTGAAAATAAAATAATAATTAAATTATTTACTTTCTAAATTATTTGACAATGATTTGATAAATTTTATTGTTCTGTTATAAATAAAAGGAAATCCGAATTACAGAATAATGTATGTGCTCAATCTAAATAAAGGCTTAATAATTTCTTATATACGCCAGTATTTCGATACGATAAATAAATTGATACTTAGAAAAAAATAATTATTGTATAATGGAATCATTTTGATTATGATTTTGCACTGATTCGTTAAAAATATATTTATCCCTATATTTCTATTGCTATTTATTCTAAAAATGTTTGTTCAAAATTTACTATTTCTATATTTATCAATAGTTTTCTTCCACAAATAGTCACTACTTGAAACTAATTCCATCCATTTGTCATTACATAGTTAAAAATAACAATAAAAAGTAATAAACTTAAAACTATTTCAAAAATACTGTATAGTTAAGGTATAAACTTAAATAAATAAAGATATAAAAGAAATAAAACTTAAGGAAAATTTTTTTCATATATCTACAACTGCAAATAAACCATTTCAAATATGATGCCCATCTGTATTAAACGATCTTTGACTTTGAGTATTTTTTAATAAAAAATACATATTAAATAACAGCGGCAAAAAAATACATCTTCATCGTCGTAACTCAGCGCAATGAGATTGAGAATGAGTATGAGACATGAGTACCTACCTATTGAACTCATCCAAATGTTTTTTGTCAACTAAAAAAAAAAAATAAGAAATAGAGAAAAGAAAGCGAAAATGAAAACGAAAAAAAACACAAAAATTATTTTAAGAAGTAGCAATGAATAGTAATAATAATAAGAATGTTCAAGTAGAAGAAACGAAATTAAAATTTTGTATTGAATTAAGAAAAAAGAAAAATGTAAAATCAAAAGATAAAAAAACTCCTTGTTGGTTTAATTTCTTACTCACTGTTCGCTTTCGGTGTGTTTAAGAAGTGTAAGAATTATTTATTGTGTATGTATATTCATTGTGTTAATATATTATATATTGTATATAGAGAGTCAAAGCTAAAACAAAAGTGTCTGATTTTAGCGATCGAGTTGTACTTAGAAGAAAAGAAAAACAAAACATAAAAATAATAAGAAAAAAATCACCATTCATGAATTATTGTGACAAAATTTTTCTTAGCAAATTTTATACGCACACTTAGGTACTTAAATATTTTTATTTTTGTTTTGTAGGTTTAAAAGTGTTATTTGTGTAGAAATGTATCATATCGATGCAGTAAATATATTATGTCATTGTCATACCAACATATAATATCCATATACATATAGTTATTATATGTATGGATATATATAGTCGCTATATCCAAACATATAGTTATACCACTGGTTTATGAAATTTTGTATTTTGTTCTTTTCAATTGTAAAAATTTCGTTTTTTATATTTTGGTTGAATTGAAGAATAAAAACTGTGAAAATGTACATATAAAATAAATGTGCTAATTTCTCAAAACTTACTGTCTTGATAAATCGACAACATTTTCAATAGAATATTTTGATTTTTTCATATTTACACAATGAATATACATACACAATAAATAATTCATACACTTCTTAAACACACCGAAAGCGAACACTGAGTAAGAAATTAAACCAACAAGGAGTTTTTTTATCTTTTGATTTTACATTTTTCTTTTTTCTTAATTCAATACAAAATTTTAATTTCGTTTCTTCTACTTGAACATTCTTATTATTATTAGTATTCATTGGAAGTAGTTTACGGTAAAATAAAAACTTGGTAGAAAT
This sequence comes from Argyra leucocephala, assembly GCA_963942445.1. Taxonomy (NCBI): domain Eukaryota; kingdom Metazoa; phylum Arthropoda; class Insecta; order Diptera; family Dolichopodidae; genus Argyra; species Argyra leucocephala. Next base: position 65,929,211 of record OZ012679.1, read on the forward strand.
GTTGTTGTGGTTTTTCTTTTGTCAATAAATAAATTTAGTTTTTTAGTTGCCAGTGGGCATAATCTTGTAATTCTTTATTTATTTATTTACTTATTTCTTCAACAACTATCTAATATTTTATACATTATCCAATGTACTCTACTACAGGCCAATTGTTTTTTCGTTCATTTTCTTTCGGATATGGAAAGGTTTTTTTTTGTTTTTTTTTTTATTATTTTGTTTTACGAGAGAATGGTGGAAATCTCGAAAGACACCCAAGACACAAAATTTTGTACACTATATGGGTAGTCAGGGACTTTAACCCACTAAAACCACTCACCCTTTACCATGACCATTCTACGTAGTTAATGGGTTTTTCACATAAGATATTGGGCGTGTGTTTTATAAGTTTATTAAATGAAAAAATTTAAGTATGCAGATCGTACAACAGTGTTAGAAAATTTTACAAAATTATAAAATTGACGAAATGGGAAGAGGTCTTGGAGGGAAATGGATTGAGAATAAGTTGAAGAAAAAGAGAATATATGCATCCTCCATTTGAGGCGAATCGTTATGAACTAAATAACACTATTTATATAGATGTGTACCCTCTTTCTATGGATGAAAGAAATTTTAATGCAAGTGTACGAATGTTGTGTGATTTCTAATGCAAAGTAAGAATGATATGTTCTTTAACTTTAGTAAAATAAATTCATATATGCTAAACAAACCTTTTTCAAAATAACTGTTTTAACGTTTGCTAATTTTCTCTTGTACCCGTATATGTATCACAATTAAAAAAAAAACTATGTAAATATTGTAAATGAAAAAAAACAACAATTCTTACTAGATCCTTTTCATATAATATTTATTTTAACATCAGAATTTGGTAACCATGCAAGAAAAAAATGTATTGGTTGGAAACTGCTTATCGACATCTAAAAGATTTTTCTTATTCTCTCATTTATTTTAACCAATACCATACTGGGATTGATATTGAGTTGGCATTGATAGTAAATCTGTAATAATGCGACCCACGAAAAAATTTTATTTTAACTAGAAAAATAAATAAGGTTAATAATAAAAATCCCGATAATAATATGGGTGAAATTTCTTTGTAAAAATATTTGCTTATAATTCTTTACCACATATGTTTATTTGTATGAAAAATTTGGTAACTTTCTTATAAAATATTTGTTCGACATTAAGGACGAAATCTTACAATCTTGATATAAAACAATTATTATATAATAAGTAGCAAGAAATTTCACACAAATACTGTACGATTACAATATTGAATTTAGATTTTGGGTTATTTTTGGTTTATGTATTTATGACAGTCGCTTTAAATGACGAGAGTATTCTAACATTACCTAAAAAATTAAATATTAAAACTTATAAAAATTATTCAAATAATTCAGATCCAATAACCCGCCATTTTAACTTCAAACAATTTTAATTTAATTATGACCCATCACGAAAGGAAAGGTTTGCACTCGCTGGAGTAGAGTATGTAAAAATAAATAAAAAATATAGCAAAAAAATAATGCAAATATACATTTCTCAATTAAAAATTTCAAGAAAAAAGAAAGCTATTAAAAGATAGCTTTTCAATTTCTGGTTTTTATTTTATTTGGCGATCTACTTGTAAATTATCTTTGGTAATAGTGTTCTTTTATCAACGACTCTGTATGCTTCTATCACCGCTTTTGCCTTTAATTTTTTACAACTTTTCGGCAAATAATTTAACAGTTCGTGTTGTAAATTTTTCACATAATCCTCGGGCTTAAAATTCTTGGAACAAATATAAGACGTTTTTACATTAAAATTATATTTTGTTTGGTACTTTTTTTCCAAATCTTCACTGTATTTTCATCTTTAGGTAAATGAAAATATTTAATACCAATATAGCCTTTAAAGTTTTTAAGTTTCTTGTTGTTGTTAGTAAAACAACCAAATACAGCACAATTTTGTTTGTAGTTTTGATTTATATATTTTAATAATATATTTATTATTATTAATTATAAGTTCAATAGTATTTATTTAATAAACTTCTTACATTTACTAAAATAACTAAAGTGCCGAGACTTTGTTTTGAATATTTGATATAAATTTCAATCAACTGTCACATTATTTGTCGTTAAAAGACTTACATACATGCGCAGTAGAATTCAAAATTTACACTCTGAATTTTTCGTCGATAGTCGCAATTGTGTTTACCGCTTATATTAGCTTATTAACTCTTTATACCATGATCACAAACATAAATCTGAAGTCACAAACTCATATTTTTGTTTATTTATTTAGTTTAAGCAGAAGCCTATAGCGCTGACTATAATAGACTTAAGCTGCCTCAAGGTCTGCCTATCAAATTTGGTTTAAGTTTGCTTAAGTTCTGTGAAAACTTAACGAAGCTTATATTCAACTATTCTTAACAAAACTTAACGAATCTTATATACAACAAGTGCTTTTAGAACCACACCTACAGCGGCTATGCAAATACTTCTTGGGCTTCCACCCTTACATATTTATGTAAGAATGGAGGCCCTCAAAGTTGCAAGAAGGTTGCAAACTCTAGGGAATACTAGAGGATGTAGGCACAAACATCGGAGGCTATGGAAGGACTTAGAAGAGGAGCAAAAAGACTCCTTCATGCCAACAGATGACGTCACTACATACGTATCTTTGAAGAAGAGATATAAAGTAGAAATCCCGACAAGAGAGACCTGGCGTGGTTCAGAAGAGCAGGCTAGGTCCTCAAATACCTCGGACATTTTCACTGACGGATCCCTTACGGCTCTAGGCGCGGGAGCTGAAGTGTTCTTTGAAAAAGAGCAACTTGAACTCCAGTTTCCTCTTGGCAAACACTGCACAGTCTTCCAGGCTGAAGTCTTTGCCATAAACGCAGCAGTGAATATAATAAAAGAGCAAAGATGGTCTAACAAAGTCATTAGAATCTTTAGTGGCAGTCAGGCTGCCTTAAAAGCTCTTGAAAGTAACCTCATCAAATCTAGATTGGTGGGAGAATGTTCGGAAGCCCTAAACCTCATAGGGCTCCGAAACAAGGTACAACTGATCTGGATACCGGGTCATAGTGGCTTGACTGGAAATGAGAAGGCTGACGAACTAGCTAGATCATCGGCGGGAAACATTTATGGCCCAGAACCAGCAGTTGGTATATCTATTGGTAATATTAAACTATCAATAGAAAACAACCTGAAAAAGTAAGCAAATATTCTTTGGGAGCGTATGGAAGGCCACAGGGTCTCCAAAATATATGCACCAAGAATAAACACCAAAATAACCAACTTCCTGCTAACTCTCAATAGAGGAGACTGTAGGAAGATGGTGGGCATACTTACTGGTCATAACCACATGAACATGTGTAGACTAGCACTAAGTGACGACCCAACCTGTAGACACTGTCTGGAAGAGGAAGAAACCTCCACACACGTTGTAGGAGAGTGCTTAGCTCTTTCAAGGCTGAGACTCAGAACCTCAGAAAACTTCTGCAGGATAAATCCCCCAAACCTATTGGCCTTTATCAAAAGGGTCGACTAAGTTGAGGGGTGGAGGACGGCATAAAGGGCTAAAAAGTCTACATGCCGGCTCTGACATATTAGGGCCACCTCCGTAGAAGAAAAAAAAAATATTCAACTATAATAGAATTAACAAAACTTTAGCTAGCTTAAGGAATTTTTTTTAAAAGATTTTATTTATTGATTCCGGCCATTTTCAAAGCAATAAATACTAAAATTTGCAATAGGGAAGTAGTTCTTACGTTTTGAAATATTTTAAATAAACACTAATTAATTATATTTATTTTCTAGATCTGATTTTTTTTATATAAATAACAAATAAAATGGCAGGTAATTTGGTGGAAAATTTAATGGCAAGACAAAAAATATTTTGACGTGTCATATAAAAATAAATGCTGTTTAATTTATATTTTACATAAATGCAAAACATACTTTTCTAGTGCAAGAATGTAAAACACGGTGGAAATATCTAAAGGAAACCTTCACAAAAAAATGTGGAGCCAAAACAACAGACAGTGGGGTCGAAGAAAATACTTGGCAATATTTTGAAAATATGCAGTTTTTAAAAAATTTATAAAGCCAAGAAGGTACGTAAAATATTTGTTGAACTTAATGTGTCTGTATTAAAATAGATAACAAATTATTTTATTTTAAAAATGTATTTTTATTTTATTCAGGACTAGGAATAATGAAAACTTAGCTGAATCTGCTGATATAATTGATGTAGAAGAAATAGTAATAACTGCAGATTCGTGCGAGGTCGAAGAAGTAATTATTCCTGATAAGTTAACTTAGTCAGTCGTGGATTCAGCTGCCAAAAAACAACGAAATGAAACGATGCAATCTACCCTAAAAGTAATACAAGAAGCGGCTTAATTCTTGACAAGAAAATCGTGTTCTGAAGGAAATACAATCGATATAGTCAGGTGGGAAAAACAGTAGCTACTTTCCTTATAGAAATCCCCATACAATTTAGAGATAATGCACGTCGGTATATGTTTGTGCAGTGTTTAGAAATAAAAGAAAAATATGTAAGTAATTATAATCATATTTCTTCTACCAAAACAAATTCATTTTTTTTATTTTTAGACCAGAATGTGATTCATTCGCACATTCTCTACGGAAATTTGACATTTGATGTTTGACAATTTGACTTGAAAATTTGTGATATAGGGTGCTTTCGTTTATTCTGTGAACGAAAGTTTTTACTATTTTTTAATTTGTGTAAATTACCAATATTTTCCATTTTTTAAATTAAATTAAAATAGGTAATCAAATTGTTATTACTGTATAGAATGATAGAGTGAACTGTCATTTCGTAATTTTATTCTGTTTATTCCAAGTCTGAGATGGAACAAAAAGAATACGTTCGGAATATACGGAATAAATAAAAAATACAGAACAGAATATTTGGAATATTCCGAATGAATAAAAAAATGCTTTTTGACATATTCTGAATATTCCGAATATGAATAAACGAAAACAACCATAAAATAAAATAATTATTATTACTTATATTTATCCTTTTTTATTTTATTAATATTTGTGAATATTGAACTAATTTAAGGTTTTTTTATTTTATTAATCTTTGTGAATGTTGAACTTATTTAAGTATTTTTCATTTTATTAATTTTTGTGAATGCTAAACTAATTTCAGTATTTTTTATTTTATTAAACTTTGTGAACATTGAACTAATTTAAGTAATTTTTATTTTATTAGCTTTGTGAATGTTGAACTAATTTAAGTATTTTTTATTTTATTAATATTTGTGAATATTTATGTTTGTGGCTGCTGAACTAATTTGCCTTTTTTATTTTATTAATATTTGTGGCTGTTGAAATAAATAAAAAAAATTATAAACTAAGTACGTGTTTTTTAATTTTACTATTTTCGTTAATTTCTTACTATCCACAGGAACAAAATAGAATCACTTTATACAAAATATAGTATACAAAACATAACTCATAAATATCAAGTAAGTGCCTTATGTGTAAAAACGGAAATTAATTATAATGTGAAAAATAGATTAAATAAATGTTATTACAACAATGTTACAGCCAGTCGACATTCTGGGGTGGGAGCACGTAACCTGTTACAAACGCTTTTTTTTGTAACAAAACACTAGCGTCACAACATTTTTGCAAATTTTTTTCTTTAACACACGTCAACTATTTATACCGGAAGTTTTCAGTTGAGACGCTTAGTAAAAATGGGCGTTTCAAATGTTACGTGCTGCCAAAAGTAGCGAAACAAAATTAATGTGACGAAACAAAATTAAAATTGGCGAAACAATTTTACGTGCTACCGTTTTTCAAAAATTGCGTGACAACATGTTTGTAACAAGTTACGTGCTGCCACCCCTGGTTGGATTGGTTCTCTTATTGACATCTTCACCAAGTCGAGTTTAATTAAATTTAAAAGAAGCTCATAAATTTTTGGCTTCAGTCTTGTATAAATAAAAAATTGATCATTGTCAAGCTCCTTAATTTTTTGAAAGATAACTTTAAAAAACCCATTTTTTCCATCTCGGTTTATTGCCCGATCACTACTAGAACGTTTTTTTTTCCCAATAGGTCTTTAATTTTTTGTAATTAATTCCCTGCATTGTCAGAAGCAAACTCTTTAATTGTTGTAAGGTGGTATTATTCATCATAAATTTGATTTTGATTAAAATTGTTTTAGTTAGATTTTGATTGTTAAGATTTAAGATTGTTTTTGTTTGTTAAGAAAATTTTACGTTTTCAAATAATTGCATACATATATTCAAAAGTATGTACTTTATTTTAAAGAATTATTTTTTGGGTATATTTATAAGAAAATATTTATGAGAAAAATGTAGAGTTTTTGCTTTTAAAAGTTAAAAGATCTCCAAAACGTCAAATGACAATTTAAAGTTGTCATAATACAAAACCAAATAATATTTGATTCAATTCATTCAAATAGTTAAAGTTATAAATAAAAATAAATACATATTACAATTACAATCGAGCGCTGTTATTGAATTTTTTTAGAGATTATATATTATAGAAGGTTAATATATTAAAAGTTTTACAAATTATTTAGTTTATAAAGTTTAACTTATCTTGTTTATCTTTATTAAGAATAAAATGGATTAAATTGTGTTAGAAGAGTATTAGAAATCCTGAGTGTAAGGAATAGAAGGTATATATTGTATCTGTTATAAAACAAACATTATTATTATTGTCACTCGTTTTAGTCATTTTCGATACCTAAGGGATACTACAGACTTTTTTTGTATTTAGGTAGACTTCGTGTTGCTTCCTACTCGTGCGACTTCCTCTAGCTGTTTTTACTGACAGTTCATCCCCTGTAAAAATATTTAAAAATTCTTCATTTAACTTATTTTTTTTATTGCATATATAATTTATATACATAAATACAATATGCATACATAAATTAAAAGTAAAATTTATAACTTTCTGAAATACATATGTAGTATGTATATATATACAAATTAAAATAATAGTAATTTTTTGTTACATCAGAGAAGATTTAAAATTCTCTAAAGAATGTAAAATATGTATGTATTGTTTTTAATATATATACATATTATGTTATAATATTAAAAACAACAAAATATATTATTCTTTTGAAGCGCTTTTTTATTCTTAATAAAAAAAATATTTTTCATAAATGAAAAAAAAATTGAAAAAAAAAAAAACTATTATTACATTTTCAACTTCTCCTAATATTCTAAATACAAAAATTGTATACTTTATAATTTTACTAAAACTTCCGAATGAGAAATTCTGTCGTACAATTTTCAAATTATTTTCCTATCCGACGAACAGCATACATAAATTTAAAAATTTCGGATAAATTATGACATTTGCAGACTGTGGAATACTTACGAACTTCAGCATACGAAATGCGGAATGTAATCGGAATTTAACATTCCGACGAACTTCAGCATAACCACCTAAGTCGCCTTAAGGCAAATAGTCTATTATAGTCAACGCTTATGTATTTGTGAATTACGGCATGTGAAACACAAAAAGTTTTGAAGGAAAAATCTCTCCAGAGCACAACACAATTATCTTTACAAAAACATAAGTTTTTAGAGAAGAGGATGAAAGACAAAGTGAAAAAATATGTACATGCATCAGCGTCTAATTAGGACCAATCAAAATCAAAAGCAATTCAAAAAGTTCAAAACAAATAGTAGCCAATCAAAAACCTGTTAAAAAAAAATCTTTTTAAATCATTTACAATCCATTTTTCTTATTTAACAAATTTTTGTGTTTTTGAAATTTAGAAAATTGTTTTTAAAAAAAACGAAAGTGCATTTTAAGCACAATCGCATTGTGCTTAAATTACGTTTGTTACCTATGGTTGAAAAAAAAAGTGTTCGCATTATACAAACTATAGTTAAGTTTGACGTTTTGATTGTTTATCAAAATAAAAAATAAATATTGGAACAAACAAAACTTTTTAAAAAAATTGTAAAAAAGATTTTAGTTGATTTTGTAAGTATAGCTAAATAAAAGATAAAAAAAAATATTAAAAATTTAAATTTTTTTAAATAAAATAAATCTACATTATATTCATTTGTACAATTTACAAGAAATATCTGGAAAAAAGTTTTTTGTTTAAAAATTTTTGGTTTATGTCTTCTTTTAAGTTAGGAAAAAATAAATCGAATAAATCAATAGAAAACTGAAATTTTTAAAATTTACAAAATATAATAAATTTATATTCTTTTTTCTAATTTTTACTATTTTTGTCCGTTGTTGAATATGTATTATTACAGAAAAAAATAATATACAGAAGCACAATCCTATATAAAATTTTTGTATGAAGATAAAATTCAATAGCTCCATTTCTAGTTCATATATAAATCCACAAATGCATGTGCAATGCATATGAACATGAAACAAAAAGATAGAAAATAGACTAAATTTGAGAGAAGAAAAAAATACCTTTATTTTCATTATCAATGGGTTCGTTCAGTAGCATTAACCGGTAGATTTGGAATCCGTTTTGGATCCATGTACCATATATCTGGCCACTGAACGTAATTCACCACAAAAATTAACCGCAATACTAGCGCCATCACCGGCAAATATAATGAGTACTTTTAAAAATAAATTAAATTTAAATGGAATAATCATACATATAATTTACTTTTTATAACTCTTAATTTAAGTTTTATGTACATAAATCGTCCTTAAGAATTTAAATTTTCACAATAATTCAAAAAATAATGGCGATTTAAATTTAACAACTTTCATAAAAAATATAAAAACTTAATTTTTCTTACAGTAGATGTCACAACACTCAACATATAAATTGTTGTTGTTGTTTTTACATATAAAAAGTCAGATCCATGAAATGTATCTAGAATTTTTTCAGATCCATTTTCATTAACCGCGATACAATTTCATTAACCGCTACATTTACTACACCGTTCAGTAAACAGATCCATGGGTCTGTGGATATCAGATCCAATGGTTAATTTCACTGAACGCTACCAATCAGTTGTTGCTGACATATTGTAGGAATAGGAATAAGTTCTATGTCGGATATGAAGCAGCGATTGAAATTTTTTTTTTTTTTTTTTAATCATTATTATGAATCGACGATTTTAAACAAAAAGGACACTAACAAGAAATTTTTTTTTTGCGTCGGATATAAAGCAACGATTGAAATTGTTTTTTTTTTTTAATCATTATTATGAATTGACGAATTTAAACAAAAAGGACACTAACAAAAAATTTTGTTTTGTTACATATTATGATTTTGATTATATGAATATGATCAATGCCTCTATAATCTTGTGAAAAGGATTTTATTTGTATGGAAAAACGAGTATTTACGAAGATTTTCCATGCAAATAAAATCTTTTTTTAACGAAGCAAAAATTAGTTTCGAGGCTTTTTAAATATAGAGCCATTGCGATTATGAATTTAAAAAAAAGAACAACACAAAATTTTGTTCTGATGCGTGGTTCTATTAAGTATTAAAATTTGTAATGATGCCAAAATAAAAATACAGATCACAAGAACTGAGAAATAATTGGATTGAAATGAAATATATATCATAGAAAAATAATGACTATAGTTACCACTGTGCAATTGCACATTAGTGGTTTTTAATTAAATTTTCCCACGAGTCGTACCAATAGTCGGCAGTAAAATAAATATATTTTAATAAAGTAATAAAACTGCAAACACAGAAATGATTTTATTTTACAGATATATATATAATTTTAAATGGTTAATTCAACAGTAATAAGAATTTTATTTATCAATGTTGAATTAACTATTTACATTTTTATATCATTCTGTAAAATAAATATTTATATTCAGTAAAAACTAATCTTAATTATACTATCACTGTATATTATTATATTACACTGTACAATTTTTAAATAATACTCTTTAATAAATATATGGTAGTCATTAAAAGGGCAGTTTGTTTTATGAAGTCTGATTATAATATTCCTATTGTAAAATTTTAAGGTTTTTTTAAATGAAGGAATTTGGATTTTTTCTTTTAATTTATAATGTGTCTTGTTTTTTTGTTTAAGTTTTAATAATTTTTAACTTTCTATTACTACTTGTTTCTATTGCTACAGATTTTCTTTTTATTCTTGCGTTTTTTTTCTGATTGAACTCTTCTTTATTTAATATCTCGGTAAGCCATGTAGAATTTTTTCTTAATAAAACTAAAATTAAAAATTCTAGCATATGTTTCCAATGATTTAGGCATACTCCGTCAGAAAACCAGCTATTCAATTTTTCATAATTTGTTGTTTCTTGTATGCAAATATCAACTATCTTGTTTTTAATTTTCGAAGTGCAAGAATTTGGTTTGAAAAACGTATCAAAAATTTTAACATGATACGAACAATCCTATGAAAAAGATTTTTGGTTTAAACGTTTATCACGAAGAATTTAACAAAGAATTTTGAAAATATATTACAAACCTCAAAAAATTATTCTGATGGTACTTGTAGTGCAAATTTTGTTTTTGAATAATTTTTATTGAACAGGAACCATTCTGAATCAAGATTATAATTTTGATTATCTTTCGTTAAAATGGCCTTACAATTTTCGCATTTTATTTTATTTAAAATTTTAAAAATTATGTATCCACGATAGTATTTCATGGAATTCACATCAATCTACTGGTACAGGTTTGTCATAATTAAGATCATCATCATCAAACATAATAATTGATTTCTGTACTGAATCATTTTTGTCTTAACTGATTGAATCTGCTATAGATCGATCAGCTAAAAGTAAATCAGTACTGTCTTCTTCACAATTAGCTGAATCTGAATGATCATTTAAAAGTCTCATTGTTAAAATTTTAGCAAAGATACTATTAAATTCATATAAAGAGGGATTCATTTTATTTGAGATTCTCGAAATCGAAAAATCTCGAAAAAATTTTAAGTATCGCAAATTCGCAAAAACAATATTGTTTTTTATTTTTACATTATTATTTTTTTCAAAATATTTTAAATTTTCTTTCAATATCAAGTAAGCAATTTTCTATAAAATAAAATATTTTCAAACAAAACGTTATCATGCAATGAGATTAATTGCAATGCTGTATTATTTTATTTACCTAAATTAAAATTTAAACTGATAATCCTAAAATAACTGGTATGCATATGAATATGATATTGATGATGAATAGTAATAAAGTTAAAAGCAAAAAAATATCAATTAACTAATAATTTTACCTCTTTTCACCAAATTTATATTTGTTTTTGTTTTTGTTTTGTTAAAAATTATATTTACGTAAACTGAGGGAGGAGTGCATTATCTCGTTAATAGAATTCTTTGGTTAAGTTAAGAAAAATATAAAAAAAGAATAAAGAAGAGCAGATAAAAGTAAAATGAATAAAACAAAAAAATTTGAGAATCGCAAAAAACAAAATTCTCTTTTTGAAATAAATTACCAACTTATATGTGTTGGTGGAGCTATGCTTCTTGAATTTTTTCTGAAATTTTAAAATAAAATCGTACATATTCTTTGTATGGACTTTACGCCTCTGTATATAAGTTATCTGTGGTATTATGTAGGTCTAGGTATATTTTAATTTTGTTTACATTTGGCTTCAAAAATATCATTGTCAGGTTGCACAAATAAAAAAAATACGATAAAAACTACGATATAACATAAAAGTCGAAAATATTTTTCTCCTAACATGTTGTATTCTATTTTTTGTTCCTACATATAATCAAATATAACATATCTTAATCCAATATGGAGCAGAGCACCCGAATATACGTTAACCAAATCAAATATTACATACAAAAAAGCAATAAAAATTATACATTATTATCCAATGACAATTATATAACGAAAAATACATAAGCTTAGAAAATATTTGCCGAAAAGAACTGTATATGCTATCATTTAAGGTAGTAAATAATCTCCTCAAACACAATTTCATAATAAACAGAAACGTAGATATCCATACCCATAATACTAGGAATAAATCCAACTTTTACTTAAGTCTTTTTAAAACAAATAATCAGAAAAATAGGGTACTTTACAACTGTTTGAAAGTTTATAATGAATTAACGCTTATGAAATAACGCAATTGGTACTCGAGTACAAAACACTGAAGAAGTCTGCAAGTAGTAAACGAAATACAAATATCTGTATGATAAGCATATCAGTAAAATTAAAAGAAAAATATTCGGCTATTTTCACTACTATAAGTATGATTAGTTTTGTATAAAAAAAAAAAAATCAAATTGCACTTAAATTATGTTTATACTATAGTTACTCAATAATAGGTAATTCGGTAAATGCGATCATAGTATAAGATCTTAAAACACTTAATTTAAACAAAATTTTATTTTAATTTAAATTTTAAAAATGTTTTATTAAAATATTTTAAATTTTTTTTCTCAAATATGTTTTCACAAACTTAATTTTTAGCGAATATTTAGCGTTAGCATAATTTTCGAAACTAAACTTTGACATAAATTCTAATCAATAATTGCGTTTTTACTTATGAACACAATCAGATAGTTTCAGAAAATATAATTTTAACTCCCGTTTGTTGAACAAAAAAAAATCAGTTTCAATCACAACTTTCCTCTCCCAATTGTGATTGGAAGTGATTGAAAAGTTATTGAACAAAAACACATGATTGCATTCAATTACAATCAAAAACTATTAGTTATTGAATGATTAACAAAAAACAAATTATTTTTTTTATATTGACAAACGCCAATAACTCAACAATTTTTATTAAATTTTAACTACTTCGATTTTGACAGATAGTAATTTGATATGCTCGGAGATTTTATAACGAGCATAGAGATCACGCTCTAAACGCACTCTGATTGAATAAATTAACTCAATTTTTAAGCTCTGAGTGCTCGGAGCTACACAATGAACAGATATTTTTTTGACAGATCGTGCTCTGCTCCTATTTCACGCTGGGTTGCGTAGTAGGTAGCCTACCCTTCAACCGAAAGGTCCCAGGTTCGATTCCCATTCTAATTTTTGCTGCGCAGCGGCAGAGCTACCAACACGAAAGATTGTAAAAATTGTCATTTTACTCATACTAATAAAAAAATAATGGGAAACGTCATAAATGTTATTTAATATTTACATATTTATTATTGTTTTTGTAGTAAATATGTTATAACCAATTTTGTAAAAATTTATTATAAATTTTTTGATGGAAGAAAAACTAATTAATTTGAAATGAATGACAATTTCCCTAGTCCATAGTCTAGATTTTCTTTCTTTTTTGTTGCAATATTCATCATAAATTTTTAAAATATTTTGATATGACATGACAAAATATATGCACAACAAACTAGCATTAGTTTATTCATATAATTATATTTTGTTACAATCATGATAGTGGCAGATAACAAAATATGGAGATTAAAATATTTTCAAAAATTATTAAATTAAAACTTTTACTAAACACATCAAATTTCATAATAATTGTTTTGTTTTTATTTTTTGATGTTTAAAAAGGTTGTCAGAAATGTCAAATCCAACTACCAGCGAAAAAAATAGAAAATAGCCTTATTTCGACGACAACGAAAATGTGGTTGAACGATCGTAGTTGGAATTGGGAGCATATAATATATAAGAGCGTATGTATTTTAATTTTTTCTTCACGAATTTTTCGTCGGTAGTCGCAATTAGATTTGACATTTCTGACAATCATTTTAAACATCCAAAAATAAAAACAAAAGATTTATTCTCAACGATCGATTGTCAACGCAAATTTGAGTAAGTGTTTTGAAAATTAGTAGAAATTAGTAGTAAGTGTTTTGATAAAAATTATTTAATATTATGGCTGATTTACTGATTCAGAACGTATGTTCCGAACCCATGCGCGCGCATATTTTTTGTATGAAAATTTGAATTCTCTCAATTTTCAAAAACGTTCGGAATATTTTTTTCTCTCCGGAACAAAAGTTGATTTAACTTTTTTTGACATTTCTCACATTACAATTTACAAAGCATTAACAAAAAAAAACAAAAACAATTCATAAATATATGTTTTTTTTGTTTAAATTTTATTTATTATTTAATAATTTTATTTATTTGAATAACAATGATTTGATATATTGAGATTGAAATAAAAAAAATTTTTTAAAATTAATTCAAATCAAATTCAAATGTTAATGTGTGCTGTTGTTCTGAAGCAATGAATCACTATCACAAGAATTCTCTTTTAACAAAATTGCTCGGAACAAAATGTTCTGAATCACTGAACTTACAAAGCATTACCACACAAAAATATTAAAGTTATTATACTCTAAATATTAACAAAATTCGTAAATTTTTGACATTAAATGCAACTCAAATTCTCAAGCTGCGTATTCGATTAAAATTTTCAAGTCAAGTAAGTAAATTTTTGTGATTGACTTGGGTGAAGCTGATTTCAAGAAACTAAACTAGCGTATATATGATGTTAAAGCGTACTTGAAGCTAACTAGAAGCTATCACGGTTTTTTTTAGGAACTTTTGCACCCAAAATAGAAACGTATAAAACGATAAAATCAGCCGACCAAAAATATAAAATATAAATCAATTTTAGAACTTCAATATTTTTTTTATATACATAGATTACTGAAGTAAATAAATAATTGAAAACAATGTTTTTATTTTTTATTAATTTTTCATTTTCTCTGTTTTGAAGAAATGTGTAAGTTATTATTTTGGTAGGCTTTTCTAATCCACATTTTAAAAACAAAAAATTATACATATGTAATATGTTTTTTTGAAATTCAATGTATAACAAAATATTCAATTCAAACAAAAAGTCAAAAATAAATGTTTTTGTCGCGAAATTTAACTCTTCTTGTGAAGTTCTTTCGCTGCCTGAGTTGTGTTTTCACCTTAACAGTATTTTTTGGTTTTTTTATTGTGCTCCATTTAAAAATATTTTGTTAGTTTTCTTTAAGATAATTAAAGTTAAATAATAGGTCTCTTGACGAGGTAAAAATTAAGCTTAATTCGTTTAATTTATTATCGGATAATAAGACTTACCTCGTGAGGATGTTTTTTGTTGTTAAATTTATACATGTTTTTGTTTTTGCTATTATCTGATTGGTCGAGAATGCTACACAATAAACGAACAAAATGTAACTGTCAAAAATAATCGAATTAGTTCAATTTTTACTTCGTGTAGAGACATGATGTCTGTTGAGGAGAAATTAATAGATATTTAATATTTTGTATCTTTATGGCAATTCTTGTCGTTTAGCCGACAGTATTTCGTGTCTTGTAGCTTACTAATTTTGTATATATTTTGTAGTCAGTATTGCTTTTGTGTCCAAGGCTTAAAAGAATGTTTATTGATTAGTCATTTTCATTATGATTTGACTAGTTTGTGTGTGTGTGATTTATTGTCAAATCTCTAATTAGGTGTTTTTTTTACATTATGTATTTTGTTTAAAATCAAATTTATCTGAAAAAGAATAATCCTTTAAGTAATATTTTGTTGTTGTGTTGTACTTTATAATATGTAAACTTATTTATATAAGTCGTATTACGTAGTACATAATTTTTCCAAATTTGTTTTTAATTGTTTAAGCTGCAACAAAATAACAAAGGTAACAACTATTTTTTGAATCCAATAATAAAATAAGTTAATTATATGACAAAAGAAAGTAAACAAAGCGAAGATATTTTTAATCTTAGTGATTCAAAAGTGATAAAAATATTTAAATGATCAAATTGCAAATTCAAGATTGCAACTATACGTGCAGCATACAAATTTAGGCACATACTTACATGCATATATTATCAAATTGCAAAAAAATTTACAAATCATTTAAAACATGGATTCTCTAAAAACTACAAATCAACACCAAACTTTGAAACTGGCAGGTAAATGTAATTAACATGTGAACATTCTTTTTTTCTAGTAAATGGCAGAAACAAAATATGTAAGACAAAAATTTTGATAAATATGTAACTTATGTTTAATTATATTTTATTTTTATAAATATACAAGCACATATCTATGAAGGTATGTACAATTTTTATTTGGTTGAAATGTTAACTTTATTAAGTTATGAAATATTTCATCAAAATTTGGTTTGTACCCACAATCTATCTAATGTATCTTTAAAAAACTTCATTCGTGATATTAAAAATTATAAAAATCAATTTTATGAAAGTTTTTTTTTATTAAATTCATATTATTGTATCCAATCCAATGCCTGTATATCTTCTAGACAAGTTACATGATGATTTTTCCGGAATTTATCGAATTAAGGCTAATTTAAGAATTTAAGGAAAATTTGCTCCGATATCGGATATTTAAAAAGAGTAAAGTATATTTAATGTTACTAACAGGAAAGCAAGAATTATAGCAGGATTTTGACGTTTAAAAAATTCTTGACATATTATTGTTTAGTAGATTATCAAAATATTCAAAAAAATTCATATTTATATTGTTGAAGAAAATCAACTTGGATTAAAGGGTTATTTTCAATTAGATTCTAATAATGAAAATTTATTGGCTCTATCGTTGGAACGGTCACCAAATTTTATCTCTGAATTTGGTAATCATAAATTAATTGCTTCAGATTCAAAAGGTTGGATATCACTTTTGGATTATGATGGTGTAAATTTAATAAAAATTAAAACATTAACTGCACATAATTTTGAAACTTGGACATGTATTTTGATAAATGAAATAAAAATTTAATATATACTGGTGGTGATGATGCAACATTAAATTTATTTGATATACGTGATACCCATAATATGATCAAAACTAATACAAATCATAATCATATTGCTGGTTAAGTCATCCAAAAATTGAAAATATTTTATTAACTGGAAGTTATGATGATCGTTTAAGAATATTTGATACAAGAAATTTTAAAAAAATTATTCAAGATTTAAATTTAGAAGGTGGTATTTGGAGAATTCGTGCAAATCCTACTACACAAGATCAAATTTCAATATTATGTGCATGCACGTTTAAAAATTTTAGTATTGTAAAATTATTTGATGATGCCTCTCTAACATGATAATAGAAGGTGTTTATGAAGAACATCAAAGTATTTGTTACGGTGCTGATTGGTGTAAGAAATCAAAAGATGATTAAAATAATTTAATAATGGGAACATGTTCATCTTATGTTCATAAATTATGTTTATTTAAAGTTAATCGTAACATCTAACATCAATGGATTAAAAAAATAAATCCATAAATTGGTTTTCTTTAACTGATTACAATTTTAAATATAAAGAAGAAAAACACTTTATTTTGAATTTTATAAAATATATTTGAATGATTTTTTACTAAAATATTTTCAATATATTGAAATACATTCATATTAAAACATTGAAAAATGCTTGGTATTTAAAACGTATTAGATAGTAAACGCCGCATTTTAGAACTTGTTTTGCTGAAATTTGCATTTGTGAAATGTAAAGAACAAATAGTACTATAGTTCCAACAAACCATAGGAAGAATGTGTTCTTCAAGAAGAAACATACAAATCCCCCGGGTGAACTTTATGCGAATGTTCGCCTGGAAGAATTAAAAGCGAATGGATTACGTTTCAGTAAAATAAATGTCCTCTTAGAAGAACAAATGGCGAATGAAATAAAAGAACTTTAGACGAATGTTCGCCTGGAAGAACTTCACGCGAATACTTCAAATTAATTTTAAGCGAATGTTCTCTTAGAGGAACAAATGGCGAATGAAATAAAAGAACTTTAGACGAATGTTCGCCTGGAAGAATTAAAAGCGAATTAATTACGTTTCATTAAAAGAATGCTTATTTTTGTTTTCTTCATTTTGAATATATTTTCCATATATGCATATGTATATGAAAATATTTTCAGTTATTTTTTAAAGCGCACGTATTAAGTACAAACTTCAAAATTTTTTAATGTATTGAATTATAAAATTTTTAAATAATAATTAAATTAAAAAATAAAATAACCTGAAATATTAATAATTAAATTTTGATGAATTTTATTGAAAATTATTTTAAGTCCCTGAAACAGATATTATCTTCTAAAAATTCTATTTTTATTCTTCTAAACATTCGTATTACTTTCATATATGAACTCATATTATCTTCTTCTTAACATTCACTTTTTATTCTTTTAAACATTCGTATTTTTTCTTCCCGGGTAAGCTAATGCGATTCAATTTACGATTGTCGTGGCGTTTGCAACCTTTTGATAATACTAATGAATCGCAGAAGAATAAAATATGAATTCGCGGCGAACAAATACATTCTTCTAGGGGATACTCATGGTTTGTTGGGGTACTATGTATAGAACCGGAACCTTCGATAGTTTGTGTGTAACTTGCCGTGAACAACTTTTTCCATGCGAGTTGGTTTAGTCCGCACTAATACATTTAGTCCGCACTAATACAATTAAAATTATTTTGTTTATTTATAGTTCTTGTGAAAGTGAAATTTATATTTGTATACAATTTTCAAATAATGAAATTATTATTATTAATAATAATTATCAAACATTCTCTGATGACATTGCGAAAATCTAGTTTAATCCTATACCTGTTTCTAAATTTTTTTTAGAATAAATTTATTACTTTTCTGTTTATAAAAAATCAATTATAAAAGAAATTTACAATAAAAAATTTGCTTAAAAAATTAATTAAAAGATTTTATATTTTATTAAATAAATTTAATTTATCTTATTTTCAGAATAAATTTATAAGTACTTTACAAATTACAAATTACAATTATATTACAAATGTATTATTACAAATTACTTTTATATTACTATTACCATAGAGTAATCATATAAGTAGAGTATTCACGTAGAACAAAATTTGCTAGTCACTTTTTCAAATATCAAAATTCTGTGTTCACTCAAAATAATATTACTCAATTTTTAACTGCTTATAAGTTGAGCGCAATGTATTTTGTACTCATAAATAATAAGATTTTGTGTACCTACTACTTATGAACATATTTATTTGTTATTATGCTGCCAACAGTGTCAACAATATAAAAGTTGTATGTATAGGTACTCAAAATTGTATAGTTATATGCGAATATGCATGCTAGCTACAGTATATACATATTTCTTTATTTCGCTGCTCGCATTTCTACTTTACTTATGTGATAAAAATTAAAAATTACACAATGTGTATAAAAATATATACATGCATTTAAAGTCCTTTCAATAGACCACAAATAATATTACAAATCAAAGTATTGAATTTTTTTTTAGAAATTGAAAGAATTCAAGATTATTGCTGGATTTGTTGTTATTTTGCTTTAATTTTTAAAATTTGAAGAATTAATATTTTTATTTGGACTTGGTCAATGTGATTTATGAAATTTGTGATTTCAAATTTTATAGAAGAAAGGGACAAAAAAATTAATGTTGGTTTTGTAAAATTAAAAATAATTCAAATTAATTTCTATTGAAAAGTATACTGAAAAGTAGGTACCTACATGTATTTTTAAATTTTCAGCAATTTTGGTTTTGTTAATTTTGTCTGTTTCTTACCGTAGATAATAATATGAATAGTATATATATGTGAATACATAATATAATTATGAATACAAACAAACAAACAAGCTATCAAAATTTAAAAAAGTAAGTAAAAAAAATAAAACTGGACATTTTATTCTTTATATGGATTGTTGGCTATTTTTATTTCTTCAGAAATTATTTCATCTGAAATAGAAATACGATTTTTAACCAACTTCTGAGAAAAGAAAACAAAACGCTATTGCGTACAAAGTTCACGATTTGTAATGCATTACTAATAAATTTTATTCTTTTATTAGCATTATTTTTAAAAAAAATTTCTGGATTATGTGATGCTATCATTGACCTATTATTGTATGGATATAATTTCATTCATTACCTTTGCGATTAATTGTGTTTTTTAGTTTACATTTTTCTATATACATATATTTCTTGTATTGAATTAGATATGCAAATGTATGGTGAACACATATACGATATTACGATATACACTCTTCATATAAATCAAAAGTACATACGTATGTAAATACTTTTCAAATTATCAAACAATGCCTCTATACTCCTAGCCTAGTCACTGGGAGAGCAAAACTTTATACACAAAACTAAAACAAAACTTAAAACGAAATCGTAATTCGATAAAATTCCGAAAAAATCATTCTGTGAATAGGCTAGAAGTATAGTGGCATTGTATGAAATATTCTTCTCAATAAAAAAAAAATTTTGAGTAAAAATAATTGAGTTTCGAAAATTATATTTGAGTGTTTTGGGGTATTGAGTGAAAATGGGACGGCATTTTCGTGTTTTGAGTAAAAATGGGACGGCATTTTTAGAAGAAAATGATTAACAAATATTGTTCTACGTGAATACTCTACTTATATGATTACTCTATGCTATTACCATCTCTTTCAGAATCACAAAGATCTGTCAATTTATATCTGCTTTTTTTAAAGAGTTCTTTTAAGCTACCACCATTTCTCATTATTTTATGAATATTTTTTGAATTTATTACAGGTAAACGTAACGTAAAATCATATATATTTGAATTGAATTTATCAATTTCAAATTGTGTGGATTCATCATCACCAAGTAAAGATGCAGCAATACTATCTGGTTAATTTTTTCCATGTTTTCATTCTTCAAATCATCTCTCATCTTCAATTCATCTGAAATTGATTTTCTTTCAACACATACATGTTTGGTGTTAAAATGAAATCTCCAATCTATAATTATATAAATTTCTTTAATTTTTTTTTTTTTTTTTGTTATGCATAGCCAAAACACTAGGTGGGAACCTTTTATACCGATTGGTACGTTTGGCTAAGGTGAGAAAGGAAAATTTGGAAAGGAGGATGGTAAAAGGGAAGGAGGACAATTACGAACGAAGGTGTTAATGTTCGTCTTGAATTTGTTTAGGTCATAAATATAAAATTTGTCATGTTTTGGGAACACATAAGATGGAATTTGGTTCCACATTCGGGATGTTGAAGTTATAAACGAATTTCCATAACTTGTCTTTTGCCATCTAGGGATTTCAATGGTGTAGGGATGTGCACATGCTGCCCTTCGTGTTTCGCGGGGGAAACGCTTAAGTGGAGGTAATATAGATTTAATTTCCACTGAGCATGTGCCGATGCCTACGAGATATCTATAAAAAAGTGAGAGAGCTCCGACTATACGACGATATCCAAGAGGAGCAAGATGGGTTGTCACATTTGGGTCGTTGATTAGACGAATAGTCCATTTTTGGACTTTATCCAAATGTTTTAATGCAATACTAGAGGCGCCAGCCCATATGTGAAAATTGTACTCCATCTTGGGTCGTATGAAAGCTTTAAAGATTTTCAAGAGGTCACAGGGGGAGAAGTAAGCCTTGCAGCGGCTAAGAAAACCCAAACATTTGGAATTTTTCGGGAGATTGTACAGCTGTGAGTTTTAGAAGAGTTAAACTCGACTCTGTTTGTTATGCCCCAATTAGCTATTGCGACCAAATCGTGGCTGAGGGAACTAGCCATGATGTCTCTTTTGGTTGACACAGCGGTGGATGTAGCTTGAGATTTTTTATGAAAATCGTAGGAGGCTACTAGGGTGCTGTCGTCTGCAAAGCTGTGGATTGGATTGAAAGTGGTTTGGAGCAAATCATTTATAAATATAAGGAATAGGGTAGGTGAGAGAACTGATCCTTGGGGAACACCAGCGTTTATTTGGAATTGACCGGACTTAAATCCGCCAACTAAGACTTGAGTCGTACGATTCGAGAGGAAACTTTCAATCCATTTGAGAGAAGAGAGACCCAGGCCTACTGCTTGACATTTTGCTAATAATGCGCTATGCCATACTCTATCGAAAGCTTTAGAAATATCTGGAGCCACAATATTTGCTTCACCCGAATTGTGCAAGCAAATATTTAGCCTCTCGTTAAGGTATGTCATTAAATCAGCGGTGGACTGGTGGGATCTAAATCCATATTGCCTATCGTGGACAATACCTTGGCTGTCAAGATATTTGGTTAGCTTTTTGTTTATTAAGATCTCCATCACTTTGGAGAGGATCGATATTATAGCTATAGGCCTGTAGTTGGAGGGATCGCTTTTGTCGCCTTTTTTGGGAATTGGGTTAACATGCGCAATCTTCCATTGAGCTGGGTATACTCCTGTAGAGTAAGATAAATGGAATAAGTTGCGCAATGGTTTGGAAATATGTCTTAGAACCATAGCAGGGATGCCATCGGGACCGGTAGACTTTCTGATATTCAGATTCTTAAGTACCTTAACAACGGCACGAGTTCTGAAGTAGACTCTTCCGAAGGATGAGTTACTTATAGGAACTGAAGGTAGATTTTGAGTCGTTGGGGGAAGAGTATATATTTTCTATATTGTTTTTATTAAAACAATTACTGTAATAGTTAATGGTATAACTTGAAGACCACGACAATGTATTAAACAAGGTAAATCAGAACGAAATTCTTCATACCTACAATAATTTTTGGATGTAAGATTGTTTTTACTTCATTTGCTTATTGACCACCAGCTTTTCGACCTTGCTGTTTTGTTCTCCAAACATAAAGTTACACACACACTATCGAAGGTTCCGATAGAACAAATAGTCTCTGTTTGAATGTGTTAGTTAACTTCTGTGCAATACATTCAATGTTAGAAGCATACCGTCCTGATATATTGTAGTTCCTGATCCACCATAGCAAGCATATGCAGTCATGTATGTATTCATTTGTTTGCATACAAATAAACATGCAAATTTGCTAAGAATTATAAGAAATAGACGATAATAAGAATTTAACGTGCAAGAAAAAGAAAAAAATTTAGTAAGCTAAAGAGAGTAACAAAAAAAGTTGGCTGAAATTAAATAAAAAGTTTACAATTTTAAAAAAAAATTTCTTGATTAATATATTGATTTATAAAAAAATTTGGGAAAATATCTATTCCAAAAAAGAACTCAAAAGCTGCAAAAAGGACTGCAATAATAAAAATTAGATTTTTTTTGTAATCATTTATTATCACATAACTATCCGTAACACTAAACAATTTATGTTTTACATTAAATTCTTTTACATTTTTATTATAATTTTTTATCTTATATAATAAAACGTAACAATTCTGCTGCCAACGACACGTAGCAACCGTTGCTAGGTTGCCACGACAAAACAAAATAAAAAAATTTGTCTTCTCTGCTGCGGTTGTTTATGTACCTATAGCCTATACCCAATATAAAAAAACAAAAAACAAGGTAATGCAAAATTTGTTCTTCTCAGCTGCTTTAAAATCGTATCTGGACTTAGTGTGTGTATGGATAATGAAAAGACTTCTAATTGTGACATATATATATATATATATATATATATATATTCTAGTACTGATTTTGAAATTATGTATAGCTAAAATGATGTTTAATATGAATAATTGTATAGTTATATATTATACATATATAGTTTATACTATATATATATTTTATTT
Organism: Argyra leucocephala; assembly: GCA_963942445.1. Taxonomy (NCBI): domain Eukaryota; kingdom Metazoa; phylum Arthropoda; class Insecta; order Diptera; family Dolichopodidae; genus Argyra; species Argyra leucocephala. The sequence goes on from OZ012679.1 coordinate 65,952,666, forward strand.
GTTTCAGATAAGTTGTTGTCATTGTAAATACTGTATGAAGTTATGAATAGTGTAGATAATAGTTTTGGATTTCAATTTTATTTTTTTAAAGGTTTTTAATCAAAATAATTATGTTGTGAAGTTGTGTATTAGCTGTGGTAGATGGTGATCTAACGAATGACCAAAGTTTGCCAAATCTAATCGATTTTACTTCGAATATGATTTGAAATAATTGTATTGCACAAGAAATTTTTGGAAATATGTACTTTGCCCAAAAAATTCTGATGTTCATACAATTAACGAACGAATTTTAACATTTTGGAGGAAAATGTAATAACTCATCTTAGTACTGATTTCACTGATGGCTGCGGTGAAGATGATGCATTGAATTCCTCTAGAGTTTTTAAACGGCTGCTGTCCAAATGGAATGCCTCCACATAAACTTTATTTGAAAGTTGGTAGTATAATAATACTACTGAGAAACTTAAATACCAAACGCGACTTCTTCAATGAGACTCGATTAGCTGTAAAAGCTCTAAAATTAAATTTAATAATCGCGAAATTCCTTGGCATAAGCTATAGGTGAAACTGTATTTATTTCTAGAATAGATGTAGCTACTACGACCACAGAACTGCCATTTATTCTTAGGTGTTGACAATTCCCTGTTAAATTGGCATTTTATATGACCATACATAAGTCGCAAAGTCAAACATTGGAAACCGTAATGCGCCTAATATTTGATTACATTTCTTAGAATTTACTTTTTGTGCCGTTTCACAAGAAGTTATTTTTTTTTCTAATTAGACCACCGTTTTGAGGCGGACCTTACAACTAGTAAGAGTATAAATTGTGAATTTAATATCAGGCGGTCGCAATTTTTACAAATAGGCGCTTGTCCACTCAGACTGGGATGCCTCATATATAACTTAATAAAGAAACTTTTGGCTGATTTATCACAACACCCGTAATAAAACTCATTTTTCAATTTTTCAAATATTTTAAATTCTAAATTTTTGTCGTATTATAATCGTATACCAATATAATAAATATTTAGGTTTAAGTACTATAATTTAATATAATTAATAAAAAATAATAATGTTTGTAACTCCAAATTATTACTGACAAACATGTTCATAATATTTCATATTACAATAATATGTAATTATAATTTATTATTTTTAATTGCTATATAAGAAAATAATGTTTAAAACGAAAATATTGAAATAATAAAAGATCAGAATAAATCATCGTATAATGGAACAAACTAAATTTGAACAAACATTTTTTGCCACCTTGCCTCATATAAATAATGAGAACGCACAAAAAAAGAGAAGAATAATGGGAACGCAAATTTTTTTTACAGTATAAAGCAAAAGGCAAACATCTGTTTTGTACCTTTTCTCTCTCATAATAAATTTGGTATACGATAAGTAAATGTAAATTTTACCTCTTTTAACTAATGATATTGTGCTTGTTTAGGTATTTGTTAAAAATTGTGTTAGGTGTACGTAAACTAACGTAACGGGAGTGCATATTCTTGTTAATAGATATTCTTTGATTATGCCTCAATTTTTTTTTTTTTTTTTTTATGTTTTTTATATTATAGCCAAAACTTAGGCTATGAACCTTTAAGTACTTGAGTACCGTTGACTATTTGAAAAAGGAAAGGATAATAGAGGAAAAGAAAGAAAAAGGAAGAAGAAAAGTTTTGTGGGAAAGAGCGAACAATGTTGTTAATATTCGTCTTAAACCTCTGTAAGTTTTCAAATATCTATTCACTTAATGGACATGCTCTTGAAATAGTTAGGTCGATCAAAGATTTAGGTGTCACTTTCGACGAAAAACTGTATTTTAAATTCCACTATAACAATATTATTAGTAAAGCTAACTCAATGTTAGGTTTTATAAAACGATGGTCTAAAGAATTTGACGACCCTTATATCTTAAAATCCCTATATACATGTCTTGTGAGGCCACAACTGGAATATGCTAGTCAGGTCTGGTCACCCTATTACGAAATTCATATTAAAAGAATGGAAGCTATTCAAAAGAACTTCATAAGATATGCACTTCGCCACCTTCCTTGGTCCAATACACTTGTCCTGCCTCCATATGAACACAGATTAAATTTGCTACATTTAGCTACATTAAAAACTAGGTGAGAAGTTGCTGATGTTCTTTTCATCATCCAAGTAGTGAAGGGGAATATTACATCCCCATTTATATTGAATTCTGCCCGAATTTCCAATAACACTCGACTTCGATCACCTAATATTTTCACACTTGTATTTCATAGAACCAACTATGGTATGAATGAGCCTATCCACAGAATGATGATAATAGGGAACAAATACAAAAACGTGATTGACTTATCACTCTCAAAAGATGTGTTAAAGAATCGGCTATACCTCTGTAATCAGAACCCTTCCAACTAACCCCTCTAACCATTAAGTAGTTTTGTAAATTTTTACTGTTTTCTAAAATTTTGATTCTGTTAAATTTTAACCTTATATTAAAAGAAAAAGGAAAATAATTATTGTAATTTGTTTGAATTAAACTACTTAAATAAATAAATAACTAAACAATCATTAAAAAATAATCTGTATTTGTGTAACTTATTTTTTTGATGAATCTTTGACCTGTCTTCTTAATTGAAGCTTTTTTCATTTTTATTTTTTGATTATTATTAAATATAAGATTTTGTTTTCGTTTTTAATTTTGTTATTTTCTTCTTTTTTTTTATTAATTCTTTTTTGAATGTTTAATTTTTAGTTTATAAATTTAATTTAAGTATGATTTATTGTAACTTGCTTGAATTAAGCTCGAAATAAATAAATAAAAAGTCATAAATAAAAAATCCTCTCATTGGGAATGCTTCGATTGGGACGCGGTTCCACAATCGGGATGTTCTTACCATAAAAGAATTTCCATAACCGGACTTAAACCACCTCCGAATTTCCACTGTGAAAGCGTGGGCACTTGATGCCTCTCGTGTTGTGCGATGGGATTGCTTAAGAGGAGGAAGAAGTGATTTTAATTCTTCGGAACAAGTGCCAACACCAAGCAGATATCTATAAAATAGAGTAAGTGCTCCAACAATACGACGATGACAAAGTGGTATAAGGGATGAGGTCACATTTATGTCGCCTATAAGACGAATGGCGCGGTTTTGAACTTTGTCCAAGAAATTTAAAGCAGTTTTTGGTACACCTGCCCATAAATGTGAGTTATACTCGAGCTTGGGTCGTATATATGCTTTATAGATTTTTAAAAGGTCTCGAGATGAAAAATAAGTTTTGCAGCGACTCAAAAAGCCTAAAAATTTTGCGGCGCTTTTCGCAATATCGAAAATATGTTCATTCCAGTGCATATTTTGATTCAATCGCATTCCGAGAATGTTCAGATCTTTGAGTCGCTGGATACCTTCATTTTGAAACCGGAAAGCAGGTTCGAATGATGTTAGCTTGTTACTAACAACACATATTTGAGTTTTTGAACTGTTAAACTCGACTCTGTTAGCTTCGTTAATCGATAATTTTCGCAAGGTCGTGATTGAGCGCGCCGGCCATCATTGTTCTTTTGGAGGTGACTGCGGAAGCTGTAGCATTAGTTTGTTTTAGAAAATCATATGATGCTACTAGAGTGCTGTCATCAGCAAAATTATGGATTGGATTGAAAGTTAATTTGAGAAGGTCATTAATAAAAATGAGAAATGGGGTGGGTGAAAGGACAGAGCTTTGTGGAACACCAGCATTGATTTGAAGTTGGTCGGAAAAAGAACCGTCAACTGAAACTATGATAGATCGATTTAAAAGAAAACTTTCAATCCATTTAGAAAAGGTAGAACCAAGTCCTATAGCGTTGCATTTTGCTATAAGTATTTGCTATAATAGTTTGAAGGATTGCTTTTGTCACCTTTTTTTGGAATAGGATAAACTTGTGCAACTTTCCAATAGGACGGGTAAGTTCCTGAAGAAAAGGACAAATGGAATAAGTTGCGCAGAGGTTTAGAAATAGCGAAGGCAATGTGTCGCAGCACAATTGCAGGTATACCATCAGGATCGGTAGATTTTTTTATATCGACATTCTTCTAGACTTTTACTACAGCTCTTGTTCTAAAGTAGATCCTTCCGAAGGAATAATTTAGAACAGGGATTGATGAAGGATTTTGGGCTGTAGGAGGGAGTGTGGAATTAGCTGTAAATAATTTTGCGAAGAGATTAGCCTTTCCAACAGAATCTGATATAATAGTATATTATCAATCATAGGTGGAAACGAAGACTTGCAAAAATTTTGCCCAACATTTTTAGCAAATGTCCAGAAATACCTGCTGTTGTTGGGGAGATCAAAGATTTCTCGTCTCAATCTTTGGTTATGCAGGAATTTTTGCTGATTGATATTTTTTTACATTTATTCCTAATCACTTTATAACTCTCATACGTATTGACTGTTTTATTGTTCTTGTATTTTTTGTAAGCTTCTTTGGATTTCAGAGTTTTGCTGCAGAGGTCATTGAACCAACCTGCGGGATTTCGTTCTATACTTCTAAGGCTATTTGGAATGAAAGTTTTCATTTCTAATAGAATCCTCTTGGTAATCACCTCTGCAGCAAAGTCGACATTTTTATATTGGAAACACAACGACCAGTTCCATGCATTTAAAAAGTTGTTGAAGCCTTCCCAGTCAGCTTGGTGATAATGCTAGTCTTTTGGGAGAATTAGAAGAACTGGTTGTTGTGCCTACTTCGAAGCTTATGCTTACAAGACAGTGGTCGGAACCACCTAGCGGAGAGTTAACAGAGCTTGAATATTTCTCTGGATGGCTAGTTAGGAATAAATCCGGGAGGTGTCCGTTCTGGTCGCGTCGGTCTGGTATCCTCGTAGGGCTCTTGACAAGTTGAGAAAGGTTGAAAAAATTGGAAAAAAACTTGTTCAACTTGTTTGCCTTCGGGACTGTTGTGACTAGAAAAATTAAGCCAGTCTCAGTTATGAATATTGAAGTCTTCCGCCAGAATAATCTCAGAATCGGGATGGGTTTCCAGAATTGAGTTTGTCTGGTTAGATATTCTTTCTATAAGCATATCAGTTTCTAGCTGATTCGCTTGAGGCGATCTGTAAATAAAACAGAAGTGAATGCTTATCGACGTGTATTTTCATCCAAATATATTGATAAATTGGATTGGAGCACTCAAAATTTTGAAGAATCTTATAAGCTACATCATTTCGTATATACAGAGCAATCCCTCTATGGGGTATAAAAAGTGGCACAAGCGAATAATTATTGATATTAAAGTTAATATCATTATTCACAACTTGTGTTTCACTTAGTGCTAAAATTGCTGGATTTTGGAGCCGTAGATGTTTCGACGGAATGGAAATTTGTTGATAATTTTGTTGAAAATCTATCTTAAACATAATAACGAACAATTTGCAAAGAGAAAAGGAAAATAAATTAAACTTAACAAAAAGTACCGAAAAAAAATGTATATATATATAAATTAAATTTTTTCTTTTTTTGGCCCACGTACCACTTACTTATACCACCCCTGCAATGAATGCAACTGAAACCAATATCTACACACAACAGTTTTTAATACCTCATTGGGTGTAGAAATACTCTCAGAAACATTCACTGCAGGTTAGAACAATGAGAAAAATACGGTAATAACAAAACAAAAAAGAAGAAAAAATTATAGTGCATTAATGACAGAATTTTTTAGAAGAAAAAGAAAGCCGGGAAAGAAAAACGAAAAAAAAAAAATTATTTTAATATGAATTGAATCATGATTTTATTATTGTGATTGTCAACTAAGACGAACAGTTAACAACATTTTGAATAAAGGAGAGAAAAAAGAAAAAAAAAAATTAGTTTTGGCTATTTTTAATTTATATATTATTTAAGTTAATGATTATTCCAAAGTAAATTTTATTATTGACACTAATTTAATTTGTTTTTATAATTTAAATTTTTATTATTTTAGTTTTTATTTGATTTTAGTTGTAATTGTGAGTGCATCTTTATATGAGTACATCTTTTGTTATAAATAAACAAACTGAAACATATTCTAACAATATGAATGAAAACTTGTTATAATATTGATATTATAAAACTGATAAAACTTATTTCATGATAAAACTTATTTTATGATTATTTGCCTATATAATATCCTAATAACACTAATGTTATACATGTAGCCATCATGTATGCGACATAACGGCATATTCATCTATTCTGTATATAGAATGGTGTTAATTTGATAATACAATACTATCAAACCGATTATGGTTTACGAAAAAAAAAAAAAGATTTTTTGTTGGTGTGCAATTGCTAAATAATATAGCTACTAAATATATACATTTCTTATTTCTTAAATTCTTATTTAATTATTTTTTATGAATGATGTTTTCATTTTGGTGTTTTGATATAATATTTTTTTTTCACAATAAGATTATTTTGCTTAGGTGCGATATTTCTATAATTCCATAAGATTATCAGTATATAGATTGCGATGCAAATGAATGAATTTTTTTTAAGTATATGCAGGAATAGGTATCTCTGGTATAGGTATTATAGAGATAATAATGGTTATTCTAATAACTTAACTTTCTGAAACTTAAATTTTGAATGATCAATTTTCTTTATTTAAAATGATAACTATTTTTAAATGAAAGCAATTTGAATGAAAATTGATATAAATTAACATTGTATGTACATGAGTTGATATATATTTTGTTATTAAATTAACATTATCCATAATAATTTCTGTATATATTAACATTGTATTGCAATATTTTAGCGCGCCAATATTTTAGGAATGTCAAATTTAATATTGGAAATTTTAGTTTAATTTAGGTGAATATGCTAAGGTCCATTCGATTTATCCGAATACGAAAAAATCGGTATGCTGAAGTCCATTCGACTGCAAAGTCTGTACAGAAATCAAAATCATATGTTTAAGAAGATTTTTTTTTTTTTCATATTCATTTCATTTTCACATTCATTTTTCATATTCATCACATTTTTATTTTAAATTTTTTTTTATTTATTTTGTAAAAAAATTTTAATAGATAATGTATATGACATAATGTATATATACAATATGCATACATAAATTAAAAGTAAAAGCTATAACTTTCTTAATTACATACGTAGTATGTATATGTATACAAATTAAATTAATAGTAATTTTTTGTTACATCAGAGAAAATTTAAAATTCTCTAAAGAATGTAAAATATATATGTATTGTTTTTAATATATATAATACTATGTTATAATATTAAAAACAATAAGATATATTATTCTTTTGAAGCGCTTTTTTATTCCTAAATAAAAAAAATATTTTTCATAAATGAAAAAAAAAATTGAAAGAAAAACTATTATTAAATTTTCTACTTCTAATATTCTAAATAGAAAAATTGTATGCTTTATAATTCACTTCCGAACCATTCTAATACTTCCGAATGAGAAATTCTGTCGTACAATTTTCAAATTATTTTCCGTTCCGACGAACTTCAACATACATAAATTTTAAAATGTCGGATAAATAATGACATTTGCAAACTGCGGAATACTTACGGACTTCAGCATACGAAATGCGGAATGTAATCGGAATTTGACATTCCGACGAACTTCAGCATACCCACCTTAAACTTTAATAGATTTCAACTCGAATTTTCGTCAGCAAGTTTTGGAATCCTTATTAGATTTGAAGATAAGTGATATTTTTTTAATAAATAAGACTTAATACATAAAATTAAAAGAAAAATTTATTAAATTGTTTAAAAGTTGAAAAAGAAAATTCATATACCATCGGCCTACCGATCTAATAGTATAAAGTTAAAGTTGGTTAGTTAATTTTAGTGTTATTACAAACTGATTATGAAAATAATAAAAAAGTGCGTGGTTCCTGGCTGTACGTCTAGTTCCATAAATAAAGAATTTGTTAATTTCCTAAAATATGGAACTGAAAAATTTTACAAATGGGTGAGTATTATAGGTGGAACAGATACAAGGCCGAAAATAAATTATATAGGTGGTGTCGCGACATTCAATTTTGATTTGATTTTCAACTAAAATCGAAATATTTCAATTTTTGCTGTCGCGTATATCAATTTTTGTGAATTTTTCCAACTTTTTTTTATTTTGGAATCAAACTAAATTTTTTTAGTTGAAATTTGAATTTTTTTTTATTTGTGATTTGTTGTTATAAATTTATTGTAATAATGGATAATTTATAAATGAGGAGTTTCTTTTCAAAAGACGTTATTTCCGGTCGAAAGTGGAAATAGTATTTTTGATGCAATTTGATAGAATCTGATAGAATCTGAATTACATTAAATTCTCACTTTATTTCTTGTCTAAATAGCTACATTATTTAAAAAAAAAAAATAGAAAAATAGAAAATAACAAAACATTTGATTCCTTTTCTTAGTCCAAAAACAAATTCTACGAATAGAACGAAATATAGTTACTTATATATATTATGTATTTATTTTACATAATATATATAGATATAGTGCCTATTATTACTAAACGAAACAGTAATTATATTATTGAAATAATATTAACTTTTAAAAGACACAAACACATAATGGACTTGCATAAGGCAAGTTAATATAATTAAAAAAAAACTAAAAAAAAAGAAAATGTTGGCCAGATAAATACAAACTAGAACGAGCTAAAAAGTAAATATTATATTTATATAACCATGATTTCAACAATAAAAATAGCCTGCAAATTGAAAAGTATAACAAAAAATTAAAAATATAAAAAAAACCTAAAACTTATTGAGGGTTTTCACATCTGTATTCCTTTCGTTTCTACCTAACGAAATCCTCGCTTTCACGCTATATTTTGTATCAAGTATTCTTTTTGTGTAAACGTATAAAGGTTGTGTATATGTGTATGTAGATATTTTTCTCATTTGAAATAATTTTCAAAGAGGAAACATGAAAAATAAAAATTATGCGCAAAAGGTTTTGTTGAATTCCATATTGTTTTGTTTTTTTTTGTTTTTGTTCTTGAATAAAAGGAGATTATTTTTGAAAGCGGTGTCGTGTATGGTACAATAAGAAAGGTTTTTGTTTTGTTTTTTTTTTAATAATGTTATATACTAATAGCACAAATAATTAACATATAGTTATTTATTTGTGCTAATAATATAACATCTATCCATATTATTGTACGAAATCTTATTAAATTAAAATTTTCATTTATTCAACAAAAATTGTATTTGTTTTATTATTGTTTTTCTTATGTACAAAAAAATACATAATCATAAACATATAGTAATAATATTAAAATAGCTAAAAAAAATTTGTTATGTACAATAAAAAAATACCCCTAAAATCCCTTCAAATAAATTCAATAATAATATGTCATTCATTTTTATCATCATTCTTTTTTCCATCACGTATATTCATAGTTAATATTAGAGTGTTAGACTAAATTCTTAAAATTTACAAAATCTAGATAATCTCATAATATATAATATGTATCTCACATCCTTTTCTTTTTAAATTAAAAAAAAAATTTTTAAATGCATTAATATGCATGTTTTAACTTTTTAAATAGTAACTATTATCGGTTTTTTTAGATTACGTGTAACTGAGATGTTAAATTAATTTACCTGTTAGTTACTACGTAATATAAATGCAAATAAGTTAAACCTTTTATTATTTGTACATGCGTATGCACCTAAAACAAAAAAATCTAAGCTGAAAACACACCTACATATTTAATTATCGTATATATCCTGTTCCTGTACAAATTCATATTCAAATTTTTATTTATTTTATTATTATTTAATATTTATACTTACATATATGTACAAATAACTATTATACATGCAAGCATAAATACTAAAATGTTATCCAAATAGCTAAAATTGTCTTGTAATAAAAAAAAAGAAAAACAAAAAACCTAAAATCCCTTCAAAAAAATTCATAATCATATTTTTTCATTCATTTTTATCATCATTATTTTTTTCCATACATTTCTTTCAGAACTACGTATCCAACCAAAATTCAAAATAATAATAAATTCTTCTGCTGATAAAAAAATTCGCAGAGTGAAAAAAATTCTCAACTTTAATGTTTCTATGTGTTTGTAAAAAAATACCAGAAATAGGATCGATTTGGTATTCATAAAAAAGGCCGAAGCTTTTTTTTTTGTTTTCCGCTCTACCCTTTTGCCTACAAACTACAAGTGCAGAAAACGAAAGGAATACAGATGTGAAAACCCTCATTGAACACTTACTTGTAAACTTATAACTTTTTTAAATATAAATAACTAATAAAACAAAACTGGAAACTCCAACATTTTTTAGGTATCTTAAAATTTATGATTTGAAATGTCAAAAATTCAAAGTTGAAACAAATTGAATTAACTAGTTGAACTTAATTCAAATAGTTGAAAATTGATTCTCAAGACACCGTGCATTTTTTTAGTTGATTTGCGCGAAAACTCCTTATATGTAGAAATCATTTTACAGTAGATTGCTTTAGCAAAAAATTTCCTATGGTGATTCAACAAGACTTTTAACTGGTTCGAAACCAAGCCTTTTATTAAATTGTGAAGATAAACAATTTCCTGAAAAAACATATGGCCCGGCAAAAAGAAGGAAAATAGAAATAAAAGAAACCGTAACATCAATAAATATAGATATTTCAAAAGAAAATGAAACAGATATTGGTAACGCTAGGTAGGTAGGTAGGTAGTAGTGTCTGCCGACAGTACGCCGACACACTTATACCGATGAGGTCCATTGTGATACCACGGAAACTTTCCTCGCATAGTACTCTACTCGTTGAACCAATTTAAGCTTTTATCGAAGTGGCGGAGGTTTTTATACCAGTGTTTTAAAGATCACCCAGCGGGTCCATAAAGAAGGCTCCTAAATGGGTTTTCCTTTTATGGTAGAGGGCAGGAACAGAGTAGGTGTTGGACAGTTTCATCCTCCTCCACTTCTCTACACGTTCTGCAGAAGTCGTTTGAGGCGAGTCCCAGTCTTCTGGCATGTTTGCCAATCAGACAATGATCCGTAATGACTCTTACCATAGTGCTAATGTCACACCTTTTCATAGTTAGTAGGTTAAGGGATCGCTTCACGTTCAACATAGGTCAGATTTGCTTGGTGATGTTGCAGTCTGGTCTAACTGACCATCTGAAGTTTGAAGTTTTTATTGCATCATTGCGAAGCAATAAATTACAGGTGACAAAAGGTGCACCCAGATTGCTTCTTTGCGGAAGGATTTCTAATATAGTGCCATCTCTAGCAAGTAGATCTGCCATGCAGCTACCCGGAATATCACTGTGTCCTGGCACCCATCGTTACAATATGTTGAACCTATCCGCTAGTTTGTCCAAAGAACTGCGATAGGCCAACACGATTTTTGAGTTTATGGTTACCGGCTCCAGTGCTTTAATTGCGGCCTGACTGTCTGTGAGTATACAGATATCTCTAACAGATAATACGCTGGATCTCAGCCAGTCTGAGGTTTCTTTTATTGCCATCACGTCCGCCTGAAACACACTACAATGTCTTGGTAGGCTGAAGGATAGACTAATATTCAGGTTTTCCGAGTAGACTCCACCCCCCACAATTTTGAGCCATCAGTGTAGAAATGTACGTGTTCCTTGTTTAGAACCGTGCTCCTCTTCCAACTTTCCCTAGACGGTATATCGATTTGATATGATCTCTCAAAGAAGTACCCTGTAAGAGTCAGATATAGGTTCTCTGGAATAAATTTCTTGTATTCCATAATAGAAGAGTGGCCAATTAATTGTGGTTTCCACTGGGAATTGGCTTTTAGCCTGATTGCAGTTCTGGATTCCATTTCTTCGCCATGGATATCTAATGGTAAGAGACCACACCACGACACCATACATTAGTACAGGCCTGACAACTGCTGTATATAGCCAGTGTACAATGTGTGGGTTCATTCCCCATTTTTTCCAATAGCTCGTTTGCAAGAGTATAGTACTGTTGTAACCTTCTTTATTTTTTCAATTATATTCGGTTTCCAACTTAGTTTCTTGTCTAAGATAAGACCCTAGTACTTAGCTCTATCTTTGAGAATTAGTTGGGTGGCGTTATTATAAATAGGGTCTAATGTCGCAAATTCATATTTTCTAGTGAATATGGACTACATCAGTCTTTTGTGGATTTACTGAGAGTACACAGTTTGTAATCCATTTAGCTAGCTATATCTTTGCTTTTTCTCAGAGGTTCAATATAAACTATCATATTTTGAATATGATTAATTTCGTAAATTTTTTTCATGTCTTCCTTACTATCAAAGGTAAGCATGAAAATTGGGAGTTTAACAGTTACCTGTTTATCATTTTCCTTGACTTTCTTTATCATATTTACTGCATTGATGATATTGAATTGCCTATTATGAAGCTCACTTATTATATCTTTTGGTATGCAAGATTGGTGCAAGCCGCGTGCCATGACTTTTATTGGTCTATTTATTTTGCTTCCATAAGTATGCCATTCGTATTTGGTATCATTGAGATCTTTAGCTAGATTTCTATAATCCATTTCCGTCTCCAGATTTATTTTCAGCTGCTTATTGCTTAGCATTTTTATTTCATATTTCATATTTTTAGCTTGCAGCATTTATGTTACTTATGATTAGAGGTGGAATTTTGGTTTTCCTTTTACTCACAAATTCAGTTGTTTTGGAGCTTTTTTCCTCACAGGTTTTTGTTAAACCAGATGGTGACGATTCAACTTCAGGTGAAGAAGTAGCTTTTCTTTTTTTATTTGATCTTTTGTTTTTTTTGAGCAGCCAGTCAGTTTCTCTGCTCAATTCATCTTCACCCGTGAAATATTCTTTTTGCTCGATGATTTCATTTGGTGCATTACGTTTTTCTCTTTTTTTCAAAGCTTCGTTTTCTGCTCTTAATGCCGAAACTTCTTTTTTTAGTGGCATACATAATGCCTCTATTTCGCTTAGCCTCTTTTGGAGTATATGGTTTTCATTTGGTTCTTTATTATTTTGATTCCGTATATCAATTACTGGCTCGGTCATCCTTGATGGCGACCTTGGAACCCTCGCACTTTTTTTTAAAAGGGTTAATCAGCTTGTCTAAATTGTTGTTCCCCACTGGCGACTCATCTGAAAGTCTAGTAGATTCAGCCAAGTCCTCGCCGGCAGCCGTGGTCTCTGCCGACACTTTGGTAGATATCCCTACCGAGTTTATTTTGTTATTTAGACTATACATTATTATTTGTTTTTATGTTGCATTTTATACCTCCTGCCAGGTGATTTTAACTGCCGCCCCTCTGGGATCAGCCGCATTCACCCGCTCTCGTTAGCCTTACAAGTTACCAGGTGGTACTCGGCAGATAACTATGTTACCTACCTTCGAGGAGGTGAGAGTCGGATTTGATGGCAGAGCTGTAGAATTAGTGGATAGTATTTTACGCAGCCTTGAAGCTTCGATGGTTTCTTCTATGTTGCCACAGAAGATTCTCCATGAATTCTTGTTGGCCTTTTTTAGTACAGCTTTGTACGCTTTAAGGGAATCTATATAGTTTCCAGTCTTGAGCGTCTCTAGTACTTTTGGCTATATTAAACCTCCTTCAGCTAGTTTGCCGAAGCATTTTTATTTCCTCGCTCCACCACGGTGATCTACCTTTACCATTAGACTTCCCAGTGGGGCAGGAGACGGGCAGAGCCTTATTGTAGGCGTTATTTAAAACGACTGCCAGATCGTCCATTAGGAGCTCTGAGAATTTTTGGGGAAAGTGTATCAGAGATAGAAAATTTGTACTTAGACCAGTCGGTTTTTCTCGGATTACGGAAGATCGGTCTGGATAAACATTTGTGTAAGTGGAGTTCAATGTGAGAAAGAGTGTTCGTTGGAAACCCTCCAGTCACTGACTTTATGGATGATAAGGTTTGACGCAAGGGTGATATCCAGAACTTCCTGCCTGATACTATTCACAAAGGTAGGTTCTCTACCGTTGTTGCATATAATGAGGTTAGTATTTAATGAGTAATAAAAAAATAGCTCACCTCTATAATTAGTGTTCGTGCTTCTCCAGATTTCATGATGAGCATTAGCATCACATCCAAGGATTAGCCCTGTTCTAGATCCTTCTGCTTCCTGTATCGCACTACCCAATTTTCTCGAAGGCAGTGGTCCTTGCTCGTCATGAGCCAGATAAGCTGAGATTAACCAGTAATTGACTTTGCCAAGTTCTAGATTAACCAGAACCGTATCTGATCGCTGTAGCTAGGGAGCAGAAATACGTTAATGTTTTTTTTCGCTAAGATACAATCTGGTTTTACCTTTATCTTTAACATAAATTAGCTTATAAATTGGCGCCCTTAGTCCTTGAACCAGGTTACCATTAACCCATGGTTCTTGGATAAGGACTATATCCTCTCCACCCTTTGCCAGGCGGATAATAGACCGGCTGATGCCGTTTTTGAGTAACGGAGATTGATCTGCAAGAAACATAGCATGGCACTACATCAGCAGATCTTCCTGCTCATTAGTTATGGTGGTATCGCTGTCCTCTGAATATAACAAGGTATCCTCGTCCACTCAGAGAGTCGCGATGTCATTTTCCTCCATCTCTTGGTCTTGTGAAACTTCCTTCACCGTCCTGAAGAGCTACAGCCTTTTCCGGCTAGATTTCGATATCGACTGCTATTTGTTGGACAGAACAAACGGACTTTGTTACGTTAGTTTCGCTACAAGTTTGTGTTCGATTTAGCTATGGGTGCCAGACAGTACTTATTTAACAACAGCATAATGTGTCTGGACTCATCCTCGTCAAACTTACCAATCTTCCAGTTTGCAGTTGGAAGTTTTGGGTTACTAAGTTTTAGTATTCGAAGGACGCTCTTTGGATCAGACGGTATAGCAGGTATCCAAGTTCTAGCTCTTGGTCGCTCAGGGATTTGGTCGTCGCTAACGATCTTGAGCTTAGCACCTGGTCGAACTTCATCTAATTTGGCGATAGCAATCTTGTAAAGGAAGAGAGATCTTTCGTCCCCACAGGGTATGAACTTAACTCTTTTGTGATACCAGCCCGCTTCCGAACAAACTGGCGCATCACCTGGATTCTCTTCCAACACCTGAAAGAAAACTCCGCTCAGAGCAAGTACGACCTTCTTCCAGTTGTCACAGGAGATTTCACAATCATCCGCATTCCTATTGATGACGGCTACTACTAAGTGTTCTTTCAGTACCTCGTTAAAAGGTTTCGTGACAGGTATTGCCGAGAGTTTGTTCAGGTTTTTGACAACAGACTTAGCCTGCAGCTTCGAATCCGAACTCTCCCTCGACTGTACCCTTTTAGGTGTGGAATTACCCGAAGTTTCCTCCTGAGATCTCTGCCGTTTAGGCAGCGTTTTACTTCTCTTAGTGAGGTTCTTAGCCCACTCGCTAGAATCCCTTTCGCTTAAGGATTCTGTTGGCTTTCCTTCTTTCAAAGAAAGTGTTCCTCTTAGATTGAGACTTGCTGTAAGATCTCAGAGCTGCAGAGGATCGGGCTGACGTAGCAGTGATATGGTTCAGAAGATTGCCATTGCTGGGCTCGGACGCCGAAGCCGTGACATCCTTAGTGACCGAAGTAAAAGTACTATATTTTTGTGAGCTTGAAGCCATCCAAAAAAACGATACCGACGAGGGGGGGTAGCTTCCTGAGTTATATGACAAGTTTTACCACTAATACCGGGCTCTGAGACCATGGCAATAGCGGCAGACGTGACCGAAGTGGATGGAACTACCTTCCGTGAGCTTCATGTTATACAAGAGGAAGGTTTTGTAGTAGTTTTTTTAGCTACAAGGCCAGCATTACTGTTCTTACCGGGTTCTGTAACCGAAGCTGGAGCAGTTCGCTTGGCCCAAATTTTTGCTTTAACCTTGATGTTAGATCGAGCTTTGCATGAAACTATACTAGGTATAGCAACTTGACCAGATACGGTCAACTGGCTGGGCTTAGAAGCAGAAGCCATATGGTCACGCATGACTGAAGAAATTGTGTCAATTTTATTTTTAAGCCCTTCTCCACTTAGGCTAGAAGTTCGTTCTTTTTTTTTTTTATTAGTATTTATATCCATAATTTGGACCCACGGGTAAGCGAAGAAAATAATGTCCACCTATGCAGAGATTCGCATACATAGATGAGGCTATATAATTCGGAGGTCACCAGGTATTCGGATACACAGTTCGCAACTGAGCTATTTTTGATATGGGCTCTCAGCCTGGTCAATTGTCGGCACGGTTCGTATAACACCGTAATCCAGCCCAATGATTATCCTTTGGTTTCTGGTTTCACCTAGGGACATGACTGATCATTGAAAAAAAACCAAGTTTAGAGATAGCCTGAGAGTCATTGACAGTACTCAGCTTTCACACCACGGAAAGGTAGATAATCAAGTGAAAGAGATATTGGTAACGCTAAGGATGTTTCGAAAAAAAATAAGTATGATGTTACTAAAACTTATTGTGGGCCAAATTTTAATATTTAAATTTAAATATGATGTATATGCCAAGTAGTACCAAATATTTATAGAAAGATATAAGCGGTCCTTACAATTATGGAAAAATAAGTATATAAAATTAACATTATTTATTAAAACAAGTAACAGTAGAAGTATAACTTATTTTCAAAGAAAAAAAGTGTTCCCTCCCCTAAAAACAAGAGCTCCTTCAGAAAATTCTAAAATATTAAAAAAAAAAAATTGAAGGTCTTCGGTCACGACTCTTGGGACCGCTTGTTTGCATCGTGCCTGTAAACCATTTTACTGAAGACAAGTTAAAAAAAAAAAAAAAAAAGAATTCGAGGGCTTTGTGAGGTGGGACCCGGACCTATTTTTGCTGGAGGATACTCAATTTCTTGAACTTGGCACTTTCAACCAGTCACTGGGTCTTATTCTGAGAAGCGAATTTTTCGGTACGTACTGAAAAATATGATAAATTTTATTTTTGGTATTCTGTGAAGCGAAATAGCGATACTGATCGGTTTTTATCGCAACGTTTCGATTTTCATGGTATTACGAGAATCGTTTTTTTTTGTTCGCTGTCAGAAAAAACGATAAATATATCATTATAGAAAAAGTTAGTGAAGGATGGCGAATTAGAAAAAGTAAGTATATAATTAAAGTAAAATTCAAGTAAACTAATTTTATTTAATTATATATTTGTACTTAAAAATAATTATTAAATTTTATAATACATTTTTAATAATAGAAAAGTTACAAATAGTAGATAGTTTGAATGTTTGTTGGTGCAATGATTTTTTACATGTGTTCCATCAACGCATCTAATTATTCCTGGAAATCCAAATTTATTATAAAATCCGAATTTGATGGATGATTTTGCTTATTTTTGGTTTCAGTAAATTTTATATACTCTCGACACAATTCCGTCTCAAATATTGACAATGTTTCGTAGCTAAACCTACCAAAAAATCGTTCCCCACGCCTTTTTGATAACTTCCTTCAGCAAGGAAGCGCAATCTTCCAGCCAATATTGGGTTTTACTGAATGTTCACTAATTGTACCTACGTAGGATTTAAATTATTGTCTATTTTATCTAGAACCATTACAAAGGTTTCTATCGAGAGCCTGAAATACTTAATGAATCTAACAAACCAAATAAAATTGATCATATTTTTTTTATTTCATATCATATTCATACATATATAGTTGTTATAACTTATACCTACGTTAAAGTAGGTAAATCTAATGGATTCGCTTTATCCCTCAATTCTCTTCTTTTTATTCTAAGTAAATTCATCTCTTCCTTCTCATCAGACGATGTTTCGTAATATAAATGCAAAAGCATTTTTTAATATCTATAAAATTTGAATTTAACTTCACTTAATATCACTTTTCAAACAGAAAATTAAAACAAAAAATGTCAAAACATAAAAAAAAAAAAAATTTGACAGTTTTAACCAGCAATGCTGTCAGTTTTGCAAAATATCGTATCATTCGCTTCTCAGAATACCAAACGTGATACAATGTGCTCTACCGGTACGTAGCGAAAAAGTGATTCGCTTCTCAGAATAAGGCCCACTATCTAGAAGATGTAGTTCATATGACACGGTCCCGTTGAATACACACACATTGGCTCTACTCTATTCAATATTAATTTGCATATTGAACAAACCTTTTGGACATATTTTTTTTCTTTTACTTCACTTGTTTCTTCGAAATAAAATTTCTTTCTTTATTAATTATATCCAAAACACGTCAAAACAAAAAATGTTGCCCGTTTCAAAACAAAAATCATCTCATTTAAATTTCAAATTTCATTTCATTTTTCCCGACTATCGAAATCTCAAAAAATCATTTAAATGATATGACATTTGTCATTTTCATTTTTATGAGATGACTATCGAAATATGGGTCATCATGACTACAGACGTTTTTGACTATAAACGCATGAAAATACATAAAAAAATATTGAAAAAGATGATTAGAGTAAAATTGTTGACTAAAAGCAAAACTCATCTACTAATAGATCATTCAATCATTCTACAAAATATGTACCTACTTTTTTTATTAAATTTTTCAAAATATAAAAGGTTGAGATACGCGACACCTACAATACTACTTACAAATTATTTTTATTCTCAATAATAAAATAATAAAGGACGTGTCGCTTTTTATTCTCTAAATAATTTTTGGGTTCTGTATTACATGTATTGAGAATATTGAAATTGAGAAAAATTAAATATTTTTTTTCTTAAAAGCGTACTCGATAAAAATTATATACATATTTTAAATTTTGATAGATATTAATTCAAAAAATTTTCAAATTACACAAATACAAATAATAAACAATGAAAAACAATATATACATTCAAGTGTCAAGAACAGTATCCGGACCCCAACAAACCATGAGAATCGAAAATTTATCGTTGAAGTATCCCCTCGAAGAATGTATTTGTTCGTATATGAAAAATAGATACAAAATGGTGAAAACAACAATAAATATTCTTCTAATGAAACGTAATTAATTCTCTTTAAATTCTTCCATTGGAACATTTGTCAAAGTTCTCTTATTACATTCGTCTGTTCTTCTTCTAAGAGAACATTCGTTTAAAATTAATTTAAAGTATGCGCGTGAAGTTCTTCCAGGCGAACATTCGCATAAAATTCACCCGTGGGATTTGTATATGTTTCTTCTTAAAGAACACGTTCTTCCCATGGTTTGTTGGGAAAATTATCTTATAAATATTAAATTGTGCGTGTACATATGTGTGCATATTTATTATTTATAATAATAATAAATTATAATATAATTTTTGGAAAACAAAAATATTTATTTTTAATAATTTTAAAAAATATAAAATTTAAAAAAAATTCATACTCGTAAAATATTTCCAACTTCTTGTGCAGATGGATTTTTTTAGAACTTTTAATTTTTTAAGATAACACTTTCTCTACGAACAAATATGGTCTAATAAAGAATGAATCAAATTGAATTAAATTAACCAGTAGTTGGGCTTACTTTATTAGTCATTATATGAAAAAAATTAAAATCAGAATTATTTTTTTCTTTCATAGCTGCATATGTACTATGACTAAATAATTAAAAATCTAAAATAGGAAAATTGAAATTTTTTGCAAAATACTGGGATTTATATGAATTATGAGTATTTCTTTTTTTCAACAATATTTTTGTTAGTACATAGTTTTAATACATTAATCTACATTACTTTTAAATGAATTAATTGACATGTCATATTCACAAGAAATTTTGGATCTTTCTTTGAGTTATAGTTTGTGATACGTATTATCATTGGTTAATAATACTATAAAGATAGACATTTTCATACAACAGAAAATGTTCAGCTCACTTTTTCCAAATTCTCTTCATTATATATATTTTCCGGAAGATAATCAATGTGTTGGTGCATTTTCTATATTCAATTTGAATTTTTAAATTTTTAAGCGTTTTATATGACTTTATTCTCTAAATAATTTGTATGAGTTTAGTTTCTCTATACTGTTCTTGAATATTATTGTTTTTAACTTTTTGTTATTTGAATTTGTATATGTAATTTGAATTTTTTTTGAATTGATAGGTACAAAAATTTCAAATTGGATAGCATTTTTATCGAGTAGTCTTTTAAGAAAATTTTTTTTTTTAAATATCTCTCAATATACATTGTAATAAAAGGATTTTTATAATTGTTGATATTGTGCATGTATATTATTTGTAATAATAAATTATAAAATTATAATATAATTTTATAATGTTTAGGAGACGAAAATATTTTTTTCGTTTTAATTGAATAATTTTCAAAAATAAAACAATTTCAAAAAATTCAAATAATAGTGAACATTCATTCACGTTATGTTTTCTAATATATATTCATACATACATATACATATATGTATAAATTTACAAATAGAATAAAATTTTTGTTAAAGTTGTTTTAAATACAATTCTAAATTTTAAATTCAATTCAAATCGGTTTTTAGGTACATACGTACTTATATACCTACGTTCAATTATTTCATCTCTAATATTTCATTATGAATAGCTATTTAAATTTCGTTTTCAAATTTTGTGTTAATTTTTTAAAAATAGTATAATCCACATGTATGGCAGTTTGACACTTTTTATGTGCAAAATCCAGCAAAATATCTAATTGCTAATTCTTCAAAATTACGAAATGATTTACTATGTGATTGAACTGTATTTGAAGTTGAAGCTAAAACATTTTCCTTCTCATTTCTTCAGGACAATTTCCAATAATAAAATCTTCATGAGCCAAATCATTGGCATCAATGTCCAAATAATTGTTGTGATCTGTTTCACAATTTGAGGATGTATTTTCGTTATAAATACTCGCCTCGTCTTAGCAAAAATATTCCCAATTTGTTGTGTAGATGGATTTGTGCAATAATCACCAGCAGATCTTATATGAGAAAACATATTTTCTAACGGATCTTGGTTCAGTCTGCGCGTCATCAAGAAATTAATATTCCATCAATTTGATCTTTCGATAAAGATATTACAGCAGTTATTGTTTGGGCCGTTCAATTAACGGAAACATTTTTTTGGTACTTTTAATTTTTGATTTTTTAAGATATTCTAGCCTTTCCTCTAAGAATTTTAATTTTTTGTGTTAAAATTTGAAGAATTTGAGTAATCAATTAACTAGTTAACTCTTAAAACAAAATCAACAGTCAGATTAGCTTTATTACTCAATAAATTAAAAAAATGTCGATCAGTGTTATTTATTGCTTTTATGGCTGCATATGTACTATTACTAAATAATTGAAAAGCTGATTTTACTGACATTTTTTCAAATGTGTTAGAATTAATATGGGTGCTACGAACTTTAGGTAAAATTGTTGAAAGCTAATAATATCATTATTCCAGTTTTCAAAATCGGGTTTTATAAAAGAATTTCTGACAGATTTTATAAGATGCCATATCAAACTAAGCATAAATTTTATTTCCATTCCAATCATAAAAAAAGGGTCTACCTTATTGACACCAAGTAATTCATAAGTATTTCGATTTGTACTGCATTAGTCACAAGCAGGTGCAACAGTTTTAGAACCAATCTTTGTTAGCTCCTTAAGATATTTTAGTAGTAAATTGATAAAAAAATGAAAGGTTTTAAAGTTACTCTTTTCAAATTATTTTTACTCTTTTCAATTATAAATTGTAACCCTATGCGTACTTATAACTTTCATGTAAACTTTGAATCATAAAGAAATGTGCTTCTGTTGCTAGTTTTTGTTTTCTATCCCCATCTAAATCTTCCACACCATCTATACAATCCCTTTTTATACTGTAAGATGTTTCTTTTTCTTTATAAATTATTTCCTTTAGAAATTCATTTATATAAAAAATTACTTTGGTAACTGGTACATTTTATGAAATTATTAACTGAGATATAATTAAGAAAATTGTTTCCAAAGAGAAAAGTGCTCATCAAAAATATTGCCCAAAACTGGAAATACTCATATCAGTCCCAGTACTTTGCAAAAAATCTTAGCTGTTTTAGCTTTTCAATTAATTACATATGCAAATATGCAGCTACGAAAACAAAATAATTATTCCTAATATAATAATGAGTAATAAAGTAAACCTGCTGTTGTGAGTAATATGTACACTGCTGGTCTTTCTTTAAATTCTTCAAATATTTATACTAAAAATACGTACAAACAACTATTAAAAATTGTCCATATTTGTTCGTAGAGAAAATGTTAGATTATCTTAAAAAATTAAAAGTTCTAAACAAATCCACCTGCACAATAAGATTTTTACAAATATATTACGAATTTGATGAATTTCATTTACAACAACAATATATTTTCAAAGCTGGAGTAAATCATGACAAGCCTTTGGATATTGATATTTAATGCTCTTGTTATGAAAATAATGACAAAGTAGAAAATTCTGAATTTGAACATTACCATTGTAAAATTGTGCGTTGCAAGCTTTAATTATCTTAAAAATAAATTGTGTGCTTACTGCAACAAAAAAGCATATTAAATATACTTTTCAATTTACTACCGTTAAGATTTTTTATAAATTTTACAAAAATTAATGATGAGTTTTTCAAATATTTTTAAATTCTGTTATAATTTTAAAATCCATGCGTACATACATATCCACATATTGAAAAAACCAAAAAGAAAGCCTTTTAAAAATAAAAATTTGATTCTATTTGTAAATTTATACATATATGTATATGTATGTATGAATATATATTAGAAATCATAACGTGAATGAATGTTCACTATTATTTGAATTTTTTGAAATTGTTTTATTTTTGAAAATTATTCAATTAAAACAAGAAAAATATTTTCGTTTCCTAAACGTTATAAAATTGTATTATAATTTTATAATTTATTATTACAAATAATATACATGCACAATATCAACAATTATAAAAATCCTTTTATTACAATGTATATTGAGAGAAATTTAAAAAAAAAATTTTTCTTAAAAGACTACTCGATAAAAATGCTATCCAATTTGAAATTTTTGTACCTATCAATTCAAAAAAAACCTATACAAATTCAAATAACAAAAAGTTAAAAACTATAATATTCAAGAACAGTATAGAGAAACTAAACACATACAAATTATTTAGAGAATAAAGTCATATAAAACGCTCAAAAATTTAAAAATTCAAATTGAATATAGAAAATGCACCAACACATTGATTATCTTCCGGAAAATATATATAATGAAGAGAATTTGGAAAAATCTGTTGTATGAAAATGTCTATCTTTATAGTATTATTAATCAATGGTATTAGCAAAGTTCTTAAAAAATTACCCTGTCCAGATTGTTCTTTCAATTTAACAAAAAATTCATGCAAATCACGAAATTTTTGGTCGAGACAGTTTGTTCAAAATAAAAATACATATTAATGAAACAATTACCTCGTATACATGACAAGTTCATGTAGGCTTCAAGAAAGCTCCAACATCATGTATACGGTAGTTTCTTGAAATCAGGGGTGGAATTCTGTATTGTGATAATCACGCGACTGTCGCAATTCTATAATTGGTATTCTATATGGTGATTGTCACAGTGATAGTCGCTATTTTTTTGTGATTTTAGGGTGACAGCTAATTTGTTGTCACTCATGATAAAAATAAATAAAAGTTTGGTTGTTTTTTAAAATTTAAGCCTTTTAGATTTTTTATGTTTTGGTTTTTTAAGATTTATTATGAGTAAATATTAAAAAATGCGAGTTTTAGAATTAGAAGTCGCTAAAATTGCAAATGATTTAAAAATAATGGAACTGAATAAAAAATGCTGTGATTATGTGTTAATTTTTTTTTATTAAGTTTGAATTTTATTTTGTTTTCAATTACATATAATACACATTTATATTAATTAGCTATAAGTTTGCAACTGAATTTTACTCAAATGTGAATATAATTTTCTTTTTCATTTTATTAAATTTGTTGTAATGATTTTCACTTTAACTTGTTTTTTTATTATCTACGTCAGCAATAAATTTTGTTTTTTTTTTTAAATATACATTTTATTAAATTAGTTGTTACCTGAAATTTACTTTTAGGTTTTTTCTCTTTTAATATATAATTTTTTTTTTTTTTATAATTTCACTTTATTGATTAATAAGTGTAATGCGCTAATAAAATTTACAAGTTATTTTTGTTTTCTATTGTTTGGCACTTTGACATTTAATAAATCACTTGTGCTGCCATTTCCGAATTGTATTTTTTAAGATGCTGCCGTTTTCTTAAATTATTCAAGTGATCGATCGCAATACAGAATACCAAAAATTTTTAGTGTCATCCTTGACTGTCGCAAGGGTGACTATCGCTTATCAAAATACAGAATCCAGCTTCACTCCAGCTTCACTCAAGTCAATCACAAAAATTTACTTACTTGACTTGAAAATCTTAACTAAATACGCAGCTTGAGAGCTTGAGTTGATATTTAATGTTAAAAATTGAAGAATTTTTGTTAATGTTAAGAGTGAATTTAAAAAATAAAAAAATTTGTATAAGTAAATTTTTTTAATTGTTTATAGAAAATTTTATAAATTTTAGGCGAAAAATTTGTGTCGCCAAAAATGCATATGTCAAGCTCAAGCTATTTTCAATCTGACAGGAACTCAAGCTGATCAACCGAAAACACAGCTTAAGATTTCAAGAAGAATTCAAGTCAAATACTCAAGATATCATGTATACGTGTAAATGAAAATTAAGAAAAAGTTTGTAAAATTTGCAACCACAAAACTCTATATGTTTAGTGTTTTGTTTATATTATCATCCAATCAATAGTTTAAAATATTTTATTAAAATTTGAGAAAGAAATGGAAATTGAGATGAGAAATACCATTTTTTTTTTTATATTTCCACATCATGCTTATGAATTAAGAAAGCATGTATTATGTATACATAGATATATATCATTATTGTTATTGATTTATAATTTTCTAATAAAAATATTATGTTTTGCAAACAGTATTCAAAACTTTTCTTGAAAAAACCAAGGGTGCATTCCCATTCACAACACAACCTAAAAATAGGTTGTAATTGACAACTTTGTTGTTTTTCTCTATTCTGATTCACAACACAACCTTATTATCTGTTAAAACAACACAACATCATTTTTAAGTTTATGTTTAAGTTGTCTGAGACAACTAAAACACAACTGGTTAAGACCAGTTGTGTTGGTGTTGTGTTTATATATTGTTAGAATAGGAACTGCATATAACTTCTATTTATAATATAATTTTATTTTAATTGAAGCCTTATAGTTTTTGTTTTAACTTGCCTTTATTACACTGACTCATAAGCACGATGCAAACAAGAGGTCCGGCGTCCCAAGTGTCGGGACCGAAGACCTTGATTTTTTTTGTTTGTTTTTGTCATCAGAACAATGGTTCTTAAATGTGATGAAGACAATAGGTCCGAGGTCTAAGGGATTGGGGCCAAAACTCTATATCACGGGTTTAAATTGTATTTTTCTGGGAAAAGGTTATTAATAATTATTTTAAATAATTTTTAAAAAATTTTCGGGTTGGTCTTTGTGAGATGGGACCCGAACCAATTTTTGATGGAGTCTGCTCAATTTCTTGAACTTGGCACTTTCCACCAGTCACCACCTAGAAGATGTAGTTCATATGACACGGTCCCGTTGAATACACACACATTGATTCTACTCTATTCAATATTATTATTACTGAATTATTTACACTGTTATGATATACAACCTCTTTACAACAGGTAAAAGTTGTCATTCAGAATAGCAAAATTCGGTTGTGAGGTCTATTGGGTTGAGTTGTGTAGAGACAACTTAACTAAATACTGTTGTGAATGGGAATAGCACCCCAAATTTTAGGGAAACAAAATGTGATTCTATTTGTAAATTTATTCATGCATAGTTATATGTATGTATCAGTGGCGGCTCGTCTTATGTTTGACAAATTAGTTTCTGTTCAAGTTTGTAATCAAAAAGAACATTTAAAACAATTTTATAAAATCCATTAGCTGATCTGTCTGCTGATACATCCAGAAACTTTACAAATTTTTCTATACCTCCAATATTAGGCAAAATATTTTAAAAACACCGCTGTGATCTACATGAATTATCAGTACTTTTATCTAAAATGTGATTATTAATTCATAATAATCTGATTATCCACAACGATTTGAATGGCTGAAATCAGATCCTTTTGAATAGATTTTGATATACCGGACAATATTGCAGACGGTTTGATGTGTTCTTTAAATACAGAATTTTTATCAAATTTATATCTTTAAAAAAATATAATTTAGATTTTTATTCAACTTTTATGGAATGAACTATAGTATAGAGCTTTTTTAATTAATTTTAGTTTTATTAAGTTGTATAATTTGGTAAAATTTAATTATAATATAATCTATTTTGTAAAATTTTAAATCTTCAGAATTGCTTTTAACACATACAAAATGTATTGAGATTAAAATAAAAATAAAATGCCTAAATTACTTGTACATAGTTAGCATACATATAAATTTTCAGTTTTGTTTAATCCTTTTTTTTTCGTTTGATATTTTTATATATACGCATTAAAAAAAATTCCCTAAATTCAATACGGGCTTTTTCGAAAATTCATTAATAACTTAGTTTTAACGAGCAGTGTGTTTTTTTTTCTAAACTGCGTTAACTGCAAAAGCATAGTGCTCGAAAAAGCGAAAACTGCAAAAGCAGTATTGGAAATATGTTCGAAAAGTAAAACTACAAATTAAACCTGCAAAATTTTTATGGCAATTATGCAGTATTAAAGTTTTGCTTGCAAATTTAAGGTCCATCTCAGGTTGTGAAACAAAATGTCTGATATTGAAGAATTATTGAGGTAATTTTTTATTTTTTATATATGTAATACCATTGATTAATAATACTATAAAGATAGACATTTTCATACAACAGAAAATGTTCAGCTCACTTTTTCCAAATTCTCTTCATTATATATATTTTCCGGAAGATAATCAATGTGTTGGTGCATTTTCTATATTCAATTTGAATTTTTAAATTTTTGAGCGTTTTATACGACTTTATTCTCTAAATAATTTGTATGTGTTTAGTTTCTCTATACTGTTCTTGAATATTATTGTTTTTAACTTTTTGTTATTTGAATTTGTATAGGTAATTTGAATTTTTTTTGAATTGATAGGTACAAAAATTTCAAATTGGATAGCATTTTTATCGAGTAGTCTTTTACGAATATTTTTTTTTTATTTTTCTCTCAATATACATTGTAATAAAAGGATTTCTATAATTGTTGATATTGTGCATGTATATTATTTGTAATAATAAATTATAAAATTATAATATAATTTTATAATGTTTAGGAAACGAAAATATTTTTCTTGTTTTAATTGAATAATTTTCAAAAATAAAACAATTTCAAAAAATTCAAATAATAGTGAACATTCATCCACGCAATGATTTCTAATATATTTTCATACATACATATACATATATGTATAAATTTACAAACAGAATCAAATTTTTATTTTTAAAAGGCTTTCTTTTTGGTTTTTTCAATATGTGGATATGTATGTACGCATGGATTTTAAAATTATAACAGAATTTAAAAATATTTGAAAAACTCATCATTAATTTT
The DNA here is from genome assembly GCA_963942445.1 of Argyra leucocephala. Lineage (NCBI taxonomy): Eukaryota > Metazoa > Arthropoda > Insecta > Diptera > Dolichopodidae > Argyra > Argyra leucocephala. The sequence goes on from OZ012679.1 coordinate 65,980,254, forward strand.
TGTAAAATTTACAAAAAATCTTAACGGTAGAGTAAATTGAAAAGTATATTTAATATGCTTTTTTGTTGCAGTAAGCGCACAATTTATTTTTAAGATAATTAAAGCTTGCAACGCACAACTTTACAATGGTATTTTTCAAATTCAGAATTTTCTACTCTGTCATTATTTTCATAACAAGAGCATTAAATATCAATATCAAAAGGCTTGTCATGATTTACTCCAGCTTTGAAAATATATTGTTGTTGTAAATCAAATTCATCAAATTCGTAATATATTTGTAAAAATCTTATTGTGCAGGTGGATTTGTTTAGAACTTTTAATTTTTTAAGATAATCTAACATTTTCTCTACGAACAAATATGGACAATTTTTAATAGTTGTTTGTACGTATTTTTAGTATAAATATTTGAAGAATTTAAAGAAAGACCAGCAGTGTACATATTACTCACAACAGCAGGTTTACTTTATTACTCATTATTATATTAGGAATAATTATTTTGTTTTCGTAGCTGCATATTTGCATATGTAATTAATTGAAAAGCTAAAACAGCTAAGATTTTTTGCAAAGTACTGGGACTGATATGAGTATTTCCAGTTTTGGGCAATATTTTTGATGAGCACTTTTCTCTTTGGAAACAATTTTCTTAATTATATCTCAGTTAATAATTTCATAAAATGTACCAGTTACCAAAATCATTTTTTATATAAATGAATTTCTAAAGGAAATAATTTATAAAGAAAAAGAAACATCTTACAGTATAAAAAGGGATTGTATAGATGGTGTGGAAGATTTAGATGGGGATAGAAAACAAAAACTAGCAACAGAAGCACATTTCTTTATGATTCAAAGTTTACATGAAAGTTATAAGTACGCATAGGGTTACAATTTATAATTGAAAAGAGTAAAAATAATTTGAAAAGAGTAACTTTAAAACCTTTCATTTTTTATCAATTTACTACTAAAATATCTTAAGGAGCTAACAAAGATTGGTTCTAAAACTGTTGCACCTGCTTGTGACTAATGCAGTACAAATCGAAATACTTATGAATTACTTGGTGTCAATAAGGTAGACCCTTTTTTTATGATTGGAATGGAAATAAAATTTATGCTTAGTTTGATATGGCATCTTATAAAATCTGTCAGAAATTCTTTTATAAAACCCGATTTTGAAAACTGGAATAATGATATTATTAGCTTTCAACAATTTTACCTAAAGTTCGTAGCACCCATATTAATTCTAACACATTTGAAAAAATGTCAGTAAAATCAGCTTTTCAATTATTTAGTCATAGTACATATGCAGCCATAAAAGCAATAAATAACACTGATCGACATTTTTTTAATTTATTGAGTAATAAAGCTAATCTGACTGTTGATTTTGTTTTAAGAGTTAACTAGTTAATTGATTACTCAAATTCTTCAAATTTTAACACAAAACATTAAAAATTTTGAATTCACAACCGTTAAAAATTCTCCGTTTTTACTCTTAGAGGAATTGCTAGAATATCTGAAAAAATCAAAAATTAAAAGTACCAAAAAAAAATGTTTCCATTAATGGAATGGCCCAAACAATAACTGCTGTATTATCTGATAGAATATTAATTTCTTGTAGACGCGCAGACTGAACCAAGATCCGTTAGAAAATATGTTTTCTCATATAAGATCTGCTGGTGATTATTGCAGAAATCCATCTGCACAACAAATTGGGAATATTTTTGCTAAGACGAGGCGAGTATTTATAACGAAAATACATCCTCAAATTGTGAAACAGATCACAACAATTATTTGGACATTGATGCCAATGATTTGGCTTATGAAAATTTTATTATTGAAAATTGTCCTGAAGAAATGAGAAGAAAAATGTTTTAGCTTCAAATACAGTTCAATCACATAGTAAATCAGTTAGTAATTTTGAAGAGTTAGCAATTAGATATTTTGCTGAATTTTGCACATAAAAAGTGTCAAACTGCCATACATGTGGATTATACTATTTTTAAAAAATTAACACAAAATTTGAAAACGAAATTTAAATAGCTATTCATAATGAAATATTAGAGATGAAATAATTGAACGTAGGTATATAAGTACGTATGTACCTAAAAACCGATTTGAATTGAATTTAAAATTTAGAATTGTATTTAAAACAACTTTAACAAAAATTTGACTCTATTTGTAAATTTATACATATATGTATATGTATGTATGAATATATATTAGAAATCATTGCGTGGATGAATGTTCACTATTATTTGAATTTTTTGAAATTTTTTTATTTTTGAAAATTATTCAATTAAAACAAGAAAAATATTTTCGTTTCCTAAACATTATAAAATTATATTATAATTTTATAATTTATTATTACAAATAATATACATGCACAATATCAACAATTATAAAAATCCTTTTATTACAATGTATATTGAGAGAAAAATAAAAAAAAAATATTCGTAAAACACTACTCGATAAAAATGCTATCCAATTTGAAATTTTTGTACCTATCAATTCAAAAAAAAATTCAAATTACCTATACAAATTCAAATAACAAAAAGTTAAAAACAATAATATTCAAGAACAGTATAGAGAAACTAAACACATACAAATTATTTAGAGAATAAAGTCGTATAAAACGCTCAAAAATTTAAAAATTCAAATTGAATATAGAAAATGCACCAACACATTGATTATCTTCCGGAAAATATATATAATGAAGAGAATTTGGAGAAAGCTGAACATTTTCTGTTGTATGAAAATGTCTATCTTTATAGTATTATTAATCAATGGTAATACATACTACATTATTATAAAAATAAATAAAAATAAATAAATTAATAATTTATTTTTATTTTTCATTGAGTTACAAGAAGAAAAATATTGGGACAGCGCAAAAATAAAATTACTAATTAATATTAGGATTGGTGCCGAAAAAGATTTCAAAGAAAATAAAAGGAAAAGAAGCGTTTTGTGGCGTATTTGTTTGAGAGAAATCAAAAACATTGATCCTAATTTCCCATTTTCTGTAAATGAATGTATAACCAAATTCAATAACCTTTTCATTAGCTACAGAAGAGTCAAAACCAGAAACAAAAAAACTGGTAGAAATAGAACGCACTGGGAATATTATGACTTATTTGATGAAGTATATGGCACCAGACAAGTACTTTCACCTCACAAATAATATTATATTATCAACATTAGATGTTTCGCAGTCTGACAGAATAGTTGATAATTCCTTGGAAACCACCACCATAATTTCAAATGAATCCGATGATGAAAATTGTGAAATTGAACTTCCGAAACCACCAATTAAAAAGAAAAAAAGCATATACAGGGTGGTCCAGTTTAGAGCAAAAAGTTTTTAAGGGGTGATTCCTGGGAGTATTTTAGGAAAAAAATTGTTCTAGAAGAGGGGTCTATCTTTAAATTTACCTGGGCTACAGAGGGTTAAAGAAAATCGGATTAGAAAAATTATGTCTAAAGAATATCCACTACAGCTCAGAAGAAATTGAAACTAAAGCAACATCTTCTTCATAGATTTGTTTTAGAATTAATACACCTAATTAACGGTATATATTGAATGAATATCAGACGTAAAAACGTTGATTATCTCGAAAAAATTCGTTAAATATAATTTTTTTATTGTGTTGATGCGCTGCATCATCCCCTACAACTTTTTCATACACAACTTTCATATCAGACTTGCCGTTTTTCATGTAAAGCTAGCACAATTCGTTAAAAAAATTCCAGAAAAGAGTCGATTGTTTAAAGAATTAACTAGTTTAGCTAGCTTTTTCTGTCTAAGTGAACAGAAGCATTCGATACAATTTGTAAAAAACGTCTGCCCACTGTTGTTACCACAAGGTGGCAATTTAACAGAAGAATAGTAGTTATTAACAGTTTCTTCACAACTTAATGAATTATGAAAATTTTTTCTTACATAGTTGAAACAGAAGACGTAAAGTGGAATTCTGATGATATAAATCAAGCTAGAGGATATTTGAATTTATTTGAAGATGGAATCTTGCTATTATTACTTCATTTTTAGGCAGAATTTTCCCTGACTCTAATATTGTTGTTTATCTGAAAAACGGCAAGTCTGATATGAAAGTTGTGTATGAAAAAGTTGTAGGGGATGATGTAGCACATCAACACAATAAAAAAAAAAAAATTAGCGAATTTTTTCGAGATAATCAACGTTTTTTCCAAAATTTTTTGTTTTTAAAAGCAAAATTTTAAGTTTATGCAGGTATTATTCAAAAACGGTAACTCTGATACTCATTCAACATGTACCGTTAATTAGATGTTTTAATTCTAAAAAAAAGCTATGAAGAAGATGTTGCTCTAGTCTCAATTTCTTCTGAGCTGTAGTGGATATTCTTTAGACATAATTTTTCTAATCCGATTTTCTTTAACCCAGTAGCCCAGGTAAATTTAAAGATAGACCCCTCTTCTTTTTTCAACAATTTTTTTCCTAAAATACTCCAAGGAATCACTCCTTAAAAAGTTTTTGCTCTAAACTGGACCATCCTGTATACATTTTTAGAAAAATTTGATGAAGAAGAAAAAAAGCGTCTTGACAAATTTATTAAGCTTGAAAAAGACAAACTGGAAATTGAGAAGCGAAAGCTTGAAATATTGCAAGAACTGAAAAACTTGATACAGGCAAAAAATACATAGTTAAGAAAAAGATAGGTAGTATTGGTTGCCAAAGATGTAATTTAAAAAAAAAAAATTTTATTGTGATGACTTATCGAATTTAACAGTCCTTTATTTATTTAGTTATTAATAAAAAAAATGAAATATATTTAATTTTTCAAAACAAGTTATTTGAGTTTTTATTCCAACTGCCAAACCATTTCACATACTTCGTTTCTTTTAATGCGACCTTCCCGTTGCTGTTCATTTCGAAAGATTTCCTGATCTTCATAATTTCCATCATGTTCATTTTCATTATTTAATAAGATTCGCTCGATGTAGCATTCATTGTTTTGAATAATTATATTGTGCAGTACTACACATGCCATTACCATGTACTTAATTTGTTCTACATTTTTAACATTAACGAATTCTAAGATTTTAAATTTATATTTCATAATGCCAAAAGCCTGTTCTATACGGACCCGAATGGAGCTCAAATAATAAATGTATTTTTTTTTTTTTGATGACAAATCGTTATATTTTTTAAAGAGTGTAATTAGGTAGCTTCTAAGAGGATATGCGGAATCCCCTATGAGATAACAATTATTTGGAATCGTTATATCACCTTTCGAAAGAGCAATACCTAACGGGCTATTACTCCAAACGCAAGCATCATGTGCTCTTCCAGGCCATCCAATGAACACATCAATAAAAGAAAATTTAGAGTCAAATATTCCCGAAGTTACATACATAGTAATTTATTAAGCATAATATAAAAAAATTTCCATGAGTACATACTTGCATTAAAATTGAATGAAAACCTTTCCGATTGTAAAAGCTCGTTGGATCATTTTTGGGTGCATTTATTTTAATATGAGTTCCATCGATAACTTCGGCAACATTAGGTAATTTTTTGTTATCATTAAATTCATTTATTATTTGTTCATGTTCCTCAGGACTAGGGCATCGTACGAACTTATTTCTTAAAGAGGAAAGTATTTTACAAATTTCTTTCACAATTTCATGACTAGTGGATGTCGAAATGTTAAATCTAAAAAAATATTAAAAAAAAAATATTTTTGTTTGCCAAAAATTACACATATTAATAACTTATTATTATAAATAATAAATATACATTCATATGTATATTTATTATTTATAAATAATAATATACATACCGCCTACACGCACAATTCAACAATTATAAGATTTTTACAATAAGAGTTTTTTTTTGTTTCTTTTTCTTAATTATTACATGTATTGAGAATATTGAGATTGAGAAAAATAAAATATTATTATTTATATTGTATTGAGAATATTGAGATTGAGAAAATTAAAATATAATTTATAATTTCTATGTAGTATTTTAGGTGTCGCGTATCTGAACCTTTTTTTTGTAAAAATTTCAAAAAGTAGGTACATATTTTGTAGAACGATTGAATGAGCTATTAGTAGAAAATTTTTGCTAAAAGCGAATTGTGCCTATAACCAGTAGTGACTATAACCAAAGATTATATAATTACTATAAGATATTTCATGGGTTGGGATCGAAATCTTATTTCTGAAAATCTTATTTTCTGAAAATCTTATTTCTGAATATCTTATTTTTTCAAAATCTTATTTCTGAAAATCTTATTTTTTAAAATCTTATTTGAACAAAATCTTATTTTGTATTTTTTGTTTTTTTTTCTAAATAGGAGCCCATAATTAAGCATACGGCACTGTCTTTGAAAAAAAATGTTTTTAAAAAAATAATTTTATTTTTAAAGTCAGGGGCTGTCGCCCCCAAACCCCCCTACTCATTTATTGGAACCCGTTCAATTGTTTTGAACGTTTGTATGGAAAAAGTTTATAAACATAACAAAATGTAACTAGTTTTTTTTTATATAACTAATTTAGGTGTTTATTTTTGTAAATAAAAAATGAGAATATAAAAAGAAACTACTTTATTTATATTTATTTGTAAAATAAAACATTTAATTTTAAAAACAAATACCAAAAAAAAGTGAAATTTTAACAAGTAATGCATTTAAAAAAATTCTTTTCTATATAAAACAAGAATTGTTTGTTTCTTTTTTTTTAGTTTTTAAATTTGTTTTGTCTTTATTTTTCTATATTTAACTATTTTTTCTTTCATTTTATAATTTATAACACACTCTACTCTACACTATTCTTTTTTGCTTTGTTGTTTTATTAAAATTTATGTAATTGTTTATTAAATTTTAATTCCTAAGTTAATTCCTAGAGTATCAATAAATAAATAAATCAAAATAAACAGAAAAACAACCACAAAAAATTGAAACATATGTTTTTGACAACTGTCAGTTAAGTTTCGAAAATTTTCGAAAATGTTTTTATGCACACGTCTTCAATCATATCATAATATGAAGAAGGTGATAGTGATGATCGTTTCGCTGCGTTTTCCGTTTCGTTTTCAATCATAAGCCCCAAGATTTTCAAAAAAATAAGATTTTGAAAAAATAAGATTTTGAAGCATCTAATCAAGCAACCAAACAGTTTGCAATTTTTTACAAACTGATAGCAACTTTTAATTGAAGCAATCGATAAATCGATTTGTATATTACGTATTTAAATGTAAATTTTTTACTCTCGATTGAATGTCGTATGTTATATAGTCATTGAACATAGCCATTAAGGATAAAGGGGGGTATGAAAATTTGGTATAACAAAAACTCAAGTTCGGGAATTTTTTCGAACTTAGAAAGAATCTCCTACCAGATTCAGTAAAAAGAGTCGAAAAAATTCCAAACGAATGTAAGGGTAGCACAGAAAAGATAAGAAACTTAAGAATGCCGAACCCTTCATTGCATAGAATTAGATGTCAAACAAAAATTCACAAAGATGGGAATGAAATGAGGGAAATAATTGCAGATTCTAACTCACCAACATACAACATAACAAAATGGTTAGTAGCAGAGTTGAAAAACCTGGGAAGATAAATGAACACAAGAGCTATAAAAATACAGTTGAACTGATTGAGGCAATATAGGAGACTGAAATAGGGGAAATTGAAGAGCTAGTGTCGTTTGATGTCAAATCACTTTTCTCTAGCGTATCAGTTAAAGAAGCCATAATAAAACTAGAAAAATGGCTTAACAGATGATTCAAGGGCATGGAAACAAAAATCCAAATGCTACATAAAATTGGCAGCCCTCTGTATGAATGCAAACTATTTCATGCTTAGAGGAAAGTATTACAAAACCACAAAAGACACAGCTATGGGATTGGAAGAAAGGATAGTAGAAGAAGGAAATATGCCGAGGATCTGGATGCGATATGTAGATAATATTATCGCAGTAGCAGAAAAAACAAAAATGGAAAGTTTACTTCTTAAACTCAATAACATCCACAATAACATATGTGCTTTTCGCAACCTTCAATTTTTCATTCACTTCACTCTTTTTCCATCCGAATGACAATTTCTGTATCGCAGCATTCACTTTCCAACTCAAAAAGTGAGTGTAAAGTGAATAAAGTGAAAAATTAATGTTGATATACATATCTAGGTAAAAATAAATTTTAACTGTTTGTATTTATGTTTCTATAATCTATAAACACTATTAAGCTACTAAGCTCTTATTAATAATAGTTAAATTTACTATTATATTATATAATAGTTTTAATATATTCTTTAACTATCGTTTTCCTATTTGTTAACAACACCAAAAAAAATTTATTGCAAATTTCAACTTTTATATGTTATTGACTTCACAAAATGAGCCGAATAGTATTCACTCGGATGATTTTTTTTCGCTTTTTTACTTTTACTAGAACAAGAGAGTTAGAAAATCCTTTAACACTCTTTCTAATGGTAAATATGAGAACTATACTCAATAATGTTGAAAACTAGCAATATTTATATTTAACATACTGGAATAACAGAGTTAGAAAATTTATATTGACATCATTTATTATCATTAATATAAGAAAAAAAGAGGCAACTAAAAACTAAGCAGCATTTTTTAAATGTTGCTCAACATTGTTTCTTGTATAGTAAGTGAAACTTGCGATACCGATTTATTCCACAGACGGGTGAAAAATGAAGTGAAAAAAATGTGAAGTGAAAAAACAGGATGACAATGGTGAAATCCCGTTCCTACATATCGAGTTAATTATAAGGGAAGGAAAAATAAATTTTGATACCTATAGGAAAAATGCGACAACTAAAAGAACCATCACTTCCGATTCAAACCACTCCCATGGACAAAAGATTACACCATACCACACAATGATTAATAGATTACTAGCTACACCTTTATCAGAAGAAAACTTCAAAAAGGAAAAATTATATATTGAGGACAGAGCAGAAGTAAACGGATTTTCGAAAAAAAATATAGGAAAAATAATAAAGAAGAAGATCCATAGAAGTGAACTGGAAAATCTCTCAACTTTATTCGAACAAAATAAGAATATGGAGAAGCCAAAACGAATTTGTGTAACACATTCCGCATACACAAAAAAAATCAGTAACATATTGAAGAAATACAACTTAAATGTAGTCACTACTACAGATAAGAAGATCATAGAAGAAGTAACGGGCATATACAAAATATCATGCCAAGATTTCACAAAAAGTCGCAAGCACTAATGAAGAAAGTAAATTGCTTCAGAAATATCGATAGTTTCAAAATAAATATAAATGATTAGTGAAAAGAAACAGGGCCTTTTATTCAATAATAGAATTAAAACCCAAAAAAAAATGTATTTTTCATTTTATTTGCAGTTGAAACTTTTTATTTCAATCTTCTATATGTTTAAACCTTCATAAGGCAGAAAAAAGAACAAGAATCTGCTGCATACATTTTTTAATTTTTGATGGTGTTTTCTTAGACTCTGAGCGACAAATAGTGTACCATTCAGATGTGCTATAAACGGGAATATTCCTTTAAGCTTTTTCAATAACGCTATTCATCGAATCTCCTTAATTTTGTCTATGGCCTTTTTTGAAAAAGTTATGGATGATGGAGATTTCATATTTAACGGCACACATCATTTACACCCTGGGTGGCACAGTAGGTAGAGCACCTGCCTTTCAACCGAAAGGTCCCGGGTTCGATTCCCGATGAAGGAAAAAAAAAATGTTTCATTGGTTTTTCGAGCTGGTCTAGTACCCTTCGTCATTGGGATAAAATAAATGACAAAAAATAATTGAGAGTATATATAATCTGTTAACAAATTAATTAAAATGAAACTATTCTATTGAAGAAGGCTTAGTTTCTGACAATAGTAGGAGTTTTCCACATTTAATGAGTAGATAAGCCAGTAATTTGTTAAAATAAATACTCAAATTATTGTAGTGTAAAATTGCAGTACCGTACTTAATTAAGCACGAAAAGGTGATTCTACCTAAGTTACTGTCAAGATCATAAAAAAAACATAAATTATAAAGAAAATATAAATCTGTTGCGGTTTTGGCCAGCGCAAGTGTCAGTGAAAAAACTGAATTTCTGTTTGTACTCCTTCAACTTTAGTTTTAATAAACAAGAGAACACAGCTTAATATTTCATTAGCTCTTAGAAAAACGGTTTTCTATCCTTAGAAAAACGGTTAGAATCTACTAGATTTAAAAAAATCTACTTTTATAATATAATTGCACTTGAGGTTTTGGACAAATCGGTGGTTTTTGTACATCACAACACATTTTGAATGTTGCAACACAAAAAATATTTAAAGTTTTACTGATTTTTTTTCGTATTAATAAAAATATTTGGCAAGTAGAAAGTGCTCTTAGATTCGTAGGCGTTGTCGCTTCTTGTTAGTAACGACAACGTACCTTTGAATGAAATCACTTTGCCTATTAATGTTCTCCATACGCCAAAATTGTTTAAATAATTTTTTTGTCGAGTCTCAATTATTTTCGTAGCGCAATTTAATCTGCAGGCATGGGAACAGAGTCGCTTCATTCTGTTTTTTTGATACAATGTTATTTCGCCAATTTTTTTATTTATTCAATTCCAATGAATATATTTTCTTACCACTGTTTCTAAGTTTTTTAATAGTGTTAAAAATATTAAAACATTCTAAGTCTTTAAGATAATAAAAATTTTTATTTATTTAAATTATTTGTTAATTTATTTATTTATTTACGATTTAGTTCAAACAGTTTATAAAATATAATACAATTTAATTATTAAAATTCTCAATTAACACAATGTATCAAATACGATTTATGATTTAAAGTTTAAATTACTTTAAATTTTAAAACAACATATTTTTACAAAAAAACAAAACAAAACTAAATAAAATAAATTTCATCAGAAAAAAAAGAGAAAATAAAAAGTTATTTAAAGTATTAAAGGTTAATTATATCACTACAAATTAGTTAATATTAGTAGCGGAAAAACAAGATTAGAAGGGTAGGACTAAGGGAGCAAGTGAAACAAGATTTTCTTTAAACTGGTTTTGCTCAAAGAAAAGTCAACACTGTTTTAATATTAATTAACTGCCATTAACATTCTATTAATTGGCTTAAATTTACCATAATTAGTTCTATGGAAAGGAAGATTAAAAATCTTTCTATACGAAAACGCGTACTGGTGTTAATGTACGAGTAAACCTGATCTTTTATAATTTTGGAATCAATTTCAGCATTGTATACTTGGCATATGAATAAGATTGTTGCAGATATCGTACCCTTCTTGATTGTATTCATCTGAAGAAGCTTCAGACGATTTATGTATGGATTATTGGGTTAGACCAGGGAAGATTACGTAGAGCATATCGCAAACAATTTTTTTGATTGGATTAAATTTTATTAATATGAGTGGAATAGTGAGGTGACCAGACAGGGCTTGCGTACTCAAGGTGGGGGCGAACAAGAGTAGTGAATAAACATTTAGTAATGTATGGATCATCAAATTCCTTAGACCATCTTTTAATAAAACCTAACATAGAATTTGCTATTAATGTGCAGTTTAAATGTGAATTTATCGTCAAAAAGTACGCAAAGGTCTTTAAAATGAGAAACTAGGTTGAGTAGTTTAGAATTAAAAGTATAATCAGTTATTATGGAATGAATCTACGAGTATAGGAAATAACAACGCATTTATCAATATTAAGGAGAAGATTATTATAGCCGCACCACTTAAAAAACAAATCAAGATCATTCTGTATTGAGATAATGAATAGTAAGGGATCTAGATGGCTGCCTTATGGTACACCAGAGGTGGCAGAAAATGAGCCAGAAAAAGTTGATCTAAACATTACACTATACAATCTATTGGATAAAAATGATTTAATCCACATTATAAAGAATTCAGGAAGTCCCAGTTTTTGAAGTTTTAATGAAATAACACTATGAGGCAGTAAATCGAATGTCTACTTAAATCTGTGTAAATCACATCAGTCTGAAAGCCAGCCTCCATAGTGTTCAGGAAGTGTGAGCAAGACTCAACTAAATTTGTAACAGTAGATTTTTTCTTTACAAAACCATGGTGATTAATTGATAAATGTTCAGAACAAATATCATAAATTGAAACAAAAACTATTAATTCGAAAAGTTTAGGTATGCATGAAAGTTTTGCTATTGGACTGTAATTTGAGACCATATTTTTAGCACCTTTTTTTTAAACCGGGCAAATAAATGAATTTTTCCAATATTGTGAAAATATTCCAGAAGTAAACCATCGGTTGAATAAAAGGGATAATGGTAATGCAAAAGATTCAGAACAGTTTTTTAAGATTAAAGATGGGACTTTGTCAGGTCCAGGAAATACATCACTCTTAAGATTATTCAAATAACTCTTTCTTTTCTGAGCAGAGAAATCTATTGAAATAACTTGGTTTTCAGGTTGGTTTATCATGTGATTAAAATTATTTTCATCAACTTCAAAGAGATTTTCTGAATAAGAACTACATAAAAATAGCTTGAAGAGATGTGCAATAGATTTCGGAGAGTTAGCACTACCATCATTAAAGGACATAGTGACGGGAAATTGATCAGATTTACGTTTGGAGTTAACAAATTTCCAACAGGACTTAGGATTCGTCTTTAGCTGAGAGCTAACATTTATTAAATAGTTGAAATCTAATGTCAGTTTGTAGGAGTTGAACAAATTTACAAACTCATGATAGTTGGTTTTCTCTTTTAAGTAATTATTCCAAGCTTTATTCTTTTTATTTCTCAATTTTTTTACTTCATGATTAAACCAAGGAGGACTAGAACTAAGGTCTCTATTACGAGCTAAGGTTACATACAATTCCAAACCTTTTGATAGAATTTCGTAGAATTTAGGAACCGCCTTATTGAAGTTAACATCTTCAACTATAAAATCAAATTCAATTGATAAAAAAAATTATTTAGCGCTAAAAAATTAGCGTTGGCAAAATTATAATTATAAGATAGATCATAAGCAGGTAATACTGGGCTATTATAACAATACGAAAGAAGTATAGGAGGATGAAACTTATCAACGCTTACTAAGGGCATAATAGGAGCACTAAAAGTATAATTAGTCCAATCTGTTACAAAAATAACATCAAGTTGCCTATCCATACAATTAGTCACTGAAGATATTTGTTGAATACCATTTAAATTACAACCATCCAGTAAAGTATATTCATAGTCAGAATTAATCTGAAGTGGAATTAGATATGTGTCATCCTCGGGACGTACCCATGATACTTTCAGTAAATTAAAGTCACCGAAAACTAATAGTTCATCAGAGGGATTCATTAAGGTTGAGATATGGTCAAAAGAAAGCTTAAAGTTAGAATATATGTCAATAACAGATTTTGGAGGTATATAATAACAAGCAATATAAAGCGATTTATTAGGAAGTTCAACTTTTAAAGCAACTAATTCACGTGAATCTCAATGGGGAAGACTCAACTCAATAGCATTAAAGCTATTCTTAATTGCCACCAGAACGCCCCCTCCTTTAGCAATAAGACCTGATTTTAAGGTGATAGAAGTTTGTTGAAACCTATCCTTTCTAAAAACAGTATAGGATAGGTTAAATACAAGGACTGAATTGAATTAGTCAACCAGGTTTCTGTTAAAGAGTAAACGTCAAAATTGAGAGTAATGGAGTTACGAAACACATTCGAAGTTTTTGTACGTAGACCCCGAACATTTTGAAAGAAAATAGATAAGGTATTAATAGAAATGTTATTAAAAGCAGAAACTGAGGTTAGATGACTTAGGGCTACGTTTAAAAGGTTAGGGACGTTGATGTTTCTCATGTTTGCCTTTAGGACCTTGAAAATATTTTATCCTTTTTGTTGAGACGTGCTTGCGATATGTTCCTAGGTCCTTCAGAACAACCTAGCTAGATAAACCTAGAGATTCATGATATGTAATGAAAAGCTCTCGGAGAGCTTCATAGTTAGTTCGTAATCCTTCTTGTTGAATCAAAATTTGAATGTTGATTTTCGTTTTCCCATCTAGGCATACAGTATCTGGATGGTCGTGTAAATAAGCTAGGAACAGCCTCACATTGTCATAAATTCTATGATCTGTAAATCTAGAAAGAATATACCTGTTCTCACCCTTTTGAATCTTATTTTGAGTGAATCAAACTTTTGGTGGCATCAAGGGATTCACGAAATTAGGCGAGTCATGTTTTACACCCTCTTTAAGAGGGGAGCTACAAACAGTTCCTCGAACAAAAGTTTCACCTCGAATAAACTTGCTATTTGATGGTGACGAAGGAGGAATAACGGTAGGGGTGTGATAATCTTATTGTTAACATTGTTTGTGCTGTTAGTTTTATTAATATTATTATAATGTGAGTTATAATGTTTTTATGAGCTACCAATATAGGGTTCGTGTTATTTATGTTTTTATTAGTATTCTGATAATTTCTGTAAGATAAAGTAGAGTTAACGTTAGCTTTACTGCTATTATAATTTCTAATTAAAGGGTTAATGTTAGGAATAGACGAATAATTTTTATTAATGATTTTCTTAGATCTTAAGTTAATATGAGAGTTAATGTGATTAGCATTGTTAGTGTTAGTATTGTCTGATATTTCATTTGATTTATTTACTTTAAGTGATTTGTTTATTTTGTTGTATTTTAGTTCTTTCACACGCCACGGTACAACAGTAATTTTGAGTCCTTTTGTTGACAGACGTCAGAAATCGTACTAACTTTCGTATTATATCAACCAATGCAGTGATATTTGAAAAAAGTAGAATACCAGTAGCTCTGATCTGATGTTCTGATGTGATGTGACTTAATTACTGAATATGAGTTTATTATGTGGAATTATTTCTCAGTTATTCATTTTGGGTGTGTAATATAAAATGTATTTATTTGCAACTTCAATGCGAATACTGATGGTAAAATAAATTCCTATGTGAAATTAATGTTAGAATGGTCCGACTTGGGATTGATAGGATAACATCTGACCGGTCGCTAACCCAGATGCGCAACTGTCAAGTTCCTGAGTAAGTGTTTACATTACCTCCACGTGGTGACCTCCGGAAACTATCCTATACAGCATCCGCTTATACGATAGATCAAAATTGTAAGTGCGGAAAAACAAACCCCTCAGATTGAAGGTTGGCGTTTGGTTAACTACCTAACCCAAAAAAAATATATTTATGAAGGACTTAATACGAGCCTCGAATATGGATGGATTAATTGGAAACATACCCGGAACTCGTAAGGATTTTGATTTTAGAATTTGCACCTGGAACGTTCGAACACTATACAGCCCAGGTGCATCTAACATATTGGAAAATGTCCTCACGGAGTATAAAGCTGACATCACTGCGTTACAGGAATTGCGTGGGACAGGAACCGGAATAATTAAGAAACAAAAATGCGATATATACTATAGCTGCCACGAAAAACACCACATATTTGGATGCGGTTTTGCAATCGGAGACAGGCTAAGACGAGATGTTATTAATCTCAAACCAATTAACGAGCGTCTAGCCATAATCTGCAAAAAGGCACCTTCTACAACATCAGCCTAATAAGTGTGCATGATCCTACTGAAGAAAAAAAAGGAAAAACTGAGTTTTGAAATCGACTTTTGTTTTGAAATCGACTCTGAGAATATTTTGGTTATAGCACTTTTCAGAGCCAGAATATCTAACTTTAAAAACGTGCAGACACATCATAATCTTAAATTTAACATTAGTAGCCTGCAGTCGCCCGAGATAGCCAGAAGCTTTAAAGAGCAAATTAGCCTAAATTTAACAGACACGCCCCCTTCAAACCATTCCTCGATTAATAATCAGTGGAAAAACTGTGCCAGTATCAACAAAGGTAGCAACAAACATAATTCGCTTCAAATCACGCAATACATGAAATCCGTAATATGACGGGGAATGTGCATAAAAACGTTGATGAAAAACGAGGCGTATGAAAAAGCGCTGCAAGGGAAAACAAGAGCGAAGGATTATATTCAGACTAAAAGAAGAGATGAGAAGAAACTCATCAGGCGGAAAAAACGAGACTTCGAAAACATAGAAATAGAGGCGAAGTGCGGAACTTCTACAAAAAAGTCAAGCAACTTGTAACTGGCTATAAACCCGCAACACACGCGCTAAGAGATAATATGGGAAATTTGGTTACCGAAATACAAGGGATATTAGAGACATGGAAGCAGCACTTTCAGCAGCTGCTAAATGGAGAGCAACAACAACCAGAGCTAGCAACACCAGCACCAGTCAATACTAACAACCTCCTGCCACCCACTGTAGAGGTTGTTGACCAAGCCATCAGCAAGCTGAAAAACTACAAAACTGCTGGACCTGATGGACTCCCAGCTGAACTATTTAAAGCTGTAGGCGATGTTTTAGTCAACTGGAAGGCAACATCTGGAAGGAAAAAAACATGCCTAATGACTGGAGTACCAGTTCTATAAGCCCTATTTACAAAAAGGGCGACGCAATGTCCTATAAAAACTGTAGAGGAATATCGCATATAAGATATTGTCTAACATTTTGTGCGAATATCTGAAGCCCTATTGTGAAGCTATTATTGGCAGTTATCAATGCGGATTTCACCCTCGGAAGTCAACAAGCGACCAGATGTTTGCACTCAGGCAAATCCTGGAAAAGACTCATGAGTTTCAAATCGATACACACCACCTATTATCGATTTTAAGTCTGCATACGATAGCATATAACGCAGCGAGCTGTGTGCTGCTATGTCGGAATTTGGTGTACTAGCCAAGCTCATCCAATTGTCAAAAATGACACTTGAAAACACAAGATGGGCTGCGGTGATTGGCAATAGCACTTCTGACTTCCTCCAGACCCGTACCGGATTTCGATAAGGAGATGCACTATCATACGACTTCTTCAATTTTGTACTGAAACGTATAGTGCGACGAGCGGAAGTAAACACGGCCGGTGCTATATTTTTCAAATCAGTTCAACTACTAGGGTATGACGACGACAATGTCATCATCGCCAGATCACAACGGGCTGTCGTCAAGGCCTTTACCCAGATTGAAGAAAAAGCGAACGAATGGGTCTCAAAGTAAATGAGGATAAGACAAAATATATGTTGTCAACAAATAAAAAGGCCTCTCAACATCATATTGGTCAAAACATCACTGTCAGCACATATAATTTCGAGGTATAGCGAAGAATAACCCTTACAAACCTTTTTGCTTCGGTTAGTCAAAACATCTCGGGTCAAAGCTCCTTTCTCGAAAGACCAAAGAAGACAAATCTACAAAACGCTCATACTCACGATTTTGCTTTACGGATCAGAATCATGGACACTGCCGAAGGCACTTGGTGTCTTCGAGACTTAAAACTTAAAACAATTTCGCATCGGCAAAAGTCATATTTAACAATTGGGTAACTCGTGCTTCAGTAAGAAAAATAATAACTTAAGTAATAACAATTTTATTTTTTAGTCAAAATTAGTTAAAATTACTGAAATTAGTTAAAGTTACTGAAATTTTATATGACTTTACCTGAAAAACGGTTTTTATTGTTTTTATTTTTTTAAATGATAGATATTTGAAAGGAGACGTGGCCGAAATCAAATATTTTTTAAAATTTTTATTTAATTATTATTTATTATTCAATTTTTATGTGGTTGAGAATTTATTGTATTAATACATAATTAATAAATATGTACATTTAGCTACTCAAGACAAATTTTATTTATCAGTTCAAAATAAATTGCACTCAATTTATAAGGAATCAAAAATTAAGTAATATTCTTGTGACTGCTTACAGAATTTTGAGATTTGAAATAATAAATAATAAAATTTGTTCTACGTAAATACTCTATTGTATTTTCAAAATATTCCACACTGAAAATTAGAATTTTTGACAGCAAATATTTTGAACTACATGTAGCAATCTTTTTGACAAGTTTATTAGTTTATTAGTAGTTGCAATCAAATATTAAAAATTATTAGTGAATGACAATATGACAACAATTAAATTATTTAAGTTTATTAGTTTTCGTGATCCCAAAAAAATTTTTGATGGACTTTTATAAAGTCGATTCTATTGAATATCAATACTTTCGCGATTGATACTATCCAACAAACCATGAGAATCGCAAAGTTATCGCCGAAGTATCCCCTAGAAGAATGTATTTGTTCGTCACGAATTCATTTTTTATTCTTCTGCGATTCATTAGTATTATGAAAAGGTTGACATCGCCGCGACAATCGTAAATTGAATCGCATTAGCTTCCCCGGGAAGAAGAAAATACGAATGTTTAGAAGAATAAATAGCGAATTTTAAGAAGAAGATAATATGAGTTCGAACATTCGTCTAAAGTTCTCTTATTACATTTGTCTGTTCTTCTAAGAGAACATTCGTTTAAAAATTAATTTAAAATATTCACGTGAAGTTCTTCCAGGCGAGCATTCGTCTAAAATTCTTTTATTTCATTCGCCATTTGTTCTTCTAAGAGAACATCTATTTTAATGAAACGTAATTAATTCGCTTTAAATTCTTCCAGGCGAACATTAGCATAAAGTTCACCCGTTGGATTTGTATATGTTTCTTCTTAAAGAACACGTTCTTCCTATGGTTTGTTTACCCTCATATTTACTGTTTCATTATATTAGCTTGTATTAAATTTATATATGTATATGTAATTGCTCGTTAATTTTTGAAAAAATTTTTTTTCTACGTGATGTATGTATCTGTATATTATTAATGATTTTACTGGTTTCATAATTTTTTGTGTCAAAAAGCACCAGGGATTTTTAGTACACGAACCCTTGTTTTTTGAAAATTTCGTGGAAGTTTTGAAACATTTTTATTACTTTTACTAATTTTTAAACTATTATTAATACAAAAAACCGTATGTTGTTTGTTTTGCAATATGAGCTAATATGCACATTTATTATTTCTATTATAAGATTATTTTCAGTAAAATTCAATTTATTTAACTATATGATTTAAATTTTAAATTCTATTTAACAGGTTCACTTATAAATCCAGTTGAAAATCCCGATGATCAGTTTCCTAGTCTTTCAGATTTACATGATTTTGAACCAAAGCTAGAATTCGATGATACTGAATTGAGCCAAAATATTGAGTGCGACATTTCAGGTAAAATCTCTTATAGTTTCTTTTTATCTTTATTTATTTATTATATTTTATTCTTTTTAGCAAACGTTTCTGAAGGAAAAAATTTAGATCTAGCTAAGAATATTATGGAAGATGAATTCTGCATGATTAATTCATTAGAAGATAATGACTTCGAAGATCATTTAAAAGAAGAGGTTAAATATCAAATCAACATTTTTAATATTATTAGCTAAAATAAATAACCTTATTCAAATAAAATATTTATTTACAATATTTATCTGTAGACTGAAGGCTTCGCTACAGCGAAAACTCAATGTGACCTACTCGGAACCGATCGGCAAGGACGACATATCTTTGCTATATATGCTTATCGTTTTCCAGATAAATCACAAATGGAAAAATTTTTAGGGTAAATATGGATAATATAATATTTAGTTACTAGTTTCTCTATTATAGTTTCTTTATTATTGAAAACATGCGGTTGCATTGCGGTAGCAATTTATGTTAGGTTTAAATAAAATAAATGAAAAGAAATCCTTTGTATTTATATGATAAAGTAATCCTTCATTCGGGAATGCCGTAAAATCCAGGAATTGAAAATCCGGTACCTGAGAAAAGTACAAAAAAATCAACTTGTTAAAAAATTAAATTTAAGAATTCATTATTATTTAATTTGAGTCTTTCGATTTCATTTACTAAAAAATAGAAAAAAACTAAATAAAGTAAATAATTCGAAACACTAATTTATAAATAAGTTATTCTATACTATATATAAAATTTTTATTTTTTTTTTATTTTTATTTATTTAATTTATTTCATTAGTTATTCATTAAATAATCTTTGATTGATAATCACAAGGACACTTATAAAAAGAGTTTTACATTAGTTTTTTATCATATTACACAATACTTAGAGCTTTATACAATAATAAAAAAAAACAAATTTCAAGTGAATAAAGTTAAAATTAAATAACAATATTAAGCTTAAATACCACAAAAAACTAAATAAAAATATAAAAAAGTGTTCTACAAAACCAGAATTTAAATGAAGAAGACACTCTATGCAAGAAGACGCAGTGGCGAGTGTCATTATATATATATATATAATGACACTCGCATATATATATAAATACATTATAAATTTAATGTATGTTAATTTATACCCAGAAAGTACTTCCCACTTCCACTGGAGATTTGAAAGTTGGGGTTTAGAGCCGTCATATGAGCAGAATAAAAAGGTTCCAAAAAGCTGTCAAGGTGGGATCTAAGATTTTGTTTTTTTCATAACATCACTGTGTATTTGTGTGACTATGTTTGGCAAATTTAAAACAAAATTTTGAACATTTTTATAGTTATTATTATTTTTATGGTACATCACTTTAGTTTGGTCTGCCACAAAATATATTCATATATACAATGTTACTCACAATACATCATATATAATCTAATACTATTTATATAAATTGCTTTCAAAACCCTGCATGTGTTGGTTAATACAAAAAACAATAATAATATTAGAGTAGAATACGCATTCTCTGAGTATTCATCTTAATTTATATGTGTACAATTTCCTTTTTAAAAAACGACATCATTCTGATAGTGTGCGTTGTACTCCATTTGGGTATACTTATATCATTTCTTTTATTTTAGTAAATGTTGAAAAACAAATATAAAAACAAAAAACGTAAACAAACATTTTTTTCTCAAATCGTGTACTTAGTGTGTATACATAATGAAAAGACCTTAGGTGCCTATTATGTATTTCGATCGACTTTCATCGAATCGTTCATCGTTATGGTTAGAGTTATTCGATCGTAATCGTTAGTGCCATTATGTATTTAGATGAAAATTTGATCGAAAGTGTTTTAAAATGCTGCCATTGTAAAATTCAAATCTACGATGAAAATGACATATGTTTGATTCTTTGACTGTCAAATTCAAATTATTATACGAAATAAAAACAAAACAATAGTGTTATAACTATTTGAAATTTTTAAGTTGAAGTTAAAAGTGTTTAAATAAAATAAAAATTATTAAATTAAAAGTTTTTATAAATAAAGTGATTTTAGCAGAGTTAAATTTTTCAGTTTCTGATAGTGCTGAAAAACGCTATCAAATTGCAGAGTTAAAAAACAAACCAACATATAGTCGGGATTATTCCAATCCACTGGATTTGGAAAATTATACGTATATAATTATACATGATTTTGACTCAATAAAAAGAGATATGATAGAAGCTGTATTTAATAACATGGGTATCCTAAGAAAATTGACAAATTTAAGTATGCTAACACTCAGACACACCAAATGCAAGGTAGCAGTGCAAAATAAAATAACGGACGAATTTGAAATAAAAACAGGAGTCAGACAAGGTGATGCCCTGTCAACAACAATTTTCAATCTAATGCTCCACCACGCAATAAAGTATTTAGACAGAGTCGGACACATATTCATAAAATTATCTATAATAAGTAAGTGCGTATGCTGACGATATTGCTATTGTAGCAACATTCTTTGACGAATTAAAAGAAATATTTCTTACTCTAGAAAAAGAAGCTGCTACTGTAGGATTAAAAATTAACGAGGCTAAGAACAAATATATGAAGATGGCACGGAAACAAGACGATCCGCCCAAAATATAACAATAAATGATTATAACTTTGAAGGAGTAAATAGTTTAATATATCTAGATGCCTTAATAAATAATAAAAATGACATGCATCTGACAATTAATGATAGAATTCAAGCAGCACAAAAATGTTTCTACGCACACAAAAGCCTTTTCAGGTCAAAAATTTTAGCCAGGACAATTAAATTAAGAATGTACAAAACCATAATACAACCGGTCGTAACATACGGATGCGAAGTATAGACCATGACAATTAGTGACGAAAAGGATGCCAAAAAGAATATTAGACGCAGTACCGTACAATACAAGAGCAAGAGGTAGACCAAGATCACGATGGCTGGACGAAGTCGAGGGCAACTGTCGAAAGATTGGAGTTAACGGATGGAGGACAGTTGCACAAGATAGAGCAGACTGGAGGAAAGTCGTAGACGAGGTTAAGGCTCACCCGGAGCTGAAGAACCAACAGATAATTAATTATACATGAAATTGATGAGTTATTATCTACAAAACTTAATTTTATTAACAGTTTTGATCAAAATTTATTATGTTAAACAACATTGCTTTTATGGATTTATTAGAAAAATTAGGATAAAAATTAAAATAGCCAATAAGTAACACGCCGATTCCAAATATAATTAAATTAGCCAGCGTATTAAGATTCTGTGCGGTTTGTACCAAGGAAATGATTTGCAGCATAGGAAATGATTTTCATGTCGGTCTAACAGAGCTAATTTTTTCTGTTGTGCTTAAGGAAGTTTCATATGAAATTTGCACTTTATACTTATGTCCAAAATGGGTCAAATTCCATTACGCACTAGAAGAAAAAATCAGACAAACATTATTTTTATGATTAAAGTAGAATTACTGAAATAATTTATTTACACTAACTTTCATATTGCAGTTTATTTGTAATTGGCCTTTCATTCATATTAAAATTTATTTCAATACAAAATAATTATGAAGAATAAAGTAAAATACCTACTAACATTTCAACTTTTAAATTTAGTTTTATTCCAAAAAATATCGCAAATATGAAACAAACACAAGGTGTCCAAGCGTCACTCTTTTATTTTATCTTTTCAATTCAAAATTGAAATAATTTGTACAAAATCTTTCTTTCGATGTCTCTTTCGTGATAAAATTTTACATCGATAAACTTTGTTGGTTTCGTCGACAATTTCTGAACGATATCGAAATACATACATGAGTCTCTTTCGGTCGATCAAATCGTAATCGTCATCGAAATACATAATAGTCACCTAATTCTAATTGTGACATTGTATGTATGTATATTCTAGAAATAATTTTATTTTGTTTTATTTCAATCTTATAAACTAATGAATAATTCAATGTAACTAATAATATTACTGACAGACGATATTGATATTGTAATATTGCTAATAACATGTGTGTCACCTAATATGATATTAACAAATAATAGAAACGTACCATGCGTTCGGTATTGTAAACAGCAGCGCAACCTGCAGCGATCAAGCGTTCGGCATTATAAATTGCAAGTGTCATTCGTTCGGTTTTATCAAATTTGTCATTTTGATCGTCATAAAAGAGTCAAAAGCGCAGTAAAATAATTCTGTTGCTTTTTCGCTGGATGGCAGAAAGGGTTTATTTCTATCAGGTACATTTTTTATATTATATTAATAATTCATAAATATTAAAAACATTAAAAAGGGAAAAGAACAAAGAAAAACATGGATAATATATGTAAATACAGAAAACAAGTAGGTACCTAAATGATTATTTTTGACAAATAAATATTTTTTAAACTGGAGACAATCACATTTAATGTTGCTAGTTGTCACAAGATTGTTCTATAGTTTTGGTATAATTGTACACTCTTGGTGGTATTGATATTACAAAAAAAGGCATAATAAATGTATAATACCTAAGGAAATATAATATAAAGGAATCACACAGAGCAAAAACTTTTTTTTAGACTGACGATTTTTTTAGCTTAAAAAAGTTTAAAAATACCCCATACACAGTAGGACCTACATAAAATTACATTAAATTTTGTAATTTGCCATTTTAACGTCTTCGTTAACAGAAAGTCATACAAAATATTGAACTAAATTTTTTTCTTTTATGCAGGTTCAACTATATAGATTCTAGCTTTGATAGGGAGAATCTTTCAAATGATTTTAATTCTTGTTTTTTTTTTTTGTTTTTCTTTTGTATAATACATATATAGTGTAGTAGTGGCAATAAGGCAAGGTTGTGCATGTCGTATCAAATACAAACTTGTTAGGAAGAGGTGAAGTATACAAATAATGTAAAATGCATAGTGTTGGGGCAAAATTATATAATACAATGGACATAATTTCATAAGACAAAATTACATAGCGGCAAAATTTCATATGGACAAAATTTCATATTTAAAAAATTACATTGGCGTGTCATATGCCTGTATATCACTTGCCTGTTTTTCATTTGGCTGGATACTGGAGATAATATATATAATAAAAATTGAATATACCGAGTTCTTCACCAGTTTCAAAACTACATCTTCTAGGTGGTGATTGGTCGAAAGTGCCAAGTTCAAGAAATTGAGTCCCGTCTCACAAAGCCTTCGCCATTGACTTCAACTAAAAAAATCTAAGGGCGATGTTGGTGTGCAGGACGCAGAGGAACCACACGCTTCAAAGAACTATTTTTTTCTATTAATGGATATAACAAACGAGAATAATGGAGAATCAACCTTGGACGGTGATGTTGATGTTGGAGCTCTGCAATTGGATATTCGCGAGCTGGCTGAAAAAGCAAAAACCACAAAAGCATAATAAAAGAATGGAAAAAGTACATTTTTATAAAAGTTATTTTGGAGAGACGGACATCAGGATATAATAATTTTCTCATCAAACATACAAACGGAAAAAATAACATTCCGCACCCTTACCATATTGACTATTACCTAAAAGCATGTGCTTTATCAAGAGAAATCAATCTTACTGCTAAACCTTCACTCCAAAAGAAGTAAAAAAAGTAACACTGGTTCTAAAAGGCTGGAGTAGAATATATTCGTGCGAGGGGGTGCTCGGTATTCTGAAAACCAAAAACAGCGATACAATAAAATTTGTAAATATCACAAAACTTACCGCACAATTCTCAAAAATAGATCTTTACCTCACTTCATAGTACAGGCATCACCAAATACACCCACAAACGAGATTTTAAAAATAAAAACCCTAGATCACCAAATAGTTTATTGGGAACATATCAACAAACCAATTTTGATGCAATGTAAAAGATGCCAATGTTTTGGACAATCCGCAGGAATTTGCAAAATGAACTTAAGATGCGTTAAATGCGGAACTAATCACGTACCTGGTGAATGCCAAATAAAACCAGAAGATCGCATGGATAAGTTGCACTGTACACTCTGCAATAAAGCTGGACATCCAGCATCTTATAAGGGTTGTCCCGAATACCAATCGCGATTAAAACGACGTAATGAACTCAAATAACAAATGAAAAGAAAAATAGAAAGCAGACACCACATAGTAATGAACTACACACAGCCGAACATATCATATCCCAATGTAGTAAGTAAAAATAACATTACCATCAACAACTTGTATTACCAACAAAAACAACAGCTTGTATGTATTAGTAAAAAATAACGGAGATGACCAAAAATTTCTTGATTGTATTTTAGCAACCACTAAAGCTCATATTTTAAAAAAAGCTGCTATATTTGTTGATGGAAGGGTGTGTGAGGGAGAAAATAGGGAAAGACAACACGCGGTGAAACAACAAGTACATAAGGTCATTGACAACTTCCATTTCATTAGAAGAACCGTAATTTAGATTCAGATGGTGGTCGTGTTGCCATAGGAATAAAAAAATCTTTACAATATGAAGTTGTAAAAAATTCATGTTTTGATGACTTTTTGTGCATGAAACCTATCATTATTTCATTACGACTAAAACAAAACAATAAATTATTTATTATTTCCATTTATGCATCAAATAGAAATTCACATAATTTTATAACAGAACTTAATAAAATATTCGAAATATTGCAGCTAAAAAATCTTGGTCATTATGACGTATTAACTGGTCATCTTAATGCCAGAAGTTCCTGGCTCAATTTAGTTAACAACACTGAGGTATACAATTGCACAAATGGCTCTTTGATAATAAAAAATATAAGAGTAACTTACTTTTAGATGGCACCAACCCTACCGCGTGCAAATTCATACATCGATCTGGCGATTGCGGTTTTCAGAATCAATGTAAGCTTTTCCCCAACTCACAATAGACAACTCAATATAAACTACAATAGAAAATACTCGAACATTATTGATAATAATGATAATATTATTGCAGACAATATCAACATAAATAACCAAAATATAGATTACCATGTCACTCAATTAAATAAAATAATTCTAAGTATAATGCATGAAACAATACCAAAAAAAATAAATTCAAATTACATAAATAAACTTTACTCCGCGAAATTGAAGGTGCTCTTAAACAAAAAAAAAATAGCTTAATGAAAGACATCCACAAAATCAAGAGACAAAGACTTAACTTCCCATTACATTATTTACATACTCTCAAAGGCCTCTTAAATAGCATAAAATCTCTTATTAAAAAACGAATGAGAATTGAAATTAATAATTACTGGCAACGACGTGTCCAAAAAATTAAACCAAATAGTAACATGCTTACCGAAATAAAAAAAAAATTTCGTAGCAATAAGGACAATAAAATAACAACTTTACATACAGAAAATAATGACACTGCATTGCTTTTTCAAAATAATATAAATATTAGTAATCTACAAAAAACCAATACCAACAAATTTATACTTAAAGATCAAGCAGAAATTTACAAGGTATTTAGACACATACTTAGAATATCGTCGGCTTATCGTAAATATCTCGTATTTCATTTTTTTTTTTCAAATTTTATATTTTTTAACTGAAATGTTCGTATTGGAATTTGGCGCCTTTTCCCTTGACTTTCTCTCCGAAAATATCATTGTAACGGTAATTACAATAAGTTTTTAATAACATGTATCTTATTGATGCTAAAACTTACTCTGAAATAACACGTATCTCTTAGTTTTCATAGCATAGCGTTCAGCGTAGGAGTGCCTGTGTTTATTTAATAAGTTGTCAGAGTATTTAAATATTATAATTAATTAAGTGCATTGATTTGTTTAAAGGTAAGTAATTAAAAAATATATTTAAAACAAATATAAAAAGAAATGTAAAATGCTGTAATAAAAATCATATATAATAGTATGAAAGACATACGTGCTGTTGCTTACATGCAATTAATTTTTTTTTTAAATCAATCTTCATAGTTACGTGTTATTAGATGATTTAAATTATATTTTGTTAACTCTATTTAATACGAATTTCATGTTTCTTTAAACAATGTAGGAGTTAATAGAAGTTAATAAAAAAAAAATTTGCAGTAGAGTACTCAGCTGTCAGCAGTACTCAATAGAGTTATGTATTATGTATTTATTTGAATTTATTGAATTTTTTTATTCTTTCTCTCCTCTCTTTGAGAAATGTACTTTATTTTGAATCTCAAATTATTTTGTTACTCTTTCAAAAATAATATTATTTTCAATAATTACTTTTTATGAGAAGGAAGGGGAAATTATTATAATTTTTTTCTTGGTAGTAGGAAGAGGTAATAATATCAATTTTATAGATACATCTTTGGTGTGTAGAACTACATACACATTCGAAAATATTGGATCGTCACCACATTGCAAAAAAAATTTGAGATTAATGTCAAGCTTTTTAATATTATTAAAGTCAATATTAAATTATTTTTGAGGTTGTACCAAAAAATAAATTCATTAATGTTGTTCTTCAATATTATTATTTTTTTTTTGTTTTTAATTATTCCTAAGAAAAACTAATTTTAGCTTTCTGATTTTGTGTGGAGAAGATGTCTGATAACTATAACGAGGCAAATTAATGCTACAATTGCTGGGCGTCAAATTTCCATTTGAGGGGAAAGTGATTGCAACGACTGATGGGGTAACTAGTTCAAAAAATTTACGATAAACGATAAAGACGAGTATGTGGTTTTACAAGAAATTGAAGTTGAACACCGTGAATCAGCCGAACTCTTCATACCATATGAAAATACTTTAAGCTAAACTGAAAAACACAACACTCAATTTCATCAGACAATTGATTCAGAAACGAATGACTTCACACTTTTACATGAAATAATTGAAGCTAATGACTGTAATACTACTGAGAATAAAACTTTAATACGTTTGGGAAATTTAGAAAACGTGACGTATTCACAATTAGTATTGATCAACCAACCGTGAGTTTTGAAAATGACGAACAAGCGAGAGAAGAGAAATTGATGCCAAGATCTAGTTCCTTTCGGACAAGAAACAAACGCAAAATACTTAAAACATAGAGTCTAAAGAAGATTGAAATAAAAGAAAAAAGAATGAAGGTCGAACAATATTGTGGATATCAAAGGGATACGGATAAAAAAGTTACAAATGATACGCTTAAATCCAAGCGTATAATGGGTCCTTGCACTTCATCCTATTGTAAAAATGCGAAAGAAAAGTATTGCAATGAAATTACTACCGAGAAGAGATGCAAGGTATTTTCAAATTTCTGGAAATTGAACTGGATTGAGAAGCGATCAGTTATTATAGATAATGTGGTGAAACAACGACGTCTAAATCTATCACAGACTCCAAATCAAGGGGCATTTTTTCGTATAAATATAACTTACTATAAAATGTTCCTCAATACTCTTGGACTAAAAGAATGGATGGTTCACAATTGGTTAAAGAATACAACGAAACTATTAGATAAGAAATTGACGAAACAAATCAATTAAAACCAAGATTGTCAAAAAGAAAATTACACAATGATGCTCAAATTGATTTCTTAAACGAATTTCTTGCAAATATAAAGCTGGTAATATTTCTGAAAATGAATACTTTGAACATAAAAGGAAATCGGATTTAGCTAAAATGGAAAAGTCGAAGAATAAAATACGAGCTCCAAATAATGAAGTTGATGTATACACAATGGATGTTAAAGCAGTCAAAATGTGTCCACGACTTGATGCTAGTGCCCTCTACTTCAAACAAAAATTAGAGGTAAAAAATTTATTTTTGATTTAATGTAAATAAACTGAAAATAAATAATTACAGCTTCATAATTATACAATCTATAATTTAAAGGATCACAATTGCGTCAATTACTGGTGGAATGAATGTGAAAGTGATTTGCGGGTATCAAGTTTCATCTCTTGTCTTATAAAATATTTACACGACTATTTTGTTCCGGATCGTAACATTATAATTTTTCTGATGGTTGTGAATATCAGAATCGAACTGCGATGATGTTAAATGCTCTACTTCAATTTGCAGTCCAGAAAAACATTGTGGTAGAGCAAAAGTATTTAGAAAAGGGCCACACAGAAATGGAGAAATGGGATGCTGTGCACAGTTCCATTAAAACCATTTTATTTAACACATGATTTTTTTTCGATTATAGCAAAAATATTAAGGTGCCTATATTATGTATTTCGATAACGATTACGATTTGATCGAACGAAATGGCAAAATGCAAAATTGCCATTATGTATTTCCAAAGACTGTTAATATATGAAGATACACAAAAGTAGTTTGATCGTATAAAGATTAGAGTTGAGATGGGACATTTTTACGATATTACTATTTCATATTAAAACATAAACAAGCACACACCATTAAAGAAACAAGAATTAAAGAAAAAACACATATAATATTTATTATATGCCAAACCAATACTCTATTTTATATGCCAAAATATAGTGTACTCTATATTATGGTGTTTAAATTATAAATATGTATTGGCTGTACACAGTATACACACTGATATAGATACATATATAGTTATATATCTAATTAGAATTTTATTTTTACGTTTTTCAATTCTCCTTGCAAAAGTTTCCTTTTTACATTTTGGTTGAATTGAAGAAAAAGTGTGAATTGTTGAATGTAGGTATATGTACATATAAAATAAATGTGCTAATTTCACAAAACATACTGTCTTTATAAATCGCCAACATTTTCATTAGAATATAAATTTTTTATAATGGTTATTATATTATTGTTTTTGATAAATGTGACGTTTTGAGATAGTACCTCGACTCTTTGGTATATATTTAATTTACTATTAAAAATTTATTGATACACTACAGATCAAATTTTGTAATTTGTATTACATATTTATATTATTAATTATTATAAATTGCTATTTATTTCATAAAAGCAGATAGCAACTAATATAATAATATTAATAAATAGTACCTACTACAATTTAAAACATTACTTTTATTAAAATCATTCAGTCAAAATAACCTTAAATTTACTTATTCATTTATTCAATTTATGCAACTCTGATTAACGTCAACACAATTTTTTTGCATTATATGATTTCTATTTTATGATTTGGAGTTATTCTGAGGATATGCACATTTTTGTTTATTATTTTGTTTTTACATTGTTGCATAATTTAGTTATTTGTTGATTGTTGGTAAATTCTCTTCATATGTAACATTTAGAAAGAGGTTTTGTTGTTGTTATCCTTACTAATTGTTATTAATTTCGTACAAAGAGTTCAAATTAATAAGGTGATTATTGGAAATGTTTCATTATATTATAATGTGTTTTTTTTTTAGTTCTTGTTTCTTTAAGGGTGTGTGCTTGTTTATGTTGTAATATGAAATAGTAAGATCGTAAAAATGTCCCATCTCAACTCTAATCTTTGTACGATCAAACTACTTTTGTGTATCTTTATATATTAACGGATTTGATAACAACCATTATAAAAAATTTATATTCTATTGAAAATGTTGGCGATTTATCAAGACAGTATATTTTGTGAAATTATCACATTTAGAACATATATATGTATCTATACCAGTGCAGCCAATACATATTTATAATTTGCACAGCATAATATAGAGTACACTATATTTTGGTAATAGAATTGGTTTGGCATTATATGTTGTGTTTTTGTTTGTGCATTATATTCTTGTTTCTTTAATGGTGTGTGCTTGTTTATGTTTTAATATGAAATAATAAGATCGTAAAAATGTCCCATCTCAACTCTAATCTTTATACGATCAAACTACTTTTGTGTATCTTTATATTTTAACGGTCTTTGGTATTTCGATATCGTTCAGATATCGAATAAAGTTTATCGATGTAAAATTTTATCACGAAAGAGACATCGAAAGAAAGATTTTGTACAAATTATTTCAATTTTAAATTGAAAAGATAAAATAAAAGAGTGGCGCTTGGACACCTTGTGTTTGTTTTATATTTGCGATATTTTTTGGAATAAAAATAAATTTAAAGTTGAAATGTTAGTAGGTATTTTACTTTATTCTTCATAATTATTTTGTATTGAAATAAATTTTAATAGGAATGAAAGGCCAGTTACAAATAAACTACAATATGAAAGTTAGTGTATATAAATTATTTCAGTAATTCTACTTTAATCATAAAAATAATGTTTGTCTGACCTTTACAATCTTGTTGTTTTTAACTCTGCAATTTGATAGTGTTTTTCAGCACTATCAGAAACTGAAAAATTTAACTTTGCTAAAATCATTTTATTTATAAAAACTTTTAATTTAATAATTTTTATTTTATTTAAACACTTTTAACTTCAATTTAAAAATTTCAAATGGTTACAACACTATTGTTTTGTTTTTTTTTCGTATAATAATTTGAATTTAACAGTCAAAGAATCAAACATATATCATTTTCATCGTAGATTTGAATTTTACAATGGCAGCATTTTAAAACACTCGATCAAATTTTCATCTAAATACATAATGGCACTAACGATTACAATCGAATAACTGAAACGATAACGATGAAAGACGATCGAAATACATAATAGGCTTACCTTAGCATTAATCAATAAGACCAAGACGAAACCCCCATGATCCAGCAGTAACAGATCTCAGGGCACTGAAATACAATTTAGATGGTACTATTTTTTTTTTACATAGATTATGGAGATGAATACTAAGAACTTCCAGTTCGAAAGACTAAAGATTTTGTCTTTAATGTGCCAATAAAAAAGCTGCATACTCAGCAGCTAAAAATTATTAAAACAAATTACAAACATCTACAGGAATTAAAATCAGTAATTCCTGAAGATAATCATTGTTTTTATGACAATTTACCAAACGAAGACTAACTACCTTTAAGCATATTTTAGCAATATTTTAAACATATTTAAACAATATTAATGTTCCCCTATTGATACCGAATTGAAGTTTTTATAATTTGTGTTAACTTATTTCTTAACTTGTGTTAACTTATCAAATGTATATTAGATTACGTTAAATTAATTTATTTTTTGTTTTTGTTAATTACTTGAATTTTTTTGAATTTATTAATAAATAATCAAATTACTTTTATAAAATACTTTTTCTTTTATTTGAACATTGGAAAAATATTTTTGATAAAATAACACGTATCTTTACTCTATAAAATTTTTTAATAACACGTAAGTTAGATAAAACTTGTAATACTTTATATTATCTAAAAAAAATATTTTCCAAATAATGTATTACGTAATACATAAATAAGTTGGAAAAAAATTGGGGTTTTACAATTGATGACTCGTGAAATAATTAGTTTTTTCTCCAGAAAATTTAGAAAAAAGGAGATGCGGGGTATTTACGATAAGCCGACGATATACTTATAGAACTGAAATACCAACAAATACTAGATTTATAAACAAGTATTAGAAAAAGTTAACAAATTCAAACACAATATTGAACAAATGCATGCGAATAATGTCACTTTTAATGTAATTGTAAATTTAACAATACAAATAAATCTTCCGAGAAGTGTGATGGAAATAGCCAATTTACAAACCAATCACAGTTTTTCTCTAAATTTCGTACTTTAAAAAACAAAACTTCATGTGGCATTGATAAATTATCCAATATAGTGTTGAAAAACCTGAGCAACTTAACACTTTTAAAATACGTAATATTATTCAATAACCCAATAAATTATTCGTATTTTCCGCAAATTCGGAAATATCGAAAATATATTGCTAAAAAAAACCAGGCAAAGATTCAACTAATCTTAGTAGTTATAAACCAATCAGTTTTGTCTAACATTAGTAAAGTATTTGAAACCCTTATTAATGAGAATATCACACAAATTTTTCAAACCTAAACAATCTTATTCCACAAAATCAGTTTGGTTTTAGACACAAGCATGGATATGTTCACACCATAACTTAATTAACTTCAGATATTTGTTGGTTTGTAAATAAAAAATATGGCATTGAATGATTTAGAAAAAAACATTCAATTCGTTATGGTTGGATGGGTTAAAATAACTAATATAAATTGTTGCATAAACACAACTTTCCATTAAATTTAACGGCAGTTATACAAAGTATGCTATATTACAATAAATTTGTAATTCAAGCTGAACAAACTACTTCAAACAATTCATTTTTTATTGAAAACGGTTTGTTACGGGATATTGTTAATGCCCCGATACTATTTCCGATTTATATAGCTGACTTGTTAAATGTATTGAACAATGTAAAAGGTGACTCTAGTTTGCGCTGATGATATTATAGTGTACCCTGATCCTATAGAAGTTACCATACAACATAAAGTGAAGCAAATCTTTAATACTATTTTGGACTATTGTTAAGTATGGATACTAAAAGTGAACTACACTACATGAGAAACCGTGTTGTTTCGTAACACGGTTGAGAAAATAAGTGCAAATATTAAAAAGAACTGGAAAAACTTTGTTATTAAATCTGCAAATAAATTACCTCTGGTTAACAAAACAGTCGTTAAATATCTCGGAGTTCTTCTACATCAGCAACTTGAATTACTGCGAGCATGTAAATTATACAATTTCCAAAGGCAACAAATCCATTGTGGCAGTAAAAAAACATTTTTACAATAAAAACATAAGTAATAGGGTAAAAATAATTTGCTACCAAACATTAATTAGGCCAACACTTGTATACCTGTATGGTATAATATCAGCGCAAGTTTAATGGAAAAAAATCGCAAGTTTGAAATAAAATGCATAAGAGTTTGTATTAATAAAAATCGAAAGCCCGAATCCGATTACAAACATTTTTATTCAAATAAATATTTTTACAAGTAATCAAACATAAACAGAATCGACAGTTTTATGATAAATCTCGTTCGTAAACACTACGAAAGAGCACAAAATACTCCAGAAAATGCTTTAATATCTCACATATTTTACCACAATGAGGAGTACATAAAAAAAAATTTTCACACTGGATTTATAGCCCCTAATTATTTTATATTTTTTGACCAAAATGGTTTTATCCAAAACGAAAATCATGTCCCCATACTATATCTCTATATAATCATCACATGTAAAGCGATACAATATGAACTGGGCAACAGTAAGGGATATTTGATATGTTGATACCAAACAGAGACAAAAACATTAAAAGAGCATATTGGTGGTTAGAAAATACATTCAGTAATAGGTAATAAACGTGTACATTCCATGTTTAAGAATTAGGTTAAGTTAGTATAGTAACCTTATCTAATCTCTGCTGGCAAGCACTACAATCATTTTTTTAATTTTCAGTACTAAGAAACAATTGATTTGACCATAAAGGAAATATAATAAATATATATGAATCTGTATTGTAGTGTTGTGGGGATAACACTTATCGATACAACATATTAAATTAGTTTATAAAATAAAAGAAAATGAAAAGATAAAAAAAAAAGACTAAATAACTATTTTAATAAGAAGTCGTAGTTTAATTTAATGATTTAATGATATCGATGCTATATAGTATAATATTTTAATAAAAATCGTATAAAACTTAATCATTAAAATTTATAAAACTGTTTAAATTAATAATATAAATAAAAAAATAGAATGCCGTCTTCTTGTATCATTTGCAAAAATAAAATTGAGAGAGTGCAGCTCTCTATTCAATGTGGTTCGTGCAAAAATATACTACATGCTGCCTGTACTAGTAAAACTAATACAGAAATCAAGGGGTTATTAAATAATAAGCAGCCGTTTGAATGCACATTTTGTATGCAGAAGTCATCCAGCGATGAAAATTTATTTCTTTCGCCGTGTAGTCTTTCTTCAAAAAGTTCGTGTGGTAATGAGAAAAATGAAGTTGAAAATTTTTCTTTTTCTAGTATTGAGCAGTAGCTACAAGCTTTGTATTCACTTAACTTAGAAATGAGAAGTATGATTGCAGCGAACATCTCTGAAATAAGTTATTTAATACCCTTGACAGACTATACTTCATTATGAAGTTCAACTTAATTTGAAGTAAAGTTTAATGAAGTGGTGACAGACTAGTTACTTATTTATTACTTTTTTTTTATATTATTTTATAAACAATAAAAATGGAAAATAAAAAAGTTATTTTGAATTTTAGCTTGTTAAATTATTTAAGAAATACAATTAAACTTAAGAGAAAAAAGATTTATCATTTATTAAGAATTATTTTGTTGCAAAATAGAATAAATTTTTTGGGAAATATTCTTTGTGTGAAAAAATTCAATGGAAGGCAAATGTAAATGTAAATAAAAAAAAATTTAAATACTCTATACTATACGTTGATTGGTTGGTTTAATACGTGGTCCTTGAAATCAACTTTCTAAACACTTAGGTCTCTCTGATGAATAATTAGGCCCTGATAAGATTCTTTTCTATCAGAATCATAACTCAAAATAATGTAATGAAGTTTTTTTTAGGATAGAACCAGGGGTTAAAAAACTTCGCAGTTATTTCAAGCTTTTACTATTGTTTTACTCTTGCTTTCTAACATCGATTCAGCAAAGGCATAGCAAAAGCTTTTTTTTCGTAATTGTTTTGCTTTCGCTTTGCTGGGCATTTTTATTTCAAAAAGTAATATGCAGGAAAAGCTTTTTCATTATTTTTTTAAATAGCTACAGCAAAATGAGTTGAATACAGCTAAACAGCATTTGCTGTTGCTTTGAATTACTATTCAGCATTTACAGCACTTTACAATACACTTTTGTTTTACTTAGAGTTACTGTGCTTTTTTGTTCCTTGTTCGTTATCTTGTTGTGTTGTGATTTGATTTTGTAAAATATATAATAAATATTAATTTTGTTAACAATAAAAAGTAAAAATGTCACGAAGAAAAACTAATTGTATTTGGAGATATTTTGATGAGAATGTTGATCTTGGTAATGCGTCCTGTAAAACATGTAAAGCTATCCTAAAAAACAATAGAAATTTTAATTTAAAACAGCATATGATAAACATCCACAATTATAATAGAAATCAGTTATCAGAAGGAAACATTATTAGTATCAATAATCTAAGTAGTAAAACAAAAACAAAAAGTATTAAAATAGAAATAAGTAAAAAAGTACTTGTTTGTTTTATTTACCACGAAATTTAGATTCATTCAACACAACCACTCTGCATGAATAAATCAGAATACTAATACGCTAATACTATACAATATATTTGCTTAGAGAAACCAACACAGTATAGCTTTAATAGTTTACTCAGCACAGCAAATAGCTTTTTTTTACTTTGACTTAAAATATTGAAAAGCATTCAGCAAAATTCTACTGTTACTACTATGTTTTGAAAAGCAAAAGCACATGCGTAGTATGTGTAAAAAGCATAAAACTATTACTTTACTTCGGTTAAGTTGTAACAGCAAAGCGCAGTAATAGTTTTTTTTTTTAATTTGAAATGCTGTGATAGTCAGCAACAGCAATAATTTAAGTGCTTTTACTATTTCTGCTGTAGTTTTTTAAACCCTGGATAGAACAGTATCCTTTTGAAAATTAAATGTTACCCGGATGGTCTTTAGGTATTTTATTATGTATATTATATTATTATGAAAGTTTACTTTCAATTATTTTCACTTATTTTTAATTATTTTTATTTTTTTTCAAAAATAATACTATCACCTTAACCACTTGACCAAAATAAAATAGGAAAATGATAATTCGAATTATAATTCAAAACAAAATATTAAAATGTCATTTCGAATTGTTATTTTCAAATATTTAGATTTTCAATAAAAATTTAGTTTTAAAATTTCCAACAGATGGCTTTTTTCTTAATTTAATGCTAAATGAAGTAGATTTTACTTCATTAATGAACTTCATTATGAAGCAGATTTTCTTCATAATGAAGTATTTTAGTCTAATGAAGTATAGTCTGTCAAGGGTATAAAAGAAGAAAGATCATTACTTAATAACAGAGCTTTGTTATCTTAGCTTTGGAGAATACTATAAACTTTTTAAGGCAGAAAAAAAAAGGAAATTCCATTGAAATTGCTGGTTTGGATAGTGTAGTAAGCAATATTAATGCAGTAGAAACAATTGAGAAAATTTTGAATACCGGTTTATTAACGAAGATAAATAAAAATGAAATTAAAAATTGTTTTGTAAAAGAAATTAAACAAAAAAAAAATTTAAATAGTAAATCATTTGAAATTAAGAAAAAAATATTATGTTTAGAATTTGTGTCTAAAAATTTAAGAGAATATAATGAGAGAGAAAGGTAAGAAATTATGTAATTTAAATGTTAATAGTATTTTTGGTATTGAGAATAACAGAGTTAATAATAAAATTTTTATAAATAACAGCCTTACTAAATATTATCAAGCTCTGTGTGCTAAAGCGCAAATAATAAAAAAAGAGAAAGGTTTTAAATATCTTTTTTATAGAAATTGTACTCTTTACTTTAGAGAAAAAGATGGAAGTGATGTTGTTAGTTTTAGATCATTTAAGGAATTAGACATTATATCAAATAAGTAATTAATTTATAAATTTATAAATTTTTTTTTGTGATAGTAAATTAGATGTTGAATAATAATGATGATTTAATTCCTGACAACATTGTTTCCTCTTTCGATTTGTTAAATTGCGGGAACTAGTAATGGTAAAAATTTATTTATAATATACCAGAATATTAGAAGCTTACGAGCTAATTTTAATTCTTTTGCTTGTCACATAAATGCATTTTTACGTCTTGATTTTGTGTTTCTTTCTGAAATATGGATTTTTAAAAATGAAATAAATTTTTATAGTTTAAATAATTATAAGTTTTTTGCAACAACGAATGATAAATACTCATCTGGAGGTGTAGCTTGTTTTGTCATAGATAAATTTAATTGTACTTGCGATAATTTTAATTTTAAAAGCTGTGATATTTTGAAACTAAATTGTAAAATAGATAAGTTATCTTTTACTTTTATATGTGTATATAGATTTCATAAATATAATTTTGGAGTGTTTTTGGAGAAAATTTCTAGTTTTTTATGTAATGTGAAGGCTAATAACTTAGTATTAGTTGGTGATATTAATTTGGACTTAATTGCCTATAGTAATGAAAGATCGAATTATCTAGCTTTGATGTCTTCTTTTGGGCTAGAGTCACTTGTGAATGAGCCAATTAGGATGTTATCTGGTAGATGCATTGATCATTTATTTATTCGACTTGAGAAATTTGATATTAGGGATTGTGCCATTGGAATTTCAGACTTAAATATAACTGATCATTGTATGTTAGTCCTATTAATAAATAATATTGACACTAGCTTAGAATAATTAAATTTAATAAAAGCTTACAATCTAAAAAAAACTCTATTAACTATATTAGACTAAAAAATAATTTATTAAAT
The DNA here is from genome assembly GCA_963942445.1 of Argyra leucocephala. Taxonomy (NCBI): domain Eukaryota; kingdom Metazoa; phylum Arthropoda; class Insecta; order Diptera; family Dolichopodidae; genus Argyra; species Argyra leucocephala. The sequence continues at coordinate 66,018,722 of OZ012679.1, forward strand.
GAATTTTGGGTTACTGTCTACTTTGAAGAAAACATATCCATAGCATATAATAATTTTGTCAAAATTTTGAATGATCATATAAATATTTGTAGTTTTAGTACTAGAATAAGAAAAAATGTTAAAATGATAAAACCATGGATGAGTAAGACCTCGGATGCAAGAGACATGCAGCTAATCAAATATAAAAACAAGCAACGTTAAATATCATAAACATCCTCATTTGAGCAGCCTTAAAAGAAAATATATCTGTATCTGTAAAAAATTAAATAAACTCAATTTAATAAATATAAGGGAAATCTAAAAAATGAATGGAAAATTATAAATGGTATTTTGAACAGAGTTAGTAAGAATTCTCTTACTTCAGTATTTCATGATAACGTATTAATTCAAGATAATTTTAGAATTGTTAATATCTTTAGTGATTATTTTGCGTCAGTATGTGATAACTTTGCAGGGAATTGTCCAGTAATCTGTTCCTGTAAGAATTATTTTGACACAATTTACGAAAGAAATAGTTTCTATTTTGAAGAAATATTTCCATCTGAAGTTCTAAAAGGAATAAACTGTTTGAATAACAAGAAATCTAGTGGTAATGATGGTATCTCAAACGTAATCCTAAAAAATATTAGTTTTTATATCATAGATGTCTTAACTTATCTATTCAACAATAGTGTGCGTTCTGGTGTTTTTTCTGATGCGTTAAAATCGGCTAATGTTATTCCTCTCTTTAAAAAGGGGATACCAATGTCGTGTCCAATTATAGACCAATCTCCTTTCTCCCATCAATTAGCAAATTATTTGAGAAATTGATGAAAAAGAGAATGATTAAGTTTCTTGACAAAATAAATTTTTTCAGTAACGCGCAATTCGGCTTTAGAGATAATAAATCCACTGAAGATGCACTGCTCGAGTTTTGCTCAAATAGATGATAAAATCCATTGTTTTGCTAAGAATTTAGATGATAAAATGATTACCGCTGCATTGTTTGTTGATATCTCGAAAGCCTTCGACATGGTGTCACATGAAATTTTATTGCATAAATTGTCTAACATAGGCTTTAGATGTTTTATTCTAAATTGGTTTCAGTCTTATTTATATAATCGAACGCAAAAAGTTATTATTAATGATACAAGCAGTAGAATATCTTTTTTAAGAATTGGCGTACCGCAAGGTTCTGTATTAGGCCCAGTACTTTTTTTAGTATACATTAACTCCTTATTCTCTCTGAATTTTAAAAGGCAGGTGACTGCTTTTGCTGACGATTTGGGTATTGTTTATAAATCAAAAAGTTTACTTGATCTTCATGCTGATATTAACTTTGACTTAGATTTACTGAGGAAATGGTTTTCTGCCCATAGATTAACAATTAGCAGTAAAACTAAATTAATGTATTTTAGTTTGTCTCCTCAATTAAATATTGATGTTTCTACTATGTATCATGCACCGGTTTGTCGTAGATTTCTAATGTACTTCAGTAATATTCAATGTTCGTGTGTACCTAATGCATCATGCATTCTATTTGATAGTAATTGTGATTGTAATGATAAATGTTTCAATATTGAAGTAGTTAAGGAATTTAAATATTTAGGTTTGTTACTGGATTGCAGAATAAATTGGACCGCACAAAGTGAAGCTCTAAGAAAATATATGTGCTATTGTACAAGATGCTTTTATCATTTGAAGAATGTTTGCTCGGAAAAAATTCTAAAATCATTCTATTATGTCATTGTACAGTCAAAGCTTCAATATGGCCTAGCTTGTTGGGGAGGTACATGTCAAAATAAAATATCACCTTTAATACGTCTCCAAAAACACTTAATCAGAATTATTTGCAAAAATTCTAGGTTTCATAGTAGTTTTCCATTATTTCAGAAACTTAAAATTCTACCTATGCATCATTTATACTTTTATAAAGTATTAAGAATATTTTTTATTAGATCTGGTCATTTAAATCACAGAATTTCTAATTTTTATGCACTTCGCGGAAACTATCGTTCTATAGTTACAGTTCCGATTTTTCATACTTCTGCGTTCAAAAGTTTTTTCGTTGTATCCTCATGTAGACTGTATAATAGACTTCCTTCGTTAATAAAATGCGTAAGATCTCTGAACAAATTTAGTATTAATGTGAAGTTGTGGTTGATTAATAATACCTACTATGAAGTTGAAGGATTGTTTAGCTAATAGTCTAGCACTTTTCAAAAAATTAGATGTTGAAACCTTTTTATACAGTTGATGATATTATATTTTTACCTTTCTCTTGTGAATATACCATTATATTTTATTTTATTTTTTTTTTCATTTTACAGATATTTATTTTTTATTTATTTATTTATTATGCTCCATATATTGTACAATTAATTCTTTTAAAACTATTTACTTAGATACAGATATATAATTATCTTTACTACAGTTGATTTGTATTTTTTTATTTTTATTTATAAGTTTTCGAGTTTAATACTATAAATTTAAAGGAAAATTGGAGATGAAAAACCTTTTTGAATTTTTGTTTTGTAAAACTTAACGCTAACTTAAACAGTAAAACCTATCTACAGTAAAGTCTATACGTACGAACTAAACTAGCCTAATTTTTTTAACTTAATTTAAATTTCTGATCAGAGGATTTTCTGACATCAACAGTTCCGAGTTGAACTTTACAGTTAAATAACTTATTTTTTCTAAAATTGTATTCATGCTGGCTTTATCATGCAGCTTTTTGGTTGAATACCATCTGGGAAGATTGAATACAAGTTTCAAAAGTTTATTTTGCGCAATTTGCAATTTTTTGGTATGACTAACTGCACAATCTCCCCAGACTGGTGCCGCATATAACATTATTGGTTGAAAAATTGCCTTAATAAGTATCAATTTGTTTTCTGTGGATAAGATTGATTTTCTGTTAATAAGGGGATACAACATGCGAGTACATTTGTTAATTTTATCAATAGTGTTAGAAGTTTGCTTTTGAAAGGTTAGCCTTTTATCTAAGGTAATGCCTAGGTATTTAATAGTATCGGCCCAGTTAATTTTGTCATTTTGCAGTTTTAATGGTATAGAAGGTAAAAGAGAGGCTTTCCTTTTTTTCGTAAAATAAATTGATACTGTTTTGGAAGCATTAATTTTTACTCTCCATTTTGCATAATAACTAGAGAGCTTATTGAGTGAATTTTGTAGGTTTGTTAATATGTGATTGGGATTAGTGCCAGCAGAGTAAATTGCAGTTTCATCAGCAAATACTGATATTTTTGTAAACTCTAGCCTAGGGATATCTGCAGTGTAAGTGTTGTACAAAATTGGGCCAAGTACCGAGCCTTGTGGAACTCCTGCTTTAATTTCATACAAATTAGAGCATGTATTATTTAATATCACACGAAATACTCTTTGATGAAGAAAGTTTTGTATGATTTTAATTAAATATATAGGAAATTTATACACTTTAAAAATTTATGAAGCAAGCCAGAGTATATCACTTAGAAATTTATGAAGCAAGCCAGAGTGCCACACAGTGTCAAAGGCGGAATTTATGTCAAGCGCTACTAGGCCAATAGATTTGCGTTCTTCTAACTTGGATTTCATGTATTTTTTGACACGTAGAAGAGGGTGAATGGTACTATGCTTTACCCTAAATCCAAACTGTTCGTTTGGAAGAATTTTTTTAGCTGAAATAAACTTTTCCAGTCTAATTTTTATGAGTTTTTCAAATATTTTTGAGAAACTGTATAGTAAGCTGATAAGCCGAAAACTACTTAATTCCTCCATCGGTTTTCCAGGCTTAAGAATCGGAATAATATGAGCTTCTTTCCATATATTCGGGAAATAACCTAGTTTTAAACAAGAATTGTAAATCAAAATTAGATATCTTTTTGCGTTTAATGGTAATTTTTTGATACACAGATTAGATATGTGATCTGAACCTGCAGATTTTTTAGTCTTTAATTGGGCAAGTCTAATATCTCTATTGGGTCTTTAGTTTTTTACAGATACAGATATATAAAACATTTCGTTGACAGATTTCAGTTCAATTTGTTCAAAGCATGTTGTTGTTCACGGCGTGTTTGTTATAAAAATTTTTAGCTAATGCATTTGCTTTATCAATATTCGTCTAAAATGTGTTACTGTCATCCTTTAGAGTACCTATAAATTTATTTTTATTTTTTAAAACTTTTGAAATTTTCCAAAAAGGTTTTGACGATTTTTTCAAGTGCTTAAGAGTATTAGACCATTTCATATTTCGAAACTCACTTATTTTATGTTTTAAAAAATTGTTGAAGTGTTGTAATTGAGCATCCACTTTCCACTTTCTCCTAACAGTGTTTCTATGCCTGATTATATTTATTATATAGTCAGGTAATTTTTCGGTGTATTGCTTGACTATTTTCATGGGTACAGCCAATTCAGTTGCTCTTTTAATTTTGTTGTTTAAATTAGATATCATATTGTCTATTTGGTAACAATAGTCAACAGAATTATTATTATTGGTATTTAATTCCCTTTTCAGAAACTTCTGATACAGATACCAATTTGCATTGTTAAAATCCAAATAAGTACGATCATGTGATATAGTTTGTTTGCTAACGTTTAAAGTAACCGGCAAGTGGTCAGATGACAGATCATTAATTGTAATAGGTTGGGAGCAATATTCTGGTATGTTAGTTAAAAATATATCTAGTGTAGAAGGTAGTGAATTACTATTATAAGGAATATAGGTATGGTCAAAAGGATATAATAATGTGAACCTATCACTTAGTAATAACTGATATAAAATATTTCCCCAACTATTAGCCCGGGCACATCTCCACATTCTGTGCCTGCAATTTATATCGCCTCCTATAATGAAGTCACCTGTAGTTCTTGAAATTTTTAGTAGATCTTTTTTGAAGTCATTTTTATTTAGATTTCTTACGTTCAGGCTACTTATGTAATTTTTAGTGCCGGAAAAATAGACAGAAAAAAGTTTAATTTTCTTGTTATCATTTAATGTTACCTCTATACCAATATTTTCTATTAAATCCAACTTTAAAGGTTCAATTAGTTTCTGCTTAATATCTTTTCTAATAATTATTGCTACACCCCCACCACTTGTTGTAAGACGATCTTTCCTATATATATTAAAGTTCGAATTTTTTAGGATAATATTATTGTTAAGCCATGTTTCACATATCAAGCCAACATGAATACCATTTTGTAACATATAATTGAACAATTCATGGTTTTTGTTCTGAATAGATCTAGCATTCCATGTTAAAATATTTAGTTTATTACTAACATTCATTTTGAATATAAGTATTTAACCGAGAGTTCAGTTATAACCGAAAATTGTTCAGCCTTATTTTTGCAATTACTTAATTTATTTAATAATTCATTAGTTAAATTTAATATTTCATCAACAGAAAAAAGATCTGAATTATTTCTTATATTATTACTACTATTACTATTGAAATTATTATTACTATTACTACTAATACTACCTGCTGGAATTTTATTGTTATGACAGCTTATACTTGCGGCAGTGCTACTATTGTTGTTCTCCCAAATAGAGTTTGATCTACATACAACATTGTAAGGTAATGAATATGTGCTTCTATTATTGTTGTTGTTGTTGTTACTATTGCTGTTACTATTGTTGTTATATTGCTGTTATATGTTTTCTTATTATCACAAATACTATCAGTGGAATGATGTTCACCGTGACAATTAGCACATTTTTTAATTTCTTTGTTTGTACAGTCAGTAGTTGAATGACTGCCGGCGCAGAAAGCACATTTTGTATTTACGCTGCAGTTACGTGATCCGTGGCCAAACATCTGGCAATTGTAACATTGTGTGATTTTTTTATTGGTGGTTTTACGTTCCCATCTAACTTTAGTGTTGAATATATAAATAAACTTATTACGTAATTCGTTTAACTTAATTGAATTTTTTTCTAAATATACAATATATAGTTGTAAATCATTATATAAATTAGTGTTTTTATTTATTGATTTGATATCCAAACATTTTAAACCTTTTTCCAATAAGTTATTCTTCAAATCAGTGCAATTGTAGTTGTCCAATCTAGATAATACAAATTTTAGCGGCTTAGTGCTTTTCGATTCATATGTAAAAAACTCTAGATTGTTTATTTTTAGTTCGTCAAGTGCTTTTGTGTAAGATTCATTTGTGTTACAATACAGTTTTATACCAATTGAAATGGATCTGACATAATAATCATTTACACCAATTTTTTTCATAAATTCGTGAATTGTTGAAATTTTTTGTTTTATTATAGTTATTGGTGGTGGACCATTTTTCTTAGAATCAGTGTTTTCAACATTATTTTCGCATGCGTCCTCCATACACGTGCTTTCATTGTCATCTTCAATAGTTTGTAGAGGTAAGTAGTAATTACTCTCAGAAGTTTTTTTTTTTTTTTTTGAATTGTCAAAATCACTGTTATTATTTATTTTAAAACTTTTCGCCATGTTTGTGTCTTTTTGCAAAAAAACCACATTAATTTCATTTGAAATTCTTTTCCTTTTTCGAATAATTTTGAGATTTGGAATTCAAATAATTAATTTTAATGTTGTAAATTTCAATTATTTTTCTATAATATGTTGTATGAACAAACTAATTTCTTTTAATAACTTTAGAAGTTTTCTCGATGCAAGCAAAGGGAATACTATAGATATTTATATTATAAGCCAGTTGTACCTTTTTGAAATTTTTTTTGAAACTTTTTTTTTAAATATTTGAATTTTTTTTAAATTTTTTGAATTTTGAATCCCCACGCAGAATTAATCATATCTGAGTTTAAATATTATATTTTTGAAATGTTTTAGCATTTGGTTAAAACTTGTGACATTGATACTATTTTTACTTATAAAATATAAATGTCACGATTAATACTTTAATATTCATTGTATTTGAATTGCTTAATGAATTATTGTTAATTGTAAATATGATATTATATTAATGATGAATAATAAATAATAAAATAATATAGAGGAATCACACAGAGCAAAAAAATATTTTTTCAATGTTTCTTAAATTTCAATTTATCGTAGAACCCTAGAGAAAAAAGATTCATAAATGAACATTCAAAAATACTTCATCGGCCAAAATACCTCAAAGAGTAAATTTTAATATTTTTTTTTTTATTATTATAAAGTTCTTTATTTTTTTAACAACTACAGCTAACTTACATGCTAAATTCACAAAATAATATAAAAAAATAATTCAAATTTCTTAGCCTAATACTTTAATGAAATATATATATATATATATACAAATAAAATTTAAACTACATAGTGAATTCACACTAGTGATGTATAGTCATTTAAGTCATTCTTCATTTTACTTAAATTTACTTTTCCAAGAAATTAATTGTGTGGTTTCAACAAAGATTAATACTAATTTAATAATAATTTTTAATCTAATGAAATACAATAGAAATTATGTAAGTAATTTTTTTTAATTTGTTTATTTAAAATAAAATATGTTTATTGCTAGAACATAAGTGGATAAGTAGAGCCATAAGTAATTTAAAATTTCTTTGAACATAATTTTATCATATACATCTATATAATTGTAATCGCAATCTAAGTAAGATCTAGCGTGTATTAAAGAAGAGCAGAAGAAGAGAATTTCTAAGCAAGGTACTTCAGGTCAGATATATTATTACTGATAAACCATTTATAAAAATAGATTTCACAAAATTTAGATGAAAAGCGACTTCTAATAGTTCCAGTGCAGTTTGAAAGTAGAATAAATAATCTAATTGACGTAATTTACCTTAGTAGTTCAATCTCGTAATAATTTATATTTAAAAGCCATGTTTTACAAAGTTTAACAAATTTATTTAAACAATTTGAATTTTTTATATTCATTGGAAGATTATTAAAGTATTTTGATGCCATAGTAAAGTAAAACTTCTCATAGTGTGTCTTATTACAGAAAGGTATGTTGACTCTCATTCTATAATTTATTCTTAAGTTATACCAGTTTGAATTGCGAAGTCTCATATGATGTTTGTCCTTGTAAAATTTAATTAATGAGTAATGAGCAAAGAGGTGTCTGACAGGCAGTATATTTAGTTCTTGGAATAGAGGCCAACAACTGAAGGTTCAATTTTTAAAGTACATGACACGGAGAGTACATTTTTGAGCTTTTAGTAATGGTTCAATTGTATTGAAATATGAGCTACCCCAACTAGTTATACAGTACTTTATTTTAGAGTGAACCAGAGCATAATAAATATTTAATAAAAGCTTTTTTGAACAGTATCGTCTCAATATATAAAATTTTCTAACACATAACAACATATATTTATATAAGTTATCTAGATGAGGTTTCCAATTTAAATTTTTATCAATAATTATCCCCAAGTACTTGTACTTTTCAACAGATTCAATTTTAAAACAGCCTACTGAGCACAAACTATTTAAACATGAGCCAGCATGATCAATTGCAATGCGAAGCATAATTTAAACGAACACCAGTAGAATGAAATTTAATCTTCTGAATTTGATTTAAGATCAATGTCAGAAGAATTTGTTAAATTAAAAACAATTATTTTAGTTTTATCACTTATTATAAGTTTATGAACTACGAACCATTTTCTGAGCAAATCTACATCAAACACCATATTTTGTTTTAGTGAATTAAGACTATGTTCACTATATGATATAGAACAGTCATCTCCAAAACCTGTTATCTTACCTTTAAAAGATTGTAGAAAAATAGAATTAATATAAATTAAAAATAACAGTGGACCTAACACTGAACCTTGAGGTACTCCAATGTTAGTAGTTTTGAGTTGACTTAATATATTATTTAGCTTAGCTTTTTGAGTTCTATCTCTCAAATAAGAAATTAAAAAGTCAAACATAAAACCTCTAAAACCCACTGACTCTAATTTGTTTAAAAGAATCTGGTGATCAATCATATCAAAAGCTTTGGTAATGTGAATAAACAGAGCTGAAGTACATTTTTTATTGCTTTTATGCTTTCACTTGTACACTCTTGGTGAAATTTAATAAACATTTTTAAAAAATTAAATACTCTTGTTAATTTCACAAAATTATTTTATTCCGACACGTGTTTCGACCTTTCGGTCATAATCATGGATCATAAATTGACTTAATGCTGGTGCTATAATCTGAGGATATAACGAGATCTAATAATGAGGGAATAAACGTGTTATAAAATTTGTTGTCGTGGTTTGTTTTATAATTACTGTTGTTATAGTTATTATTATTATTATTGATATAAGTAATACCTTTTCTGTTATTGTTCTTATTGTTAATGTTGTTATTTCTATTTAAAATTCTACTATGTTTATTGTTAGATTTATTATAACTATGATGAATATTATTAGATCTGTTATTTTGTATTTGCTTTTTGTTTTAAAAATGATTTTTGCTGAGATTTCCTGGTTTGCGGTCGGTTAAATGTAATTTTATAAATTACTAGCAAAGTCACCCGACGTTGTTCGGGTCCAACACAAAATATATAAAATTCCGAACTTTGAAATATAATATAGAAAAGTCCCAGCGTGTGCTGCTCGTCCATGTTCACCAAATGGAGATTTGCATGTTAACCAAATATTCACACAAAACAACCGGCGGCGTTGTCACGATAAGATAAAGTAAATATACCTACCATAGTAAAGCTAATCAGACCTATTTGATCAAATAACAATATTTATACAAATAAGTTGCACACGTCAACATTTTATTGCCTGAAGTTTATTGAAAGTGAGTAAGCTCGTAATGTATATATCACCCTATGTGTATGTTGCACCTTGTAATTATTGTTGCTTCAATGATTCTGTCAAATTAAAGCTTCTTTCTACACAATATTTTTTGTTTTATTTGCAGTAATTAAAATGAAATTATTTTCAACACCAGTTTCCGCTATAATCTTATGTGGTAACTAGTTTTTTTGTTTTAAAATAAAACTCACGAATTTCTTTTAAAGTTATTTTTTTTCTTTATTTTGATGATTTTTGAAAACAACCGCACCACTTTAATAATTTTTCCAGAATGAATCTTCTACATTTTGTTAATGCATGATTGAACCAAATTAATGAACACATTTGGTGGCGTTATTGGTCAATGCTTTGTAATTTGATCGTCACCACATGTATTCATTTTATTTTTAAAATCTTTTGCAATATCAATGTAAACAATTTGTGTGTGTTATTGTGTTATTGAAATTATGAAAAGGAAATTGTGTAATATGTGAAAAATTGTTGAGTGCGTAATTTATATGCCCTTGACAATATTTAAAATAGAATATTTTTTTTTGAAAGAAGCTAAGAAATAACAAATTTCGTAAGAATTAGAATTTGAAACTGTTTATTATTTAAAGATATTTTATACGAATGATTATGGACAGGGTGTTCCATGACATCCCTCCCCCTTATAAGAAAGAAAATTGAATTTGTTTTTGTTCGATCGTCATTATTCGTTCAAAAATAAATGAGATTTTTTTTAGTCTCATTTGTGTGCTTATATTAAGTAATTTTATAATATTTTTTTTTTTTATGTACGGTTGCTGTACATAGTATTTTAATTATTTAATAAGTATGATATAAAAACAAAATTTTTTTTTTGTTTCACGATATCATATTGCGATTATTTAATATGATATAAATATTTTTTTTTTCTTTTTTTTATTGTTTTACAATATGATATTCAAATTACCATTTATTATGATATACATACATTATTTTTTTTTTAACATAGTATGGGCAATGATAATATACAAGTAGATTTCCGAAACAATGGGAATTTTTCATTCAAAAATGGGTGTCTAATCGCAGCTGATGGGTGTCTAATCACAGTTGATTGAATAGCAGTGAGAGAGCTTTGAAATTTTCTCTTCAAATTAAATTAGTTTTTAAAAAGCTTTACCCATTAATTTGGTACAGAAATATATACACACAATTATACATATTTCTAAAATTTTGAAGATTGAGTAAAATAATAAAGGAAAAAAAAATAATTTCATATTATTTTATGATATTATCCTTGCAGGCTTTTGTTTTTACTTTTAAGTTGTATCTCTTCACTCCTATTGTTTATTTCAGTTTTTGTTTTTCTTTATTTAGCTCCTCTAACACACGCAATTATTTCATTTTTATGATGAAGTGAGAGAAATTTTGATAAATAAAAATAAATAATAAAAATAAGAGGAAAAAAAATTTGTTTTTTTTTTTTGTTTTTATGAAAATAAAAAAAAAATCACGTATCAAGTAGGGTGAGTTTACCAATCAAATCATACTTTTTTTTAAATAATTTTGAAAATAAAATAATTAAATTATTTACTTTCTAAATTATTTAAAAATAATTTGATAAAGTTTATTGTTGTGTTATAAATAGAAGGAAATCCGAAATTAGAAAATAATGTATGTGCTCAATGTAAATAAAGGCTCAATAATTTCTTATATACGCCAGTATTTCGATACGATAAATAAATTGATACTTAGAAAAAAATAATAATTGTATAATGGAATCATTTTGGTTATGATTTTGCACTGCTTTGTTAAAAATATATTTATTCAATATAATTTTAAACCAATGTATTACAAGTATGTACATTGGCACCCGATATTTCTATTGCTATTTCTTCTAAAATTTTAACTTCAAAATTTACTATTTCTATATTTATCAATAGTTTTCTTCCACAAATAGTCACTACTTGAAACTAATTCCATCCATTTTTCATCACATAGTTCAAAATAACAATAAAAAGTAATAAACTCAAAACTATTTCAAAAATACTGTATAGTTAAGTTATAAAACTTAAATAAATAAAATTTCGAATTTCAAAAAGTCTATTTATTATTTTATATTTTTTTCAAATGGTTCAAAGTTGGAATTTTAAATGATAAGAAGCTTACATTGCGTATTTCGAAATATTCAAAATATTTTGACTGAAAATAGACTCAGAAAATAAACTCTTTAATTTAATTTAAGTACTACATTTCCAAACTATTTTCGTTTTTGATTCATTTAAATTAAAATAACGGAACAAAATTTGTTTTTTTAGAACATCTTTTCCAATTCCCATTATTAATCGCGTAAATTTCGAGTCTATAGCTGAAATAAAATTGTAAACTAAAATTTTTACATATTATTTTATGTATCGCTACTGCAGTATAAATAAAAATAATGTCTTATACAATTTTTATATAAAAACAAAAACGTTCTGAACTATTTCAAGCTAAAAAAACGAAAAACCAGTAATATACCTATACCAAAACAAAACCAAAAAGTAAATGTAAGGGGCCGTATACTTAAATTTAATTTAGCTCAAGTGAAAAAAAAACAAATAAAGAAATAAAGAAAATTTTTTATAAATCTACAATTGCAAATAAACCATTTCATACCAATGTGATGCCCATTTGCATTAAACGATCTTTGGCAGTTTACCCTATTATATTTTTAATAAAAATAAAATAACAGCGACAAAAACATACATCCTCATCTCATCGTCCTAACTCACCTCAATGAGATTGAGATTTGAGAATGAGTGTGAGACATGAGTACCTACCTATTGAACTTTTCCAAATGTTTTTCGTCATTTAACAACTAAAAAAAATAATAAATAGAGAAAAGAAGACGAAAACGAAAAAAAAACACAAAAATTATTTTAAGAAGTAGCTTACTTTACAGTAAAATAAAAATTTGGTAGATATGTTGTTGTTTTTCTTTTGTTAATAAATAAATTTAGTTTTTTAGTTACCAGTGGGCATAATCTTGAAATTCTTTATAAATTCAATTATTTCTTCAACAACTATCTAATATTTTATATTTTTGTTCATTTTCTTTCGGATATGGAACGGTTTTTTTTAGTTTTTTTTTTTATTATTTTGTTTTACGAGGTGGAAATCTCGAAAGACACCCAAGACACAAAATTTTGTACACTATATGGGTAGTGAGGGGCTGTAATCCACTAAAATCACTCACCTTTTACCATGACCATTCTACGTAACCACAAACGTGGTTAATGTTTCCATTCTATGTAACTACAAACGTGGTTTTTCACATAAGATATTTGGCGCTTGTTTTGTAAGTATTAAATGAAAAAATTTAAGTATGCAGATCATACAACAAACTTAGAAAATTTTACAAAATTATAAAGTTGACGAAATGGGAAGAGGTCTTGGAGAGAAAGAGATTGAGAATAAGTTGAAGAAAAAAAGAATATATGTATCCTCCATTTGAGGCGAATCGTTATGAACCAATAGATGGACTATTTCTATGGATGAAGGACATTTTAATGCAAGTGTATTTAATGATGTGTGTTTTCTAATGCAAAGTACGAATGATGTGTTCTTTAACTTTAGGAAAATAAATTCATATATGCTAAACCAACTTTTTTCAAAATAACTGTTTGCTAATTTTCTCTTGTACCCGTATATCATAATTTAAAAAAAGAAATATGTTAATATTGTAAATGAAAAAAAACAACAATAATTCTTACTAGATCCTTTTCATCAAAAATATGTATTTTTCCATGTATCCAACCAGGAAACTGCTTATCGACATCTCGAAAGATTTTTCTTATTCTCTCATTTATTTTAACCAATACCAACTAATCCATAGAAATTTTTATTTTTTTCCTTTTTATAAAAAAATATTTGGGATTGATATTGAGTTGGCATTGATAGTAAATCTGTAATAGTGCGACCCACGAGAAAATTTTATTTTAACTAGAAAAATAAATAAGGTTAATAATAAAAATCCCGATAATAATATGGGTGAAATTTCTTTGTAAAAATATTTGCTTATAATTCTTTGCCACATATGTTTATTTGTATGAAAAATTTGGCAAATTTCTTATTAAAATATTTGGTTTGGATCTACTTAGAACCGACTCGAAGAGAATATGATTTTCGCATGTTCGACATTAAGGACAAAAGCTTACAATCTTGATATAATACAATTATTATATAATAAGTATGTAGCAAGAAATTTCACACAAATACTGTATGATTACAATATTTAATTTAGATTTTGGGTTATTTTTGCTTTATGTATTTATGACAGCCGCTTTAAATGACGAGAGTATTCTAACATTACTAAAAAATGAAATATTAAAACTTAGAAAAAAATATTGAAATAATTCAGATCCAATAACCCGCCATTTTAACTTCAAACAATTTTAATTTAATTATGACCCACCACAAAAAGAACAATTTGCACTCGCTGGAGTAGAGTGTGTAAAAGTAAATAAAAAACATAATAAAAAATAATGAAAATATACATTTCTCAATTAAAAATTTCAAGAGAAAATGAAAGCTATTCAGAAAGTAGCTTTAAAATAGCTTTTTAATTTTTGGTTTTTATTTTATTAGGGCATTAGGCGATCGGATATCTACTTGTAAATTATCTTTGGTATGAGTCATTAATTTTTTTATAATTTTTTTTTCTATTTAAAGTTTCATATTCTACAAAAACCTTTTTTCATTTATTTTTTTTTGTTAATTAGTAACATGCAATTTGATTATTATATAGTAATATTATACATGTAGTTAGTATTATTTCTTATCTTAATTTTTTTTTCTTTTGCGCACAAGGTGAGAAATTAGGATAGGTCAATACTTGTTTTTTGTTTAATTAAAAGTGCATAAGCTTTTTGTATAGTATGAATAGTAATATGATTAATATGATTGCTGTTATAGATATATAGAATTTTTTTTATCATGTGATAAATAATTTTAAAAGATTATTTTGCATCAATTTTGTTTTGTTTCCTAATCTTATAATGTAATTAACGGGAGATTTTAAATCAATGATTAAGGTTCCTTATATGACGTGGTTAATTTTTTATTTGCTCGATTCTTGATCTCGAGCAAAACTTTATCACCTATTTTGAAGTTTGTTACTTTCAAATGTTTATCGTATTGAAGTTTTGATTTTTCCTTTGCTTCCAAATGGTTTTTACGACTTAATTTATAACCATTCTGAAGACGAGCCTTAAGTTCTGGAACATAATCGTCATAGTTATAGACTGGCTCAACAGCTTTTGATAATGAAGGTACTTCGGTTTAGTTTTTCATATGGCGCAAAGTTTATTGCAGAGTAGAGAGTTGTTTTGTAACAGAATACCGCGTAATCTATCCATGTGTCTCAATTATATGGATCCTTATTAGCATAAATGTGTAGGTAATCGCCTAAAGAACGGTTAGAACGTTCTAAGACATCATTGCTCTGAGGATGGTAAGGACTATTTTGGATTTTGTTTATTTTCAATAATTTGCACACATTTTTGAATAGATTTCTTAAAAGTTACTTTCCTGGTCCGTTAGGACAAATTTCGGGGTACCGAATATACAAATAATTTTGCGTACATATGTTTCTGCCAAAGTGTCGGTTTCCTGATTTCGTATGGGAATTGCTTGTATGAAACATGTTAAATCTTCTTGAAAGTGAGCAAATATTTGTTATTGCTTTCTGAAGTTGATTGTATGGGACATAATAGGACCATGTCTAGAGAAATTTTTTTGAATGGGCTTTTGGAGGTGGTGGTAATTACCATTGGCATTCTTGTTTTGTTATAAGTTTTATTTTTTTGACAGGAGTTACAGGCTTTAATGTGTTTTTCGATGTTTTTCAACATACCTTTCCACCTGTACTTTGCTTTTATCCGATTTACAGTTCATTTTATACCCTGATGTCCTCCTAAAGCTGCATCGTGAAATTCATAGATGATTCGCTTTATTTCAGTTGGGTCTGTTAACTCGATAGTATTAGGGTTTAATATGGTACTCCGGTTAGGATTAGATTCTAATTTCAAATTTAAATTACTTGGGGTGCACGTGATGTTAGTTTATGGATTTGCAGAGTGCTTCTAGCATCAGTAGTAATGAAGAGAGACCTCTCAAAATTTAGATATTACAAGATTGAATGTTTTGTGATAGCATTTTTCAATATGTTGAAATATTCGTCACAGAAAGCATTCCAATCGAACGGTATCTTTTATTAACCCTAAAACAACCAACCATAAAAATGACTTTACCTGTTTAGCCGTTTTTGATGGTAGTTGTAGCTTGATACCTTTTTCGGAAATTATATGGCCAAGTACATGACCTCTTTATGAAAAACTAACTTTTTCTGGTTGTAGTTTTAAATGAAAATTTTGTAAAGCTTCCAACACTTATCCAGCAACACCATACCAGCTTTTTGTTATGGTTTTGTAAGTTTTTAGCATAGATGACTATGTCATCCCAATAGACTAGGCATCTCATGCCCTATAAACCGGTGAGTACTATATTCATAAGTCGCTGAAAAATAGGTGGTGCATTTCGCAATCCGAAAGGCATTCGATTAAACTCAAAATGACCATGGTTGGTACTGATGCGCCTCTATCTGGTGAAAGCTGCTGGTCAACCTAATGTGCTAAAGTACGATGAACAGCCTAAAATATCTTCCATGTTTGGAAGAGGATAGGCGTCAGGTATTGTGATCTTTTTTTTTGTTTTTTCTTGTTCATCTCGTTCAATTTACGAAAATCTACAATATCCGTCACTTCTTTTTCCCATCTAAACCTGATGTTTTAGGTACAACTAATAATGGGGATTTCCAGGGGCTGCAGCTTTGGTCGTATCACGCCGTTGTTGAGTCCTCCTTTTGTGTATTTATTTCGGAATTATGAATTTGAGCTAATATATAAGGACGAGTAGTTATAGGGAGTTTGGTAGGATCGGTGTGGATTTCGCGTGTTGCAGCTGTAGTAGTAGACAACTTATTTCCTTTTGAAAAAAATATGTGGTTGTATTCCCTACATATTTCTAATATTGATGTCCATTCTTTAATATTTAAGTTATCTAAGATTTTCGTTTAATTTTTCAAGTCTGTTTTCTACTTGATTTTGATTTTGGGACTGGTTTATTTTATATATATAGAAATTTTCTGTGGATACGAAATTGATTTTGAAATCGCTTCCAATTTCGGTACATGTAGCATTTGTATTTAACATACTTAAGTATACATATCCATTTCGTGGATATACCAGTGGTAGTGTGTTTGAGACTATTAAACCAGTATTTTCCTCTTGAGAATTTTCTAGGACCAGGGCTTCTTCAATAAAAGACACAGGTCCATATTTTAAGATTTTTTTCCGATCTGGCTCGAATAGAACTTCGATTTTCCTTAGTCTCGGAATGCGTTGTCGCTCTTTTCTTATTGAATTGGAAGTCTATTTGGTGCTTATTATAGAATATAATAGCTTTTGTTTCGTTTAAAAAATTTTCTTTGTCCTGTATAATAGGTTCTGATACAACTTCCATTTTGTATCTAATGTTTTAATGGTTTCAAAGCTGATCCCATTTATTTGAATAGTAGAAATTTCCACTTTGACATTTAGTGCATTTAGTTTAATTAAACAAGCGCTTGCACCAGAATCAATTAGAAACTTATTTCGTTTGTTTTTCGTTCGCATGAGATTTAAAGAAATTGTACTACGAAAAATTTGATTTTCCGCTTTGCTCAAGAAAATTTCAGAAAAGTTATTTTTGATTTTATGAGGTTCAGAATGGAATAATTTTTTGTTTTCCACTTCAGAACTTGAATTTTTATTTTTATTTATATGAGGTTCAAAATGGAATAGTATTTTGTTTTTCACTTCTGAACTTGAATTTTTATTTTTATTTTTATGAGGGTCAGAATGGAATTTAATTTTGTTTTCCAATTCTAAAGTTGAATTTTTATTTTAATTTTTGTGAGGTTCAGAATGGAATTTAATTTTGTTTTCCACTTTTGAACTTCAATTTTTATTCTTATTTTTGTGAGGTTTAGAATGGAATTTAATTTTGTTTTTCCAATTCTGAACTTGAATTTTCGTTTTTATTTTTATTAGGTTCAGAATGAAATTTAATTTTTTTTCCACTTCTGAATTTTAGTTTTATGAGGTTGAGTTTCTTTTTTATAATAGAACCAAATCTCGAGCCGCGCATCGAATGCTGGTCGTTACTGGCTCTCTGGAGTTTTCCTTTGTCCTTTTTTTATAAACAGCCAAAGCGTTAGCCATGAAAATACCTTTATCACTTACGTGAGGCTTGGTTGGGATAGGGTATGACAGGATAAATTAGGAAGAAAAAAGGGAGATAGATTAGTAATAGGAAGTTGAAGAATAAAGGTATTAATATTTTCTTTGAACTTTTGCAAGTTGTAAGTTGAATTAGAAGAAACCCCCGGGTACATACCGGCCGAGCAAAGGAAAGGAATTTTTCTGTAAAATGGCACAATAAAATTATTTTTACTACAATTATACATTTGACACGTTGAAAGTATATGACAACAATATATAGAATAGTAATATTAATAGCAAACCACAAAAAAATAAAAAATGTTCAAAATTTTTAGTTAATATTAGTTTTAAAGGTCCCAGGTGCGATTCCCGATGAAGTAAAAAAAATGCTTTATGGGTTTTTCCACTTGGTCCAGTACCCTTTGTCATTGGGATAAAATAAATGACAAAAAAGAATTGAGAGTATAATCTGGTAACATTAAATAAAAATGAAACTATTCTATTTAAGAAGGCTTAGTTACTGACAATAGTATTAGTTTTCCAAATTTAATGAGTTGATAAGCCAGTAATTTGTTAAATAAATACTTGAAATATTTGTAGATATTGTAGTGTAAATTTGCAGTACCGTACTTAATTAAGCACGAAAAGGTAATTTTACCTAAGTTACTGTCAAGAAGATAAAAAAAATCAAAATTTTCTTGATTTGACTATTCAGGTGCTCAAATTAAAAAAGATATACCTACAAAATTTTTGTACAAAAAGATTTGGAACAAAACAGGTCAATTTAGAACTATTTTAAACAATTTACTCAACAACGATCAGAGCACTTTTGGGCAAAAAAGTTAAATTAAAATTTAAACGGAAATTACTGAACACAACAATTTTTTTTACTCTCGTTCTAGATCGTTCTTGCACATTTTATTGAATAAACCTAATATTTTACTGAAATATTAACAATTTAGCGAATGAATATATTTTATTTTTTTTATTCCTAACCGTACCTTAAGTTTTAGTTTTCTATTTGTCGATGAATTTTTATGTAGATTTTAATAAATATTATATTTTTGTTCTTATATTTTTGTTCTTACAAACTACTTGAAAAAGGAATAGAACTAATTAAATTATATGGATATACCTCAGATTTACTATACGGTTTAATGGAAAATCAGTTTCATTATGAATTGCATCAAAGATTATATAATTACTATAAGATATCTCACACCATGTAAGAGAATGTCGCAGTGAAATCAGTTTTAGCAAAAAATTTCTGTTGTTGAATTATTGGTTTCTAAACAATTGTTGAACAATTAACTTTAAAATATTTGTTGTCAACATTCTTCAGTGTCGTTCATCGCAAAAGTAATGTATGATGCATGTGTAGTAATATAAACAAACTGGTATGGTATATTAAGTATACGTTATTTTGATAATGTTATTATTTTTGTACATAATAATATGAATTTGGGTATACATACTCATATCATTTCTATTATTTTGGGAAACATTGAAAAAAATGTTTTTCAACCTATATTTTTTTTTTCATAAATATGAAGAAAATTTAATTTTCTACAAAAAAGTTTGCTTTAAGGGTATCCGCTGAAAAACCGTTTAGGAGTTGTTAGTTGATTTACAATTCAACTTCCATAAATCTAAAAAAATGTTGACAAAATTTTGTTTTACGTAAAGAGAGATAGAGATATTTTGTATTTCTTCTTCATCAACAATTCTTTTTTTATTATTGGGAGAAAAAAATTCAAAACATCATTATTTAAATTTACATTTATAGATTTAAAATAAATCTGTATAATAATATATACTATATTTATACACAAAGATTATTTTATGTTAATATTCTAGGAATTATTTTCATTAAAACTATTTTGTTTTCATGTTTCAATAATGCGATACTTCTCGGATTCTTACCGAACTACAGTTATTTGCTTGCCTTAGTAATGAAATAAATTTTGGGTATCAGAATACTTTTATTTTCATCTCTGGATAATGCAATAAAAATAAATTAAAAATAAAATTGTAATATTCAAAAATAAAAGTAAAAATAGCTTTAAAAATAAAATATTAAAAAAAAAAAAAATGGCAATATCTATTGAATTCCATACAAAATTTATAGAGATACACAGGTATTCGTGAAGATTGTTTTTCAAAACAAGGGTAGATCTCGACTCCCATTGATTATGAAAATCCAAATCCTTCAAAATTAGTAAATTTACAACTTTTGAGCTCGGTAGCCTTTCCAGAACCATAGAACCATTTTTTTTGTGGTTTGAAAATTCAAAAGGTACCGAGGTACATCGTCACTCAAATAATTGTTAAGCACCCCCATGTGTTCAGTGAAATTGAAAGTACTAAATAAGCTGAAAAAATAGTACTAAGTTGTTGACGAAAGAATCAAAATGATAAATTGGAAACTAGATTAGAGTTTGAATTGAGAAAATTCTCTCAACATTATCGGATGAGTGTGGTAAGGACAGTAGTTATGATGCTGCATTTTTTATTAATTCGTTATTTTACATTTTAGTATTGTTTCATCGTCTGATTGGCATTATTGAAACATCTTATACAATCGAGTGCAGCTTTAATTCTTATTTCACAATAAATTCAAGGTAACATTTATAGTAAAATTAATATACATAAGTTTTTATACAGAATTTAGTATACTACTGTTTTTGAAATTGAAATACTACAAAAATTTGATAAGATTCATAAATAAAATAAAAATAAAATTTATAAAAATGTATAGTTAGATAGATTCAGATTAGAAAATTCAGATATATAATTAAAATCAAATAAAATAAAATAACCATTAAATTCACTAAAAAAAAAAACGTTAAAGATAAAATTCAAGTAATAACATACAATTCAAGTAATAAAATCCAAATAACCGGGTTCCAATAAATATTGTTTTTTCATTCCCTTGTGAAAAACTTTATGTTTGACAAATTTTTAATTCTTCGTGGCAGAGAGTTGTATAACCTTGAACCAGATACGGAAATTCTCTGAGACGATAGCAGAGATTGACCACCCACAATCCTAATAACATTTCTGTTCCTGGTGTTAAAATTATGACCGTGACGCTGTATAGAAGTAATATTAGAGTCATCAACATTATTAATAATTTTATATATTTTCAAAATCTGCTGATACTGAGATATTCCTTTAATAGGTAGAATTCGATTATCTGAGTATAATCTATAAGTACTATGTAGCAATGGCAAGTTCAAAATATTCTTTAATAACCCATTTTGAACTATTTGCGAACATTATTATTACATCCCCATATACTTGTACCATAAGATAATAAGGAATGACCAAGTACAAAATACATTTTTAATTTTATTTCGCGAGGTATCTTATTTTTAAATTTGAACAAAAGGCCGTTTAACGAGCTGAACCTACTTACTAAGTTGTTAACATGAGGTTTCCAACTTAAATTACTATCTAAAAGAATTCCTAAAAACTTAATTTCATTAATTTCTTCTAAAAATTATTACCTATTTTGATTTTTATTTTTTCAACTTTCATTTTAGAAGACTTAAATTAATTATCTTTGTTTTCGAGGAATTCAGAGCAATTTTATTGAATCGAAGGAACTCTTCTATAATGATTAAATCATGTTTAATCATACTTTCAATATGTTTTACTTCATTACCTGGGTAAAAAATACTACAATCATCCGCAAAAACAAATAATTTGCCATGTAGAGGTAATTTATAAATGTCGTTAATAAAAATTAAAAAGAGTAATGGATCTAGCGAAGACCCTTGTGGAACACCCATACTAATATTTTGCGTTGTACTATTTTTATTTTTGTTACAAACATACTGCACTCGCTTACTCAAATATGCCTCCATGACTCTCAGAGATTGTTCTGAAAACCCGATTATATCCAATTTTTTTAAAAGAATTTTGTGATAAATAGAGTCAAAGGCTTTCCTTAGATCCAGAAAACGCCTGCTACAATTTTAAATTTATCTAAATTTTCATATAGTGAATCAATTATATCTGTTAGAGCCTTTTGTGTACCAATAACTTTTTGAAATCCATATTGGTAAGAATACAGAAATCGGTTTTTAGTTAAATGATTTTCATTCTTTTATATAACAATTTTTCTATAATTTTTGAGAATACAGAGGGTATAGTAAAAGGTCTATAATTAGAAACTTCAGACTTATCACTATTCTTACATATTGAAATAACCTTTTAAATTTTTAAAGCCGAAGGAAACGTACAGTTTGTAATTATTTTATTAAACAAGGACGAAATCAAATTAGCAAAAGTATTAGCAGAGTTTTTAATTATTTTTGTTGGAATATTGTCATGTCCAACTGATTTCTTATTTTTTAGATTTAAGATCACAATTAACACTTCTTCATTATTTGTAGGAGTAAAGGTATATTGTGAAAATTCCCCGTTGAGCGTTCCAAAGAAATTTATATCGTCATGCATTGTAGACCTTATAGAAGTAGATATTGAGATACCAACACTAATTAAATAGTTATTAAACTCTTCTGCTATAGCTTGTGGTTCATCTATAGTTATGTTTTCAGAACTACGTAAATATTTCACACCTGTTTCATTACTTCTGCCTGTTATATTGTTTAGAAAATTCCATAATTTTGCTTGATCTGATCCACAATTTTTAATTTTGTGATTATAGTAATTGCTTTTACAAATTTTAATACATGTATTTGTTAATTTACTAATTCTATTGAAACTATCTCTTAAATTATAATTATTAGGATTCTTTTTTAGCTTTTTCCTCAAAATATATTTTTATTTTATTAAATTTTTTAAGGAATCATTTAACCATGGTACTATAAGATCTCTCTTATTAATGTTGGTATTGAAGGATGATGTATTTTCGTTGATTATAGAATTCAAATCATTGGTGAACTCAGTATACATGTTTTCGGCATTTAAATTAGAATATTTGTTCAAAGTTAAGAATGAGTTTATCATGTAAGTGATTCTAGAGTAACTTATTTTGTTTATATGAACATTCTTGCTGCTATTAATGTTAACAAATTTATTTAAAGATATCATCAGAATATTGTGATCACTAATATTATTTCTTATGGTACATATGTATATTTGTTTCAATAGAAGATTAATTACAATACACATGATCTATACTTGTATGTTTACTTGGTCTAGTTATTAAGTCATGTCTATGATCATAATTAAATGAAGAGAAAAAAATAAACAGCTATGTTTCTTTATATTATTACATAATAGATCAATATTAGTGTCACCAGCTAATATACATGAACGAGTTGCCGTTTTGGCAAGAATATTACTGACAATGGATTGAAAAGACAAAAAATTACAGTTTTGTGATCTGTAGTAAAAGACTAAATATAATTCTTTACCGTTAAAATTTATATTCCGCAATTTAATACAAATTATATTGCAGAAATTAAGGTTTACATTTTCGATAATCTCAAATTTTAATGAATCATGTACATAAATACTTACACCACCATACAAATCATCTCGCACCGAGTGGATAGGTTCATACCCTGGGATTTTATATAACTGAAGAAAATTCAGATCAAACCAGGTTTCTTGTAACATTAGAATTTTAGGCAAATCATTAAAGTTATATAGAAGATCTTTAAAGGAATTAAATTTATTTATTCATGACAAGCTTCGAGTGTTAAATGATAAAATATTAAAGTTGTACATTGAATTGCATGTACTTTCATAATCTTCAATATTAAAGTAATTCATTAACTAGTAAAAAAGAGAAAAAATTACAAATTACTATTACAACAATTTATTAAATTAAGAATTATGGTATTAAATTAGAATTATGGTACTGTACTAGCATAAAGTTCATCATCAGAACTCTTATCCTGAGCATTTCTGTTACTATGGGCAGGTCTGTCTGTCACCTTATTAAGAATCAGCTTATCCACATCATCCTTACTTTTTATTAATAATGGTCTTGCCGTATCATTGATTTTGGTGAAAATTTTTCCCTTTATAGTAAATACAGATTTAAAACCAGATGCTTTAAGTTTTCATGCATAATTAAACAAATGTACTCCACTACTAGTTAATGCATCATTAAAAAACATATCTTTAAAAGTAGTGTCCTTAAGAGTTTTTCTTATTTCTTATAAATGCTTGTTTAGATGAGTTATTAGCAAGTTGTATCTTATTAATGAGCCTTTCATGCATGATATTATTAGTTTTGAACTTATAATTCTTAAGTGTACTGATGTTGATAAAATCATTTTCATTTAAGTTTACTTTCATGATTTGGCCAGCTTCAATTATTTTAGTTTTTATTTCAACAGTTGAAATAGATGCTTCACAATTTAAGATTACGTCATTTTTAATTTTGTCGTCCTTTAAGAAGTTAACCTTATTTCTCAGATCCTGCAGTTCTTCAGTCAATTTTTTGTTGAACCTCTTGATCTTCTTGTTATCTAAGACTACCTCATTCATTGTTTTATTAATTTCATCATATTTGGAATTAAGAAATTCAACTGACTCCCTTAGTTCACGCATTTTATTGCTAATGACGATCAGCCTTTGCAAACTGTCCCTCTTTATTAATGTGACTAACCTTATGCGGGATAGTTTTATGAAATGAAGGAGAACACTTATGACAATGAAAAGGTTGCGCTACATTTTCATTCAAAAAATCATAATTGGCTCTTGATAATTTCGAACATTTCAGATGTAACCATTGCATACACGAATCGCACTGTAATCCTAAATCTTCATCATCACTTGATACGATATCAACGCTACATTGTTGCATGATGATCTATTTTTATTACGTGATTTATGATTACCTGAAATTACAGATCTTCTTTTAGATTTTTTGTTTTGCCTCCATCGTTACTGTCGTTTATTTTATTACTTTAATTGTTTTTAACACGATCGCACCTTATCTTCGTTGAGTTTGTAATTAATAATATTAATTATTATGTCAAATTGATTGATAACCAGTTTATGTAAACAGTTACTTTGAAGAAGTTATAAAATTAAGTGACAATATAATTTATATTATTTTAATCAATGTTGAGTTATTTATCATTTAAGTTAAGTTAAGTTAAATTTATTTAAGTTAAGTTTATTTAAGTTTAATTTTTTAAGCTTTAAATCAAAAATATTTGTTAATTAAAAGTTTCTATAAAAATTATAATGATATAAATAAAAAAAAAAGAGTTTATAATATATTTAATGTACAATTGTAAAAACTGTTCGAAAATAAAAGCACTGTTTGATAGAAAAAGAAAAATGCATATATGCATGTATGCATGTATATAAAAAAACAATTTACATGTTTTCATTCATTTAAGAGTTTTTATTATTTTAAAAGTTTGGTTTTTTATTATTTACGTTTATTTTATTTGTTATATTCTATTTGTTGTCCACTCATTGGTTCACTATCACTGTTGTTGTACAGTTATTGGCTCACTATCACTGTTGTTTGTCTTCATTGCCTTGGTTTTCTCAATATTTAATTCCAGTCCCGATTTCTTTGCTTCTTCCTGTAATCTGTTGACTTTGTTCTGTAGGTCCCTTTGATTTCTTGATATGAGGCATACATCATCTGCGTAATGTAAGTCTTCTAAGTTGGCGAAGAGATCCCATTCTATTCCGTTTATTCCACTGCAAACTTTTAAACCTAGAATGTCTCGTGTTGTGTTGAAGAGAAGTGGTAATAGTGGACATCCTTGTCTAACTCCCATATTGGTATAGAATGGATCACTGATGTCACCTCTGTGTTTAATTGTTATCTCTGCATCTTTATACATCGTTTTGATGATGTTGATGATTTTTTCAGGAACGCCCTTCTTTGTAAGTGTTCTCTATATTGCGCATCTCTTGACTGTCTCGAATACTTTCTTAAAATCTATGAATAGTAGATAAAGTGTGGCATTCCAATCTACTGATTGTTCAACTATGACCCGTAAAGTATTTGACTGGTCAACACAGCTTCGGTTTGGTCTGAAACCTGCCAGCTCTTTCCGTAGTATTGGTTCTAGTTGGTACTTAGATTGGTACTTCTTCTAATATTTTCCTTATAATAATTGCTATTATCTTATGAATAGTATTTAGAACCGTGATTCTACTGTAGGTTGCTGCAATTTGCCAAGTCTCCTTTCTTTGGTATCTTGACAATCATTCCTTTCTTCCATGATGGTGGTGTATTCTTTTCTATCCATGCTTTTCTGATGTGGGGTTCAATTGTTTTTGAGAATAGGCCTGGGTCCAGTTTGGCTATTTCTGCTGGAATGCCATCTTCATCTGTTGCTTTGTTGTGTTTCAGGATATTGAATGTAGCTTTGATTTCTTTATTTGGAGTTTGGGTAGATATTGGCAGTCCCTCAGCTGGGTAGATATTCGCATCGTCTCTGTTTCTTATGTCTGCTTATTTGTACTTTCTTCGTTGCAGAAAGATTTTTGGAAATGTTTTCTCCATTTCTTTAATTGGTCCTCTAAATTTGTGAGGAGCTCACCATTTTTGTCTTTAATTGGTTTGTTTTGTTGTTCCGACTGGTTTGTTAAGTTCTTGACTATGCGATGCAATTTTCTCAGGTTATGTTGCTGTGCTGCTCTTTCTACTTCTCCGGCTAAATTTAATAAACATTTTCTTTTATCTCTTCTTGCTGCTTTTTTCACTGTTTTCGCTATTTCTTCATATTCTCTTCTTGATGCCGTCCTTTTGTTTATCATTTTCTTCATTTCACCTCTTCTTTTAATCAAGGCCCATGTGTTGTCGGTTATCTAGACTTTTCTTTGTGGTTGTGAAATTCCAAGATTTTGTTCGCTTGTTTGGTTGTAAATTTCCAGAATCTCTTCCCCAGTGTGTTCTCTGTTATTTCTAATATTCTTTCGTAACGCCGTAACCATGTCAGTTCTTACTTACGGATTTTTTAAGTTGTTTATATTTATTTTCTTCTTTCTATTTCTTCTGCTTCTTCCTTGTTGACTTCGTCTCATTCTGAAGTCCCCAGTTAGTAATTCATGATCGCTGTGTATATCTACTCACCTTCTATTTCTCACATCTAACATTGATTGTTTCCATTTCTTGCTGATGCATATGTGATCTATCTGATTTCTTGAGATCCCGTTTGGTGTTGTCCATGTGTATTTGTGGATATCTTTGTGTGGGAATAGACTCCCTCCGATTGCTAGGTCGAAAGTCTGCTGAACCTTTGCTGGAAAAAATACCATTGCATGAAATATATTTTTTTAATTTAATGTTATTCTTCTTCGCAAATAATAAGGAAAAATAAAAAATAATAATAATATAAATAAAACAATTTTTTTGATTTATAATAAGAAGGACTAATAGAAATAGTTTAATATGGTATAATAACCAAAAGGCATTTAACACAAAAAAAAACATAATGCACTTAAAGGTTATTCTTATTACTTAAAATCATACACAATATGCATATGTGTCTACATATTTTTTTTTTATTTTGATTTCTTGTTGTTGTTATGATAATGATCATAGCATCATAATTTTGCCATACCGTATGCATAGCCTGTTTAGTACTATAGGTATACATATATATAGGTATATATATATACTCTAGCCAGAAATGTGAGGCGATGATGAGTTAAAATTGTTATTTATTTTTATTTATTGTTTTTTTTTAATTTTTAAATTATCTTTATGATATATAATTTTATTATCGTATATAATATTTAGTATGTATTATGGGGTTAGATTTTGGTTCTGCTGATTTACACATAAAAACAATAACAACCAACTAGCTATTCCCGGCGTAACATTCGCCGGTCTGGCATTATCATTATAAATGAAACAATTTATTTTATTTGTTTATTTTCTTAAAAAAAATAAATGTTTTACATATTTTTTTATTACATAATAATAAAAAAACTTATTTTGAAAAACTTAAAACTAAAATTCACTTTATTTAATATCTTAAAAATAGTTTAACATTTTAATACTTATTCAAATATTTCACTAAAAACACAATTCTCTATTTCACAGTTGTATGTTGCTTTGTCTAGAGTACGATCTTTTGATAGGGTTAGTGTAGTATAAAATATTATGAAATGTTTGTTTCACACTTGGTTTTGACATTTTGGTATGATTAGGTATGACCATTATAGTAAAGGTTAGGATTGGTTATGACTTTGTTAAATCATATCGAATCATATAGGTCATTTAACAACGTATCATATGACATCATATGACGCCTTATGACTATTATAGTTAGGGTTAAAGCCAATAATTATGCTTTTTCTCTTATTGTTCAGTTTTTATTGACGCCTTATGATTTTTATAGTTGGGGGTAAAGCCAATAATTATGCTTTTTCTCTTATTCTTCAGTTTTTATTGTTATATTGTTATCCCGCTAGGGTCTCTGATATAGATAAGGGTAGTCTGTGATTTTTCTTTTTAAAGTTTTTTTAATTTTTATGTGTACTAAATTTGCCGTGTATTGAATTGGAACTTGATAATAATGTCATAACATATTTTGTTTTTTCCCTCCGATTGCTAGGTCGAAAGTCTGACACAACTCTATCAATCTTTCCCCGTTGTTGTTTCTTTCTCTCCCTAACCCGTGTTTGCCCATTATGTCCTCAAGTCCATTGTTGTTAGATCCTATTTTCGCATTCCAGTCACCCATTAATATTATGATATCTCCCCTATTTATGACTGCTAACGTTGTTTCTATTTGTTCGTAGAAGTCATCCTTAATATGATCTTCAGACATCTGTTGGTGCATAGCATTGAATTATTGTTACATGTCTTGTCATATTTCGAAATCGCCTTATAACAATTCTATCCGAGACTGCCTTCCAGAAAACCAATGTTTGTCTCAATTTCTTTGATATTAGTATTCCGACTCCACTTTCACCCCCTGTTTCCCTTCCACTGTAAATTACCATGTTTCCATTCTCCGTGTTGATTTCTCCGGTGTTGTTCCATCGCATTTCACTTATACCTAGGATGTCTATGTTGTAAGTAGCCATTTGAGCTTCCAATTGCGAGAGTCTTGAAGCTTCTCTAAGTGTTCTTACATTCCATTGTGCAATTCGGGTTCTTTTTTGTGTGCCAAAGGTCGTTATCAAGTAGTCATTCGTGTATCCGAGGCTTCTTCTTCTATTATTTCGAATCCATTGATTTACCGATTATGCAGGTGATTGGCCTACAGTAACCGGTCCTAGGAGATGGAGTAACCATCTAACGCTGCCTAGAAACAACATGGCGCTACCTTATTACCGGTTCGATCTCAATTAATGTTTTTCATTCGATTAATCTCGAATTTCCAATTAACAAATTTAATGATGGATTTTTTTTTTTTATAAATCGCCACCAACCAGGTTCGAACAGGGGTACCCTCGGTCATGGATCCTGTTACATAACCACTGCGCCACCGAGGGTGAAACAGATATAAACAGATATAATCAATGCTATTGCTCAATAGGTGAATTGTTTTTAGGTTAATTTTAATTTGTTTTTGGTTTTATTTGGTATTATCGTTTTGTTGTTTATGTCTTTAAATAAAATTTTTCACACTATCGTAATTCGTAATAGTTCTAATAAAGTTGTCTAATCTAGTTGAAAAAAGCTTTGTGTTGTAAAAGCTTTGTGAAAAGTTTAACAGACGTTTAAGCGTATTAATATATAAGATACATTTTTAAAGAAATTAAATGAAATTTTGTACTATTATTTTGTGTTTCTTATCTTTGTAAATTTATAATTTTTAGGTATATTTGTTTTCTTCAAGTGTGTAGAAATGTATGTTGTAGAGAGTGATGAATTTTTTTTAATATAGTAGGTAGGTATGTATAGGTATCGGTTAAACCATATTGGTTGTTGTTCTTCTTTTTAATGTTTGTTATAAATAATAATTATGTTTGAATTTTAACATGAACAGTTCGATCAAAGATAATATACAAGTTAATTTTCGAAGAAATGGGAATTTTTCATTCAAAAATTGGTGTCTAATCGCAGCTGATGGGTGTCTAATCACAGCTGATGGAGTAGCAGTGAGAGAGCTTTGAAATTTTCTCTTCTTCAAATTAAATTAGTTTTTAAAAAGCTTTACCCATTAATTTGGTACAGAAATATATACACACAATTATACATATATCTAAAATTTTGAAGAGTGAATAAAATAGTAAAGAAAAAAAAAATAATTTCATGTTATTTTACGATTTTATCCTTGCAGACTTTTTTTTATTTTTAAATTATATCTCTTCACACCTATTGTTTTTTTGTTTTTATTTTTATGAAAATAAAAAAAAAATCTAATATTGAAAATAAAATAATTAAATTATTTACTTTCTAAATTATTTAAAAATAATTTGATGAAGTTTATTGTTGTGTTATAAATAGAAGGAAATCCGAAATTAGAAAATAATATATGTGCTCAATGTAAATAAAGGCTAAATAATTTCTTATATACGCCAGTATTTCGATACCATAAATAAATTGATACTTAGAAAAAAATAATAATTGTTTAATGGAATCATTTTGATTATGATTGTGCACTGCTTTTTTAAAAATATATTTATTCAATATGTTTTTTAAACCAATGTATTACAAGTATGTACATTGGCAACCTATATTTTATTGCTATTTCTTCTAAAATTTTATCTTCAAAATTTACTATTTCTATATTTATCAATAGTTTTCTTCCACAAATAGTCACTACTTGAAACTAATTCCATCCATTTTTTATCACATAGTTAAAAATAACAATAAAAAGTAATAAACTCAAGACTATTTCAAAAATACTGTGTAGTTAAGTTATAAAACTTAAATAAATAAAATTTCGAATTTCAAAAAGTCTATTTATTATTTTATATTTTTTTCAAATGGCAATTAAAAACATTTGCAATTAACTTAATTAAGTAATTTTTTTATACACTGTTCAAAGTTGGAATTTTAAATGTTAAGAAGCTTACATTACGTGTACATCGCGTTTTTCGGAATATTAAAAATATTTTGACTGAAAATAGACTCAGAAAATAAACTCTTTAATTTAATTTGAGTACTACATTTCAAAACTATTTTCGTTTTTTATTCATTTAAATTAAAATAACGGAACAAAATTTGTTTTTTTAGAACATCTTTTCCAATTCCCATTATTAATCGCGTAAATTTCGAGTCTATAGCTGAAATAAAAACTAAAATTTTTACATATTATTTTATGTATCGCTACTGCAGTATAAATAAAACTAATATCTTATACAATTTTTATATAAAAACAAAAACATTCTGAACTATTTCAAGCTAAAAAAAACGAAAAAAGAGTGATTTACCTATACCAAAACAAAACCAAATGAGATTGAGAATGAGTATAACTATTGACTACTATTGAAATTGAACTCATCCAAATGTTTTTTGTGAACTAAAAAAAGTAAGAAATAGAGAAAAGAAAACGAAAAAAAAAACACAATAAAATAAAAATTTGAAAAGGAACAATGTAGGTATGGTTGAAGTTGAATTATTCTAAAAAGTAGTTTACAGTAAAATAAAAATTTGGTAGAAATGTTGTGGTTTTTTTTGCTTTTTGCTAATAAATAAATTTAGTTTTTTTAAGTTCCAGTGGGCATAATCTTGTAATTTTTTATTTATTTATTTACTTATTTCTTCAACAACTATCTAATAATTTATACATTATCTATTGGATATGGAAAGGTTTTTTTTGTTTTTTTTTTTTATTATTTTTTTTTACGAGAGAATGGTGGAAATCTCGAAAGACGCCTAAAACTTTAATTCTTTTTTCCAATTTAGTAACTAAATTTTTAAAAGATGCCAATTTTTTATCTCTTATTTTTATTGTGTGCAACTTTCAGTTTGATCTTCATTTTTAAATTCAAGGACATTATTAGAGTAAATAATATTTTTGTGCTTATTAGGGTCTTCTAAAAACAATGAAGGAACCGCATGCGCATACAATTTTTTGGAACCTATATATCTATCTTTAAAATGACGTTGACATATAAAGGGATAAATTAAAACTTTAATATGGTCAGAAGATTGCCAACAAATATTGAGCCATTTTTCATAATTGGCTGTGTTACGATGAGGAAAATTGAAAAATTTAACAGATTTAGAATGGGAATGGCAACCGACTATGCATCAATACTAGTATATATTTTATTTGATAAAATTTAATATAATTTATTTAAGTAAAAATAAAAAGATTTTTTTACTCTCCCCAAAGACAAAGCAAATTGCCTTAGTTAACTTACCCCACCGCTGCCACCAAAAATTTTATATGCTAACTGGGTTTATTAATAAAACTCACGAATTTCTTTTAAAAATAATTTAAATAACAGATTAAAAGAACAGAATGAATCTTCTAAATTTTGTTAATGCATGATCGAACCAAATTAATGAATACTTTTTTTTTTTTTGTTTTGTGTTTATTCTATACAACTCTCTACATAAAATATAAAAGATATTGAGTATAATGTTGGAATTTAAATTGACGTGATGTAATTGACATGTAATCTAAGTCAAGAATCCATTGATTTTTGACTTAATATTCATATTTATATTTATGGAGTCTCAGGTAAAGTGAATCTAGTAGATAAATCCAGCGGTCCGAAGCGTCTTAATCTGCGCTCGCTTGTTCGTTCATTATTGATGAGTAAATAAATTTGGATGGCTTTCCAGTCGAACGTAGTATTTTTCAGCTTTCTTTTTAATGAATTGCTTAACAGATGGGATATTCAAATCTGATCTAATTGTTTCATTGCGGACATACCAAAGCGCATTGACTATAGACCTTAATACTTTGGACTGGAAGCGTTCTATTATTTCGATGTTGGAGTTACTAGATGTTCCCCATAGTTCCTATTAGCCAAATTAATTGGTTGGATTTTAATCGTAGCTTTTTATTTTTGTTGATGATGTGACTTTTCCAAGTGAGGCGTCTATCCAAGTGCATACCTAAGTACTTAACCGGCTCTTGGTGAGTCAATTCCATGTCGTTAAGGTGAACAGCGGGGCAATTTTCCTTGCGATTGGTGAAGGTGATATGAAGGGATTTCGATTCATTGGCCTTTATTCTCTACTTTTTCAGCCAGTTTTGAATGTCCAATAAGTTGTTCTGAAGAATTTCTGAAGCTAAACTCGGATTAGTATGAGACACTAAGACCGCTGTGTCGTCAGCAAAAGTAGCAGTGAGTACCCTCGGTGATGTTGGGAGGTCCGCTGAAATGAATACATTTGAATACATAATAATATTAATAGTAATATTAATAGTAGTAAGAATTCTTTTAGAATAAAATTTTTAATAACGGACAACTTCTGAATATGAATTTATTGACCAGAATTATTTAAATCAAAGTTTTTAATAACGGACTGTTTTTTTTTTTTATTTAAAACGGAGGTGACCCTAATATGTTGGGGCCTGCATGTAGGCTTTTAGCCCTGTATGCCCTCCTTCACCCTTAACTTATTCGACCCTTTTGATAAAGGCCAATAGGTTTGTGGGTTCTATCCTGCAGAAGTTTTCTGAGGCTATGTAGTGCGTTTCCAACAAACAGAGTCTCAGCCTTGAAAGAGCTAGGCACTCTCCTACAACATGTGTAGCGGTTTCTTCCTCTTCCAGACAGTGTCTGCAAGTTGGGTCGTCACTGAGTGCTAGTCTACACATGTGCTTATTCATGTGGTTATGACCATTAAGTATGCCCACCATCTTCCTACAGTCTACTCTATTGAGAGTTAGCAGGAAGTTGGTTATTTTGGTGTTTGTTCTTGGTACATATATTTTGGAGACTCTGTGGCCTTCAATACGCTCCCAAAGAATGTTTGTTTCCCTCTTCAGGGTGTTTTCTATCGATAGTTTGATATTACCAATAGACATACCAACTGCCGGTTCCGGGCCATAAATGTTTCCCGTCGATGATCTGGCTAGTTCGTCAGCCTTCTGACTGTCAATAAAGATGCTAATGACTTTATTAGACCATCTTTGCTCTTTTATTATACTCACTGCTGCGTTTATGGCAAAGACTTCAGCCTGGAAGACTGTGCAGCATTTGCCAAAAGGAAACTGCAGCTCAAGTTGTTATTTTTCAAAGAACACTCCGGCTCCCTCTCCTAGAGCCGTAAGGGACCCCTCAATGAAAATGTCCGAGGTGTTTGAAGACCTAGCCTGCTCCTCTGAACCGCGCCAGGTCGCTCTTGTCGGGATTTCTACTTCGTATCTCTTCTTTAGGGATACGTATGTAGTGATGTCATCTGTTGGCATGAAGAACTCTTTCTGTTCCTCTTCTAAGTCCTTCCATAGCCTTTCATGTTTGTTCCTACATCCTCTAGCATTCCCTAGAGTTTGCAACCTTCTTGCAACTTTGAGGGCCTCCATTTATACCAAAAGATGCAAGGGCGGAAGCCCAAGAAGTATTTGCATAGTCGCTGTAGGTGTGGTTCTAAAAGCACTTGTTGAACATAGACACGCAAGTCTTTGTACTGCCTCTAGTTTTTTTATGACATTTGCTGTGAATGTTCTCGGAAGCCATGCAATGGACCCATAACTAACAATAGGCCTGATGCACACTTTGTATAGTCTTAAAGCTATTTTCGGTGTTAGGCCCCAATTATTGCTAAAGGTCCTTCTGCATTGCCATAGGACTTTCACAGCATTAGCAGATTTCATCTCGATATATTTCGCCCAGTTGAGCTTCTTATCAAGTATGATCCCTAGATATTTTCTTCGTCTCGAAGTTCTAGGTTATACCCTCCAATGGGGGGAAGAACATAGTTGTTCAGTCGCCTTTTTATTTGTAACAGCCACTAAATGTGTCTTGCTAGGATTTATGGTTAACCCATTCGCCTAACACCATTAGATGGTTAAGTTAAGGGCATTTTGCATTTGTGTGCATTAGAAGAATACTAACATCATCGGCAAAGCCGTGTGTGTTGAATCCTTCCTCGTTCAGTATACTTAGGAGTTCGTCCATAGTAAAGGCGATAGATCACCTCCTTGTGGGCATCCTCTAATCGCCTTCACCTGAACTTTAGTAGTTTCATCTACCTGGATCTTTCTTCACGATAGCCTCCTCTATCTGCGAGACCACTTCTTGAAGAACTGAGTCAGTAGACTTACCTGCCTGATAGTCATGTTGTTTACGGTTCAGGGGTAACCTGATCAAACATACATTCCTAATATACCTGCCCATAAGTTTCTCTAGGTATTTTAGCAAACACGCAGAGAGACTGATAGGTTTGAAGTTAGTAGGGAGTGCATAGTTTGTTTTCCCTGGTTTAGGGGGGAAAGCGACCCTCACTTATCTCCATACCTTTGGAATATATCCAAAGGCTATGCAGGCTGTGAAGATTCTTGAGAGCCATTTGCTTATGCTGTTCCTGCACTTTTGAAGCATAATAGGCCAGATTCCGTCCGGCCCTTTATATGGTTCGGAGCTTTATATGGTTCGAAAGAGTTGATAGCCCAGCCTAAGACATCAGGCCATATCATCTTTCTTGCCATAGACCAATCCGAACGGTTTGGTATGGTGACTTCCTGAATAGTTCTTCAGATGGCCTTCCTTTTTAGCTTCTTCAGATCTTTGTTCCACCAATTAGGTTTTGTTTCTTTCGGTTTTCTGGCGACCGGGCAAGAGGCCTCAAAAGCCTCCGTTAACAGATTTGTCAGTTTTTCAACCGATTTGTCTATTGCAGAGGACGTAGACCGTAGACGGACTGTTACTTGGTATGAATTTTATTAAATAGAGGTAATAAAATTATTTATGAAGTTACTTTATTGAATTATGAATGATAATTAAATATTTAAATATCTACAAATTTCAATTTAGTTTTTTTTTATTGAATAATTTTTGAAGATAATATTTCAAATATGTGCCATTTTTTCACAATGCACTTTTATTTTTTATTTTATTTATTTGAATTTTTTATTTTCGCGCTAATTTTAGGTAATAAAAGTGCAAAAATTATGTACAAATCTTTGAAACAGGTAACAAAAGCAACTTTAGAAAAGAAACTGGTTTAGATTTTTTGTTCATAGGTACCTAACATGTTTTATTTCTTCCTGTAAATATATGAATAATGAATGTTTATTAAAGGATTAAGCAATAAAAAAATATTTTGATATTTTATGAGGTACTTAATTAGTTGTTTCAAAATATTTAAAAAAATATAAGTATATATGTTTTTCTGCAATCCGATTTTGGTTTTTTTAAAACGTATTTTTTTAAAAACGTATCTTTTATATTATTGAAATTATGTTTAATTTTTTCACTGTTTCATTTCATCAGAAAAAAAAATTCTGATGCAATCTAACTTTAATTTACATTTATTTAGTTTTGTTTGTTGTTTACATTTGCGTAGTTGGTTTTGTTTTTGCATTTCAAAGTGCTTCAAAGTGTTCACTTGGCATATGTAGGGGTAATAGTAATATTAATAAAACTTAAATTTTTCATTTTAACTATGAAAACAACTACTTTTAATATTTCAAATTCAAAACGAGAAAACGTTAAATCGAAATGACAACAAATTTTACGGAAGTAATTTTTCTGATATTTTTTCACTGTTTCATTTTGACGTATTCATTTTACTGATCGCTATAGCTGCAGCTTAAGCCAAAGCCAATTCACCACATTGACAATAGAAAATCAAAATAGAATTTATTGTTTACTTTAGTTTTACTTGCTGAAAAAATAATGAAGGAGAGTATGCGTCGAATGATTTAATATAATTGAATTTTTAAATTCAAATTTATGAACAAAAATTCCCTTTTTTTTAACTGAAAATTTCAGGATATATAAATAAAAATTAATTTTATTTAAAAATAATTTTATTTATATATTTTTCTGTACTGAAATATTATTTATTAAATAACAAAAAAATGTATTGAATTAAATTTTGTTTACATTTTTTTATTTATAACAGATACTTAAAAACAGATACTTACAGAAAAATTGCGTTTGTATATACATTATGTTTTCATTTTATTCAAAAATTATGAAGGAGGATATTTTTCTGTTTGCAACCTGCAAATTCAACGCTACACAATAGCTTTCATTTTTAATTTTGTTTTTTATTATTCTTATTTTGTGAAAGCTGGTTTTGTTTGCAGCGTAATAGTTGTCTCATTTTTTTGGCGAATTAAGAGATCTGTATATAATTACTTATCTGTGGTATCACGTTTGAAATGAAATCTCATTTTTACTGATAAAGGTATGTGAACATGATTAAAAATTCGAGAAAAATAAACTGAAGCGCTTCATCAGCTTTCCTTCCTTTCTGAAACACTGGAATAATTTGCCTGAAATCGAGATCCTAAACTTTATTCCACCCATTATGTTGTTATTATTTCGCAGATCCCATAAAGTTCTATCTAAAGCTTTAAACAATAATCCGTTGTCTTATACCGTATACTTATCAGAAAGTAGTTCCTTTTTTGTTATTATAAACCCGACTTTCGGAATTCGAATTCTTTCATATATTTATCTTCCCTGAAGCAACTGATTATTTTTTTTTGCATCTTTTCGCTATCCCATACACCATTTTGTGCATTTTTTATCGTATTGTATTTCCTACAGTTTAAAACAGGAATATGTGTTTTTTTTAATGACTAAAGGTGGATTTCCTCTTAATGAACGAATGTCCGGACAAAATTTTTAACCAATCAAAAAAATTTATTTTACCAACACATACACAAAAAAATCCTCTCCGGCAATTTTCTTCATCCAATTTCTTAGTTAAAATATTGTTAACTTTTGGTTGAAGGACGAAGTAAAAGAAAAGTATAGATATGTAATTATTTGATAAATATTTATTACTATCTCGATTTATGTATGAACGCTTTCACATATAGAATTTCAAATGTTTTTTAAGAAAAAGGCATGAAGTGTAATTTTTTTTGTCTTTTAGTATAAGATTATTTTGTTTCTAACAAATTATTGATATTTTAAGATAAAATCAAAGTGCTATATTTTATTTTTTCGAATATTACAATGTTATTATTCATTATTACTCTTAACAAAATTTTAAATTTTTTCAATAAAAATAATATCAACGCATGTAAACAATTTTTCAAACGTCAACCTATTTTGACTACATAACAAATGTCAGTCCTTCGAGCATTGAGAGGAAATCATAAAATTCTTATCAATCCTTTGTATTCTCTTCTAGATTCGCTATAGGATTTCCAATCATCTTCTTCATGAGTTTTTGAGGCTCTATTCAGAAGTTTTTTATGAATGATAATTAAATATTTAAATATCTACAGATTTCAATTTAGTTTTTTTTATTGAATAATTTTTGAAGATAATATTTCAAATATGTGCCATTTTTCTACAATGCACTTTTATTTTTTATTTTATTTATTTGAATTTTTTATTTTCGCGCTAATTTTAGGTAATAAAAGTGCAAAAATTATGTACAAATCTTTGAAACAGGTAACAAAAGCAACTTTAGAAAAGAAAATGGTTTAGATTTTTTGTTTATAGGTACCTAACATGTTTTATTTCTTCCTGTAAATATATGAATAATGAATGTTTAATTAAAGGATTAAGCAATAAAAAAATATTTTGATATTTTATGAGGTGCTTAATTAGTTGTTTCAAAATATTTAAAATAATATAAGTATATATGTTTTTCTGCAATCCGATTTTGGTTTTTTTAAAACGTATTTTTTTAAAAACGTATCTTTTGTATTGTCTTTTGAGATTGTCTCCTTTAAGATATATAGTTGTTTTTGGTGATTTTATGTTTTAATTTTTAATGAATTTATTTCAGTTTTATTATTTGTTTTTAAATTTGTTTTTTAATTTATTCACTATAAAATTTATAATATTGGAAAACGTAAAATTGATAACGGTTTTTTTTTTAAGTACAGAATTTTGCTAAAGAAATTCAGGTAACTTTAATTTTAATTCAGATTTTTACGAAATAAATTCAGTTTTTTTTTAAATTCAGGAAAAGACAAGAAAGGAAAGAACATATTTTTTATTAATAAAAAATAAAAATTATTCAAAATCAAAATTTTTATGATATATAAAAATATATTTTTAAAATTTTCTTTAATTGTATTTGTGTTTCATTTATAGTGTAAAATAAAATTGTGCGGACGTTTGTCCATGAAGAGGAAATTCACCATAATATTCAGTTTTACAGTTTTTGACGAATAGCAGTGCAAAGAGAGGGAGAATGTAAACAAAACATTGTTAATTTTTTTTATATGAATAGCAATTTCATTGTTTCTAATTCATTGTTAATAACCATAATTAAAAACTTTAAAACAGGCAACATATTATGGTAAGGCTATATTCCTAGGCTAGATAATATAGACCTATACTGGTTATATTTGCATATGTAAAAGCAATAAAAAAAAAAACACAAATTTTTGCGTTGTTCTTTTTTGTGTGTTTAATTCCTTAAAGCAAGTGGTAGGAATGTAGGACAAATAAAAAACTTGTTTTAAAAAAGTTGGATTCTTTTGGGAAGAAAAAAAAACCAATAATAATGCATTAAAAGCAAAACCATATCTTATCCATATGAAAATCAAAAAATTATATAAATGAAAAAAAAAATTTTTTTTTGGCTTTTTCTCAAACTTACCTATGATGAATAAGAGCGTGGTTTGCTTTTAATAGACACATATACATTCCATTCATATATAAAATACCTTTTTTTTGTGTTATATAGATTAGATACATTTTGCTTTTAAAATATTAGTTTGAATGTTTTTATTTTTGCAAATTGGTACTTTGCATTCATAAGAAATTTATACATAACCAACATTGTGTTATAAATTTTTTGATCTTAAATAAATTAATACTGCTTTCTGAAAAACTAAGTAGGGAATTTTCGGTTTTATTATTTTATTTGATTTTTAAAAAATATTTTTTTTGTTTTGGAAAAGATAGGATGAAATCAAGTTGGATTATTAAAGTAATAATATCCGTTAAAAGAAGATATTTTCGGTGGAGGAAAATTATCATAACAATAATGCTAGAAAGATTAATCATTAGTTTTCATTATACTAAAGACAGACTACAAATATAAATGATCATTTAAAAGAAATTAAGTTTTGACCTGACACACTACATTTTTTAATTATCATTTATTGTTTTAATTGTCTTTTTTTCAAACAATTTTACGATATTATCAATTTTTTTCAAATATTTTTCTCTAATTAAATTTGTTATTTTGAGTTATCAATATAAAACAGGAAGAATTTATAAAAAAGTGTTATTACTGTTAAAAGTTGAAGAAAAAAAGAAAAACTTAATTTAAAATGAATTTGGAAAGAAACAAAATACTCCAAAATCCATAAAATACTCAGTTTGCACATAAACTGAATTAATGAGCTTACATTATTAATGATAGCTAAAATAGTAGAAATAGAAATATATGAAGCATAGTAATTTAATAATACTCATATTCATAAAATATATAAACATTTGCAGTTCCATGTTTTTTAATTTCTTCTGAAATTTTAGAATATACTATAATATGCCAATTTCGTTTATTACCACATAAATCTCCAATATATTCCTTTCAGAAACTGATTACAGTACCTCATTTCCAATAGTCCACCTTTTTCTTCTGATTTCATTATTATTATAATTATTATTATTGTTATTATTATTATTACCATTATTATTATAATAATTATTATTATTTTTATTATTATTATTATTATTAATACCCTACTTACAACGACAAAAAATTCAAGGAGCAATTTCGACTAAACCGAGCTTCCTTTGATAGTCTCGTTTTGAAATTAAAATACTTAGAAAGAAATAAGACATACTTGCAATAACTGAAATGGAAATTTTCCAATAATAACCTTATTAATTTTGAACTCGTTGTAATACATTAATAACAATTAGTAAAGATAACAACAACAAAACATCTTTCTAAATGTTACATATGAAGAGGATTTAACAACAATCAACAAATAATTAAATTATGCAACAATGTAAAACCAAAAATGTGCATATCCTCAGAATAACTCCAAATCATAAAAAAGAAATCATCTAATACAAAAGAATTTTGTTGACGTTAATCAGAGTTGCATAAATTGAATAAATGAATAAGTAAATTTAAGGTTATTTTGACAGAATGATTTTAATAATAGTAATGTTTTAAATTGTAGTTGGTACTACTTATTAATATTATTTTATTAGTTGCTATCTGCTTTTATGAAATAAATAGTAATTTATAATAATTAATAATATAAATATGTAATACAAATTAGAAAATTTTATCTGTAGTGTATCAATAAATTTTTTATAGTAAATTATATATATACCCAAGAATCGAGGTAGTATATCAAAACGTCATATTTATCAAAAACAATAAGATAATAACCATTATAAAAAATTTATATTCTAATCAAAATGTTGGCGATTTATCAAGGCAGTATATTTTGTGAAATTAGCACATTTATTTTATATTTACCTATACCTATTGTAACATTCGAAAGTTCACACTTTTTTTCAATTCCACCAAAAATATAAAAACGAAACTTTAGCAAGGAGAATATTGAAAAACGTAAAAATAAAATTCTAATTAGATATATATGTAACTATATATGGATCTAACCAGTGGGTATACTGTGTACATCCAATACATATTTATAATTTGCACAGCATAATATAGAGTACACTATATTTTGGTAATAGCATTGGTTTGGCATTATATATTATATGTGTTTTTTTTTTTAATCCTTGTTTCTTTAATGGTGTCTGCTTGTTTATGTTTTAATATGAAATAGTAAGATCGTAAATTTCCCATCTCAACTCTAATTTTTGTACGATCAAACTACTTTTGTGTATCTTTATGTATTAACGGTCTTTGGTATATTATTATGAACACAATAATATGATTCTTTTTTTAATTTATAGTGAATAGAGTTTTAATTTCATTAAATAAAATAGTTAAATTCATTAAATCAATTTAGAATCATGAACTTATAACATACAAGTTAACAAATGTGTTCTATATCACTTTATATTAGAATCATGAACTTATAGCTCGTTTTTGACGGGTAAAAGATATGACACTCTTTTTCCATCAATTTTTCTTTGTTTCACTTTTCTTTTCTACTCAATATTTTTTCTTCTCTTTGCAGCCTTTATTCTTTTACAATTTCTTTTAAAACATCGTATATCTTTTCTTTTAGTTGGTACATTTTTTGAAATATTGAGTTTGCTCTGACATATTTCTTTTAATAGATATCTGTAAGGATTTTACAGAATATACATGTAAGTTTTCTTTTCTGTGAAAGATCTTGAAGCCTTTCTTACAGTCATTTCTGCTGAAATAAACTCCAGTAAAATATTTCGGCTATTAAGTTGTGTTGATTTTCTTTTGTACTGTTATCCAAGTTATTTGATTTTCTTGCTGTTCTATTTAATTTTGCTGTTGTATTTCAAGCCTATAAAATTATTTGATTTTGAACCAAATAGACCCACAATAATCCATTTAAACGATTTCTCATGTTTAATAACACTTTTTATGTGAACGAATCACAAACTCAAAATTAACAAAGCTCACTCAACATGTTATAACACTAACATGGAACATGATTTTAGCTTGAATAGTGTACCAACAGTTTTTTTAACTAATCCGTATTTTATTATAGTATAAGTTTTTTTTCAAATTATACTTATAATCAGTCCAAACCTAAAGTTAAAACAAAGATCTACATGAACATAGTTTTCATCCTATATAATCCCAATTTTATTTTGTCTTTTGCCATGCACTTCCTTTTATTAGAGGGCCGAAATTATTTAACTTTTCATCACATTCCTCCAAAAAATTTACTGTCAGTTTAGAGTCTTTCCATTTTTTAAACCATTGTGCTAAATGTTCATGTTTTTAGCAAATATATAAGCAATTCCAATTTCCTTTCTGCAGTAAATTTTGACCAAAATCAATAATAAAGAATTAGCTAAATAATAAAATAAACAATAAAAATGTTAACTTACATTTTTTTTAAATATTTATCTTATTTCGAAACAAAACACTTTCAAAAACAAGAACAAAATGGTTATTCGTTAATAAAATTTTGAACGAGAAAATTTTCGATCAAAAATATTAGAATTTGTTTTAAATCGAATTCGCCGGTTGAAAATTTACGAACGAGTACTCGATTTTTATTCGATCGAATTCACCGGTACGGTTGATAACATAGATATATAAAATATAGATTGGCAACTTGGTATTGCTTTCTCTTTCTCTCTAATACATTATAATATTAATTACTAAATGTCAAATTCAGCCAAAAATGAGCATATTTTTTCCAATATTTCAACTCAGCTGGTTTGATTTTATAAAATTAACAGTCATTACTTAATATTTTGATGGTTTTGTAGAATAGATTCTTTTCAATTTTTTCTTATTGAATTTAAAATTAGTGTTGTTTTTTAATATTTTTATCTACACATATTTTCTAACTATTTATTTTTTATAGTTTTTCTGTTTTAAATATATTATTGACGCTAATACGATAATTTGAAAATCATTTTATTTCAATTTATTAATTGCAAGTTTAGAGCATTGGAAAACGTTTTCAAAGAAAAATACAGGGTAAAACTTTAAATTTGATGTGAATGATAAATATTATATACATGCATATAATACAAGTGATTAGATATACATTGATTATTAAATAATAATAATAATAATAATGATACCGATAAATAATATAAGTTTGTATACATATCATCTAATATATTTGAATATTATCAATATATACGTAGACATAAAGTTTCACGGGAATGTTTCATATATTAAAATCTATGTGAACTTAGTTTTATAAAATAATATATATTGTATACAATAAAGTAAAAGAATTTTTTCTCACTCTTGGTCATTTTATTTAGTTTAACATCAAACCAAAGACCATTAATATATAATGCCCGGTTTTCATGTAGTCGATATATCGGCGAATGGTCAGAGCATAGGCAGAAGATACAAAAATTTCATAAGTGCGATAGAGAAACAATGATAAAATATTGGGAGAATGACAATAATATCGGGAGAAATATCGAGAGAGTCGCCATAAAT
Organism: Argyra leucocephala; assembly: GCA_963942445.1. Classification (NCBI taxonomy): domain Eukaryota; kingdom Metazoa; phylum Arthropoda; class Insecta; order Diptera; family Dolichopodidae; genus Argyra; species Argyra leucocephala. Next base: position 66,062,766 of record OZ012679.1, read on the forward strand.
ATCGGAGAATATTTAAAAAAACATATCTTCGCAAAGATATGTTTCCTATAATTATCGCCGATATTTTTAATACTAACATAAATTACACAAAAAAAATTCGCACACTACCAACACATTTTATGGATACGGAACGACATTGCAATTTTTGAATTTGAGTAAAAACAATAACAAAAATTAATTTTTTGCATTGAATATTTGAATGCGTGTAAATAAAAAATAATATTTTAGCTTTTAGGTATAATATATTTAAACTAAAATTATACATATTCTATTTATCTTATACATAAACTAACTATTTAACACATTTAAAAAATTTACTTTTAATTACAATTTTAACTTTAATTTTTTTTATCTGAATGAATATTTTAAATTTTGTTGAATGAATTTTTGAATGTATGTATGTATACATTTTTTTTCTTAATTCATTATTTAGTATAATATGAAAAAATAATATTTTAATTCTAATTAATACTTATGTAAAAATGAAAAACGTATTATAGAAAAATAATAAATACAAGTGAATTTAAAATTTAAAAAAACTGTTTGATGTAATGCAATTCTCCACATAAAAATTCTACAGATGAAAATCATATCATATTTCACTTTTTTTCACTTTATTTAATTTATTTATATACTTTGGCGAAATTTTAAACAATTCTAAGGAAGATTTCTTTGTTTACATTTTGAATGTTTTAAGGTTATGTATATAGATTTTAGATTTCAAATCATCTGTAAAAGTTACTATAAAAATAATATAATTTTACTCCCTCATACACATTAACGGTACACTATATTTCTCTCTTTCTAAACTCCAATTTATCAGCTAAAAATTTATCATGAAAAACGGCCTTAAAGATAAACAAAATTAGTTTGATCGTACAACGATTAGAGTTGAGATGGGACATTTTTACGATCTTAATATTTCATATTAAAACATAAACAAGCACACACCATTAAAGAAACAAGAATTAAAAGAAGAAAAAAAACGCATATATAATATATATTTTATGCCAAACCAATGAATGCTATTACCAAAATATAGTGTACTCTATATTATGCTGTGCAAATGATAAAATATATGTATTGGCTGTACACAGTATACACACTGGTATAGATCCATATATAGTTATATATCTAATTAGAATTTTATTTTTCTGTTTTTCAATTCTCCTTGCAAAAGTTTCCTTTTTATATTTTGGTTGAATTGAAAAAAAAGTGTGAATTGTTGAATGTAGGTATAGGTACATATAAAATAAATGTGCTAATTTCACAAAATATACTGTCTTTATAAATCGCCAACATTTTCATTAGAATATAAATTTCTTATAATGGTTATTACATTATTGTTTTTGATAAATCTGACGTTTTGATATAGTACCTCGACTCTTGGGTATATATTTAATTTACTATTAAAAATTTGTTGATACACTACAGATCAAATTTTGAAATTTGTATTACATATTTATATTATTAATTATTATAAATTACTATTTATTTCATAAAAGCAGATAGCAACTAATAAAATAATATTAATAAGTAGTACCTACTACAATTTAAAACATTACTATTATTAAAATCATTCAGTCAAAATAACCTTAAATCATTGATTAATAATACTATAAAGATAGACATTTTCATACAACAGAAAATGTTCAGTTCACTTTTTCCATATTCTCTTCATTATATATATTTTCCGGAAGATAATCAATGTGTTGGAGCATTTTCTATATTCAATTTGAATTTTTAAATTTTTGAGCGTTTTATACGACTTTATTCTCTAAATAATTTGTATGTGTTTAGTTTCTCTATACTGTTCTTGAATATTATTGTTTTTAACTTTTTGTTATTTGAATTTGCATAGGTAATTTGAATTTTTTTTGAATTGATAGGTACAAAAATTTCAAATTGGATAGCATTTTTATCGAGTAGTCTTTTAAGAATATTTTTTTTTTCTCTCAATATACATTGTAATAAAAGGATTTTTATAATTGTTGATATTGTGCATGTATATTATTTGTAATAATAAATTATAAAATTATAATATAATCTTATAATGTTTAGGAAACGAAAATATTTTTCTTGTTTTAATTGAATAATTTTCAAAAATAAAACAATTACAAAAAATTCAAATAATAGTGAACATTCATCCACGTAATGATTTCTAATATATATTCATACATACATATACATATATGTATAAATTTACAAATAGAATCAAATTTTTATTTTTTAAAGGCTTTCTTTTTGGTTTTTTCAATATGTGAATATGTATGTACGCATGGATTTTAAAATTATAACAGAATTTAAAAATATTTGAAAAACTCATCATTAATTTTTGTAAAATTTATAAAAAATCTTAACGGTAGAGTAAATTGAAAAGTATATTTAATATGCTTTTTTGTTGCAGTAAGCACACAATTTATTTTTAAGATAATTAAAGCTTGCAACGCACAATTTTACAATGGTATTTTTCAAATTCAGAATTTTCTACTTTGTCATTATTTTCATAACATAACAAGAGCATTAAATATCAATATCCAAAGGCTTGTCATGATTTACTCCAGCTTTGAAAATATATTGTTGTAAATGAAATTCATCAAATTCGTAATATATTTGTAAAAATCTTATTGTGTAGGTGGATTTGTTTAGAACTTTTAATTTTTTAAGATAATCTAACATTTTCTCTACGAACAAATATGGACAATTTTTAATAATTGTTTGTATAAATATTTGAAGAATTTAAAGAAAGACCAGCAGTGTACATATTACTCACAACAGCAGGTTTACTTTATTACTCATTATTATATGGAAAAATTAAAATTATAATTATTTTGTTTTCGTAGCTGCATATTTGCATATGTAATTAATTGAAAGATTTTTTGCAAATTACTGGGACTGATATGAGTATTTCCAGTTTTGGGCAATATTTTTGATGAGGACTTTTCTCTTTGGAAACAATTTTCTTAATTATATCTCAGTTAATAATTTCATAAAATGTACCAGTTACCAAAATCATTTTTTATATAAATGAATTTCTAAAGGAAATAATTTATAAAGAAAAAGAAACATCTTACAGTATAAAAAGGGATTGTATAGATGGTGTGGAAGATTTAAATGGGGATAGAAAACAAAAACTAGCAACAGAAGCACATTTCTTTATGATTCAAAGTTTACATGAAAGTTATAAGTACGCATAGGGTTACAATTTATCCAAAAATAATTTAGTCCAATAAGGTAGACTCTTTTTTTATGATTGGAACGGAAATAAAATTTATGCTTAGTTTGATATGGCATCTTATAAAATCTGTCAGAAATTCTTTTTTAAAACCCGATTTTTAAAACTGGAATAATGATATTATTAGCTTTCAACAATTTTACCAAAAGTTCGTAGCACCCATATTAATTCCAACACATTTGAAAAAATGTCAGTAAAATCAGCTTTTCAATTATTTAGTCATAGTACATATGAAGCCATAAAAGCAATAAATAACACTGATCGAATTTTTTTTAATTTATTGAGTAATAAAGCCAACCTGACTGTTGATTTTGTTTTAAGAGTTAACTAGTTAATTGATTACTTAAATTCTTCAAATTTTAACACAAAAAATTAAAAATTTTGAATTCACAACCGTTAAAGATTCTCCGTTTTTATTCTTAGAGGAAAGGCTAGAATATCTTAAAAAATCAAAAATTAAAAGTACCAAAAAAAATGTTTCCATTAATGGAATGGCCCAAACAATAACTGCTGTATTATCTTTATCGAAAGATCAAATTGATAGAAAATTAATTTCTTGATGACGCGCAGACTGAACCAAGATCCGTTAGAAAATATGTTTTCTCATATAAGATCTGCTGGTCATTATTGCAGAAATCCATCTGCACAACAAATTGGGAATATTTTTGCTAAGACGAGGCGTGTATTTATAACGAAAATACATCCTCAAATTGTGAAACAGATCACAACAATTATTTGGACATTGATGCCAATGATTTGGCTCATGAAGATTTTATTATTGGAAATTGTCCTGAAGAAATTTTTTTTTTTTTTTTTTTTTTGCGAAAGATAGGAGGTAATCCCCGAAGGACATCAAGAGCTCCAGCCGCGTGTGCATCTTGATAGTGTAGGAATCGAACCCACTAAAGCCCACCTATCTTTTTCCGTTATAACCAATCTACGTAAGATCGACTAATGACTTTTTTTTTCGTAAATTTTCGGTCGCGTCTTTAGGAAATTATTATAGTGATAGTTTCCGTGGAGGATCGCTAACATCATAATAATTACCGTGTAGGAACTTTATCACTATGATATTTCCCGTGAAGGAGATAGTCACAGCAATAGCTCCACGTGGGAAGATTTTTTAGATTTTTTCGCAAAGGAAAATTATTGAAATAAAAATTTCCGTAAAGGAAACTATTATCGTAGAATTTTCCATTTTAGGTCGTGACCAGCTCGTGGGGTTTCGTTCTCTTGAGTCGACGGATACTGCTGTCGATATGAAGAACTGCTGCCATTTCCGACTTCACATGAGTTTGTAGTCTCTGCTCGTGTTTGACTGCATGTTTCTTGATCTCTTCCGTGACTGTTTCAATGCGCAAGTCACGGTGGAGATCTTTGTTACGTATGTACCATGGTGCATTTACTATACCACGGAGCACTTTATTTTGAAATTTTTGCAACATTTCAATGTTGGTTTTCTTTGCACAGCCCCATAATTGGATACCGTACGTCCACACAGGTTTTAATATCTGCTTATATATCAATATTTTGTTCTGTACTGATAACTCAGAACCACGCCCAAGTAACCAGTAAAATTTTTTGAGTCTAATGTTTAGCTCTTCTTTTTTCTTTCTTATATGTTCCTTCCATCTTAGCTTAGCATCGAGTGTCATTCCCAGGTACTTTGCTGTATTGGCATATGGTACTATTTTGTTATTGATTGAGATAGGAATGGTTGCAATCTTTTTGTATGTAAAATTTATATGAGTTGATTTGCTTTCATTAAGTTTAATGCGCCAACGTTGGGTCCATAATCTTATTTTATTCATTGCATTTTGAAGTTTTGCTGTGGAGTTTTCGACAGATACGTCAACTGCAAGAATCGCAGTGTCGTCTGCAAAGGTAGCCATAAAAATGTTGTCAATTTGTGGGATATCTCTTGTATATAGCAGGTAAAGTATTGGACCAAGAACACTTCCCTGTGGGACTCCAGCAGATATTTCTTTTACTTCTGAATATTCTTTGGCATAACGTACACGAAAGCATCTATTGTTCATATATGATTTTAATATTTCATAGAATGGTCTTGGTAAATCACGATGTAGTTTAAATTCAAGGCCTTGGTGCCACACTTTGTCGAAAGCCTGAGCAACATCTAAGAAGATTGCTGAGCAGACTTTTTTTTCTTCGAACGCTTTTTCCACTATATTTGTGATCCGATGCACTTGATCAATTGTAGAATGTTTGTTTCTGAATCCAAATTGATGGTTCGGGATCAGATCTCTTTCTTCAATAATCGGGGCAAGTCTTTTGAGGAGCAGTTTCTCAAATATTTTTGATATAATAGGTAACAACGATATTGGTCGATATGATGTTACCTCTGAAGGCGGTTTTCCTTGCTTCGGTATTACAATTACTTCTGCAATTTTCCATTGTCTCGGAACATATGTGAACTTAAAACATGCATTAAATATATGTTGTAGCTTTAACAAAGCTAGATCTGGTAGTTCCCGCATGATTTGGCCCATGATGAGATCGTAACCTGGTGCTTTTTTGACACTCAGGTTGTGTCTGCATATTTGTTTAATTTCTCTTAGAGTGACATGCGAAATTTCCGCTTCATCTATTTTAACTTCGAGAGTTATATTTTCATTTGCAAGATTTTGGGTTGGTGCTGTGAAGACCTCTGCCAAGTGGTCAGCAAAAATCTTAGCTTTTTCTTTTGGGTTACCGACCCAGCTACCAGCCTGTGTTTTCAAAGGTGGATCTTGCACCTGTGGTCTATTTATTCGTTTAGCTGCTTTCCAAAGCGAGTAGTCAGTATAAGCATCGGCTGATAAATTGTTTAAGAATTTATTAAATGAGTTATTTTTTATATTTCTGATTTGCTGTTTTAGTTGATTATTTAAGCGATTGAATATAATTTTATCACCTGGGTACCTCGTTGATTGCCATTTTCGTCGTGCCCTTCTCTTCTCCATAACCAGTGCTCTTATTTCTGGAGGATAGCTCACTCTCGAGTGATGTTTCGAGTCAATGAATGAATTGCTCGACTTCTGCATCAATTTGGTTCCTTGATTCCACGGATCCTAGAGTAATGAATTGCTCAAGTTTTTCTCTAAACATATCCCAATCAGTTTTCTTGTTTGTAAGTCTTGGGAGGCAATTTTTGTGTTCAACTTTTTCACTTAGAACCATGATCACTGGAGTATGGTCAGACGATAGGTCATCATTGCTCACGGCATATGTGTGGTTTCTATTTATTCCCTTTGTTATAAAGAAATCAATCAAATCAGGTAATTTCGCTGGGTCAGTGAGCCAATAGGTTGGGGCACCGGAAGAAATAAATTCACACTTATGATTTCTTCCAGCTTGATATAGCTCTCTCCCTTTTGTTGTGGTTAATCTTGAACCCCAGTGGGTATGTTTCGCATTGAAATCTCCTCCGATGATAAAATTGTTTCCAAGTATTTTAAAGAGATTTATGAAGTCGACTCTAGTAGGTGAGTGTCTTGGTGGGCAATGGATAGCCGAGATTTTGAAGTCCTTATTTTTGACCTTAATGTTGATTGTTCTAACTTGCATCATTGCATTTTCTATTTTCTGCTCCTCATGGTGTTGAATGTTGCCTTTTATCAGTATTGCTGTTCCTCCTCTTGCTTTGTCATCTGGAAGTATGATAACAAACGTAATTAGGAATTTTAATACTGAATTTCTTTGTGAAGTGTGTTTCAGAAATTAGACATATATCTATGTTTTGATCCTTCAGAAAAATTTCGAGTTCTAAAATGTGTTGGAAGAGTCCATTTGCGTTCCATGTAGCAACTCTAAGTGTGTCGCTTATTTTTTATGTGACTGCGGTGGTTTTCTGCTATGGTTTTTTATCGTTGTAATCTCGTCAGATAATGTTTTAATAAATTCGTCTTGGTTTGTTAGTCTCTGTAGGATAAGACTTAATATATCCTTGACTGAGTAATCATCTTCCTTACGGGAATTTTTCACAATTTGGGCATATGATTTAGCATTTACATTACGTACAGCATTTATTACTGTAGGTTTTCTATTCGTGTCAACAAATTTTTCATTTTTAAAGGTATTAATCTTTTGAATTTGGGGTAGTTTTGCTTGTTTGTTTCTTCTGGCTTGCTGTTCTTTTGCAATTGGGCATCCTCTGTAGTTTGCCGGATGATCACCACGACAATTAATACATTTGGCTTTTTCTCCCAACTTTAAAATGCAGCTTTTTGTGAAATGCTTACCGCCACACTTAACGCAAGCACAGTCTCTATTACAATAACTTTGTGTATGCCCAAAAGCTTGGCATCTCTTGCACTGTGGGATTAACTTTTTGTTTTTTCTTAGTGGTTCAATTTTAACGACTATTTTCATTATTGTTTTAATAGAAAAAATTTTTTCTATATTTTCTCTATTATCGAATGTTAACATAAACAATGGTAATCCTCTTCTTTGAGTGATAAAGCTACCATCGTTCTTTTCGATTTTATCTTTAATAATTATGTTTTTGGCTTCTAGTATCTGGAAACCGTTATCTCTCAGGTCTTGAACTATTTCATTTTCATCGCATGAAGGATGTAATCCCCTGGCCATAACTTTTGTTGGTCTGGTAGATTTGTCCTCATAGGAGTGCCACTGAACTTTCTTCGATGTTAAATCGTTTGTTATACATCTGTATGTGTCACTATCAGTAACATTGATCTTCCAGACGTTATTATTATAAGATGTGTACTTGCATTCATTTTTAGTGGTTTGCTTTATTAAATTATTTAGCTCACCAAAGGTACCTAACCCATGAACCATAATAGGTGGTGGTTTATGTTCCTCTTTTTTAGCTTTTTTATCCGCAGTATTGTTTCCAAGTGCTGCTTGTTTTGTTTTTGGTGATTCTTTTTTCTGTTGGGCAGTTTCGGGGCTACCCTCTGCTTTCCTTTTTTTGGATGGTCTTTTTGTTTTTTTAAGAATCCAATCCGTTTCTCTCGTGAGTTCTTCTTCATCCGTGAAGTAATTGAAGATGTTGCAATTACTTGGCGCTGGTGAATTACCTCTATCTAATAAGGTAACCTTTTTTTCTAGTTCTTTAATGTGATCCTGTAGACTGATCACTATCTGTTCCATTTCTTTCCGTGCCTTTACTTCTTTTTTCCATTCGTTGTAGAAGTTTACACCTACAGAGTCTAGATGGATCTTGTTATCGCCAACGCTTTCGACTCTTGTTTGCTTTTCTACTGGCACGTTTTTCAAAGGAGTTCTTGTTGTTTTACTCTCTTTGTTTATTGATTTAGGGGGAGTTCTTGATGTTAACGAACTCCTGTTGAAATTTCCTTTTGTATGTAATAGTTGGTCCCCCCAGAATCCGTGGGACCGACCTCCGAAAAGGGTGGATTTTCCAGTGCAACTGGTCTGCCACCTGGGGTAATAGTAAATTTTGTTTTGTCCATTACATTTTTGATTACTGCATTAATTTTATTGTGGTAGGGCAGATAAAACTACACACAAACCCCCTACCAGGAGGGCCAGGTCATTTGACGACGGAGTTTCCGTCGCCGCCTAACTAACCGATTGTTCGCGCCCGTCGAAAACATACGTCCTCGTTTGCGCGGATTGATCCAGCCTAACCGGTTTACTTAGTTATTGCGCTAAGTTCACGCATTCACCCGCTCTCGTCCGCCTTACAAAGTAAGTTTCCAGGAGGCACCCGACAGATAACTATGTTACCTACCTTCGGGGAGGTGAGAGTCGGATTTGTTGACAGAGCTGTAGTTGTTAAACCAGAAGGCTTTTCCTAGGTTTTATCAGAGCTATACGTTAGGGGTACACTCTGCCTAGGGCCTAAATCAACCTTAGCCTCCCCCTGAAGAAATGAGAAGGAAAATGTTTTAGCTTCAACTTCAAATACAGTTCAATCACATAGTAAATCATTTAGTAATTTTGAAGAATTAGCAATTAGATATTTTGCTGGATTTTGCACATAAAAAGTGTCAAACTGCCATACATGTGGATAATACTATTTTTAAAAAATTAACACAAAATTTGAAAACGAAATTTAAATAGCTATTCATAATGAAATATTAGAGATGAAATAATTGAACGTAGGTATATAAGTACGTATGTACCTAAAAACCGATTTGAATTGAATTTAAAATTTAGAATTGTATTTAAAACAACTTTAACAAAAATTTGATTCTATTTGTAAATTTATACATATATGTATATGTATGTATGAATATATATTAGAAATCATTACGTGGATGAATGTTCACAATTATTTGAATTTTTTTAAATTGTTTCAATTAAAACAAGAAAAATATTTTCGTTTCCTAAACATTATAAAATTATATTATAATTTTATAATTTATTATTACAAATAATATACATGCACAATATCAACAATTATAAAAATCCTTTTATTACAATGTATATTGAGAGAAAAATAAAAAAAAAAATGTTATCCAATTTGAAATTTTTGTACCTATCAATTCAAAAAAAATTCAAATTACCTATACAAATTCAAATAACAAAAAGTTAAAAACAATAATATTCAAGAACAGTATAGAGAAACTAAACACATACAAATTATTTAGAGAATAAAGTCGTATAAAACGCTCAAAAATTTAAAAATTCAAATTGAATATAGAAAATGCTCCAACACATTGATTATCTTCCGGAAAATATATATAATGAAGAGAATATGGAAAAAGTGAGCTGAACATTTTCTGTTGTATGAAAATGTCTATCTTTATAGTATTATTAATCAATGCTTAAATTTACTTATTCATTTATTCAATTTATGTAACTCTGATTAACGTCAACACAATTCTTTTGCATTATATGATTTCTTTTTCATGATTTGGAGTTATTCTGCGAATATGCACATTTTTGTTTCTTATTTGGTTTTTACATTGTTGCATAATTGAATTATTTGTTGATAGTTGTTAAATCCTCTTCATATGTAACATTTATAAAGATGTTTTGTTGTTGTTATCTATACTACTTGTTATTAATTTATTACAAAGAGTTCAAAATTAATAAGGTGATTTTTGGAGAAGTTTCATTTCAGTTAATGAAAGTGATTATTCAGTTCAGTTATTGTGAATTTATTTATCTATTGTACTTGAAAATTTTTTATTATTAATTATTATTATTATTATATAATTATTATTATTGTTATAATTATTATTATTATCTTTTTACTATTATTTTTATTATTATTATTATTATCTTTTTACTATTATTTTTATTATTATTTTTATTATTATTATTATTAATATTATTATTATTATCTTTTTACTATTATTTTTATTATTATTTTTATTATTAATATTATTATTATTTTATTTATTATTAATATATAATATTAATATATATTATTAGTTGTAATATATACTATTATTATTATGATTATTAATTTTATTAAAACTGAAATTGTTCATTATTTAAGTTTTTCAAGTACAATAGATAAATTCACAATTTTTCAAATGTGCCCATCAAAATATGCACATTTTTGTTTTTTATTTTGTTTTTACATAATTTCATAGTTTCATAATTGTTTTTTTTTGTTTTTTAGAACAACTGAACTGAATAATCACTTGCAATAACTGTAATACATATAACTATAATACAGCGTTGCAATTAATCGCATTGTATCTGTATGATAAAGTATTGTTTGAAAATATTTTATTTTATAGAAAATTTTTTACTTGATATTGAAAGAAAATTTAAAATTTTGAGAAAAAAATAATAATGTAAAAATAAAAATTTTTAAAATATACTTTTATCGAAACAAAACTAGCCCCTTTAAAAAGTCTAAAATAAAACTAGTGAAAAGCTTGCACTACAAGTACCATCAGAATTATTTTTTGAGGTTTGTAATATATTTTCAAAATTCTTTGCTATATTCTTCGTAAACGTTTAAACCAAAAATCTTTTTCATAAGTTTGTTCGTATCATGTTAATAATTTTTACATGTTTTTCAAATCAAATTCTTGTACTTCGTAAATTAAAAACGAAATAGTTGATATTTGCATACAAGAAACAACAAATTGTGAAAAATTTAAAAGCTGGTTTTCTGACGGGGTATGCCTAAATCATCGGAAACATATGCTAGAGTTTTTAATTTTAGTTTTATCAAGAAAAAATTCTAAATAGCTTACCGAAATATTAAATAAAGAGTTCAATCAGAAAAAAACACAAGAATAAAAAGAAATTCTGTAGCAATAGAAACAAGTAGTAATAGAAAGTTAAAAATGATTAAAACTTAAATAAAAAAACAAAACGGGTTGGGGTCGAACTTTTATTTTTGAAAATCTTATTTCTGAAAATCTGATTTTTTCAAAATCTTATTTTCTGAAAATCTTATTTTGCATTTTTTGTTTTTTTTCTAAATAAGAGCACATAATAACGCATACGGCACAGTCTTAGTAAAAAAGTGTTTAAAAAAATTATTTTATTTTTAAAGTCGGGGGTGCCGCCCCCAAACCTTCGCTACTCATTTATTAAAACCCTGTTTTTGCCGACTGCAAGTAAACGCATACGAAACGCATGAAAGCATGTGATATTAAGTTTCGATCCCAAATCCTGGGACCTCGGATCTATTGTCTTCATCACATTTAAGGGCTGTTGTACCAAATCCACTTTGTGTATAAATTAAATTTCACAACAAAAAAAGATTAATATGGACGAAAAAAAAATTTTACTGGAAAAAATAAGATTTTTAGAAAAAGATAAGATTTTCAAAAAATAAGATTTTCAGAAATTAGATTTTCAAAAAATAAGATTTTCAAAAATAAGATTTCGTCACTATCCGAAACAAAACACATTATAAATTAAAACAAAAAAATCCAAATCCATTCGTTTCAAAAAACCATAAAATTTTACAATATTCTATAATAAGACTTCACAAAACAAACTGCCCTTTAAAGGGCTACCATATATTTATTAAAGAGTATTATTTAAAAATTGTACAGTGTAATATAATAATATACAGTGATAGTATATTATTAAGATTAGTTTTTACTGAATATAAATATTTATTATACAGATATAAAAATTTAAATAGTTAATTCAACATTGATAAATAAAATTCTTATTACTGTTGAATTAACCATTTAAAATTATATATATATCTGTATAATAAAATCATTTCTGTGTTTGCAGTTTTATTACTTTATTAAAATATATTTATTTTACTGCCGACTATTGGTACGAGTCGTGGAAAAATTTAATTAAAAACCATTATTGTGCAATTGCACAGCGGTAACTATAGTCATTATTTTTCTATGATATATATTTCATTTCAATCCAATTATTTCTCAGTTCTTGTGATCTGTATTTTTATTTTGGCATCATTACAAAATTTAACACTTAATAGAACCACGCATCAGAACAAAATTTTGTGTTGTTCTTTTTTTTAAATTCATAATCGCAATGGCCCTATATTTAAAAAGCCTCGAAACTAATTTTTGCTTCGTTAAAAAAAGATTTTATTTGTATGGAAAATCTTCGTAAATATACGTTTTTCCATACAAATAAAATACCTTTCTCACGAAGCAAAAATTAGTTTCGTGGCTTTTTAAATATAGATTATAGAGGTATTGATAATCTAATTCATATAATAAAAATCATATATGTAACAAAAAGAAACTTTTTTGTTAGTGTCCTTTTTGTTTAAATTCGTCAATTCATAATAATGATTAAAAAAAAAAAAATTTCAAACGTTGGTTTATATCCTACAATATATCAGCATTCAGCAACAACTGATAATGAAAATAAAGATATTTTTTTTTCTCTCAAATTTAGTCAAATTGAATTTTCTATCTTTTTGTTTCATGTTCACATGCATTGCACATGTGTTTGTGGATTTATATATGAACGAGAAATGAAGTTATTGATTTTCTTATAAAATCGTTAATTTTATCTTCATACAAAAATTTTATATGGGATTGTGCTTCTGTATATTATTTTTTTCTGTGATTATATGTACGTTTTTTTTTTTAATTCTTGTTTCTTTAATGGTACGTGCTTGTTTATGTTTTAATATGAAATAGTATTTTCGTAAAAATGTCCCATCTCAACTCTAATCTTTGTACGATCAAACTACTTTTGGGTATCTTTATTTTGTAAGCCGTTAATATGCTTTGATCAAACTGTATCAGTCCATGTATCAATTTAATTAATTTTGCTTATATAATTCTTATCAAGAACATAAATATATACGTATCAAAACATCATCTTTTAACTTTACGTTTTGATTTGTTAATTATATATTATTGTGAATTTGTATGAATATACACATATACATGTTTTTAAAAGAAAATTTAAAAAGAATTATTTTAAATTAATTGAGGGCCCTATTCTCATCAATCATTCGTCAATCATGCAAGCAAAATTCCCATCAATCATGTCATCAATCATTTTTGACAAGTTCAGCTGAGGCAAAAAAAATTGCTTTTTGTGGAATGTTCAGATAAGGTTATAATATTAATTTGTGATGTAATTCAAAAAGAATAATTTTTATATTAATTTTAATAATTATAGCAATTATTGTAAAAAACGATTGATATATTATTCAAATGTGCAAAAAAATAATTTGTTGTTTTTTATACCCTTTACTTTACTTTAAAAATTCAATTTAAATTGAAGTTAAAAACATTCCCCTAAAAATTATATTTTCAATATTCATATATGTTTCGAAATTATCAATATATTCAGAACACTTCCACAATATGTCATTGCAAAATGTCAAAATATGGGTAAAAAGATTGATGAGTGCATGATTGACGTGTAATCGGTCATCATTCTTTTCATCCATACATTGACAATATATGGATGAATGATTGATGAAAAGAATGATGTGTAATAGCCACCTGAGATTTTACGTTAAAAATAATCCAATTATTAAAATTTTTGTAATTTTATTGTTTTCATCAATTTTGCATAATTAAATGGAATTTTAAAAAAAAAAGACAATGAAAATGTAATTAGTGAAATCAATTTTAATGATCTAAAATTTACAAAAACTGTGGACATAGGAATAAGTTTAATTGTTATTTTATTGAAAGTGTGGAAGAAATTAATAAAAATACTCCTATTGTTGAATTTCGAAATTTCATAGATAATAACGATCATGCATTTAAATTTAAACTACTGAAAACAATGAGAATTTAAGAAAATATTAAAATCAATGAATAATAAAAAAAGACACTAATTTGGTTAGTATAAATATGATTCTTGGCTGTTATTATTTGATAAGCGATAACTTAGTACACTTGCTTAACCAATCATTATCATTAGGCACTTTTACAGATAAATGGAAGGAAGCTATTGTAATACCGATTGAGAAGGTAAGGGGCACAAAAATTGATTCTCAGTTTCGTTCAATCAATATGATGCTATGTGAATTAAAAATCTTGGAGAAGGTATTTGCCAACTTGTTGAGTACGTAAACAAATATGGTATAATATCAGAAAAGCAATCAGGTTTTAGAAGCAATCACAGTTGTGAAACTCTCCTTAGTTTGTTAATTTCAAATTGGCGGATTGCAATTGACGAGTAAAAGATTATTGTGGCTTTATTCATGGATTTACAGAGAGCGTTTAAAACTCTTGATCGATATATCTTGCTGAAAAAACTTCAGAGTTACGGAATTAGAGGCACTGCATTTTAATGGTTTCAATCCTATTTACGGAATCGTAGGCAGCGTACTAAGTTAAATGGGCATACATCTGACATCAATGTTTCGCTTGGTGTTCGTCAAGGAACAATTTTAAAGGTTTTATTATTCACTTTATATATAAATGATATCGAAAAGATAATTTAATTCTGCAAAATGTTATTTTCCGATGATACGTTATTGTATATAGAAGGAGATTCAATAGATGATTGCATTAATAAGATTAATTGCGATTTGAATAAAATTACCGAATGGTTGAAGCAAAATAAATTAAAATTAAACGTACTAAAACCAAAGTCATGGTGATTAATGGAAATTTAAATGGAAATATTTTACTTGATGATGAGTTGGTTGAGGAAATAAAATATTTGGAGTTGATAATTGACCATAAACTTAGTTTAAAAAGTCACTTCAATTATACTTGTAAAAAAATTGGGAAAAAAATATATTTCCTATCAAAAATTAGGAGTCAACTTTCATTTAATAGTGCGATTAAAATCTACAACACATTAATTAAGCCAGATTTTGAATATTGTTCTTCAAGTCCTGTGTTTGCATTTAATGAATTAGTAGACAGGTTGCAAAAATTACAAAACCGTGTTATGCGAGTAATCTTGAAATGCAGCAGAAAGCAGCAGAAATACTCGTATTAGTACCATGCTTGATAGATTGAATTGGTTAACTGTAAAACAACGTTTCAAATTTAATTTTTAATGTATGAAGTTTAATGGTATGAAAGGTAGAGCTTTAAAAGATTTTGATAATTGGACGATATGCATTCCTGTTGGATTAAAACCGTGGTATTAGTTTTTGTATCCATCAACGCATACGATATGAGGGTGGTCATGCTGATATGAAACAACTAACATTATCATATATATTTTGTGATTTCTAAATCTACAACGAATATATCTATTATCATTGGCATAAATTGGTTGACGACATTAGGTGAATTACGAGACGTGGAGACTTTAGCAGAGTTCGAAGGATCAGCTACAACAAATTTTTCGACTTGTACGAAGTTGTGTAATTTTTTTAAATATTGTTTGTAAATTTGGGAAATGTGTTAGAATTATTTTTATTAATTCTGTTAATAATGGATCTTGTATTAGTTTTTAAGTATAAGTATTAGTCTCATTATGAAACATTTTACCCTTATTTTTATTTTTAATTGTTTTGATTGGAGTTTTAGTATTAATAGGGAAATTAGTATTAGTATATTTTGAATTTAGTTTAGATTTCGGGTTAGACTCATGATTAATGCTGATTATACCTACTAATTTAGAATAATTTTTGTTGTAATATGAATTTTTGATCATCGGGTTTGTATTTGACTTCTTGTTGCATGGTTGCACTTTATTTGTTGATAAGATCCAAGAATTTAGCTGGAATTGCGAATGTGAATTAATAAAAATGTCTTTTTTTACCAATTTATTTATTAATAATAATATAATTTTTAGATCGCCTATATGTATATAAAACATATATATATATATATATATATATATAGGCGGCTCGTTGAATGTCGGGTTTGAATTGAGTCGGTTTAACTTTATTCATTTGAGTCTTCTTGCTATTTATGACTTGATTTGAGGGACATATCACGAGATAATGAGTGATCCTGTCGTATTATTACTCTTTACTTTACACTAAATCGAGGACTACAATATTCATAGTCTTTACAATCCTATTTTTTTTTTTAAATTAAACAAACTCTGATGTTTTTTTTTATTTTACTTCTAGAGATATAATAAAAGTAATGGATCCCTACGTTGATAATGATTATATTTTGGTGTATTTTCATCAAGGAATGAAAGAAGATAGTAAGCCTTCGCCACAATTATTATGGAATTCATATAAAGAATTAGACAAAAAATTTCGCAAAAATTTAAAAAACCTGTATGTTGTACATCCAACTTTATTCATACGGTTAGTGTGGCATTTTTTTAAACCATTTATAAGTGAAAAATTTCGAAAAAAATTAATTTATATATCAAGTTTGGACGAGCTGCGTCAAGAATTGGGTTTAACAAAATTAAAACTACCAGATAATATATGTGATATTGATGAACGCTTGAATTCTGGCCGAAAAATATCATCATACAATACATTAAATCAAACAGTGTCTAACACAACTCAATTTGGCGTCGAATTAAAATTTATTGTTGAAAATAGTCCGTGCTTAAATTATATTCCACCAATTGTTAGAAAATGTGTTGATTCATTATCCATGACGGGAATTATAGATACAGAAGGCATATTCCGACGATCAGGAAATTATTCAATAATTAATGAGTTAAAACAAAAAGTTAACTATGGTGAAGATGTTGATTTAAAGAAATATGAAGTGCATGTTGTAGCTGGATTGTTAAAATCGTTTCTTCGTGACTTAAGTGAGCCTTTACTAACATATGAACTATATGACGAAATTACAAATTTTTTGGGTAATTTTCATAGAAAATATTTAAAAAATTAAAGATAGAGTTACAGTTTATTTTTTAATATAATTTCAGATTTACCAAAAGAAGAAAGATCTCGTAATGTTAAACAAATGCTGAGAGAAAAATTACCAGTAGCTAATTACGAATTATTTAAGTATTTAATAGAATTTTTAGTAAAGGTAAAACTCAATTTTATTATCTTCTTATTATACATAAACCCCTATCATAATAGACTAGCGGATGCAATTCACATAGGAATACAATTTTTGAATGATATAAACCAAATTAATAAAATTGAAACATTAAAAAGTAAAAAAAGATTAAGAATTTAATAATATAAGTACATACTTACATAATTGTATTTATTTATTTATAAAGGTTCATTTTATTTGTTTATTATTTTCAAAATTTTATTTCTGTATTTAGGTACAAAAACAAACAAAAATTTTAATATTTTAATTTTTATTTGCAAATCTTCATAACAATTTCCTTTATAATAATAATAATACTTTTATTTTTTAAAACTAGCACAAAATTATTTAAAAATTTTAACTGTCGCCTAATAATTGAACACGACTGAAAATACGATAATTTTCTTATGTAATGTCAAAATTTTTCTACTAGAATTTTTCCTAGGCGGAAGTATTCGAAAAAAAGGTCTAATATGGTACCAAAATGTTGTATTTATTCCCACATACGTCATGTTGAATTTATTCCCCGTCATTTTTTTAGTCTATTATGATAGAGGTTATAATTTCGCACATTATAAGAAAAATATTAAATTATAGGTAATGGAATGTGAAGATTTAAACAAAATGACATCATCCAATTTGGCAATTGTATTTGGACCAAATTTGATTTGGGCACGTCAAAATCAAATGTCGTTAGAAGAAATATCACCAATAAATGCCTTTTTAGATTTTGTTTTACAAAATTCCAAAGATATATATTTGGTGGATATTAATAAAGAACAAAATCCAATAGATTAACCACGGCTTTTGTGAATTTGTTTTATTTTAGTTTTTTTTATTGTTAGTGATTACCTGTTTTTTTAAATTTAACGATTGATTATGGCCAGGATAATCCAATAGTTAAGTGATCTTGAAATAAACTTTAATTCAGTTAAATTCTATTTTAAATATACATATACATACATAATAATCCTTATTATAACAAATATTTAATATATTGTTGCACATTATATTTTAAATTAAGCTATTAAAATTATTATTTTAAAAGTTTACAAACCTATCTTTAGTGAAAGAAAGATCTGCACATTATTTATACAATCTTTTGATATTTTAGAAAATGTTTTAAAGCAAAATGAGGAAATAAATACATGTACATAGTTATTTTAAAAGGAAATATTTGTTTGATTTTAATATAGTTTTTGCAATAGAGGTAATTATATTTCATGTTTATTGCAATGTACACATTAATATTGTACAGTGAAATAATGCAAATAAAAAAAAGTTAAGTTAAATATGTCAATTTTCAATAATAATAATAAAAATCAAAGTGACAAAATAATTAAGTCAATTTTCATCAATGAAACTCTAACATCTTACTTTAGTCTACTATATAAAAAAGCTAGTGATCTAAAGAGAACTAATATAATTAAATTTGCATGGATTAAAAATGGTAAAGTATTAATTAGGAAAACTGAAAAAAGTAAAACTATCTATAATTATAATTGACAAGCATTTAGGTTGTTCTCCTACTCCTTAATGAACTTCTAATTTAATAAATAAGTTGTATATAAAACAATAATGCGTACACAGTTGAAAATTTTTTACTCATATGATTTTATTATTCAGCAAATACATTGTGCATGTGGGAGAACTTATTAAAATAATAAACAAAAGCAAACAAATCAGTTATTATAATTCACACATGTATTTACAAATGAATCTATATACATATGCCAAATAAAAACAAAGAAACAAATTCATCTCAAATAAAAAATATAAAAACAACAAAAACAAAAAAAAATCAGTTGAATTGTTCATATGACCAGCAAATTCATCTTTACATAGTAGAGTTAAAGTAGCTATCTATAATTATAAAGAACCTGCGCACTTCATTTTATTTCGTTTCTTCTTAATGAACTCTTAATATGTAAATAAGTTGTATACACGACCGAAATGCGCATACGGGTTGAAAAATTTCTATTTTGTTTTATAATATTCAAACTTTTAAATAAAATATATCCATTTTGTGTCATTTTACATCTTATTATTTGTACACATAATTAAAGAAATGTATTCTATTAATTTTTTTAACTAACTGTCTCAAATTAGTGTTTTCTATATTTTGGTCATTTGTAGTAATCATAGTTTTGGTTAAAAATATATATATATATGTAACTCTTTAATTACAAAAATATTTTATTTTTATAGATTTTATCCATTAAATGCCACTTATTATAGGAATATGTCGATCAAAGAAAAAAATCAAGGGTCATGCAAAAAAAAATTTAAAATCGACAAAACAATCGAAATTTCATGGATGGGTAACATGTTTTTGAAGAGATTTATGATATAAACACCTAGCTAGTTGTTTATGATTTTCAGCAAATTTGTATGGGAACTACGTAATCAACCAGTTTATCGTAAACACCATCTTTAGCCATAAACATGAGCTTGAAAACGTACTATAAATGGTTTGACTCGGAATGCACCAGAACTAACAAAATTAAGCAATACTGGCTTGAAAACATGTAAAAAACTACGACAATGAGTACATTCCTAACAAATATAAATTGGCTAAATAAATATACGTCACTAAAGCGCAAAAAACGAATGGATTATGATAAAAATATGCTTAAAAATGCAGAATGTAATCTGAAAAAAACATGGAAACATAAAAAATATTATTAAAAATAAAACGGATTACACAAATGATTTTTTTTCTGGGCAAGAACAAACAATAAATGAAAAGTTATCAAAAATTAATAAATTTAACGAATATTGTTCAAATATAGGAAGCAATCTGGCAAAAAAAATTAACACCATATATCAAGTAAAGAAGAGAACCTCAAGTATATTTAGATTTAAGATGATTAAAACAGTGAAACAAAACAATTAATCGATAAATTGTCAAATACAGGAGCAGCAGGTTATGATAACATTCAAGCAATGATAATTAAAGAATGCAAGGAGGAACTAGCATCCAATAGATGTGAGTTAATTAACGAATCAATAAGCCAATGTGTCATGCCTGAGGAACTAAAAATAAATAAAGTTGTACCTATTTATAAAAATGGTGGAGATAAAAAGGATATAGTGAATTACAGACCAATTTCAATCGCGTCTATATTTGATAAAATTTTGGAAACATACATAAATGGTCAGTTAACACAATATCTAAGTAAAAATAATTTAACAGATGAACGGTAATATGGATTAGATTCAAAAAAGATTCTGATACAAATGCGGCATTATTTGATCTTATAACCCATATGCAAGAAGGTACAATAAAAAAAAATCTCAATAGTATTTTTTGATTTTGCCAAAGCATTTGATACTGTAGATTGAAAGATTTTATTACGTGTATTATCTATGAATGTGGAATTCGGGGCAAAGAGCTTATGTGGTTTGAAAGTTACTTGAGTGGAAGAAAACAATATGCTGAGCAGCAGTACAAAAGTGAAGTAATAGAAAATGAATTCAAGGAAGTTCACTGGGACCGTCACTATTTGCATGCTACATAAATGGATTCTCAAATTGAAACTACACGGTAAATCATTCTTGTATACAGTTGACTTGGTAATGGTGTTCTTGGAAAATGATTATTGTAAGCTAGAGGGGAAAATGAATTTGGATATCCAATTGGCTAGTGAATGGATGGCTAAACATAAGCTCACCGTAAATGTTAAAAAAAACTAAATACTTGATAATAAAAAAAGGTTTGCATATTTCTTTAAATGTTAAATTTAACGATATTAGGATTGACGAAGTGAAAAGTTATAAGTATCTTGGAGTTATCATAGACGCAATGAAATGGAATGAACAAACTATTGAGATAGCAAAAAAAGAAAGAAGAATAGCAGGTATGTTAAAACTGACACAAAAAAAAGTTCCAATGGATATGAAAAAAGCGCTTTATTACTCTCTATTCCACTCCACGATCACATATGGTATCTTAGTTTGGGGAAATACTTATGTGAAAAATATAAACCTGATACAAAGAATCCAAATAATGCTATAAAAAATCTTTATGGATTTGAGAGGACATCTACTGCAGAAATGCATAGAAAGCTGGAAATACTAGCTCTTGAACTGCATAGAAGAATTTCTCAGGCGCTACAGATTTATAATATGTAGAACAATTTCATTAATAAAAATTTTATAATAAAGCATAATTGGGAAATACGTCAATATAATACCAGACCAGCAAATACAATACGCGCCAAGAAATTAAAAAATAATTCCTTTGGTATGGATGGAATCTATAATACGTCTATCAACAAAGAGTTAAAAACAATAATATTCAAGAACAGTATAGAAAAACTAAACACATACAAATTATTTAGAGAATAAAGTCGTATAAAACGCTCAAAAATTTAAAAATTCAAATTGAATATAGAAAATGCACCAACACATTGAATATACCCCAGAAAATATATATAACGAAGAGAATTTAGAAAAATTGAGCTGAACATTTTCTGTTGTATGAAAATGTCTATCTTTATAGTATTATTAATCAATGGTATTACTTACTAAATGCACTTTTAAATTAAATTTAATATATATCTACTAGGGGCCCCTGTTGAGTAGTTATATTTCAAGTTGAAGTCAAATTTAAAGTTTTTAAAAAAACAGTAATTTACGTACTGACATAGACTTCGCACGATATAGCAGAAACCACTCGTGTTTAATTAAAAGTTTTGTGGTTAGTAAGTTTTATTTAAGACACATAAATACACGTCCCTCATATACTGCTTCGTTTCCGATATATTCCCTATAGTAAGAAGCATTTAGTGATAAAATTACTAAAAATAAAAAGTTTTGTCATTAAAGAGGTACGTATATATATACCTACATAATACATAATTTTAATAAAAACTATATTATTACCACAAAAAAAAAATTTAGAAACAGTTACTTAAAAAGATAAAAATGAAGAATTCAAGTGACCTACTATATCAAAATAAATTTGCTAGTCATATGAACAATTCAACTGATTTTTTTTGTTTTTGCTTTTTTATATTTTTTTTTTTAGATGAATTTGTTTCTTTGTTTTTTTTGGCATATGTACATAGATTCATTCGCAAGTACATAATATAAAATATAATAACTGATTTGTTTACTTTTGTTTATTATTTTCATAAGATCTCACTTATGCATAATGTATTTGCTGAATAATAAAATCGGATGTGTACAAAATGTTCAACTGTGTGCGCATTTTTGTTTTATATATAATCTTATATATTATATATATTAGAAGTTCATTAAGGAGTAGGAGAATCGAAATAAAATAAAAAGGTGTCTACTGCGCAGGAGCTTAAATGCTTGTCAATTATAATTATAGATTACCATTGATTAAGAATACTATAAAGATAGACATTTTCATACAACAGCGAATTTTCAATTAACTTTTTCAAAATTCATTTCATTATATGTATATCGTGACAAATTACGAATAACCAAAATTTCGCGTTCAAAAACTAGATCTATTTCTATTTTACTCGTCGACTAATTCAAATGACATTCATTGATAGCAACATAAATTGGTCAAAATTGTTTTAATAAAACTTTTTAAAATTCAAATTCAAATAAATTTTTTTTTAAATTTTTCCTCCATTTTTTTTATAAACAAATTTTGAAATTTCAAAAACACAAAAATTGGTTCGTCGTGATTGTGTCTCTAAGCGCGGAATGTGGTTATTCGTCATTCGTCGTGATTGTGTTTTCAGCGTGCAGACTTACTTGCAGACTTCGGTTGTATTCATAAATGCTGCAAACTGACAACAAGTTTGCCACCAGTTGGCGTACTTTGCAATAATGAATACATATTCTACCTATATTCTACATTTACTTGACAATTCTGCAAAGTTTCTGTTCATTAATGCTGACATTTTGAAAATAACATTTGTTTTTAAATAAAAAAACAAAAACTAAAATACTCAAAACAACAAAGAAAACTTTAAAAAATTTTATGCATACTAAAAATTTATTCTGCCAAGTAGACTTTGAGTCTGCATTTATGAACAGCATTCAGAAAATCTGACAAGTGTGCTCATAAATTCAGAATATGCAGATTGACTGCAGGTTTGTATTTATGAAAACAAGGTTCTTCAGTGTTTTGTACTCGACTGAGGAAAGATCTCTAAAATCGTTTTATTCATTCTATTTGCACAGGTAGCAATTTAAAGATTTTTGCAGCTAGATGGTTGTTTATACATACACAAAAAATCCTCTCCGGCATTTTCTTCATCCAATTTCCTAGTTCAAATATTTTTAACTTTTCGCTGAAGGACGAAGTAAAAGAAAAAGATAGATATATAATTATTTGTTAAATATTTATTGCTATCTCGATTTATGAATGAACGCATTCACATATAGAATTTCAAATGTTTTTTAAGAAAAAGATATGAAGTATAATTTTTTTGTTTTTTGTTTTTTAGTATAAGATTACTTTGTTTCTAACAAATTATTTATATTTTAAGATAAAAGCAAAGCGCTATATTTTATTTTTTTCGAATATTACAATGTTATTATCCATTATTACTTCTAACAAAATTTAAAATTTTTTTAATAAAAGTAATATCAACGTATGTAAACATATTTTCAAACGTCAACCTTTTTTGACTACATAACAAATGTCAGTTCTTCGCGCAAATTAAGTACTGTATAGTACTTGCCAAAAAATAAAAAACAAACAAAGATTTAATCTTTCTCTTCTTAAAAAAAAAGGAAGAGGATTTTTTTATTTGGTAACCTTTAGGTTCTAACTGAATCTTAAGACTGAATTTTTTATATATCAAAAATTGATTTCTTACAAAGAATCAATTTTTTTTTTTTATCAAAGTTACAAAAGAATTTTTTAAGTGTTATTTTTTTTAAAAAAAGGAAATTAAGAAATTTGGTTTCTTATTACAAGATTTAGAATACATAATTATTACCAAATTTCTTCATGATAAAAAATAAGTTTTGTATTTCAAAACAACAAACAAACATAAAATATTTAATTTATTACATTTCATACATTATTTCTAAAAAAGAAAAATAAAGGTTTCTTGTTACAAAAGAATAATAACCTTTTAAAATTATACAATAAAAAAAAAAGTACTTGACATTGATTTCGAAAATAGCTGACCGACCAAAAATGCATTGGGTAATTTATTAATAATGCATTTTTGTTTTTGTTTTATTTTAAAAAATAAAAGTCAAGTGGTTATTGACATTAAATATATTTGTATTAAAAATGTTATTACGAAATACTTGTCATAATAATTGTAATCGATTTCAGACTTTATAATTGTGGAAATGTTTATTTAGAGAGTCTGTTGAAATCGATTTCAATTCAAGAACTGTCAAGTCGGTTGGAGTTGCCAACTTAGACGTAACTCCTCCCTCCTTTAATTTAAGACTCTCCTGAGTCAGTTTATTAATTATCGACAGCCTTTTTCGAAAACAAAATAATACTACGATCAGTATAAGTACTATTAATGAAATAAATATTAATATGCTTAAATATATGTAAAAATTATTCTTTTCATATTTTATTTCTTTGATTTCCTTAATATTTTCAATTTGCTTATAAATTATATCCTTAAACATTAAATTTATATTATCATTTTCATATTTTTCCAAATAATTTGGTATGGCAAAACTTTGCTTAAATTCTTTCATATTATTTTCAAAAGTATTTTCATTTATTTTAATTTTACATTTATTAAAGTTAAGTAGGTAGTTTCCATTTAATTTTAATTTTCTTTCGTCACAATTACTACTAAAATTCGTATCAACCTGGTTTTTTATTAATACTGTACCTATTTCTATCTTAATTACTTCGGATACATTATTATACATTTTTAAACAATTTCTTTTTAAAATACAATTTTTTGATAATTCTAAATTTTTAAAATCTTTATTGTTCTCATAATTAAAAGTTTTATTTTCGTATTTTATAATTACTTGTGATTCAAACATTAATTCCTTGTTTAATTCATCACCTATTGGAATAAGTAAGATTTTAGGTACGATTATGGTTTCTCTAGGGATTTTAATAACGAATATAAGGTTGTCTTTATTATCGACAAGAGCTGCAAGTTTCATGTTTTGCAGCTTATAAAAATCAACATCATATTCTGAGATTTCTTCGTCTGTAAGTATGTTGCTATGAACTAATCCTAACCTAGCGGAAGCTATATTATCCTGAATGTGTTCAACATTATCTTCCAATATTTTTAATTTAAGTACAAAGTCTGTATATGCTATTTGTTTATATAAGGTTTTGTGTTGATCTTTAAGTTGGCCTATTGAATTTTCAACTAACAACCTGTCATTTTCGATTATTTTCTTAAGTTGTCTAAAAGTTTCATTGAAGTTGGTGTTTATTTTGATTTGTGAATTTAAATTTCCTATGGCGTTATGGTTGTTTTCGTCAACTATTTTGAGGTGATCTTCAATTTCCTGTCGATCGACGTCATCCATTGTTCCGTATAGCCATTTGTGAATTGTACCAACGAAATTTAATATACCCCTTTTTTGTCTGTGAGGTATTAATGTTTGGATCCTTTTTCTTATGTGGTTTATTTGGTGGTTTAAGAATATTGATTTATCTTCCATATCCATTATTTTGATGTTGTTTTCTAAGTTATTTACGATTCCCTCAATTTCCTTACGGTTTACTATATGTAGTATAGTGTCATAGGATTTTACTACCTGAACGTCTTCTAATTTTATTTCAGAATATCCGAAATCTGACTTCACTTCTTCAATTGTGAGATGGGCCTGGGTTGTTGTTATTAGTGTTATTATCACCAATATTTTTATGATCCATTTCACCTAAAAATTTAGATTTTCTCTTAATATTTGAACTATGTACATTTTGTAAAGTGCTTTTAATAAATTTAGGTTGTTCCTTATGCCTAACGCTTTTATAATTTTTTATGTATCCCTCACCTCTATTTTCGACATATTTTTCCCGGTTCCTATTACGGTTGTGTATATATCTAATTTTCTCCTGACGTATATTATTGTAAACAATAATTTTATTACACTTTCCTTCTTGTATATTTATAGGTTTTTCCTTAGTAGTAGAATGGTAACTATTGTTGTACCATTCAATTGCTTTGCACATTTTCTCAAGGATGTTAAGTTCTTTGTTTTCAATACCCAAACTTCTGATTTTTTCACCAAGGGTATTGTGTAAACGTTCAATGTCAGAATTCCCAGTGTGATTATTTGGTTTCACTAAATGAAGCTCTATACCCTCTTTTCGTAAATAGTCTTTAATATTTATACTTTTAAATTCGTTATCAGTAATAAGCTTTTTGAAGGTTCCCCTTTGGGATTTATATTCTCGTATTTTTTCTATAATAGTTTGATTAGTCCTATCTGTAAGGTAAAAGGCTGTGGCAAGTTTAGAAAATCTATCGAGAAATGTGAGGAAATTTGTTTTTGAATTAGTATAAATATCCATATGGACTATTTCTTTAATGTCCTTAGGAGTTTCAGTAAATTTGAATTTATTCCTAATGGGGTTCCTATCATACTTTACACGATTACAAGTGTCACAATTATTAATAAATTTTTGGATCAAAATTTTTAAGTTGGGGTAGTATATATGTTTTTTCAACCCTTCGTAATTTTCATTTATTCCGGTGTGTCCGGTTTCAAATTTATGGTAATTTTTTATTTGATTATATACATCGTCTTCATTATTCATTTCCCTGGCATTAATAGAACATTTCACAAATTTAATTTTGGGAATGTGATCAAAGAGTTCAATAATTTTTTGTTGCAATTTATTATATTCTGCTTCACTTAATTCGGAGTATATACCAATTTTTCCTTGTTTTATATATCTCCTTAAGATATCTGGTAAGTTATGATCTAAATCATAAGAGTTTACATATATTTTTCTATTATTATATTTAATTTCCGTTTCGGTTGTTTTATTGTTGGTTAAAATAATTTGTGTCTTAAAACGGTTTACAACTGTATCTAATATGGGGATGTGATTGTTAAGGTTTTCCTCTTGCGAATGTATTGTTGAAATACTTCTAATTTCATCTTCATCCTCGTTATTTATCATAGAAACGTCAGTCATATTTTCAGAATATTCCCTTTCTACGTCATTCTCATCTAGAATATTTATTTCATTTGTTTCAGTGTTAATTCTACTGAGAAAATCCGCGACTTTGTTCTCTTTCCCTTTTATATAATCAATATTTATATTATATTCTCCTAATTTCAACAACCATCTATAAAGACGAGGATTAACGTCTTTACCTTTTGTTTTTGTATACAACCACTTCAGCGGCTGATGATCTGTTAGCAGATCGAAATTTGTGCCGTAGAGATACGGTCTAAAATAGTTAGTGGACCAGACTATTGCCAGAAGTTCTTTTTCCGTTGTTGAGTAGTTACATTCATGTTCGTTTAGTGTTCTGCTAGCATAGCATATTGGATGGTTATCCTGCTGTAAGATAGCTCCTATTGCGAAAGCACTAGCATCTGTAACTAGTTTGAATTTTTTTCTAAAATCGGGGTATTTTAAAATTGGATCTTCAGTTAAAACTTTCTTCAGTTTTTCGAAGGCATTTATGTAGTTAGAATCATTTACATTAACTTTTGTGTTTTTTCTTAGGTATTTAGTCATAGGTTGGGCTATTTTAGCGTAATCCCTGATAAACTTTCTATAATAACCTGTTACACCTAAAAACGACTTAATCTGTTTTTGTGTTGCAGGTAGTTTCAATTTTGTAATATTCTCAACTTTCTGAGGGTTTGGTTTCACTCCTCCCGATGTGAGAATATGACCTAAGTATTCCGTTTCTTTTGCAAAAAAATTGCATTTATCAACTTGTATTTTTAAGTTATGTTCTCTCAATTTGTTAAGAATTTTTTTTATACTATTTAAATGTTCCTCCAAGGTTGTGCTGAAAATTAAGATATCGTCCATATAAACGACGCAAATTTTATTTATATATTCCCTCAAAACAAAATTCATCAGCCGTTGAAATGTGGCTGGAGCATTTTTTAAGCCAAAGGGCATTCGTATATATTCATAGTGCCCTAGAGGTGTGGAAAAGGCGGTTTTCTTCCTATCCTCCTTTTTTACCAAGATTTGGTGGAAGCCCTTTGCCAAATCCAAAGTTGTAAAATATTGTGCTCGACCTAATTTGTCTAATATAGTATCTATATTAGGGATTGGGAATTTGTCATCGATAGTAACTTCATTAAGTTTTCTATAATCGATAACTATTCGCCACTTCTTCTTTCCAGAATTATCGGTTTTTTTGGGCACAATCCATAGAGGACTGTTATATGGAGAATTACTCTCTCTTATGATTCCTTGTTTGAGCATGTCCCGAATTTGTTTAGATATCTCTTCCTCATGAACTTGAGGATATCTATAGATTTTTGAGTATATAGGTTTGTTAGTTGTAATCACTATTTGGTGTTTAATGCCTGATGCACTAGTTAACATATCTCCCTCTTTAAAGAAGAGATCTTTATATTGTTTTAATAATTTATTCAAAATTATTTCTTCTTCAGAATTTAATAGTTTTGAAATGGTTCGGAGATCAATTTCGTTAAAGTTACAATGTTCTAATTGGTGAATTTCGTTTTCCTTATAAGGACAACTGTACATAAATTTTATTTCCCTATTATTTATTTTTAGAATATTTGATTCCATGTCGACGATGGCGTTTAATGGCCTTAATAAATTTTGACCAATTATTCCGTCGAAGCACTTATTCTGGAATTTTGTGAGCTTCCATATCATGAAATTATCTTCGTTAAATTCAGATGGCAAGTTAGTTTCGATTTCCCGATTTACAATTGTTTTCGAATTAAGTGTGTTAAATTGTACTGGAGTTTTCAAAATGTTTCTTTTGTACATAGGTAATTTATCTTCGTCTAGAAGCGAGGTGGATGAACCAGTGTCAATAAGACATCTGATTTTGTCCTTACCAATAGTAAGCTCTACTATGGGTAAGTGTGTTTGTGAGGCACTGCTTGAAAATTTACCTCTTGATTGAGATGGTCGACCTCCATTGGTGTTGGTTTATTTATTTTTGAATGATCGTTTCTAAGGTGTGAGGAATTATTTGAATTATAATTCCTAGAATTGGAGAGATTATTTGAATTATGATTATAGGAATTTTTGGAACTACGATTGGAGTAATTGGTTGAATTACGATTAACGTTTGAATCATTATTATAATTATTTCTAGAACTTGAATAAATTTTAGAATTGTTTCTATTTCCGAAGTTTGTGAAATTATTTTGATTATTTTGATTATTATAATGTATTGATTTGGAAGAATTATTTCTATAATCATCATTATTATTCTTATAATTTCTAAAGTTATTACAATTATTGTTATTCTTAAAACTATGTAAATTATTTATTTTCTTATCTCTAATTAAGCCAGAATTTTCAAGAAGATTATAGGCTTCCCGGAATTTAGATATATTTTTATTTAAAACAACTGAAGCTAAGTTTACGTCTATATTATTTAAAAATGTGTTGAGGATTATAGCCTCATTTGTCTTTGGGCTGAATTCGATTGGTTTTTTTTCATCGAATTCATATTTTTCATTAAGCCTATCTAAAATATTTCTTAGTCTAATAAAATAGTCACTTACCGAATAATTTTTTAAGGAAAAATCCTGTTGATATAGCTGATGATAACTTTCTTTAATTCCAAATGCATCGACTAGAGTTGCTTTGATGTTCTGCCAATCAGCATCTGCTTCCAAAGTTCGAATAACATCCAATGCTGGGCCTTGTATTTTGTTGACTATAATTCTCTGGAACACATATTGTTTAACTTGTGGGTTTCCATCAAGAAGTGGTAGTAATGTATCCACTTCTCTTAAAAAAGAGGTTAAGGCATAATCACCACTCCCATTAAATTCACGAATTCTTTGGGCATCTCTCATTAGGTCATTTGTGGAAATGCCTGCTGCATTAATTATGACATTACTTGATTCAGTCATTTTAGCACTATTATATATTTTTTTTCTATTTACGTCAAATGTTTCGTTTCTTTTACTCTTTGGTTTATTATTTTTCATTAACTTATTATATTATTAATTGTTTTTTTTTTTTTTTTTTGTTTTTAGTTTATGTTTTTATAAAAAAAAATTTCAATATTTTTTTTTTTTTTTTTTTTTGTTTTTATAATAATTTATATTATATTATATATATATTTTATAAATTTATTTTTTTTTTTTTTTTTTTATTTATTTATTTTTTGATTCGTATTTAAATACGATTGATTTAAACTTTTGTTTAGGAACACGAAAAGTTCGAGAATCACAAGATACACAATCTTTAGATTGGTATCCTACCGACTGCGCCAATTAAGTACTGTATAATACTTGCCAAAAAATAAAAAACAAACAAAGATTTAATCTTTCTCTTCTTAAAAAAAAAGGAAGAGGATTTTTTTATTTGGTAACCTTTAGGTTCTAACTGAATCTTAAGACTGAATTTTTTATATATCAAAAATTGATTTCTTACAAAGAATCAATTTTTTTTTTTATCAAAGTTACAAAAGAATTTTTTAAGTGTTATTTTTTTTAAAAAAAGGAAATTAAGAAATTTGGTTTCTTATTACAAGATTTAGAATACATAATTATTACCAAATTTCTTCATGATAAAAAATAAGTTTTGTATTTCAAAAC
Organism: Argyra leucocephala; assembly: GCA_963942445.1. Taxonomy (NCBI): domain Eukaryota; kingdom Metazoa; phylum Arthropoda; class Insecta; order Diptera; family Dolichopodidae; genus Argyra; species Argyra leucocephala. Next base: position 66,093,984 of record OZ012679.1, read on the forward strand.
AACAAACAAACATAAAATATTTAATTTATTACATTTCATACATTATTTCTAAAAAAGAAAAATAAAGGTTTCTTGTTACAAAAGAATAATAACCTTTTAAAATTATACAATAAAAAAAAAAGTACTTGACATTGATTTCGAAAATAGCTGACCGACCAAAAATGCATTGGGTAATTTATTAATAATGCATTTTTGTTTTTGTTTTATTTTAAAAAATAAAAGTCAAGTGGTTATTGACATTAAATATATTTGTATTAAAAATGTTATTACGAAATACTTGTCATAATAATTGTAATCGATTTCAGACTTTATAATTGTGGAAATGTTTATTTAGAGAGTCTGTTGAAATCGATTTCAATTCAAGAACTGTCAAGTCGGTTGGAGTTGCCAACTTAGACGTAACTCGCATTGAGAGGAAATCATAAAATTTTCCTTAATGGTATTTGTAGTGTAAAATAAAATTGTCCGGACGTTCGTCCATTAAGAGGAAATCCACCATTACACTACAATATCTACAATATTTCGAGTAATTATTTATCAAATTACTGGTTTATCAGCTAATTAAATGTGGAAAACTAGTACTATTGTCAGGAACTAAGCCTTCTTAAATAGAATAGTTTTGTTTTATTTAACTTGTTACCAGATTATACTCTTAATTATTTTTGTCATTTATTATATCCCAATGACAAAGGGTACTGTCGGGAATCGAACCTGGGACCTTTTGGTTGAAAGGCAGGCGCTCTACCTACTGCGCCACTCAGCGTGTTAATGCTGTAGGTTATTAGCTAACCCGGATTTTAGGAGTTCTCTCCCTTGATGTTATGAGTCGAGAGCCCCAGTCGTGATGTTTCGCGTTGTAGGCACTTTCCCAGAACGTCAATTGCATGCAATTGCAAAAATCATGAATTCCAATACTCTTTGACGCTAACGTCATGAATTCCAATATTCATTGCTAGCGCAACTGACAATCAATATTATAATTTTTTTTCATTTTTTTTTATTTTACTGCCATTTTGTATTGATTCTTTTGGTTGTTAATAACAAAGACATTTTTTTAAAAAATTCAATATGAGCGATGAAGAAACGAGGTGAGAAAAAATATTTTTCTTTACACTTAATAGAAGCCCTTTTTATAAGTGTTTATTTTCATAGTAGCGATTGGAACAGAGAAATGATAAAACTACTGATAACCACAAGATTAAAATTTGAAAACCAATTCAAATCAGGAAAACGCAAAAGCAGTGTACTATGGAATTCCATTGTGAATGAAATTAAAAGTATTTGCCCAGAATTCCATTTTCAAAAAGAAACATGCAAAATAAAATTTACCAATATGTTAACTACGTACAAAAGAATAAAAAACGAAATAATTTAAGTGGACGAAGTTCTTGTATATGGCCATATTTTGAACTTTTTGATGAGGTATATGCAGTGTCGCATTTTATTAGTCCTCCACAAGAAAAAATAGGTACGAGCTTAGATTTACCATCTCCGCAAGAGGTAGAAAACGTTGAACCTTCCCCAAAGAAAAATAAAAGAGATGAAATACTAGAGTTTTTAAAAGAAGAAGCTGTTAAAGAAGAGCAGCGTCATAAAGAACAAATGGATGTTGAAAGAGAAAGATTACAAGTTTTGAGAAACTTAAGAGAGCTTTTCCATTCAGATGACGTTTAAATTTACCATATATATTTTATTTTCTAGTTTTTACTTTATTTGCTAGATTTGTTTTAAAAGCTGTGAAATAAAGCCATTTTTTTAAAAATATTTTTTAAAGACTGTGAAGTAAAGTCAAGTTTGTTAAGTTTTATAAAATAATAAAACAATTTGTTTAATTTAAGTTAATTTAATAAAAGTTTAATTTAAATTCACATCTTAAAATTCTATTTAAGCTACAAAAAGCTGAGTAAGTGCCCTTCTTTTTTCTTTTGCTTCAGTAGAAACAGATAATGTATTGATGTTGTCAATATTACTTCCGTAATTAATGCTGTAATTTTCTATGCAGATATCTTTTTCATTAACTCCTTCATTATCAATAATGAAATTATGAAGAACAACACATGAAAGAACAATGTCTTTCGCATTTCTTAATGTATATATTGGCAGGAATTTTAAAATTCTAAATTTTGATTTCAAAACTCTAAAAGCTTGTTCTATACAAACTCTAGTTGAGCTAAGATGATAATTAAATTTTCTTTCAGCTCGGGTAAGAAAACCATTATCTCTATACGGTACTAAAACAAATTTTTGCAATAAATATGCAGAATCTCCTAGTAAATGGCTATCTTCTGGTATAAATAATTCTCCATTTCTTATCTTTTGCTCTAATGGGCTATTACGCCACACCCAAGAATCATATGAACAACCTGGAAACCCAAAAAATATGTCAATAAAACATAATTTGGAATCGCATACACCCTGAAATTGTAATGGCCAATTACTTATCTAATGTAGATTTTGAAAAAATAAGCAACCTGAAGTATCATACTATGGTATCCTTTCCCATTATAATAACTCTTTTGATCTTCTTTTGGCGTAAATATTTTAATGTGTGTAGAATCTAAGCAACCGATCACATTTGGATGATTTTCTTGCCGTCTTTTGAAAATCCTCAATAACTTTTTAAAATGTTGATTTGTAGAAGGCCATTTTACATACTGACTTAATAGTGAGCTTAAAATTTGCGTAATTTTCCTAAATGCTCTATGCGCAGTACCTCGTCCTATACCAAATCGATCAGCCAATTGCCGATAAGTAATGTTTTGATTTACCAGTCTCCAAATTGTTAAGTACAGGGCAACCTCAGCGTTAATTTGTGGTTGGCCAGTCCATTGAGTTTTCCAATGAATATTTATTGTTTTTAGAAGTTTCTGAAAAACATTTTTTGATTAATAAGAAATATTAAAAATATTCTTAAGTTATTATATACCTGGAAAGTGGATTTATTCATTCCGAAATGTGATATAAAAGTGTCATCTGAATATTTTTTAATTATTTGAACATAGTTTTTGTTTTTCACAATTTCATTGATATTAGTTTTCTTTTTTAAAAAATATTTAAATAGCAAAAGATTTCTATAAATTTTTTTTTTTTTTTGTATCTATTTATCTATTTATTATCAAAATTTTTGTTTGAATATTTGTAATTAGTAATCACCTGCAGTGATGAAGCGTTGGCCGAGCTTATTGTAAAATTCTTCAAACCGTTCCTTTTTTATTGAATGTTTCGGTGGACAGTATACAGCAGAAATTGCAATTGGACCTCTCCAGTCTTCTACTATAACACTAGTTGCTTGTAGGTAATCTTTGTTGTGTTTACTTATTTCATGAAGTTTAAGTGATGACTTTATTATGATGGCTGTTCCCTCATATGCAGTACCATCAAGATGTCTGGTATTATAAATGTCATACTTTGGTATCTTCAGATAGCTTTTGTTGGTGAAATGTGTTTCCGAAATAAGCATTATATCTATGTGATGATTTACAAGGAAAGTTTTTACTCCTTGGGTATGCTGTGTTAAGCCATTGGCATTCCAGACTGCTATTTTTAATATTTGTGATATTATATTAATTTACCAACGACGCGTGTTAAAAGTGACATCATGCTTGTCATACTCTCCATTAGTTTTTCCATCATACTCTCTAGTCCAGATATTGGTGTTGATTGAATTTCATGCTGAATGATATCTCTTGATTCCTGGTATGTCATACTACCATGACAGATGCTATTTCCCTCTTTAGCTAGTTGCGCGTATGATATTCCAGGTTCTCTTAGATTATCTATTGTTGGTACTGTAGAAGCTCTGGGTGTGGTTGTGTTTATTGTATTTTCAGGAATAAATCTTTGTCTTAGGGATGGAAACTTTCTATTGCGAATTTCATGATCCCTTTGTAATTTGCAGGATGATTTTCTTTAGTATACATTTCATATTACTGTCCTTTATTTTACGTGAACACTTGCTGTAATGGTGGTGTTCAGTACACTTTACACATCTTGGTTGTCTGTTACAATAGCTCTTCGGGTGGCCATATCTTTGGCAGTTAGTACATTGTACTACTTCTCTCTTGATTCTGGTGGTTTAATGCTTATTCTGCTGTGCATCAAATATTGGATGTCATATATATCCTTGTGGTTGTGTTTCGCTTTGAGTTCGAACATGCATAGTGGCATTGGAATGCGTGTACCTCTCTTCATTATGTTATTTACATAGAAGACGTCATGGCCCAGAGACTCTAACTCCTGCCTCATTGCCTCTTTATCACTTTATCAGTGAAGGTTTACTATTACGGCTTTGAAAGTTTTGTCCTGTTTAGCTCTGAATGAGTGAAATTCCGTGTTTCCGGTTCGAAGTTCTTTGACTACGTCAGTGTAATGTTCGCTGGATTCCAGCTCTATTTTTGTCTGCGTTCTACTAATAGATTTGATTTCAAAATTGTCTTTGGTAATAACTTTAAGCATATCGGTTAGCGCCCTAATGAACTTTACTCCGTAGACGAATATATGTGGCACTTTTGGGTTTTTTTGGCGCATTGACCATTGCAATGACTTCTTCATCACAATCGACACCTACAGGTAGTTTTCCAAACCTGTTACTCGTGGATGAAATATCTGATAACCAGTTTACGATCTTCTGTTGTTTTAAATTTTGTTTTGGTGTAAGGGGACTTTCTCTATTTCGCTTTTTATTTTTGACTTCTGTGAATCCAATAGTATCGTTCCTCGTAGTTAACTGATGTGCATGTTCTGCATGCTGTACATTTGCTTCCTTTAGATTAATAAATGGAGATTGATTATTCTCCATATTTATTTGGTGACTATCTTTTGTTGTTGATGGTGGTGTTCTTTGCATTTTCGTTTTATATAATTATTATTTAGTTATTTCTTTTTTCTTTCATATTTATATATAGCTATTCTAATGTTTTTGGCTTACGACGCTGTAAGTTATCTTCTTTTTTTTTTATTTTTTTTTTAGAAGGTTTTATTTTAATTTCTTTGTTTCCTTTTAAAGATTTTTATTATATACTTGTATTACTTCAGTAACTCTCTGTGGTGAATAAACAATCATCAGTTTCTGTTGGTAGCACTTGTTGTCAAAAAGACAGCACTTTGACAGTATTAATTTTTTTTTTTTTAGTATTTATCTAACAATGGCGAAAATCGCGCGTGTTTTATTTATTTGTTTATTTATTTTTGTATATTATTTATTATAATGGCGCGAATTCGTTTTAATGTGGGAATTAATATTTTCTTTATTTTTCTTAACACTTTTAATTTACTAACATCGGGCCAATATAGACGAGTCGGCTTCTTTTTTGTTTTCGTCTTTTTTTCTTTCGTTTCAGTTCCCTTTACCCTTTACCCTTTAACTAATTTTGTGGAGGGTATTTCTGGACTCTGGTATTTATTTTTCAAACCAAAATTTTAGTTTTAAAAATGAGTCCACTAACACAAAGAAAAAACCAAATAAAAATTTTTATGAGCTTCAAAATTTTTTTTTGTGTACACACGTTTTATTACTATTTCAAAATTCAAAGAAAATTAGTCATCAAGTACCTTTAGCGGTTCTCTTCAAAACCTTTGCTATTTTTTTTTTTTTTTTATTTTTAAAGTTAAGTAAAGTGAAATAATAATTTTTGCAGTTTTTTTTTATTCATAAATTTTAATTTATAATTGTATTGGAAGAATTTAAAAAAAAAAATGTGAGTATATTTTTGATGTTTTCGTTTACAAAACTTGAAGTGTTATATTTTTAGTTAATTAAGGAAGGTGGAGGATAAAAGAGGGATGAAACAAATGCAATTATTATAGAATTTCCAAAATTTTTCATTATCCATTATTAAATATTTTTAACAATTAATATTATTATTTAAACTCCTAACTATTAATATTATGTTACTATTGATATTTCTATTTTAATTTTCTTAAATAACAAAATGTCGGTATATTTAAAAAATGTTAGCTCTTGTTTTCATTATTTTACACAGCCTACTACATATTTTAAAAAATAAACTTTTATTTTACAAACCTCACACTTCAAATTTATTTTCAGCACATAAAAAATTATTACACACACATAAAAAAATTATATACATTATTTACAAAATTATTTACACACACATAAAAAAAACGACTATAGTGCTGAACCGTGGGTAATAAAAAAATTTCTGCAAAAAAGACGAAAACGAAAGAAGAAACGACTCGTCTGTATTGGTCCATCCGTATTCTTCGGCCTTCGACTGTTCGGTAGCGAGTCAACTTGGCAAAAAAAAATATATAAATTTTTGGAGAAACTTAAATAAATTGAAAAACTTGGAAAAAGATATAAAAATAGAGTGGGTAGCTGGCTATGTAAAATAAGTAGAAAATAGTTTTTATTATTACTAAATTTAAAGAAAAAGAATAAAAATATAAAATGTAAACGTGTAAACAACTAACAATGTATAAGCTAATTAAAATCAAGTGTGTGTAAACAAAATTAAACTGAATGAGCTCCAAAGCAGCTGTATAATACCATACATATATGTTCATTATATAGTAAAATAAAATAAAGAAAAAAAAAACTAAGTAAAACACTTATGATTTAGAAGCATTAGCTAAAATGTTCAGCTAAAATTTATACATATATATATTCGAATCTGAATGGACATTACTTATAGTATATTAAACAAATAAAAAAACTTTTTATTCCAATTATAATAATTAGATCTAGTGTATAGTTTTAACCGTAAAGACTGAGTTAAACCTTTTTGTAAAAATAATGTATACAAAGTAAGTAACCAAGCATGGAACGTTTATTTCATTTATCTTTTGGAATTGATAAATATGGATATAAGCATGTAAGTACGGTACTGGATATATTCTGAAATTTATTAGGATAAGCTACCAACATTACATTATGTTGTAATTGAAAAAGTAAACAGGAAAATAATTTTTTTTTCATACTTAAATATATAAATGTTGATACATAGAAAATATATAACTAGAACAAAATTGTAATTTAAAACAAAAAGAAACATATCTATATAATTTAAAATGTAATATTAGTTAAATATATAAATGATGATACCTAGAAAATATAAATTGTACAAAATTCTAATTTAAAAGAGCATAATCTAAAATGTAATATTAAACAGATTAAAAAAAAAAAAATATGTACCTAGCTATAAGCATTGATTTAATCTATGTTTATACTATATATAAAATTTAATGTATTTTTATGCCCAAAAAGTATTTCCCACTTCCAGTTGACCAGGAGACTTGAAATTTTCAACAAAGGTAGGGTTTAGGGTCGTGATATAGGTGTGTGTTCGGTGTTTGATTGCATATGCTCATAATTATAAACATTTTTTTACGCCTTTTTTTGTATCTCTCTATTCGTAATAATATACAATGTATCTATGATAAAATTTGTATATTAATATAATATATACCTCATATATACAATCTTACCCACATAGTCACATCTGGTCACATCATATCATAAGATTTGTTTTTTTTTCATTTTGTTTTCGTTTATTGTTATTTTTTTCTATACATATTTACACTAACCAATGGACTTTCTAAGGGCCAGTTTTCAGGTGAATACTTAACTTACACTTAAGTTTAAGTATCATTCGACACTTAAGCTCCAATTTGAAAAAATTGAGTTTTCTAGTTAAAACTTAAGTGTTGATTTTGAACTGTCATTTTCGGTTATTTGCAATGGCAGCACTTGTTAAAATGCAATACAAGTGAAAAATAAAGTGTAAATGTAAGAAAGATGTGTTAAGAAAGATCAAAATATTTAAATTTTAAGTGTAGCTTAAGCGGTCATTTTACCAAGCTTAATAGTACGTTTTGAAGCTCATGTTTATGGATAAACATGTTGTTTATGATAAACTGGTTGTTTACGTAGTGGTTTTCCCATACAAATTTGCTGAAAATCATAAACAAGTAGCAAGGTGTTTATATCATAAACCACTTCAAAAACAGGTAACCCATCCATGAAATTTCGATTTTTTGTCGATTTTAAATTTTTTTTTGCATGACCCTTGATTTTTTTGTCCTAAATTCATTTTGTCATTTGTCAAAAAAAAACAAAAACAAAAAGAAATCAAAATACCAAGAATAGATGAAATTATGTGAATTTGTGTGAAAATAGTTTAGCTGCAATTAATGATCATCAAAAAAACGAAAAATCAAGTATAAATTCTCAATTATCATCAGCACGATTAATTGGACAATCTTATATAACTTTAATAGAAAAAAGTGAAGAAAAATTCTATGGAGTTATAGAAGTGATTGAGAAATTACAAGACTTACATGGAAAGTTAACAGAAGAATTAAAACAAAGGATATTGTAAAAGATGCATTTTTATTTTTAATTCACTTAATTTAATCAGTTTTATATATTAAAAATGTATATATAATAAGGCTTTATATATAAGTAAAAAATTCAAAATAATAAATATGTGAAACAGCTGATTGTTTTCCAAAAAACCTTGTGAACACTTGACATTTGACTAGTTTATGAGCTAGTTGTTTATCCATAAACATGAGCTTGAAAATGTACTATAAGGTACCTATTATGTATTTCGATCGAAATTAATCGAATCGCTCATCGTTATCGTTAAAGTTATTCGATTGTGATCGTTAGTGTCATTATGTATTTCGATGAAAATTTGATCGAAAGTGTTTAAAAATGCTGCCATTGTAAAATTCAAATCTACGATGAAAATGACATATGTTTCATTCTTTAACTGTCAAATTCAAATTATTATACAAAAAAAAAACAAAACAATAATATATTTAAAATTTTTAAGTTGAAAATAAGTTTAAGTGTATAAATAAAATATATAAGTGTAAATATAAAATATTATAAGTGTTTAAATAAAATATCATTATAAAATTATAAGTTTTTATAAATAAAATGATTTGAGCAGAGTTAAATTTTTCAATTTCTGATAGTGCTGAAAAACGCTATCAAATTGCAGAATTAAAAAACAAGTGAACATATATTCGGGATTATTCTAATCCACTACATTTGGAAGATTATACGTATGTTATTTAAACAGAAATTTGATGAGTTATTATCTACATTATTAAAACTATTAAATTAGGACAAAAATTGAAATAGCCAATAAGTAATACGTTGATTCCAAATATAATTAAATTGGTTAGTGTATTAAGATTCTGTGCGGTTTGTACCACGCAAATGATTTTCAACGTAGGAAATGATTTCCATGTCGGACTAGCATAGCTAATTTTTTTTTGTTCTTAAAGAAGTTTTATATGTATTTGCAGTTTATAATTATGTGCAAAATGGATCAAATTCCATTACGCACTAGAAGAAAAAGGTCAGGCAAACATTATTTTTATGATTAAAGCAGAATTACTGAAATAATTGGAGTAGTAGATGGAAAGCTTATTCAAATTAAATCACCGAAGCAAAACGTACAACATTTATGTTATAGTAGAAAGGGATTTTTTAGCATTACTGCAATTCTGATAAGTTTATACTTTATTGTAATTAGTTTACATTATTATAACAGTTTTTGTTTTTAGATATGTGATCATAATCAGGTAATTGGTTTTGTGAGTGCAAGATATCCTGGCACCTCTTTGGAAAATTTATAATGGTGTCTCATTATTTACACTATAACCTTTCATATTGCAGTCTATTTGTAACAGGCCTTTCATTCCTATTAAAATTTATTTCAATAAAAAATTATTATGTAGAATAAAGTAAAATACCTACTTTCATTTCAACTTTTAAATTAATTTTTATTTCAAAAAATATCATAAATATAAACAAAACGCCAAGTGTCCAATATAAATAAAATAATATAATGTCCAATATAAATAAAATATATTTGTATCTCTTTTATTTTATCCTTTCAATTCAAAATTGAAATAATTTGTACAAAATCTCTCTTTCGATGTCTCTTTCGTGGTAAAATTTTGCATCGATATACTTTATCGATTTCGTCTACAATTTCTGAACGATATCGTAATACATATTGGCAATTTTGCATTTTGACATTTCGTTCGATCAAATCGTAATCGTTATCGAAATACATAATAGGCACCTAAGTGTCACTTAAGTATTATTTTAAGTACCAACTGAAAAACACAATTTTTGATTTAAGTGTAGCTTAAGTTTGATTTGATACTTAAGTGTTCACCTAAAAACTGGCCCTAAGAAATAAAATGAAATTTTATACTACTATTTTTTATTTCTTTTTATTTATTTATTTATTTAGTTTAGCTCAAACTTCATTTTAATAATTATTATTTTTTTGTTTTTTTTTTTTGTTTTTACAGTACAACATAGCACATTCAATTTACAAATTAAAATTATATCTAACTTAGAACTAGTTAAAATACATTGAAATAAATTGCGCACATATTTTAATTACTACAGATTACTTATATAATTTAAGTTTTTGAGTCTGTTTCGAAAGTGTGAAGTCAATATAGTTTATGTGTTTAATACCAATTAGTAACATTCTATGAATTGGCTCATAATTGCTATAATCGATTCTATGAAAACTTAATGTAAAGAAGTTTATATTTCGTAGGCGATTATTTGAATTAATGTTGATGTTATTCAAAATCTGAGGAGAAGCAATGTTTCCTTTGATAATTTCAGTAAGAAAAATAACATCCGTCACTTCTCGTCTTAATTTCAAAGTTTTCAAATGAATTAAGTTCAATCTATGCTCATATGGCGGTAAAATTAATGGATTTGACCATTGGAAATTACGCAAAGCAAATCTTAAAAAAATTGTTTGCACTGCTTCCATCCTGTTAATATAAACATCATAGAAAATTGACCAAACTTGAGTAGCATACTCCAAATTTAGTCTAACAAGACTAGAATACAAAGATTTGAGAACATAGGGATCGTTAAATTCCTTTGACCAACGTTTAACAAAACCTAGCATAGAATTAGCTTTATTGATAATATTACAAAAATGTGATTTAAAGTTAAGCTTGTCGTCAAAGTAAACCCCTAAGTCTTTAATTGAGCTCGTTTTGGAAAGGCTCATACCATTTAACAAATAGTTAAAACAAAACGGATTACGTCGACGTGTGTAATACATAACTGCACATTTACTCACATTCAAAGGAAGATTATTAGCTGTACACCATTTAAAGAAGTTATCTAAATCGCCTTGTAGGAGTAAAGCGTCTTCTAAAGAAGTAATTTTTTTTAAAAATTTTCATGTCATCCGCGTAAATTTTCAGTTCACTTAAGAATTACTGAACAGACATCATTAACCGAGATTATAAAAAAAAGCGGTCCTAAATGACTGCCTTGCGGGACTCCTGAATTAGCATAAAAAGACTTAGAAGTATTTTTTCTAAATAAAATACTATAACATCTATCGGTTAGATATGATTTAACCCATTTTCCACGAACAAAATCGTTATAAAGTAATTCCGAAAATGCTTTGAATTCATCAAAAATGCTTTTAAATATATTATAACCGTAAGGATTCTTTGATTTAACATAACAACGCCAGGCTTTATTTTTTTTATTTCTAAGTTTCCTCAAATCCGAAGTGAACCATGGTGGACTCGAAAAAGGGTTCCGGTCTTTAGATATTGGAACAAATTGCCTAAAACCATCAAACATAATTTCATAAAACCTTTAATAAACATTAAATCAAGCTGTTTATGCTGAAAATTACAAATTTCAGAGACTTGTTGCAAATAATTAGTATTTAATTTATCAATAAATTCATATTCACATTCCGCCCTAATATGTTTCGGAATCATAAAATATTCCTCGTCATGCCTTATCCATCTTAAGTTCGGAAGATTAAAATTGCCACATAAAATCAATTCGTCATTTGGTCCAAAATTGTTGCAAATTGAATCAATGGTTTCACCTACAGAAGTGTAAATATTGATGTTGGAAGCAAGAGGAATATAACAGTTAATAAGAAATAAATTTTTTGAATGAAACTCAATTTTTACAATAATTAATTCAAGACTTTCAGAACAAGGAATATTAACTTGAGTTGCATTAAAAGAATTTTTTATAGTTATCAAAACACCACCCCTTTTCGGAACTATACCATTAGAAAAATTTGAAAGATCAGAGTGTCTATCCTTTCTAAAAACAGTATATGAGTTATGAAATAGCTCTAAGTCTAAAAAGGATGGATTTAGCCATGTCTCCGTTAAAGCAAATACGTCAAAATTTAAAATAGTTGAATTTAAAAACACATCCCTTATCTTCGTTCTAAGACCTCTTACGTTTTGATAATAAAAAGACATATTATAATTATTTAAATTAGAATTAATCGGCACATAAAGAAGATTATTTCGAAGTGCTGAGGAGAAAACACTTATTAAAACTTTCACGTGAGGAATTCAAGGGTTTGTAAAAATTACTTTCACAATGACTTCGATAAGATCGAAGATCGTCTTCTACTTCTTGTTCATTAACACCAATAGAATTATGAAATTTGATATACAGTTTATGTAGATCATCATATTTCGTTGGGAGTCCTTCGTTATTTATTAACACCCTAAGGTTGGTTCGAGTCTTACCTTCTAAGACACGATTATACGAATTATTGTGCAGGTAGGCTAAAAATAATCTTACATTGTTATAAACCCTTTCCTCTCTAAATCTTGAGAGCGCATATGTACCTTCACCTTGTAACGATTGTTGTGTCAATTTAACGATAGGAGGGATCGAGGGTTCAATTATTGGCTTTTTAACGGTATCGCCATGTATAAAATTCGGATAATTATTCTTAGTCAAAATTGCGGCAGAAGAAGCCAAATCAGTATCTGAAATTGTGTTGCTAGTATCTTCCTTACTATTGTCTATGTTGTTATTGGTTATGTAGTTATTGTCATCAATGTTATCAATATCATTATAGTTATTAACATTAATACTATCGTTATCGTCATCATTATTATTTAAAATGTTCTTGTTACTAACTGGTAAAGTTAAAAATCGTTTATTACTAGAAAAGTTAGTAGAATTATTAAAAGAAGGTAGTAAACAATGTTTCTTAAAGTGTGGAGAGCTTCGTAAAATAAAGTTGTCATTAGATAAAATAGAAGTATTCATGTCAGTGTTTCTATGTTGTGGGTTGGAAAATGATGTAGTACGTGTGTTTGTTTTGTTAATTTGTTTCTTATAGCTAACATGTTTATTTTTAAATTTTTTTTTAATTTAACTTTTATTAACTGTGTGTACATTTTTATTTATTTTATTGTTTCTATTTGTGTGTATATTTTTTTTTATTTTATTGTTTCTATTTGAAAAGTTTGTATTCGAGTTTAGCTTATTATTATCAATTTTATGTATATTTTTATTTTTATTGTTTTTATTTTCAGTAGTTTTATTACTTACAATTTTTTTACTCAAATCATCAAAATCAGTGATAATTGTACCTAGTTTTCAAACCTTAGAATACTTTATTAAACTAGTTAGTGCTGGTGGAACGCTAACTTTAAAACTAAAGTATTTTGGCTTAAATTTAAGCCAACGTGGAGTAATCAATTTACAGCTAATGTCACTGAAATCAAATTTTTTTTTTATGAAATTGACTAAATACTGTTCCGTAGTAGTAGTATTTAGATTGGAAATTCTCAAATTGAATTTTGGATGAAGAAGAGCACCTGGGGCTTGATCAATTACCACGCCTGGTATTGTTAAAAGCTTGTCACTGGCACCTGAAAGTTCACTTATGATGTTTTGGTTGAATAAGACTGTTTCATCTGAACAGTCAGCTATTTTCAGTTCCTCAAATAAAGACTTGTTTTTTTGCGGTTCAATAACTTCATTAGAATTAAATTTAAAGTTATCCTGCATTATCTCTAATTTTCTAATTTTCAATGGCTCAATAATGGCCCTCATTGATAAAATTTCTTTTTTCAAACACATCATTTGTTCATTAATTACTTTTTCCACTTCAACTGGAAAATATCCCAATGAATGATTCGAAATTTTTTTCCATTTCCTGGAAATTGGCAGCATTGTTCTTAATTACAGTAGTCAATTTGGCTACCGGGTCTTGGTGATCGTTTTAAACTTCATTAATTGCTTTGAAGATCTGTTCAAGACATTATTTTGTTCCAGACAGTTCTCACAAACAAAGTGTTTAGTAAGAAATGCGCTGTACCAATTTCTGGGAGCATTGATACACGCACCATGAAATCTTAAGTGACTTGGCATTACATTTACATTCCATGTTTAATATTTTTAAAGTTAATTAGGTCAGTTCACGAACTTTTAACACGATCAGCAATATTTATTGTTATTTTTGATTGGTTAATTATAGAAATTAATTTTTTTGATTTATTTTTTATTTTGTTTTTTGTTTTCTTATTTTTATTATGCTTAATATTCACTTTTATTATTAATATAAATAAGAAACACAAATAATGCAATCGTTAGCACTATAAAATAAGGTCACTAAAATTATTAGGTAATTTTAAAAATGTTATTTTGAATATGCGATTTTTAAGAATTAAAATTGAATGATTAGCGATTGAAAAAAACAAAACGCGTGTTTATACACTGAAGAATGAAGAAAGAATTCTTAAACTTATAACTCAATAGCGAAAGTCTTAAAATATTTTTTTTTTCACCTAATTAAAGAAAATTGACTTTCCTTTAAAAAAAAATCCTCGAAAGGCTATACTTCTGAAGTTGCTTCAAAAATTGTAAGCTATTTTGTCCCCACACTTCCTGCGTTTTTGCAGTAAATTCTTTTATTTCCATATTTTTAATACACGAATTTTTTATTTATTCGGAAAAAAACAAAAAAAAATCATTAGCAGGTAGGTAGCAAAGATAGAACATATTATATGTACATACATAATGTAATCTTTTTTTTATATAATTTATGACGTAACCTTTGTACTGAATTGGTTTTTGTTTTTTTCTTCAAATGCACATGCAAAATCGAAACGAATGATTTTTTTTTGCCTTTAGAAGAAATTCCAATTTCGTCACAATTTTTATTAAAATTTCGATTTTAGAGTGATGACTTCAAATTGTTTTTGTTTTTTTTTCATTCCAAACAGCAGGTCCGCGCCGTCCATATGACAGATGTGTGCACCGGGCGGCCGATTTTGGTTGATTTTAGGGGGCGGCAAAATCAATAAAATAATTCAATATTTAACTACCATTTTGGTATTTCTGAAATTTCTATTTATTTTTTCTTATCGTTTTTGTTGCAACAATTCTATTCGGATACTTTTTCGTAAGAAAATTTTCTTGCACTGTTGTCTTTTATTTATAAATTGCTTACACGGAAATACTGAATAGTTGCTTGCAGGGTAACTGAACACTTGTTGTCAAAATATTAAATTTGAATGACTTTGGTTGTCGAAATTTAAAAAGTCAGTTGCCGGATTTTTGTAAACAAATAAAAAAATGATCAAAAAGTGAGTTTTTTATATTTCATTAAAAATTATATTTAAATTATTTATATGTATAATAATTAAATATATTTTTATAATATTTAAACATTCTTTGTTGGTGGTGTAGACATGCCACAAGATGATAGAAAAAGGAAAAAATTATCTGGAGCACAATACCGCAGAGAAAAGGCAAAAAAAAAAGAAGGAACTTGAAAAATCTGCTGGTGCTCTTTTAAAGTATATGTAAATGTAATACAGAGTTCCGTATCCACTTCAACCATTTCTGCTACAGTTGATTTTGTCAATAATATTGAAAATGAAATTAATTTCGATAAAGAAACTGACAATAATGTAGAAATTGTTTCAGAACAAGAAAATAACTTGCATGCTACTGAAAAAAATTGTGAAAGAATTGATAATATTGAAATTAGTTAAGATCCTGGAATGTGGCCTATTATAATATCGAATCAAAAAAAGCAACTTTTATTGCAAAACCTACACCAAGTTCAAAATAAATATTATTCTGTAAATGACAATGGCAGAAAATTTTCAAATAAATATCATACGCGTACTTTGGTAAATGGTGAGAAATATATACGAAATTGGTTGCTGTATTCTGTTTCAAAAAACAAAGTATTCTGTTTTTCATGTAAATTATTTGGGTTTCAAAATAATTTGTTGGCTACGAACGGATTTTCAGATTGGCAACATTTATCTCAATTTTTAATTAGACATGAAACAAGCGAGGCTCATATGAATAACTATCAAAAATGGAAAGAATTAAGTAAATCGATTGAAAATAAAACTACAATAGACCATTATGAGCAGGAAATCTTTTTTTTTTTTTTTTTTTTTTTTCCAGATAGTAGTAAATCATCGAAAGAGGCTTCAGGGACTACCTATTACCGGGGAAGGCAGTTTGAAGGACTGTGGGACTTTAACCCACTAAAAACTCCTATCATTATTGCAACATTAAAACTAGTCTTATAGACTAACCATTAATTTACATTTAACTCAAAGAAACATAGATACCTTTGATCTACCAAAATCCAATAAGGTTTTAATAGATAAAAGGTTTTAACCTAACTCAAGTGGTCTTGTTCGTTTTAGTCGCTTCACAAAGTTTTGATTGTCAATTAAGCTAGAAGCTTCGGTATTGACATGTTGGATCAGACGAGTTTTATGCCGTGCAGCGCATTTAATTATTTCGTCTTTTATAGATGAGATCTTCAGAACTCTTCAAACTTCGATATTGTAGGGAGCAAAGATATCGGCCTGTAGGATTTGGTGTCGTTAGCAGGCTTTTCTGGTTTTTGGATCATTATTATCTCGGCAACTTTCCATATACTAGGTACGTGTTTAAGCTTAATACAGGCATTCATTATATATACCAAGAGTGTGAGAACTTTGTTGGGTATATTTTTTAGCACATTTGAAGTTATTAAATCAAAACCTGGGGCTTTATTTAATTTTAGGTTTTTTATTTCCTTAATTACTTCTTTTCGACTTATTAAGGGAATATTTATATCTTCATGGTTATATATTTCAGTTAGATCAATAACAGTGTTCATTTCATTGGGCTTAAAAATTTCAGCGAGATGATCTGCAAAAGTGTCAGCTTTTTCTTTGTCGCTTCTTGCCCATGAGCCATCATTTTTCCTCAGTGGTGCAGAATGCACAATAGACTTCTTCATTTTACTCGTAGCTTTCCATAAAGAATAATTTGTTTCTTTAGTAACTGTTAAATTTTCTAGGTAATAATTCAGAGATCTATCATTTAATTTCTTTATTTCTCTCTTTAGCTCCTGACTTTTATTATTAAGATCCGTTTTGCTGGATGGGTCACGCGTTTGTTGCCACCTCCTTCTCGCTTTTCGTTTCTCTTTTACCATGTTAAGGATATACACCGGATATCTAGGGCTGATTTTTTTTGATTTTTTTGTCTTAGTACTACTCCAAGCTGCAAACTGGACAGCTTGCATAAGTTTTTCAGTAGCAGTTTCAAGTTGTTCCTCATTGTCTAATGTTACTCTTAAGTTAATTTTTTCTAGCAGAATCTTTTTGAAGCTTAACCAATCTGTAGATGAGTTGGTTAAAAATGGTTTACAAGATTTTTTCACTATTGTTGTATTTAATTTTAGGACGACAGCAGAATGGTCGGAATTGAGGTCATAGTTATCTTCTATAGATGTGAAATTAGTTGATACTTTTTTCATTATAAAAAAGTCTAACTTAATCAGGAGTTTTGTTTATATCTGCAGGCCAATATGTTGGTTTTCCTGTTGAAAGAAATAAACAACCTGTTCCTCTCAGCGCCTCTCTCAGTTCTTTACCTCGAGTAAGGGTCATCCTGGAGCCCCATTCTAGATGTTTAGCATTGTAGTCACCTCCAAGAATAAATCTTTCACCTAATTTCATTAATAAGCTCTTGGACATATGTTTTTTAATAGCGTGATTGGGCGGGCAGTACAGCGCTCCTACGTTGATATTTTGCTTTGTGCACCTTATTTGTACGGCTGTGAGTTGCATTTCTGTACTTTGTATGTTACAATGTTCATGATGGGTAATAAGATCATTTACTATGACCGCACTACCTCCTTTTGGTAGATTGTCAGGGTGCGTTGTATGATATACTTTGTATCCACGAATTACTAAATTGTGCCCCTTTGTTAGATGGGTTTCTGACACAAGACAGACATCTATGTTTCGTAAGTTTAGGAACATTTCCAATTCTTGTTTTTTGTTGTTAATGCCATTCGCATTCCAAGTACATATAGTGATTTTGTCCTTATTCATTATCTAATTGAGTTATGTGGCATATCAGGATACTTAACAGTATACCTACTTTCCAAGTTATCTAATCTTAGTGAGATTCTATCTACCAGACTCATTAGTTTTTCCATTGTTTTTAATATAGTTCCGTGCTGTTCTTTTTCTGCAATCAATTTCGTATTTGTTGAACGAGCTCTTCTCGGAATTTGATTGTTTGACGAACGAGTTCTTCTCGGCGTTTGATTATTTGCATTTGATGAATAAGCTATTCTAGGTGTTTCATCAGCAGTGAAATCTCGATTTTTTTTCATATTTTTATTGCTTTGGTAGACATCTTCATTGAGTTTGCCTTTTGCTATGGAAAATCTTTAACCGCGAAAAACATCACTGGTATAAAGTTATAAAACGTTTAGTGTATATAATACAGTTTTACATCAAGGCAAAATTTGGCTCTTAGAGGATCGTCAAGTTCACTATTTCATTCCAGTAATGGAAATTTCTTAAAAGTTGTAGAAATTATTTTGAAATTTGATTCAACTATTTTGGAACACGTACAAAGAATACAAAATTCAAAACAATTTCAAACATATATGTATGCCGTCATATTTATGTGAGAAGATACAGAACGAAATTATTGCATTACTTTCAAGAGAAATTAAATCAAATATATTGCTTATGGTAAAAGAAGCTAAATATTATTCTGTGATATTAGATTGTACACCTGACGTGAGTCATGAAGAACAATTAACAGTTATAATAAGATTTGTTCAATTAAATTGTATATAAAAAAAAAGTGGAAGTTAGAGAATATTTTTTAGGTTTTTGCCCTATTACCAATTCAACTGGAGATGGATTGAGTAAGTTTATTTTAAGCAAACTGCAAGAAATAGGTCTTGGTATTTATAATATGCGTGGGCAAGGGTACGATAGCGGTGCCAATATGAGGGGCAAACATAATGGACTACAAAAAAAAATGTTAGATATTAACTGTCTTGCTTTTTTTTGTAGCCTGTGCCTTAATTTAGTAGTAACACAGCCTTAATTTAGTAGTTAATGACGCTGCTAAAATAAACCATGAAACTATATCATTTTTTGACATAATTCAAGAATTATATAACCTTTTTTCAGGATCCACCCAGAGATGGTGTATTTTAAAAAAGAATATTACACATTTAGTTTTAAAGCCTGTATGCGTAACAAGATGGGAAAGTCGTATACAGGCTTTACGGTCTCTAAGACATCACATGGGTGAAATATACGATTCTTTATTGGAACTAATATAGGATGAAAATAAAAATATAAAAACACATCATCAAGCCAAATGTTTAGCGACTAAATTGAAATCGTTTAAATTCATATTTTCAATCGTAATTTGGCATGACATATTACATAAAGTCAAAATGTTCTTAATGATGAGATATGGAAATGTTGCATGGATTTGGAAAGTAAGCTGACCGATAAAAACAAAAAAGAAAAGGATATTGATGGAATTTATATGGCTGATGAATTGAAGATACTGAAAATGAAATTTGAACTTCTCTCTGGTTCATAATAGAAATATCGGAAAGAATTTTAGAAAAAAGATTTGTGTACAATTTTTCCAAACACTATTAATTTAAAACTAGCCTTAATGCTACAGGCTGGGTTAAAGAGATTGTTTTAGCAAACTGAAGTCATCCACATTTTTTGCCCAATTTGGATGAAACTTTGGATATAAGTTCTTTATTGCAATACCAAGGTAACTACGTGGCTTGATTTTTAAATTTTGGAATTTAAAGGGCTTAAAAAATTCATTGAGTCCTTAATTTTGGTGTTTTTTTAACTGTTTTTGCAAACTGAAACACGGGGCATTCACATTTTTTACCCGATTTGGATGAAATTTCGGTGGTAACTTCTTAAAATATATACCGAGGTAACTACATGACCTAATTTTTGAAAATTATCCTAGATTTCGAGAATTTTTTAGTTAAATGTTGTTTTATAAAATGGATTGTAACACAAATATCCCTTATCTCAACTTACCCCTTATTTAAACTTTTTTCTTGTTTTATGAAAAAGTTATATATTTTTTTTATTATATTTAGTAAAGATATTTTTATAATTTATTTTTGAAATAATAATTATAAAATATTTTTTGAAACAATTAAATTTATAAAAATTCATAAAATATGCAGTTTACGCACACTTAACAAATTTAGTTTTAACAAATTTCGCTACAGAGCTTTGGTGGTTACGTAGCTAGAATCTTCTATTTACAATGAATTGATTCTACCAACAACACAATTTTTTTCTGATAAACACAAATGAATGTACATTTGGTTGTACACACCATACTAATTCAAATATTATTATCGTTGTATTTATTATTTTACCAAAGAAATATTCAAAGATGTTTTATGATATTTTACTGATTAGATATTTTATGTTAAAAATAATTTATTAGGGTTTGAAAATAAAGAAATATATATGCATGTGTTGACTTATTTTAGGTATGATGTATAAATTTTAACAGTACATAAATATAATAACGTTATCATAAAAAACGTTATTTTTGAAATTCTGTAATTTTTAAATATATTTGTGAATATGTTCACCTTAGGTATGTTAGCAACAATTTTTATCTATTAAAATTCGTTCCTAAACATTTTTGAAGAGGAAATAAGTGATAGCGAATATATTGTAAACTGAAGCTGATTTAGGTATTGATTTAAGTATGATAACAAACGTAATTAGGAATTTTTTACTAAATTTCTTTGTGAAGTGTGTTTCAGAAATTAGACATATATCTGTGTTTTGATCCTTCAGAAAAATTTCGAGTTCCAAAATGTGTTGAAAAAGTCCATTTGCGTTTGACTTTTTTATTTGGGTTTGAAAATAAAGAAATATATATGCATGTGTTCACTTGTTTGAGGTATGATGTATAAATTTTAACAGTACATAAATATAATAACGTTATTATATAAAAAACGTTATTTTTGAAATTCTGTAATTTTTAAATATATTTTTGAATATGGTGTGTTAGCAACAATTTTTATCTATTAAAATTCGTTCCTAGTGGCCTCGGTAGCCGAGTGGTAAAGCACTCGAGTGTAGTAATGTAACGACCGAAGGAGCACGAGTTCAAACCCCGTGAGAACCGAAAAATTTTTCAAATGGTGAAAATTACTGAAAAAAGTAATTTTCAATACAACCACATCAGTTCAAAATAATTATAGTTTAATAATTAATAAAGATATAATATAACTAATATAAATATGTAATATACAAAAATATATACCAAATAATTAATATAATTTAATAAAAACGCCCACATTTCGAAAAAGAAAAGGACCTATAAATTTGGCCTACAGATTTATCTGAAGGATCAACTGTTAAAATAAATAAATAAATTCGTTCCTAAACATTTTTGAAGAGGAAATAAGTGATAGCGAGAATATTTTGTTAACTGAAGCTGATTTAGTAAAGTTGAATTTTCTTTAGTCAATTTTTTCCTATAACAACAAATACCAATTATATTATAGGAACAATTGCGAAAGAACTACATTACTAACGACTTTACTAATTTTAGTAAAGTATATAAAAATCGAATTTTGATGTATTTTAGGCCATATTTTTAGTTAATAATTTTAGTAACCTAATGACGAAAATTACTGAAAGTAATTTTCAATACAACCACATCAGTTCTAACTAATGTAATATAGTAATTAATAAGCATATATATAATAAAACAAATACAAAATAATATAATTATAATATTTTCATATATACCAAATAATTAATATATAAAAAAGGCCCACATTTCGAAAAGGAAAAGGACATATATATAATAAAACAAATACAAAATAATATAATTATAATATTTTCATATATACCAAATAATTAATATATAAAAAAGGCCCACATTTCGAAAAGGAAAAGGACATTTAGTTGGACTGCAGATTTATCTGCAGATCCCACTGTTACAAATAAATAAATAAATTACCTAATTATGTACTTATGTTGTCAATTAATTATAACAGATTTGTAGGAAATGGAGACAGTAGTGCTCATAAAAGATTATTTATTATCATAGCTAGGACTTTGCTTCTACGAAAATATTGTTGTTGGTAAAGTTGAATGTAAAAATCATCTTTATAGGAACTTTAGACGTAAACTAACATATACGACTTCAAATACAAAATTTCAAATACAATATAGCAAAAAATTGTCTCAGAACATAGATCGAATGATTTTTGGAACTAAAGGTTCGGTGAATCATTGGATAACTACTATATGAAAATCTCGCCAAAGACATTCCAAATGCGACATATCACAAATTTGGTCATCATAAAAATTGTGACAAGTATTTTTGTAAGCGGCCTGAAGAAGAAAACTTTGTAACTTTGATGATATCAAATCTATTCTTTGAAGAAATTACTACTGCTGTGTAACGTTTAGTCCAAAACTCAGACAGTTTGTTACTTAATAGTACGTTTTCAAGCTCATGTTTATGGATAAACATGTTGTTTATGATAAACTGGTTGTTTACGTAGTGGTTTTCCCATACAAATTTGCTGAAAATCATAAACAAGTAGCGAGGTGTTTATATCATAAACCACTTCAAAAACATGTAACCCAACCATGAAATTTCGATTTTTTGTCGATTTTAAATTTTTTTTTGCATGACCCTTGATTTTTTTGTCATAAATTCATTTTGTCATTTGTCAAAAAAAAACAAAAACAAAAAAAATCAAAATACCAAGAATAGATGAAATTATGTGAATTTGTGTGAAATTAGTTTAGCTTCAATTAATGATCATCAAAAAAACGAAAAATCAAGTATAAATTCTCAATTATCATCAGCACGATTAATTGGACAATCTTGTATAACTTTAATAGAAAAAAGTGAAAAAAAATTATATGGAGTTATAGAAATGATTGAGAAATTACAAGACTTACATGGAAAGTTAACAGAAGAATTAAAACAAAGGATATTGTAAAAGATGCATTTTTATTTTTAATTCACTTAATTTAATTATTTTTATATATTAAAAATGTATAAATAATAAGGCTTTATATATGTATAAGTAAAAAATTCAAATGGAAAAAGAGATAATAAATTAAAATGATGATTATTTTTTTTATATAATTGTAAATTGAATATTTTTGTATTTCGTTTTTGAAAGATTCTCAGAACTTAATGTTGAAGTGAGTAAAGTGGGTATGGTAATAAACTAAAATGTGAATTATTTTATTTGTTTCTCTGATATTATCATTCTTTTTAAATCCTCCATATTTTTTTTTATTTTATTCATTTATTGTATACCAATTATAATAGCTTAAGTTCTACACAAAGATAATACAAAAAAAAATTTTTATATAAACAATAAACAGCTGGTGGTTTTCCAAAAAACCTTGTGAACACTTGACATTTGACTGGTTTATGAGCTAGTTGTTTATCCATAAACATGAGCTTGAAAACGTACTATAATATGGACTCAAATATTTGCCAACAGTTCAATAGTAAAATTTGTCAACACGTAGGAGGGAAACGACTGGGGTAGTCTCCAAGTAGATGTGCAGCTGCTGTTGACCAATTCAATACTGGGCAGGCTTTTACAGAGTTTTTAAAAGAAATAAATGGGAGTGAAAGAAATACAAAATTGATTCTTCCAAACGCAGAAGATAAAATAATTAAGAAATATAACTATAAAAAAGAAGCAGTATAAGCCAAATAAAAGATTAAGAAGAGCTAAGCATCACTCAGTATACGGATTCCCAGAAACATGCGAATAAGATATACATGAGCTACTTTACTTGCAAAATAATAAATTTTAAAAGCAAATAACTTTTCTAACATTAAAATATACATAAATGTAATATAGCCAAAAAATACTTTTCGTTTTTTTATTTCGAACAATTTTTTTTTTCCTTTATACAAAAAAATATCAAATTAAAAATTTTAGGGTGATCTTTCGTTTTCATAAAGAATAATGTTTTACATGATTCTAAATTTATATTTTGAAAATACATTGAAGTACGGATGTTGTTTATTTGTATTGCTTCTTTTTATCTACATTTAAATTTTTACTGTAGTGGTATACAATATCAAGTAAACTCCAGATAGTGTAAAAATTAAAAGTAGCTTTATAGCTTTCAAATTTACATGCACTAATTTTTAAACAAATTTTTGTATGAGATTTGAGCTTTCAATTTTGTTTAACCCAGCCTTAATAAGAAGGTTCACTGGAAGTCAAGATATTTTTACTACTCCATTTACAAAAAAAAAAACCATTAGTTAAAGAAGCAAAGAATTTTAATATTTTGTTGTGTAGGAAGTTGTGAGAAAGAAAGAGATCAATATAAACTATTTAAAAAACAACTTAATTTTTGCAATGTAATTTTAAATAGCCCACGGGAGATTTTAATTTATTTATTTAACACACTAGAAATTTTTCATGTGTACAGTCGTCTGAAATTTTGTGTTCGAAATTTTTTAAAAACAGACGTAATAAATTTAAATTGGGGTATGAGAATAAAAAAATTTTGAATGATTGAATTTTTGAGGTACCTACATAAAATAATATTGGTTTCAAAAACATATGTTATTTCTTAAACATCATATTATTTTCTTTTATTGGCTTATAAGGGAAGTAAATTTTTTTTTTATTTCAAACATATTATCATTCATGTATGTTAAATATACACATTTTTTCAGGTATTGAAACAGGTAGTTTAAAAGAATACCAAGCGGTTTTTTTTACGAATGACTCGATGCCTCTTTAGTTTCTGAAAATTTAAATTGTCCATTTTAATAATCAATGAACTAATAATACATATATTATACATATATATTATAAGTAATTTAATGTATTTAGGTACATGTTATTTTATATATAGGTAACAAATTTGAATATTAATAATATGAACATTTCAAATTTGAATAAATAATATTTTTTTATTGCTATGCATTTTTAAAAAAAAAAGAATATAAGAAAGTACTTAGAAAAAAATAAATGCAGAGTATATATGAAAATTAAGCAGTGTATGTTATATTTAAAAATAAATCAACTTGAACGCTTAAAAAAAAGTTTTTATAAAAACTATTCTATATACAATTTTTTTGTAATGCATCTATAAGTTTTGATAACTAAAAATAAATACAATATTTCTTTCATACAAAAAAAATCGTTCGTTCTTTTTTTTCACTAAAGCAATTATGAGAGTCAATTTTTTTTAATAGAATTGTCTTTTACAATACTGCCAACACAAGAAATATTTTAATGTCAAAAACATAAAATTAGTATATAAAAAATGTTTGAACTTAAAAATTAAATTTTTTTATTTAAAAATAAAAATAACTTAAAGATAATATGCATGAACCTAAGCCAGACTCTTTATATATTTAAAAATTAAAAATAAAATTTTAACTTCATTGCTTAAAAAGAAATAATAAAATAATTTTAAAGTTAAAACTTTTAATTTTTGAAACGTAAAAGGAACATTAATTTGTGGAATACTTGTTATATTGTGGAATTATTAATTCTTTGTACTTTGTACTTCGTTTTTTTTAAATTTTAAATTCAATTTTTTTCTTATAATGATTATTTAATATTTACTGGTTTAATGATTTTACTGATTAATAATGAAAGTCTCTTTGGTTGGTTTTTTATATATATTTAGCATTGAAGCAATTTATTGATTCCGTTGGAGTTATTGTTGCTCTAATTCAACCAATTTGCTGTTTAACTTAAATTTTTCCTTCCTATCTCTTTTCCCAGTTGCGGGTGTTTTTCATACAGTTTTAATTTTTTTCTTTAATTCTTTAATAACGAATCAAACAATTTTTTCTATTTGCTTTTCATTACTAACAATTTTTCTAATAACATTTATTACATTAATACATTTTCAAATTTTTTCTTATTTTACTTACTTCATTCCATTATTTGCCATTTTAAACCAAAAAACTACTGAAGTCAACAAGAAAAATACGTTTGACTTTCAAAGTCAAAATATTTGACTTAAATCAACTCAATAAACTTCCATAATAGCAAATTGTTGACTTTTTTCTAAAATACAAAAAAGTCAAAAACCATTTGAATCCTTTGTTATAAAATTTAAAAATTTCGTTGTAATATTTTCCATCAATAGATGTCGACTCAGTCCTGAAGAAAACTATCATATTTTAGCTTTGATTACAAAAATTTTTACCCTGAATTGGATGTCTTATGTTGTATAGTCATTCATTTTATTGAAGTTTAAAGAGCACTTAGCTGTATGCATTGTTTTTACCAAAAAGGTTTTCCTTTGATAGTTTTATAAAATTGTTGACTATAATGGACATTTTTATGTCAGGTTATGCAGCTTTTTCAGTAGCGAAAAAGAAACTTGCGATATTTTGTAAACTATTAATTATGGAAAAAAAAATTTAAATTCTTATAGTAATTATTTTAATCTGATTTAACGTGGTGCTTTAGTAGTATCTTCTATATACGCATGTATATGCACAAAATATACAATTTCATTTAAACGATATTTTAAACAATTTAATGATTTTAACAAAATAAAATTTTGATAGCAATCAAAAAGGAATTATATGTGCTACGATATAACTTATCAAAGTGTACATGCTGGCGACTTTGATATACTATATTAGACACAGTTTGTACATGCGGAAAACCTTCTTTCGAAATTTTTACATGAATTTTTTAAATTTTTGGTAATGTTGTATTATCTAATATACATATGTATGTAGAATGGAAAAAAATAAAGTATGTGAAAATAAAAATCATCACTAACTTTTAAAATGATAATGCATTTTAGAAGGAAATAATAAAAGAAATTGAAAACTTAAAATCAAACAAATCTCCAGGATTCGATTTGATCACAGCTGATATCTTAAAGAAACCACCACCAAAAGCATAATTAATATTTCTAATTAAAATAATGAATACAGCACTCTATTGACTAATTTGATGGACATCTACGCTTTCGATGTATAACAGTTTTGATCTACAATCATATATTAAACCAGTCTGACCATATGGTATTCAAATATGGGGTTTTGTAAAACAACTACATATTCAAACTATCCAAATCAAAGTATTGCGAAGCATTGTTAATGCCCCTTCCCTGATTTGTTCGCAGTGCTGATATTCATAGAGATCTCAGGATCCCTTTCATAAAAGACGAAAGAAAAAATTAGGCTAATATAACGCCGAAAAAGTCGTCTTTCTCAACATGTCACTGTCGAAGTTTCACGTTTAGCTGACAGTCAAAACTTTTGTTGCAAATTTGTTAATGTAGCTCTCTTTTTAATGATGCCTGTTATAGATGGACTAGAATTTACATATTCTTTTATTACCTACTTTCGTGTTAATTTCACCAAAAAAATTAATTGTTTATATTTTTACTATTTCAAAGATGTTTACAATCGAGTCACAAACCGAGAATGAGATTAGTTTTTATAATTTCTTTTTTTCATTTAATACTAAAATTTGTTTAGATAATTTATTTTTTGTTTTCATTTTCATTATCGTATTAAAAAGTTTAGCCTCTTAAAAATTACTGAAAAATAAAAAAAATGTAACTTTAACAATACGATTACATGTAATTTTTATTCTATTATTATGGGTTTCTATCGACTCAGAAAAATCACACTTAATGAAGGGATAACAGGAGAATAATGGGGCTTATGATTGAAAACGACACGGAAAACGGAACGATCATCACTATCACCTTCTTCAGATTTTTATATTATTGAAGACGTGTGAATAAAAACATTTTCGAAAAATTTTCGAAATTTAACTTACAGTTGTCAAAAACATATGTTTCAATTTTTTGTGGTTGTGTTTCGGTTTATTTTGACTTATTTATACTCCTTCCCGGTTTATACAAACAGTTTATAAAACAAAATTATAATTAAAAATTGAATTAAAATTTAATAAACAATTAACTAAAATTAAAATTTAATAAACAATTACATAAATTTTAATAAAACAACAAAACAAAAAAGAATAGTGTAGAGTAGAGTAGAGTGTCATAAATTATAAATTGAAAAAATAGTTAAATATAGAAAAATAAAGGAAAAAAAAATTTAAAAACTAAAAAAAAGAAAAAAACAATTCTTCTTTTATATAGAAAACGTCAGAGATATTCGGAAAACGATTGAACGTTTTCGTTTTCAATCATAACCCCAATATAAAAAATTAAAAAGAAAAAACACTACAAATATTAAATGCTGGGTGGCGCAGGATAGAGCGACTACCGTTCAACTGAAAGGTCCTAGATTCGCTCCTTGATGACACCAGACACAACACTTTGTTATTAGAATAAAATAATTGACAAAAAATAATTGAGTATAATATGGTAACAATTTTAATAATATGGAACTACACTATTAAAAAACACAATTAGGTATCAGTAAATTTTTTTAAATGTTGGTGTTTGTTTGGAACTCATTCAAAACTTTGTCGAAAATATGAACAGCAAAATCCATATCATCAATTGTGATGCACATAGGAGGCTTAATACGAAGAACCTAAAATAATTTTCTTTAATTGAAACTATATTGTTTTTGTCAACATTTAGTTACATTTCCGTTCAGTCCACCACGTCCACACAAAATCC
This sequence comes from Argyra leucocephala, assembly GCA_963942445.1. Taxonomy (NCBI): domain Eukaryota; kingdom Metazoa; phylum Arthropoda; class Insecta; order Diptera; family Dolichopodidae; genus Argyra; species Argyra leucocephala. Next base: position 66,122,739 of record OZ012679.1, read on the forward strand.
CTGAATCCTTAAGGTTTTCCCAAATTTCAAGTACAGATTCTGTTTTTAAAGGGAGATTTTGTTCACGATTTTCTACCAGTTCAACTCCTATCATTAAACCCTTCCCACGAACATCACCTACAATTGAGTACTTTTCTCTTATTCCGGCTAATTGTTGCAGAAAATAAGTTCCAACTTCTTTAGAATTTTCTTGAAATTTCTCCTCTTCAATGACATCTAAAACTGCAATTCCCACAGTACAAGCTAATGGATTTCCTCCATAAGTGTTAAAATGAAGAGCTTGATTGAGACATTCTGCAATTTTTGGTGTTGTTACTACAGCTGCTAGGGGAAATCCATTCCCGATCCCTTAAAAAACAAATTTAATAATTAATTTATTTTTTTGTTAAAAATAATTATAAAAAGGTGTTACCTTTAGCCAATGTTACAATATCTGGAATTATATCATGACCTTGAAAACCCCAAAAATGATCCCCTGTTCTTCCAAAACCTGTTTGAACTTCATCAGAAATAAAGAGACCTCCATTATCTCTTACTAATTTAGCTACTCTTTTAATATAACCCTTTGGAAACTGCACAGTACCACCTACACCTTGAATTGACTCTGCAAACAACGCAGCAACTTTCCCTCTTGGTAAAGAGTACTTAAAAACGTTTTCAATTTGCTTGTAATATTCATTAGCTGCAATACAATCTAATTCTTTTATACATTTACATGATCTAAGAGTTTGAACAGGTGAATCGCGACAATATGCACCACCCCATATTCCCAAAAATGGATCCGGATTCATTACATGGTGAATACCTTGATTAACTCCAGGTAGATTATAACGCCATGTAGATTGGGCGGTTAATCCCATAGTATAAGGTGACATGCCATGATACGCATTTTGAAATGTCAGAACCTCAAAATTTCCGGTGTAGAGTCTGGATAAAAGCATAGCTAAGTCATTGGCTTCAGAACCGGAGTTGACAAAATACACCACCTAAAATAATTATTTAAAATAATGCTAATAACTTTCAAAAAGGATTTATTAAGACCAAAGTTCACACCTTTAGATCACCTGGAAATTTCGACGTTAATTTTTCTGCATATACATGAATTTTGGGATGCATGTAAATATTTGTTGTATGCCATAATGCTTTAATTTGTTCTTCAAGAGCTTTTGTAACTTTTCTAAAAATAAAATAAGTTGAATAATTACTTTTTGAAAAGAATTAATTCATTGATTACCGTACGGATGACAATGTCCCACTGAAACTGTTACTATACCTCCAAACATATCTAAATATTTTTTTCCGGTATGATCAAACAGCCATTGCATTTTTCCAGCGTGAATTAGTAGAGGTTTTTTATAATATGACGTTATGTTCGGTGTTAAATGTTGTTTTTTTAATTGAATTATTTTTCCATAGTCTGGTCCTTTGTATTTTGGTGGTTGAAATACCGTGCTTAATCTTGAGTGTGTGCCTTGAATTTTTACTTCCTTAAATATGTTTTGACTCCCTTTTTTACAAAATAGGGGTGCTATTAATTTTTACAAAAAGAAAAATGCATATTTAAATATGAATGTATTTATTATTCTATATATATTTATGTTCACCCATATTCTTGAAGACTTTTCATACGAATACAATCACTGACGCTATGCTTTGTTATTCTGCAAGACGCTGAAACGACACTTTTAATTTGACACGATGACAAATGTCGAACGCATTTGGTATTTCTGAAAGACTTTTTCTACGAAGCGATAGCCATTTTAACTCATTTCAAATTAGTCAAGCGATAAGGTTGAAGTTTAAGGCATTCGTAGTAATTCAGCATGTTTTTATATTTTTTTAGTGTTTTTAGTTATTTTTAATATAAAAAATTAATAGAGTAGAAAAGTAAGAATAAACAAAAATATGTTTGTATTTTAGTGTATTGATTAGTGCTTTTATTTTTGATTTTTGCTATACTTATTTTTGCTATATTTAATAACGTATGTATACAACTTTTATTTATGTTTACACTTATTTTTTAGATGTAGCACAAAATAATTTTTTTTAATTAAAACTTATTCAAGTCCTTTCTTTTTACTTTAATTTTTACAAAAATATTCGATTACAATTCTTTCCTTATATTTTGAAAATACAGTAATAAAACTACAAAGCACATCAAATTTAGTTGTGAAAATAATTTTTGTTTTTTAAAGAAAAAATTGCTACCAACATAACCAAATGTTTCACAAGTCTTCCAGAATTACAAATTTATTTAGACGTGAACCGATTTAATTTTTCATTCTGCAAGTGATGAGTCTTCAAAAATATGGCTATATACAGATGGATTATGGATTATAATACAGTGAAACTTGTAAAATTGGCCACCCTTATAACATGGGCACTCGCTTAAATAAAGCCAGAATTTAACAACACGAAAAAATTCCATATAAGTTTGGTTCAAAGTACCTTTTTATGTTGTACCTGTATATCTTGTAACTTGGCCATTTCTACCTCCATATTACTTAACTTTTTGTAAATAAAACACCTGTAAAAGTTAGCCTTAGCAGTTTTTTTATTGTACTTTTAAAAATTTTTACACAAAAAGTGAATACGTGGTACTATGGACAATTTGAATAAAGTTCTTTTATATGTCTCAGAGTATAGTGCTAATAAAGTATGAACATACATATTACATATAATAAATGATTAATAACTTAATTACCTTTTCTTTTCGTTTAAAAAAAAAATTTTAACAAATTGGCCAACTATTGTTGTTCAAATATTGTACATACAAAAATTGTCGAACGGCTGGTGGTCAACTTAAACAGGTTTCACTGTATTATGAAAACAACAAAAACAAAAAGGACAACTGGACACTGGACCCTCCCTCGGCTAAATAAATATACCTATGTTTATGTACCATCCATGTGTACACAAATAGACAATTTAATATAAAACATACACAAATATTTTTTATTTTGTTTTTTTTTCGTTTATTCATTCGTATTTCATATGTAAAAATAAAAATCGTTTTTGCGAAAGAGAAAAACAGAAGAAAACGGAGGTTTAGCGTTAATACAAAATATAATCTATATTCTATAGTAATCTATAGTATATATAAAATTGAATGTATTTTTATGCCCAGAAAGTAAGCCAAGGTAGGGCTTAGGGCCGTGATAAAGGGAAAAATCGAAAAGGTCCAAAAAGCTATCAGGGGAGGGAGTTTTTTTTAGATTTTTTTTTTTTTCATGACGTCACTGTGTGTTTGTGTGTATATGATAGACAAATTCAAAACATAATTCTCAAAAAAATTTCCTAACTTTTTATTTTTATTTGTTTTTCTGTACCCCTCTTTAGTATTTATTCATAATATGTATATACAATGTATCTATGATACAATTTGTAGATTTTATTTTATAAAATGTAACAATCCTGCTGCCAACTTGCTGTAGCAACCATTGCTACAACAAAATAAAATAAAACAAAAAAAAATCTGTAAACAAAAATTTTTTCTTCTCCGCTAGTTTATGTGCTTATCACAAAATAAAAAAAAAAACCTAAACCAAAATTTTTCTTCTCAGCTGCTTCAAAATCATATCTGTACTTAGTGTGTAACACGAACATAAATGAAAAGACTTTGAAATTGTGACGTGATAGGTATTCTAGAATTGATTTTGAAATTATATATAGCTAAATGCTGTTTAATATGAGTAATTGTAAACTATGAGCACATATATATAGTTATATTTTATTTATTTCATATGAATAAATTGTTGTTATTGTAAATGCTGTATAAAGTTAAGAATAGTATGGATAATAATTTTGGATTTCACTTTTATTTTTTTAAAGGTTTTTATCGAAATAATTATATTGTAAGGTCCTTCGAATAAGATTTGCAATAAAAATTTTTTTTGGAGATAGTCTAAATGTGAATAATTTTGCTAACTATTCAAAAAAGGTAACACTTTGCCCTAAAAATTCTGATGTTGATACAATTAACGAACGAATTTTAAACATTTTGAAGGGAAATGTAATAGCTTATCTTAGTACCGATTATAATACTAATTTAATACTACTGAGAAACCTAAATACCAAACGCGACCTCTGCAAAGGGATACGATTAGTTGTAAAAGCTCTAAAATTAAATTTAATAATCGCGGAATTCCTTGGCATAAGCTATAGGTGAAACTGTATTTATTCTTAGAATAAATTTAGCTACAACGATCACAGAACTGCCTTTGTCAACGGGACTTTGCGTCTGAGTGTTGAGTAGGCCTATTGGAAAAACACAAAAAAAAACGCACCATTTTCTTTACCTCCTGAGTGGTGCGGAAAAAACAAAATAAATTTTCAATAAAAAAATTGTTTTTGTTTACCTTAATTTGCTTTTGTAAGAAACAATTTTTTAATTTATCGAATTATTTCGATCTTTATAGCAAAAATAAAAAGATTTTTGCCCCTAACTTAGCGTATTTGATTACATTTCTAAGAATTCACTTTTTTGTGCAGTTTCACAAGAAATTCTATTTTTTTCTAATTAGAACACTGTCTTGAGACGGGCTTTACAACTCGTTAATATATATGGCATATTAAATATTCATACATACAATGTTACTCACATAGGCACATCATATCATAATGAAATTTGTTTTTTTCTTTTTTTTTTATTGTTATTTTTTTATATACACATTGACACAAACCAATGGATTTTTTACAACTAAAATGAAATTTTAAACTACTATTTTTTAATTCTTTTTAAGCTTATAATTCAATAGCGAAAGTCCTAAGATAATTTTTTTCACCTAATTAAAGAAAATTTAATTTCCTTCAAAAAAAATCCTCGAAATCCAGAAGTTCTGAGCTATTTTGTCCCTACACTTCCTGCTTTTGCAGTAATTTTTTTTGTTTTAATTTATTTTTAATACACGAATTTTTATTTTATTCATAAAAAAAAAAAATTCATTAGTAGATAGGTAGCAAAGAATATTAAACATTGTTTTCTATTCTTTGGTAGGTAAGTATGCAATACATTAATGTACATACATGTAAGTATATGATTTTTTTTATAATTTATGTACGTTACTTTTGTACTAATTTGTTTTTGTTTTTCTTTGCCAAATACATAACAACATTAAAAATATCATTAACATGAAAAATTAAAAAAATGCACTACTACGAATAAATATATCTGTCGTAGACTTTTGTCGTTTGTTTTACTTTACATCGGAATTGAGAATAACCTACGAAACTTCGAAAAAAACAACTTAGAAGAATTTTTTTCGGAATTTATAATCGCTTTTTCGTAGATTCTCTCTGTCGTAGCTCTACGAGGGAACTTAGAATAGGGGTCGTTGTTTATAATCAAGTTTTATTTTAAGATACAATTAAAACAAAATATTATTTTATCGTGCGTTAATTTAATTTGTTTATCGTTTTTTCTTTTTCGTCTTATTTTGTACCTTTAAGTTTTCTTTTGCACTTTTTCACTTTTGCAACAATTAATTAATTATAATAGTGAAAATAGTCGAATATTTTCCTTTTAATTTTACTAATTTTTTTTTTGTTCCGTCTATGAATTTATTGAATCTTTCTTTGTATTTGAAAATTACAATAAGTTTTAAAAGATAAAAAAATAGAATCCTTAAGGGTTGTATTAAAATAAAGGTTTGTGTAAAAGATTGTTTTTCTTTAAAGATAAGACAAATTATTTTTCTGCTAGACAGCTAAAATCTTATTTTTTAATCTGCTAATAGTTGGGATGTTGAGTAGGTTTTTTGCGATGAATTTGGATGACATGACAGTCTGGTCGCATAGTTTGTGACCTTTTCAAGTTCTTCTTTTACTGTTGGTATGTTTAAGTCTTTGTGCAAGTTTCTGTTTTTCACATACCAAGGGGCATTTGTTATAACTTTTAGAACTTTTGATTGCATTCTTTGTATTATCTCCATATTTGAGTTCGAAATACTTCTCCATAGTTGGCACCCATATGACCAGATGCGTTTTAGCAAGGAATTATATATCAGTAATTTATAGTCCAATTTTAGTTTTGAGTGTTTACCAATTAACCAGTATAAAGTCTTTAACTTTATTTTGAGTTGATCTCTTTTACTTGAAATATGTTTTTTTCCAAGTCAGCCTTCTATCAAGATGTACTCCGAGATATTTAACATCATTTGCTGCTCTACAGGTATTGCATTTATGTTTATCTGTGGACAGGACCTTTTTTTGATTGTAAATGTTGCATGGATACATTTGCTTTCATTTATTTTCATTTTCCACTTCTTCAACCAGTTTCCAATTTTATGCACGTGTTCTTGTAAATCTCTGGATGCAACCTGAGAGTTTGTGTGAGAGCTTAAGATTGCAGTGTCATCTGCAAATGTGGAGGTTACTAGATGACCACTTTCCTGCAACTCAGATGTATAGATTAAGTAGAAAAGTGGACCAAGAACGCTACCTTGTGGCACTTCAGCATTTATTTCAAATTCCTTAGTCAAGTGATTTTTGAATTTAACTTTGAAGCGTCATTTTACTAATATGCTTATCCTACAGATACGCGTATTTCATCTACTACCAAAGAATATCCATTAAAAAGAGTCTGCCACTTTACTTAAAGCAGTTAATACCTGAAATAAGAGTGCGCGTATCCAATACAAATTAAATTCAAATTTAATTAAAAAAATTGTGTTTCACAAGAAACAAGAAAAAAAGAGAAAATTTTTTATTTTACCGAATTATAAATTACTTAATAATAAACTTTTTAAGACTCAATAGTGCAAAAAAAAAAAATAATAAGAAACAAATAAAAACCAATATACAAATTGAAAAAATTATGCATTCATATTAATATGAAGATGATTTATTTTCACATAATCTTAAAAACTTGGGATTTAATAGGAATTATAAAAATATTAAATTCCAAAATTCAACAGTGTTTAAGTCAAAATCTCAAAATCAATAGTGCCTAAATCTGAAATAAAACCAAAAATAAAAGACATTTTTTTTTTTTAAAACAAACAAAAAATAAATTTCAACAACATAGTTTTAATACTTTTAATAAAAAAATTTTTTAATATTTATTTTTTCTAATAACTATTTAATAAATACATAATATCTTACACTAATTAAAACAAAATTAAAATTCTTATTTTTTTATAATCTAACTTTAATTAAAATTATAATAAAAAAAATTAATTAATGAAATCAAAATTATAATAAAACTTTTTATAACCAGAACTTCGCGTCGTTTCTCCTCCCGCATCCATCTACTAAAGTATATTAATTTAATTTCAATTTCAATACGTTTTTCTATTTCTATTAAAATTTCAATACACCACATAACAATATGTGTTTATTTTTAATAAAATAAACGCATCCAATGAAATGTACTTAATAATTAGTAAACTACCGTTGCAATAGTTTCTAATACTTCTTCTAATACTCAATTTTATCCATAATATTATTATTTAAATACCGTAACTCTTGTTACCATACACTCATTGTTTAACTTGCAATGAATGTGTCTGTGATTGCTTCTGTACACAATTAGGTATTAAGAACTGTTGTGTGCAGAAATCAAACACAGTGTCATTCATTGCTGGGGTGGTTTCAGTAAGTGGCAGTGCGGGCCAATTTTTTTTTGTAAATTTTTCATATTATTTTTTTTTGTCTTCTTTATTTTTCTCTTCTTGTTATGTTTAAATTAGATTTTGCAATATACGCGGACTATCAACGAATTTCCATTCAGTCGAAAGTCAGCTAATGCTTTGAAATCCAGCAATCTTACCATTAAGTGAGACACAAGTTAATAACGGAGATATTAACTTTAATATCAACAACTATTCATTGGTATCACTTTTTGTTCTACATAGAGGGATTGCTCTATACATCAGAAATGATGTTGCTTTCAAAACTCTTCATAACTTTAAGTGCTCCAACCCAATTTTCCATTACAATTGGCTTAAATTACATATTGATAAGCACATCATTCATTTCTGTTTTTTATACAACAAATCAACCTAATTCTGGAAAACCATCCAGCATCCGAGATTGTTTTGGCAGGAGATTTCAATATTCATAACAAGGACTGGCTTCGCTTTTCAAGTCACAATAGTCCCGAAGGTAAGCAAGTTGAATTATTTTCCAATTTTTTCAATCTTTCTCAACTTGTTAAAAGTCCCATGAGGATACCAGACCGACACGACCAGAACGAACACCTTTTGGATTAGATTTATTCCTGACCACACACCCAGAGAAATACACCATCTCTGTTAACTCTCCCCTAGGTGGGTCTGACCACTGTTTTGTAAGTACAAGCTTCCAACTAGGCACAACGGTCAACCCAAATAATCTTCCCAAAAGAACAGTTTGGCATTACCACCAAGCTGACTGGGACAGTTTCAACAGCTTTTTGAAATCATTTGACTGGTCGTTGTGTTTACGCAATAAAAATGTCGACTTTGCTGCAGAGGTGATTACCAAAAGAATTCTATTAGGAATTAAAATCTTTATAGTGCCAAAAAAAAAAACAATAAGAAACAAATAAAAACCAATATACAAATTGAAAAAATTATGCATTCATATTAATATGAAGATGATTTATTTTCACATAATCTTAAAAACTTGGGATTTAATAGCAATTATAAAAATATTAAATTCCAAAATTCAACAGTGTTTAAGTCAAAATCTCAAAATCAATAGTGCCTAAATCTGAAATAAAACCAAAAATAAAAGACATTTTTTTTTTTTAAAACAAACAAAAAATAAATTTCAACAACATAGTTTTAATACTTTTAATAAAAAAAATTTTTAATATTTATTTTTTCTAATAACTATTTAATAAAAACATAATATCTTACACTAATTAAAACAAAATTAAAATTCTTATTTTTTTATAATCTAACTTTAATTAAAATTATAATAAAAAAAATTAATTAATGAAATCAAAATTATAATAAAACTTTTTATAACCAGAACTTCGCGTCGTTTCTCCTCCCGCATCCATCTACTAAAGTATATTAATTTAATTTCAATTTCAATACGTTTTTCTATTTCTATTAAAATTTCAATACACCACATAACAATATGTGTTTATTTTTAATAAAATAAACGCATCCAATGAAATGTACTTAATAATTAGTAAACTACCGTTGCAATAGTTTCTAATACTTCTTCTAATACTCAATTTTATCCATAATATTATTATTTAAATACCGTAACTCTTGTTACCATACACTCATTGTTTAACTTGCAATGAATGTGTCTGTGATTGCTTCTGTACACAATTAGGTATTAAGAACTGTTGTATGCAGAAATCAAACGCAGTGTCATTCATTGCCGGGGTGGTTTCAGTAAGTGGCAGTGCGGGCCAATTTTTTTTTGTAAATTTTTCATATTATTTTTTTTTGTCTTCTTTATTTTTCTCTTCTTGTTATGTTTAAATTAGATTTTGCAATATACGCGGACTATCAACGAATTTCCATTCAGTCGAAAGTCAGCTAATGCTTTGAAATCCAGCAATCTTACCATTAAGTGAGACACAAGTTAATAACGGAGATATTAACTTTAATATCAACAACTATTCATTGGTATCACTTTTTGTTCTACATAGAGGGATTGCTCTATACATCAGAAATGATGTTGCTTTCAAAACTCGTCATAACTTTAAGTGCTCCAACCCAATTTTCCATTACAATTGGCTTAAATTACATATTGATAAGCACATCATTCATTTCTGTTTTTTATACAACAAATCAACCTAACTCTGGAAAACCATCCAGAATCCGAGATTGTTTTGGCAGGAGATTTCAATATTCATAACAAGGACTGGCTTCGCTTTTCAAGTCACAATAGTCCCGAAGGTAAGCAAGTTGAATTATTTTCCAATTTTTTCAATTTTTCTCAACTTGTTAAAAGTCCCATGAGGATACCAGACCGACACGACCAGAACGAACATTATTTTGGATTAGATTTATTCCTGACCACACACCCAGAGAAATACACCATCTCTGTTAACTCTCCCCTAGGTGGGTCTGACCACTGTTTTGTAAGTACAAGCTTCCAACTAGGCACAACGATCAACCCAAATAATCTTCCCAAAAGAACAGTTTGGCATTACCACCAAGCTGACTGGGACAGTTTCAACAGCTTTTTGAAATCATTTGACTGGTCGTTGTGTTTACGCAATAAAAATGTCGACTTTGCTGCAGAGGTGATTACCAAAAGAATTCTATTAGGAATTAAAATCTTTATTCCTAATAGTTTAAAAAGTATAAAACGTAACCCCTCGGGGTGGTTTAATGATCTCTGCAGGAAAGCTTTGAAAACCAGGGAGGAAGCGTACAAAAATTACAAGAACAATAAATCAATCAATACGTACGAGAGTTATAAAGTGATGAGGAATAAGTGTAAAAAAATTATTAATCAACAAAAATTTCTGCATAACCAAAGGTTAAAACAAAAAAATTTACATCTCCCTAACAACAGCAGGTCCTTCTGGACCTTTGCTAAGAATGTTATGCAGAATTTTTGTGAATCATCATTCCCAGCTTTGAAATAACAATGATATTATATCAGATTCAGTTGGAAAAGAAAACATGTTTGCAAAACTCTTTGCAGCAAATTCTACACTCCCTCCTACAGCCCAAAATCCTCCAACAATCACTGTAGTAAACTCTTCCTTAGAAAAGGTTTACTTCAGAACAAGGGCTATAGTGAAAGTTCTGAAGAATCTGGATATAAATAAATCTACCGGTCCAGACGACATTCCTACCATTGTCCTAAGACATATTGCCTTCGCCATTTCTAAGCCTGAACGTATCTTATTTCATTTGTCATTTTCTTCGGGAACATACCCATCCAAATGGAAAGTTGCCCAGGTTTACCCTATTCCAAAAAAAAGGTGACAAAATCAATCCTTCAAATTACACACCTATAGCTATCACCTCCATTCTCTCCAAAACTATGGAAATCTTGATCAACAAAAAGCTAATGAAATATCTTAATAGCAATGGTATAATTCATGATCGTCAATATGGCTTCCGAGCCCATCGTTCAACCGGTGATCTTATGACTTGCCTCTGCGAAAGGCCGAAACATCAACTTACATCAGTTTGGTAAGGCTGCTGTTGCGGCCTTGGACATTTCAAAAGCTTTTGATCAAGTATGACATAGGGTTTTAATAGTAAAATGTCATGCTATAGGTCTAGGTCCAATTTTCACTAAATGGGTTGAAAGTTTTCTTTTGAATCGGACCATTCGAGTTTCAGTTGATGGAATTACATCTGATCAACTTCAAATTAATGCTGGTGTTCCACAGGGCTCTGTCCTTTCTCCAACTCTTTTTCTAATATTTATTAATGATCTCCTCCAAACAACTTTCAACCCAATCCATAGTTTTGCAGATGACAGCACACTTGTAGCGTCCTACGATTTTCTTAAAAAATCCAATACTACAGCTACCTCAGTCTACGCCAAAAGAACAATAATGGGCGGCATGATATACCATGAGTTAGTAAAAATTTCCGACTGGGGTAAAGCAAACAGAGTTGAGTTTAACACTTCCAAAAGTCAAAGCTGCCTAGTTACGCAAAAACTAACGCCATTCGAACCTGTTCTAAAATTTCACAGTGATAGCTTACAGCGACTAGAAAAGTTAAACATTCTCGGAATGCGAGTAAATCAAAATATGCTCTGGAATGACCATATTTTCGATATTGCGAAAAGCGCCGCAAAATGTTTGGGTTTTTTAAATCGATGTAGTGCATATTTTGCACCTAAAGATCTGCTTAATATTAATAAAGCCTACATACGACCCAAGATGGAGTACAACTCGCAGCTATGGGCGGGCGCCTCAAAGACTGCTTTAAGCTTTCTTGACAAAGTACAACAACGTGCTATTCGCTTCATTGATGATGTAAATGTTTCATCAACACTTGCTCCACTTGGTCATCGTCGTATCGTTGGAGCACTAACCCTATTTTATAGATATTTCGTGAGAGTAGGCTTATGCTCGGAAGAACTAAAATCACTACTTCCGCCTCTTAAGCAATTTCGTCGAGGAACGAGAGTGGCTGCAAATGCCCACCCCTACACCGTGGAAATACCAAGATGGTTCAAGACTGGTTATGGAAATACGTTTATCGTCAGAACTTCTAGAATGTGGAAACGTATTCCACTACAAGCATTCCCAAGAAGGAGTAGTTTTTATTTGTTTAATTTACAAAAGTTCAAAGTGAACATCAATAACATAGTTCGCAACTCCCCGCCGAACCTTTCTCCTTTTCTTCTCTCTAACTATCCCTTTTCTGTTCTCTTCCAAAAGCCAACGGTACGAAAGTATAAAGGTTTTTCTGACCTAAGTTTTGGCTAATAATATAAAAAAAAAGAAGGTACACTGGAAACCAAGATATTTTTACTCCCACATTTACAACAAATTAACGAATTAACGTTTCTCAAATTATAATTGTGAATATCCGATACATAAACTAAACGGTCACATAAATAACTGGGATATTTACCTATTTTCATCTTTTGTACAATTATTAATACATTTATTATAATTCTTTGATTAATACTCAGCCATTTCAACACATTTAACATAAATCTATGCGAAGTATATATGCTTACTTTAAGGATGACTCTCATAGCCCTGTTCTGCATTTTTTGTAACCTAATTTTATTACTACTACTTGCCATAAATCAAATTGTTGAGCAATATTCAAAATGCGGTTTGATAATTGTATTATAAACTGTAATAGCACTTGAATTCGATAATCTATCTCGAATTGTTTTAGAAAAATAAAGTTTTTTAGATATTATTTTACAAATATAATCCTTATGTTTTTTAATGTTTAGGTTTTTATCTACAATTACTCCTAAGTATTTAATTTCATCAACTTTTTCTATTATTTCATTATTTATTTTAATATTATCATTTGTTTCTCCATTAATGGCAATACACTTTTTTTTATCAATATTTAAGCTAAGTTTATTCATTCTAAACCAATTATTTAACCTATCTAAGTCACTATTTATTTTTTGAATACATTCTTCTATAACACGCTGGGTGGCGCAGTAGGTAGAGCGCCTGCCTTCTAACCGAAAGGTCCCGGGTTCGATTCTCGATGAAGCAAAAAAAAAAATGCTTCATTGGTTTTTCGAGCTGGTCCCTTTGTCATTGGGATATAATAAATGACAAAAAATAATTGAGAGTATATAATATAATCTGGTAACAAATTAAATAAAATGAAACTATTCTATTTAGGAAGGCTTAGCTCCTGACAATAGTAGTAGTTTTCCACATTTAATGAGTAGATAAGACAGTAATTTGTTAAAATAAATACTCAAATTATTGTAGATATTGTAGTGTAAAATTACAGTACCGTACTTAATTAAGCACGTAAAGGTGATTCTACCTAAGTTACTGTCAAGATCATAAAAAAAAAAGTATCTGCAACAACATATAATAACGCATCATCCGCAAACAAACTATATTAAACGAATCACTAAGCACTGTGTCATTAACATGAGTTCGAAGCAATAAAACACAAAGAACAGAACCTTGTGAAACACCAAGATCCACATCCACAGTAGCAAGTAATGTGTCCTTGAATTTTGTTCGCCGTTTTCTGTTAGCTAAATAAAAACGAAACAGTTCCAGTTATACTATAACTTTGCAGTTTTAGAAGCCTAAAAATTTTAAATATAACATTATTGTTTTGCTTTTTTTTCGTATAATAATTTGAATTTGACATTTAAAGAATGAAACATATGTCATTTTCATCGTAGATTTGAATTTTACAATGGCAGCATTTTTAAACACTTTCGATCAAATTTTCATCGAAATACATAATTACACTAACGATCACAATCGAATAACTTTAACGATAACGATGAACGATTCGATTAATTTCGATCGAAATACATAATAGGCACCTAAATTTAGTTTTTGAAAATACATTGAAGTACGATTGTTTATTTGTACTGCTTCTTTTTGTTTGCATTTGAATTTTTACTATAGTGCTATACAATTTCAAGTAAACTGATCATCTAGATTCTAGATAGTGTAAAAATTAAAAGAAGCTTTAAAACTTTCAAATCTACATACACTAATATTTTAACAAATTTGTACATTAGGTTTAAGCTTTCAATTCTGTTTAACTCAGCCATAAGGTGCTCTGCGAAAGCTTCTGCCTTTTCTTCATTACTACGTGCCCAATGCTGGTTATTAGTTCGTATTGGTGGATTATCTATTGTTGCTACTGTAGAACCTCTGGGTGTGGCTGTGTTTATTGTATTCAGGAACAAACTTTTGTCTTAGGGATGGAAACTTTCTATTGCGAATTCCCCGATAAACCATACAACCTTTGTAATTTGCCGGATGATTTCCTTCGTAAAGTAAACATTTCACATTACTGTCCTTTATTTTACGTGGACACTTGCTGCAACGGTGCTGTTCAGCACACTTTACACATCTTAGTTGTCTGTTACAATAGCTCTTCCTGTGACTATATCTTTGACAGTTGGTACATTGTACTACTTCTCTCTTGCTTCTTGGTGGTTCCATGCTTATTCTGCTGTGCATCAAATATATTATGAGATCCAACATATCCTTGTTGTTGTCTTTGGCTTTGAGTTCGAGCATGAATAGTGGCATTGGAATACGTGTCATGTTGTTATTTATATAGATGCTGGGTGGCGCAGTAGGTAGAGCGCTTGCCTTTCAACCGAAAGGTCCCAAGTTCGATTCCCGATGAAGTAAAAAAAAACAATGCTTTATGGCTTTTTCGGTCTGGTCCAGTACCCTTTGTCTTTGGGATATAATAAATGACCAAAATAATTGAGAGTATAATCTGGTAACAACTTAAATAAAATGGAGCTATTCTATTTAAGAAGCCTTAGTTCCGGACAATAGTAGTAGTTTTCCACATTTAATGAGTTGATAAGCCAGTAATTTGTCAAAATAAATACTTGTAATATTTGTAAATATTGTAGTGTAAACTTGCAGTACCGTACTTAATTAAGCACGAAAAGGTGATTCTACCTAAGTTACTGTCAAGAAGATAAAAAAAAAATGACGTCATGGCCCAGAGCTGCTAACTCCTGTCCTATTGCCTCTTTATCACTTGAGTGGTGAAGGTTTACTATTACGGCTTTGAATGAGTGAAGTTGCGGGTTTCTGGTTCGGAGTTCTCTGACTACCTCAGTGTAATGTTCGCTAGATTCTAGCTGTATTTTTATCTGTGGTCTACTAATAGATTTGATTTCAAATTTGTCCTTGGTAATAACTTTAAGCATATCGGACTCTAAGCATATGAACTTTAAGCATATGGACTCTACTCCATAGACGAATATAGGGGACATTTTTGATTTTATGACCATCGCAATGGCTTCTTTATCACAATCGACATCTACAGGTAGTGTTCCAAACCTGTTACTCGTATATGGAAGATCTGATAACCAGTTTACGATCTTCTGTTGTTTTAAATTTTGTTTTGGCGTGAGGGGAGTTTCTCTATTCCGCTTTTTATTTTTGACTTCTTTTGTGAATCCAATCGTATCGCTCCTTGCAGTTAACTGATGTGCATGTTCTGCATGTTGTACATTTGCTTCCTTTAGATTAATCAATGGAGATTGATTATTCTCCATATTTATTTGCTGAGATGGTGGTGTTCTTTGTATTTTTATTTTATGTAATTATTATTTACTTATTTCTTTTTTTCTGTTCATATTTATGTAAAACTATTCTAATGTTTTTGACTTACGACGCTGTAAGTTATTTTTTTTCTCAGATTTTATTTTGTTTACTTCCTTTTGAAGATTTTTATGATATACTGGTATTAGCAGTTTCTGTTGGTACAAGGCTTCCTAAATAGACAGGCTGCAACATTCAATTCAAGATGGTGTCTTAAAGGCCGCATGAAAATGTAAACAAAGAAATTTCTTATATGAGATTTTTCAGTTCATACAAGACTTTCGAAGTGATTCGTAGGTTTTTTTTTTAATTTATTTATTGTCAATTAATATATAATAATATAATAAAACAGAATTTATTTCATCAAAACCAAGAGCTAATTTACATTAAATATTGAAGTTTTATCTTTTAAATTTATAAAAACAAAAAAATTTAAAGGTGCCTATTATGCATTTTGATCGACTTTCATCGATTTGTTCATCGTTATCGTTAGAGTTATTCGATTGTAATCGTTAGTGCCATTAGGCCTTATTCTGAAAAGTGAATCACTTTTTCGCTACGTACTGGTAGAACATCATATTGCATCACATTTGGTATTTTGATAAGCGAATGATACGATATTTTGCAAAACTGGCAGCATTGCTAATTAAAACTGTCAAATTAATTTTTTTTATGTTTTTTTTTATTGTTGTTTATGTTTTAATTTTTTGTTTGAAAAGTGAAATTAAGTGTAGTTAAAATAAAATTTTATAGCTATTAAAAAATGTTACTTCTTTATATTACGAAAAATATAATAATATAATATAAAATAAAAAATATAATAAAAAAAATGTGTACAATTATATTTGTTTTTTTGAATTCATTAAGTATTTCAGACTCTCGAAAGAAGCCTTTGCAATGATTATAAATAAATTAGGCAATAATTTAAATTCTGCAATTGGTCCACATTCAGTAAAACTCATTATAAAATTGGTTGGAACATTGCTCTTCCTTGCTGAAGGAAGTTATCAAAAAGACTTGGGGGACGAGTTTTTGGTAGGTTCAGCTACATCAACTATTTCTAAAATATTAGGCGAATTGTGTCGAGAATATATAAAATTTTCGGATTTCAATTTTCTATTTTTAAAAACAGCGTTTGCTCAAGTAATTGGTAAATGGTTTTTTGGTTTTTTGTATCAGCGGTAAATTTTTTTGTGTCTTTAGAAACTTTTTAGTAAATAAATCTCATAAAAATAATTAAAAAAATATATTTATTTCAAAAAATAAACTTTTTTTACAACCTTTCATTGTCAATATTGATAACTTAGTTTAAAAAAGAAAAACAAAATATTCTTCATCACAGTATAAAAACGAAAAACAAAAACCAAAAATTGTCTTCATGACTTAGTAATTCTAAATTAAAAAAAAATTCTCTTAAAAATAAATTATTTCGGAAGTTTTTGGATTTTTTCGTTTTCCATATCTAGAAACCTTAGTTTAATTTTGTTCTTTTCTAAAATTAATTCTTCAATACATTTATTGTGGCGAGTTGTTTCATTAAATTGCTCCTGAAGTATTTTGTTGGTAATTTTATTTTGGTCATATAATTTTTCTAATGCTCTGCACATTCTTTTTCCATTAGAATTATTTTCTTTCCAATCATCACTTTGTTTAACCATACAAGATCGAACAGCTTCGTAAAACTTTTCTTGGCAATTTACTTGAGTCTCCAGCAGTGTTTGAGTCTTACGTCTCACGACTTTCGGTGTTCTGACTTCTAAGTTTGGTGTGCTATAATTTTCTATGTTTGGAGCATCAGCTACTACTACTACTTCATCTTCCATAAAATTTATCTCCTCTACCGTATTATCATTGCCTACATTTTCGATTGACTTTAAAAAAAATTTCGGAACTCCGTAAGATTTGACATTACTTATTCTCTCTACAGAATCTTTTAAACAAAGAAATTCAATTACTTCTTCCTCTAAAACACTAAACCAGATTTTTTTATTTGGTCCTCCACTTGTAGCCTTAATTTCTTTCTTTTCGCTTGATAGTTTTTTTCTTAAAAATGATTTGTAGTCACACCAAACCTAAAAATAAAATAATACCTACATAATTCTATTGCTCTACAAATTTTGTTTATAATTAATTTCATACAGCAGTCTAATATGCTAGCCTTTTCCACTGGGAAATTTCTTTATTTGGTGGTCCGAAAGAATTTAGTTCGTTTTGCAGATTATTCCACAAATCATTCACAACTTCAGGATTTCTTTGTGAATAATTTTTTGCAATATCAGGATTTTTCCTCATAAAATCGACCATTGCTCGATATCGGTCTTGATTTGTTGTTCTCTTACTAAAATAAAAATTTAATTTAATTTCTAACCCGAACAAAAATTTTTTCTTAATTTTTAATAAATAAAAATATATAAAATTTAATGAAGAAAATTTTAATTTATTTAACTTGCTTTTTTTGGAAATCCATTTTGTATTTATTTCAAAATTCAAACGCACTAAAACTATTGCGGACATAAAATGTCAGAATTTGTATGAAACGAAACGCAACTGAGTTTTTAAAAATACCAAAAAAATTTCCCGTTTCATTTTTGAAACGCGCTTTTTTAAAAATACCAACTTTACAAAATCGAATGAGTATTCGATTCACAATTGAAACGCCGTTTTTAAGAATAAGCATGAATAATTTTAATAATTGTATTATTTTTAACGTAAAATCTCAATTAATTTAAAATAATTTTTTTTTAATTTTTGTTTTAAAAACATGTATATGTGTATATTCATACAAAATTCACAATAATACATAATTAACAAATCAAAAAGTAAAGTTAAAAAAAGATGTTTTGATACGTATATATTTATGTTCTTGATAAGAATTATATAAACAAAATTAATTAAATTGATACATGGGCTAATACAGTTTGATGTTAAGCTAAATAAAATAACCAAGAATGGGAAAAAATTCTTTTACTTTATCGTATGCATTATATATTATTTTATAAAACTAAATTCACATAGATTCTATCATTTATACATTCCTGTGAAATTTTATGTCTACATATATATTGATAATACTAAAACACTAGGGGCCCCTGTTGAGTAATTATATTTCAAGTTGAAGTCAAATTTAAAGTTTTTAAAAAAACAGTAATTTACGTACTGACATAGACTTCGCACGATATAGCAGAAGCCACTCGTGTTAAATAAAAAGTTTTGTGGTTAGTAAGTTTTATTTAGGACACATAAATACACGTCCCTCATATACTGCTTCGTTTCCCATATATTCCCTATAGTAAGTGGCATTTAGTGATAAAATTACTAAAAATAAAAAGTTTTGTTAAAGAGGTACGTATATATATACCTACATAATTGTAATAAAAACTATATTATTTATAAGTACTATTATCATTATTTTTCCCTCTAAAACTAAACTAATTTTAAATTCAATTAGAAAAAATTGAAAAGAATCTATTCTACAAAACCATCAAATTATTAAGAAATGGCTGTTAAATTTATAAAATCAAATCAGCTGAGTTGAAATATTGAAAAACATATGCTCATTTTTGGCTGAATCTGACATTTAATAATTAATATGATAATGTATTAGAGAGAAAGAGAAAGTAATACCAAGCTGCCAATCTATATTTTATATATATATGTATTCAACCCATAACCTGTATATCTTCTAGCCAAGTTACACGATGATTTTTCCGGAATATATCGAATTACAATTTTTTATTTAATTTTGTTTTTGTTTTGTGTATACATTTTTTTTGATAAAAATAAAATTTGAGGAAAACACAACTAACACAAACAGGAATATTCTGAAAAATTTAAATTCAAAAATTAAATAGGAACCTTCAAAGGTTTTTTTAGATAACAAAATAAACAACAACAATTTAGATTCTATTTTAATTTCGTTGAAAAATTTTACTGTAATAAGAAATTCCCAACTCCCAAAATTTTGTGGCCTTGAAATGGAAAAAAATTAAATTTTTTAAAAATCTTCCCAAAATTAAAAGAAAAAGATGGTAATAAGAAAGTTTCATGTGAGAAAAAGACAAAAAACTGGTGTTCCAAAAATGTTAAACTAAAATTAATATTTTTGAATTATGATAACTTTTATATTGCCAAATGAACTTTCTGAAAGAAATTACAAAATGTTTACCAAGAGAAAATTAAATTCCAAAATATTTGTGTAACAGAATGTTCAAAAATATTAAAAAAAAATTTTTATAATTTTTATTTAACATTTTTCATAAATGTGAATCTTATGTTTCGTATTGAATTCTTTAACATTTTTGTTGAAATTTTTAATTATATAATAAATTCTTACTCTAATATATAGTTTTATAAAATAACTTTTATAACATTTATTACAGCAATTATAAGTAAAATCATATTTTAAAGATTGGAATAACTTTTATTCAAAATTTTTTTCTACATAATATATATCTACAAATAAAGTTATAAATTTTTATTCTAACTTATCTAATATAATCATAAAATTATTCGGCGGTATTTGTTTTTATTGATATTTTTTGATCAATTAAATCACATCTATCAATAGCTATTAACTATTTTTCTCTCCTACAAATATTACAAGTATTTAATATTAAAATTACATATATCTAAATTTTTATTTACAATACTATTTTAAATAGAACACCATTAAATATAATTTAACAAAATTAAATATATACGTACAATACACAATCCTTCGGTAACTGATGAAGTTTTAATACATTATTATTACTATCTGCCTTTTTAAACTACACTAGACTTTGTAATAATGTTTACCCATTTCACAAAATTTTGTATTATTTTCTACAATATAAAAAATATCACTTTAAATTTAATAAACTAAATTTCACTCTTCATTTGAACTAATTTCGAATCAACTTGAAGTAAACCCGCTAATAAAAACCTATATAAAATTACATTAGGTACAAGGTACAATACAAAAATGTGAACAAATAAATACATGGTGAAAATTGTGTGCCTGCTCTTCCTTGTAGTAATTCCCGTAAAGAGTTTTTTGTATATAGTGTTTATCTCTTCTAACCAACGCATTTTTTGTATTTAAGTAGTGGTAAAAAATTATACGAACGCTAAGTTAATATTGGAAAAATCGAATTTTTGGAAGAGTGTCACAGCCCAAAACCAACTCATTGACAAATTATAAAATTTTATTTCAGTGCACCTTCTTATTAATAGATATTCTTTGGTATAACTATATGTATGAAATGAACTTTATTAAAACCTTTACTCTCTCTCTCTTATGGTTAAACAATGCCTCTATATCTGGCCTCCGGGAGAGTAACTTTAAAAATGGGATCTTATTTTCTTATAAACTTGGCCTTTTTTTGTACAAAAAATACAAAAACATTTTCATTCATAATTTTAGATTTAAAAAAAAAAATGTTTAAGATCCGACGTGGAACCTACTTCTATCAAGTCCTAAATAACATGAACACTGAAAATAAAACTGGTGGATGGATAGTTGAGTAAATTGGATACCAAAGAATTCCTATTATAATAAGAAGTGGCTGTGCACTGCTGCCTAATACTAATACAGGCACTATCATAATTTGATTTTTGACGGAAATTTTATTCGGTACTAATTCGTTTTATTCTCTATTTCAACGAAGATATTTCCAATATTTCTATTTATTTCTGTTTAATTTTTTTGAATTTCTAATTAGTATGTCAGTAAGTTTTCGTCAGTATATTTTTTAGTAAAACAAAATAGGGTAAACTGCCAAGATATTTTTTAGTAAAATAAAGTTTCGGTTTTTATTATTCTTTTTTTTTAAAAAACTACATTATATGAAATTTTTTTACCAAATTTTCCTTTGAACGTCTTGTAAAATTTTTGAGTATAATGGATATTTTTATGTATCAGCTTTTTGTTACGCAGCTTTTTGAATAGCGAAAATAATAAATTGCAATGTTTGTAAACTATTGATTATGGAAAGCCAAAAAAATTGAAATAGTTACTTATTGTTTTTTTAATCTGATTCAGCGTGATAGTTTAATAGTATCTTCTATATATGTACAAAATATACTATTTCATATGAACGCTATTTTAAACAATTTAATGATTTTAATAAAATATAAATTTCTAGCTGAACAATTGTAAGATAAAATTTCAAATTTTTTTTTTCATCAAAAACTTTTTCATTTTTTTAACTGTAACTTTGCAAAAAATTGGATTCCCGCTGAAAAACAATGATTTTTCATACAAAATTATGAAATTAGGGACTTATATTCCAATAAACTGGAAGTCGCTTTCTCTTCGCTAGTGCCTGTAATAGTGAGCAGTGGTTGGTTACCATTTTTCTAGTCGATTTCCAAAATTGTGAGAAATAGATAGTAATAAGAATTTGTGAGTACAAGATATCCTGGTACCTCTTTGAAAAATTTATAATGGTGTCTCATTATTTACACTATAACTTTTCATATTGCAGTCTATTTGTAACAGGCCTTTCATTCCTATTAAAATTTATTTCAATAAAAAATTATTATGAAGAATAAAGTAAAATACCTACTTTAATTTCAACTTTTAAATTTATTTTTATTTAAAAAAATATCATAAATATAAAACAAAACACCAAGTGTCCAATATAAATAAAATAATATAATGTCCAATATAAATAAAATATATTTGTATCTCTTTTATTTTATCCTTTCAATTCAAAATTGAAATAATTTGTACAAAATCTCTCTTTCGATGTCTCTTTCGTGGTAAAATTTTACATCGATAAACTTTATCGATTTCGTCGACAATTTCTGAACGATATCGTAATACATAATGGCAATTTTGCATTTTGACATTTCGTTCGATCAAATCGTAATCATTATCGAAATACGTAATAAGCACCTTAATTTGTGAGAGAGAGATAAAAATTCAAAACACAAAGTGGAAAAAAATTATCGAACGATTTTTTTTCTAACAAAGAAATATTATTGTATTTATTTCTTACACTTAAAATTTTTTATCTTTTAGTAATGACGAATCAGATTCTTACCTAGCACTTCTAGCAGAACATGGTTTAGTATCCTTGATAAACGAGCCGACTAGGCCTGAATTTGAAACCTGTTTAGACCACATCTTTGGTCGTTTTCGTAGAATTCCTATTGATTGTTGTAAAGGTACTAACTTTAATTTCCCAATTTCAGATCACTGCATGACAGGACTATTATTAAAAAATTTAGATTTGAGTAACACTAATAAATATATTCTATTTAAAGTTTTAAGTATGATTGATTATGGTAAGTTGAATGAATGTTTAAGATATGAAAATTGGGGGAATGCATTTTGGCTATGTGAATATAATGTTTCTGAAGCGTATGACAGTTTTTTAAATATATTAAAAATGAATATTAATGCTTGTAGTTATATAGTTAATCAAAGAACAAAGAACAAAAGATTAAAACTCTGGATGAGTCGCAATCTACTGGAAAATATTAAACGTAAGAATAAGTTAACAATAAAATGTTATAAACATCCTTTAAATTTAAGGTTGAAGTTTAATTACAATAAGTTTAGTGATCATTTAAAAAAATAAATATATATGCCGCGATAATTATTATAGGAATGAATTTAATTAGTGTAAAGGTAATTGAAAGAACGAATGGAAATTATTAAACAATATTACAAACAGGAAAATTGATATAGAAAACCCTATATTATTATCAAATGGTGATTCCGAAATATCTGACTACACTGAAATAGCAAATAATTTTAATGATTACTTTACTTCTGCGGCAGAATACTTAGTTCCATGCGACTTGTCATTGTTATGTAACTGTTTCAATAACTTAGGGCTTAAGGAGGATGTGTCACAAAGAAATAGTTTCTTCTTTGAAAGTATAACTGCTTTAGAATTGCTTAAAATAATAAATTCCCTAGACAATTCTAATTCTTGTGGAGATGATGGTATTTTTAACCGTATCTTAAAAAGTATTGCGTTTAATATTGTTGATATCCTGGCACACATTTTCAATTGTAGTGTTTTGTCTGGTGTTTTCCCAGATTTATTAAAATCTGCAGATGTGTTACCCCTTTTTAAAAAGAATAATCCAAAAGATATAGTGAATTACAGACCTATATCCTTTCTTTCTTCTATATCTAAAGTGTTTGAAAAATCTGTTAAGTGTTATTTCTGTAAAATATAACTCTCCTAAGTGCTTAAAATTTAGTTTATGTAATTTATGTGTAAATGATGTGTCTGGTATTTTGTTTAATGAGAACCATAACTGCTCAGAAGATTGTTTCTATGTTGAACGTGTGGGATAGCTTCAAATATTTGGGTATCTCGTTAGATGATAGACTAAACTGGAAAGAAATCTTATCTAAAAAGATACCTGAATAAAGCAGTTAGGCAACTGTATCATCTAAGTTTATATTGTCCATTCTCTGTTTTAAAACTTTTTTACAATGGCTTGATTAAGTCTAAACTTCAATATGGTCTGTGTCGTTGGGGTGGTACCCATTATAATAAAATGGAGCCTTTGTTAATTAAACAAAAACATTGTGTACGTATTATTTGTAAGGGCAGTCGTAGAACTCCCAGTTTTTATTTTTACAAAAATCTAAAAATTCTTCCATTAAGACATCTATACTATTTTAAGGTACTTAAACTATTTTTTTTAAAATCGGGCAATAATTCGAGATTGTTGGTGTATCACAATTTGCGTGTAAATAATAGAAATGTTGTAAATGTACCCAAAGTTAAAAAATCTCATTTTCGTCACTTTTTTACTGTAACTGCACCTCAGCTGTTTAATAAGTTACCTGAATCCTTTAGAACCGAGAGAATACAAATTAGATTTATAAAACAAATAAAATCCTGGCTCTTTTCATTTTCTCATGCACAAATTGAATCAATATTAATACCCATAATTTAAACTTACTTTTTATCTGTTTTCTTATTTCCTCTTTTTTTTTTTATTTTTTTTTTTTTTGTTATTTCTAATGGCTTTTATTCAAATCGTAATTCATTGTACTATATTTTATTTTATTTTTTATTAAAAAATTCAAATCTTTTTATATTTTACAATTAAATTAAATTCATTCTTCTACAATTAAATAAAACATTATATCAAATAATTCTACACTAATTTTATATTGTTTTTCCCCATTAATACTATTACACCTGTTATTTTAATAAAGTAAGACATTCGTCTCTTGCACTATGGCAATAGAATGTCTTTAACTATTTCATTCAGAACTTGAAGCTTAAAATTGACTAATTAAGGATATATTATGTACAAATTTTTTGATTTTTTTATATTTTCTAATATGTATATATATTTGTAGTTTATAATAATTATATTAATCTTTTACTATAATACATATATACTGTACATTTGTGAACAATTATTAATTCTTAATTCATTATTAAAATGTTTGTTTTTTTTTAATAGTATATAAATTAAATGTTATTTAGTATAAGTTAAAAATGTAATCTGAATTATTTTAAATACTAATTTTTAATTTGAATTAATTATTAATTTGATTAAGGATACATTGTACAAAAAATGAATTTAATTTGTATGTATTCAAAATTTGTTACTAGCTTTGTAATTCTGTTGAAATAAAGACTATTTTTATTTATTTATTTGTTAGAAAGTTAGGTTTCCAGTTTAAAACAGTTTGGTTTCAAAAAAGGAGTATCTACGGAAGAATCCTTATTAAATTTTTGTTCAAATGTTTTTAAGGGTCTAGACAACAAAAAATCATGTGCAGGACTCTTACCAAAGCATTTGACATGGTAAATTATTATATAATTTTGAAGAAATTGGATAATGTTGGGTTTCGAGATTTTATTCTTAAATGGTTTGAATCATATCTGAGAAACAGAACGCAGAAGGTTAAATTGGGTAGTAGTTGTTGAAATTTATTTTTAATACACGTAAATTCCTTATTTTCCCAAAGTTACTGTGGCCATCTAACAGCTTTCGCAGATGACCTGGGCTATTCTTATGCTTCAGTCAATCCATTGAATATGATTACGGAAATAAATCAAGATCTAAGTATGTTAAGAAAATGGTTTGCTGAACATAAGTTAGTCATTAGCAGTAAAACTAAAATTATGTTTTTTAGCCTCGTCTCCTAAAATTTCCCTCAAATCGATATTATGTTTCATGCCCCGAGTGCAACAAACATAAATTGGTAAATATTAACTGCACTTCGCTAATTAACCAATGCTCCATTGTTGTGACAGTAAAAATTGCTTTAAAATTGAAACGGTTAAGCAATTCAAGTACTTAGGTGTAACGATTGATAAGAAATTGAGTTGGGCCAAGCACACCTCATACCGAAACTGAATTTACATTCTACCTTGCGTAGTTTTTACCACTTGAGCAAACTTTGTTCAATATCGGTTTTAAAATGTTTTATTATGGTATTTTTCATTCCAAAGTGCAACATGGTATAAACTGTTGGGGAGGGACATACCATAATAGAATTAATCCGCTACTTGTTTTGCAAAAGGCTTGTTAGGAAAATTTGCAATAAAAATTACTTATCTCATACTTTTGATTTGTTCAAGCAATTGAAAATACTACTAGTACGTAATTTTTATTATTATAAAGTCTTGAAAATATTTTTTATTAGAGGAGGGTATCTAAACAGCAGGAGCCCTTCCATTCATTACCTAAGAATTAATGATAGGTTCCTTGTTAATGTCCCAGTATTTCGTACTACAAATTTTCGAAATGTTTTTACAATAAACTCATGCTCAGATTGTTTAATAAACTTCCAGAGTGTATTAGTCTATTTAGAAACAAAAATCTGTTCCTAAGTAATATCAAGAAAAGGCTTCAAAATATCGACCACCGCGATATTGAAGTTTTGTTAGATATTGTAGATTAATTAATTAATGTATTTTAATTTATTATGTAAATACTTCAAAAATTGATACCAGTGATTTCTGTTTGGACTTGTCAAATTGCTGTCTCCTAATTTTGTTCATTTAATTCATCTTTGTAAACCTTTTTCTTTTTTTAATGAACCCTTTTCTTTTTTAATAATCCTGTTTCTTTTTTAATACTCTCAAATTAAATTTTCTCTTTTTAATTTTCACTTAGTTTTATATATATATATTTCTTCTTTTTTATATATTTTTGAATTTTTTTTTTTATATTGACACTATTTTATTGTTGTTTATTGCTTGAAACTCTTGATTTTTTCTTTAGAAGACTTTCTTTTTGTGTTTTATTTTAAAAATTTTGTTTACCCCACAACAAAGAATTTTATTTAGTAGGTAAATTTAGATTTTGATGTGGTACACTATTCTTATAATATAAGATAATAAACTAAATTTATAGGAGAATAGTTATAAGTTAATGTAAATATGTACTTGAAAAATGAAAATAGGAAAATAAATTAATAAAAAAAAAAAAATGCACAGCAATAAAAAAAATATTATTTATTCAAATTTGAAATATTCATATTATTAATGTTCAAATTTTTTACCTATTTATAAAATTACCAAAACGCCTTATATTACTTATAATCATTGTTAATTATTTCATTGATTATTAAAAAATTTAATATTTAAGGAAATAAAAATGCATCCAGTTATTCATAAAAAAAGCACTTGATATTCTTTTTAACTACCTGTTTCCTATACCTGAAAAAATTTGGATATTGAAAATGCATGAATTATATTTTGTTTGAGAATTAAAAAAAAAATGTTTACTTCCCTTATAAAACAATAAAAGAAAATAATATGTTTAAGATAAAGCATATATTTTTTAAACCAATATTATGTTGTTACCTGTAAAAAATCAATCATTCAAAATATCATTACATATTCTCATACTCTAATAAATTTAATACGTTTATTTAAAAAAAATTTCGAACACAAAGTTTTAGACGAGCGTACGTACACATGAAAAATCTCCCGTGGGGGTGGGCTATTTAAAATTACATTGCAAAAATTATGTTGTTTATTAAATGGTTTATATCGCACTCTTTCTTTCTCACTACTTCTTACATAATCAGTTTTTGTTACTATTAAAGTGACACTTAATTTTTAAAGAGAGAGAGAAAAAAATAAAAATTAAAATTGAAGAATAAAAAGCTGGAAACTAATAAACAATAATAATTTAACCAAAATATAATTGAAAGATTTATTGTTTAATTTTATAAATCACAAAATTATATTTTCACTACATTGAACACTTAACAATAATAAGAAAAAAAAACATAATAGAATTATAATGAGTTTTAAATGTGATATCCCCGCTTGCAGTGTTTTTGACAAACTCTCGAAAATAGTCATTTGTAAGGGTGTTTGTGGTCGTCGCCTACATGGAGCTGGTATTGGGGCATCGAGAGATTGGTATCATCCTACATTAGAAGAATATTTCATCTGTCCTGAATGCCAGCAAACTGATCACCAATTGAAATCAATGTATAATGAAATAAGCACTATGTTGAAATGTTTAATTAAAGAAAAAGATAGTGTCATAAAAAAACAGGCTGCGGAGCTGAGGATAAATGCTGATCTCTCTAATGAAACTGCCAAATGCTTGGATGGTTTGGTTTCAAACTTAAACAATGACTCCCATAAATCATCAGTATTTTTAAATAAATTCTTAAACAAATTTCATAGTGATGTCTTACAAAAATTAGAAAATTGTGAACCGAAGAAATGCAATACTAAAGAGGAGATCAAAACACTTTTGGATGACTGTTTTACTTCAAAATTTGGCAATACCTTATTAAAGATCAATAAGTTAGTGGATGATGTGATATCGCATCAAAAAGTTTTTTCGGATAAAGTATGTGCATCAATACATGTGATTCCGCGACGGTGGCCCAACAACAGTTGTTAAATGAACTTAAAGGTGTAAGCGTTAAAGTAGAAAGTCTAAGAGAGGATGTAAATATGAAATTGGATATTTTAAGCTACTGCATGAGTTTGGAATCATCTAAACACTCCACACTTGAACCAACTGAATCATTGTTGTCAGAGCTCTTTATGTCGCCTCCCGCTAACAATTCATCCAACAAATTAAATTTTACTGAGCCTGACTTAGATCAATTAATTTCATCGTCTAAAATTGTTAAATTTGGTACATTATGGTCAAATCTAAATCAGATTGGGATAGTAGAATAAATAAAATTAAGTTCCTAAATATTACTATATTACTATTACACACCTGAAATTAATTATAAAATAAATGTAAATACATAAAGTAAGAAAGTTTGCTCCACCATCTACCCAAAGGTGCCGATTTTCAAGTCAATATTAATTGGGTACACCACGTTATGCATAAGATTTTCCATATAACCATCACCAACAGTAATCGTATTGGAGGAAGAAAAGTGAAGACAAGAAAAAACTTTTCCTGCTTCAAGTTCGAGGTTCCTGTCAAATACAGCTGGATCTTATCAACCACTTGCTCACATCCAATAACATCCAATTCTATTCCCACAAAAACTAACTTTTTTTTATATTACCAAAATGTTAGAGGATTGCGGACCAAAACTAAATCAGTTTATGTTAATTCCATGTCTCTTGATTTTGATTGTTGAGCATTGACTGAAACTTGGTTAGCACACACTATAAATGACCTAGAATTGTTTCATTCTTCACTCTTCATTCATGGTATTTAGAAAAGATAGATATGGTTCCGATTTAAGCCCAGAAGCCAACAATATCATTGCTAAAGGAGGTGGTGTTTTAATCGCTGTTAAGAATTCCTATAATGCCAGTGAAATTTCAGTACCCAATTCTGATTCAATTGAAATTCTGTGTGTTAAGATTGCTTTTAATTCTAAAAATATTTTTATTATTAATTTTTATATTTCTCCAAACAGTAATTGAGATACCTACATAAACTATTCCAATGCCATCCATTTTATATCTAATAACCTATTACAAGTTGATGAAATAATTTTATGTGGTGATTTTAATCTACCTAACATCAATTGGAATACTCATGATGAAGAACCATATTTAATCCCTAATAACCTTTGTAATGAAACTGAATGCATATTCATTGATTCCCTTAATTCAAATCGTCTTCAGCAGTCATCCGCAGTTCGTAACTATCAACATCGTCAACTCGATTTAATATTTTTGTCAGACTGAAAAAATACAATAATTTCACAATGTCAGGATATTATCGTAAAAATTGATCCTTATCATCCACCAATTCTTAATAACTTCAACATTGAAACATACATAAGTAGGTTCTACGAAATTCTATTTAAAGGTTTTTCACTTCACATACCGAGAAAAAACTTTTACTCTAATTCAAGTCCTCCATGGTTTACTCGTGAAATTAAGAAACTTAGAAACAAGTAAAATAAAGCCTGGACCAAGTACATAAAATCCAAAAACCCAATAAATTATTATAACTTTCAGATCATCTTTGATCAATTTAAACTGCTAGTAGAACAAAGTTATAATATCTATTTAAGAAATACATCCTCCAATCTTTTAGCAAATCCAAAACTCTTTTGGAAATTTGTAAACATAAAAAGAAAGTGTGACCAATTCCCAAGTTTCATGAAATTTAATAACGCACTTAGTAACAACCCAAAAGTTATTTCTCAATACTTTCGCGACTTTTTTGAGAATTCTTATTCTCCTTCTCTCTTTAATGTTAATATTCAAGAATTTAATCACATGGATGAATTCCAGCAAACCACATTGTCTTCCATACATGTAAGTGAAACTCTCGTCCTTGACTATTTAAAAAAGTTCGGAGAACCCATCTCCTGGACCAGATGGTGTCCCAGAAATTATCTTAAAAAAATGCTCAAAATCTTTATCCTTAACTCTGTCTAAAATCTTCAATTTATCGATTTCTACAAAGTCTTCCCTTCTCTCTGGAAAAATGCCTTCATTAGACCTGTACACAAGAAAGGTGAAAAAAATTAAGTAAGTAACTATCGTCCTATTGCCAAATTGTCTTACATTCCCAAACTATTCGAATTAATTGTCTTTGATCAAATGTAAAAAATAGCCAAGTCCAAATTTACGCTGATGATATGAACATTTTCAAAAAAATAACATCACCAAATGATTCACTACTACTCCAAATTGACCTTGATAACTTCTTCATTTGGTGTAAGTCTAACAACCTTCTTTTAAATATCAATAAATGTGCTGTAATGTGCTACAATAGACGTACTACATACCTTCCAAATAACTATTTCCTTAACGGACAAGTATTAGAAAAAGTTTAGTCCATCAAAGATTTAAGTGTCTTTTTTGATGACAAACTCTCATTTAAATTGCACTACAGCAATATTATAAATAAGGCTTATTCAATGTTAGGTTTTATAAAACGATGGTTCACAGAATTTGACGATCCCTATATCCTCAAATCACTGTATTTATGTCTTGTTAGGCCACAACTAGAATATGCCAGCCAGGTTTGGTCTCCCTATTATGAAATTCATACACTACCAATTGAGGCAATTCAAAAAAATTTCCTAAGATTCGCGTTACGCCATCTTCCCTGACCCCTTAATTTTGCCACCATATGAGAACAGATTGAATTTAATTCATCTTGCTACATTGAAAAAAAACACGCGAAGTTGCGGATGTTATTTTTGTCACTGAAGTGGTCAAAGGAAATATTAGTTCTCCTTACATTTCCAACTTAATCCAAATAAATATCATCAGGCGCTTTCAATCTTCTACCCTCTTTACCCTTACCTTTCATCGAACCAACTATGGAATGAATGAACCAATCCATAGAATGATAACCATGGGTAATAAATACCAACATTTTATAGAGTTTTCCCTCTCTAAAGATACCCTAAAGAAGTAATTTTTCTCTAGTTACTGATATTACAATATTATGTAGTAGCAATTTATTCTTAAATTTAAGATTCATTAAGATTTATTAACAAAATCGATGTGCTGACTTCTATATATCTAACATACATACCAACTGTTGCCGAGCCCTGCTTTTGGATTAATTAATAAATAATTTAATCTGGATCAAGTTTTACATATTGTTTCACTTAACTAAATTAATGTTTTGATTTTTGTACATTCTTTTTGTTTCTTCATTATTGTTAAATTTATTATTATTTTTACTATTTGCTATTTTTTTTTTTTTTTTTTTGTTTTATTCTTTTACTTCTTTTTATTTTTATAATAATAAATATCATTGTAATCTCAATTAAATATTGTAATTTGTTTGATTTAAACAAATAAATAAATAAATATAAATATAAAAAATATAAAATATAAGAAAATATTTACAATAGTTCTTTGCTTCTATAACTAATGGGCTTTTTTATGTAAATGCGGTAGTAAAAATATCTTGACTTCCAGTGCATATAGTATATAGATATATGCATATAGTCACCTTCTATAACGGATATTCTTTGGTTATACGATTACGAAATTAATTTTAGGTACATTACATTAAACAGATTCATCGGAACAACTCTTTTATTTACGGGTGGATATAAAACAATTCGTGTATTAGTTAATGAGTATCTACAAATGTTGTATGATATTTTTTAAATCAGTAAATTGTGAATTTGGAATCAAATTTTTATATATGTACCTACATATATAAAAGTTATTTTTAACAAAAAAAAAACATCAAATTTCACATTAATCATTTTTACTTATAGTTCAGTCAGATCAGATGTTGTTGAATATCTTCATGATCGTATAATGCATGTATGTAGTGCGCCTTACTGCTTTCGGTTTATTTTACATTTTTTTATATATTATAGTGAAAAATATGAAAATTAATAAACTCACTGGTAGTTTTCCATAAAATCATATTTAATTTTATTTATTATTGAATATTTATATAATTATTTTTTAAATATTCAAAACTTTGTTTTACAGCACATATTAAATATTAATAATTAATATTAAATTATGTATTCACGTTTTATTAATTTTAATTATAAAAATAGTACTATAGTAGGATTTAGGTTCATTCAATAACAAAAAGTTTTTAATTGTAATCGATTGCAATTACGTGCTTTTGTTTAATGTCGAAAACACAAACACGACGAATGACGAATATTTCGCTTTCAAATACATGAGATTATATGTAAATCGTGACGAATGACGAATGACCAAAATTTCGCGTTCAAAAGATCTATTTCTATTTTATTCGTCGACGAATTCGAATGACATTCATTGATAGCAACATATATTGGTCAAAATTGTTTTAATAATAACTTTTTTAAATTCAAATTCAAATAAATTTTTTTTTTAATTTTTCCTACATTTTTGTTATAAACAAATTTTGAAATTTCAAAAACACAAAACTTTATTATTTTCAAAATTCAAATTCAAATAAAAAAATTTTTAAATTTTTCCTCCATTTTTTTTTACAAATTTTGAAATTTCAAAAACACAAAACTTTATTTATTATTTTTAAAATTCAAATTCAAATAAAAAATTTTGAAAATTAATTTTTTTTAAATTTTTCCTCCATTATTTGATAAACAAATTTTGAAATTTCAAAAACACAAAAATTTATTTATTTTAAAATTCGAATTCAAATTAAAATTTTTTTAAATTTTTCCTCCATTTTTTTTATAAACAAATTATGAAATTTCAAAACAAAAACATAAACAAAATTTGTTCGTCGTGATTGTTTCTCTAAGGGCGAATTTTGGTCATTCGTCGTGATTGTGTTTTCAACATAATAATCACAATTTGGAGGGGAAATTATTTTGTGATTCATAGGGCCTAATGAGACGATGTTGCATTGCATGGATTTCTCTCTTTGTCTTTCGTTCCCTTCTCCAAAAACTTACCTTGAGCAGAATGAGCGCAGCCATCACGCAGTCATCGCGCAGAAATACTACTTTGGAAGTTGAAACATATGAAAACTTATGCAAATGCACAGAATGAAAAATTGTCGCGCAGAAGCTGAAAAAGTTTTAACTTCAAAGCAGGAATTCTACTTTGACAACTAATAAAAATATTTTTTATTTGAAGGGAAATGTATAAGTGAAATTATTGTGTGACTGTAGTACAACCCATTAATACAAATTGAATTGTTTTTTTTATATTCATTTCCATTTCATGTAATCAAATCATAAAATCAATTTTAAAATAAAAAAAATTAGGCGTCAGAGCTCAGATATAATATAATAAAATTAATTTATAAGTTTATAACATATATTTCACATTTATTAATTTTCTTGAAAGTTTATTTTATAAAAAAAGTAAACAAAACAATGTCAGTTAACGCTTTCAACGTTTTGCATTCTGTGCACAAACTCACAAAGTTATATTGCTGCGTTTTGGGTTTTGGACATTTAGAAACTTTGTTGGTTGCGTGATTTTGCGTTCATTCTGTTGAAGAGGTAATGTTTATATGGAGACATTCTTGTTGCGTCGTGGAGAGATTTTGCAAATTCACAAATCTATATAAAAAAAATAAATAAACAAAAACATAAATTGAGTTCAGATTTATTTTTGTGATAAAAAAAAATATTCTTGTACAGAAATTTAAAAAAAACATTATATGATATGCGGATTGAATTTTTATGTTTTTTCAGGTTTTGAGTTGATGACAAAAATATTTTTATTTATGACTATCATGTTGATTTTTTTTTTGGTCATAAAATATTTTTACAAAAAAAATGAAAATAATTTAAATAGGTACATATTTCTATTTATGACTACGTAATAATTTTTTTTTTGTCATATATTTTTGCAGAAAAATTAAAATAATTTAAATATTGTTGATCTAGCAATAAAATAAAAATATTTTGGATTAGGTCCTTGAGTAATATTTTTATTTTGTAATTATGGTTCGATTGTTGTTTTTAAGTTTTTCAAATAGAATTTCATGTATTTTTAGCAACGATCGTAAAACAATATTTATTTTATCATATTTTACTCTTATTTAAAAAAAAATATTAAGCGCCAAATGTGTGCATAATGCTGCCTCACCAGTTGCAAGTTTCATGAAACTTAATTTTTATGAATGAAAATGACAGTTTCATTACCATGTTTCAGTTGATGTTGCTTAATGTATGGGCATGTTTGACTTCCATTTTGAAGGCTCGTTTATCGTCAAAATTTTTCGAAAACTTGAAACTTAGTTTATATGTTTTTCTGGTGAGTGGGTGAAACTAAATGTGTATGTGTGTGATGTGAAGCTAAAACTTAAACAAACCTGTTTTTTTTATTTAAATTAGTGACGTCTTTTCTTTTTTACAGTTTTATATTACTATTTTCAGAAAAAAAAAATAAATAAAATAAAATTAATTGCTTTATCTATCATTTTGTATTTTAATTATTTCGTAATTTTAATAAAAAAATTAAAAAATATTTCTATCACCATGTAAACAAATACGAATTATGAATGAATAAAACAAACTTCAAAATAAGTTTTTTAAAAAATATTTCTAAAATAAATAATCTGCTTTGCGTAAAATACTTTATATCCTTTTGTGTAATATCCTTATAAAATCATAAAAAATTAAATAAAAAAAAGAAAGCAAAGAAATATATGAAAAACGAAATAATTAATACCGCGCGATGTTATCAAGTTCAGAGTAAAATTCTTTTACACTAGCCCATAGAAAAATTCAAAGTGTTGACGACTGGATGCAACAATGGATACAACAATGTCTAACTCATCATCGTCTAATTAGGCCCATTTGCTGTTCATACTACATTGGCCCATATGCTGTTCATACTACACTCCACTCTATATAATATCAGCGAATAACTAGTTATACAAGGTGTTATAAACACTTAACTAGAAATTTTATATGTAAATGAAGCTACCAATCAAGTATGTATCATGTTTTCGGGGGAACCACGAAAAACTAAAGGGTTTGCTTGTGAGAATTAGTTAAATTTTTTCGATTATAGTGTTATTTTTTTAACAAATCTAGCAGAAAAAATATAGTCAATGGCATATTGGTGTGAAATAATTTGTTTATTCTTTATATCTTTCATAAACAAAAAAGGATAAAAATAAAATTTTAATTTTTCTATTATAAAGCAACAAAAAAATATTTTTTAAAAAAACATTTACATTTTTTTTTTTTATGATCTTAACAGTAACTTAGGTATAATCACCTTTTCGTGCTTAATTAAGTACGGTACTGCAGTTTTACACTACAATATCTACAATAATTCGAGTATTTATTAAAATTACTGGCTAATCTACTCATTAAATGTGGAAAACTACTACTATTGTCAGGAACTGAGCCTTCTTAAATAGAATAGTTTCATTTTATTTAATTTGTTACCAGATTAACTCTCAATTATCTTTTGTCATTTATTATATCCCAATGACAAAGGGTACTAGACCAGCTCGAAAAACCAATGAAGCATTTTTTTTTTTGCGTCATCAGGAATCGAACCCGGCACCTTTCGGTTGAAAGGCAGGCGCTTTACCTACTGCTCCACCCAGCATGTATACATAGATTTAAAAGTCAAATGAAAATTAGTTATCCGTCGTGTGATGTGAACGCCTATTTCTATAACCTATAGTTATCCGAGCTCGATTAACATGTTATACCAGTGTACCACTCGAAGTAGGCGTAGTGTGAATAGCGTATAACCTGATTTAATTTTTTGGTTATACACGTTTAAATTTGTTTAAAAACTTGTTTCTCTCTACATATATCATAATACCTTTTCAAGGTAAAAAATCGAGTTGATTATCATGCACAAAATCAAATGAATTGTCAAATGTTCACAATCATTTTTTAAAATCGTAAAAACAATATTTTTTTAAAATAAGTACGTAATGATTTGACAGTTTGACACATTTATTATTTACAATAGCGCTCGTCACGCATTTCGTACCTTCGTATTTCGTAAATTTACGAATGTCAATTTTGCGTGAAGAGTAAATTTGTAAACTTTGTAGATATTTTTCATTTCATAAATTCGTAATAACTGCTGATATCGGATGTCTGTTTAAATTTTATTTCCAATTTTAATTATGGTTGTGTTGCTATTAGAATTTAATTATTTTTAATTGGTAATTTTTTGTGCTTTAAATATAACTTTTTTCAATTTGTAATTTTTTTTTTACATGGAACGACACAAATTAAGACGCGTAAGATGCGTAACTAAAATATGGTCCTTCACGGAAGAATCCATGCTTCTAGAAAACGTCTCAAAAGTAAATAGGTACAAATGTTTATTTAAATTTATTTTTTATTTTTCTTTTTGTAAAAATTTCACTTACACATTTAAATTTATTTTTATTTTTAATTTTAAATATTAAAGTTTGTTAAGAAAAATTAATTTGATTAATATTTTGTTGATATTTGTATTGGTTTATGTTTATTATTGATATTTGAAATTAACTGTCAACAATACGAAGATACGAAATGAAAATTAAATAGCTCAGTCAGAGGCTTCTTATTTTTCTTTCGTAAATTTACGATTTCGTATTTTATCATCAGTTCGTTTATAAAGCTTTGAATGAAAGTGTAGCAAACTTTTTTGGTTTTTAGTATGAAGTATAGCAAACTAGCGATATAAAAGAACCAAAATAATACAAATCGTAAATTTACGAAATTTCTTGACGGGCACTAATATAAAATAAATCTATAAGAATATGAGAGAATCTGAAAAATTTAATTAGCAGTGTTTACAATATTTGTGTTACAAAGTATAAGTGTTACAAATATAAATGAGATTAAATGAAATAAAGTTTAAAAATTCTAAATGGTTTTCACTAGAAATCTTAGATCAGAATGAAATATAAAAGTTGAAATAGTGTTTTATTTATAAATAATTTTTAATATAATATGGTTAACTCCTAATTAAGTTTCCGTTGAAGTTCAGTTTTCTATCTTCTTTTTTAATTTGCTCATATATAATAAATTAAATCTATATTATAATACACAAGAGCACGATTACTGAAGGCACACTTTTTGTGGTTTTTCGCGTGCTTCGTTTTTTTTCATTCAATAAATTTTTTTTGGTTCTCTTTTGAGTCAAATTCTTTTTATTTTTTTTTATTTATCGCATTTAGTTTTTTCCACTTTTAGTAGGAAAAAAAATTAATTAGTAAGAAAATATTATTAATATAGGTTTTAATATCACAAATTTTTGTGAGATCGTTTCTCTATTAATTCTATTTTTTTTTTTTTATTAAACAAATATTTTTCTTATTATTATGTATTATAATATTAATTTTTATAATATAACTAATAACAATAAACAATATTTTTTTAATAAAAAAAGTAATTTTTAATTGTTATTTGCTTCATCAATCTAAGCATACAAATTATATAGGTGGTTATGCTGAAGTTCGTCGGAATGTGAAATTCCGATAACATTCCGCATTTGGTATTCTGAAGTCCGTAAGTATTCCGCAATCTGAAAATGTCATTATTTATCCGAAATTTTAAAATTTATCTATGCTGAAGTTCGTCGGAACGGAAAATAATTTGAAAATTGTACGCCGGAATTTCTCATTCGGAAGTATTAGAATGGTTCGGAAATGAATTATAAAGCATACAATTTTTGTATTTAGAATATTAGGAGAAGTAGAAAATGTAATAATAGTTTTTTTTTTCAATTTTTTTTTATTTAGGAATAAAAAAACGCTTCAAAAGAATAATATATTTTATTGTTTTTAATATTATAACATAATATGTATATATATTAAAAACGATACATATATATTTTACATTCTTTAGAGAATTTTAAATTTTCTCTGATGTAACAAAAAATTACTACTATTTTAATTTGTATATATATACATACTACATATGTAATTAAGAAAGTTGTAACTTTTACTTTTAATTTATGTATGCATATTGTATATATACATTATGTCATATACATTATCTACTAAAAATTTTTTACAAAATAAATAAAAAAAAATTTAAAATAAAAATGTTTGAAATGAATATGAAAACAAAAAAAAAATCTTCCGAAACATATGATTTTGATTTCTGCACAGACTTTGCACTCGAAGGGACTTCAGCATACCGATTTTTTCGTATTCGGATCGGAATTTTTTTTCGGAGAAATTCCGCTTCGGACTTCAGCATAACCATCATATACTTATTACTTATCCATACATGGAATGTATTCACAGTTGACAGTTTTGACACTATGATGTATCATGTAGATGTTTGCATATAATATAATAGTGCCCGTCACGCAACTTCGTAAATTTACGATTTACGGATTGTTTTGGTTCTTTTATATCGCTAGTTTGCTACACTTCATATTAAAAACCAAAAAAGCTTGCTACACTTTCATACAAAGCTTTATAAACAAACGGATGATAAAATACGAAACAGTAAATTTACGAAAGAAAAATAAGAAGCCTCTGAGCTATTTAATTTTCATTTCGTATCTTCGTATCTTCGTATTGTCGACAGATAATGTCAAATATTAATAATAAACAAAAACAAATATAAATTATCAACAAAATATTAATCAAATTAATTTTTTATTAACAAACTTAAACATTCAAAATTAAAAATAAAAATAAATTTAAATGTGTAAGTGAAATTTTTATAAAAAAGAAAAATAAAAAATAAATTAAAATAAACATTTGTTGTTTTGATAATCATTTGTCTTTATTTTGAGATGTTCTCTAGAAGCACGGAATCTTTCGTCAAGGACCATATTTTTGTTACACATCTTACGCGTGTTAATTTATGTTGTTCCATATCACAAAAATTACAATAACATTAAATTCTAATAACAACACAACCATAATCAAAATTGGAAATCAAATTTAAACAGACATCAGATATCAGCTGTTATTACGAATTTACAAAATGAAAAATACAAAATTTACAAATTTACTCTTCACACAAAATTGACATTCGTAAATTTACGAAATACGAAGATACGAAATGCGTGACGAGCTCTAATATATTATACCAATTAGCATTTATCCTACCTATATATATATATTCAAACAGCTAAAATTGGGTACAATGAATATAATAGCGCTCGTCACGCAATTAGTATCTTCGTATTTCGTAAATTTACGAATGTCAATTTTGCGTGAAGAGTAAATTTGTAAATTTGATTTCCAATTTTAATTATGGTTGTGTTGCTATTAGAATTTAATTATTTTTAATTGGTAATATTTTGTGCTTTAAATATAACTATTTTAGATTTGTAATTTTTTTTGATATGGAACAACACAAATTAAGACGCGTAAGATTTGTAACAAAAATATGGTCCTTCGCGGAAGAATCCATGCTTCTACAGAACATCTCAAAATAAATACAAATGTTTATTTTAATTTATTTTATTTTTTTTTTTATAAAAATTTCACTTATACATTTAAATTTATTTTTATTTTTAATTTTTAATGTTGAATTTTGTTAATAAAACTTAATTTGATTAATATTTTGTTGATAATTTGTATTTGTTTTTGTTTATTATTAATATTTGACATTAACTGTCAACAATACGAAGATACGAAAATACGAAATGAAAATTAAATAACTCAGAGGCTTCTTATTTTTCTTTCGTAAATTTACGATTTCGTATTTTATCATCCGTTCGTTTATAAAGCTTTGTATGAAAGGGTAGCAAACTTTTTTGGTTTTTAATATGAAGTGTAGCAAACTAGCGATATGAAATAACCAAAATAATACAAATCGTAAATTTACGAAAATGCGTGACGTGCACCAATATAATTTGTACTGTATTTTGGTTAGGAAGTCTTATTAGTATATTGGTGAAATGTTATGTACTGTAATAACATATGTTCAAATTTTATTGTTCAAATTTTTTACAGATTTTATAATATTTAATTTTAATAAAAAAGAAACATATCTTAATTTATGACTAAAATTTTTGTTTTTTAAATTTAAAAAGTTTTGAAAAAGTTATTAAAATATCTTACATACATACATAAATTGTATATGTGTATTATTATAAATTTATTTTAAAAAAAACTAGGAGCAAAACTATATATTTATTAAAATCTACATAAAAATCCATCTGTCGGAAAACAGCAAACTAAAATTTAAGTTACCTCAATAAAAAAATAAAATATATTCATTCGCTAAATTGTTAATATTTCAGTAAAATGTCTAGAAAGATCTAGAGTAAAAAAATTTGTTGTGTTCAGTAGTTTCCGTTAATTTAACTTTTTTACCCAAAATTGCTCTGATCGTTGTTGAGTAGATTGTTTAAAATAGTTCTAAATTTGTGCAAAAATTTTGTAGGTATGTCTTTTTTAATTTGAGCACCTGAATAGTCAAGTCAAGAAAATTTTCAACATTTGACATGTTTAAAGTATCTGAAAACAATGTATAGAATAATAATATTAATACCAAACCACAAAAAATAAAAATTGATCAAAGTTTCAGGTTAATCTTTATAAAATTAACTCTTGTATTTATAAAATAAAAAAAAATATCAGATATAAAATGAAAATTATTTTATAAGAATATATGAGACATCAATTTCCAGTAAGTCTCGCATATGCAATATCCATCAATAAATCACAAGGTCAAACATTTCAAAAAGTCAGAATTTATCTCCACCAACCTAACTTCACCCATGGTCAGCTCTACACAATCCACTGCTCTAAAAATTAAAATTCTAGCAGAACCAAGACAGGGGAAAACTACTGACAATGTTGCATACCAGAAGGTTGAAAATATAACAATGTTGCATACCAGGTCTAGCATACTTCATTTTATCTAATTATTTCCTATATGATGAATTTTAAAACTCACTCATAATAATTAGGAAACGGTACTAACCCATAGGTATGATTAATGATTTAATAAAATTGTCGGAAACTATTTTTTAATAACATTCCGACTTACTACGTTTTCCCAATTAACGCGACAATCAATTAATCGGTTAATAATATTAGTTATGGTAAAGGGTTTAGATGGTTTTAGTGGGTTAGTGTTCCACATAGCTAAGTACCTACGAGCGTTCGCTCGAGAAATAAAAAAATAATAAAAACAAACTAAAGCTTACAAAATAAGTTTAATGCTATTTGATCTTTTTTTTATTTTATTTTAAAATTACTATTAACTTGAAATTTCGAACATTTTTATTTTTTTGTGGTTTGCTATTATAATTACCATTCTATATATTGTTGTTAGATATCCCGTTTCACAGAAAAGTTCCTTTATTTTGCTCAGCCGGGTATGTACCTGGTGGTTTCTTCTAGTATATATATATTTGATATCATTTTCTAAGTTTTCATGGGTCTTCTTTTATTTGATTTTTTTTTCGATAAAAAATATTTTTAAATCTAAAATAACGAAACGAAATTAAAATATAAAAGTTATTTTCCACACTGACAAATAACAATATTTTTTTCATAACAATATTGACATTATTGACGTAGTGTATAAAAAATAGACTTAATAATAATAGACTAAATCTAATATTTCTTTCTCTTTTCTTCTAATGCGATTTTTCTTCGAATGTGTTTCTTTGAATACATTTGTACACTCAGCTGTTATTTTCTGAAATTACTTTGACTAAGAACCAAAGATGAGTAGAGCAGTTTGTTTTAGTTAAGTAAAAAAAATTTTAAAAAATAAAATAAAGTTTTTAGTTTTTATTTAAAAATGTTATTCTTTTTTCCACACCATCCATTGGGTAAAGAAGAAGGTGCGTTTTTTTTCTTTCCCCAAGAGGCCTATTCCTGTTTATTAAATACTAGCTGTAAAGCCCGTCTCAATACTTAGTTCTAATTAGAAAAAAAGAACTACTTGTGAAACTGCACAAAAAGTGAATTCTAAGAAATGTAATCAAATATTAGGTGTATTACGCTAAGTCAGGTGCAAAAATCTTTTTTTGTTTTGCTATAAAAATCGAAATAATTCCATAAATTGAAAAATTGTTTTTTACTCAGCGCTCCAACGCAAGACACCGTTGACAAAGGCAGCATTCAATGTCAAAACCTCTTTATATACAACATTTTTTAAATATAGTTTATTGGAATGTCGAATTAATTTGCCTTGCTCTCTTCCCTCAATAAGTTTTATGTGAATAACCAGACTGCCGTACTCTGGAAATTGCAACATACAGTTGTCAATGGCTAAATACGGTTTCAAACAAATAAACTCCTTCTTTTCCAATGTTTGACCTTATTTATGGTCATAGAAAATGCCAATTGAACAGAGCTAAATCTATTCTAGGTGTAAATACAGTTTCACCTATACCTTAGCCGAGGAATTCCGCGATTATTAAATTAATTTAATTTTAAAGCTTTTACAGCTAATCGAGTGCCATTGCAGAGGTAGCGTTTGGTATTTAGGTTTCTCAGTGGTATCATTATATTACCAACTTTCAAATTAAATTTATGTGTAGGTTGTTTAAAATTCGTTCGTTAATTGTATCAACATCCGAATTTTTTGGGCAAAGTATTGCCTTTTTTGAATAGTTAGCAAAATTATCCACATTTAGACTATCTCCAAAAATTTCTTGTATGATACAATTATTGCAAATCATATTAAATTTACAAACGATTAAATTTACAAACTTTGGTCATTCGTTAGATCACCATCTACCACAGCCAATACACAGCCAATACACAGCTTCATAACATAAATATTTTGATCAAAAACCTTTAAAAAAATAAAATTGAAATCCAAATTTATTATCCATTTACAATACCAACAACTTATTCATATGAAATAAATAAAATATACTATATACATAATAAATAATAATAAACTATATATATATATTTTAAGTTTTATAAAAGGAAATAGAAAAGCATTCGTTGTTGATCATTATAACCTAAAAGTTATGATTGAATGAAATAAATATTAATTATTATTAAATTACAACACGTGTTTTCGTACAACAATAAGTAAATATATTTGTGACTGACTTAATTAATAATAGACATGTGAAATTACAATTCAATAAAAGTAATTACCTAATTTATAATAAAAAATATTAATATATTAATAATAATGTGAAGGAATTTCTACAGATCTCTTGGTGTATTTTCTTGTAATCTTGTATGTAGTATTCATAAGTGTACTTGCTATTATATTGGGATGACTATTACTTGCTATTATATCTTTGGCTGTGTCGGTGAATTTCGTCTTGGACCGTCAACACTTGCAAATCATTGTGTATTGTGTAATTTGGCACAAACCAAGCTGCATAAACTAAAGCTCGCAGTACTTTATTTTGGGAGCGTTGTAATATTTCAATATTTGTTTTTTTGGCTGTATCCCATAATTGTATACCATAAGTCCATATTGGTTAGAGTATCACACTATATATCAGTAATTTGTTTTCCAGTGTCATTTGAGACCTTCTACCGATGAGCCAATATAATTTTCTGAAATTTGTGCTTAGTTGGATTCTTTTTGTGTAAATGTGCTTTTTCCAAGCAAGACGGCGATACAAATGCATTCCAATATACTTGACACTTTCTGTTTGAGGAACAGCATTACTATTTAAAACTACTGTAGGACATGTATCCCTCCTTAATGTGAACGTAACGTGATTAGACTTAGCTTCATTGGTTTTAACCTTCCATTTGTTCAACCATAATTCGATATTGTTTAAGCTCTCTTGCACGAGCCCAGAAGCCACATTCTTATCCTTGTGAGATGCAAATATGGCTGTATCATCGGCAAATATAGCTATCATTATGTTTCATGTTTGCGGTAAATCGGCAGTGTATAGGAAGTAAAGCACTGTACCTAGAATGCTACCTTGTGGAACTCCTGAATGAATTTCTTTGAGGCTGGTAAATTATTCATTTTGTTTGACAAAATAATGGCAATTTTCTAGATAGTTTTTTAACAATTCATAGTACTGATATGGTATATTTCGTTTTAATTTGTAGAGAATTCCTTTGTGCCAGGCTTTGTCGAATGCCTGGAGTGGAAGCACGTAACTTGTTCACGTTCGTCAAAAAGGCGTATTAGCACTTTTGGTAGCATGTACGCAACGTTGACGTTGATTTAATTCCGAAAACGTAAAGTATACATT
Source organism: Argyra leucocephala (assembly GCA_963942445.1). NCBI lineage: Eukaryota > Metazoa > Arthropoda > Insecta > Diptera > Dolichopodidae > Argyra > Argyra leucocephala. Next base: position 66,167,334 of record OZ012679.1, read on the forward strand.
TTTTTGGTAGCATGTAAGCAAGTTGACGTTCGTTGATTTTAACGTATACTGAAAATAATAAGGCGAACTACAAGAATTCAAAAACAAAAATTTTAAAAAATTTAAATTCATTTCTTTTTATTTCAAACCTCTATTAAATTTGAAAAACATATGTGTTTTGAAGTTTTAAATAGGTTAGTTTGATTGTCAAAATAATTTTCGAACGTTCGGAAAATTTTTTCGACTTTTCGGAATAAATTTTCAACGTGATGTTTTACATGCTACCAAAAAAAATCTTTGACGTTAAAATACTTCACGTTGATTTTTGAACGTAAACGTTTTACATGCTGCCACTCCTGGCTTATGCCGAGAAAAACTGCAGAGCAAAAATTTTTGTTTTCATTTCAATAATCTTCATTTATTTTATTTACAATTCCACGTATTTTTTCCATTGTGGAATGCAACTATTAGTTGAAGTCGTCGTAGGATTAGTTTTCCATAACACTAGAAGAATACTGATCGGCCGATATGATTTGACGTTTTCAGATGTTTTGCCTGGTTTTAATATCATTAGGATTTGCGAAATCTGCCATTGGTTGTGGAAAAATTTGAGCCTAACGACCGTATTGAAGATTTGTGTTAGTTGAATAAGGTCTCGTGGTGAAATTTGGTGTAACATATTTCCAGTGATGTGAATCTATTGTATCTATATGTTTAATTTGTTGAAGTTCTTTAAATAGGCTAACTAATTGTGGATTACTCCGATTTAAATTTGTTGGTTGAACCGGCGATTCAACCGCAACATTGGTCATATTCAAATCGTTCAATTCAATCAAGCGAATATTTTTAAGTTTGAGCATGTTTAATGTTTGTTTTGATTAATATTGCTGTCCCTCCGCGAGTTCGTCCACTTTGGTGATTAGTAGTATATATTTCGTAGCCTTTCATTTTTAAATAAGATTTATTTGCGAAGTGTGTCTCTGAAATTAGCATTATATCAATGCCATGGGTTTTTAGAAATAATTTTAGTTCCTGTGCATTTTGACACAGACCATTGGCATTCCAGAGGTCAATTTTAGTATTGTTTTGAGACATTTATGCAAGCTTAGACATGATAGTAGTCAAGAGTGTTAACATTCCTGACATTTGTGACATGAGTGTTTTCGTCATAGCTTTTAATTCAGACATATCATTATTTTCCTGGATATTGGTCCGGTAGCGTGACTTTTTTAGCGACTTTTGAAAGTCACAATGACTTAAGTTACGGTGACTCCCGCGGTTGACATCATTGTTAACCACTTCTTGGGATTTGGACTGCTTTAAGACTTCAGCGAAAGTGACATTGTTAATAATTTTTTACTCTGTAGGTAATCTGTTTGTTTTTCTATTATTTTTTTGTGCAATGCTGGCTACATTTTTTTACGCAATTCTTGGTATACTTGACAGCCGCTATAATTGACTGGATGATTCTCACTACAATTTACACATTTGACGATTTCATCTTTTGTTTTTCGTTGGCACTCAAAAGTTGGACGCAGTATGCTTTTGTATGTCCAAATCTTTGACAGTTTCTACATTGTGGTATTTCTTTTTTCGCGAATTGGGTTTCAAAACTAATAGTGTGAAACAGAAAAATAGTGTGACATAATCTTGTGATCCAAAATATTTCTTTGTTATTGGCCTTCGGTTCGAGGTCTACGAAGAACATTGGAAAATGATTTCCGGGTTTGTTTTTTATTACGGAGATATTTCGAACAATATGTCCCTCCTTTTCTAACTCAACTTTTATATCTTCTATGTCAGCGGACTGATGTAAACTTTTTAGAACAACTTTATATGCTCTATCTATTTTAAATTGGTATGAGTGAAATTGTGCCCCAATGTCTTGAAGTTTTTTAACTGCTGTTGAATATTGATCATGGTTTTTTGCTATTATTTTAATTTGATTTTTTGCTGCCAGCTTAAAAGTGAACCATCAATCACTTTTTTCATATCGTGAGTATATGAGTATGAATATCATGAGTATCTTGTTTTTATTGTTTATGTCATTATTCCGGTCTGGGTCTATGAGAGCATAAGGGTTAGCTCCTACAATTTTATTTATATAATCGGTTAGCGGTTTTTGCTTTATCTGTTTTGTTGCCTGTTGTTGTGTTTCAGTTGGGTTTAAGACGTGGCTTTTTTTTTTTTGATGTTTGACTTCCCCTATGTTCCTTATTATGTTTGTTAAAATTTGGTGTTGAAACACCTTTTGCATCTTTTAATTTTGAATCTTCTGCTACTACTCTCATTCAAAGTTACTTAGATAATAGAAGTCAATTTGTGTTTCTAAATGGTGTTAAGTCTAATAATCTACCTGTCGAATGCGGGGCACCCCAAGGATCCATACTGGGTCCCTTACTCTTTAGTCTATTTATTAATGACTTACCCCGTTGTTTGTCTGAATCTCATTGTCGTTGATATTAACCGCTCTATTTCTAAATTGAATGATGATCTTGATGCTGTTGCTTTCTGGTCTCTAAACAATGGTCTTCGATTAAATCCGTCAAAATCCCAGGTTATGTTAATTTATGTTCGTAATATTGATACAACTAATCTCCCTAATATCAAATTAAATAATTCTGTGGTAAAATTTGTAAGTAAAGCTAAAAACTTGGGTGTTGTATTCAATAAAACTCTAACCTGGAATGATCACATTAACTTTATTTCTAGAATTGTTTTTTGTACGAAACTACGAAAACTCTGGAAGTTCTCTTACAATATTAACGAGTGGGTAAAAAAGAAATTAGTTATATCTTTAATCTTTCCCCATTTCACTTGTTGTGAAGTAGTTTATGCTGGGATGAGTATGGGCGAGTTTTCCAGGCTCAATGTTATTTTCAATGCTTGCACTCTATTTGTAACTAACCGTCGTAGATTCGATAGCATCAGAGATGTTTCTAAAGTTTTACTTGACTGTACTTTCGAAAAATATCTAAACTATAATTACATCTGTTTTATGAAAAAAATCCTATCTAAAAATACGCCGGTATATCTTTTTAAGAAAATAACCCCTCGACGATCATTAAGAAGTGCAAATTTAACTACTCCTAGACACTCTGGTAGATTAAGACATCTATCCTTTTTTGTAAGGACTGTCGGGTTGTGAAATTCTTTGCCGAACGTAGTCAGGTGTGAGTTCTCTATTTCTAAATTCCTTGAGCTTTGTTGGGTATATTTTAAGGAAAAAGTGTAGTCATTAATTAAGAAGAATAAAAATTTTGTTGAATAATGCTTGTTAGGTGTGAGAAGTCTGAAAGATAGTGTTGTTTGGAGAGATTTTTTTTTTTTTTTGACTTTTGTTATTTTATTACTTTATCTCCGTATTTTATAGTTTTAACTTTAATTTGTTCTTGTTTTTTTTCTTTTTTCTTTTTTTTTTCTTCTTTCTTTCGCTTTATAAATTTTCTTTTATAAATGTTCTTTTATAAATTTCTTTTCTTTATAAATTTATTTTCATTATTGTTAATTTCTTTAGGTTAAGGTTTAATTTAATTTAATTTAATTTAAGAATTATTATGAATTTGCTACACATTATACTTTATATACTCCTATAGAGACTTACCGTCTCATGTATATGTACGAAATAAAATGAATAAATAATAATAAACATTTTACTGGTGTCTTTAATGACACGTTTGCAAGCGGAGTTGCATCTCCTACATTTTGTGTAATTCCGTCCTCTTTGGGAGGAGTTCTAGAAATTAGAATTTTATAGTTATTATAATATTGTATATACAGGTTTACTTCTAATGCTGTAATCACAAGCTTAGGCGGCAAAGTGGAGAGGATTCAAAACCATACTAATGAAAAAATTAGAAACTTTTCTTTCTTTCATCTTTTTTCTCAATTTACATACTAAAAAAACTTTAACCAAGATTAAGTGTCGTTGTAATACTATCAACAAAATGGAATAAAAGAAAAAAATTAAATGAAATTTGAGTGTATTGTGCAAACAAAGGCTAAAAAGAGACATTTTTTGACAGTTTTCGCTTAATTTCGTAAAATATAGTGAGTAGGAAGGCCTGTAGTAGAGTGCATTGCAAGGTGTTATAACTATAAATTTGATATGTAAATAAAAGTTATTCATTGGATATTTTATGTCTTTTACTTACATGGTAAAAGTTAAAATAATAGTTTGCTTACATAATACACATGTTTTTTTTTTATTATTATTTCAATTTTTTGTGGCTGTCAAAATTGAAAGCTGGTTACCCAGTTAGTAGTATGAACGATAGTTTTCTTACCCAGGTAAAAGGTAGCATGCATTGTATGAATATAATACTTGATAGCTTTATACCTAAATTCATAGGTTAAACATATATATGCCCATGTTTATATGAGGCAGAATCTACCTTCATGTTCACATGTAAAAAGAAAATGGTAAATTTCTGCACAGTTGCTATCAGATTATATAAATATCAAGTTGGCCGGAATTGAAATTATTGGCAAAAAATTAAATTTTTATTATTATTCTAGTGTCAATCCAACATTATTATTATTTGTATAACTTATATTTTTTTATTTGATTAAAAAATCCGATCCGAAAATTACGTTGTCAACAACAATTTCCTTGCTTTTTGTGAATGAAAAATAATAAAAAATATTTTGACACTGATATATTCCCAGAAAAAATATTCAAACATCAAAAATCTACCAGAAATTTAAGATTTTGGTAGATTTGCTTACCCCTTACCGAAATCACCCTTCAACAATAAATTTTGGTATTTATTTCATAAATTTTTGGATTTCTACCACTTTTCTATCCGTATAAACACGCATTATAATATTTAAATTTGACATTTTTAGAGCGTCATTTGAAGGGGGATTTCCTCTTAATGGATGAACTTCCTGACAAAATTTTTAACCAATCAAAAAAATTTATTTTACCAACACATACACAAATCCTCTCCGGGCAATTTTCTTCTTCCAAATTTTCAGTTAAAATATTTTTAACTTTTGTATGAAGGACTAGTAAAAGAAAAGGATAGATATATAATTATTTGATAAATATTTATTGCTATCTCGATTTATCTATGGACGCATTAACATATAGAATTTCAAATGTTTTTTAACAAAAAAATATGAAGTGTAATTTTTTTGTTTTTTGTTTCTTAGTATAAGATTATTTTGTTTCTAACAAATTATTTATATATTAAGATAAAAGCAAAGCGCTATATTTTATTTTTTTCGAATATTACAATGTTATTATAACAAAATTTTAAATTTTTTTAATAAAAGTAATATCAACGCATGTAAACATATTTTCAAACGTCAACCTTTTTTCACTACCAGTCCTTCGTGCATTGAGAGGAAATCATAAAATTTTCTTTAATAGTATTTGTGTTTCAATTATAGTGTAAAATAAAATTGTCCAGACGTTCGTACATGAAGAGGAAATCCACCATGAATATTCTAAAAAAAAAACTTGGACTCTCGAAAAAAAAACGTCGATATCATAAAAAATCTGATTTAAAATGATTTAAAAATTAAATGTTTATTAAATTAAAAATTATGTAAAATTAAGCTTGATGAATGAAAATTATTTTGTTAGATGATCAGATTTTTAATTAAATAAATTTCTTCTAAATGCGTATATATTCAAAAAATTATATACATATACATACTATATAACATAATTATGTATGTATGAATATATTGAATTTATTTATATTTTTAGCTTTAGCTGGTCTTTGAAAGACCTCGTTCTTTTGATGTTTAAAAAATGTATGGAAACACCGAGAAAAACCTCGTAAAGATCATGATTTTTCGAAAGATTTTAAATTCATGATTCTTTCGAAAGATCATGATCCTTACGGGGTCTTTAGTATAGTGTGAACTAGGTATAAATTATAGAAATAGATTGTTTCATTGATATTAAACTTTTGTTTGCGTAACCCTTGAATTTTTTTATACACTACCATAGAGTAATCATATAAATAGAGTATTCACGTAGAACAATATTTGTTAATCATTTTCTTCTAAAAATCCCGTCCCATTTTTACTCAAAACACGAAAATGCCGTTCCATTTTCATTCAATGAGTTCGTTCAGTAGCATTAACCAGTAGATCTTGAATCCATTTTGGATCCATGTAACATATATCTGGCCACTGAATGCAATACACCACAAAAATTTACCGCAATACTAGCGTCATCACCGGAAAATATAATGTTAAAAATAAAGTAAATTTGAATGGAATAATATTTATTATCATACATATAATTTATTTTTTATAACTATTAATTTAAGTTTTATGTACATAAATCTTCCTTAAGAATTTAAATTTTCAAACTAATTCAAAAAATAATGGCGATTTAAATTTAAAAACTTTCATAAAAAATAAAAAATTTAATTTTTCTTACAATAGATGTCACAAAACTCAACATAAAAATTGTTGTTGTTGTTTTTACATATAAAAAATCAGATCCATGAAATGTATCTAGAATTTTTTCAGATCCATTTTCATTAACCACGATACATTCACCGATACATTTACCACACCGTTCAGAAAGCAGACCCATGGATCTGTGGATTTCAGATCCAATGGTTAATTTCACTGAACGCTACCAATACTCCAAGGTACTCAAATATAATTTTCGAAACTCAATTATTTTTACTCAAAATTTTTTATTTATTGAGGAGAATATTTCAGACGTACTTTTGATTTATATGAAGAGTATATCGTATATATTGGGCCTTATTCTGAGAAGCGAATCACTTTTTCGCTACGTACCGGTAGAGCATCACATTGTATCACATTTGGTATTCTGAGAAGCGAATGATACGATATTTTGCAAAACTGACAGCATTGCTGGTTAAAACTGTCAAATTTATTTTTTTTTTATGTTTTGACATTTTTTGTTTTAATTTTCTGTTTGAAAAGTGAAATTAAGTGAAGTTGAATTCAAATTTTATAGATATTAAAAAAATGTTTTTGCATTTATATTACGAAACATCGTCTGATGAGAAGCAAGAGATGAATTTACTTAGAATAAAAAGAAGAGAATTGAGGGATAAAGCGAATCCATTAGAATTACCTATTTTAACGTAGGTATAAGTTATAACAACTATAAATGTATGAATATGATATGAAATAAAAAATATATGATCAATTTTATTTGGTTTGTTAGATTCATTAAGTATTTCAGGCTTTCGAAAGAAACCTTTGTAATGGTTCTAGATAAATTAGACAATAATTTAAATCCTACGTATGTACAATTAGTCCACATTCAGTAAAACCAAATATTGGCTGGAAGATTGAGCTTCCTTGCTGAAGGAAGTTATCAAAAAGGCGTGGGTAACGAATTTTTGGTAGGTTTAGCTACGAAACATTGTCAATATTTGAGACGGAATTGTGTCGAGAGTATATAAAATTTACTGAAACCAAAAATAAGCAAAATCATCCATCAAATTCGGATTTTATAATAAATTTGGATTTCCAGGAATAATTAGATGCGTTGATGGAACACATGTAAAAAATTATTGCACCAACAAACATTCAAACTGCCTACTATTTGTAACTTTTCTATAATTAAAAATGTATTATAAAATTTAATAATTATTTTTAAATACAAATTTATAATTAAATAAAATTAGTTTACTTGAATTTTACTTTAATTATATACTTACTTTTTCTCATTCGCCATCTTTCACTAACTTTTTCTATAATGATATATTTATCGTTTTTTCTGACAGCGAACAAAAAAAAACGATTCTCGTAATACCATGAAAATCGAAACGTTGCGATAAAAACCGATCAGTATCGCTATTTCGCTTCACAGAATACCAAAAATAAAATTTATCATATTTTTCACTACGTACCGAAAAATTCGCTTCTCAGAATAAGACCCATTGTGTTCACCATATATTTACATATCTAATTCAATATAAAAAATATAATAGAAAAATGTAAACAAAAAAACACAATTAATCGCAAAGATATTGAATGACATAGTATACATACAATAATAGGTCAATAATAGAATCACATAATCTAGAAAATTGCTTTTAAAAATAATAGTAATAAAAGAATAAAATTTATTAGTTATGCATTACAAATCGTGAGCTGTGTACGGAATACCGTGTTTTTTCTTTTCTCAGAACTAAAATCGTATTTCTTTTTCAGATGAAATAATTTTGGAAGAAATAAAAACAGCCAACAATACATATAAAGAATAAAATATTCAGTTTTACTTTTTTACTTACTTTTAATTTTAATAGATTGCTTGTTTGTTTGTATTCATAATTATATTATGTATTCATATTATTATCTACTTTAAGAAACAGACAAAATTAACAAACTGGTACCTACTTTTCAGTATACTTTTCAATAGAAATCAATTTGAATTATTCTTAATTTTACAAAACCAACATTAATTTTTTTGTCCCTTTCCTCTATAAATTTTGAAATCACAAATTTCATAAATCACATTGATCAAGTCCAAACAACAATATTAATTCTTCAAATTTTAAAAATTAAAGCAAAATAACAACAAATATAGCAATCAATAATCTTGAATTCTTTCAATTTCTAATTGAAAACAAATTCAATACTTTGATTACTAGGTATTGTTTGTGGTGAATACAATACCTATTGAAAGGACTTTAAATGCATCAAGGCATCCTAAAAATATATTTAGGCGACCTTGGCTCAACTTATAAGCAGTCAAAAATTGAGTAATATTCTTTTGAGTGAACACAGAATTTTGATATTTGAAAACGTGACTAGCAAATTTTATTCTACGTGAATACTCTATTTATATGATTACTCTATGACACTACGTCAATAATGTTAATGTAAATGAAAAAAATATGTTATTTGTCAGTGTGGAAAATAACCATTTTAGTTTCGTTTCGTTATTTAAGATTTAAAAATATTTTTCATCAAAAAAGAAAATCAAATAAAAGAAGACCCATATGAAAACTTAGAAAATGATATTAAAAAGATATATTTGATATATTATATTTGAGCAAATTAATATAGAAGATAGAAAGCTGAACTTCGAAGGAAACTTAATTATGAGTTAACAGTTTTATATTAAAAGTTATTTATAAATAAAAACACTATTTAAGCTTTTATATCTTATTTTGATTTAAGATTTCTAGTGAAAACCATTTACAATTATTAAATTTTTTTTCATTTAATCTAATTTATATTTTGTATTGTAAATTAATTATTTACATCTTAATTTTTTAAACACTGCTAATTAAATTTTTCTGATTCTCCCATATTCTTATAGGTATATTTTATATTGGGGCTTATGATTGAAAACGAAAACGTTCAATCGTTTTGCGAATATCACTGATGTTTGTCATTTGGTATGACAGAAAACGAAAACGGAAAACGTTAATTTCGAAAATAATTTTTCATATGATTGAAAACGATCGAAAAACGTTTGTAGTGCAAAAATCAAACGTTCAGTTGTTCTTAACTTTTGTGTAAAAAGAGTTAACAAACATAAAAAAAATTTAACTAATTTGGGTGTTTGTAACTATTTGTATTTGTGAATTAAAAAATTAGCATATATACTTAGAAACTATTCTTTTATTTATGTTTATTTTTGTCAAACGAAACATTTAATTTCTGAATACAAATATAAAAACAAAAAAAAGTTAAATTTTACCATGTAATGTATGTAAACAAAAATTCTTTTACAATTTAAGATTGATTTTTTTTAAAAATAAGTTACTAAAAAATAAATATGTATAGCTTTATTTTATATCTTCTTCTTTACATTACAGGAAAAACATTTATATTTGCTACCCTGGCTATTTACTAATTCTTTATCGTCTCTTCGAAGTACTTGGCTGTACCATAGCAATCGCATGTTTGATAACTGAAAAAGTTGAATTGATGATGCTTGTCAGAATGTTGCTACCAGTTATATTTGTTTTGATAAGTTTCAGTATTTTTTTTATTTTATTTAGAAATATCAATCAAATATATAACTACCTATATAACTATCAAATATATTCAATCAAATAAATTTGCTAATCCAAAATATATAATGCATATAATAATTTTTGGATAGGTTTGAGGTTTTTATGTATGGCTTGCAATACAGTCATGGAGAATAGAAGAAATATAAATTTTTACATACATGGGTCTATATCATTAATTAATTTGGTTAGAATTAACATAAATGATTTATTGGATTATATTACTAAACGAAATAAATACATTATATTAAAATTTTACAAAGTCAAATGAATTTTCAGATCCCTATGTTCTTGAGTCGTTGTACACTTCTCTTGTAGTAAGGTAAGAACGAATATTGAATATTCAAGTCAAGTTTAGTCACCGTTTTATATGGTACACATTGCAATACAAAATTTCTTAGATTCACTTTATGCCACTTGTGATGGTCTAATCCTATTAACTTACCATCATATGAGCGAAGACTAACTAATTGATCTGTCTGTACATTGAACTTTAGGCGTGAGGCTTCTGATGTTATTTTCATTACAGAGATTGTAAAAGACAATTTAAAGTCAACTTTAATTGCAAGCAATATCGATATTAGAAATTTGCACCATCTACCCTTATTCAATTTATTTAAATCATTGACTCGACACTATTAAAACATTCACAAACACAAAAATTATACAATCGCTATTTTTAGAATTTTGCTATTCTTTTTTGTTTTGTTGTTTTATTAAAATGTATGCAATTATTAAATTTTAATTTTAGTTAAATTTTTAATTTTAATTTGATTTGAAGCAAATAGGTATATATACTTTTGTTATGTAAACTGTTTGTGCTAAGGAGTATAAATAAATAAAAATAAATTAAAATAAACAGAAACACAACCACAAAAAATTGACAACTCTCAGTTAAGTTTCGAAAATGTTTTTATTCACACGTCTTCAATCATATCAAAATGTGAAGAAGGCGATAGTCGTTTCGTTTCGTTTTCCGTTTCGTTTCGTTTTCCGTTTCGTTTTCAATCATAAGCCCCATTATGTAAATAATAAATGTGTCAAACTGTCAAATCTTACTACTTGATTTTCAAAAATAATTGTGAACATTTGACAATTCGCTTGATTTTTTAAATAATAATCCACTTAAGTTTTGACCTTGAAAACGTACTATAAACAATTTCTAACATTTCAAATGTTGACTGAAGCTGTTATTTGCAAGGGTGTAAAAATTTTGTACTTTTATGGTGGATTTCCTCTTCATGGACGAACGTCCGGACAATTTTATTTTACACTATAAATGAAACACAAATACCATTAAAGAAAATTTTATGATTTCCTCTCAATGCGCGAAGAACTGACATTTGTTATGTAGTCAAAAAAGGTTGACGTTTGAAAATATGTTTACATGCGTTGATATTACTTTTATTAAAAAAATTTAAAATTTTGTTAAGAGTAATAATGGATAATAACATTGTAATATTCGAAAAAAATAAAATATAGCGCTTTGTTTTATCTTAAAATATACATAATTTGTTAGAAACAAAATAATCTTATACTAAAAAACAAAAACCAAAAAAATTACACTTCATATCTTTTTCTTAAAAAACATTTGAAAATCTATATGTGAATGCGTTCATTCATAAATCCAGATAGCAATAAATATTTAGCAAATAATTATATATCTACCCTTTTCTTTTACTAGTCCTTCATACAAAAGTTAAAAATATTTTAACTAAAAATTTGGAAGAAGAAAATTGCCCGGAGAGGATTTGTGTATGGGTTGGTAAAATAAATTTTTTTGATTGGTTAAAAGTTTTGTCAGGAAGTTCGTCCATTAAGAGGAAATCCACCTTTAATCGAAAAAAAAATTATATGAAAAATTTTAAGATATAACCCTTAACCTTAACTATGTTGTCTGCTACCCAGTATTTTAACACCTAGTTCATAATAAACTAAAGACTTCGTAAAGTCTTTACGAGGTATTTCTCGGTCTTTCCCAACGAATTAGAATTAAATGGAAGTGACTATCCATACAAAAAAAGTATCCAATGTTTTGGGTATATTACTCTCTTTCTTTGCTATTTTTTATGTCCAAAAATGGAAATAGACTAATATATTCGTTCAATATATTTATAATAAAAATCAAAAATTTTGTTGACTTATTTTAATATTTATTTGTCAACAAAAAATTTTATTTTTTTCTACTTCATTGCTAGCGTTAGTACTTTTTGAAAATTTCATATATCCATATATTACACACATTTCCAATATTTCAGAAACATGAATGATTACAAAACGTACAAAACACTGAAGAAGTCTGCAAGTAGTAGACGAAATACGCGTATCTGTATGATAAGCATATCAGTAAAATTAAAAGGAAAATATTCGACTATTTTCACTGTTATGAATGATTATTTTTTTTTTCAAATAATTTAACAACAATACTTTTTTGTGTAATACTGTAATAAAGTAAAAGAAAGTTTAAATTGAAAAAACATTGTTATTTTTATTAAGATTAGATTTTGATACCTTTTATTTGATTCATACTCAAAGATTTTACTAAATTTATATTTAAAAAAACTATATTGGCATAACACTAAAATGTTTTTTTTAATTTAAAAGCAAACAGAAAGAGAAGTAATAAACAAATATGGACAAAATGTTTGTATTTTTGTGTGAGATACTCACTTCCATTTAATTCTAATTCGTTGATCTTTCCATACATTTTTTAAACGTCAAAAGAACGAGGACTTTCAAAGACCACCTAAAGACAACCTTCTTTTTAAGGGTTGTATCAAATATTTTTTATGATATCAACGTTTTTTCGAGATACGAAGTTTTTTGAAAAAAAGAAATAAAATTTTTACCGAAATGATGGAAAATAACAAAAAATTTAATTAAATATTTTTACAAACATTTGCAAGGAATATTAAATAATATTTTAAAATATTTATTTTTTTTTTTCGAATTGAATTGTCTTAAAATTTTTTGTTGAAATGAAATGTTATTTATTTTTTTATTAAATTTGATTGTTTAAAATTTTTATTTTGAGTTGAAATGAATTTTTAAATTAGATACCTATAAATATTTATGTAAAATAAAAAAAGTTCCTTACCAAAATAAGAACTAATTTTTTTTTTGGCTTGTAAACAAATTATTTTTCTCGACGACATGAACTGTCAAAATTAACCAGCAATTTATATGCGCAGAGAACTAGGTAACCAGGAATACAACTAGGTTACCAATAAATTAATGGTAACCGTGCATATTTTTTTTTTTTTTTTTTTATATTTTAGCCAAAACTTAGGTTTTGAACCTTTAAGTACTTGCGGTACGTTGACTATTTGAAAAAGGAAAGGATAGTTAGAGGAAAGGAAAGAAAAAGGAAGAAGAAAAGTTTTGTGGGAAAGAGCGAACAATGTTGTTAATATTCGTCTTAAACCTCTGTAAGTCATAATTAAAAATAAAAAATCCTTCTCTCATTGGGAATGCTTCGATTGGGACGCAGTTCCACAATCGGGATGTTCTTACTATAAAAGAATTTCCATAGCCGGACTTAAACCATCTCGGAATTTCCACTGTCAAAAGGTGGGCACTTGATGCCTCTCGTGTTGTGCGATGGAATTGCTTAAGAGGAGGAAGAAGTGATTTTAATTCCTCGGAACAAGTGCCAACACCAAGCAGATATTTATAAAATAGAGTAAGTGCTCCAACAATACGACGATGACCAAGTGGTATAAGGGATGAGGTCACATTTATGTCGCCTATAAGACGAATGGCGAGGTTTTGAACTTTGTCCAAAAAGTTTAAAACAGTTTTTGGTGTACCTGCCCATAAATGTGAGTTATACTCGAGCTTGGGTCATATATATGCTTTATAGATTTTTAAAAGGTCTCGAGATGAAAAATAAGTTTTGCAGCGGCTCAAAAAGCCTAAACATTTTGCGGCGCTTTTCGCAATATCGAAAATATGTTCATTCCAGTGCATATTTTGATTCATTCGCATTCCGAGAATGTTCAGATCTTTGAGTCGCTGGATACCTTCATTTTGAAGCCGGAGAATTGGTTCGAATGTTGTTAGCTTGTTACTAAGAAGACAGCTTTGAGTTTTTGAAGTGTTGAACTCGACTCTGTTAGCTTTATCCCAGTCGACATTTTTGGCAAGGATTGAGCGCGCCGGCCATCATTGTTCTCTTGGAGGTGACTGCGGAAGTTGTAGCATTAGTTTGTTTTAGAAAATCATATGATGCTACTAGAGTGCTGTCATCAGCAAAACTATGGATTGGATTGAAAGTTAATTTGAGAAGGTCATTAATGAAAATGAGAAATAGGGTGGGTGAAAGGACAGAGCCTTGTGGAACACCAGCATTGATTTGAAGTTGGTCGGAAAAAGAACCGTCAACTGAAACTATGATAGATCGATTTAAAAGAAAACTTTCAATCCATTTAGAAAAGGTTGAACCAAGGCCTATAGCGTTGCATTTTGCTATAGGAGCAGAATGCCATACTCGATCAAAAGCCTTAGATATATCCAGAGCTACAACAGTAGCTTCACCAGATTGATGCAGGCTGGTGTTGAGCTTCTCGCAGAGGCATGTCATGAGATCACCGGTGGAACGTTGGGCTCGAAAGCCGTATTGGCTATCATGAATTATACCTCTACTGTCAAGATATTTCTTCAGCTTATGATTAATTAAGATTTCCATCGTTTTTGAAATAATGGAAGTAATAGCTATGGACCTATAGTTTGAAGGATTGCTTTTGTCACCTTTTTTAGGAATAGGATAAACTTGGGAAACTTTCCAATAGGACGGGTAAGTTCCTGAAGAAAAGGACAAATGGAATAACTTGCGCAGAGGTTTAGAAATAGCGAAGGCAATGTGTCGCAGCACAATTGCAGGTATACCATCAGGACCGGTAGATTTTTTTATATCGAGATTCTTCAAGACTTGCAAAAATTTTGCCCAACATTTTTAGCAAATGTCCAGAAAGACCTGCTGTTGTTGGGGAGATCAAAGATTTCTCGTCTCAATCTTTGGTTATGCAGGAATTTTTGCTGATTGATAATTTTTTTACATTTATTCCTAACCTTATGAATATGTATGTTTATACGGATAGAAAAGTGGTAGAAATCTACCAAAATTTATTGGTAAGGGGACATTTCGGTAAGGGGTAAGCAAATCTACCAAAATTTTAAATTTCTGTTAGATTTTTGACGTTTAAATTTTTTTTCTGGGAATAGTGTCAGTGTCAAAATATTTTTATTATTTTTTATTCACAAAAAATAAGGAAATTGTTGTTGGGAACGTAATTTTCGGATCGAATATTAATCAAATAAAAAAATATAAATTTTACAAATAATAATAATGTTGAATTGACACTAGAATTATAATAAAAATTAATTTATTTATTTCTTTGCCAATAATTTCAATTGCGGCCATCTTGATATTTCAATAATCTGACAGCGAAAATGGCAGAAATCCACTGGTTTTCTTTTACGTATGAACATGATGGTAGATTTCTGTTTCGTATAAATAGGCAATAGGATAGTTCTCTTAGGGCCAGTTTTCAGGTGAGTACTTTAGTTACACTTAAGTTTAAGTATCATTCGACACTTAAGCTCCACTTAAAAAAAATTTAGTTTTCTAGTTAAAACTTAAGTGTTGATGTGCAGCTGTCATTTTCGGTTATTTGCAATGGCAGCACTTATTAAAATGCAATACAAGTGACAAATAAAGTGTAAATGTGAAAAACACAATTTTTGATTTAAGTGTAACTTAAGTTTGATTTGATACTTAAGTGTTCACCTGAAAACTGGCCCTTAAGTATCAAATCAAACTTAAGATACATAGAAGAAGGAAGCGATGATGAAGAAAATGACAATGAGAACGAAAATATTCAGGATAAAAGTGATTTTATTGATTTGCATGATTCAAGCGGAGAAGATGTTTGCAAAGATAATTCGTGAAATGAGAGATGGCTAAAAAGTTCTAAGATTAGTAAAATTTTAGCGGCATCAAAATTGGGCAATAAAGTTCACGACAAAGTAAAAAAAACAAATAAAGCTGAAAACGAAAAAGAACAAAAACAACATCAATTAATACAGCAGGAACCACTTGAAGTTGCTTAAAACTCGAAATTAAAGAATTTAATAATAGTGTGTTACTAAATTTTGAAGTAGGTTCAGTTAAACAATATGAAAAAATTAAAAGCATATTAATGATATTATGTGTTTATTTTTATTTAAACTTTATAATGTATAATATATAATAAAATAGTATTATAATATATAAAATGTTTTAAAAAATAAAATTAATAATTTTGTTTACAAAATGGATTACTTTAAAATTAAAATAAATATTCTTTTATAAATTTGAAGTTAACATTAAAAATAGAAAGAAAGATTATGAATTATGTCATTTTAACAATGATGAAAAATTATATTCAAAATCAAAACAATACAACATTCAACACGTATAAGTTTTATTATTATTCCAAAACGTTGTGATACAATGCTTCTGTAATTAAGTTTATTAAAATCATTTTTTATCTGTTCTTCTATTCCCTTTTATGCTTTGAACCAAGACTAACACTAATTTACAGGCTGAGAAACAAAATTGTTTTAGTGCAGTAGATTTTATATTTTATAAGCTTTTTATAGTGAAAATTGATGAAAGACCTTTTTCAAACACATATTAAATAATTAAATTAATTAATTATTTAAGATCTGAATATCCAAAATATGTGGATGGAATTTTAACTCATCCTTTGAATGAAAGTAACTGCTCACCTAAATAAAAGCGTACGACGTACGACGTATAAGCACCGTACGGTGTTTGTCAATTTAACGTACAAATTTCACATGTTTTCACTCTTCAGAGAAAAATAAACTAAAAACTTTTAACATCTAACAACATCTAATTTATATTAGAATATTTATATTAAAATATTATAATAATTTATATTAAAAATATATTGAATTAACTATTAATGCTGAAAATAATATCAAATTTAACAAAAATTGAATAAGCACTTCTAAATGGCAAAATCATAAGAATTACAATCATGTATATATATGTATATATTTTGAACATAAATAAAACAAAAAATAATACCTAAAATTTTACCAGCATCATTCTGAAAGAAACATTTATGCAACAAATTAAACTTTTTAGTTGAGTTTTCATTAACAGCTTCTTGTGACACACGCAAAATTATTTAATACTATTTTCTGCTAAAATATTTCTAATATCAGGAACACAACACAATGATGGCATTATTTCCTATTTCCTGTATTTTATTTACTTTTTAAACAGTAAATTATAACACCCAATTAGATTTTTGAATTAAAAGTTTTAAAAAAAACTCCAAAATTCTTATATGAACTGAAAAATGTCATAAGAAATTTCTTTGTTTCCATTTTCGTGTGACCCTTAAAGCGCCATCTTAACTAAAAAAAGTATGAAGTGTCATGCCTGTATATTTAGGATGGCTTGCTTTGTTGGTTGCGTGAAGGCTGCGTTCATTCTGTCCAAGAGGTTAATTCTATTATTTTATTTTTATTTTCTATTGTCAATGTGGTAAATTATCTTTGGCTTATTCAATATTTCATTGCAAAGAATTGAAACAAAATTGCTTTTGCGTTCAACTGTGTTGGTATGGTATTGATTGGTACAACAACAAATAAAACTCAATTAAGATGATTAATGGCGAATGGTCAATGGATATAACACACCAGCTGACAAGGAAATATTTTATTATCAGCCGAATATGGATGAGTTGTTCATGTTCAATTGTTAAAACTATTTTATTTTTTATTTTTTTTTGTTTCTGTCAAATTCTTATTTATAAAATTTTTTCTTTATTTCAAATTTAAATCAGATTTATCACAATTTATCATAATTCAAATTTTAATTTTCTGTTTTTATTATTGCTTGTTTTGTATTATTATTTTTTTAAAAAATTTTCATGTATTATTATTTTTTTTTCCAAATTTTTCATTTTTTATTATTTATTCACTTCGATTTCTATTTGTATTCAACTAAATTTTACAACTAATATTGTCCAAAATTTTGTATTTAATTAATTTTTTTTGTGTTTTTTAACTTTAACTTCTTATTATTTTAAAAAAAGTAGCAATATTTCAATCATTTTTAAATTGTAAATTACAAACTAAACAATAATAAAGTAATTTTAACGTCATATAGTAGCATCATTTACATTCTTTAGATCGAGGCTAAAATCACCTACAACAATTGTATTGTTTTTTGATCTTTCGACTTTTTTTTGGTTAGTTGGAAGAATTTATCAACAAGATAAATATTCTTATCTGGAGGTCTGTACATTGCTATAATATTAAATTGTTTTTTATTGTTTTTTAGGGTAATGCTAATAATGCTATGAAAATCATCACAGTACACATATTGTGTTTGGTATAGCAGATCTTAATGGATAAATATACCCAGACCGCCGCCGCCTCTTCTATTTTTCCTACACGAAAAGATTTTTGAATATTTTTTCAAAGTAACATTTTCAACTTCATTATTTGTAATCCAAGTTTCGGTGAATATTAATTCAATAAAGTTTTTCTTCTTTTTAGCAGCCAAAATTTGACTTTTTTCTTTACTATTCATTTTTAACATAACATTTTTTCACTCACGAGAATTTTTCGAGTGAACTCTATATCTATATATGTATTTCATGTCATTGACACCGATTTCCACACCAATTTCACCAGCAATTTTTTTCACATTTTCCTTAAGTGTATCTTCTGTTTCATTTTTAGTGTCAGAAACAGCCTGAGATTTCAAGATATTTGCTGTATTTGTTTTGCCTAGTTTTTTCCAATAGAGATCTTGTGTATTGGATGTCATTTTTTAGAGCCTCGTTATCACTTCTAAGGGATGTATTCTCTTCAACCAAGCTATCCCGAACATCTCTATAGCTTCTCCGTATCCGCAAAGTAATTAGCAAAACCTTCTTTATCTAACTTCTTTTTGCAGTAATGCTTTTTGCATTCACCATCAAACTGCAAACCTTGATTATTTTTAAAGGCTCCACCAGACCGGTGTGATTTTTTTTGCGTGATTATTTCCTCACGAAAATCGGGCGAAATCCACTTAGATGAACACACCGAAGCTTAAAAATTCGTTATAAACGTCACAAAAATTTGTAAAGAAATATAAAAAATATTTAAAAAAAAGATTTAAGATTTAAAGATAGATTTAAAATTCATTTATTTCCTTAAATATAAAATTTTTTACAAACTACATCAAATTAAAATTGAATATTATCAAAACACAAAGCCCTTAAATCTAATAAACTAATTTAATAAATTCAATAAAATTAATAAAAGTAAAAAAAACTATAAATAGTTTATTAGAATAATTAATAGCAACAAATAATAATATAAAATTCAGTAAGAAATAATTTAGTAAAAATAACAAAACTTTATATATGTAGGAAAATAAGTAGGATCATTCGAATATATTCAAAAGAATACGTGTTGAATGAAACAAACAAAGAAAAAATATAAATATAAATGCTTTAGCGGGGTACTAAAATCATAAGTAATTACAAATTAAGATTAGACAAAATAATTAAAAAAAAAATAGAATTAAAAATAAAATTAAAAAGGGTGTAAACAATGTATCAAAAAATGTAAAGAAAAAAGAAATAACGAATAAAAAATGTATGAAAAGCTTAATATTGAAGTAAAAAATGTACAAGTACACTATAAGGTCAAGCAAAATTAAAGAATATAATATAATTGAAGTATGAAGACAAAACCACATTTAATTATAGTACATACACAAAACACTTATTTAATACAAATTTCTACCATCAAATAGTGATTCAATTTGAGAGTGATCGAACTGAAATAACCAGATTTTCAATTTTCTAAGAAATGAGGAGAGATTACATTCACTTCTGATGTGAATTGGTAGTCTATTAAAAATTTGACTCAAAAAGAACAATATTTTGTTTTGTTGGTAAAATTTCGTATTTACTTACCATTTTCAATTAGTTCAATGCCAATATCATCCCATATTTTATCCTTTTTCCTAATATTTTTGAAATCTTTGTGCGACAAGTCATGTAATATAGGATATTTTTTGACAATCTCAATAAATTTCTCCATAATATATTTTTTAATTTTTTTTTTATTCAACTTTGACTTTTATAAATATATTTGTTGAGAAAATAGAGAATAAAACGCTGCTCACTGCGATTTAGGTGCGGAAAAAATGTATATGAAAATCAGCGTTAAAAATTCGCCGACAAATCGCCAATATGCCGGCATGTAATTAAATTGTGCGGAAAAAAAACGCGCCGCTTCCGCACAAAATTCGCGCCTTTATCATGAGCTCATTTTGACACACGCCGTACGCCGTACGCTCTTATTTAGGTTGGGATGTAAAAAAGCTAATAGTTTTCGAGTTAGATTTATAGAATTACTGAGTGTGTTCGTTTATTCATTCCGAATATTCAGAATATTCAGAATATGTCAAAAAGCATTTTTTATTCATTCGGAATATTCCAAATATTCTGTTCTGCATTTATTATTTATTCCGTATATTCCGAACGTATTCTTTTTGTTCCATCACAGAGTTGGAATAAACAGAATAAAATTAAAGTAAATCATAAGTATGTAATCAAGGCATCCTAAATAAGATTAATTTTAGAATTTAGGAGGTATAATATATGTATAGAAATATAGAATTTAGGATGTATACATATCATACATATAACATGAGTAACAATAATTTAACAATAATTATTAAACCACATTTTAGAGTAAGCATTTGATAATAGAATAAATAAGTTGTTTAGAAACAATTATACATTAGAACAATAGATAAGACATTAATATTTTTACAAAGTTCTTCAAACATTTTTTAACAAATCCGGGTATAATACTACAAGGTTATATGGAACATACAATTTACGTGACAACACCAGAAATCTAGCTTTTATTCCTATGATTTATAAATCACACTTTTGTCATTTCATTTTCATTTATATTTTACTATATAAGCATTATTTTTTCTTTATAATTATTCTATTTTGTTTTATTTTTAATTGTCCTCACTTTATTAAATATGTTATTTCTTTTAAAGGTTATTTCGTCACTTATCTTTGGTTAACAAATTGAAACTAACTTTTTCAACAACTACCTAGGCTAGTTTTATATTTTTATTTTACTATATTTAATATTTTATAAATTTTTAAGATAAAGTCTTCAATGTTTAATGTTTGATTTGGTTTTGAAGAAATAAATTCTATTTTATTATATTATTATATATTGACATAAAATAAATTTAAAAAAAAAACCTCGAATCAATTCAAAATTCTTATATAAACTGAAAAATCTCATATAAGAAATTTCTTTGTTTACATTTTCAGGTGGCCTTTATGACGCCATCTTGAATTGAAAATTGTGACTTGTCTAAAGAACGAAGATAGCTTGTCGTAGTAACTAGTATACAACTATTCCATTACGATGCCTTGTCGTAGTATGCCAATACCCAATGCCTACCGTTCTTGCTTTTTTGCGTGCTAGCGAATAAAGGATAATATTTATATAAGATGCCTTTATGCAAAAATTAAAAAAAATATAGTATTTATATGTAATATTTATTAATATACATTAGATTATCGCGATATTTTTTAATTTCAAAAACAAAATAAAGTAGTCCTATACTACTCTAGTTGAGATTTTAAAATAACCACTTTATATAAATAAATTTGTAAAAAAATAAACTTGACAGCAATGACAACTAATAAAAATATTCAACACTAGTAAAGCCAGTAGGTGTAGGATCAGCAATGTCTGATAATCAGGAAAGGTAATTATTATTGTTTGTTGAAGGTGATTGATTTATTGATTCGTAAATTTTAAATACTTCATTTCAACAATATTTTAAAGTTATTTAATGTATTTAAACAAATATAAAAATTAATATAGCCTACACTTCATTTTTAAAGTCAAGATATAATTAAAATAGTTTTAATAATCTGGTTAAAAAATTTATGATTGCATTGTTTATTATTTTATACATTGGATATATTTACGTATTTAATGTAAAATGTGAATGTTTGTAATAAATAAGCTACAATTGGATTCAAGCAACGTTTGTCATTTTTGACTAAAAAATTATTGAAAATTAGTGGGTTCTGTGGGACAAATTTTAATTTCATATTTGCAATTACTGACAAATCTTCTAAAATCCAAAATATTTAGAAAACCAGTACTTTTTATTATTTAAACAAAAGTTATTTAAATAAATTTGAGTTTTCATAAAAAATTAATTAATTAAATTAAATTTGAATAAGAAAATTTAAAATAAATTGTAGGTAGTTCTGATTAAAACTCGATAATCAAAAATTTAATACAACACAATATGTGTGTGTATTTATATTTAAATGTAATCATAATATTATTTAAAATAACCTCATATGATTACATACTTCCGTATCCTTATTCAAAAAATCCTTATTATCACTCGATAAGACGTTTATAAGTGATATAATGAAATATTTCGTTGGAAAATTTATTTAATTTTAATATAATTCAAATTAGTTATTTTAATAAAAAATATTCAAACCTTAATTCTTTGAAAATCGTTTCAGAATAAAATATTTAAGCGAAGAACTAAAACAAATGCAATTTAGATCAAATTCAAATAACATGAATAATGATTCAATGGAATCATCAAACATATTAGGAATAACTCAAAGTAAATTGAATGTAGAAACAGCTAGACATGAGGCAATTGGCGGTACATTTGGAAATTCAGAGAAACCAATTGGATGGATGTATGGGCTATTTGGGTGTATGAAACCAATATTATCCTTCATTGGAAAGTCGGGTGTTATAGAAATTAAAGGAAACTTCAGCGAAGATTGGGAATTACCGTTTGAAGCTATAAATGAGCTTGAATGGCTTGGCAGTGGTGCTCAAGGTGCAGTATTTCGTGGAAAATATAAAAATGAGTCTGTTGCTGTAAAAAAAGTTAGGGATATCAAAGAGACCGATATTAAACATTTGAGAAAATTAGACCATCAAAATATTATAAAATTTAAGTAAGTTTTATTTTAGCTATTTTATATTTCAATATTTTCCATAGCCTAGTCGAAGTAGAATAAAAGAAAGTACCAAAAAGGGTTGATAATATTGGATATGGCATATTAGGCATGTCGCACTGTTAACAAAAAAACTATGAAAACATTTAGGTTCATGGATTTCTGACCGAATTCATCTAGTCTAATTCTTGCCATTTTCAAATGATGTAACATTCATATTTTGACAGTATGCCGTCGACATCAATATTCGTTCTTTCATTGAAAGAAAAATCACGTGTATTTTATCAATTTCAACAACTTTTATTTTTCAGCTTCACCTTGTTATCCTTAAATAAGTTAAATCTTTTATTGGGTTTAACTTTAATTGGTTCTTTGTTTTTTTTTCGCTTTTTGTTGTACAACAACATGTTCCCCTGAATAATCTTTATTAAATTTTTTGCGTTTTTGTTTTATTTCATTTGCTTTCATAATAGTATTTCGTTCTTATAACGATATTCATTATGGTCGTTAATTATTATTAATAACATCTTTTGTCAATCGAATATTGAATAATCCTGTTGTCACAAATGTATTGGGGAACCCTTGAACTATATCTGAATAATTTTTTAAAAATTGAATCAACCTTATTTTGGAGGTTCGACTTAGATTATGATAATAACGCTGTATTTGTTTTATTAATGAAGCAGAAAAATGTAGGATTATGTTTCAAAGTTGATCCATTTTGATTGACTACTATTTGTAATGTTGAATCATTCAAAATATGAATCGATTATGTGAAATGGTACTTAAACATCTATTTCTTCAAATTCTTTTAACCATTCAATAGCACGCTCAATATTGAATTGTAAAGTTTGAAGAGAGTCTGGTTTATTGCTAAAGACCAATGACTTCAAACAACCCCACAAGAAATAGTCTAATGGTTAAATTACAACTTCTTGGAGGCCATTCAATATCTCAATTTCTT
Organism: Argyra leucocephala; assembly: GCA_963942445.1. Lineage (NCBI taxonomy): Eukaryota > Metazoa > Arthropoda > Insecta > Diptera > Dolichopodidae > Argyra > Argyra leucocephala. Next base: position 66,191,324 of record OZ012679.1, read on the forward strand.
AAAATAATCGAATCTCCAAACTTTTCTCGCAATAATTCAATTGTTGCACTTGCTGTGTGGCACGTAGCCCCGTCTTGTTGGAACCAAATGTTGTCAAGATCAACTTCTTCCAGTTTCGGCCATAAAAAGTTGGTTATCATCGATCTATACCGCTTTCCATTGACAGTAACGGTGTTACCAGCTTCATTTCGAAAGAAGTACGAACCGATTATTCGACCAGAGCAATAGCTACACCAAACTGTTAATTTAGGTGATTGTAATGGTTGTTCATGAATAATTTGGGGATTTTCTTCGCACCAGAATCGACAGCTTTGTTTATTTACCGCACCACTCAGATGAAAGTGAGCCTCATCGGAGAAGATGATTTTCTTAAAAAAATCGTTATCGTTTTCAAATTGTTCCAAGGCAAAATCAGCAAATTCACGACGCTTGTAATGAAATTGTAAACATTACTGAATTCAATGAAAAAGTAACCCCGAAAATTTTTTAAAAATTATTTAAAATAATTATTAATAACCTTTTCCCAGAAAAATACAATTTAAACCCGTGATATAGAGTTTCGGCCCCAATCTCTTAGACCTCGGACCTATTGTTTTCATCACATTTAGGAAACATTGTTCTGATGACAAAAACAAAAAAAAAAAATTCAAGGTCTTCGGTCCCGACACTTGGGACGCCAGACCTCTTGTTTGCATCGTGCTTATGAGTCAGTGTACTAAAGCCAAGTTAAAAAAAAAACCCTAAGGCTTCAATTAAAATAAAATTATATTATAAATAGAAGTGATATGCAGTTCCTATTCTAACAATATATAAACACAACACCAACACAACACCAACACAACTGGTCTTAACCAGTTGTGTTTTAGTTGTCTCAGACAACTTAAACATAAACTTAAAAATGATGTTGTGTTGTGTATCAGAATAGAGAAAGACAAAAAAATTTGTCAATTACAACCTATTTTTAGGTTGTGTTGTGCCCCATAATTAAATTAGCACCGATAATTTAAAATAATCTTCTATACAACCTATTCTTCTTCGATAACGTTTTCGAGCACGAATATGCATAAATACTTCACGACAGTTAGCAAGCGAATGTTTATTTTAAGTTCACTCAGAGGTATCTTGAAATATTAGAATATTACTTAATATTTTCAGTCTACACTACTTTTTATTCACTTTTTTTAAGTGCTAGCTGGAAAATTTAGCTTTTACTAAAATCAAAAAAACTAATATTTTTAGCTTTAACTTTTGTTTAATTTTTCAGTTTTAGCATTTGCTACTTTTTTATTCACACCACCCGTTGCTTTGCCCAACATGCGTTTTTTTCGTGTCCTAATTTTTGGCAAAATTGACATTTTTTTCAAGATTATTTTTTTCATGAATGTGTTGCATAACAGGTTGAGTTTTATTCCTTGTAGAACTATTTTCTGAACAATTTATCTTAACATTACCTGTTTTTCCACAATTAAAACATCGTTTCTCGTTTTCTGTTCATTTTCGTTTATTTATAAAAGTTATGTTATGTTCTTTTCTTTTACCAGAAATTGTTCTATCAGGACAAACGTCTCTGTACTCAAAACGGCGATAAATTTTTTCGCTTTTGGGTTGAGGAATTTCTCGTATAGCTGACGAAGTCGTGACAAACGAATTGTCGACGGAAATTTTGTTTCGGAAATGCAACCAATAACAATTTTTATAATTTTGTACTCCGGAATTTTGAACATGTTACTATAAATAGAAGTTCTTCGCAATATTGTTATTTGTTTTTGTTCTGGCACGACATCTTATAGTTTATATTATTTTTCGTAATAGGTATGTATGTAGTTTGTAATATTATAAAAATTAAAATGAAAAATTAAATAAAACAAAAATAAATTTTTAAATTTATTATAATATTACTAGTATTAACTATTAAGATCATACTTGATAAGAAGCTCAATTAGACGAAACATATCGAGATGAAATGTGCTAATACCGTGAAATTCCTATGGAAGTGCAGAAGGGCCTTTGGCAATAATTGGAGCCTAGCACCGAAAATAGTCTTACGACTATATAAAGAGTGCATTAGGCCTATTGTTAGTTAAGGGTTCATTACAGGGGTTCCGAGAATATTCATAGCAAATGCCATTAAAAAACTAGAAGCAGTACAAAGACTTACGTATCTCTGTGCAATACGTGCTGTTAGAACCACACCTACAGCGGCTATGCAAATACTTCTTGGGCTTCCACCTTTGCATCTTTATGTAGGAATGGAGGTCCTCAAAGTTGCAAGAAGATTGGAAACTCTAGGGAATACTAAAGGATGTAGGAACAAACATCAGAGGCTATGGAAAGATTTAGAAGAGGAGCAGAAAGAGTTCTTTATGCTAACAGATGACATCGTTACATACGTATCTTAAAAGAAGAGATATAAAGTAGAAATCCCGACAAGAGAGACCTGGTGCTGTTCAGAAGAGCAGGCTAGGTCCTCCAATATCTCCAACATTTTCACTGACAGGTCCCTTACGGCTCTAGGCGCAGGATCTGAAGTGTTCTTTGAAAAAGAACAACTTAAACTTCAGTTTCCTCTTGGAATACGCTGCACAGTGTTCCAGGTTGAAGTCTTTGCTATAAATGCAGTAGTGAATATAATAAAAGTGCAAAGATGCTCTAACAAAGTCATTAGAATCTTTAAAAACAGTCAGGCTGCTTAAAAGATCTTGGAAGTAACCTCATCAAATCTAGATTGGTGAGAGAATGTTCGGAAGTCCTAAATTTCAAATTGCTTCAAAACAAGGTACAACTGATCTGGATACCGGGTCACAGTGGCTTAACACTGGAAGTAACAAGAATGACATTTATGGCCCGGAACCGGCAGCTGGTATATCTATTGGTAATATTAAACTATCGATAGAAAACACTCTGAAGAGGAAAACAAACATTCTTTGGGAGCGTGTTGAAGGCCACAGAGTCTCAAAAATATATGCACCAAGAACAAACAGCAAAATAACCAACTTCCTTGTAACTCTCAATAAAGTAGACTGTAAGAAGATGGTGGGCGTACTTACTGGTCATAACCACATGAATAAGGACATGTGTAGACTAGCACTAAGTGAGGACCCAACCTGTAGACACTGTCTGGAAGAGGAATCAATCTGTTATAAGAAAATGCCTAGCTCTTTCAAGGCTGAGACTCAGGTTGTTGGAAACATACTACATACTCTCAATCGTTTTAAATATAACATATGTATCAGTGTACTGCATGAATCCATTTATTATTGTGAACACTTATGAATATACTTACATTTAACAATATACAAACAATAAAATACAAATAAGAAATGAGTGAAAATATCAATTATACTTATTCTGTATCTTTATTTATATTGTATTGTATTCCTTGCTAAAATGAATTATACTACTTTCAAATATAGTGAATAGAGAAAATGTATTGTGTATATTGAGTATTTAAGTTTTTTAAACATTAGTAATTTTATTAGATATGCATATGTATTGTATTGGCAAGTTTTTTCAGAAATTCAAAAGGAAGATGAAACCTTTGTTGAAAATATAGTTTGTTGTCGAAAATGTTATGGATTATTGAAATTTAACGGTAAGCAAACTACAAATCTTTTGCGTCACATTTGTTTTATTGAAGAAAAAAAAAATATTTTGGATTTATGCTGTAAGTGGGCTATTAGAGATTGTCGATCATTTTCTGCAGTTGATAGAAAGGGTTTTATAAATTTAGTTCAAGAACTTATTAAAACTGGAGCAAAAAATGGTGATTCTGTGGACGTCAAAAATTTATTACCCCATTCTACAACAGTTTCCCGGCATGTAAATAAAATTGCCGTAAAAGAAAGAAAAAATATTCGAACAGAAATCCAAAGTGTAGTTAATGAAGGTATTGGTGCTATAACATCAGATTTTTGTACGGATAATTTTATTAGAACAACTTACTTGTGTGCAACATTTCATTATATAAAAGAAGGGGAAATGCAAGAAATTTTTCTCGAAATGAAATCTTTGGATTTTGAAAGATGTAGCGGCAATAAAATATCAAAAATTAAAGAAATTTTGGAAGATTTTGAAATTCAAAATTTTGATAAAATTGTATTTGTAACTGATAGAGGAGCTAACATCAAAAACACATTCAAAAATTATAAGAGAATCAACTGTTCGGATCATCTATTCAAATCGTAAAAAAAGGCTCTTTCTTTGTTATTAATAATGAGTTTTTCAAATAGTACATATTTAAAACTAAAAAAAATGTTATCCTTTTTGTAAATATATACATGTACGTACATATATATTTATATAAATAGAAATGTACATTCATATATTAGAAATCATCAAATGAATGAATGTGTACTTTTGATTTTTTTTTAAATTGTTTATTTTTGAAAATTATTTAATTAAAAAATAGAATAAGCAAAGAAAATTATTTTTATTTAGAAAACTATACAATACATATAACTATATATAATAAATATTCATATGTATGTACAACGGTTCACGTACAATATCAACAATTATAAAATTATTTTATTACAGTATTGATTGAGAAAAATAAAATATTTTTTTTTCTTAAAAGCCTACTCGATAAAAATGATATCAATATTTGAAATTTTGGTAGTTAGAAATTCAAAAATTTTTTAAATTATACAAAATCAAATAAAAAAAAATGAAAAAAAATAATATACATTCAAGAACAATTATACAGAAACAGATACATAAAAATTAAAAATCAACTATATGATGTACACCAATTTATAATTATACGATTATACTATACAATACATTATAATTTATAATACACCATTTGATATATTGTAATCGTCAATATATTCACTATACTTGCTATACTTACTCTATAATAATTCAACTCATATTAAGTATATATTGATATTTCATAAATCTAAGCAAGTGTAAATTGTTGATTTGTATGAAACAAATCCAAGTAACTCATACAAAATATTTTTGATTGTATTGCATTGTATTATCCAACAAATCATGAGAATCGCATAATTATCGCGGAAGTATCCCCTAGAAGAATGTATTTGTTCGCGGCGAATTCATATTTTATTCTTCTGCGATTCATTAGTATTATGGTTGACATCGACGCGACAATCATAAATTGAATCGCATTAGCTTCCCCGGGAAGAAGAAAATACAAATGTTTAAAAGAATAAAAAGCGAATGTTAAGAAGAAGATAATATGAGTTCATATATACACGCTGGGTGGCGCAGTACGTAGAGCGCTTGACTTTTAACCGAAAGGTCTCAGGTTCGATTCAAAATGCTTTAATGGGGTTTTCGACCTGGTCCAGTAAAGGTCCCTTTGTCATTGGGATAAAATAAATGATAGTATAATCTGGTAACAAGTTAAATAAAATAAAACTATTCTATTTAAGAAGGTTTAATTCCTGACTATAGTAGTAGTTTTCCACATTTAATGAGTTGATAGTTAAATACTCGAAATATTTGTAGATATTGTAGTGTAAACTTGCAGTACCGTACTTAATTAAGCACGAAAAGGTGATCCTACCTAAGTTACTGTCAAGAAGATAAAAACAAAAAAAAAATGAAAGAAATACGAATGTTTAGAAGAATAAAAATATAATTTTTAGAAGAAGATAATATCTGTTTCAGGGATTTAAAATAATTTTCAATAAAATTCCTCAAAATTTAATTAGTAATATTTATTTATTATAAATATTTAAGGTTATTTTATTTTTTAATTTAATTATTATTTAAAATTTTTATAATTCAATACATTAAAAACTTTTTAAGTTTGTACTTAACACGTGCGCTTTAAAAAATAACTGAAAATATTTTCATATACATATATGAAAAATATATTCAAAATGGAGAAAACAAAAATAAACATTCTTTTAATGAAACGTAATTAATTCGCTTTTAATTCTTCCAGGCGAACATTCGTCTAAAGTTCTTTTATTTCATTCGCCATTTGTTCTTCTAAGAGAACATTTATTTTAATGAAACGTAATTCATTCGCTTTTAATTCTTCCAGTCGAACATTCGCATAAAGTTCACCCGGGGGATTTGTATATGTTTCTTCTTGAAGAACACGTTCTTCCTATGGTTTGTTGGGTATGATTTAATGAATGAGTTATTTTTGTTTTCAAGTGGTATTATGCAGTACACTGATATGTATAATAAAAATGATTCATATATATTTTAGTTTCTTTAGAGAATTTGAAATTTTCTCTAATGTAATAAAAGATTACTATTAAATTTTTTATTTGTATATACCGGCAAACCATGAGAATCGCAAAATTATCGCCGAAGCATCACCTAGGTCCTAGAAGAATGTATTTGTTCGCCGCGATTCATATTTTATTCTTCTGCCATTTTCATAGTATTATGAACAGGCTGACATCGCCGCGACAACTGTAAATTGAATCGCATTAGCTTCCCCGGGAAGAAGAAAATACGAATGTTTAGAAGAATAAATAGCGAATGTTAAGAATATAGAGTTCATATATAACATATATATATATAATATATATAGAAAGATAATATGAGTTCATATATGAAAGAAATGCGAATGTTTAGAAGAATAAAAATAGAGTTTTTATAAGAAGATAATATCTGTTCCAGGGTCTTAAAATAATTTCCAATAAAATTCATCGAAATTTAATTATTAATATTTATTTATTATAAATATTTAAGGTTATTTTATTTTTTATTTTTTTTTATACATTGAAGTTTGTACTATATTTTGAAGTATATACATATATGAAAAATAGATTCAAAATGGAGAAAACAAAAATAAACATTCTTTTAATGAAACGTAATAAATTCGCTTTTAATTCTTCCATGCGAACATTCGCATAAAGTTCACCCGGGGAATTTGTATATGTTTCTTCTTAAAGAAAACGTTCTTCCTATGGTTTTTTGGGTATATATGTAATTAAAAATTTATGGCATTTATTTTTAATTCTGTGGTTTTACAACGAAAGATGATAACTGCATTTTTGGCTTTTCTTGTAAATCGCAATTGAATAAAATTTAGTATAGAATTTGCTATACTTTTCTAGTTATTTTTGCAAGATTTGCAATATTTTTAATGAAAATCTTTTGAAAATCTTTAAAAAGATATGATTTTTGAAATGATTTCAATAATTTTTTAATTGTCGTAAAATTTTTACCTTTTTTTTTAATTTTTAAATAACTTATTCATTTTTGTTACATAAAAGTTATTGCTGAAGAACATGATAACTTCAGTTATTCAGTTTATGCAAAAAAAAAAAATGTATAATACGCAGTAAAATTTTTCAAGATACATGGAAGTATCTTAACATATAATTTTTTTTTTGTTTTGTACTTTTCGGTAAGTGTTGCCTCCATGACTGCATAAGTGAAAATAAATTCTTATTTTAAAAATATTTTCAACGGCAGTTGTTAGTTATTCAGTTTTGAATTCATAAATTACTTAATATTATTCAATTTTTTTTTTATTTGAAAGAGCTTATAATTTTATATAAAATGGCATTCATAACTAAAATTCGACAAAATTGCAGTTATCATTTTTCGTTGTAAAACCACAGAATTTATGTATTAACATTGTAATTATTAAAAAATTTTGTGACTTTTTACAAAATAAATAAAAAAAACTCAAACTGTCAACGCCGCCTTTTTTATTGAAATAAAAATGAATGAAATGTATTTGAAATAAAAAAAAAAATCCGAAACATCTGATTTTGATTTCTGCACAGACTTCGCAGTCGAATGAATTTCAGCATACCGATTTTTTCCTATTCGGATCGGAAAATTTTTTTCGAGGATATTCCGCTTCGGATTTCAGGATAACCATCTTAGTATTCTTACTTTTTGATAAAGAAAAAAAGTTTTTATAAAAACTTAAATAGGTATGTTTGTCGATATGTAATTTTATCTTATGAAATTTTGTCCTGACACCATGCATTTTATATTACATATTTGTATACTCTACTTCTACCCAACAAATATGATATGTATTTGATAAGGCATACACTTATTGCCACTACTACACTATACATATGTATATATATATATATATATATATATATATTTATTCTAAAAATATCGCCCTCGCCCAACAGATTATTAAAAGAAAGAAAACAAAAGAATTGAAAGATATTCCAGACAAAAAATTTATTCAAACTAAAAAATAAATAAAAACTAAACGATTTTGATTTCGCTCAAGAGTTTTATTTTATAATTTACATTTTTATCACACTGTCCATCAAGAGCAAAATAAAAAATTTCAACTACAACACGGTTTAGTCAATTCAAGAAAGCCCTTTTACATAATTCCGAAATAAATTTTTGCTATGATTACTTTTTTTTTTATTTATTTTCAATAATTCTCCTTTTTTGCTTTTAATTTTAATTTAGATGATTTCGCAGAGGATAGGAATATACATGCGTGTGAAAAAACATCTGTTTTGAAAAAAAACAAGCATTTCATTTATTTACTCATCACTCTATGTTGTTTTGTTTTACATAATATGAAAATAAAAAAAAATACTGCAAATAAAAAAGATGTGTACAAAACAATTCATAGCTTGTGAAGCACTGATCGCCGTATAGCCTTTCGAAATTTTTTTTTAAAGGAAATTAAATTTTCTTTAATTTTGTGAAAAAAAAAATATTTTAGAACCTTGGCGGTTGAATCATAAATTTCAATAGAAAAAATGGTAAACCTATTAATTTTTGTTGTACCACACAATTATGATTTGTCATTTTTGCTAAATGACTATGTACTATGATCAAATTGGAATAGTTTAAAAATTTGTGTTCTTTCACTCTTAAACACCCAGAAAAAAATTTAGTTTAGATTTTGCATGTTCATAAAACAAAAAAAAAAACATCAGATTGTAAATGCGTACCTTCCTATTAAATGAAATTGGTTTTTTTATGAGTAAAATAAAAATTTTTGCATTAAAAAAATTAAAATAAAAAAATTTAGTACAGATAAAAAGGATTTGTCGTAGTAGACAAATCAGACATGTGTGGACAAATCAGTTCATAACTTCTGAACCACTGATTGGCGTATAGTTTTCCGCCGTTTTTTTCTAAAGGAAATTAAATTTTCTTTAATTTAGTGAAAAAAAAAAATATTTTAAGACTTTCATTATTGAATCCGTGACTTTCGAAACATCAAAAAATACGATTGTGAGACGGGTTGTTAAACTTTTATTATCACAATATCAAAATCATGTGCTTGATTTGTAATGTCTATACAATGTATTATTTGACCTTTTTAAACACTTCTTGCAATTTTACGATCATTTGTTTTTTGAATGTCATTCGACGAAAAATATACCAAAAATATTAATTAATATTATATTTTTATTGTTATATTTTATATTGTTTTGAATTTAAAAAACAAAATTTAAGCATGAATTTAGCGAAATTTCTTTCTTGTGTATTTATTTCTTTTCCCTATTAAAAAATTTCAGTTACGGAAAATTTTTTTTTTATTTTATTATCATTTTTATTCATTAAAACAAATAAAAAAACTCACTCAATTGATTATTCCCTCCACATTTAAATTTTCCAAATTATTATCAACGTCAAACAAATGTCTTCCAGAAATTCTCGATACCTTCTTCGCACATTCGAGGCGTCGCGAATACATAATTTAGGCGTTTATAAACCTTGACTTTCGAAACGTCTAAAAAAAGTTGAAACACAATGTTTTGTGTTTACATTCGTAAATCAAAATTGTAACACAATGGGTGTTTTCGTTTATTCATTCTAAAGAAGGAATGGAAAGAATAAAATACTTGATGGCGTCTCGATAGAATATTCCGAACAAATAGAATAAACGAACAGAATAGAATAAAAAGAATAAACATCAGAAATTATCATTGTTTATTTTTTTATTTATTTATTAATTTTTGTGAACAAATATTTTTACTATTTTTTAATTTGTGTAAATTAGTTATTATAATTATTATATAGACTCATTCCTTGAAAAAAAGAACAATAAAAACTTTTATAAAATTTTATTTTCTGAATAATAAATACAACTACTAATTTTATATAAACATTAATATTTATACAACTATTCATAATATTATATTTGTTTTCAAAAACATTTTTTTGATTAACCAATATTTTCCATTTTTTAAATTAAAATAAAATATAGGTAATCAAATTGTTATTACTGTATAGAATGATAGATTTTATTCTCTGTATAGATTCCGTAATTTTATTCTGTTTATTCCAACTCTGAGATGGAACAAAAATAATACGTTCAGAATATACGGAATAAATAAAAAAAATACAGAACAGAATATTTGGAATAATCCGAATGAATAAAAAAACGCTTTTTGACATATTCTGAATATTCCGAATATTCGGAATGAATAAACGAAAACAACTAATGTGTTGATAAAATTTAAAAAACTTCAAACAATTGTGCACATTCATTCACGTGATGATTTCTAATATAGGATATATATTACATATAGCGATGTATGTATAAATTTACAAATATAGAATCATATTTTGTTTTAAAATTTTTTTTTGAAAAGTATTCATTGTTTTCTATATGTATGCATGAATATATATACATTGGAATAAATTATAACAGATAACAAAAATATTTAAAAAATTAATTACTGTAAACTGTTGTTTTCTTATGGAATATTTTTTATTAGAAAATTAGAAATCAATAACAATATATAATGCTGTACATATGTATGTATATCTAACCTTTCAGTCAAATTCAGCATTTTTCCAAACCAATTGAAGATTTTGTCAAACAAATTAAACAATTTCTTTTTTAAATTAAACAATTTTTTTTAACCAAATTCAACATTTTTACAAATTAAAAATTTTTTTTTATCAAAATTAATCTTTTTTTGAACAAATTAAACATTTTCTCAAACAAATTTAAACAGTTTTTTTATTTTGGTAAAATGATACATTTTAGATTTAATAAATTAAAAAAATAAGTTAAAAAAATTATATTTTACAAATACTTTACAGATACAGACAATCAAATAAAATCCATTAATTTCAATAATAAATCTTTTAATAAACCACAAAAGATTTCAAATTTGATGAATGAATATTTCAGCACAGTTACCGATAATCTAAACCTTCCCTCAAATAATATTCATCGGAATATTTTCAGAAATTTCTCGCGAAACACCTTCTCAAATTTTCATTTATCTCCTACAAATTCAGATGAGATCATTCTGGCATTTCGAGACATGTTATTTTCCAGACTGTTTGAAAATGGCTCTCGTTACACCCATCTACAAATCAGGTGATATCACTGATCCATATAATTACAGACCAATTTCTGTACTCCCAGTATTCTCTAAAATATTTGAAACTATAACAAAAAATAGGTTAACTAGCTTCCTAAGAAGTAATAATATTCTTCATCCAGAGCAATATGGTTTTGAGCAGTATTCAAATACTAAGGCAGCTTGCCTAACACTAACAAATTTCATCACCAAAAGTATAGATGAAGGAAATTACACTGGTTGTGTTTTTATTTATCTAAGAAAGGCCTTTGACTGTGTAGATCCTAAGATGTTATTAAGTAAGCTTTCCAACCATAACTTTAATAATAGCCAAAAAATGTTTTTCGAATCATACATAACCAACAGAATGCAATGTGCTCGTAATGGAAGCAATAAGAGAGATTGGATGAAGATTAAAAAAGGTGTTTCTCAAGGCTCCATTTTAGGACCCGATTTATTTAATGTCGGTAAAACCAAAATCTTGCTCTTCGACAATAATACATATATTGAAGTATTTAAAAGTTACAAATATCTTGGGCTGTATAAACATCAATGTATTATTATAAATTAAATCAGAAATATATGAATTAATAAAGAATAAAAAAAAAAAAGTATGTATGTATTAATAAAAATATTGCCGAAAATTAAAAATACTCATTATTCATATCAATCCCAGCACTTTTCAAAAAATTTCAATTTCCCACATATTTTGGCTCTTCAATATTATTTAGTCATAGTAGGTAAATATGTAAATGCAGCTATGAACGCAACAAATAATTTTTTTCATATAATGAGTAATAAGGTAATCCCAACTGCTGGTTAATTTAATTAAATCTTTAAATTCTTCAAAACTAAAACAACTATTAAAAATTGACCATATTTCTTTGTAGATTATCTTATAAATTTAAAAGTTCTAAGAAATCCATCTTTACAACAAGTTGGAAATATTTTTGCAAATATTACGAGCTATATTTTTTATAAAACAACAATATATTTCAAATGTTTTAGCCAATCATGACAAGCATTTGGACATTATTGTTAAATTCTCGTTATGAAAATATAAAATAATGACAAACGTAGAAAATTCTGAATTTGAACAATAAACCACTGTAAAACTGTGCATTACTAAAAATATTCAAATAAGCGTTACCGTAATTTATCGTTAAAATATTTTATTTATGTATTTATCGAAATTATTAATTAGTTTTAAAAATATTTTTAAACTCTGTTATAATTTCAATATATATATGTACATGCATACATATAGAAAACATTGAATACTTTAAAACAAATTTTTTTAAAGACAAAATATGATTCTATATGTAAAGTCATATAAAATTTCATTAACCCTAACTAATTTCAGTAATTTTGACTAAAAAATAAAATTGTTACAATATTCAACTCTCAGTTATTATTTTTCTTACTAAAACATGGGTTACCCAAATATTAAATATAACTTTACCTGAAAAACGGTAAGTCTGAAAGTTGTGTATGAAAAAGTTGTAGGAAATGATGTAGCGCATCAACACAATAAAAAAAAAAATAGCGATTTTTTTCGAGATATATTTTTTCGTGCTGTAGTTGATACTCTTTAGACATAATTTTTCTAATCCGATTTTCTTTAACCCTCTGTAGCCCAGGTAAATTTAAAGATAGACCCCTCTTCTAGAACAATTTTTTTTCTAAAATACTCCAAGGAATCACCCCTTAAAAACTTTTTGCTCTAAACCGGACCACCCTGTATATCCTATATTAGACATCATCACGTGAATGAATGTGCACAATTATTTGAATTTTTTAAATTTTATATTTTTTAAAATAATTCAAAAAAAGCAAATAAGTAAAAAAAATATATTTTTGATTTTCAAACATTATAAAATTATATTATAAATATACATACATAATACATATGTACACGCACAATTCAACATTTATAAAATTATTTTATAACATTACATGGATTTAGAAAATAAAATATTTGTTTTTTTAAAAGACTACTCGATAAAAATGATAACCATATTTGAAATTTTGGTAGATATTAATTTTAAAAAAATTCAAATTACCCAAACACAATAATAACAAAAAATTAAAAACAAAAACGATATTCTCATTGTTATTTGATTTCTAATAAAAAATTTTTTTTTTTTTTTTCGCTTTTATAATAAAATAACAGTTTACAGTGGGAAATTTTGTTTAATAAATTATAATTACAGTATCGAGAGAAAAAAATAAAAAGCAAAAGAGTGGCGAGGCAGGCTATTGAAAAAAATTGCAATAAAAAATTTGTTCTACGCTGGACTTCTATTATACTACTTTTTCTATGGTAGTATGTATAACATTAATTTAATTTCTTGAAAAACGCATTGGTTTTGTAGTGTTTTTCTAAAATTTAAAATGTGCATACCCAACAAACAATAGGAAGAACGTGTTCTTCAAGAAGAAACATATACAAATCCCCCGGATGAACTTTATGCCAATGTTCGCCTGAAAGAATTAAAAGCGAATGAGTTACGTTTCAGTAAAATAAATGTTCTCTTAGAAGAACAAATGGCGAATGAAATGAAAGAACTTTAGACGAATGTTCGGCTGGAAGAATTAAAAGCGAATTAATTATGTTTCATTAAAAGAATGTTTAATTTTGTTTTCTCCATTTTGAATATATTTTTCATATATGTATCATGTGTATGAAAATATTTTCAGTTATTTTTTAAAGCGCACGTGTTGAGAAAAAACTTCAAAATTTTTTAATGTATTGAATTATAAAATTTTTAAATAATAATTAAATTAAAAAATAAAATAACCTTAAATATTTATAATAAATAAATATTAATAATTAAATTTTGATGAATTTTATTGAAAATTATTTTAAGTCCCTGAAACAGATATTATCTTCTTCTAAAAATTCTATTTTTATTCTTCTAAACATTCGTATTTTCTTCTTCCCGGGGAAGCTAATGCGATTCAATTTACGATTGTCGCGGCGATGTCAACCTTTTCATAATACTAATGAATCCCAGAAGAATAAAATATGAATTCGCCGCGAACAAATACATTCTTCTAGGGGATACTTGCGTGATAATTATGCGATTCTCGTGGTCTGTTGGGTATGTAGATTAAAATTCATTCTTTAAAGAAGAGATTTCATAGGTACCATATGTAACTTAGATAGTAAACAAAATATGTATGTCTTTGAATTTATGGTTGTAAAATAAAAATTCGTAAAATAAAAATTTCACAAATGTATATGTACCTATTTTGTAATAACTAGGTGTATGAATATTTTAAATAAAAGTTGAATTGAAGTTTAAAAAAAAAATTAATGAATATTTTAAATGTACAGGCAACCCTTAGTCCATAACTGCTTCTGAAAACACGGTTCGGCTTTAATACATGCAGAAATTTGTGAATTATCCCCCTATAACACGCTGTGTACCTCTTGCGACACGATTACTGTTTATGTACATACACAAGGTGAAGGTTTTGAGGATGTGGCTATTTAGGATCTTCAATATTTATTAGTGACGAAAGTGATCTGGTAGAGTTGGCATCAGAAACTGTAAATAAAATTCTCTATGAGAACAGTAAAACTGATTGTCTATAAATAAAAATAAGAATAATTAAGCAACAACAAGAAAAAAAGCATTCGCCTAATGTTGAAAACACAATCACGACGAATGACGAGTGACCAAAATTCGCCCTTACAGACACAATCACGACGAACAAATTTTTGTGTTTTGAAATTTCAAAAATTGTTTATAAAAAAAATGGAGGAAAAATTTAAAAAAAATTAATTTAAAAAAAATTTTATACCCTTGACCGACTATACTTCATTAGACTAAAATACTTCATTATGAAGAAAATCTGCTTCATAATGAAGTAAAATCTACTTCATTTACCATTAAATTAAGGAAAAAAGCCATCTGTTGGAAATATGAAAACTAAATTTTTATTGAACATCTAAATATTTGAAAATAACAATTCGAATTGACATTTTAATATTTTGTTTTGAATTATAATTCGTATTATCATTTTTCTATTTTATTTTGGTTAAGTGGTTAAGGTGATAGTGTTATTTTTGAAAAAAAAATAAAAATAATTAAAAATAAGTGAAAATAATTTAAAGTAAACTAATAATATAATATAAATAATGAAATGCCTAAAGACCATCGGTGTAACATTTAATTTTCAAAAGGATAATGTTCTATCCTAAAAAAAACTTCATTACATTATTTGATTCTGATAAAAAATAATCTTATCAGGGCCTAATTATTCATTAGAGAGACCTAAGTGTTTAAAAAGTTGATTTCAATGACCACGTATTAAACCAACCCATCAACGTATAGTATAGAATTTTTTTTTATATTAACATTTGCCTTCCATTGGATGTTTTCGCACAAAAAATATTTTTCTCAAAATATTTATTCTTCTTTGCAACAAAATAATTCTTAATAAATGATAAATCTGTTTTCTCTCAAGTTTAATTGTATTTTTTTTTTTATCGTTGAAGCAATCTTAAATAATTTAACAAAGTAAATTTCAAAATAACTTTTTTTATTTTCCATTTTTATTGTTTATAAAATAATATAAAAAAAGTAATAATTAAGTAGCTAATCTGTCACCACTTCATTAAACTTTACTTCATAATGAAGTATAGTCTGTCAAGGGTATTATTAAAACAATTTTGACCAATTTATGTTGGTATCAATGAATGTCATTCGCATTCGTCGACGAGTAAAATATTAATAGATCTATTTTTTGAACGCGAAATTTTGGTTATTCGTCATTCGTTACGATTTACATATAATCTCATGTATTTGAAAACGAAAAATTCGTCATTTGTCGTGATCGTGTTTTCGACCTAAGAAGTAAAATAATAACAAATATTTTATTTTCTTTGTACCTACTACAGTATCGTATAATACATGTTAAACATTTCAAAAAATGAAAATTTATAAAAAAAATTATTTTTTTAAATTTTTATGATACTACATATATGTAGTAATAGCAAAGATTATATAATTACTATAAGATATCTCACACCATATAAGAATTACTGTTTCTGAATTAGTTGTTTCTAAACAATTGTTGAACAATTCAGTTTAAAATATTTGTTGTCAGCATTCTTCAGTGTTCATCGCAAAGGGAATGTATGATGAATGTGTAGTAATATAAACTGGTCTGATGGTATATTAGGTATACGCTATTTTGATAATGTTATTATTTTTGTACATAATAATATGAATTTTGGTATACCTACTCATATCATTTCTATTATTTTGGGAAACATTGAAAAAAATGTTCAATTTTGAAATGAAATATCTTCATTTTTAAAGCGATGACCTATATTTTTTTTTCGTAAATATGAAGAAAATTTAATTTTCTACAAAAAAGTCTGCTTTAAGGGTATCCGCTGAAAACCCGTTTAGGAGTTGTTAGTTGATTTACAATTCAACTTCCATAACTTTTAAAAAAATGTTGCCAATATTTTGTTTTACGTAAAGAGAGATAGAGATATTTTGTATTTCCTCTTCATCAACAATTCTTGTTTTATTATTAAAATAATATTATTAAAATTCAAATCATCATTATTTCCATTTACATTACACATATACATTTATAGATTTAAAATAAATCTATATAATAATCATATATATAATAATATGTACTATATTTATACACAAAGATTATTTTATGTTAATATTCTAGGAATTACTTTCATTAAAACTATTTTGTTTTCATGTCTCAATAATGCAATACTTCTCGGATTCTTACCGATCTACAGTTATTTGCTTGCCTGAGTAATGAAATAAATTTTGGGTATCAAAATACTTCTATTTTCCTCTCTGAATAATGCAATAAAAATAAAATAAAAATAAAATTATAATATTCAAAAATAAAAGTAAAAATGGCTTTAAAAATAAAATATTTAAAAAAAAAGTGCAATATCTATAGAATTCCATACAAAATTTATAGAGGTACACAGGTACTTCGTCACCCTCGTGAAGGTGGTTTTTCAAAACAAGGGTAGATCTCGACTCCCGATGATTATGAAATACCAAATCCTTTAAAATTAGTAAAATTACAACTTTTTAGGAGTTGTCAGAGAGTTTGAGCTCGTTAGTCTTTCCAGAACCATAGAACTATTTTTTTTGTGGTTTGAAAATGCAAAAGGTACGCAGGTACGTCGTCACTAGTGTGTTAAGCACCCACATGTGTTCATTACAATTGAAAGTACTAAATAAGCTGAAAAAATAGTACTAAGTTGTTGACAAAAGTATCAAAATGATAAATTGAAAACTAGATTAGATTTTGAATTGATAAAACTCTCTCAACATTATCGGATGAGTGTGGTAAGGACAGTAGTTCTTGTGATTCGATAAATGTTACTTCAAATACATTCATTCAATTCACTTTTGATTCCAGTGATTTTATTTTCGCTCCAAAATTCAGAAATAGTAGGACCGTTCCCGTACTTTTCTGGCAAAAACTTGCAAATGAGAGAAAAGAGAGAAAATAAAAAAAAAAATAAAAAAAAAAAAAGAGTTAAAGAACTCTCATCTGCAAGTAAAAGTACTGGAACGTAATTCTTGTAAAAACTTGCAGCTGTCAAACAGCTGACAAGCAATCTGACATTCTGAAATTAATTTAATTATTAACAATCATTTTGAATTTCCGGAGGTGTTTTTTTTTAAAGAATTGTAATTAAATTTAAACGAAATGGCAGCGGAAGGTATAAAAATACATTATTACTAAGTAGCGATTCGGATTAAATTTTTATTACATTTTTTTAGTGAAAGTGAAACTGAAGAGTTAAGGAATGTAATTCTAAAGCAAGTGCTGCTGTTGGAGAATTTATTACATAAAAACAAAAGACATTGCATTCGAAACTACTTGGAAGAAATAGTTCCAGGTTATTGTGAAGAGGAATTTGTAAGACATTTTCGTGTAAGCAAAAATGTTTTCAAATATTATTATATGAAGAACTGCAAACATTTGAAAGTTTTGCAAACCTACGTGCAGATAAAAAATGTAGCTCAGAAAAACATAAAGCTGTATTTGTATGGCTTGCGGATCATGAAGCTTGCTGTTATAGAGACTTAGCTGACCGTTTCGATTTATCCTTATCAAGTGTATCTCGTATTATTAAATTAAATTATACATATATAATTACAATAATAAAGAATTATGAAATTTATCCTCCACTAAATTATATTTTTAATTTTTTTTAATAAATATCATTTAAAAAACAAAATTTTGCATAATAGACGCGTATGAGAAATTACAAAAGTAAATAAAACATAACCTAAAAAATACAACAACAACAAAGACAAGAACAAAAATTTGAAGTATAAGTTTTTACAAGTTAAAATTTTACTTGCAAAAACTTATTCGAGAGAATGTTGTTGAACTATGTTGAATGAAGTTGAAAACATATGTTTTCTCTCGTTTTTAGAAAAAACTCTCAGTACAGGAACGACTTCTGGTAAAAATGGTTTTTACAAGATGGTTTTTACAAGATGTGCGTACGGGAACGGTCATAGTATTATTCTTATAAATTTTTTTAATTCTTCATACTAGGAATTAATAATTTTAGCATTTTGATAAAATATCTGATTCTGGAAACAAAAGTGTTAGTAAATTCAAAATGCTATTCGTTTCTTCAGCTGAAACATGTTCTGTGAAAAATTTAGGAAAAAAATTCAAATCTTGAATTTTCAAAATCAATTTTAGTTCTTAATTCCTTACCAAATATTTTATAAAACTCACGAACGCAAAAATAAAATTCGGTTTTGATAGCCGTAGTAGAAAAATTTCTGATCGCCTAAAAATTTCTACTTTTGAACCGCAATATAAATCGTCATCATTAAAATTATTTTCATTTAAATTTATTAATTTAACAGACTTGACGTCAATAAATTTTTTGCTTATAAAATTTCTACATATTTTATAAAAATGAAATTTAACTCGTTGAATAAATACGTGCTAGACAGCTCCAGCTGCATTTCCAAATTGATATTATTAATTACTTTTAATATATATGATAAAAAAGCAAATATAATTTCATTCTTTCGGATTTACGAATGTTACATTTTCATTACCGTAGCGAGCTTCGAAATTCTCTAATTCAAATTAATATAATAATGAACTCCATTGTTCGACTATTCTATCAATCGCAGCCTTCAATTCAAATAAATATAGTAAGCTAAATAACAATTCCATATTTCCAAATGTTTTTTAATTTATAATTCTTTTTATGATAAAATACAAATATAAAATTTTCTGAGAGTACTAAACATCAATTGAAAGTATTACAGTACTTTTATCAAGCTGAAAGTATCAAAAAAAGTACAATAGTATCAAAAATATCAACTCTGATACGCGGTACCGTTACCGTGAGTAAAAATTTAAAAATATGCAATAAAACAAAACACACACACGAACTCTTTTTTTTATAACAAATTTATTGGTAGCTACTTTTCACTTTTTTGATCTTAAAATTATACAACGTCGCAGCAAATAAAATACAAAAATAAAGCGGTGTTTCTGTTAGGTTATTCTGTAAAGGTTATTCTGCCCTAAGCGAAAACTTTATAATAATTTATCTTATAAAACTAACAATTAATCCTGAATATCATTTTAATTCATAATTATAGGTACCATCCTTACTTATAGTTATAGGTAGTTACAGGTACCTATAGGTAGTTACAGGTACCAATTGAAAGCAATAAAGTAAAAAAGCATTGTCATTCGAACTTCTTTCGCATCACTTTTAAAAATATGTAATAGAAAATATATGTGAATTCCATTAAATATTTCATAAAAAAATTTTGTAATAAAAAATTGTTTTTCATAGTAATATTATTAATTTTTCATAAACATAAATATCTAGAGATGTGATTTTTTTAAATGAACGAATGGCTATGAAATTTGATCTTCAAGAATGGAGGACAAAAAAAAGTTCGAATATGTCGCTATATGTCGAAGAGGCTATGTAGAAAAGGCTATATGTCGAAGACTCCATTAAAATATATTTACTATTTTATAAATATACCTACTTCATTTTCATTTTGAAAAACTTGAATAGCTTCGACTTGAATTACAATTAATCAACAGGGGTCCCTAGTATAAAAAATATTTGATAAATAACATTTCAATATTTAACAGTCGAACGAAACAAAAAATTCATATTCTTATAAACCGCTTTGGCAAAAATTAGAATATAAAATAAAATAATATAACAGTTAAATACATATTATAATTATATACATATATGTAATTTTCGATTTTGCTTTAAATTTTTTTAAATTTGAATTTACAAATACTAATACATCATAAATACGTAAAAATGTTTTTAACAATTTTATACAAAATTTTTAATCATTTGGTTTGGTAGGTATAGGTACTTTTTAATTTTATTCATAAAAAAATAATAAAGCGGTGTTTTTGTTGTATATGAAATAGACTTGCATATGAAATAGAATGAGACTTGTTGATGAAATACAAAGCCTCTTTGCATGTAATGTCATAATTCATATGGAATGAAAATGTTTGTATCTAATGTTGCTGAAACACAAATATTCAGACACATGTTCCTACACCTACCAATGGGTGGAGAGCCAAAAAAAGTGTGACATTTTTTATATGAAGTGAAATATCTTATAATAATTATATAATCTTTGGTAATAGCTATATGTATGTATATTGTAATATAAAAATGAAAATGAAAAATTAAATAAAACAAAAATAAATTATTATATTTATTACATTACTAGTATTAACAATATTATAATATTAGAAAAAAAATAAATAAAATTATAAATGTATATGTTTTCAATTACTTTAATGTGGTTATCGTTTTGTACCATACTGTAGTAAGTAAGTAATTTTGCACACTATCGTAATTCGTAAGCAAAGAATATCTATAATAGAGGTGGAGTGTAAATTATTATCGTTATCATATATGACATACCAACGTCTTTACATTTAAAAATCCCCGGAACTAATTTTTGCTTAATTA
This sequence comes from Argyra leucocephala, assembly GCA_963942445.1. Classification (NCBI taxonomy): domain Eukaryota; kingdom Metazoa; phylum Arthropoda; class Insecta; order Diptera; family Dolichopodidae; genus Argyra; species Argyra leucocephala. The sequence continues at coordinate 66,212,597 of OZ012679.1, forward strand.
TAAAAAGATTTTTTTTGTATGGAAAAACGAAGATTTACGAAGATTTTCCATACAAAAAAAATCTTTTTCCGAAAACGAAGATTTACGAAGATTTTCCATACAAAAAAAATCTTTTTCTAACTAAGCAATTATACAAATAAAATCTTTTTCTAACGAAGCAATTATATTTCTATATTAAACCATAGAGTAATCATATAAATAGAGTATTCATGTAGAATAATATTTTTTAATCATTTTTTTCTAAAAATCCCGTCCTATTTTTACTCAAAATACGAAAATGCCGTCGCATTTCCACTCAATACCCTAAAACAGTCAAATATAACTCTCAAAACTTTTTACTCAAAATTTTTTATTTATTGACGAGAATAATTCATACAATGCCTCTAAACATCTAGCCTATGATTTTCCGGAATTTTATCGAATTACGATTCCATTTTAAGTTTTGTTTTTGTTTTGTGTATAAATTTTTGCTCTCCCAGTGACTAGACTAGAATTATGGAGGCACTGTTTCATAATTTGAAGAGTATACACATACGTATGTACTTTTACGATTTATATGAAGAGTATATAATATATGTGTTTACTTCACCATAAATTTACATGACTTCATTATAAAAATATATATAGAAAAATGTAAACAAAAACACATAATCAATCGCAAAGATAATGAATAATATAGTATACATACAATAATAGAATAATGATAGAATCACAATCTAGAAAAAAATTCTAAAAATAATAGTAATAAAAGAATAAAATTTATTAGTTAGGCATTACAAATCGTGAACTTTGTACGGAATACCGTTTTTTTTTCTTTTCTCAGAACTTGGTTAAAAATCGTATTTCTATTTCAGATGAAATAATTTTTGAAGAAATAAAAACAGCCAATAATACATATAAAGAATAAAATGTCAAGTTTTACTTTTTTACTTACTTTTTTAAATTTTGATAGATTGTTTGTTTGTTTGTATTCATAATAATATTGTGTATTCACATATACTATTCATATAGAAATAGGTATTATCTACGGTAAGAAACAGACAAAATTAACATAATCAAAAAATTTCTTTGTTGAAAATTTAAAAATACATGTAGGTACCTACTTTTCAGATATAAATGAATTTGAATTATTTTTAATCTTAACTGTTTCTATTTATGTAATTTACCCATAGCTATTAAGCTACTAAGCTCTTATTAATAATAGTTAAATTTACTATTATATTATATAATAATTTTAATATATTCTTTAACTATCTTTTTCCTGTTTGTTTAAAAAACCAAACAACACCAACAAATTTTTCTTGCAAATTTCAACGTGTGTATGTTATTCACTTCAAAAAATTAGCCGGATGGTATTCATTTGTGATTGTTTTTCACTTTTTTACTTTTACTAGAGCAAAAGAGTTAGAAAATCTTTTAACAGTCTTTCTTATGGTAAATATGAGAACTATACTCAATAATGTTAAAAACTAGCAATATTTATATTTATCCAAAGATTATATATTTACTATAAGATATCTCACACCATATAAAAAAATGTCACAATGAAATCAATTTTAGCAAAAATTTAATGTTGCTGAAATATTTGTTTCTAAACAATTGTTGAACAATTAAGTGAAAAATATTTGTTGTCAACATTCTTCAGTGTTCATTGCAAAGTGAATGTATGATGTATGTGTATTAATATAAACAAACTGATATTGTATATTAGTATATTGGTATACAATATTTTGATAATGTATTATTTTTGTAAATAATATGAATTTTGGTATACATATTCATATCATTTCTATTATTTTGGGAAACATTGAAGAAAATGTTCAATTTTGAAATGAAATATTTTCATTTTTAAAGCGATGAGCTGTATTTTTTTTTCATAAATATAAAGAACATTTAATTTTTTACAAAAAAAGTCTGCTTTAAGGGTATCCGCTGATATTAGAAAAGATAATAGCTGATTTATAATTCAACTTCCATAAATCTAAAAAATGTTGCCATGGTTTAGTTTACGTCGAGACAGATAGAGATATTTTGTATTTCCTCTTCATCAACAATTCTTTTTTTATTCTTGTGAGAAAAAAATTCAAAACAAATTTCAATACATATATGCATGTGCAGTTATTTTTGTTCACTTTATAGTACAATAACAAGAATGAAATTTCGCACTTTTAAAAATTTCTATATGTACATATATTTTTAAATAATGAAATAATTGAATTCTGTTTATTTCCAGTTGTAACATTTCATTTCTATCATTTTAGTTCAATATTTTTCAAAGATGAAATTTTTTTATAACAATATTTCGAAAGTTACTAACTTCTCACGGAAGTTAGTAATTAATAATTTAGTAATAACATAGGGTATGTAAAAATATAATCAATATTAAGAAATTCTCGAAGAAAAATTGAATAATAAATGCCCTTTCATTATTGTTATAATTGAATTTTTACTTTTCTAACAAATTTCAAATAAAATACATAATATAAATCACATATAGAATACAAATCAACCAAGTTATTTTAGTTCTCAGAAATTATTATAAAGTTTCGTATTATTTGGTCCTCCTCTCGTGAGTGCCATATAATTCTTCTATGTATGTTGGAAACGTTTGTACATACCTATTATATTTCTAGTTATACTTAAATCTTTTTATTAATTTTTAAATACCTAAAAATATAAATTAAAGAAATTAAGAACAACTAATTTTAAATTATTATACTAATGATACGATATTTAAATATAATATACAATTTTTTTTTGTCGAAATCCTCGAAGGACTACCTGAGGCTTATTCCTTCTACCTACCATTTACTGGTTTATTGGATATAATTTCTACGTTTTTAATATATTCCAGAAATTCTATAATAAAGCGATAAACTTTATTGTTGCTCTTTAACGAACATCTGTATGGGTTTTTATCGTTTAAATTAGAGCTATTCATACAGTCAAAAATTTGGTCTACTTTTTCTATAAATTTAGCAGTAGAAAGAGCCTCTGCATTACAATTTTTTTTGCATTGATTACCTTCCACCATTGTTCTTATATAAGCGGCGACGGAGCGACTGAAAACTTGAGTTGCAAGTGAAACTCTTATTTTATCAAATGTATTAGGATTGACATGTTTCTCTGTGAGCTTCGGACACAACTTTGTTACTTTGCCTTTTTCTAACTCGAATAACTCAACAACAACAGCAAAATTGAATACACTATCATACAGTGCGAATACTTTCAAATTATTCCAGTATAAAAACGGGTTTTTAGAAGTTACACCCAATAAACTGTAACATTTCCTGTTGGTTGATCCCTGATCAAATACAAGTCCTTTCATCTTCATCGCCATTGAATGAAGTATTTTTAAATTCTCGAAAATAATACTTTTCAAATTTCCTGCGTTTATACTATTTTTTGAAACAAAATAGTTTAAAGCACATTTCCAATTGTCGATCAAACCTCGGATCATAAACACGCAAATTTGTTTTCCTACATGTAATGATCTCTGAAACCCTATGTGCTCTAATCCATCAATCAAATCCTGTTTTTCATTATAAGTAAGTTCGCTTCTCACGGTTATTTCATCAAATATCAGCATAACATGTCTGCTCCTCTCGGTCATATTGATGCATTTATTTTGAATCACATTTTTGGCTGCGTTTATAAAACCAGGCTGAAGTCCTTTAACGCAAAACCATCTGTATAAACTGCTTACGTGTGGCAAATTCAACGAAAGTCCTTCTCTTAAAAATTTATAAGTTGTTTGCGAGCGATAAAAATATTCTGTGCAAGAATTTTTTCTGTTTCCCTCCATCGATTTGTAGGTTTATATTTCGCTAACATGCCACAAAATGTGCTAGAAATATCACAATCTTGGTTATCTTCATTTTTTCTCATACTTTCTCTTTTCTTCCTTTCATTATGTTTTCTGACATTTTGTCTTGCTCTCATGAGATTTCGTTTTAAGTTTTAATATCAGTTTTCTAAAAGTTTTACTTTTTTAAATAAATTGCTGCACTTTTTCCTGTAAAAATTTGTTAATTTTTCATTTTTCATTTTTTTATCGTCAAGTGAATTTTCCTCATCGAATCTAATTTTTTTGGCAGGTGATTTTAATTCATTCTATATTGTTGGTGTCGCCAATAGTCAAATTAATAGATGGCAGTGCTTCCTTCTTAAGGAATTTTAAACCTATAAATTCTATAGGAAAATCGTCCTCACATAGAAAAATGTTATACTTACCCTCATCGAAACCACATCTCTCCCTCCAAATTTTTCCAATTAATAAATCTGGCAATGAAAATTTAAAAATTTTAAGATTTGGAAACTGCACACTTTCCAAGTTTTTTTTTAGCTGAATCCATTTTATACTTGAATAATTATTATTATTGTTATTATAATTATTTTATTCCTATTATTATTATTATAATTATTTTATTCCTATTATTATATTATTGTTATAATTATTTTATTCTATTATTGTTATTATTATTGTTATTATTATTATTATTATAATGATTTTATTCCTATTATTATTATTATTATTATTATTATAATTATTTTATTCCTATATTATTATTATTATTATTATTAATATTATTACAATAATAATTTGATAATAATGATATTTATGAAGATGATAGTTATGATATTGATAGATAGACGATGTATTATTAATTATATAATAAAATAATATTATTAATTGTATAATAAAATGATCAAAATATGATGATAATGATTAATTACAAATAATAAGAATATTAAATTAATTTTAGCAGATGTTGTTCCAACAGAACAAATAATCTTAATGCATATAAATTTGATTCAAATACCTATTACTCGTAGGACAATCAAAAAAAGTTTTGTAACTATATATTACAAATATTCGTATTTACGTTTTTGTATAATACCAATTATACATATAAATATACATTGATAGATTTAAAATAAATTTATAATACTATAAAAATAAAATAAAATTAAATTAAATTAACATCCACGTCTACATAACTTATTACATATATATAATAATATGTACTATATTTATACACTGATTAAAGATTATTTTATGTTAATATTCTTGAAATTACAGTCGAACTCGCTTAAAAGCACATCGAAGATAAAATGCAAATTTGTGCACTTAAGTTGTGCTTTTAAACCTGATAAGTCCTGAAAAAATTTGTTTAGATCAATTTTAATTAAGTATAGGTGCTAGTACTATGTTGTAAATAAAAGTACATATAAGAATCATATTTGGTACATAACATGTCAAAATTTATATTTGAATTTTTGTTGTGTGTATTTGGAGTTTTTGTTGTGTGTACATAGTTTGCCTGATATACAACACAGCAAAAATTACTAACTGTCCGTATTTTTATTATTAATTTAAAGCTGCCCGGATTATGTTGTGTTGTCCCAACACATTAACAAAATTTGGCGTCATGTGCAAACAACGCGAAAAGTATGTAAATTTATAAAATATACAGAAATTTATGCATTTAAAGATATTTTGCTGTTAAACGAATTGAATTGAAAAAATATGAAAAAAGAATATGAAAAAATAAAGCAAAATATTTGCTTTCAAATATAATGCACTTAGAGGCGTTTATTTTTTAAAACGAGTTGCTCTTAAGTTGACTCGACTGTATTTTCATTAAAACTATTTTGTTTTCATGTCTGAATAATGCAATACTTCTCTGTACCGAACTACATACAGCTATTTTCATGCCTTAGTAATGAAATAAGTTTTGGGTATCAAAATATTTTTATTTTCATCTCTGAATAATGCCGTAAAATAAAAAAAAATAAAATAAAAATAAAAGTAAAAATAACTTTAAAAATAAAATAATAATATTCCCAAATAAAAGTGAAAATAACTTTAAAAATAAAATATTATCAAAATAAATAAAAAACGGCAATATCTATAGAATTCCATACAAAATTTATAGAGGTACACAGGTACCTCATCACCCTCGTGAAGGTGGTTTTTCAAAACAAGGTTAGATCTCGATTTCCATTAATTATAAAAATCCAAATCCTTTAAAATTAGTAAACTTACACTTTTTTGGGAGTTGTCAGGAAGTTTGAGCTCGTTTGCCTTTCCAGAATCATTGGAACCATTCAGATCAAAATTTCTACTTTTGAACCGCAATATAAATCATCATCATTAAAATTATTTCCATTTAAATTTATTAGTTTAATAGACTTGGCATAAAAAAATTTTTTGCTTATAAATATTGTTATTATTTCATTACCATAGCTAGCTTCGAAATTCTGCATCAAATTAATATTATAATGTACTCCATTGTTCGACTATTCTATCAATCGCAGCCTTCAATTCAAATAACTACAGTAAGGTAAATAACAATTTCATATTTCCAAATGTTTTTTAATTTAAAATTCCTTTATGATAAAATACAAATTTAAAATTTTCTGAGAGTACTAAATATCAATTGAAAGTATCATAGTACTTTTATCAAGCTGAAAATTCATATTCTTATAAACCGCTTTGGCAGAAATTAGAATATAAATTAAAATAATATAACAGTTATACATATTATATACATATATATAATTTTCGATTTTGTTTTAAAATTGAATTTACAAATACTAATACATCATAAATACGTAAAAATGTTTTTAACAATTTTATACAAAATTTTTAATCATTGGGTAGGCATAGGTACTTTATATTTTCATTCAACAAAAATAATAAAGTGGTGTTGTTATTTTATATGAAATAGAATGAGAATTGTTGATGAAATAAAAAGCCTCTTTGAATGTAATTTCATAATTCATATGGAATGAAAATGTTTAGTACAATGTTGCTGAAACACAAATATTCAGACACATGTTCCTCCAGCTACCAATGGGTGGAGATCCAAAAAAACAGTGTGACATTTTTTTATACGAAGTGAAACATCTTATAGTAATTATATAGTCTTTGATTTAACATACTGGAATAAAAGAGTTGGACAATTTATATTGACGTCATTATTATCATTAACATAAGGAAAAAATACCAACTACTCAAAAAATGGCGTTTATTAATCCACGTTTTAATCTTCTCATAGGTTCAATTGTTTTTAATTTATTTGTATTTTCTGATATTTCTGTTTGCAATACTTTTTGTTTTATTGGTTCTAATATTTTGGTTTTATTTAAAATATTTTCAAGTAATTCCAAAATTTCAGTTGGATGAATAATATGTATAACAATATGTGTTTGAATAACTAAATCTGCTTTATTTAAATGAATTTTAATAAATCCTGTGTTTGAATCTATACTGTTTATTTCTAGTAGATTAGCATTCATTGTTTGAATTAACGTTACTGTCTATATTGTTAGTATGGTGAGTATCTGAAAATTTTAATGGTCTTTTAATATTTGTTACGTGTATATTGTCTAATTTTAACTTACTGTACTTAGGTTGTTCTTTATGTCGAATGGCTTTGTAATTTTTAACAAAACCTAGATCGGCAGGTTTTGCTAAAAATTACAAGTTTCACTGTAGTTTTCAAGTTTTTCATTAAGTTTTTCTATTTTATTTAATTTAATTTTTGACATAGTGTCTTTAATTTTTCAAAGTTTGAGATACGACTTTGTACGTTTGAATATCTTTTATACTTGAATGAAATCGTTCATTGTGAGTTCTAATAGCTGTTTGAATCATTTGTTTAACTGATGAACTCTTTTGCTAAAGAAACACAAACTTTTCTGCTAAAGAGTTGTGAAGTCGTTCGATGTTACCCGGTTCTTGTATGACTGTTTGGTTTTGTTAAGTGTAATGTTACATTTTTTTCTTGTAAAATTAACTTATTTGTAAAGCTTTAAAGTCGTAATCTGCTATAATTTTCTTAGGTTTACCTATTTTTGAAAAATGTTCTTCTAATTGTTCTATAACTGTCAAATGGTTTCTATCTGATAAATAATATGCAGAACCAAATTTTGAAAACTTAATAATTATAGTTAAAAACGAATGTTTCATAATGACGTAAGTGTCAATATGAATAATTTCATTAATGTCATTGGGTGTTTCTGTCAATTTATACTTGGGTTTAATTGGTCTTCTGTCATATTTAACCTGTCGACAGATGTCACATTGATTTATTACAATTTGGATAACTTCTAGTAATTTTGGATAATACATTTTATATTTTAATTGGATATATGTTTCCTGAATTCCAGAGTAAAAATTCTCTCTAACATGATAAAACGAAATTTGTTTAACGACTTAGACTTCCGTTCTAATTTCTTGAGCCCTATATGAACATTTTATGAATTTGACTTGTCTATCATTTGAAAACAGTTCAATTAGTTTTTGTTGAACAATATTATACTTACTACCTGGTTGTTCAGAGTATATCCCTGTTGTTCCTGTTTTAATGTATCTCCTAAATATGTCACTTAAATTGACAAAATCGTATTCCGCAATATAAATTATTCTTCTATCAAGAATATTTTCTATTTCTGCTATATTATTAGCAATTATAATTTGAGTTTTGTATTTATTAACTATTGTTTCTTTGATCCATATATGATCTAATAGTTGTTCTTCAGTAGAATGTATCGTTGCCATTGAGATGTCATCTTCAATGTTTAATATGTTTAACGATTGCGTTGATGTTTCATAATGTTTTCCCTCATTTACTGTATCGTAATTTTTCTCAATTCTACTGAGAAAGTCAGCTACACGATTTTCTTTCCCTTTAAGATATTCAATGTCAAATTGGTATTCACCTAATTTTAATAACCATCTTTGATGCTCTGATGACAGGTCTTTCCCTTTATACTTGGTATGTAAAAATTTGATCGGTTGATAATCAGTCAATATTTTAAATTTGTTGTGTTGTGTTAAATTCTTTCCGAGACAACACTGTTCCAATTGCAGAATTTGATGTGCCAGTTGTTAAAACAAAAGGTTTCTCAAAATTTGGGTACATTATTACTGGATGACTTATTATAAGATGTTTTAATTTTTCGAAAGCAGAGATATAGTTAGGATCATTAATATTAATTTTAATATTTTTTCTTAAATATTTTGTGATAGGTTGGGCAACTTTCGCATAGTTCTTCACAAATTTTCTATAATACCCGGTTAAACCTAACCTAAGAAGCTTTTAATTTGCTTTTCTGTTTTTGGTAAATCTAAATTTTGAATTATTTCAATTTAATTCGGGTTTGGTTTTAAGCCGTCTTTAGTTAGTATGTGTCCTAAAAACTCTGTTTCTTTTTTCATAAAATTACATTTATCTATTTGAATTTTTAAATTTTTATCTTCTAAAACTTAAAAAATATGTACTATTGATTGCTTTAATATGTTCTTGAAGTAATGTACTGAATATTAGGATATCGTCAAGATATACTACACAGATTTTATTGATATAATCTCTTAAAATATCTTTCATAAGATGTTGGAATGTCGCTGGAGTATTCTTTGGGCATCCTATTGAATTCATATAAGCCATGCGGAGTTACACACGCTGTATTTTGTTTGTCCTCCTCTCTAATTGATATTTGATGATAACCCTTCGCTTAATCTAATGTTGTAAAATATTGGGCTTTACCTAACTTCTCTCCTGAATTGTCCGATTTTTTTGGTAGTACTATTGAGGGGCAGGAATATCGACAGTTACTTTTTCTGATTATTTCTTGTTCCTCCATTTCCTTTATTTGTTTCCTTACTTCTTCTTCATGGTTTAGGCGGATACCTATATAATTTTGAGTTTATGGATTGGTCGGTCATTGTCACTATTTCATGTTTAAGTTCTGTCGTTTGTGTCAATGTGGCACCGTCTTTAAAAAACAAATTTGCAAATCGCTTAACTACTTTTTTTATTTTTGAAACTTCTTCAGAATTAAGGTGGTCTAATTTTAAAATAATTGTTTTTGTATTTATTGCTTCTAGTGTAATACATCATTAAATTTATATGGTATGTTTTCAAGTTTTTATAAAAACTTGTTTTTCAGCTACAGTCGAGTACAAAACACTGCAGAAGTCTGCAAGTAGTAGACGAAATACGCGTATCTGTATGATAAGCATATCAGTAAAATTAAAAGGAAAATATTCGACTATTTTCATTATTATGTTTTCAAGGTTTAAATTTTGATTATTTAAATTTGTTGTTCCTTTTTTTAATACTATTATACTTTCTAGACTATGCAGAAGATCTGACCCTATTATCAATTGGTATCTTCTATTTGGTGAGTTTTTTACTTTCCATCTTATTAAAGCGTTGGAAGGCATTTTAAATTTTTTTGGTGGTCTAGTATGAATTTCTAAATTTATGTGGTCCTTTTCATTAATTGTTGAATGTGGAATTTGTTCAATTTTAATGTTTTGAAAGTCTTGTATTCTGTCATCTATAATACTAAAGCTAGATCCTGTATCTATTAATGCTAGGAAGTTTTTGTTTTCTATTGTTAATTCTATAGTAGGAAGATCCGAAGTTAGTTTAAAAAATATCTATGTTATTATTTTCTTTTACGTTTTTATCCGTTTTTCTTTGTTTACTTGAATATTGTCTACTTCCATTGCATCAACTGGTCCTTGTTTAGGACAATTCTGTTGTTGGCGATATTGGCCCGAATTTATCCTAAAGTTTCCTGACCCTTGTTGATTTTGTCGGAAGAATTATTATTATTATTGTTCGTTTTATTTTTAGAAAAATTATTATTATTACTAGAATAATTATTGTTATTAGAATAATTATTTGCCTATATTGTCCTGAGTTATTAAAATTTGGACTATTTCTGAAATTATTTTGATTTCTTTGGCAATTGTTATTAAACTTATTAGATGCTGAATTTTTATTATATTTTAAAATTTTATTTTGATTTACATTAAAATGTTTTTGATTATTTAAATATTTATTAAATTCTTTTCTGATACATGAATCTTCGTATCTTCTTTGTCGCATTAAAGTGATTGCATCACCTAATTCTCTTAAATTATAAATTTTTTCTAACAAGACTCCTTGAGTCATTTCTTTTACAGTATTCACTAGGAGACTATCTACGTTACTTAAATCTATATAATTTTGGTCCCTATAATACACTTGAACCTCATCTGACTAACCGTGTTAACTCGTATGTTAGAGATCATTTTGTATATCTCGGGTGACTCGACCTCCGGTCTGTATTTGAGTTTAAATATCACCTTGATAGTTTCCCAATCGGATGGATCTGGTATGTTTATGATGCAATTTTTAACTTTTCCTTGAATCTTTTCGAAAAATATAGCTCGAACCATAGCTCGAACCATAGTTTTATTTCAGGATCGTGTGTAGTTGACAGTTGATAGTCAACATCACTAATAAAGGAGTTAATACTAACATCTCCTCTATCAGTAAACGTTCGTATGAATTTGATGTTTTTGTATACTATTTCGGTTTGTGTTTTAGCTTTATTAACTACTGTTGGTGTGGGTTTAATCTGCATTTTTATTAACTGTTTCATTAATGCTTGGATTTTTTGTTGTTGTATAGCAATATGTTCTTGTAATTTTTATTCCATGGTGGGTTGATTTTTTAGATTTTTGCCTTTATCAAATTTGTACATAAAATTTTTTTTTGTATTTAATTAAGAAACTTGTTTCTGCGGATAATATAAAAATCCTTTGTTTTCCAGTTTTGTATATTAAAAATGTTTATATATTTCTTACTTTTTGGTTTCAAATGTATATCCGTCATGCTGTGATACCATGGAAGATTTAAAATCATTTTTAGAACCTTGTTTTGCGCAATCTGTAATTACTAGTTGGTGATAAGCAGAGTGTTCAGGTTGAGAACCGAATTGATAATTAGGCCTTTTTCAACAGTCTTTTTTTCTGCTGCAGCTTTACATTTTTGTAGTGGTATATTCGTTTGAAATAGTTAAACAACAAAAACTGGGAAATTATAGTTAAATAATGTAATAAAACAAAGTGTTTTTTAATGAAAATATCATTACCGTGTACGATTATCATTACCATGGTTTAAAATAAACCCATGGTAATGATTTCACGATAATGATGGAAACGAAAGTAATTTTTAATTTAAAGGCTCAAAACTTTATATTTTATTTTAAAATTATTAAAAATTTAAAAAACCTTCCTTTATTGACTAATTGGGAAAAAAATTCTACCCTTTATAAGGCAGCAAAATCCACAACCGATATTAAGATTTTAGTTCCAATTCTAGGTTTTAGTTAACTCCTAATACACATTTTCGCAAAAAAAAACATTTAAAAAAGGTGACGCGAAACAAATAATTAAGGGTGGAAATATGTTTGCCACCGCCTGTGAAATATAGAAAAAAAGTTAACCAAAAGTTTTTTTTTCACACACTATTATTATAGTTCTTTTTATTATTATTTTCACAAACTGCAATATAAATTAGGTAGTTCAACATAGCTAAATTAAACTAAATTAATATAAATTAAATCCATAGCATAAATAAAAATAATAAATTACCAACTTTAATAAATATATAAATAATATTGTTCAAGCTAATTTATATGTGAAAATTAGCAAAGCATGGTGTAATGCAGAGTGGAACCTTGAATTTTATGCACTCAATTTTTGATCGGCGGTTATTTTGTTTGGTACATCTGCGATATGTTTCTATGTCGCCAGAGATGGTATCCAACGTTTGCCAATTTGTGTAACACTCTTCTCTTTAGGATATAATATTTACCAGTTTTGTGTCCATCCACTGGACATAAGATACATTTTGCCTTGTCCTCCAATTATACTAGTCCTTACTTTTTTTCTTGCTTGCTGCAGGAGAAGCTATAATTGGAAGACCCTTACGATTTGAGCGAACAGTAACAGTGCAATAAATTTTATGCTTATAGAGATCTTCTAGTACGATGAAAAAAAATTATCAAAAGCAATTTATGTTCCACTTTCTGGTAAAAGTTTAGAAAGTTTGTGAATAACGGATGCGCCAAGTCCCTTTGCAATAGTCTACTTTTTTCCAGTGTATATATCACAAAAATACAAATAACCCGTTTTTTAGTCGCATCTGCATCAAACTTTGAAACCTCTGTTTTTTTGTTTTAGTAGCATATATTGTTTTTGTTTGACCGATCTTTGAATAATAAATATCATGCTTTCGTCAATATAGTGAGATTTGGTGTATATCGCTGCCTTTTCTATATTTTCATTCAATTCGGATAATATTGGTCTTATTTTATATAACCGATCCAAATTTGGCACCATATTTGGGCGTTTGAGCATTGTCATTTGAATGCAAATTTTGCAATATTTTTTTGAAGCTTTTACAAGGCATTACCGAGGCAATGACGTGGTTATAAAAAAAGGATATGTTGACCAATACAAATCCATAGTGGGTAAATTATATATACCCATTAAAATTATGGTTTGTAATGCATAAAGATTAGTTTCCTTTACTATCTTTTGCATTACTATTTTTTGTCCGTGAAAATTTGTTTGAAAAAGTATTAAGGCAAACTTCGATTAGAACATGCAAAATTTGGAAAAGAAAATTTCCTAGAAAATTTTTCGATATCTATAAAAAGGCAATCGCAAAAATATTCCGGCGGGTTGGGATACGAAATATCCGCAGCAAGGCATGCTCGTGGTAAAAGTCCACTAAAATCCTAGAAAAATCCAGAAGCGACTGACCCCGAATGGACGGCTTTCTGGTCTGCGACTGATCCCAGAGGGACGGCAGGAATAAAAGGTACCGCCTTGTACAAGGGAAATATTATCCTTAGACTAGGAGATGGAACTCTGAATTAAAACAAAAAAAAACCAAGTAGGCAATGAATAAAACTCAAGGATTGTATACCCCAGGTGGTATACTGGAAAATCCACCCTCTTTCGAGGAAGGTCTCACGGATTCTGGGGGAGACCACTTATTGAAAAACTACGAAAGCAGAGCTGCTTTAATTGACTCATTTAGAAGAAAATCTGGGGTCCAGAGAACACCTCCAGCAGGGTCTCAAAAAATTTACGAAAACATGTCCCAAAATAGACAGCTATAGAAAACCCGACGACGGTAATAATAACGAAAAAGACACTTGAGGCAAAAAATAATCAACTTAATGCCAGAGTTACAGAATTAGAAATCTTATGCAGGGAATTGATAAATGAACTCTGCATAATTAAAGAAGAAAATGTGAAACTAAAAAATTCACAAAATATGTCTACTAAAGGAGTAGTACTAAAAACTGCTGAAGAATTTTATACAGATGACGAAGAACTAGCTCGAGAAACCGACTTTTGGATCTTTAAAACAAAGAGAATCTGTAAAAAAAGAAAAGCAGAAAAATCATCTACTTTAAGCCCAGAAAATGTTGCGGCCAAAGTAGAGAAAAATGTGCAAATAAATGAAGTTGTCAAAAGTAAAAGAAAAGGTAGACCTTCTCCAGTTATACTTAGTAATGTAAGGGAATACCCTCTAATAAGCAAAAAATTAAAAGAAACCAATATTAAATAAAAAGAAACCCGAAAGAACAAAATAATGTTTCTACACAAAAGTTGACTGAAAATACCATTATGCAGATGATGCAAAATATGATTAAAGCAATGAATGAAATTTCAACAAGACTATGCATATTAGAAAACAAACATAATGAAACATATATGTATACACTAAAAAATAAATCCGCAAGGCATGGTTAAGAACGCACCTCGTATAGTCACGTGGAATGCCAATGGCATTCTGAACAAGAAAAATAATTTGGAAATTCTATTGAGAACACAAAATATTGATGTATGTTTCTTGACAGAAACACATATGACAGATAAGTCGTCGCTTAAAATAAATGACTATACATGCTACACCGCAAATCATCCAAGTACTACACCCAGAGGTGGTAGCTCAATTTTGATAAAGAAAGATATTAAGCACCACGAGGAACTTAGTCTAGAAATAGATGAATTCCAACTAATCGTGCTACGAATTATGTCTGTTAAACAAAGCCTTTGTGTCGGTACATTATATTGTCCACCCAGATGCAACATAAAGAATAACATGTTTAAAGACATTTTTAAACTACTTGGCGAAAGATTTATCCTGGGAGGTGACTAAAACGCCAAGCACATAGATTAGGGGTCTAGATTAACCTCTACGAGAGGAAGAAAGCTAAGAAAAGCTATAAAAGAAAAAGGCTGCATTTACCAATCTACCGGTAAGCCAACCTATTGGCCAACTGATGAAAATAAAACTCCTGATCTGCTTGATTTTTATATAACAAAAAAAGTTTCACCCAATTATATTAAGGTAGAAGATAACCATGATTTGGACTCAGATCTATCTGCAGTCATACTAAATTTATATGAAAAGGTTATTAAGAAACAGTCGAAAAAAACCTCTGCTAACGAACAAGACAACTGACTGGGCTAGCTTTAAACAAGAAATAGAAAACAAAATAAACATAAAAACAAAGTTAAGATCCAAATGTGATATAGATTCTGAAGTAGAAAATTTTATTAAAATTGTTCAAAATGCTGAATGGAATAATACAAAAATTGTGAATATAAACTTGTAGGATTCAACTACCCTAGAGAAATATTAAATATGATAAAAATAAAAAGAAGATTAGGACGCAGATGGCAACAATCGCGTGATCCGGCAGACAAAACTCTGCTAAATAGGTTAACTCAGAATCTTAAAAGAAAAGTTAAAGATCTTAAAAATGAAAAATTTGAAAAATATATAAAAAATTTATCAGCTAAAAGGGAAAATAACTACTCGTTGTGGAAAGCAACAAAGAGTACAAAAAACTCGATCTCTCAAATCCCGCCAATCAGAATGAAAAATGGTGAATGGGCGAGAGATAATAAAAATAAAGTTGAAACATTCGCAGATCATCTTGAAGAAATTTTTTGTCCAGACGAGACGGATTCGGATGATCTCACTGAAGAAAATAATAATTGGCAAGAAAATGTCATTTCACCATTCTCACAGAGAGAAATAGTTGAACAAATTAAAAAACTGAGAGATAAAAAAGCTCCAAAAGCTATCTAATTACATCGGAAGTCCTGATAGAACTTCCGAAAAAAGCGATAACTATGATACCAAGGCCAGGTAAGCCCTTAAATGAGGTCAAATCCTACAGACCAATATCACTATTACCAATAATTTCAAAATTATTTGAAAAACTACTATTGATTCGAATGAGTCCAATCATAGAAAAAAGTAATCTGATTCCAAATTATCAATTTGGCTTTAGATCTAAGCACTCGACAATCGATCAAATAAATAGAATAACAGACATAATAGTAGAAAAAGCTTTAGAAGAAAAGCAAGTATGTTCTACCATATTTCTAGATGTAGCTCAAGCTTTTGATAAAGTATGGTATCGAGGCTTAATAAATAAACTAAATAATATGTTACCTAAACAATACGTAGATATACTCTCATCATATCTAGAAAACAGACTATTCAGTAGTATTCTGGGTCCCATACTGTATTTGCTTTACACCAATGATTTACCACAAATGGAAAATATAACTGTAGCTACATTCGCTGACGATACTGCGTTGATGGCAGTAGGATCAAATATTGACGAGGCTACAAATAAATTGCAAAGAGCAAGCGACAAGCTATATCTCTGGACAAAGAAATGGAAAATTAAACTCAATGAGTTAAAATCAGTACATGTAAATTTTACAAATAAAAAATTAGAAAATCAACCATCGATAAATCTGAATGGGATAAATATACCTCAAGAAAACAATGCTAAATACCTAGGAATGACATTAGATGTCAAACTTAGATGGAAAGAGCACGTCAAAAAGAAAAAAATTGAGCTTGAAAATAAATATAGAGAAATGTACTGGCTCTTAGGCCGAGATTCTAAACTACCTATACATAACCAGATTTTGTTATATAATCAGATAATCAAACCGAAATGGTTGTACGGCATACAAATATGGGGATGTGCCAAACGAACACATGCACTTGGTATACAAAAATTCCAAAACAAAGTCTTGCGCAACATGGTAAATGCCCCTTGGTATGTTCGCAACAGTGACTTGCACAGAGATCTAAAAATTCCTTGCATAGAAAATGAAATAAAAAGATATGCAACAAAGCATATAGCTCGTCTGGAGGGTCATGTTAACGTTGAGCCCACTCAACTGCTAGATAACCAAAATGATATCAGAAGGCTTAAAAGAACTAAGCCATAGAGTTAATACGATAGAATTTCGTAGACTTTTTCTTTAAGAAAATAACAATAGAAATAAATTAATGGTTAGTCCGTCGGACTAGTTGTAATGGGAGGGGTGTGGTTTAGTCAGTAAAAATCTGGCACACAATGGAAGCGGAGCTCATTGTGTCTATGAAGATTCCCACCAATCCACGCTAAAAAAAAAAATGGCAAACATATTGCCACCAAATAAAAATGGTTCAAAAGCAGTTATATCGCCACCAATAAAATGGGGTACGGTACATACAGTTTTTTATTTGTTTTATATTTATAAAATTAATTTATTAGTAAATATTTACTCTTATCAGTGACTGTTGAATAAATACTTGCAACTGAGGTTAACTTGAATTTGTAGTACATAGCAAAGAACTATGGGAAATTCCCTTATTTTTAAACTTTAACAACTTGAATTTGTAGTATATAGCAAAGAACTATGGGAAATTCCCTTATTTTTAAACTTTAACATAACAATACACAGTAAAAAATTCAAATTTATTCCAACTTTTGTTTTTACTATTTGATAATAGATGTAAGGCAAATAAAAAAAAATATTTTATTAAAATTAAACTGATTGCTATAAAATAAAGGAACTTTTAATGTGGTGGCAATATAGTTGCCACTATCTTAAAAAAGGTTAAATCAAATAATAAAAAAAAAAAAATACTGACCCTTGGTAATGACTAAATTATTTTCAAAAATTAAAACAATTCATTTTAAAATATTTTGCAAAACTGATTTTTAGCGTTGAGAACTAGTTGAAAAATATTCATTCATTCGATAGTCATTCATTCAAAAATCGTTCATTACTATTTTTGTTCATTACTATTTTTTATGACTATTTTATCTCATTCATTCATTTCGTT
This sequence comes from Argyra leucocephala, assembly GCA_963942445.1. Classification (NCBI taxonomy): domain Eukaryota; kingdom Metazoa; phylum Arthropoda; class Insecta; order Diptera; family Dolichopodidae; genus Argyra; species Argyra leucocephala. The sequence continues at coordinate 66,230,614 of OZ012679.1, forward strand.
TTCATTTCGTTTTCAACTCTTTTTGTTCGAAAGTATTTAAACCAAATTAATGGATGAATGAATGAAAATAGTAAAGATGGAAAATGAATGAAACAACATGAAAGGAATGAAAGAGAATAAAAGATTTTAATAAACTTTGCTTTATATTTTGGAAAAAATGAATTGAAAGTTGTTGAAAATTATTTTAATAAATTTTAATTTAAAACTTTGAGTGGAAGTCTGAATTTTTGATATAATGTAGAAAAAATTCCAAATTTTATTTTAATAGAAAATTTGGCATATGAAGATTAATATTTTATTATGAAATCCCATAATGAAAATTGAAAAAAATTGCAATTTTTTGAAAAACAACACATGTCATTTTGTAAATTTTCTATATTATTTTTTAAAATGTATTGTACGTACTCATAGATTTATTAATACTACAGATAGGCTTCATGTACTTGTCTCTTTCTCTCTTATGAAATTTCCTATTTACCAATTTGCAGCCAAAAATGAAAATGTGTATATGTTTTCCGTATGTTTGACACTATTCTAACTTTATTTTGTATAATTTGAGGAAATTTAACGAGGATGTAGAATAAATTCATTAAAAAAAATTAGTGTTTTTATTAATTAATATATAAAATTAATTTAAAATATGTGTACATATGTGTGTTATTTTTAATATATTTATATAGCAATTTCGATTCATAATGCGTTAGTAAATTTTAGTTTTTTCTATTTTATTACATTTATGGTCTGTTTTTTCTACTTCATTAATTGATTACTAAATCTAAATTATTAGTTTTAGGAATTGTTATTTATTTTTTGATTTTTATATTTTTTATAAGTTATGAAAAAAATGAAAAGAATTTGAAGATTTTTCGTATTTTGATATTTTATTAATAAAAAGTCGAGTTACGAAATCACCTCAACATACATCATAATAAATATTAACTCACTTACATTATTTTCCCACATTAGATTTCTCACACTTTAAACTTGTAAATTAGGCATTTCTAAATATTAACTTAAAAATTGTAATTCAATATTATAAATATTTAATACACTAACTAATTTCATAATTTCCTGTTTTTCTGAATTCTTAAAAAACACGCTTAATTGTAAAAATGCTGATTTGTTCTTTTGTAATTATAAAAATGTTTAGATTAAGAATAATTAGAATGAATAAAAATTAATATTGGTTTGGTACTCAAATTGAATAGACTAAAAATAAAGTCTTTCAAAAAATAAATAATTTGTTTTTTTTTTTAAATTCCACGTTAAATGGAATTATAATTGGCGCAGTCGAAACTAACTGTGGGAGAGTGCCGAGCTTGAGTAATTAGCATAACTTAATGTTTAGCGACGGTTTATCGCTATAATTTGAACTTTTGAACTTTCAAAACTTCTCAACGGGTTATTGGAAATAAAGAAAGACAATTTCGACGGCAAATCGGAATACAATAGAAAAAATATTATAATTAAATAGCAAATGGAATTAATAAAATTCCTTATATAAAATTAATAAATTTTAATAAAATAGTGAAAGTTAGCTCAAAAAATAAGAAAAAAAAAAAACTAACTAAATTAAAATAACACTAATTAAAATAGAAGTGCAACAATAATTTTTAATAAAAATAAAAAAAAAATAATAATAAATTTTTTAACAATGGATAAAATATAAAAAAAAACATAAAAATAAAAGAACTTGTGAAAGTAAAATTTTAAGTGAATAGAGTGAACCAAAACTTTTATTAATTAATCGTGAATTTGTGCTAATCCAGTAAAAGGCTCGAGAGGTTTCAACTTCTAAGCACCTGAACCATGATGAAAAACGAATGCAGTATCATTTTTATGTAAGTCATTTTATATTATTATACGTTCAATGCCAAAAAAACAAAAACCTTATCCTGATCCTATATATATAAAAAATATTATTAAAAGAAGAAAATAAAACAATATTGTAATAAAACCTATTTGCGAGAATAATAGTGAAACTAACGACTTTTCGGAATATCCGGATTCACCTAGTTGTATTTTCGAATTATTCAATCCAAAGATAGATCCACAACCAACCATAAGTAGCATTCAAAATATTAATACACCAAAATATTAATATTACATTTTCAACTCATTGCGAGTCCCTGACGCCATCAAAGATTTACCACATTTTGATGGAAATCAGCGTCTTCTCTTTGAATTTCTAAATAATGTAGAAGAAATCTTAAATTTAATAGAGTGTACTAAAGGCACACCTTATAACCAACTCCTCTTAGGAGCAATTCGCAATAAAATAACGGGACCCGCGAACGAAGTATTGAATGTGTAGGGAACTCCATTAGAATGGGAGCAAATGAGACATAACCTAATTCTTCATTACTCGGACAAACGAAACGAAACGTCCCTCATTAGAGACCTGCACGGACTCAAACAAGGAAACAAATCAGTTCAAGGTTTTTATAGCGAAGTAATCGAAATACTCGCTACCATGAACAATAATATCCAAATCCACGAAACAGAACTAAAAGTAATTAGTGCAAAAAGAAACCTTTATACTGAAATGTGGCTGAATGTCTTCCTCTCAGGACTAAAGGAACCTCTTCGTTCAACTATAAGAGCTATGAGACCGACAGATTTAGCAACTGCATTCTCCTTCTGCATAAAAGAGCATAACATTTCATATTCCAGATTTGAAATTTATCAAAGACAAGTCCAGAGAAACATACCAAATCCCAGAAACAATTTACCTCCCAGAAATTTTCAAAACCAAAATTTCCAAAACCGCCCTTAATCTATAAATAATTTTACACGAAATTTCCAAAATAACAGACAATTTCTCTCAAATAATTTCAATAATAGAAATTTTAATAATAATTCAAATAATCAAAACTTCCCTCAAAATACGCAGAAACAAAGACCTGCAATGGATGTCAGCTCAGGGAACATTATCCAACAGAAGTACACACAGCCTACTCAATTTAGACCCCCACAAACAAATTTTTCACGACAACAACACCAACCAAGATCTAATAATAGAGAACTGTTTAACGTAGTTTCTGGTACAAATCAAAGTATAAACAAGGAACAAGTTCAAAATTTTCAGCAAATAGATAACTATTATGAAGCAAACCATTCAAATTGTCCCAAGGAACAAACTCCACATATAATAGATGAAGAAAATTTTATTTCCGATGCCTCACAACACCAATCGGGTACTTATATATCAATACCCATGGAACCACACTACCCTATATAAACATTTCTTCCACATTCGGGAGACCACTAAAATTTTTAATAGACACCGGCGCATGTTCGTTCTTTATAGACCCAGAGTTTTTCGCTCAACACAAATTTCAAACTATAAACTTAAAATAAAAACAGCATTAAATCAGAAATTATATATACATAGATAGTTCATCTCGAACAAGTTTTGTTAGACGTTTTCAATATGACGAGAACACCCCAAAGAAGAATTTTGCTCATACTATGAGAAAAAAAAAACAAAACAATTTTAAATTCTCTCATCTCTGAAATCATCATCTCGCTTTGTATTTTTTATTTTTAATTTTAATTGAGTGCCAGACAGTGAATGAAATGGATGTGTGTCGGGTGATAACTTGTAATAAGCAAATTATATTATATACACACATTAAACATTACATATGTATGTATGTGTTTAGGATATATTATTATGTTATATTTATATAGCAATAGCATACTTATGAGTTTTTTTTTTCTTTGCTTTGCTTGCTACCTGTAAAATAAAAATTGGTTATGATGATTAGATTTACGATTTAAAGAAAATAAAATTTCGGAAAATAAATTTTTAAATTTTTTATATATTTTTAGTAAAGGGAAAAAGCCGAATTGAAGTGTGAATATAAACAAACAACATAATTTCAAATCAATTCGGCGTAAAAAACCCTTTTTTTAAAAAAAAAAATTCATATTTCATTTTACATACATATATATGTATATAGAAAAAAAAATAATAACTTATTTACAAATTCAAATTTCAAAAAAATTACAAAACATAAAATTTAACAAAAATAAAATTTAACGAATAATAACATAAACAATTAAAGAAAATAAAATTTGATATTTATGATAACCATCTATGCATGTACATATTATATCACAATTCAGTATTCACTCACAGCATGGCATTGGTTCACATGAAAAAAATAAACAAATTAATAAAAAAAAATCAAATACCTACTTATTAAAAAATGCAAATTGTTAGTATGAATATTTGTTAGTTCTTAATTAACTTTGAATAATATTTAGTTTATTATTTTCGGCTTTCTTCCTTTTTTCTCTTTTACCAATAGCTTCTATACTCAATAATTTTTCACACAACCACTTTGTGTCTTTTCTTAATAAAAGCAGAAGTAAAAATTATAGAAACTTTAATTTATGAGGCAAACATTCGATTTTTTCACAAAACCATTTCGAATATTTAATGGATTTATTTGTTTCATCCAAACAATATGAGATAATATTTTTAAGTAAATGCTTTTTATAGTAATTTTGTGCAAAATAATTATCAAATATTTGAATATGAAATTAAGTAATTTCAAAAATTTCTTCTGTTGGAGCTTTTAAGTAAAACATTTCTAAATCACTTTTATATTTTTTTTGATAAATAAATCGCTCCGAGTCTAATGATAAGAAATAATCAAATTTTTTTAAAAATAAAATTTTACATTTATCACAACTAATCCTTTTCATTAATTTAAAAATAACATAACCGCATATGTATCTCTCTGCATTGCATGAAATAATATTTTTTGTCATCAAAACATTATTCGTATTGGCTTCATCATAATCTATTATCATATTTGTGATTTCATCATCAGTTTCATCAAAAGTTTCATCAACATTTGATTCGGAATTATTATCTTCGACCGAATAATCTTTTAAATCTTGAGGTAGAAACTCTGCATCATCCTCCTCACAATTAGAGTTTTCAAATTTATGATTAATTAATTTAACTGACATTATTTTAGCCAATACGTTACTAAATTCCATTACAGATGGGTTATTATTGCAACCATTTCTGTAACGAACCAAGGCAAATAAATTTTCCAACACATCTTGATTAAGCCTGGATAATATTAAATAATAAAATTCATTTTTATCATATAAAGTAAACATATCTTTAATTAGATCTATAATGCCAGTTAGAGTTTGGATCATGCCCAGTGCCGTTCCTGTGTTGCTGGCCGCTCAGGTGCAAAAACGAAATTGCCGCCCATATTAATTTTTTTTTTAATAAAAATTTGCGGATCACCCGATGGGGGGATTATTACTTTGTAAAAATTAACCCTTATGTTATTGAATACAGAATATAAAAACGAAATAAAAATGAGTGAAGAAAAAGTTTTTATTTATTTACGACAACATGCTATAAAAAGAGAAAGTTTTTTTTATATTTTTTATTATAAAATGAAACTAAAATTTGTAAATCAACAAAAATGGTTTGTTATTTTATTTCAATAAATACAAAAGAAATTATTAGTTTCATTTAAAACAAATTATTAAGTTTAAGAACCAAAAAAAATATTTCACAATTTTATTCTTCTTGCCTTTGCAGAAGCAAAATCATCAATTACTTGAGATAAGTTTAAATCCTCACAAATATCTTTTTCTATCGATAACAAAGCAAGATGGTTAGCCTTTCTTGCGACATCGACGACCTGAGGTAATTTTTAATTAATTTTAATTTAGAAAAACTTCTTTCTCCAGATGCTACCGTTACAGGCAGTGTTAAAAAAATTCTTAATGCTATAGAAAAATTAGGAAATGAGGATATTAAGTCGTTTTGTATGATGTAATTTAAAGTCATTATAGGCTTTGCCGCAGTGGGAAATATTTCTCTAAAACTTAATATTTCGTTAAATAATTCAAAACCATTCAGGTCTTTCTCGATTACATCGTTAACATTAATTTGGAGAAAAACTTCCAAATCCAAGCAACATTTTTTTAAAATATCTGAATCTATTGAATGGAAAGAATACAAAAAACCATAGATATTATTACATTGATCTAATAACGTAAATCTTTCCTCTATAGAATTATTCGCTCTATCTATAATGCGAAAATAAAAATTAATTTTAAAGTTTTGTTTAGGGTTTTCTACAAACTCATCACTTGATTCATATAAAAATTGACGAGGTCTTTTTCTTATGCGGGTTTGTGGAAATTCATTTTCTACATCAATAGCTTGTGCAAGGTTTGTAGCTTGACTTATATATTCATTAAAACTGGCATCGTTTCTTTTATCATTTAAAAATCTTTTTAAATTACCCAACGCTTTACTACATTCATTAATATCAATGGTGAAATTTTGTAGCATTTTGCTAACTACGTCAATTTTTGAGAGTATATCATGCCAGATAATTAACGAACATAAAAATTTAAATGATTTTAATTTTTCAGATAACGAATTTGCCATATTTCTTGTGCTTATATCTCTACTTTGATCATCTCTTAATTAATTAAACTTTCATAAATTTCTTTAATATTTTGCTGCAAGGGTCTTATAGCGTTAATACGACTTGACCATCTAGTACCACTTAAAGGTTTTAAAGTTAAATTTTTAATTTTGATTTTTAACATATTCCATCTATATGGAGAGGCAGAAAAAAAATTAAATAACTCCTGAACAATATCGAAAAATCCAACGGTTTCGTTATTAATGTTAACAGCATCATTAAGGACTAAATTTAGGTTATGTGCTGCACATGGTACAAATGTTGCTCTGGGGTTAATATTCAAAAATCTTTTTTGAAGTCCTATATGCTTACCTCTCATGTTGGATCCATTATCATAGCCTTGACCACGAACATTTTGTACATCCAAGCTAAATTTAGGCAACAATTCGTTAGTAAGGAAGTTAACACTTTCGGCTTAATGGCGGCTATAGCCGCTATTGACTTCGCCACTCAGAGAATAATAGCGGCTATTGCCGCTTTTTTTAAATTTTAATTATTTAACGGATAATAACGACCAAAGAGATTTTAAACTCAAAATAAAAAGGGAATTCCCCTTTGCTTATCTTTATATGGATTTCTTTTAATTTTATTCTTTAGTTGCAAAATAAGCCTTGTTGGAGTAACATCCATTTACCAATTTAATTGAAAAAATATTAGAAACCAAAACTTTATTGCTGCTAGTGCCGCATAAATTACATAAGAAATACACGTGAGAAAATTTAAGTGAGTCTACTGATAGCTCAAATATAAAATACAAACAAAACAATAAATGAATTAAATTTTTACAAATTTGGGGTAAATAAAATTATATTTTAATTAGTATTTTATAGAATAGAAGGAAAATGGAAAAAAATATACAGAAGTGGGTTGACGAAATCTTGAGTTCGGAAGAAGAAAATTCGCACAGTGAAGGTGAGATTTGGGGCAGTTCAAGTTCAAGTACTGTCACCAATGAAGACTTCGATGAGAATGTGTCTGACACTGAAAATAGCGAAAATATCAATGCAACAAATATATCAAATACTCTGGTTGATGAGAGTGATATCAATTGGTGTGAAGATACGAAGGCGATACCTTCATTTAAATTTGAGGAGGCATCTGGTATTAAGGTTAACTTAAACCAAAACTCATCCCCACAACAGATATTTGACCAATTTTTTAGTGATGATATCATTGATGTGTTAGTTTCTTCAATGAACAGTTATGCAAAACAGCTCGAAAGTTCCGTTTCTACACCACCGTCAACGCGGAAACGCCCTAGATTAATTTATCGGGAAGTTACAAAAGAAGAATTGTACCAGTTTCTAGGTTTATGTTTGCTTCAAGGGCAAAACAAAAAACCCTCGATTAAAAAAATGTTTTCGAAAAGTGCTCTGTATTTCCAACCAACATTCGGTGCCACGATGTCTGGGAGACGTTTCATGCAAATTTTGAGAGTTTTTAGTTGCCACGCATCAAATAACACTTTTGAAAAATGTAAACTAGAAAAAATTATGCCTTTCGTACATTTAGTCATAAAAAAATTCCAAAAAGTATTTGTGCCTGGAAAAGATTTATCCTTAGATGAGTCGTTATTGTTATTTAGAGGCAGATTATCTTTTAAGCAGTACATAAAAGGAAAGCGGGCCAGATATGGAATTAAATTCTACGAACTAACCACAAGTGATGGATACATTTTGAATTTTAAAGTTTATGCAGGAAAGGAAATTGAACCAATTTTGGGATCGAAAACAAGAGAAATAGTTTTAAACTTGATGGATCCATATCTCAACCGTGGTCACCACCTATATATGGATAATTACTACAATAGTGTAGAATTGAGCAATCTACTTCTTTCTTTTAGAACACATACCACAGGTACCTTACGCTCTAACAGAAAGGGTAACCCAAAAATTGTTACAACAAAGAAGTTGAAGAAGGGAGAAATGATTTGGAGAAGGCAAAAAAATGTATATGTAAGTAAATGGAAGGATAAGCGCGAGGTATTGTCTATAACCACGGCACACCATCCGCAAATGGTAGAAGTGGAAAATGCAAGAAAAATCAAAAAACGAAAGCCAATCGACGTTGCATCGTACAATGAACACATGGCTGGAGTAGATAGGGCCGATCAGCTTCTATCTTATTATTCAAGTCCGAGGAAAACAATCCGCTGGTATAAGAAAGTTTTGTTTCATGTACTGGATATGATTGTTTGGAATTCATATTATATTTTTAAAAAGTTTCATCCGAAACGAAGCTTTTTGGAGTTTCGCGATCAGCTTATATTAAGTTTGTTAAATTTTCCACCGGATGTGAAAGAAGGCAAGGATTTAATGTCCCTCTTAAGAAACAGTGGTCGTCCTACAGGAGGGAAGCTCGAGTCTAACCCGATTGACTTAGTCACTCAACATTTCCCTCGAAAAATTGCATTTCCTCCTAGACATGAAGGTTTAAGCAAAAGAAACCGTTTTTACAAGAGATGCAGACAATGTTTGAAAAATAGACTTAGAAAAGAAACAAGCTATGAATGTACAACTTGCCCGGATAATCCCCCATTGTGTCCGGAGTGTTTTGAAGATTTTCACCTTAGTATATAAGTATTTTAATTTATTGTTTAATTTATGTTCTCGTTATTTTGAATTTTTTAATTTATATTTGTTTTAATATTTTTAATGAAATTTATTTAAGTTTTGTTTTGTAATTTTGAAATTAATTAGAAAATATAATACATAATGTTTAATTTATGTTCTCGTTATTTTGAATTTTTTAATTTATATTTGTTTTAATATTTTTAATGAAATTTATTTAAGTTTTGTTTTGTAATTTTGAAATTAATTAGAAAATATAATACATAATGTTTAAAAAACTATATAACATATTTTAATTTTATAAAGATTATATTTAAGCGGCATATGCCGCAATTAGGAATACAGATTCAATTACATATACTTAAAAAAAATTGCGGAAATAACCGCTGCGCGGCAATAGCCGTAATTTGCTTATAATTGGAAAAATTTCAAGTAAAAAACAAATTACGGCAAATGCCGCCCTTCTTTTTTCTATGAAAAAATTAAGTGATTCTCTGGCAAAACCTTACAAAATTTAAGTGCAGCCGAAAGTGTTAAATAAACCTTCACCAGTCGTATCAACTATTGGAGAAAAACCAAGAAAATATTCTTCGACTGTTGCTTTATTTTGCGTCAAATTCACACACCGAACAACAAACGTGATTTGTTCGACGTGGCTTAAATCTGGCGTACAATCAAGTATAATAGAAAAATATTTTGAATTTTTTATAATGGTTGTTAATTTCTTTGTTACAGAGGCTGCTAATAATTCAATGATTTCGTTTTGAAAATGGATTCCCAAATAATGTGGCATATGACTTTTTTTTTGTTTTGATGTTTGTACGTTTCTTACATGTTCTGTTATTATCGGATCAAATTTAGCTAACATTTCTACAGCTTTCATGAAATTTCCGTTGCTGGGATGGTATAACTCTGTCGACGTGCCGCGAAATGCTAAACACTGGCCAGATAAAAATTGAACAATAGCTATCATTCTTTCAATAATACCACGCCATCGTTTTGTTTCCATTTCATAATATGTTTGAAGCTCTTTATCTATTGTGCAGTTCTTTTGCATCCGCAATTTTAATTCGCACCACTTTTTTGAACATTCGATATGTTGTGCACTGTTTTCATGTTGAACAAAATACGGTGTTGCATGTCGCCAATCAGAATATCCACCACTGGTCCGCTTAAAAATATTTTTGCTGAATAACTTGCAGCAAAAACAAAATACCATATTCAATTTAGTAGAATAAACTATCCAGTTTCTGGAAACTGTTTCACCATTTTCTAAAGTTCTAAAAAAATATGTTGCAGAAAATCTTCTGTTTGTCTCATCTGATGGAAAATGAAAATTATCCCGAAGTTGCACTGGTCCTTTCTTCACTAAAATTTCTAAGACTTCTTTAGTTATCGATTCAGGCCATGTTCCTGGATCTTCCAGCACTAAAAACGAATTTACTGATTCTGTTTTATTAGAAAACTCTTCTTCGGGATTTTCTGACTCTGATGTTGATGATGAGTCATCTTGTGGCTGTTCTGGCCTTTTTGTAGGACTTGGAGACGAATCTAGCACATCCAGAAATGTATCAGGTTCTTCAGTATAAATTTCTTTAGTTGACATTCCTGACGTACTTGCCACAGGTGATTTTTGTGAGGGTTCCAAAAACTGTGTTAAAGATCCACTTAGTTTCTCTATTTCTTTTAGTTTTAATTCTTTTTTTTTCTATAATAAGCACCAGATTGCCTTTTAGTTTTTCTTTCTGACATCTAAGAAGGTGTGATATTTTCTTATTCATAATAAAATTTCTAAATAGTAAAACTTACCTTTATTAATTATACTTTATACTTAATTTGTTAGATCAACACCTATAATAATTGATATGAAGTAACTAATAGCAAAAATGTATTACACAACTATCACTTGTAAATAATTCTATTTCACTAATGTTAATGTTAATATATACCAATGTCAAAAAGTCATGGCATACTTACAAATTTTTAATAGCAAAATTTAAAGTTTTGTCCGTTAAAAAAAATAAGTAAATTGGAAAATACATAAAAAAATAGAAGATGTTTTTATAAAAAGTTGTTTCTACTTAATTACACTAAGTTAATTTTTTTTTACAGTTTAGTACTCCAAATTAAAATCATTTTTTTTTTTACATTTATTTTTTAAACATAATAAAAGTTGGTCGGCGGCCGCCCTTCGACTTGGCCGCTCACGTGCGGGGGCACCTTTTGCACCCCCGCCAGGAACGGGCCTGATTATGCCATCAATGCAATAAATTTTCTTGGATGTAGTTGGTGTTATTTCTTCAAAATATTTTTTCATCTCTATTAAATATTTAAAAGTTATATTATTTTTTTGCGCTGCTGAACGAAAAGGATTTCTATCATATAATTTTTTACTATTTAGACAGTCAAATAATTTATTAATTTTAGATACAAATTCAGCTGTTGATGAAGCACAAGGTTTTCTCGAAACAAATTTCCCAATTGAAATCATTGTTTTAATAGCAGCTGCAACAGAATTGCTTAAAATTTGACTTGCCAATCGAACATTCATCTTTTCAAATGAATTGGGAAATATGTGTTTTTTGGAAACGCTTCGGGCACATTCTTTTAGTATTTTTACTCTCATGTAAATATAGTGATTGAATAATTTTAAATGGCACTTCACCATCAGTAGTTTTAAGTTCATATTTGAGCAGTGTATTTCGAAGTGACTTAATAAGATGTATCGGATCGAAAAGTGCGAACACTTTTTTTTCTATTCCCTTAAAGTTATAAAAAAAATAAGGATTTTCTCTTGTAACACCTAATGTGCTAAAACATTTTCTATTATTTGTGCCTTGGTTACATACTACTGCTCGGATATTAAGATTCAAATTGAAAGCGGTATCTAAATTTAAAAATAATAAATTTTGAATATCTGTACTAGTAATTGGTTTATCGGTTGTGTAATAGCTTAGTACATATTTCCAATTATTTACTATGCCTCTTAATAGGAAAACACATATATATTTTGCAACATCTCCTGTTCGTTTGTATCCATAGTCTAAAAACCCCGTAATTTCATCCAATACGGGATTATAGCTAAAAAATTTTCTAATTGCTATTTCATCAAAAATTAACAATGCCTCTCTTGAAAGTTCATTCATGTGAGAAAAAATAACATTTAGTTCATTATTAAAATTTTTTTCATTTAGACCTATGGTTAAAAATTTAAGAGGAATTCACCTATTCAGGGAACTAAAATGAAGCAACTTAAGCTCTGTGCAAATTCAAAGCAATATTTTTTTCTCCCTCTGTCCAATTTTTTGTTGTCTTAAAATTCATTTCAAGAAAAGTTTTCGCATTACTTGGCAAATTTAACATTGATACAGAATCTTTTTTTTGTTCGATCAGCTTCTCTTTTAATTTTCTATTTTGTGATTTCAAATACGTAATTTTTTTTTTCAAATTTAAATTTTTACGTTCAGTAATGTCAAAAGCTCTTCGCGAAGCTGTATATTTTTTATTATATGTTTCATTTTTCTGGAATTTCAGACAGTGTTCACAGAAAACAGTGTTAGTTATAGCATCAGATGATTCTGAGCGAATATTTTCAACAGGCACAGATAAATAATTTAAATTTCCTTTTGTGTAAGTTTTTGGGATATTTTCTTTTCTGTTATTTTCTTCAAATACCAAAAACTCATTTAAATCAATTTTTACCCTTTCCGTTTTGTTTTGAAAAGGCTGAATACAAGAAGAACTTTCAGAAAAATCAAAAATATTAAAATCTTTTGTTTGATTTTCTTTGTTATTTGTTCCTGTATCAGGTAAAAGTAAAGTAGGAATTGCATTTTTTTTTAGTCTAATTTTTCCTAAATATTTTTTTTTTCAAAGTGGTTCTCGCATATTATTAGTCTTTTGTTAGTAATCTTTTCAACACTTACCTTGCATTTCGATATCCATCTACTGAACATAGCCTTATCTTTTGGAAACGTAAAAAATTTGCATTCAAACGTTCTTGGGCTATTCTTACAGGATATACAAATTATTCCCGACTTGCGTTTATCCGAATTTAAATCCTTAAACATTTTATAGCGCACGTTTTTTCACTTTCACTAGAAATTATACACTACACATAAGTATATAATTTCCTCTTTGACAGATTTATCAATTAAAAAAGCGCCAAAACTAAAACAATCACCTCAAAAATTCTCCCATAGTTTCTCATGTACTTATTTACTTATTTATTAGCAATGCAATGAGGGAGGATATATGAGCTTCAGCTTACTATATAATTTATGTACATATTTAAATTGTCTCATTCTATACATTATTATATTCTTACTCAATCCGTGCATATAAATTTTTTAAGAAAAAAAAAGTTATCATCGAACATGGAATAATATTTCTTCCTATTTCTTTTTCTATCAAAATAAAAATATGACTTGATTTTTTTCCTTTGATAAAATTACCAAACACCTTACCAAACAATTGCACATTCAATTTCACATATATTACATATGCTTTTTTACTATTGTTATGCTGATAAGACAAGAAATTATTATATCCATCTCTATTGTCTATACAAAAATATTATATTTTGTTCTGGGGTGCTTTTGTCATATGAACGTAATATTATTTTGGGTACATATATATTTTAATATATATACATGCATATAAATATAATTACCCAAAAAGAAGAATTCTCAACGAAACATTCTTAAATCATGGTATTTTTTGAAAAATAGAATTCTTCTTGAGATAATAATAAAATATTTATTATGCATGTATATGATCAATTTACTATGCATACCTGTTTGTGTACATAATTGCTATTGCTATTTCGTAAATCGCAATGTACAAAGACAAATAACAAAAATAAAATTTTATTATTTCCAAGCAAAACATAACATCCGCTTATCTTCTTGATGATGTTTACTGCTTGAAAATAATTTTAAAATGAAATTTCAAGAGAAAGAGAGAACATTTAATTTTATTTAGAGAGAGCAGAATTTTGATTTTATTTCTGCTGTCGATTTCAAAAATTTTTAAGAAAAGTGAATTGAACCTTTTATATGGGAATGAACTATCTATGTATATATAATTTCTGATTAAATGAACATACACTTAACAAACAAATTACCCTTCCATTATTTAAAGAATTCAACCAAAAAGGTGAAATCTCCTTTTTAATTTTCAAATTTCATAATTACTTTGATGGACTTTTAGGTTTTAAGGACCTTAATAAATTTAGGAGCCAAAGTAGATGTTTTAAATAATTTACTCATCACTAATAATTCAAAACCAATTCTATATACAAAACCTAACCTTACCTCAATTAAATACAATGTACCAGCTAATTCTAAAATAATAGTTAAACTTCCAGTAGATATTGAAAACGGCGATATATACGTTGGAAATATCGAAATAAAAACCAACTTATACATTCCTGAAGGAATATACCAAGCCAAATCTTAGTGTACGTTATTCGAAGTAATCAATGCCTCACACAAGGAGCAAACATTTTTTACAGAACAACCCATTAAAACCTTTCTCTCAAAATGATTATATAGAAATTAACAATTTTAACATTATAAATGAGGAAACAAGATTAAGGAATCTTGATCAAAATTTAAGAATAGCTTGAGAATGTCACATCTTAATAAAGAAGAGAAGAGATCACTCCTCAACATTGTTCAAGAATTTGACGATGTTTTTCCTTCTGAAAACCAAAAATTAACATTCACCAATAAATGTAAACATCTCATTTTAACAACAGACGATGGATCTATACGAAATCGTATAGATATCCATATATACACAAAGAAGAAATTAAAATACAAATTACCGATATGCTCAACCAAGGGATCATAAGACCCAGCTACAGCCCTTGGAGCTCCCCAGTCTGGATAGTCCCTAAAAAGAAGGATGCCAGTGGAAAGAAAAAATGGAGACTAGTGATAGATTATCGTAAAGTTAATGATAAGACTATCAGTGATGGGTATCCCTTACCAAACATATCGGATATTCTTGATAAATTGGGAAAAACGTTATATTTTACCACCCTTGACTTAACGAGTGGATTTCATCAAATCGAGATGGATCCCAGGGACACTGCGAAAACTGCCTTCACAGTGGAGGGTGGACATTATGAATACGTGAGAATGCCATTTGGGCTTAAGAATGCACCCTCAACATTTCAGAGAGTCATGGATAATGTACTTCAAGAATTACAAGGGACCATTTGTTTAATGTACTTAGATGACATAATTGTTTTCTCTACATCTCTCCAAGAACACGGAGAAAATTTAAGAAAAGTTTTCCAAAAATTGCGAGAGGCCAATTTGAAAATTCAACCAGACAAATGCGAATTCATGCAAAAACAAGTTGCATTTCTTGGTCACATTGTATCTGCTGACAAATCTCACCTATCCCTGACCTAATCAAGGCTATAAAAAATTACCCAATTCCAGAGACAACTAAGGAAATAAAAGTCTTTTTAGGCCTATTAGGATATTACAGGAAGTTCATAAAAGACTTTGCCAAAATGACAAAGCCTTTGACTGAATGCCTTAAAAAGAGACGAAAAATTGATAAAACTGAAAAGGGTTATCGTATGGCGTTCGAAAAGAGTAAGGACGTTCTAACTAACGACCCAATTCTACAATATCCTGATTTCACTAAAAATTTCATGCTGACAACCGATGCTAGTAACGTTGCCATAGGAGCAGTCCTATCACAGGGCAATATAGGCAGTGATCTTCCCATATGTTACGCTAGTCGAACCTTAACTAATTCCGAATTAAATTATTCCACTATCGAGAAAGAGCTTTTAGCGATAGTATGGGTCACGAAATACTTCCGACCCTACTTATTTGGTCGCACATTTAATTAAGTTACAGACCATAAACCCCTAACATGGCTGATGAGCCTGAAAGAACCCAACTCAAAACTTGTCAGGTGGCGTTTAAAGTTAGGGGAATTCGATTACCAAATAATATATTAAAAAGGCGTTCAAAATTCCAATGCAGACGCACTTAGCAGAGTAAAGTTAGATGAAACACCAAACCTTTCTGAAATACATACTTCCGAAACAAATGAAACAACAGATTGAAACAACAGATGGACCAACAGATGGTAACACGTCAGAAATAGATGTAATATCAACTATCCACTCAGCGGACAAAAACATGGATGATGGTATCCCTATTTCATTCCGTCCACTAAATGAATTCAATTTACTAATAATTTTTGAAAAAAACTGATAAAACACCACATGAATCATTAAATATCATTTTCAGAATTAAACAACGTCGTACCTTTAGGCTACCAGTTTTTTCGGAAGAAAATATTACTCAAATATTCAAAAAATATTGGCACCGAATAAACTTTCTGCCATACTCACATATGACGAAACATTCAAAATAATTCAAGCCGCGTATTCAAAATGCTTCTCAAACTCTAAAACTTTTAATCTAATAAGATGTACAGAAATATTAACCGATGTAATGGGAAACGACGAACAAGATAAGTTGATGAATGAATATCATATAAATTCGAATCATCGTGGCATAAATGAGACACTTAACCATTTAAAAAGAGAATACTGTTTCCCATTCATGAAAAACAGAATAGCCCAAACAATAAACAACTGCGAAAAGTGTGCTACCCTAAAATATGACAGACAACCTTTAAAATTAAAATTCGAAAAGCCAGAAACACCATGTAAACCCCTTAATATTGTTCACGTACATTAACAATTAACAAAATTTCCCATTTAACAATTATAGATAAATTTTCAAAATTCGCTACAATATACAATCTAAAAACAAGAAACAGTTTAGACATAATTAAGTGTCTTAAACATTTTATAAGTCTTCACGGGATCCCTATGAAACTTGTCTGTGATCTAAGAACCGAATTTAACTCAAATTTATTTAAAGACTTCTGTAAACAATACAAGATAAAATTACATTATACTTCTCTCCAGCAATCAAGCAGTAACTCACCCATGGAACGTCTCCACTCAACCTTCACGGAAATTTACCGTATTATATACCATAAATGTAAAGAAAACAAAATCGAAATGAATCATGAAGATATATTAAATGAAATGATAATTACATATTATCAATCTATTCACTCTTCAACTAAACTTACACCTTATGAATTATTTTATGGTAGAACTCCCAAATTTTTAGATAAGGTAAAATTCAATAATGAACATGAATATCTACAAAAATTAAACCAATTTCAAGAAGAACTCTTCCCAAAAAATAAATTTAATTTAGAAAATATCAAAAATAAAAATATAGGAAAAATTAATAACATCGACAACATCTCGCGGATCTGGTCGAAGACGAAGTATTTTGCAGAAAAGAAAATAGAATAATTAAATTACACCTAGGTTTAAGAAAATTAAAATTAAGGAAAACAATAAAGTCACCGCCATTACATACAACAATCAAAAGATCCATAAATCCAAAATAAAGCGTAAACTAAAATTTCAGGCTAATCCCAATAATAGCAACTCAATGGATGGAAGTCTATGATCTGACCAACAATAATGGAATTTTATCCTTAAATTAGGTACAACCAGACTTGTAGTCGGACACATTAACCTTCTCCATATAATAAAACTTGATCAATACAGTGAAAACATAAATAGTCTAGAAAATTCAATTAAAACTCTCGAATCAACTCAAAAACTTCAACTCTCCATCACAATAACAAAACAAAAACTTCAAAATTTAAAATTCAAATACAATGCATTAGTACCAAAATTTAGACATAAAAGAGGTCTGTTTAATGGTTTAGGGTCACTCATAAAAACTATAGCCGAAAAGAAATTGATACCATTATGTCTAACGAAAACACTTTAGTATCTGGAATCCATAAACAAAACCATCTTAACAATAAAATGATTGAAAGATTCGAGAATATAACTAATCATATTAATAATCAACAAATTAAAATAATGCAAAATTTTAACCAATTCGAAGATCAACTTACAAATTCAGTCAAATCTTTTGATTCAAATTTTAAGTATTTAGAAATTTTAACTCAAATTAGTGAACTTAAACATTAGTGAAGCAATTATTCTTGCAAAATTAAAAATTATATCTATAAAAATTATAACATATACTAAATTTACAAGAAATTAAAGAAATTCATATAATATTTGAAAATCAAAACATTATAATAAAATCAGATGAAAATTTATATGAACTTCTAATTTATATGAACAATAATAAAAATATTATATTTAATGTACAAATTTCTGTAGTTACTCCAGAAAAATATTCCTTATTCCACATTATTAACCTCCCAATAGAAAATAACAAAATAATCCCAATAAAACCATTTTTAATATTGAACGATGATAATATTCAATTCTATGAGCAAAAGTGTCCACAAATAGAAGGAACTTATTACTGCAAAAACAATGGGTACTTAGAGAAAGTAAATAATTAAAAATGTATCGGCAATTTAATCAATAACAAACCTGCAATTTGTGAACTTCATAACAGAGAAACAAACTTAGAAATATTTCAACCAGAGCCAAACTATATCGTCCTCATTAATCTACCAGAAACCAGTATAAGCACAGACTGTTATTCAGCACCACAACAAATTAATGGTTCACTACTAATTCATTTTAAAAATTGCGAAATTAAAATCAACAACATAATTTACTCAACCGAAACTAACACTCACTGGGATGAAATAATTATACATCTAGTTCTATTCAATAAAATATAACATACGCCTCAAACAAAACACTCCTAAAAACATTAGAAAAGTACCAGTTCACCCAGGAAGATTAAACCGATCCACTAAAAGTTTACTTATCAACAAAAAATACTTTTGGGACTTATATCAATGATAATTACCATTGTAGCAGCATTGGCAATATTCATATACATAATTCTTAACAAAAAATATTCCAGAACATACATTCCACAAGAAATAACATCAAACATTTTAGCAAGTCCAACAGAATCACCACAACCAGTAGGTCCACAATTCACATGGTCATTACCTAACACTAAGAGGGGAGGAGTTACGCTACATCATAATAAATATTAATTCACTTACATTATTTTCCCACATTAGATTTCTCACACTTTAAACTTGTAAATTAAGCATATCTTAATATTAACTTAAAAATTGTAATTCAATATATTATATATAAAAGTTTAATACACTAACTAATTTCATAATTTCCTGTTTTTCTGAATTCTTAAAAAACACGCTTAATTGTTAAATGCTGATTTGTTCTTTTGTAATTATAAAAATGTTTAGATTAAGAATAATTAGAATGAATAAAAATTAATATTGGTTTTGTACTCAAATTGAACAGACCAAAAATAAAGTCTTTCAAAAAATAAATAATTTGTTTTTTTTTAAATTCCACATTAAATGGAATTATAACTCACGCAACATTCACTTTGTTTTTTCACTTCACTTTTTTTCAGTTCATTTTTACCCGTCTGTGGAAAAAATCGATATCGCAAGTTTCACTTACTATACAAGAAACAATGTTGAGCAACAATTAAAAAATGTTTAGTTTTGATTAGTTGCCTCTTTTTGTCTTATGTTAATGATAAGAAATGATGTCAATATAAATTTTCTAACTCTTTTATCCCAGTATTTTAAATATAAATATGTATTGCTAGTTTCTAACACTATTGAATAGGTATAGTTCTCATATTTACCATAAGAAAGAGTGTTAAAAGATTTTCTAACTCTTTGGCTCTAGTAAGAGTAAAAAAGTGAAAACAAATCATCCGAGTGAATTCTATCCGGCTCATTTTTTTAAATGAATAACATACAAAAGTTGAAATTTGCAAGAAAAATGTTTTGATGTTGTTTGGTGTTTTAAACCAATTGGAAAAAGATAGTTAAAGAATATATTAAATTATTATATAATCAGCCGTACCGGTGAATTCGATCGAATAAAAATTCAGTACTCGTTCGTAAATTTTCAACCGGCGAATTCGATTTAAAAAAAATTCGAATATTTTTGATCGAAAATTTTCTGGTTCAAAATTTTATATTATTTTTTTTGTTATAAGTATATGTATTTTAATACTTTATTTCTAAAGCAGCAATCTAAATTTATTTGTTTAATTTGGAATTTGAACTTATTTGACATAAAAGTCATTACATTTCGTTATATTTCTTATTTGATTACATTTTGTGAAATGAGTACAAAATTAGTCTCTCGACCGAATTCACCGTTAAGAAATTCTCATCGTATCGAATCGAGTTCACCGGTACGGCTGCATATAATAGTAAATTTAACTATTATTAATAAGAGCTTAGTAGCTTAATAGTGTTTATAGAAAAATTACATAAATAGAAACAGTATGTCAACATTAATTTTTCACTTTATTCACTTTAAGGCTACCCCAGTCCGGCGCAATTTTTTCCGCGCGAAATCCGCTTAGATGAACACACCGAAGCTTAAAAATTCGTTATAAACGTAAAAAAAATTTGTAAAGAAATATAAAAAATATTTAAAAAAAGTAATTACAAAGATCATTTTTTTGAATTCTTAGATCCATCAAAGCTGGGAGCTTTTACAAATATTACGAATGATCCACGACGAGCAACAAATATAGCATTTGAAACTAGAGAAAAACTTGTTAATTACTTCAATAGTGAAAATTAATAAAGAAAAATATTTTTTTGAAAGTTAATTTAATTTATATAATTTAATTTAAATTTTATTATGCCGCAGGAGCCGCCAATATTAAGATCCGCTGCATTGGGCATTTGGGCCATTTTTTACAAAAAAGATTACAAACTTTTTTTTTTTTTTATGATCTTGACAGTAACTTAGGTAGAATCACTTTTTCGTGCTTACTTAAGTACGGTACTGCAATTTTACACTACAATATCTACAATAATTCGAGTCTTAAATAGAATAGTTTCATTTTATTTAATTTGTTACCAGATTAACTCTCAATTATCTTTTGTCATTTATTATATCCCAATGACAAAGGGTACTAGACCAGTTCGAAAAACCAACGAAACATTTTTTTTTTTGCTTCATCGAGAATCGAGCCCGGGACCTTTCGGTTGAAAGGCAGGCGCTCTACCTACTGCGCCACCCAGCATTTTAACCTATGTATATATTTATTAATAAAACAAAAGTTAACAATTCAGTACGTAACAAAACAAAAAAAAAAATATCTATATTTTACAAAATTAAAAATTTTCAATTCATTTACTTATACTAAATATACTTATATAAAAAGTTGTAGGGGATGATGTAGCGCATCAACACAATAAAAAAAAAAAAAAATTTGCGAATTACAAAATTTTCAATTTTAAAAGTAAAATTTAAGTTTATGCAATTATTATTCAAAAACGGTAAGTCTGATACTCATTCAACATATATCGTTAAGTAGGTGTATTAATTCTAAAAAAAAGCTATGAAGAAGATGTTGCTCTAGTTTCAATTTCTTCTGAGCTGTAGTTGATATTCTTTAGACATAGTTTTTCTAATCCGATTTTCTTTAACCCTCTGTAGCCCAGGTAAATTTAAAGATAGACCCCTCTTCTAGAACAATTTTTTTCCTAAAATACTCCAAGGAATCACCCCTTAAAAACTTTTTGCTCTAAACTGGACCACCCTGTATAACATTTGAGTATGAACAATACATAACATTCAAATATTCGAATAAAAAATTAATGAATGAATAAAATAGTCCGATAGTTCAATTCATTCAGTTACTATATTTATCGATAGTTGAAATCATTCGATAGTTCCCTTCTCATCACTCTTTTACTATTCTTATTTTTTTTTATAAACAAATGGCGGTGTCTAGACGGTCAGTTATTCAGTTAGTTTTCACTGTCAGCTAAAACTGAGAAGTGTCTACCCGTTCAGTTTTAAATGAAAAAATTTACAAATGGCGAAAACTGAGAATTACCATTAATGTAACAAGTGGAAGTGAGACAATAATAATAAAAATTAATTTTTAGAATTTCCAACTGACAAATTATTCAAATGTTTCTTCTGTAAAACGGTTGTTTTCTGTGTTACGGTTAAGATTAGAAAAGTTGGCTATGAAATTCGAAACGATTGAAATCGAAAAACTGACGACAAGTTAAAAGCATTCCAACTTTTTTTATTTTTTTCAAACAACAACAAAATACATGTATTTCAGTGAAAAGTGACAGTGTTCTAGACACCGCCAATGAAAAACTTAGGAGGATTAGTGTTACACAGGCTACTTGTTTGAACCAATTTAAAATGTGTTTACCGTTTTTTAAACCAAATTTTTTTTCACGGTAATGATGAAAAAAAATTGGTCTCGTATTGAAACGTCATAAAAAAGTTTATTTTAAATATTTTTTTTTAAATGTGTTTTTTAGTTCGGTTAAATTGTCTTCGACAAAACTATGTACTTCAATTAAGCATTATTTTCAAAATTACAAAAGATAACATCAATTCTTTCAATACAGATCGAGTGTTAACACGCCATGGTAATGATTTTTTTGGCATTTAGCTGAAATTTTTTGGTAAAAATATTTTTAAATATTTTTATATTATTGAAGGAAGTAATAAAGCAAATACTAACTTAGATTCATTAACATAAATTTGTTTAATATTTAAGTTTTGTTCTAAAAAAAAAGCATGAGGATACGAAATATGTTGATTTGAAAATATTTACCCAATTATTAATATGTAATTTATGAAAATAACAAAGTAATATAATAACTTACCTAAAAATACTGAAGATTACTCATCAAGTAAAGCTGAGTGATTTTGTAATACATGGTAATCTTGTAAAGGATATTCTTTTAGTGACGTAACAGTATATGTTCAAATATAGATATTAATATTTAAATTTTACAGGAATATAATTTTTTTATATATAAATTTTAAAATGAATTATTTATAGGGGGGTTTGCACACAATCACCTGTATATTGCATTGTTATGGAATTTTGCCCGAATGGACCTTTACAAAATATTATTAAAAATGAAACATCCTTATTGCCTTCTAGACTACTTTCATGGGCTAAACAAATTGCACGTGGAATGCAGTATTTACATCAACATAAGATTATACATCGGGATTTGAAAAGTCCAAAGTAAGTTATTATTTTTTAATGTATTATAATATATAACATAAAAAATTATAAATTGGGATTCTTTCAATTATTTTTAAGTTTTTGAATCCTTAATATATCAATTATTTATTAATTTCACATCTTTTATGTATATATAATAACATAATATAAACTCGTATTTTTTCAATTACCTACATATTATGTATATTTAAGTTTTTGAAATTCTTAACATACTTATGCATAAACGATTAATAAATTTAAGAAAATCAGGAAATTAATATAATTGGCACTAACACAATACTGCATGATTTCAAAAAAAAAAAAATAAAAATAAAAACGTAGTAATAGAATAATATTATGTTTATACGACAATGTCAAACCACAAAGAACTCTAGTATTGAAGGGAAAATTTTACGGTAGTGAAAAATTAGAGCTTACAATAATATCAGGCCGAGTCACAGAAAACCTTAAATATGTTAAGGTGATACATTCAAATATATGACCAAAGATGATATACAAATAGATGTGTCGACTTATGGTGGATTTCCTCTTCATGGACGAACGTCCGGACAATTTTATTTTACACTATAATTGAAACACAAACACCAATAAAGAAAATTTTATGATTTCCACTCAATGCGCGAAGGACTGACATTTGTTATGTAGTCAAAAAAGGTTGACGTTTCAAAAATTGTTTACATGCGTTGATATTATTTTTATTAAAAAAATTTAAAATTTTGTTAAGAGTAAAAATGGATAATAACATTGTAATATTCGAAAAAATAAAATATAGCGCTTTGCTTTTATCTTAAAATATAAATAATTTGTTAGAAACAAAATAATCTTATATTAAAAAACAAAAAAAAAATACACTTCATGTCTTTTCTTAAAAAACATTTGAAATTCTATATGTGAATGCGTTCATACATAAATCGAGATAGCAATAAATATTTATCAAATAATTATATATCTACCCTTTTCTTTTACTTCGTCCTTCAGCCAAAAGTTAAAAATATTTTAACTAAGAAATTGGATGATGAAAATTGCCCGGAGAGAATTTTTTGTGGATGTGTTGGTAAAATAAAACTTTTTAATTGGTTAAAAAAATTTGTCCGGACGTTCGTCCATTAAGAGGAAATCCATCTTTATGGAAAGTTTTGTACTAAAGCTTTTATTTTCAAATTCCCTAATACGGGCCAATATCATCATACATTCACACATTAAATAAAAATCAATGTTCGAAGTTTTAGGAGAAAGAGAATAAACAAACAAAATTTGCAATTCTATTTTTATCAAGGGTCTTGTTTTTATAGTCGGGGGCTGCTGCCTCCAAACCCCCGCTATTCATTTATTGCCAACAATAGGTAAACGCAGGCGACCAGGTTTTAGTACAAAATATATAGCAAAAAACAATATACAAATTATAGCTCAGCTGACTTTAATAAATTTAAAATTACGAGTACCTTCAGTACAAAACCCAATCATTGAAAAATTTTTTTTTAAATTTAAATATGTATTTTTTTTTAATATTAAATTTTGGCCTATGTCATTTTATCCCGACACCGTTATTAATATATTACTATATAAAACATTTTCTTTTTTTCACACCACCATTGAGGTAAAGAAATAAGTGTGTTTTGTGGCATCCCCAAGAGGCCTAATCCACTTCATTTTTTTTTTATATTTATCAAAATGTAATTTACCAATTATCAAAATAAAAAACGGAAATATATTATAAAATGAAAAAAAAAAATAATTATACAGCATATTTGAAAAATAGAAAAAAATTATTTAGATTATACTACTGACACAAATGTAATATCGATATTATCATTTAATATAATCATATAATATTCAAATATTCTCTATATCATAATATCAAAAGTAGTATGACAGACACAAACGTAGTATTCGTATTTCATATTATGACATGTAAAATGGATGATAAAGCTAAAAAAAAAAAATAATATTTTTTAAATTGTATTTAAAATGTGCTTCTTCCTTTTATTCATTTTAATTTGATTTGACAATTAAATAAATTTTTTAAAACAAATTTTTATTTAATTTTGAAAATATGTCAAATTTAACTGTTTTAGTACTAAAAACTAAAAAAATTATTGACGTGCTTGCTGCCAGACTGATTTGATGAACAATATTGCCGTGTTGAATTACAATATTATACATTTATGCGTTTGTTCGTAACATCAATACTACGTTTCTATTACAATATTATTTATAAATATCATGATATTAGGTGACAGACATGCAGCGATATCATGATATTAGCAATACATATTACAATATCGATATTACATATCTGTCAGTAGTGTTACAGAAAATAGAATTTTTAATTTTTTTTTCACATGCCTTTAATTAAGGTAATTTTATTTAATTTGTTTCTAATTGAACATTTATCAGGGTTGTTTTTTGCAATAAAAAAAAATCTAACATTTAAATATTTTAAATATTTCAACGGTAATGATTATTTTGAAAAATATGATCAGAAATTTCGGGAAACAAATTATAATTTGTAAACATATTTTGAACTTCTCTTAGTTTGAAAGCTGAAAGCTTCTTGGATGTAGTACCCATTGTTCGTTTCAAAGTCATTTGGTCTGTATGTTAACTCGCAAATTTATATAAATTTATATAAATTTATCCAAATTCCTGTATGTTTTTATTTTATATACTCTTTATATTAAATACTTTTTTATTTGCACGCTCTTTACAAATTTTTGAGAAATTTAAGAGAATTTTACGTTTAAAACGTGATGTCAGAGTTCTCTCTTAAATAAATTTTTGCAAATAAAATTTCTATTTGCAAAAATTTGTAAAAATTTACTGTCAATTTTTTGTTGTTGTTTTAAATGTCAGTAGAATATTTTTCATATAAAAAGTAGTATACCTAAAATAAAAATGTATACCTAACCTAAAAACTTTTTTATATAACTTTTTACCGACAAAAAGACCAAAACCACGAAAAATTATTTAATTTAATTTTTTTCAATAAAAACATTCAATAATTTTACAAAAAATTTCAGAAAATTACTAAATTAAATCAAATTTAAAAAAATCTCATAACCTAAAAATTACTTAATTCAGCTGATAACAGTCAACCGATGTTGAAGGAATTTTCCCAATTATGTACCAGAATTTGGAATTCATTCTGTTAAACAAAATATTAGTCATTATCATAGTAAACAAAGTAAAAAAAAAATAATTGAGAAACTTACAACTCCTAAAGTGATTAACCCACTTGTAGGAATAACCTCTATATTTTGAAAACTATTCTGATTGTTTTCCTTATTAGGGCTAAAATCGATCTAAAAGAATTAAATTAATGTTATAGTTATTCTGCATAATAATCTGGAATAGATTTTCTTACTTCTGTAATAAGTGGTTCATTGTTCAGAAAAATTGTTGGTATAGCGTTAGGAAATAATTTGGTTCTTTTTCTGTCAATTGTAACATAACCTGTAAAAAAATGGGTCGAGCATATTATTGTGCTATTGCTGGGTTGCCAATTAGGTTTTCTTATTAATTCTAACCGTGTTGACTTCAAATTTTAATTTTTTGGAAATCTAAAAAACAACAAATATAATTAAATTTATTACTTATTAAATTTAAATTTATAAAACCAATTTTATTTTATTACAACGTAATAAATTTTTCATTGAAATATCTTTAACCATGATAATTGATAAAAAGCAAACAACGCCAACCTATGCTTTTAAATATGGAGACCGTATTCATTTTTGTAAAATTTCACTTTTTTAATACTGAATTTGCCATTGGACAAATTATTAAATAAAAAATGTTCATTCCATTTAAAACTTACCTATGAAAAATTAATCCAGTTGTTTTTTGTTTTCTTTGAGCTGATACAATTTTCCACACAACACTTCATTTTTATAAATTTTTAATCTTTTATACTATTAAAACACTTTTTTAACACAGTTTATTTTACATTTTTGATTAATTATTATTTAAAATTACTTTATTGTTTATTATTTATTACAAAAAACTAGTTTTTGAATACAATAATATAATAACCCAACTTAACCTATGTAAACAAACATATATATTTTTTTGTTTTAAATTTTGACAATCGAGAGTAATTTGACAACTTAAGGAGAAAAAAAAATGCTTCACTTTTTTGTTAATGTATACGATTATTATTTTGCTTCTTTTTGTAAAGCCGTAAACAAAAAATTTTTTTTACGAAAAAGAGTGGGATTTTGCAATAATTTTTAATTTATTTTGGAATAAAATGAATTTTATACTTCTTTTTTTAAATAAAATTAATTGTATATATTTTTTTTAAATCAATAAATAAAGTTTTTATTTTAATGTTATAGTTTTATTTTAATTTACCATTAAAAGTAATTAGTAGAGTAGTTAAACAGAAATAATATAAATAAAAGTACATCATTTTTCAAATACAAAATTATTTAGTTTCTAAAATCAATATAATTTAAGTAATCGATAAGAATTCAGAGTATTTCTTAAACGGAAAGTATCTTTCGTTTTTTTCTTCCCCAATCTTTATTATTCATTATTTTATTTTATCTTTTCAAATTAAAAATCAAACAATATTAATAAATTCCAAAATTCAATTGTCATAAATTCACTGACTCTGGCGATGAAAGTTACAAGTTAACACCAATATTGGAGATTGACTTAATAAAAACTCTGACGTCAAACTTTTCTAAAGTTAAGGTTACAAGTTAACGCCAGCATTAGAGAATGGCCTTAAATAAGAACGTACGACGTATAACATCTGTCAAAATGTGTTTATGTACATGTGTTCAATTATATTGATTTTATATGCAGATGAACCGAGACCACCAAGCCTTACCGAAATACGCGACGTATAAGCCCTAAATATTCGAATTTCCAATTTTGACACGTCGTATTTTCGTTGTTGGAATTTTCTTATTTTTATTATTTTTTTTGTTTCTGAATTTGTATTGACGTTGATAATTTGTAAATATATTTTTAAGAAATAATATATAATACAAAATAACTAAAATATTATGAGTTTGAATTAAAAATTTTACACGGAATTATTATTTTATTATTAAAAACGTAAAGCAATAATATTAAAACAATAATTTGTTACAATAACAATAAGTTTTTAAAACATTGTAGATGAAGGAAATAATATTATAAACCGGGTGTTCCAGACTTCAGAGCATGCGTATCAGTTTTTTAAGAGGGGAAGGAGCTGTTATTTTAAAATTTAAAAAAAGTTTGTTAACTTAATCGTTGGTGCTCTATCGATTGGTGGCCAAGGGGGGGAAGTCTTCTACGAGTGAGTCCGTCGCATTCACAAAGCAGATGTTCAATAGATTCTTCCTCGATTTCCCATATTCGGCATAAGCTTTTTTTATTAGACCCATTTTATACGAGTTTTTCTTTCTTAGGCATTGGCTTCTTATTATCCCTACCAAGATATGTACCTGTTTCCTATTGAGGCTTAGAAGAGTTTTGATTTTCTTGAGCGAGTATTTAGGTATGAGCATTTTTGCTTGACGATTTCCAGGAACATTGCTCCAGAAATCCGTAGTTTTTTGCTCTTCTCCATCTTTTAATTGCATCTTAGCTGTGCTCAGGGGAATCCAACATAACTGCCTTGGCCTTATTAAAGGCGTATCCGATGCTTTTCTTGCTACATAATCTGTAACTTCGTTTTCTGCTATACCAGAATGCGCTGGTACCCACATTATTGTGTCTTTATTTGTTTTTGTCAGAGTATTTCTAAACAGTCACATACTAGCTTTGATGTGATGGTATATGAATTAGTAGCTAGTATGACTGATTTACTATCCGAGAGAATGTAGATTTTACGTTTTTTGTAATTTCTCCTCAAATTTTCTCGCACACAGAACTCTATAGCATGCACTTCGGCTTCGAAAACTATGCTTGTAGAGTTTACGCTTAAACAAATATCGTCCTTGAGGTTTTTTCCATATACTCCCGATCCTACTCCATTCTTTTTCTTGGAGCCGTCAGTATACCATACTAATGATCCTTTGTCCAAAGAGACTGGATAGGTTTATCACGTCTGTCTGCTTGGCACGATTATATTGAAAGGTTTCTCAAAATTATTTCTTGACAAGCAATAGTTGCATAATGCTACTGAAACCATATCATCCTTATGGAGTGCACAAATTAGTTCTGGGTATGCCATTTTTTAATTTGCGGATCATCACCAGTAATACATTTGTAGGTGTGAACTATTGCTTCTTTAATAAAGATAATAAATCTTGTATAAAGAAATGAAGGAAGGTTCTAGATGAAGCAGAGTCTCTAATGATGCGGTAGATGTTGGCCGCATAGCCCTAGTTATCAGAAAATAAGCTGAAAGCTGTAGTTTGTTGAATTTGTTTTGAGCTGTGATTTGCGCACCTTTTTCCACCACACTACAGATGCTAAAGTTAAGGTTGGCCTCATTATTGTGGTATATCACCATAATACTAATTGGGGTATAGTCCCCATTTACCGCTACATAGACGCATTGTCTAGATGAGCATTCCAGTTCTTAAATTTGTCCATAATTCATTTGTATGTGAAGGCAACCTTAGTGCTTTTATTTGAATTTATAGAGAGTTTAACCTCTCAGCACCCTTTGGATAGCAGGTCGTCAAATGGTATCACGTAGAAGCACCATATCCGAACATACCAATCCTTAAATCTTTAAAATATATAGACGATTCGTAAGTGAATTCAGATTTAGACGATGAAAGTGTATCCATTTTATCCGAAAATGACAAGGCTTTGTGTGAACCAAAACGAATTTCAATTTAGAGGTAAATTGTTAACATCAGAATTGAAAAACAAAATTTAAATACATCAGATTGTAAATACGTACCTACCTATAAAATGAAATTGTTCTTTTTGATGAATAAAATAAAAATTCGTGTATTAAAAATAATAAAAAAATTTAATACAAATAAAAAGGATGTTTAGTGACAAAACAGCTCATAACTTGTGAAGCACTGATCGCCGTATAGCCTTTCGAAGATATATGAATGTTCAAATTTCAAATACAGAACTATAAAAAAAACTAGTATAATGACATATAAAAAACGTCACAAGTTGTCAAATATACTAGTATAAAAAACGTCACAAGTTGTCAAATTGAATAGAAGTAAAAAAAATTTTCTAAAAAAATAATTATTGATTTAATATTAAATTAATTTTAAAATAATATTAAAATAATTCAAATTATTCAACTTTAAATTAATATTACAAACATAAAAACAAAAGAACTATTTTACAAAATATTTGTGAACAAACTTAATTAAATAAACAAAAAAAAAAATATAATAATAAAAAAAAATGTTTACCTATTAATTTTTGCACTAAAAATTATACTAGATTTATTTTGAATCATAATTAAAAATATAAGTTGTAAATACAAAGTGTAAATATATGTATTCTACAACGCGATATAAAGATATATACTTTAATTTTCCCATTTGCTTTAAAATAAAATTACAATAATGCCAGCAACCAATTAATTCTAAGCGTTGTGGAATCTGTACAATCATAATCAAAGGTAGAACACCAGGTGTTCAGTATAGTGGTGAAAGTGAGTGCGTCTTCCACATCAAGTATGCAGAAATTGAAAATGAACTATTTGAATTCATCAAAACTGAACGTTCAAACTGGAAATGTATGAATTGTCCTGCTAATAATGGATCGATAGTGATCTGGGACGATTTTGAGGAGCATGGTGTAGAGACAAATCAGAATTTACTAAGTAAGGCTATAAAAGATTTGTATAGTTTTGATATGACAAATTGCACAATTGAAAAAATAGCTCAGTATTTAAAAAAATCTTGGAGCAGTTGTTTGCGAGATGTCAAAATCTCAAAATTATCTTTCGCTGGGTATGAATAATTTTAAGCAACAAATCAAAACAATAATTAAGGAAAATATAGTGTTAAAAAACGATTGAAAGAAACAGAAAACAAACTGAAATGCTGGGATACAAATTAAATATCTTGGAAAGCAAACTCAGCAACATAAATTTAAAAACAACATTGTTGTCGCTGGATTACCACCAAAATTCATGTTGTTGATGTTATTACATTGATGTTGATATTGAAAATGTTATTACAGATTTTGCTAAAAAAAATACAAGCAAACATTATAAGCAAAAATATGATCAACGTAACACCAGTTGATAAAAAATCAAAAGATGGAAATATCACCAATACATTGTATGTTCAACTGAATATCTAATCAAATGCAGTTAAAGAAGAGTTAATGAACAAAAAACAAATCTTTAAACAACTGTTTACAGAAGAAATCAATTTATTAAATAGTGGAAACAACGAAATTTTTTTCGTCATCAACCAGCTGCATTACAAACAAAACTGTAGCCAAAGAATTGAAGCAATTAAAGAATCGCGGAAACTTGAATTTCAATGGACTAAAAATAATCAAATCTTTCTTAGAAAGAGCAAAAGAAGTAAAGTGTATGAGATTATATCATACTTAATGATATTAAATACATCAAAAAAACTAATTATTTTGGAATAAAATGGTAAATCTTTATATATATTTGTATTAAACTCCTGTTTTTGATATTTTCTATACATTTTTATAAAAAAATTTTTAATACTAAAATATTAAATTTAAGGTTATTTTTTTATCTCATATATAATTTCACAAATTTACAATATCATGTTTAATTATACGTAAAATTACTTCCAAAAAATTTATATTGATAAAACATTTTTCATATTTCTTTTTTTTAAAAATAATTACATAAATTCGTATATTCTAGCAATTTTACAAAATCAAAATATAAATATTTTACTTAATCTATAGGCAAATTTTTATCTGTTTTTTTATTTTAATTGGTAAACTGGTTACCATTACCACTAACTCGGTCACATCTCTTTCATGTTTAAAAAAAAATTTTATACTAAACACGATAATAATAATAATGGTATTCGATATCCGATCCGAATATTCGAATAAAACATAGTTATGCTCGTCACGCATTTCGTATCTTCGTATTTCGTAAATTTACGAATGTCAATTTTGCGTGAAGAGTAAATTTGTAATTTTTGTATTTTTCATTTCGTAAATTCGTATTAACAGCTGATATCTGATGTCTGTTTAAATTTGATTTTCAATTTTAATTATGGTTGTGTTATTAGAATTTAATTATTTGTAATTGGTAATTTTTTGTGATTTAAATTTAACTATTTTCAATTTGTAATTTTTTGTGATATAGAATAAGATAAATTAAGACGCGTAAGATGCGTAACAAAAATATGGTCCTTGACGGAAGAATCCATGCTTCCAGAAAACACCAATCTCATTTCCGGGGCGAGAAAAAAAAGTATTTTGTGGGGCAAGGTGCTAAACGACATTTTAAAAGTTTGTAATGGTTTTGTTTTTAATGCAACTAAAAAAAAAAATCTGCACAGTGCGACGCATTTTTTTCTACGTTTATGAAAACAAGAATAGCGTTTCGGATCCGCGTAACTATATTATTTCATTCTGTATTCTAAATAATTTTACACTAAGGAATACAAAGAATAATTTTTCAATACGAATATATGGACACAATTCGAATAGTATCTACTACCACTAATAAACAATCGGATAGTACCTACTTCTACAAATAAATATAACCGAAAAATATCTACTAGAATACACATATATATATAAATATGAAAAGATATATTAATTAGAAAAAAATATAAATAAATATGAAAAGAAAGAAGAATAAAATATACATGAATATGAAAATAATAATATGATATAAGAAGATTCGAAATGTTTTGAGTAACGGATATTATTTGGAATGTCTATCCGTTACTTCGGATCTTATCAGTTAACGGATACGGAACTAACGAATAGTTACTATTCGCACATTCCTATTATCGTTACTTTTATTATTAGAGATTATTGATTCTGTAATAATTATCGTTTGTTATTTTTTTTTTACAAAATATCAAATTGAATGGATCATGAGTCATGATTTAATTAATATGAGATTGATATACATATATTATTTTTATTGGAATTTCATTGCTTTAATAATTAATGTGTGTGATATTGTGTATTCTGACGTAATTAAAAAAAATATTGTTGAATTTCTATTTTCTGTGATAAAAATTTTACATTTGTGCTGTATAGATATAATTTATGTATATTTATTTATTTATATTTATAAGTTAAAGTAAGAGTTACATATATATCAGTGACGGGGCGTGGAATTTTCAACTGGGGAAGCACTATAAAAAGAAACATTAGTTTGCTTTGGCTTTCCTTTTCTATTGAAATTTTTGCTAAATTCGACAGTTAAAACTGTTCACATCTATTTCTCAAAGTAGTTTTAATTCTGTTTAGGCAGAAAAACGACCACTCAACTGAAATAGTTGTTATAGAGAAGTGTTATTATCAATTAACAAAGCTTAGACTATTCATTAAAAGAGCTGTGTAATTCTGTTTCAATTAAAAATAATAATATTTCGCAAATACTGTTTTTGTTATTAAAATTTTAATCTGAAAATATAACTTTAATTAAGTTCTGATTTTAAGAAAGCAATGTAAAAAAAGTGTGAATATGAATTTTCCATATTAATTTTAAAAAATACAACGAATTATAAAATTTTGTTGAAAAATGCTGATTACACCCCACCCCGTTTTATTGTTGTTATTAGTAGATCAAACATTGGTTTACCATCCTTAACAATTAATAATTTTTCCTCAAAACTTCTAGCAGAAAATTATTTGTTCTTTCAATAACACAATTACAATTTTCTATTATAATTATTTATAAATAATAAAAAACAAAATGTTTTAAATTTTTAAATTTGTTAACAAATTAATTGTTTCAAAACTGCATAAAAGAAAATTATGGCTGAAAATAAACAATGTAGCATTCAGTAACAAAAAACTACAGAATTACTTAACACAAATCAATACTACTCTCTAAAAAAAACCAAAACTACATACATTATTTATATAAATATTAATTCTCATTTAAGTCAACAACCACAATAATGCATAAAATTAATTCATTCCCTGCTATTTTTTTTATTTGTAATTTCATTTTCTGTCATGCGATATTTTGTTGTTGTTTCCCTAGATAATCTATTTTCTATCAGATATTTTCTAATTATATCAGGTAGATTTGGAATGAATATCAGCAACTCAATCAATTTTTTTTCCTTTTGATGATACTATTATTCTTTCAATCATACAAGCCAACAAGAGATATTCAACAACCACAAATTTAAAATATTTGAAAATAATGCCTTTTAAAAATCATTATTCTCTTACCAAAATAGCTATAACCATTATACATTGCATAATTATTATAATGACAAATTAAATATAATTCTCCTCATTTACAATATACAAGTCTCTATTTAGCAACAGCAACAAAATAATAAGAGAAGCGACAATAAAAAAAATCAAAAGGAAAAAAAATTGATTGAGTTGCTGATATTCATTCCAAATCTACCAGATATAATTAGAAAATATCTGATAGAAAATAGGGAAACAACAACTGATTAGAAAATATCTGATCAGAAAATATCTGATTGAAAATAGGGAAACAACAACAAAATAACGCATGACAGAAAATGAAATTACAAATAAAAAAATAGCAGGGAATGAATTAATTTTATGCATTATTGTGGTTGTTGACTTAAATGAGAATTAATATTTATATAAATAATGTATGTAGTTTTGGGTTTTTTTTAGAGAGTAGTATTGATTTGTGTTAAGCAATTCTGTAAATTTTTGTTACTGAATGCTACATTGTTTATTTTCAGCCATTATTTTGTTTTATGTAGTTTTGAAACAATTAATTTGTTAACAAATTTAAAAATTTAAAACATTTTGTTTTTTATTA
Source organism: Argyra leucocephala (assembly GCA_963942445.1). Classification (NCBI taxonomy): domain Eukaryota; kingdom Metazoa; phylum Arthropoda; class Insecta; order Diptera; family Dolichopodidae; genus Argyra; species Argyra leucocephala. Next base: position 66,265,631 of record OZ012679.1, read on the forward strand.
TTTATAAATAATTATAATAGAAAATTGTAATTGTGTTATTGAAAGAACAAATAATTTTCTGCTAGAAGTTTTGAGGAAAAATTATTAATTGTTAAGGATGGTGAACCAATGTTTGATCTACTAATAACAACAATAAAACGGGGTGGGGTGTAATCAGCATTTTTCAATAAAATTTTATAATTCGTATACGTTGTATTTTCCAACATTAATATGGAAAATTCATATTCACACTTTTTTACATCGCTTTCTTAAAATCAGAACTTAATTAAAGTTATATTTTCAGATTAAAATTTTAATAACAAAAACAGTATTTGCGAAATATTATTATTTTTAATTGAAACAGAATTACACAGCTCTTTTAATGAATAGTCTAAGCTTTGTTAATTGATAATACACTTCTCTATGACAACTATTTCAGTTGAGCGATCGTTTTTCTGCCTAAACAGAATTAAAACTACTTTGAGAAATAGATGTGAACAGTTTTAACTATCGAATTTAGCAAAAATTTCAATAGAAAAGGAATGCCAAAGCAAACTAATGTTTCCTTTTATAGTGCTTCCCCAGTTGAAAATCCACGCCCCGTCACTGACATATATATATATATATAGTTATATATATAGTTATTTAAAACTGTGTGAAAATAATTTCATTAAACTCTTGTGTAAAATAATTTCATTATGCTTAACGAATCAGAGTAACGAGTATAAAGTAACGAGTGTCTGCAGTCAGAATAACGGACATCAAAGTAATCGTACTGCACATCACTAATGAGTATGAGTATCTTTATTTTAAAAGCCTCGAAACCAATTTTTTAATCGTAAAATCTTTCATTGTAGATATTCGGTCGGATTTCAAAATGTTGGAAAAAATTTCCACGAAGAATAACAATTTACCCTTTTTGCTATTTATTTTCTCACTTAAAAACTATATTTTTGTCTTTTTCTCCTTTCTTTTTGTAAACTGCTTTAAAATCAATGTTAATTAAATGGCACGCTTTTTTATTTTTTTTTGTTTTTTAATTCATTTTCAATTTCTCTTATGAGTTCTTATAGCGATTAATTAATTACAATAAATACATCGAAGTGATAGGTTATGCGCGCGTGTTTTTTATTTTTGATTTTGGTAAGTAAAAAACCCTGTTAATGGCAATTAATAAATATTTTATATAATCTGTAAAATTTAAATAAAATTTTTGTACTTAGAAAATTGAAGATGACACTTAAAAGCGTTGTGGATGGACACAGGAATGTGGAAAACAAAGAGGCAATAAAAGGAAATTTTAACAACGGGGATTAAGGGATTATAATTTTTACTTATCATGTATCATGTATCATTTTTATTCATTATTTATATTAATTTATATTATATTATATTTATTAAAAAATTTCTGTAACTACATACATATATATAAATCCAAATGGTTGAACTTTAAAATATGTCATATTTTCATTTAAAAAATAAAAATTTTGAAATATATTTAAATATTTGATGCATTTATTTCTTAAATATTAAATTACAAACATTTTTATTGTATAAAATACAATAAAAGTTTCTAAATTTTCCATCACCTATTTTCGTCAGGGGTCAATAATAAAGAGAAGATAGTTTCCTTTCAGCTTACCTTATCTTAAAAAAACCTATTGATAAATAAATGCAGGAACTACAATATATCAGGACGGTATGCTGAAAGAGTGAAAGCTATAATACTGTACCAAAAAGCTCTTTTTTGTATGAAAAATAAAATTCCAAATTTTAATTTACACATCTTCTTATGTGACAAAAATAGTGTACCGGTTAAAATCCGTTAATAACTCTCAAACTAGCCAATTCTTCAAAATTTGTTCTAAGAAAACATTAAAATTCATAATTTTTTACATCAATAACTACAAAAATAAATACCAATTTATTTATTTTTTCAATAGAAAAATGATTTTGAAGGAGATTGGCCATTTTTTTTTCTCAGTAAAAGCTCATGAAAGAGCGTAAGAATTTGTAAAAATAAGCTACAGGGAGGCACAAAATATGTTGTTAATAAAATTTTGAGAAGAATTTCAATTTGAATTTACAATATGAATTTTTATAAAACTCATATAAGTATGTAATAAATTTATAAATTGCTAAAAAATAAAATTATTATCTATCGATTCATAATTTTTTACATCAATAACTACAAAAATAAATACCAATTTATTTATTTTTTCAATAGAAAAATGATTTTGAAGGAGATTGGCCATTTTTTTTTCTCAGTAAAAGCTCATGAAAGAGCGTAAGAATTTGTAAAAATAAGCTACAGGGAGGCACAAAATATGTTGTTAATAAAATTTTGAGAAGAATTTCAATTTGAATTTACAATATGAATTTTTATAAAACTCATATAAGTATGTAATAAATTTATAAATTGCTAAAAAATAAAATTATTATCTATCGAAGAATTTGGGAAAATGCTTGGAATCCCATTAGGTACTAAACGCTGCCTTTTAGAACTTGTTTTACTGAAACATGCATTTGTGAAATGTAAAGAACTAATAGTACTATATTCGGTCGGTTCCCAACTTATTTTTGAAATTGCATTTACCCAAGTTTTTTAAATTTTAATCTTTAGGAAAAACAAATCTAGTAAAGGGTACTTTATAGGCCTCAAAGCTGGATTCACACTCGGGAACACAGAGTTGCTAAAATCACAAAACTTACAAAAAAGAATTTAAATCAATTATATTTAAAAATATAAATTTAAACTTATTGTAATGTATATATATTTGTATTTATTATATTTATATACATACGTATATTTTTATTTACTTATTATACTAATTAATCAAATAGGTACTTACTATTTATTCTGTAACTTATCTTTTATTTTTAACCACTATCACTTCTAAAATGCAACTTCATTTCTTTCTAACTTGAAGTTGAACGAATAGTAAGTAAAAGATGACATTTTTTGTTCTTACATACTGTATACAATAAAACATCTTTCGAACCAAACATTTTGGGTGCATTTATTTTCTTTTTAACAAATTAGCACACAAAAATACGAGTTCAACCTTCTTTTTTTGGAAAAATAAAATAGAAATTCTAAATTTTATTTTAATAGTAAATTTAGATTTTGAGAACGAAAATTAATATATTAAAACTCGATTTTAAAATCATTTTTTTATCTAACTTTTTAAGAGCTTCTTCAAAAAATTACAGCTATCAAGAAAAGCAAATGAAACTTTTTTCTATTTCATAAATGCCAACATGGCGTCGGTAAAAAATGTTCGGAAAAAGTGATTATTATATTTAGGTAATGAAAATAATAGTTAAAATTTCGAGTTGAAATGTGAAATTTCGATATGTTTTAGAAAATTCTTCAAATTTTCGTTTTATATAAATTTTAACATGTTTGGGGATATTTTTACTATCTTAAACTTTAAACGAAAATTGGTAAATTTAGCTAAAATTTTGCAAAAAAAAAGAAAGAAAAAGAAAGAAAAATAAACATCAAAATCCTTTCTCTGTTTGAATGTGTTTGTTAATTTCTGTGCAATACATTCAATGTAAGAAGTACCCGTCCTGATATTTTGTAGTTCCTGTATAAACGAATGAAAAATATTTATTCACGAGTTTTCTAGCTTTAATTGAAGTAAATGTATGTCGCTTTGCGTAATTTTAAAAATTTTAAAATTGAATTATTTATATGAAAATATTAAAAATTTTAATGGGAATTTGGAATCAAATCTACAATCTTTTATATTTTGTAAATTTTTTACCCCAAAGCGCTACACTTTGTGGAAAATAAGGTCCGAAGATTCCTTAGTTTTACATCTAACAAGGTACTTTTTCGAAAGTTTTCTCTCCAGTTTCGTGGCTGGATGTTAATAGGCAATTGACTATGAGTATGAGTACCTATTGAAATTGAACTAATCATTTCATCAAATGTTTTTTGTCAGCTAACAAAAAATAAGAAAAAGAGAAAAGAAAACGAAAAAAATATTTAAAAAAAATTTTTTTGGTATTGATATTGAGTTGGCATTGATAGTAAACCTGTACCTAGTAAACCTGTAATAGTGCGACCCACGAGAAAATTTTATTACTAGAAAAATAAATAAGGTTAATAATAATATTCCCGATAATAATATGGGTAAAAATTCTTTGTAAAAATATTTGCTTATAATTCTTTGCCACATATGTTTATTTGTATGAAAAATTTGGCAAATTCCTTATTAAAATGTTTGAATCTACTTGGAACCGACTCGAAAAGAATATGATTTTCGCAGGTTCGAAATTGAGGGTAACAATTTACAATCTTGATATAAAACAGGTATCGTATAAGTAACAAGAAATTTCACACAAATACTGTATGATTACAATATTTAATTTAGATTTTAGGTTATTTTAGCTTTATGTATTTTTGACACCCCGCGTTAAATGACGAGAGTATTTTAACATTACCTAAGAAGTTAAATATTAAAATTTATAAAATATTATTAAAATATTCAAATAACTCAGATCCAATAACCCACTATTTTAACTTCAAACTTTCATATAGTTATGACCCACCACAAAGAAAAAGGTTTGCTCTCGCTGGAGTAGAGTACACAATAAAAAATAATGAAAATATACATTTCTCAATTAAGAATTACAAGAGAAAATAAAAGCTATTTATAAAATAGCTTTAAAATAGCTTTTAAATTTCTGGTTTTTATTTTATTAGGCGATCGGACATCTACTTGTAAATCTACAAGAATAGGAAGACTTTGCTACAAGAATAGGAAGTACGTGTTCATCCATAATAGATCACTTTATCACCGAACTAATTTAAAACGAATTTTTATATGATATATTTGACAAGGAAGTATCTAATCATAGAATGCTTCTTATTAATATGAATTTTAAACCTCTGACTGAAAAAAAACAAGATTTTAAAACTATTCTTAATTATAATAATATAGAAAAACAAAGAATATGGTCTGAATTGCATTAATACTCAAACACAGATGACTTAATAAATTACTTGAGTCAAACCATAACTAAAAATACTCAACTTCTTCCGGTTAGTGAGAATAATAAAAAACATGAAAGAGTTACCAATGAAATATTGAATAACATAAAAAATAAGAGACTCGTATTATAAATATTCCAAAAAATATAAAGGTAACACAAGGATTTCAGATTTGTATGTAAAACACAAAAAAAAAAACAGCTAGTCTGATAAGAAAGGTGAAAAATAATACTACTCAGCAGAAATTTTAAAAGATCCGAGTAATAGTAAAAAACTCTGGAGTTTATACAAAAAAAATTATATTCAATAAAAACCTAAATGAAAATAAACACAGTATTAAGATCTTGAAAAATAGTAAAGAAACTATACAGAGTGAACGCGCTATTGCTAAATGTACGAACAATTATTTTGTAAATGTTACAGAAAGGCTGAATCTACTGCCAATCCAATAAACTTTAATAATATTATTCCCATTACTAAAACAATTCATGACAGATTTGATATCTAAACCCTATCTGAAGTAGGGCTGATCGTTCAGTCATGAATAAAGTGAATACAATACATAAAAAAGCTATAAAGTTTATAAATTTTATCCGGCTACTTATCCTACTGCCGCATTATACTCGCAAGATTATTTAAGTCTAGAAAATATTTGTAGGAAAGAGATTTTCATGACTGCATTTAAAATAACAAATAACTTAATAAAACATAATTTTATTCTAAATAAAATGATAAATATTCACACATATAACACAAATATATAAAGCATATAAAGCAAATTTCTATTTGACTCTTTGCAAAACTAGTAACCAAAAAAAAACAATTGCCTTTATACTTGTCTAACAATGTTTTATGAAGTACAACACAATATGAAAGAGATAACTTACATATCTCAATTTAAAAAAGATTCCTTATAACCAGAGTATAAACAAATTTTATTACCTTATTGTTATCAATTGGTAAAATTTATAATAAAATCAATGAATAAATACTAAATAGGCTTCTAATTAGAAAAAAAAGAATAAGATAAAATAAAAAGCAAATAAAGAATATAGATAAAATTAAAGTTAATTTTTTATCTTATGATTTTGTAAATTTTTTGTTAACTGTAAACTCTTTGCAATTTGTACTTTAAACTTGTTATGACGTTGTAGAAGTTAAATTTTAAAATTATAAGATCACACAGCTGTAAAGCTAAGATAAAAAAAAAATTATTTACTACATTTACATCTATTTTTAGTTTAATTGTATTTTGTAAAAAAATTTAACAACTCAAAAATGATTTTTTTTTTTTTTTTTTTATATTATAGCCAAAACTTAGGTTTTGAACCTTTAAGTACTTGCGTACCGTTGACTATTTGAAAAAGGAAGGGATAGTTAGAGGAAAGGAAAGAAAATGGAAGAAGAAAAGTTTTGTGGGAAAGAGCGAACAATGTTGTTAATATTCGTCTTAAACCTCTGTAAGTCATAAATAAAAAATCCTTCTCTCATTGGGAATGCTTCGATTGGGACGCGGTTCCACAATCGGGATGTTCTTACTATAAAAGAATTTCCATAGCCGGACTTAAACCATCTCGGAATTTCCACTGTGAAAGGGTGGGCACTTGATGCCTCTCGTGTTGTACGATTGAATTGCTTAAGAGGAGGAAGAAGTGATTTTAATTCCTCGGAACAAGTGCCAACACCAAGCAGATATCTATAAAATAGAGTAAGTGCTCCAACAATACGTCGATGACCAAGTGGTATAAGGAATGAGGTCACATTTATGTCGCCTATAAGACGAATGGCGCGGTTTTGAACTTTGTCCAAAAAATTTAAAGCAGTTTTTGGTGCACCTGCCCATAAATGTGAGTTATACTCGAGCTTGGGTCGTATATATGCTTTATAGATTTTTAAAAGGTCTCGAGATGAAAAATAAGTTTTGCAACGGCTCAAAAATCCTAAACATTTTGCGGCGCTTTTCGCAATATCGAAAATATGCTCATTCCAGTGCATATTTTGATTCACTCGCATTCCGAGAATGTTCAGATCTTTGAGTCGCTGGATACCTTCATTTTGAAGCCGGAGAATCGGTTCGAATGTTGTTAGCTTGTTACTAACAAAACAGCTTTGAGTTTTTGAAGTGTGAAACTCGACTCTGTTAGCTTTACCCCAGTCGACAATTTTGGCAAGGTCGTGATTGAGCGCGCCGGCCATCATTGTTCTTTTGGAGGTGACTGCGGAAGCTGTAGCATTAGTTTGTTTTAGAAAATCATATGATGCTACTAGAGTGCTGTCATCAGCAAAACTATGGATTGGATTGAAAGTTATTTTGAGAAGGTCATTCATGAAAATGAGAAATAGGGTGGGTGAAAGGACAGAGCCTTGTGGAACACCAGAATTGATTTGAAGTTGGTCGGAAAAAGAACCGTCAACTGAAACTATGATAGATCGATTTAAAAGAAAACTTTCAATCCATTTAGAAAAGGTTGAACCAAGGCCTATAGCGTTGCATTTTGCTATAAGAGCAGAATGCCAAACTCGATCAAAAGCCTTAGATATATCCAGAGCTACAACAGTAGCTTCACCAGATTGATGCAGGCTGGTGTTGAGCTTCTCGCAGAGGCATGTCATGAGATCACCGGTGGAACATTGGGCTCGAAAGCCGTATTGGCTATCATGAATTATACCTCTACTGTCAAGATATTTCTTCAGCTTATGATTAATTAAGATTTCCATCGTTTTTGAAATAATGGAAGTAATAGCTATGGGCCTATAGTTTGAAGGATTGCTTTTGTCACCTTTTTTAGGAATAGGATAAACTTGGGCAACTTTCCAATAGGACGGGTAAGTTCCTGAAGAAAAGGACAAATGGAATAAGTTGCGCAGAGGTTTAGAAATAGCGAAGGCAATGTGTCGCAGCACAATTGCAGGTATACCATCAGGACCGGTAGATTTTTTTATATCGAGATTCTTCAAGACTTTTGCTACAGCTCTTGTTCTAAAGTAGATCCTTCCGAAGGAATAATTTAGAACAGGGATTGATGAAGGATTTTGGGCTGTAGGAGGGAGTGTGGAATTAGCTGCAAATAATTTTGCGAAGAGATTAGCCTTTCCAACAGAATCTGATATAATTGTACTATTATCAATCATAGGTGGAAACGAAGACTTGCAAAAATTTGGCCCAACATTTTTAGCAAATGTCCAGAAAGACCTGCTGTTGTTGGGGAGATCAAAGATTTCTCGTCTCAATCTTTGGTTATGCAGGAATTTTTGCTGATTGATAATTTTTTTACATTTATTCCTAACCACTTTATAACTCTCATACGTATTGACTGTTTTATTGTTCTTGTATTTTTTGTAAGCTTCTTCTTTGGATTTCAGAGCTTTGCTGCAGAGATCGTTGAACCAACCTGAGGGATTTCGTTTTATACTTCTAAGGCTATTTGGAATGAAAGTTTTCATTCCTAATAGAATCCTCTTGGTAATCACCTCTGCAGCAAAGTCGACATTTTTATATTGGAAACACAACGACCAGTTCGATGCACTTAAAAAGTTGTTGAAGCCTTCCCAGTCAGCTTGGTGGTCATGCCAAACTAGTCTTTTGGGAGAATTAGAAGAACTGGTTGTTGTGCCTACTTCGAAGCTTCTGCTTACAAGACAGTGGTCGGAACCACCTAGCGGAGAGTTAACAGAGATTGAATATTTCTCTGGATGGGTAGTTAGGAATAAATCCAGGAGGTGTCCGTTCTGGTCGCGTCGGTCTGGTATCCTCGTAGGGCTTTTGACAAGTTGAGAAAGGTTGAAAAAATTGGAAAAAAGTTCAACTTGTTTGCCTTCGGGACTGTTGTGACTAGAAAAATTAAGCCAGTCTCTGTTATGAATATTGAAGTCTCCCGCCAGAATAATCTCAGACTCGGGATTGGTTTCCAGAATTGAGTTTATCTGGTTGGATAGTCTTTCTATAAGCATATCAGTTTCTAGCTGATTCGCTTGAGGCGATCTGTAAATAAAACAGAAGTGAATGATGTGCTTATCGGCGTGTATTTTCATCTAATTATATTGATAAATTGGATTGGAGCACTCAAAATTTTGAAGAGTCTTATAAGCTACATCATTTCGTATATACAAAGCAATCCTTCTATGGGGTATAAAAAGTGGCACAAGCGAATAATTATTGATATTAAAGTTAATATCATTATTCACAACTTGTGTTTCACTTAGTGCTAAAATTGCTGGATTTTGGAGCCGTAGATGGCTTTCGACGGAATGGGAATTTGTTGATAGACCGCGAATGTTACAAAAATCTATCTTAAACATAATAACGAACAATTTACAAAGAGAAAAGGAAAATAAATTAAACTTAACAAAAAGTACCGAAAAAAAAAATATATATATATATAAAAAAAAAAATATATAAATTAAATTTTTGGCCCACGTACCACTTACTTATACCACCCCTGCAATGAATGCAACTGAAACCAATATCTACACACAACAGTTTTTAATACTTTATTGGGTGTAGAAATACTCAGAAACATTCACTGCACGTTAGAACAATGAGAAAATTACGGTAATAACAAAATAAAAAAGAAGAAAAAATTATAGTGCGTAATGAGAGAATTTTGTAGAAGAAAAAGAAAGCCGGAAAAGAAAAACGAAAAAAAAAAAATAAAAAAATTATTTTAATATGAATTGAATCATGATTTTATTATTGTCAACTAAGACGAACAGTTAACAACATTTTGAATAAAGGAGAGAAAAAAGAAAAAAATTGTTTTGGCTATTTTTAAGTTATGTATTATTTGATTTAATTATTAATCTCAAGTAAATTTTATTATTGACACTATTTTTAAATTGTTTTTATAATTTAAATTTTTATTATTTTAATTTTTTTTTTTTTATGCACTCTGATTTTAATTTATATCTGTTCATTAATCATTAATTGCTTATTTAAACGTTTATTTATTACACCGCACTTTTAATTCACATGTACCTAGGTTGAAGTACAGTGGCAAACTCCTAAAGTAGGAATTTCTCCTACTCTAAATGATTCTATATTTATTGATGAGGAAGATAATTCCAAAAATGTAGATATTATATCATTCTCCTCATCATTTGATCTGCCGGAATTCAACTCAGCAGGATGTACACTTAATACAGTAGGTTCATATTTGAAAACTCTATGCTCCTTAGTATTAGATATACACAAATTGCAAATGTTTTTATCTAATAAAATCGGCGATGTAACAAAAAAATTTACATCAATTATTCAAGAAAACACTGCACTCAAAACTGAAATTAAATTAATAAAAGAAAATTGTGTGGATCTGAGACGCAAATTCCATCATCTAGAAGCACAGGTAGATCGGCCTCTACAAAAAGAAAATGCCAATAAAATTGTGGTCGCTGGTCTGCCTTTTGAAATCGATAACTTTGATGATTTGTTTATTAAAATGGCGACAAAATTGGATGTTAAAATGTGTAAAGTCGATATAACGAACATATCTAAGATTAAAGAAACATTAAAAGAAAACGAAAATAATCTCTATGTTGTGCATTTCAAAACAGAAAAAGTTAAGGATGAATTAATGGCGAAAAAAGGAAAGTGTCATCTTTTTACTTCAGAGTTTGGTTTATTGAAAGAAGGAAACAAAGAGATATACTTTTATCACCACTTGTCTCCACTTCAGAAAAAATTATATTTTGAGGCGAAAGAAGTTTTAGTTATAGAGAATTAGTACCTATCTACCTAGAGATGGTTAAACACCTATTATTTGGTATTATGCTGTTATACTACGAAACAAAAAGTGGGGTCCTATTATCAAATTAGTAATTTGTTTTCAACTCTTAATTATGTAATATGTCTCGCACATTACTAATTTAATTTCACTTATTTTCATAATCCATTAAAAAAAAATTAAGTTATTTTCGCAATCTTTCATTCATGTAATGGACTGTTTAAACACACACCGTTAAAATTGTTAACATACTCTCACTCTCAAATTTTTGAAACTAATATATTATAATTAATTAGAAAAAAAAACTCCAATTTTGCAAGAGCCGTGCTATTTTGTATATTGCAAAAACTATATTTTTCTCCACCTTAAATTTTTAATTTTTTTTTATTTTCATTGATGTGTTTTTTATAGAATTTATAATAAAACTGTTAGATATTTTTACATTCATAAATAAGTACACAATGTAAATGTAACTTTATTTTTTCGTAATGGTATTTAGTACTTAGTTTTTTTTCAACTACTTTGTTGTACATATTTGCGTTTTTATGCATAAAAAATTAGATTTCTACGAAGACACATGCATAATATTTGGTAACTAAAACTGAATTTTGATTGACCAGTATTTTAAAATCTTAAAAAAATTATTGGTTCTAAGAAGGGAGATAACATGAAATGAAATTATTTTGTATGAGAGCTAAATGCGTACGACAAGAACAGAAAATATCATTTACCGAAGATATTTTCACAAAAATTGGGATATTTTTTACAAAAATTGGGGATATTTTATTAAATTTGGGATATACTTTGATGTATATTTTTAAAATATCGGGGATCGTTTCTTTATATCGGCAACACTGTTTTAAGCAATTTTTTGAGTAAATGTATATAAAACAATATAATTTTTTTCAACAGATGGTTTTGACGGTTGAATTGATGTTTTTTGTATATAAAATATATTTCCCAAATAAAATAGAAATAGAATAGAATTCTTTGCAGCGGTATATTTTTTTCTTATATAAAAATTCAAGAAGCTATATCGTTTTTTAGACCCAATAAAATTTTTAAGATTTTAAATAATGTTCAATGAAAATCCACCTTAAGAAGGTTTACTACGTAATCTTGTCTTTTGAATTATTTTGAATTTTTAAATTTTTTGAGAATATTACTTAAAGTGAAATATAATTTGTATTTTATTTTATAATTAGAAATTAAAAATAATTAAAAAAGCAAGATGCATGAATGTAAATATTTAGTTATTTTCGAAAAAATATAATTAAGGTAAACATTCTGTAAAAGGTTTTGTATATCCCCCTTTTTACATCCCTTTTTGCAAAAAAGCTACGCATAAAAATAATTAAGATGAATATTCTGTAAAAGGAGATATCCTGAAAGGGGGAAAACTTTTTTTTTGATGAATTTGTGTATGGGGATTTTGCGTATCAGGTTTTTGGCCTTGGGGCTTTTGAAAAATTGGGGATTTTGATTTTTAGGCGGTAAAAGTTTTGTGAAAATTTAAAAAAGTTATTTTATTGTAAAAGTCGGAGTTGCCGCTCCCAACCTCGCGCCCTTCATTATTGGAACTTTACTTTTATTGAGGGCAGCAAGATTTTATCATTTCAATCAAATAACAACATTTTAACACTTAAAATTTAAAAAAAAAAAACAATTTTTTGAAGTAAGGAAGATTTTTAGGAATAACAAGATTTAAAAAAAAAAATAGATTTAAGAAAACCGAGATTTTGAAAAACAAAATTTTAAAAACACTAGATTTTAAAAAACCTAGATTTTGAAGATCAAGATAACGCACTGCTCCCGAAATTAAACATATCCAGTTTTATAAATAAAGAAACTCACTAATATATTCATAGAACCCAAAAATTTTTAAAAAGAACTGTGCATTTATTCAAAAAGTGTTCTATTCTAAAATGTCCATCTGTATAATATTGTTGATCAAAGGTTTTTAATACATATAATCAATGATTTTTAATATATTAAAATGATTTGTGTGGATCTATGTAAATATAGAGACATACAAAACATGTTCTCTAAAAAAAATGGTTTTGCGTCTTATTCTCCAAGTTATTTTGTTTCAAAAAGAAGTGAACGAACGAACAAACGACACAGTCATCTATTTGAACTAAGATATGATTTTTATGACCTCTTCAATCACTTCTTAAGCTGTGGTAGGTTATTATCAAACAATTGTATACATATAAGTAAAGATTCTACATCATGAAAGTTTTATTTTTAATTAAAACATAATTTTAAGATTTTGTTTAACTTTTTAAAAATCAACGGCATACTTATTTTAACATTTTCTATTTTGAAATACATATTTAAATAACTAAATTAAACATTTTTTGTTTGTTTTTTAGTATATTAATAGGTCAAAATCAGGTGGTGAAAATTAGCGATTTTGGAACAAGTCGTCAATGGAATGAGGTCAGTACAAAAATGAGTTTTGCTGGAACTGTAGCATGGATGGCACCAGAAGTGATTCGAAATGAACCATGTTCTGAAAAGGGTAAATTATCACAATGTCTATTCACAGAAATCGTTTTTTAGTAGAACTCTTTTTTCATTCTAATAACTAATTGTAATGAAATACTCACAAGTTGAATGAAAATCTGACGGAGAGAACAACATTAGCCAATAATTTTTTCAGATTTTATCATTATTAGAGAGATTGAGCAATTTTTGTAAAACTACTAGTAATTGTCAAAATACAGAAGCCTTCTATTTTCAAGTATTATTAATATGTATTATTAAGTCTACATATTTTTGAAAACTCTATGTTTACGATTACGTTAATTGTTTAATATCCAATTATTGGTGGAGTTTTTTTTTATTTTAAAAATAAATGTAAAATTAATTTATATTTTTTTATTCAGGTTTATTGTCAAAGTTCTAATCTCAAAAATAAATAAAAACACTATGGGTGGCGCAGTAGGTAAAGCGCCTGCCTTTCAAGCGAAAGGTTCTAGGTTCGATTCCCGATGATGCAAAAAAATGATTTATTGGTTTTTCGACCTGTTCTTGTACCCTTTCTCATTGGGATATAATAAATGACAAAAAATAATTGAGAGTATATATAATCTGGTAACAAATTAAATAAAATGGAGATATTCTATTTAAGAAGGCTTAGTTCCTGACATTAGCAGTAGTTTTCCAATTTAATGAGTTAACCCAGTAATTTGTTAAATAAATACTCGAAATATTGAAGATATAGTGTAAAATTGCAGTACCGCAGTATGGAGTTCTTATAAAAAATGATGATCATCCTAGCATAACTTTGAAACAAGTTCTAAACAACTTTAATAACAGTAAACATCGAAAAATATGGGAAACACTAAATAGATTGAGAGAAGTAAATATGAAGACATATTCTGTACGAAAGAAGCCATATATTTAAAAACAAAATAAGCACTTTAGATTAAAATTTGTTAAAGAATATAAAGACAAGCCTGCTGAATTTTGGAAAAACTTTCTTTTGACAGATAAGTAACTTTTTATTTTTACTAAACGGTACGTACGGGAAAAAATGTCCACCAGCATTGAAAAGAGCGTTATATAATTGTACAAGGCACTCTAATGGTGGGAACATAATGGTTTGGGGAGGAATTTCTTATCATAGAAAATATCCCTTGTTAAAACATCACATCAAGTGCTTACTTTGACCTCTTGCACTATAGACGTGTTACACCTTAGTGAATATTTTGCAATGTACAGCTGGTGTTGTGTTTTCGAGAGGTAGGAAACCCTTGCGCAAGGCATGCCTGGAACGAGTGTGCTTCAGTCGCGTGGGGCTCACAATTTACCCAGCAACACCATTATTTTCAATTTTAGTTATTTTAAGATGCCTATTATCAAAGAATATAAATAGTAAGAAGTTGCATCTCATATAAATTTTCGAAAAATTTTTTTTGTACTACACACCTGATATTGGGACCCTATCTAGAGGAAGAGATAAAGGAGTGAAAGATAGAAAATAGAAAAATTTTGAGAGAAGAAAAAAATTCGTTTTATTATCTTATCAGCTACGCTTTGTGATGTTAAGAGAACTAAGCTTTGTGATGTTCTTCTAATATTCGTGATTTTTTTTAAGCGGCAAATATTCAAAACATCCATTAACAATATTCTAGATAGATTATTCATTATATACTTATGTGTTTTATCTTATAGTAGTTTTAATTGCTCAACATCTACCACTAGTTTTATTTTCTACTTTTTAGAGGGTTCGGTTTGGTTTCGATAAAAGTATATTTTAAAAAATTTTATTTTTTACATTATTACTTTATTTTATACTATTTACCGAAAATTCGAAAAAATATTCCGAATGTTCGAAAATTATTTTGACAATCAAATTGACTTATTTAAACTTCAAAAAACGTATGTTTTTCAATTTTAATGAAGGTTTGAAATCAAAAAGAAATGAATTTGAATTTTTTAGAATTTTTTATTTCTTGTAATTTGCCTTATTATTTTCTGTTTTAAAGAACAAAATTGTTATATAAAAATCGCACAAATAATAAAAATGATGTGCCCGTTTCAATAGATATAGAATTTAGAATAAACTAAAATAAAAAAAATAAATAAATTAAATGTAAACAAACCAATTCAGTTGATAATTTATATGATATTTTCAATGAAATTATAAATTAAGTTTTTTATTTAAATAAATTAAAACACTCAATTATTAAGAAATTAAAAAAAAATTATTTTATTATCATATAAAAAAATGCTTGAATTATCACAGAAATAACATAATTTTTTTATTGCAAACAAAAGTACTTCAATCATTGCTTTGCATACTGTATTACACAACATACAAGGCAATGCTTCAATTATTCCAGAAATCACATGATATCAAAAGAAATTAAAAATTATATTACTATAATTATTAAAAACTATAAAATTTAATATTCTTAAGGTTTCAAATTTTATATATTTATTATTAAAAAAACTAAATTTTCCCGTATAAAATTTAGTCCGCGGTAAGAAAATTACAGATGTTTAAAAACCAACGTTCACGTTAAAAAATTGTACTTGACGCTGCTTACATGCTACCGAAAAAATGTGTACTTTACGTTTTCCGAATTAAATCAACGTCAACGTTGCTTACATGCTACCAAAAGTGTTAATACGTCTTTTTGATGAACGTGTAAAATTTTACAAAATTATAAAATTGACGAAATGGGTAGAGGTCTTGGAGGGAAATCGATTGAGAATAAGTTGAAGAAAAAGAGAATATATGTATCCTCCATTATATAGATGAGTACCCCCTTTCTATGGATGAAGGACATTTTAATGCAAGTGTAAGAATTTATGTGTGATTTCTAATGCAAAGTACGAATGATGTGTTCTTTAACTTTAGTAAAATAAATTCATATATTCTAAACCAACTTTTTTCAAAATAAACTGTTTTAACGTTTGCTAATTTTCTCTTGTACCCGTATATCACAATTAAAAAAAAACTATGTAAATATTGTAAATGAAAAAAAAACAACATTGATATTGAGTTGGCATTGATAGTAAATCTGTAATAGTGCGACCCACGAGAAAATTTTGTTTTAACTAGAAAAATAAATAAGGTTAATAATAAAAATTCCGATAATAATATGGGTGAAATTTCTTTGTAAAAATATTTGCTTATAATTCTTTGCCAAATATGTTTATTTGTATGAAAAATTTTGCAAATTTCTTATTAAAATATTTGGTTTGGATCTACTTGGAACCGACTCGAAGAGAATATTATTTTCGCATGTTCGACATTAAGGACGAAAACTTACAATCTTGATATAAAACAGTTATTATATAATAAGTAGCAAGAAATTTCATACAAATACTGTATGATTACAATATTTAATTTAGATTTTGAGTTATTCTTTATGTATTTATGCATTATGTATTTATGACACCCCGAGTTAAATGAAGAGAGTATTCTAACATTACCTAAAAAGTTAAATATTAAAACTTATAAAAAAATATTCAAATAATTCAGATCCAATAACCCGCCATTTTAACTTCAAACAATTTTAATTTAATTATGACCCACCACGAAAAAAAAGGCTTGCACTCGCTGCAGTAAAGTATGTAAAAATAAATAAAAAACATAGCAAAAAAATAATGCAAAAATGAATTTCTCAACTAAAAATTTCAAGAGAAAATGAAAGCTATTCAAAAATAGCTTTAAAATAGCTTTTAAATTTCTGGTTTTTATTTTATTAGGCGATCGGACATCTACTTGTAAATTATCTTTGACCATGGTATGGTACAAATAGTGGTACAGACAATAAATTATATATGTATAGATAATATTATGCCACAAATAAATAACATATAGTTATTCATTTGTGATTATTCTTTGTACCTTTCTTTCTTTGATTATTACTTGTATGTATGGCACGATACGAACAAGAACAAATATGATTGAAGCGCATTCTTGGTGCTGTATTTGTTATTTTGGGTACCTTAAAACTAAATATGTTAAGTTGTTGTCACTCCTATGCCTCTATATCTTCTAGCCAAGTCACACGATGATTTTTCCTGAATACTTATATCGAATTACGATTTTTTTTTAATTTTTTTTTTGTTATGTTTATAAATTTTTTTTGATAAAAATAAAATTTGACAAAAACACAACAAACACAAACAAGAATATTCTAAAAAATGTAATACTAAAAATTAAGTACAAACTCCATCAAATGTTTTGCTCAGATAAAATATAACAATAATTTACATGCGATTTTAATTTAGCCTTAAAAATCTTACTGTATCCACCCACCAGTTTTATTTTCAGTGTTCATAATGATTAGAACTTGATAGAACGATTGCACTAAATGCAAAAAATTTTTTTAAATTGAAAATTATTAATGAAAATGTTTTTGTATTATTTGTAAATTTAGCTTAGATTTTATAAAAATATCAAATATTTTTTTAAAAATAACACTATATCTTAATAACAGGTTATTCATAATATGACAAAATAAAATCCCTATACAAAAGACAAAATTTATATGAAAATAAGATTCCATTTTTAAGGTAGAGGCCAGGCTAGCAGATATAGGCGTGTTGGTCAATCGATCAGTTAAATGTATGGATTGCATATGGATATGTATTACATTTTTTGTTGTTATATTTATAAAGAAGTCTAAGGTAATTTATAAAAAGTAATATTTATAAAAAAATATAAGGTAAATAATAATGAACATAATATGGGTTGTCTAAATTGAACAATTTAATCGATAAATTTAAAGTTCTTTTGATTGTATGATTTTAATAATAGTAATGTAATTTTATTAATTATTAAAATGGTGTGGTGTGTTAATAAATTTTTTGTAGTAAATTAAATATTTACCCAAGTATTGGGGAATCTCAAAGGGCTAGATTTGTGTAAAACGATAAAATGATAACAATTGTAAAACAAAAATTATATTTTAATGAAAATATTGTTAACTTATACAGGGACAGAATATTTTGAGATATTAGCATATTTATTTTATTGAATTTAAAAAAATTCCTTGAACATGCAAAAAAAAATTACATTTGTTGAGCGAGTTATAATTCCATTTAACGTGGAATAAAAAAAAAACAAATTATTTATTTTTGAAAGACTTTATTTTTAGTCTATTCAATTTGAGTACAAAACCAATATTATTTTTATTCAATCTAATTATTCTAAATCTAAACATTTTTATAATTACAAAAGAACAAATCAGCATTTTTACAATTAAGTGTGTTTTTTAATAATTCAGAAAAACAGGAAATTATGAAATTAGTTAGTGTATTAAACTTTTATAATATTGAATTACAATTTTTAAGTTAATATTAAGAAATGCTTAATTTACAAGTTTAAAGTGTGAGAAATCTAATGTGGGAAAATAATGTAAGTGAATTAATATTTATTATGAGTATGTGTAGGTGATTTCGTAACTCCTCCCCCCTTAGTGTGAAGTTACGGCCAAGTGAACTGAGGTTTTTGTTCCTTGGGCGAACTGAATAATTGGCTGCTTGTAGGGTTGCTTGGAGTGGAGTTATTCCATTTAATTGGTATGTGTTTCGGTTATGTTGACGAAGGTAAAATCCAATAAAGGTGAAAATAATGCAAGCTAACATGATAATGATTATTGTTGAAATTGTAGTATAAAGTTTGGTCTGTTCCGCATAAAATTGTAGTTGATCTTTAGTTTCTATTTTGGAGAACTGGTAGTTAAATAAATTTTTTAGAATGATGTTTTTATTTGAATATGTTGAATTAATTTTGTTGAAGATTGTGGGATGTATGTTGATTTCATCCCAATGTGTGTTTGTGGTTGTTATGTATGTTATGTCGTTAATTTTGATTTCGCATTTGTTAAAATGAATAAGTACGGATCCCTTAACTTTTTGTTGACTGGGTCCGCAAGTTGTATTGATTAATGTTTCTGGAATATTAATAAGTACTATATAATTTGGTTCTGGTTGATATATTTCCAAATCTGTATCTCTGCTATGTAGTTCGCAATTTGCTGGTTTATTGTAAATGAGGTTGCCAATGCATTTTGAGTTTTTAGTTTTTTCTATGTGCGTACTTGTTTTGCAATAGTAAATATTTTCTATTCTAGGACATTTATTATCAAAGTATTGAATAATATTATCATTTATTATTAGGAATGGTTTGGAGTGTATTGTTTTAGTATCTTTAATAGGAAGTGTTATTATGTGGAAAAAGGAAAATGTTTCGTTGGAAATAATAGGGATCTTAATATTGAAAATTATGTTTGTGTTATTGTAATAGGCTTGTAATTCTAACATTTCATATATATTTTCATCTGAATTTAACGACATGTTTTGATTTTTGAAAATTGAGTGAATTTCTATGATTTCTTTATGATTTAAAATTTGTTTGGAGATTAAATTAAGTTTAGCAAGAATAACTGCTTCGGCGATGTTATTTAAGTGATTACTTAGAAGATCAATGTTATAATTAATTTGTTGTATATATTGTAAGTATTTGAATTTAATGTTTTCATTTTGGATGTTATTTTTAACTCGTTCTTGAAAATGATTGAAGGAATTCATGATTATTTCTTGTTGTTCATTAATGTGATTGGTAACATTCTCGAAACGTTTGATCATATTTTTATTTAGAGAATTTTGATTATTAATATTGTTATTTAAAATTATTTCGTTTTTTGTTAAACTGTCGATTTCTTCGTTTAACTTTAGGGCGTCATTTGCATCCATATTACCTGTAATACTTTTAATAAGTGTACCTAGTCCGTTTATAATTCCTCTTTTAGTTCGGAAAGTTGGCATTAGGTTTGAGAATTTATTTTTTAGTTCTTGTAGCTTTAATTTAGTTATACTGAGTGATTGAGTTATTGAGTCTACTTTATCAAGAGATTCAATAGAGCTTTCTAGGTTTATAATATTTTGGTTGTACTGTTCTAATTTTACTATATGAAGGAAACTAGCGTGTATTTTAATGAGTTTTGCTGTTCCAAGTTTCAAGGGAAGGATTCCGTTTCTGCTAGAGAGATCATGGATTTCCATCCGTTGGCAGAGGGTTAGTTGTATTATTATAAATAGGTGACAAGTTCGATACATGTTCTTTTTGATAGGCAATTGGTGGTAAAAATCCAGATTTCTTTTCCTCTTCGTTTACTGGTTCAAAGCTGCAGATTGATAATTCCAATAATCCTTTGGAAACACACAACACAACACTACACAAACACTTTTATTTCACTTTTTATTTTATTAATGTTTTAAAAGTTTTTTTTATATATATTTTGCTTTTATGTTTTTATTATTAATATTTTAATCAATATATATAAATATTTTTATTTTATTTAAAGTGTTTTAATTTAATGAACCAGTTTATTTTGCTCCAATTAACCGTTGAAGTTTAATAATAATATTTGCGATAAACCGTCGCTTATATTTTTATTATACGAACAGGAAAGGAACTTTGCCTATCCTACCGACTGCGCCAGTTATAATTCCATTTAACGTGGAATAAAAAAAAAACAAATTATTTATTTTTGAAAGACTTTATTTTTAGTCTATTCAATTTGAGTACAAAACCAATATTATTTTTATTCAATCTAATTATTCTAAATCTAAACATTTTTATAATTACAAAAGAACAAATCAGCATTTTTACAATTAAGTGTGTTTTTTAATAATTCAGAAAAACAGGAAATTATGAAATTAGTTAGTGTATTAAACTTTTATAATATTGAATTACAATTTTTAAGTTAATATTAAGAAATGCTTAATTTACAAGTTTAAAGTGTGAGAAATCTAATGTGGGAAAATAATGTAAGTGAATTAATATTTATTATGAGTATGTGTAGGTGATTTCGTAACTAGCGCATAGTACTTGCATACAAGATTTTGGTAATTAAAATTTTATAATAAATCAAAGACTTTGGAAATAATTTTTTTCTTTTCTTTTTAGTGTTTAGCCAAATGTGGTGATAATTTACTTTTTAGCAGAAATTTTTTTTGTTACCGTCTTATTCTTTGATTTTATATTTTTTTCTAAAGCTTTTATTATTTTTGTTTTTATTCTTTTGTGAGCTTTACTCGTAGAACATCATTTTCTTATATGGGCATAGGAAATCTATATATAGTTATTTATTTGTGAATTAAGTTTAAGATATTGTGTTGTCAACATTTTTCAGTACTCATCGGCATCAAAAGGAATGTATGTATGTATGGGTAGTTATAAAAATCAAATTATATAACTTCAAATTATAACTAACTTATTCAAACAGAAAAAGGATTTTGACGTTTATTTTTTTTCTTTTTTTTTGCAAAATTTTAGCTAGATTTACCAATTTTCGTTTAAAGTTTAAGATAGTAAAAATATCCCCAAATATGTTGAAACTTATTAAAACGAATTGAAGAATTTTCTAGAACATATCGAAATTTCACATTTCAACTCGAAATTTTAACTATTATTTTCATTAAATATAATAATCACTTTTTCCTAGCATTTTTTACCGACGCCATGTTGGCATTTAGAAAAAGAAAAAAATTTCATTTATTTTTCTTAATAGCTGTCATTTTTTGAAGAAGCTTTTAAAAAATTAGATAAAAAAATTATTTTAAAATCGAGTTTTAATATATTAATTTTCGTTCTCAAAATCTAAATTTACTATTAAAATTAAACTTAGAATTTCTATTTAATTTTTCCAAAAAAAGAAGGTTGAGCTCGTATTTTTTAGTGCTAGTTTATTAAAAAGAAAATAAATGCACCCCAAATGCTTGGTTCGAAAAACGTTTTATTGTACACAGTATGTAAGAAAAAAATGGCCATCTTTTGCTTACTATTCGTTCCCCTTCAAGTTAGAAAGAAATGAAGTTGTCTTTTAGAAGTGATAATGGTTAGACTAGTTAATGACGGAAACAAAATAAAAGATAAGTTACAGAATAAATAGTAAGTACCTATTTCATTAATTTATATAATAAGTAAATAAAAATATACATATATATATAAATATAATAAATACAAATATATGTACATTACAATAACTTTAAATTTATATTTTTAAATGTAATTGATTTAAATTCTTTTTTGTAAGTTTTGTGATTTTAGCATTTGCATTACTTTTTTAAATTTTGGGTCGTAAATTCTGTGTTCCCTGATGTGAATCCAGCTTTGAGACCTATAAAGTACCCTTTACTAAATTTGTTTTTCCTAAAGATCAAAATTTAAAAAAATTTAAGTAAATGCAATTTCAAAAATAAGTTGGGAACCGACCAAATATAGTACTATTAGTTCTTTACATTTCACAAATGCATGTTTCAGTAAAACAAGTTCTAAAAGGTGGCGTTTTAACCGGTACACTATTTTTGTCCCATAAGAAGACGTGTAAATTAAAATTTGGAATTTTATTTTTCATACAAAAAAGAACTTTCTGGTACGCTATTATAGTTTTCACTCTCTCAGCCTACCGTCCTGATATATTGTAGTTCCTGGTATGGATTATGGATACATTATGATAATTCGTGGATTTAATTTTTTTTCATTCTTTCTCTAGTTTATACTTTTTATGGATGCGTTGTTTGTTTATCTACTTTTTTTGTTATTTAAGCTTAGAGATACTTGACTGATACTAGTGATAGCGTATACCATGCTATTTTGATAATTATTGTTATTATTTTTGTACATGAATTTGGGCATAGGTACACACTCATATAATTTCTATTATTTTAGGAAACGATGAAAAAAATGTTCAACTTTGAAATGAAATATTTTTATTTTTAAAGCAATGACCAATATTTTTTTTTCATAAATAACAAAATTTAATTTTCTACAAAAAAGTCTGCTTTAAGGGTATTCGCGGAAAAGCCGTTTAGGAGATATTAGCTGATTCCATTCCACAACAATTCCATAAATCTAAAAAAATTTGCAATGCATTTATTTACGTAAAGAGAGAGAGAGAAATATTTTGTATTTCGTCAACAATTCTTTTTTTATAATTGTGAGAAAAAAACTCAAAATATATTCCCATTCATATGCATGTGTAGTTAGTTATTTTTGTTCACTCCACCGTTGATAATTTTTAAGTATGCGTGGTTTGTTTAAAATTAATTTTTAGTACGAAATAATGAATGAAATTTCGCATTGTTGTAAAATTTATATGTATTTTTCAGAAATGAGATAATTGAATTATATTTACGGATTGCTGCAACATTTCTGTTTATTTGTCAATTTAAATATTCTGAAAAATTTAGGTATTTTTATTAATTTAGAAAATAGTGAAAAAAATGTTCAATTTAGAAATAAAATATTTTCTATAGTGACCTATATTTTTTTCATAAATATAAAGAAAGCTTAATTTTCTACAAAAAAGTCTGCTTGAAAAGTATATGCCGAAAACACATTTAGAAGTTATTAGCCGAATTGCAATTCAAATTCCATAATTATAGAAAATTTTGTCAATATTTTTTTTTTTACTTTTTTGATAACGTTACTTTCTTAAATGTATTATCTCAACGAGAATAATGTAAGTGGATAAGTACCTATCCAAGCAAAACACATTCAAAATTTGTTTTGTTTTCGTATGACTGGTATGAGTATGGAATAGACAGGTAGCTGTGTTTCTCTAAGAATATTCAAATACGAAAGAATAATATGCTTAGATTTATTCTAATTATACCTTTGTATGATGTGATTTCTTTTGCATTTTTGTTGCATTGGAAAATTCAAAAATATTCAAAAAATATTAATATTAAAAAAAACATTAAAATAATAGTTAGTTTAGTTTTTAAATCCCTTATAATCAAATTTACAATTAAATTGTTTTGTAAGTTTACAAATATAAAACGATTTTTATATAAATTTACTTAATGAACAAATAAGAGAATAGTTAATGACAGCTTTTGTTTAAAAAATATTGTTAAGTTCCACAATAGTGAAAAAATAGTGTGATAACAATAAAATATTAAAAATTCAATATACCCAAATAAATAAAAAAAAATCAAAATAATACCTATAATAAATTGGTAATAAAAGAAAAAAAAATAAGTAAACTTTACTAAATACTTTTTATAGACCTATTTTTATTTATATTTTGTATTTAATTTGTGAGAAATTTGGTTTTTTCCATTTTTTTTTTTTAAATAACATTTATTCAATAAAATTAATAAAGGAAATTAGAAAGTTTGCAGTTCGGTTCATTGCAAAAATCTAGGAAACACTTTCTGAATCTTAAAATTTTTAAATTCTTTTATAATTAAAAAATCCTTGTGAGTTATGTGAACAAATCGATAATTTACTTATTTAATAATAAAAAATAATAAAATGGTTTCGTACCTGTTTTCATTTGGACCAAAAGTTGTTCAACCATGTAAAAGAACAAATGTGCTACAAGTTTAATTATTATTAAATATATACACTTCCATCGGAATTATTAAGATAACTATTCTTTTACACGAAAATTATTAGAATAAAACTTTTCTTACTCGGAAATTATTACGATTAGTTTTCTATTATATATCTATTTTATATTATTCTTCCATACGTAAACGAATATAACAGAACTAATCATTAATCCAAATTTTCCGATTGATTATGATTAAATAAAGATAGGTGGATTTAGTGGGTTCAAATCTCAGTATTATGAGGTACGTGCGGCTAGACCTAATGGTGTTCTTTGGGGATTTCCACCTACCCTGCAAGAAAAAAAAATATATACCTATATAATATTACTTACTTACTTACTTACTTAGGTAGCCAACAGACCATGTAGGTCCTGGGCCTGACTCATCAACATCCTCCATTTTTGCCGGTCACGGGAGATCTCCAGTTGAAGATTCGAAATTGTAAAAAAAAAAAAAAGAAGAAAAAAATCATATCTAAAATCTTTAGTTTAATATAAAATTTGAATTACCAAAATCTTGTATGCAAGTGCAAGCACTTTGCGCTCAACAAATGTAATTTTTCTTTTGCATGTTCAAGAAATTTCTTTAAATTCAATAAATAATGAATGTGCTAAAAATAAAATAAATATGCTAATTTCTCAAAATATTCTGTCCCGGTATAAATTAACAATATTTTCATTAGAATATGACTTTTTTTACAATTGTTATCATTTTATCCCCCTTTGAGATTCCCCAATACTTGTGTAAATATTTAATTTACTACAAAAAATTTATCGACACACCACACCTGAAATTTTTTACTTTATATTATTTATATTATTAATTATTATAATCGCATTAAAGAAAATTATAATTAATAAAATTACATTACCATTATTAAAATTCTACAATCAAAAGAACTTTAAATTTATCGATTAAATTGTTTAATTTAGGCAACCCATATTATGTTCATTATTATTTACTTTTCATTGTTTTATAAATAATACTTTTTATAAATTACCTTAAACTTCTTTATAAATATAACAACAAAAAATGTAGTACATATAATGTAATAATAATGGAATCTTATTTTCATATAAATTTTGTCTTTTGAATAGGGATCTTATTTTGCCATATGAATAACCTGTTATTAAGATATAGTGTTATTTTTAAAAAAATATTTTATTTATCTAAGCTAAAATAAAAATTTACAAAAAATACAAAAACATTTTCATTAATAATTTTCAATTTAAAAAATTTTTTTTTTATTATCCGACGTGCAATCGTTCTATCAAGCTCTAATCATTATGTACACTGAAAATAAAACTGGTGGGTGGATACAGTAAGATTTTTAAGGCGAAATTAAAATCGCATTTAAATTATTGTTTATTATTTTTTGTCTGAGCAAAACATTTGATGAAATTTGTATGTAATTTTTGATATTACATTTTTTCGAATATTCTTATTTGTGTTAGTTGTGTTTTTGTCAAGTTTTATTTTTATCAAAAAAAATTTATATACATAACAGAAAAAAAAACTAAAAAAAAATCGTAATTCGATATAAGTATTCCGGAAAAATTATCGTGTGACTTGACTAGAAGATATAGAGGCATTAGAGTGACAACACTTTAACATATTTAATTTTAAGGTACCCAAAATCATAAATACAGCATCAAGAATGCGCTTCAATCATATTTGTTCTTGTTCGTATCGTGCCATACATACAAGTAATAATACAAAGAATAATACAAAGAAAGAAAGGTACAAAGAATAATCACAAATAAATAACTATATTAACTACTTTAATCCCATAGTTACAATTCTTCTAAACCATATTTTTTAGCCTCCAATAATTTTTTTATCTGCTAACTTCGACAGGGGCTTGGATTGTATGTACCCTTGGTCTGAGTAGTAGAGATCTTGCTTCTAGTCCTCCTTGGTTTAATTATGAATTCAAAAAGTTAAGAAATAAAAAGAATGAAGCAGGGAAAAAATATATGAATGAAAAAACAAATCATGACTAACATTAAATTTTATTGATATATCATAGATGTGAATTCAGAACTAAAGGAAAACCCAGAGTCCTTTTGGAAATTTGTCATTTCGAAACGCACATCGGATCAATTTTCTGTCACTATATCCTTCAAAAATTATTCTACTAATAGGAATTATCAAATATTTCGATTGATTTTTCTGTTCCAAAAATAAAGGAATATTTGATTCTCTGATTCTCTTTCCTTACCATTATCGTTATTATTAAACCGTTTACTTCAGGTATTTACTTCAGGTATTTTTCCATAATATTGGAAAAATGAATTTATCCGACCAATTCAGAAGAAAGATGTTAAAAACAATTTCTCAAATTATCGTCCAATTGCGAAACTCTCATCTATTTCCAAACTATTTGAACTGATAGAATTTGATTCAATATATGACATTTGCTCTAGTTCCTTAGCAGTTAACCATAACAGATTTATGAAACAAAGATCTACTGTAACTAACTTAGATGAATCTTGTTCATGCTTTTTGAATACTATGGAAGCTAGTTCTCAAACTAATGTTATTTATGTTGACCTAAGTAAGGCTTTTGACTTATTAACTCATAGAGTTATTCTTCTAAAGCCAAAAAAAAGTAGGGTTTCCTGAAACTTTCTTAAAATGGATCAAATCGTTTTTGTCTAAGAGAACTTATAATGCGATATTTAGTTCAAATATATCTGACTCTTTTTGCGCCACCTCAGGTGTACCACAAGGCAGCCTTCTAGGTCCATTACTATTCATTATTTCTATTAATGATGTAACTAAATTCATCAAGAACAGTAATATTGTTATATATGCCGATGATATGAAAATTTATAAAAAAAAATCTTCATCTGATGACTCCACCTTGCTTCTGGAAGATCTGGCCTCTTTTTTTTAGTTGGTGTAGGTCCAACAAGCTCCAACAACCTAAATGCTATGAATACGCTAGCCCCGCCAGGGTCACCTTACTACTACCATAGATTAAATAGTAATATAAGATGTCGCACTACATACAATGGTTTGTACAACAGTTTTTTTTGGCTTACACACCCAGCACTGGGTCTGAATACTTATGTTACCGGTATAATGTGCTTAAATATTCAAAACTCATATTGAATATAAATTACCTACATTGAATTCAAAAATCACTTAGGGAAAGAAAATAAAGTACATATAACATTTTTTGTATATGTATACATATTGAGTTTTTATGAATTTTTTTTCTTATGAATACTTCTTATGAATACAACTGTTCATAAACATACGCAATGCCTCTGGAACCTACTTACTTCTATCAAGTTCTAATGAACACTGAAAATAGAACTGGTGGATAGTGTGGATACAGTAAAATTTTTGAGACGAAATTAAAAAATCATGTAAATTGTTTTTGTTTATTTTTTTTTATCTGAGCAAAACCTTTGATGGTGGTTTGTATTTAATTTTTGGTATTAAATTTTTCAGAATATTCTTGCTTGTGTTAGTTGTATTTTTCTCCAATTTTATTTTTATTTAAAAAAATTTATACACAAAACAAAAACAAAATTAAAAAAAATCGTAATTCGATATATTCCGGAAAAATCATGTGTAACTTGGCTAGAAAATATAGAGGTATTGTACATACGTTTGGTTCTTCTAATATTTTCAATAAGAATATTTTGTAGTATTGTATTGTTATTGTAAAACAGAATCATTATATGTTTGGGTACATAGGGTTCGTTCAGTAGCATTAACCGGTAGATCTGGAGTGGCAGCATCTAACTTGTTCACGTTCGTCAAAAAGACATATCAGCACTTTGTAAGCATGTAAGCAACGTTGATTTAATTCCGAAAACGTAAAGTATACATTTTTTCGGTAGCATGTAAGCAAGTTGAGTTTCGTTGATTTTAACGTATACGTTTATTTTTAAACGTCAATGATTTTCTTACCGTGGACTAAAATTTATACGGGAAAGATAGTTTTTTTTAAATAATTTTATGTTGTTTTAATAATAAAACTATAAAATTTAAATATTTATAATAAAATTTGAAATCTTAAGAACATTAAATTTTATAGTTTTTTATTTTTATTTTATAATTTTTAATTTCTTTTGATAACATTTTTTTTTTGGAATATTTGAAGTACTTTTGTTTGCAATAAAAAAATTATTTTATTTCTGTGATAATTCAAGCATTTTTTATGTGATAATAAAATAATTTTTTTTTAAATTTCTTAATAATTGAGTGTTTTAATTATTTAAATAAAATACTAAATTTATTAGTTCATTGTAAATATTCTAATTCATTGAAAATATCATATAAAATATCAACTGAATTGGTTTCTTTACATTTATTTTATTTATTTTTTTTTTATTTTAGTCTATTATAAATTCTATATCTAATGAAACGGGCACATCATTTTAATATTTTTGCGATTTTTATATAACAATTTTGTTGTTCAAAACTGAAAATAATAAGGCGAAATACAAGAATTCAAAAAAAAAGATTCTAAAAAATTTAAATTCATTTCTTTTTATTTCAAACCTTCATTAAATTTGAAAAACATATGTTTTTTTAAGTTTTAAATAGGTTACTTTAATTGTCAAAATAATTTTCGAACATTCGGAATATTTTTTCGAGTTTTCGGAATAAATTTTCAACGTGATGTTTTACATGCTACCAAAAAAAATCTTTGACGTTAAAATACTTCACGTTGATTTTTGAACGTAAACGTTTTACGTGCTGCCACTCCTGGAATCCATTTTGGATCCATGTACCATATATCTGGCCACTGAACGCAATTCACCTCAATAATTTACCGCAATACTAGCACCATCACCGGAAAATATAATGAGTACTTTTAAAAATAAATTAAATTTGAATGGAATAATATTTATTATCATACATTTAATTTATTTTTTATAACTCTTAATTTAAGTTTTATGTACATAAACCTTCCTTAAGAATTTAAATTTTCACACTATTTCAAAAAATCATAGCGATTTAAATTCAACAACTTTCATAAAAATTATAAAAATTTCATTTTTCTTGCAGTAGTTGTCACAACACTATACATAAAAATTGTTGTTGTTGTTTTTACATATAAAATGAAAATGTATCTAGAATTTTTTCAGATCCATTTTCATTAACCGCGATATATGAACCGGTACATTTACCACACCGTTCAGTAAACAGATCCATGGATCTGTGGATTTCAGATCCAATGGTTAATTTCACTGAACGCTACCATAGTGAATTTGTACTTCATTAAAATTGTTCAAGTTACATAATAAGAATATTTGGTATTGGGAGTACTGCTATTGTTTTGGTATATGAATGTAAAATCCAAATTGTATCTTTTTCCAAGTTTCAATAATTTTCTTCTATTTGGTTTTTGAAACTTTCGAAAAAAATGTGTAGAGGGGTACCGCAAGAAATTTGGGTTTATAATGCTCTCAAAAATTAAAAAGGATTGTGGATGCGTAACTCATAGAATTTATTATATTATTCGTAGTTGAGAATTTTATTCTATAACAATATTTTATTTTTTGTTCATAAGAACTTTATTTTTATTGTTTATTAAAGTTTCATATAGAGATCAGTATTTACTTTATCATTATTATATAATTAATTTAAATAATAAATATCAAGTAAGTGGAAAATTTGGATTGATGATTAGTTCTGTTATAATTCGTTTGGAAGAGTAATATAAAATAGAAATAGGTATAATAGAAAAATAATCGTAATAATTTCCGAGTTAGAAAACTTTTATTGTTACTCATTTGTTCTTTTACATGGTTGAACAACTTTTGTTCCAAATAACATGAAACCACTTTAATATTTTTTAATTATTAAATAAGTAAATTATAGAAATTATGGAAAATAAAATAAACTTTATACCACTCAATTTTGCGTTAAATTATCAAGTCTATTTTTTTTATTCTTCACTGACTTGGTAGTAGCCCAACTATATACAATGTTTTCGGAGCAAGACAGTTAATAAAAAATTTAAAATAGAATTTCTGTGTTCTAAGACGGGTAACTTTCATTAAACCAATCTTTAAAATTTACATCTTCTCCTGTAATACGGATACATTTTTCTACCATAATTTCACGAATGTTTTTAATATATGTATTTTTCATTTTTGAAAATGTCTTCAAAACCAGCGCATTGAATTTGGCATTCTCAAAAAAATGCATTCGATGGTCCATATAATTTATCAGAATCAGTTAATTTAGCATAATTTTTTACAAAAATTAAAAATTCAGATGGATGCATAGATGTAAGTTTGATAGTTGTTTCGATATTTTCAAATGTAACACTCATAAATATTTCTTCATGCTGATTTTGTAAGATTTCTAGTGATATATAAACATCATCTGAATATTGTGTGATTTTCATTGGAAAAATTTAATTCATTTACATCTACTTCAATCAACTCATCTGTATCTTCAAGCCAATTTGTGTACTTATAATATTGAGGTAGACTGCAAGATAATATTTTTGAAAGTAACATGTTGATCTTGTAAGTTGAAGGGTTTTTATTGTTTGCTCCTTTAGCTCTTAATAAGCCAAATAAATTCTCAACAATGTCTTGATTGAGTGTTCTTGCGCATAGGAAAAATGTTCTTTCCAGAGAACTTAGAATATCTTTAAAAAGAAGGATTGTTGCAGTTAATGTTGAATTCCTGTAAAGCAGTGTACTCTATAGTTGTTATTTGATATTATTTCTACTTTTTTTTTATATATTTTATGAATTCTGTGATAAACTGTGTTATCCATCTTTAGACAGCTATTCATGCAATCAAAAATTTTATCAACCTTCTCTATAAATTTGGCTGTAGAAAGAGCTTCAGTTTTACAGTTATTCTTGCATTAGTTACATTCTACAATTGTGTTTATTCCAGCTGTAACGGAACGGCTGAATACTTGAGTTGCTAATGAAACTCTCATTTTATCAAATGTGTTAAGATGCACATTTTGGTCACTTTGCCTTTTCCTAACTCAAACATCTCAACAATAACATTAAAGTTAGGGCTATTTAAAGACTACTAAATTTACAAAGCCTACTATTTTAATCATCCGAAACATCGCGGTATTAATGCTTTAATACCGTTATCGAATATCGGAAAATATTCTCCCGGGACTCCCTTTGCACTCCCTAACTCAAACATACATTCCTTTTGTGATGCTGATGAACACTGAAAAATGTTGACAACAAAGATTTTAAACTTAATTGTTCAACAAATATTTGGAAACAAACAATTCAGCAACAGAATTTTTTTGCTAAAATTTATTTCATTGTGACAATTTCTCATATGGTGTCAGACACCTTAAAGTGTTGATCTATGCTACTACACTCATATCAACAGAATTGAGTCAATTCCAAAAAATATTTCTTAGATTTGCCTTACGTAATCTTCCCTGGTACAACCCAATAATCCTGCCTCCTTACCAAGATCGTCTCAAACTACTTCAATCAAATACTTTGCACTCGAGAAGAGTTGTTGCGGATATTTTATATATAATTCAACTACTCACTGGCGAAATTGATTCGCAAACTATAAAAATCATAATCAATAAACAGATTAATATAAGTATGCGATTTCGTTCAGAAAATGTTTTTAACCTTACTTTTCACAGAACAAATTATGATTAATTTTAACTCAGAAATACAATGTTAATGGCAGGAAAACAACATAAAAATAGTATAGACTTTTCTTTTAGAAAACCCAGATTAAAGAAAATCTTATTCAAATCCTTCCTTAATCCTACTAATCCTATTTATATATGTAGTCACTAATTCACTAATTATACTTAATTGATCGCTATGAATTTATTGTTTTTCCTCACACTTTTTTTGTTTTTAATCGAATTTAAATTCGTTAAGTTAGCTGTTCATAATTTTTTTTTGTTTATATTAATTTCTAAGTTCATAATGATTGTTATCAATTTTAATAATTTGCTTTTTATTGTACATAATTATAATTTAAAATTAAAAATTTAATTGAAAATCTGAATAAACAAAGAGAAAAAACAAATTAAATTAAAATATATTATAAATTTAAATTGTTAGTTAAACAATAATAATGTAAACCGTTTGAACTAAATGGTGAATAAATAAACAAAAAAAATAAATAAATATAAGATTTAAAAATTGATATAAACAAGACAAAAAAGAAATAAATTGACAAAGCAAATTTAATATGACACTAACGACATTGAGATTCTTGCAACGTCATACAAACATATGCATTGCCACATTTGTATCTTTGGCGCCCTTAGGCAATATATATTAACGCGTTCCATAATGCGCAATAAAAATTTAAAAGTACAAATATACAATAAAAACTAATTATCTGTTGTTTTTGTTAATTTATTGATTTAATACGAACTAAAAATGTCAGTGGAGTACGCATTAATTAAATATAATTTTGCTTTTCGTCAGAAGAATAATCATTTACATCAGAATAATCTATATTTGATGTAAAATCTGTTTCTATTGAAAATATTGCTAATGCGTTTCAGGATTGTTCCTTTATAGTAGATCTTAAACAGGTTTTCAATCTTTTCAATAACGAAAAACTGCGTTCCGCAGAGCAGTTACTTAAATGTTCTTAAGATTATATTTATATTTGGAAAAACATTTTCTAATTTTTTGCTATATATATTAATTTACTGAACTCTAATGTCGAATTGTCTTGTATATCTGATATAAATTTTCTGCATTTTCTAATATTAATTTAGGTCGTATTTCGTTAAATTGTTCAAAAAATCTATTTTTTTGTAAACTAATTCATAAACTTCAAGCCTCTTTTTCCGATCTTCACTAAGACATGAAATTATAACATTAAATATTTTGGTTTTAAAATTCTGTTTGCTATGTAATTCCGATTCTAAAATTGTTTCATGATGAAACATTTTCCGTTTTTTACCTCATTTCTTTCAAATTGTTTAACAAAAGATATTTCTCGGGCTTTAAGTTCATAGTTTTGATATAAATTTGACATTGAATTTACAAATTCAATCAATCAACAACAATCCGATAAATCATTTTCAATGGATTGTAACTTTAAACTAGTAGCATTTAAACGTTCTAAAATAGATTTCCAAAATGTCGTCATAAAAGCACATTCGAGACGATTCATTTGATTATTATTTTGACCTTGACTTCTAACTTGAGAAGATACTGTTTCATCTTCTGATACTTTTTTTTAAAGCTTTAGATATTCCGGCCCAGTTATACAGAGCTTTGCGTGCATTATACCGACAAGACCATCTTGTTACGGAAATATTTTTTATGGTTCGCCCATTTAAAGTAGTAGTTAACACTAACCAACGACTTGTTGAAGAAGAAAAGAAATCAAATAATTCTTGTCAAAATAATTCTTGTAAAAATTGAAAAAGTTTGCTGCATCTCGGCAACAATCTGCCGCAAGTATGATTATTGTTTTTCTGTTTTGTTTTCAATTTTTGTTTTAATTTTTACACTTTTTTCTTATATTAAAGAATTTTTATGAATTTTTGAAACATGTCTGTACTTGAAATTTATTTTAATATTTGTAGCGGCATCTACTCGGAAATAACCATCGTTAGACATCTCTATATTAGTCTATGGTACTACCAATGAATAGTAATAATAATAAGAATGTGCAAGTAGAAGAAACAAAATTAAAATTTTGTATTGACTTAAGAAAAAAGAAAAATGTAAAATCAAATAATTTCTTACTCACTGTTCGCTTTCGGTGTGTTTAAGAAGTGTATGAATTATTTATTGTGTATGTACATTCATTGAGTAAATATATTGTATATAGAGAGTCAAGTCGAAGCTAAAACAAAAGGGTAAACTGATTTTAGCGATCGAGTTGTACTTAGAAGAAAAGAAAAACAAAACATAAAAATAATAAGAAAAAAATCACCATTCATGAATTATGGTGACAAAATTTTTCTTAGAAAATTTTATACACATACTTACTTAAATATTTTTATTTTTGTTTTGTAGGTTTAAAAGTGTTATTTGTGTAGAAATGTATCATATCAATGCAAATATCATCATTCGTTCTCGAACCTTGAAACTATACGGACGAATATAACATAATTGTTCGCGCAAAAAAGCAAATTCAATTCGCGCCGAAAAAAAAGTACAAAAATTATAAAATAAATAAATATAAATAACTAAAAAAAAAAAAAAAAAAAAAAAAAAATTATAATAAAAACCGCGACCGTTTTAAATAATAATAATTTTGTTACTGTCATTTTTGACACCGTGACAGAATATTAAGAAAAACGTCTTCAACAATAAAAATCAGTGCTGACAACTTAAACTCGCAGATTAAGTTAATATTGTTCATCTGGCGTCAAATTCTGGAACTTATAGAAAATATCTTTGTCTTATATAAATTATAAATTGTAAGTACTATTTGATTTATGAATATTTTTTATTAGTCTTATATAGCGAATATTTATTAAATTATAATTAATTATCTATAATTAATAATTAATATAAAATATAATTGTATATAATTGTATGTATATATCTTATGATATATATATATTAATTATTCTATATTAGTTTTCTTTAAACAGGCATTTTTTGTGTTGAGTGTAATTTTATGTATATACCTGTATATTCATAACAATTATATTCTAACACTTTAGAATGCCTTTTTAAACTTCTAAATACAACTATTTTTATAGCATAAATAATATAAAATATAATTATATAATAAATAACCGGATATGACGTTGCGCACTCCACCGCTCTCATCTGATATAAAAAGATTCGTCCTCGACATCGTCATCAACAGGATCAACACTAACTCGAGCTTCATCATCCTCAAACATTAATAGTATTCCAAACTCATCTAATAACTCAACGATTAAAGAAGATGATTTACACCAAGAGCTTCAGTCGCTGCGAATGCAAAATGAAGAACTAAAGAAGCAGTTAAAGGAAGTTCTATCAAAACACTCTACTGAAAAGGTTGAACCAGTTGTGACCCTTTCTGATAATGCCGAAAAAAAAAATGGTATAAACAGCTTCGAACTTGTCATAAATTCAAAAAAAAAGGAAGAAGGATAGTCCTCAAAAACTGCCTCACCCAAAACAAACCAGAATCAATGATTACTGGTTGAATAACTCCAAAGAATTCGCCAATAGATTTAGCGAACTCGAAACAGCTGAACCTGAAGAAACTACCCTGGATACAAAATCGCCAAAACCTCCTCCAATTTATGTGTCTGGGGTTCAGAATATGTCTCCTCTTATTAACCTTTTAAGTCAAACTTGCTCAGCCGAATACTTCACGAAGGTTCTTAAGGGAAATGAAGTGAAAATTCAAGTGACAGACATCAATGACTATTCCATACGTATCAACTGAAACAGGACAAGAGTTTTAGAGTGGTAATCAGAGGTATCCTTCTGTAGAACTAAATCTAATTAAAGATGAACTTAAAAAATTAGATCACGAAGTAATCAACATCTACAACCTCAAACAGCGTAGAGGAGAAAATGAATTTGCAGTACCGCTTTTCTTCGTAGATCTTAGCCAAAGTGAAAATAACAAAGATATTTACAAAATACGATATCTGTTACATACACGTATAACTGTAGAAGCTCCAATAAAGAAAAAGGAAATACCTCAATGTACCAAATGCCAGCGTTATGAGCACACTTGGCAATACTGTAATAGGTTGCCTAAATGTGTAAAGTGCGCCGGTGATCATATCTCAAAGAATTGCCCAAACAAATACCTAGGGTCTAATGTAAAGTGCACTTTGTGTCTTTCCCAGTTTACGTAATAGGCAGCTACCTCAACAAAGTCATAGCGCTGAGGAAGTTAAAGGAACAAGTGATATTCAAACTGTTTTTGGCCATAAATCCTATGCGGAAATATTAAAAAACAAGAGTGATACGCCACAGCAACCAGCTATCATATCAAACAATAATGCAACTTGTACTATCAGCTCCTCAACCAATTCAAATGAAGTTTTCGAATTAAAAAACATGGTGAAAGAATTAATGTCACAAGTTAGACCTTTGATTAACCTCGTTAATACACTTCTCCTAAACTTACATAAAAATAGCTAAACTCCTAAACATAGTCGTCTGGAATGCCAACGGACTGTCAAACCAAATAGACATCTTGTTAATTTCTGAAACCCATTTTACAAACAAAAGTTATTTTAACATAAAAAATTACAACACATATTCCACAAATCATCCTGATGGGACGGCTCATGCTGGTACTGCAATAATCATCAGGAAAAACATACAGCACTATGAACTTCCTAAATATAAATTTAATCATATTCAAGCAACAAGTGTCGTGATAGCTGACTGGAATGGACCCTTAACTATTTCAGCTATATATTGCCCTCCTAAACACAATATCAACAAATCTCAATTTATTGATTATTTTAAAACTCTGGGAAATAGATTTATTGCCGGTGGAGATTATAATTCTAAACATTCGTTCTGGGGCTAAATTATCTGTATACTGGACAACCTACATACTGGCCTTCTGATCTTAATAAGACACCGGATCTTTTGGATTTTTGCGTCTCGAAAGGTATCTCACCAAAACTATTTACTGTGAAATCAAGCCTCGAGCTGTCTTCAGATCATACGCCTATCATTATCTCCAAAGTAGTAATAACTCAAAATGAACAACGGTTACATACAAGGAAAACTAACTGGGATAATTATAGAAAGGAAATTGAAATGAAAACTTCTCTAAATATAAGACTGAAAAACCCCCAAGATATCAATGAAGCTATAATAAACCTAAATATAACCATGATTGAAGCAGCAATGTCATCAACTCCGACGCAAGGTAACATCCGAAAATATGTTATTTCTCCACCTGAAATAAAATCCAAAATCATGGAAAAAAGAAACCTTAGGAAATATTGGCAACAAACTAGATCCCCTGAAATCAAAGTCAGGTTAAACCGTGCAGTCAAAGAACTTAAATTTTTGTTAAATAAAAGCAGAGAAAGTTCGTTGAAGAATTACCTTGAAAGACTAACATATACCGATCTTAATGAATACTCACTGTGGAAAGCAACAAGAAAACTGAAACGGCCACAACAAATTATACCTCCACTAAGGAAATCAAATGGTAATTGGGCCAGAAGCGATGGTGAGAAAGCAGAGCTTTTTGCATCACATTTACAAAAAGTGTTTGTACCGTATCCACCAGTAATTTCAACCGACGAAAACAAAAAGATTGAAAACTACCTTGAAGTGCCTTATCAAATGGATTTACCGATAAAGAAAGTCCGGATAAAGGAAGTACAGGAAATTATAAAAAACTCTGTGTCAGACAAGAAGGCTTCTGGGTATGATGGTATCACAGGCAAAATGGTAAAGGAACTTCCGTATTGCAGTATAAAATTCTTAACCCACATTTTTAATGCTATATTAAGAACTAGCTACTTCCCAGATATCTGGACGACTGCTCATATCATAATGTTAGCTAAACCGGGGAAAGAGCCAAATGAGACTAGTTCATATAGACCAATAAGTCTTCTGCCAGTAATATCAAAATTAATCGAAAAACTAATAGCCAAAAGATTGATTAAAATAAATAATGAACGAGATATCGTACCAGCTCATCAGTTTGGCTTTCGTCACAATCACGGAACAATTGAGCAAATACATAGAGTAGTGAACCATATAAATAATTCACTTGACAAGAAAAAATACTGTTCTGCAGCTTTTCTGGACATTTCGCAAGCCTTCGACAAAGTTTGGCACAAAGGTCTCCTTTACAAGCTTAAAAAACTACTTCCTCACCACTACCAGCAACTTTTGTCAACTTATTTATCAAATAGGAGGTTCTTCGTTAAATACAACGGGGAACAATCGTCACTAAAAGAAATTAAATCTGGGGTTCCTCAGGGCAGCGTCCTTGGCCCACTACTTTACCTGATATTTACAGCAGATCTCCCAACATCGCCGAGGGTACTCACTGCTACCTTTGCTGACGACACAGCGGTCTTAGTGTCTCATACTAATGCGAGATTAGCTTCAGAAGTTCTTCAGAACTACTTATTGGATATACAAAACTGGCTGAAAAAGTGGAGAATAAAGGCCAATGAATCGAAATCCCTTCATATCACCTTTACTAATCGCAAGGGAAATTGCCCCGCTGTTCTCCTTAACGACATGGAATTGACTCACCAAGACTCGGTTAAGTACTTAGGTATGCACTTGGATAGACGCCTCACTTGGAAAAGTCACATCATTAGCAAAAATAAACAACTACGATTAAAATTCAACCAATTAATTTGGCTAATTGGTCGTTTCTCCAGTTTATCCCTAGAATGTAAAGTTGCAGTGTACAAAGCTATCATCAGGCCAATCTGGAGCTACGGGTTGGAACTATGGGGAACAACTAGTAACTCCAACATCGAAATAATAGAACGCTTCCAGTCCAAAGTATTAGGGTCTATAGTCAACGCGCCTTGGTATGTCCGAAATGACACAATTAGATCAGATTTAAATATCCCATCTGTTAAGAAATTCATTAAAAAGAAAGCTGAAAAATACTATGTTCGACTGGAAAACTATCCAAATTTACTTGCTCCTCAACTCATCAATAATGAACGAACAAGCGAGCGCAGATTAAGACGCTTCAGACCGCTGGATTTATCCACTAGATTCACTTTACCTGAGACTCCATAAATACAAATTTGAATATTAAGTCAAGAATCAATGGATTTTTGACTTAGATTACATGTCAGTTACATCACGTCAATTTTAATTCCAACATTATACTCAATATCTTTTATATTTTATGTAGATAGTTGTATAGAATAAAGACAAAAAAAAAAAAAAATATCAATGCAGTAAATATATTATGACATTATCATACCAAAATATAATATCCCTATACATATAGTTATTATAGTCGCTATATCCAAATATATAGTTATACCACAGGCTTATAGAAATGAAATTTTGTATTTTGTTCTTTTCAATTCTAGTAAAAATTTCGTTTTTTATATTTTGGTTGAATTGAAGAATAAAAACTGTAAATGTACATATAAAATAAATGTGCTAATTTCTCAAAATTTACCGTCTTGATAAATCGACAACATTTTCAATAAAATATGTATATTTTATAATAGTTATTATTTTATTGTTGTTTTAGCTTTGAGTTGACTCTCTATATACAATATATTTACACAATGAATATACATACACAATAAATAATTCATACACTTCTTAAACACACCGAAAGCGAACAGTGAGTAAGAAATTAAACCTACAAGGAGTTTTTTCTTTCTTTTGATTTTACGTTTTTATTTTTTCTTAAGTCAATACAAAATTTTAATTTTGTTTCTTCTACTTGCATATTCTTATTATTATTAGTATTCATTGGTACTACTTACAAATAATGTTAATGTATACTAATATTCTTATCTTGTTTCATTCTAATTTTCTATTAGATAATTTAATTATAATATCAATAATTACAAAAGTACTGATGCCAAAAAAAAAAATCAATGTCTTCGGTTCCGACACTTGGGACGCCGGACCTAGTTTTTATAGTCGCCCCGCTACTCATTTATTGGAACCCTGTTTTTGCCGACGGCAAGTAAACACATAGTTTTCGTATTAAAAATATATACAAAAAAATTATTTTATTTTTAAAGTCTGGGGCTGCTGGCCTCAACCCCCCTACTCATTTATTAAAACCCTGTTTTTGCCGACAACATGTAAACGTTTGCCGTCCACAAAAAGTACTACAAAATATATAGCAAAAAACAATATGAAAATTATA
The DNA here is from genome assembly GCA_963942445.1 of Argyra leucocephala. Taxonomy (NCBI): domain Eukaryota; kingdom Metazoa; phylum Arthropoda; class Insecta; order Diptera; family Dolichopodidae; genus Argyra; species Argyra leucocephala. The sequence continues at coordinate 66,305,981 of OZ012679.1, forward strand.
GCTCATATGACTTTAATAAATTTAAAATTATTTTAAATTTTTATAAAAATTTAAATAGCTATGTAATTTTTTTAAATATGAAACTTTGTCCATATGTAATTTTGTCTTTATGTGATTTTGTATCTATAACTTATGTCCATATGTAATTTTGTTTTATGTAATTTGTCTCGACACCATTTATATTATGTTTTCATATGTATGGATAAAAAATCCATATTATATACATATATAATTTTGATATCAAATATGCTGTACATACATAAAAACCTCGGTAATTTTATTTATACGCAACAAATTTTTTATCCTAGGGTACCAATATCAAAGCAAAATTTATTGAAAAGTTGTCGTTCGATTTTGAATGCATATGAACAGATTTTCTATGATCGATGCATTCATTTTCTGTATTAAACCATTCTGGATATTGTTGAGAGATTGCTTTAATGCAGGACTCGAAGATGCGTTTCTTTAACAGATTTAAATATAAATATTTTTTAAAATATACTTCAAAAATTTCAAAACTAATTCTATTTATTTCACATAAAAAGTCTGATGGTGGTGTTAGATGTATTGTGCTTTGATTTACAGAAAAATATTTTTTATGTAATATTAGATTTTCCGAAGGCAATGTAAGTTCATTATCATCTGTTCTTTTAATCATATCGGCTTTGCAGCATTCACAATTAATTTTAGTTAGAATTATTTTGTATACAGCATAATCAATAAAATATCGTTTTGAATTTTCATTTAAACGAAGTTCAGGATTTGAATATTGATCCAATTCATGGATGTCAATATCATATAAAACATTTGCATTTATTGAAGGATCAAATTCAGCACTATTATTTGCTTCCTCAAAAGACTCTTCGGTATTTTCTATTTGCCAATCTAGAAATAGATCATCCTCATTCTCGAAATTTTTATTACAGTTTTATATTCTTGCTACAATTAATTTCATAGACATAATTCTTGCTACAGAATGATTAAATACAGAAACATTTGGCATTCGATTGTTCCCATTTCTTGATCTTATTTTGGCAAATATATTCTCAATGGCATCTTGGTTTATCTTTGACCTCGCTGTCAATAAAAATGTGACGTTCTCACTATTTTAAAAAATTCCGGTAGATAATTGTAGAACCGCATTTATAGACTGCCGTAAGCCTCGAAGACAACAGTTTTGTTTATTATTATTATGGGGTAATTTTATATTTGATACATAATTCCGCATATCTACCAAAAATTTGTTTACCTCGTTATTTTGTTTTAATGTACATTTATAAATATTTTTATCAAACAAAATTCTAAGCAGTCGAAAATTTTGTCTAGTTTAGAAATAATTTTTGTTGTTGATTTCGCAACATCTAGCAATTTACCTTTAAATAAACCCAAAGAAATACAAGTGATGATACCTGCCGCAACACTTGGACTAAATACTTGTGCTGCATAATTTACTCTCATCTTTTCGAAGGTATTTGGAAATATATGCTTTCTTGTTAACTTTGGGCACACCCTTACAGTTTGTGAAGAATCCCATTCGTAAAGTTTACTAATTATTTCCCAACTTAATATTCCATCAGAAGTTAATATATCAGATTTTAAAAGGGAGTTTCTTATAGATTTTAATAAGTGTTATTTTAAAATATTTTTGTTTCCTTATGTAAGAACCATGGAGCTTCATCAGAAACTCCCAACAATTCGTAACATCTATTATTCGAACCTTGATCACTTGTAATTGCCCGAATATTTAATCCCAACTCCAATGCTTTTTCTATATTTTTTAATACTAAATGTTGTAATTTTTCTCCGAGTATTCCTTTTTCGGTTACAACATAACTCAAAATATATTTTCAATTATAGTGTATCCCTCTGATCATGAAAGTACAAATGTAGTTACCAAGTTCTATACTTCTTTCATTATCACCATAATCCACAAAACCATCAACTTTATCAGTAAATTTATTATAAGAAGCTTCTTTGCGAATTTTGATTTCGTCAAATAAAAGAACTGCTTCCTTGCCAATTAAATCCATTTTTGATATTTTTAATTTTAAGTTATTTAAAATTGATGGATTAAAACCAGGTTCGAAGTTTTTTACAGGACTCCACCTGAAAATCGAAACGTTAGAAGGTAATTGAAAATTTAAAACTTCTTTAGTTGTAACATGAGTTCGAATTATAATTAATATTTAGCGTAATATAAAAAACGTAATCTAACTCATCAATTACTGCTTCTACAGGTTTCTTTTCAAAAAATTTTATTTTGTTTTTTAATTCAGACATTTCTTTGTACGAATTTTTCATTTTTTTTAAAAGAACACCATATTTTTTATATAATACAACTATTTTTTTTTATTTTTCTCTCACAATTTTTGCAATTAGAAGAGGTTTTTAAATAACTTAAACTAGTTTTCTTTTTTCAGAATGTGTAAAGCCTGCATAACTCTTATCACCTAGTTTTTTAACCACAACTAAAGAGCCAGTATTTAACTCAGAAAGATGCAAACTTTTAAAATTTAAAAGTTCATCATTATCTGGCAAATCTGAAAAATTGTACAGACAAATTGGATCAGGACTTTTTATATATGAAATTGCTCCTTTTGTAAGTTTTTTTTTTAAGTTGCGAGCTTAAAAAATGTTTTTCACAAACGTATTTATTTTTTGTAACGAATTCATCATCGAAATTGCAAGCTTGAATCCACTCATTGCATTTATTTCTATCTGGAAATTTAAACAACTTGAAAATAGGATTTTTGGAAAAACACTACTCGATACAACATTTTCTGACACGTTTTAGTTTTTCTTTCTCAAAAAGAAAAGGCTTATTATTGACAACTTCATGTGAAAATAGTGTTGGTATAGAAAATTTTTTCAATTTTTTTTTCTCCAAACAATGTTTTTCAAAATGTTTCTCACAAACAAGTTTACACCAGTAAATTTTTTCGCTTACTTTAAAGTTTTCTTTTCATTTTTTTAAAGCATTATATTCTTTTGTAAACCTAATCTCTTTGAATTGCAATTTTCTACACAACATTTTGCTAAAGTTCTAAAACGCGGACCTTTTTTCACATTTAAATTATTATTATTATTATTATGATTATTATTAGTATTATTATTATTATTATTATTATTATTATAATTAGTATTATCATAGAAAAAGTAGTATATGTAATAGAAGTCCAGCGTAGAAAAAATTTTTCTGCCAATTTTTTTCAATAGCCTGTCTCGCCACTCTCTTGCTTTTTATTTATTCTCTCGATACTGTAATTATAATTTATTAAACAAAATTTTTAACTGTAAACTGTTATTTTATTATAAAAGAAAAAACAAAAATAATATTTTTTATTAGAAATCAAATAACAGTGAGAATATCCTTTTAATTTTTAATTTTTTGTTATTATTGTGTTTGTGTAATTTGAAATTTTTTTCAATTAATATCTACCAAAATTTCAAATATAGTTATCATTTTTATCGAGTAGCCTAAGCCTTTTAAGAAAACAAATATTTTATTTTTCTCAATCCATGTAATGTTATAAAATAATTTTATAAATGTTGAAATGTTGAATTGTACATATGTATGTATATTTATAATTATAATATAATTTTATAATGTTTGAAAATCAAAAATATATTTTTTTTACTTATTTTCTTTTTTGATTGAATAATTTTAAAAAATATAAAATTTAAAAAAATTCAAATAATAGTGCACATTCATTCACGTGATGATGTCTAATATATGGATATATTTACATACATATTACATATAGCGATGTATGTATAATTTACAAATAGAACCACGCATTTTCTTTTTGAAATTTTTTTTTTTTAAAAGTATTCAATGTTTTCTATATGTATGCATATGTACATATATATTGAAATTATAACAGTGTTTAAAAATATTTTTAAAACTAATTATTAATTTTAATAAACTCATAAATAAAATATTTTAACGGTAAATTACGGTAACGCTTATTACGGAATATTCTTAGAAATGCACAGTTTTACTGTGGTTTTTTTTCCAAATTTAGAATTTTCTACGTTTGTTATTATTTTCATAACGAGAATTTAACAATAATTTCCAAATGCTTGTCATGATCTGCTACACGATTTGAAAATATATTGTTGTTGTATAAAAAATTCATGCTCGTAATATTTCCAACTTGTTGTGCAGATGGATTTCTTAGAACTTTTAATTTTATAAGACAATCTAACATTTCCTCTACGAAGAATATGGACAATTTTTGATAGTTATTTTAGTATAAATATTTAAAGAATTTTAATATTTAATTAAATTGAATTAAATTAACCAACAGTTGGGATTATCTTATTACTCAATATATGAAAAAAAAATTAAAATTACAATTATTTGTTGCGTTCATAGCTGCATTTACATATTTACCTACTATGACTAAATAATTGAAGAGCAAAAATAGGTGGGAAATGGCCATTTTTTGAAAAGTTCTGGGATTGATATGAATTATGAGTATTTTTAGTTTTTATAAAAACTTGTTTTCCAGCATTAGAGTAAAATTTTGGTATAACAGTGAAAATAGTCGAAGTCTGCAAGTAGTAGACGAAATACGCGTATCTGTATGATAAACATATCAGTAAAATTAAAAGGAAAATATCCGAGTATTTTTGATTTTCGGCAATATTTTTGTTAATACATACATACTTTTAATTAATCAATTGACTTATTATACTCAAAAAAATTTTTGAATCTTTCTTTGAGTTGTACTTTGTGACGTATTAACAAAGTTCTTAAAAACTACCCTGTCTAGATTGTTCTTTAAATTTAACAAAAATGCATACAAATCAATAAAATTTTAGGTCGAGAAAGTTTTTTCAAAATAAAAAATTTTCCAACAACAAAATTCATCTTTGGTGCGTTCAGATCAATATTAAGAAACAATTAAAATTAAAGAAAAAATTTGTAAAATTTGCCCCCAAAAACTCTATATGCTTAGTGTTTTGTTTATATTACCCAATCCATAGTTTAAAATTTTTTATTAAAATTTGAGAAAGAAATAAAATTGAGATGAGCAAATATCATTTTTTTTTTCTAAATAACGACTTGATTATGAATTGAGCATGTACTATGTTAACATATACTTTTTTCAGACAAATTTAACATTTTTCCAAACAAATTGAAAATCTCATCAAGCAAATTAGACAGTTTTTTTTTTTTATCTTTTTGAAAAAAATTTTCAGAAAAGAACTAAATTTTGTAATCCTAAAAAATTATTTATTTTCACTAAAACAAATCTCTGTTAAAATTGATAACTTAATTTATTAAATGTAAAATGTATCATTTTACAAAAATAAAAAACACTGTTTAATTTGTTTCGAAAAATGCTGAATTTAACTGCAAAAAGATATATGTACATCAGCATTATAATATATTGTTATTCATTTCTAATTTTCTAATAAAAAATATTCTATAATAAAACAACAGTTTACAGTAATTAATTTTTTAAATATTTTTGTTATCTGTTATAATTTATTTCAATGTATATGCATGCATACATATAGAAAACATTAAATACTTTTAAAAAAAAAAATTTTAAAAAGAAAATGCGTGGTTCTATTTGTAAATTATACATACATCGCTATATGTAATATGTATGTACATATATCCATATATTAGACATCATCACGTGAATGAATGTGCACTATTATTTGAATTTTTTTAAATTTTATATTTTTTAAAATTATTCAATCAAAAAGGAAAATAAGTAAAAAAAGTATATTTTTGATTTTCAAACATTATAAAATTATATTATAATTATAAATATACATACATATGTACAATTCAACATTTCAACATTTATAAAATTATTTTATAACATTACATGGATTGAGAAAAATAAAATATTTGTTTTCTTAAAAGGCTTAGGCTACTCGATAAAAATGATAACTATATTTGAAATTTTGGTAGATATTAATTGAAAAAAATTTCAAATTACACAAACGCAATAATAACAAAAAATAAAAATTAAAAGGATATTCTCATTGTTATTTGATTTCTAATAAAAAATATTATTTTTTGTTTTTGCTTTTATAATAAAATAACAGTTTACATTAAGAAATTTTGTTTAATAAATTATAATTACAGTATCGAGAGAATAAAAAAAAAGCAAGAGAGTGGCGAGGCAGGCTATTGAAAAAAATTGGCAGAAAAATTTGTTCTACGCTGGACTTCTATTGTACTACTTTTTCTATGGTATTATTATTAAAAGGATTCATTATATCAATAATTTCAAATCCACGAAAAAACACAAGATCACAGATAATAATTAATAAAATCACAAAGGCAAACACAGATAATTATTACACGTGCAATTAAGTTCAGTAATCACCTTATAGGTATAGTTTTACATTAACAATGAATTTGAATTAGCAAAAAACATTATTTAACAACAATTCATTGATACTTTTTATCCATATTTATATTATTAAAAAGTAAATAATAATTAACGTAATATGGGTTGCATAAATTAAAGAATTTAATGGATAAATTTAAACTTCTTTTGATTGTATCATTTTAACAATAGTAATGTAATTTTATTAATTTTAATAATTAATAATGTAAATAATATAAAATAAAAAATTAATGAGCTGTGATGTATCGAAGAATTTTTTACAGTAAATTAAATATTTACCCAAGTATCGATGAATCTCAAAGGGCTAGAATCGACGATAACGTGATTACAATTAAAACGATAAAATGATAACAATTGTAAAAAAAAATCATATTCTAATAAAAATATTTTTAATTTATACGGGACAGAATTTTTTGAGAAATTAGCATATTTATTTTATTTTTAGCACATTCATTATTTCTTGAATTTAAAGAAATTTGTTGAACTAGAATTTTGACTTGAATTTAAGCGAATTTCTTACAAAAATGGTGTTTAGCAAACTCTGTATGTATATGTATATGAGATATGAGTTATCTGTGATATTATACTGATGAGTGATGAGATGAGATGAATGAATATGCATATGCATATGACAAATTGACAAATTGTAGAATTGAAAAGAACAAAAAAAAAATTACATTTGTTAAGCGCATAGTGCATATAAGATTTTGGTAATTCTCCTCATTACTCTTTTCTTTTTAGTATTTCTTGCTATAGGTATAAACATATTAAATTTTTTTTCTTTCCTTTTTAGTGTTTCTTTCTATATATATGGTCTTTCTATGGTGTTGGTTCATTGGTTGGTTGTTTATGTTTTTAATTTTTACTATGAAGCAAAGAGAGCGTAGAATTTCGTTTGTGTGATACTGAAACATGATGATAATTTAATCGATGTACAATGTACAAACCCAATGTGTTGTCACCTGATAATTTACTTTTTAGTAGAAATTTTTTCTGTTGAACCCTCTTATTGTTCTATAGTCTTTGCTTTGCTTTAACTCATTTGAAAATTTTTGTATTTTTTTTTTTGTGCATCGTTAAAATTTTTTCAAAATTAACAAAATGAAAAAAATACTCTAAAATCTTCATTTTTGACCAATTTCAATGTTTTTTCAATTGTTTTACTTTGTTTAATGAATATTTTAAAAGTTAGTAACACTTTATAATGAAATTAGACAACTTGTCAGTTTTTGTATCATCATTAAAATGATAATCATTAAAACCATGCAGCCCCATTCGTGGGGTATAGGGCATAGTTTTTGTATGGAGTTGATTTATCTGTATATTATTAATTTTGTGATTAAATTCTAATAATATTAGTCTAAAAATTGACACACAAAATTTTAATCCATTTTATAAATCTTTATTACTAAAATGGAAAAATTAAAATTTATTTGATGTCTTCATTGATTCTGAATCTTAATTATATTTGATAACGAAACCGTTATCAGTTATCTCCTTTTTGATGAAAGTGTAATGCCAATTTTAAAATAAATGTCCATACATATGTTTTGGATTACATTTTGGTTTAAGTATATGTATTTTTTTTTTCGTTAACTTTTATTTTATTCTCTTGTTTCATTCTGTTTACAATTAGAAAAAAAGTTTTATTAAACTAATATTATTTTTTTTACTTAGAACTAAAGCCTTAACAATTATTTAATTTGTTTAGTTTTTTTTTACAGTATTATTTATACATCATCAATATTTTGTTATTTTTTATAGAAAAAATTTTATTGTGATTTTTTTATTATTCTGGAAAATTTCGATAAAAATCAGAAATTTTTTAGACTTTTTCTTTATAAAATAAAACTTAAAACTAAACTAGAACTACACTTAATCTAACATTAACTAATTAACCCTAATCTAACCCTAACTTATTCTACTGATATATTTAACTATTATATTCGTTTTCATGAACTATGTAGCCACCAATAGTTTGTTGATAATTGTTTATCCTTTTCAGGAATAAACATGTCATATTTTAGTAGATTAGTCTCAATATTCTGTGGGTTATATTCTATACACTTGCATGTAGCTCTTCTATTATAGTGATATAATAGAGGGACATACTCGTGGTTTTGAATATACCCTTTAGAGTCAAGATATATAAAGTGTTCGAGCGCAATGAACCCCGTTTTTAAAGTATTTTTAATGTACTCCTCGTTGTGGTAGTATATATTGGATATAAGACCATTTTCTAACGTGTTAAGAGATCTTTCAAAGTGATTGCGAATAATTTTTATTAAAAAATTATCGAATCATATAATATTTGCTTTTCGGTGCAAGCATTTAATAGAGTAAAAATGTTTGTAGTCCGTTTCTGGTTTTCTATGTAGATTTACGCAGGCTCTTATGCATTTCCTTTCCAATTTCCTGATTTTTTCCATTTGGTTTCCACTAATATTGAACCAAATTGGTCCAGCATACGAAACAGTTGTTCAAATAAGGCCCTGATAAGCTTAAATTTTTACTCTATTATTTATAATTTTATTGTAAAGTAATTTTTGACAAGCCATGAAAGCTTTTGTGCTTTTTTCCACTGATCTGTCTACGTGGGAAATAAAATTCAAATTTTGATGAAGATATACACCTAAGTATTTGACAATTTTTTTTTACTAATATTTATATTATTTGGTGCCTTAATTTCAAATTCTTTCCAGTGTTTTTTAATATTATTATTAGCTTTGTCCACTGTATTGCGGAATAACATCGCTTCACATTTGTGTATGTTCATTTTCAGTAACCATGCTTTACAATAGTCTACGGTAAGGTTAAATTGTTTTTGAACATTAGTTTGCACCTCTTTTATATTATTTGCTGCGGAGTATATGATGAGATCGTCGACAAAAGCGATAGCAAAATTATCGCCCTTGATATCATTGAGCATATTGAGAAGATCTGTTGTGTACAGAGAAAATAATATTGGTGAATTTACAGTGCCTTGTTGTAAGCCACTCTTAATTTGGAATAAATTCTCTGAATTTGATTTGTTTGCTATTACGAAACTATTTCCTCTAATCATATCTAATATTAATCTAATTAGATTGTTTGGGAACATTCGCTTTATTAATTTATATATTAAACCTTCTATCCATACGCTATTAAAAGCCTTTTCGATGTCTGTAAGGCAAGCACCAACGCATTCTTTTTTATTAACATACCAACAAATATCAGATGTAAGTATATTAATAGCATGATTTGTACTGTGTTTGTACCTGAAACCGAATTGGTTTTCAGGTAGTATTTTTTCAGTGTTAACATAATGTATTATCTTGTCATTAATTATAGTCTCATAAACTTTGCTAATGTTTGGTAACAAGCTTATAGGTCTGTATTGCCGGGATTTCTGGGATCTTTCCCCGTTTTTTTTTAGCATAACAACTCTTGCTATTTTCCAAGCTTTCGGAAAGTAGCAGTAGTTTAATGCGTTGTTAAAAAAGATAACTAACTTTTCTATAATTTTAGAACTTAAATTTTTTAATACAATATTGGGAATACCGTCAATTCCAACTGATGTTTTGTTATTTAAATTTTTAAGTCTTGTAAAAAGATCATAATAGTTTGTAAAATAGTTATTCTATTTAAAGTGTTGGAGGATGTATTGGTGGTGTCAAATATGACTAAAGGTTCGTTATTTTGTTGCTTTTGTATGCTAATATGTTTAAATGTTTGTACTCTATTGTGAACTTTTTGATGAAATTAAATTTTGAAGAGTTATTGTTGGATAGTGTTATTTTGTGACTGTTTTCTAAGTATATTCCCAATATTTTAGTTATTTGTTCTTTTTCTTTTATTATAAGTTGGTTTGAACTAGTTGTGCCTAGTTTGGTGACGTCGATGCCATTATTAATTAGTAAGTTTAAATCTTGTTGGTCTATGTGTAATTGTTTTATATCTTCTATATGCCTTTTCCTGAATAATTTGTCTATTTCTGGAAACATATTACGGCTGTCGTTAGGGGAAATCTTTTTTATTCTGTTTGTCCAGTAGTATTAATGTGTTAATATTGTTTAAAAGGCTTTTAAGAGTAACTATTGCATGCGACGAAAAGTCTAAGTGTCTTTTATATATTATATGTATATCTTTTAGTAACTTGCTTTTCTGCCTTAGTAGGTTTTTAAGTCTGGATGAATAAAATTTGTTTAAATAATTTTTATTTATGTGTTTAGGGATTGTTTCGTTCATCGTCACATCTTTAATAATTTTATTTAATTTGTACAAGTGAGCATCAATTTTGTCTAAAGTGATATTTTCGGTTTCAAAATTTGATCATTGTAGGTTAAGTATTCTTTTACCAAATTGTTATCCAGCTTTCTATTAAACTCATTCCAATTAGTTTTGTGGAATAGATAATTATCGCTGGTTAGTGGATTACTGTGTGTTAACATACTTTCTTTATTTAGACTAAAAATACCACAGATAGCATTATGATCACTATTATATACTATTGTAGTAAGTGTATTGTTAGCTGGTTGTATTCTTATATCTATTAACATTAGATCTAAGTACGAATTACACCTAGGAAACGTTGGTGTATCCGGTATCAACAGCTTGCCTTTATATTGAAGTTTATTGGTGTTTAGCCAATTATATAGAGTCAAGCCTCGACTGTTATTACAGATATTATTCCAAGAGATATGTTTTGCATTTTAGTCTCCTGCAATGATATAATAATGTTTGCTATTGGATAGTTTTAATATTTGGAATATAGTATTAAATTCGTTTATAAATTTAGACTGATTTCTGTTCGAAGCACAAATTGATATTATGAATAATTTTTCAAAGTTTTTTAAATTAATATTAATTATGCTTAATTCTACACGTTCAAATTTATCAAATTCTAAGTTTCTTATTGCATCATATTTGATTGACTTTTTGATACAGATGACAGTACCACCTCCACCTAAGTTACTCCTTTCATTTCTTACTATATTATAATTTTCTAGTGATAAAGAATGTTTACTTTGCAATTTAGTTTCGCCAAGGTAGAGAATATCAGAATTTGTATTTTCTGTGAAATGCATAAGAGAAAATCTTTTATTATACGAGACTAGTGAATTATAATTAATTGAAATTAATTTTAATTTAATGTTATTTGTTGTAAAATATGTCATAATCAACAATTAGCAGGTACGTCGAACATATCATATAAATAATTAATATCATTAGAATTTTGGTTTAATTTAGTTTAAATTTTTTAAATTTTTTGTAATATCAATAACATGTTATTGTTTAAATTTTCAAGAACATTATTATTATTATTATTACTACTACTATTATTACTATCATTATTATTATTATTATTAGTACTGTTGTACGTAAATGGGATCGTATTTTTGTTGTTGTTCCCTAATGCATTCGCATAAGAAATATTATGTTTTGTAAAATTGTTATGCATACTATACCTCTCATTAATTTTATCTCTTAATATTTTTTTTGCTTCTTTTTGTTTTTTTTTAATATGTACAGGGCAACTTCTGTATGATGCTGGATGTCCATACTGTTTGCATAATGTACAAAATAATTTGCTCTTCTCGTCATTAATCGTAATTTTACACTCGCCTGGAGTATGATTCTCCCCACATTTCTCCCCACGAATCTTTGACATCTGGTACATTGTAGATTATCTTGTTTATTTAAATTCTCCCAATATATAATTGTGTTGTCTATTGATTTTATTTTTTTTATTCCATTTACATTACTGTCTGGTGACGCTTGTATAATAAAATAAGGGAGAATTTTTTTCTCTTCAATTGATTTTCTTGTTTTGAGTCTGCTGACTGATATGAAATTAATTTTTTCAGAATTAAAATTTTTTAGAATTTCTAGCACTTCTGTTTCTTCGTAACCTGTGTCAAGACCTTTTAGTAGTAGAGTTATTCTTTTTTCCGTTTTTGGTGGGAATGTAAAATAGTTGGTGTTTGTACTTTTTAATATTTCAATTATTATATTGTAATTATTTATATTATTGGTGTAAATTATGGAGTGTGTATTTCTAATTTTTTTAATTAAAAAATCATTTGTTTTTATTTTGATAATTTTTTTTAAATCGACTATTTCAGTGTTAAATACATACATTAATCGGTGGCATTTTTTTTGTTTCATTTTGTTTTTCTTTTATTGTGGATATTTTGAATATTATTATTGTCATTTTGATTAGCACTATTGTCAAACATTTGGGAATAATTATTATTTGAACTTACTGGAATATTACCCTTTTCATTCGAATTTGTAAGTTTTAAATTATTTTCACTTTGTTTTTTTTTTTAATTTTTTTGAGTTAAAACTTCGATAAATTTTTTAAATTCTCTTTCGTCATTTTTTCATAATTTTTATTATTGTTTTCTGCACACTGTGCCACGTTGTTATCGTAGTCGTCCATTTCTTCGGTTAATAGATTATAATAATTGTCACTATTTTGTGAGATATTATGCTATTTATTATTGCTAGATTGGGAATTTTTTTTTATTAGAATTGTTATTAATATTATTATTATTGATATTATTATTATATGTTTTCATATTTATGCAAAGATCGGTCAACATTTTCTTTAGTTCTTTTATTTCATTTTTTAGAATATCATTTTCTTTTTCTATCTTAGACATTTTTCTTGCCGATCCGTCTGTAACACGAGATATTTTCAGTTTTTGTAGTTTTTTTTTCACTAGGTTTAGCACTAAATAAAATTTCAATCTTTTCATTTATAGTTTTTTTAAGATTGTTACCTTCATTTTCTGAAGACATTACTAAAAATATAGCACAGGAGGTTGTTTTTAAACAACACTGTGTACATTTGATCACAAATTATGAACACTTTTTAACTTTGTTATATATATTTTTTTAGCCACTTATAGAAATATCAACTTTACGCGTGCGTATCGTTTAACAGCTCTTTTCGGTCTCTTGGTTTAAGTATATATTCTATTACATTTTGTACATTCGGTTTAATTTATTTTTGCATAGTAATTTTGATTTTAGTTTTTTTTCATTTTTTTAATGTTTTATTTGGAATTTTTTTTGTATATTTACTTAAATTTTTTGTTTTTGTAAATATTTTATGCATTAAATTTTAATTATTTAGAATTAGTATTTTAGATTTTTATACCGGGTGTCTCAATTCGTGCCTATCATTTTTTTTAAGAGAGAAAGGGAAACTTTTATTAAAAAGACCAAGGGGGCTCTATTGATTGGTAATATTTTCACTATACTTGACTTCAGTAAATTTAGAAGAGAGTCGGACAGAACAGATTTAGACAATGACAGTTAACTGTCAAACACTTTAAAATTAATATAATTTTTAAAATTTAAATATGAGATAAAAGTACAAGTTCAAATATTTGTGACATAATTTTTGTTATTTTTTATTAATATATTTTATTTTATTAATATGTGATTAATAATTTCAATAATAACAATAAATAATGAATACAAATGATAGTCGTATAAATAAAAAATCAAGAATCAAAATGCAAAATCCATAAATTTGTGACATGGCATAAGTTCCAGGGTTAATAGTCCCTTAGGAACGTATAACTGACTTTCTGGGTCATAACTCCCTAAAGGACTTTTGATTACTGGTAATGAATGAGTCATAATTCCTTGAGGAAGTTATGACTCTGTTATAACTTCTGACTCAAAGTAAGCGGTCATAACCAAAATAAATTCAATAAAAACTCTAGTGACATAAGAACAAATATTGGTTTTAATATAAAGCTTGACCTGCAACTGACACAAAAATGCAAATTCTATCGTCCCATCTCAACTCTGATATTCATTCGATCAAACTAATTTTGTGCATTTTTGTATATTAACGTTTTTTGATTTAATATTAAAGCAATGCCTCTATACTTTCTAGCCAAGTTACACGAAAATTTTTCAGGAATTTACAGAATTTACCATTTCGTAAATTTTTATTTTAAATTTTGTTTTTGTTTTGTGTATAATTTTTTTTTGATAAAGATAAAATTTGAGAAAAACACAACTAACTCAAACAAGAATGTTCTGTAAAATTTAGTCCCAAAAATTTAACACAAACACCAGCAAAGGTTTTGTTCAGATAAAAAATAATAAACAACAACATTTACATTCGATTTTAATTTCGTCTTAAAAATTTTACTGTATCCACTATCCACCAGTGTATCTATTCAAAAAATATTATTTTATTTTGAGTGTTCATCATAATTTGACGGAAGTAGGTTCCATGTCAGATAATAGAATTTTTTTTTTACATTGAAAATTATTAATGAAAATGTTGGTATTTTTTGTAAATTTTACCAACTTTGATAAATAATATTGAGTATTTTTTTTAAATTACACTATATCATAATAAGAAGCTATATAACAAAATAAATGTAATCCAGTCTAATCTAAAGTGGCTCTCTCAGAGGTCAGGCTAGAAAGTATAGAGGTATTCGTTGAACTAAATAAAATGTGCAAGAGTTTCAAAATTTTTTTAATTTGATAAAATCATAGATACATTATTTTGTAGATATATGTACATAGATTCTATTATTTATACATTTCAGTGAAATTTTATATCTATATATTTATAATATTAAAATTTATTAATTTGAATATAATTTCCTACATATATCCTCCGCTGGTGTAATGCTACTAGGGTTTTATAGTTTTGAATTTCGAAGCTCTCCCATTATTATATGTATGAACTATGCATTTTTTTCCTTCTTAAAAATTTTCATGATATCCGTAGAAATATTTCAAAAAAAGTTATAAAGGGTTTTGTCAATCACCTCTTCTCAATTTGTTTTGATTTGTTTTATCTTAAATTTTTGTTTTGCAAAAAAAAAGAAAAAACAACAAACATGTTTTTTTTTCAAATTAAGATTTTAGCGAAATAGTGTGTATGTATGAATGTAGGTATATTTGTTTTCTTCAAGTGTGCAGAAATGTATGATGAAGAAGGGTAGAAGAGTGATGCGTCGATCAGTTAACATTTTTCTTATTTTGTCATTTTTATTGTTTTTTTTGTTGTTGTTGCTTTTTTTTAATATATACGTTGATTGTTGTTCTTCTTTTTAATGTATGTATGTAAATATGTATAGTATTATATATTTTAACATGAACAACGATAATGAACTTTTTTAAATGAAATGAAATTTCAAATGGCTATTTTTTATTTCCTTGTTAATTTATAAAGTTATAACTAAAGAACGAAAGCCTTAAAAAAAACTTTTTTTCACATAATCAGACATCAGAGATAATCTTTTAAAAAATCCTCGAAAGACTATACGCCGATCAATGGTTCACAAGTTACGAACAATTTTGTAAGTACATTTCTTTTTTATTTTCAGTAAATTTTTTTTATATTAATTTTTTTCCAACACGAATTTTTATTTTATTCATCAAGAAAGGTGTGTGTATTGTTTTTTTTTTATATTTACAATTTGATTTATTTTTAGTTTTCTCTATTGCAAGTGCAAAATCGAAACTGAATTACTAAAATTGTTTTCGTGTAAAGTTGTGGCTCATTTTCAAATATTATTTGTTCAATACTTTATTCATGCGTATTAGTTGATAAATATTATAAGATTTGAAAAGAGAAAAAAATGTGACACCAACGACATTTAGATTCCAGCAATGGTATGATAAATTCGTAAGTATACGTATTTTTCTTAAATTTGAAATGGAAACTTTAATGAAGGAATGAAAAAGCTAGAATTTATTTTGCTTCCGTCATTTATTGCGGATTTACTAGCTAGGAAGCTAGTATATTTATAAGCATACTAGGAAGCTAGTATATTTATAAGTGTTATCAATTATCAATGTACATAGAGTCATTTGCATTATATACATATTTACAATATATATCATTCCCATAAAATTTCAGGTTTTTCCCTCTCTTTTTCTTTAAAAACGCTTTCCAATAATCTAAAATTGCAATTAATAAAATGAAATGAAAGGATTTTCAAATAATCGTATTAGCGTAAATAATATATTTAAAACAGAAAAACAATAAAAAGTAAATATGTGTAGATAAAAATGTTTAAAAAAAACTAATTTTAAATTCAATAAGAAAATTTAAAAGAATCTACACAGAGCAAAAAGTACCACATAAAATAGAAGAAAAGTAATAAGATTTCTTTATGTTTTTTTTTCAAAAAGAATGCCATATTAAAACCATTGAGATAACCTTATTAGTTTTTCAATAAGAATCCTTCTTAAAAAAATGTGGAAATCTTTTTAAAAACGAAGTAATAATCTCCTTAGTTTTAAAAGAATTCTTATTTAAACTTGATATGGAAAAAACACCTCCTTTTATAAGGAAACTTATTAAATAGATAGGGTGACATAAAATAATACAATACTTGAAAATAATTTTTAATCCATTTTATTTTTATTAAATAAATTTTATTCACAATATATACAAAGGTAAAAAAGAAGTAAATAGATGACATTTTTTTAAAAATAAATACAAGAATTTTGTAACTATTATTAATATAGTTTACCTCCAATATTTGTTTTGACGAATTACATTAAGTACATTGCTTAACTTGTAAAAATGAATAGGTGGTCCTTCTAATGAAACAAATTCAATAGTTGTATATATTTGGCTGTCATTTCCAATTTATCGAAAAATATGGTAATATCTTCTAATTCCATTTTGTCTAAAACATCATTAGAATTGACACCATAAACTTTGAGCAAAGTGCAAATAGAATCGCTCAAGTCCCAGGAACGGTAAATTTCCTGACTTTGTAGAATTTCTTCCTCATTATATATCATTAGAGGAATATCTATCACAATTTCCTCATTCATTATTATTATATCAAAAAATTTAAATAAATTGTCATTCAGAATGTTTTTACAAAAAATATAATGCATTAATTTTATTATTATTTTTTTAAACCAAGAGCACTAAATAAACACAACACGATTAAACAAGTTTGCAATCAACTAAATTCTCTCGCTAGAAATACAAATACATTAGCAAGAAGATATACATATTAATTGTATGTGAATATCACATTCACTATTGCAAACAATATGGTAACCTTATTATTTCATAGTTTTAATAAATGTAACACATTAAATTTACGAGATCGTATAATACGAAATGTAATATGTTTTTCTTTTTAAAGTTAGAAATTATAAGACTACCACATTGTTTACATTATTTAATAAGATTTTCTATGCAAAATTAATATGAATATCTCTTAGAATTTTTGATAAGGTTTTCTCTATGAAATTAAAAAGATTTCTCTATGGAAATATCATATTATTTATTGCTTTCAATAAGAATTCATGGTAAAATAGCTCAATAAGGCAATCTTATTAATTTTAGGTAGTACTATTTTTTTGTGTGTATGCTACAAAATCATCATAATATTGAGAAATGGCTGTTAAATGTACAAAATCACATCATTTGATTGGAAGTATTGAAATTGAAAAGCATAATGCTAATTTTGGGCTGAATCTGACATTTAATAATTAATATAACAATGGATTACAGAGAAGTTCGTTCAGTAGATCTAGAACAGAAGCGAACAGAATAGTTTTGGACAATTACAATGAACAGTCAAACCGTTTAGAACCACTTATTATTACTATCAAATTTCTTTTTTTCACTGTTAAAATCTGAAGAAAAAACAACAACAAAAAGTTGTTCAAAATTGTTCTAAAAAAAAATAAGTATAAAAAAGATCAATTTAAAACTATTCTGCACAATCTAATGAACACTGGTCAGAACTCTGTTAGACACAATTAACGGAAACTAATGTACACAAAAAAGTTTTCTTTTTTATTCTAGAGCCTTCCAGAACGTTCTAGGACAGTTTACTGAACAAATTTTATATTTCATACAAGGTGGTCCGGTTTAGAGCAAAAATATTTTAAGTGGTTATTCCTTGGAGTATTTTAGGGAAAAAATTGTTCTAGACGAGGGGTCTATCTTTAAATTTAAGAGAAAAGAGAAAAAAAAGAAAAAGAAAAGAAAAAATTTAAAAAACTCTCATCTGCAAGTAAAAGTAAAGGAACAAATACTTGTAAAACTTGCAAATGTAAAACAGCTGACATTTATTTAATATAAAGATAAACAATAATTTGAATTTGCGGAGTAAATTACGAAGTTTTTTTTCTAAATTATTGTAATAATTTTATTTTCAAAAAGTTGAGTTATTTTCATTCATTTACAAACATCAAAACAGACTTATATCAAATATAATATACAAGTAGATGTACGAAGCAATGGGAGTTTTTCATTCAAAAATCGGTGTCTAATCCCAGCTGATGGGTGTCTAATCGCAGATGATTAATTAGCACTGAGAGAGCTTTGAAATTTGCTATTCAAATTAATTTAAGTTTTAAAAGATTAACTCATTAATTTGGTACAGAAATATATACACACATTTATACATATTTCTAAAATTTTGAAGAGTGAGTAAAATAATAAAGAAAAAAAAAATAATTTCATGTTATTTTACGATTTTATCCTTGCAGACTTTGGTTTTTACTTTTAAGTTGTATCTCTTCACTCCTATTGTTTATTTCAGTTTTTGTTTTTCATTTGGCACCGCATCAGAATTAGCTCCTCTAACACACGTAATTATTTCATTTTTATGATGAAATGGGAGAAATTTTGGAAAAATAATAGATAATAAAAATAAAAAGAAAAAGAATTTGTATATGAAAATAAAAAAAAATCATGTATTTTTTGCAATATTTTTAGTAGGGTGAGTTTACCAATTAAATCACATTGATTTTGAAGTAATTTTAAAATAAAATAATTAAGTTATTTACTTTCTAAATTATTTAAAAATAATTTGATAAAGTTTATTGTTCTGTTATAAATAGAAGGAAATCCGAAATTAGAAAATAATGGATGTGCTCAATCTAAATAAAGGCTTAATAATTTCTTATATACGCCAGTATTTCGATACTAGTATTCTAACATTACCTAAAAAGTTAAATATTAAAATTTATAAAAAAATATTCAAACAATTCAGATCCAATAACCTGCCATTTTAACTTCAAACAATTTTAATTTAATTATGACCCACCACAAAAAGAAAGGTTTGCACTCGCTGGAGTAGAGTATGTAAAAATAAATAAAAAACGTAATAAAAAATAATGAAAATATACCTTTCTCATGAAAGCTATTCAGAAAATAGCTTTAAAATAGCTTTTAAGTTCCTGGTTTTTATTTTATTAGGCGATCGGACATCTACTTGTAAATTACCTTTGTTTATATCATAAAAATATATAAAAACATAACCTAAAAATACAACAACAAAATTTGACATAAGTTAAAAATTAACTTGCAAAAAATTATTCGACAGAATGTTGTTGAGCTATGTTGAACCACAGGAAAAAATAATATACAGAAGCACAATCCCATATAAAATTTTTGTATGAAGATAAAATTAACGATTTTATAAGAAAATCAATAGCTCCATTTTTCGTGCATATATAAATCCACAAATACATGTGCAATGCATATGAACATGAAACAAAAAGATAGAAAATACTCTAAATTTGAGAGAAGAAAAAAATAACTTTATTTTCATTATCAGTTGTTGGTTGCTGATATATTGTAGGAGTAAGATGTATGTCGGATATAAAGCAGTTATTGAAATTTTTCCTTTTTTTTTTAATCATTATTATGAATTGACGAATTTAAACAAAAAGAACACTAACAAAAAAATTTTTTTTAAGTCAGATATAAAGCAACGATTGAATTTTTTTTTTTTTTTTTTAATTATTATTATGAGTTGACGAATTTAAACAAAAAGGACACTAATAAAAAAAATTTTTTTTGTTACATATTATGATTTTGATTATATGAATATGATTATCAATGCCTCTATAATCTATATTTAAAAAGCCTCGAAACTAATTTTTGCTTCGTGAGAAAGGGATTTTATTTGTATGGAAAAACGAATATTTACGAAGATTTTCCATACAAATAAAATCTTTTTTTAACGAAGCAAAAATTAGTTTCGAGGCTTTTTAAATATAGAGCCATTGCGATTATGAATTTAAAAAAAAGAACAACACAAAATTTTGCTCTGATGCGTGGTTCTATTAAGTATTAAAATTTGTAATGATGCCAAAATAAAAATACAGATCACAAGAACTGAGAAATAATTGGATTGAAATGAAATATATATCATAGAAAAATAATGACTATAGTTACCACTGTGCAATTGCACAGTAGTGGTTTTTTATTAAATTTTTCCACGAGTCGTACCAATAGTCGGCATAAAATAAATATATTTTAATAAAGTGATAAAATTATAAACACAAAAATGATTTTATTTTACAGATATATATATGATTTTAAATGGTTAATTCAACAGAAATAAGAATTTTATTTGTCAATGTTGAATTAACTATTTAAATTTTTATATTCTGTAAATTATTTTATATTTTATATCAAGTAAAAAATTTTCTATAAAATAAAATATTTTCAAACAATACTTTATCATACAGATACAATGCGATTAATTGCAACGCTGTATTATTTTATTTACCTAAATTAAAATTTAAAGTGATATTCCTAAAAAAACTGATATGTATATCAATATGATATTGATGATGAATAATAATAAAGTTAAAAGCAAAAAAATATCAATTAACTAATAATTTTACCTCTTTTCACCAAATTTATATTTTTTTTGTTTTTGTTTTGTTAAAAATTATATTTACGTAAACTAAAGGAGGAGTGCATTATCTCGTTAATAGAATTCTTTGGTTAAGTTAAGCAAAATATAAAAAAAGAATAAAGAAGAGCAGATAAAAGTAAAATGAATAAAACAAAAAAATTTGAGAATCGCAAAAACAAAATTCTCTTTTTTAAATATATTACCAACTTATATGTGTTGGTGGAGCTATGCTTTTTGAATTTTTTCTGAAATTTTAAAATAAAATCGTACATATTCTTTGTATGGATTTTACGCCTCTGTATATAAGTTCTCTGTAGTTGAACTAAGTTGAAATCATATGTTTCCTCTCTTTTTTAGAAAAAATCCTCAGTACGGGAATGGTTACTTGTAAAAACTCTCATAAGTTTTGACAAGTTTGTACAAACTTGTGCATACGCGAACGATGATATTATGTATTTTCTGGTTTTAATTTTATTTTTTTTTTTGGTTTTACTACACTAAACTATTTCGCGTCTAGTATATCAGTCAACAATCTTGATAATCAGTCGATAAAACTGCCAGATAAATTTTTACGATATCTTTATATTTTATTAACTCTAATTAACAGATCAATATAAAAGATAAAAATGTTTTAAAACAAATCGTTGAATGTGTGTTAAATTAAAGATACATCTGTCGATTTCAGTGAAATTGGCAGCAAAAATCGTAATTTCTTATCACTGAAAAGTTCCTATCGATTTATGTCAGATGAAGCGCTTATATATACATACATATATAAAATTTGATCTGTAAAAAAGGTAAATATTTTGTAAAAATTGAAGCGGAAACTAAAATAATAATAATAAAAATTTTAAATATGCCTACATATAATTTTGAGTGTAATGGCAGAACATATTATTACTACACTTCGAAAGCGAAAACTAAAGGAAGAAAAGTAAACAGCAAACCGTTTTTTTTCTTTTTATTTACTGATTTTCTTTTAAAAAATTTTATTTTTGTTTTTGTTCTATTGAAGGTTTGTACGATTTGTAGTCGAAGTATTGGTTTTGGTAGATCTAGATGTTGCTACTGTCTGAAAAATCTTTGAAAAAATGTGTTTGTTACTTTTATTAGGGATTTAACATTAATAAATCTAATTTTAAAATATCCAAATTGTATATAAAATTGATTCAAACTTATTTTTTAAATTTAAAGTTTAAAGTTTGGATTATAATATTTTTACAGGTTTAAGAACAAAAATTTAAATTGTAAAAGATTTGATTGATGTACAAAATTAATAAATCCCTAATCAAAAAGAAAATAAAAAGTAATTTGAAACGTAAGTAGTTAAATGGTTATTTCCGGTAGGAAAGCAAATTCTTTTTTTAAAGTCTGGTACCAATTGGAAATCTAGCAGACTTAAAATTAATTAAAAGGTTTTAATGTGCGAGATTTTAACATAGGAATATTTTGATTTTGAGAGATTGAGAAAAATCAAAATTTTGTGTTGGAAAGATTTTGTAATGCATCCAAGTTCACTCTCCTAATTGTCTATTAAAAATTTGAAACAAAAGAATTTCAAAAGATACGTTCTGCATCACTAGATTTATTGCTACGTAACTGGAGAAAAAAACATTATGCTAATGTCTCCATTTTAAATTTAACACTTCAAATTGTTTGAGTTTAAGCTTGTAACTTAGTTAAATATATAAAATAATGTGCAAAAGTTATAATAGCAAATGTATACGTTTCTAAAACCTTAATCAATTTGATTTTATTTAATGGACCCACTTTGGTTAATGTTAGGGAATAAGGTAATGAATATAATTATAAACTATATTAATCAATGAAAATTTTCAAAGAAACTACTATATATCTAGAAATTAAAACTAGAACGTGACATAGTAAATGAAATACTCTGTAAATAAATATGCAATGAAATAAATATATCGTTGATTCATTTTGGATATTATGAATGAAACCTGCGATGCCGAAATGTTTTTTAACTGAGTAATTAAAAAATGTGACTTCTGTGATAAGCATCAAATGTTAATTTTAAATAGAATCAGCTCTTTTTTGCCTTTTCACTAATGTTATAAATTTATATAAATATTACTAATTTAAGTGGATGTTTGGTCATTTGGAGTAGTTTTGTGGGAAATGTTAACATGCGAAATTCCCTATAAAGATGTGGATTCTTCGGCAATTATATGGGGGGTTGGTAACAATTCCCTACAACTACACATCCCATCCAGTTGTCCCGAAGGTTTTAAATTATTAGTACAGTTATGCTGGAACACAAAACCGAGAAATCGTCCGTCGTTTAGACAAATTTTAGCGCATTTAGAAATTGCTGGATCAGAATTATTAAAAAGTTGTGATGTGGATTTTATAAGGAAACAGACTTTTTGGAAAGAAGAGATTCGTAATCATACGAAAAAGATAACACAAAACGGTACAAATATATACAAATATGAAGAAGATTTGATAAAACGTAGAACTGCAGAGTGGCAGCATGCTCAAGATATTCGTAAAGTTTATGAAGACAAATTAGAAAAAACCAACAACTTATTTTTGGAACTAAGCGAATGCTTAACTCAGTTACAAGAAAAAAAACAAGAAATTGCAGAGTATGTATATGTTTTCATTTTTTGGTAAATTAAATAAATCTTAAATAATGAAAAAATTCTAAAATAAATTTAAAAATTGTGCAAAATTCTTATCCAATATTTATAATTTTAGATTAGAAAAGAAAATTTGCAGTTATAAACCACAAACGCGACGAATCGGAAACACATTTAAAAAAATGCAATTATGTAGAGGAAAGATTACTAATTCGTCGTCTTTTTATTCATGTGATAACCAATCAACAACTCCAAGTCCAAATACAACGCCAGAGGTAATTTAAAATTAGCTTAATATTAATATTTTGTTCTCTATAGAGATTATACAATTTTTCCCCAGAGTCCAATTAAAGCTACACTTTACACACATTTTACGGATTTGGAACAATCAAAATCCATTGCGATTATTCCACAAACAAAATTTCGTAAAAATCGCTATCAACGCAAAAATACGGGGTGTTATGCACTAATAACACAAATTAACAGAAATAAAAATGAACATTGCGTAAATGATATTGCTTTTCAAAACAGGCCTAAATTGATAAGTTCCGAAACTCAAACAAATATATTGGATGTTTTGAATAAGGAAAATTTAAAAATAATTTATGATAATAGCAATGATTCATCATCTGATAATGTTTTAAAAACATTGATACCACAACTTCAAACCGAAATATCTGGCTTAGAAATGGAACAAAGCAAACCAAATATGATTCGTCCACAATATTTGAACTTAACAAAAACAAAAAAGACATTGGAAGTTTTAGAGCCACTATCATTTTGTTCAAATAGCAGTTCTGATATTTACAAAATTTACACTTCCGATGCTGAAAGTTCTCCTATTAAATCAACATTTTTCAAAAACAAAGATTTACTATTAAATAACAGTGATATAAATTGCAATAATCGAATTATCGAAAATACAGACGACTTTAAAAGAAGTGATGAAAATAAGTGTTTTTTCTCTAAATATTCCAAAAAAAATGAAGAAAATTCTCAATTTAAATTGACAAATAATTTTAAAAATACAGACAATTTAAATCTGAAAAACAATAATAACAATATTCAATCAATATCCAACCAAAATTGCCATCTCAGTGAAATAACCGATGTGCTTGACAGCAGTTGTAATCGTAATTACAATACCAAATATGCTTCAATTAATCCAGTAGAGTTGCACAGAAAACGTAATGAAAGACAATTTCCTTTGTCAAATGAAAGTAGCATGTGTGTTGACAGTGATACTTGTTCCCCGGATATGCATAGCACTGATAATTTACCTTATGACGACTGGACTGATGAAGAAGAATATAACAAGAATTCTCTAAGCCGAAAAAGGTTAGTTTATCAATATCGTTTATAAAAACTTTTTGTTTGAAAATTCTTTTTGAAAATGTATATCTTGAATAATTTTACATACATACATAATATGTATATAATAAAAAACACAACGATCTTATTCCTATATCTATTAGAACTCTTCATGAATATATTCATATTTGAATCAAACCATTTGTAAAATTTGAAAAATAACGACATAAACTTTAAAAGCATATCATTCATTCAGATACGTAAGATTGTATATCTCTAAATGAAATGTTTTGTTAGAACGAATAGCATATCTATATTATAAAACACAAAATCAAGAGTTTGAATGCACAATTATCAGCTGTTTTCGTTTGAATTCGTTCTTTTCTTTCCCTCACATAAAAATGTATACTTATGTTATACCATAAAGGAAACATAATATAGATTATATCACAGATAAATAATTACATACAGATCTCTTAATTCGCTAAAAAAAATGAGACAACTATTACGCTGCAAACAAAAACAGCTTTCACACAATAAGAATAATAAAAAACAAAATTAAAATATACCGGTTGGTACAACAACTAAACTAGTTTAACATATATATTTTTTTTTTAAATATAAATCTAATAATAATATTAAATATAAATCCTTTCTTTATCAGGTAGAATTAAGTAAATTTAAAAATTAATTTAATTTTGTAATTTTTATTGCCCATAAAAAAAAAAAAAGTATATATAACTAATATAGCTCTTAATCAAATTTAATTACGCCAATACACTGAAGAAGACAACATATTATTGTCGAAATATCGATATTTGTAAAGTAGACAAATAAAGAATTTAGTAAAATAAAAGGAATTATGCGTTTTTCTTTCTTTTTAATTTAAGAATTTTACTACAAACAAAAAACTAAATTTAAATATATAATATGACAACCAAGTCAATATTTTATCAATTTTTGAAAAACAAAAAATTGATGGCAGGGATTAGCGAAGAAATTAGGTTTATGAAATTATGTTTGAAGAACAATGTAGTTCCCAAAAGTCATAAAATAACCCTGAAGTCTTCAATAATCAAAACCCAGCGATTTAAATTCAACATAGAAAGGTCCATCATTAAGAACACAGTAAAAGATCTTTACAAAAAATTAAACACATTAACTATAGAAGCATACAGCTTATACCTAGCACTAGGAAAATGTTCAACGGATCATGAGGCGGACACATTGTATACAATGATCTCCAAAATTGAAAGAGGATACCAATGTGAGAAAGATAAGAAAAGAAAGATACTCAGCAAAAATTAAAAGAACTAATAGCAAAGTCACCATTAACAACTGTGCCCGTGCAAAACACAAAAATAAAACATATCAAAGGTTTCGTAAATAACAAATCGACAAGCATGTTTACAGAAGAACAACTAGACCTTTTAAATAAGGGACTCAACTATGCAATTAAACCTAAAAACTCTCCTACAGAGGATATAATCATAGACATAGAAGCATCAATAAAATATCTTCCGGAACAGCAGAAAGAAGATATAAGAAGGATGACATCGCAAGAAGTAAAAAACAGAAGACCCACTAAGACCCAATCTAATGAGCCTTCAATCCTAAAAGAATTAAAAGAGAAACCGGTGTACTACATGAAAGCAGACAAAGGAAATTCGTTGGTTATAATGGACAAAACAGACTACGACACACAGGTTTTAAAGAAAATAACCAGCAACAAATATCAAGAGCTTAGCAAGGATCCTCTGCAAGAATCAATTCGAAGAGTTGAAAAAACATATAAGGAGTGTGCTTCGTTGTTAGGAAAAATAATTAGAGAGCTGCGCATGCCTAATCCATCTATCCCAAGGATTAAATGTTTACCTAAAATACACAAAACGGGTAACGAGATGCTCGAAATAGTCGCTGCAAACACCTCCCCTACCTATAAATTAGCTAAATGGCTTCTTAATGAATTCAAGACAATGAGCGAAAACGAGAATACTAGATCAGTCAAAAATTCCTTGGAATTCATTAAAAGAATACAAAGTTTCAAAAACTTCAAAGAAGCAGATGTATTAGTCTCATTCGACGTCAAAGCCTTATTCCCCAGTATTCCAGTTGATGAGGCACTTATCGACTTAGAAATTTGGCTATCTAAACAAGAATCAAGTCAACAATGGAGTCAAAAAGTAAAACAATATATGAAACTAACGAGATTGTGCATGACAGAAGATTATTTCACTTTCAGAGGAAAGTTTTATAAAGGCAAAACCGGAGTCGCAATGGGGAATCCACTGTCTCCATTTATAAGTAAAATATTCATGCAAAAAATAGAAGATAAACTACATAAAGAAGGAAACTTACCAAAATATTGGATAAGGTATGTAGACGACGTGTTCTCTATCATCAACCGGAATGAATTAGACAAGATCCTGAACAACCTTAACAATATTCACGAGAACATAAAATTCACAGCAGAAATTGAAGAGAATCATCAACTACCTTTCTTAGATATTTTAGTATTTAAAAGAGATACTGAAATAAAATTCGCAATCTACAGGAAGCCGACGAACACCCAAAGAGTAACCCCAAGTACATCAAATCATAGCTTCCAACAAAAGATGGCTCCATTTCATTCAATGATCCATAGACTAGTGGCAGTTCCAATGGAAAAGAATAAATATAATGAAGACAAAAATTATATTATCGACACAGCAACAAAAAATGGATACTCAAGCATAACAATTACAAGAATTATCAACAAGAAAAGGAGGTAAATGAAAAGGGATGATATGACCACATTGTTCCAACAGGAACGGAAAAAAGAAGACACCAAAAGAATTTCCATCACATATGATGATGAAATAACGAAGTCATTAGGGAAAAAATTAAAAAAACACAACATAGACGTCATAAGTACTAGTAGACGGCATCAATTGAAAACATTACTAGGCTCTGCGAAAGATAAAAAAATAAAAACAGAGAAAAGCGGAATCTACAAAATATCATGCAACAAATGTGAGAAAATATATATTGGACAGACAAAGAGATTAGCAACAGTAAGATTTCAAGAACACCTAAACGAAGCAAAAATTGCTAAGAAGGCAGGTAAAATATCCAATTTCAAATCAACTGTAGCAGAACACATCGCAATCGAGGAACATGACATCAACATAGATGACCTAGAGGTAATCAAAGAAATCAACGACACCAGAAAACTAGATGTTTGCGAAAGTCTGGAAATCATAAAACAACCGCCAGGTACCCTTCTAAATAGTGATCACGGTAATGGGTACACGTGGCTATTTAAATTAATAAGAAAAGGTAGAATTAAGTAAATTTAAAAATTAATTTAATTTTGTAATTTTTATTGCCCATAAAAAAAAAAAAGTATATATTACTAATATAGCTCTTAATCAAATTTAATTACGCCGAAAATTTAAATACACTGAACAAGGCAACATATTATTGCCGAAATATCGATATTTGTAAAGTAGACAAATAAAGAATTTAGTAAAATAAAAGGAATTATGCGTTTTTCTTTCTTTTTAATTAGTTTAACTTGTTTAGGTGCTTTTTCAGTTTCATATGCTGAGGTTCAAAAAAGAACCAAATACAAAATAATTTTCTTTCTTTTAAAATAAAAACTAACTAAAACTAATTCTTTTATTGTATTTGTTTGATTCATATTCATTTGAGATTTAAGAATATACCGGTTAGTATTGAGAAATTGGAATAATTTGCTGATTTTGTATCTGTCGCACAAGTACTATGAAGAGTTTTTCTTTAATACAACGGTGTAATCAAATAGAATTTCAACTTATAATATTTATGTACTTGAAAACCTAAATAGCTAAGTGAATATATATATATACTAGCGGACCCGGCAAACGTTGTTTTGCCCTTAACTCTTAATCGTTGTTGCAAAAAAATCTGGTTAATATTGTTGTACGTAAAAGGTATTAAAATGTTTATGATAAATCCATTTTTTATTATTTTTATTTAATTTTTTCTAAAAAAAAATATCACATTTAACTGTTAAATTATATAATGCAAAAAATTAACAACAAATCAAAAAAATGACAAAAACTCAGCCTTCTCTTCATAGAAAATTTCTTAAAACTATAAAAAATATTTATTTTTTATTCTAACACAACTGTATGTACGATATTTTTAGTTTCTCCTTTTGGTACGTGTAGAAACAAATCTGTGGGCTTGTCAACACGTGAACATGCGACACATAATTGTCCATGTAAAAAGCATTCATTTTCCAAATCTAAGCCACAAATTTGCATAGATTGACCTTGTGCTTTATTGATAGTCATAGCATATGCCAAACGAATTGGAAATTGTAACCGTCTGAATTGAATTGGTAAATCAGTTGGTATCATTGGTATTCTGTGTAATAATACATTTTTTTCTTCGTATTTGCCTATAATAATAAACTTAATAATACTTAATAAAAAAAATTTTAAAAACCTTTTTAAGAACTAATAATCTTGTTCCGTTGCATAGTATTGGTGGTTTGAGGTTACGTAACCAAATTATAGATGATCAAATTTTCAGCTTTAAACGATGTGGTTAAACCTGTAATAATAATAAATATTCAATAATTTATAATTTTTAAATGAAAACAAAAAAAATAAAAAATATTTTCTGGAATATCTAATGAATTTGAAAAATCAGTTGGATAATTGACAATCTCATTTTCATCTACTACTATCTGTATCCATTGATTTGAATGTAAATTTTTCATTTGGAAACATATTTTGAATTGTTATATTGATTTGATAAACGTCAACATTTCTTGCAGCTAAAATTGCTCTTTCTCCTAAGTATTTATAATTTTTTAAATTAATCGTAATATTTGGAAAATTTTTTTCAAGGTGTCAAAGTACAAATTGCAAAACGCTTATAGTTAACAAAAAATTCACAAAATCATACGATAAGAAATTAACTTTAATTTTAACTACATACTTTATTTGCTTTTTTGTTTTCTTTTTTTTTATTTATTTTTCTAATTAAAGCCTGTTTAGTATTTATTCATTGATATTGTTATAATAATTTTTATCAATTGATAATAATAAATAGGTAATAAAATTTGTTTATAGTCTGGCTATAAGGAACTTGTTTATATCTCTTTTAAAGTGAGAAATGCAAGTTATCTCTTTCATGTTGTTCGGTAATTCATTAAACATTTTTAAACATTTTTAAACAAGTATAAAGGCAATTGTTTTTTTGGTTATTAGTTTTGAAAAGAGTCAAATAGAAATTTGCTTTATTTCTTGTGTTATATGTGTGAATGTTTATCATTCTATTTAGAATAAAATTATGTTTTATTAATTTATTTGTTATTTTAAATGCAGTCATGAAGATCTCTTTCCTACAAATATTTTCTAGACTTAAATAATCTTGTGAGTATAATAAGGCAGTAGGATAAGTAGTCGGATAAAAATTTATAAACTTTATAGCTTTTTTATGTATTGTATTTAATTTATTCATAACTGAACGATCAGCCCTACTCCAGATGGGGTTTAGATAAATAATGTTAGACATGATATATGAATTGAAAATTATGTTCAGTACATTTCTTGGCAGATAATGTCGAATTCGTCGAAGTATGAATACATATGGAGTAATTTTTTTTCTAGATGTTCAATGTGTTCGACCCATTTCAATTTATTGTTTATTAACAAACCAAGGTAGTTAAATTTCTTCACCGTCTCAATTGGAGTGTTGTTAAACGTAAAGTAAGGGTTTAAATAATCTTTACCACCAAATAACAGAACCTTTGTTTTGTCTACGTTAAAGAGTAATAGGTTATTTCTCAACCAGTCCCCTATAATTTTCAAATCGTTTTGTACAGAAGATTAAGGAAAGATATTTCATTAACATACAGTTTAAAGAGATCCGGCCCAAAGACTGAGCCCTGTGGAACACCTTTCTTAATTAATTTTTTTGTACTTATTACGTTCCCTATTTTAACCATTTGCATGCGATTTGTCAAATATGACTTAAAGAGGGACATTTGGTTAGTTGTAAAGTACATCTCGCTAAATTTTCTTAAAAGTACATCGTCTACGCAATCAAAGGCTTTCTGAAGGTCTAAAAACACACACGCGACATACTTTCTTTCATCCAAACCTCTTGTTATCAAATCAATCAAACTAAGACAAGCCGCAGTAGTATTAGAATACTTTTCGAAACCATATTGTTCGTTATGCAACAAATTGTTTGTTCTAATAAAATTGCTTAGCCTATTTTTGATTATGGTTTCAAAAATTTTTGACATAGAACTTAAAACAGAAATTGGACGATAGTTTGACTGATTGGTTGAATTACCACTCTTAAAAATTGGATTCACTATAGCCGTTTTAAGTGATTCAGGAAAAAATCCGGTTTGAAAAGAGGAGTTTACTAGTTTCAAGATTATTGGGGATAATTGGGATTTATATTTTTTAATAAATTTGGTTGAGATACCATCATAACCCGTGCTAGCTGCTGGCTTAACTGTTTCAATAATCTTGCTAACCTCGGGAATGTTAGTAGGACTTAATTCAAATTTGTTGTGAATTGTTCTAGTAATAGGAGTAATATTATTAGGGTTTATTGGATTGACAGTAATTTTAAGATTTTCTGTAACATTCACAAAATAATTATTCATACATTCAGCAATAGCCTGTACACTCTGTATTGTTTCATTACCATTTTTCAAAATGTTAATACGATGCTTATTTTCATTTGGGTTTTTATTGAATATGATTTGTTTGTATATACTCCAGAGTTTTCTACTATTACTCGGATCTTTTAAAATTTCTGCTGAGTAGTATTGTTTTTTCACATTTCTTATTAGACTAGCTGTTTCTTTTTTGTGTTTTATATACAAATTTAAAATTCTTGTGTTATCTTTATATTTTTTGGAATATTTATAATACGAGTCTCTTATTTTTATTTTATTCAATATTTCATTGGTAATCCATTCATGTTTTTTATTGTTCTCCCTAACCGGGAGAAGTTGAGTATTCTTAGTTATGGTTTGACTCAAGTCATTTATAAAATCATCTGTGTTTGAATATAAATGCAATTCAGACCATATTCTTTCTCTTTCTATATTATTATAATTAAGAATAGTTTTAAAATCTTGTTTTTTTTCAATCTGAGGTCTAAAATTCATATTAATAAGAAACATTCTATGATCAGATAGTGCCGTGTCAAGTATATAAAATAAAAATTCGTTTTGAATTAGATCGGTGATAAAGTGATCTATAATGGATGAACGCGTATTTCCTATTCTTGTAGCAAAGTCAATAGTTAACTTATTATAGATAAGGAAACTATTACTTTGTAGAACATCTTGATAATATTTCACATCACGATTTTGCGAGTCCAAAAGATTTAAATTAATGTCACCAAGTATCAAGGATTTATTATAAGTAGAACTTATTTCATCAATTCTACTTATAAATTGGTTCATGCTAGTTTTGTAAGATCTATATATTGCTATTATATTAATTTTTTGTCTAGTTAAGTTTACTACCAAAATATTGATAGTTGATGGCGAAAAAAGATTTCGTTGTTTCTACTATTTAATAAATTTATTTCTTCTGTAAACAGTTGTTTAAAGAATCGTTTTTTGCTCATTAACTCTTCTTTAGCTGCATTAGATACAAGTTCAACCGCATACAGTGTATTGGTGAAATTTCCATCTTTTGATCTTTTATCAACTGGTGTTACGTTGATTATATCTTTCCTTGTAATATTTGCTTGTATTTTTTTAGCAATATCTATAATCACATTCTCAGCATCTATTAATTTTGGTGGTAATCCAGCGACAACAATGTTGTTTTTAAATTTATGTTGCTGAGTTTCATCTAGTTTGCTTTCCAAGATATTTAGCTTGTATTCTAGCATTTCAGTTTTTTTTTCTGTTTCTTCCAACCGTTTTTTTAGCACTATATTTTCCTTAACTATTGTTTTGTTTTGTTGCTTTAAATCATTCATACCAAGCGAGATAATTTTGAGATTTTGATATCTCACAAACAACTGCTCCAAGGTTTTTCAAATAATGAGCTGTTTTTTCAATTGTGCAATTCGTCATATCAAAACTGTTCAAATCTTCTATAGCCTTGCTTGGTAAATTATGATTTGTCTCTTCAGCATGCTCCTAATCATCACAGATCACTATCGATCCATTATTAGCAGGACAATCCATACATTTCCAGTTTGAACGTCCAGTTTTGATGGATTCAAATAGTTCATTTGAAATTTCTGCACACTTGATGTGGAAGACACGCTCACATTCGCCACTGCATTGAACACCTGGTGTTCTACCTTTAATTATGGTTGTACAGCTTCTACAACGCTTAGAAATGGTTGCTGGCATTATTAGATTTTATTTTTTAAGCAATTGGAAAAATTGAAGTATGTATCTTTATATCACTTTATAGAATATATTTAGGCTTTGTAAACTTATATTTTTAATTATGATTCAAAATAAATTTTATATATATAATATTTATAAAAATTTAATAATTTTAAGCGCAAAAACTAATAGGTAAAAAAATTTTTTTTTTCTTATTTAATTAAGCTTGTTAACAAATAGTTTGTAAAATAGTTTTTTTTTTGTTTTTATGTTTTTAATATAATTTAGACTTGAGTAACAAATTAGAATTATTTTAATTTTATTTTAAAATTAATTTTATATTAAACCAATAATTATTTTTCAGAGAAAAATTTTTTTCACTTCTATTCAATTTGACAACTATGACGTTTTTGACGTTATTGTTTTATTATCAAAATAATTATTCTCCAATTGCAACTTTTCGTGCGCTTTTGCCATTTTATAGTCGTAATATTATGCTCTCTATTCGTCGAATTGTTGAAAATTTTTAGCCTACATTTTCTTTGCATAATGTTCAAGTGCCAATAAGACAAAGAACCGCTCGAAGTAATGCAAATATTGCTGCCGCTGAGGCAAGTGTTGTTGAATACCGCAATTTGTCGATTCCAAGACGTTCTCAAGAATTGGGACTGTCTCAAACCACCACCTGGCGGATTTTGAGAAAGGATTTGGGTTTGCATCCGTATAAAATTGCTCTCACTCAAAAACTGAAACCATTGGACCACCGTAAACGTCCTGAATTTGCTGATTTTGCCTTGGAACAACTTGAAAACGATAACATAAAAGAAAAGTGCAAAGAAAATCCACAAATTATTTATGAAAAACCATTACATTGACCTAAATTGACATATTGGAGTGGTTTTTGGTCTGGTGGAACCATCGACCCTTACTTCTTTCGAAATGAAGCTGGTAACACCGTTACTATCAATGGAGAGCGGTATAGATCGAAGATAACCAACTTTTTGTGGCCGAAATTGGAAGAAATTAATTTGGACAACATTTGGTTCCAACAAGTCGGGGCTACGTGCGAATTATTGGGAGAAAAGTTTGGAGATTCGATTATTTCAAGAAATTGTGATATTGAATGGGCTCCAAGAAGTTGTGATTTAACACCATTAGACTATTTCTTGTGGGGTTATTTGACGTCATTGGTCTCTAGCAATAAACCAGACTCTCTTCAAGCTTTACAAGTCAATATTGAATGTGCTATTCATGACATACAACTGGATTTAGTGGAAAAAGTGCTCGAAAATTGGGTTCATCGAATTCGTTCCTTCAGAAGAAGTTGTGGAGGCCATTTGAATGATGTTTTATTCAGAACTTAATTGTATTGATTATACTTCACATTAATTAAAAAACATTTGAATTTCCTTAACAATAAGTGTTTTTTTTTTAAACAAACAAACAAACATTACATACACTTCCTAATAAATAAATACAATTCCCTCATAATAGCCATACTCGAAACCAATATACACAATCCATATCAACAAACAAGACTCCGCCAATATGATTGCCTGCTACCAGCCTGACTAGAATAGTGGGTGTAGGTTTTCTTATTCACATTGGTTTGAAATATACGGAGATCAGTTTGAATACGTCACTGTCACTTCAGGCGGTTGCCATTGCGGTTGGGCTCCCTGGGATTAGGGAACAAGTCACGGTTGTGAACGTATACCTTCAACATACCTTGGTATTGCGTAGAAGTCACCTGAATGAACTTAAAAATCAACTGACAACGCCATATGTCATTCTGGGTGACTTCAATGCAAGGAGTGAGACCTGGGGAGATCATCTAACAACCGTACGAGGGCAACTGCTGGACGACTGGACGGATGATAATTCTGATCTCTGTATTCTCAATAGCCCGGTATCCACACACTTTAGTACTAGAGGCACACACAGCATCTAACCTTACAATATGACACATCACAAGATTATGACCACCACCCAATTTGAATAACATTACCTACTACAATCACACAATCTTACAAAAAAATTTAAACCTAGATATAACGAGACAAAGGCAGATTGGACCGTTTTCCAATTAACCATGACCAATTTCCTTAATGCAAAACCAATATAACAAATTGTCAACAAGGAAGTAGCAATACTGACTAAGTCGGTAAGAATAGGAGTTTCCAGAGCCATTCCTATTAAATTTCAATATAATAATAGTAGAAAACCGGCTTGGTTTAATTCAGAGATCCAGAAGCTGTCTAAGGACAGAGATAGTCTCTAGAGATCTTACAAAAGATTCCCCACGACGGACAAACTTTTTAAAAAGACGAACGCGATTCTCCGCCAAACCATAAGAAAACAAAAAAGGCAAAACTAGGTGGATTTTGCCGACAGCCGGAACGGTGACAATATCTCTAAAACTTGGCGTAAAGCTCAATTTCTTGCCTCTAAATATAATACAAACAGGACTCTCAAAAGTTTGACCACCCTGTTTCCCTCAAAAGTTTTTTTTCCCCCAAAGTTATTTTTCCCCCAGCGCTCTCTCAAAAGTTTGACCACCCTGTTTCCCTCCCTGATTAAACATGCCTCGGTGGACTTCATTTCAAGACTAAGAGGGCTTTATAACAACGTTTTCAGTTTGGGCCAACTTCCAAAAGTTTGGAAGATTGCAGAGTTGTTACCGTTGAGAAAGCCCGAAAAGGATCCACAAAACTGGGAGAGTTACAGGTTCATCTCATTGCTATCTGTACCATCTAAAATCCTTGAAAAGATTGTAGCCAAAAGGCTTTACTGACACATTGAAAACAAACTTACGCCGGAAGTTCAAGGTTTTAGAAAACTACATAACACGACCTCACTCCTTCATAAGCTAAGCTTCGATGTTGGAAAAGCATTGGACAATAAGCAGCATTGTGATGCCTCTTGTGAACTGGAGAAAGGTTTCGACAGAGTACCAAGAGAGACGGTTATTAAACAGCTGATTGACTGCTAATCAGGCCAATCTGTCACTCGTTATATTAATAATTTTCTCAAAGACAGAAAATACTTAGTGCAAGTCAGTGGTCAACACTCGGCTTGTAAACCTCTTACACTAGGCCTCAGTTCTAAATTATCCACAATCACGAACCTAAAACACCTCATATATGTTGACAACATCATACTTTACGCCACAATAATCTCAAACACTCCGTCAAACACCTGGGAAAACTCCTTACAGTGTATTGACCGTTGGACTGAGGCCAATGGTGGTAACTTGGCTCCGGATAAAACCGAAGCTGTACATTTCTGCAGAAAGCACATTTGTTCCAAATTTTCAATTTCCCACAATAATTTAACCATAATTTAACCATTTAACCATTAGATAATATTAAAATCCTTGGCATCCACTTCAGCTGAAATTTGAAATTCAATTTACATGTTAAAAACTCAACTTCCCAAATTAAACGGTCAAACCACTTACTCAAGTTTATTTGCAGAAAAAAGGAGGGTCCACCGATCAATGTAAAGCGAAAGCTATTCAATTGGGTAAAGTCGATTACGGACTGACCTTATACAGCTACACTACACAGGGAATGTCCGGAGACTACAGGCTGTCATTAACCAGGCGGCTGGGATTGCTTTGGGAGCCTTACCAAATACAGCTTTGGAAGTTAGAGAATAGAGGCAAACTTCCACTCCTTAGAGGAGAGAAGAAATGTCTATCGACAATAGCCAGGGCAAACTTTGATCCGAAACACCTCCTTCACAAAATATATTCCAACTTTTTACAAAATAAAACCAACGAATAAAACATTTTTAATAGATAAAATGATCCCTCTGGTTGAATCTTTGGAGTTTGACCTGTATGCCTCCCCAGAGTCATATATACATGATCATTTGTCTCTACATCCTATAAACATAACATCTTCCGTATGCAATTGTACATTCAATTCAAACAAACACTTCCATTACACTCAGAAATATATACAGATGGATCGAAAGGACCCAACGGCGTAGCCTGGGTGATAGTCAGGAATGATTCTCTCTGGAAGGCGGAAATTATGCCGGAGGAATGCTCTATTCTGATAGCTGAGCTTACTGCCACATACAGAGCAATCGAAGCTGCTGAAACCCTGCATGATAATTCCATTATATTTACGGATAGCCTCAGCCCAATTAAGTCAATCAAAAACCCTTTCAACAGTGAGTACATGTCCTGATACATTAGAAACACCATAGTACACAACAATGGCAAGTTACGATTGGCATGGATTACAGGCCACATTGGTATAGATGGCAGCACCAGAGCTGACCTTGAAGCAAACATAGGGGCCAAAAGCCCTCTTAGCAGAGGTTCAGTATTGTCCTATGCCCATGAAAAGGTTGATTACAATACACGCGGCGCACATTTGCAAACATCCTGGAATTCTCCAATGCTAACTTTCCAGGACCAATTAAAACTAGATCACGAGCCCTAGGTGTCAAACTTACTAGAGTACGTCTAGGGTATACCTTTCCTGCACATAAACACTTATTTGACAGATTCACACCACCGATATATGTATGTTCATTGTTCAGAACCATTAACCATAAAACACATCCTAACAGAATGCCCTTCAAATAACACAATTACATCTCAATTCATATTCACCCCACTACAAGCTCTTCGATTCCATACCCATACACACTTAACACTTATAAAAAACCTTCTGCTACATCACAACATCTGGGATGAAATATCAATACAATTTATCAATACCATTTTCATTATTATACTACTATCATAACAATATTACTAATGTTACTTGGTAGAAATAAGCCCTATCAACCTTTTTACCTTTTCTTATAATTTTGTTTACCTACTATTTTCTAAAATTACTTTTTATTCTAGCGAATAGTAAGTATATTTACACTTCTTTTATTTAAGATTACCCTTACCCTTAAATATACCCTTAAATATACTTTATTTTTTATAAATTTAGACTTTGGTTACCTACTATTTGCTAAAATTATTATTTTATTATTCTACTGAATGGTAGGTGTATATACATTTCCTTTTTACATTACTTTACATTTTAATTTTTTTTTTTTAAGACTACACTTAAATACCTATACTTTATTTTTTATAAGTTTACAATTATCTTTGTTTGTATTTTACTAAATTGATAATTTGTTAAATTGCTAAAATTTTTAATTGTTAATTTACTAAAAAATTTGTGTTTTTTGTTTTAAATTTTAATTTTTATTTTGTTAATTTGTTGATTTGGGAATTTTTTCTTTTATACCATTTATTGTATTTCTTAGATATTAAGGTAAGTGGCTATAATACTGACAGTAGATGTAATACTGACATATGAAGCGATATTTTCATTTATTAAGAAAATTATTCATATAAAACAACCGTTTATTTTTTTTAAATTAAATTCAAATATTCAAGATTCATATTTTGTTTAAATCAGCCCAATAGTGTACAAAATAGAAGAAATAGCACTTATAATTCAAAAGTGGTCGTGGCAATACGTGTTGTTACAAAGATTCGTTAAAATTTAGGCTTAAATTTTAAAATTCCTTTATTTTGTAATATTTTCTATGTAAGTTTAAATTAATAACTAATTTTTAAAGAAATACATTGTTTTGTTATTCAGTTTGAATTACTGAGATGTATTTATATTAAAAAAGTGAAATTAATTATTAATTTTAATTAAAATAGTTTTGTCAGAATTAGGAGCAAGCGAATATACATACTGTTCTTAATACTGAAAAGGAATATTAATTATTAAAAGCTTATTACAAATTAAATATATAATATTTTTTTGAAATTCTTTTTACTTTCATTAGATATTTATTGTATTATTTTATAGTCCTAATTCTGACACAGGTATTTCATAATAATTATCACATAAATTAAGAAACATAAAGACTGTCAGAATTATGTCCACATATTAGCTCAGTATTAGACTCTTAATATGTCAGTATTAAGGTTTTAGATTTTGAAATTTTTTTGTATAATTTAAACTGTTTAATATGGTTTTAAATACTTTCTGTATAATTTAATTAATGTAAAATCAGTTAAATGTATGTGGATTTAAATATGACTGTAACTTTTAGGATTAGTTCATTACAATAATAGGCCTTAAAGTTGGGTGTCAGTATTGTATACAAATATATGTCAGTAAAGCAAAGAACATTTTGTGTTAGCGTATAAAAGTGAAAAAGCCGTGATGACGAACAATGACGAAAAGTAGTGTCTTACAACACTTGTTGTACGGAATGCTGCTGGGGATATTTCACCGCCAATGGTTGTCTACAAATATAAAAGAATTCCCTTTGCGTTACGAAAAGAAAAATGCCTAAAGAGGAATGGGGTTTTCCGATACTTGATGGATGACTGGCGAAGTATTTTATGAATACATAGCAAATGAATTTTCATCCTTATTTAAATGGTGCTCAATTTCCTGTAATTCTATTTTTAGATGCATGTTTCTCACTTATCATTAGCGTTGAGTGACTTTTGCAAGGAGAAAAGGACATTGATTGTTCTTTACCCCAGTGCAACTCACCTTTTGCACTCACTTGTTGTTGTTGTTGGTATTTTTCGTCCACTTAAGTTAGAATGCAAGAAAGCTGTTCATAAATGGAAACTGGAAAACGATAGAAAAAAATTAATGAATTTTTCCATTATTCTTAGAAAATTTTATCCATTATTCTTATTCCACATTTCTTAGAAAAAGCTCTAAGAAATGAAGCTAACGAAACCACAATATTATTTTCGAACATGCGGTGTATATTTATTTTCAGCTCAGATCCTTCTTTTTACGCTCTTGACAGTAACTTAGGTAGAATCACCTTTTCGTGCTTAATTAAGTACGGAACGGCAAGTTTATACCACAATATCTATATTTCGAGTATTTATTTAACAAATTACTGGCTCTACTCATTAAATGTGAAAAACTACTGCTATTGCCAGGAACTAAGCCTTCTTAAATAGAATAGTTTCATTGTATTTAATTTTTTACCAGATTATGCTCTCAATTATTTTTTGTAATTTATAATGTTCCAATGAAAAAAGGTACTACACCAGGTCGAAAAACCAATAAAGCTTTTTTTTGCTTCATCGGGAATCGAACCTGGGACCTTTCGGTTGAAAAGCAGGCGCTCTACCTACTGCGCCACCTAACGTGTAAATTACACCAATTCCTGTGAATTACCAGTTGCCTAAGACCAGCTGCCAGAATTAAAAGCTACACTTTTGATTTTATTTCATCAAATATATTTAATATTCATTTAATACATTTAAGATACACTTAAATACTTAGTCGTTTTATTTGTCATCCATATTTATTATCTATAACGCTATTAGAAACTACATTACTATGCATATGTCAGTATTAGGAACCAAAATTGTCAGTAATAGATTCAACAATTTTTACGCATGTCAGTATTAGGGACAAAAATTTCTTGTTGCTAATTTTATAAAATCATGAATTAAAAATGTTTTAAATTTAATTTATGTCTTAACCAAATTACTCCTAAATATCTAAATTTTCTGATAAAACTATTTTTTTTGGAAAATAATTATAATTTATATAAAAAAACTTAATTTAAAGTTGAATTTGTCGCGTACACTGTCAGTATTATATCCACTTACCTTATATATTTTATTTTGTAAGTTTACTTTTATATTTAAAAGGCCCACATCCTGTAAAGGAAAAGGGTCTGTAGTTGGCTTGCAGATTTATCTGCAGGTTCGCTGTTTAATAAATAAATAAATAAAGACAATTTATAAAATTTATAAATTATAATGTTTAAATAGAAATAAATACATAATATCATTAATATGCTTTTAAATGTTTATAATTATTTCTTAGGACTTTTGATGATTTCTTTAATTTTTTCATATTTTTTAACTGAACCGTCTTCAAAATTTAGTAAAACACTATTATTAAATTCTTTAATTTCGAAGTTTCAGCAACTTCAAGTGGTTCCTTCTGTATTAATTGATGTTGTTGTTGTTCTTTTTCCTTTTCAGCTTCATTTGATTTTTTTAACTTGTCATAAACTTTATTGCCAAATTTTGATGCTGCTAAAATTTTACATACATAGAACTTTTTAGCCATCTCTCATTCCACGAATTATTCTCTTCATTGCAAACTTCTCCGTTTGAATCATGGAAATCAATAAAATCAATTTAATCATGAATAATTTCATTCTCTTTTTCCTCATCATCGCTTCCTTGGTCCTGGTTCTAATTGGTTAACCTCTTGTGAAAGTGGTGTATCCGGTATATTAATATTACAGTTTGTTCTTTCCTATATATGATAATTAATACCATTGTTCAATTCTACATCGCTAAGATAAATTACATTATCGTTATCATTATCTTCATCTTGTTTTTTATGTTTGTTAGAATTATCTTATGATTTTTCAGATTCAACTTTACAAATTTCACAATCTGATAGAGATTTTTCTAATTCAGAGTTTGATATTGTTGTTTCCTTAGAATGTTGACCAATATTTTAAATGTTATCGTTATCAAAAGAGACATCCTTACTTCCGTGTTCTATTGATGTTATATTTTTTCTTGAGAAATTAAAGTTGTAGATGATTTTTATTTTATTTCATCATTTGATTTGTTATAAGCACTTTTTTGGTCAGATTTCTCCGAATCATTTATTTTAATAATAGATTAATTTTAAGAACTTTTATGAAGAGATTCACTTGTAATTTTTGTTTCTTTGATATCAAATTGCTTTTGCAGTTTGAATTTTTTCATTTTCTTTCTCTCTAATTTTGTTAAACAAATATTGACATTTCCGACATTTCAAATGCTTACTGCAGCTGTTATTACAGGGTTGTGAAAATTTTGTACTTAATCGAAAAAAAGTTAATTTTATGAAAAATTTTAAGATATAACTGTGAAACTTACGAAGAGAACTAGGTAACCAGCAATACAACTAGGTTACCAATGA
The DNA here is from genome assembly GCA_963942445.1 of Argyra leucocephala. Lineage (NCBI taxonomy): Eukaryota > Metazoa > Arthropoda > Insecta > Diptera > Dolichopodidae > Argyra > Argyra leucocephala. The sequence goes on from OZ012679.1 coordinate 66,348,242, forward strand.
ATTAGTGGTAACCGTGCATAATATGAAAAGTATCATCTGAATAATTGAAAAAATTTTCAAGAACGAGGGTGCTGTGCTGATTGAAAAGTAATTTTTACTTCATTGAGAGATATTTTTACAATTCTCTTCTTTTATCTCTTTCTGAAGAACTGATATACAATCCTCCAATTCAATTTTGTTTATGCTATATTTTTGTTATTTTTTATTGTTTGTTTTTAATGCATGTATTATTGTTTTATTACAAAAGAGTCAAAGCTGGTAAAAGCCTAGTAATGTATGATATGAATATGATAAGTATGAATATGAATTATTAAGGCAATAACCAAACAAACAAATTTTTGGGTGACTTTCATATGCATTGGCAAAGAATATAAAGAATAAAAAGAAGATAATCTGAAGAGAGCCAAAAGAATGATTTAAAGAATAAATAAAGTTTCTTCATTTTTATTGTGTGGTTGACGTTGAAGGAGTGTTTCCTTTTTTTATATTCATTTATATCATTATTTATTTTGATTCTAGATTTTATATAAATGCGAAATTATTCAAAATGTTGTAATTGAAATTTATCAAGATTTTTTTATGTTTTATTTTTGCTTTTAGTTTATGCATGTACCTAGGCATTGTTTTTATTTAGTTATTTTTCATTTTTTATTAATTTATTTAGTTCATTTTGTAATAACTTTTTAAATAATTTTTGGTGGTTCTAAAAAGTACTTTGTAATTTGAAAATTTTTGAATTTGTGAATTTTTGTAAAATCTTTAAATTAGATTAAAAAAATTTATTGTAATTTTTTTTTTAAATTATATTTTTTCAAACATTACTATGAATAAAAAATAATGAGAGTGAACGACCACTATTTGTGCATTAAAAATATTTAAGTGGTAATTATTTGTAATTTTTTATTTTTTTTATACTTATCTATTTTTTCTATAGTCCAAGAACCAAAATGGTTTTGATTATCCACATTTGATTAAGTTCTTTCGGAAGACATAAATTAACTCCTGATGGCAAAGGGAAAGGTGATAGGAAAGGATAACTTATTTTTATTTTAGTTTCAAGATTTAATCAAGACCCAATCGAAATTGTATTCTCATTGGTTAGATCGAGAATTTCAAATAAAATGAATCCCTCTTTATATAAATTTAACAGTGTCATTGCTAAAATTTTAAAAGTGAGGCTTTTAAATGATCATTCAGATTCAGCTAATTGTGTGAAGACTTTACTGATTTACTTTTAGCTGATCGATCTATAGCAGATTCAATCAGTTCAGACAAAATTATGTTTGATCATGATGACATTATTATGCTTGATGATGATGATCTTAATTATGACATACTTGTACCTGTAGATATTTTAAATAATATAATTGAAGAGAATTCCATGAAATACTATGGTGGTTACATAATTCTTAAAATTTTAAATAAAATAAAATGCGAAAGTTGTAAAGCCATTTTAACGCAAGATAATCAAAATTATAATCTTAATTCAGAATGGTTCCTGTTCTTTATTAAAATATATTTATTTTACTGAAGACTATTGGTACGACTATTGGAAAAATTTAATTTTTGCCATTGCACAGGGGTAACTAGTCAATGTTTTTTCTATGATAATTCCATTCCAATCGAATTATTTCTCAGTTGTTGTGATCTTTATTTCTATTTTGGCATCATTACAAAATTTAATACTTAATAGAACCACGCATCAGAACAAAATTTTATTTTGTTCTTTTTTCTATATTCATAAACACAACGCCTCTGTCAGTGACGAAGCGTGAACATTCAGATTAGGGAATCAATTCATTAAAAAGTCGAAAAGTATGAACTAAGGAGAACTAGGCAGGGTTAACTACTTTACATTGTATTAAATTAATAATTTTCTGGAAATAATAATTTACTATTAACCTAAATTTTTTTTTCTCTCTTTGAAGGTGAAAATCTTTGAAAAGAGCTTAAAAGGCCGTATCACAGCTTAATAGGACTGTGAGATTTTTAAATTACTAAATTCACCTACAACGTGATCTCTTAAGATTAATTATTATAGCTAGTCCCTATATGGACTAAACAATTTTTCTTTAAACTTTGAATTAATAAATAAACTGATAGGAAAAAAAAAATTCAGGAAATGCAAATGATATATTGCAAATTTGTTAGGTTACCATTGTTTCGTAGGAGTAATACCCAAAACAATTCATTTCATAAAGGTCTTCAAATATTTAATCACTTAACAGTGGAAGTCAGAAACGCAGAAGATTTTTTCTAAAGAATCTTGATAACTTTTGTAAAGTATAGAAACGAATAATTAAATTTGTATTTTGCCTATTGAATATTCATAAATTTTCATCTTATTTCATTTTAAATTTTGTAGTTTAAATATTTTATGCATTATTTTGGTAAATTATTGTTTATAAATTTTAACAAAATTGAACTAATTTGTAACAAAATTGAACTAATTTTGTTTTATGTAATTTGAAGGTAAATAGATTTAAAACTTTAAAATAGTATTAATTACTAAAAAATGAAATGAAAAAAAAAAAAATACGTTTGAAATACACTAAAAATTAATTCTATCACCGATTATCAGACAATAATTAATATTTATATTGAAGATTAATGCTCCTTTTACATTATCATAAAAATTCTCTGATGATTTAATTGATTTCAGTAAATCTTTTTCAATTGAAATAACAGAAAGAGAACTTAATTTTTCCGATCCCATTCTATTTCGCATGAAGCTTTTGACTCGTTTAAGCATGAAAAGACACGTTCTTCTGTTGCTGTTATTGGAGCAATAGTGAGAATCAATTGGCAAAGTTTTGTAAATTCCGTAAAACACCGGTCTTTTCCACACTCCTTCAAAATGTGTAGAATCTCTAAAGCATTTTTCTTACTTTGAAAATCTGAATCACTGAATATAACTTTTCTGTTTCCAACTTGAATATCTCAAAATATTCCTAATAATTTTCTTGCAAATTGCTTACAAGATCACTAGGGTATTTTTCTTCGAAATCCTTATATCGACTTACGTCAGTTAATCAATAAATTTAATTTTTTTGAGGGATTCAAAACGGTACTTAATTTCTGAAATGAGTTTTTGGCCAATATCTGTTATTAATGTTTTATAGTACTTTGGAATATTTTTACCACAAAGTTCCCTTTTTCTAGATGCTAATTCTAGAATGTCAAATTCGTCAATACTTTTGGAAAAATTTTCTTCAAAATTCTGGATCATCAATTTTGATCAATGAATTTTTCGAATTCACAGATTTTTCGAATACAATAGGATATATCAAACATTTTTTTTTGTAAGATTTCATAAATTCATGAGTAAAAAAAATAAAAAATAATAACATATTAACCGCTTTTTTCTCTATTATTCTCTTATTTATTTATGATTAATTATATACATAGAATAGGAGATATAGCTAATAAGCTACATATAAGTTTCCATATTCATATTATTATTAATATTATTTTATTATAAAAGTTATCTTTTTTCTACAGCCAAAAAAATAGTAAATACAAAACTCTATATCTATGTATTTTGTTTTTAATTTACAATTCTGTATGCATATTGATTTGCATGCATTTATTGTTCTCTTCTGTATCATCTTTTTCTGTTTATTTCTCCTCATTATCTCATCAATCAATCATCATTCACCTATAATACTTTATAATTATTATAAATCAATATTAATATTATATATAGGTATGTCGATATATATATATATATAAATAAATACAATATTCCTTATAAAATAATTAATACTAGGGGCCCCTGTTGAGTAATTACGATTTAAGTTAAAGCCAAATTTAAAGTTTTATAAAAGAACAGCGATTTGCATGAACTGATATAGACTTCTCATTACAAAGCAAAAAACACTCATGTTTTAATGCAAAGCTTTGAAATTAGTATATTTTCGTTAAAAAACATAAATACCTTACTTCTCGTTTTTGTTACGTTTCTACCTATTTCTTAATGTATTTGGTGAATAATAAATTAAAAAAATTTCAACTGTGTGCGCATTATTGTTTTATTTACAATTTACTTATTATATATTAAGAGTTCACTATGGAGAAGAGAGATAAAATGAAAAGGTGTCTAGTGCGCAGGTCCTTAAATGCTTGTCAATTATAATTATAGATGGCAAAATACAATACAATTACGCATACACAATCAAAATAAAATTTGAGAGTTAACATTGCCTATTCCTCTAAAAATGTTAAATTTCTTCTTATGTGTAATTTACTATTCACTATTATATTATACAAGCTGTTAGCTGTGGAAGCGATTTTAAAATTGGTTCCCTTTGAGTTTATTTTTGTTATTTTTGTATGGTATTTTTGTTATTTTTGTATGGTATGCTAAAAAAAATTCTTATAAAAAAAAGGATATATAAAATTTTTTCATAACATTTATAAAGTTACTGGAAGCGATGTTAAAATTGGTTCCCTTCATATATGTATACCTACAGTGTTAGACTGTTACGATTTTATTTTGTAATGTAAGTTTTTTCCTTTTAATGAGTTTTATTTTATATAATGTTATGTTAAATATTTTTTGAAAAACTAAATAGTAGTAGGCTAGGTAGCAAACAACATTTTTTCTTTCTAGAATTTCAATGTATGTATGTGAAGTAATTTTAAAATTGATTCCTTTGCAATATTATTTTATAAGATATGTATGGCGAGTTTTATATGGTTTTATTCAGTGGCCTACTATGACAATTTAAATTTATTTTATTTAAAATAAATTTTATTTCCCATAATAAGAGAATGAGTTGAAATGAAAAAATTCTGAAATTTATTTTTATAAAATATGAAATAAAATTTTGTAATGAACTGTAGAAGAAATATTTTTATTTTGTAACAAAAAAAAAATCGTTTATGAATTCAGTAATTAAAGTGTAAAAAGAAATAATGTTAATTATAAAATCAAAGGGAACCAATGGTTTCGTTGGTTCCATGAACCCTTCGTCGTTGGCCTCTGTGCTGTATTTAAAAAGCCTCGGGACTAATTTTTGCTTCGTAAAAAAAGATTTTATTTGTATGGAAAATCTTTGTAAATCTTTGTTTTTCCATATAAATAAAATCTTTTTTTAACGAAGTAAAAATTAATTTCGGGGCCTTTTAAATATAGAGGCATTGACAATTATTCATCAAAATCATAATAACAAAAAAAAATTTGTTGGTTTTCTTTTCGTTTATATTCGTCAATTCATAATAATGAATAAAAAAAAAGAACAACAAAAACATATCAATCGTTGCTTTATCCGACATACATCCTCCTCTTATAAAACATCTATCTGTAACAACTGATAATAAAAATAAAGGTATTTTTTTCTTCTCTCAAATTTTGTTTATTTTCAATCTTTCACTTCACCCCTTTTTCTCTTCCTCTAGATAGGATCTCAATATCAGGCGCGTTTTTCAAAAATTTATATGAGATGAGACTTCTTACAATTATATATTTTTTGATATTATGCTTGACAATTTCATTCACATACTAAATTTCTAGTTTAACACCTTGCATAACTAGTTAATCGCTGATTAGGTTATAGACCGTAGTGTAAACAGCATAAAAATGTTTCTAAAGAAAAACTTTGTAGAAAAAGCGTTCGTTTTTTTTTCTAAATATGAATTTTACTTCTCAAATTTAAAATCTCATTATTGCAATTTGAAATGTTCCTCAATTTTTTTACCCCAGCAAACCTCTGGCAAATTTTTGTTATTTTATTTAGTTGAAATTTGATAAAATTAAATAAATATTTTGTACATGTAATAACTATTTAATATTGTATTTATTTTTTTTACCACTATTTAATATTCTAATTACATTTTGTATACTATTTTTTTTTTAGCAATGGAAGACTGCCAATACGAGGAAAACATCGGCGACATTATAAACAAAAAGTGAAGCAAGATTTATTAGCAATATCAAAGTCAAATGAGGAAAGCGTTCAAAATAATCTGAAAATCAAATCACATTCAATGAATTTAGTAAATAAATATATAGGATTAAATATCAAATAAAAACTTAAATATATTTCTGAAATGAATTTACGTCTAAAATGATTTAACTTTGTAATTTTCTTAATTGCAATAAAATACCTGAGCTTGCTTAAACTATGTTTGTTAATTAATTCATTTTAGCTTGACAGAAACTAATTAGAATTTTCCCCTCTTTTCATTCTCTATAATATGCTGTTCAAACTACGATCCCAGCTAAGTAATATGTACAAATCTCTAATTTGTCAAAAAAACGAGATAACTATTACGCTGCAAACAAAAACAGCTTTCATAAAATAAGAATAATAAAAAACAAAATCAAAAATGAAAGCAATTTAATAGTTTCCCGCAGCGTTGATTTTGCAGGCTGCAAACAGAAAAATATCCTGTTTCATAATTTTTGAATAAAATCGTAAACACATAGACAAATCTTCTTTGAGTATATGTTATAAAGGAAAAGTGTAAACAAAAAAATGGAAATAAAATTTAATTCAATACATTTTTTTGTTATTTAATAAATCATAATATTTCAATACAGAAAAATATATAACTAAAACAATTTATAATAAAATTAATTTTATATACATATACTTTTATATTTATATAACTTACCACTGTCTGTTTATTTATGTGTTTATTTATTTATTTGGTAGGTAGGCAGGACTTTGTTTCTAAATATTAAAACCAAACGCAAAAGAAAAAAAAAATAATTTTGTTTAAAAGATAGCGTTCTGAAATTTTCCACAGTTATTCGTGATCAAAATAGGAATGGTAAACGTTACTTTACAAAGCTGTCATATGACAGGTTTGGGTAGCTGCCACACAGCCTTCAGCAAAAATAAGTCCGAGTGACGTCTCATAAAACCTTGAAAATTTTTTTTTTTTTTTATTTGCTTGTTTTAACTTGTCTTTAGTAAAATGGCTCTTAAGCACGATGCAAGCAAGAGGTCCGGCGTCGCAAGTGTCGGGACCCAAGACGTTGAAATTTTTTTTTTTTTTTTTGGATTTTTGAAACTGTATCACGTGCTTAAATTATATTTTTCTGGAAAACGGTTAATAATATAAAAATTTCCAAAAAAAAAATTCTGTACGTAGATTTTCTGGAAAGAACCTAACACGTTTGGTATCTAACAGTCATAAGCTGTAAAATAACTTTTGTTTTACTAATAAAATTACAATTGAATTTAATTTTTTGAAGTTTTTTAATATTTTAATGAAAAATAAATTAAATCAGTTCATATTAATTTTTTACAATAAAAGAAATAATAGATATTTCAATATTTGAGGCTTAAAATTAAGATATATGTATATAGAAAAGTTATTTATTCTTATAGATATTTAAAAACAAAAACAATAAACATAAAAAATTCAATAACAGAGTTAAATTAAAAAATAATTCACAGCCTTCTAAGTGCAATGTTTTTCTTATATTATATGAATATCAATTTTTATTTTGTGTGATACACTTTAAAATAGTCTTTATCTTCTGCAATACACAAATGAACTTTACATTTTTGACATACTGCCCTTGTCCGGCTTCTACATTCATTATTTCTACACCTTTTTGCTGTTCAATCTAGGAACTGAGGCCAATGGTCGTATCTATCGTTCCTAATGTCATCTGGAGCATTTTGGGGACGATATTTCGTTCCATGAAATCCTTCAGGCAATTGGAATACGTCCTAATTTTCAGTTGGCCATTCTTTTATTTTGGCCAATACTTCACCAAGTTCCAGCTTAAATTTTAGAAAATATTTAATGTGTTTTCTTGGTAAATTAAGTAGTGACACATCTTTTCTGTATTCCATCCAAAAATTGTATATTACTAAATCGAGAAAATGAAAAAACCGCTTTAACTGACCATTTTTTAGTTTTCATTTTCATACAATAATATTCCAACATTTTATCTCCTACATCAACTCGGTCCATATAGGAGTTATAATCTTGAATGCCAGCTGGTATTGAAACAGGAGATCGTCGTTTTAGATTTTTGTTCCAACGGTTCACTTATTTATTTACTTCGTTTAAATCAAACAAACTACAAGATTTTTAAAAATATAATTTTAACATAGTTAATAAGAAAAAAAAGGATAAAAAAAAAATCAAAAAATTTAAAAATAGCAAAACACTGAATCAATAGTAAATTATAATAAAGAAATTAACAATTTTCAAAATTTTATAAATTTTATGTAGATATTAGTATAAACAGGTATGAGTTAGTTGGATTATCATGGTTAGGGTTTTATATAGTAAATTGGATTAGTTAAAAAAAAAAAAAACACAATTTATTACTAAAAAGAATTATTAGTTTGGTGACATAAATATAAACGCTTCCTTAGCGCATCTTTTGAGAGGGTTAAATCAATTACATCTTTGTACTTATTGGCAATGATCATCATTCGATAGATAGGTTCATTCATACCATAATTAGTACGATGAAACACTACATAGGGTGAAAAGATTGGGCGAACGAAATCGAGTACAAGTGTTAATTTTAGCAGATTCAGATATAAATGACGATACGATATTCCGGTAACTACTTGCGTGATAAAGAGCACATCCGAGATCTCACGTCTATTTTTTAATGTAGTTAGGTGAATAAGGTAAAGTCTATTATTATAAGGTGGAAGAGCCAAAGGGTCTGACCAAGGAAGGAGACGTAAAGCATATCTCAAGAAATTTTTTTTGAATTGATTCAATTCGATTACTGTGAATTTCATAATAAGGTGACCATACCTGATTGGCATATTCAAGCTGGGGTCTAACGAGACAAGTATATAGGGATTTCAAGATGTATGGGTCATTGAATTCTTTGGACCATCGTTTTATGAATCCTAACAATGAGTTAGCTTTATTGATGATGTTATTGTAGTGCGTTTTGAAAGTAAGTTTTTCATCGAAGGTAACTCCCAAGTCTTTGATAGACTTGACTTTTTCTAAGGCTTGCTCATTAAGTGAATAAGTAAATGAGAGGCAGTTATTCGCCTATGATAACTCATTGTGGCACATTTGTTTATATTTAACTGAAGGTTATTAGTTTTGCACCATACAAAAAAGTTATCTAGATCTTCTTGAATAAGGGTTGATTAGAGGGTCTAGTAGAGATGTAATTTTTTTGAAGATTTTCATGTCATCAGCATAAATTTTAACTTGACTGTTTTTGATTACCGAAGTTACATCATTGATAGAAATTATAAATAAGAGTGGGCCTAAATGGCTGCCTTGAAGGACACCTGAATTGGCTTTAAACGATGATGAAAAGGCTGTTCTAAACTGCACGATGTAACTGATTTGTCAGATAAGATTCGACCCACCTGACGAAAAAGGAGGGAAATCCAAGTTTAGTTAATTTCAATAGTATAATGCAATGGGGTAGAAAATCAAAAGCTTTACTAAAGTCAGTGTATATGACATCAGTTTGAAATCCTGTCTCCATATTAAGAATAAACTCAGAAGTACACTCGACCAAGTTCGTAACTGTGGATTTGTTCTTAACGAACTCGTGTTGGTTATTAAAAGGCGATTGGACGATAATTGCTAATTTCTTTTTTAGAGTTATTCTTATGCACTGGTCTAATAAAGGCTTTTTTCAAAATAGAAAGCAACGATCCAGTAGAAATGGATAAATTAAAGATTCTCGAAAGCGTTGGGAGTAGTTATTATTTGTTCCTTCTGTTTAAAAATCTCGTAAAGGTTCGTGTATTGAATAAAGCGAAAAAAAGGAAATTATATTATGAAAAGCTATATCTCTACTTAGAAAAACATTTTTAAGGTTTGTGCATTGAGTAAAGCGCAAATAGGAAATAATTTTTTTTAGTTGAAAATTTTACCGTTAATTAATCAAAGTTTTTCTCTTAAAAAAAGTTTTCTATAAAAATTGAGCGTTAAAAACTTTAATTAAAAAAAATGTCCGTTAAAAAATAATTTGAATGTAAAAAACTTTATCTCTACGTAGAAAAGCATACGAGATAATAAGAAATTAATATTTTCAATTGAAAACTTTTCCGTTATTAATCAAAGTTTATTTTTTTTTTTTAATTTATAATAAACTTTATATAAATATAATTAATGTTTTTAATTAAAACTTTTTTTGCATAATTAATGAAAGTTTATTTATTTTTTAAAAAATGTGTATAAACCTTATATATATAGTTTTTAAGGTTGATGCATTGGGTAAAGCGAAAATAAGCAATTATTGTTTTTAATTAAAACTTTTCAGTAATTAATCAAAGTTTTTATTTTTTTAAATTAAAATTATCCGTTAAAAACTTTAAACTAATTTAAAACACATATGTTAGAAAAAAAATTAAAACGGAAACATTATAAATTATAAAGTACATAATGTAAAGTATAAATTCGTCCGTCTATTTGTCGTTCTATAAGGGTTAATATTATATTCTAAGATGGTAAAAAAGTGAATTTGTACCCTTATTTAAAAATTAATGGGATTTTGCGACATAACCAGAACCCGAATATCATTTAACCTGGCATGAAATGGTGTTGTGAAATATTAAAACTTTTATACTTAAACATTTTTTTTAAAGAAGTGTTGAATTACAATATCAATTTAAATTTAAATTATTAGTAATTCATAAAAAAAATTTTTTTTTTGCAAATATAGCAAAAAAATTTGAATTGAAATTATTTGTAACGTAACAATAATTATGCAATGAAAAAATGATTTTGTAAACGGAATAACAGTATAAAGTATATAATATGTAGTATAAATTCGTCCGTACATTTGTCGGTCTGTCACCGTTTAAGTTAATATTATATTCCAAGATGGCGAAAAAGTGAATTTGTACCTTCATATAAAAAATACATGGGATTTTGCGCTAAAACCGGCATAACTTTTAACCTGGTATTAGGTGGTGTTGTGAAATTGTGAAATGGCATTAATTGGTGCTATAAATTTTATACTTAAACAAAGAATTAAGGTACGTTGTGCAATATTCCAAATAATCATGCAATGCAATGTGACATGCATTTTATATACATCAAATTCTTATATTAACATTTTAACTGCGCGTGTAAATTTAAATTTAAGTGTTAAATTACAAATCAAATATATAAATAGCTATGTATTTTTAATCATGCTATTATTAAGTTTTTATAACTTCTGTATTAACTACTATAACAACAAAAACAACAACAAATTAAAAAAAATTAACAATAACAACATGCATATTATTGAAAATACAAGTGATGCTGTCCAGTCCCCAGAGGAGTTCTTCGAAACATTTGGAGGCAAAATTGTAAAAATTTTAAAACAAGAAATATCAAGATCCACATTCATATTTCATCTTGATTTAAAGGTGTCATATATTAATCTTCAAATGTTGGAAGATGGAGAATTGGAAAACTTTTTTGACGTTATGTCATTCAAGTCCGAATTCCATATAATTCAAAGTACGGAAATTGAAGACACATTAGACAGCAGTATTGACGAAGTTTTAACTAAAGTGGAAACATTCCAACAACAAAATTCATCTTGGGAGTTAAGCAAAGTGCTTCAGGTTGAAATAATAATAAAGAAATCAGAAATTCAACAGACAACGTTGAGAAAAGAAGAAGCAAATAGGGAAGAGCTAAATATAAAATATTGCTCTGATTGTAAAACATCAATCGAAAGTAAATATTGGAATTATCACTTGCGAACAAATGAACATAAAAAAAATGCAACTGAGGAATATGAAGGAAACATTAAATGTTTGAGACAAGGCTTTGGAGGAAGAATTATAACTTATATCGTGGAGAATAAAAATGAAGATATTTTAAGTCCACAAACTTTTTTTTCAAATATTCAAGAAGACGTATTTATGCTCTTAAGAAAAGAGTTGATGGACCATCAAGGTATTAAATTTAAAATGGAGTTATATGGAGAATATGTGGAACCGCACAAACTGGATGAGGATAACGAACTTGAAAATATATTTTGCGTCAAAAGTTTCAATTCAAAAATGGAAGCAATCTTGAATGAAAAGGAGATTGAATCAGCATTCAAAAATATCAAGGAAAAAATCAAATGTCAGACAGATGAATTCCAAGAAAAAGATTCAGGGTGGAGTTTAATAAAATTGTTATACATTGAAATCAATGTAAATGAATATAGACCTTTGAAAGGCTCGCAATATATTAAACTCCCAAAAGAAATTGAAACGAAAAAGGCATGTATTAATATAAAAAATAAGGATGTATACTCCTTTAAATGGTGTCTAATAGCGGCTTTGCAGAAAACCAGAATATCAAATGAATGCAATCCACATAAATATAGAATAAGCGATATAACTTCATCACGGATACATTTACATAACGCTAAGGTTCAACGCTTAGAACCTTGAGTTTCCACTTCATCATAGTGACATAAATGTATTCGAAGAAATAAATCCAGATATTAGCATAAATGTATTTGGTTGTGAAAAGATTGGAAAGTCCTATAAAATAGTAGGACCATATTACCACACTCGAGAGGAAAAACGCCATCATATTAGCTTGTTATTAATAGAAGCTCAAAATAAATCCCACTATGTATGGATTAGAAACTTCTCGAGATTGATAAGATCCCAAATTACACGGCATAGATCAACAAAATATTTTTGTTCGATATGTTTATGCAGTTTTAATTTGCAAAAGGATCTTATAATTCACAAAAATGAATGTGGAAAAATTATTGTAACGTTACCTCGAGAAGGAAATAACGTTGTAAAGTTTAACAACTATAAGAAAAAAATGAAGTTGCCATTTGTGATTTATGCTGACGCTGAAAGTATACTGGAGCCGATATCAACATGTGAACCCAATTCAGAGGACTCATCAACAACAGATGTGAAAAAGCACGTTCCAATAGCTTTTTCATATTATATTAGCTGTTCATTCGATGAAACTTTAAGTAAATACAGAGTTCTCACAGGTATGTAAAATTATATATAAATTAAACTTTATATAGAAAACTAAATTTATTCTCTATCTATTTCATTGCAGGACTTGATTGCGGAAAAGAATTTATAGTATCTTTGGAAAACGAATGCAAATTTCTTTTTCAAAATTATTTAAAAAAGAATACACCAAAGAACACACTATCGATGCAGGAGAAAATTTTACACAACACGCATCCATGCTACCATATATGCGAAGAACAATATCGCCGGAGATCGGAGATACTTCGTATCAGAGATCATTGTGATATAACTGGTAAGTACAGAGGACCAGCCCACAATAAATGCAATTTAGCATACCGTACCCCAAATTATTTTCCAATATTTTTTCACAATTTTTCAAATTATGACTCACATTTAATTTTTAAAGAATTAAATTGTACTAAAGGTCATATTTCGGTTTTACCTTTAAACCACGAAAAGTACATTTCGGTGACCAAAACTATTTATATAATTTTATATTATACTATTTATATTTTAGTAATGAAAATCAATTTAACTTATTAACTCGGAAAGGTGTATTTCCAGATGAGTACATAACTTCTATAGACAAACTTGATGAAACAGAATTGCCTTCTCAAAATAATTTTAAAAATCAATTCAATAATACTGTTTGTAATAAAAATGTTTGGGAATCCTTTCATTGTAAAACTTTGAAAGATTATTTGTGTTTATATTTAAAAACCGATGTCCTGCTACTTGCAGAGGTTTTTGAGAACTTTAGAAAAATTTGTTTAAACATATATAATTTGAAACCTGCGCATTTTCTAACAGCTCCAGGACTCTCATGGGAAGATATGCTTAAGTATACAAAAATTAATTTGGAATTATTAGTAGATATTAATATGTATAATTTTTTTAAAAAAAAGATTCGCGGAGGTATCAGCCAATGTTCGAAAAGATATTCTAAAGCCAATAATAAATATATGGGGGAAGAATATAATGATTTGAAGGAATCAGAATATATAGTATATTTAGATGCCAATAATTTATATGGGTGGGCAATGTCCAACTTTTTACCTTATGGAGGCTTTAAATGGGTAGAAAATCCAACAAACATCAATGTTAATGAAATTGATGATGAGGGAGAAATTAGGATATGTATTGGAAGTCGATCTAGACTATCCACAAAATTTACATGATTGGCACAATGATTTACCATTTTGTTGACATAATAAAATACCTCCGAACGGTAAATTAAATAAATTATTATTAGATTTAAATTATAAAAAAAATTATATAATTCATTATAAAAATTTAAAACAATCTTAAGGAATGGGTTAATTTTAAAGAAAATTCATAGAGCAATAGCGTTTAATCAAGCCGATTGGCTGAGAAAGTATATTGATTTAAACACATATCACCGAACATTAGCAAAAAATACTTTTGAGAAGAACTTTTTTAAACTAATGAACAATTCGGTATATGGAAAAACAATGGAAAACGTAGATAAAAGGAGAACTGTTAAAATAGTTGAGTGTTGGGAAAGTAGAAGGAAACATATTGGGATGAGATCCATGATTTCGAAACCTAACTTCATTAGCTTATCATTATTCGACGATAATTTTGCAGCAGTTGAATTCAGTAAAACGCTAGTAAAATATGATAAACCAATTTATTTAGGTTTCTCTGTTTTAGAATTCTCAAAACTTCACATGTATAATTTTCATTATGACTACATGAAAGTGAAATATAATTCAAAAATTAGTTTAAATTATATGGATACTGATAGTTTTATTTATAGTATACAAACCAATGATTTTTATAAAGATATTGAAATAGACGTAAGAGAAACTGAAAAATCAGAATTAATTTTTGATACATCTGATTATGAAGTTAATAATCCATATGGATTACCCCTTATGAATAAAAAAATATTAGGATTATTTAAAGATGAGTGTAATGGAAAAATTGTGAAAGAATTTATTGGACTTAGATCGAAAATGTATTTGGTAGATGTATTAAAAGGAAAAACTATAAAAAAAAGCAAAGGTGTTAAAAGTAATGTTGTTAGAAATTTGTCTGTAGAAGATTATAAGAAATGTTTATTTGATAATGCGATTTTGAAATAAATATGAATGTTTTTAAATCTAAATTACACACAATTTATACTAAAGCTATAAACAAAATAGTTTTTAGTTCATTAGACAATAAGAGATGTTCTTTAGAAAATAAGATAAGTACATTAGTTTGGGGACATTATAAAATAATAAATTAAATAATTAATAAACAAGTAGCTTTAAGATTTAGAAACTAGAATTTTATTATTGTTTAACTGTTACTATTACGTTATTTTTTAATTTTAAGTTAATTTTTACTATTCTTTGAATGTATAACATGTGCTATGTTTCTGTAAAATAAAAAAAAATAAAAAAATTTAAATAACATCTGTTTTATTTATCCATGAATTATGTGAATTATCAAATCCCAACCATTTCACGTAGGCTTGGTCCCCTTTTCTTTTCAAAACTTTTTCTACAAGGTATGCATTTGAATATTTGACAGGAATAATTTCATCTTCATAAAACCCTCCAAGTCTTAGATTATTTTTATAGTCCTCCAAAACATATGTTACTGGATTTGTTATATTAACCTTTATAATTTTAAAAATCTCAGTTGACCAATTTGGTTCATAGCCTTTACTAAAAGTTCCTTTGTGCTTGCTAATTCGTACAAAATTACCTTTTTTAAATTTTCCTTTTTTAAATATTTTAGATCTATTGTAGACCGTTTTCAACAAAAATTTCTCATTTTCTTTTGTTACATCTGTTGGAGCCATTTTAATCATCCGATGAACATTTTCATAATATTATATTGTGAGTAATTTTGGTAAAATATTGATCCATTTATAGTTGCCTTGCAAACTAAATTGCTTCCACATTAAATTTTTCAAAGTTCTATTAAATCTCTCGCATATTGAAGCTCTTAAATTAGAGTAAGTATGATAATGATTGATCCCTTTTTGTTGCATTATTTGTTGAAACTTTTGGTTGAAAAACTCTTTCCCTTGATCAGAATGAATGTTCTTAGGAATTTTTGAAGCTCCAGCTTGTATGGAAATTTTTTTCATTACTTTAATTACATCATCAGAAGTTTTTGATTTTAAAGGTTGAGCATATGCATATTTAGAAAATATATCAATTACAGTTAACATGTATTTATTTCCTTGATTTATTTTATGATAAGGTAACATTTCAACTAAATCAATCTGCCACGTATCATTTATTCCCTTTTGAACTACTCTTCTACGAGGAAATTTCTTTTTCACAGTCCTATGTATTTCGTTAACAATTTGCTCTCTCTCAGCTTGGTTTTTGCGAGTAAGCGACATCTTTCTCTTATTGTGATGAAACTAAATTTGATTCAAGAATGGCCTTATACAAGACTGTAGCATAAATTTATATGATTAGTTTAAATAACACACTCAATATGGCTTATTCTCGTAATTCAACTTACATTGTTGATTTTCAATACCTTTTTGGAAATGATAAACAAATATTTATAAATGAATTTCATGAGGGCCGATACAGTCAAACCAAAACAAATATTTTTCAAATCACCGTATTCATATGATGAATTAAATGTAAAATATAAAAATCAGTCTGATTATTGCTTTAAAAATATAAATGGACTAAAATGGACAGATGGTGTAACTGATTATCTTATGCTTGCATCAATTTTAAGGAAACTTGATGGGAACACGATAATTGTTGTAGGGAGAGAAAAGAAATTGTTTTTGGAGAAATTTGTTTCTTCAGAGGTCATTGATATCAACAATAATTTTCAAAAGCTTGAGGCGAACTGACAGTTACGAGACTTATTGTAATATTCATCAATTGATTACAAATGGTCGATGTGCTGTAAATAATGTATTTAGAATATTTTTATTTTTAGTAAAAAATAATATTGTAATAAATAACAGCTTATCAAGATATGATACAAAAAATTGAACGCATATATTAATTTTAATT
The DNA here is from genome assembly GCA_963942445.1 of Argyra leucocephala. NCBI lineage: Eukaryota > Metazoa > Arthropoda > Insecta > Diptera > Dolichopodidae > Argyra > Argyra leucocephala. Next base: position 66,365,154 of record OZ012679.1, read on the forward strand.
TAAATAGTGTTTTTATTTTCGTTAAAATTGACATCAAAATTTAAAACATTTGTTTGTATTTCTTTTTGTAAAAATATAGGAATTTCATAAAAAAGACGTGAATAATTACATTGTGCTGGATACAAATCCATAGGAATGTAAAAATCATTCTGACCCAATTTAGTGACTTCTTTTATTAAACATTTATGTATATATTTCGAAACAAAATCTTTTACATTCTCCTTTGCATTATTATTATAACACATAACTGCTTGAATAAATTCTATAACATTAAAAAACTTATCCATCTCTTGAGATGATAACCATATTATTTTTTTAATTTCCTTGTTTCCAAATGTTAATAGAGTTCTTCCACCTTTATTTACTTTGAATGGTGATGAAAAATTCTTTCCATTTTCATTAGAATTTACCAAAGTGCTGTAAAATTGTTGCCACTCTTCATAAGTGATCTCCAATGAATTTCTTCTAAAATGATGAAACTTAACTTTCGGTTCAAATTGATTTAAATCATAGCCAGTGCTTATATAACTGGAATGATTAGAATCCAAAAAATAAGTATACGTTAGTAGTAACTCTTCTGATAAACTTTTCCCAACATTGGATTTTCAAATTTTTGGGGAAATTTTTTTACTTATTCTACTCATAATTTTGATATCTTTACCCATCGTTATTTTGAAAGAAACTGAATAAACTTTTCCTAAAAAGTAGTTTAATTACTTATATTTAAGTATTTATACGTTTTTTATACATTTGATATAATTAAAATTTATAGTAAAATATCTTCTTTCAATATCTTGTAAGTTAAATATATTATTAAATAGCTTTTTTATATCATTTTTTTTAAAGTTTGTTCTATCAAACATTTTCAAAAACCTTTTTATATTGATATTTCTTGCACGATACCATGAGGTAAAAATAAAGCTAACCAATGTTTAACTGGCTTGCCAGAAGTATCTGTGTTAATAATCGATAAACTAGGTCTTTTAACATATTTTGGAATTTTATCTATTAGAAATACTCCACCAAAAGAATTTTTGGTGTATTGGTTATGTGTTAGGATCGTTTCAATTTTAAATGTGTTCATTGTTCAAGTTCAGTTGATGATAAAATATTAATATTATTAGAATGTTAACTATTTATATATTTGTATGTACATTACGACTTTTATCAATTTGTAAGCTTGCATCAAATTCTCCATAAACAATACATGTTATTGTTGTTGGAAGTTGTTGTGAAAATTTAACTTCAATTCTTAATGATCCTTGATTTATCAAGCTCTGGCAAATATCACTCCCCAATTCATCAGGGGAAAGATCAAAAGCAAGAAAAAGGAAGCCTTTGCTGAACATTGACTTGGTTACTTGATGTCCTTTGTCTGCATGATGTATTTCAGTTCCACCGAACAACGTGTGATATGCCCTTGTATAACAAGAGTTGTTTTCTGTAAAATTTGTTTCTATAGCTAAATTTGGTACTTGAACACTATTAATATATAACATAAATTGCTTTAAATTAAAATGTCTAAAGTTAAAGGGATTCTTCGAGCGTTTTCCTGTAAATCCATCATTTTCAGTCATACAAAAGATTATTTCATTTGGTAGTTGTCCAATAAAGACATTGTCTAAGGTTATATTAGAAGTATTAGCAGAAATTGTAAAAGTCTTAACCTCAACGCGTTTGTAATGATACTTTGCATTAGTTTTGGCTAATACAGTAATATGTGCCAATAGAATGCTAGGGTTGATTGTTACATGTTTCATAAATAATGTAGCTTCTAAAATTTTTAATTGACTCTCGTCATTGTCTTCAGCAACAAAATAAAACACTGGCTTTTCTAAAGTTAATACAACTCGAACATCTACGTTGTTGATTAACAATACTGGTTGATTAATTCCACTTCGGCACTATTATGAAAATTTTTTTGTCGTTCCAATTCACCACTATTATTGGTTTTAAATATATTATCTTTATCTAACATCCAGCCATTCCTCGGTCTTGTAGGACTTCTTTTGGATTTGCTCCCGTGCTTATGTCTGAAAATGAATTAATACCAATTGATAAAGCTTCCCTTTTCAAAATATCTAAACCTGACGAAAATATCGGTTTTAAATATTTCAGCAATCCACCAAAAAAATCCCCAATCCCTCGCCCTTTTTGATAATGATAATCATACCGTTTCTAATAGAGGTCCTATTTCTTGAATGCTACCCCCACTTTGATTGTGGTAATATTTAATATATGATTGTTGCATAATGAATAAAAGGCAATATTTTTTTTTACCTATTTATATAATTTTTTATTCATGGATAAAATGTAATATAATTTTTGTTGGATATAAATTTTATATAAAATTAATATTTTCTCCATATTGATCAGAAATTCTTATTGAAATACTTTCAAAAAAATTCTTTCTTTCTTTCTTTCTTCAAATTCAGTTTAAAGAGATCCGGCCCAAAGACTGAGCCCTGTGGAACACCTTTCTTAATTAATTTTTTTGTACTTATTACGTTCCCTATTTTAACCATTTGCATGCGATTTGTCAAATATGACTTAAAGAGGGACATTTGGTTAGTTGTAAAGTACATCTCGCTAAATTTTCTTAAAAGTACATCGTCTACGCAATCAAAGGCTTTCTGAAGGTCTAAAAACACACACGCGACATACTTTCTTTCATCCAAACCTCTTGTTATCAAATCAATCAAACTAAGACAAGCCGCAGTAGTATTAGAATACTTTTCGAAACCATATTGTTCGTTATGCAACAAATTGTTTGTTCTAATAAAATTGCTTAGCCTATTTTTGATTATGGTTTCAAAAATTTTTGACATAGAACTTAAAACAGAAATTGGACGATAGTTTGACTGATTGGTTGAATTACCACTCTTAAAAATTGGATTCACTATAGCCGTTTTAAGTGATTCAGGAAAAAATCCTGTTTGAAAAGAGGAGTTTACTAGTTTCAAGATTATTGGGGATAATTGGGATTTATATTTTTTAATAAATTTGGTTGAGATACCATCATAACCCGTGCTAGCTGCTGGCTTAACTGTTTCAATAATCTTGCTAACCTCGGGAATGTTAGTAGGACTTAATTCAAATTTGTTGTGAATTGTTCTAGTAATAGGAGTAATATTATTAGGGTTTATTGGATTGACAGTAATTTTAAGATTTTCTGTAACATTCACAAAATAATTATTCATACATTCAGCAATAGCCTGTACACTCTGTATTGTTTCATTACCATTTTTCAAAATGTTAATACGATGCTTATTTTCATTTGGGTTTTTATTGAATATGATTTGTTTGTATATACTCCAGAGTTTTCTACTATTACTCGGATCTTTTAAAATTTCTGCTGAGTAGTATTGTTTTTTCACATTTCTTATTAGACTAGCTGTTTCTTTTTTGTGTTTTATATACAAATTTAAAATTCTTGTGTTATCTTTATATTTTTTGGAATATTTATAATACGAGTCTCTTATTTTTATTTTATTCAATATTTCATTGGTAATCCATTCATGTTTTTTATTGTTCTCCCTAACCGGGAGAAGTTGAGTATTCTTAGTTATGGTTTGACTCAAGTCATTTATAAAATCATCTGTGTTTGAATATAAATGCAATTCAGACCATATTCTTTCTCTTTCTATATTATTATAATTAAGAATAGTTTTAAAATCTTGTTTTTTTTCAATCTGAGGTCTAAAATTCATATTAATAAGAAACATTCTATGATCAGATAGTGCCGTGTCAAGTATATAAAATAAAAATTCGTTTTGAATTAGATCGGTGATAAAGTGATCTATAATGGATGAACGCGTATTTCCTATTCTTGTAGCAAAGTCAATAGTTAACTTATTATAGATAAGGAAACTATTACTTTGTAGAACATCTTGATAATATTTCACATCACGATTTTGCGAGTCCAAAAGATTTAAATTAATGTCACCAAGTATCAAGGATTTATTATAAGTAGAACTTATTTCATCAATTCTACTTATAAATTGGTTCATGCTAGTTTTGTAAGATCTATATATTGCTATTATATTAATTTTTTGTCTAGTTAAGTTTACTACCAAAATATTGATAGTTGATGGCGAAAAAAGATTTCGTTGTTTCTACTATTTAATAAATTTATTTCTTCTGTAAACAGTTGTTTAAAGAATCGTTTTTTGCTCATTAACTCTTCTTTAGCTGCATTAGATACAAGTTCAACCGCATACAGTGTATTGGTGAAATTTCCATCTTTTGATCTTTTATCAACTGGTGTTACGTTGATTATATCTTTCCTTGTAATATTTGCTTGTATTTTTTTAGCAATATCTATAATCACATTCTCAGCATCTATTAATTTTGGTGGTAATCCAGCGACAACAATGTTGTTTTTAAATTTATGTTGCTGAGTTTCATCTAGTTTGCTTTCCAAGATATTTAGCTTGTATTCTAGCATTTCAGTTTTTTTTTCTGTTTCTTCCAACCGTTTTTTTAGCACTATATTTTCCTTAACTATTGTTTTGTTTTGTTGCTTTAAATCATTCATACCAAGCGAGATAATTTTGAGATTTTGATATCTCACAAACAACTGCTCCAAGGTTTTTCAAATAATGAGCTGTTTTTTCAATTGTGCAATTCGTCATATCAAAACTGTTCAAATCTTCTATAGCCTTGCTTGGTAAATTATGATTTGTCTCTTCAGCATGCTCCTAATCATCACAGATCACTATCGATCCATTATTAGCAGGACAATCCATACATTTCCAGTTTGAACGTCCAGTTTTGATGGATTCAAATAGTTCATTTGAAATTTCTGCACACTTGATGTGGAAGACACGCTCACATTCGCCACTGCATTGAACACCTGGTGTTCTACCTTTAATTATGGTTGTACAGCTTCTACAACGCTTAGAAATGGTTGCTGGCATTATTAGATTTTATTTTTTAAGCAATTGGAAAAATTGAAGTATGTATCTTTATATCACTTTATAGAATATATTTAGGCTTTGTAAACTTATATTTTTAATTATGATTCAAAATAAATTTTATATATATAATATTTATAAAAATTTAATAATTTTAAGCGCAAAAACTAATAGGTAAAAAAATTTTTTTTTTCTTATTTAATTAAGCTTGTTAACAAATAGTTTGTAAAATAGTTTTTTTTTTGTTTTTATGTTTTTAATATAATTTAGACTTGAGTAACAAATTAGAATTATTTTAATTTTATTTTAAAATTAATTTTATATTAAACCAATAATTATTTTTCAGAGAAAAATTTTTTTCACTTCTATTCAATTTGACAACTATGACGTTTTTGACGTTATTGTTTTATTATCAAAATAATTATTCTCCAATTGCAACTTTTCGTGCGCTTTTGCCATTTTATAGTCGTAATATTATGCTCTCTATTCGTCGAATTGTTGAAAATTTTTAGCCTACATTTTCTTTGCATAATGTTCAAGTGCCAATAAGACAAAGAACCGCTCGAAGTAATGCAAATATTGCTGCCGCTGAGGCAAGTGTTGTTGAATACCGCAATTTGTCGATTCCAAGACGTTCTCAAGAATTGGGACTGTCTCAAACCACCACCTGGCGGATTTTGAGAAAGGATTTGGGTTTGCATCCGTATAAAATTGCTCTCACTCAAAAACTGAAACCATTGGACCACCGTAAACGTCCTGAATTTGCTGATTTTGCCTTGGAACAACTTGAAAACGATAACATAAAAGAAAAGTGCAAAGAAAATCCACAAATTATTTATGAAAAACCATTACATTGACCTAAATTGACATATTGGAGTGGTTTTTGGTCTGGTGGAACCATCGACCCTTACTTCTTTCGAAATGAAGCTGGTAACACCGTTACTATCAATGGAGAGCGGTATAGATCGAAGATAACCAACTTTTTGTGGCCGAAATTGGAAGAAATTAATTTGGACAACATTTGGTTCCAACAAGTCGGGGCTACGTGCGAATTATTGGGAGAAAAGTTTGGAGATTCGATTATTTCAAGAAATTGTGATATTGAATGGGCTCCAAGAAGTTGTGATTTAACACCATTAGACTATTTCTTGTGGGGTTATTTGACGTCATTGGTCTCTAGCAATAAACCAGACTCTCTTCAAGCTTTACAAGTCAATATTGAATGTGCTATTCATGACATACAACTGGATTTAGTGGAAAAAGTGCTCGAAAATTGGGTTCATCGAATTCGTTCCTTCAGAAGAAGTTGTGGAGGCCATTTGAATGATGTTTTATTCAGAACTTAATTGTATTGATTATACTTCACATTAATTAAAAAACATTTGAATTTCCTTAACAATAAGTGTTTTTTTTTTAAACAAACAAACAAACATTACATACACTTCCTAATAAATAAATACAATTCCCTCATAATAGCCATACTCGAAACCAATATACACAATCCATATCAACAAACAAGACTCCGCCAATATGATTGCCTGCTACCAGCCTGACTAGAATAGTGGGTGTAGGTTTTCTTATTCACATTGGTTTGAAATATACGGAGATCAGTTTGAATACGTCACTGTCACTTCAGGCGGTTGCCATTGCGGTTGGGCTCCCTGGGATTAGGGAACAAGTCACGGTTGTGAACGTATACCTTCAACATAGCTTGGTATTGCGTAGAAGTCACCTGAATGAACTTAAAAATCAACTGACAACGCCATATGTCATTCTGGGTGACTTCAATGCAAGGAGTGAGACCTGGGGAGATCATCTAACAACCGTACGAGGGCAACTGCTGGACGACTGGACGGATGATAATTCTGATCTCTGTATTCTCAATAGCCCGGTATCCACACACTTTAGTACTAGAGGCACACACAGCATCTAACCTTACAATATGACACATCACAAGGTTATGACCACCACCCAATTTGAATAACATTACCTACTACAATCACACAATCTTACAAAAAAATTTAAACCTAGATATAACGAGACAAAGGCAGATTGCACCGTTTTCCAATTAACCATGACCAATTTCCTTAATGCAAAACCAATATAACAAATTGTCAACAAGGAAGTAGCAATACTGACTAAGTCGGTAAGAATAGGAGTTTCCAGAGCCATTCCTATTAAATTTCAATATAATAATAGTAGAAAACCGGCTTGGTTTAATTCAGAGATCCAGAAGCTGTCTAAGGACAGAGATAGTCTCTAGAGATCTTACAAAAGATTCCCCACGACGGACAAACTTTTTAAAAAGACGAACGCGATTCTCCGCCAAACCATAAGAAAACAAAAAAGGCAAAACTAGGTGGATTTTGCCGACAGCCGGAACGGTGACAATATCTCTAAAACTTGGCGTAAAGCTCAATTTCTTGCCTCTAAATATAATACAAACAGGACAGCGCTCTCTCAAAAGTTTGACCACCCTGTTTCCCTCCCTGATTAAACATGCCTCGGTGGACTTCATTTCAAGACTAAGAGGGCTTTATAACAACGTTTTCAGTTTGGGCCAACTTCCAAAAGTTTGGAAGATTGCAGAGTTGTTACCGTTGAGAAAGCCCGAAAAGGATCCACAAAACTGGGAGAGTTACAGGTTCATCTCATTGCTATCTGTACCATCTAAAATCCTTGAAAAGATTGTAGCCAAAAGGCTCTACTGACACATTGAAAACAAACTTACGCCGGAAGTTCAAGGTTTTAGAAAACTACATAACACGACCTCACTCCTTCATAAGCTAAGCTTCGATGTTGGAAAAGCATTGGACAATAAGCAGCATTGTGATGCCTCTTGTGAACTGGAGAAAGGTTTCGACAGAGTACCAAGAGAGACGGTTATTAAACAGCTGATTGACTGCTAATCAGGCCAATCTGTCACTCGTTATATTAATAATTTTCTCAAAGACAGAAAATACTTAGTGCAAGTCAGTGGTCAACACTCGGCTTGTAAACCTCTTACACTAGGCCTCAGTTCTAAATTATCCACAATCACGAACCTAAAACACCTCATATATGTTGACAACATCATACTTTACGCCACAATAATCTCAAACACTCCGTCAAACACCTGGGAAAACTCCTTACAGTGTATTGACCGTTGGACTGAGGCCAATGGTGGTAACTTGGCTCCGGATAAAACCGAAGCTGTACATTTCTGCAGAAAGCACATTTGTTCCAAATTTTCAATTTCCCACAATAATTTAACCATAATTTAACCATTTAACCATTAGATAATATTAAAATCCTTGGCATCCACTTCAGCTGAAATTTGAAATTCAATTTACATGTTAAAAACTCAACTTCCCAAATTAAACGGTCAAACCACTTACTCAAGTTTATTTGCAGAAAAAAGGAGGGTCCACCGATCAATGTAAAGCGAAAGCTATTCAATTGGGTAAAGTCGATTACGGACTGACCTTATACAGCTACACTACACAGGGAATGTCCGGAGACTACAGGCTGTCATTAACCAGGCGGCTGGGATTGCTTTGGGAGCCTTACCAAATACAGCTTTGGAAGTTAGAGAATAGAGGCAAACTTCCACTCCTTAGAGGAGAGAAGAAATGTCTATCGACAATAGCCAGGGCAAACTTTGATCCGAAACACCTCCTTCACAAAATATATTCCAACTTTTTACAAAATAAAACCAACGAATAAAACATTTTTAATAGATAAAATGATCCCTCTGGTTGAATCTTTGGAGTTTGACCTGTATGCCTCCCCAGAGTCATATATACATGATCATTTGTCTCTACATCCTATAAACATAACATCTTCCGTATGCAATTGTACATTCAATTCAAACAAACACTTCCATTACACTCAGAAATATATACAGATGGATCGAAAGGACCCAACGGCGTAGCCTGGGTGATAGTCAGGAATGATTCTCTCTGGAAGGCGGAAATTATGCCGGAGGAATGCTCTATTCTGATAGCTGAGCTTACTGCCACATACAGAGCAATCGAAGCTGCTGAAACCCTGCATGATAATTCCATTATATTTACGGATAGCCTCAGCCCAATTAAGTCAATCAAAAACCCTTTCAACAGTGAGTACATGTCCTGATACATTAGAAACACCATAGTACACAACAATGGCAAGTTACGATTGGCATGGATTACAGGCCACATTGGTATAGATGGCAGCACCAGAGCTGACCTTGAAGCAAACATAGGGGCCAAAAGCCCTCTTAGCAGAGGTTCAGTATTGTCCTATGCCCATGAAAAGGTTGATTACAATACACGCGGCGCACATTTGCAAACATCCTGGAATTCTCCAATGCTAACTTTCCAGGACCAATTAAAACTAGATCACGAGCCCTAGGTGTCAAACTTACTAGAGTACGTCTAGGGTATACCTTTCCTGCACATAAACACTTATTTGACAGATTCACACCACCGATATATGTATGTTCATTGTTCAGAACCATTAACCATAAAACACATCCTAACAGAATGCCCTTCAAATAACACAATTACATCTCAATTCATATTCACCCCACTACAAGCTCTTCGATTCCATACCCATACACACTTAACACTTATAAAAAACCTTCTGCTACATCACAACATCTGGGATGAAATATCAATACAATTTATCAATACCATTTTCATTATTATACTACTATCATAACAATATTACTAATGTTACTTGGTAGAAATAAGCCCTATCAACCTTTTTACCTTTTCTTATAATTTTGTTTACCTACTATTTTCTAAAATTACTTTTTATTCTAGCGAATAGTAAGTATATTTACACTTCTTTTATTTAAGATTACCCTTACCCTTAAATATACCCTTAAATATACTTTATTTTTTATAAATTTAGACTTTGGTTACCTACTATTTGCTAAAATTATTATTTTATTATTCTACTGAATGGTAGGTGTATATACATTTCCTTTTTACATTACTTTACATTTTAATTTTTTTTTTTTAAGACTACACTTAAATACCTATACTTTATTTTTTATAAGTTTACAATTATCTTTGTTTGTATTTTACTAAATTGATAATTTGTTAAATTGCTAAAATTTTTAATTGTTAATTTACTAAAAAATTTGTGTTTTTTGTTTTAAATTTTAATTTTTATTTTGTTAATTTGTTGATTTGGGAATTTTTTCTTTTATACCATTTATTGTATTTCTTAGATATTAAGGTAAGTGGCTATAATACTGACAGTAGATGTAATACTGACATATGAAGCGATATTTTCATTTATTAAGAAAATTATTCATATAAAACAACCGTTTATTTTTTTTAAATTAAATTCAAATATTCAAGATTCATATTTTGTTTAAATCAGCCCAATAGTGTACAAAATAGAAGAAATAGCACTTATAATTCAAAAGTGGTCGTGGCAATACGTGTTGTTACAAAGATTCGTTAAAATTTAGGCTTAAATTTTAAAATTCCTTTATTTTGTAATATTTTCTATGTAAGTTTAAATTAATAACTAATTTTTAAAGAAATACATTGTTTTGTTATTCAGTTTGAATTACTGAGATGTATTTATATTAAAAAAGTGAAATTAATTATTAATTTTAATTAAAATAGTTTTGTCAGAATTAGGAGCAAGCGAATATACATACTGTTCTTAATACTGAAAAGGAATATTAATTATTAAAAGCTTATTACAAATTAAATATATAATATTTTTTTGAAATTCTTTTTACTTTCATTAGATATTTATTGTATTATTTTATAGTCCTAATTCTGACACAGGTATTTCATAATAATTATCACATAAATTAAGAAACATAAAGACTGTCAGAATTATGTCCACATATTAGCTCAGTATTAGACTCTTAATATGTCAGTATTAAGGTTTTAGATTTTGAAATTTTTTTGTATAATTTAAACTGTTTAATATGGTTTTAAATACTTTCTGTATAATTTAATTAATGTAAAATCAGTTAAATGTATGTGGATTTAAATATGACTGTAACTTTTAGGATTAGTTCATTACAATAATAGGCCTTAAAGTTGGGTGTCAGTATTGTATACAAATATATGTCAGTAAAGCAAAGAACATTTTGTGTTAGCGTATAAAAGTGAAAAAGCCGTGATGACGAACAATGACGAAAAGTAGTGTCTTACAACACTTGTTGTACGGAATGCTGCTGGGGATATTTCACCGCCAATGGTTGTCTACAAATATAAAAGAATTCCCTTTGCGTTACGAAAAGAAAAATGCCTAAAGAGGAATGGGGTTTTCCGATACTTGATGGATGACTGGCGAAGTATTTTATGAATACATAGCAAATGAATTTTCATCCTTATTTAAATGGTGCTCAATTTCCTGTAATTCTATTTTTAGATGCATGTTTCTCACTTATCATTAGCGTTGAGTGACTTTTGCAAGGAGAAAAGGACATTGATTGTTCTTTACCCCAGTGCAACTCACCTTTTGCACTCACTTGTTGTTGTTGTTGGTATTTTTCGTCCACTTAAGTTAGAATGCAAGAAAGCTGTTCATAAATGGAAACTGGAAAACGATAGAAAAAAATTAATGAATTTTTCCATTATTCTTAGAAAATTTTATCCATTATTCTTATTCCACATTTCTTAGAAAAAGCTCTAAGAAATGAAGCTAACGAAACCACAATATTATTTTCGAACATGCGGTGTATATTTATTTTCAGCTCAGATCCTTCTTTTTACGCTCTTGACAGTAACTTAGGTAGAATCACCTTTTCGTGCTTAATTAAGTACGGAACGGCAAGTTTATACCACAATATCTATATTTCGAGTATTTATTTAACAAATTACTGGCTCTACTCATTAAATGTGAAAAACTACTGCTATTGCCAGGAACTAAGCCTTCTTAAATAGAATAGTTTCATTGTATTTAATTTTTTACCAGATTATGCTCTCAATTATTTTTTGTAATTTATAATGTTCCAATGAAAAAAGGTACTACACCAGGTCGAAAAACCAATAAAGCTTTTTTTTGCTTCATCGGGAATCGAACCTGGGACCTTTCGGTTGAAAAGCAGGCGCTCTACCTACTGCGCCACCTAACGTGTAAATTACACCAATTCCTGTGAATTACCAGTTGCCTAAGACCAGCTGCCAGAATTAAAAGCTACACTTTTGATTTTATTTCATCAAATATATTTAATATTCATTTAATACATTTAAGATACACTTAAATACTTAGTCGTTTTATTTGTCATCCATATTTATTATCTATAACGCTATTAGAAACTACATTACTATGCATATGTCAGTATTAGGAACCAAAATTGTCAGTAATAGATTCAACAATTTTTACGCATGTCAGTATTAGGGACAAAAATTTCTTGTTGCTAATTTTATAAAATCATGAATTAAAAATGTTTTAAATTTAATTTATGTCTTAACCAAATTACTCCTAAATATCTAAATTTTCTGATAAAACTATTTTTTTTGGAAAATAATTATAATTTATATAAAAAAACTTAATTTAAAGTTGAATTTGTCGCGTACACTGTCAGTATTATATCCACTTACCTTATATATTTTATTTTGTAAGTTTACTTTTATATTTAAAAGGCCCACATCCTGTAAAGGAAAAGGGTCTGTAGTTGGCTTGCAGATTTATCTGCAGGTTCGCTGTTTAATAAATAAATAAATAAAGACAATTTATAAAATTTATAAATTATAATGTTTAAATAGAAATAAATACATAATATCATTAATATGCTTTTAAATGTTTATAATTATTTCTTAGGACTTTTGATGATTTCTTTAATTTTTTCATATTTTTTAACTGAACCGTCTTCAAAATTTAGTAAAACACTATTATTAAATTCTTTAATTTCGAAGTTTCAGCAACTTCAAGTGGTTCCTTCTGTATTAATTGATGTTGTTGTTGTTCTTTTTCCTTTTCAGCTTCATTTGATTTTTTTAACTTGTCATAAACTTTATTGCCAAATTTTGATGCTGCTAAAATTTTACATACATAGAACTTTTTAGCCATCTCTCATTCCACGAATTATTCTCTTCATTGCAAACTTCTCCGTTTGAATCATGGAAATCAATAAAATCAATTTAATCATGAATAATTTCATTCTCTTTTTCCTCATCATCGCTTCCTTGGTCCTGGTTCTAATTGGTTAACCTCTTGTGAAAGTGGTGTATCCGGTATATTAATATTACAGTTTGTTCTTTCCTATATATGATAATTAATACCATTGTTCAATTCTACATCGCTAAGATAAATTACATTATCGTTATTATTATCTTCATCTTGTTTTTTATGTTTGTTAGAATTATCTTATGATTTTTCAGATTCAACTTTACAAATTTCACAATCTGATAGAGATTTTTCTAATTCAGAGTTTGATATTGTTGTTTCCTTAGAATGTTGACCAATATTTTAAATGTTATCGTTATCAAAAGAGACATCCTTACTTCCGTGTTCTATTGATGTTATATTTTTTCTTGAGAAATTAAAGTTGTAGATGATTTTTATTTTATTTCATCATTTGATTTGTTATAAGCACTTTTTTGGTCAGATTTCTCCGAATCATTTATTTTAATAATAGATTAATTTTAAGAACTTTTATGAAGAGATTCACTTGTAATTTTTGTTTCTTTGATATCAAATTGCTTTTGCAGTTTGAATTTTTTCATTTTCTTTCTCTCTAATTTTGTTAAACAAATATTGACATTTCCGACATTTCAAATGCTTACTGCAGCTGTTATTACAGGGTTGTGAAAATTTTGTACTTAATCGAAAAAAAGTTAATTTTATGAAAAATTTTAAGATATAACTGTGAAACTTACGAAGAGAACTAGGTAACCAGCAATACAACTAGGTTACCAATGAATTAGTGGTAACCGTGCATAATATGAAAAGTATCATCTGAATAATTGAAAAAATTTTCAAGAACGAGGGTGCTGTGCTGATTGAAAAGTAATTTTTACTTCATTGAGAGATATTTTTACAATTCTCTTCTTTTATCTCTTTCTGAAGAACTGATATACAATCCTCCAATTCAATTTTGTTTATGCTATATTTTTGTTATTTTTTATTGTTTGTTTTTAATGCATGTATTATTGTTTTATTACAAAAGAGTCAAAGCTGGTAAAAGCCTAGTAATGTATGATATGAATATGATAAGTATGAATATGAATTATTAAGGCAATAACCAAACAAACAAATTTTTGGGTGACTTTCATATGCATTGGCAAAGAATATAAAGAATAAAAAGAAGATAATCTGAAGAGAGCCAAAAGAATGATTTAAAGAATAAATAAAGTTTCTTCATTTTTATTGTGTGGTTGACGTTGAAGGAGTGTTTCCTTTTTTTATATTCATTTATATCATTATTTATTTTGATTCTAGATTTTATATAAATGCGAAATTATTCAAAATGTTGTAATTGAAATTTATCAAGATTTTTTTATGTTTTATTTTTGCTTTTAGTTTATGCATGTACCTAGGCATTGTTTTTATTTAGTTATTTTTCATTTTTTATTAATTTATTTAGTTCATTTTGTAATAACTTTTTAAATAATTTTTGGTGGTTCTAAAAAGTACTTTGTAATTTGAAAATTTTTGAATTTGTGAATTTTTGTAAAATCTATAAATTAGATTAAAAAAATTTATTGTAATTTTTTTTTTAAATTATATTTTTTCAAACATTACTATGAATAAAAAATAATGAGAGTGAACGACCACTATTTGTGCATTAAAAATATTTAAGTGGTAATTATTTGTAATTTTTTATTTTTTTTATACTTATCTATTTTTTCTATAGTCCAAGAACCAAAATGGTTTTGATTATCCACATTTGATTAAGTTCTTTCGGAAGACATAAATTAACTCCTGATGGCAAAGGGAAAGGTGATAGGAAAGGATAACTTATTTTTATTTTAGTTTCAAGATTTAATCAAGACCCAATCGAAATTGTATTCTCATTGGTTAGATCGAGAATTTCAAATAAAATGAATCCCTCTTTATATAAATTTAACAGTGTCATTGCTAAAATTTTAAAAGTGAGGCTTTTAAATGATCATTCAGATTCAGCTAATTGTGTGAAGACTTTACTGATTTACTTTTAGCTGATCGATCTATAGCAGATTCAATCAGTTCAGACAAAATTATGTTTGATCATGATGACATTATTATGCTTGATGATGATGATCTTAATTATGACATACTTGTACCTGTAGATATTTTAAATAATATAATTGAAGAGAATTCCATGAAATACTATGGTGGTTACATAATTCTTAAAATTTTAAATAAAATAAAATGCGAAAGTTGTAAAGCCATTTTAACGCAAGATAATCAAAATTATAATCTTAATTCAGAATGGTTCCTGTTCTTTATTAAAATATATTTATTTTACTGAAGACTATTGGTACGACTATTGGAAAAATTTAATTTTTGCCATTGCACAGGGGTAACTAGTCAATGTTTTTTCTATGATAATTCCATTCCAATCGAATTATTTCTCAGTTGTTGTGATCTTTATTTCTATTTTGGCATCATTACAAAATTTAATACTTAATAGAACCACGCATCAGAACAAAATTTTATTTTGTTCTTTTTTCTATATTCATAAACACAACGCCTCTGTCAGTGACGAAGCGTGAACATTCAGATTAGGGAATCAATTCATTAAAAAGTCGAAAAGTATGAACTAAGGAGAACTAGGCAGGGTTAACTACTTTACATTGTATTAAATTAATAATTTTCTGGAAATAATAATTTACTATTAACCTAAATTTTTTTTTCTCTCTTTGAAGGTGAAAATCTTTGAAAAGAGCTTAAAAGGCCGTATCACAGCTTAATAGGACTGTGAGATTTTTAAATTACTAAATTCACCTACAACGTGATCTCTTAAGATTAATTATTATAGCTAGTCCCTATATGGACTAAACAATTTTTCTTTAAACTTTGAATTAATAAATAAACTGATAGGAAAAAAAAAATTCAGGAAATGCAAATGATATATTGCAAATTTGTTAGGTTACCATTGTTTCGTAGGAGTAATACCCAAAACAATTCATTTCATAAAGGTCTTCAAATATTTAATCACTTAACAGTGGAAGTCAGAAACGCAGAAGATTTTTTCTAAAGAATCTTGATAACTTTTGTAAAGTATAGAAACGAATAATTAAATTTGTATTTTGCCTATTGAATATTCATAAATTTTCATCTTATTTCATTTTAAATTTTGTAGTTTAAATATTTTATGCATTATTTTGGTAAATTATTGTTTATAAATTTTAACAAAATTGAACTAATTTGTAACAAAATTGAACTAATTTTGTTTTATGTAATTTGAAGGTAAATAGATTTAAAACTTTAAAATAGTATTAATTACTAAAAAATGAAATGAAAAAAAAAAAAATACGTTTGAAATACACTAAAAATTAATTCTATCACCGATTATCAGACAATAATTAATATTTATATTGAAGATTAATGCTCCTTTTACATTATCATAAAAATTCTCTGATGATTTAATTGATTTCAGTAAATCTTTTTCAATTGAAATAACAGAAAGAGAACTTAATTTTTCCGATCCCATTCTATTTCGCATGAAGCTTTTGACTCGTTTAAGCATGAAAAGACACGTTCTTCTGTTGCTGTTATTGGAGCAATAGTGAGAATCAATTGGCAAAGTTTTGTAAATTCCGTAAAACACCGGTCTTTTCCACACTCCTTCAAAATGTGTAGAATCTCTAAAGCATTTTTCTTACTTTGAAAATCTGAATCACTGAATATAACTTTTCTGTTTCCAACTTGAATATCTCAAAATATTCCTAATAATTTTCTTGCAAATTGCTTACAAGATCACTAGGGTATTTTTCTTCGAAATCCTTATATCGACTTACGTCAGTTAATCAATAAATTTAATTTTTTTGAGGGATTCAAAACGGTACTTAATTTCTGAAATGAGTTTTTGGCCAATATCTGTTATTAATGTTTTATAGTACTTTGGAATATTTTTACCACAAAGTTCCCTTTTTCTAGATGCTAATTCTAGAATGTCAAATTCGTCAATACTTTTGGAAAAATTTTCTTCAAAATTCTGGATCATCAATTTTGATCAATGAATTTTTCGAATTCACAGATTTTTCGAATACAATAGGATATATCAAACATTTTTTTTTGTAAGATTTCATAAATTCATGAGTAAAAAAAATAAAAAATAATAACATATTAACCGCTTTTTTCTCTATTATTCTCTTATTTATTTATGATTAATTATATACATAGAATAGGAGATATAGCTAATAAGCTACATATAAGTTTCCATATTCATATTATTATTAATATTATTTTATTATAAAAGTTATCTTTTTTCTACAGCCAAAAAAATAGTAAATACAAAACTCTATATCTATGTATTTTGTTTTTAATTTACAATTCTGTATGCATATTGATTTGCATGCATTTATTGTTCTCTTCTGTATCATCTTTTTCTGTTTATTTCTCCTCATTATCTCATCAATCAATCATCATTCACCTATAATACTTTATAATTATTATAAATCAATATTAATATTATATATAGGTATGTCGATATATATATATATATAAATAAATACAATATTCCTTATAAAATAATTAATACTAGGGGCCCCTGTTGAGTAATTACGATTTAAGTTAAAGCCAAATTTAAAGTTTTATAAAAGAACAGCGATTTGCATGAACTGATATAGACTTCTCATTACAAAGCAAAAAACACTCATGTTTTAATGCAAAGCTTTGAAATTAGTATATTTTCGTTAAAAAACATAAATACCTTACTTCTCGTTTTTGTTACGTTTCTACCTATTTCTTAATGTATTTGGTGAATAATAAATTAAAAAAATTTCAACTGTGTGCGCATTATTGTTTTATTTACAATTTACTTATTATATATTAAGAGTTCACTATGGAGAAGAGAGATAAAATGAAAAGGTGTCTAGTGCGCAGGTCCTTAAATGCTTGTCAATTATAATTATAGATGGCAAAATACAATACAATTACGCATACACAATCAAAATAAAATTTGAGAGTTAACATTGCCTATTCCTCTAAAAATGTTAAATTTCTTCTTATGTGTAATTTACTATTCACTATTATATTATACAAGCTGTTAGCTGTGGAAGCGATTTTAAAATTGGTTCCCTTTGAGTTTATTTTTGTTATTTTTGTATGGTATTTTTGTTATTTTTGTATGGTATGCTAAAAAAAATTCTTATAAAAAAAAGGATATATAAAATTTTTTCATAACATTTATAAAGTTACTGGAAGCGATGTTAAAATTGGTTCCCTTCATATATGTATACCTACAGTGTTAGACTGTTACGATTTTATTTTGTAATGTAAGTTTTTTCCTTTTAATGAGTTTTATTTTATATAATGTTATGTTAAATATTTTTTGAAAAACTAAATAGTAGTAGGCTAGGTAGCAAACAACATTTTTTCTTTCTAGAATTTCAATGTATGTATGTGAAGTAATTTTAAAATTGATTCCTTTGCAATATTATTTTATAAGATATGTATGGCGAGTTTTATATGGTTTTATTCAGTGGCCTACTATGACAATTTAAATTTATTTTATTTAAAATAAATTTTATTTCCCATAATAAGAGAATGAGTTGAAATGAAAAAATTCTGAAATTTATTTTTATAAAATATGAAATAAAATTTTGTAATGAACTGTAGAAGAAATATTTTTATTTTGTAACAAAAAAAAAATCGTTTATGAATTCAGTAATTAAAGTGTAAAAAGAAATAATGTTAATTATAAAATCAAAGGGAACCAATGGTTTCGTTGGTTCCATGAACCCTTCGTCGTTGGCCTCTGTGCTGTATTTAAAAAGCCTCGGGACTAATTTTTGCTTCGTAAAAAAAGATTTTATTTGTATGGAAAATCTTTGTAAATCTTTGTTTTTCCATATAAATAAAATCTTTTTTTAACGAAGTAAAAATTAATTTCGGGGCCTTTTAAATATAGAGGCATTGACAATTATTCATCAAAATCATAATAACAAAAAAAAATTTGTTGGTTTTCTTTTCGTTTATATTCGTCAATTCATAATAATGAATAAAAAAAAAGAACAACAAAAACATATCAATCGTTGCTTTATCCGACATACATCCTCCTCTTATAAAACATCTATCTGTAACAACTGATAATAAAAATAAAGGTATTTTTTTCTTCTCTCAAATTTTGTTTATTTTCAATCTTTCACTTCACCCCTTTTTCTCTTCCTCTAGATAGGATCTCAATATCAGGCGCGTTTTTCAAAAATTTATATGAGATGAGACTTCTTACAATTATATATTTTTTGATATTATGCTTGACAATTTCATTCACATACTAAATTTCTAGTTTAACACCTTGCATAACTAGTTAATCGCTGATTAGGTTATAGACCGTAGTGTAAACAGCATAAAAATGTTTCTAAAGAAAAACTTTGTAGAAAAAGCGTTCGTTTTTTTTTCTAAATATGAATTTTACTTCTCAAATTTAAAATCTCATTACTGCAATTTGAAATGTTCCTCAATTTTTTTACCCCAGCAAACCTCTGGCAAATTTTTGTTATTTTATTTAGTTGAAATTTGATAAAATTAAATAAATATTTTGTACATGTAATAACTATTTAATATTGTATTTATTTTTTTTACCACTATTTAATATTCTAATTACATTTTGTATACTATTTTTTTTTTAGCAATGGAAGACTGCCAATACGAGGAAAACATCGGCGACATTATAAACAAAAAGTGAAGCAAGATTTATTAGCAATATCAAAGTCAAATGAGGAAAGCGTTCAAAATAATCTGAAAATCAAATCACATTCAATGAATTTAGTAAATAAATATATAGGATTAAATATCAAATAAAAACTTAAATATATTTCTGAAATGAATTTACGTCTAAAATGATTTAACTTTGTAATTTTCTTAATTGCAATAAAATACCTGAGCTTGCTTAAACTATGTTTGTTAATTAATTCATTTTAGCTTGACAGAAACTAATTAGAATTTTCCCCTCTTTTCATTCTCTATAATATGCTGTTCAAACTACGATCCCAGCTAAGTAATATGTACAAATCTCTAATTTGTCAAAAAAACGAGATAACTATTACGCTGCAAACAAAAACAGCTTTCATAAAATAAGAATAATAAAAAACAAAATCAAAAATGAAAGCAATTTAATAGTTTCCCGCAGCGTTGATTTTGCAGGCTGCAAACAGAAAAATATCCTGTTTCATAATTTTTGAATAAAATCGTAAACACATAGACAAATCTTCTTTGAGTATATGTTATAAAGGAAAAGTGTAAACAAAAAAATGGAAATAAAATTTAATTCAATACATTTTTTTGTTATTTAATAAATCATAATATTTCAATACAGAAAAATATATAACTAAAACAATTTATAATAAAATTAATTTTATATACATATACTTTTATATTTATATAACTTACCACTGTCTGTTTATTTATGTGTTTATTTATTTATTTGGTAGGTAGGCAGGACTTTGTTTCTAAATATTAAAACCAAACGCAAAAGAAAAAAAAAATAATTTTGTTTAAAAGATAGCGTTCTGAAATTTTCCACAGTTATTCGTGATCAAAATAGGAATGGTAAACGTTACTTTACAAAGCTGTCATATGACAGGTTTGGGTAGCTGCCACACAGCCTTCAGCAAAAATAAGTCCGAGTGACGTCTCATAAAACCTTGAAAATTTTTTTTTTTTTTTATTTGCTTGTTTTAACTTGTCTTTAGTAAAATGGCTCTTAAGCACGATGCAAGCAAGAGGTCCGGCGTCGCAAGTGTCGGGACCCAAGACGTTGAAATTTTTTTTTTTTTTTTTGGATTTTTGAAACTGTATCACGTGCTTAAATTATATTTTTCTGGAAAACGGTTAATAATATAAAAATTTCCAAAAAAAAAATTCTGTACGTAGATTTTCTGGAAAGAACCTAACACGTTTGGTATCTAACAGTCATAAGCTGTAAAATAACTTTTGTTTTACTAATAAAATTACAATTGAATTTAATTTTTTGAAGTTTTTTAATATTTTAATGAAAAATAAATTAAATCAGTTCATATTAATTTTTTACAATAAAAGAAATAATAGATATTTCAATATTTGAGGCTTAAAATTAAGATATATGTATATAGAAAAGTTATTTATTCTTATAGATATTTAAAAACAAAAACAATAAACATAAAAAATTCAATAACAGAGTTAAATTAAAAAATAATTCACAGCCTTCTAAGTGCAATGTTTTTCTTATATTATATGAATATCAATTTTTATTTTGTGTGATACACTTTAAAATAGTCTTTATCTTCTGCAATACACAAATGAACTTTACATTTTTGACATACTGCCCTTGTCCGGCTTCTACATTCATTATTTCTACACCTTTTTGCTGTTCAATCTAGGAACTGAGGCCAATGGTCGTATCTATCGTTCCTAATGTCATCTGGAGCATTTTGGGGACGATATTTCGTTCCATGAAATCCTTCAGGCAATTGGAATACGTCCTAATTTTCAGTTGGCCATTCTTTTATTTTGGCCAATACTTCACCAAGTTCCAGCTTAAATTTTAGAAAATATTTAATGTGTTTTCTTGGTAAATTAAGTAGTGACACATCTTTTCTGTATTCCATCCAAAAATTGTATATTACTAAATCGAGAAAATGAAAAAACCGCTTTAACTGACCATTTTTTAGTTTTCATTTTCATACAATAATATTCCAACATTTTATCTCCTACATCAACTCGGTCCATATAGGAGTTATAATCTTGAATGCCAGCTGGTATTGAAACAGGAGATCGTCGTTTTAGATTTTTGTTCCAACGGTTCACTTATTTATTTACTTCGTTTAAATCAAACAAACTACAAGATTTTTAAAAATATAATTTTAACATAGTTAATAAGAAAAAAAAGGATAAAAAAAAAATCAAAAAATTTAAAAATAGCAAAACACTGAATCAATAGTAAATTATAATAAAGAAATTAACAATTTTCAAAATTTTATAAATTTTATGTAGATATTAGTATAAACAGGTATGAGTTAGTTGGATTATCATGGTTAGGGTTTTATATAGTAAATTGGATTAGTTAAAAAAAAAAAAAACACAATTTATTACTAAAAAGAATTATTAGTTTGGTGACATAAATATAAACGCTTCCTTAGCGCATCTTTTGAGAGGGTTAAATCAATTACATCTTTGTACTTATTGGCAATGATCATCATTCGATAGATAGGTTCATTCATACCATAATTAGTACGATGAAACACTACATAGGGTGAAAAGATTGGGCGAACGAAATCGAGTACAAGTGTTAATTTTAGCAGATTCAGATATAAATGACGATACGATATTCCGGTAACTACTTGCGTGATAAAGAGCACATCCGAGATCTCACGTCTATTTTTTAATGTAGTTAGGTGAATAAGGTAAAGTCTATTATTATAAGGTGGAAGAGCCAAAGGGTCTGACCAAGGAAGGAGACGTAAAGCATATCTCAAGAAATTTTTTTTGAATTGATTCAATTCGATTACTGTGAATTTCATAATAAGGTGACCATACCTGATTGGCATATTCAAGCTGGGGTCTAACGAGACAAGTATATAGGGATTTCAAGATGTATGGGTCATTGAATTCTTTGGACCATCGTTTTATGAATCCTAACAATGAGTTAGCTTTATTGATGATGTTATTGTAGTGCGTTTTGAAAGTAAGTTTTTCATCGAAGGTAACTCCCAAGTCTTTGATAGACTTGACTTTTTCTAAGGCTTGCTCATTAAGTGAATAAGTAAATGAGAGGCAGTTATTCGCCTATGATAACTCATTGTGGCACATTTGTTTATATTTAACTGAAGGTTATTAGTTTTGCACCATACAAAAAAGTTATCTAGATCTTCTTGAATAAGGGTTGATTAGAGGGTCTAGTAGAGATGTAATTTTTTTGAAGATTTTCATGTCATCAGCATAAATTTTAACTTGACTGTTTTTGATTACCGAAGTTACATCATTGATAGAAATTATAAATAAGAGTGGGCCTAAATGGCTGCCTTGAAGGACACCTGAATTGGCTTTAAACGATGATGAAAAGGCTGTTCTAAACTGCACGATGTAACTGATTTGTCAGATAAGATTCGACCCACCTGACGAAAAAGGAGGGAAATCCAAGTTTAGTTAATTTCAATAGTATAATGCAATGGGGTAGAAAATCAAAAGCTTTACTAAAGTCAGTGTATATGACATCAGTTTGAAATCCTGTCTCCATATTAAGAATAAACTCAGAAGTACACTCGACCAAGTTCGTAACTGTGGATTTGTTCTTAACGAACTCGTGTTGGTTATTAAAAGGCGATTGGACGATAATTGCTAATTTCTTTTTTAGAGTTATTCTTATGCACTGGTCTAATAAAGGCTTTTTTCAAAATAGAAAGCAACGATCCAGTAGAAATGGATAAATTAAAGATTCTCGAAAGCGTTGGGAGTAGTTATTATTTGTTCCTTCTGTTTAAAAATCTCGTAAAGGTTCGTGTATTGAATAAAGCGAAAAAAAGGAAATTATATTATGAAAAGCTATATCTCTACTTAGAAAAACATTTTTAAGGTTTGTGCATTGAGTAAAGCGCAAATAGGAAATAATTTTTTTTAGTTGAAAATTTTACCGTTAATTAATCAAAGTTTTTCTCTTAAAAAAAGTTTTCTATAAAAATTGAGCGTTAAAAACTTTAATTAAAAAAAATGTCCGTTAAAAAATAATTTGAATGTAAAAAACTTTATCTCTACGTAGAAAAGCATACGAGATAATAAGAAATTAATATTTTCAATTGAAAACTTTTCCGTTATTAATCAAAGTTTATTTTTTTTTTTTAATTTATAATAAACTTTATATAAATATAATTAATGTTTTTCATTAAAACTTTTTTTGCATAATTAATGAAAGTTTATTTATTTTTTAAAAAATGTGTATAAACCTTATATATATAGTTTTTAAGGTTGATGCATTGGGTAAAGCGAAAATAAGCAATTATTGTTTTTAATTAAAACTTTTCAGTAATTAATCAAAGTTTTTATTTTTTTAAATTAAAATTATCCGTTAAAAACTTTAAACTAATTTAAAACACATATGTTAGAAAAAAAATTAAAACGGAAACATTATAAATTATAAAGTACATAATGTAAAGTATAAATTCGTCCGTCTATTTGTCGTTCTATAAGGGTTAATATTATATTCTAAGATGGTAAAAAAGTGAATTTGTACCCTTATTTAAAAATTAATGGGATTTTGCGACATAACCAGAACCCGAATATCATTTAACCTGGCATGAAATGGTGTTGTGAAATATTAAAACTTTTATACTTAAACATTTTTTTTAAAGAAGTGTTGAATTACAATATCAATTTAAATTTAAATTATTAGTAATTCATAAAAAAAATTTTTTTTTTGCAAATATAGCAAAAAAATTTGAATTGAAATTATTTGTAACGTAACAATAATTATGCAATGAAAAAATGATTTTGTAAACGGAATAACAGTATAAAGTATATAATATGTAGTATAAATTCGTCCGTACATTTGTCGGTCTGTCACCGTTTAAGTTAATATTATATTCCAAGATGGCGAAAAAGTGAATTTGTACCTTCATATAAAAAATACATGGGATTTTGCGCTAAAACCGGCATAACTTTTAACCTGGTATTAGGTGGTGTTGTGAAATTGTGAAATGGCATTAATTGGTGCTATAAATTTTATACTTAAACAAAGAATTAAGGTACGTTGTGCAATATTCCAAATAATCATGCAATGCAATGTGACATGCATTTTATATACATCAAATTCTTATATTAACATTTTAACTGCGCGTGTAAATTTAAATTTAAGTGTTAAATTACAAATCAAATATATAAATAGCTATGTATTTTTAATCATGCTATTATTAAGTTTTTATAACTTCTGTATTAACTACTATAACAACAAAAACAACAACAAATTAAAAAAAATTAACAATAACAACATGCATATTATTGAAAATACAAGTGATGCTGTCCAGTCCCCAGAGGAGTTCTTCGAAACATTTGGAGGCAAAATTGTAAAAATTTTAAAACAAGAAATATCAAGATCCACATTCATATTTCATCTTGATTTAAAGGTGTCATATATTAATCTTCAAATGTTGGAAGATGGAGAATTGGAAAACTTTTTTGACGTTATGTCATTCAAGTCCGAATTCCATATAATTCAAAGTACGGAAATTGAAGACACATTAGACAGCAGTATTGACGAAGTTTTAACTAAAGTGGAAACATTCCAACAACAAAATTCATCTTGGGAGTTAAGCAAAGTGCTTCAGGTTGAAATAATAATAAAGAAATCAGAAATTCAACAGACAACGTTGAGAAAAGAAGAAGCAAATAGGGAAGAGCTAAATATAAAATATTGCTCTGATTGTAAAACATCAATCGAAAGTAAATATTGGAATTATCACTTGCGAACAAATGAACATAAAAAAAATGCAACTGAGGAATATGAAGGAAACATTAAATGTTTGAGACAAGGCTTTGGAGGAAGAATTATAACTTATATCGTGGAGAATAAAAATGAAGATATTTTAAGTCCACAAACTTTTTTTTCAAATATTCAAGAAGACGTATTTATGCTCTTAAGAAAAGAGTTGATGGACCATCAAGGTATTAAATTTAAAATGGAGTTATATGGAGAATATGTGGAACCGCACAAACTGGATGAGGATAACGAACTTGAAAATATATTTTGCGTCAAAAGTTTCAATTCAAAAATGGAAGCAATCTTGAATGAAAAGGAGATTGAATCAGCATTCAAAAATATCAAGGAAAAAATCAAATGTCAGACAGATGAATTCCAAGAAAAAGATTCAGGGTGGAGTTTAATAAAATTGTTATACATTGAAATCAATGTAAATGAATATAGACCTTTGAAAGGCTCGCAATATATTAAACTCCCAAAAGAAATTGAAACGAAAAAGGCATGTATTAATATAAAAAATAAGGATGTATACTCCTTTAAATGGTGTCTAATAGCGGCTTTGCAGAAAACCAAAATATCAAATGAATGCAATCCACATAAATATAGAATAAGCGATATAACTTCATCACGGATACATTTACATAACGCTAAGGTTCAACGCTTAGAACCTTGAGTTTCCACTTCATCATAGTGACATAAATGTATTCGAAGAAATAAATCCAGATATTAGCATAAATGTATTTGGTTGTGAAAAGATTGGAAAGTCCTATAAAATAGTAGGACCATATTACCACACTCGAGAGGAAAAACGCCATCATATTAGCTTGTTATTAATAGAAGCTCAAAATAAATCCCACTATGTATGGATTAGAAACTTCTCGAGATTGATAAGATCCCAAATTACACGGCATAGATCAACAAAATATTTTTGTTCGATATGTTTATGCAGTTTTAATTTGCAAAAGGATCTTATAATTCACAAAAATGAATGTGGAAAAATTATTGTAACGTTACCTCGAGAAGGAAATAACGTTGTAAAGTTTAACAACTATAAGAAAAAAATGAAGTTGCCATTTGTGATTTATGCTGACGCTGAAAGTATACTGGAGCCGATATCAACATGTGAACCCAATTCAGAGGACTCATCAACAACAGATGTGAAAAAGCACGTTCCAATAGCTTTTTCATATTATATTAGCTGTTCATTCGATGAAACTTTAAGTAAATACAGAGTTCTCACAGGTATGTAAAATTATATATAAATTAAACTTTATATAGAAAACTAAATTTATTCTCTATCTATTTCATTGCAGGACTTGATTGCGGAAAAGAATTTATAGTATCTTTGGAAAACGAATGCAAATTTCTTTTTCAAAATTATTTAAAAAAGAATACACCAAAGAACACACTATCGATGCAGGAGAAAATTTTACACAACACGCATCCATGCTACCATATATGCGAAGAACAATATCGCCGGAGATCGGAGATACTTCGTATCAGAGATCATTGTGATATAACTGGTAAGTACAGAGGACCAGCCCACAATAAATGCAATTTAGCATACCGTACCCCAAATTATTTTCCAATATTTTTTCACAATTTTTCAAATTATGACTCACATTTAATTTTTAAAGAATTAAATTGTACTAAAGGTCATATTTCGGTTTTACCTTTAAACCACGAAAAGTACATTTCGGTGACCAAAACTATTTATATAATTTTATATTATACTATTTATATTTTAGTAATGAAAATCAATTTAACTTATTAACTCGGAAAGGTGTATTTCCAGATGAGTACATAACTTCTATAGACAAACTTGATGAAACAGAATTGCCTTCTCAAAATAATTTTAAAAATCAATTCAATAATACTGTTTGTAATAAAAATGTTTGGGAATCCTTTCATTGTAAAACTTTGAAAGATTATTTGTGTTTATATTTAAAAACCGATGTCCTGCTACTTGCAGAGGTTTTTGAGAACTTTAGAAAAATTTGTTTAAACATATATAATTTGAAACCTGCGCATTTTCTAACAGCTCCAGGACTCTCATGGGAAGATATGCTTAAGTATACAAAAATTAATTTGGAATTATTAGTAGATATTAATATGTATAATTTTTTTAAAAAAAAGATTCGCGGAGGTATCAGCCAATGTTCGAAAAGATATTCTAAAGCCAATAATAAATATATGGGGGAAGAATATAATGATTTGAAGGAATCAGAATATATAGTATATTTAGATGCCAATAATTTATATGGGTGGGCAATGTCCAACTTTTTACCTTATGGAGGCTTTAAATGGGTAGAAAATCCAACAAACATCAATGTTAATGAAATTGATGATGAGGGAGAAATTAGGATATGTATTGGAAGTCGATCTAGACTATCCACAAAATTTACATGATTGGCACAATGATTTACCATTTTGTTGACATAATAAAATACCTCCGAACGGTAAATTAAATAAATTATTATTAGATTTAAATTATAAAAAAAATTATATAATTCATTATAAAAATTTAAAACAATCTTAAGGAATGGGTTAATTTTAAAGAAAATTCATAGAGCAATAGCGTTTAATCAAGCCGATTGGCTGAGAAAGTATATTGATTTAAACACATATCACCGAACATTAGCAAAAAATACTTTTGAGAAGAACTTTTTTAAACTAATGAACAATTCGGTATATGGAAAAACAATGGAAAACGTAGATAAAAGGAGAACTGTTAAAATAGTTGAGTGTTGGGAAAGTAGAAGGAAACATATTGGGATGAGATCCATGATTTCGAAACCTAACTTCATTAGCTTATCATTATTCGACGATAATTTTGCAGCAGTTGAATTCAGTAAAACGCTAGTAAAATATGATAAACCAATTTATTTAGGTTTCTCTGTTTTAGAATTCTCAAAACTTCACATGTATAATTTTCATTATGACTACATGAAAGTGAAATATAATTCAAAAATTAGTTTAAATTATATGGATACTGATAGTTTTATTTATAGTATACAAACCAATGATTTTTATAAAGATATTGAAATAGACGTAAGAGAAACTGAAAAATCAGAATTAATTTTTGATACATCTGATTATGAAGTTAATAATCCATATGGATTACCCCTTATGAATAAAAAAATATTAGGATTATTTAAAGATGAGTGTAATGGAAAAATTGTGAAAGAATTTATTGGACTTAGATCGAAAATGTATTTGGTAGATGTATTAAAAGGAAAAACTATAAAAAAAAGCAAAGGTGTTAAAAGTAATGTTGTTAGAAATTTGTCTGTAGAAGATTATAAGAAATGTTTATTTGATAATGCGATTTTGAAATAAATATGAATGTTTTTAAATCTAAATTACACACAATTTATACTAAAGCTATAAACAAAATAGTTTTTAGTTCATTAGACAATAAGAGATGTTCTTTAGAAAATAAGATAAGTACATTAGTTTGGGGACATTATAAAATAATAAATTAAATAATTAATAAACAAGTAGCTTTAAGATTTAGAAACTAGAATTTTATTATTGTTTAACTGTTACTATTACGTTATTTTTTAATTTTAAGTTAATTTTTACTATTCTTTGAATGTATAACATGTGCTATGTTTCTGTAAAATAAAAAAAAATAAAAAAATTTAAATAACATCTGTTTTATTTATCCATGAATTATGTGAATTATCAAATCCCAACCATTTCACGTAGGCTTGGTCCCCTTTTCTTTTCAAAACTTTTTCTACAAGGTATGCATTTGAATATTTGACAGGAATAATTTCATCTTCATAAAACCCTCCAAGTCTTAGATTATTTTTATAGTCCTCCAAAACATATGTTACTGGATTTGTTATATTAACCTTTATAATTTTAAAAATCTCAGTTGACCAATTTGGTTCATAGCCTTTACTAAAAGTTCCTTTGTGCTTGCTAATTCGTACAAAATTACCTTTTTTAAATTTTCCTTTTTTAAATATTTTAGATCTATTGTAGACCGTTTTCAACAAAAATTTCTCATTTTCTTTTGTTACATCTGTTGGAGCCATTTTAATCATCCGATGAACATTTTCATAATATTATATTGTGAGTAATTTTGGTAAAATATTGATCCATTTATAGTTGCCTTGCAAACTAAATTGCTTCCACATTAAATTTTTCAAAGTTCTATTAAATCTCTCGCATATTGAAGCTCTTAAATTAGAGTAAGTATGATAATGATTGATCCCTTTTTGTTGCATTATTTGTTGAAACTTTTGGTTGAAAAACTCTTTCCCTTGATCAGAATGAATGTTCTTAGGAATTTTTGAAGCTCCTGCTTGTATGGAAATTTTTTTCATTACTTTAATTACATCATCAGAAGTTTTTGATTTTAAAGGTTGAGCATATGCATATTTAGAAAATATATCAATTACAGTTAACATGTATTTATTTCCTTGATTTATTTTATGATAAGGTAACATTTCAACTAAATCAATCTGCCACGTATCATTTATTCCCTTTTGAACTACTCTTCTACGAGGAAATTTCTTTTTCACAGTCCTATGTATTTCGTTAACAATTTGCTCTCTCTCAGCTTGGTTTTTGCGAGTAAGCGACATCTTTCTCTTATTGTGATGAAACTAAATTTGATTCAAGAATGGCCTTATACAAGACTGTAGCATAAATTTATATGATTAGTTTAAATAACACACTCAATATGGCTTATTCTCGTAATTCAACTTACATTGTTGATTTTCAATACCTTTTTGGAAATGATAAACAAATATTTATAAATGAATTTCATGAGGGCCGATACAGTCAAACCAAAACAAATATTTTTCAAATCACCGTATTCATATGATGAATTAAATGTAAAATATAAAAATCAGTCTGATTATTGCTTTAAAAATATAAATGGACTAAAATGGACAGATGGTGTAACTGATTATCTTATGCTTGCATCAATTTTAAGGAAACTTGATGGGAACACGATAATTGTTGTAGGGAGAGAAAAGAAATTGTTTTTGGAGAAATTTGTTTCTTCAGAGGTCATTGATATCAACAATAATTTTCAAAAGCTTGAGGCGAACTGACAGTTACGAGACTTATTGTAATATTCATCAATTGATTACAAATGGTCGATGTGCTGTAAATAATGTATTTAGAATATTTTTATTTTTAGTAAAAAATAATATTGTAATAAATAACAGCTTATCAAGATATGATACAAAAAATTGAACGCATATATTAATTTTAATTTAAATAGTGTTTTTATTTTCGTTAAAATTGACATCAAAATTTAAAACATTTGTTTGTATTTCTTTTTGTAAAAATATAGGAATTTCATAAAAAAGACGTGAATAATTACATTGTGCTGGATACAAATCCATAGGAATGTAAAAATCATTCTGACCCAATTTAGTGACTTCTTTTATTAAACATTTATGTATATATTTCGAAACAAAATCTTTTACATTCTCCTTTGCATTATTATTATAACACATAACTGCTTGAATAAATTCTATAACATTAAAAAACTTATCCATCTCTTGAGATGATAACCATATTATTTTTTTAATTTCCTTGTTTCCAAATGTTAATAGAGTTCTTCCACCTTTATTTACTTTGAATGGTGATGAAAAATTCTTTCCATTTTCATTAGAATTTACCAAAGTGCTGTAAAATTGTTGCCACTCTTCATAAGTGATCTCCAATGAATTTCTTCTAAAATGATGAAACTTAACTTTCGGTTCAAATTGATTTAAATCATAGCCAGTGCTTATATAACTGGAATGATTAGAATCCAAAAAATAAGTATACGTTAGTAGTAACTCTTCTGATAAACTTTTCCCAACATTGGATTTTCAAATTTTTGGGGAAATTTTTTTACTTATTCTACTCATAATTTTGATATCTTTACCCATCGTTATTTTGAAAGAAACTGAATAAACTTTTCCTAAAAAGTAGTTTAATTACTTATATTTAAGTATTTATACGTTTTTTATACATTTGATATAATTAAAATTTATAGTAAAATATCTTCTTTCAATATCTTGTAAGTTAAATATATTATTAAATAGCTTTTTTATATCATTTTTTTTAAAGTTTGTTCTATCAAACATTTTCAAAAACCTTTTTATATTGATATTTCTTGCACGATACCATGAGGTAAAAATAAAGCTAACCAATGTTTAACTGGCTTGCCAGAAGTATCTGTGTTAATAATCGATAAACTAGGTCTTTTAACATATTTTGGAATTTTATCTATTAGAAATACTCCACCAAAAGAATTTTTGGTGTATTGGTTATGTGTTAGGATCGTTTCAATTTTAAATGTGTTCATTGTTCAAGTTCAGTTGATGATAAAATATTAATATTATTAGAATGTTAACTATTTATATATTTGTATGTACATTACGACTTTTATCAATTTGTAAGCTTGCATCAAATTCTCCATAAACAATACATGTTATTGTTGTTGGAAGTTGTTGTGAAAATTTAACTTCAATTCTTAATGATCCTTGATTTATCAAGCTCTGGCAAATATCACTCCCCAATTCATCAGGGGAAAGATCAAAAGCAAGAAAAAGGAAGCCTTTGCTGAACATTGACTTGGTTACTTGATGTCCTTTGTCTGCATGATGTATTTCAGTTCCACCGAACAACGTGTGATATGCCCTTGTATAACAAGAGTTGTTTTCTGTAAAATTTGTTTCTATAGCTAAATTTGGTACTTGAACACTATTAATATATAACATAAATTGCTTTAAATTAAAATGTCTAAAGTTAAAGGGATTCTTCGAGCGTTTTCCTGTAAATCCATCATTTTCAGTCATACAAAAGATTATTTCATTTGGTAGTTGTCCAATAAAGACATTGTCTAAGGTTATATTAGAAGTATTAGCAGAAATTGTAAAAGTCTTAACCTCAACGCGTTTGTAATGATACTTTGCATTAGTTTTGGCTAATACAGTAATATGTGCCAATAGAATGCTAGGGTTGATTGTTACATGTTTCATAAATAATGTAGCTTCTAAAATTTTTAATTGACTCTCGTCATTGTCTTCAGCAACAAAATAAAACACTGGCTTTTCTAAAGTTAATACAACTCGAACATCTACGTTGTTGATTAACAATACTGGTTGATTAATTCCACTTCGGCACTATTATGAAAATTTTTTTGTCGTTCCAATTCACCACTATTATTGGTTTTAAATATATTATCTTTATCTAACATCCAGCCATTCCTCGGTCTTGTAGGACTTCTTTTGGATTTGCTCCCGTGCTTATGTCTGAAAATGAATTAATACCAATTGATAAAGCTTCCCTTTTCAAAATATCTAAACCTGACGAAAATATCGGTTTTAAATATTTCAGCAATCCACCAAAAAAATCCCCAATCCCTCGCCCTTTTTGATAATGATAATCATACCGTTTCTAATAGAGGTCCTATTTCTTGAATGCTACCCCCACTTTGATTGTGGTAATATTTAATATATGATTGTTGCATAATGAATAAAAGGCAATATTTTTTTTTACCTATTTATATAATTTTTTATTCATGGATAAAATGTAATATAATTTTTGTTGGATATAAATTTTATATAAAATTAATATTTTCTCCATATTGATCAGAAATTCTTATTGAAATACTTTCAAAAAAATTCTTTTCTATTGGAATATATTGAACATTTTTAAATTCAAAGTTAAAAGGGTTTCTGCAGTTTTTAATATTGACAGCTTTCAAAGCTCTTATTTCAACACCTCCATATATCGTAGGGTGAATAATATCTGCGTAAACAATCATCATACCTTGTAGCTGATCATTATACAATGTAAACACTTGTTTAAATAAATCTATTAAAGTTGTTTTTAAATTTACAACTTTTTTTTTTGTGAAAAAAGTTCCTGTATTATTTCTGACACTGTGTATGAATGATTTTTTTGCAGATAAAAATATTCTTTTTCAATAGAGCTTGATATTGTTATATACTTTTCTTTTTCTACAATTGATACTGGCTTATACTCAATTTTATAAAAACTTTCATTTGATAATGATTGCAAGATTTCCAAATAAAATTGATCTAAAAGCTCCTTTCTTGTAAATCCAGGTTCAGGCGTAAGATTGTTGATTAAAACTGGTAAAAAAATTTGCTCTCCGTTCAATGTTTCGATATCTATATTTTTTAAGGTCAGGGTAAAATGTATAACCCATTCTCTTCTTAACAGTAACACCTGATTTAGTTAAATGTGAAGTTCCTATATTAATTATAATACAATTTTGAGTTATATATTTATCTGTCTGAAGAAAATCATTAACAAAAATTTCTGTTAAGCCAACCTTCCAATTTCCATTTCTTAGATCAATATAGGTACCTCGGTATTTTATTCGTAAACTGCGAAAGATAATTTTCTGTAAATATTTCTCCTGAAGAATTACTTAATAAGGTAATATAAAATTCTTTTATTTTTATTTTACAATAATATTTAATCTTTATTTGTACGGAGTCCAATTTAGAAATCTTTTCGATTAAGGTTGTTTGAAACTGCTATCCGGTGTTTGAAGTTTTTTCCGTTTCTTGCGAATAGGAAAACTTATTTTCGGTTTGTTTTGGTTTATTGGTGTTTGAAGTTGTAGATGATGATCGAAGAGTGTAGTTTGTTTTTGGTTTTTCAAATAATGGAACTGATATAACGTCTCCTTCATCCCTTTCAAACATTCGAACTGCGCTATTTATAGATTTTCGTAGCTTTAAACGGGTTGCTGTTAAAGCAACAGATAATGCTCTTTTCTCAATCTTCTTTTCGCTATTATCAAAAACATCATCATTTGAATTAGACTCTTCATAATCCTCATCAATTTCTATTGGATCTGATTCATAGATATCTTCATAAGGATCCGTTTGCATTGCACCATCAATCAGTTCTTTTTGTTTTGTTTGTGTTTTTTTGTGCTTTCTTATAATACTCGATGTCTGAGAGCCTATGT
The DNA here is from genome assembly GCA_963942445.1 of Argyra leucocephala. Classification (NCBI taxonomy): domain Eukaryota; kingdom Metazoa; phylum Arthropoda; class Insecta; order Diptera; family Dolichopodidae; genus Argyra; species Argyra leucocephala. Next base: position 66,399,577 of record OZ012679.1, read on the forward strand.
GAGATTAGATTTTTAATTCATTTATTCATATTATAGTAAAATACAATACTTAAAAATATACATTTACTAAATAAAAATAATAAGAATAAATATAGGATCATTCGGATATTCATTAGAATATGTGATGAATGAAACTGCAAGCAAAAATACAAGCATTAAAAATATAAAATATTGTTGGGTACATACATAGTAAAGTAGAAAATTAAAGCTAAATATGAAAAAACTAAAATATCTTAAAATTAAAATTATATAATGAAAAAAATAAAATTTAAAATAAAATTTCATAAAATTTAAAGCAAAATTTAAATAATAAACGAGAGTAAGCAGAATTAAATACAAAATTATAAAAAGAATAAAAAGTAAATTAATAACTAGAAGACTGAAAGAAAATTAAAAAAATTATAGTTAGAAAAAAAACTAAATTAAAGTTAAAACTAAATAGTATTAAAAACAGATTCAATTTGAAGGTGATCCAGTTCAAAAAGCCAAAATCGAAGATTTTTGCAAAATGAAACAGGTGATCTGTCCGATCTTAAAGAATAAGGTAACATATTAAAAAATTTTGGAGCTATATAATCATAAAAGTGGCAAAAATGAGAGGTACGGGCTCTTGGAACATTTACAAGGTATAAATTATTAATTCTAAGATGATATCTAGTAACAAATCGGTGAGCGAGATAGCCCGACCTATTGAAAAAAATTTTCAATGTTTTAAACAGATATAAATGTCTAAGTGGTAGAATATCCAACTTTTTAAATAAAGGAAAACTAGGCAATAGTCTATTTTTTTTTAAAATTATCCTTATACAGTGTTTTTGAGCGATGAGAAGAGGTTGAATTTTATTAAAATAAGAACCACCCCAGCAACTAATTCCATATTGCAGCTTAGAACTGAATAGAGCAAAATACACCATTAGCATAACTTTTAAAGAGCAATACAGATTTAAGTGGTAAATGTTTCGCAAAACATTCTTAAAATAATTATTTAAATAGGAAGTATGTGCAGACCAATTCAGTTTATTATCAAGTAAAACACCCAAGTACCTAAACCTATCTACACTTTCAATGTTAAAACAAGAAATACTACAAGGCGAAGAGAAGACAAAAGAGTTTAGAGACTGTATAGGAAATAAAGGAAATTTAGGACAATCAGGAGAATGATACCAAATACTAAGATTCTCGAGGAGACAATTATTAAGCCTAAATTGCATAATTTTAGTTTTATTACTTATAACTAATTTATGAACATAAAACCATTTTCGAATTAGGTCCAAGTCAAAATTTAAATCGCAAAATAAGTCAAGTAGATTATTATTGTTGTATGAAAAAGCAGTGTCATCCGCAAAAGCTGTAGGTATACCCTTGAACTGTTGTTGCAATAATGAATTAATAAAAATAAGAAATAGAACAGGACCTAATACTGAACCTTGGGGTACACCAACCTTGATACTAAGAAGGTCACTGAACTTTCCATTCAATTTGACTCGTTGCTTCCTATTATTAAGATATGACTCGAACCAATTAAAAATAAAACCTCTAAACCCCGCATTATAAATTTTAGTTAATAGTAAATCATGACTTACTGTATCAAACGCTTTAGTGATATCTATAAATAAACCACTACAGAAATTACCATTGTTAATACCACCATAAATTTCACTGCAGAACTTTATAAGTGCATCCTCGGTACTTCGTTTTTTCCTAAAACCAAATTGTGCGTCACTAAAAAATTTACTTTTATCAAGAAACTGTAATATTCTGGACTTAATAGCTTTCTCAAAAATTTTTGAAATAGCAGGCAGTATAGAAATAGGTCTGTAGTTATTAGATTCCAATACATTTCCTTTTTTAAAAAGGGGAATTACTTCAGCTACTTTTAACTCATCAGGAAAGATTCCTTGATAAACGCTGAGATTAAAAACATAACTTAAAACATCAACAATAAGTAGCGAAATCTTCTTCAAAAAATTATTGGAAAAAGAATCGTTAGGTGCAGAATTAGATATTTTAAGACTCATAATGAGTCTATGAATTTCCAAAGACGTTATAGGTTCAAAAAAGAAGCTATGTCTCTGAAAAGGTTCCTCACATAAATTAGATACAAAATTCTCAGATTGTGCGTTCAAAGAAATTACATTATTTACTAGTTGTTCAGAAGTATTCACAAAAAAATTATTAAAGTGATTAGCTAAGATTGATGGATCAGATACTATTTGAGAATTAATTACCAAAGAGGAAACAGATGTAGAACAATTCTTATTTAAAATTGAGTTTATAATTTTCCACTCAGCTTTACTTTTCCCTCTATTTTCGCCAAACTGTCTGGAATAATAATTGTCTTTGCACTGACGTATTTTAACTTTAACTTCTTTACAGAGTTTCTTATAATATAACATTAAGTTAGTGTTACTTGGATGTTTTTTAACAGATAGGCATATTTTATTTCTTTTACGAATAAGTTTCAAAAGAACATTAGACATCCAAGGTTTTATCTTGTGCGTATTATTAGTAAAAGTACGAGTAGATATACAAGATTTAACATGCTTACTAAGCGTTTTAGAGAAAATAGAATAGGCTGCTGAGGGGTCATCAGAGTTATAAACATCTTCCCAAAGCTCAAAAACTAAAATATTATTTAATTTGGAATAATCAATATTATAGGAGAAATTAATAGAAGAAGAATAATGTGAATCAAGTACAGGAGAAGAATTTAAAAATTTTAGGAACAACATACAGTGATCGGATAAGCCAAGATCATAGACATCACTACCAAATAGTTGTTGATTATTTTTATGTAACCTAATAAAGATATGATCAAGGCAAGTACCAGAAACGAGCCGTGTTGGTTCAGAAACCAAGGAGGTGAACCCAAAAGAAGAAAGAAGTAATAAATAATCTATTGAACTTTGTTTCTGAGAAAGTATATCAATGTTGAAGTCACCTATCAAAATTATGTTTTTAGAATTTTCCTCAGATAAAAAGCTTGATAATTCACTTAAAAATTCACCAATAGAACATCTATGCAATCTATAAATACAGATAAGACAATAATCTACACCCGAAATATTAAAAAATAATTTAACAATATCTGCACTAAATAAATTAAAAGTATAGCTCCTACAATTTAAACCACTTTTATGATAAAGTGCCACTCCACCGGCAGCGTAAGAAGAATTACAAGATGCCAATAAACTATAATTCGGAATACCATAATCCACCTTCTCATAATCAAAAATCCAAATTTCACTTACAACTATTATATCTGGCCACGTCTGTAAAGAATTTAAATAGCCTAATAAACTTAAATAATTTTCTCTCAGACTTCTAATATTCTGATGCAAAATATGAAAATTAGAAATATTGTTAATACTTTCAAGTGAAGAAAAATTACAATCATTAAAATTAGACGATAGTTCATTAATGTTATTTAGAGGAATATTCATAATTATTTAATAAAAAATGTAATCAAATTAAAAAGACAATAAATAGATCAATTTAAAAACTAAATTTTATCAAGATCCTCTAAGCTACTAATAATAATAAATCTATCACCTTCTTTTTTTCTTAAAAAGATTGTTGAATTTCTAATCCAAAGAAATTTGTATCCTTTCTCATTTTTTAGTTGACGAGCTTTCTTCAGTACGAGCTGGTAATATGATGTTAAACTCTCGTTAATAAAGATACTTTTTCCTTTATACTGCTCACCAAAGACATCTGCTGAATATTTCTTCTTATTTTTATACTTATTTTGCATCACAATATTTTTCATCTCCATACTTTTAAATTTAACACAAACAATGCTTTTGCTGTTAAATAAATTATTTTCATTTTGTTTTATATTCCGCTTATTTATTTTTTTAATGAAACAGCTCTCTATATCATCGGTCATTACTAAGATCATCGGAGAGAAGAGACACCACTTTGTTTTTGACGTTATCATTGCTGACATCCGGAATACCAATAATATCAACACACTTTCTTTTTTTTTGTTGCTCTAAATTGTTAACTTTTTTTTCAAGAGAGAATACTCTATTCAGCAAAATATCTCTCTCATCAAGAAGAGATTTAATTTGAATATTATTTTCAGCAATCATTTGCTTCATCTCTAGATTAAGCGAAAAGAGAGATTGCAAAGTAATGTTGTTCGTGTTTGTGTTTTCCGAAGAATCTGTTTGTTGACTCAATTGAGAGCTTACAGGTGTAATTTTATTAATACTACTAATATTTCCAATACTTGTATGTGTTCCTCACATATTTCATTGAATTAGGTATTTCTTTTATTTTATTATTTTTGATAATATCATCAGTAATCGTTACCGGATTTACAGGATTTCTTAGCAAATCTTTACTCTTCTTAATATTTAATTTCATCAATTCTATACGGTATAAATACCACTTTTTCGTATCATTTGAGTTTTATCCATTAAAATTTTTCATTGTCATCTAATGAAGTTTCTTTTAATTTTTTATATTGTTCAGGATGTAAAATAATCATTCGTTGTAAACTATTCATCTCTATTCATTAAATTTTTCAATAAATTTTCCGATAATTCCAGAAAGTACTGTTCCAATTAATGTTGGTAAAAACCCTCCACTTTGAATTAATAATTTACGCTTGATGCTTAGCTTCTTCTTTGGACAAGCTAAAAGTCTTAATTTGCTTTTATACTTTTTTAATCTCTGAAGTTGTGTTGATGTTAGTTTATTATTTCCGTTCAACGTGTTTATGATAATTTCGCAAATGATTTTAATAACTTCAGAATCACAATTTTGAAGTATGGTTTTTCTTAATTTATGTTTACTACTTTTTAATACATGTAATATATGTTGGTTTACCTTCAATCGTTTAATTTTTTTCACATAAGTTCTCACTTGCTAATTGTTTTGGGAAACAGTAACATTCAGAAAAATCTTTTTTAAAATCTTGCGTTCTAATACGAAATATATCATTGATCTCTTGAGTAAAATCAAGAATAATATGACCATAGGGATGTGAAGTCACTTCATTAAATACTTTTTGGAATTCTCTAATGTTCTCAGGAAAAATCTGTCGTGCTAACGGTAAAATTTGAGACTTATCCCTTGGGTTTCTAAAAAGAACCAAATATTTACAATTTATAGAAATATCTCTGCAAAATTTTCCTTGATGAAATATATTTTGTGTAACTAATCGAAATATTACGGTGATGTGAGCCCCTTGTAAACAGCTCGTAAATTTTTTCGCCATAGCCATCAAGCATTAGATCATTTAAAATAATTAAAGTAGGTTCACCGCTTTCAAAATTTTCTGGAATATTGTTTTGATATTCTATGTTTGAAAATTTTAAATCTTTGGGAATGGCATTTTGTTCAGGGTTACACCAAATTACCTTTGGGATAGAAGGAAGAAACCCTTTGCTTGAATTATTTACTAAATTAATTGTAGAAGTTGTTTTTCCACAACAAGATGGACCCGCTACCATCATTGTAAAAGGATGTACAAATTTAATCATATTTTAACGAACTATTTTGGGCAAAAGTTTCTAGTTTTTATCTTTATAAAAATAAATAGGATAAATTGTTCCTTTTTATAAGCTGAAATAAACGGAAGAGAAAGGTCTTTTGGTAATGAAAACATTTTTTAAAGCTTTTAATTTTTATTTTTGTTAAGTTTTACATATTAAATTATTGCATATTTTTTTTAAATTTTACATTTTTTCATTTTTTTTTTATATTTTAAAATTTTAGATTTGGTTTTAAATTTATTTTTTTAAAAAATTAAAAACTAAATTTTACATTTTTATTTTTATTTTTTAAATTTTAGACTTTTTTAAATTTTTCTTTTTAGTTTACGCCTGATTGATGGCTGCTGAATGCTATCATCAGCATCACTTTCAGCTTCAACATCTATTTCCTCATCTTCTTCACGCTGCACAAATTCGAAGACCGCCATATTTTGACGGTCTTTAATTCGTCCTTTATAAATAATTTTGCTAAAAGCTTTCTGGAACTCCTCCAGCTCCTTTTCATCAGCTATGGTGTCAACTAATCTTTTCGGTAAGTATACCGAAAACATTTGTTCTCCACAGCCCAGGGTCGCTAATAACTGCTTCTCGAATTTAGTCTCTATAAACTTCAGTTTAATTAGGTCATAAACCAATTCGTCCACCTTTTTTAATGTGAGGGTAGCTCCCCCAGTTGCTGAATTCAAAAATTTTGTCAATTTACTGGCCATTTTTGTTGTAGTTGTTTGAAATTATTTGTGGTTGTAGTTGTTTGAAATTATCAAAACTTAATAATAGCATGATCAAAAATACAAAGCTATTTATATATATGATTTGTAATTTAAATTTACACGCGCAGCTAAAATGTTAATATAAGAATTTGATGTATATAAAATGAATGTCATATTGCATTGCATAATTATTTAGAATATTGCACAACGTGCCTTAATTCTTTGTTTAAGTATAAAATTTATAGCACCAATTAATGCCATTTCACAATTTCACAACACCACCTAATACCAGGTTAAAAGTTATGCCAGTTTTAGCGCAAAATCCCATGTATTTTTTATATGAAGGTACAAACTCACTTTTTCGCCATCTTGGAATATAATATTAGCTTAAACGGTGACAGACCGACAAATGGACGGACGAATTTATACTACATATTATATACACTATACTGTTATTCCGTTTACGAAATCAATTTTTCATTGCATAATTATTGTTACGTTACAAATAATTTCAATTCAAATTTTTTTGCTATATTTGCAAAAAAAAAAATTTTTTTATGAATTCCTAATAACACACGCGCTAAGAGATAATATGGGAAATTTGGTTACCGAAACGCAAGGGATATTGGAGACATGGAAGCAGCACTTTCAGCAGCTGCTAAATGGAGAGCAACAACAACAACAAGAGCTAGCAACACCACCACCAGTCATTACCAGCAACCCCCCGACACCCACTGTAGAGGTTGTTGACCAAGCCATCAGCAAGCTGACTGGACCTGATGGACTCCCAGCTGAATTATTTAAAGCTGGAGGCGATGTTTTGGTTAACTGCATGCATCAAATCATTGGCAACATCTGGAAGGAAGAAAGCATGCCTAATGACTGGAGTACCAGCTCTATATGCCCCATTTTCAAAAAGGGCGACGCCATGTCCTGTAAAAACTATAGAGGAATATCCCTCTTAAATATTGCATATAAGATCCTGTGCAACATTTTGTGCGAATGTCTGAAGCCCTATTGTGACGCTGTTATTGGCAGTTATCAATGCGGCTTTCGCCCCGGAAAATCAACAAGCGACCAGATGTTCGTACTTAGACAAATCCTGGAGAAGACCCATGAGTTTCAAATCGATACACACCACCACCTATTCATCGATTTCAAGTCTGCGTGCGATTGCATATACCGCAGCGAGCTATATGCTGCTATGTCGGAATTCGGTGTACCAGCCAAGCTCATCCGATTGTCAAAAATGACACTGGAAAACACAAGATGTGCTGTGGTGATTGGAAATAACACTTCTGACTATTTCCAGACGTGTACCGGATTTCGACAAGGAGATGCACTATCATGCGACTTCTTCAATCTAGTACTGGAACGTATAGTGCGACGAGCGGAAGTAAACACGGCCGGTACTATATTTTTCAGATCTGTTCAACTACTAGGGTATGCCGACGACATTGACATCATCGCCAGATCACAACGGGCGGTCGTCGAGGCCTTTACCCAGATTGAAGAAAAAGCGAAACGAATGGGTCTCAAAGTAAATGAGGATAAGACAAAATATATGTTGTCGACAAATAAAAAGACCTCTCAACATCATATTGGTCAAAACATCACTGTTGGCACATATAATTTCGAGGTAGTTCAGGAGTTTACCTACCTTGGAACCAGTGTTAATCCCACAAACGACATCAATGTGGAGGTACGGCGAAGAACCCTTGCAAACCGTTGCTGCTTCGGTTTGTCAAAACATCTCGGGTCAAAGCTCCTCTCTCGAAACACCAAAGTACAAATCTACAAAACGCTCATACTTCCGGTTTTGCTTTACGGATCAGAATCATGGACACTCGCTAAGGCAAGTGAGCATGCACTTGGTGTCTTCGAGAAGAAAATTCTTCGTCGGATATATGGTCCTGAAAACGACGATGGGGTCTGGAGGAGAAGATATAATGCCGAACTCTATGAGCTGTACAATGAGGTGGACGTAATCACAAAAATTAAAGTCAAGAGACTACAGTGGCTCGGACACCTAGAGCGGATGGACGAAAATGCTCCAGCCAAGAGAATCTTCGATTCCAGACCAGAAGGTACAAGACGTCGGGGCAGACCAAACCTTCGTTGGAGAGACGAAATATCAGCGGATTTAAAGCAACTTCGAATCTTCAACTGTAGAGAGTCCGCCCGTGACCGGCAAAAATGGAGGATGTTGATGAGTCAGGCCCAGGACCTACATGGTCTGTTGGCCACCTAAGTAAGTAAGTAATAATTTAAATTTAAATTGATATTGTAATTCAACACTTCTTTAAAAAAAAAATGTTTAAGTATAAAAGTTTTAATATTTCACAACACCATTTCATGCCAGGTTAAATGATATTCGGGTTCTGGTTATGTCGCAAAATCCCATTAATTTTTAAATAAGGGTACAAATTCACTTTTTTACCATCTTAGAATATAATATTAACGCTTATAGACCGACAAATAGACGGACGAATTTATACTTTACATTTTGTACTTTATAATTTATAATGTTTCCGTTTTAATTTTTTTTTCTAACATATGTATTTTAAATTATTTATTTTGTTAGTTATTTATTTTAAGAGTTGATCCTACACATAAATTTGTAGGTCAACTTTATAGGTCCTTCCTTTTCCCTTTCGAAATGTGAGCCTTTTTATCAAATTATATTAATTATTTGGTATATATTTCTGTATATTAATATTATATATAGTTATATTATTTTTTATATCTTTATTAATTATTAAATTATATTTGAACCGATGTGGTTGTATTGAAAATTACATTTTTCAGTAATTTTCACCATATGAAAATATTTTTCGGTTCTCACGGGGTTTGAACCCGTGCTCCTTCGGTCGTTGCATTACTACACTCGAGTACTTTACCACTCGGCTACCGAGGCCACGTATTTTAAATTTTTAAATTAAAGTTTTTAACCGATAATTTTAATTTAAAAAAATAAAAACTTTGATTAATTACTGAAAAGTTTTAATTAAAAACATTAATTGCCTATTTTCGCTTTACCCAACGCTTTACCTTAAAAACTATATACAGGGTGGTCCTCTTATAGTGCACCCTGTCCATATTAATAAATAACAAACAATTCTAATTCTTAAGAAATTGTTATTTATTACTTTTCTTTCAAAAAACAAATATTCTATTTTCAATATTGTCAAGTGCACATAAATTACGCACTTGACAATACCTCACATATTACACAATTTCCTTTATTTAAACAATAACACATAATACAAAAATAAGACACGAATGCATTATTTTGTCTGCATTCAAATTACACAATACCACACACAAAAAACAAAACAATAAGAATAAGAATGCATATGTTTGCATTCATATTGCCTAATATTTAAAAGAAAAAATGAATACATGTGGTGACAATCAAATTACGAGTATATTTGACCAATAGCGTCACCAAATGTATTCATTGAATTGGTTCGATCTGCGTGGAAGAAAATAATAACATTCATTCTGGAATCAAACTCAAAGTTGTATGGTTGTCCGATAGAAACAATTAAACAAAGAATAAAAATAATAAAATTAATTAATAAAATAATATATAAACAAAAGCAACCAAGTATTTGTTTTAATTTGAGTTATCAAATTATTATTATTTTTGCATAACAACCAACTACAAAAAACTACAACAAAATACAACCCCGAAGCAACTACAAGAATCAACATTAACAGCACCAGAATTATCACAAAAAAAAGGAGGCCACAGCAACCCGGATCAACATCCTCAAGAAAAAAAAAAGAAAAATCAAAAAGTAAGTCAAATAATTTATAATTCATCTATAATATTAATAAAATAAAAACTCCTGTAAACCCAAAGTAAGGGTGAAAAATAAAAAAAAAATAAAAAAAAAATATTATATTATATTTTTCATTTGAGTTTTATTACTATATTATTTCAAATTTAAATTTTTTTGTATAAAATAAATATTGAAGATATATTGTATTTCTCTTAAAAAAAAAAAGAGATAAGATTCAACTAAACTCTTATAAAAAAAAAAAATAAAAATAAAATATAAGTTTGAATAACAATTATTTTCGTACTGTGAAACAAGCCTACTCTTCGTACCTAAGGTGAGGCTGCCTTAGGCATAGTACGAATTAAAAAAAAATATATATACAAATATAAAAAGAAATTTTATTGTAAAAAAAAAAAAAAAAAAATATATATTAAAAGATGTCTTTATGCAAATGATGGGAAGGATTATTGCGTAAACAAAAAAAAATATAATAAGAAAAAAAAATTTTTTGGTTTTTCACTACTAAATTAGTTACTATTTTCAAATGCTCGAAAAAAAAAAACTTCAATTAAAAAGTTAATTCATGTAATTTTTATCTAAACATACATATATGTAATTTGTTTTTTTTGTCTAAATCAAATTAAATTAAAAAAAAAAGAAAAAATTTCAAGGTTATTTTGGTGAATTGCTTATTCAAAAAAAAAAAAAAATAATATATTTGAATAATTTTTGTTAAGACAGAAAATCTAAATATTTATGTCACGCATCGACATAAACCTCAGTCTCAGAGGTAGAAAAATAAAGAAAACTGAATCTCTGCCTACTCCTGCCCCGACATTAATGTTTTCAGAAGATAATTTAGTTGAAGGAATAAAAAAGGGAACACGTTTATTAGACATAAACGAGGATAGTGAAACGGATTTATATACGGAAATAGAAAATCCGTTCCAAAAATCTCAGTCAACTGCTCGTTCCCCTCCAAAACTAATTTCTAACCACAAAAACTTAAAGAAAACACACACAGCAAGTGAAATCAGTACTTTCACACCTAGCACCTCCAACGACGCAAATCTAGCCCAATATTCTTGTACCGACAAGGACGAGAGTTCTAATAGTGAGCATTTTGAAGATTCACGTTTCACAAATTCTTACAAAAAAACCCATCAATTACGAAACGAGAAACATGGACAGGTTCGATATGACCCAAGCCATGAAAATGATACCGAAGTATAGTGGTGACTCAGTAGCACTGCATAGGTTTTTGCAGCTAGCTGAGATCCAATTCAAAAGAGTGAAGAGCGCAGAGGAAGAATCAGCTTTCCTAGACGTAATCACGTCCAAACTGACTGGGAGGGCTTATAATGTTTTATTACGATATCATACGTATGAGAAATGGGATAGTTTAAAAACATCCATTACTACAAATTTCTCTAAACTACGTGCACCCCAATTGATATCGGCTGACATATATAGTCTCTTACAAGGAAGTAGAGGGACCGTGAGTTAGAATGCTGCTAGAGTAGAGAGTTTGTTCGATGAGTTGAACATGTCAACTACTTCGGCTCTCGAAAATGATTCAACAGAGGTACGAAAGCTAAACGAAATGAACGTTTTAGGCATTTTCGTGAATGGTCTGCGCGATTCGTTGAGACTTATACTCCGTACTGCTAGGCTTAATACACTCATGGCCGTAATCGATTTAGCTTTAGAAGAAGAAACGTTAAACACTTTACAAGAAAAGGCCGAATCAAGTAATAGTAAGTTATATTGTTCCTTCTGCAGAAAAAATACTCACAATACCAGTTTTAAATATATAGGTACCTAATGCAAAGAGGGATATATATCCCATACTATTCCTCATAGTAGAATCAAATTTTCCCATTATGCAAGATGGCATAATCGGGGAAAACTTTTTAAGTGAAACAAGAGCAATAATAAATTTTGACAAGCATCAAATCGATTTCCATTTTCACAACAAACGCGTACCAATGTATTTCGAAACCAGAGAAAATCGAATTGCTATTCCAGGCAGGTCCGAAATTTTTTTTAAATATGGAACAGTGTGCTTTACAGAAGAAGCTTTGGTCCTAACAAATCCAGAAAAGGAAAATACTGGTTTAATAGTTTCCAATACTTTGGTATACCCACAAAACGGTTATGTATATCTGAGTATGTTAAATACTAATGACAAAACTATAGAAATAGAAGATGATTTAAAAATCGAGTTCGAGTCCACAACGAACTACGATATTTTCAGAATAAATCAAGCAACAAACCAGAACGTGATGGAAAATAGACTTAGTAAACTAACCGAGAATCTGATTTTAGATCATTTAAACATAGAGGAACAGACATCAATACATCAATACTAGAAATATGTAGGGAATACAATCATATGTTTTTCTTAAAAGGAGCTTGTAGCTGTGGTGGTAGACAAGCTGCCTACCACCACAGCTACAACACACGAAATACCAACAGACCCTACAAAACGCCCTATAAATACTCGTCCCTATAGATTAGCCCAAATTCATAACTCTGAGATTAACACCCAAGTGGAGGAAATGCTCAAGGATGGAGTGATACGACCAAGCTGCAGTCCTGGGAATTCTCCACTATTAGTTGTACCTAAAAAGACAGGATTAGATGGAAAAAAGAAGTGGCGGGTAGTTGTCGATTTTCGCAAGCTAAATGAAATTACAATACCTGACGCTTATTCTCTCCCGAATATCGAAGATATTTTAGGGCAACTAGGTGATTCAAGGTATTTCAGTACGTTAGACCTGGCCAGCGGCTTTCACCAAATAGAGCTGCATGAAGCCGACAAGCCTAAAACAGCGTTCAGTACCAGCCATGGTCATTTCGAGTTTAACCGAATGGCTTTCGGACTACGAAATGCACCACCCACTTTTCAGAGGCTTATGAATATAGTGCTCACCGGGTTACAGGGAATAAAATGTCTAGTATATTTGGATGACATAGTCATTTATGCCAAACACTTACAAGACCATAATAAAAAGCTGGTAGAAGTTTTAGAAGCTTTACAACACTTTTACCTAAAGTTACAACCAGAGAAATGTAAGCTTTTGCACAAAGAGGCCATGTACTTGGGTCATATAATTTCCGAAAATGGCACCAAGCCGGACCCTAACAAAATACAAGCGGTAAAAAGCATACTACCACCAAAAACGGCTAAACAAGTTAAGTCATTTTTAGGATTGGTGGTCTACTACCGAAAATTTATTAAAAATTTCGCAAAGTACGCAAGTTCACTTAACAAACTGTTAAGAAAAGACGCCGTATTCGACTGGAATGCTTTCTGTTGACTACCAATGCTATTAATGAAGCAATAGGCGCAGTACTCTCACAAAAGTGCAATTCAAGCAACAAGACTTGCCGATTTCATATGCTAGTAGGGTATTGAATTAAGCAGAAAAGAACTATTCAACAACGGAAAAGAAAGCTCTCGCTGTAGTTTGGGCCGTTACTCATTTCCGTCCGTATATCTTTGGTCGGAAATTTACAATAGTAACAGACCATAAATCCTTGTTATGGATCTTCAATGTAAAAGATCCCTCCTCGAGAATTATGCGTTGGCGTATAAAACTCGAAGAATATGATTTCGTAGTGATTCATAAATCGGGATATAGCAGAGAGCTATGTGCGTAAAATAATCTGTGTTTTTGAAATTCCTAAATTTATACTAACTGATCAAGGTTCAAATTTTCTGAGTAACCTATTCAAAAATGTGTGCAAGTTGTTAAAAATTAAAAAAATTCAAACTAGTCCATATCACTCACAAAGTAAGCGATCACACCGTACATCACAACGATCCAGATAACTGGGATACATGGATAGACTATGCACTATTCTGTTATAACAAAATCCGAACACCTCAACCAATTTCACTCCATATGAAATACTTTTCGGTTTCAAACCAGAGGTGCCCTCTTCGTTAACGAGATCCATAGAACCACTCTATAATTACGATGATTATGCTCTGGAATTCAAAGCCAGGTTACAAAATGGTTATGACCGTACGCGGAAAATCCATTTAAAAGTTAAAGAAAAATCAAAATTACGATATGACATAAACTCAAACCCCTGCAACTTTTCAGGTAGGTGATAAAGTTCTTCTTGAAATCAAAAACCGAACAAATAAAAAACTCACTCCATCATGATAAGAATCCATGGGTCCATACGAAATAATAGAGATAAAATCACCGGTAAATTCTTTAATAAAATTAGGTAGAAAAACAAAAGTTGTACATAGCAATCTTTTAAAGCTATTTCTTACATAAACTTTTTAAACTCTGTCGCCAATACACTCACACCTTTTTGCCCTTCGTTCCAGAATCATATTAATCATCCTTCAACTTATCAGCTGTCATTCGGAAATGCTACCATTGCACTCATCTGGAATATATACAGAAAGAATTGGTAACCTGCAAAAATCAACTACAAATTGGAAATTTTTGTTTAATTTGAATAATGTAAGTTTTTTCGATGATACCTCAATAATAGAGGAAGATTCGACGCACTTACTAAACTATGCGTAACTATCAAAGAAAATTCACCTTTAGACGACTGTAAAATCAACGTCGACTTATTGCATAATTAAATTTTAGAAATTCAAAGAAACAATGTAATAATAAGCCAGCTGTTCAATAAACCACGCGGGAAAAGGCAAAAATGGGAAGTCTTAGGTTCTCGCAAAGGAATAATAAACGGTATAGGTAAAATTCAAAGTATTCTGTTCGGAACTATGGATTCCGAAGATGCAGAACAAATTGACAATGCTCTAGAAACAGTAAATAAAAACCAACTAAATATGTTTCATATTCAATTATAATGTTTACCACTGTATACTTCAACCTAAGTGCATGTGAATTTGTGCGGTGTAATTAATACAAAAAAAGAAAAAAATTAAAATTTAAAATTCTAAAATTAAAATAAAAAAGAGATCAATAAAAACAATTGAAATAGTGCTAAATAAACAACAAGAAAAAAAAAAAATTATTAATATTTAATATAAATTCAATGTCAATAACAATATAATTATTAAAACGGAAAATTAAATTATAATAATTGCATTAATCAAAATATTTAACTAAAATTAACAATAGCCAAAACTTAAATTTTATTCCATTCTCTCCTATTATTCTATTATATTATAAATGTTGTTCACTCTTCGTCTTAGCTCACAATAGTTAAATCATGACGCACACGTACATAACATACTCGTTCTTGTTCAAATTCAAACCGTATCAATACATTTTCTTAAGCCACAAATTTTTTTTTTGTTTTTCTTTTCTAAATTTCTTTTTCTTTTGTAAATCTCTCATTCATTCATTATAATTTTTATTTTTTTTTTATTTTTTTTTTGTTGTTATTACCGTAATTTTCTCAGTGTTCTAACTCAATAGGGTATTAAAAACTGTTTTGTGTAGATATTGCTCTCAGTTGCATTCATTACAGGGGTGGTATAAGTAGGAAAAAAATTTAAAATTTAAAGGGAAAAAAGATTTTAAAAATTTAAATTATTTATTTATTTTCTTTTAATTTTTTTTGTTTTGTTGTTTTTTTTATTTTTGGATTACTTCTGTTAATTTTAATTTATTTACCTTTTCTCTTGTAAATTGTTCGTTATAATGTTTAAGATAGATTTTTGTAACATCCGCGGTCTATCAACGAATTTCCATTCCGTCGAAAGCCATCTACGGCTTCAAAATCCAGCAATTTTAGCACTAAGTGAAACACAAGTTGTGAATAATGATATTAACTTTAATATCAATAATTATTCGCTTGTGCCACTTTTTATACTCCATAGAGGGATTGCTTTGTATATACGAAATGATGTAGCTTATAAGACACTTCAAAATTTTGAGTGCTCCAACCCAATTTATCAATATAATTGTTTGAAAATACACGTCGATAAGTACATCATTCACTTCTGTTTTATTTACAGATTGCCTCAAGCGAACCAGCTAGAAACTGATATGCTTATAGAAAGTCTATCCAATCAGATAAACTCAATTCTGGAAACCACTCCCGATTCTGAGATTGCTTTGGCGGGAGACTTTAATATTCATAACAGGGACTGGCTTCACTTTTCTAGTCACAACAGTCCCGAAGGCAAACAAATTGAACTTTTTTCCTACTTTTTCAACCTTTCTCAACTTGTGAAAAGCCCTACGAGGATACCAGACCGACGCGACCAGAACGGACATCTCCTGGATTTATTCCTAACTACCCACCCAGAGAAATATTCAATCTCTGTTAACTCTCCGCTAGGTGGTTCCGACCACTGTCTTGTAAGCACAAGCTTCGAAGTAGGCACAACAACCAGCTCTAATAATTCTCCCAAAAGACTAGTTTGGCATTATCACCAAACTGACTGGGAAGGCTTCAACAACTTTTTAAATGCATCGAACTGGTCGTTGTGTTTCCAATATAAAAATGTCGACTTTGCTGCAGAGGTGATTACCAAAAGGATTCTATTAGAAATGAAAACCTTCATTCCAAATAGCCTTAAAAGTATAAAACGAAATCCCTCAGGTTGGTTTAATGACCTCTGCAGCAAAGCTCTGAAATCCAAAGAAGAAGCTTATAAAAAATACAAGAATAATAAAACTGTCAACACATATGAGAGTTATAAAGTGGTTAGGAATAAATGTAAAAAAATTATCAATCAGCTAAAATTCCTGCACAACCAAAGGTTGAGACGAGAAATCTTTAATCTCCCTAACAACAGCAGGTCCTTTTGGACGTTTGCTAAAAGCGTTGGGCAAAATTTCTGGCAATCTTCATTTCCACCTATGATTGATAATAGTACAATTATATCAGATTCTGTTGGAAAAGCTAACCTTTTTGCAAAATTATTTACAGCCAATTCCACTAATACAGCCCAAAATCTGCCAATAATCACTGTTGTTAATTCTTCGCTTGGAAGGATTTACTTCAGAGCAAGAGCTGTAGTAAAAGTCTTGAAGAATCTTGATATAAAAAAATCTACCGGTCCCGATGGTATACCTGCGATTGTGCTGCGACACATTGCCTTCGCCATTTCTAAACCTCTGCGCAACTTATTCTATTTGTCCTTTTCTTCAGGAACTTACCCGTCCTATTGGAAAGTTGCCCAAGTTTATCCTATTCCTAAAAAAGGTGACAAAAGCAATCCTTCGAACTATAGGCCCATAGCTATTACTTCCATTATTTCCGAAACGATGGAAATCTTAATCAATCAAAAGTTGAAGAAATATCTTGATAGTAGAGGTATAATTCATGATAGTCAATACGGCTTTCGAGCTCAGCGTTCCACCGGTGATCTCATGACATGCCTCTGCGAAAAGCTTAACACCAGTCTTCATCAATATGGTGAAGCTGCTGTTGTAGCTCTGGATATATCTAAAGCTTTTGATCGAGTCTGGCATTCTGCTCTTATAGCAAAATGCAATGCTGTAGGCCTCGGTCCAACCTTTTCTAAATTGATTGAAAGCTTGCTCTTAAATCGATCTATAATAGTTTCAGTTGACGGTAGTTTTGCCGACCAACTTCAAATCAATGCTGGTGTTCCACAAGGCTCCGTCCTTTCACCCACCCTATTTCTGATTTTCATTAATGACCTTCTCAAATTAACTTTCAATCCAATCCATAGTTTTGCTGATGACAGCACTCTAGTAGCATCATATGATTTGCTTAAAACAAATAATGCTACAGCTTCCGCAGTCAACTCGAAAAGAACAATGATGGCTGGTGCACTCAATCACGACCTAGCCAAATTGTCGACTGGGGTAGAGCAAACAGAGTCGAGTTTAACACTTCAAAAACTCAAAGCTGTCTTGTTAGTAACAAGCTAACAACATTTGAACCAGTTCTCCGGCTTCAAAATGAAGTTATTCAGCGACTCAAAGACTTGAACATTCTCGGGATGCGAGTGAATCAAAATATGCACTGGAATGAGCATATTTTCGATATTGCGAAAAGCGCCGCAAAATGTTTAGGATTTTTGAGCCGTTGCAAAACTTATTTTTCATCTCGAGACCTCTTAAAAATCTATAAAGCATATATACGACCCAAGCTGGAATATAACTCACATTTATGGGCAGGTGCACCAAAAACTGCTTTAAATTTTTTGGACAAAGTTCAAAACCGCGCCATTCGTCTTATAGGGGACATAAATGTGACCTCATCCCTTATACCACTTGGTCATCGTCGTATTGTTGGAGAACTTTCTCTATTTTATAGATATCTACTTGGTGTTGGCACTTCTTCCGAGGAACTAAAGTCACTTCTTCCTCCTCTCAAGCAATTCTGTCGCATAACACGAGAGGCATCAAGTGCACACCCTTTCACAGTGGAAATTCCGAGATGGCTTAAGTCCGGCTATGGAAATTCTTTTATAGTAAGAACATCTCGATTGTGGAATCGCGTCCCAATTGAAGCATTCCCAATGAGAGAAGGATTTTTTATTTATGATTTACAGAGATTTAAGACGAATATTAACAACATTGTTCGCTCTTTCCCACAAAACTTTCTTCTTCCTTTTTCTTTCCTTTCCTTTAACTATCCTTTCCTTTTTCAAATGGTCAAAGGTACGCAAGTACTAAAAGGTTCAAAACCTAAGTTTTGGCTATAATATAAAAAAAAAAAAAAAGAAACACAAACAACTATCATTACCGAACTTATACAAAGTTTTAACATTACATAACAAAAGCTGAATACAAATTTCAGAACAATACGCGATCAGATAAACAAGTTAATATATTAAATAGACAATGTAACCCAGTTTAATAGAATATTACATAGTTTCGATGAAATATCGGTAACCCTAATTGCTTTTTCCAATAAATTAATCTCAAACCAAAATCAAATAATTAATCTTGTACAAGAATCCAAATTGGGACAGCTTAGCAATAAATTTGTAATCTCAAATACTTTCATGGAAGCCCTTCGGCAGATACAAGTAGAACAGCCCACTAATACAAAATTCCCATTTAACGTAAATCGATTGAACTTGCGTATGTTAAATTCGATTGTTTCAGTGCAACCCTTGTACAAAAACAAACACTTGCTAACGGAAGTAAAAATTCCGTTAATTTCTGACGTTTTCGAAATCTATAAGACTACAAGTTGGCCAATACGTTACAAAACAGATTGGTTCTATTACATCAAAGTAAATAGCGACTAAATCGCAATCAACGAAGATCTCCAGCGCTATATATTTCTCAGCGGGGCAGATCTGAAGCAATGTACAAATTTTTAAGAAAATATCTATATTTGCTACAAAAATCTAATTTATCATAGTGTGATGGTACAAAACTGTGAAATAAAACTATTATCTGGCGAAGCAAATCCAGAAAATTGTGAAATCAAAGTTTTTAAACTTCAACATGAGCTTTGGTTCAATCTTTACGAACCAAATGCTTGGCTATATGTACTTCCTAAACCCATTTCTATTAAAGTAACATGTGACGGATTTCTTTCAACAACAAAGTTAAAAGACAGTGGCATTTTTAGATTAAAACCAAATTGCAAGGCAGCCACACAGCAAATTAACATCCAAGCACGGATTCCGGACCTACAAGTTAGTAAACCCATCATCTATTCATTCGAAGGTTCATTACCCAACATAACGGTTAGTGGTAATTACAACATAACCCGTTGTCTCCTCCACACATAAACCATATGGAGGAATTCAATTTAGGCAGATTTAGTGTTGACTTTAAAACATTACAACACGGAACATTGGAACAATATAGCATAAGCCACAGTCCCCATTTTACCCTTATAACATCCGTAATTATAGTCACCGTAATAATCATTTTATTATTCATACTATAGAAAAAGTTTATTAAAATAAAATGCAATTTCAAAAAACCAAACCCAAGAGTAATGAACTATATTATACAAATAAAGAAAAAAAAAAAGAATATATGTATATATGTATATGAATAAATATAAAATATTACTTAAATGATTTTTTTTTATATCACAAAATGCATACTAAGCATATAATCCACCTTGCAAAAAAAAAAAAAAAAAAATAATACTGACCTATCCTAATTTGTCATTTTACAAAAATTTTATAATAAAAAAAAAAAATTTAAAAATAATTTTTATAAAAAACAAAAAAAAATTTTTTTTTATGTAACGTTATTTTTATGTTACGATCTTGTATCAAATTTCATATTATTAATAAGCTTAAAAAAAAAAAACAAAAAAATAAATAAGTTTTTGCATAATATGAGATGTAAATTTTAAACTTTATTTTGTATAATTGACCTATAAAATAATAAACAAAGAAAACAAAAATAAAAGTAATAAAATATAGATATAAAATTATAAATTAAATAAAAAAAAATATATCATATTAAATAATTGTAACATTATGTACAACAACCGTACAACAAAAAAAAAAAACACAAAACATAAATTAATAATTCGAAAAAAAAAATAAGAGAAGTAAGAATAAATTAATTATACAAAGGAGACTAAAAGAAAATTTCATTAATTTTTGAACGAACTATGACGATGGAACAAAAACCAATTCAACTTTCTTCTTATAATGGGGGAGGGATGTTATGGGCAACCCTGTCCATATTAATAAACAATTCTAATTCTTAAGAAATTGTTAATTATTACTTTTCTTTCAAAAAACAAATATTCTATTTTCAATATCGTCAAGCGCACAGAAATTACGCACTTGACAATACCTCACATATTACACAATTTCCTTTATTTAAACAATAACACATAATACAAAAATAAAACACGAATGCATTATTTTGTATGCATTCAAATCACACAATACCACACTCAAAAAACAAAACAATAAGAATAAGAATGCATATGTTTGCATTCATATTGCCTAATATTTAAAAGAAAAAATGAATACATGTGGTGACAATCAAATTACGAGTATTTGACCAATAGCGTCACCAAATGTATTCATTGAATTGGCTCGATCTGCGTGGAAGAAAATAATATATAAACAAAAGCAACCAAGTATTTGTTTTAATTTGAGTTATCAAATTATTATTATTTCTTGCATAACAGTCCGGTTTAGAGCAAAAAGTTTTTAAGGAGTTCCTTGGAGTGTTTTAGGAAAAAAATTGTCCCCGAAGAGGGGTCTATCTTTAAACTTACCTGGGCTACAGAGGGTTAAAGAAAATCGGATTAGAAAAATTATGTCTAAAGAATATCCACTACAGCTCAGAAGAAATTGAACATCTTCTTCATAGGTTTTTTTTAGAATTACCTAATTAATGGTATATGTTGAATGAGTATCAGACTTACCGTTTTTGAATAATAACTGCATAAACTTAAAATTTTGCTTTTAAAAACTGAAAATTTTGTAAAAAAAACGTTGACTATCTCGAATTTTTTTATTGTTTTAATGCGCTACATCATCCCCTACAACTTTTTCATACACAACTTTCATATCAGACTTGCCGCTTTTCATGTAAAGTCATATAAAATTTCATTAACCCTAACTAATTTCAGTAATTTTAACTAATTTTGACTAAAAAATAAAATTTTTACAATATTCAACTCTCAGTTATTATTTTTCTTACTAAAACATGGGTTACCCAAATATTAAATATGACTTATTTAAATAATCTGTAACTATAGCATCATTAATGCAAAACTAGCAGAAGGTTGTTTTAGGAAAATTATCTAAATGGTCAAATTGTGATGCGGTAGTATTAAATATAGGTGCTGCATATGAATTTCCAAAAAATTAACTAAAACATTGAGATATGACTTTTGGATCATTACTAAGTGTATCCTTGTATTGGATGAAATTAGGGAATGGATCAGACTTTTTTTTAGTATTAATAAATTTCCAGAATCCTTTGGGGTTCGTTAAAAGATTGGAAGACACATTTTGTAAATAAATATTATAGCTAAATGGACTAGTAATTTAAATTGATCAAAAAAAAACTTAAAATTGTTATAATCAGATGAGTTTTTGGATTTCATATATTTAAACCAGGCTTTTTTTTCTTATATCTTAATTTTTTTATATCCCGAGTATACCACGGAGGACTAGAATTAGTAAAAATAGTCGTTTTTGGAACGTGTCGATTTAAACCTTCAAAGAGTAAATCATAGGACTTACTAATGATTATCTCAATGTTAGTGTTAGTGAAAGTGGAAGAAAAATCAAATTTTGTAGAAATGTTGAAGCTGTTGAAAGTCTGCCTTGCTAAAGTTGTATTGATAGGTTACAGTTTTATTTGGAAGAACATTAGACTCAGTAAAATAGGTAATAAGAATTGGAGAATGATGAGGGTCAATATTTACAAGAGTGTCAGGACTTTCCGTTATTAATGAGTTGTTCCAATCAGACAGAAATATTAGATCGAGTTGACGATGTTTATTATTACGGATTCAATGAATATATACTCGATCTCACTATGAAGATCAGTAGGAATTAAGTACGACTCTTCGTCATGGTTGGACCATTCAATGTTAGGAAGATTAAAATCCCCACACAGAATAATTTCGCTAGATTGTTCGGAAATTTCAGATATGTAATTGATAACCTTGCAATGACTTTTATATATTTCGATGTCACTATTTATTAGTCACGTTGTCACTATATTTGGAGGAATATAACAATTTATAATATAAATTATGTTCATTTGTGATAAAGTAGCCTTGACGCATATAATCTCTAAAAGATTTGTTTCAGGTACATATTTCAATCTCTTCCGTTTTTTATGGCAATCAGAACACCACCACCTTTCGGAGTGATAAAATTAGAATTTTGAATTGAATTGGAACAATATCTATCTTTTCTATAAACATTGAAGGAGGGGTCAAATAATTCCAAATCAATAATGGATTTACTAAACCAAGTCTCATTTAAAACATAACAAGGAAAGTCTAATGCTACAGAGTTGACGTATACGAGTCTAGTTTTGGTGCGTAAGCCTCTTACATTTTGATAGTAGAGAGAAAATTTTTCTATAGGGTATCAATATCAGATGCAGATGATATAAAAATCAAGTTGTGGTTAGGGACGAGTAGACTTCGATCGTTTTACATTCGAGGAAACAAACACATGAAACGTTTCTAAGTCTTTCTTTACACTATCGCGATGTATCCCAAGTGTTTCATGGTAAATAAAAAAGAAATTCAAAAGGGCATCATAGTCAGATGGCAGCCCTTCCTGTTGAATTAAAACCCTAGTGTTGGTTTTGATCTTACCATCAGCGCAAACACTTCCGGATCTTTCCCGCATTTTGTGGAGACTACGGTTACACATTTTGTGTCACGCCATTTAATTGAAACAAATCAATCATTCTTGACAAACTGGCTTATACCACCGCGAGTCACATCTTTATCTAATAGAATTGCAACAAACGATTTGCCATTATGGTATCTGTAGCTCTAAAACCCATCTTGTGTAAATTTTCCAGTAGAGGTACTGTTGTGAAAAATCGATCAAAGCTCTGATGACTGCCTCTTAGTAAAAATTTTAGTAATCGTAATACAATTGAAGAACCATGGCCTATTCCGAATAACCCGGCGTACTGGAGATCTACCTCTAAATGGTATAATTTGCTCATCTATAGAGTAGCCTGTAACTTCATCGGCTAATTGATTACAGCGATTTCTAACCAATTCTACAACTGGCTGTATTCTCCATAATTTATTGTTAATGCTGGGCTTGTTCGTCTACGAAATGAATTATATTCCTCATTCTCATAAATTTATTCCTAGACATTGAGTTCGCTATTATGTCAATTCGGAAATAATCAGCCCAATACATTCTAATTTAGGAATACCCAAGACAACCCATTAAAATACTACATCCATACCATAGTGGCCTAACCCACATACAAAAAAATTTTTTGTTACTGTTTTAATCGGTAATGTTTGTCTCCTAGGCTAAGTGATTTGAATTTCCAGTTTCAGAAATAGTTTTTTCCTTATTATTTATTACAAAATTTGTTTTGGTTTGTTATAATTTAAAACTTTTTTAAAAACCAAAGTGGCCTAACCCACATTGCTGTTTAGGCCACTTTGGTTTTAAAAAAATTAAAATATTTTGTGAAAAATTAAACTATATTCGAATTTTAAAAATAATGAAAAAAAAAATTAATAAAAAATCGGAATAATAATAGCTATTACAGAATTTGATGATTTTTGATGGACCTGAATAACCTATAATTGACCTTCTAATTAAATTGATTTCAAATTTAAATAAACAAAAAGTTTTAAACTTGTACAAGAGTCTTTATCAATGTGCATCAGTTTTTAACCTTTGTGTTAGTAGCAAGACATTTGTTTGAAAGTTTCAAAGCAAGAGTGTTTGTAGTTCCAAAAGTCGTTCATTTAAAACCCTCAATTCATATAGATGTCCACTTGTCCACTTCAATATATATTATAAAAAAAAACATTATTTCAGAATTGAAAATAGAAAAACCTAAATTTTGTTGCTTAAAATGTTACATGTATCGTATCTTATTAATATTTAGTGTAGCCGGGTAACTATTCTTTTAACAGAAGGTCTTTTTATAGGTTAAACAAATAACATTTTTATCAAACAATTTATTATTATTTTTATTATTATTATTTATTTTATTTTTATTTCATTGTTTAATTAATATATATTAACTGTTCTATAGACAAGCGGTTTTTAATATAAAAAAAAATTTTTTAATTTACAAAAAAATTTAAGAGAATAAATAAAAAAAATACAAATTAGCATAACTTATAAATTACACAATTAACAAAATTAACAAATTTAAGTAAGTAATTATTTTAATATAAGCACAATATTTTAATATAAGAACAAAAAAAAAAGAAACTTATAAAATTGTATTCAAAAATAAAGTTAGAGAGTAAAATAAAATATCAATTAAACTTATAATTTTATATTAAGAATTATAAAATAACGAAAAGAAAAGTGTTCTACAAAAGCAAAATATTATATACTAAATTAAGCAAACAATAAAAATAAAAGTTAAAAACACTCTATGCAAAAAGCATGCAGTAGCGAGTGTAGTTACAAAAAAAAATATTTGACCAAAATAAAAATAGAACAATAATAACGAATAAAAACCGATAATAAGAGCTTATAGCCCTATTAAAAAAAAACTAAAAATAAAAACCAATATCTTATTAAAAAAACAATTAAGTTTAATTAAATACAAAAAATTTACGTAACTATGCGTACTAAGTCATTTACTTGATCATGATTGAAATTAAAAAGCCAGAGTTTAACCAAACTGAGTAATTTAGAATCATAACAATTGTTAGTTAAGGGTGAAGGTAATAAATTATAAAGCCGAGGTGCAATTGCTAAAAATGAGCGTAAAAAATGATGTACATTATGAGGGGGTATGATAGCTAATCTTTTGTTGTTGATTCTCAGATTATATATTTCAGAATACCTACTTCGTAAGTAACCACTTCTATTAAAGAATACTTTGAGGACTCGGAAGTAAAAAAGATGCTTCAGAGGTAAAATATTCAAACATTGAAATAAAGGGAAGCTGCTTTCCCTACGATGTTTTTTTAAAATTAGTCTGATAACACACTTTTGTTGTATTAACAAAGGTTTAAGATAATTATTAAAAGTACCACACCAATTAACAATTCGATATTGTAATTTAGAATTAAATAAACCATAGTATACAGACGTAAGCAGTTTAGAAGAACAGAACTGCTTAAGGTGATAAAACTGTCTAACAACTAAATGAAAATATTTACTCAAAATTCGTGTATGAATTGACCAATCTAACTTAGAATCTATTGTAAAACCTAAATATTTGAAGGAATCAACACAATCAACTTTAAAACAACCTGTGGAACAGTTATACATTTCGTTAAAATTACATAATTTCTGAGTAAGAAGAGAATTATTATGAGGAAGAGGAAATCTTCTACATTTAGCACAGTGATACAAAATATTATCACACATAGGAATAGAGCTACCTAAACTGAAAAACATAATTTTAGTTTTATCGCTTAATAATAATTTGTGATAGCAAAACCAGCGACGTAATAAGTCCAAGTCATAATTAATATTACACACATTTTCAAAAAATGACTTATTATTGTAGGATAGACCAACATCATCAGCAAAGGCAGTTGAACAACCCTTAAATTTTTGAAGAAGAACAGAATTAAAGAAGATTAAAAACAATGTAGGACCTAGAACAGATCCTTGAGGTACACCCAAAGAAATATTTTTAAGATCACTGATGGTGCCATCAATTTTAAGTTTCTGAGTTCGACCTGTTAAATACGAAGAAAGTAAATCAAAAAAATTACCTCGGAAGCCAGCTTTATACAATTTGCCTAATAGGATTTTATGATCCACAGTATCAAATGCTTTTTTAATATCAATAAATAACGCAGCACTTTTTAGTTTATTATTAAGAGCTTCATAAATACTCGAATAAAAAGTTAGAAGTGCATCTTCAGTAGATCTGCCACTACGAAAACCAAATTGCTTACAACTTAAAAAGTTAGAACTTAACATGGAAATGGGACGATAGTTATCTGAGCAATTTTTATCTCCTTTCTTGAACAAAGGTATTACCTCAGCAATTTTTAGAGCATTAGGAAAAATTCCAATTTCAACACAGCAATTAAAAATATGAGCTAGAACATTAAGACTAATTCTTTTTAAAACAAAATTAGAAATACCTAGCGTATCGAAATTAGAATTATTTAATTTCATTATCAGTCTATGAAGTTCAAGTGAATTTATTTCTTCACAGTAACAACTTTGTTGCTGCCAAACATCTTCAACTATATACAGCTGGTTACTGTCACAAATCTCAGAACTAAATTCTGCAGTAAGACTACTCATATCTGTGAATTTTTCATTAAACTGGTTTGCAATAACTTTTTTATCACATACAAGAGAATCACCAAAAGATAGAGAAGTAATAGAATTACTAGAACTTTTATTTCGATTAAGTAAATTGTTTACAACTTTCCATTCATTTTTTGCGTTACCTTTGGCATTTGACAATTGTTTTATGTAAAATTCTTCTTTAATTTCCTGAATTTTTTTCCTGAGAAGTTTTGAAAATTTTAAATATTTTCTTTCTAGGCTAAACTTATTGGGAAACTTGTTGCATGATTTAAGTAATTTAAGTAATTCAATGAGTTTAAGTAGACTCGAATTCATCCATGGCTTTAAAGGCAGCAAGTTTTTTTTTCTTTTTCGCATCGTATTTACAGTGGAAGAGTTCAGATAATATTTCAACTTACTTATAAATAAATCGAAACCTATGGAGGGGTTTAATTCATCAAAAATATCATCTCAGGTCTCAAATCTGAGCTGAGAATTAAGTTCCACAAAATTTATTTATTTGAGTAAGAAGATATATCAGAGTTCAGATTTCTTGTATACCTCTTGTATACATCTGATCATACAGCTACACCTGGAACAAATGAATTAAGTGTGATAAAAGGACAACAGGTTGAAGTTGTTGAATTTTCGAGTGCCAATGAACCAGATTATTGTATAGGTAGCACATTGAATGATCGGAAATGCCTTGATCTATACAAGAGCTATGTAAATCTATGTCACTGGATAACATAAGTCTAACAAAAATGTGGTCAATACAAGTGGAAGATATATTGGAAACCCGTATAGGACAGTTAATACACGACTCAAGACAAAAGCTAGACATTAAGTTTAAATAGGCTATAGCATTATTCGATTCAGATAAGATATCCAAGTTAATATCGCCTAAAATTATCAAATTATGAGCTCGCTCAGAGATTAAAAAAGTTGATAACTCATCCAAGAAAACACCAAATTTAATACTATTAAATCTATAAATAGAAACAAAACTAAATTTACAATTTTCAACTACACAATTGATTTTAAGAACATCTGCACTCCTAAATGAGAGATTATCGGTACTACACTTAATATTATTTTTTGCAAAAATAAAAATACCACCAGCAGCATATGAATTGTTGCAGCAAAAATATTGATCGTACGCAGAAATACAATAAAGTGAAGCTTCACAATCATAGATCCATGTCTCAGTTAAAAAAATAAAATCTGGCTTATTCGACAATGAATTCTGATAAATAATAAACTCATCAAAATTAGCACGCATACTACGAATGTTTTGATTAATTAAAGAAAAACAATTAGTCAAAACCGGGTTTTGGAAAACACTTTCACAAAAATCATTACTAAATTTACAACAAGGTACACGATCAACAAACATAACATTACCATCCATCATTTATTATTATAGCCAATTCTCCTTCTTTTAGAATCCAACCTATTATTGAAAACAGGGCAAGGATTATCAAAAGTGGCATGATTTTCATCTAGCCCGAGTTTTAATTTGGCATTAGCTCGCACACAGTTAATACATTTAATTACGTGTTCTTCAACACACTCCTTCGTGTGATGATCACCTAGACACTTGGAGCAAACTTCCACCTCTTTACAATCAGATAACTTATGGTTGAAACCTTTGCATTTGTAGCAACGAGTAACTTCAACACCGTCATACACCCTGCATCTTTCCCATCCAATATTAAATTTTTCAGCTGCTAAAATTTTGGGGAAACATTCGCTATCAACTTCTAGTAAAGCATTAAAAAAACTGCTTTCAGTTTTTTTCACCTCATAATATTTTATTAATTTAAGGGAACAATCCCCTAACAGTGGATTTTGCTTTTTCAGCTTATCTATAATTTCATTTTCCTCGTGCTTGAATTTCATATTCACAAGTCGAAATCTCGGTTTAAGAACACTAGGCACCTTAAGTTCATATTTATCACCTATATTTTTATCAATGGCTGCCATAATTTTATCTCTTTCCTTAATATTGTCACTTTCAATAAGTAAAACCCCATTGTTCCCGCTTTCAATGTTTGAAATTTTTAGACCAGCAGGGTTGACTTTACAATTTAGATCATTTTTAGTAGTGTCAATTTTTTGTTTAACCTTCGGTTTCAAAATGAGTGGTACACTTTTCCTTAATTCTGGAACTAGTACAGTGTCCCGTTGAGTGAATTTACCCTTACTTTTTAGAACATCAGAAAACGATAACTGAGCTGCATTAATAGTAGTAACATTGCTTCTTTTAACCAAATCATTATGAACTTCCTCATTTTTTATACACGTATTTTTTAACTCCATAGATAATTTGTTACATTGTAAACCAAACTTTTCCGTTAAATTACAAATCTTCCTAATTTCAATCTCTTGGGCACGCTTCATTGCATCACGACGTTCCGTGTATCTTGTCTCGATTGCCTCTAAAAGTGATTTAAGCTCAAGTTCATTTTTTTTCATAGACACTTCAAATTCATCTTTATACTTCCTGAGATACTCATTAT
Organism: Argyra leucocephala; assembly: GCA_963942445.1. Lineage (NCBI taxonomy): Eukaryota > Metazoa > Arthropoda > Insecta > Diptera > Dolichopodidae > Argyra > Argyra leucocephala. The sequence goes on from OZ012679.1 coordinate 66,428,923, forward strand.
TTTTTGTTACACTACCCTGCATTTCTTTTAATATCCAGTCAACATTTTGAATATAAGTAACACAATCATGGCACATAAAAACAATTCATTCATTAGAATCCAATACATTGCATGTGTTCTGATATAAACCAGAACATTTTGCAGCAGAATGAAATATTTTACCACACACTCCAGTACACCTTATACCTGTTTCCCCTCGAATTCTATTTTTGCATTTATTGCATTTTTTATTCTCGACCATGTTGTTTACTTCAATACATACTTTCAAAAATTAGTTGTAAATAATCTGGGCAACAGATGTCGCCAAGGCAAATAAGTGTATAATTAAATAATCAAATCTTACCAGTGCAGCCAATTTATATATATGTAAAAGTATTATTATGGTATTAAGAAATTAAATCGAGGGATATTAGTGGTAATAAAATAAAAGCAATAATTATTTTTATTGAAATATAGTAATTAATTACTTAATTAGTATTAGTATTTTATCCAGCCAGTAAATACAAAATATCGGCATTCGGAGCGGCAATGGAAGAAAAAAACGCGGGTGTAAAGTGTTTATGTAACAAATAAGCATAAATCTTTTTTTGTATATTATTAATTTTTTAAACATTTAATTTAATACATTATTCTATTAGTAATTTTTTTAATTTAAAATTTAAATTATTTATTGTTGTATTATATGAAAATTTAATTGTAATAGTATCTATAAAGTAATTCAAATATTTTTTTTTAGAAAAAAAACTTGTAACAATAACTACTGTATTAAGAAAAATTATGTTGAAAATAAAAAAAAGTTTTACTAAATGTTTTTTAGTTATACAAATAATTTATGAAATAAAAATTGGTTAATGTTCATTATTTTTACTGATCTTTTATTTCAATTAAATATGTTGATTGTTTTTTATACCCTTTTATAGTGAATATTCAAAAATATTGAGTTAATGAAAACAACAGTGCCCAGCCATAAACTACGGCACTTACTAAAAAAAAAAATTGAACAATTTTATAGGGTTGAATTAACAATGATAATACATTTTTTTTTTTAACTCAATAAAAACTATGGTAGAAACTATGATAGAAGGAAATTAACTCAATAATCATTTCTTGAATGTTATTGTTATAATTAAATTTCTATAAATGCGATATTATTTAAAAATGTTAATGTACACTTAACTTTTACAATAATACCGTTATTATAAATAGGTTTTAGTAAATGAGGGGAGGCGGTCTTTTTGTCGAAAAAAAATGTTGAAAAAGAAATGTCGAAAAAAAAATGTTAAAAACAAAATCTCACATTTCAATGTTGAAAAAAATAATTTCAAAATTTTTTTCAAAGTAGTATATTTTAGATTTAATTACACAAATCAACTTTTATCATTAACGAAATATGTACTTAAACAATGTAAGAAATTCAATAATAATGTTTAGCGGGGGTTTGGGACGACAAATCCCACTGTTATAAGTGCTTTTTTGTGGAAATGTATATTTAATAAAAATAATTAGAGGGAATTTAAGAGTAGGATTCAAAATAAACCAATCAAAATATTACAGGGTATTCCCTATTTCCAGAAAATGTATATATATAGTATATGTATATGCAAGATCCTCAATTAGGAGGGATTTTCTTGTTGGTTGAAAAAGTATGGTTATTTGCCTTTTACAGAATATTTATTATTTGCGGAGTTATTTCAGTATGAAAATAAAATGGTTTTTTTTTCAAGACAAAATTTTAAGTTTTTAAAAATTGCAATGCCGAATTAATAATGGTTATGTTTTATTATTATTTTAAATCTACATACGAGTATATTTTTATTTCAGCATTTTTTTTTTCAAAATTTTTTCTTATTCAACATTTTTTCATTCAACATTTTGTTATTCAACATTTTGAATTTGGCATTTCTCAACAAATCGACCCACACCCGTAAATTTGATGTACCAATAATTTATTTTAAATTCAAGTTCGATTTGAAAGTGTAATTATTATAGTTAATTTTAGTGATAGAAAATGAATCCTACTTTTTCAACTTCTCCAGGTATTTATACACAAAAAAGATTGTTTATTTGAAAGCGTTTTTTTATCGTTTTAATTTAAAATTTAGATATATTTGCAAATTCTGAGTCTGATTATTTTCAATCTAATCAGATTTCAGAAGTGTCGTTATTTGAATACCAGTATCAGCTAAACTCCAGCCAAGGTATAGTTTTTATATGAAATTATAATAATTGTGATTTGAATTAATAACTATTGAAAATACTTACGGAGTCGGAAGAGGAGTGAAAAATACAAGATTTGAATTTATCTATTACATTATTATTTATTATTTAAACAATGAAATAAAAAAGTTTACTAAAAAACATCTGGGCCTAAGCCACTAGTTTTTTTGATTTTCATCATTTATATGTAATTCCAAGTGTGGGCCTAACCCACAAAAAATGGCGTTTTTTTAAAGCTAGAGCCCAATAACAATATATCCACTAAAATACTTAAAAACATAAACCCAAACAATGTTTTTTAAAGTCGGTACCTTAAAAATAGAGATTTTATAAGCATTTTAAAAATGTGTATTTTTTAAAATGCATTTTATTCAATAAAATGTTAATGTTGGTTAGGCCACTATGGTTCTGAGGCACTCATATCAGCATCCGATTTGTAAGATATAAAAGTATTACGTTCTTCAGGTTCAGCTTGATCAAATGAATTGTTTTCTAAGTTAAATTTTCCGGCAGCCAGCTTTCTTCGTTGGCATCACCACTAATATCTATGTCTGAATCTTCCATATCTGATTCTTTGTTTATATCATAAGTTTTACCTTAAAAAAGGAAGATAACACAAACGTGAATTTGGATCAAAATATTAACTAAAAACCCAACTAGCACAATCGTGTTATCTAAATTTTACTTCACGATAAACAATAAAAAATATCGAATCCCACTACAGTTCTTGCTTGAACATGTTAGAGCAGAACATTGCAAGAATGAAAATGTATTTAACCTAAAAAATAATATGTAAGAAATGCTGTAAGAAAAATAAAAACTGAGTGAATTTTGTAACATAATTTTATAGCATATATAATATAACGAATTTTTTCCAGATAATCAACGTTTTTTACAAAATTTTCAGTTTTTAAAAGCAAAATTTTAAGTTTATGCAGTTATTATTCAAAAACGGTAAGTCTGATACTCATTCAACTTATACCGTTAATTAGGTTCATTAATTCTAAAAAAAAGCTATGAAGAAGATGTTGCTCTAATTTCGATTTCTTCTGAGCTGTAGTGGATATTCGTTAGACATAATTTTTCTAATCCGATTTTCTTTAACCCTCTGTAACCCAGGTAAATTTAAAGATAGACCCCTCTTCTAGAGCAATTTTTTTCCTAAAATACTCCAACGAATCACTCCTTAAAAAATGTTTGCTCTAAACCGGACCACCCTGTATATACTCACGTGATGACATACTTCTTTTCACTTTCACGGATTAAAAACAACTAAAAATTTATACGTAACCTACACACTTAATAAATTTTAGGTCAAAGGGCTATATAAAACACGATGTGCTGTACAAGGGCCTCAAAAAGGAACTCTTACCAGTACCACCGGTTATGAAGGAGGAAGTAATTAGAATGGGCTACATAGAAGAACATTATTCGGTTAAGAAAATACAAGATTACATTGAGAAATCCTTTTTCATACCACAGTTATGTTCAAAGGTGACGAGAATAGTCAGAAGATGTGTGCAATGCATATTTGCGGAATCCAAGTCAGGAAAAAAGGAAGGGTTCCTAACCCCAATTGATAAAGAGGATTTACCCTTAGGAACTAGCACAACTCAAAAAATATAGCACTTGTTGATTGCCACCGGCGTTCCTAGAGGAAATGGTTAGTGGTCAATGGTTAGAACAGATTAATAGAGTAATTATTCCTATGTTAGTTAAATCTATCTGCCTATCGCAATATTCATTTTGTTTTTTCACTTTACTTTTTTTTCACTTCATTTTTCACGTCTGTGGAATAAATCGTTATCGAAAGTTTCACTTACTATACAAGAAACAATGTTGAGCAACATTTAAAAAATGTTACTTAGTTTTCAGTAGTTGCCTCTTTTTTTCTTATGTTAATTATAAGAAATGATGTTAATATAAATTTTCTAACTCTTTTATTTCAGTATGTTAAATATAAATATTGCTAGTTTTTAACATTATTCTCATATTTACCATAAGAAAGTGTTAAAAGATTTTCTAACTCTTTTGCTCTAGTAAAAGTAAAAAAGTGAAAAAAATCATCCGAGGGAATACTATCCGGCTCATTTTTTGAAGTGAATAACATACAAAAGTTGAAATTTGCAAGAAAAATTTGGTTTTGTTCGCTTTATTCACTTTACACTCACTTTTTGAGCTGGAAAGTGAATGCTGCGATACCGAAATTGTCATCCGGATAGGCACATTAGCAATACTAGTCCAGGTAGCTGGTATAAACACGTAAGCACGGTACAAGCCATTAAAAATACTCCTCCAAGAAGTACACGAATATCTCTATTTAAAATTCTAACAGGCTTAGAGATGCGTAAGACTCCGAATATAGACATTCAGAACCTTTTAGAAGGGGCAGTGGAAGAGCTGTATAGAGGAATAGACCGAGGACGCATAAGAGTCGAAGCAAAGGAAAATATTGCTATAATACAACAGGAAAATCGGAAAACGTTTAATTCAGGCAGAAACTTAGAAACAAGCTATGACATAGGCGAATTAGTGGCCATAAAACGGACCCAATTTGGAGCGGGTTTAAAATTAAAACCAAAATTTTTAGGACCATACAAAATAATTTCAAAGAAAAACAATGGGTGATAACAAGTGGAGAAAGTAGAAAACGAGGGTCCACGAAAGACAACAACTGTAGCAGCATTTATGAAAAAATTAGGTCAGTCATTCGGGTCGAATGAAGTTTCAGGATGGCCGAATGTAGGAATACTACGTACTACCAAAAGTGGACAAAAGTACTAATAGAATATCTTTCATTCCCTTTAATTGTACCCATCTTTCATTCCCAATAATTGTCCGATTTAATTGTATTGATGATTGATTGTATTTGCATACATTAGTATCAAAACTAGATTATTCGGTATTAGTATTAATATTTTAAAGTTGTATTTAATTGTACTGATGATTGATAGTGTTTTGTTGATTGATAGTGTTTTTTGATGTCTTGTAAGGCCACAATTAGAATATGCTAGCCAAGTTGGGTCTCTACATTACGAAGTTTATATGCTACGAATAGAGACAATTCAAAAAACTTTTTAAGATTTGCCTTACGTCACCTTTCCTGGTCCGACCCCCTAATTTTGCTACCATACGAACATAGATTAAACTTAATTTATCGCGCCAGTCTAAAAAAAAGGTGTGAAGTTGCTGACGTTATTTTCTAATATAATGAAAGGACTGATGTAATGAAAGGAAATATTATATCTCCTTTTATTTCCAACTTAGTTTAAATAAACAGTGTTAAGCGTTTTCGCTCTTCTCCCTTTTTTGTACTTTCATTTCATCGAACCAACTATGGAATGAATGAACCAATTCATGGAATGATGATCCTGGGAAATTAATACCAGGACGTTATTGATTTCTCTCTCTCTCCAAAGATACCCTAAAAAAACACTTGTATTCTTCGTAATTTAATATGACACATCTTCTAGTCACTACTTTTTTTTTGTTTTCTTTATTTTTTTAATCACTAATTTAAAATTGTAGTACTAAAATATTCTCTAATATTCGATTTAACCCACCAAGTAATTGACTAATTCATTCCGTTAATTTTTCCTTAAACAAAAATGTGCTGTATCACTTACAATTAGAATCATGAATTTATACCTCGTTTTTGGCGGATAGATATGACACTCTTTTATAGCAATTTCTCTTTGATCACCATTTTCTTTTGCTTTATTTTAATAGCTTCTTTTTGTAGTTTTCGTTTTTCTTCTTTACCCAATATTTTTTCTTCTCTTTGCAGCCTTTTTTCTTCTACAATGTCTTTTAAAACGTCGTATTTCTTTTCTTTTAGTTGGTACATTTTTTTAAATTTTGAGTTTGTCTGACACATTGCTATTAATTTCTGCAAGAATTTTACAGAATTTATATATAAGTTTTTCTTTTCTGTGAAAGATCTTGAAGCATCAGCTGTTACTGTGATTTCTGCTGAAATTGACTCCAGTCAAATATTTCGGCTATTAAGTTGTGTACTGTTATCCAAGTTTATTTGATTTTCTTGCTGTTCTATTTGATTTTGCTGTTGTATTTCAAGTCAATAAAAGATTTTGAACCAAATAATCCGACAATAATTTATTTAAGCTATTTCTTATGTTTAATAATATTTTCTATGTGTACGAATCACAAACTCAAAGTTACCAAAACTCACTCAACAATTAACAAAAATTACTCTATATTGTTATAACACTACATGGAAAATGATTTTAGCATGGATCAGCCTACCAACAGTTTTTTTTTAACCAATCCTTATTTAATTAAATATAAGTTTTTTTTTAAATTAAATTTATAGTGAGTCCAAATCTAAAGTTAAAACAAACATCTACATGAACATACTTTTCATCCTATATAATCCCAATTTCATTTTATCTTTTGTCACTTCCGTCTTTTATTGAGGAGGGCCCAAATTGTTTAATAACCTTACCATGATTTTCGAATCGAATAGGAGTCGAAGCGAATATGCCAGTCGAATTTTCGCGTAAATGTGATCATGATTCGCGAATAAATTCATTCGCTGTGGAAAAGTCGTTGCTAACCTAACACTCGAAAATTAAATATTTTGAAAAGTAAATAAAAAAAGAAACTGTATTTTTTTGTGCTAATAAATTTTGTAAAAAATCTTTTTTTTTTGTGTTAATAAATTTTATAAACAGATTTAAAGATATATTTTAAAATAGAAAAAAAAAATCTGAATTCAATAAAACATAAACTGAAGGCTTAAACCAGAACAAATGGAATATTACCAATATGGTAAAATTAGTCTGTGCAGTACGATGTTCACCAAAATGAAATTATCACTGGAAATTTTAATTCAGGCGTGGAATTCTGTATTGTAATAATCACGCTGCGACTGTCGCATATCTATAATTGGTATTCTATATGATGATTGTCACAGTGATAGTCGCTTTTTTTTGTGATTTTAGGATGACAGCTAATTTGGTGTCACTCATGATAAAAATAAATAAAAGTTTGTTTGTTTTTTAAGATTTGCCTTTTAGATTTTTTATGTTTTGGTTTTTTAAGATTTATTATGATGTAAATATTAAAAAATGCGAGTTTTAGAATTAGAAGTCGCTAAAATTGCAAATGATTTAAAAATAATGGAGCTGAATAAAAAATGCTGTGATTATGTGTTAATTTTTTTTTAATAAGTTTGAATTTTATTTTGTTTTCAATTAAATATAATACACATTTATATTAATTAGTTATAAGTTTGCAACTGAATTTTACTCAAATGTGAATATAATTTTCTTTTTCTTGTATTAAATTTGTTGTAATGATTTTCACTCTAATTTTTTTTTTATTATTTTATTATAAATTTTGTTTTTTTTTAAATATACATTTTATTAAATTTGTTGTTTGAAATTTACCTTTAAGTTTTTTCTCTTTTAATATATAATTTATTTTTTTTTTATAATTTCGCTTTATTGATTAATAAGTGTAATGCTTAAATAAACTTATTTTTGTTTTCTATTGTTTTGACACTTTGACATTTAATAAATCACTTGTGATGCCATTTCCGAATTGAATTTTTTAAGATGCTACCGTTTTCTTAAATTATTCAAGTGATCGCAATACAGAATACCAAAAATTTTTAGTGTCATCTTTGACTGTCGCAAGGGTGACTATCGCTTATCACAATAGAGAATATCACTCCAGTTTTCGATTGTTTGGGATACATCTACTGCTATTATTAATTTGAGGCTTCTTCAAGTGTATCAGGATTATCTTCCATCAATTGCACTAGTTTATCAACTGTTTTTTATTTATTTTATTATAGCTGCAAATAATATCATTTTATTCTTAATTTTTTTGAATTTTCGCTCGAAAAACATTAAAAATATTTTCTTTTTACTTTTGCTTTACGGCTGTCACTTAAATTTTTCCTTCGAAAAATTGTCGAACGTATTTCATTCACTTCGCTAATCATGATCGCATGAATGCGAATTCGCCTATTTATACGTTCGATTCGAGAACCATGATAAGGGTATAACTTTTCATCACATTCCTCCCAAAATTTTATTGTCAGTTGAAAGTCTTTATTTTTTTAAACCATTGTGCTAAATGTTAATTTTTTTTAGCAGATGTATAAGCAATTCAAATTGCTAGTAGTAAATTGTGACCCAAATCAATAATTTATTATTAATTAGCTATTTATAATTAGCTTTTATTAATTAGCTAAATAATAAAGTAAACAATAAAAACTTTAACTTACATTTTTTTTAAATATTTTTCTTATTTCGAAACAAAACATTTTCAAACACAAGAACAAAAATTGTTATTCGTTTATAAAATTTTGAACGAGAAAATTTTCGATCAAAAATATTAGAATTTTTTTTAAATCGAATTTCGCGGTTGAAAATTTACGAACTATTACTTGATTTTTATTCGATCGAATTCACCGGTACGGCTAAATGAAAATAATTATAATAAAATAAACGAATTCTTCAAATTCAATAGACGTTGAATAATAAAGTATAGAAAAAAGTACGAATTTTACAGTTGTTTTTATATATTTTATTAACTATAAATATATTTAGTAAGGAATGCTGTTTTTGTATATTAATTTTAAATGTAATCATTTACTTATGTAATTGTATTTGCTATTGATCATTATCTTCTTGAGTCTCTCCGTTTCAGTATATCAAAAAGAACTTCGGAACTATCTATTTTATCATCATTTATAAACTCATCCGAATCGGAATCATTTAAGTAATCACCTGCTAATAGAGGAATGTTCTGCTTAACTGGATTAACTTTATTTTTGCGAGTCTTCCTACTACATTCTCCAAATTCAATTTGCATTGTATTTTGATTGGAAAATAATTGTAAATATTTATGAATTATGTGGCAACAAATTCCTCCTAAACATAATACTAAGCCGATTACATTTAGAAAACTCAGGTTGTCACCGTTAAGTTCAACTGCCAGTATTAATTGACATATTTCCTGTAATTATCAAAGAAACAAAATAATGATTGCTTTTTTAATATAAATATGTAGTTATTGACTTTAAAAATTCCTGTTATTGATAACGTTAAACTGGATGTATGAGACAACACAAGGTATTCGATTATTTCCAATGCAAAGGCTACCATACCTCCAATTGTAATTTTTCCTAATACATAATAAAATTCTTGTAGATCCAAAGCTGTGTAAGCAAGCCATAATCTTGGACCTAAAATAGAAATTTTGAAATTTAGATTTTTAAAATTCTTTTTTCTTAATGTAAGTCAAAACGATAAGAGAGATTGGCATAATTAGGTAAATTTAAATATAGAAAACCAACACTCAAAAATATAGCGCTAAGATTTCTTGACAACTCTTTACGTAAAGTTTACTTTTTAATTTAATAATAAGATTTTTTATTTTTAAGTGAGAATTTAATTGATGTCAAGTTTCCGTTCACTTCCGATACCTGGGATGGCATATGTAACTTTGTTTTAAATATTTCGGTCGTATTGCATTACATAATTTGAAACGCTTGAAAAAAAAGGAACACTTTATATAATTTCAACAATTACTGCTAGAAAATACTATTGAAAAAAATAATTTCATAAAATTGCAACTAAAATAAATTGAACCTAGATACAAGTAAAAGAAGCTAGTATTTATACCAGAATTTTTTTTTTTAATTTTTGAAATTTTTCTTTAACTCAATGCAAATCATTATAAATTTACTTAATTTTCAATTTTATTGAAATTTTTATTTCTACGCGTTTCTCAAATAAATATTCCAAAAAAAATCATGCATTAAGTTATAATTTTTTTAAAACTTACCTAAAATTGTCAACTATTTTTCAATCGTCAAAATTTAGTCTTAAAGTATCATTTCAATTTTACACAATACCAAAATATGTCGTACCAAATTTGAAAAGATTGAAAAAAAAATAAAAAAGGTCGAAACAAAATTATGAAATGCCACCTTTTGAAAAAAAGCGGAAACAACACGACGTTTCAAATTACATGTACATGTATACCAATATTCTCTTGGACCCATCGCGTGGTCGCTTGAAAGTATCTCTGAGGAGATAGTTTTGTATTCGGTTAGACCCGGACGCGATAGCAAATTGACGACAACTGTCAAAACACTCGCGTGAGTAATTTCTGTTAAGAATTCTTACTGGACGGATTTTCCAAAACTAAAGCAGAGTACGGACGTATTTGGAAAGAGTTTGCTGCTTCACTGTAGGTTCCCCAGCTCTAACGAATTTGAAGAATTCCTTATGTATATTCTCATAATATTTACATTTCTTTGACTTTGTGCATTTTCATCTTCTGAAGAACTGTACAAATCAAACAAACTCATCTTTACTATTAGTTTTTCAATATGTATTATAATCTTTAAACTATCATGCACTATATATTTTTCTTACTAATTTAATTATAACTTTAAAACTTTAAACTATTTAATCCAAAAATATTAATATTTATCTAAAATATTATTTATTTCAAATTTTAAATTAATTAAATTCAAAAACTACTTTTTGTTTATAGGTAAGTATGCGGTTACAAATTTTTGCCTGCCAAAAAATGAATACAAAAGCTACTGCAAAATCGGTAGCAAAATTTTATCAGAAATTCGTTTAATCAATAACAGGTGACATTATTTGTTTATTTGACAATCAACAACGTGTGAAAATAAAATCTAACTATTTATCTTAAATAAACCTATTAGTATTCATTAATCTATCTATTATCTTAATAAACCATTAATAAACTATTTAAAAAATAAATAAATCGTAAGTGAAATAAAGTGAACCGGAAAAAATATTATTTAAAAATGGAACCTTTAAAATAATATTGTTAAATAATATTTTTTAAGATTTACTTTATTTTACTTAGATTTATTTTATTTTACTATGTATACTTGGATTATTCACTTTATTTTACTAGATCAAACGTTACTTATTGGCTAATGTCAAAATTTTGGCAAGTAAAAAAAATACCCGGGTATATAAATGAGGAGCTAAAGTTTTGAAGCTTAATACCTGGAGGTCATAACAAGAACTTAATTTTTTTGCTCAGCATACTAACAGCGTACTACAAAGCAAAATTTTTGCTATCATTTTCCTACAACAACAAATTACATGAAATAATGCTAAATTTTACCACAGTATACTAATAGCATACGTAGCTTATACACCTAAACAAGCCAATAATTCTTTTTGAGTAAAAAAATGATCAATATCTTATATATATAATATTTTTTTTTGCCAAACACTAGGTTTCAAACGACACCTTTACACACGAATGATTCGCTTGGACTAATTGAGGATTGTAGAAAGAAAAAAATCCCGTCGATTAGTAGGGACATTTTGAATAAATTTATTAGTATAATAATAATAATAAATTTTTTATTTCATCCTTTACAAAGTTAAACTTACAAATTCAAAATTACAGATTTAAAAAATTTCATTTATATATATACATATAAATAAGGAATTGTGTTAGGTTCAAGCATTTATATCCATAGGATACTAGTATTTGCTAGAACTAGTAATTTAAAAAAAATCAATAATTAAATTAGAGTTGTGGGGTTCAATTAATTATAAAAAATAAGATAATTTTTTTTTTTTAAATTGAAAAAGTGGAAAAATAAGTTCAAAAATTAAATCAAGAAAACACTTAATAAGTAATCATTAAAAATTAAAATAGCAAATAAGTTAACAAAAAAGTATAAGCTAAAATAGTAAAATAAAAATATATAAGAATAAAAAAATAGTAGCCAAAATGACAATCAGAATAATATACGTTTTTCCAATTAGAGTGATATGATTTCTTTTTAAAAAAAAAACACTAATTAAAATAGGTACTAAAAAGTACCTATACCTACGAAACCAATGATTAAAAATTTTATATAAAATTGTTAAAAACATTTTTACGTATTTATGATAGTATTTGTAAATTCAATTTAAAGCAAAATCGAAAATTATGTGTATATGTATACAATATGTATTAACTGTTATATTATTTTATTTTATATTCTAATTTCTGCCAAAGCGGTTTATAAAAATATGAATTTTTTGTTTAATTTTTTGTTTCGGTCGACTGTTAAATATTGAAATTTGATTTATCAAATATTATTTATACTAGGGACCCCTGTTGATTAATTGTAATTTAAGTTGAAGCTATTCAAGTTTTTCAAAATGAAAATGAAGTAGGTATATTTATAAAATAGTAAATATCTTTTAAGGGACTCTTCGGCATATAGCTTTCATTCGAACTTTTTTTTTGTCCCTTGAAGATCAAATTTCATAGTTATTCATTCAATTCAAAAAATCACATCTGTAAATATTTATGAGAAAATAATAATATTACTATGAAAAACAAGTTTTTATTATTAAATTATTTTATGAATAATTACGAAATATTTAATGGAATTCACATACATTTTCTATTACATATTTTTAAAAGTGATGCGATTTATTGCTTTAAATTGGTACCTATAACTACCTAAAGCTATAAGTAAGGATGGTACCTACAATTATGAATTAAAATGATATATTCAGAATTAATTGTTAGTTTTATAAGATAAATTATTATGAAGCTTTCTTTTAGGGCAGAATAACCTTTACAGAATAACCTAATAGAAGCACCGCTTTATTTTTGAATTTTTTTGTTGCGGCGTTGTATAATTTTAAGATCAATAAAAGTAAAAAGTAGCTGCCAATAAATTTGTTATAAAAAAAAGAGTTCGTTGCGTGTTTTATTTTATTGCATATTTTCAAATTTTTACTCACGGTAACGGTACCGCGTATCAGGGTTGATATTTTTGATACTATTGTACTTTTTTTGTTACTTTCAGCTTGATAAAAGTACTGTGATACTTTCAATTGATATTTAGTATTCTCAGAAAATTTTAAATTTGTATTTTATCATAAAGGAATTTTAAATTAAAAACATTTGGAAATATGAAATTGTTATTTACCTTACTGTATTTATTTGAATTGAAGGCTGCGATTGATAGAATAGTCGAACAATGGAGTACATTATTGTGAGTAATGGCCAATACAATTTTTTACCACGAACTTTAATTCGATAATTGTTCATAGCAATATCAAACAGATCAACAGCATCCATCCGTTTATACTCATGAATGACCAGTGGCTGGTCAATTGTTATCTTACGATTTTTTCAGTCGCTCCACTTTGTACTAACGCCGATTGGGTATTTAAATACCCATTCCAAATCTCAGGCGTGCCAAAGGCTAGAGGTCTAAATTTTTTCCAGGCAACTTCTATGAACTTTATTTCATAACTTCATTGTATGACCCGGCTTTAATGGGTTAAATAACCAGTAAGACTTAACTAATGAGCGTCCGCTACTTAACAGTAAATTTTTTACATCTTAAATCAAATTCCGTGTTTTGTACATTTTGTCGCTTTTTGTTAATATAAATTAATTAATTCAAATCAATATTTTAGCGAAATAATGTGCATGTACGAAATTAGGTATATTTGTTTTCTTCAAGTGTGAAGAAATGTATGTTGTAGAAGAGTGATGCATCGATAAATTAACATTTTTGATATTTTGTCATTTTTATTATATATTTTTATATTTACTTGCCAGTATTTGTTTATTTTTATATACTTTTATATTAACCTGCCAATGTCTGTTTATTTATATGTTTATTTTCGTGGTAGGTTGAAATTTTTTTGTTAATATTAAAACCAAACGCGAAACATTTTTGTTCTCCTTCACAAATAAAGAGATTGGACTGTTACTGATTTCGAAAATTTGGTTCGTTTAAATTATAATACCTTTAGGTTTCACTTAAAACTAAAAAGTATAAAATAAAATTTTCTAAAATATACTTTTATCGAAACCAAACTAGTCCCCTAAAAAGTAGAAAATAAAACTAGTGGTGGATGTTGAGCATCTAGAACTACTATAAGATAAGACACAAAAGTATATAATGAATCTTGTTGGAGTATTGTTCATGGAAATTTTTAATATTTGCCGCTTGAAAAATTTTACTTCTTTGAAGGATGAACTAACTTTTGAGTCGTGGGATGAAGTATATAGTTCGCCTGATCCTTCTACCGCTTTCGATTTATTCCTTACTAAATTTAAAAGTCATATTTCAAATTCCAGTATAGTAATAAATCAAAACTCAAGCAAACTGAAACGACTAAAACCGTGGATGAGTCAGAAGTTATTGCGAAAAATTAAAAAAAAAAAATCAAATTAGAATTCGTCTATTAAAACATCCAAATTGCACTAGACTCAAAATGTATTACGAAAAACTATGCCGTGAGTTGAAGCGTGATATTCCTAATTGTAGAGACAGTTATTATGAAAAAAATTTAACTGAGAATTCTGGAAACTCGAAAAAGGAGTGGAAGTTAGTAAATGAAATTCTTAATAGAAATATTGCAAATAGTCATATTGTCATAAAAAATAGTAGTGAGTTTGTTTCTGATCCTTTAGATGTTGCTAATTTATTTAATAATTAGTTTTCTACAATAACAAATTTACAATTAGATAATTCTCCTTATGTTGTGTCATCACGTAATTGTAGTAACTATATCGTTCCAGAATCATCTCAACAACAAAGTTTTTTTTTTCTTCCTTTTTCTTCAACAGAACTACAGAACTACACAAAATTATGTCTTTAAAATCTTCATCTTCTTCTTCCTTTGATAAAATTTCAAATAATATTCCAAAAAATGTTTCTTTTCAAATTGTTAATATTCTATGTTATATTTTTAATTTCAGTATACAGAATGATATTTTTCCACATGCTCTCAAAACAGCTGTTGTTATACCTTTGCATAAAAAAGGAGATACTTTATTATTCAACAATTATAGGCCTATTTCTTTATTATCAGTTTTTTCAAAAATTTTTGAAAAAGGCATTAAGTTTAGAATCATAAAATATTTGAATAACATCAGTTTTTTCAGCAAATTTCAATATGGGCTTAGAAGTGGTAAATCAACTGAAGATGCCTTATTAAAATTATGTAGTGAGCTCTACAAGTCCTTAAATGATTCTGCAATTCCGGCTGCTTTATTTATAGATATCACAAAAGCTTTTGACATGGTGGACCATACCTTATTATTAAACAAATTGTTTAAAGCTGGATTTAGAGGTTTTATTTTGGATTAGTTTAGTTCATATCTTAAAGATCGGATGCAAATAGTAAAAACTTCAAAGGTATACAGTTCCGAAAAATTGATAAATATCGGAGTTCCTCAAGGCTCTGTACTAGGTCCAATACTTTTTTTAATTTATGTCAATTCACTTTTTGCTCAAGCGTTTAAAGGAAAAATTACTGCTTTTGCTGATGATACAGCTAATTTGAATTTGATTTATTACATGTATCTTTAGATATATTCAATCAAATACTTTTCATGGATAAAATTTCATCAGTTAACGCATCTAATTTATTTACCATATCATGCAGCGAAAAATTACAACAAGTGTCACAACGCTATATTATATTACAACTATCTTTATTTAATAATATCAAAACTACATCGGTAATATTCTTAACAGTAAATTCGTCCAGTAAATTAAACAGTAAATTTCTCCACAAAATAAATTGCATTTAATATGAAAATTATTTCCAATAGATGCACTGCATTTTGTACAAGTAAGCATTTCAAAATTTAAAAATTGATTAAAAAAAAAAAAGTTTGAGAAAAACTGATTTTAGAATAATTTTTTGTATCGTATATTTTCTACAATGAAAATATAGATGGCTAAAATTTGGATAGTTAATGCTTAAGTATTATTAATCGATTATTTATGCTTAGTTCACTGATTCAGAACATTTTGTTCCGAACATTTTTTTTTTCTTTTTTTTTTTTTTCTTTTTCATTTATTATATTTTATTAAATATTAGGATTCATTAATATTATAGTAAATTAATTAAAACTAAAATTCAAAACTTAAAAATAGAAAATAAACAAATATAATAATAGTACTAAATTAAAAGCATCAACAGAATTCAAAATATAAATAAAATAAAATAGTTAGAAACATTCTATTGCAAAAGCAAGTTTCGAATGGTCCATCACAAGAAATAAACAATTTAAATTATTCAATATTTGTGGAGTAACAAATTTAAATGTAAATATTAATTTGGAAAACTAAAATCTTAAAGAAAAATAGAATATACTAAATTTAATCTGGTTAAATATTTATGTATAAAAAAATAATTTAATTTAAGAAATAATTAATATTAAAAGTAGAATATAGAAATGTGAATTAAACTTATAGATAAATTTACAAAAAGAAAATAAAAAAATTAAACAATTTTATAAACTACTATATGTTTAGAACGAGATTTAATATTTAAATTAATTTAAAGGAAAAGAAATGAAATGAAAAGCAAAAAATTAAGCGTAAGAAAAGAATAAACAAAGCTACATACTAATAATATAGATAGATATCAGCAACAGGATACTATAATATATATATCAGTAATAATATTATGTAATGACTCTAATTAGCGCTTCAACTTCATGCCAACTAATATTTCTAAGCCAATTCTTAGTTTTAGTTAAAACTTCGGATAAAACTCTGATATTTCTGATATCAATAGGTAGCTTATTAAAAATTCTCGGTGCAATAATTTTAAAAAAATGACAAATATGAAACTTATAAAAGCGGGGTACAACAACTAAATTCCTGCTATTAATTCTTAGATTATGGATAACGGTATGTCTCACATCAAGATATCCTGATTTAATAAAAAATACTTTCAGGGTTTTATAGAGGTATAAATTCCTGATGGGAAGAATACCTAAACTACTAAAAAAGCTTGCAGTGTGTGTAAGACGGTTAACCTTACAAATTAATCTAATAGCATGCTTTTGAAATATTAGAAGTGGTTGTAGCTTGTTAAAGTGAGTACCACCCCAACAAACTATACCATACTGAAGTTTAGAATAGAATATCGCAAAGTACACCATTGAACACACTTTAGCAGAGCTATATAGATTTACCAAGAATAGTTGCCGAATCACGTTTTTGAAATGGTTCTTGAGGTAAAAAGTGTGTCCGCTCCAATCAAGCTTAGAATCAATCAATAAT
This sequence comes from Argyra leucocephala, assembly GCA_963942445.1. NCBI lineage: Eukaryota > Metazoa > Arthropoda > Insecta > Diptera > Dolichopodidae > Argyra > Argyra leucocephala. Next base: position 66,446,225 of record OZ012679.1, read on the forward strand.
CCTAAATATTTGAAAGTAGAGACAGGTTCAATTAAAAAACAATTTGAGTCACATTGATGATTATTAAAACAGTGAGAGGAATCATTGATATTAGAAACAGAATTAAGACATAGAGGATACTTTTTACAATTAGGTGAATGATAGTACAAATTATAGCTATCGTCATTAGCTTTACGGATATTAAAATTCATATACTTAGTCTTATAGCTAATAATCAGTTCGTGTTTACAAAACCAGTTACGAAGTATATTAATATCGTAGTTCATGTTAATCACAACGTCAAAGTAATTTTTACATCAATAAGTTAAAGCTGTGTCGTCTGCAAATGCGGTATGACTCCTTTAAACGGTTGAAGAAATTGAGAATTAATAAATACCGACGCGATTTATGGTAATTGAAATTGTGAGTGCCGGCACAAACACAAAAAAAAAAAAAAATAAAAAAAAAAAAAAAATCCAGAAGCGTTTGACCTAAAATAGGCGGCTCCCTGGTCTGCGGCTGATCCCAGAGGCGCGGCAGTTAAAATCACCTGGCAGGAGGTATAAAATGCAACATAAAAACAAATAATAATGTATAGTCTAAATAACAAAATAAACTCGGTAGGGATATCTACCAAAGTGTCGGCAGAGACCACGGCTGCCGGCGAGGGCTTGGCTGAATGTACTAGACTTTCAGATGAGTCGCCAGTGGGGAACAACAATTTAGACAAGCTGATTAACCCTTTTAAAAAGAGTGCGAGGGTTCCAAGGTCGCCATCAAGGATGACCGAGCCAATAATTGATATACGGAGTCAAAATAATAAAGAACCAAACGAAAACCATATACTCCAAAAGAGGCTAAGCGAAATAGAGGCATTATGTATGTCACTAAAAAAAGAAATTTCGGCATTAAGAGCAGAAAACGAAGCTTTGAAAAAAGGAGAAAAACGTAATGCACCAAATGAAATCATCGAGCAAAAAGAATATTTCACGGATGAAGATGAATTGAGCAGAGAAACTGACTGGCTGCTCAAAAAAAACAAAAGATCAAATAAAAAAAGAAAAGCTACTTCTTCACCTGAAGTTGAATCGTCACCATCTGGTTTAACAAAAACCTATGAGGAAAAAAACTCCAAAACAACTGAATTTGTGAGCAAAAGGAAAACCAAAATTCCACCTCTAATCATAAGTAACATAAATGATTTCAAACCATTAAATAAAATGCTGCAAGCTAAAAATATAAAATATGAAATAAAATTGCTAAACAATAAGCAGCTGAAAATAAATCTGGAGACGGAAATGAATTATAGAAATCTAGCTAAAGATCTCAATGATACCAAATACGAATGGCATACTTATGAAAGCAAAATAAATAGACCAATAAAAGTCATGGCACGCGGCTTGCACCAATCTTGCATGCCAGAAGATATAATAAGTGAGCTTCATAATAGGCAATTCAATATCATCAATGCAGTAAATATGATAAAGAAAGTCAAGGAAAATGATAAACAGGTAACTGTTAAACTCCCAATTTTCATGCTTACCTTTGATAGTAAGGAAGACATGAAAAAAATTTACGAAATCAATCATATTCAAAACATGATAGTTTATATTGAACCTCTGAGAAAAAGCAAAGATATTCCTCAGTGCAAAAGATGTCAGCGTTATAATCATACGCAAAAATTTGTAATAGGGAGCCTATATGTGTGAAATGTGCTGGTAAACATTTAACAGCAGAATGCGATAAGCTGAAAACTTCACAGCCAAAATGCTCCAACTGCCAAGAGTCTCATCCAGCAAATTACAGAGGATGTCTTATTGCCAAAGAACTTCAGAAAAGGAGAAACTCTGTTTACCCAAAATTAGTTCAAAGGCAACAACCAAGAAAATTTATATCAAAGAAAGTAATAAAGGGAGTAACTTATTCTGCCATAGCAAAAGGCAAACTCAATGAAGATGTCTACCAAAGCAATAAAAATATGAAAAAAAACTCGAGATTTCACTGCTGATGAAACACCTAGAATAGCTTATTCATCAAATGCAAATAATCAAACGCCGAGAAGAACTCGTTCGTCAAACAATCAAATTCCGAGAAGAGCTCGTTCAACAAATACGAAATTGATTGCAGAAAAAGAACAGCACGGAACTATATTAAAAACAATGGAAAAACTAATGAGTCTGGTAGATAGAATCTCACTAAGATTAGATAACTTGGAAAGTAGGTATACTGTTAAGTATCCTGATATGCCACATAACTCAATTAGATAATGAATAAGGACAAAATCACTATATGTACTTGGAATGCGAATGGCATTAACAACAAAAAACAAGAATTGGAAATGTTCCTAAACTTACGAAACATAGATGTCTGTCTCGTGTCAGAAACCCATCTAACAAAGGGGCACAATTTAGTAATTCGTGGATACAAAGTATATCATACAACGCACCCTGACAATCTACCAAAAGGAGGTAGTGCGGTCATAGTAAATGATCTTATTACCCATCATGAACATTGTAACATACAAAGTACAGAAATGCAACTCACAGCCGTACAAATAAGGTGCACAAAGCAAAATATCAACGTAGGAGCGCTGTACTGCCCGCCCAATCACGCTATTAAAAAACATATGTTCAAGAGCTTATTAATGAAATTAGGTGAAAGATTTATTCTTGGAGGTGACTACAATGCTAAACATCTAGAATGGGGCTCCAGGATGACCCTTACTCGAGGTAAAGAACTGAGAGAGGCGCTGAGAGAAACAGGTTGTTTATTTCTTTCAACAGGAAAACCAACATATTGGCCTGCAGATATAAACAAAACTCCTGATGTGTTAGACTTTTTTATAATGAAAAAAGTATCAACTAATTTCACATCTATAGAAGATAACTATGACCTCAATTCCGACCATTCTGCTGTCGTCCTAAAATTAAATACAACAATAGTGAAAAAATCTTGTAAACCATTTTTAACCAACTCATCTACAGATTGGTTAAGCTTCAAAAAGATTCTGCTAGAAAAAATTAACTTAAGAGTAACATTAGACAATGAGGAACAACTAGAAACTGCTACTGAAAAACTTATGCAAGCTGTCCAGTTTGCAGCTTGGACTAGTACTAAGACAAAAAAATCAAAAAAAATCAGCCCTAGATATCGGGTGTATATCCTTAACATGGTAAAAGAGAAACGAAAAGCGAGAAGGAGGTGGCAACAAACGCGTGACCCATCCAGCAAAACGGATCTTAATAATAAAAGTCAGGAGCTAAAGAGAGAAATAAAGAAATTAAATGATAGATCTCTGAATTATTACCTAGAAAATTTAACAGCTACTAAAGAAACAAATTATTCTTTATAGAAAGCTACGAGTAAAATGAAGAAGTCTATTGTGCATTCTGCACCACTGAGGAAAAATGATGGCTCATGGGCAAGAAGCGATAAAGAAAAAGCTGACACTTTTGCAGATCATCTCGCTGAAATTTTTAAGCCCAATGAAATGAACACTGTTATTGATCTAACTGAAATATATAACCATGAAGATATAAATATTCCCTTAATAAGTCGAAAAGAAGTAATTAAGGAAATAAAAAACCTAAAATTAAATAAAGCCCCAGGTTTTGATTTAATAACTTCAAATGTGCTAAAAAATATACCCAACAAAGTTCTCACACTCTTGGTATATATAATGAATGCCTGTATTAAGCTTAAACACGTACCTAGTATATAGAAAGTTGCCGAGATAATAATGATCCAAAAACCAGGAAAGCCTGCTACCGACACCAAATCCTACAGGCCGATATCTTTGCTCCCTACAATATCGAAGTTGTTTGAAAAGTTACTATTGAGAAGGATTCAACCCCTCATAGAAAACAGGAATATAATACCTAATCACCAATTTGGGTTTAGGCAAAAACACTCAACAATAGATCAAGTACATCGAATAACAGACATTATAGAAAGGGCACTGGAAAATAAACAAATTTGTTCTTCAGTATTTCTAGATGTAGCCCAAGCTTTTGATAAAGTTTGGCATGAAGGACTCATCAAAAAGCTAAGTTATTTGCTCCCTAAAAATTATGTTCAATTATTTTCATCATATCTCTCAAATAGAGTTTTTCGAGTTAAAAATGAGAATGAATACTCCTCTCTAAGAGATATAAAAGCTGGAGTACCGCAAGGTAGTATACTGGGTTCAATTTTATATTTGTTATAGACCTGTGATATACCCGATGTAGAAAATATAAAAATAGCAACCTTTGCAGATGACACAGCGTTGATGGCAGTTGGTTCTACTATAGAAGAAGCTACAAACAAACTGCAAAAAGCTAATGACGAAATTTCCAACTGGTGCAAAAAATGGAAAATTAAATTAAATGAAGCCAAATCTAGTCATGTAAACTTCACCTATAAACACATAGTAACTCCTCTCTCAGTTAAAATTAATGATGTCGTGATTCCATACGAGAATAAAGCTAAATATCTTGGCATGACCTTGGATGCAAAACTGAAATGGAAAGAGCATGTGAAAATCAAAAAACAAGAACTCCAGTTCAAATATAGAGAAATATACTGGCTGATTGGGCGGAATTCTACGGTCTCGACCTATAACAAATTTTTGATGTATAATCAAATATTGAAGCCAGTCTGGGCATACGGTATTCAAATATGGGGATGTGCTAAACAAATCCATATTCAAACTATCCAAACGTTCCAAAATAAGGTACTGCGCAACATAGTCAATGCTCCATGGTATGTTCGCAATGCCGATATTCATCGAGATCTGAAGATCTCATCTATAAAAGACGAAATAATTAAATGCGCTGCACGGCATAAAACTCGTCTGATCCAACATGTCAATACCGAAGCTTCTAGCTTAATTGACAATCAAAACTTTGTGAAGCGACTAAAACGAACAAGACCACTTGAGTTAGGTTAAAACCTTTTATCTATTAAAACCTTATTGGATTTTGGTAGATCAAAGGTATCTATGTTTCTTTGAGTTAAATGTAAATTAATGGTTAGTCTATAAGACTAGTTTTAATGTTGCAATAATGATAGGAGTTTTTAGTGGGTTAAAGTCCCACAGTCCTTCAAACTGCCTTCCACGGTAATAGGTAGTCCCTGAAGCCTCTTTCGATGATTTACTACTATCTGGAAAAGAAAAAAAAAAAAAATAAATACCAAAAAAAGTAAAGGTCCAAGAACGGAACCTTGAGGAACACCACTGCTTATAGCTAGTAATTCACTATATTCATCCTTAATTTTTACTCTCTGTTTTCTTTCGAACAAATACGATCGAAACCAATCATTTATGAAACATCTAAAACCAGCATTATGCAGTTTTGTTAACAAAATGTTATGATTTACAAGGTTAAACGTCTTTGTAATATCTACGAATAATGCTGAGCAAACATTATTCTTATTTAAAGCTTCATATACCACGGTAGAAAATTTAAGAAGTGCCCCTTCAGTAGACTTCTCTTTTAAAAATCCAAACCAGCTATTACTAAAGAATTTCGTTTAATCCAAATATTCGCCCATTCGTCTTTTCATAGCTTTTTCAAAAATTTTAGAAAAAACGGATAGAATTGAAATAGGTCTATAATTATTAGTATCGAGAGAACTACCTTTTTTAAATAATGGAAGAACTTCGGCAATTTTTAATTTATCAGGGCATATACCAGATAAAACACTTTTATTAAAGATATGAGCAAGTACATCAACTATCTGTAACGAAATTTTCTTTAAAATATATTTTGAGATGCCATCAGAAGACTTGGAATTAGAATTATTCAGATTCATAATAATTCTATGTAATTCAAAAGAGGAAAAAGGTTCAAAGAAAAAACTAACCACTTGAAAAATTTCTTTATGAACAGTAGGATTAAGTGTAGAATAAGAATTTTCAGAAGAAAGCTTATTAGAAATATTCACTAAAAAAATCATTAAAATAGTTAGCATTGTCCTTGTCATTATTAGAGTTCATATCATTGATACTGAGTACTATATCATTACTTTTGTTAGTTTTCCCAAGAAGGCAGTTAACCAAATTCCATTCCTTTTTTGAATTACCTTTCACCTGTTCAAATTTACCAACAAAATACTTTTCTTTACATAATTCAATTTGAGACTTAATTTCATTACACAGTTTTTTAAAATATTTCTTAAGACGAATATTGTTGGGCTGATTATCAACCTTTTTACGTAACTTGTTACGCTTATTAATTTTATTTGTGATTGAAAAAGATTTCCATGGTTTTAGTTTTTTAAATTTATTACAAACAGAACTTTTATTAGACGAATTCCTATTAATGTAACCAGATAAGATACTAATAAAACTATCGTAGGCTAGAGATGGATCATCTTGATAATAGACTTCAGACTTATCCCAGCAGAAAATTCAAAATTTAATGCTGGGATAAGTTTTTGAAAATCAATATATTTAGTGTTAGTAACCAGATATTTTCATTTTTCAATCGAAGATACATTACAAAATTTTAAAAAAATCATAAAATGATCAAAACATGATCAATACAAGTAGAAGTTGAGGAAGTTATGCGTGTAGGAGTGTTAATATGCGAGATAAAACCATGCGATTACATTAAGAATAAAAAAACATCAACATTTGAATTCACCAAGATATTAATATTAATGTCACCTAAAATAATACAATTCTTGAAGCTAATATTGTTTAAAAAATTTTAAAATTCAGACAGAAAAGTATTAACATCAAACTCATGAAATCTATACACGCAAACAAAACAATACATCAAATTTTCAATTTCACACACAACTTTTATAACATCAGCAAACAGTAAACTAAAATATGATACATCACAGTTAATATCATTTCTTACAAAAACGGCTACACCACCAGAAGAGTACTTATTATTACAATTAGCAAAGAAATTGAAGTCAGAAATATCATAATTTAGTTTTTCATGATCAAAAATCCAAATTTCACTTAAAAATATGATATTTGGAAGAGAGTTAAGAGCCAACAAATGAGTCAAGTAAGAATCAAAATTTTTACGCATACTTCTAATACTTTGGTGTACAACCAAAAATTTATGCGGCTGAAATATATCACTGTTACTGAAATCATTACTATTAACAATACTATTACTAAAATTGTGTTGAGAAGACATAGCAATATTTAATTATAAACTTGAGAAAAATTTAAATAAGTATAAGAGAAATATAATATGTATAAGAAAATTTACTAAGTAATTTTATTTAAATCTAAAAAGCACCTTCTCACCTTATTGTCTTGTTAAAAAAAATTGAGAATTTCTTACCCAAAGATATTTGTACATTCTTTCATTTCTTATTTCATTTGCTTTCTTATAAAGAGATTTCATAAACGGTGTTAATGCAGACAATACTGGACGATGTACAGTTTTACTTGAACTCTCCTGAGTCACTGCATCAGAATACGAATTCAACACCTTGACAAATATATCTTCAATTTCATTCTCTGCAACATTTGCCTGTAAGCCCGAGTTCAACAAATGTAAAACTTTCTCTTTAACATTGAGAGAGCTTACATTTGGAATATCAACAGTTACTACGTATACTTGATAACTTGAGTACTTGACTTGAAATCTTCTTGAAATTTGAAGCTGTATTTTCGATTAACCAGCTTGAGTTGCTGTCAGCTCGAAAATAGCTTGAGTTGACATATGTATTTTTCATAAAATTAGTATTTTGTAAAATTTGGTTTGATTTGGACTAATTGATTTGGATAAATGGATAATGAAATTTTAGTAGTGACAAATATTTTAGAAGGCTATTCTAAAAATATAAATTTACTGCAAAATATTTTTTTAAATATAATAAAACAAAACAATTTAAAGAAAAGAAAGATATTAAGGAAAAGATTACCATTATTATATCAAAAAATTGAGGAAATAAATCGCTTGAATGCTGACTTAATGTTATGCGTTTTAAATAAGAAGCTCAAAAAAATATGGATGAAAAAAAGAAGTCAACATTGGTGGAAAAGAATATTTAATGGAAACGATTATACTGAAATGTTAGAAAATTTTCGAATGGATAAGCAAACGTTTTTGTATATATGTGCAAAATTAGATAACGAATTAAAGCCACATCCTTTACATATCCGCTTATTTTATTTTTTTTCTTCGTTTTTATGAAGTCGTATTTTATATTTTTCCACCGTACTTCGATTTGTTTCGACGACTTATCTGTATACCCTCTTTCTATCATTTTTTTTTTCACTTCCCCATAAATTTCACTGTTTCTATATTTCTTTCCGTCGAATTTTTTTATACATTCGAATACTTTGTAAATATACTCAGCATCGCTGATGTCTCTTCAGTTTTCCATATGTTGCGTTTGCTCATATTTTTTATTTCAATTGAACTTAAACTTTACATAGATTTAAAGATTAAACAAAATATAAAATTAAAATTTTTTTATTTACTTACTCTTTTAAATCTTAATTCTATTTTCTAAATTAACAAAACAAACCAAACTTATAGTTTTAATAAACAAAACTTATATTTATAATAAAACAACAACAAATATTTGACATCAAATGTCAACTCAAGCTCTCAAGCTGCGTATTCCGTTAAAATTTTCAAGTCAAAAAAGTAAATTTTTGTGAATAACTTGAGTGAAGCTGATTTCAAGAAACTAGCGTATACATGATGTTGAAGCTTTCTTGAAGTCTACTTGAAGCTATCATGTATACGGGGTAAATGTCCACCAAGTTTTTTCTCTCTCGTTGTTCAATTATATTTAATCTTGTTTCTAGATAGTGAACTCTAATATTTTTTAATATAAAATAATTGTTAATTTATAAAATAAATACAAAATTGTGTAGAAGTGTTATAAATATTGCTTTTTCAATATTTTTATGAATTGTTTGTTTTGTTTTTTTTGTTTATGCTTTGTAAATTGTAATGTGAGAAATGTCAAAAAAATGAAAAATGACAGCAAAAAAAATTTTCGGAAACACAAAGTTAAAGTTAAATCAATTTTTGTTCCGGAGAGAAAAAAATGTTCCGAACATTTTTGAAAATTGAGATAATTCAAATTTTCATACAAAAAATATGCGCGCGCATGGGTTCGGAACATACGTTCTGAATCAGTGAATCAGGCATTAAAGACAAATAATGGACAATAATTTGACAAATATTTGGATTGACAGAAGTTTGTGTTATTATAACTTTTGTTTACTTGTTTATTGTTTATCAATTAAAAAATTTTATATTGCTAATATTGTTTATATTTTATTATTATATTATTATTATTATTATTAATAAGTATTAATTTATATTAAAAGAAATAAATTAATAAAAATATTCAAAATATGTAAACTGTGAAAAATGTTTGTTTTTATTTAATATATTAAGATCTTTTATTTAACTGTAGAAACGAATTGTATTATAGTTTTAGAAAAAAAGTAACTAATAAATTAAACTGTTTATACACCATTTGTATATTATGAATATTATATTAAATGAAGATTAAACAAATCTTTTAAATGTAAAAAATGTTTATTTATATCAAAAATAAAAAATTAAAATTTGTCATTTAACCGTGAACTAATTATTTGAAACTTAAGAACTTTTATAGATTAGCAATCTAATAGCAAATTAATCAAAGATACGTGAATTTATGTCATGTTCACGCGCGAAAGATCAGAACAGAACTGACTATAGGTCTGTAATTTGAAGGATTGTTTTGTCACCTTTTTTTGGAATAGGATAAGCCTGGGCAGCTTTCGGTTTGGAAGGGTATGGTCCCGAAGAAAATGATAAATAAAATAGGTTGCGCACAGGCTTAGAAATAACGAAGGCAATATGTCTTAGGACAATGGCAGGAATACCGACTGGACCGGTAGATTTATTTATATCCAAATTCTTCACAACTTTCACTATATCGCTTGTTCTGAAATAAACCCTTCCTAAGGAAGAATTTATTACAGAGATTATTGAAGGATTTTGGGCTGTAGGAGAGAGGATAGACTTTGCTGACATGTGAAAAGTTTTGCAAACATGTTTGCTTTTCCAACTGAATCTGATATAATATCATTGTTATTAATCATAGGTGGGAATGATGATTCACAAAAATTTTGCATAACATTCTTAGCAAATGTCCAGAAAGACCTGCTGTTGTTAGTGAGATGTAAAATTGTTGGTCTCAACCTTTGGTTATGCAGAAATTTCTGTTGATTAATAATGCACTTATTCCTCATCACTTAGTAACTCTCGTACGTATAGATTGATTTATTATTCTTGTAATTTTCCATGTAGCAATAATCACCTATGCAGCAAAGTCGACATTTTTATTGCGTAAACACAACGACCTGTCAAATGATTTCAAAAAGTTGCTGAGACCGTCCCAGTTAGCTTGGTGGTAATGCCAAACTGTTCTTTTGGGAAGGTTATTTGGGTTAGCCGTTGTGCCTAGCTGGAAGCTTATACTTACAAGACAGCGGTCAGAGCCACCTAGGGGAGAGTTAACAAAGATTGAGTATTTCTCTGGGTGTGTGTCAGGAATAATTCCGAACTGTGTTCGTTCTGGTCTTGTCTTTCTAGTATCCTCGTGGAACTTTTAACAAGTTGAGAAAGATTGAAAAAATTGGAAAATAGTTCAACTTGCTTACCTTCGGGACTGTTGTTATTTGAAAAGCGAAGCCAGTCCTTGTTATGAATATTGAAATCTCCTGCCAAAACAATTTCGGAGTCTGGATGGTTTTCCAGAACTAGGTTGATTTGGTTCGATAAGTTTTCAATTCTCATGTCAGTTTCCAACGTACTCGCTTGGGGAGATCTGTATAAAAAACAGAAATGAATGATGTGCTTGTCAATATGTAATTTAAGCCAATTATAATGAAAAATTGGGTTGGAGCAGTCAAAGTTATGAACAGTTTTGAAAGCAACATCATTTCTGACATATAGAACAATCCCTCTATGTGGAATAAAAAATTATATCAATGAGTAGTTGTTGATATTAAAGTTAATATTTCCGTTATTAACTTGTGTTTCACTTAATGCTAAGATTACTGGATTTCAAAGCCTTAGATGACTTTCGACTGAATGGAAATTCGTTGATAGTCCGCGCATATTGCAAAAATCAAATTTAAACATAACAAGAAGAGAAAAATAAAGAAAAAAGAAATATGAAAAATTTACAAAAATTGAAACCACGTTATTAAACATTATTTTCATATTATTTTCTTTTATTGTCTTATAAAAGAAGTACAATTTTTTTTTATTTCAAACAAATTATCATTCTTGTATTGTTTTTAAATATACAAATTTTTCAGGTATTGGAACAGGTAGTTAAAAAGAATACCAAGCGGTTTTTTTTAGGATTAACTCGATGCATTTTTTGTTTCTTAAAAATTAAATTGTGCATTTTAATAATCAATGAACTGATAATACATATTGTAATACTGCAAACCTACCGCAGACCAAAACAAACAAATTATCACATTGCAACTTTTGTTTTTATTTTTGAACTAATAAATTACAGAACAAAAATATTATGAATGGAAATAGCACTTTTTATTTTTAAGTACTGAGCATCAAATTACTATCTCGTGCCAGTACATTTTTGTTGTTGCAATATTTTAACTTTTTTTAATGAATCATTTTTTTGTTTAATGAGTTTTGGGTTTGTTATACATATGAATATCACTGACCCTGAAAAAAGAAAGCAATAATAATTTATGATACGTAATTTTAGGAATTTAGAATATTTCTTAAAATTAATAATTGTAATATTAGGAATACATTTATGTAAAGTGATTTTACAATTTTTTTAAATAGAGTTTAAATGTACTCCATAAGAATCAATGTAAAAATTTAGTATATTTCAACTTCCATAAATCTAAAATAATGTTGCCAAGATTTTGTTTACATAAAGAGAGAGAGAGATATTTTGTATTTCCTCTTCATCAACAAATCTTTTTTTATTATTGGGAGAAAAAAATTCAAAAGATCATATAATTTCCATTTACATTACACATATACATTTATAGATTTAAAATAAATCTATATAATAATATATATTTTAGATTATAATATATATTATAAGATTATTTTATGTTAATATTTTAGGAATTATTTTCATTAAAACTATTTTGTTTTCATGTCTCAATAATGCGATACTTCTCGGATGCTTACCGATCTGCAGTTATTTGTTTGCCTCAGTAATGAAATAAATTTTGGGTATCAAAATACTTTTATTTTCATCTCTAAATAATGCAATAAAAATAAAATTATAATATTCAAAAATAAAAGTAAAAATAGCTTAAAAAATAAAATATTAGAAAAAAAAAAAAAATGGCAATATCTATAGATTTCCATACAAAATTTACAGAGGTACACAGGTACTTCGTCACGCTCATGAAGATGGTTTTTCAAAACAAGGGTAGATACCCTCGGGAAGATGGTTTTTCAAGATCTCGACTACCTTTGATTATGAAAATCCAAATCCTTTAAAATTAGTAAATTTACAACTTTTTAGGAGTTGTCAAAGAGTTTGAGCTCGTTAGCCTTTCCAAAACTATAGAACCATATTTTTTGTGGTTTGAAAATGCAAAAGGTACCAGGTACGTCGTCACTCAAATAAGTGTTAAGCACCCATATGTGTTCAGTAAAATTGAAAGTACTAAATAAGCTGAAAAAATAGTACTAAATTGTTGACCAAAGTATGAAAATGATAAATTGAAAATTAGATTAGAGTTTGAATTGAGAAAATTCTCTCAACATTAGCGGATGAGTGTGGTAAGGACAGTGGTCATTGTGTAATTCGGTAAATGTTACCGCAAATACATTCATTCAATTCACTCCAGTGATTTGATTTTTCCAAAACTGAGAAATAGTATTATTCTTATAAATCTTTTTAATTTTTCATACTTGGAATTAATAATTTTAGAATTTTTCTAAAATATCTGATTATGGAAACAAGTGTTAGTAATTTCAAAATGATATTCGTTTCTTCAGTTAAAATATGTTCTGTGAAAAATTTAGGGAAAAAATTAAAATTTTGAATTTTCAAAATCAATTTTAGTTTTTAATTCCTCACCAAATATTTTATAAAACTCACGAACGCAAAAATAAAATTCTGTTTTGATATCCGTAGTAAAAATATTTCACATCAACTTTTCTACTTTTGAACCGCAATATAAATCGTCATTATTAAGATTATTTTCATTTAAATTTATTAATTTAACAGACTTGGCGTCAAAAAATTTTTTACTTATAAAATTTCTACATATTTTATAGAAATGAAATTTAACTCGTGGAATAAATACGTGCTAGCCAGCTCCAGCTGCATTTCCAAATTGATATTATTAATTATTTTTAATATATATGATAAAAAAGCAAATATAATTTCATTCTTTCGGATTTACGGATGCTATATTTTCATTACCATAGCGAGCTTCGAAATTCTCTAATTCAAACTAATATAATAATTTACTCCATTGTTCGACTATTCTATAATATAGTAAACTAAATAACAATTCCATATATCCAATGTTTTTTAATTTATAATTCCTTTATGATAAAATACAAATATAAAATTTTCTGAGAGTACTAAATATCAATTGAAAGTATCGCACTACTTTTATCAAGCTCAATGTCGAAAACACAATTACGAGGAATGATGAATTTTTTGCTTTCAAATACATGAGATTATATGTAAATCGTGACGAATGACGAATAACCATAAAATTTCGCGTTCAAAAAATATATCTATTTCCATTTTACTCGTCGACGAATGCTAATGACATTCATTGATACTAACATAAATTGGTCAAAATTTTTTTAATAAAACATTTTTAAAATTCAAATTCAAATAAAAAAATTTTTAAATTAATTTTTTTATTAATTTTTTCTCCATTTTTTTTATAAACAAATTTTGAAATTTCAAAAACATAAAAATTTATTTATTTTAAAATTCAAATTCAAATAAAATTTTTTTTAAATTAATTTTTTTTAATTTTTTTCTTCCATTTTTTTTATAAAAAAAATTTTGAAATTTCAAAACACAAAAAATTGTTCGTCGCGAATAGTTCGTCGTGATTGTGTCTCTAAGGGCGAATTTTGGTCATTCGTCGTGATTGTATTTTCAACAGAAAGTATCAAAAAAACTATAACAGTATCAAAAATATCAACCCTATTACGCGGTACCGTTACCGTGAGTAAAAATTTTAAAATATACAATAAAACAAAAGACACACACGAACTCTTTTTTTTATAACAAATTTATTGGTAGCTACTTTTTACTTTTATTGATCTTAAAATTATACAACGCCGCAACAAAAAAAAATAGAAAAATAAAGCGACGTTTCTCTTAGGTTATTCTGCCCTAAACGAAAACTTCATAATGATTTATAAAACTAACAATTAATTCTGAATATCATTTTAATTTATAATTATAGGTACCATCCTTACTTATAGCTATAGGTAGTTATAGGTACCAATTGAAAGCAATAAAGTAAAAAAGCATTGCCATTCAAACTTCTTTCGCATCACTTTTAAAAATATGTAATAGATAATATATGTGAATTCCATTAAATATTTCGTAATTTTTAATAAAATAATTTAGTAATAAAAAATTGTTTTTCATAGTAATATTATTAATTTTTCATAAACATAAATATCTACAAGTACGGTATGTACTGCAATTTTACACTACGATATCTACAACATTTCGAGTATTTATGTAACAGATTATTGGCTCTACTTATTAAATGTGGAAAACTACTGCTATTGTCAGGAAATAGCCTTCTTAAATATAATAGTTTTATGTTTATCTCTGGTTTTATTTTATTTAATTTGTTACCAGATTATACTCTCAATTAATTTTTGTCATTTATTATATCCCAATGACAAAGGGTACTAGACCAGGTCGAAAAAACAATAAAGCATTTTTTTTTTTGCTTTATCGGGAATCGAAACTGGGACCTTTCGGTTGAAAGGCAGGCGCTCTACCTACTGCTCCACCCAGCGTGTTAATTAAATTACAATGTTTATGCAAATGACAGTAACTTGATTGCAAAAACTAAAACAATGAAAGAATTGAAAGTTATATTAAATAAGGACTTAAAAAACTTATGCAATTGACTGTATTATAATGAACTATGTTTAAACGCCAAAAAATCTAACTACATAATATTCAAAACCCAGAATAAAAAGTATGATAAGGTAAAACACTTAAAGTAAAAGAAAATATAATACAAAGAGTCGATAATATTAAATATTTAAGAACGATAATTGATGAAAATTTAAAATTGGACAAACATATTAAAAAAATGAAAAAAAAAATTTTTCTATAAGTATAGCTCAAAAATAATTCTTAAAAATAGTGAAAATATACATAACTAATTTACTACAAATAGTAAACTTATTGAAATACCTAAAGCTAGAACATCCAAAAAACAAAAAGCTTAAAATGTAGTGCTGTAAAATTTTTGAACACTCTACCTTTAGAAATGAAAAATAATATGTTGGAAATGTTTCTAATATGTAGGTTATAAATTAATGTTAGTTTATAAGTTTTCTTTCTTTTTTATTTTATAATTTCTTATACATAATTTTATAATTACATTGTAAAGTTATCTGAAATTTGAAAAATAAAGAATAAAATAATGATAAACAAAATTATTTAAAGTACAAAATTTGCTTTAGAGAAGTTGAACCTATAGGAATTAGAAAGTATTATTAGTAAGGCTGTTATAACAATATGAGAAAAAAATCGGGGGATGGTAATTGTCGATAGTAACAAGAGGGAAAGTCTGATTGATTTCGAGTTATTCCATTCCGAAATAAAAATAAGATTGAAATGAATATAAGCTGTCTGCCTAAATAAGTAGTTTTACTTGTGACTTGTTGAAGACCATTAACATGGCAACCATAAATTAAGGAAATTTCGGCTTCGAAAACAATGTTTACTGGAACTAAGTATTGCTCATCAACATTCATTATTTATATATGAAAAATCTATTAAACTTATCCCGAATTTTGTTTTATTATTACAACACCTATCAACAAATATGCTCCAGACCGTCATCTTACTAGATAAAAAAACTGAATATATATATATGTTTAATAGATCAACAGATATAACGGTTTATATACAAAAACATCAAAACAACAAGGATACTTTCAAATTTCTTTTTCGGCCTTAAGATGCGCCATTAAAGATATATATTTTTAAAAAGCTAGAAACACCAGGTATCCTTAAGATATAGTCATTAGTTCATACGCGGGTACACCATCTCCCTCAGAAGAGACCAAAATTGTAAATGCGCACAAACAAAGCCGGTAACATGGTGCGGAAGTCGTACTGGGGGATTTTAACGCTAAATTCGGTAGAAAACAGATTTTCGTCAGAAAAATCGATAAACATAGTCGTGCTGCAACGGAAAAAGAGCAACGAAAGAAGAATATAAGGCTAAAAGAAGAGATGAGAAGAAACTCGGAAAAAAGAGACTTCGAAAAATCTATGCACATAAATATCGAAACTCATAGAAATAGAACCCGCAACACATGCGCTAAGAGATAATAAGGGAGATTTGGCTACCGAACCGCAAGGAATATTAGACATGGAAGCAGCACTCTGAGCTGCTGCATGGAGAACAACGCTAACAAGAAGAACTAGCAACACCAGCACCAATCATTACCAATAATATTTAGCCATATACCGTAAAGGTTCTTGACGAAACCATCAACAAGCTGAAAAACCACAAAGTTGTTGGACTCCCAACTGAACTATTCAGAGGTGGAGGCGATGTTTTGATTAGCTGCATGCACCAAATCATTGGCAACATCTGGATGGAAGATAACAAAAGCCTAATGACTGGATGCCCCATATACAAAAACGGTGACGCCATGTCTGTTAAAACTACGGAGGTATATCCCTGTTAAATTTCGTATATAAGCTACTGTCCAACATTTTGTGTGAATCGCTGAAGCATACTATTGTAAGGCATACTAGTTCGCACTTAGATAAATCGTAGAAAAGATCCACGAGTTTCAATCGATACACACGACATACCACCTATTTATCGATTTTATGTCTGCATACGATAGCATATACCGCAGTGAGCTGTACCTTACTATGTCGGAATTTGGTGTTCAGTCAAGCTCATCCGGTTATCCAAAATGACAGTTGAAAACTCAAAATGTGCTGTGGTGATTGAATAATATTTCTGACTTCTTTAAGACGTGGAAAATGAGATGCACTATCATGCGACTTCTTCAATCTAGTGCTAGAACATATAGTGTGACCAGCAAAAGTAAACGCGACGGGCAATATGTTTTTCAGATTTGTTCAACTACTAGGGTATGCCGAGCACATATTGGGCCCTGTTATGAATATCACTATCATTCATTTTTTAGTGAATGTATCATTAACTTTCGTTGTTATGATTCAAAAATAATACTTAAAAACATGTTACCATCATGTATTGAAATTTTATATGGAAATTCTTTCGGTGCTATCATTCAAAAAACGTGAATGATACAGTTGTTTATCATTCACTGAATTTTTATTTGGTGATAGGAAGGAATTTTTTATAAAAAATTTGTAAATTCAAAGTCAAACAAGTTTATAAATAAAATAGTTAAGTTATTTAAGGGTGCTATTCCCATTCACAACACAACCTAAAAATAGGTTGTAATTGACAACTTTGTTGTCTTTCTCTATTCTGATTCACAACACAACCGAATAACAACACAACATTATTTTTAAGTTTATGTTCAAGTTGTCTGAGACAACTAAAACACAACTGGTTAAGACCAGTTGTGTTGTGTTTATATATTGTTAGAATAGGAACTGCATATAACTTCTATTTATAATATAATTTTATTTTAATTGAAGCCTTAGGGTTTTTTTTTTAACTTGTCTTTAGTACAATGGCTCATAAGCACGATGCAAACAAGAGGTCCGGCGTCCCAAGTGTCGGTACCGATGAGCTTGAATTTTTTTTTTTTTTTTTTTTTTTTTTAACTTGTCTTTAGTATAATGACTCATAAGCACGGTGCAATCAAGAGGTCCGGCGTCCCAAGTGTCGGGACCGACGAGCTTGAATTTTTTTTTTTGTTTTTAACTTGTCTTTAGTACAATAGTTTATAAGCACGATGCAAACAAGAGGTCCGGCGTCCCAAGTGTCGGGACCGAAGACCTTGATTTTTTTTTTTTTTGTTTTTGTCATCAGAACAATGGTTTTTAAATGTGATGAAGACAATAGGTCCGAGGTCTAAGGGATTAGGGCCGAAAGTCTATATCACGGGTTTAAATTGTATTTTTCTAGGAAAAGGTAATTAATAAATATTTTAAATAATTTTTAAGAAATTTTCGGGTTGGTCCGACAGTCCAGAAGTCGGGACCAAAAGACCTTGAGTCCGGCATCCCAAGTGTCGAGATCGAAGACCTTGAATTATTTTTTTTTTTCGTTTTTGTCATCAGAACAATAGCCCTTAAATATGATGAAGGCAATAGGTCCGGAGCTCCAAGTTTCGGGACAGAAAACCTTTATTTTATTTTTGTGTCATCAGTACAATAGTCCTTAAATGTGATTAAGATATAGGTCCGGAGTCCCAAGTTTCAGGACCGAAAACCTTGACGTTTTTTTTTTGTTTGTCATCAGTACAATAGTCCTTAAATGTGATGAAGACTATATCACAAGTTTAAATTGTATTTTTCTGGAGGTTATTAACCCTCATATTATCCCCAAAAAAAGTTACAAAAGCACTCCTCGGGTGAATTTTTACTTAATATACAAATTTTCTTTGGATGATATTTAACTCAATATGAAAATATCATTCCTGTAAATTAAAGAAGATATTTTATAAGAAAAAAAAAATTGAAATTAATTGGACAGTAATTGGTTATGTCAAATTTTACGATTATTGTGACACGGAACACAACAAAATTGATATTTATAATCCACACACAATTTTTTACACACTTCGCACTCCACATTTGCTTTTCTATTCTTTTTTATGCAAATTTGACAATGAACACCCAATGAAATTTTTTGTTTTTTTTACCTTTTCAACAGATGTTTCTGCAGAAGTTATCGTTAATTTGACTTCGGAAAGCAATAAGTTGTTCATCAACTATAACATTTTCATAAGGAGTACACAAATACGGAGCATTGTTTACCCATTTATACCATAGCTCTCTAATTGAAGCAAGTTTGTTCTTAGCTCGGCGTTGTGCTCTTTATCTTTCTTTAAGAAAAAAAATCAAATCTCACAAGAAAAAATTTAGCTGACATTACTGCACAAAATATTGGTTGAATAAATTTATCATTCCATAAATTCAACACAGATTCATTTCTTGATTTATATACACCTATAAAAAAAAGTTTATAGCTCAACAGCTACAAGGCTTTGGGAAAGTTTGAAAAGCAGTTTGATCATACCTGCTAAAATGAGTAATACAATAAAGCTTTCTATAATTACATCATCAAAGTCATTCCACGTTTCCCTATACACTCGTTTTCGTTCCAAGTTTGTATTATCCACCACAATCTTTACCACAGCGGAATTAAAACACAACTCAAATACATTTTTGATACTATGAATTCTTGCAGCAGCATAAGAAGTTATTCCAAGTCGATCTTTGATTACATTTTCTTTCAAATTTTTCAACTTAAGGTGCCTATTACACATCATTCTTTTCATCAATCATTCATCCATATATTGTCAATATATGGATGAAAAGAATGATGACCGATTACACATCAATCATGCACTCATCAATCTTTTTATCCATATTTTGACATTTTGCAATGACATATTGTGGAAGTGTTCTGAATATATTGATAATTTCGAAACATATATGAATATTGAAAATATAATTTTTAGGGGAATGTTTTTAACTTCAATTTAAATTGAATTTTTAAAGTAAAGTAAAGGGTATAAAAAACAACAAATTATTTTTTTGCACATTTGAATAATATATCAATCGTTTTTTTACAATAATTGCTATAATTATTAAAATTAATATAAAAATTATTCTTTTTGAATTACATCACAAATTAATATTATAACCTTATCTGAACATTCCCCAAAAAACAATTTTTTTTGCCTCAGCTGAACTTGTCAAAAATGATTGATGGGAATTTTGCTTGCATGATTGACGAATGATTGATGAGAATAGAACCGCCATCAATCATTTCTCATCAATCATTCATCCATATATTGACAATATATGGATGAAAGATTGACGAATGATTGATGTGTAATAGGGCCCTAACATTGGAGGTTGTACTACTCATTCAACGGATTTGTCTTTTGAAATTGTGATTAAATTTTGGTCAATTTATTACGGCCTACTACAAATTTATTTTAAAAATCCATAACGTATCTATCGTAACTAAAATAACGTATATACGTGTAAAAATTTAAATGGGTTAAATTTCACCTGAAGAAAATTAACATATTGGATGAATTTTCACCCGAGGATCGCTCACGTAATAAGTTGCACAGGTCCTACATTTTTTAAAATTTTCCAAAAAGTGTTATAATTTATAAAGTAACCATTTTTGATAAATAATTAAAAGGAATAAGAAAAAGCTTTGAGATTATATAATATAAAGGTGCATAAAATTGAAAATGGGCGAAATTTTACCCGAGAATAATATTAGGGTTTTAATTATTATAAAAAAATTTTTAAAAATTTCGAATTGGTCCGACAGTTTGAAAGTCGGGACCGAAGACCTTGAACAAAAAATCAAAATAAAATATGTTTTATACTTATCTTGATACGTAATGGACATTATTGGCATTTTGATTTTTAGACAATTTTTTTGTTCAAGGACTTCGGTCCCGACTTTCGGACCATCAAGCCAATTCAAAATTTTTTTAAAAAATATTTATAATAATTATTAATAACCTTTTTCCAGAAAAATACAATTTACATACGTGGTATAAAGTTTCGGCCCAAGTTCCTTGGACCCCGGACTTATTGTTTTCATCCCAGTTAAGAACTATTGTACTGATGACAAAGAAAAAAATATAAAGTCTTCAACCTCGACACTTGGACACCGGACCTCTTGTTTGCATCGTGCTTAAGAGCCTAAAGTGCTAAAGACAAGTTAAAAAAATAAAAAAAACATTACAGATCATTCACAAAAAAATGAAAAATTCACTCATAACACCGATTTGTCTCTATCATTCATTATTGCTTTCGTTCACATTTTAGTGGTAATGGTAACAGGGCCATTGACATCATCCCCAGATCGCAACGGACGCGGTCGTCGAGATCTGCTCAGATTGAAGAAAAAACAAAACGAAAGAATCTCAAAGTAAATGAAGAAAAAAAAATTGTGTAACAAGAGCTTTCTGAGGCATTTGTGATCAAGCAGAATGAACAGAGTTTATTTACACTGTAAAACATTGGGTTTTTAAACACTTTTGTAAACCCAAATACCTGTCAAACCGGTAGCGGAGACATCATCAACAACAATTGTGATCATGTATACAATGTCTCAAGCTTTTATAAGCTTTTGTATACATTTAAGATTATGTGGACGTTGTATTCAACTTTGTGTTGAGACATTTACGATATCAAGGATAATTTCTAGGTAGTCCAAGAATTTACCTACTTTAGAACCAGCGTTAATCCCACAAACGTCTTCAATGTGGAAGTACGGCGAAGAATAACCCTTGCAAGCCGTTGCTGCTTCGATTTGTCGAAACATTTCTGGTCAAAGCTCCTTTCCCGAAGCACCAAAATACAAATCTGCAAAAAGCTCCACTATGGCTCGGATATCTAGAGCGGATGAACGCAAATGCTCCAGCCAAGAGAACCTTCGAATCTAGACTCAGACCCGAAGGTACAAGCCGTCGGGAGACCGAACCTTCGTTGGAGAGACGACAAAAATTGAGAACGTTAATGAATCAGGCCCAGGATGTTCATGGTCTGTTTGCCTCCTTAGTAAGTAATGTTAATGTTTTCATTATTTTATTGAAAAAAAATGCAATTTGTGGCAAATGATGAAAAAAGTGGCGTTTTCCCCAAAACCGAAATTTTATAATATATGTATTTTTTATTATTTCAATGATTATTTTTATTGAATTTTATTTTTTTTTCTTGGAATATTAATTTTGTTTATCTAGTACGAAGTGCGATAGGTTTGGATACGCCCGTAGAAACATTAAGGACTCTGAGTTAGATATTGTATCGGCGACCTAATGACCATATCCTAAGAATACCTGGAGTTGCCAGCTTTCCAAAGATATATGTCTTTAGTGGCGCATTTTATCCTTTAAAGAAGAAAAGGACATTTGAAACTATTCTTGTTGTTTTGATGTTTGTGTATAAGAACCTTTATATATGTTGATCTATTAAATATATATATATATATATATATATATATATATATATATATTCAGTTATATATTTAAAAAAAATAACGGTTTGGAGCGCATTTTCACATTTATTTGATGATGATTGGTGCTACCGTTGTGGAGATATTGTAGTACAATAGAAAATTTTGGAAAAAAACAACTATCATTGTTTTCTTTCTTGAAATACCTCAAGATTTTACTATAAAACCCCGCAAAAATTTATATACTGTTGAAAAGGTCTCTTTTTTTTCTATAACTCATACATACATATTTTATATCTACGTTGAATAGTTTAGTTTAGAAAATATAACTTTATTAAAAAAAAAATTTTTTTACCCTTTCTCTATATAAAACTAGGAATGTGATTTTTACGAAGTAACAATCTTCTGAAGTAAATGTTACACCAACTTGTTACATTTCTTTGTAAAAGGCTTAGCATTATTTTTTATATAAAAACACTAATAAATATTTTTTTTTAAATAAAGCTTATATATAACGGTACAGAAACAGACTCTTATAATGAGACAAAAATATTAAACGTTTCCTTAGCAAAATTTTGAAATATCTGGTTTTTTGGAAAAAGTACGAAAGATTGTTTTGTTTTCAAAAACTTTCAAATTTGAACCACAATATCTGTCCAACGGCAGCATCTGTCGTCATGAAATAAGCATTACACCATTTTTCAGATTGCTATCTTACTTACCGAACACCGAACACCGAACACATATAATATTATATATTATATATTTACTAGACCAACAGATACATAAACCCTAAAACAACAAGCATGTTACCAAACGTCATTTTATTACTTAAAAATCTTAAAATAATAAAAGCACTATATGTTTTAGAAGTCGGCAACATCAATTATTTTCAAGATGCAGTGATTTGGCCACCAGCTTGTGTTAAATTTACTTCAGAAGATTGTTACTTCGTAAAAGGCACATTCCTAGTAATATGAATATAGAAAAAGGGTAAAAAAAAAAACAATTTTTTTTAATAAATGTTTATATCTTCCAAACTATTTGACGTAGATATATAATAGTATGTATGAGTTATAGAAGAAAAAATATACCTTTTCAACAGTATATAAATATAGGGGGGTTTTATAGTAAGGTATCTTGAGGTATTTGGTTTTTCAAAAAAGAAAATAAAGATTGTTTTTTTTCCAAAATTTTTTACTTTGAACTACAAATGTCTCCAACGCAATCAGCATCAAATAAATGACTAAATATGCTCCAGGCCGTTATCTTTCTAGAATATATTACTGAATATATATATATATATATATATATCTAATAGATCAACAGATATAATAACGGGTTTTATATATAAACATCAAAACAACAAGAATATCTTCAAGTCTTTTTCGTCCTAAAAGGATAAGATGCGCCACTAAAGACATATATTTTTGGAAAGCTAGTAATTCGAGCTATCCTTGGGATATGGTCATTAGGTCCTTCGCCGATACAACATCTCCCTCAGAAGAGCCCAAACATTAAAACATTTTATCATTTCAAAAAAATTTTTTAGATATAATAAGTCTAACAAAAAAATTCTCATATTTAAGAAAATGAACGAATACAGAAAAATGCTTTTTTTTTTTTACTTTTCATGTTTCTGTTAATTAATTTCTTGTTATAGTACTTTTAGGTTTCTGTTAATTAACGAATTTTTTGTTTTAAGTATTTTTATGCTCCTATTAATTAATCATTTTTGCTATAGTTTTATTATAGATCGGTGAACAACTGTTTGTGATGTGGTTTTTTAATAAATGAAATAATGAATATAAGCCGTTTTTGGTTTTTTTTAGTATAGTGTCCTGTTTTATAAATTTGAAAAGGTGGCAAGTCTAAATAACAATAATAATTCAAAAGATTTAGTAATAATAAATTATTAATTTTGTAACTGACTGTATTAATACCTATATACATATTTCTTATTGAACTAAATATTTCTTATCCTATATAAAGTTTTTTTTTATTTAAAATTAAAATGTAAAAATAATATACTAAAACAATTCTATAAACGAATTCTATTACCTTCAAAACCTAGCATGAACGGTAACAACGACAAAAACATCCACGGTTGCATGTAAAACATCATGTCAACAGGATTATGCAGACCTAGTCAAAATTTTGGTGTAAAAAACTTTAAAATGTTAAATTATTAGTTAAGTTACCTAGTTTTGTATTCTGCATAATTACTTGTGCAAAACTCCATCGTACGCCACTACATATAGATGCGAATAATAAAAAGCAAAATCCAATAACATCGAAGCTAGTCGATTTGTATGTAAACATAAATAATCCAATAGCAATCATGCCAACAATAACAACTAGTAACGATGTCTGAGGAAATTTACTTAATTAGTCTAGTTTTTTTTATATTTACATATATCGTACGTAACTATTGTTAGATACATACCATTTTTTCAAGTCCAAGCAAAATCGCAAATAAAAGGATAAAAATAACGGTTGTAGACTTGGTCATAGTATACAAAGAAACGGTGACAAGCTCCAATCCCCAATTTGAAAATCCAATATCTATTCCAGAAGCTACCCCAGTTGGCACTATTGTTTTGATTGAAGTCAACAGTTCAACACTCGCTATTTTTCGTAAATTAATTTGTTTTGAAATGCATCTTACAGAAGCCGCCAATAAAAATTTGGTTATTAAATGGTACATCACTATCGTTAAAGGATATTTTACAGTCTACAATTTAAGCTTGAATACATATTATCTTCATTAACATATAAAAAATACCTTCAAAACCCATTTTTGGTAGAATGTCAGGCAAATTGACAAAGTTAAATAAAGTAAAACAAAGCAAACAGTTCCAAAGAGTATGTGCCTTGGGTGGCTGGAGTTCGACTTTGATTTAAACCGGACTTCTCTTACAATTTCTTTATCATACACCTCAAGCTTTTCATTTAGCTGTTCTTTATTTATTTGCTTATACGCAACTTGTGCCATTAAAATGTTTAAACAAAATTAAATGTACAATGAATATATGTAATATACTTTTGACTTCGAATATCATTCGTCATCATATATCATAAACACAAAATTAATTTTTATTTTTCTAAACGAATTAGAGAAGCAGAGTAAATTACCATACCACCACAAACTGACAGCGCTGTTGCTGTAATGTAGTTGTTATATTTTATACTATAATAGTGTTGCCAAAGCTGGGAAGCTTACTTCCTAAGTGGTACGAAATTTTTGATGTGGATTCATCTTTTCAACATTTTTCTTCTTTAATCTGTCACAATTTTCTATACTTATAGGGCCTAATTAGACGATTATGTTTTGCATAATTTCCCTCTTTGCCTTTCGTTCCCTTCCTAAAAACTAATTTTTGTTGCGTCGTGGAGAGATTTTTTCATCAAAAAATTGTGTGCTTCACATGTTGCAAATTCACAAATGCATATAAACAAAATAAATAAACAAAAATATGAATTGAGTTCAGAAAAAAAAGGTATTCTTATACAAGAATTTCAAAAAAAAATTATATGATATGCGAATTGTTTTTTTATGTTTTTTCAGGGTTTGAGTTGATGACAAAAATAATTTTATTTATGACTTTTTATTTTTGATTTTATTTTCTAATTTTTTTTTTTGCAGAAAAATAAAAATAATTTAAATATTGTTGATCTAGCAATAAAATTAAAATATTTTGAGTTAGAGTTTCCTGAGTAATAATTTTATTTTGTAATTATGGTTCGATTGTTGTTTTTAAGTTTTTCAAATAGTTTCATGTATTTTTACCAACGGTCGTAAAACAATATTTTTGATTTGTTATATAGTAAGTATTCTACTCTTATTAAAAAAAAAACTTCAAACGCCAAATCTGTACATAAGGATAAGATCAACATTTTTTAAAAAGAAAGGTTTATTTGTTAAATTAATTTTTTTCTTCTATTTGTTATTTAAAAAAATATTTCAAAAATACATAAGCTGCTTTGCGTAAAATACCTTATATCCTTTTGCGTAATATCCTTATAGTATTTTAAAAAAAAAATAAAAAAAAATAATACACAAAATAATGAGAGAATGTTCGAATTCTTTTTTGTAATAAAAATATGAAATACGAAATACCATGCGCGATGTTATCAAGTTCAGAATAAAATATTTTTACACTAACCCATTCAAAATTCAAAGTGTTGACGACTGAATGCAACACTGAATACAACAATGTCTAATTCAAAATTGTTGCACTGGTCGTTGCAATTGCATCATCGTCTAAGTAGGCCTATTCCCTTTTCTAAAAACTAAGCCTAGTAACCAAAATTGTCATGACAAAATTTTTGTCAGAAAATGGTAAGCACATTTTGTCGACTAAATTATGATGGCAATTTGTCGACAAAATTTGTTACAAAATTGTTTAACTGTCAAAATTTACAGAAAAACAGCAACAAAAAAAGTTTTCCAAAACTGTCCTAAAAACAAATCAGAATTTCGGACAAAAAAAGAACACTTTAAAAAAAGAACAAGTAACGGAAACTAATGAACAGAAAAACGTTATTTTTTGCTCTAGAACGTTTTAGAACGTCTTAGAAAATACGTTACTGAGCACAATAAATATGTAACAATTGGTTGACAGGGTTTGTAAATTTTTTATTTATATGTAATAGCCCAAGCAGCCAAATATCACAAAAAGGTGACAATGGTTGTTTTCGTTTATTCATTCCGAATCTTCGGAATATTCAGAATATGTCAAAAAGCGTTTTTTATTCATTCGGAATATTCCAAAAATTCTGTTCTGTATTTTTTTATTTATTCCGTATATTCCGAACGTATTCTTTTTGTTCCATCTCAGAGTTGGAATAAACATAATAAAATTACGGAATGACAGTTCACGGTAATAACAATTTGACTACATATATTTTATTTTAATTAAAAAAATGTTTTTGAAAAAAAATATAATATTATGAATAGTTGTATAAATATTAATGTTTATATAAAATTAGTAGTTGTATTTATGATTCAGAAAATAACATTTTTTAAAAGTTTTTGATTTTTTTTTTTTTCAAGGAATGAGTGTATATAATGGTTATAATAACTATTATAACTTATATTAACTATATTAACTAATTTACACAAATTAAAAAATAGTAAAAACTTTTGTTCACAAAAATTAATAAATAAATAAAAAAAATAAACAATGACAATTTCTGCTGTTTATTCTTTTTATTCTATTCTGTTCGTTTATTCTATTTGTTCGGAATATTCTATCGAGACGTCATCAAGTATTCTATTCTTTCCATTCCTTCTTTAGAATGAATAAACAAAAACAACCAATATGTTGACATTTTTGTGAGTTGTCGACAAAATTTTGTGACAATTTTTGTTGAAAAAACGTCAGCAGGGTTCACTCCATTTGTTACAATTTAGTTGACAAATTTGTCAACACCTGTCAACAATATGTTGATAATATGTCATCATTTTGTGGGTTATTTTGTCGACAATTTGCGAATAATTTGTCATCATTTTGTAAGTATATTTGTCGACAATTTGTGAATAATTTGTCATTATTTTGTGGGTTATTTTGTCAAAAATTTGTAAACTATTTGTGTCATCAATTTGTGGACAGTGTTTTCACTGGAATAATTTAAGAAAACGGCAGCATTTTAAAAAATACAATTCGGAAATGGCAGCACAAATGATTTATTAAATGTCAAAGTGTCAAAACAATAGAAAACAAAACTAAAGTTTTAAATTTTATTAGTGCAACGAGTGTAATCATAAAGTAAAATTATAAAAATAAAAAAAATTATTAAAAAAAATAACTTAAAAGTAAATTTCATAAACTAAATTTTCAAATACTAAAAAAGTGAAATTCATTACAACTAATTTAAGAAAATGAAAAAAAAAATTGTGTTCAAATTTGATTAACATTCATTTGCAAACTTATAACTAATTAGTATAAATATCTATACATGTAATTGAAAACCAAAATAAAATTCAAACTTATTAAAAAAAAATATTAACACATAATTACAGCATTTTTTATTCAGTTCCATTATTTTTAAATCATTTGCAATTTTAGCGACTTCTAATTCTAAAGCTCGCATTTTTTAATATTTACATCATAATAAATCTTAAAAAACCAAAACAGAAAAACTTTAATCTTAAAAAAACAACCAGATTTTTATTTATTTTTATCATGAGTGACACCATATTAGCTGTCACCCTAAAATCACAAAAAAAAAAGCGCAGCGTGATTATCACAATACAGAATTCCACCCCAGTTCTATTTCACTTATTTTCAATTACAAAATTCATGCATATTTTTAAATACATTTTTTTGCGTTTTTTAAAATACAAAATGTCAAAACAACACCAATTCTCAAAAGTCTTGAATATAGACTGATGAAAAGAATACTTTTAAAAATATTAAAATAATTAAAAAACTTACAAACCCTGTCATCAAATTGCCACATATTGTTGACAATTGTTATGACGAATGGGGGTTTTTACATGAGTATTATTTTTCTGCTGTATTCTTTTTGGTTTTAGGAAAGAGGTAATAGACGTAAGGCAAAAACTCTACACTCGTATTCTTTTTGTAGACTTATTTTTCATCAAAAAATAAAGTGTTTCTTGCTGTTGCTAAACTAACACATTGACATTGTTATATATATGTATGTATAATATATCGTTTTATCCATATATTTTAATTTTCCTTAAAATAATTTGTCAAAATTATATAATCAAATACATACTAGATTAAAAAAATTTAAATTTTAAAATAATTATAAATATAAAAATTTAATTTGGTTTTTGTTTTTGACAAAATTTACTATACACTAACACACACTCAAAATATGGTATTCAAAAGAATACCCGTATGAAAGTCAAGCTGTTGTATTGGAGAGAATTTAAAAAAGAATACAGCAGAAAAATAATACTCGTGTAAAAACCCCCAATATTTGTCAACATTTTGTGGAAAAATTGTTGATAGATTTACAACCACAATTTTTTAACAAATTTTGTCGAAAAATTATCATCATAACTTGACGACAAAATGTACCCACATTTTTCTGACAATATGTTGACAAAAACTAGTCATGACAATTTTGGGCTACTGGGGAGTATTCTATTCATCCGTCATGTTTATATAGAGACATTGGTAGCGTTCAGTGAAATTAACCATTGGATCTGAAATCCACAGATCCATGGATCTGTTTACTGAACGGTGTGGTAAATGTACCGGTTAATGTATCGCGGTTAATGAAAATGGATCTGAAAAAATTCTAGATACATTTCATGGATCTGACTTTTTATATGTAAAAACAACAACAACAATTTTTATGTTGAGTGTTGTGACATCTACCGTAAGAAAAATTAAATGTTTATATTTTCTATGAAAGTTTTTAAATTTAAATCGACATTATTTTTTGAATTAGTGTAAAAATTTAAATTCTTAAGGAAGATTTATGTACATAAAACTTAAATTAAGAGTTATAAAAAATAAATTATATGTATGATAATAAATATTATTCCATTCAAATTTAATTTATTTTTAAAAGTACTCATTATATTTTCCGGTGATGGCGCTAGTATTGCGGTAAATTTTTGTGGTGAATTGCGTTCAGTGGCCGGATTTATGGTACATGGATCCAAAATGGATTCCAGATCTACCGGTTAATGCTACTGAACGAACCCATTATTTATTTTATAAAACTAAATTCATATAATTCTATTATTTATACATTCCCGTGAAATTTGATGTCATAACTTGACGACAAAATGTACCCACATTTTTCTGACAATATGTTGACAAAAACTTGTCATGACAATTTTGGGCTACTGGGGAGTATTCTATTCATCAGTCATGTTTATATAGAGACATTTTTGTTGCGTCGTGCAGAGATTTTGATGAGCTTGACATGCCTAATACCTAATACTTTATGAGGAAATGAATACTAATTTCAATATAACTTAACACATTAAATTACCCTCAACGTAGTAGATCGATGTATATTAATTCGTTGTTTATAGTAAAAAAACCTTTGTAGTCAGAATTCTGTTATAGCAATAGTCAACAATTTGTTTGAAAGAAAGTAATAAACTTCATAAGTTCATACAATCGATGTCGTTAAGTCACATTAAAATATAACCGCAACTTTTTCAATAAAATAAAAAAATAAGTCAAAAGTGAATTATTTTATTAAAAAATTTGATTTATATATTGTCTTTTTCTGCTCTTTATTACAAATATGTATATTTTGTGATTACATAACAGAATAATTGCTATTTATGAAAAAAATTAAATTTAAAATTGTTATACCAGAGATATTTTATTGAATATGATTTTGTTTATATATACAGATGTAATTTCAGTCACAAAACGGTTATAGTTAGAAATATTACTGTAATTTAGCAAATGACTATATAACCGTGTTTTACTGAATAATTTTTCGTTACAGTTCCCTTTACCTACTAACTAATTTTGTGGAGAGGAGATGTGTTATTCATTTTTCAAACCAAAATTACACATACATTCCGTGAAATTTTATGTCAACATATATATTGATTATATTAAAACATATTAGATGATATGTATACAAATTTATATTATTTATAAGTATTATTATGATTATTATTATTATTTAATAATCAATGTATATCTAATCACTTGTATTATATGTATATATATAATATTTACCATTCCAATCAAATTTAAAGTTTTCCCCTCTAGTTTTCTTTGAAAACGTTTTCCAATGCTCTAAAATTGCAATTAATAAAATGAAATACAATGATTTTCAAATTATCGTATTAACATAAATAATATATTAAAAACAGAAAAACTATAGATAAAAATGTTAAAAAACAAAACTAATTTTAAATTCAATAAGAATAAATTGAAAAGAATCTATTCTACAAAACCATCAAAATATTAGGAAATGGCTGTTAAATTTATAAAATCAAATCAGCTGAGTTGAAATATTGGAAAACATATGCTCATTTTTGGCTGAATCTAAATTTAATAATTAGTATGATAATGTATTAGAGAGAAAGAGAAAGCAATACCAAGCTGCCAATCTATATTTTATATATCTATGATTCCAGCAAAACAACATTAGTGCCTGTCACGCAATTTAATAAATTTACGATTCGTATTATTTTGGTTCTTTTATCGCTAGTTTCCTACAATTCATACTAAAAACCAAAAAAGTTTACTACACTTTCATACAAAGCTTTATAAAGCCTAATTTTCATGAACCAAAATATCGGCGATATTTGCGAGAGCATAGGCAGAAGATACAAAAACACTAAATGTGTGAAAAAAAGAAAAACACAAAAATATCGGAGGAATTCATTATAAAATTGTAAAAGCGTTCAGAAAATATCCGAGAATATCGGATGAAATTTTGCTTGCTACACTTGCTATAATTATCTCCGATTTTTTTTACCGCATAGGTAAAAATGTGTATCTTACACAAAATCCGCATACTATTATACATTTTCTCCCTCTTGGATTTCACCTTGTCGTGGTGAGGGGGCTTAAGTACAACCAATGATCTTTGGGGGCGATGGAGATTAAAAAACGACAGCGGCCACAAGGGGAGGAAGAAAAACCAAGAAAATCCAAATACCGAAAAAAAAATGAATCTAAACAAAAACGAGCGCGTAGGGATATATACGCAAGCGTCGGTAGCGGCCGCGACTACCGGCGGGCCTGGCCCCAGCACTTCTGGGGATACGTCGCCAGCGTATTGTTTAAATTTGACAACTGAACCAAGGAATGAATATAGGAACCCCGAACAAAATACTAAAAAAAAAACTCAGCCCTACGTACCTAACGCTATAGACCTTATGTATATCGCTAGGGAACGGAAGGCAGCACGTGCTTGGAAACTGGAGGGGAAATCTGATGAAACCATCAAGGCTCTACTCGTCAAGAAGAGCACTGAAGGCAAATCGGAGGGAACCAAGCAAATTACTAAAAAAGCAATGGTAGGATTTACGGAGACGAAAGCCAATTTACCGGAAGGTATCTGCGTGACAGTAGTTGAAGGGATCATTACAAAACGTAATGATTCCAGATACAAAATCCGATTTACCAGAAGGTATCTGAGTGCCAGTAATCGAAGGGACCACTGCCAGCAAAAGACACATTGAACACCAAACACCGAAAGGCGAATGCGCGCCAGTAAGTGCAGGTGCTTCAAAACAAATAAGATAAATTGATAACCACACACCGAAAGCCGAATGTGTGCCAGTACGTGGTGGCGATTCAAAAACGATGAATTTAAAAAAAACAAAGAAAACAAACCCTGAACGCATTTTGGAACCAGGTAGTGCGCTGACATCGCACGATCAAAACTCGAAGATGATAGTTCAGAGTTATAAAGATACACCAAGTTCTGCATATTTGAAAACGGACGAAAAGCAATCAAGTGCGGTATCGCAGACTTTTGACGGAATGAAGCAAGTAGAAGAGCAGGACTTGCAAAGATAAATAAATGTCTCAGAAAAAGAGACTACAGGAAATAAGAAGACAAGCACCTCCTTGGTGAAAGGGACGGAGAATCCAAAGAATTCCCCGAAACTGGATCCTACCGAGGTCAAAAAGAGAATCAGGTCAGATGACAATACGCCATCGGACCCGAAAAAGAAAAAAACAACGGAGACTGTATCCTATAGCCAAGCAGCTAAGGAGCACCTCAAAGTTGCTATCATTGATAAAAGCCATCCTGCAGTTAAAATACCAGTGGAGGCCAATAGGCTGAAACTGGCACAAGCCTTTAGAGGATGGCAATTATCAGAAGTAAGGAAACGAGCGGTGATTCCCAAGTTTGAATGGAGCTTTTTCGATGGTGACATTTTTAAGGTAACCTGTGAGAATGAATTCGCTCTCAATTTCCTACAGAAGAGAGTAGAGGAAAGTAAGATGATGTGGGAAGATGCCAATCTACAGGTGGTAGATAAAGCATCGGTTCCAAGATTGAGGAGAATATCAATATGGTTCTCAAATGAGTTCATGCCATCCGAGGAGATACTTGAGACCCTGTGCATCATAAATGGTGACCCGGACCTCAAGATCTCTGAATGGAATGTACTCAGGAGAGAAGCACATGATAGAGGTATCTGGCTATTACTAGGTGTTCCCGAAAGTGCCCTACAGGTTATTAAGGATGCCTCATTCTCACTTTTTTACCTTGGTAAAAGAGTGAAGGTGATACTTCCTGAATCGAGGGTAAATAAGACAACACCAGTGGTGGAGGAAGTAGTAGCTGAGGAGAAACCGATAGAATCTGACACGGAAACGGGTCTAGAAGAAATCGGCTCCCTCTTCAGTGACAAAACCGTCACCAGCTCGCCACTGAAACAAGTAGAGGAGCTGGAAATGAGCGGGGAAGGAGGTTCTGAAGTCGAGAATAAGTCCATAGCTTCCTTCAACTTCGACGAAGAGGCCGTATCGGACAACGAAGGGTTGTTGGACTATGGACTTATGGACGACTCCTCAGAGGACTCACTCGACTCCACAATTGTGGCGGCCCGTATTGAGCTACGCAGGAGGGAGTTGAGTAAGCCCCCCGAGCAAGAACTATCTTCCCAAGAATAATAAAAAAAACAAAAAAGGGAAAGCATGGACACAATAATTGTTCAAGCAAATCTGCACAGAAGTAGTGTGGCAATGATCACACTCATGGAAAGGATTGAAAAACCTTCTTTCTCAGACCACTGCCACATAATCATTGGTATAAATCTTGATAAACCAGAAGAAAGCGTTTTTAGAAACCCAAGGAAATGTAATTGGGATCTATACAGAAACAGACTAAGGGGAAGACTGAGGACATTCAATCAACTCAATTCTACCCCAGAGATAGACAAGGAAGTAAGTAATATAACACAAGCTATTACGAAATCCTTCCAGGAAGCATGTCCAATTACAAAACTTAAGACAAACGTTTTTCCAAAGTAAATGAATCGGGAAATACGAAATCTCAGACAAAAACCAAGGCAACTATATAATCGTGCCTATAAAGAAAATAAGGAATCCCAATGGGAAAGCTACAAAGTAGTTCTAAGATGCTACAAATCTGAAGAAGAAAGCCTGGAAAGAATATACGGAGCAAATAGAGAACACGAGAGAAGTGTCTAGACTTAAACAAGTCTTATCCAAGACACACTCACAATCAGAACTGATTGAACGAAATGACGGATCCATGACGACAGATATGAAAGAATCACTGGAAGTGCTGATAAACAGTAGTTTTCCAGGTAGCGTTTTTGTGGAAAGCTCAAACAACACAAATGCGCGAGACTCTGAATCATAGATAAATATATCAAACACCGAAAACGAAAAGGTAAAACGGATGATAACACATGAAAGAATAAAATGGGCAATAAACTCATTCAAGAAGTATAAATCCCCAGGAATTGACCAAATATATCCAATAATGCTCCAAGAAGGGTGTAACCTTCTACTGAACAAACTTTCGGAAATCTACAAGGCATGTCTTAGGTATTGTTATACACCTAAGGAGTGGAGGAAAGCCAAAGTAGTATTCATACAAAAACCAAATAAGGTTAGTTATAGTAAAGCTAACGCATACAGACCAATAAGTTTAACATCCTTTCTACTAAAAGCTTAGAAAGGATCATTGAACTTGAAATGAGAATCAAAATTGACAAAAACATCAACGTACGTCAACACGCCTATATCAAGGGCAGATCAGTAGACTCTGCACTTCATAGCGTAGTGAGCACAATAGAAAACGCCTTCATGACAAGACAATACGCACTAGGATGCTTCATCGATATCGAAGGAGCTTTCAATAATATAAAAACGGAGAGCATAATCAATAGCCTAAACAACAAAGGTATTGAAGGATACTTAGTAAGATGGACTAACTCTCTACTAAGGGACAGAATTATCCAAGCAAATTTTGGTAGCGAAAAAATGGAAGCAATAGTAGGGAAAGGCACGCCTCAAGGAGGTATTCTATCACCACTTCTATGGCTTACAGCAATTGACTCACTTTTAGATTCCCTAACAGAACAAGGAGCTAAGATTACATGTTACGCTGATGATCTGGTTATAATCATAACCAACAAAAAAGACTGAGTTTTAGGAGATAAAATGCAGGAGGCCATAATTCTCGTATCGGTTTGGACACAAGAAAATGACCTCAAGCTAAACCCAGATAAAACAGAACTATGTCTTTTTAACAGAAGAAGGACAGTAAGTAATATGAACACCCCAAGCATAGGGGGAACATGGCTTAACTTATCACAGAAAATTAAATATTTAGGAATAATTTTAGATGTAAAACTAAAATGGAACGAACACTTAGAGGAAAGGAAAAATAAAGCACTAAGAACTTACTGGTTTTGCAGAAGTGTAATTGGAAAAACGTGGGGCTTATCTCCAAAAATTGTGCACTGGATTTATACCTGTATAATAAGACCTATGGTCACTTACGGGTCGATAATCTGGTGGACCGCTCTGGAGAGGAAAAAACACATAAAAACACTTACACAGATACAACGAAAATGCTGTTAATACAACGAAAATGCTGTTACACAGATACAACGAAAATGTTGTCTTAGTAGGCATCACTGGCGCAACTAAGACAACAGCAACAAGATCCTTAGAGACTATGCTGAACATAACACCTATTGAAATTCATACAAAACGTACGGCAATGGATACAGCTATACGTTTACGTATAACAGGAGAGTGGAAGGTCATAAGTAGAAAGACACCAGATGAGAAAATAACGGACCTCAACGTAAACGAAGAGTTCCGAAAAATCTTCATAGAGGAAGGACAAAGGGACTACAGTAATGTAGAACAATGTCCAGATAGAAGGTTTAAGATAAAAATACCACGAAACGGTGAAAGTAAAATCACCGACGCAGTATACGAAAACCATATAAAGATATACACAGATGGGGCTGAGAAAGGTGAGAATTGTAGAATTGGTATCTACTGTGCAGATCCTTTCTTAGAAACAAAAACAAAAATGAATAAGAATGCCACGATCATCCAATGTGAAATCATGGCAATTAAAAGAGGAGCAGAAATGCTTCTAAACAGAGGTATAAACGCAGAAAACATAATTTTTTGCTGTGATAGCCAAGGAGCCATCAAAGCAATAAATAACGAAAAAACGAAAGCAGCAACGACTATCTGCTGCAAAGAAGCACTAAACTCTTTAGGAGTGACAAATGAAGTTTTACTCTACTGGATACCGGGCCACTCCAGTGTAGAAGGAAACGAAAAAGCGGACAAACTTGCAAAAGAAGCACTAGAAATAATGAGTCTGAGGAGTTAGTGGTTGGACTAACAATGCAGGCCATGAAAAAGCACGATAAGGTGGGAAAAAACCACACAATTGAATACCTGGAGAAGCTCGGAGGAGGCTATTCAGACAAAGAATTTCTGGGGAATACCGGATGCGGAAAAGACAAAAGTTATTCTGGCGCTGAATAGAGCCGACCTAAGGTTATGTGTAGGCGTAGTTACAGGGAATCTCATGCTCAGAGGTCACGCGGCCAGAATGAGCCTTACAGAAAACAACATGTGCAGAGTATGTGGAGAAGACGTGGAAACGGTGCTACACATACTTTCCATATGCCCAACGCAGAGAACGAGGAGAGCAAATATCTTAGAGGGTTACTACTGGGAGGACTTCTCGGAAGTGAAAAAGAAAAAACCGGCAGAAATTGTTAGATTCATAAGAGGTATTAATTGGCTCAGTAACAGAGTCTGGTGAGAGGTGGAGGTGAAATTGCTGAGAGGGGGTACAACGGGCCGCGAGGCCCAAGTGCGAAGGAATTAAGACAGTCGGTTGACGTATTCTTATATCCACCCTAATAACCAACCAACCAACCATTATACATTTTTGATGGATACATGACATTTGAATTTTGTTTGACTTGACATTTGAAATTTGCCAAACCACAAAATAAATTAAAATAAAGTAAGTATGTATATAAAGTAATTTAACTAAAAATTGTAAAAGTAATTTATTAAAATAAAAAGTGATCAAATTAAAATAAAAATGAGTTTAAATTTAACGAAAGATGAGTAAAAATTTTAATTAAATGTTGAACCGTTTTGCAATTTTATATTTTTAGAGTTCAATTCGTAGTTTCCCGCCATGGTAGTGGAAGAATACGTTTTTCCAGATTTGGTAGAGTTCCCCAGCAATGACGAAATCAATAATGGTAAGAATAAAACCTAGCCTAACTATATTAACTAACCTACTTAACAAATCTACTTAGCCTACGCCCTAAATATTGTAATGATGTTATTGTTTTTTTAGAATCACTGATAGAAGCAGTTAGAGCTAAGGCGGAGGTGTGAGACTGTCTCCACAAAGAATATAAAAATAGGACAATAAAATGTCGGATGTGGGAGCAAATTGTTCTTGAGCTTAGTAAGTTTATTTTAATATTTTTAATATTTTAATTTTAAAATGAAAATAAATTTTAGATTCCCCCGAAAGTGCAAAAGCTTTGAAACTGAAGTGGGATAATTTGAGGACGGCCTACCTAAGGTCGAACAAATTGGCAGCCAGTGGATCGGCAACAATACGGTAATAAAGTAAAAGAAAGATTAAATTGAAAAAACATTGTTATTTTTATTAAGATTATATTTTGATACCTTTTATTTTATTCATACTCAAAGATTTTACTAATTTTCTATTTAAAAAAACTATTTTGGCCTAATACTGAAAAAAATTGTTTTTTGACAAAAGGAAACCCAAACAAACCAAACAGAAAGAGAAGTACTAAAAAAATATGGACAAAATGTTTGTATTTTTGTAAAGGAATCAGCTGTTAGTTCTTTATCTCCCTTTTCTTCCTACAAAAATTTCCGCTTGGTGCGTGAAAAGCACTTTCCCGATTGACAATTATTTAAAAAAAAAAGTAGTTTTTAGTACATTTTGTTGAAAAAAAGTAGCAGATTTACTACAAAATCAACACTAATAAGTCACAGCACTGGACATAAAGAAACCAACAAAACCAAACCCAAGACCCAAGTCGTCATTCTCACTCAATACACTCAGTTAAAAAGTTCAATACGAAGGAATACATTTAAAAATACTGCGTTGCTTTGGTAGTGTAGGTATGTAGTTTAATTTTATAAAACTACTTTGAAGTTTTTCAAATAAAGTAAAATAACATATTGTTCATTATCGTTCATATAAATAATATAGTTAATAAGATGGAAGATATTTTTCATTGGTGCAGAGAAGGTAATGCCATTCAAGTTCGATTATGGTTAGATGAAGTTGAGCACGACATGAATCAAGGGTAAGTATTTTGAATTACGTACATATCTGAAAATAACTTCAAATAAGAATTATGGGTGTGTATAGTATCTTATATACAAAAAAATGTGTGTGGATTTAGTTAGTCATCTAAATCTATATATGGAAATTCAAATAAAATTGAAACACTGCTGAACAACGTAAAATTTATTAAGCGAATATTATATACATAGTTTTATTTGAACATTAATTTCAATATGGCTAATTTATTCCATGCACTAAAACTTGACAAGCTCTTAATATATATAATGATAGTTTTCAAAAAAATTGACTTGCACTTGCACTTTAAAAATATAAAATTTTAAATTTATACATATATTATTTAGGAACTCGTAGGAAGTTATTTCTAATTTTGAATACAAACGACAAATATTTCATTTCAGTGACGATCATGGATTTAGTCCCTTACATTGGTGTGCAAAAGAAGGTCATATCAAACTTGTGGAAATGCTGCTCTTAAAAGGAGCAAGAGTGAATGCTACAAATATGGGCGATGATATACCTCTACATCTTGCAGCAGCTCATGGTCATAGAGAAATTGCAAATATGGTAAAACAAAAACTGATTCGTTCGATTAAAACTGGTAAAAAAAAAGATAATTTACCAGGAATACCTATTTTTGGTATCATCGTAAATTTTTGTGTCGACAAAATGTATTTACATATGTAAATTATCTTGTTTATATCTATATTGGTTGAATTTTTTTATTCTGTGAACGAAAAATGCATTTTGAGAAATTCACATATTAATTATTGTTTTTCGTGTGCGATGATATATATGAATTTGTCTTTCGTCTAAATCAAATAAAAAAAAATAAGGTTTTGACAATTTTAATTATATCTGATTTTCTGAGGTTAACTACGGTATCTGAACTTATCTCTCTTCGCACTTGATACTATCTCTAAATTTTTTTCGAAAAATTAGTTGTGGCCAACAAAAACCAATAGAAGGTGTAAATAAATTTAAAAAAGTAAAAATAAATTTAATATTCGAGGAAAAACCAAAATTTATTAAAAATAATTACGAATAAAAAACACTAACATTTTATTTGATCATAGCTACTGATTTTATCATGTTGCATGGATTTTGACAGTTTTTTTTTATTGCATTAATTTAGGAGAAAAATTTAATGTTATCGATTTTAGTATTTTCAGAGTTACAACAAATGTGCCTACGATGAGTTTGAAATGTTGGGTACGCCCTATGTAGATTAAATACGATATTCATAATAACACAAAAAAGATCAACAAAAGCAATTTGATCATAAGATGATCAAAGTTGAGATGGGATATTCTGACGACCTTATTGCTTCATACTGACAAAAAGACCAAAATCAAAGAATATCCATTAATAAGAAGGTGTACTGGAATAAAATTTTATAATTTGTCAATGTGTTGGTTACAATTTTTCCAGTCGATTTCCAAAATTGTAAGAAATAGATAATAATAAGAATTTAATTTGTGGTAGAGAGATAAAAATTCAAAACACAAAGTGGGAAAAAAATTATCGAACGATTTTTTTTCTATCAGAGAAATATTGTTGTATATTCTTAGTTATCAAAAGTTGGAGATACGTTACACTTAAAACTTTTTATCTCATAAAATTGCTTCAAACTTTTGTTAAAACGCATAGCAATCAAAAACATTATTATTCAAATTTTAAATATTCGCATTATTAATGTTCAAATTTTAAATATTCACATTATTAATGCTCAAATTTTTTACCTATTTACAAAATTACCAAAACGCATTATATTACTTATAATCATTCTGAATAATTTCAATGATTATTAAAGGGCAAAATTTAATTTTTAAGGAAATAAAAATGTATCGAGTCATTCATAAAACAAAAACGCTTGGTTCTTGATATTCTTTTTAACTACCTACCTTTTAAAAATTATTATTTATTTATTTTTATTTGTCTTAATTTGTCTAATTATTACTTAAAAATAGAGTTTTACGTATAGTGTTACAGGAAATCTTTTTCATCTACAATATTTATATTAAATCAGCAATTAAGCTACAATGAGTTATATTTTGTTTAATTTTTATTTTGAGTTAAGGAAAAATGGCAAAAAAATTTAAAAAAATTTTTTTTTTTTGTGTTGATTTTGTGATTTTATATTTTTTTTTTCACATATCCTAAACTTAAAACTATCTTAAAACTTAATTTATTAATGAAAATATACATATGCTTTAAATAAGTTTTGTATGATATTATTGCTAGAAATGTCACATTTGTTCATAAAATTAGAATAATACTTATTGATTAAATCAAACAGGAATCATGTAATTTTTTAGTTGAAAAAAAGGCAGATTATTAATTAGTTTGAGGATTTGATTTTGTTTAACCTGTTTTATATATACTATTGCACATTTACCCCAAACCTAATATCCATAAAGCATAATGCTTTGAAATATTTGTTTAAAGGTGATTAACTTATTTTCAATGTCAAGTTTTGATTTCCGATGGATGAGAGGATAGAGTTAAAAATTAGTATATTGCAAAAACATGAATGATAATCTGTTTGAAATAAAAAAAAAGTTTTACTTCCCTTATAAGACAATAAAAGAAAATAGCATGATGTTTAAGAAATAACATGTTTTTGAAACCAATATTATTATATGTATGTAGATACCTGTAAAAAATCAATCATTCAAAATTTCCTTATACCATAATAAATTTAATACGTTTATTTTAAAAAAATTCCGAACACAAAATTTCAGACGACCGTACGCATGAAAAATCTTTGGTGGGCTATTTAAAATTACTTTGTAAAAATGAAGCTGTTTTTTAAATGGTTTATATCGAACTCTGTCAACTTACATAAGAAAATATTTACAATAGTTCTTTCCTTCTTTAACTAATGTTTTTTTTTTTTTGTAAATGGAGTAGTAAAAATATCTTGACTTCCAGTGTACCTTCTTATTAATGGATATTCTTTGCCAAAACCAAACACAAACAAAATTTTCATTTCTCTTGCAAATTTTTTCAAATACAAGCTAACATACAGACATATTGCTAGCTTTTTACTGTATTTTTTAACGCAGATTTAAAATTTACTACACCTTTTTTCGTTTCACACTAATGCCAATATGCCGTTAAACCCCCAAATTATATCAGATTCTGAAAAAGTAAAATATAAAGAAAAAACCGATTTTTTTTTTATAGTCGACAGCTACCGCCCACAAACCCCCGCTATGATTTATTGACACCCTGTTTTCAAAGTCGGGTCTGTTCTACTATATTTTTGCTCAAAACCAACCACATTGAAATAAATAAGTGACAGCACTGTACAGCTAGGTATTGAAAAAATTTATGTTAGAATTTTTTAACGAAAACAAAAATTCGGGAAATTCCCTAAAGTTTTTTAGTAAATTTATTTCTATTTTTCTATAAATTATGAAAAATTATTTAATTTTGTTGGATAAAAATATTATTTATGGATTAAATTATGGATAATTTTTTTAAAAATAGTTAAAAAAAATACCTAGGTAGTTTTAAAAAAAAATCCGGGATTTTACATGTGCTCTCAAATTTGGGATTATGATTTCCGGGACATTTTTAAATCCGGGATTTTGTTACTTCGGAATTTTAATACTATCTCTTTTTACTTCATAATATAAAAATTAAATATATGTATATAACAAACTATAATTAAAGCTCAAAAAATAAATTTAATTTTGAAATGTAGTGATTTTACTCTTGTTAGAAGATTCTTCTTCAACCTTAGCGCCATATCATAAAGAAATTTGCTGCAATCGTCTAGGTTAAATTGTCTAGGCTTACCGACAGTCTAAAATTAAAATATAATACCCCTAACATTAGCTGTTCTCTAAAATATTTATGGTATATCTACCAATTGAAATGTGATCTATTGTAGAGTACCTTCATAATAGCATAGTTCCATTTTATTTTTAGTGATAATCAAAACAACTATTTTTTATAATTTATTTTATTCCACAAAAGGTATTGAAAACCAGGTAGAAAAATCAAGTAGGTATTTTTTGCCTTCGTCGGGAGTCGGTTCTTTCGGAAAAAAGTGCCCTGTATTCAAGTGTTTCTTTTTCAGTGTATTCAAGTGTTTTTCATTATGTATTTTTTTTACGATAAAGATACACTGATAGAATACGAAGAAAACTTAAAAGGACGAAAAGTAGAAAGATGAAAAAGTCAAAACGATAAGCCAATTAAATTAACAGACAATAACATAATATTTTGTTTTAATGGTATCTTGAAATAAAACTTGATTATAAAAAACATTTTTAGTTTCACCTTCAGGAACCAGAATGAACAAATTATTGGGTAAATTCACCCTTGAGCAGGAAACGTAAAGTTGTCCATGGGAGAAACATGACGATCTCAAATTCACTCCGCAGTACTTGAAAGACTGTTCCTGTGTCTTGTTGATCGTAATTGAGAACGTAAGTCCTACTGGAAATTGAAATAATTTAAAGTGAAAAGGCAAACCTGTAGCAGTGAGTAGTATTAGTGGAATAAAACTGTTTCATCTTGTCCCTTTTCTGTTAAAATGGTCGCTTTAATTACATTTCCAATCAACATTTTCCAACAATGTCGTGGTAATTCAGCCATCAATTGAGTTTAAGAACTCTTGTGAAAAAATGGTGACTTGGTCGACATCTCTACAATATACGTACTGAATGATACTA
This sequence comes from Argyra leucocephala, assembly GCA_963942445.1. Taxonomy (NCBI): domain Eukaryota; kingdom Metazoa; phylum Arthropoda; class Insecta; order Diptera; family Dolichopodidae; genus Argyra; species Argyra leucocephala. The sequence goes on from OZ012679.1 coordinate 66,489,518, forward strand.
TATCGATTAACTTCTTTTCGTGTACTGTTGCTGGTAGTATGGCAAGTATTTGGTCATTTATTTGATCAATGTCAATGCTGATTAATGCTTAAAAAGGTAGTGTTAATTTGCGCACCTTGCGTTTAGTCGCTCATTTATTTCCCTTTTTTGCTATAAGACCTACTTCTTCTTTAACTAACATTCTTTCTTGCTGCTTGAAGTCAGATGCTATGATCATATAGAATTTTCGAAAAGAACTTGAATTTAGCTTATTTTTTTTCATCTTTTTAGTGCAGTTAATATTACTAGAAAAAACTTGAATAAGCGTTCTTCTTATTCTCAAGCCCCGAAACGGAATTAACATAATTGAACAAAAATTGTCTTTAAGTTTTTTAAATTACAGCATCCTACTTTGAAAATGAAAACAAGTTTTTGGATAATCGGTGTGCCCGAACGGGTTTTCTAGTGAGCTCCTCTGATAGAAAACATATTTCTATCATGTTTAAAAATTATCGATCAAGACGTTTAGACAAGGCAATAAAAAACTAAAACAAACTTATTAGGCCGGCATGCCGAAACGGGTTAACGGAATTCAATAAAAATTTGTTTTTCTCCTTTTTAAGACACCATAGAAGCTCCTCTTAAAATTGGACACAATTCTGGTGCAACGAATTTTTTTTGCAGAGAAAATGCAGTGGAATGAGCATATTTTTGATAGAGCTAAGAAGGCTGCCAAATGTCCGAGTTTTCTTTTTCGATGTAAAGCCTACTTTTCTCCAAGAGATCTGGAACATGCTAAATGTGGAACATGCTTTCATCTCATGTATTCTCCTCCGATAGAACATTTTCCCTCCTAATCCTTTTTTCCCTACCCACACCTACAATAATTTTGTATAAAGGAATCCTTTCTTAGTCTTTGGTAGCGTGTAAAAAAAGAAAAAAAGAATATAAACATTCTTCTTTATTATAATATATTATATATAAGATGGAACATATAATAACTTTACAAGCATCCAAAATACTGTGAGAGAAAGCTGTTTGGAAAACCAGAAAAATAATTTGAAGACAGTTTTTCAAATGCATATTTAAGAATGACAAAATTAAATTTGAAAAAAAAAATTGTTTACTAAATGATTTAAAAAAGATGGAATTTTACTGCCGCCTTTGAAGAAAATAAAAAAATCGGTTATTTTCTTGAGTTATTTACTATAATAATTTATCATAAGACTGGCGTGTAAATACCTCTATAGTGGTAGCATTTTTGAACATTTTTTTGCTTGGATGTCAAGGCTATTTATAATGTTTCTCCTACTTCTTTACCTTTTTCTTCTCTCTAACTGACCCTTTTCTTTTCTTTTCCAAAAGCCAACTGTACGAAAGTATAAAGGTTTCTTTGACCTAAGTTTTGGCTAACAATAATATAAAAAACAAAAAAAATTACGTAGTTGATGTTACGCAATCTACATTTATTATCTATGGTTGGTATATTCCATGTTATTTATTGTTGTTTCTACATATGGTGTGTGGTTGTTCATCTTCATCTCAATTCTGATTATGATACGATCAAACTATTTTTGCATTTTGAAATATTATATAAGCATCTTTTAATATTTAATGTCTGATAAAAATTGTAAAAGTTTCTTGTGTTTTACAATACGGAACTAAGGGATTGTATGACATATACCCTGAAATTTTTTGCAACAAGTAAAAACAAATGTTGCAATACATCTGTTTTTACCTATTCTAAATCTAATGATATTTTTCTAAGTTTAGAAGCCCAAATAAATTTTTAAATGTATTTTAGCTCTTAAAGGAAAGATCAGATGTAAATGCTACTAACGAACATGGGAATTCTGCACTGCATTACGCATGTTTTTGGAGTTATCAGGACATTTGTGAGGACTTGATAAATTATGGTGCATTGGTTCTGCTTGCTAATAAAGATGGAGATACTCCTTTAGATAAAACAAAACCAATACTAGCGAAACACTTGCAAGATTTGGCAGAATTACAAGGTCAGGAATTTAAAAAAATTAGTTTTAAAGATCAAAGTTGGTTAGGGCTAAAAACCAGATCTCGTGACGCCACTTTGTCAAGGTTCAAAGGTATTCAGATTAATGACCTTGATCTTCATAGTAAATTAGCATTAACTTCTTCTGGCGAAACATGGCGCGGTCGTTGGCAAAAAAATGATATAATTGCAAAAGTAATTAAATATATCTTAATTCAATAAAAAATTTTCAAAGACATTTATTTAATTTTAGATATTGAGTATTCGAAATCTGACAACAAGAATTTCAAGAGATTTTAATGAAGAATTTCCAAAATTAAGAATTTTCTCGCATCCAAATATATTACCAATAATTGGAGCATGTAATGCACCTCTTAATTTAATTGTCATTAGTCAGGTATACTTTCTCTTAATTTAAAATGTATGTCTTGGATATTTTTAATGAAATGTTAAAACATTTAGTACATGCCCAGAGGTTCATTGTTTAATTTATTGCATGGAGCAGCAGGTGTTGTTGTTGACACTTCTCAGGCGGTTCGTTTTGCTTTAGATATTGCTAGAGGTATGGCATATTTGCATTCTTTAGAAAAAATTCTTCCTACTTATTATCTCAATAGTCATCATGTTATGGTAATAAATTTTTTTGACCAAGTTTTCTATTGTTTCAAATTTATTTTTAATGCTCGATATATATTTTTAAGATTGATGATGATTTAACTGCTAGAATCAATATGGGAGATGCGAAATTTTCTTTCCAAGAAAAAGGTCGTATTTATCAACCAGAATGGATGGCTCCCGAAGCTTTGCAACGTAAACCATCTGATAGAAACTTGGAAGCTTGTGACATGTGGAGTTTTGCAATTTGCGTATGGGAACTTGCGACACGTGAAGTTCCATTTTCGAATCTATCGCCCATGGAATGTGGTACAAAAATTGCTCTTGAAGGTTACAGAATAAAAATTCCAATGGGTACATCATCACATTTAACAAAATTAATTCATATATGCATGAATGAAGATTCAGGAAAAAGACCGAAATTTGAAATGGTTTTACCCATTTTAGATAAAATGAAAAGATAAATTGAAACTAAATTTTTCTTATTTGTTAAGTTATTTTCTGTCAAATGTTTAATTAATATCCTAACGTAAGTTTTACATTTTATTAATTTTTTTAAATATTTTATTTAAAGTCAATTAACACAAATAATGCATTGCTTTTCAAATCAATTAGTAATTCGAAACAAAACAAATAACAAAAATAAATTTAGAGAAATCATTGCAAATTTTTAATATTTATTAATAACAGTTTTTAAAAATTATGTCTTTTATTTACATTTTGTTCCATGTTTTGTATTTGTAATCAGAATATATTTGACATTTATTAGGACTTCTCGGGGTTTTTATTGTTGCAACATTTACCTTTATTAATTAGTTAAAATATGTATAACACGTACATATATTAATAAAAATATATATAATAGGTACATACTTCAATTGAACGTCCTTCTATTTCGGTACCATCTAAATGTAATCTTGCTCTTAATGCTTCAGTCCATTTAGAGAATGTAACAAAACCAAAACCCTATATATATATCACCATAGTGTAAAATTCAAGTAAATTTCTATTTTATATATACCTTACTTCCTCTGTCATTAAATATTATTTCTACCTCTTCAACCTCTCCAAAACTCTGCCACAGCAATATAAAATATAAAATAGAGTAAATTTCAGCACTAATATTTTAAAAAAACATACAGAAAATAATTCCCGCAATTCATAATCACGATATCGAAATGGAATATTTGAAACATGTAAGCGTTTCGGGTGACTTACTGGAACTTTTTTAAATCTTGATTCATCATTGATTAAAACTTGGAAAAAAAATTTAATAATCATTGAAATTTGGACAAAAAATAAAAGTATTACCCGTTGCATACTTATTTTCTACTTTATGAATATTATTTTGTTTGTCATTATTTTCGCTTGTTGAAAAATGTATGTTTGTCTATAAGTACAAAATATATTTAGATTTTATTTTGAAGTAGTTTTTTACAACATAATTAGTTAAAAAATAGATTTCTCTACAAAGAAATATAATTCTTAATTTCTGAATATATAAATAAAATAAATTAAATAAAAAAAAAAAAACTATTTATAGTAATAAAAAATGTACTAAAATTTCATAACTTTTACAAACCCATATTTGAAAATTAATAAATGACCACTCTTCATTCAACTCATTATTTAATATACTGTTCCGATAATTATTTTTTTTTGTCCCGTCCATTTTGATATAATTAAATGCGATCAATATGATATTAATTTTTTATTTTTTTCTTACCTTAGAAATTGAAAAGTTTAAATTTAGGTTTTAAAAGCAAACCCTAACGATAACAAAATATAAAAAATTTGGTTTCCGTTAATACGCAAATTTTCCGCACATTTTTAAAGCGCATTTTTTTTAAATTCTTCATGTTAACTAGCAAGTAAATCTGCAAGAATTCTTTTTAGAGATTAATAATTTCTGCAATGAAATTAAAACTATTAGTTTTGTTATCTTATACACGACAATTTTATTACATAATATATATACAATGTTGAGGAACAATAGAAATTTATGGCAATTTATAATTTCAGCAATATCACTAAATCTCGCAAAATAAACTTTAAGCTAATTTTATTAATAATACAGCATTATATACGTGAATGTATTAAATAAATTAAGCAGCTTGAGTATCTGCTACTTTTCCACCAAACTGTCTAGTCATATCATCTGGATTGGCAAAAGGATCTAATTCAGAAAATAAGTCAAACCATGAACTGGTTTTGTTATTTTTTAAATGGTCATTATCCATTTGGGTCTCACATTTTATAGAATTCATCGTTGAATAGTAAGAACCTGACTTAAACCAATTTTCTTTGGGTACATTATCCATTAATAGTGAATTGGTTATAAAATCTTCAGGATTATCAAAAAGGGTGGATTCCAAATTTAATTGGCCATGTTCCACAAATTTCAAATTTTCATTTTTAATATTATCATATGATATATCTAAAATGTTAAAATTAATGTTTATATCTTCTTCTTCTATATTTATGTCCTTCAAATCTTTTAATTTTTTATTTGTGTATGATTCTTCCTAAAATAAATAGTTTTTCTTTAAATTTATTGAATACATATGTACATGAAATTAATATTTGAATATCAATAAGTAGTACAAATACTAACCAGTATATTTCGATATTTATTAGTATCAGATGACTCTGAAAATGATTTTAAATCATTTTGGGATGAGTTATTCTTTGCAATGCTTTTTAAAACATTAAAATCATAATGTGAATCTGAAGTAAGTGTAGATGATAAAATTTTAAGTGTATCAGTAGATTTAATAAAAAACTGGTGTAAGTTTTCCATATAACCAATTAGATTATGAGAAAACATATTACACTGAGAAGCGGCTAAAAGATCAATCTAAAATTTTATTAAATTTACTTAAATTTTTAGTGAAATTAAAGTAAAATATTTGTACCTTCTGAAGACAATCCAATGATAATTTGTCAAATTTATCTTTCGTGTGTCGCACTCGATTCTGAGCAATGCGAAATTTTTCTAACATACGATCAGAATCAGGATCCAACATGTTACTGACATACTTCATCCAACTTAGTGAAGCTCGATATTCTGTTCGTTGTTTCTCCATTAACGTAATTGTATTATATGTATCACTGATTGCTCTTCTTCTAAACACTTCTATTTCATTAAAAAATCTAAGCAAAGGTGGACGGATCAGAAATCGCATTTGCCCACAACATGAAGTAGCTCTTCCGGTATTTATCATAACCTTATCAGTAGTTTGACTATTTTTACCATTTTCTTTTAAAAATTTCCCTAAAGAATTCTCTTCTTGGGCTAATATGCATATTCTTTCTTGATATTGATCTAAAATTCTGTACAGAGCACTACCTTCGGTTTGAATGCATTTAAATAATTCTATTTTACCATCGAGTTCTGAGTCGGATGATATGACACAATCTGAGTTAGGGTCGTATATAAATAATAATATTAAGTATTTTTGGTAAATATTTCATGGATTTACATATTTTCTTGTTATATTTTTACAATAAAGAATTGAATTTGCTATTAATTTTTATAAAAAAAATCTACATATCATTTACCATCTTCTTTTCCTCCTAATTTCCTTTCAAATGTTTTTTTCGTCAGCCATATATGTTGACGAATATCTGGTTTCAACATTAGAAAAGTTTCTCTTATTTAATTTAAATAAAATTACAAATCAATTCACCAAATACCTAAATACTTCATTAAAATTTTAAATAAACTTAATTTTAGTTATTTAACAAACTATTGCTTTCTCTTTATCAAAATACGTCCTTCCGACAGTGCAACAAAAATTTTTCTAACACAACTTTAGTTTTTGTACTGTACACTACAGTGCAGTGCAAACGCCAATAGCCAAGAGTGGCAGCACGTAAAACGCTTACGTTCAAAAATCAACGTGAAGTATTTTAACGTCAAAGATTATTTTTGGTAGCATGTAAAACATCACCTTGAAAATTTACTCCGAAAACTCGAAAAAATATTCCGAATGTTCGAAAATTATTTTGACAATCAAACTAACCTATTTAAAACTTCAAAAAACATATGTTTTTCAAAATTTAAGGGAGGTTAAATAAAAAGAAATGAATTTAAATTTTTTAGAAATTTTTTTTTTAATTCTTCTATCCCAAAAATATGCCCGTTTCAATAGATATAGAATTTATAATAGACTAAAATAAAAAAAAAAATAAATACGTAAAGTATACATTTATCGGTAGCATGTTAGCAACGTCAAGTACATTTTTTTTAACGTGAACGTTGGTTTTTAAACGTCTGTAATTTTCTTACCGCAGACTAAAATTTATACGGGAAAGTTTAGTTTTTTTAATAATAAATATATAAAATTTAAATATAATAAAATTTGAAATCTTAAGAACATTAAATTTTATAGTTTTTAATAATTATAGTAATACATAATTTTTAATTTCTTTTGATAACATTTTATGATTTCATGATAATTGAAGTACTTTTGTTTGAAATTTTGATAACATTTTATTCCTGGGATTATTGAAGTATTTTTGTTTGCAATAAAAAATTTATTTTATTTCTGTGATAATTCAAGAATTTTTTTATATGATAATAAAATAATTTTTTGTTGTCATAAAATAATTGAATGTTTTAATTTATTTAAATAAAAAGCTATATTTATAATTTCATTGAAAATTTCATATAAGATTTCAACTGAATTTACGGTTTGTTTACATTTAATTTATTTATTTTTTCTTATTTTAGTCTATTCTAAAATCTATATTTATTGAAACGGGCACATCATTTTTATTATTTGTGCGAATTTTATATAACAGTTTTGTACTTTAAAACTTAAAATAATAGATCCAATCGACGTTGTTAGAGAGATTTCAGGTCAATCAAAAGCAACATATCTTCGTAAAGAGGAAGTTGAAAAGGGTCAGACCATGAAAAAGCGTAAAAAAAGGGTCAGACCACGTAGTGCAAAGCGTAAAAATTTATACTGAACTGCTTCCATACGTGAAATATCAACATTACGATATGGAGACCAAACTTGCGAAGCATGTTCAAGTATCGGTCTAATTTATGTGATATATAAATGTTTTGTAATGTACGGATCTGTAAACTCTTTGGCCCAGCGCATTATAAATCCTAGCATGGAGTTAGTAAATATATACGTATCTTGTTTTAACTTTACTTTTTGATTTGTTAATTATATATTATTATGAATTTTCTATGAATATACACATATACATGTTTTTACAAGAAAATTTAAAAAGAATTATTTTAAATTAATTGAGATTTTACGTTAAAAATAATCCAATTATCAAAATTATTTTGATTTTATATTTTTTTTACTCTAAAACTTTTCATATTACATTGGTGCGAAGTTTCCATTTTCAAGGGAATTATTTGCAATAGAAACTAAATTATTTGAATTCAGATTTTTCAAAAACAGCTGATCAAAAGTGTCTGAAAATTTTTATTCTAACTGCCAATCTATATTTTATATATCTATGAATATTAATCAAATAATAATAATGTTGGATTGACACTAGAATAACAACAAAAATTTATTTATTTATTTTTTTTGCCAATAATTTCAATTCCGGTCATCTTTATATTTCAATAATCTGACAGCAAAAATGGCAGAAATCTACCAGTTTTTTTTTGTATGAACATGAAGGTGTATTTCTGCGGCAGATTTCTGCCTCAAATTGACTGCCTTGAAAAAAAACAATAAAAACTTTTAAAAATTTCAATCTTCTGAATAATAATTACAACTCCTAATTTTATATTAATATCAATATTTATACAACTGTTCATAATATTATATTTTTTTGTAAATACTTGTTTTTACTTCACCAATATTTTATATTTTTTAAATTAAAATAAAATATAGGTAGTCAAATTGTTATTAATGGATAGAATGATGAGAAGTGAACTGTCATTCCGTAATTTTTTTCTGTTTATTCCAACTCTGAGGTGGAATAAAAAGAATACGTTCGGAATATACGGAATAAATAAAACAATATAGAACAGAATATTTGGAATATTCCGAATGAATAAAAAAACCCTTTTTGACATATTCTGAATATTCCCAATATTCGGAATGAATAAACGAAAACACCCAGTGTCTAAAAGAAATCCATATTCAGCGAAACGAGACGAGATCAAATTTTTCTTCTCGTCAACGATGAGATGGCCCACATCTCCTTAAGAAAAGGGCCAAAAGTTTTTGCATACATATTATGTAAGGGAAATAAAATATGTATAGTAAGTGAAATAAAATTCAATTCAATTCAACGATGGCTCTAAGAGAATATTAAAAACAATAGCGAATTTGCTTAAATTAAAAATATTGATTGAGCAAATTCCAAATAAATATAAGCGGAAAAGGTTTTATCTTCGAAACATTTACCAAGATAGGCGAAATAAAAGTGCTTATTACACTTTATACATACTTCACACTCGAATATAACCCTCAAAATCCCTGGGCCTCCACCGTGTAAAATGTAACAAGACCCCACAGTACAGAAAATTAAACTATGTATTATACCTTAAAATTTATAAGTCTGCAGTGAAGTATTCAGCAGGTATTATACTAGATTATACGTCTGTAGTAAGGTATTCTACCGGTATAACACCGATATAAAACTTGGAAAAAATATCGAAATCATTTGTATCATCAAGTATTGTACCAAGTTTAAGCGTGTGTAGTGAAGTATTAAACATTGTATTAAACATCATTTAACAAATTTTTGTGTCGAGTGCGCTTCTATATAAACAAATACAATTTTTTTTTTAAATTAAACAAAAAAATGGTGACAGTAAATGATATTGAGTTTTAGCGAGAATTTTTGGATATGTATAAATGTCTACCAGCTCTTTGGAAAATAAAATCAAAGATTTATTAAATTAGAAACCAAAAAACAAAAAGGTGGGATGGGAATACGGAACCTGAAAATATAATGAGTACTTTTTAAAATAAATTAAATTTGAATGAAATAATATTTATAATCATACGTATAATTTATGTTTTATAACTCTTAAGTTAAGTTTTATTTACATAAATCTTCCTTAAGAATTTAAATTTTCACACTTTAATTCAAAAAACAATGGCAATTTAAATCACCTTTATGATGAAGCCAAATATTTGAAAAACATTTGGTGTCATCATAATTTCATTGTTTATATTTTTTCATACCTGTAAAGATAAAAAAAACCGCAAAAAATTTTTTTAAATATACTCGTCCGATATAATATTAATGCCAAAATAATTTTTGTCTGATACATATTTAATATCAAAATCAAAAACTTAAATTTGACATTTTTAAAATGTCATTTTAATAATCTAAAAAAACTTCGACTCTCGAAAAAAAAATCGGCGATATCATAAATTTTTTTTGACACAGCCCTTAAAAAGAATGTGGTTTTTAGGTGGGCTTTGAAAGACTTCGTTTTTTTGACATTTAAAAAATGTATGGAAAGACCAAGAAAGACCTCGTAAAGATCATGATCTTTTTAAAGATGCAATACAACTTACAACAAACGACTTTCCTCGCGTAAGACTCTACTCATTGAACCATTTTGAGCTTTTAACGAAGCGGCGGAGATTTTTTATATTAGAATCTTCAAGATCCAGCGAGTTCAGAAAGAAGGCTCCTAAATAGGTTTTCCTTTTTTTGGTAGAGACCAGGGCAGGAACAGAGTAGATGTTGGACAGTTTCATCCTCCTCCTCCTATCTACACATTTTGCAGAAGTTGTTTGAGGGGAGTCCCAGTCTTCTGGCATGTTTATCAATCAGACAATGACCCCTATCATAGTGCTAATGTCACACCTTTTCATAGTTAGTAGGTAATGGGATCGCTTCAGGTTTAACATAGGCCACATTTGATTGGTGATGTTGCAGTCTGGTCTAACTGACCATCTGAAGTTTGAAGCTCTTATTGCATCTTTGAGAAGCAATAAATTACAGGTAGCTAGAGCTGCACCCAGATTGCTCTTTTCCGGAAGGACTTCTAATATAGTACCACAGACAACTAATTATACAGGTGAAGCAGTTCTAACAAAAAATCCGAGACAAAAAAATTTAATAGCGGACATTTAACAGCGGACCATTTTAGCAAACAGCTTTTGAAAAAAAAATAATGACAACAAAAGATAAAAAACAAAAGTCTTTTTAAAAGTTTTTTGCAGTGAAAAACCGGTTTTTTTCTTTTTATATGGTTTATTCTTTATTGTTAATTTACAGGAATGTATGTGTTTTCTTCTTTTATTAAATTAAATTTACTGAGTTTGTATGCGAGAATTGTAACAGCGGACAATATAATTTCTAAATATGAATTTTTGTGACGATGAAAAATAGTATTTTGAGTTGATATAAAAATGAAATAATATTAATAACGGTAGGAAGAATTCTAGAATAAAATTTTTAATAAAGGACAACTTCTTGATATGAATTTATGGACTAGAATTATTTAAATCAAAGTTTTTAATAAGGGACTGTTACTTTGTATGAGTTTTATTAAATAGAATTGATAAAATTATTTATCAAATTACTTTATTGAATTATGAAAAATAATTAAATATCTACAGGTTTCAATTTAATTTTTTTATTTAAAGGATTAAGCAATAAAAAATGTTTTGATATTTTATGAGATTAGTATTTAATTTGTTTGTTTCAAAATATTTAAAAAAATATAAGTATATATGTTTTTCTGCAATCCGATTTGGGTTTTTTGAAGACGTATTTTTTTAAAAACGTATCTTTTGTATTGTCTTTCCAGATTTTCTCCTATAAGATATATAGTTGTTCTTGATGATTTTATGTTTTAATTTTTAATGAATTTATTTCAATTTTATTATTTGTTTTTAAATTTATTCACTATAAAATTTATAATATCGAAAAACGTAAAATTGATCAACATAGGTCAAAATATTTTTGTTCAGATTTTCATTGAACAGGAAAATTTTAAAGTAGCGTTGAAATATGACGAAATATATCGAAATATAGCTATTATGCATGTACATTAAAATAATTCCTAATTCCTATTTACAATATTTACAATAGTCTCTTAGGTACATAAATAGCAATTTATTAACGTGTATTAAGTTTTTTCTATTATGTATACAAAAAAAACAGAAAAAGATTTATATACCAAATATGGTTTTACAAGATGGGTGCTAAATATTATTACATAATTTAAAAATAAATAAGAATAATTATTTAATTCAACAAATCTATCTATCAACAATTAAATATATGTATGTTAATTTATATATACATGATGCAAATATATATATATATTCACTTAACTATTTAGGTCTTAAAGCACATACATATTATAAGTTGAAATTCCATTTCATTGCACAGTTGTATTAAATAAAAACTCTTCATAGGCATAGGCCTTGTGCGACAAATACAAAATCAGCTAATTATTCCAATTCCTCAATAATAACCGGTATATTCTCAAATCTCATGAATATGAATCAAAGAAATACAATAAAAGATTTTTTTTTTTTTAAAAGAGAAAATTCTTTTGCATTTAGTTCTTTTTTCAACTCCAGCATATGAAATTGAAAAAGCATTTAAGCCGCTCTCTTTCTGTTACACTCTAAACGTGAGTTGATTCTCCGCAGAGAGTATTTGTGTTTCTGTTGAACCCATCGCCATATTGACGCGATGTCAAACGGTCAAAGTAGTCGCTTGTGTGTATCTGTTAAACTCTTCATTAGAAGCGACAGCCATTTTAAATCACTTGAAAATTTGAAGAGAAAAGGAACTCGCGCCTCGGTTTTTTTTTATGTTTTTGAAAATTTAAAAGAGTTATTTAAAAAAAAATGGAAAAGTAAGTACAAAAAATATTCTTTTTTAATTTAATTATTTTTGTAAAGAAAATTCCGAGTGCTAACACATTTTTTTTAAAGACAAAAATCAAAAAGACTAATCAGAAGCAATTTGAAGTGTTGTGATGAATCCAACATAAATGCACTCATATTTTTATTTTCTTTTTTTTTTAATAAATATCTATTCAAATTTAGTTAATTTTTAAATTTTTTTGCCGCTTGTTCACAACTTCACACAAAATAAACAAAAAATTCATATATTTTTTAATTTGACATTTCAAAAATTTTAAGTGCTACCAGTGCATACAAAAATTTTGTCGCGGGTTTAACAGAAAAACAAATTCAATTAGAGGAGAGGAGAATAATTTTTCATTCTCTTCAGAGAGGCGAGTAACAGAAAGTGGGTGATATTAAACCAGGAGTGACAGCACGTAACTTGTTCACGTTCGTCGACGTATTAGCACTTTTGGTAGCATGTAAGCAACGTTGACGTTGATTTAATTCTGAAAACGTAAAGTATACATTTTTTCCGTAGCATGTAAGCAAGTTGACGTTCGTTGATTTTAACGTATACGTTTATTTTTAAACGTCAATGATTTTCTTACCGTGTACTAAAATTTATACGGGAAAGATAGTTTTTTTTTAAATAATTTTGTGTTGTTTTAATAATAAAAATATAAAATTTAAATATTTATAATAAAATTTGAAATTTCAAGAACATTAAATTTTATAGTAATAGTAATTTTTAATTTCTTTTGATAACATTTATTTCTGGAATAATTGAAGTATTTTTGTTTGCAATAAAAAAATTATTTTATTTCTGTGATAGTTCAAGCATTTTTTATATGATAATAAAATAATTTTTTCTAAGTTTAAATAAAATACTACATTTATTAGTTCATTCTAAATATTCTAATTCATTGAAAATATCATATAAAATATCAACTGAATTGGTTCGTTTACATTTAAATGGTTTTACATGGTTTCGTTTCTATTATAAATTTTATATCCATTGAAACGGGCACATCATTTTTATGATTTTTGCGATTTTTATATAACAATTTTGTTCTTCAAAACTGAAAATAATAAGGCGAAATACAAGAATTCAAAAAAAAAATTCTAAAAAATTTAAATTCATTTCTTTTTATTTCAAACCTCCATTAAATTTGAAAAACATATGTTTTTTGAAGTTTTAAATAGGTTAGTTTGATTGTCAAAATAATTTTCGAACATTCGGAATATTTTTTCGCGTTTTCGGAATAAATTTTCAAAGTGATGTTTTACATGCTACCAAAAAAAAATCTTTGACGTTAAAATACTTCACGTTGATTTTTGAACGTAAACGTTTTAAGTGCTGCAACTCCAATTTTATTTGGTGTTGTACCAACCAATACCATACCAACACAGTTGAAGGCAAAAGCAATTTTGTTTCAATTCTTTGCAATGAAATATCCAATAAGCCAAAGATAATTCACCACATTAACAATAGAAAATAAAAATAAAATGATAGAATTAACCTCTTGAACAGAATGAACGCAGCCATCACGCAACCAACAAAGCAAGGCATTCTAAATATACAGGTATGACACTTCATACTTTTTTTAGTTAAGATGGCGCTTTAAAAGTCGCAAGAAAATGTAAACAAAGAAATTTCTTATATGACATTTTTCAGTTCATATAAGAATTTTGGAGGCATTAGAAGTTTTTTTTAAAACTTTTAATTCAAAAATCTAATTGGGTGTTATAATTTACTGTTTAAAAAGTAAATAAATTATAGGAAATAGGAAATAATGCCATCATTGTGTTCTATTCCTGACATTAGAAATATTTTAGCAGAAAATAGTATTTTAATTTTGCGTGTTTCACATGAAGCTGTTAATGAAAACTCAACTGAAAAATTTAATTTGTTGCATAAATGTTTATTTCAGAATGATGCTAGTAAATTTTAGGTGGTTATGCTGAAGTTCGTCGGAATTTTAAATTCCGATTATATTCCGCAATTTCGTATGCTGAAGTCCGTAAGTATTCCGCAGTCTGCAAATGTCATTATTTATCCGAAATTTTTAAATTTATTGTATGTTGTAGTTCGTCGGAACGGAAAATAATTTGAAAATTGTACGACAGAATTTCTCATTCGGAAGTATTAGAATGGTTCGGAAGTGAATTCTAAAGCATACAATTTTTGTATTTAGAATATTAAGAGAAGTAGAAAATGTAATAATAGGTTTTTTTTCAATTTTTTTTTCATTTATGAAAAATATTTTTTATATTTAGGAATAAAAAAGCGCTTCAAAAGAATAATATATTTTATTGTTTTTAATATTATAACATAATATGTATGTAATATATATATTAAAAACAATACATACATTCTTTAGAAAATTTAAAATTTTCTCTGATGTAAAAAAAAATACTATTATTTTAATTTGTATATATATACATACTACATATGTAATTAAGAAAGTTATAACTTTTACTTTTAATTTATGTATGCATATTGTATATATACATTATGTCATATACATTATCAATTAAAAATTTATAAATTTTACAAAATAAATAAAAAAACTCAAACTGTGAATGTCCCTTTTTTTATTTAAAATAAAAGATTTTGAAATGAATATGAAAAAAAAAAATCTTCCGAAACATCTGATTTTGATTTCTGTACAGACTTTGCAGTCGAACGGATTTCAGCATACACACCTTAATAAATCAAGAAGTTGTTGAATGTATTATAAATAGTGTTATTTATAGTACATTCAACGGTATAGTACAACAACACATTATAGTATAGAACCACTATTTACTTCAGGAAAAGAAAATATGATAGATACATGTGGTAGTTTTGTTGTTGAAGTTATGCCAGTTTTATATGTAAATGATAATGCAACAAAAAATTTCCGATATAAAATTTTTATGGAATTATTTAAGTTTAGTATCAATTCTTTTGTTAATGATAATCTTTCTAAAGATTCACTTTGGGAAATAACAACTTGTTGGCAAGATGCTTTATCGAAGATATATCGTTAGATGATTCACTTTTGAACGAGTGTAAAGTAATTATTGAAAATAAGTTGAAAAACAATTATGAATTATCAATGGAAGAATTAGATAATATTTCTGATACATTAACAAAGCTGTGTAATAGGGCAACGTTGCCCTATTTATTATCCACAAATTGCTTTCAACAACATAAAGAAAATGCGCTCATACTTTTATTGGAAGAAATTTCAGATTCATTGTTAGCAAATGGACAACTTGAAATTTACAATAATTTAGCAGAAGAAACTTTTCCTTTTATTTGAAACTTATCTTAAATTCATTGTTAATTGTAGGTTATTCTACCTTATTTGACTTCTCGATCATTACTTCTTAATGAAAATATTTTGAAAAACTCAGAGAATATCAAGTTTTGTTCTTCTTTGTATAAAAATTTATTTTAAAATCACATGTCATCAACCAGTTATAGTAAAATAGAGGACAGAAACTTAGTTTTGAGTTGTATTAATTTTATTACAATAACAGGAGAAAAACAAACAATTATTTTATTAAAAAAAGATTTATTTTTATATAACACGTATGTTCAAAAACATTAATATAAATATTGTATGTAATTAATTTTAAATTTTAGAGATATTTCAACTAAAGAATTCAACGATGTAATTTCAATACAACGTTTTCCAACTGAATTAAATATCAAAAATTGGGATAGTATACGAATAGGCCTGTGTTCATGGGTCTTAACAATTTCGAAGAGCATAGAAAATTTCAATCACTTTAAGGTAAGATTTGAGGTATTAGTGAAAGAAAAAATTCATAATATAAAATTATATAAAATTTTAGGTTGCATTATTTAGTGTAGCAGTCTATGAACTTTTTGCATCATTATCGAAATTTATAAAAGAGGAAAAATCGAAAAGTTCAACTCAATTTCATTCAAATATAATAAATGAATGGGATAATGTTTTCGCAAAAGAAGTTAATCTGGTGTTATTTAAAAACTATCATTTATTAGTAAAAGATATCGGTAAATATTTTATATTTAAAATAAAATTATTTTTCTAATTTTTCCATTTTTACAGTACAAAGTAATAATGTGACTTTTACATTATTAGTAAAATTGCATCTTGTGTGATATATTTAGACTTCAATACAATTTATACTGTAAATTTATTAATGAATAGAATTGTAAAAATATATTATGTATATTATTCAAATTTTTAGGCTTGTCAAAGCGTTTTTCAGTTGAACGTAAATGATCTAATAGAATTTTCATTACATAATTTGTTAAATCACTTATTAAGTTAAGTCTTAAATATTTAATGTAAATTAGCTTTTGGTTTTGATAAAATAAAGTCTTTTTTATTATTATATGATATATTAATAAATAAATTTAAAAAAAAAACTTCGATCACTCCAAAAATTTGATATGAATTATGAACTGAAAAATGTCATATAAGAAATTGCTTTGTTTACATTTTCTTGTGACCTTTAAAGCGCCATCTTGAAATGAATGTCGCGGCCTGTCTATTTAGGAGGCCTTGAACAAAGTTTCTAAATGCCAAAAACGCAGCAATCTAACTTTGTGCACAGAATGTAAAACGTTGAAAGCGTTAACTGATAATGTTTTGTTTACTTTTTCTTATAAAATAAACTTTCAAGAAAATTAATAAATGTTAAATATATGTTATAAAGTTATAAATTAATTTTATTATATTATATCTGAGCTCTGCCGCTTAATTTTTTTTATTTTAAAATTGATTTTATTTTTTGATTAGATGATATGGAAATTCATATAAGAAAAACAATTCAATTTGTATTAATGTGTTGTACTACAGTCACACAATAATTTGTCTTTTACATACCCATTTAAATAAAAAATATTTTTATTAGTTTTCAACGTAGAATTCCTGCGTTGAAGTTAAAACTTTTTCAACTTCTGTCAAAACTTTTTCAACTTTAAATTCAAATTCATATACGAAAATTCCTTTTTTTTTTTAACTGAAAATTTCAGGATATATAAATAAAAATTAATTTTATTTAAAAATTATTTTATTTATATATTATTCTGTACTGAAATATTATTTATTAAATAACAAATGTATATGCATTATGTTTCTATTTTATTCAAAAACTATGATAGGGGATATTTTTTTGTTTGTAGCCTGCAAAATTAACGCTGCACAGTAGCTTTCATCTTTAATTTTGTTTTTTATTATTCTTATTTTGTGAAAGCTGGTTTTTTTTGCAGCGTAATAGTTGGCTCATTTTTTTGGCGAATTAAGAGATCTGTATATAATTACTTATCTGGGATAGTAGCCTCTTTAGCAAGTTGGTCTGCCATGCAGTTACCCGGAATATCACTGTGTCGTGGCACCCATCGTAACAATATGTTGAACATATCCGCTAGTTCCTCCAAAGAACTACGACAGGCCAACACAGTTTTTGAGTTGATGGTCACCGACTCCAGTGCTTTAGTTGCGGTCTGACTGTGTGTGAGTACACAGATATTTCTAACAGATAATACACTGGATCTCAGCCAGTCTTAGGCTTCTTGCCATCACTTCCGCCTGAAACACACTACAATGTCTTGGTAGGCTGAAGGATAGACTTATACTTAGGTTTTCCGAGTAGACTCCACCCGCCACTCTGTCATTCAATTTTGAACCATCAGTGTAGAGGTGTTCCTTGTTTAGAACCGTGAAACTCTTTTCTTTGCCATGGATATCTAATGGTAAGATGTGAAATAGCGTATCCAGTGCCGCGGAAGGAGTTGTTCTAAGTGCTCCGCTTATGCAGATGAAGGCTGATCTTTGAAACTTTTACAAGGAGGTTGAGGTTTGTACCAATGTTGAGTGCCGTCCACTACTCCACGACACGATACATTAGTACAGGCCTGACAACTGCTGTATATAGGCAGTGGACAATGTGTGGATTCAATCACCATTTTTTTTTTCAATAGCTCGTTTGCAAGAGTACAGTGCTGTTGTAGCTTTGTTTACTCTTTCAATTATATTCGGTTTGCAACTTAGTTTCTTGTCTAAGATAAGACCCAAGTACTTAGCCCGTTAATATAAATAGGGTCTACTGTCGAAAATTTGTATTTTCTAGTGAAGAGGACTACATCAGTCTTTTGTGGATTTACTGAGAGTCCACAGTTTGTAGTCCATTTAGCTAGCTGATTTAAAGCGTTTTGCATGAGGTCTCTTAGTGTGCTTAGATACTTTCCAGAGACAACGATAGCAATGTCATCCACATAAGCAATGTCATCCACATAAGCAAGGCTTGGGAATTTTTAACCGCTTTCGGTATGAATACTAGTTTAACCTCAGACCAACACTTTGGAATGTGGCCTAGATCTAGACAACTCTTAAAAAACTTTTTGAGCCAGGAAAAAGTAGTACTAAAGAAGTTCTGCAATTCAGCTGGATAGATATCATCCGGTCCTGGTTACTTGAATGGTTTAAAACTATTTATAGCACATTGCAGTTTGGAGTTTGTTACCATTCTCTCCGATAACTCAGAGTATTGATTGCCACTTTGATTGATTGTAGATTGTGTATTAGGGCCGCCGGGGATATGAGTTTTTAACAGCAGCTTCATTGATTCTCCACCAGAAGCGGTCCATGTGCCATCTGTCTTTAAAAAGTTAGCTGGGGATCGCCGAATTAGTGTATAGTGTTTTACGCAGCCTTGAAGTTTCGGAGGTTTCTTCTATGTTGCCACAGAAGATTCTCCATGAGTTCTTTTTGGCCTTTTTTATATAGCTTGTACGCTTTAAGGGAATCTTTATATAGTTTCCAGCCTTGAGCGTCTCTAGTACTTTTTGCTATATTAAACCTCTGCTATTTTTCTGAAGGATTTTTATTTCCTCGCTCCATCACGGTGGTCTAGTTTTACCTTTAGACTTCCCTGTGAGCCAGGAGATAGAAAGAGCCTTATTTTAGTCGCTATTTAGAACGACTGTCAGACCGTCAAATTCCGGTAAACCATTAGGAGGTCTGAGAGTCTTTGAGGAGAGTGTATCAGAGATAGACAAATTGTATTTAATCCAGTCGATTTTTCTCGAATTACAGAAGACTGGCGGTCTGGATAAACATTTCTGTAAGTGGAATTCAATGTAGCGGTGATCAGAGAAGGAGTGTTTGTTGGACACCCTCCAGACATTGACTTTATGGATAATAAGGTCCTATGCAAGGGTGATATCCAGAACTTCCTGACTGATACTATTCGCAAAGGTAGGTTCTCTAGCGTTGTTGCATGTAATGAGGTTAGTATTTAATAAGTAATCAAAAAATAGCTCACCTCTATAATTAGTGTCCGTGCTTCTCCAGATTTCGTGATCAGTATTAGCATCACATCCAAGGATGAGCACTGTTTCAGATCTTTCTGCTTGCTGTATCGCACTACCCAAATTTCTCGGAGGTGTCCCTTGATCGTCGTGAACCAGATAAGCTGAAATTAACCAGTAATTGACTTTGCCAAGTTCTAGATATTCTAGATAAGGATAAAGACTATATCCTCTCCACCCTTTGCCAGGGGGATAATAAGACCGGCTGATGCCGTTTTTGAGTGATGGAGATTGATCTGCAAGAAACGTGGCATGGCACTACATCAGCAGATCTTCCTCCTCATTAGTGGTGGTGGCATCGCCTTGAACTTAGTATAACAAGATATCCTCGTCCACATAGAGAGTAGCGATGTATTGGTTGTAGATTGTGTTGAAGCACTCTGCCCCATTGCTTCACACACTCTTGTAGACTTTCAGAGAAATCGTTCCAAAGCCAAAACCAATAACTCCATTAGATTTATCTAGGGTTGCCAGACAGTCCTTATTTAACACCAGCATAATGTGTCTGCGCCCACCCGTGGCCACGTGAAGCTTACCAATCTTCCAGTTTGCGGTTGGAAGTTTGGGTTAGTAACCCCGATTCATTTAGCATTCGAAGGATACTCTTTGGATCAGTCGGTATAGCAGGTATCCAAGTTCTAGCTCTTGGCCGCTGATGGATCTAGTCCTTGCTTATGACTTCGAGCTTAGTGCTTGGCCAAACTTCAACTAATTTGGCGATAGTAATTTTGTAAAGGAACAGAGATCTTTCGTCCCCACACGCTATCAACTTCACTCTTTTGTGTTACAAACCTGCCTCCGAACAAACTGGCACATCACCTGGATTCTCTTCCAACACCTGAAGGAAGACCCCGCTCAAAACAAGTACGACTTTCTTGCAGTTGTCACAGGAGATTTCACCATCATCGGCATTACTGTTGATGACGGCTACTAGTAGGTGATCTTTCAGTACCTCGTTAAAAGGTTCCGTAAGTGGTACTCCCGATAATTTCTTCAGTTTTTTGACAAAAGACTTAGCCTGTAGCTTCGAATCCGAACTATCCCTCGACTTTACCCTTTTGGGTGTGGAATTACCCAATGTTTCCTCCTGAGATCTCTGCCGTAGCTTCATGAGTTATTTGGCCAGATTTACCACTAATACCGAGCTCTGAGACCATGGAAGTAGCGGTAGACGTGACGTGGATTGGATGGAACAAACTGCCGTGAGCTTGATGCCATACAAGAGGAAGGTTTTGTAGTAGCTTTTTGAGCTACAAGACCAGCATTACTGTTCTTGCTGGGTTCTATAACCGAAGCTGGAGGACTTCACGTGGCCGAAATTTTTGCTTTGACCTTGATGTTAGGTCGAGCTTTGCATTAACCTATACTAGGTATACTAAGTATATCCATAACTTGGACCCACGAGTAAGCGAAGAAAATAATGTCCACCTATGCAGAGATTCGTATACGTCCGGAGTTCACTAGGTATGTTGATACACCGTTCACCGTGATACTCTCAGCATGGTCGATTGTAAGCACGGTTCATATAACACCTTAATCCAGCCCAATGATTATCCTTTGGTTTTCGTTATTAGTTGTTCTTCCTCTATATGATAATTCATATCATAGTTCAATTCTGTATCGCCAAGAGAAATTACATTATGTCGAAAACACAATCACGACGAATGACGAATTTTTCGCTTTCAAATACATGAGATTATATGTAAATCGTGACGAATGACAAAAATTTCGCGTTCAAAAAATACATCTATTTCTATTTTACTCGTCGACGAATGCGAATGACATTCATTGATACCACATAAATTGGTCAAAATGGCTTTAATAAAACATTTTTAAAATTCAAATTCAAATAAAAAAAATTTTAAATTAATTTTTTTAAGATTTTTCCTCCATTTTTTTCATAAACAAATTTTGAAATTTCTAAAACACATAAATTTATTTATTTTAAAATTCAAATTCAAATAAAAATTTTTTAAATTAATTTTTCTTAAATTTTTCCTCCATTTTTTTAATTTTTTTATAAACAAATTTTGAAATTTCAAAACACAAAAATTTCGTCGCGAATAATTCGTCGTGATTGTGTCTCTAAGGGCGAATTTTGGTCATTCGTCACTCGTCATTGGTCGTGATTGTGTTTTCAACATTATCCTTGTTATTATCTTCATGTTGTTTGTTATGTTTGTTAGAATTATCTAACGATTTTTCAGATTCAACTTTACGAATTTCACAATCTGAGACAAATTTTTCTAATTCACAATTTGATATTGTTGTTTGCCGTTTCCATAGAATGGGCCTTTTCAAAAACTATCATATGACGTGCAATAGTCTAAATCGTATCATGGTCAAAATCAAGGGTTCATAAATAAAAATCAAATTGTACTGCAATTGTCATATGTTCAAACATTCATTGATCAGTCAAAAGTTTTATAGGATGCTTTGGTCAAATACGCAGTACATAAAAGAAACTGGCTTTTTAAATTTGATTTTAAAACAAAAAAATTTAAAAAATTAGGTAAGTTAAAATTAAAATTTTTTTTTTATGAAAGTAAATATGCAATTTATTACCCCTATCATAATTCATAATAGACTACAAAATGAGAATTATCGAATTTTTTCGATGAAAATCGTATTTTGGTATCATGGTAGACTTTTTTTTGAGTATCACCTTGGTGATTCTTAGTACAAAAATTTTTTATTTTTCATATGAAAATTTATTTTTCTCTATCACTGAAAATTTTCTCGCGATAGTTAGGAAATTAAAAATTTTCGGTATTATTTTTGTAAATATTTGTTGAAGTATTTAGTTTTAAAATAAAGTTTTGAAATCATGATTAATGTTGAAAACAAAATCACGACGAATGACGAATGACCAAAATTCGCCATTAGAGACACAATCACGACGAATATTCGTGAAGAACAAATTTTTGTGTTTTGAAATTTCAAAATTTGTTTATAAAAAAAATGGAGGAAAAATTTAAAAAAAAATAAATTAAAAAACTTTTTATTTGAATTTTAAAATAAATAAATTTTTGCGTTTTTGAAATTTCAAAATTTGTTTATAAAAAAAATGGAGGAAAAATTTTAAAAATAATTAATTTAAAAAAATTTTTATTTGAATTTGAATTTGAAAAATATTTATTAAAACCATTTTGACCAATTTATGTTGGTATCAATGAATGTCATTCGCATTCGTCGACGAGTAAAATAGAAATAGATCTATTTTTTTAACGCGAAATTTTGGTTATTCCTCATTCGTCACGATTTACATATAATCTCATGTATTTGAAAGCGAAAAATTCGTCATTCGTCGTGATTGTGTTTTCGACCTAAAAGAAATAAATTTAAAATAAGTTAACTAGAAGATAGTAAATTTAAGGGAGCTGGATATGGCTGTTTTTCATTTGACTGGATGCTGGATATGATAAATATTCCTAATAAAAACTTCTTGTAGCAAGTTTTTATCAATCAACGGATAGTATCAGAACTACATCTTCTATGTGGTGACTAGTGGAAAGGGCCAAGTTCAAGAAATTAAGCAGCTTTCAGCAAAAATAGGTCCGAGTCACGTCTCATAAAACCTTGAAAATTTTTTTTTCTTTTCATTTGTTGTTTTTACCTTGTCTTTAGTAAAATGGCTCCTAAGCCCGATGCCAACAAGAGGTCCGGCGTCGCAAGTGTCGAGACCCAAGACGTTGAAATTTTTTTTTTTTTTTTTGGAATCAGCTTAATGGTTTTCAAATGTGATGAGGACAGTAGGTTCGGGGTCCGAGGAATTGGCCGAACCTCTATATCACGTGCTTAAATTGTATTTTTCTGGAAAAAGGTTATTAATAATTATTATAAGTGTTTTTAAAAATTTTTCGGATGGGTCCGCGGTTCAGAAATCGGGAATTGTCCAAAAACCAAAATGTCAATAATGTTCATTACCTATAAAAAGAAATTTTTTTGCGTTTTTTTTTTGTTCAAGGTTCATTTTTCGACCGTCGGACCCATCCG
Source organism: Argyra leucocephala (assembly GCA_963942445.1). Taxonomy (NCBI): domain Eukaryota; kingdom Metazoa; phylum Arthropoda; class Insecta; order Diptera; family Dolichopodidae; genus Argyra; species Argyra leucocephala. The sequence goes on from OZ012679.1 coordinate 66,513,291, forward strand.
ACAAGTTAAAAAAAAACAAATAAAAAGAAAAAAAATTTTCGAGGTTTTATGAGACGTGACTCGAACCTATTTTTGCTGAAAGCTACTTAATTTCCTGAACTGGGCCCTTTCCTATAGTCACCACATAGAAGATGTAGTTCTGATACCAGTTGATTGATAAAAATTTGCTACATGAAGTTTTTATTAGGAATATTTATCATATCCAGCATCCAGGCAAATGAAAAACAGCCAAATGGCACTACAGGGAAATGAAATGCAGGATGTTGTAGTAACCCTAAATTTAAAATAAAAATGTATGTAAAACTAAAATAAAAATGTATGTAATGATGTTTGTAAACAAACACTAAAATTTATACAAAAATAACCTATAGAATTGCAAATTCATCTGTTGGAACTAAAATTAAATAAAATGTTAAAATTGAAATTTTAGAATTAGTACTAAATGTTGTGAGTCTATTATGATACAAAATTTACATTCATGTGATTCGATTATTTTCATGTGATAGTATCACACAAGTCTATTATGATAGGGGTAATAATTACAATAAATTTTCACCTGTAAATTAATTGAATGAGTTCCGTTTCTATTGTAGTAGCTGGATGCACCTTTTTTTGTGTGTTTATCTCAAAGTGAGTGCAATCAATACAACCTACTACATTAGGAAAGGAACCATTAGCTCTAAGGTTCTTGAAAATCTTGCATAACTCTTGAAACCCCTCGTCATATACAGGCCAACGAACAAAATCTTTCAGAAAAGTAGTCAAAATCTGTTAGGTTTTTAAAATTATTCCATGAGCACTTCCTATAGATATATTAAATGTATCTGAAATTTCCCTTAGTGTAGTTTTATTAGCCAGTCGCCAAATAGTAGCATACAAACAATATTAAACAGAACTTGGTGCTCTATCCATGTCTTATGAATAGAGTTTGCACTAAAATTTGTAACTCCTAAAGCAAATTTTATAAAACAAATTACATAAGCCACCCGCTACAAACCTTAATTTAAAATTTTTCCTATAGATATATTAAATGTATCTGAAATTTCCCTTAGTGTAGTTTTATTAGCCAGTCGCCAAATAGTAGCATACAAACAATATTAAACAGAACTTGGTGCTCTATCCATGTCTTATGAATAGAGTTTGCACTAAAATTTGTAACTCCTAAAGCAAATTTTATAAAACAAATTACATAAGCCACCCGCTACAAACCTTAATTTCAAATTTTATAAGATATAAGCTTTATTTTACTATCTGGAAAGTGGTTCGGTTGATGCGAAAATTACTACGAAAAATATCATCTGGATATTCTTTAATTACGTTCAAATAATTCGTAATTTTAGGAACCAATCTCGTTTCCCTTAATTTTATGGAATTTATAAAAATCATTCGCTTAATTAACTAATTTTTTCTATTTTTTATTCTTTCAACGGTAACGAAGCAAACGGAAGAGAAAAGTTAGGAATAATTTTGAAATTATGAATTAGTTTAATGGCGGTGTCTAGACGGTCAGTTATTCAGTCAGTTTTCACTGTCAGTTAAAACTGAGAAGTGGCTACTCGTTCAGTTTTGAATAAAAAAATTTACAAAAGGCGGAAACTGAGAATTGCCATTAATGTAACAAGTGGAAGTGAAATAATAATAATAAAAATTAATTTTATTAATTTTTAGAATTTCCAACTTACAAATTATTCAAATGTTTCTTCTCTAACGGTTTTTGTCCGTGTTACGGTTAAGATTAGAAAAGTTAGCTATGAAATTCGATACGATTGAAATCGAAAAACTGACGACAAGTTAAAAGCATTTCAACTTTTTTTATTTTTTTCAAACAACAACAAAATACATGTATTTCAGTGAAAACTGACAGTGTTCACTGATCGTCTAGACACCGCCATTGACAAACTTTTTGAAATTTGACTAAAACACAATTACTCCGTATACATGACAGCTTCAAGTAAGCTTCAAGAAAGCTTCAACATCATGTATATGCTAGTTTCTTGAAATCAGCTTCACTCAAGTCAATCACAAACATTTACTTACTTGATTTGAAAATTTTAACTAAATACGCAGCTTGAGAGCTTGAGTTGATATTTAATGGACAAAATTGAAGAATTTTTGTTAATGTAAAGAGTGAATTTAAAAAGTAAGTAGTTAAGAGTAAATTTAATAACTTTCATAAAAAATATAAAAATTTAATTTTTCTTACAGTAGATGTCACAACACTCAACATAAAAATTGTTGTTGTTGTTTTTACATATAAAAACTCAGATCCATGAAATGTATCTAGAATTTTTTTAGATCCATTTTCATTAACCGGTACATTTACCCCACCGTTCAGTAAACAGATCCATGGATCTGTGGATTTCAGATCCAATGGTTAATTTCACTGAACGCTACCAATGACTGCTACCCTTGATTCTGGCCCGTCATATGTTCGTTTTTGAAAAGACCCAATGTTGATTAATATTTTGAATATTATCGTTATCAAAAGAGACATCCTTACTTCCGTGTTCTATTGATGTTGTATTTTTTCTTGAGAAATTAAAGTTGTAGATGATTTTTATTTTATTGCATCATTTGATTTGTTACTACCACTTTCTTCGTCAGATTTCTCAGAATCATTTATATTAATAATAGTAGAATTTTAAGAACTTTTATGAAGAGATCCACTTGTAAATTTTGTTCTTCGATATCAAATTCTTTTGTAGCTTGAACTTTTTCATATTCTTTCATAACTCTGTCTTATCCTAACATTAACTTCTTATCCTAACATTAACTAATCATAACTACTTATCCTAACATTAACTAATCATAACTCTGTCTTATCCTAACATTAAATGTTGATATATCTGACATTTTAAATGTTGACTGCAGCTGTTATCTACAGAATTGTGAAAATTTTGTATTTTAATCGAAAAAAAGTACATAGACATAATTCTGAAACTTAACTTGGTTATCTCGCTACCCAGTATTTTAAGAGGTTAAGTTTTGACAGCAATTTATATGCGAAGAGAACTAATTGTGTAATATGCTATTCACACTACACTAAAAATCACATAAAGGCCTTCCCACATTACTGCTTTTTATGCTGGCTTTTAAAGCCGATTTTTTATGACAGCAAAAAAAGCTGACATAAAAATTTCACCATAACACAATGAAGCTTTTTTAAGGCGGCTTTTTTATTTAAAATTAAAATGTCGTGTAGTGAAGAAGATATTTTGGAAAATTTTAGAATAATCCATTTTGTTCATAATGTAACAAAACGTTATGAATCACAAAAGGAAAAACTACAACAGAAATTTTGGGTTAGGCTATTATTGATAGACAGAGAGGAAACTGGTTTCTATTATTCGACATATTAACAAATTAAAAATTCGGATTCAGAGATCTTCTTAAAAACTATTGCATGTTTGATTCAGAGCAATACTTATGTTCTTTCATCTCCCTTTTTGTTATATTTTTGTAATCAAAGTTGGTTTTGTTGTATAAACAAGGTTTTCATTTTGTTTAACCAACTCGATTAATTTTTCATTTATTGCCATGTCTAAAATTTAAATATATATATAACTATGTATCTACATATAATAATATTTATTTCATACAAAATATTTTACAAATTATTAAATAAATAAATAAAAAAAATATTTAGTCTACTACCCATTTTGAAAATATATATTTATAACATTGAATTTGACACTTCGTTAAAAACAAGCCGCTCTTTTTCTGAAAAAATCAAACTTCAGTTGAATATCGGCTTTTTATGCTGATTTTTTTTCTTAGCTTTTTATGCCGCTTTTTCATTGTGGGTTGCTATTCACGATTTCATATGTTTTGAATTAAAAAAGGCTGTCATAAAAAGTTGGCTTTAAAAGCCAGCATAAAAAGCTGTAATGTGGGAAGGCCCTTAAGATGGTCTTTAAAATAGCGCTAACACTACAAAGAAATTATTAAATGGGTAATTTCGACAGTTCATGTCGTGTCGAGAAAAATAATTTGTTTACAAGCAAAAACAAAATAAGTTCTTATTTTGGTAAGCAACTTTTTTTTATTTTACGTAAATATTTATAGGTATCTAATTCAAAAATTCATTTCAACATAAAATAAAAATTTTTAACAACTAAATTTAATAAAAAAATAAATAACATTTATTTCAACATAAAATTTTAAAACAATTCAATTCGAAAAAAAAATTAAATATTTCAAAATATTATTTACTATTCCTTGCAAATATTTGTAAAAATATTTAAATAAATTTTTTGTTATATTCCATCATTTCGGTAAAATATTATTTCTTTCTTTCAAAAAACTTCGACTCTCGAAAAAAAAGTCGATATCATAAAAAATCTGTGATACAACCCTTAAAAAGAACGTGGTCTTTGAAAGACCTCGTTCTTTTGATGTTTAAAAAATGTATGGAAAACCGAGAATGACCTCATAAAGACCTCATAAAGATTTAGTGTAGTGTGAACTAGGTATAAGCAGCAATACAACTAGGTTACCAATAAATTATGTATATTATCCTGTACCAACCGTGCATAGGATATATTTCTAGACTCAAAATTAAAAAAAAAATACTAAAGAACTTTATTCAAAACCCAAAATAAAAAAAAACATTTATTTATAGAATTTATATTTTTATTCCACTTCTTTTACCTTTTGGTTGTAACGTTTTGATATGATTAGGCATGACATGGTATGACAATTATAGTTAAGGTGATGATTGGTTATAATTTTCTTAAATCATATCGAGCATTTAACGGAGTATCATATGATATCTGACTATTATATTAGGGTTAAAACGCATTTCAAAACTGTGTTGCTATTGAAAATATTTCAAATTGACACTTTGACATTTATTTTTCTTTCTAAAATTTTTGAAATCGACATTTTACACATTTGTTTTTCTTTGTAAAATCGCAAACAACTGATAATTGATGAAAACAAAACATAATTTCAAAAACAATATTTGCTAATATTCAAATATTTTCAAAATTGCTAATATGTAAATATTATTGATAATTGTTTTTTAATATCTATTTGTAATAGAAAATTGGAATGCTATAGATGAAAAAAAAGTATAATTAAAAACATTATTTACTACAACTTTATTTACTATATTTTTTATTAATGATATTAATGAATTTATTTTTGTTTATATCATTTCATTGAATGTAATCCCAATTGGATACAATTGTCTACTTACTTAATATAACAAGTATTAAAATAAATTTTACTAGCTAACTAAAAAAAATGTTCCTAATATTAATTTGCTAAGATACATAATGTAATGTTGACAAAATATCTTTCTTTTATTTGAACAATCTATTATTGTTTTAGTGGTATAACACTCGACTCGAGTACAAAACACTGAAGAAGTCTGCAAGTAGTAGACGAAATACGCGTATCTGTATGATAAGCATATCAGTAAAATTAAAAGGAAAATATTCGACTATTTTCACTGTTATAAGAAAGACATGTTAATTCATGGAAACTGTCAAATAGTTCGGCGTTCAGCTTTCAGCTTTGAACTTTGCTCGAGTTTAACTTTAAAAAATGTTCACGCTTACATTGCAGAAGGTTACATTAGCATATCAGTAAAATTAAAAGGAAAATATTCGACTATTTTCACTGTTATACCAAAATTTTACTCTAACGCTGGAAAACAAGTTTTTAAAAAAAAAAAAAAAAAAAAAAAAAAATGTCTTTCTTGTATTGTTTGTATTTTTTTTATTAATTTTTTTTACAAAAAAGAACGGGATTCCAATAATTTTTAACTTATTTTTAAATCAAATGAAATTTATAAGTATTCGTCGTTTTCTTTTCTTTTCAATTCTTGATTATCCATAATCCATATCCATTGTTTTATTTTATTTATTTATTTTTTTTTTCAAATTGAAAATCAAACAATATATAATTTCTAAAATTCAATTCTCATAAACTCACTGAAACTTACAATTGAATATAACAGTGAAAATAGTCGAATATTTTCCTTTTAATTTTACTGATATGCTTATCATACAGATACGCGTATTTCGTCTACTATTTGCAGACTTCTTCAGTGTTTTGTTTTCGACTGTATTTAATATTTACATATTTATTATTGTTTTTTGTGGTAAATAGGTTATAACCAATTTTGTAAAAATTTATTTTAAATTAGTTAATGGAAGAAAAATTTAAATTAAAATTATTTTTTTTTGTTAACAATAAAAACAATACAAAAAAGATGTGTCAATTCAATGAAACTGTCAAATAGTTCAGCGTTCAGCTTTCAGCTTTGAGCATTGCTCGAGTTTAACTTTAAAAAGGTTTACGCTTACATTACAAAAGGTTACATTAGTTTTCATAATATGTTCAAACTTTTTCAAAGCTGAAGTTACAAGTCGAAGCCAGATTTGGAGAATGGCCTTAAATGAAAATGGATCTGAAATTTTTTTAGATACATTTCATGCCTGATTTACTGATTCAGAACGTATGTTCCGGACCCATGCGCGTGCATAGTTTTTGTATGAAAATTTGAATTATCTCAATTTTCAAAAATGTTTGGAACATTTTTTTCTCTCCGGAACAAAAGTTGATTTAACTTTAACAAATTTTTTTTGCTGTCATTTTTAATTTTTTGACATTTCTCACATTACGATTTACAAAGCATAAATAAAAAAAACAAACAATTCATAAAAATATAGAAAAACCAATATATATAACACTTCTACAGAATTTTGTATTTATTTTATATATTAACAATTATTTTATATTAACAATATTATTTTATTTATTATTTAATAATTTTATTTATTTGAATAACAAGGATTTGATATATTGAGATTGAAATTTTTTTAAATTAATTCAAATCAAATTCAAATGTTAATGTCTGCTGTTTAAGTTTTTTTCGTTCGGAACACAATTTTCTGAAGCAATGAATTCTCTTTTAAAAAAATTGTTCGGAACAAAATGTTCTGAATCAGTGAACTAAGCATCATGGACCTGACATTTTATATGTAAAAACAACAATAAAAAATATTATGTTGAATGTTGTGACATCTACAGTAAGAAAAATTAAATATTTTATATTTTTTTATGAAAGTTGTTAAATTTAAATCGCCATTATTTTTTGAATTAGTATGAAAATTGAAATTGTTGAGGAAACTTTATGTAAATAAAAGTTAAATTAAGAGTTATAAAAAATTAATTATATGTATGATAATAAATATTTTTCATTAAATTTTAATTCATTTTTGCTTATTATATAGTGCACAGAGACAGAATTGCATTGAAACTCCAGATACCTAAAACTTTTACGTCGAAAAAAGTCGTAGAAGGCTTATCATATTCACAGGTAACACAAAATAACCTAAGTCAAAAAAGAAACCCGAAAGAACAAAATAAAGTTTCTACACAAAAGTTGACTAAAAATACCATTATGCAGATGATGCAAAATATGATAAAAACAATGAATGAAATCTCAACAAGACTATGCACATTAGAAAACAAGCATAATGAAACATATATGTATATACCAAAAAATAAATCCGCAAGGCATGGTTAAGAACGCACTTCGTATAGTCACGTGGAATGCCAATGGTATTCTGAACAAGAAAAATAATTTGGAAATTCTATTGAGAACATAAAGTATTGATGTATGTCTCTTGACAGAAATACATATGACAGATAAGTCATCGCTTAAAATAAATGACTATACATGCTACAGCGCAAACCATCCAAGTAATACACCCAGAGGTGGTAGCTCAATTTTAATAAAGAAAGATATTAAGCACCACGAGGAACTTAGTCTAGAAATAGATGAATTCCAACTAATCGTGCTACGAATTATGGCTGTTAAACAAAGCCTTTGTGTCGGTGCATTATATTGTCCACCCAGATACAAATAAAAAATAACATGTTTGAAGACATTTTTAAACTACTTGGCGAAAGATTTATCCTGGGAGGTGAGTACAATGCCAAGCACATAGATTGGGGGTCTAGAGTAACCTCTACGAGAGGAAGAGATCTAAGAAAAGCTATAAAAGCAAAACGATGCATTTACCAATCTACCGGTAAACCAACCTATTGGCCAACTGATAGAAATAAAACTCCTGATCTGCTTTATTTTTATATAACAAAAAAAATTTCACCCAATTATATTAAGCTAGAAGATAACCATGATTTGGACTCAGATCACTCTGAAGTCATACTAAATCTATATGAAAAGGTTATTAAGAAACAGTCGAAACCTCTGCTAACGAACAAGATAACTGACTGGGCTAGCTTTAAACAAGAAATAGAAAACAAAATAAACATAAAAACAAAACTAAGATTCAAATGTGATATAGATTCTGAAGTAGAAAATTTTATTAAAATTATTCAAAATGCTGGATGGAATAATACAAAAAATTGTGAATATAAATCGGTAGGATTCAACTACCCTAGAGAAATATAAAATATGATAAAAATAAAAGGAAGAGCTAGACGCAGATGGCAACAATCGCGTGATCCGGCAGACAAAACTCTGCTAAATAGGTTAACTGAGAATCTTAAAAGAAAAATTAAAGATCTTAAAAATGAAAATTTTGAAAAAAATATATAAAAAATTTATCAGCTAAAAGAGAAAATAACTACTCGTTGTGGAAAGCAACAAAGAGTACAAAAAACTCGATCTCTCAAATCCCGCCAATCAGAATGAAAAGCGGTGAATGGGCGAGAGATAATAAAATTAAAGCTGAAACATTCGCAGATCATCTTGAAGAAATTTTTTGTCCAGACGAGACAGATTCGGATGATCTCACTGAAGAAAATAATAATTGGCAAGAAAATGTCATATCACCATTTTCAGAGAGAGAAATAGTTGAACACATTAAAAAACTCTGAGATAAAAAAGCTCCAGCTTTTGATCTAATTACATCGGAAGTCCTGAAAGAACTTCCGAAAAAAGCTATAACAATGCTAACACGCATTATAAACGCTGCTATAAGAATAAGGTATCTGCCAAATATGTTGAAAATAGCAGAGATAATTATGATACCAAAGCCAGGCAAGCCCATAAATGAGGTCAATCATTGATCCTACAGACCAATATCATTACTACCAATAGTATCAAAATTATTTGAAAAACTATTATTGATTCGAATGAGACCGATCATAGAAAATAGTAATCTGATTCCAAATTATCAATTTGGCTTCAGATCTACGCACTCGACAATCGATCAAATTCATAGAATAACAGACATAATAGAAAAAGCTTTAGAGGAAAAGAAAGTATGTTCTACCATATTTCTTGATGAAGCCCAAACTTTTGATAAAGAATGGCATCGAGGCTTAATAAATAAACTAAACAATATGTTACCTAAACAATACGTAGATATACTCTCATCATATCTAGAAAACAGACTATTCAGAATAAAACAAGACGAAGAGTATTCTACTATTAGAGATATTAAAACGGGTGTGCCTCAAGGTAGTATTCTGGGTCCCATACTGTATTTGCTCTACACCAATGATTTACCAGAAATGGAAAATATAACTGTAGCTACATTCGCTGACGATACTGCGTTGATGGCAGTAGTATCAAATATTGACGAGGCTACAATTAAATTGCAAAGAGCAAGCGACAAGCTATACATCTGGACAAAGAAATGGAAAATTAAACTCAATGAGTTAAAATCAGTACATGTAAATTTTACAAATAAAAAATTAGAAAATCAACCATTGGTAAATCTGAATGGGGTCAATATACCCCAAGAAAACAATGCTAAATACCTAGGAATGACATTAGATGTCAAACTTAGATGGAAAGAGCACGTCAAAAAGAAAAAATTTGAGCTTGAAAGTAAATATAGAGAAATGTACTGGCTCTTAGGTCGTAATTCTAAATTACCTATACATAACAAGATTTTGTTATATAATCAGATAATCAAACCGATATGGTTGTACGGCATACAAATATGGGGATGTGCCAAATAAACACATGTACTTTGTATACAAAAATTCCAAAATAAAGTCTTGCGCAACATGATAAATGCCCCTTGGCATGTTCGCAACAGTGATTTGCACAGAGATCTAAAAATTCCTTGCATAGAAAATGAAATAAAAAGATATGCAACAAAGCATATAGCTCGTCTCGAGGGTCATGTTAACGTTGAGGCCACTCAACTGCTAGATAATCAATATGATGTCAGAAGGCTTAAAAGAACTAAGCCACTAGATTTAATACGATAGAATTTCGTAAACTTTTTCTTTAAGAAAATCAAAATAGAAATAAATTAATGGTTAGTCCGTCGGACTAGTATTAATGGGAGGGGTGTGGTTTAGTCAGTAAAAATCTGGCACACAATGGAAGCTACGGGGCTCATTGTCTCTATGAAGACTCCCACCAATCCACGCAAAAAAAACAAAAAAAAAATAATTATATTTTCGGGTGGTGTCGCTAGTATTGCGGTAAATTTTTGTGCTGAATTGCGTTCAGTGGCGAGATATAAGAATCATGATACATGAATCCAAAAAGGACTCTAGACCAGATCCACTGGTTAATACTACTGAACCTACCCAATCAAGGGTTAGTGAGTGAGTGCCTGTGCATTGTGCAACAACTGCAACTGAACGCTATCGTCAAATTAAAAATATTTGAAGTAGAAATTTTTGATTTTTAAAGGCCTTTCTCCAATGCTGGCGTCGATTTGTAACTTTGACTTTCAAAAAGTTTGAACATGTGGAAACTAATGTAATCTTCTCCACTGTGAGCCTCGACGGTAAGCGTGAAACTTTTTTAAAGTTAAAGTCGAGCAATGTTCAAAGCTGAAAGCTGAACGCTGAAGTATTTGACAGTTTGATTGAATTGACATTTCTTTTTGGGGTTGTTTTTTATTGTTTTGTTTTTTTTTTGTAGAAAACAAAACAACAAAAGTTTAAATTTTTTTACGAAAAAAGAGCGGGATCGCGGCGCGGTATTACATAAAATATTAAATTAAAATTATAAACAAAAATTATATTGTAATATTAATGGATTTTTCGGAAGCATTAATAGAAGAAGTGAAACAACACGAATCACTTTATAATTTAAAAAAATTTGAAATGCAAAATTCATATGCAGTATACACTTTCATCATCATATCAGTTTTTCTTTTTAATTCTTGACTATCCATAATAGCTTTATATTTTATTAATTTTTTTTTTCAATTGAAAACCAAACAACAAATTCTACAATTCAATTGTCATAAATTGACTGACACTGACAATTGAAGTTAGAAGTTAACGCCAGCATTGGAGATTGAATTAATAAAAACGCTGACGTCACACTTTTTCAAAGTTAAATTACAAGTTAAAGCCAGCATTGGAGAATGGCCTTAAAAGCGTTGACAGATGATAACTTCGAAATGAATTCTGCAGAATCTTAATTAAAAATCTAGCTTTCAAAGTGAAAAATAAAACTGTAAACAATACAGTTATTTGAAATAAAATCCATAATATGATATGCCGTATTTGCGTAAATGATGTAGAAAATTGTTTTGGACTATTTGATGATAAAGGAATAGTCCTAAATGCAGCTAAAATTATTAGTGAACACTTTTGGTTTGAGGTTTGTTTGCTATTTTATGTACAGATACAGTATAATATATATAAAATAATCAAAAAATTTTAGCCAAAAATAGACGACCCTTTTTCAAAAAATATATGTGAAAAGTGTTGGGAATATGTGAATAATTTTCATATTTTTTATATTTTGGTCCAAGACGCTCATGAAAAACTTACCATTATCAGATCAAATTCATCTGAAGAAAAATCAACAGTTAAAAATGATGTTGGAAAAGAAGATACAAGCGAAATAAATTATTTTAATTATATAAAAGTTAAAAATGAAGTTCAGACTCGAAATTCTAAAGAACTATCAATTGAAAAAAATGAAATATCCGAACAGTCTAGTGAAATCAAATTTCAAAAGCCGAGGAGATCTGAAAGAAATAAAACGTTACATTTTGTTAAAATTGGAACTGACAATACTGATATAAAAATAAAACACATGTATCCAACTGCAAGCAGTGAAACATTGGATTTTTCTCAAGGCAAAACAGAAAACCATGAAAATTTTGTATCAAATAAGAACTCGAAGCGCAACTTCCGTTCAAGTCTTAGGAAAAGAATAGATAATAAGGAAAAAATTGAAAATTTCAGTCCAAAAAAAAAATACGTCTTTTTTACAGATGAAGAAGTAGCAAAAATAAGAACATTAAATTGTAATAATTGCACCAAAAAAATAGCAACATTTTCTGATTTAAAAAAGCATATGGATGAAACGCATGGAGAGAATGGTTATGCCGTATGCTGTGATAAAAAATTTTACAAAAGATATAAATTTGTAAATCATCTTCAAATGCATTTAAATCCTGAAGAGTTTAAGTAAGTTTAGTATATTAATTATTAAAACGATTGAACTTAATTTTTATACAGATGTCCACATTGTGAAAAACGGTTGGGCAGTAAAAAGTATATTAAGCTTCATATAAAAAATATACACACGGAAATTGGAAAAATGAAAAAATTTAATTGTGACCAATGCGATAAAACATTTGCTCAAAAAGCATATTTAGAGAGACATAAACTTGGTCATATACCAGATAGTGAAAAGCACTTTGCTTGTGATAGTTGTGGAAACAGGTGATTAAAAATAAAAACACGTAACAAGGTTTTTGAAATACAAATTAAAAAATACTTATATTTATGTAGTTATTTAAGAAAGCGTTCTTACCATTAAGGTTTATTTTAGATTTCCAACAGCTGCTCTTTTACGTGTTCATACACTTAATGTTCATGAGAGCAGACACAGCGCTATCTGTGATTTATGTGGCAAAAAATACAAAAGCCCTGCTGATTTAAAGAGACATAGATTAGAACATTTGGGAATTCATGAACCTAAAGTTCAATGTGAAATTTGTGGTGATTGGTATATTTGTAATTAAAAAAAAAAACCTAAAATTATTATTTCTTTTTATTTTGGAAATTTAGGTTGTCGAATAAGTATAAACTAAAACGTCATATGTTGAAACATACAACTGCCGATGTAGAACATCGTTGTACTATATGTAATAAAGTATCAGCTAATTTACTGGCCCTAAAAAGTCATATGAGATTACATATTGCCATAAGAAAATTTCAGTGTAGTATATGTGACAAAGGATTTCGCCGAAGCTTAAATTTAAAGGTAAACTTATTACAACATAATTAATTTGATTCAAATTTAGTCTAATTAAAAAAAACTTTTTTAAGGAGCATATGACAACACACACAGGAGAAACTTTATATTCTTGCCCCAATTGCCCTCGAACTTTCACACATCATTCCAATTTGCATCACCATCGAAAAAAAATGCACCCTAAAGAATTAGAAGAGGATAGAAAATTAAAACATTCAAAAATCGAAAAATATAACAAAATCTATGGAAAAAATATTGATACTATAAAAAGTGAGACTAACCAAATCAGTTTCGACAATATGATGGTAAGCAATGAATTAATTGAAAATTCTATAAATCAACTAAGTAGTTTAGGTGACTTTTAATAAGTAATTTTGAAACTCAATTCGATAAAATTGTAAACAAAAACACTCAAAGATTTGGAATAAACTGGAAGTAAAATACAAGTATACTTGTACAATAATTTTTAGAAAAATAACAAAAACTTAAAAAAAACTTTTACATTATGTTTGCACAATTTGTTTTATTTTTACATTCCATTTCCATTGGTTTAAAATTTGCAGATTATCATAATTTTTACTTGTTTTCTTTTCAATTATGTATTATATATTATTGACTTAGATAATATAATGCTTGAGAAAGACGAAATTTTAGTAGCTCTTAGTAAACTCGATGGGAACAAAAGCAGTGGTTTCGATGGCATACCACCTATTTTAGGAAACAATTAACCTGCATTAGCTGCTCCGCTAACATGGTGATTTTCTCGACTGCTGGAAATTATCCAGCATCACACCAATTCACAAATCCGGCCCAATAAATAATATAAAAAAATATAGACCGATATCTAAACTATCTTTTTTTCCAAAAAGTTTTGAAGCATTGATTAATGACAGATTAAGGTGTCAACCGTTGGATTCACTTTTTTGGCGACTTTTTTCTCCAAAGAGAATTTGACTACAATTCGCTACCGCTGGTCTTTTTAGTTGCAACTTTTTTCTCTTTCTTAGACCTTCAAAGTCGTCCGTTATTTTGTGAACGACTTTGCGTGGTGTAATATAATTTATAAAAATGAAACATTTGGAAAAAAAGTAAATAAAAATATTTAGATTAAATAATAAAATATACTTTCAGAAAAATATTTAGTAACAAAACAAAAAACCTGTGTTAAATGGAAAAAATTAAGAAAACCCCGCGATAGCGTCACTTTTTTTAGCGACTTTTGAAAGTTAATGACTTAAGTCACGATGACTCCCACGGTTCTGGTTTGGTTTGAATCATATCTAAGAAACAGAGTGCAATATGTAAAAATCATACAATTTTCGTGTAGAATCGGGAGTACCCCAGGGATCTCATTTGGGTCCCACGCTCTTCATTCTTTTTATAAGTGATATATTACTAAAATTTGCTCATATCTTATTTTTTGCAGATAATGCTAAAATTTTCTCAAAAATATCATCTTTACATGGTTGTACAGCAATACATGACTTGAATACATTTTACGACTGGTGTCTAATTAATGGTTTAGACCTAAACTATAGAAAGTGTACCGTGAAGTCGTATTTTAGAAAATTATCACCCATAACACTTGACTATTCTATAAATTGCAACATTTTAGATAGATCAAATAATATAAAAGATCTGGGGGTTTATTTCGATCAAAAATTTTTCTTCAAAGATCATGTAGACTACATAATCGCAAAAGTTAATAAAATGCTGGGTTTTATTAAGCGAAACTCTATCGATTTTAGAAATCCATATACGCTAAAAGCGTTACATGTATCTCTGGAGAGACCAATTTTGGAATACGGCGTAATTATTTGGAATCCTTATTACAATATCCACATATTAAGAATTGAAAAAATTCAAAAAGTTGTTAGGTTTAACAGAGTTGTCTAATAGAAAATCTGTTTTCTGTTTGCTTGCGATATTTTGACATCGCATATTGATTCATCAAATTTATTACAGAGTTTCGGTTTAGCTATACCACCAAGATACTTAGATCGCAGAACTTGTAGAATACTCAATTTCATAGAACTAATTATAGTAGAAATGAACCGGTTTCAAGGTGTTCCGTTATGCTTAATGAGTTTTTAGCTGTAAATAATGATTGATGTTTTTTTTATTAAATAGAACTCAAATTAAAGATCTTGCGTTATATAGTGTATTATATATTTGTATTATTTTAAGTACTCTTTTTTTTATTTTTTTTGTTGTTGCTAGTTTATAAATATCTAACTTTGTAGACGAATTAAAATAAATAAATAAAAAAAATTATGAATACTCAACTGACAAAGAAAACTGACTGTATAACTGATCGTCTAGACTAGTAATTATAAGCAAAAACAAACAAAAAAAAAACCTAATAGCGCAAAAAACATAATTTTTCATAAAAATTATAAAGTCAAAACCGCAAACAAAAAAAAACGAAAATCGTGCGAGTTATGTGATCTCCACATGCACCTGTAAATAATGTATTCACATTTTTTCATAATAAAAATTATTACTAAATTCATTTGCATATGTTAAAACTTAAAACCTAAAATTGTCTAATAAACACTTTTTGTCAGTAAATTCATTTTTTATAAACTAAAACTTAAAACTGTCTAATAAATATTTTTTGTCAGTAAATTCATTTTTTATAACTTAACTTAAATTTCCTGGAAAAATAAAATAAAGCTAACGTTGCAATCGCATCAAAGATATATAAATGTAGAAAATTTGTGAATAAAAACATTGTTAATTCAGAATTTGAAAATATAAGTTGTTTTTTTTTATCTAATGCTTGAACGCATTAGTTAAGTGGCGCAGTCGGTAGGATCCAAATAACGGTTATCGTTTTACCAGTTAGAAAATTATAATTGGAAAATTTTTATATCGTGTTATCGAAGGCTAATCGATAAAATAAAAGTGCGGTATTAATAAATTTCACCAAAAAAAAAAAAAAAAAATTTTTAACAAATTGCCGAAGGTAAATCGATAAAATACAAAACTTTGAAGTAAAATAATAATATCAAAATTAAAAACTTAGTGACCCTCATTAATTAAAATTATAATTAATTAAATAAAAAATAAAATATAAAAAAAAAAATAAATAAAACAGAACCTTGTTTGTGAACACTAAAGTGAAATAGATTATAGAGAATCGAAGGTTAATCGAAAACTCTTCTGCTTCAAAGATCAAGATAACCGGTGGATATTAATCCTTTAATTTTGGAGAAGAAATTTGAAATAACTATGAATATAGCACTACTTATACTCACGTAAGTCAAATATTGATGGTTTTCTTTCTCTCACTATCCTTTAAACAAAATTTTAACAGTTTTAACAATCCTTAGAACATAAGATAAATTTTACATTATAAAATAAGTAAAATTAAATATTAAAAAAAGTAAAGAAATTTAATAAAATTAAAATAAAACTATTATCAACTAGAAGATACGGAAGACTTTTCAGAGCATTTTTTAAAAAAAAACCTGAGAAGCAAAATTATAATAAAAAAGAAAGATATTAAAACTAACTGTAGAAACTCAAAATAAAAATTAAATAATTATAAATAATACAGAAAACAAAAATATTTTATTATATAAATTTGATAAAATTTTGTATAAATTTTTGAATAAATATATTAAACTAAACTTATGCTTAGACGATTAAAAAACAAAAGCTCCAAACCTAGAGTTGCACCATATGTCCGTACAGATTCATTAAAAAACGGTAGTACTAACATTATAGAAATAGATTCAGAAATCCTATCTGAAAATTCTTCAGATACAAGCTTGAATTCTCTGTTTAGTTTCAATAGTAGCTCAAATCAAACAACAATAATGACGACCAATCAAGAATCAGTAAATGCTATAAACCGCGTCTTTAGTTATTTAAAAATACCGGATGCAGTCAAGGACTTGCCAACATTTGATGGCAACCCAAGACTTTTACACGATTTAATAACGTAGAAGGCATTCTTACCTTAATTACTGAAATAGACGGAACTCTTTACGATAAAATTATTCTAAGAGCTATTAGAAATAAGATTGAGGGCCAAGCTAATGAGGTCCTTAACATGTATGGAACTCCACTAGAGTGGGAGCACATCAAGCAAAACTTAATATTACACTATTCTGACAAAAGAAACGAAACCTCTCTTATAAAAGATCTTGACAACCTCAGACAAAATAATAAAACAGTAGAAAATTTCTACAGTGATATAATTGAAATACAAGCTACAGTGCTAAATCACATTCACATTCACGAGGTAGACAGAAATATAATTAATGCAAAAAGGAACCTATACAGCGAAATGTGTTTAAACGTATTTCTGTCGGGATTAAAAGAACCATTAGGTTCCACAATCCGTGCAATGAGACCGGACTCATTGGCCGTCGCATTTTCCTTTTGCATTAAGGAGCAAAATATTTTCTACACCAGAGGTGATCATCTTTCTAACCCAAAAGCAAGAAATAACTTCCTAACAAATCAAAGTACAATGATTCAAACTAAACCACTACAAATTCCTATGTCGAGACCTCCAATAAAATTATCATCAAATCAAAATTTCAGACCGGCTAATAATTTTAACAACAGACCTTTCAACCCAAACCGTTTTAATCAAAGTATGACTCCTCCTTACAAACCATTCAATAACTACCCAATTAATAAACCAAACACATCAAAAGTAGAACCCATGGACACAGGATCTGGACTCACAAAGTTTAGGCAACCAACAAGGAACCCAAGTCCTCAAATTAACCAACCAATATTCAATACAGTCCCTCGACCCGTATATAATAAATTCTCACAACATAACCAGTTCCCTAAGTATATCAGTGAAGAACTATTCAACATTGGTGAACGAGAAGTACAGTCTCTCCAGGATAATAATATCTATTCAAATGATCACTTCTATACGAATTTAGATCACTACTACAATCGTAACCAGGAAACCAATCAACAAGAGGTTTACGAAGTTAACAACCAAAAGGAATACCCGAATCAATCTGACTGCAATAGCAATTACGAAATGGATGATACAAATTTTTATTCAAATGCCTCCACGAGCCAATCGGATACGTAGACATAAATAGACACGGAAACATACTCCCCTATATCGAAATATTTTCATTTAATCAAAACAGACGCCTTAAATTTTTAATAGACACAGGAGCTTCATCTTCTTTCATTAACCCAGAATTAATTAACCCTAAATTCATTAATAAAATCAAACCCATAATTATAGTAACAGCTCTTAACAAACATATTACAATCCCAATGTTTGATGAGTTATATAAATTACAATCCCAATGTTTGATGAGTTCCAACAAACCGATTATATGAAACTTCTAATATTCAAGTTTCACGGTTACTTCGACGAACTTATCGGCTTAGACATCCTTACAGCATTAAACGCTAAAGTCGATTTAGGAAATAGGAAAATTATAACAAAAAACACAGAGCTAAATTTACGTTTTAAACCTAATTTAATGTCAGAAAAATATACAATACCAGGTAATTCAAAAAAATTAGTGAGATTACCAGTTGATTTCCGAAACGGTAATATACACGTAAACAATATCGAAATTTGTCCTCAACTAATTGTTTCAGGAGGCATCTATGTAGCCAAAGATTGGTACAGTTTTATAGAAGTAACAAACCTATCAACAAAAGAACAAATACTCTATATTGAACAACCACTTAAGGTAGAACCATTCCAAGAAGGGAAATTTACAGAAGTAAATAATTTTCGAATAGGATATGACCAAGAACTAACGGCAACTCGGGAATTCATTGTAAACTTGATAAGAACTTCCCACGTAAACAATGAGGAAAAACGCAATTTAGTGAAAGTTTGCAAAGAATATGATGATATCTTCTTCAGAGAAGGCCAAACTCTTACGTTTACCAACCAGGTCAAACACTGTATAAAAACCTCAGATGATTCTCCTATTTATACCAAATCGTATCGATATCCCCATGTTCACAAAACCGAAGTCCGAAACCAAATCAAGGACATGTTAACCCAAGGAATAATTCGAAATAGTTACTCCCCTTGGAGCTCCCCTGTTTGGATTGTTCCTAAAAAACTTGACGCTAGTGGAAAACAAAAATGGCGGTTAGTCATTGATTACCGCAAAGTTAACGAAAAGACCATAAGTGACAAATATCCACTACCAAACATCAATGAGATCCTAGATAAGTTGGGGAAATGTATGTATTTCTCCACCTTAGATCTAGCAAGCGGGTTTCATCAGATAGAGATGAATCCGGAAGACATTCAAAAGACAGCGTTTTCCGTTGACGGAGGTCATTATGAGTACATCAGAATGCCCTTCGGTCTCAAAAATGCACCATCCACCTTCCAAAGGGTGATGGATAATGTCTTGAAAGAACTTATTGGGAAAATATGCCTTGTCTATTTAGATGACATAATTATTTTCTCACATCCTTACAAGAACATTGTGAAAATCTTAGGAAAGTCTTCAAAAGGTTACAAGACGCTAACCTTAAAGTACACTTAGATAAATCCGAATTTCTCAAAAAGGAAATTGCATTTCTAGGTCACCTAGTAACAACTGATGGGGTAAAACCAAACCCCGATAAAATCCTCGCAATGAAAAAATTCCCCTTACCTCGTACAGCTAAAGAAATAAAATCCTTCCTAGCTTCCTAGGTCTTATAGGCTATTATCGCAAGTTCATCAAGGACTTCGCTAAGTTAACCAAGCCATTAACAGCATGCTTAAAGAAAGGAAGAAAAATCGAGTTAAACTAACAATATATAAAAACGTTCGAAAGTTGTAAGGATATCCTTATCAACGACCCAATTCTACAATATCCCGATTTTACGAAACCCTTCATAGTCACAACCGATGCTAGCAATTTTGCAATAGGGGCAGTGTTGTCCCAAGGAAACATAGGTAGTGACAAACCTATATGCTATGCCAGTAGAACCTTGACTACTTCAGAGATCGATTATTCTACGGTAGAGAAAGAGTTACTGGCAATAGTTTGGGCGACGAAATACTTTCGTCCATAAATTTTCGGTAATAAATTTAACATAGTCAGGAACCACAAACCATTAATCTGGTTGATGAATTTAAAAGAACCTAACTCCAGACTGGTCAGGTGGAGATTAAAATTGGAAGAATTCGATTATAAAATTGTCTATAAAAAAGGTACAAATAATTCCAATGCTGATGCACTTAGCCGTATTCAAATCGACACCCCAAAAGAAACCGAAGTTCATGCCCATGATATAGAATTAGTGCAGGGAACTTGTAGCTCAACTATTCATTCTGCAATTGAGGACCTAAACGATGGGATTCCAATTGAAACTAGACCACTAAACGAATTCAATCATCAATTAATTTTAACCAAATCAGAAAACCACCAATTTCATTACAAACCTCTTTCCGTAATAAACAAAAACGCATTATCAGACTCCCCGAATTTACAGAAAAGAATATCACAGATATTCTAAAAAAATTCGTTACCCATAATAAACTAACGGCCATCTATACTGAAAATCCTATTGATAAATTGATTCAAGAATCATATTCAAAACATTTCGCCCGATGAAAAACACTAAAACTAATTCGTTGTACCGAGATGCTCACAGATGTCATTGATGAAGACGAACAAGACAAATTGGTCAATGATTATCACATCAATAATAATCATAGAGGTATCAACGAGACATTACTCCACTTAAAAAGGGACAACTATTTCCCACTTATGAAAGACAAGATCGCAAAAGTAATAAACAATTGCGATACTTGCAATTTATTTAAGTATGATCGTCATCCTCCTAAGGTCATGTATTCAATGCCTGAAATCGCTAAGAAACCAATGGAAATTCTACATGTAGATATATATTCTATTAATGACAAACAAATTCTAACCATTGAAGATAAATTTTCTAGATTCGCAGCAGCCTACACAGTACCAACAAGGAATAGTTTAAATATGGTAAAATCTCTCAAACACTTTTTCAGCCTGCACGGCATACCACAAAAAATCGTCGCCTGGAGAATTCTCTTCATTTATTTTCAAAGAATTTTGCAAGCAATACAATATTCACTGCCATACCACGTCGTTCCAACAAACAAGCAGTAATGGCGTAGTAGAAAGATTGAATTCTACATTGACAGAAATGTATAGAATTATTCGAGAAAAGGTTAAAAATAAAGATCACGAGGAAATATTAAACGAATGCCTGATAACATACAATAACGCAATTCATTCCTTAACAAAACTAACACCTTACGAAATATTTTATGGTAGACCCTACAATTTCATAAAAAACTTAAATTCAAACTCAGAACACGATTATCTAAATAAATTAAACGAATTTCAATCAAAATTCTACCCACAAATAGAAAAGGAAATAGAAGCCAAAACTAGGAAAAACATCGAAAAACTAAACATAGGTAGGGAAAATCCTGAGGAATATAAAGAAAACGAAGAAATATTTAGGAAAGAGTGTAGAAGAAGCAAATTGACACCACGATTCTCTAAACAAAAAATAAAACAAAATAACAGAGTTACAGCTATCACTAACAAAAACAAAAAACTTCATAAATCAAGAATTAAACACCACCTTAAATTCCAGGACAATCATCGTGAAAGGCCAGAGACTCGAGATGCAAGACTTGACGGACAATAAGGCAATTACACTTAAGCTAGGCAAGGCACGAACCATACGAACGTACAACAACTTATTACACATAGTTAGATTAGACAGTTATTCACTCACAATAAACAAGATCAGTGAATCCCTCAACTCCTTAAACAACTACCATCACCTTACAGGTTCTATCAATATTACAAACGCAAAGATAGCACATTTAAAAAGCAAATTAAATTCGTTCTACCCAAATATTGGAAAGAAAAGAGGTTTGATCAACGGTCTGGACACAATGATAAAAAGCATTACAGGAAACATGGATGCAAAAGATGCACATAAAATAAACAAAGCAATAGAAAATATTAACAAAAATCAAAATGATCTCAATAAATAGATAAACAAATAGGAATTAACTATCAAATGCAAGAAAGATTTGAAATCGTTACACAACATATTAATAAACAGCAGGATTCGATAGCTTTATATTTGAAAAATTTTCAAGATAGGCTTAATAACGGAATTGAAAAACAAAACCATTATGAAAAGTTATTAATACACTTACAATATTTGAACCAAATAAATTATAATATTGATTTATTAAACAATCACTTAACGAACTTAGCAGAAGCCATAGTACTAGCTCGGTTAAACATAATATCAAAACAAATTTTAAACCCGGAAGAAATTATAGAAATTCAAACTAAATTACTAGCACAATCAGTAGATTTAAACTCAATTGAAAACATTTATCAACTGCCAGGTTTGCAAGCTTACTACAATGACACTAACATAATTTTTAACATAAGAATACCAGTACTAACCCTAGAAAACTTTTCTATGCTACACATAATTCCTTTACCTATAAATAACACAAAAACAATCTATACAAAACCTTTCCTGATCTATAACACAAAAACTATTCAATATTTCGACGAAGTGTGCCTAAAAGTAGAAATTACATTCTATTGTATGGAGTCATTAAACCAAGAATCAATCAACAAATCCAACTGCATAAGAAACATCCTTCAGAATAAGCCAGCAGAATGTACACTAATAGAACAACTATACATACCTCTAATAACCCAGCCAGAACCAAATTACATTCTCATATTAAACACTCCAGAAATATTTATCAATTCATCTTGTGAACCTGCCAATTTCAAAATCAAAGGAACAAAATTACTGCATTTCAACAATTGCACCGTCGAAATAAACACCATAAAGTACACAAGTTATACAAGCAATCATTGGGACGAAGTTTATTTATTACCCTCAGTACCCCTCAACATCAGTTACTCTAAAAACACAGAAGATGTGAAACTACTTAAACTAAAGTCATTTAGCATGGAAAACCTAAAAGCAGTAAAATTATTAACAGTTACAACACAAGAAAATAATTATCTTATTTTTGGCATAATAACAATAATTTCAATTTCAATAACTTTAATATTAATCTATCTCATTTATAAAATTTCAGAAAATCAAACAAGCTTTTTAATTTCACACAAAGAACACGAGAACATCAGCGGCACCATCAACACGCCAAGTTTCCGATGGCCCACGCTTCACACAAAGAGCGGAGGAGTTATGTGATCTCCACATGCACCTGTAAATAATGTATTAACATTTTTTCATAATAAAAATTATTACTAAATTCATTTGCATATGTTAAAACTTAAAACCTAAAATTGTCTAATAAACATTTTTTGTCAGTAAATTCATTTTTTTTAACTTAACTTAAATTTCCTGGAAAAATAAAATAAACTTAACGTTGCAATCATCGCGTTGTTAATCGCATCAAAAATATATAAATGTAGAAAATTTGTGAATAAAAACATTGTTAATTCAGAATTTGAAAATATTAGTTGTTTTTTTTTATCTAAAGCTTGAACGCATTAGTTAAGTTGCGCAGTTGATAAACAATAATAAGGAACTGACATATCATCAGTCATCACAAGGCCTCCTAAATAGACAGGCTGAAACATTCAATTCAAGATGGCGTCATAAAGGCCACATGAAAATGTAAACAAAGAAATTTCTTATATGAGATTTTTCAGTTCATATAAGAATTTTGGAGTGATTCGAAGTTTTTTTTTTTTAATTTATTTATTGTCAATTAATATATCATAATATAATAAAATAGAATTTATTTTATCAAAACCAAAAGCTAATTTACATTAAATATTAAAGACTTATCTTTAAAATTTATAAAAGCAAAAAATATTAAATATAGTAAAATAAAAATTTAAAACTAGCCTAGGTAGTTTTTGAAAAAGTTAGGTTCAATTTGTTAACGAACGATAAGTGACGAAAGAACCTTTAAAGGAAATAACATATTTAATAAAGTTGGGAAAATTAAAAATAAAACAAAATAGAATAATTATAAAGAAAAAATAATGCTTATTTAGTAAAATATAAATGAAAATGATGGAAAAATTCAACAGTAAAACAAATTAAAAGAAATTTGATTTCAACTCTTTCGCAACGAAGATAATCTGGTAATTTTTTGAATAAACTAGGTGCAGTAACATTATAGAAATGACAAAAGTGTAATTTATAAATCATAGGAATAAAAGCTAGATTTCTGGTGTTGACACGTAAATTGTATATTCCATGTAACCTTGTAGTATTATACCGTATTATACCCGGAATTGTTAAAAAATGTTTTAACAACTTTGTAAAAATATGAATGTTTTAGAGGAAATATTATATCCGGAATTGTTAAAAAATGTTTTAAGAACTTTGCAAAAATATAAATGTCTTAGAGGAAGTAAAACAATTTATTAACAAAATTTGTTTCTAAATAATTTATTTATTCTATTATCAAATAAATGCTTACTCTAAAATGTGGCTTAATAAATATTATTAAATTATTGTTACTCATATTATATGTATACAAATCATATTATACATCCTAAATTCTAAAATTCATCCTATTTAAGATGCCTTGATTACATACCCATAATTTACTTTTTAAAAATAAAAAAAAAACACCGGTTTATTTTATTTTAACTTTATGAAATAAAAAAATATATCAACATACAGAAATAAAATCAAAATGTAGGTGAAGAATAGAAAAAAGAAAATCAAAATATATAATTTGCATATATATTTAAAAGACTATGTTATATTTTAAAATATATTTTAAATAGAAAATCAAATTTATTTATGCTTATATTAATAGAAAAAAATATTAGTTATGTATAAAAGTTACAATGTTTAATTTTAATAAGAAAAACAAATTTGTTCATGCTTAGGACTAATAGAAAAAAATAAAAAATGTGAAAAGTTAAGAAATGAATGTTTAATTTAAAGTGTTTAATTTTCTTCGTTCAATGGATTTAGATGAATTTGATGTGACAAAAACTTTTTGATGAATTCTTTTATCATTATTTTTATTTTTGCAATAATTATTCATCAAAATATGGCACCAAGTTTTTATACATTTTTTAAATACATATTTCATATAAGAAATTTCTTTGTTTACATTTCCCTATGGCCTTTAAAGCGCCATCTTAACCAAAAAAAAAATACGAAGTGTCGTCCCTGTATATTTAGGATGCCTTGGTCATCATTTATTATTGTCAAATGTCAGTGTCAGAAATCAAGATCCTAAAAGTACTACCGTTGTAAGTAAATACAATTGAGCGACATCTCCCGATGAACATCATGTCATTATAACATTTATAAATTAAATAGTTAATAACATACTACCAGAGACTATAATAGAAACGTCGAATTGGAGCAAAAATAGCACAGATGTCGCTAATAGCATCGAAATGAAATAATGAAATGATAAAAATTATGATTCTTATAAAATTAAAATTTTCAAAATTCAAAGCAAGCTAAGAATGGAATTAAAAACAAAATACGAAAAATAATTTTTTTCTTCGCAGCTGCGGTTATTATGCACACTAAAGCAATTTATATATACATATAAATAATATATATGGATATAATTTGATTTTGTATGGTTGAGTTACAATCAATTTGAATTGTGAATATTTTTTGATTTTGAATCCAAATAAAATGAATTTTTGTACAGAGTTAATAAATTTTGTTGTAAGGTATTTATTCTCCCATTACGTTTAGAACATTCGGTTTTACGTATATTAAAAAGTTTATAATTTTTTAATTTAAAAAAAAAATACTTTTGACCAAAAATACTTGGGAGCGTGTCATAACCTGTGTTTCATTTGCCCGTAGTATCATTAGTCTGTTTTCTTGATACGATTTGCCTGCATTTTAATTTGTTTGAATTTCATTTGACTGGATATGTAGTAATACAGGATTCATGTAGCAAGTTTTTATCACTCAACGGCATCAGAACTACATCTTCTAAAGGTGACTGGTTGAAAGTGCCAAGTCAAGAAATTGAGCAGCCTCCAGCAAAAATAGGTCCGGGTACCGTCGCACAAAGCACTTGAAAAATTTTTTTTTTTGTTTTTCTTCAACATGTCTTTTGTACAATGGGTCATAAGCACGATACAAACAAGAGGTCCGGCGCCCCAAATGTCGGGACTGAAGAACTTGTTTTTTTTTGGTCATGAGTACAATGGCTCTTAAATGCGATGAGGACAGTAGGTGCGGGGTCTCAGGAATTGGGGCTGAAACCCTATATCATGTGCTTAAATTGTATTTTTCTGAAAAAAGGTTATTAATAATTATTATAAATAATTTTAAAATTTTTTTTTTCGATAGGTCCGAATGTGCGGAAGTTTGGATCAAAGACCATATATTTGTACTGATGACAAATAAACAAAAAATTCAAGGTTTTCGGTCCTGACATTTGGGGCCCCGGACCTCTTCTTTTTCTGAAAAATATGTACCTTTATAACTTAAAAAAAAAAGAAAATTTAATTCATCTACACTAAAAACGTATTCTAACTTTAGAAATAAATTAAGAAAATTAATGTACCCTGGCTACCTTATTATATTCAATCAATATAATATATCTTTTTTTTTTTTTTATATTCATTATCATTGCAATCTGAACTATCATTCAAATTAAACACACATATTCATTCATACACACAAGATTTTATAAGAATAATGAATATAATAGCCAATAATATGTATAAGTAGTATAAGTGGTATAAGTGGTGTAAATGGTATAAGCTAAAAATAACAATTTTATTTTACTTAAATTTGTACAGGCTACAATTATCTTATTTTTCAACATGGACAACTACCTTTTAATAAATTGGTAGAAATCTTGGACAAGTATCAGTTTTTTAAATTTAAAAACTGATAGTTAGAAAAAAAAAATGCATGATATTTTGTTCGCAATTCGACGTCCCTATTATAGTCTCTGATACTACCATAAAGGAAGTATAATATAGAGAAACTATGCGGAACAAAAAAATTTTTTTCAATATTTCTTAAATTTTACTTCACCGTAGAACCCCAGAGAAAAAATATATTTTATATGCCAAAATACCCCAGAGCGTAAATTATAATATCTCTTATAAATTATAATCTTTCTCTTGATTTTGTATATCGCATACGGATTCAATGATCTTGATAACAATATTGCAATTCCTTAATCCTTCATTATAATTTATACATGTGTGCCGTGTGATATGTGTGCAAAAAAAAGAAAATAAGTAGTAAGGAAGGAGCAATAGAAAAAATGTAATATGTTTCGTTTATATTCACACATACAATGATTTAATTTTTATTTTTATGTGTTTGGGCAAAACAAAAGAACACCTGCAACAATGCCGTGTGTAAATTGTTTTTGTAATTTTTTGATTTTGTTTTTGGACTGAATTTGTATTCTTTATTAATTTAAATTTTAAAATAAATTGAAAAATTATTTTTGTACTATTTCGTTGAAGGGTCATTTCATAGGTATCATAGGTAACTTAGATATGTCTTGAAAAATAAAAAAAAAATATATGGGTATGAATTGAATTTGTGGCTGTAAAATTAAAATTCTTAAAATAAAAATTTCACAAATGTGTATGTACATATATATTTTGCAATAGGTAGATATATGAATATTTTAAATAAAAGCGGGATTGAAGTTTAATAAAAAACTAATAAATATTTTAAATGCACATGTAATCCTCCTCCATCACGTCCAGAAATTTGTAAATTACCCTCTTATAACACGCTTCGTACCTTTAGCCACACGGTTACATATTTTTATTTATGTACATGCAACAAGGTGAAGGTTTTGAGGATGTGACTATTCAGGATTTTCAATATTTATTAGTGACGAAAGCGATCTGGTAGAATTAGCATTAGAAACTGTAAATGAAGTTCTTTATGCGAACAGTAAAACTGATTGTTTATAAATAAAAATAATCATAACTAACAAATGCAAAAGAAAAGGATTCGCCTAAACATAATATAAATAACAAATATTTTATTTCCTTTGTACCTAGTACAGTATCGTACAATAATGTTGAACATTTCAAAAGATGAAAATTTATAAAATATTTAACTTTGTTTTGTTGTTTTTTCTTTTGTTCATCAAAATAAAAAATAACACTAATGGAAGCGTCTAAACTGTTATAATTTCTAATTCTTTGATTTTGTTCTTGGATTGAATTGGATTGAATTCTTGGATTGAATTGGAGTAAATTTTACAAATGCACAAATAATATGTACCTCCCTATGTTGTAAAATATATTTTAAACAAAGAGAAAAAGCCGAATTGAAGTGTAATAAAAAACTAATAAACACTTTGAATGTACTAAAATAACTTCAATATAAAAATGAAAATGAAAAATTAAATAAAGAAAAATAAATTCTTAAATTTATTATAATATTACTAGTATTAACAATATTATAATATTAGAAAAAATAAATGATTTATTAATTTATGTTTTCAATTACTTCAATGTGCTTATCTTTTTTGTGCCACACTGCAGTAAGTAAGTAATTTTGCACACTATCGTAATTCATATATATGTATTCCTTGATTTCTTACTGCATAGTGCATAGTAGAGGTAGGGTGTAGGTTATTATCATTATCTTATCATAATACATTAACAATGAACGTGAACATTATTTTGAATGAACATCATTTTTGGTTATTCTATTTCTATATTAAAATATTTTAATTCTCTTTTTCCTTATGAATTTCCAATTTAAAGTAAAGTAAGTTGCTTTTTGTTTGTATTAAAAATAATAAAAATGTATGCATTTTGGTTATATGACAAAGTTATATAAAACAAAATTTCATAAGTACAAAATTTCAAAGGACAAAATTTCAAAGGACAAAATTTCATATTTAAAAAAATTAAATGTTTAAATTTTTATCAACTAATATAAAATGTGGAAGAATTGTCAAAATCTTTAGTTGATTAGTAGTTTCTTTCAAAATATGATTTTGTTTTGTATTTTTAAGAAATAAAAAAATTAGATGGTTATGCTAAAGTCCGTCGGAATGTCAATTTAAAAAAGCGCTTCAAACAATATACTTTATATATTGTTAGAATAATATATTTTATCGTTTTTAATGTAACAAAATGTAATATGTAACAAATAATTACTATTAAATTTTAATTTGTATATACATATGTAATTAAAAGTTTATAAGTTTTACTTTTAATTTATGTGTATACGTTATGTAATTATTAAAAAATTAATAACTTTTTACAAAATAAATAAAAGCAAACTCAAACTGTCAACCCCGCCTTTTTTATTTGAAATAAAAAAAAAAATTCCGAAACATTTGATTTTGATTTGTGCACAGACTTGGCAGTCGAATGGATTTCAGAATACCGATTTTTTCGTATTCGGATCGGAAATTTTTTTGGGGATATTCGGCTTCGGACTTCAGCATAACCACTTAGTATTCTTACTTTTTTTAAGAAAAAAAAGTACCTTCATTACAAAACCAAATAATTTCAAATTTTTTATAAAAACTTAAATTGGGATTTAATTTTTTTAAATATGTAATTGTGTCTTTGAAAATTTGTCCCGACACCATGTATTTCATATTATTGGTATACTCTACATCTACCCAACAAGTGTGTATTTAATACGACATACACAACCTTACCTCATTGCCGCTACTACACTATATGTATGTTATATAAAAGCAAAAACAAAAAAAAACAACAAGAATTAAAATCATTTTAAAGATTCTCTCTCTCAAAGCTAGAATCTATACAGTTGAACCTGCATATAAGAAAAATTTTTAGTTCAATATTTTGTATGAGTTTCTGTTAACGAAGACATTAAAATGACGTATTACAAAATTTTAAAGTGAGTTTATCTAGGTCCTACTGTGTATGGGGTATTTTCAAAATTTTTTTAAGCAAAAAAAAATCGTCACAAAATTTGTTCCGCATAGTTTCTCTATATTATACTTCCTTTATGATACTACCATATTACATTTAAATTTATAGTAATGCATATAATTCGCATTATATTACAATAATTATTTATACGATTTTATTTTATTTGAAACCGGGTGTTTCATACTACACCTCCCCCGTTTTTTAAGAATTCTGTACATTACCACTAAATTTATTTTTACACATATTATTATCCTATTTTTATTTATTTATTTTAACTATTTTTAACGTTACATTATATAATTAGTAAAATAAAATAAAATTTTTAACTTATAATATTAATTCGTTTATACTTTTCATTGACACTTAAAATTTTAATAATAAACAATATTGTAATTATATTTAATTTTATTTTTGAATAAAGTTACAACTAAATTAATTTATACATGTTGTTGCAAATAAAAAAGAATTTTTAATAGGAATTAAATAAAATCTTTATTTAAAAAGAAATTAAAATTACGATTTTTTTTTTTTTTTTTTAAACATACTAAAACTAACTTTTTATGTTTTTTTCTAACATTTAATTAAATTTTCTTAATCTATCTTTATGAACTACCATTTTTTATTCATTTTCAATTAATATAGTGCAATCCGGGTCCTGCACAGATTTTATTTTGTAAGGACCCTTATACCATGATTCAAATTTATGTCTTGGATTGCGTTCTAATAACACAAAATCACTTGTGTTATTAGAACGCAATCCAAGGGGATTTTAGACATTTAGGGGATTTGAAACTTTATCATACACAAGTTTTTTTTTGTTTGGCACTTTCAATAAGTTTTTGAGCTCTTAAATTGGAAGCTTGTAGTTTTTGTTTAATTTCATTATAATAGGAATCAATATTGTATACTGGGTCAATTTCTTGACTATTTAGAAAAACGTAACCAGTCGGGACTTTGCCAAATACTAGTTGAAATGGACAATAGTCATGGACACTTGATGGGCTTGTATTAAAACAATGTGTAAAATATTTCAACCACACGTCCCAATTGGTTCTGTCTAAGCTTATGTAGAATCTTAGATATTCGTTAAATGTTCTATGTGATCTTTATATGGTCCCTAAGCTTTGGTGATGATAAGCAGTCGAGGTTTTGTGTTCGATTTTCAATAATTCTAAAAGTTTTTTTAACACTTGATTTGTATATTCAGTACCCATGTCGGTAATAATTTTCTTCATAGGTCCATAAGTTAATATAAAGTTTTCAAAAATAGCTTTTGCTATTGTAGTAGTTTTATCAGGTACTGGTACGGCTATTAGATATTTCGTTAAATCACATATTATTGTTACTGCGCACTCGTTACCGTAATCTGATTTTATAAAAGGGCCTATTGTATCTATCAAAACTATGTCGAAAGCCTTCTTAAAGAAGATTCAGTCCAAACAAATTTAGATTTTTTCCTATTTAAACAATTTAAATGATATGCATATTCTGAAAAATTTGGTATGAAACGTCTGTAGTAATTACAGAAAGCTGAAAGAAAGTAATTACTGAAATTTATCCGGATTTAGCTTAAGATTGTATAGACGACATATTTCAAAAACATCATTCAAATGTTTAATCATTTGATTTTCGGAACACGCAATTACTATAAGATCATCCATATATTGATAGGCTTGTGAGGGTTTGAGTCCAGCGAAGGCCAGAGACATCATTCTTTGAAATGAATTTGGTGCCACTTTTAAACCGTATGGTTTTTTCAACAACCAACCTTTTGAAAGGAAAAGTTCCTTTATCCGTAGTGATAGAAGTAATATCACGAGATTCTTCATCAAGTTCGATTTGACGGAACCCAGAAATTAAATCTAAGCATGAAAAATATTTTGCTCGTCCGAGTTGGTCTAAAATTTCATCAACTCGTGGAAGCGGAAATTTGTCGGCTATTCATTTTTATTTACTTGACGGTAGTCTATTACCATACGCCAACGTTTTTCGGGATTATTAGGTAATGATTTTTTGGGAACCAATAGTACATTTATGTAAGAAAAATTTGAAGTGTTAACTGGTATATTTTCGTTTAGGTAATTTATTTTGAATAGTGAGATATCCGCACCCGTATCTATTAGAAAGGTTGTGAATTTATTAGTTAGATTATTTTCAATTGTTACATAACTGTTTAGATTTAAATTTACACAAAAGGTGGAGGGAGAAAATTGTTCATTTATTTTATTGTTATGGGCCCCAGATGTTGTTATTGGGGAGTGTCTTCGTTTTTTGGGTTGTTATCTGTTACAAATCGTACATTGTACGAGTGATTTTTTGGAACTATTTGGGTAGTTATTATAATTACTTCTAGTAAGATTTTTTCTGTCTTCAGAAAACACAAATAGTGTTGTAACTATTTTGTCGATTATTATTATAAAATCTTTTATTATTCCCATAATTTTTTGTTTTTGAATATATTCATATTACCAAATTGTCCTGCTTGCATGATTAATTGTACTTTTTCATTAGATGCATTAACGAAAACGATTTTACGGCTGTTGTGGTGGCATATTTTTCAGCTATAGTATGCGAAACACCGTCATTAATATAAGCATTTTCCAAGGATTTGGTTAATTCTTCAATTTCTTTAGTGAACTGATTGGCTGTTTTATTGTTCTGTTTTACGTTCATTATTTTAGCAATAATAACATCTGTTGATTCACTTTTTATTTTAGATTTTAGAGCATTTATAATTTCAGAAACTGCGTTACTACTACTTATTAGATTTCTACTTGTTCCAATTAATTTTGTTTTAATTAGTTCTACTAAAATTGGTTGGTGGCCGGTGGCTTGTGTATTTATCAATGAAATGGCATCTAAAAATCTTTGTAAACTTTCCGGGCGTCCGTCGAATTCCGGTAAAATTTTTGCGGCAAAATTTAAAAATTTTATTGCTGTCATAGTCATGTTTGTAGTGTCTATTTTTATGTCTATTGATTTTTCCGAACAATCACTACTTTCAGATTCAAATTCCTCTCAATCATTGTTTGTATTCATACACGTTTCACTGATTGATTGAGAAATATCCGGTGGTATATAAATACGTATTTTATATTTACCAAATAGTCGTACTAGTCTATCCCTGATTTTTGTGAAAACTTTATTTGCAGTTTTTTTTGCGTTCAGGTGTAAATTTTTCGTAATAACTATGTAAAAGACTCCGAATTGCGTTATATTCTTCTAATAAAATATTAAGATGTCTGTTTACAGTTGAGTCTGATGGAGTTGCAGTTTTATTAAGACATTTATATGACTGATCAAATTTTATTTTATGAATATCTATCTGATTTGTACTTTTATTCCACGTTCTTATATCACCCATGGATTAGTAAAATTTTTATAATTAAAAGTTTTTTTTTTTGTTCTTTTTTTCTTATATTAATTATTTAAATTAAAATTGTCAAAAATATAGCATAATAAACCTGAATCATAGTATAAAAGTACACGCAAATAATATTTAACCCCAATTGCACCACATTTGGCAATGCCACCATATTTTAGAGACGTACGACGTACGTTAAAAATAATATTTATGTTTTTTTTTTAAATTATGTTTTTATTTTAATTATAAAAGAGATTTTACTCATTTATTAAGTATTTTATTTTTATAATCATTAACTATTTTTTTTTTTTTGTTAATTTTAAATTTTTGCTCGCACAACGAAAACAAAAGTTCTCCTTTCTTTTTCTTGATTTACAATATAAATTAAGATAAGATATAAAATTTACTTGAATTTTTATTTTTGTTTCAAATATTTTAAATTTGGTTACATTTTAACTATTACACACCACACTTGTTTTTGAGAGAAAACTAAATTATTTGTGCTTTTGTCTTCTTTTTTTTCACAGATTTTATGAATTGTGTAAGAATTTTTTTTTGTTTGAATTCTCTTCTCGAATTTTATAAGAATTTTTTTTTTGCTCTTTTTAACATTTATATTTAATTGGAAAAAAAAATTTGACTTAGAGTTTATGCTAAAATTATGCTGATTGAAAGCCTAAATTTGATTTTGATTTGCTGCTGTTGTTGTTGCTGCTCGTTGAATATATTTACTTTTGACTTTTTTGTTCCATTCTTTGTATATTTTCATCACCAAATGTAAGATCACAGCGACTGTTATTATGTAGAGCTGGATGATTATTTCACTGTTTGTGTAAACTACAACTGGACCTACGACAACTTCATTTACGGCTGTACCATCATTTGTTACTTGTTTGGATTCTTTATTCCCCATTGTAAAATTTATTGAAAACACCAATTTGCAATTTCATTATTGTATGAAATTCAATATTGTATTCTTTTATAATTGTATTTAATTGAGGATCTAATAAAATAACCGTCTGCTTGCTCTAAGTTTATTTTTATTAATGATAATTATTTCTAAAAACTTAAAGCTAAATTATTACTGTACTTTAAATAACTCAAACGTGTGTTATATTTATATACTGAATTACATTTAAATTTATAGTAATGCATGGAATTCGCATTATATTACAATGATTATTTATGCGATTTTATTTAATTTAAAACCGGGTGTTTCATATTACAATACAGATTATTAAACCATGTTATTATTTATATACTATATTATTATTAATTATATATTAAATATATATATTATGTAATTAAAAAAAAATTCAGTAATAACTAAATGGGGGTGGATCGAACTCCACCACCAGGAGGTGGTACAACAAATAAGGAAAGCCTTCAGCACGAAAATGAAAGAAAAAAGGAAATGGCACCTGATCATATTGCAGAAGCGCCTAAAACAAAAAAATTTAACGGTACAAATATTTTACAAAAGGAAAATGAGGAATTAAAGGAAAAGTTAAACAAAATGGAAAAGCTCGCTGAACAGCTTAGCAAAGATGTTCAGTCTTTACGAAATGTGAACGAAGAGATGAGAAAACGACTCACCGCAGAGGAGAAAGGTGGTTTTGCTCCAACAGAAATTCATTTTGAAAGCAGCACAAAGCGAAAAAGAAGTAGTCCGTTGAAGGCACCTGCACCAAAGCAAACAAAGAAAAATACCAATGATACAACACCAAAAAAACCCAAGTAAACAATGATGGCCTCATCATAGTGAGAAAAAACAAGCAAACAAAAAACGATAGCAATAAAAATACCCTAAGCAGTCAAAAGAAAAAAGAAAACACGCAAAAGAACAAATTCAAAAGCAAACGATATTAAACGACTATTGGCTGAATCAACTTGAAGGTAGTACCAGTGACATACAAAAGGAGTTTGCAGAGCAGTGGCTCAAAATATTGCCACATTGAATGAACTCCTAAATCAAGTGTGCCAAGTTGAACATTTTACAAAAATATTAAGCACTGAAGAAGTGAAAGTGCAAACAAGGAATCCGAATGAATTCAAAAACCTAGTAAAATGTTTGAAAGAAAAAAATACTCAATTCCACACTTATCAACCAAAACAGGAAAAATCATTTTGAATAGTACTAAGAGGATTATATCCGTCGACACCTACTTCAGATATTGAAACGGCAATAAATGATCTGAATCATGAAGTAACAAATATTCCCAATATAAAGCAAAAAAGAGGAGAAGAAATGGTTTCATTACCTCTCTTCTTACATTGATATAAAACATAAGTACAACAACCACCAAATATATAGGACAAACAGACTACTAAACACATGTATCACGTTCGAGCCACCACACAAACAGAAAACAATCCCACAATGTACAAATTGCCAACGTTATGAACATACCGCACAATATTGCAACAGATCACCTAGATGTGTCAAATGTGCCGGAGACCATACAACAAAAAACTGCCCAATAAATCATATGGGTGAAGCTAGAAAATGTGTCCTGTGTATGGGCAGTGTTCCGGTCTCAGCTGCGCAGCATCAATCCGCCTACCTTTAATCCTGAAAAGTCCTAAAAAGACAAAAAGAAAACAACATAAGAAAACAATAAAATTCTTCAATGAATATTTACCTGTAAACCATCCATATCCAGAACAGTCGGTCATCAGTTGGATAATTAAATCTGCAAAAGAAACAACATAATTATTAATCAGAATAATTATAAACTCAATATTATTGTATAATAATATCGTAATTTTATATTTAATATTTTACTTACATTTTTTGTGTATCCATCGTTGTTTACCTTTTTTTATTCTTTTATCTTAACAATTTGTCACTTTGACATTTCATCAGTATAATTAGCAAAGATTAAATTTCACTCGAGTCTAACTTTTTGAGCGATAATATTACTGAGTTTATTCTGTTGAGTAACTTTTATTATGTATATCATTACTCAACTATATATTATATATTACAACCGTATGTTAGGGGTAATGAACTCTAATATACTATTGAACTTGAAAATCTATGAAGGTAAAAGGAAAACCGTAAAACATAAATTCGAAAGGACAAATATCGGTCACTTTGGAATAAATCATCAAGGAGAACAGTTGGGAAACAAAAGGCATCATTATAAAGTATCAGTGAAAGTTAATAAAAATAAAGAGATAAAGAAATTAATATTATATTTAACAGTCTATACGAACTATAAAGAATTATTTTATATAAGCGTAGAACAATCTATAAGATTGAGAAATAAGAACATTGTACTATTTTTTTGTATAAAAAAACAAATAAATAATTTAATTAATAAACGTTTAAATATATATTAAATAAAGTGTATTTAAAAATAATGAAACTTTGCGTATCCTTTGCATTAAGACAATTTCATAAACTATCAGCAAATTAAAAAGGGAAATTAATTTTCCCATATAACATTTGGTCCTTCGAACCGGATTATCAGAGCCGGATAATCACAGAGCATCATAACGAGTAAGGTATTTAAAAGTGAGATATAACACATTGATTTCAATAAATTAAATAGTTTCTAAGTTGAATAATTAATAATAAAATGGAAAATTTAATTGCACAATAATTCGCTAGAAAGGAAATGCTAGAGACTTTCGTGCGTAATTATAAAAGGGATGGCAAAGCAAGACGTACAAAAATCTATTATCTCAAAAAGCTAGAAGTCTCCCAAAGGCATTGGCCACTTATTTGAAAGCGGCCATCTAGAACTCATAACACAAAGGCACATGGACAGTAGCAAAGCCAAGATTGATTACCTCGAGCACGATGTTTGTTCGCAAGTGGAATCATATTTCTATGCCAACTACGAGTTCATTCAAAATCGTGTCGATGAAAAGTATCCGGAGAAACAAAACAACGAAGATAATAATCATGAAACGAGTGTAAGGGTAAGGGAGAATGTACATTGAAGTTGCCTAAAATTTGTTTGGATAAGTTTAGTGGGGATTACAACAAATGACCAGCTTTCACGACATATTCAAAACTTTAGTGGATCAAAATGAAGATTTGAATGCAGTCCAAAAACTTCAATATTTAAAAATTTATTTGACTGGCGAAGCGGAGCATTTGTTACGTCATTTTCAGGTAACTGAAAGGAATTATGAAGCTGCCTGGACGCTGTTGAAAGACAGGTACGACAACAAAAAGGTTCTTGTAAACACACAACTTAAGGTTCTTTTTTCACAACATAACATGATACATGAATCATTTCAAAGTGTGAAAACTTTATTGGACACGACATCTGAATCTCTTCAAGCGTTGACTAATTTAGATGTATGAACTGAAAATTGGGATCCAAGTCTGGTCTATCTGATTGTACAAAAACTACCAACAGAAACTCATCGAATTTGGAACAGGAAATCAGTAAATCAAAAGATCTACCAAAATGGGATGCACTGAAACAGTTCCTCGAAATGCGATTTCGTACGTTAGAATCTATTGAAGTCAAAAAACTTGGGTTACGTAGAATAAAAATACCCTTCAACAATAAAACAGGAGTGGCAGCACGTAAAACGTTTACGTTCAAAAATCAACGTGAAGTATTTTAACGTCAAAGATTTTTTTTGGTAGCATGTAAAACATCACGTTAAAAATTTATTCCGAAAATTCGAAAAAATATTCCGAATGTTCGAAAATTATTTTGACAATCAAACTAACCTATTTAAAACTTCAAAAAACATATGTTTTTCAAATTTAATGGAGGTTTGAAATAAAAAGAAATGAATTTAAATTTTTTAAAATTTTTTTTTTTAATTCTTGTATTTCGCCTTATTATTTTCAGTTTTGAAGAACAAAATTGTTATATAAAAATCGCAAAAATAATAAAATTGATGTGTCCGTTTCAATAGATATAGAATTTATAACAGACTAAAATCAAAAAAAAATAAATAAAATAAATGTAAACAAACCAATTCAGTTGATATTTTATATGATATTTTCCATGAATTAGAATATTTACAATGAACTAATAAACATAACAGTGAAAATAGTATATAATAAATATAGTTTTTTATTTAAATAAATTAAAACACTCAATTATTAAGAAATTTTAAAAAAATTATTTTATTATCATATAAAAAATGCTTGAATACTCACAGATATAAAATAATTTTTTTATTGCAAACAAAAATACTTCAATTATTCCAGAAATAAAATGTTATCAAAATTGCAAATAAAAATACTTCAATTACACTTACAGAAATACAATGTTATCAAAAGAAATTAAAAATTATATTACTATAATTATTAAAAACTATAAAATTTAATGTTCTTAAGATTTCAAATTTTATTATAAATATTTAAATTTTATATTTTTATTATTAAAATGACACAAAATTATTAAAAAAACTAACTTTTCCGTATAATTTTTAGTACACGGTAAGAAAATGATTGACGTTCAAAAATAAACGTATACGTTAAAATCAACGAACGTCAACTTGCTTACATGCTACCGAAAAAATGTATACTTGACGTTTTCGGAATTAAATCAACGTCAACGTTGCTTACATGCTACCAAAAGTGTTAATACGTCTTTTTGACGAACGTGAACAAGTTACGTGCTGCCACTCCAGAATCACCATCTCATGTTTTCGACGTCAGTACTGGAGTATCATGTCCACTTTGTTCAGGTCAACATAAAATGAGAAAATGTGAAAGGTTCTTAAAGCTGAATCGATTCGATATTGTTAAGGCAAGTGAACTTTGCATCAATTGTCTAGAATCCGGTCATACTGTCAGTAGATGTCCCAGCACGCACCGCTGTTATCCCTGTCAGAAACAACACCACACATTATTACATCGTCAAGAGAACTCAACTAGGACTATTATTCAGAATCATCATACTACGCCTACTCGAAACACTATCATATCAAACACTAGCCCATCAACTTCAGTTCAGACAAATCACATAATGAATCCCGAACAAACTCCTTTTGTTCCACATAATACCACAAATTTTAGCAATTCAGATGTCAGCACTTTTGTAATCAAGGAGGAAAGCAAAAGTCAAAGCTTATTACAGCACTGGTTGGTATCATATCACACACTGGTGAGGAACTTGTTGTAAGAGCCGATCGATCAAGGTTCGCAAGCATCCTTTGTAACTGAACATATTTGTCAAACATTAAGTTTGAAGAAGGAATCTATACAACTAAAGGTGCATGCAATAGGAGACAATCAACATCAAAGTATACAGTATAAGGTTACATTCAAGATAAAGTCGTTAGTAGATACAAAATTCGAAATCGAAGTTGTTGGATTTGTTTTGGCCAAATTAGCAAGCGTCCTACATACCACAATTATAGATGGCACTCAGTGGAAACACATATAAAGGATAGATCTGGCAGATCCGTATTATTATAAAGCTCAAAAAATTTATCTACTCCTAGGATCAGATATTTTTGGACAAATCATTTTGGAAGGTTTAATAAAAGCAGAAGTCGGAGCACCTATTGCCCAAAAAACCACATTAAGATGGATCTTATCTGGAAAAATATTAGGAACTGGTCAATCATCAAATAAAGTGAACAATTTCCATGTATGTGATAAACTAGATGAACAATTGAAATCATTTTGGGAACTTGAAGAAATCACTGGTATTACGATGTATACCGAGGAAGAAAATATGTGTGAAGAAATCTACAAGAAAACAACTTCGAGACTTTCTAATGGATAGTATGAGGTAGAACTCCCGTTTAAAATTTGGAAAAGAAGAAATGTATCTTGGAAAATCCAGAAATATCGCTTTATCAAGGTTATACCAATTGGAACATCGATTAAGGAAAGATGAACAATTGAAAGATGATTATGAAAAGTGCATTAAAGAATACTTACAACTTGGGCATATGGGCTAGTACATACACCTGAAGAAAAATGTGCGAAGAACTCTTTAGAAACATCATTTAATTGCAGTTATCTCCCACACCATGCTGTCATTAAGACTTCCAGTACCACTACAAAGTTAAGAGTAGTATTTGATACTTCAAGAGCAACTTTAAGTGGAAAATCTTTGAATGACATGCTGATGACTGGTCCTACAGTGCAAGATGATTTAGCGTCAATATTGATTAGATGGAGAAAACACAAGGTAACGTTCTCTGCAGATATTGAAAAAATGTATCGCCAAATAAAGGTCAATGCACATCATACAGACTTTCAACGGATTGTATGGCGAGAAGTTGAGAATACATACATACAAGATTACAAACTGTTGACAGTGATCTAGACAGGTGCTCCTTATTTAGAGACCTGACAACTGAAACAACTTGCTCTTGATGAACAAAACCACTTTCCTCTAGGCTCAACAATGACATTGAACGATTTTTACGTTGATGATTTGTTATCAGGAGCAGATAATTCAGAGCCTGCGTCAGAGTTACAAAGTCAAGTATTGAAGTTAATGAAATCTGGTGGATTCTCTGGAAATCTGGTGGAATCCCCCAAACCTATTGGCCTTTATCAAAAGGGTCGACTAAGTTGAGGAGTGGAGGACGGCATAAAGGGCTAAAAAGCCTACATGCCGGCTCTGACATATTATAGCCACCTTCGTAGAAGAAAAAAAAAACAATCGAATCTACTTAAACTTATAATATTTACAAACTAAAGCGTAAAAAATCAATCCTATCAACAGTCAAACCTACTTAATATCAAAGTTATTAATAAAATAAACTTATAAATAAACTTAAAATAGGAAATTTAAAATATAAAATAAACTTAAAACAAACGAAATTAAATTAATCGATTAAACTTGAAATATAATCAAATAAATTAAATTATATAATATAAACTAATTAACGCGTATAATCTAAATCAATGATAAAAGATTACTGAATTATGACCGAATCTCAAAGTAAAAAAAAAAAATAGTACTAAACAATACTTAAACTTAACTTAAAAATAATTCAGCACCTTCATTGGTGTATCAAGCTACTTTAAAACCAGATGCTCACCAACACTCCATCGTACTCATGCTAAATGCTGGTCATCAACTTCATCTAAAAACCTAAAATCGAATAACAGTGAAAATAGTCGAATATTTTCCTTTTAATTTTACTGATATGCTTATCATACAGATACGCGTATTTCGTCTACTACTTGCAGACTTCTTCAGTCGACTATTTTCACTGTTATACCAAAATTTTACTCTAACGCTGGAAAACAAGTTTTTATAAAAACTAAAATCGAAGAAAAAATTAATAATATGTTAAAACAAGATCATTAACACACAACATATGAAGATACAAATTTTAACATCATATACATTCAAAGATTTATTCATTTACATTTAACATATAACATACAAAATTAATACACAAATTAAATATGAAAAACAAAATACAAAATTCTAAATGTAAATATCCACGATTAACACGATTAATCCATCAGTGTTATACGCACCATCGCGGTGCATATCATCAGTGTTATACACATCGGAATCTTTCATCATGTACCTAAAAAATAATAAAAACAACAATTATTAATGCAAAATAAGAACAACGTCAACCTTAATAAGGACTACACAAAATTAACGTATACAATTACAAATAAAATTCATTGAAAAAAAAAAAATAAATAAACCGAAACATTATGTTCAATTCAATCATTCATCAAATATACCACATATATGTGAAAACAACAACAAAAAACAAAAAAAAAACGAAAATAAACAAAACTCAAAGAAATTAAATACACACACAAACCATATATAAAGAATCAAATCAATACGAAACTTATGATTTAATTTTAGTAAGATAACTCACTGATGCTTACTTACTAAATATTGGCATTCCCCGGTGGGTTGGGGTACGAAATATCCGCAGTAAGGCATGCTTGTGGTAAAATTCCACTAACATCCTAGAAAAATCCAGAAGCGACTGACCCAGAATGGGCGGCTTTCTGGTCTGCGACTGATCCCAGAGGGACGGCAGGAATAAAAGGTACCGCCTTGTACAAGGGAAATATTATCCTTAGGCTAGGAGATGGAACTCCGAATTAAAACAAAAAAAAAAGTATACAATGAATAAAAATCAAAGATTGTATACCCCAGGTGGTAATCCAGATCTTCTGGAAAATCCAGCCTCTTTCGAGGCAGGTCTCACGGATTCTGGGGGAGGCCACTTATTGCAAAACCACGAAAGCAGAGCTGCTTTAATTGACCCATTCAGAAGAAAATCTGGTGTCCAGAGAACACCTCCAGCAGGGTCTCAAAAGATCAACGAAAACATGTCCCAAAAAGACAGCTATAGAAAACCCAACCAGGGTAATAATAACGAAAAGGCACTTGAGGCAAAAAATAATCAACTTAATGCCACAGTTACAGAATTAGAAATATTATGCAGGGAATTGAAAAATGAACTCTTAATTAAAGAAGAAAATGTGAAACTAAAAAATTCACAAAACATGTCTACTAAAAGAGTAGTACTAAAAACTGCTGAAGAATTTCATACAGATGAGGAAGAACTAGCTCGAGAAACCGACTGGATCTTTAAAACAAAAAGAATCTGTAAAAAAAGAAAAGCAGAAAAATCACCTACTTTAAGCCCAGAAAATGTTGCGGACAAAGTAGAGAAAAATGTGCAAATAAATGAAGTTGCC
This sequence comes from Argyra leucocephala, assembly GCA_963942445.1. NCBI lineage: Eukaryota > Metazoa > Arthropoda > Insecta > Diptera > Dolichopodidae > Argyra > Argyra leucocephala. Next base: position 66,556,340 of record OZ012679.1, read on the forward strand.
AAAAGTAAAAGAAAAGGTAAACTTCCTCCAGTTATACTTAGTAATGTAGTGAAATACCCTCAAATAAACAAAAAATTAAAAGAAACCAATATTAAATATAAAGTTAATATGCTTAACAATAAGCAACTAAAAATTAATGTTGAAGAAGAAAAAGAATATAGAGAGTTGACTAAGGCAATAAATGAAGCCAATATTGAATGGCACACTTATGAAAATAAGAGCACCAGGCCTAGTAAAGTAATGGTTAGGTATTTACATCCGTCATGCCAACCTGAAGATATAAAAAATGAATTGAAAGATAGAGGCTTCAAAATTCTAGAAGTCACAAATAAAATAATAAAGAAAAAGGAAAATAACAAAGAATCTACGGTACGTCTTCCTCTCTTTATGCTAACATTCGAAAACTCTGAAGATATAAACAAAATATTCAAAATTGAATTTATCCAGCACATGAGGGTTAAAATGGAGGCTATTCGTAAAGCGACTACCATTCCTCAATGTAAGAGATGCCAAAGATTTGGCCATACACAAAAGTTTTGCCAGCGTCTAGCTCAGTGTGTTAAATGTGCTGGTCCCCACTTAACAATTTCTTGTAAAGAAAGAAAAAATATTAAGCCTAAATGTGCTAATTACCTTGAGGCACACACAGCGAGTTATCGTGGTTGCCAGGTGGCTAGAGAGTTGCAAAAAAGAAAGAAGCTACAAAAAAATGCCCCAAAACAAATGTAACATAGACAAGAAAAACAAAAGACAAAACCTAGGCAACCTAGTGCACAGAGACAGAATTGCATTGAAACTCCAGAGATACCTAAAACTTTTACGTCGAAAAAAGTCGTAGAAGGCTTATCATATTCACAGGTAACACAAAATAACCTAAGTCAAAAAAGAAACCCGAAAGAACAAAATAAAGTTTCTACACAAAAGTTGACTGAAAATACCTTTATGCAGATGATGCAAAATATGATAAAAACAATGAGTGAAATCTCAACAAGACTAGGCACATTAGAAAACAAACATAATGAAACATATATGTATACACCAAAAAATAAATCTGCAAGGCATGGTTAAGAACGCACTTCGTATAGTCACGTGGAATGCCAATGGTATTCTGAACAAGAAAAATAATTTGGAAATTCTATTGAGAACACAAAATATTGATGTATGTCTCTTGACAGAAACACATATGACAGATAAGTCATCGCTTAAAATAAATGACTATACATGCTACAGCACAAACCATCCAAGTAATACACCCAGAGGTGGTAGCTCAATTTTAATAAAGAAAGATATTAAGCACCACGAGGAACTTAGTCTAGAAATAGATGAATTACAACTAATCGTGCTACGAATATGTCTGTTAAACAAAGCCTTTGTGTCGGTGCATTATATTGTCCACCCAGATACAAATAAAAAATAACATGTTTGAAGACATTTTTAAACTACTTGGCGAAAGATTTATCCTGGGAGGTGACTACAACGCCAAGCACATAGATTGGGGGTCCTCTTTATATTAAGCTAGAAGATAACCATGATTTGGACTCAAATCACTCTGCAGCCACACTAAATCTATATGAAAAGGTTATTAAGAAACAGTCGAAACCTCTGCTAATGAACAAGACAACTGATTGGGCTAGCTTTAAACAAGAAATAGAAAACAAAATAAACATAAAAACAAAACTAAGATCCTAAAATTAAGATAAACTAAAATGTGATATAAATTCTGAAGTAGAAAATTTTATTAAAATTATTCAAAATGCTGGATGGAATAATACAAAAAATTGTGAATATAAATCGGTAGGATTCAACTACCATAGAGAAATATTAAATATGATAAAAATAAAAAGAAGAGCTAGACGCAGATGGCAACAATCGCGTGATCCGGCAGACAAAACTCTGCTAAATGGTTAACTCAGAATTTTAAAAGAAAAATTAAAGATCTTAAAAATGAAAATTTTGAAAAATATATAAAAAATTTATCAGCTAAAAGAGAAAATAACTACTCGTTGTGGAAAGCAACAAAGAGTACATCCCGCCAGTCAGAATGAAAAGCGGTGAATGGGCGAGAGATAATAAAAATAAAGCTGAAATATTCGCAGATCATCTTGAAGAAATTTTTTGTCCAGACGAGACAGATTCGGATGATCTCACTGAAGAAAAAATAATTGGCAAGAAAATGTCATATCACCATTTTCAGAGAGAGAAATAGTTGAACAAATTAAAAAACTCAGAGATAAAAAAGCTCCAGGTTTTGATCTAATTACATCGGAAGTCCTGAAAGAACTTCCGAAAAAAGCTATAACAATGCTAACACGCATTATAAACGCTACTATAAGAATAAGGTATGTGCCGAATATGTGGAAAATAGCAGAGATAATTATGATACCATAGCCAGGTAAGCCCATAAATGAGGTCAAATCCTACAGACCAATATCATTACTACCAATAGTATCAAAATTATTTGAAAAACTATTATTGATTCAAATGAGACCGATCATAGAAAATAGTAATCTGATTCCAAATTATCAATTTGGCTTTAGATCTAAGCACTCGACAATCGATCAAATTCATAGAATAACAGACATAATCGAAAAAGCTTTAGAGGAAAAGAAATTATGTTCTACCATATTTCTAGATGTAGCCCAAGCTTTTGATAAACTATGGCATCGAGGCTTAATAAATAAACTAAACAATATGTTACCTAAACAATACGTAGATATACTCTCATCATATCTAGAAAACAGACTATTCAGAATAAAACAAGACGAAGAGTATTACTATTAGATATATTAAAACGGGTGTGCCTCAAGGTAGTATTCTGGGTCCCATACTGTATTTGCTCTACACCAATGAATTACCAGAAATGGAAAATATAACTGTAGCTACATTCGCTGACGATACTGCGTTGATGGCAGTAGGATCAAATATTGACGAGGCTACAATTAAATTGCAAAGAGCAACCGACAAGCTATACCTCTGGACAAAGAAATGGAAAATTAAACTCAATGAGTTAAAATCAGTACATGTAAATTTTACAAATAAAAAATTAGAAAATCAACCATTGGTAAATCTGAATGGGGTCAATATACCCCAAGAAAACAATGCTAAATACCTAGGAATGACATTAGATGTCAAACTTAGATGGAAAGAGCACGCCAAAAAGAAAAAAATTGAGCTTGAAAATAAATATAGAGAAATGTACTGGCTCTTAGGTCGTAATTCTAAATTACCTATACATAACAAGATTTTGTTATATAATCAGATAATCAAACCGATATGGTTGTACGGCATACAAATATGAGGATGTGCCAAAGTGTGGTTTAGTCAGTAAAAATCTGGCACACAATGGAAGCTACAGGGCTCATGAAGATTCCCACCAACCCACGCAAAAAAAAAAAAAAAAATTCCTGGGGTAATGCCAAGGGGGGGAGAATGTTCCGGCCTCAGCTGCGCAGCATCAATCCGCCTACTTTTAATCCTGAAAAGTCCTAAAAAGACAAAAAGAAAACAACATAAGAAAACAATAAAATTCTTCAATGAATATTTACCTGTAAACCATCCATATCCAGAACAGCCGGTCATCAGTTGAATAATTAAATCTGCAAAAGAAACAACATAATTATTAATCAGAATAATTATAACACCAATATTATTGTATAATAATATCGTAATTTTATATTTAATATTTTATTTACATTTTTTGTGTATTCATCGTTGTTTACCTTTTTTCATTCTTTTATATTAACAATTTGTCACTTTGACATTTCATGAGTATAATTAGCAACAATTAAATTTCACTCGAGTCTAACTTTTTGAGCGATAGTATTACTGAGTTTATTCTGTTGAGTAACTTTTATTATGTATATCATTACTCAACTATATTATATATTGCAACCGTATGTTAGGGGCAATGAACTCTAATATACTATTGAGCTTGAAAATCTTTGAAGGTAAAAGGAAAACCGTAAAACATAAATTCGAAAGGACAAATATCGGTCATTTTGGAATAAATCATCAAGGAGAACAGTTGGAAAACAAAAGGCATCATTATAAAGTATCAGTGAAAGTTAATAAAAATAAAGAGATAAAGAAATTAGTTTAAGAAAATATTATATTTAACAGTCTATACGAACTATAAAGAATTATTTTATATAAGCGTAGAACAATCTATAAGATTGAGAAATAAGAACATTGTTTTATTTTTTTTGAATAAAAAAACAAATAAATAATTTAATTAATAAACGTTTAAATATATATTAAACAAAGTGTATTAAAAAATAATGAAACTTTGCGTATCCTTTGCATAACATAAACTATCAGCAAATTAAAAAGGGAAATTAATTTTCCATATAACAGGCAGCAAAGGGTGCCAGCGCTGTCAACAGTTAAAACAAAAAAAATAACCAAAACCTAGAAATAGACAAGAAATAATAGACAACCAACAAGTATCACTACCACAAAGTGTTGCCCCAGGTTTGCAATACTCGCAAGTTATCAAACAAAATAATGATCACTGACAGTTAAAACAAGGCCAAACAATTAAAATCCAAGTAAGGCCACCTGCGCAAGAATCTTCAAGTTACATGGAAGAGCTAAAAAGTATGGTGAAAAATATCTTGGAACAGTTTGCTCTAATGTTAAATCTATTAATCGACTAGTGTCGCAACAAAATAGTTTAACTCTTAAAAATTGCCGTATGGAGTGCCAACGGGTTAAACCAACAATCAATGGAACTAAGAAGATTTATTATAGATAACAAAATAGATATAATGTTAATATCAGAAACACATTTTACAAATAAAAGCTTCTTCAATATTAATAATAACAAAATTTATGACACAAAACACCCGGATCGCACAGCACATGGAGGTTCAGCCATAATCATAAAAAAAACAGTGAAGCATTTTGAAATTCAAAAGTCCGCCAAAGAATACATGCTACAAGCGTTTTAATAGAAGATTGGAGTGGTCCACTTACCATCTCAGCCTTATATTTCCTAGCATCAGTAAACAACAATACTTTCCTTTTTTCAAACACTTGGAACAAGATTTATGGCTGGTGGAGATTATAACGCCAAACACACACATTGGGGGTCAAGAATAATCACGCAAAAGGGTCGACAACTAGTAATGGAAATGGAGGAATACAATCTGCAGCACTTATCAACGGGACAACCAATCTATTGGTCAACAGATAGAAACAAAACCCCAGATTTAATTGACTTGTGTGTCACCAAAGGTATTTCCAACAACCATTTATGTGCAGAGTCTTGTACACATTTATCATCAGATCATACACCTATAATTATTACGGTATCAACTGGACTATTAGAGGTAACACATGAGCAAAAACTTCACTCAAAAAGCACAAATTGGAATACCTATAAAAATAATCTCAATGCTAGTATAATACTAGATATGCCGTTGAAGAATATTGTAAATATAGAGGAAGCTATCGAAAAAATTAATAAGATAATATCAGAAGCAGCGATGACAGCAACACCAAAACAAAAAGCTCCAACAGAACATGAAACTTGCCCGGATATTTTAAAGCAAAAATAGAGGAAAAGAGAAAACTGAGAAAGTCGTGGCAGAAATTAAGATCGCCAGAAAACAAAACAAAACTGAATCGGCCAGGTAAAGGAATTGAGACGTTTAATGAAATCCATAAGAGATGAAGCTGTACAAAAATACCTAAAAGAGCTAACAGCAACAGCAGATACAGATTACGTATAATGAAGATAATGAAGAATTCATATCGACCACAGCAACATGAACCTCCATTGAAAAAAAGTGATGGTAGTTGGGCTAGAAGCCAAAGAGAGAAAATTGCTTGCTTCGCATCTAGAAACTACATTCACTCCATACCCGCAAGAAATCACAGAACCTCTGAATAAGGAAATAATAAATTATCTTTATACACCACTTCAGCTTAATCTACCAATAAAAAAATATAGCGTAAAAGAAGTAAAAGCAGTCATTAAAAATGAAATAAACCCCAAAAAAGCACCAGGATATGATAAAATAACTAGTAAAATGATAAAAGAACTTCCAGAAATAGGTATAAGATACATGACATACCTATTTAATTCTATCCTAAGGTTAAGCTGTTTTCCGGATCAATGGAAGAAAGCCCAAATTATCATGTTATCAAAACCGGGTAAGGATCCAAATGCAGTGGCTTCATACAGGCCGATCAGTTTACTACCTATACTGTCAAAAGTATTTGAAAAATTGTTGATGAAGAGACTAAAGCCAATATTGATAACAGAAAACCTAATACCAAGCCACCAATTTAGGTTTAGGCAAAATCACTAAACGATTCAACAAGTCCACAGAGTAGTAAATGTAATAAACAACACTTTGGAAAGAAAAAAATACTGCTCGGCAGCGTTCCTAGATATATTTTTTTTTTTTATGATCTTGACAGTAACTTAGGTAGAATCACATTTTCGTGCTTAATTAAGTACGGTACTGCAATTTTACACTACAATATCTACAATAATTTGAGTATTTATTTTAACAAATTACTGACTTATCTACTCATTAAATGTGGAAAACTACTACTATTGTCAGGAACTAAGCCTTCTTAAATAGAGTAGTTTCATTTTATTTAATTTGTTACCAGATTATATTTACTCTCAATTATTTTTGTACTTTATTATATTCCAATGACAAAGGGTACTAGACCAGCTCGAAAAACCAATGAAGCATTTTTTTTTTTTTACTTCATCGGGAATCGAACCCGGAACCTTTCGGTTGAAAGGTAGGCGCTCTACCTACTGCGCCACCCAGCGTGTAAATTGCCCAGGTGTTCGACAAAGTGTGGCATGAGGGACTTCTATACAAATTGAAGCAAAGACTACCTCATGAATTATATCTACTACATCATACCTAGACAGTCGTAAATTTGTAATAAAACAACAACAAGAACACACATCAGAAAAAATAATAAAATCAGGAGTCCCTCAGGGTAGTGTGCTAGGACCTACCTTATACTTAATGTATACTGGAGATTTGTCAACAACAGTAAACACAGTTACTGCAACGTTTGCTGATGACACGGTAATATTAGCCACAAACACATGTCCAACTGCTGCCTCAAACCAATTACAAGAACACTTATTAAAAATTGAAGATTGGCTAAAAATATGGAGAATCAAGGCCAATGTAAGCAAATCAGTGCATGTCATTAACACATGCAAACTCTGCAAAATATCTTGGTATGCTGTTATGCAAAATATAACAATTATTTAGAAAACTCAAATAAAAAACAAAGACTTAGTTGCTTTTCTTTAGATTAATTTATTAATTAACTAAGTTTTAACAACTATTTTATTATTTATTTAATTCGGTTCTATAGGAATGAACCACAACTGCACAACTTTGAGTTTGCTTCCACAATGAATATTATTATTTACTTCTACGCAGATCGAACCAATTCAATGAATACCTTTGGTGACGCTATTGGTCAAATACTCGTAATTCGATCGTCACCAGATGTATTCATTTTTTCTTTCAAATATTAGGCAATATGAATGCAAACATATGCATTCTTATTCTTATTGTTTTGCTTTTTGATATGAATAAAAGAAATTGGTGTTTCGTGTCTGGTATTGTGTAATTTGAATGCATACATAATAATGTATTCTTGTTTTATTTTGGTATTATGTGTTATTGTTTAAATAAAGGAAATTGTGTAATATGTGAGGTGTTTTCTAAATTTCACATAAATTACGCACTTGACAATATTGAAAATGGAATATTTGTTTTTTGAAAGAAAAGTAATAAATAACAATTTCGTAAGAATTAGAATTGTTTGTTATTTATTAATAAAGATATTGTATTGATTATGGACAGGGTGTTCCATAACATCCCTCCCCCCTTATAAGAAGAAAGTTAACACATTTATATTTATTCATATACATATATATATATATATATATATATATATTCTTTTTTTTTTCTTTATTTGTATAATATAGTTCATTACTCTTGGTGTTTTGAATGAATTATGAATTGCTTTATTGCATTTTATTTTAATAAACTTTTTGTATAGTATGAATAATAAAACGATTACTAAGGTGACTATAATTATGGATGTCATAAGGGTAAAATGGGGACTGTGGCTTATGTTATATTGTTCCAATGTTGCGTGTTGTAATGTTTTAAAGTCAACACTAAATCTGTCTAAATTGAATTCCTCCATATGGTTTACGTGTGGAGAGACAACGGTTATGTTGTATGCACCACTAACCGTTATGTTGGGTAATGAACCTTCGAATGAATAGATGATGGGTTTACTAACTTGTAGATCCGGAATCCGTGCTTGGAGGTTAATTTGTTGTGTGGCTGCCTTACAATTTGGTTTTAATCTAATATATCACTGTCTTTTAACTTTGTTGTTGAAAGAAATCCTTCACATGTTACCTTAATAGAAATGGGTTTAGGAAGTACATATAGCCAAGCATTTGGTTCGTAAAGATTGAACCAAAGCTCATGTTGAAGTTTAAAAACTTTGATTTCACAATTTTCTGGATTTGCTTCGCCAGATAATAGTTTTATTTCACAGTTTTGTACCATCACACTATGATAAATTAGATTTTTGTAGCAAATATAGATATTTTCTTAAAAATTTGTACATTGCTTCAGATCTGGCCCGCAGAGAAAAATATAGCACTGGAGATCTTCGTTGATTGCGATTTAGTCGCTATTTATTTTGATGTAATAGAACCAATCTGTTTTGTAACGTATTGGCCAACTTGTAGTCTTATAGATTTCGAAAACGTCAGAAATTAACGGAATTTTTACTTCCATAAGCAAGTGTTTGTTTTTGTACAAGGGTTGCACTGAAACAATCGAATTTAACATACGCAAGTTCAATCGATTTACGTTAAATGGGAATTTTGTATTAGTGGGCTGTTCTACTTGTATCTGCCGAAGGGCTTCCATGAATGTATTTGAGTTTAAAAATTTATTACTAAGCTTTCCCAATTTGGATTCTTGTACAAGATCAATTATTTGATTTTGGTTTGAGATTAATGTATTGGAAAAAGCAATTAGGGTTAAAACTATGTAATATTCTATTTAACTGGGTTACATTGTCTATTTGATATATTAACTTGTTTATCTGATCGCGTATTGTTCTGAAATTTGTATTCAGCTTTTGTTCTGTAATGTTAAAACCGTGTATCAGTTCGGTAATGATAGTTGTTTGTGTTTCTTGCATATGAAACATATTTAATTGGTTTCTATTTACAGTTTCTAGAGCATTGTCAATTTGTTCTGCATCTTCGGAGTCCATAGTTCCGAACAGAATACTTTGAATTTTACCTATACCGTTTATTAATCCTTTGCGAGAACCTAAGACTTCTCATTTTTGCCTTTTCTCGCGTGGTTTATTGAACAGCTGGCTTATTATTACATTGTTTCTTTGAATTTCTAAAATGTAATTATGCAATAAGTCGACGTTGATTTTACAGTCGTCTAAAGGTGAATTTTCTTTGATAGTTACGCATAGTTTAGTAAGTGCATCGAAGTCTTCCTCTATTATTGAGGTATCATCGAAAAAACTTACATTATTCAAATTAAACAAAAATTTCCAATTTGTAGTTGATTTTTGCAGGTTACCAATTCTTTCTGTATATATTCCAGGTGAGTGCAGTGGTAGAATTTCCGAATGACAGCTAATAAGTTGAAGGATGATTAATATGATTCTGGAACGAAGGTCTAAAAGGTGTGAGTGTATTAGCGACAGAGTTTAAAAAGTTTATGTAAGAAATAGCTTTAAAAGATTGTTATATACAACTTTTGTTTTTCTACCTAATTTTATTAAAGAATTTACCGGTGATTTTATCTCTATTATTTCGTATGGGCTCTGATATGATGGAGTGAGTTTTTATTTGTTCGGTTTTTTATTTCAAGAAGAACTTTATCGCCTACCTGAAAGGTTGCAGGGTTTGAGTTTATATCATATCTTAATTTTGATTTTTCTTTAGCTTCTAAATGGATTTTCCGCGTACGGTCATAACCATTTTGTAACCTGGCTTTGAGTTCCAGAGCATAATCATCGTAATTATAGAGTGGTTCTATGGATCTCGTTAGCGAAGAGGGGACCTCTGGTTTGAAACCGAAAAGTATTTCATATGGAGTGAAATTTGTTGAGGTGTGCGGAGTTGTGTTATGCTGCATAGTCTATCCATGTATCCCAGTTATCTGGATCGTTGCTGGCATAGCTACGAAGGTAATCTCCTAATATACGGTGTAATCGCTCCAGAGCACCGTTACTTTGTGGGTGATATGGACTAGTTTGAATTTTCTTAATTTTTAACAACTTGCACACATTTTTGAATAGGTTACTTAGAAAATTTGAACCTTGATCAGTTAGTATAAATTTAGGAATTCCAAAAACACAGATTATTTTACGCACATAGCTCTCTGCTATTGTCTCTGCTTCTTGATTTGGAATAGGTATTGACTGGATAAACCGAGTCAAATCATCTTGAAAGGTGAGCAGATATTTATTGTTATTCTCGGAAATTTGCAAATTTGAAAGTTATTTTTATTCCCTGGTGACCTCCTCAAGGTGCATAATGATACTCGTGAATAATTTGCTTAATTTCTTTTGGGTCTGTACACTCTATAATATTCGAATTTGGTGTAGTATTTATGTTAGGGTTAGATTCAGAGTATAAATTTGAATGTTGGTTTGAGTTAGATAAATTTAGATCTGAGTTAGGTAAATTTGTTTTAGGTATGTGAGTGATTCCAGTTTCCGGACTGTCAGAACGTTTCGCTTTGCTTCTGGTAACTAAGTTAACTTGGTTAGTTTCCAGGCGCGATAACGCATCTGCATTAGAATTTAAATGTCCCGATTTATGAATCACTATGAAATCATATTCTTCGAGTTTTATACGCCAACGCATAATTCTCGAGGAGGGATCTTTTACATTGAAGATCCATAACAAAGATTTATGGTCAGTTACTATTGTAAATTTCCGACCAAAGATATAGGGACGGAAATGAGTAACGGCCCAAACTACAGCGAGGGCTTCCTTTTCCGTTGTTGAATAGTTTTTTTCCGCTTTATTAAATACCCTACTAGCATATGAAATCGGCAAGTCTTGTTGCGCTGAATTGCACTTTTGTGAGAATACTGCGCCTATTGCTTCTATACTAGCATCGTAGTAATGTAGAAAGGCCTCTCGAAATTTGGATATTGTAAGATTGGATGTTCTGTGATAGCATTTTTCAACAGGTTGAAAGATTCATCACAGAAAGCATTCCAATCGAATACGGCGTCTTTTCTTAACAGTTTGTTAAGTGGACTTGCGTCCTTTGCGAAATTTTTAACAAATTTGCGGTAGTAGCCCACCAGTCCTAAAAATGACTTAACATGTTTAGCCGTTTTTGGTGGTAGTATGCTTTTTACCGCTTGTATTTTATTAGGGTCCGGCTTGGTGCCATTTTCGGAAATTATATGACCCAAGTACATGACCTCTTTGTGCAAAAACTTACATTTTTCTGGTTGTAACTTTAGGTTAAAGTGTTGTAAAGCTTCTAAAACTTCTACCAGTTTTTTATTATGGTTTTGTAAGTTTTTGGCATAAATGACTATGTCATCCAAATATACCAGACATTTTATTCCCTGTAACCCGGTGAGCACTATATTCATAAGCCTCTGAAAAGTGGGTGGTGCTTTTCAAAATCATCTCCTATTTCTATAGTTTTGTCATTAGTATTTAACATACTCAGATATACATAACCGTTTTGTGGGTATACCAAAGTATTGGAAATTATTAAGACCAAAGCTTCTTCTGTAAAGGACACTGGTCCATATTTAAAAAATTTTTCAGATCTACCTGGAATAGCAATCCGATTTTCTCTGGTTTCGAAATACATTGGTACGAGTTTGTTGTGAAAATGGAAATCGATTTGATGCTTGTCAAAATTTATTATTGCTCTTGTTTCATTTAAAAAGCTTTCCCCCATTATGCCATCTTGCATAATGGGAAAATTTGATTCCACTATGTGGAATAGTATGGGATATATATCCCTCTTTGCATTAGGTACCTGTATATTTAAAACTGTGGTACCCAAGGTTTTAATAGTTTCTGTGCTGATTCCATTTATTTTGATGGAAGAAATTTTCACTTCCGTGTTTGCTTTGAGGACGTTTAATTTGATTAGACAGACACTTGCCCCTGAATCTATTAGGAATTTATTTGTTTTGTTTTTCGTGCCCGTGAGATTTAAAGACACAGTACTACGAAAAATTTGAGTTCCAGCTTTACTTAAACAAATTTCAGGAAATGGTTTACAATGAGGTTCTAAATTTTCCTCTTGCTTTAGATTTGATTTTTTTTTATTTATTTGAGGTTTGGATTGGGATTTTATTTTTTCTTCCAATTCCAAACTTAAATTTTTTTTATTTATATGAGGGTTGGATTGGGATTTTATTTTTTCTTCCAATTCCAAAATTAAATTAATTTAGGTTTTGGGCAGAAGAATGGTCAAAATTTGTGGTTCTTAAATTATTTGAATTCCTGTTATTAAGTTATTATAGTAAGATTTGTTAAAATTTTTATTATTATTGTCGTTCGTATTATTGGTATTGTTGTTTCTTGTGCGACATTTTTGGGTATTGTGAGTATTTGTTCTGCAGAAAGAACAATATAACTTACTATTACCTGATTCGGCCTTTTCTTGTAATGAGTTTAACTTTTCTTCTTCTAAAGCTAAATCGATTACGGCTATGAGTGTATTAAGCCTAGCAGTACAGAGTATAAGTCTCGACGAATCGCGCCGACCATTCACGAAACTGCCTAAAAGGTTCATTTCGTTTAGCTTTGTTGAATCAGTTTCGATAGCCGAAATAGTTGACATGTTCAACTCATCGAACAAACTCTCTGCTTTTGCAGCATACTGACTCACGGTCTCTCTACTTTCTTGTGAGAGACTATATATGTCAGCCGATATTAATTGTGGTGCACGTAGTTTGGAGAAATTCGAGGTAATGGATTTTTTAAAACTATCCCATTTCTCTTATGTATGATATCGTAATAAAACATTATAAGCCCTCCCAGTCAGTTTGGACGTGATTACGTCTAGGAAAGCTGATTCTTCCTATGTATTCTTCACTCTTTTGAATAGGATCTCAGCTAGCTGCAAAAATCTATGCAGTGCTGCTGAGTCACCACTATACTTCGGTTGAGAGCCAGACTCACCAGACATTAAGCATTGTAGTCTTATTTTCTTTAAAAAAAAAACTTTATTTTATTAAAAAAAAGTTTATTTGTTTTTTTGATTATAATTGGGTAGTTAGGCAGATGCTTTATCCTTGATATTTATTTCTTAGAGTAAATTTCTATCTTTTTCTTTTTTTGCAAGGTTTATTAACCTTGAACTGGAGTTTGTCGACCGATTGGCACGATTGTGATGTCCAATTGACCGGATTGTATACTGCTTGATGTTAGTTGTAGCTGCTGAGTTTTTTGTTTTTTATTTTTATTATTTTTTTATTTTTTTGTGTTTTATCTTCTTGACAGTAACTTAGGTAGAATCACCTTTTCGTTCTTTATTAAGTACGGTACTGCAAGTTTACACTACAATATCTACAAATATTTCGAGTATTTATTTAACAAATTACTGGCTTATCAACTCATTAAATGTGGAAAACTACTACTATTGTCAGGAACGAAGCCTTTTTAAATAGAATAGCTTTATTTTATTTAACTTGTTACCAGATTATACTCTCAATTATTTTTTGTCATTTATTTTATCCCAATGACAAAGGGTACTGGACCAGGTCGAAAAACCCATAAAGCATTTTTTTACATCATTGGGAATTGAACCTGGGACCTTTCGGTTGAAAGGCAAGCGCTCTACCTACTGTGCCACCCAGCGTGTTAATTTTGGATAGTTAAGCAGATGCTTTACTTCACTTATCCCACCGCTGCCAACAATTTTGTTATGCAAAATATAACAATTATTTAGAAAACTCAAATAAAAAACAAAGACTTAGTTGCTTTTGTTTAAATTAGTTTATTAATTAACTAAGTTTTAACAACTATTTTATTATTTATTTAATTCGGTTCTATAGGAATGAACCACAACAGCACAACTTTGAGTTTGCTTCCACAATGAATATTATTATTTACTTCTACGCAGATCGAACCAATTCAATGAATACATTTGGTGACGCTATTGGTCAAATACTCGTAATTCGATCTTCACCACATGTATTAATTTTTTCTTTCAAATATTAGGCAATATGAATGCAAACATATGCATTCTTATTCTTATTGTTTTGCTTTTTGATATGAATAAAAGAAATTGTGTATCGTGTGTTATTGTGTAATTTGAATGCATACATAATAATACATTCGTGTCTTATTTTGGTATTATGTGTTATTGTTTAAATAAAGGAAATTGTGTAATATTGCGTAATCTATGTGCACTTGACAATATTGAAAGTAGAATATTTGTTTTTTGAAAGAAAAGTAATAAATAACAATTTCGTAAGAATTAGAATTGTTTGTTATTTATTAATAAAGATATTGTATTGATTATGGACAGAGTGATCCATAACAATGCATCTAGATAGACGTTTAAATTGGAGAGGGAAAATATCTAATGCAAAAAAGAATTTAAAAGCTGCAAACAAGACTGAAATAAATATAACTGAGATTTTTTTTTGTAATAATTTATTATCACATATGCGTAACACTAAGCAATTTATGTTTTACATTAAATTCTTTTACATTTTTATTATGACTTTTTATAAGAGTATAAATTGTGGATTTAATATATAACTTAAGGAAACTTTTGTCTGATTTATCACAACACTCGTAATAAAAATCATTTTTAAATTTTTCAAATATTTTACATTCTAAATTTTTTTCGACAAAAATTTCGTTGAAAGATTTAAGTATTATTTTCTAAATTATATCAGCCATGCATAAGATTTTTAGGAGACCTAACTAAAACAGCGTTATTTCATTCTTTAAATTCTGCCATTTGTAAATAGATGTTGTCCTCAGCATTATTTTATAATCGTATACCAATATAATATTTAGGTTTATTATAATCATATATTATAATAGAGTTAGTTGTCAACAATTCACTTCAAAATTATACGATTATACAATAAAAATTATATTCACCAAAATTGAGAGAAAATAAAAAGATTAAAAAAAAACAAACTACCCCACGCATCTTCCTATTTTATATCTAATGCAATTTTTTATATACCTATACCACAAAAAAAAAAAAAGAAGTTCTCTATAAGATTTCTAAATTAATGGAATCCACATTTTCTACTATTCCTTAATATTTTCTGTATTGTATACTATTCACTAATCACTATTCACTATTCTATATTTATTCTCGGGAACCTAGTTTGGGATCGACAGGGAAACATTTGACCGGTCGCTGACACAGATGCGTAACTGTCGAGTTCCTATTCAAGTGCTTACATTACCTCCACATGGTGAGCCCTGGGAACTGTCTTATTTTTTACAAGATATACTTATAATTATTTATAAGAGAAAAATAATAATATGCAACTATCATTTAATAATATTTTTTTTGTTTTATTTTTCTATAAAGAAAAATCTTAAAATAAACATTTGTTTCATTAAATTTAAGGATTTACGAAACCAATTTTTTGTCACATTAATGATTTTTAAAATTATAGAAAAGCCTTTTTGTTTTTAACCGCAGAAAAAAATAAAAATTACCAAAATTCCACTAAAGTAAGTTTTATTGTTTGTATACACATTTTTTAATTTTGTTAAACTTTTTAAGACTTTTTACATCACTTTTTAATTTTTTTTTATATATTTTTGTTTTTTGTTTTATTTTACTCTTTTTTTTAATTTTATTTTTTTTTTATTTTTTTAAGTTCTTAATTGTTTTTGTTATATATGATAGTTCTTTTTTTATTTAATTTCAGAAAACGTTATTTTGTATGGAATACTTGTTTTCGATATTTTTTTTCTTTAAACAAATTTTATTTTGTTAAACTTCAAAAATATTTTTACAATAAAAATTATATAATATCCACTTTCTCATAACTCAAAATATCAATTCATCTTTTACACTAAAGTTGGATTTTAAATTTTTTCTTTATTTATTAATTACATTCTTGAAGTTTGTAATAATTTGTTTGAGGCTCTACGTTTGTAATAATTTGTTGTTGATGGTTTGCCTTAACCATTCAAGAGCGAGCTACGGATTCGAAAAGCTTTTCTATTTCAGGAGCACAATGCACAAAATCTGTTAGTTTTTACAACATTTAGTTAAATTAATTTGAAATTTATTTACTTTTTATTCTCATTATAACTTAAGTTAGCTTTCAGTCATTATAATTTATAAGTCATTAATTATAAAGGATTAATTTAATAGTGCATTAATAAAGTTCATGAAGAGTAAAACGTGTTTTCTTTGGTTGTGGTGACGAACGTGAAGAAATCCTTTATCATCTTTAAATCTAAGAGGTTATGGGCCCAGATTTTAGTTACCACACCAACAAAGTAAAAAAGAGACACATAAAGGACGTATTATTATACGATATTTAGGATATTTCGTGAAAATAAATAATTTTATTTTGAACACACCACACAATGCCGGAAGCAGCTAAGCTACAAATCTCAAAACTAAATGACGATAACTACCAGGTATGGAAATACAAAATAGAACTTTTGTTAATAAAAGATCTTTGGGAAGTTATAAAGGAAACAGCACCCATAGATGCACAACAATTAACCTACTGGAACAAAAAAGATGCCAAAGCACGTGCTCATATTGGTTTATTAATAGAAGATAACCAAATTATACACGTAAAAAATAAAATTACATCCAAAGCAATGTGGGAATCGCTGAAGGAGTATCATCAAAAATCGACTTTATCCAACAAAGTTAGACTTTTAAGACGGTTATGTCGGATGATACTACCGGAAGGAGGGAATATTTTTTTTTTTTTTTTTTTTTTGTCTTTATTCTATACAACTATCTACATAAAATATAAAAGATATTGAGTATAATGTTGGAATTAAAATTGACGTGATGTAACTGACATGTAATCTAAGTCAAAAATCCATTGATTCTTGACTTAATATTCAAATTTATATTTATGGAGTCTCAGGTAAAGTGAATCTAGTAGATAAATCCAGCGGTCTGAAGCGTCTTAATCTGCGCTCGTTTGTTCGTTCATTATTGATGAGTTGAGGAGCAAGTAAATTTGGATGGTTTTCCAGTCGAACATAGTATTTTTCAGCTTTCTTTTTAATGAATTTCTTAACAGATGGGATATTTAAATCTGATCTAATTGTGTCATTTCGGACATACCAAGGCGCGTTAACTATAGACCTTAATACTTTGGACTGGAAGCGTTCTATTATTTCGATGTTGGAGTTACTAGTTGTTCCCCATAGTTCCAACCCGTAGCTCCAGATTGGCCTGATGATAGCTTTGTACACTGCAACTTTACATTCTAGGGATAAATTGGAGAAACGACCTATTAGCCAAATTAATTGGTTGAATTTTAATCGTAGTTGTTTATTTTTGCTGATGATGTGACTTTTCCAAGTGAGGCGTCTATCCAAGTGCATACCTAAGTACTTAACCGAGTCTTGGTGAGTCAACTCCATGTCGTTAAGGTGAACAGCGGGGCAATTTCCCTTGCGATTAGTAAAGGTGATATGAAGGGATTTCGATTCATTGGCCTTTATTCTCCACTTTTTCAGCCAGTTTTGTATATCCAATAAGTAGTTCTGAAGAACTTCTGAAGCTAATCTCGGATTAGTATGAGACACTAAGACTGCTGTGTCGTCAGCAAAGGTAGCAGTGAGTACCCTCGGCGATGTTGGGAGGTCTGCTGTAAATATCAGGTAAAGTAGTGGGCCAAGGACACTGCCCTGAGGAACCCCAGATTTAATTTCTTTTAGTGACGATTGTTCCCCGTTGTATTTAACGAAGAACCTCCTATTTGATAAATAAGTTGACAAAAGTTGCTGGTAGTGGTGAGGAAGTAGTTTTTTAAGCTTGTAAAGGAGACCTTTGTGCCAAACTTTGTCGAAGGCTTGCGAAATGTCCAGAAAAGCTGCAGAACAGTATTTTTTCTTGTCAAGTGAATTATTTATATGGTTCACTACTCTATGTATTTGCTCAATTGTTCCATGATTGTGAAGGAGGGAATATGAAAACCCATTTAAATGCGATGGATAATTGCATGGATGAATTGAACACATTAGGTGAGCCATTAGCGGATAATTTAGCAGTAGCATTGTATTTGTCTAGCTTGTCTGACAGTTACAGCGTCTTGATTACAGCACTTGAATCTCGCGCTGAAGCATATTTGACAAAAACTATGGTCCAAAAAAAAGCTTTTACAAGAGTATAAAAGAAGACAAGATACAGAAAACATAAATGAAAGTCGTGAAAAAGTTTATAAAGTTAACAAAATAAAGAACGCTTTTGACAGTTCTAAAGTTTATTGCTTTTTCTGTAAGAAAAAAGGGCATATAAAAATCGATTGCCATAAATTTACAGAGTGGAAAAAGAAGAAAGAAAATGAGAATCGTGTACATAAAATTAACGTAGTACAGAAAAACTATGAAGATAAAAGTGATGGTGAAGATGTTTTAATTTGTTTAATAGCTAACCAAAATAAAGTGAATTTATCTGAATGGTGTATTGATTCAGGTGCGTCTTCACACATGTGCAATTATGAACCATTTTTTTACGAAACTAAATAAAGCTGATATAAATTCAGTTAAACTGGCCGATGGTAGGAATTTACCAATAAAGGGTACTGGCATAGTTGAATTTAAAACTGAATGTGGTAAAATTAAATTGAATGAAGTTCAATATGTACCGAAACTCAAATGCAATTTATTATCAGTCAGTAAATTAGCTAAAAATGGATGCAATATTATATTTAAAAATGAAAAATGTCAAATAAATAAAGATGGAAAAACATTAATGATGGTGAATTCACGAAACGACATTTACAAAGCAAACCATCAAGCCTTCAACGTAAGGAATCAACAAAATTCGAAATGTCTTCATGAATGGCATAAGATACTTGGACAGCGAAATTTAATTGATATTCGTAAAATGGAAGAACTGGCAGGCGACATGAAAATTGAAAATTGTAACCATGAAGATACCTGTGAAATATGTCTACAATGTATACAAACCAGGGATCCATTTCAACAAAAATCATTAACCAAATCAACTGAAAAGTTGGATTTAGTGCACACCGATGTATGTGGACCACTACAAGTTCCTACACCTCGAGGTAATAAATACATACTTACTTTAATTGATGATTACTCTAGATACAACCACATATATTTGCTGAAACAAAAATCTGATGTAAAAGAATAATTAGTTGAATTTGTAGAAATGATGAAGACGCAATATGATAAGGTGCCCAAAATTATCAGATCCGACAGAAGAGGAGAATATTTGTCCAATGAACTACAAAACTATTGTAAATCAAATGGTATTAAAACAGAGTTAACTGTTCCCAAAATGCCGCAACAAAATGGCGTAGCAGAAAGGAAAAACAGAACACTAATAGAAATGACGCGCTGTATGCTAAGTAGTGCGAATCTCCACAAACAATATTGGGGAGAGGCGGTGAATACAGCAAATCATATAATTAATCGTTTACAAAGCAAAAGTCTGAAATCAACCCCATATCAACTCTGGTACAACAAACAACCAAATTTAAATTATTTTCGTATTTTTGGCACACCAGCCTATGTCCATATGCTGAAAGACGAACGTAAAAAATTAGATAATACAGCAGAAAAATTATATTTCGTTGGATATGAAATAGGTACAAAAGGCTATCGTCTACTAAACAGTCGTACGAACAAAATCAAAATTAGTCGTGATGTAAAATTCATTGAAGCTAACAAAGAAGAAATACTAAGTGAAATTCAAAATGAAATACAAGAAGAACCAAATCATGAAGTCGAAATATTAAATACTGAACCAGTAGACGAAACAGTTCAACATGAAACTATAACAGCTGGTAATGATACAGAAGGGGAAAACAATGAAGATCATAATACAAGAGTGTCTAAAAGACCAAACAAGGATGTACCACCAAAACGTTTGATTATGGAAACAAATAAAGTTACGAAACAAAATGATCCAGACCCAATGACATATGAAGAAGCTATAAATGGACCAAATTCAGTCAATTAGTTAAAAGCTATGACAGAAGAAATAAATTCACTCCATAATTACGGAACCTGGAAAATCACAGACCTGCCTCCAAATCAAAGCGCTATTGGATGCAAATGGTTGTACAAAACAAAGACAGATCCGGATGGGAATGTAGTAAAGTTTAAGGCACGTTTAGTTGCCCAAGGGTTTTCACAAAAATATGGTCGTGACTATGATGAAGTTTTTGCGCCAGTAGCAAATCCGACAACACTAAAAATATTACTTACTGTGGCTGGAATGAAAAACATGGTAGTCAGACATTTTGACATTCAAACAGCATATTTAAACGGCGAGTTATCTCATGAAGTTTACATGAAGCAACCTAAAGGATTTATAGTAGGTAATACCAATCAGGTGTGTAAACTAATAAAGAACCTATATGGTCTTAAACAAGGAGCTAATGAATGGAATAAGAAATTCGATTTTATTATAAAGAAAAACGGTTATATATAAAGTGAAAATGATTTATGTTTGTATAAAAAGAAGGTCGATCAACAATTCATTTATATTTCAAATCATGTAGATGATATAGTAGTAGCATCAACAGATATAAAACTTGTTGATGATTTTGAAACATTGATGAATACTGAATTCATCATGAGGAATCTTGGCACTTTACAATATTATCTTGGGATTCAATTCGAAAGAGATAAAGATAACATATTTTATATGAATCAAGAAAAGTATATTTTAAACAAATTACATGAATTTAATCTAGAAAATGCCAAGCAACCAATGAATATTGGTTATTTAACAAAAAAAATGAACGATGAACCATTCGCATCACACGAGGTTTATCGAAGTGCAATCGGATCATTGTTATACCTATCAACAAATACAAGACCACACATCGCTATTGCAACGTCAATATTAGCTAGACGTGTAAGCGATCCAAAACAAAGTGACTGGAACGAAGTGAAAAGAGAGCTACAAAATCTTACAAATTAAAACTAGGTAATTACGACAACGATAAAACTCTTTATTGTTATGTAGATGCTGATTGGGCGGGAGACCAAATAGATCGAAGATCAAATACCGGATATTGTTTTGTTTTCAATGGAGCACTAGTAGGGTGGACGAGTCGTAAACAAGCATCAGTATCATTGTCATCTACTGAAGCTGAATTCGTTGCTTTTGCGGAAGTAGTTAGAGATCTCATCTGGATAGTCCAAGTATTAAAGGATTTTGACCAGAAAATAGAAACTCCTATCAAGGTATTTGAAGACAACCAAGGATGTATTAAATTGCTTAACAATCGTGCCTGCCATCAACGAGTGAAGCACATCGACATAAAATACAAATTTGTACACCAACAAATATCTCAAAAAAAAAAAAAAAAATTGCAGCAGCTTATTGTCCTACTAACAACATGGTCGCTGATATGTTAACCAAACCATTGGATGGACCAAAGCTCGAAAAACACGCAAGAACAATTGGCTTATGTTAATTTAATTTCACTATAGGTTGAGAAGGGGTAGAAGGGGTGTTAGTTTTCACAACATTTAGTTAAATTAATTTGAAATTTATTTACTTTTTATTCTCATTATTACTTAACTTAGCTTTCAATTAGAAACTATGTAAACCCAGCTTTATATATTAGTTTTCTTAACTCACCCCAATTTCAGTTGTCAAAAATATATTCAGTCATTATAATTTATAAGTCATTAATTATAAAGGATTAATTTAATAGTTCATTAATAAAGTTCATGAAGAGTACAACGTGTTTTCTTTGGTTGTGATGACGAATGTGAAGAAATCCTTTATCATCTTTAAATCTAAGAAAATCTTGCGTGATCCCAAAATTTATATACACGATTTTTAATTAATTCAATAAATGTAATTAATAATTCCCATGGATGTGGTCGATTTACAATTAATCTTTCTAAGAGAACTCGAGTTATTTGTTCTTGTATTGCTCCAGAATTTGCTTCAGCAAACAAATACAACAATACACAACTGAAATAATGAGTATGACTTTTTGGATAACGTAATTGGTTTGCAATTGCATTGAGAAATAGATATCTTCCTTCATTATCTAAATCCAAATCTACAGCCAAATTCTGGAATATATCCATATGTGCACTATGGACAATTGTTGATGTATTTGGTACAGAATTTTTACTTCTAATGTGTGCAATAGCTTCATTACCCACATAAAGAACTAATGCATTCATTAATGATATATTAAAACGAGAGCCGGGCTCGTTAGATATTTGCAAGTGACTTCTCAATTCTGATAAGAATGTAACTGGTGCACGAGCTTTTAAATATGAGTTCAAATCTTTTTTAAATCCAAGTGGTTGAATATTTATTATATAATTTGTGTAAATTCTTGGTGCATTTGCAGTTTCTTGTAACATGTCGACTTTCAAATTTGGTGTAAATGGATCAGGTAATCTCATATTACGCGGAAATGCTGCTAATATTATGTTCCTCATTTGAATGCCATTTGGTGGTATTACATCATAAAATCCAAAATGATAATCACATAAAAATTCGGGAAAGTCATGTAATAAAACCAATAAAACTCTTAATGTTCCTTTGTATAAAAGTTGAACTGGTTTTGCCAATTCAGCATTACGTAAAAATGCTTAAATAAAAAACATATTTAAATAAATCCAACAAAAGTTGAGAATATAATGGCCAACCCTTTTGTGGTATTTGGGCCAAAATTCTTCCAATAAATACACGATGAGAAATTAATTCTAACCATGAATAACAGAAACCAGGTGCCATTGCTGGATTTAATAGATGGTATGTATGACAAAATGCAATTACAATATTATGCATCAAATGCTCCAAATCTCCAAAAAAAGCTTAATAAACATCAAATGCTTAACTCCAAAAAAAGCATAATAAAGAAACGATGATAATCTACTTGTTGAAAAGCTGTGCCATGCATTTCCTGATCTTGCAATAATACACCTAACACAATTCCTAACACCTTATTAAGTAGATTAATTTTGGTACTTGGATTATTTTGATCACCACTATGTCGAACTAACAATGTAATTAAACGTACAAAAGCATCTATAAATTGAAAAAATTTAGCTTTTGTTACAACTGCATTAGTTGATGGATCGTTAATTAAACGATATACATAGTCAATCCAAAATTGTTTTGTTTGTCGGAATAATCGAGTTATTAAATCATCAGTATTCAAGATTCCATACAAATTCATTTTATTAACAAACGTACTGAATGTCTTCACAGTATCACGACCATGCTGTTGGCTCAAATGAATTTGTACTCAACCTTTCAGTAAAATTTCAGTTTTCTCTTGAAGTCCTGGTAAATCATCACAATCATTCGAACGAATATGTAATATTCCGTATTGAATGTATTGTGAAGGAGTTGCAATATTACGTTCAGTTAAAAATGAGTTTGGACCATGATTAATTCTTAATAATTCAATTAAATGGGCTAATCCTTCTGGTCCACGATGATGTGCGCCTAGTCTGGCTGACAAATCGATTGTAGTACAAAATTCTGATTCATTAACAATTCCAGTTGATCGTTCGTCTACTAAATAATGTTGAACCATTTGCATTCCAAACGTAACAGCTAAATAATTTGCACCGTTATCCATTTTTTGACATAACAGTTGATCAAATTGTGAAACATTGATGAAATGCGAATTAATCATAAGTTTAATAGCTTCAACATTATAACGTAATTCCTCTAATTTCAAAAATACAATTTGTAACTGTATGTTCTATTGCAGTTGCTCCAAATTGATGATGCAATAAATTTAGAACACGTAAATTAATATCCCTATATAATTTCATTTGATCAACTTGTTCAGGAATATTAATTAATCCTTCAATAAGAGCCTCAACTGCTCGTGTCAACAAACTTAAGCAATGTTCTTGTTCTCTATTACATCTTACTAAAAGACAGGCATTTAAAACTGAATTTATTTTCGTAGCTTGTAATTGTAATGATGCAACATTGACAGCACTATTTAAGAAAACTTCCATTTTTGCAGCTACTTCAGCATACATAATGGCATATTCATCTGTGGCAGTGAAAGTTTCAGTAATAGTTGCCTTTGGCATCAACATAGATATTTCTATTTCGGCCATTATTTGGAAACCTGGAATATTACGAGCGAATTCTTCATAAACAGCAAATTGAGTACTTGGTATTCCGTTGACACTGAGTCTAATTTGTTCCGGCATTCTTTCAGTTTGATATGCCAAAGCTTCTGGATCATAATAACGTCTTCCTTCATCTCTTGCAAGTTTCCTTAAATCAAAGTCTTGAGGAAGTCTTCTATCACTTTCCACAATAGCCTTTTCACTTACTGTTTTTTGTATAAAAGCACAAACAAGATCAACATTATCAGCCACAATTTGTTGTGCATCATTTTCTATTTCTTGCATTTGTTGAGGTGAATTTAATAGAGTTTGAAAGGTTTTTTTAATATTAGCAACAATTGTTCCTGATAATTGATCTCGGCATGTTATCATTGCCATACTAGAAGTTAAATTTCTTACTATAAAATGAGATGCGATTCTCACTTTTTGATCATCTGGATCCAAAGAAAAATCTTTACCTTCCGGTTCTGCTATATGGTTCTGAATCATGGACATTACCAAAAGCAAGCAAGCATACACTTGGTATCTTTGAGAGAGTAATTGGATCATTTATGGTCCTGTATCTGACGAAGGGGTTTGGAGAAGAAGATACAATGTCGAACTATAACAGCTGACATCTTCATTGGTTAGGCCATGTAGAGCGTATGGATGGAAATGCTCCGGCTGGGAAACTTTTCGAATCCAAGTCCCAGGGAACGCGTCGTCGAGGCAGGCCGCACCTTCGTTGGAGAGATGAAGTATCAGCTGATATGAAAAAACTTCAAATCACCAACTGGAGAGATTCCGCTCGTGACCGAAATCAGTGGAGGACAATTTTGCCACAGGCCCAGGATCTTCAGTAAGTAAGCATATTGATTCTCATCAATACACAATACTGACAATACACTCTAAATGTAGTTAAATATTCAAATAAATAATAACTGCCATGCCATATCAATATTAAACTAAGAGAATAAGAGAAATAAACAAACAAAAAATATTTTTCTATAAGATAAGATTTTAAAATTTAAGGAACAATAATTTTATTTTGTGCCAGCCTTCATATTCCAATACAAGTGATTAAGAGAAAAGTGGGGAAATTTTTTGTGGTGAATATGTTATATGTATATGTTTTCTTAATTCATCATTATAATGTTTCTTTCATCATTATAATGTCTTTTTTCATACGAAGTTGTTTTTGTTATGCATGAAAAGTTCTACGTCAAAGGATGTGGAAACAAACTTATCTAGGACGGCTATTTGAAGAAGAGTACCGGGGTCTGGTAAAAACGTTAAATTTGGCTTTAACTTGAATTATAATTAATAAATAGGGGTCTCTAGTTTAATATAATTAATAAAAAGTAATAATGTTTGTAACTCAAAATTATTACTGACAAAAATGTTAATAATATTTTATATTATTGTAATGTAATTATAATTTAATATTTTTAATAGGTATATTTATATAAGAAAATAATAATGTTGAAAACGAAAATATTAAAATAATAAAGAACAGAATTCATCATCGTATGAGGGAACAAACTAAATTTGAACCCAGACTTTTTGCCACCTTGCCTCATATAAATAATGAGAACGCAAACAAATCCAAAGAAGAATAATGGGTGACGCAGTAGGTAGAGCGCCTGCTTTTCAAACGAAAGGTCCCAGGTTCGATTGCCGATGAACCAAAAAAAAATGCTTTATGGATTTTTCAACCTGGTCCAGTAGCTTTTGTCATTGGGATATATTAAATGGCAAAAAATAATTGAGAGTATAATCTGGTAACAAATTAAATAAAAATGAAACTATTCTATTTAAGAAGACTTAGTTCCTGACAATAGCAGTAGTTTTCCACATTTAATGAGTTGATAAGCCAGTAATTTGTTAAATAAATACTCGAAATATTGTAGATTGTAGTGTAAAATTGCAGTACCGTACTCAATTAAGCACGAAAAGGTGATTCTACCAAGTTACTGTAGAGTGTAAAAAAAAAAAAAAAAAATGGGAACGCAAAATGTTTTTACATAAAGCAAAAGACAAACATCTGTTTTTTCCTTTTCTCTCTCATAATATATTTTGTATACGATAAGTAAATGTAAATTTTACCTCTTTTAACTAATGATATTTCTACGTTGGTATTTGTTAAAAATTGTGTTAGGTTTACGTAAACTGGGAGTGCATATTCTTGTTAATAGATATTCTTTGCTTAAAACTACAGAGAACTAATATACAGAGGCGTAAAGTCCATACAAAGAATGTGTACGAAGTACGATTTTATTTTAAAATTTCAGAAAAATTCAAGAAGCACAGCTCCACAGCTTCACCTTATATAAATTGGTAATTTAAAAGAGAATTTTGTTTTTTCGATACTCAAAAATTTTTGTTTTATTCATTTTACTTTTATCTGCTTTTCTTGATTCTTTTTTATGCTTTTTTAACTTAACCAACGAATATCTATTAACGAGCTAATGCACTCCTCAGTTTACGTCAATATAATTTCAAACAAAAAATCTTTTAGTTAAAAGAGGTAAAATTATTACTTAATTGATATTTTTTGCTTTTTCCTTGAGTTCCGTATTGTAAAAAAATCTAAAGCTTTGACAATAGATCTCTTCACGAGGTAAAAATTAAACTTAATTCGATTAACTTATTTTCGGATAATAAGGCTTACATGAGAATGTTTTTGTTGTTAAAATTATTATTTGGTTATTATTTGCAGAACAGCTGATTTTGAGATTTTTAATTGTGCTTGCATGAGTATTTAATACTGATTTGAAATTTGAATAAAAACCCGAAAATAATAAATTTTAGAATTTTTTAAAAATTGAATTATTAAAAAAGGAATAAATAAAAATTTAATTAAATATCATATTTTTGAATTGTTGCAAAAATGAAAAACTAAAACAATATTGAATTTAAGATAAATAATATAAAACAAGAAAAACACGTAACAAAAAGGGTGAGATTATTTACAAAAAAAAAATGGTTAAAAGACTTAGACAAAGTTTTAGACTACCTACACTCCAATTCCAATGCAGCATTCTCAACTAAAATATCTTGTTCATTTTTAATTTAAATTTTAAATTATTCAAATTATCTAAATCATTCAATTTTAATTTTAAAATCTTTTATTTTTAAATTACACAAAAAGTTTTAATTGTAAAATCTTGTATTTTTAAATTATGTAAAAAAAAAATAGCCTTATTTCGACGACAATGAAAATGTGGTTGAGCGATCGTATTTGGAATTCGTATAAGAGCGTATATATTTTAATTTTTTTTGTGACGAATTTTTCGTCGGTAGTCGCAATTGTGTTTACCGCTTAACTTTAGTTCAATTATTTGAAAACTAGCCTTGTTATTTTCAAATAATTGAGTTATTTTGAAATAGTTCTTTTATACTGCTTGTTTGAAAACTGTAGCAAACTTTTACATGTAATTTTGTGTTTGCTACAAACGAAGAATGATACACAGTCTTATAATCGAACAAAATATAACTGTCATAAATAATAAATTATTCGAATTAAGTTACTTTTTACCTCTTGAAGAGACCTAATGTTAAAAGAAAAGTTTCATATTGTTTGTCAAAAATATTTTATAATGTTCCAAATTCCGAATTGTAAAGAATGGGCTTTTGAAAAATAGAAAAAAGCAAATCGTGCATTTAAAAAATGTTGGATGCTTTCGCAAAACTTTTGCACGTTACCGCTATTTTATTTTTATTATTATTTAAAAAAAATATTATTAAACATAATGTTATTAAGTTTAATTTTTACGAAATAACAAAGTAAAAGTTAATTATAAATTTCAAAAATCATAATATAATTCAAAGAAAAAAATTACGGAATCAGTGTAAGTACTTGACAAGCATACCTAAGTACATTTTAATAATTATATGTAGGTACCTAATGCATATTAATGTTAAAAATTTTATTTTTTGTTAGAGAAAACAAGTGCACACACAGCCAAAAAATTCTTTTAATAATAGTACGGTTGGAATTTGAACGGAATTTTGAATCCAAACAGCACAAAAGAACAACATTGTGGAAAAACGTTTTAGAGAAAATTTTAGAAAGCGATCCCTTACTCCCGTTCAACGCCGATGAAATTTATAAAAAATGTTTAAACATAATGATAACATAGGTATAAAAGAATTAAAAAAAGAAATAAAACTTCAGGAGAAGCCGCGACTACATGGGAGTATTTTGATTTACTTGATGAGGTAAATAGTGTTTTTGGAATTCCAAATTTAAAATAGGTACACACATTACATATGTATAAAAAAATAATTTATGTTTTTCAGATTTATGGAAATAGAAGTTCCATAAATGTTCCATATGATATTTTAGATTCAAATTTGGAGGAACTTTTAGGAGAAGTAGAAACATCTAAGTTCAACTAGTAATTTAAGCAGCACATTAAATGCCAATTCCACTCCTACATCTTCAAAGAAGAAAAAAATTCGATTTAGAGGAATATTTGGAGAAAAAGTCAAAAAATAGTGATGTATTTATGAAAGAGTTATTAATAATTGAAAAAGAAAAGCTTGAGGTAGTAAGAGATCGACTTGAAGAAATGCGACAATTAAAAGCTTTGCTAAAAACTTTAACGAAACAATAATGAAATGATGTGGTAAATACCTACATGTGTGTATATGAAATATGTAAATACCTAAAGCTGTGTATGGTTTCAAGAATTGGACTGAGAATTAATTTTTTTTTATTTTACTAACGAAGTGCAACAGGATTCAGTATTTATCAGTTTTTTTTTTATAAAAATAAAATTTAAATATGTTTTTGAAATTTTTATTATAACTGTATTGTATGTATATATTATTAATTACCAAATAGTAAAAAAAATTATGCTGACAAAAGATTTGTTAATCTTGTCCTCTTATTACTAACTGCTTAGCTGTGTTCACATTGTAGTGCAATTGCGTTCTACAAGCTTGGACATGAGTACAGTCTATTGCGCCAATATCTTTTGGAAATCTACTTATTCTGAAAAATGCGAAATTTGTAGATTTCTTCTGCAGTCAGTGGTAACGTTATATAAGCTGGTGCTAATTTAGTTATAGCTATACTAACTCTTTTTACGATAAGTGAAGCAGATGATATTAATACACCATAAAATCCGTCACTCTTATTAGCATGCTACCTGATAAGAATTTACTGCATAGAATATGAATGTCAGTAGTAGAATTTGTATTGGAGTAATTACCACATCTCTAATAAAATAAAAAGAAAAACTACCATAATATTTTTCGAGCGTATTCAAAGCATAATTATGAATATTTAAATATAATACACGAAATACCTTGAAACTTTTGGTGCAATGTAATTTATTATTAGTCCCAACATAATATGATGAACAGAATTTCTTAAGAGACGAAACCTTTTAATAAATTTTTCCTCATCCAAAATAACGAAAAAATTGGGTTTTGTGTTATATTGTCTTTGTTTTCTGACTCAACCTTCATCTTCAGAATCAGAATCAATTACTAAATCTGAACATTTTAAATTTAACTCTTTTTTAATGCAAATTCTTCAAAATATTACAAATTCTTATTATTTACATATAATATTTCTTATTTAAAAATTACAATATTTTTCTAATCCGTCAGTAAATCAATTTACTGAAGAAATTCCTACAGTAAACTTAACTAAGAGTAAAACTGTCTGTAAAAAGTTTACTGTAACTTGAAAAAACCAATTTTCTAAAAACCGACAGTTTCACTGTCAGTTTGCGTTAACTAATATTTTTACTAAGAGATGAAAAAATGGCCCTTAGTATACATTCAAAAATAATAAAGTTCCAAATACAAAAATAGTAATAGGTATTATTTTTTTAATATAAATTCAAAAAGTCAGTTTAAGATAGACATTTTCATACAACAGAAAATGTTCAGCTCACTTTTTCCAAATACTCTTCATTATATATATTTTCCGGAGTATATTCAATGTGTTAGTGCATTTTCTTTATTCAATTTGAATTTTTATATTTTTGAACGTTTTATACGACTTTATTCGCTAAATAATATCATTGATTAATAATACTATAAAGATAGACATTTTCATACAACAGAAAATGTTCAGCTCACTTTTTCCATTATATATATTATCTGGGATATAATCAATGTGTTGGTGCATTTTCTATATTCAATTTGAATTTTAAAATTTTTGAGCGTTTTATACGACTTTATTCTCTAAATAATTTGTATGTGTTTAGTTTCTCTATACTGTTCTTGAATATTATTGTTTTTAACTTTTTGTTATTTGAATTTGTATAGGTAATTTGAATTTTTTTTTAATTGATAGGTTTACAAAAATTTCAAATTGGATAGCATTTTTATCGAGTAGTCTTTTAAGAATATTTTTTTTTTATTTTTCTCTCAATATACATTGTAATACAAGGATTTTTATAATTGTTGATATTGTGCATGTATATTATTTGTAATAATAAATTATAAAATTATAATATAATTTTATAATGTTTAGGAAACGAAAATATTTTTCTTGTTTTAATTGAATAATTTTCAAAAAATAAAACAATTTCAAAAAATTCAAATAATAGTGAACATTCATCCACGTAATGATTTCTAATATATATTCATACATACATATACGTATGTATAAATTTACAAATAGAATCAAATTTTTATTTTTAAAAGGCTTTCTTTTTGATTTTTTCAATATGTGGATATGTATGTACGCATGGATTTTAAAATTATAACAGAATTTAAAAATATTTGAAAAACTCATCATTAATTTTTGTAAAATTTATAAAAAATCTTAACGGTAGAGTAAATTGAAAATTATATTTAATATGCTTTTTTGTTGCAGGAAGCACACAATTTATTTTTAAGATAATTAAAGCTTGCAACGCACAATTTTACAATGGTATTTTTCAAATTCAGAGTTTTCTACTTTATCATTATTTCATAACAAGAGCATTAAATATCAATATCCAAAGGCTTGTCATGATTTACTCCAGTTTTGAAAATGTATTGTTGTTGTAAATGAAATTCTTCAAATTCGTAATATATTTGTAAAAATCTTATTGTGCAGGTGGATTTGTTTAGAACTTTTAATTTTTTAAGATAATCTAACATTTTCTCTACGAACAAATATGGACAATTTTTAATAGTTGTTTGTACGTATTTTTAGTATAAATATTTGAAGAATTTAAAGAAAGACCAGCAGTGTACATATTACTCACAACAGCAGGTTTACTTTATTACTCATTATTATATGAAAAAATTAAAATTATAATTATTTTGTTTTCGTAGCTGCATATTTGCATATGTAATTAATCGAAAAGCTAAAACAGCTAAGATTTTTTGCAAAGTACTGGGACTGATATGAGTATTTCCAGTTTTGGGCAATATTTTTGATGAGCATTTTTCTCTTTGGAAACAATTTTCTTAATTATATCTCAGTTAATAATTTCATAAAATGTACCAGTTACCAAAATCATTTTTTATATAAATGAATTTATAAAGGAAAAGAAACATCTTACAGTATAAAAAGGGATTGTATAGATGGTGTGGAAGATTTAGATGGGGATAGAAAACAAAAGCTAGCAACAGAAGCACATT
This sequence comes from Argyra leucocephala, assembly GCA_963942445.1. Classification (NCBI taxonomy): domain Eukaryota; kingdom Metazoa; phylum Arthropoda; class Insecta; order Diptera; family Dolichopodidae; genus Argyra; species Argyra leucocephala. The sequence goes on from OZ012679.1 coordinate 66,588,255, forward strand.
TCTTTATGACTCAAAGTTTACATGAAAGTTATAAGTACGCATAGGGTTACAATTTATCCAAAAATAATTTGAAAAGAGTAACTTTAAAACCTTTCATTTTTTTATCAATTTACTACTAAAATATCTTAAGGAGCTAACAAAGATTGGTTCTAAAACTGTTGCACCTGCTTGTGACTAATGCAGTACAAATCGAAATACTTATGAATTACTTGGTGTCAATAAGGTAGACTCTTTTTTTATGATTGGAATGGAAATAAAATTTATGCTTAGTTTGATATGGCATCTTATAAAATCTGTCAGAAATTCTTTTATAAAACCCGATTTTGAAAACTGGAATAATGATATTATTAGCTTTCAACAATTTTACATAAAGTTCGTAGCACCCATATTAATTCTAACACATTTGAAAAAATGTCAGTAAAATCAGCTTTTCAATTATTTAGTCATAGTACATATGCAGCCATAAAAGCAATAAATAACACTGATCGAATTTTTTTTAATTTATTGAGTAATAAAGCCAATCTGACTGTTGATTTTGTTTTAAGAGTTAACTAGTTAATTGATTATTCAAATTCTTCAAATTTTAACACAAAAAATTAAAAATTTTGAATTCACAACCGTTAAAAATTCTCCGTTGTTACTGTAAAATTGTGCGTTGCAAGCTTTAATTATCTTAAAAATAAATTGTGTGCTTACTGCAACAAAAAAGCATATTAAATATAATTTTCAATTTACTCTACCGTTAAGATTTTTTATAAATTTTACAAAAATTAATGATGAGTTTTTCAAATATTTTTAAATTCTGTTATAATTTTAAAATCCATGCGTACATACATATCCACATATTGAAAATATCAAAAAGAAAGCCTTTTAAAAATAAAAATTTGATTCTATTTGTAAATTTATACATACGTATATGTATGTATGAATATATATTAGAAATCATTACGTGGATGAATGTTCACTATTATTTGAATTTTTTGAAATTGTTTTATTTTTGAAAATTATTCAATTAAAACAAGAAAAATATTTTCGTTTCCTAAACATTATAAAATTATATTATAATTTTATAATTTATTATTACAAATAATATACATGCACAATATCAACAATTATAAAAATCCTTGTATTACAATGTATATTGAGAGAAAAATAAAAAAAAATATTCTTAAAAGACTACTCGATAAAAATGCTATCCAATTTGAAATTTTTGTACCTATCAATTAAAAAAAAATTCAAATTACCTATACAAATTCAAATAACAAAAAGTTAAAAACAATAATATTCAAGAACAGTATAGAGAAACTAAACACATACAAATTATTTAGAGAATAAAGTCGTATAAAACGCTCAAAAATTTAAAAATTCAAATTGAATATAGAAAATGCACCAACACATTGAATATACTCCGGAAAATATATATAATGAAGAGAATTTGGAAAAAGTGAGCTGAACATTTTCTGTTGTATGAAAATGTCTATCTTTATAGTATTATTAATCAATGATAATATGTATGTGTTCTGTTTCTCTATACTGTTCTTGAATGATTATTATTGTTTTTAACTTTTTGTTATTTGAATTTGTGTAGGTAATTTGATTTTTTTTTGCATTGATAGGTACAAAAATTTCAAATTGGATATCATTTTTATCGAGTAGTCTTTTAAGAAATTTTTTTTTTATTTTTCTCTAAATATATTGTAATAAAAGATTTTTATAATTGTTGATTGTGCATGTATATTATTTGTAATAATAAATTATAAAATTATAATATAATTTTATAATGTTTAGAAAACAAAAATATTTTTCTTTTTTTAATTGAATAATTTTCAAAAATAAAACAATTTAAAAAAATCCAAATACATAATAGTCATCATTCATTCACGTTTTGATTTCTAATATATATTCATACATACATATACATACATGTATAAATTTGCAAACAGAATCAAATTTTTATTTTTAAAAGGCTTTCTATTTGGTTTTTTCAATATGTGGATGTGTATGTACGCATGGGTTTTAAAATTATAACAGAATTTAAAAATATTTGAAAAAACTCATCATTAATTTTTGTAAAATTTATAAAAAATCTTAACGGTAGAGTAAATTGAAAAGTATATTTAATATGTAGATAAGATAAGATATTTATTGTATATTTTTTAAATTCAGAATTTTCTACTTTGTCATTATTTTCACAACAAGAGCATTAAATATCAATATCCAAAGGCTTGTCATGATTTACTCCAGCTTTGAAAATATATCTATTGTTGTTGTAAATAAAATTCATCAAATTCGTGATATATTTGTAAATATATTTGCAACTTATTGTGCAGGTGGATTTGTTTAGAACTTTTAATTTTTTAAGATAATCTAACATTTTCTCTACGAACAAATATGGACAATTTTTAATAGTTGTTTGTACGTATTTTTAGTACAAATAGTTGAAGAATTTAAAGAAAGACCAGCAGTTTACATATTACTCACAACAGCAGGTTTACTTTATTACTCATTATTATATGAAAACTTTAAAACCTTTAATTTTTTTATCAATTTACTACTAAAATATCTTAAAGAGCTAACAAAGATTGGTTCTAAAACTGTTGCACCTGCTTGTGACTAATGCAGTACAAATCGAAATACTTATGAATTACTTGGTGTCAATAAGGTAGACCCTTCTTTTATGATTGGAATGAAAATAAAATTTATGCTTTGTTTGATATGGCATCTTATAAAATCGGTCAGAAATTTTTTTATAAAACCCGATTTTGAAAACTTGAATAATGATATTGTTAGCCTTCAACAATTTTACCTAAAGTTCGTAGCACCCATATTAATTCTAACACATTTGAAAAAATGTCAGTAAAATCAGTTTTTCAATTATTTAGTCATAGTACATATGCAGCCATAAAAGCAATAAATAACACTGATCGATTTTTTTTTAATTTATTGAGTAATAAAACTAATCTGACTGTTGTTTTTTGTTTTAAGAGTTAACTACTTAATTGATTACTCAAATTCCTCAAATTTTAACACAAAAAATTAAAAATTTTGAATTCACAACCGTTAAAAATTCTCCGTTTTTATTCTTAGAGGAATTGCTAGAATATCTTAAAAAATCAAAAATTAAAAATTAAAAGTACCAAAAAAAATGTTTCCATTAATGGAATGGCCTAAACAATAACTGCTGTATTAGCTTTATCGAACGATCAAATCGATAGAATATTAATTTCTTGATGACGCGCAGACTGAATCAAGATCCGTTAGAAAATATGTTTTCTCATATATAAGATCTGCTGGTGATTATTGCAGAAATCCATCTGCACAACAAATTGGGAATATTTTTGCTAAGACGAGGCGAGTATTTATAACGAAAATACATCCTCAAATTGTGAAACAGATCACAACAATTATTTGGACATTGATGCCAATGATTTGGCTCATGAAGATTTTATTATTGAAAATTGTCCTGAAGAAATGAGAAGGAAAATGTTTTAGCTTCAACTTCAAATACAGTTCAATCATATAGTAAATCAGTTAGTAATTTTGAAGAATTAGCAATTAGATATTTTGCTGGATTTTGCACATAAAAAGTGTCAAATTGCCATACATGTGGATTATACTATTTTTAAAAAATTAATACAAAATTTGAAAACGAAATTTAAATAGCTTTTCATAATGAAATATTAGAGATGAAATAATTGAACGTAGGTATATAAGTACGTATGTACCTAAAAACCGATTTGAATTGAATTTAAAATTTAGAATTGTATTTAAAACATTTTTAACAAAAATTTGATTCTATTTGTAAATTTATACATATATGTATATGTATGTATGAATATATATTAGAAATCATAACGTGAATGAATGTTCACTATTATCTGAATGTTTTGAAATTGTTTTATTTTTGAAAATCCTTCTTATAATCCTTTTATTACAATGTATATTGAGAGAAAAATAAAAAAAAAAAATTCTTAAAAGACTACTCGATAAAAATGCTATCCAATTTGAAATTTTTGTACCTATCAATTAAAAAAAAATTCAAATTACCTATACAAATTCAAATAACAAAGAAACAAATAGAGAAACTGAACACATACAAATTATTTAGAGAATAAAGTCGTATAAAACGTTCAAAAATTTAAAAATTCAAATTGAATATAGAAAATGCACTAACACATTGAATATACTCCGGAAAATATATATAATGAAGAGAATTTGGAAAAAGTGAGCTGAACATTTTCTGTTGTATGAAAATGTCTATCTTTATAGTATTATTAATAAGGGTTAACAAAATATTTAATTATAATTTTATATAATTTTCGTCTAATAGTATCTTTAGAAAGTATCTCTCTGAACTAAAACAGAATAAAAACCTTTTCGATTATAAAAACTTTTATTTTTATTATAATAGTATAAGAATTATAAAAATGTAAGTGTTTAGGCATTTAAAAAACTGTAATCAAGCAAATATATCAGGCAAAAATATATTTAAAATGGTTACGTATGTAAAAATCTTTTGTTCTTAAAAATATACACATACATACATATGTATATTGAAATAAAATTCAATATTTATTTTAATATAATATGTAATAATGTAGTAATAATGATAATTTAATATTCATATGTAATATAAAACAATTTACATAGCTAAAATATGTACTTACTTTCTTGTTGGGGGCTACAGACCTTGAAAGTCCTGGGCCTGTGGCAAAATTGTCCTCCACTGATTTCGGTCACGAGCGGAATCTCTCCAGTTGGTGATTTGAAGTTTTTTCATATCAGCCGATACTTCATCTTTCCAACGAAGGTGCGGCCTCCCTCGACGACGCGTTCCCTGGGACTTGCATTATAAAAGTTTCCCAGCCAAAGCATTTTCATCCATACGCTCTACATGGCCTAGCCAATGAAGAAGTCTTATTCTGATTTTTTTTTGGCTAGGTCGATGTCGTTTAACAGCCAGTATAGTCAGACACAGGACCATAAATGCGACGACGAAGTTTTCTTTCAAATATACCAAGTGCATGATCGCTTTCTTTTGGTAATGTCCACGATTTAGAGCCATATAGCAGCACCGGAAGCGTTTTGTATAATTGTCCCTTGGTGGTTTGTTCGGATAGGAGCTTTGAACCCAGATGTTTGGACAAACCGAAGTAGCAACGGTTTGCTAGGGTAATTTTTCACCTTACTGCAACATCGATGTTATTGGTGGAGTTGATGTTGGTTCCGAGATAGATAAACTCTTGAACTACCTCAAAATAAAATATAGTGCCCTATGTGTTCAAACCGGAAGGTCGCACTATATGCTCCAACACCAGATTAAAGAAATTTTTAAAAAAAGATTAAAGAAACAGCACAACGGGTGTTTTCCAGAGTCATTTTTGACAAACGGATAAGCTTGGCTGGTAAACCAAATTCCGACATTGATTTGTAAAGCACTGATCGATGTATATAATACATCGATAAAAGATAAAAGATGGTGCGTATTGATTTGAAATTCGAGGGCTTTCTCCAGGATCTGCCTTAATGCAAACACCTGGTCGGTGGTAGATTTACCAGGACGGAAGCCGCACTGATAGTTTCCTATCATAGCGTTACAATGGGGCTTCAATCGGTCGCACAGAATATTGGAAAGGATACGCAACGTTTAGTAGGGATATTCCTCTACAGTTGGCGCAGGACATGGAATCGCCCTTTTTGAATATTGGAGTAATTGAGCTTAAGCTCCAGTCATCAGGCGTGCTTTCCTCGATCCAGATTTGTTTAATTATTTGGTTCGTGAATTCAATCATCACTTCACCTCCTGCCTCAGGTGGCAGGTTAAGTAAGCAGGGAAAGTTCAGGTGGCAGGTTCTTTTGTCCAGCAGCTTTGTTGTTCTTTAATTTTCGGATGGCTGCTTCCACTTCTGCAAGACTGGGTATATCTGTATCAGTGAAGTTGACTGGGTTAGGGCGCGGCATATCTGTGTTTTCTATGTTTGCGCCATTCAGCAGGTTCTTAAAATAATGCTCTCGTCTCTTCTTTTCGCTTTATACTCTTCTTGAGCTGCTCTTGTTTTACGTTTCACCGCTTTCCTGTAGGCCTCATTTTTCTCTACCGTACCGTCTTTGCTAAAAATTTATCGTCGTACCATGGGTTTGTCACGTGAGATGTATCAAAACCCACGGTATGTGTGGCAGCCATCGTGATGATGTTTACGCATTGTTTCCATTTTTCGTTGACGGAGAGATTATGTTGTAGAGGTTTGGTATTGAGTATTGAGTCAGCATGTCGGGCGCCAATCATTATGTGGTCAATTTGATTCGCTGTACGTTCATCGGGATATAGCCAGATTGTTTTGTGGATATTTTTATGGGGGAATTTTGTGCTACTTATAACCATATTAAGTGTTATTGTTTCCAAAGCGTATGCTGCATCTCCCATCATATGATATTCACTTGGAATTTTTATAATGCCTAATTTTTTTAATATTTTTAATATTTGAATCTTTGAAAAAACTAAAGTATACCGTTTGAAATAGCTTTATTTAAAGGACTGTCATTCTAAATAGCAGCATCAACTTCCAGGGTAACCCACAAAAGCGTCTAAATTTATATTCACTATTGACGATGCTCTTAAAAATATAAAATTAAATAGGTAGCTATGTCTGGAAAAATTTAAAATCTATCTGAACTAAAACAGAATAAAAACCTTTTCGATTATAAAAACTTATTGCATCTTTCACTGTTCGATTTATCTTTATGTGCATTCCGTCAATGCATTTTAAGGTGGAAGGAAATGGTCTTGACTGGCTTGTTTCAAAACCTTCAATTGTTTTTTGCTGCATCCTTTGAACTGGAAATGCAATTACTTTGGATTTTAATTTATTAATTAATATTATTGTTTTGTTAAAGATTCCATAATTTGAGCCACGTTCAATATCAAACCTATCGCTGATCTCTCTAAAATAATTTTGATTGCAAAGTTTCCACAAAGTTAGATATAAGGAAAGTTTTAAATTTTGTGATCGGCTACCATATTGATTTTGCAAATACGGTACTAACATATCATGGAATTTCTGAAATTAAAATTTAAAGTTTTTTTTTAATAAAGGTTCGTAATTGATACTTTTTAATACTTACTTCAAAAGTACTACGACTCATTCTAAAATGGTTATAAAATATGTCCTCAGGATATTCACATATTGTCTTTACAAAATTGCACACTTTTGGTATTGTTCTTTTTTCAATTTTTTTTTTAATAAATTTATTGCAATCAGTTTTATTATTTTTTTTAATTTTAATTTTCTTTTAATAATTTTTTTGTAAATTAAATTACTTTTTGATTCACAAAAATTGTTTAGATTTCCACAAAGTTCAGAAAACCTTCCTTTTTGGTTATCTGCCAGTAGAAAAATTGATTTAGATGTTCAAAAACTGCGCATATGTAATAAACATTTTGAAGCTAAATGATTTGGAAAAACTTTGAAAAAAAGGGCTATACCAAAACTATTTTTAAAGTCAAATATTAATGATAATTTAAATAGTAATAACTTCGATTTAATGAGCTTGAAGAAATGGATTGTTATGAAAATCCACCTTCTTCACCACTTGATATTAACGAGTGTCAGGAGGAGAGGGTCGATTTTTGTGATACCTGCATTCAAAGAATTAAGACCGAAACGGTTTACAAGAAGTTTATTACAAGAAGATTTTAATGAATTTAAAATTAAAAGCTAGACGTAGCAAACAAAAAAAACCAAAAAACATTAACCTTCAAAAGAGAATTAATAACATGAAATACATTTCTTCTAGTAGTAAGACTTTTCGTAAATATCATTTTACAAAAAGTCTTAAAATAAAAGAAAAAAAAGAAAGTCCAGTCAATGCAGATGATTGAGATTGAGGCCTGAGGGTCGATTAAATTAGACAATTTTCATTACATTCTAAAAAAGATACAATAGGCTTATGGTAACTGAAGTAGGGAACAAAAATTTTTGATTAGAATTTATGTAAATATCGTGTAAAAACCGCATCGATCGTTGTTTTGAATAAACAATATAAAAAATATTTAAATATAATAATATAATATGTATATAATATAATAATGCAATATAAAAATTTAAAATATGTAATTTTTAATTTAATTTTTTAAATATGTAGTTAGCTTTTGAAAAATTTAAAAAAAAACTGTAAAAGCCCTATATATTTAAAGACTAAAAACAAAATTAAAAGTATTCATTTTTTTTTAGTAATTAAAATTACTTTTTAAGAATTTCAGATACGTTATGTATGTACGTTAATTTTAAAAATTTTCAACTTATAAAATAAAGAAAAGATAAAAAAAAAGAAAAATTTAAAATATGTAATATAACAATATAATAAATAAATTTCAAATAAGTAATTTTTGATTCAAGTTTTTAATTAAAGCTTTAGTTATTAACTAAAAAGAAAATTCAAAGCATTTTAAAAAATAAAATTTTGATAATCAATCACTTTTTTATTTCCAAAAAGTATAACTTTTGCTAAATAGGTATGCATACATATTATGTAGATACATATAATTTTTTTTTATATATGTAGACTTAGGTACCAACATATTTTTTTTATATGACATATCATACATAAACTTAAATGTAAAACAATAATTTTTTACATGACTTATGATTTTAATTGATGCTCCTAAAGTGATAACTTTTTCTAAACTTCTTAGTTTTGCTGATGACTCAAAGCTTTTTACTTCTATATCTTCCTCATCGGATTGCTTAAAGCTACAAAACGATTTTAACAATTTCGCTTCTTGGTGTTCAAAAAATGGACTTGAATTGAACACTTCTAAATACCAAGTCATTACCTTTTCTAGGAGAAATTCCGCTCGGACAGTTTGGTTCAACTACCAACTAAATGGCTGTTTGCTTCCAAGAGCGAATTCTATTATAGACCTCGGGTTAACTCTTGACCCTAAACTGAGCTTTGAGCTACATTATTATAAAATAGCGAGCAAAGCAAATTCTTCTTGAGGTTTCATTAAACGTTGGTGTAAAGAATTTTCTGATCCCTACCTCACGAAACATCTTTATGTTACATATGTAAGGCCTACCCTTGAATATGCCAGTCATTCAAGGGTAGGCCTTATGGGGTAGGAATAATTGCCGATATCTCTTTTATTCACCAGATCCTTTCGGGTATGACGCTAGCCTCTGAAATTTTAAATTATTTGGTTTAAAGGGTTCCTGCCACGATACATTTTACTTGTCAATGTTACATGAATTCATTGAACATTGATCGTTGAAATACTCCATCAAGTAAAATGTACCATGTATCAAGTAAAATGTTAACATTGATCAATTTCAAATTTTTTTTTGAAATTTATTCATTTTACTTGATCGGATAAAGAGTCCGTCAATGTTACTTATCAATTTTTTCATTTACGTGTGAGAAGTTGAACGAATAACACAAAGTTTTGTTTTCGTTTTTTTTTTGTATAGTTTTGACTTTGTTTTTCTATTGGTTTTAAGGTAAGAAAAATTTTTAATATTTAATATTTTAGTTTAATGTAATAATAAATTGTAAAAATATTGAAATTTATTTCATCAGATGTCAGATTTAAGACAATGTAACATAGAATTTTTGTTAGAGTTTCTGGATATTTACCGACAAAATGAATTTTTGTGGAAAGTCAGGAGTGGTGAATATTTGGACAAAAATAAAAAATTAAATGCTTATAAACTATTGAGAGATAAGCTTTTAGAAATCGATAATAAAGCAACAATAGAAAGTGCAAAAAAGAAAATAAACAGCTTGAGAACAAATTTCCGTGTAAAATTAAAAAAAGTAGTTCTATCTAAGAGATCAGGAGCCGGTGAGGAGGATTTATATTCACCCTCATTATGGTATTATGACCACCATTTATTTTTGGTAGACCAGGAAATTCCAAGATCTGGAATAAGTTCAAGAGAGCAAGACCTACCTAACTTGGAATCGGAAGAAAACGTAAGTTATTCTGTAAATAAATATAACAAAAAAGTTTTATTGTTAAAGGTATTTAATACTTTAGACAGATACGAATGAAAGCAGTTCAACACCAAGTAACAGAAAAGCACAAAAAAGAGTAAAAACCAGTGCAGTCGCACAAGCTGAATGTTTTTTGAAACAAGCTGAAGAAGCTCTGAGAAATAAGGAAGATTCATTTGATATTTATGGTAAACATTTGGCTTGTGAATTACGAGATTTAGATTCGCAAGACATGGTATATGTGAAAAAGCTTTTTAATGATATTTTGTTTGAAGCAAAAATTGGGAACATTAGAAATATAGAAATTAAAGCAAAAAGTGAAGCTTCACAAAATACTAGGCATCAAAATCCATCACACGTTCACCAATCATCAGAAATTCAGCAGTTTTTCTCAGAATTCGATTTTGATAATTAAAAATTAAATTAAATATGAATGTGATAAAAATGTGTTCAATATGTGAAGTACAAATAATATTTTTAGTTTTTGATAAATGATTTATTTATTTTTCCATTATTTCATTGTTTTTAGTTTTCAAAAAATTTATTTATGTTATGAATTTGTAGTTTTGAGTATCAACTGAATTAAAGATAATTGAAATTTGAGACTGAAATAAACTTATTTAGTTTTTTGTTAAATTTATTAATTTTTAGTTTTTATAAAATAATCTAAAAATAATTCACGCACAGCTTTTACATCTACATTAACTCGGTGGCTGGAAGTGGCATTTAATCCTCCTAGTGGTGAATTATCATCAACCGTATTTTGTATTTCAGATGGTTCTATGTAATTTGGGTTCCTTCATCGCAAATAATTATGCAGTACACAGCTTGCTAAAACGACTATATCCGTATTATTTAAGGATAAATTTATGCTTGTATGGAATATCCTAAAACGAGAAGCAAGTATTCCAAATGCATTCTCAACCACATGCCTTGCACTTGAAAGTCTCTTATTAAAATAGTCTCGTTCATTATTTAAATCGTATTTAGAATCATTTCTTTTGTTAATCTAAATGCTTCATAGTTAATAAACACATATGGGAGCTCCGAATCATAATTTTTAGGATACTTTGGAGCTGGTATTTTGAATCGGTTATTTGCAAGATCGTTATTAAAATCGGTGATTACACCTCCATCAGATATTCTTCCATTTGTACCCACATTGCAATAAATAAATTCGTAATTTGCGTTCACAACGGCCATGAGTACAATGCTATAATATCCTTTATAATTATAAAAGAATGATCCAGTGTTATGAGGGCGCTGAAATTCTCACATGCTTTCCATCGATTGCTCCTAAACAATTGCGTAAGTTCCATTTATAAAAGAACTCTTCTGCAATTTCCTCCCAATCTTTTTCACAATCTGGAAACAATTAATGAATTAATAGACTTATACCAACATAAATTAATAGAAATATAATGTGAAAATGCTAAAATCATAAGATCAAAATAAACATTACTTACTTTTAAATATTTTTCTTTTAGAACTAAATAGATTGCGCGATAAGTTTCTGGAATTATTCTACTCAACGCGGAAGGAGAGATTCTTGTGCAAAATTTCAAATCTTCATAGCTCCTTCCAGTGGCTAAATAACGCAAAGTTGATGTTAATCTTTCATGCGGAGTAATACATTCTCTCATATTCGTATCTTGGCGTTTAATTAAAGGTGTCACTAAATGCAAGAAATCACGTTATAACTCTTCATCCATTCTGAGAAAGTTCCTATAGTCATCTGGAACTTCTGATAATTCTTTTAAAAATGATATATAACCACGCTGCTTTCTTTTTAACATCCACTTGCTTCTTATCCATATTTTTTTTTTTCTTTCATTTAAAATTATTAAACTATCACATATACCAAACGCTAAAGAAATATTTTCGTTCATTCACAATTTTTGAAATTCGAATGAATAAAAATATTCAAAAAACATTGTCAATGATCATTTATCGTTGAAAGGAAAATTTTTCATCCCTGTTACTTGACAATAATACTTGTCAATGTTACTTGATATGTTCATTGATCGTGACAGGCCACCTTAAAGATCCAATCTATTTTACTTATTATTCTTATTATTATCTACGTGTATATTGTCTGTATGTATCTAAAAAACAAAAGAAAAACAACAAAAAAAAATTTTGTTCGTACCTATATTTAGAATGTATATGAATTTATATATTAATAACATTATAGTGACTCACAATTTAGCGTGACGTGAGTTTATTACATTTTCCTCTACCAAAATCTATCAACGTGTTAATAGTAAGTTTCACTTACAAAAAAACAGAGTTATAGTATGGACGAAAAATCTTTAGCTCAAAGCATAAATTTAATCTGCGCGTACATACAATTATTTAAGAAAAACATTACGATTTCAATTACAATCGAATTTTTCTTATATAATTTGACACCTATTAAATATCGAAGACCAGGTAAAAATTACTGTTTAGTTGAATGATAGTATATTATTAAGATTAGTTTTTACTGAATATAAATATTTATTTTTACAGATATAAAAATTTAAATAGTTAATTCAACATTAATAAATAAAATACTTATTACTGTTGAATTAACTAAATATATTTATTTTACTGCCGACTGTTGGTACGACTGGAAAAATTTAATTTTTGTATAATTGTCGAATATTTTCCTTTCAATTTTACTGATATGCTTATTATACACGTGTATTTCGTTTACTACTTGCAGACTTCTTCAATGTTTTGTACTCGACCTTTTTTGTGTTTAACAATTTATTAAATAAAAAACCATTATTGTGTAATTGCACAGGAGTAACTAGTCAATATTTTTTCTACGATATATATTCCAATCCAATTTCCAATCCAATTATTTCTCTGTATGTTTTTTTTGGCATCATTACAAAATTTAATACTTGTAATAATCATCATAATCACAATGCCTATTTAAAAAGCCTCGAAACTAATTTTTGCTTCGTTAAAAAAAAGATTTTATTTGTATGCAAAATCGTCGTAAATTTTCGTTTTACCATACAAATAAAATCTTTTTTTAACGAAGCAAAAATTAGGTTCGGGGCTTTTTAAATATAGAGTCATTGATAAAATAGCATCTATAATATGCCATATATAATAGCAATAGCATATTAGGCATTTAAAAAATTGTTTTTTGTTAGTTTTCTTTTTGTTTATATTCGTCAATTCATAATAATAATAATGATTAATGAATAAAAAAAAAAGAACAAAACAAAATTTTGTTCTGATGCGTGGTTTTATTAAGTATTAAATTTTGTAATGATGCCAAAATAAAAATACATTTTAATCGTTGCTTTATCTGACATACATCCTTCTCTTGTAAAATATCAGTAACAACTGTGTAGTTGGTCCGTTCTCCGTACTCCGTGTCGATAATGAAAATAAAGGTATTTTTTCTTCTCTCAAATTTTGTATATTTTCTTTCATTTATAATTTTTATACTTTCTTTGTCTATTTTCTTTCTTTCTTTCTTTACAAAATAAATCACATATTTCAGGAATTTTTGGTATCACAGCACAGTCACACAGACTATTTACAGAATTTTGTAATCTATAAAGAAAAAATAAAAATAAAATTAGAAATAGATAAATTAGTTTTTGAATGTAGTTTTTTTTCTTAAATTGGAATTATCTTTTATTATGTTATTATTTAAATTTTTGGTAAGATTGTTTAAGAGAACATTTGAAAAAACTGCGAAAACTTTAGCAAAATTATTAATTATAAGTTACTCACCTTATCTAAAAATCACCGTTCGATTGCACAAATAAATTTTTAGATTTTTGGCATTTTAGTTTTTTTGATATAGTATAACTGCATAATCAGCAACATAAGTATTCGCTTCATGGGAAAATATATTTTGATATTCTTCCAAGTAGTTTGAATTTAGAACATGCAAATAAATAATTACATCCGTTTCCAAAAATGATTGTAAGTTAGAACAAATATTAGATTTGAAATTTAGATCAATAGTTGATTGCATTAGTTTTCTAATTCTTAATTTTTTTTTCTGATTCAATAATATTCTGGTATGATATGAAAAAATTACAACCACTAAGTCTTCTGTACAAGCAAAATCTTCTTTCTAAAATATTGGTTTGAATTTTACCAGGAAGAAAATATTTTATATTGAATTCCGCGAAACTAATCGTTATTAATTCAATCATTGCAGAAGTTGTCTGGAATAGTGCATTCAATGTGGTCAATGTAAGAAAACCATTAGGCAAATTAAAATTTTTCCAATCTGACAACCAGTTTAAAAATTTTGTTAGAAAATTAACATTTTCATCAGAAGCACTTTGAATCGGATCTAGGTTGTGTTTAATGTGGTCAAAAAGTGAAGTATTGCTTATTATTTGCCACCAATTAAATATAATTTCAATAAAAGCTGTTTCTTCGTTGTTTTCAGATTTTAATGTTGCTATTATAGAGTAATTTAAAATATTTCATACAAGTTTAACACTTTGTCTTTCTATACTTGATGGATAAAGGGATTTGTAATTTAAATTGTAACCATGTTTAATTCAAAGATTAAGTTCTTTACAGTGAAGATTTCGCAAGTCAGAGAAAAAAGCTTTTTTTATATTTTTGTTTTCAAAATCTGGAAAGTAAAATGTTTTATTACTGTCTAATTGATTGAACCAATTATTTCTAATATTTTTAATAAGATGCACACTGTCGTAAAAGAGATAAATATGTGTTTTTGGATATTGTGGACTTATGAAATTCAAATTATTTGACGAAAATTTTTTAAACATATTTTGATTTATTCTATTGTTGTCAGTTGTAATTGAAATTACATGAAACCCTAATGTTTGCAACAGCAAAATTAAATCAGACGTGTATTTATGAAGAACCAGTGACATTCTTTACCGGTATTAATTGGGCTATTTCTTTCATATTTCCAAAGACTGAATTGATTAAAAATGCTAAAACGGTTTTTCCTGCTTCTTCTAGATTATTTTGAGCAACTCGAGTAATATTGCTAGCTTTATAATTAATTTGCGTTTTAACATAAGTTTCGTCAATCTGAATGTTAATTTTTCGTTCCAACTTATTTAATTTATTAAAGGTAATTTTCAAAAAAATCTAAGTTCACGGATTTTTTTTCGACATTTACATTAAATTAAACAAAGAAAATTCTTTGTAATCGTGAATAATGCGGTAATACTAAAATATTGTTGTCTCTTATGATTTTGTAGACTGAAGATGAATGTAAGTAAATTAAAAATGAGTTAACTATTGTGTTGATAGAGTAATGGTTTTTTTAGGTTATTTGAATGAGTTGATCAACCATTAATTCCAAATTATTTTTAAATTCATATTCGTCATCATTCATTACCAATAAGCTTTAATGCATTATTCAAATTTTCTATGACTAAATTTAAAATAGTATTGAAATTTAGATTTGAATTAGTATCACAATATTTATCTATAATTTTCTCAACTTCATACCAACGCGAAATTTTTAATTTTTTACTTAAAATATCTTTGAGGTCACTATACTTTTGGAGTACACTTAATAGTGATAAATTTAAAATGTTAAATCTTTATTTAATAAAATACTAGTTTCAATTGATATGCAACTAAATTTCTTTTTTCTTTTTTTATAACTCATAACCTCATCTTCTAAAATTTTTAAATCAAAAATTGTAAAATCTAATTTTGTTCTACATCGTATAAGACCTCAACAGCTACATACAGCTTTTAAATTTGGTGTTTCACCAAATTCCCGCCAAATTTTTGTCTTTTGGAAACCTAAATAGTGCTTTATTTTTATCCAAATATGTTGTAAAGCAACCATCTACGACACATTTCGAAGCCATCCTGCTTTTTCTCACCTAACTTAATTACTTAATTTTTTATATTAAAATTTAAAATAAAAATTTCTAGGATGTATAATAATCATCGCGTGGAGTCAACCTATTGCCTAATTGTCGAAGCACATCCTTGAAGAATTATTTCTTTATGGCATAATTGGGTGGACAGTATATTGCTCCTACCTGGAGGCTTCATTGATGTTATTTTTACCACACTAAGTAGCATTTCGTTATTTTCTATCTTACAAGCCTCATAATATCTTAATTCATCTTTAATGATGACTGCGCTTCCATCTTGTGTTGGATTGTCCGGATGAAGTGCGTAGTATATTTTATAGCCCAGAATCTTCATTTCTTTACAGATATGCCATTCAGATATCAGGCAAATGTCAATGTTTTCTAGCGTTAAATTTGAAAATTAAAGAATAAATAAAAAATAGAAAAAAAAAGTTGAATATGTATTTTATAAACTTCAGTTTTTGTTCAAATGTTCGTTCATCAGGTATTGTACGATACTGTAATACAAAGAAAATAAAATATTTGTTATCATTATGATTAGACGAATGCTTTTGTATATACTTTTATATTAACTTTCCAATGTCTATATGTATATATGTATATATGTATATATGCATATATGGATATATGTATATATGTATATATGTATATAATGATATATATGTATATATGTAGATATGTATATATGTATATATATATATATGGATATATATGCATATGTTTATATATATTTTCGTGGTAAGTTGGAATTTTTTTGTTAATATTAAAACTAAACGTAAAGAGAAAAAATTATTTTGTTTAAAAAATTTAAAGTAAGTTCTGAAATTTTGCACAATTATTCATCATAAAAAAACCAACCGGACGCGGTACTTTACAAAGCTATCAAATGACAGGTTAGGGTTGCTGCCGTACAACTCCTAGTACGTCTCAGGCATATTTCAAAAGCCAATCGTGTTACGGCATGAAAATTTACACTTAGATATTTTTTCACAAATAACGAAATACGACTGTTTCGAAACGATTTCGAAAATGTGGACTGGTTCGGGTTGCTGCCGAATAACTCCTAGCACGTCTCAGGCATATTTGAAAACCAATTGCATTACACGTAGATATTTTTTCACAAATACAGAAATACGGCTGTTACCGATTTCGAAAATGTGGACTGGTTCGGGTTGCTGCCTAACAACTCCTAGCACCTCTCAGGCATATTTGAAAACAAATTGTATTACAGGCATCAAAATTTAAACTTAGATACTCTTTCACAAATAAAGAAATACGCTTTCTACCGATTTCAAAAATTTGGAAAGGTTCGGGCTACCGCCGAACAACTCCTAGCACGTCTCAGGCATATTTCGAAAACCAATTGTATTACAGGCATGAAAATTTACACGTAGATATTTTTTCACAAATACAGAAATACGACTGTTACCGGTTTCAAAAATTGTGACTGGTTCGGGTTGCTGCCGAACAACTAGTAGCACGTCTCAGGCATATTTCAAAAACCAATTGTGTTATAGACAGAAGAGCTTATATTGACATACTTCTTTCTGAAATTATAATACTTATAGGTTTCACTTAAAGCTAAAAAGTATAAAATAAAATAATAATGTAAAAATACAAATTTTTAAAATATACTTTTATCGAAACTAAACTAGCCCCCTAACCCTAAAAAGTAGAAAATAAAACTAAAGGTGGATGTTGAGCATCTAGAACTACTATAAGATAAAACACAAAAGTATAAATGAATCTTGCTGGAATATTGTTAATCGAAATTTTTAATATTTGCCGCTTGAAAAAAATCGCGAATTTCAAAAGAACATCACAAAGTGTTTCCAAATTTGCCGCACTCCTAGCACCTAACAGGAATTTTTCAAAAACCAATTGTCTTATAGACAGGAGAGTTTACACTTATATCAGAGATAAGTAATTATACAGATGAAGAATTTTTAACAAAATATCCGAGACAAAAAGTTTTAATAGCGGACATCTAACAGCGGACAATTTTAGCAAACAGCTTTTGAAAAACAAAAATGATGAAAACAAAAATAAAAAACAAAAGCCTTTTTAAAAGTTTTTTGAGGCGATAAACCGGTTTTTTTTCTTTTTATATGGTTTATTCTTTATTGTTAATTTACAGGAATGTATTTGTTTTCTTCTTTTATTAAATTAAATTTATTGAGCTTGTATGCGATAACTGTAATAGCAGACAATATATTACAATGTCTAAATATGAATTTTTGTTAGTTATTTCAAAATATTTAAAAAAATATAAGTATATATGTTTTTCTGAAATCCGATTTTGGTTTTTTTAAAACGTATTTTTTTCAAAACATATCTTTTGTATTGTCTTTCGTGATATTCTCCTATAAGATATATAAAAAAAGTTGTTCTTTTCAGTTGTTCAAATTATTTTTAGGAATTTATGACTAATTTGTTATCATTTTTACAATTAATATTATTCATTTTTATTTATTGTAATTTTTTAAAATTATCAAGGTTAGTGTTTCTGTTTATTTATTTTTATTTATCGTAATTTCTTGAAATTATCAAGGTTAGTGTTTCTGTCATGTAGTGTGAAGTTAGTATTGTGGTACGTTAAGATTGTGGTTGAACTAAAGCTCTGTGTATACTTGGCTTAAAAGAATTTTTTGAAGTTGTGTATGAAAAATGGTGGCTAAATTGATTAAATAAGATACTGCATCTATTGATAGGTTCATTTCTACCGTATTCTGTTCTGTGACTATATTCAACCAAAATTATTGGTTGATATATATATCCAACCATTTAGTTTCTTGTTGGTCTGCTTTCATTATTAATTTTAATTTGTCTTTAATGTAATGCGTATCGATATTACCAGTTGAAACATCAAATGTGAAGCACGATGAAAGCATAATTTTGTGGGACGGTAAGCTAAGCATATTAATATTTTGTAGTCTATCATTATATGATGGGGGATTATGAAAATCCCTTGGGTCGTTCCTTAAAACAAATAACAAATATTCCTTTTGGATAGATTCAATCCTAATACTATGAACTGAGAAAGCAGGATCAAATAATACATCTTTGTTGCACCTGTGATTCCTAAACAATATTGGCGTTGTATCTGTGTGAGTATTTTTATGTTTTTTCTTCTCTCTACAGCGGTTCACAGGATTATCGACCCGTAAGTGCCCATAGGTCTTATTATACAGGTGTATATCCAGTTCACTACTTTTGGAGATGAGCCCTATGTTTTCCCAATTGCACTTCTGCAGAACCAGTATGTTCTTAGTGCTTTATTTTTCCGTTCCTCTAAATGAACCCTTAGTTTTCCATCTAAAATTAATTATTGCTATATATTTGTGATAAGCTAAGCCATGTACCCCCCATGATTGGGATTTTCACATTAAGCAGATAACAATTTTATGGCCTGCATCTTTCCCCTAGTGCTGAGTCTTTTTCCATTGTCCGTTTTCTATTGTACTGACTACGTTATGAAGTGCAGAGTCTACTGATCTGCACTTTATATAGGCGTGTTGACATACGTTGATTTTTTCGTAAATCTTAGTTCTCATTTAAAGTTCAACAATTCTTTCTAAACTTTTTTGTAGGAAGGATGCTGAACTTATTTGTCTGTGTGCGTTAGCTTTACTGTAACTAATCTTATGCGGCTTTCGTAGAAATACTACTTTGGCTTTCCTCCATTTCTTAGATGTATAACCATACCCAAGACATGTCGTGTAAATTTCCGAAAGTTTGTTCAGTAGAAGGTTGCACTCTTCTTGAAGTATTATTGGATATATTTGATCTGTTCCTGGGGATTTGTACTTCTTGAATGAGTTTATTGCCCCTTTTATTCTTTCACGTGTTATCATCCGTTTTAACTTTTCGTTTTCGATATTTGATATATTTGATTCAGAGTTCCGCTCGTTTGTGTTGTTTTCACGTTCCTCAAAAAGGCTACCTGGAAAACTACTATCTGTCAGTACTTCCAGTGATTCTTTCATATTTGTCGTCATTGATACGTCATTTCGGTTCGTCAGTTCTGATTGTGAGTACGTCTTAGACAAAACTTGTTAAAGTCTAGACACTTCTCTCGTATTCTCTATTTTCTCAGTATATTCTTTCCAGGCTTTCTTCTTCGCTTCTCTACATTCGGATTTGAAACATCTTAGAACTGCTTTGTAGCTTTCCTATTGGATCATCCTTGTTTTCTTTATAGGCACGGTTATATAGTTGCCTCGATTTTTGTCTGAGATTTCGTATTTCCCGATTCATCTATTTTGGAAAAATTTTTTCTTAAGTTTTGCGATTGGACATGCTTCCTGTAAGGATTTCGTAATAGCTTTGTTATATTACTTACATCCTTATCTAACTCTGGGGTAGAGTTAAGTTGACTGTATTTCCTCAGTTTTCCCCTGAGCCTGTTCCTGTATAGATCCCAATTACATTTCCTTTAAAATTTGGTTTCTTCCGATTTGGCCAGTTTTATACCAATGATTATGTGGCAGTGATCCTCGGACACCTGCCATTGTATTGTAATACGTGTTAATTTATTACTTGCTAAGCTTATATCTAGTACCTCTCTTCTATTCTTATTAGTAAAAGTTGGCGTATTTCCTTTGCTAAGTATATTCATGTTAGGAGTACTTTTTAAATATTCTAAAATAGACTTAACCCTATAGTTATCATTTGTACTACCCCAGACTTTGTGTTAGCGTCACATCCTATCAACAGTTCCATCTTGTTTTTTCCACATATTCAACTGTTTTGATGAATTCTTCAGTTGGAGGGCTAGCTATATCGGCCACAACAATTGTGGAGTCGCGTGAGTCCTCTGAGGAGTCGTCCATGAGTCCATAGTCCAATGACCCTTCCTTATCTGATAAGGCTTCTGCATAAAAGTTGAAAGAAGCTATGGACTAAATCTCGGGTCCTCCTCCTCGCTCATTTTCAGCTCTCCTACTTGTTTCTGTAGCAAGCTAGTTATCATTTTATCATTCGAGAGGGATTTCTTCCAGACCCGTTTCCGGATCAGAGTCCATCGATTTCTCCTCACCTATGTTTTTCTCATCCTCCAGTGTCGCCTTATTTACCCTAGGTTTAGAAAGCGTCACTCTCACTCTTTTACCAAAGCAAGGTAAAAGAGTGAGCATGAGAGGAGATACAAAGCAAGGTAAAAGAGTGAGCATGAGACATCCTTAATTACCTAGAGGACACTTTCCGGCACTCCTAGTAATAGCCAGGTCCCTTTATCATGTGCTTCTCTCCTGAATACACTCCATTATTCAGAGATCTTTAAAGTCATTCTCACAGATCATTTTAAAAATGTCAGGTACTTACTACTTATTATTGCAAGTTATCTTTTATTTTACTCCTTCACTTACTCGCTCTACTTTCAGTTCAAAGATGCAAATGCAACTACGTAGTACATATTCATTTCTAACTTGAAGTTGAACGAATAGTAAGCAAAAGATGACTAACGCCATTTTTTACTACATACTATACAAACGAAAACCGAAACGAAAAACTTTGGTTGCATTTATTTTCTTTTAATTAATTTAGCACTAAAAATACGAGTTCAAAATTTATTTTTTAAAAAAAAACTCTAAATTTTATTTCAATAGTAAATTTAGATTTTGAAACTAAGTTGTATTTATTCTTAGTTATCAAAATTATAAGATGTGTTATACTTAAAAAATTTTATCTTTTATTAAATACACAGCAAAAAAAAACATTATTTATTCAAATTTTAAATATTCATATTATTAACGTTCAAATTTTTTTTTTACCTATTTATAAATATACCAAAACGCATTATATTACTTATATAAATGAATTATTTCATTGATTATTAAATTTCAAAATTTAATATTTAAGGAAATACATACCTCGAGTCATTCATAAAAAAAAAACGCTTGGTATTCTTTTTAACACCTGTTTCAACACCTGAAACAATTTGTACATTGGAAATACATGAATTATAATCTGTTTGAAATAAAAAAAAAATTGTACTTCCCTTATAAGACAATAAAAGAAAATAATATTATGTTTAAAAAATAACATATGTAATATATGAAACCAATATTATGCTATACCTGTAAAAATCAAATTTCTTTAATCTCATACTCTAAGAAATTTAATACGTTTATTTTTATAAAATTTCGAACACAAAATTTTCGACGTCCGTACACATGAAAAATCTCTAGTCGGCTAAATCAATAAACAAAATTCTCCCGTGGGCTATTTAAAATTACATTGCAAAAATTAAGTTGTTTTTTTAAATGATTTATATCGCAATCTTTTCTTCTCACAATTTATTACATAAGAAAATATTTACAATAGTTCTTTGGTTCTTTAACTAATGGGGGTTTTTTTTGTACATGCGGTAGTAAAAATATCTCGACCTCCAGTGCACCTTCTTATTAATGGATCTTCTTTGGTATTACGTAAATAAGTAATACGTACCTATATAGAGTTATGTTCTGTGTAGTATATATATAGTATATCTACCAACTGTTTTAAAATATAATTATGTAGAAAAAAGCAAAATAAAATATAATTTGTAAATAAGAAAATTTTTTTTTCTTGATGAACATAAACACATGAGCATGGGAAGTGAGTGAATGAACGCAATGAAAAGAAGTGTACTGACTCAGTTCGTTCAGTACAGTGCTTCGCTCAAAAAGAGCGGTTTCATCATAAATTTCGTACCATAAAAGTACACCACATCACTAAGCAGTAAGCACTAGTTTCAATCTGATACAACTTTACTATAATTGTATTAGATTCAGTACTTTAGGGGTCTCATAAAATTCATTACGTACTTTTTCAATTTAATCACATTTTTTTTTTAAATGTACTTTTTCAATATGCAATTTATAATAAATTTTTCATATAATTTCCCTACATTTAACTTAATTTTAAATTTTATCCTTATTTAAAACTTTTAATAATAACTTCACTCGAAGGTTTTGTTGAAGTATTAGGGTTTTAGATTTTCAAAAACCTTAAAGTGAAGGGTTCTTTTGAAAATTTTTGGTTATCATTATCTGGCGTTACTACACTCACCTGTATGAGTTTTGAGATTTCACATTACTATTTAAACGACCATTAACAAAAATCTGTCAAGCGCCGCTCCAAATAAAAAAAAATTATGATGTTTTAGGCTGATTATTAAAAACAATGTATTATAACCTTTTGTATGGGATGGGATAGTAAAGTATAAACAATATAATAGCAAAACATAGATATTTATTGTATTTTTTTTAGTACATTTTGTTGCATTTTTAAATATTTTAGTACATTTTCTCCGGAAAAGTGTATCAGATCCTACGTATCTTACTTGTTTTTAAGGCAAGAAGTGGTAGCACTGGTTTCAATTAATTATAAATAATTTCTAAATGTCATATTGGGGCAAATGTCATATTTGGGCCGTAAAACAAAATAAAATGCATTAGATTACAATATAACAAATATATATCCATACATATATATATTTTTGAGAAAAATAAAACTAACGTAAGTAAAGTGTTTGTTATTCATTATGCCTTAAATAATGTTTTAAGTAAAAATTTATATTTAATGAAAACATTCGAATAATTCATTATATAACAGAAAGATAAGAAAATAAAATTACAATATTATTTTATACTATAAATAATTTTCGCTGTAAATGATGTTGATCTATACATATTATGTACATATTTAATATGAGTTGCTTAGTATATTTTAAGAGCTTGCAAAGTGACGTACATATATATACATAATAATAATTAATTTTATTTTAAAATAAGTGCTATAAATGACAATTTATGAATTTAATTTTTTTAGCAACAGTATGTCGTTACCCAATTCTGATGGGTTAGATATTCCACCACCGAAAGCAGATTTTACTGCACCACCGCCCTATGAAATATACGAAGCAAATAATATAAATTTGTTTGATGAAGAATATGTTAATAGTAATTTACCAACATATGAAGATGTTCAGAGAGAGAAAACTTTAAACGGGGAATTGCCTCCACAATTTATGGAAATATCTGGTGCGAATCAAACTACACAGAATTTGAGCGGACTCGCATCAAATGCTATTCCAACTCAAACAGCATTAGCATTTATAGGTGTGGATATAGGTGATGCTGAAAATTTGACAAATGATAACAGTTTGTTAGGCACGGATATAATGTTTGTAACGGCTTTTGTTGTGTCGTTTTTATTTAATTGGATTGGTTTTTTAATGTTAACTTGTTTCTGTCATACAATAGCAGCTCGTTATGGATCTCTTTCAGGATTTGGCCTGTCTTTGGCAAAGTGGACATTAATTGTGAAACATTCCACAGATTTAGCATCCCACGAAAATTCTTGGTTATGGTGGTTAATAATGGCATTTGGTTTTCTTATTTGCGTACGTGCTTTCTTACAGTATGTAAGTATTAAAAGAACATGGCGATTATTGAGCACTTCGGATCAAGAACGCCTATTATTTTTTTATTAAAATAATATTTTAATTTCACATTCAACCCTTGGATATATACACGTATATTATATATATATGGGTGGAATTTGTAGTTGATTTGAAAAATAAGGTTAAAATAGTAATATAAATAGCCTTAAAAAAAGCGGCCCTGAAATGCAAATTACAAAATATCCAAAAAATGTATTCAATTACAGATATTGTTTATAAATAATGTTTAAATAATACAAACTATTTTTATTTGAATTTTTTAGAGTTAAAAATTATCTTTCCTTTAATAGAAATATGTAATGTATTTATTAACAATGTACTATAACTAATGTATTAAATTAAAACTAATTCAGATAAAAAAAAAAGTGAAATAATTTTCACAATAAAAATTTAAATAGTCGCATTTTGTTTTCAAAGTTACTTGAATAAAATTAATTCATTTTTTTTAAGTTGAACCAGCATAGTGAACATTCATAGGAAACAGCAAATAAACAAGAATACTTCCCTCTCAAAAAAAATTTTTAAGTAATAATAACGATCAAAATTCTAAGCTAAAATAAATTCAATTGTATATGAACAAATGTGGTGAGAAATAACATTGTGGTATCATATTGAGCAGGCTTTACATGGTACATGTATCAGTATTAAATCAATATTGATCGGCAATTGTTGCGTGTAAATGTTTTCATTCAATATTGAACCAATATTGATCGTAAATTTCACATATTTTCTTGTAAAAACTTGTAACTGTCAAACAGCTGACAAGAGTGACAAGCAATCTAGCATTCTGCAATTAATTTTAATGATAAGCAATTATTTTGAATTTACGGAGGTATTTTTTTTTTAAAAGAATAATTGTAATTGAATTTAAGCAAAATACAGAAGAAATAAAAATATTATTACTAAGTAGCGATTCGGAATCTGATTCTACTGATTCAAGTGAAACTAATGATTCTAGCAGGTATGTTACATATTAAGGTACATAAATGCTAAAGATTATTTTTTTTTAGCGAAACTAAGCTTGGAGGAATAGTTACAGGTTATTGTGATGAAGAATTTATACGACATTTTAATAAGTAAACGAAAACAAATGTAATTATCAACATAATATGCTAATGCTTTTATTTTAAGGTTCAATTAAATAGTACTCATATGATGGGTTTTTTAAATTCATTAATGTTGAAAACACAATCACGACGAATGAGGAATGACGAGTGACCAAAATTCGCCGTTAGAGACACAATCACGAACAAATTTTTGTGTTTCGAACTTTCAAAATTTGTTTATAAAAAAAATGGAGGGTAAATTAAAAAAAAAATAAATAAAAAAAAATTTTATTTGAATTTGAATTTTAAAATAAATAAATTTTTGGGTTTTTAAAATTTCAAAATTTGTTTATAAAAAAAATGGAGGAAAAATTTTAAAAATAATTAATTAAAGAAAATTTTTATTTGAATTTGAATTTTAAAAATATTTATTAAAACCATTTTGACCAATTTATGTTGGTATCAATGAATGTCATTCGCATTCGTCAACGAGTAAAATAGAAATAGATCTATTTTTTGAACGTGAAATTTTGGTCATTCGTCATTCGTCACGATTTACATATAATCTCATGTATTTGAAAGCGAAAAATTCGTCATTCGAGGTTATTGTGTTTTCGACATCATGTAAATGCGGTCATGCAATATTACAACAATATTGATAAAAATGTCGACTTTGCTGCAGAGGTGATTACCAAAAGGATTCTATTAGGAATGAAAACCTTCATTCCAAATAGCCTTAAAAGTATAAAACGAAATCCCTCAGGTTGGTTTAATGACCTCTGCTGCAAAGCTCTGAAATCCAAAGAAGAAGCTTATAAAAAATACAAGAATAATAAAACTGTCAACACGTATGAGAGTTATAAAGTGGTTAGGAATAAATGTAAACAAATTATCAATCAGAAAAAATTCCTGCACAACCAAAGGTTAAGACGAGAAATCTTTAATCTCCCTCACAACAGCAGGTCCTTCTGGACCTTTGCTAAAAGCGTTGGGCAAAATTTTTGGCAATCTTCATTTCCACCTATGATTAATAATAGTACTATTATATCAGATTCTGTTGGAAAAGCTAATCTTTTTGCAAAATTATTTGCAGCCAATTCCACTCTCCCTAATACAGCCCAAAATCCGCCAACAGTCCCTGTTGTTAATTCTTGGCTTGGAAGGATTTACTTCCGAACAAGAGCTGTAGTAATAGTCTTGAAGAATATAGAAAAAAAAAATCTACTGGTCCCGATGGTATACCTGGGATTGTGCTGCGACACATTGCCTTCGCCATTTCTAAACCTCTGCGCAACTTATTCTATTTGTCCTTTTCTTCAGACACTTTCCCGTCCTATTGGAAAGTTGCCCAAATTTATCCTATTCCTAAAAAAGGTGACAAAAGCAATCCTTCGAACTATAGGCCCATAGCTATTACTTCCATTATTTCCAAAACGATGGAAATCTTAATCAATTCAAAGTTGAAGAAATATCTTGATAGTAGAGGTATAATTCATGATAGTCAATACGGCTTTCGAGCTCAGTGTTCCACCGGTGATCTCATGACATGCCTCTGCCTCACGACATGCCTCTGCCTCTGCTTAACACCAGGGGTGGCATTGTGTAATTTGAAACGTCATTTTGTTTCGACTATTTTCAAAAAGTGGCATTGCATAATTTTGTTTCGACCATTTTTATTTTGTTTCAATCTTTTCAAAATTGGTACGACATATTTTGGTATTGCGTAAGGTTGAAATGCTACTTTTTTTACATTTGATACGACCAAATTTTGGCGATTGAAAAATAGTTGACGCTTTTAGGTAAATTTTAAAAAAAATAATAAATTAATACATGATTTTTGTTGGAACATTTATTTTAGAAACGCACAGAAATAAAAATTCCAATAAAATGAAAAATTAAGCAAATTTATAAGGATTTTCTGTAAAAAGAAAAAATTTTCAGAATAAAAAAAAAAAAATGTTGGTATTATTATTACCTTTTTTTACTTGTATCTAGTTGCAATTTGGTACTTTTCGAAAACGTCAAAAACATAACGATGATCAAAATCAAAAATTCATAAACGTTTTTGACGATCAATCACAAATTCTAAAACTGTTTGATCGTAAATTTTTTTGCAAAAATCAACGCAACAACGCATTCGTTTTATTGCTACTGCAAGGAACGAAAAATTTTTTGTTTTTATTTTTAGTGTATTGTTTGGTGTTATTTAAAATGGCTGAAATTGAGTTAAGGAAATATTTGTATATAATTGTTTGTTAAAAACTTACAATCTTGTTTTTTTTTCAGTACTGATGTTCAAGGGTGGAGTAATGCCCAGCTTAAACTGTTAATACAATCCAGATTCAAATTTGAAAATGAATTTTCCAACGGAAGAAGGAAAAAAATAGTTATGTGGAGAATTGTATTAATGGAAATAAAAAATGTTGATAAAACATTTAGGTTTGAAATTGAAGCGTGCAAAACAAAATTTACAAACCTAATGACGACATACAAACGAATTAAAAAAAGGAATTCATCAACTGGGAATAGTGCGTCTTTGTGGCCATTTTTTGAATATTTTGACGAAATATATGGTAGTTCCCATTTTGTACAGCCACCACAACAAAACATAGGTAGTAGTTTAGAAGATAGTCCTGCTAGCGTTTCTGAAAGTTTAGCTGAAGAAAACGAACATACACCAAAGAAAAAACAAAGATGAAATATTGGAGTTCTTACAAAAAGAAGCTAAGGAGGCAGAGATAAGACACAAAGAAGCGTTAGAGGTAGAGAAAGAACGTATAGAAATTTTAAAAAGTCTTCGTGATATGTTGCAAACTATGGTTAGAGGAAATGGAGACTGAAATGTTAAGTACAAGTATTTTAAAATTAAGTTTTTACAAAAATATGTGATGTTATTATAAATATAAGGCAAGCAGCCATTTTTATGTTTTATTTTTTCCTGAAATATTATGTTTTAAAATAAATTATTTATGTTTATAGATAAACAAATTCTTAGTTTTTTAATATATTTATTGTGATTTATTCCATTCGAAAGTTTGATTTAAATGTACTGTCCGAGTACGATTCAACAACTTTTATATAATTGCATACTTTTTTAATTTTTTTAATCTTTCTTGTATCTTTTAAATTCTGCCACAATTTAATATAGGAATATATTCTTTTTTTTTCTTTGTATAAATGTTCACTATACTTACTACCACTAGCCTCTTCAGCAATTTGCTTTATTAAAATGTTTTTAATAATTTTATCCATTTTAAAATAATAGTTATTTAAAATATTTAATTTGTCCACTAATTTTTTTTTTAATGTTTTTTTCCCAATTTTACAAAAAAAAATCCGAAAAACGAATCGTCAATTTACTTTTCATAAACGTCAATGACAAATGCAAATAATTGCAAAGATCATTGACGCTAAAATCAAATGCGAAAATCATCAACAGTGATCGTCAAATTGTTGACGTTTTAGAAAAGTACCTTTCTTTTAGCTCTATTTTTTTTATTTCAATATTATTTTCTAGCAGTAATTGTTGAAATTTTAACGAAACAAATCAAAAATGGAATTATGTAAAGTGTTTCAATGTTTTTTCGCGCGTTTCAAAATAAATTAACGTTTCAAATTACGTAATGTCATCCAAATTTTGCTTCGACCGAAATGTTTGAAACCAAAGTAACATAATGCCACCACAGTCTTCATCAATCTGGTAAAGCTGCTGTTGTAGCTCTGGATATATCTAAGGCTTTTAATCGAGTCTGGCATTCTGCTCTTATAGGAGAATGCAATGCTGTAGGCCTCGATCCAACCTTTTCTAAATGGATTGAAAGCTTTCTCTTAAATCGATCTATCATAGTTTCAGTTGACGGTAGTTTTTCCGACCAACTTCAAATCAATGCTGGTGTTCCACAAGGCTCCGTCCTATCACCCACCCTATTTCTCATTTTCATTAATGACCTTCTCAAATTAACTTTCAATCCAATCCATAGTTTTGCTGATGACAGCAATCTAGTAGCATCATATGATTTTCTTAAAACAAATAATGCTACAGCTTCAGCAATCAACTCCAAAAGATCAATGATGGCTGGTGCACTCAGTCACGACCTAGCCACAATTGTCGACTAGGGTAGAGCAAACAGAATCGAGTTCAACACTTCAAAAACTCAAAGCTGTCTTGTTAGTAACAAACTAACAACATTCGAACCAATTCTCCGGCTTCAAAATGAAGTTATTCAGCGACTCAAAGACTTGAACATTCTCCGGATGCGAGTGAATCAAAATATGTACTGAAATGAGCATATTTTCGATATTGCGAAAAGCGCCGCCAAATATTTGGGCTTTTTAAGTCGCTGCAAAGCTTATTTTTCATCTCGAGACCTCTTAAAAATCTACAAAGCATATATACGACCCAAGCTGGAGTATAACTCACATTTATGGGCAGGTGCACCAAAAACTGCTTTAAATTTTTTGGACACAGTTCAAAACCGCGTCATTCGTCTTATAGGCGACATAAATGTGACCTCCTCTCTTGGTCGTCGTCGTATTGTTGGAGCACTTTTTCTATTTTATAGACATCTACTTGGTGTTGGCATTTGTTCCGAGGAACTAAAATCACTTTTTCCTCCTCTCAAGCAATTCCGTCGCATAACACGAGAGGCATCAAGTGCACACTCTTTCACAGTGGAAATTCCGAGATGGTTTAAGTCCGGCTATGGAAATTCTTTTATAGTAAGAACATGTCGATTGTGGAATCGCGTCCCAAACAGAGCATTCCCAATGAGAGAAGGATTTTTTATTTATGATTTACAGAGATTTAAGACGAATATTAACAACATTGCTCGCTCTTTCCCACAAAACTTTTCTTCTTCCTTTTTCTTTCCTTTCCTTTAACTATCCTTTCCTTTTTCAAATGGTCAACGGTACGTAAGCACTAAAAGGTTCACAACCTAAGTTTTGGCTATAATATAAAAAAAAGAAAAAAAATATTAAAAATTATTTTTTGTTGTACCAAAATACAAAAATAAAATTTTGAAAATAATAAAACTTGCACCGTTATAAATAAATAAATACAATTATGTAGGTTATATGTATATTGTTAAATTTTCAAAAATCGCAATCCAGAATGTAGCAAATACCGAATAGAAACTCAAATTTAAAAATTTTTACTAAATTGTATTAATAAAAAAGTGCTGGCGCTGCAATTTTTTCGTCGTATCTTATGTCTACTATTATACCAATTTCCTATTCAAGTGACACGAACACGATTATTACCATGTGAAGTCCATCACCTAACTATGTCTGTCTATTATGATACGGGTTTAAAACAAAAAGATCAAATATAAAAAATTCGATCATGTTAAATTTGGAATATTAAGTCAGTTTTAGAAATTTTACAACGCAAAAAAAAAGAAATAAGGATAACTAACTATCGTAATTGAAAATTGCATAAATCGAATGAGTAAATTTAAAGTTCTTTCGATTGAATGATTTTAATAATAGTAATTAAATATTTAAGTGGTATAATAATAAATGCTATTTATTAATATTATTTTACTATAATCTTTTATGCAATAAATTATCATTTATAGTAATTAATAACATAAATGAATGTTGTTTTTGTTAAGAACATTCCTCGAGGAATTCAAGAACAATTTTTATATTTCTCTATATGCTTTCTTTAATAAATTCGTTCATTATAACATATTATTTTCTTAAATGATAGATTGATAGTAAATTCGTTAATTATAAGATGTTCGAAAAAAAGGTAACAAAGATATTAATGTTTTCGGAATTATAGTAAGTAGGCACTATTTATTAATATTATTTTATTAGTTACTATCTGCTTTTACGAAATAAATAATAATTTATAATAATTAATAATCGATAATTTTTTTATACATACATATGTAGTAAATTAAATAATATATAACCAAGAATCGAGGAATATCCAAATATTGTTATATCATGAAAAGCAATAAAATAATAACCATAATAAAAAATTCATATTCTATTGAAAATGTTGTCGATTTATCAAGACAATAAATTTTTGAGAAATTAGCACATTTATTTTATAAGTATTTTATTCTCCAATTCAACCAAAATATAAAAACGAAATTTTTACTAGAAATAAAACAAAATTCTATTTGTATCAGTGGTATAACTTATAAAAAAAATATATAATAGTAAGAAGTTTCATCTCATATAAATTTTTGAAAAAAAAATTTTGTACTACGCACGCTGATATTGAGACCCTATCTAGAGAGAAAGAGGGGTGAAGTGAAAATAAACAAAATTTGAGAGAAGAAAAAACACCTTTATTTTTATTATCAGTTGTTACGTTACTGATGTTTTATAAGATTAGGATGTAGCTATATTGTATGTCGGATAAAGCTACGATTGAAATGTTTTTGTTGTTCTTTTTTTTTTTATTATTCATTATTATGAATTGACGAATAGAAACAAAAAGAAGACCAACAACATTTTTTTTTTTTTTTGTTATTATGATTTTGATTAATGATTATCAATGGCTCAATATTTAAAAAGCCCTGAAACTAATTTTTACTTAGTTAAAAAAAGATTTTATTTATATGAAAAAACGAAGGTTTACAAAGATTTTCCATACAAATAAAATCTTTTTTTACGAAGCAAAAATTAGTTTCGAGGAATCATCATAGAAAAAACATTGACTTGCTACCCCTGTGCAATGGCAAAAATTGAATTTTTCCAATAGTCGTACCAATAGTCAGCAGTGAAATAAACATATTTTAATAAAGACCCATTCTGAATTAAGATTATAATTTTGATTATCTTTCGCTAAAATGGCCTTACAACTTTCGCATTTTATTTTATTTAAAATTTTAAGAATTATGTAACCACCATAGTATTTCATGGAATTCTCTTCAATTATATTATTTAAAATATCTACAGGTACAGGTATGTAATAATTAAGATCATTATCATCAAACATAAAACTGTCGTCATCATCAAACATAATTTTGTCTGAACTGATTGACTCTGCTATACACCTTTCCCTTTGCCACCAGGAGTTAATTTATGTATTGCGAAAGAATCAAATGTGGATAATCCAAACCATTTTGGGTCTTGAACTATAGAAAAAATAGATAAGTATAAAAAAAATAAAAAATTACAAATAATTACCACTCAAATATTTTTAATGCACAAATAGTGGTCGTTCACTCTCATTATTTTTTATTCATAATAATGTTTGAAAAAATATAATTTAAAAAAAAAATACAATAAATTTTTTTAATCTAATTTATAGATTTTCCAAAAATTCACAAATTCAAAAAATTTTCAAATAACAAATCAAAAGTACTTTTTAGAACTACCAAAAATTATTTAAAGAGTAATTACAAAATGAACTAAATAAACTAATAAAAAATAAAAAAAAAATAAATAAAAACAATACCTAGGTATATACATAAACTAGAAGCAGAAATAAAATATAAAAAAATTTTGATAAATTTCAATTACAACATTTTGAATAATTTCGCATTTATATACACCCATATCAGAATATCTCTCACGAGATAGTTTTGTATTCTGTTAGACCTTTGACGAGACGAGATAGCCATTTTTATCTCGTGAAAAATTGTAAGCGATAGAGTATCTCGTCAAAGTATTTTGTGTTTTTTATTAAAAAATTTAATTAAATAAATAAATTGAATAGTTAAGTAAAGATTAATAAACAATTTTTAATTATTTTTTTTGCATTATTATTAAAATTGTGATTTTGTTTTGAAAAAAAAAACCATCTTTACTATTACTGTTTTACTATTGTTTATGTATACTAAACTAAAAAATATTTAAAACAATATTCATTTTAAATTTTAAACAAAATTTATATTAATTTTTCATTTTAAAAGTATTTTAAAACTAAACCCCACTAATACTTTCCAAAAATTTTATAAACCATATTTTGTTTATATACCAATAATTTTGGTTGACAGTAAAAAATGATCAGTACTACCAACAAATAAAATGTTCTATCGCGCCGCTTACAATGTCTAACAGAAATGCATATTCAGCGAGACGAGACGAGATGAATTTTTTCTTCTTGTCAACGATGGGTCTAAGAGAATGCTACTGAACGAACCCGTTTATTTTAGCTTTGACGTAGCAACTAGTTTTCATTGGACTTTTAAATTTATTTTTTAAAAAATATTTTTGTTGTGCAAATTTTATTTTTATTCTTTTTGTTTATAAATAAATAAAATAAATAAACAAATTTTTTCTCATCAATATGGCATTGAGAATTGTAAAATAAAAGAATAACAATTTAATCGAAAAAATTCGTATCTAATTTTCAAAGACAACCCTTTAATTTTTAGTGTTTTCCCGCAAAACATGCTATACTTCATTAGCTGTAAAGCCCATCTCAAGACGGTGTTCTAATTAAAAAAAAAAAACTTCCTGTGAAACTGCACAAAAAAGTGAGCTCTAAGAATTGTAATCAAATATTAGGTGTATTACGAAATCAGGTGCAAAAATCTTTTTTTTAGGCTATAAAAATCGAAATAATTCGATAAATTGAAAAATTATTTCTTACAAAAACAAATTGACTTAAACAACAACAATTTTTTTATTGAAAATTTGTTTTATTTTTCCACACCACCCAGGAGGTAAAAAAAAGGTGCGTTTTGTTTGTGATTTCTCAACAAGCCTACCCCACATTCCGACGCAAAACAACGTTGACAAAGTCAGGAGTGGCAGCACGTAAAACGTTTACGTTCAAAAAACAACGTGAAGTATTTTAACATCAAAGATTTTTTTGGTAGCATGTAAATCATCACGTTGAAAATTTATTCCGAAAACTCGAAAAAATATTCCGAATATTCGAAAATTGTTTTGGCAATCAAACTAACCTATTTAAAACTTCATAAAACATATGTTTTTCAAATTTAATGGAGGTTTGAAATAAAAAGAAATGAATTTGAATTTTTTAGAATTTTTTTTTTTTTGATTTTTTGTATTTCGCCTTATTATTTTCAGTTTTGAAGAACAAAATTTTTATATAAAAATTGCAAAAATAATAAAAATGATGTGCCCGTTTCAATAGATATAGAATTTATAATAGACTAAAATAAAAAAAAATAAATAAAATAAATGTAAACAAACCAATTCAGTTGATATTTTATATGATATTTTCAATGAATTAGAGTATTTACAATGAACTAATAAATATAGTATTTTATATGAATAAATTAAAACACTCAGTTATTAAGAAATTTAAAAAAAATTATTTTATTATCACATAAAAAATGCTTGAATTATCACAGAAATAAAATATTTTTTTTATTGCAAACAAAAATACTTCAATTATTCCAGAAATAAAATGTTATTAAAAGAAATTAAAAATTACATTACTATAATTATTAAAAACTATCAAATTTAATGTTCTTAAGATTTCAAATTTTATTATAAATATTTAAATTTTATATTTTTATTATTAAACTTTCCCGTATAAATTTTAGTACACGGTAAGAAAATTACAGACGTTTAAAAACCAACGTTCACATTAAAAAAAATGTACTTGACGTTGCTAACATGCTACCGAAAAAATGTGTACTTTACGTTTTCGGAATTAAATCAACGTCAACGTTGCTTACATGCTACCAAAAGTGCTAATACGTCTTTTTGACGAACATGAACAAGTTACGTGCTGCCACTCCAGCATTTTACCATTTTTTTTCCAATGATTAGATGTCAAAATCACTTTATATACAACATTTTTTGTATGTAGTTTATTAGAATGTCGAATTAATTTACCTAGTTCCCTTCCTTCAATAAGTTTTATTTGAATATAACCAGATCGCCGGACTCTGGAAATGGCAACATTAAGTTGCCAATGGCTTAATACTGTTTCAGGTAAATAAAATCCTTCTTTTCCCAATGTTTGACCTTGCGACTTATTTATAATTAGTTTATTTTACTAAACCTTTTTGGGAGATGGGAAGTGGTAAATTCGATGGATCATGTGGTTGACCGATGTCATCTTACGTTGATAGGAGTGGTTGGGGGTATTTGAGATGACCCTGTCAGTATCCGTAGGTTTCCTGTAAAAATCTAGTTCTTGGGAGGTTCCTGTTTTACTTAACAGTAAATCTAAGAACGGTAGTTGACCTTCTTTTTCTACTTCGACATTAAACTGTATATTCCTGTGAATGTATATTCCGTTAAGAGTAGTTAAGGTTGATTCTAAGTCCCTTTCCCTTATTACAGCGAAAATATCATCTACGCATCTCTTTCAAAATCTTGGTAACCGTTCTTCTGCTGCTAAATCTGACTCCAGCTTAGCCATGAAAATTTCACTGATGAATGGAGAAAGGGGGTTTCCGATTAGAGCCCCCTTCAATTGTCTGTAGAAATCCCCTATAAAGATGAAATAATTTTTTTTAATTGTTTTAATTAATTTTACGTACTGTTTTACTGAGGACAAAAGGTCCTCCACTGTGTTGTTGTAGTAACCATTCTTCTACCAGAATAATAGCCTCTTTGACTGGGATACGCGGAAAAATGAATTTTACGTCAAAAGAGACCATGACCTCGTCTTTGTCAAGTCCTCCCATTAATTGTAATTCTTGAGGAAGTTCCTTAGAGTTTTTCACTGATTGGATTTCGAACTGCTTATCCATATTACGAAACTCCTCCACTAATAATTTGGCTATTTTATATGTTTGTTCACTCCTATTACTTGTCGGCATTCCTTGATGGTGTTGTCTACTCGCTTGGTGAGCTGTTGAAGAGGATCGTTTCTTAATTGCCTGTAAGGTCCGTTCGTGATCTTCTTCTGCATTCTATTATTGTAATCTTCTTTGTTTAAAATTAACAGTGCGTTGCCTTTATCAACCTTGACAAAGTATACTGGTTTCTCCTTGATGTCTGTGATGACTGTTTTCTCATTTCTGATCACCTTTTTATTCTCATAGTCAATCGACATCTTTTCTTTGATGATTTTTGCTGTGGTGGCTCTTATAAGCTCCATTTGTTCTGTTGTAATGGGCGACGTTGGACTGTACGTGTTGATTCCTGCTTCTAATTATTCAATAAGTCTTTCGACATCAGTTTCATTGGGTATCTTGTAATTAAGTCCGTTGTTAAGTAGCACTATTTGATCTTCGGTGAAGGTCTGAGAGGACTGATTCACCACAAAATTTTCAATTTGCTGCACGCGAACTTTAGGTTTTGTGTCAACCTGTTGTTTTTCCCGAAGTAAGCTGAATTTCCTTTCAAGCAGTTTTCTCTTTCTTTCGCAATCGCATTATTTTGCCACTTTCACTTTGATAAGAAACAAGGGGAATTCTCTGGATAATCGTTGTGCTAGTTTGAGATGAAGATAGTATGCGTCTAGAGCTTTGCGGTCAAGTTTAAGTCTAAGGGAAGTTTAGCTCTTTCCTCAGTCGAGTACAAAATACTGAAGAAGTCTGCAAGTAGTAGACGAAATACGCGTATCTGTATGATAAGCATATCAGTAAAATTAAAAGGAAAATGTTCGACTATTATACCAAAATTTTACTCTAACGCTGGAAAACAAGTTTTTATAAATTTAGATTTCTTTCCTCAGCCGAGTACAGAACACTGAAGAAATCTACAAGTAGTAGACGAAATATGCGTATCTGTATGATAAGCATATCAGTAAAATTAAAAGGAAAATATTCGACTATTTTCAATATTATACCAAAATTTTACTTTAACGCTGGAAAACAAGTTTTTATAAAAAAAAAAAACTTATTTATGGTTACAGAAAATGCCAATTTAACAGGGAACTGCCAATTGTCAACGTCTAAGAAAAAATGGCAGCTCTGTGGTCGTTGTAGCTAAATCTATTCTAGGAACAAATAGTTTCACCTATAGCTTACGCCAAGGAATTCCGCGATTATTAAATTTAATTTGAGAGCTTTTACAGCTAATCGAGTCCCATTGCAGAGGTCCCGCTTGGTATTTAGGTTTCTCAGTAGTATTACTATATTTACTACCAACTTTCAAATTGAGTTTATGTGGAGACATTCCATTTGAAGAGCAGCGGTTTAGAAACTCTACAGGAATTCACCGCATCATTTTCACAGCAATCAACAGTAAAATTCTTACTAAGATAAGATTTTCCCTCAAAATGTTTAAAATTCGTTCGTTAATTGTAGCAATATCAGAATTTTTTGGGCACAGTATTGCCTTTTTTGAATAGTTAGCAAAATTATCAAATTTAGACTATCTTCAAAAATTTCTTGTCTATAAGTAGGCGAAACGTAAACGTTACGTTTTTGTATCGCATCTAGAGAATTCGCATATTTTCTTTGAAAGATGGATCGGTTCACTGAATGCAATTCACCACAAAAATTTACCACCGGGAAATATAATAAGCACTTTTAAAAACCAAACAAAGTTGAATGAAATAATATTTTAAGTAACATTCTAATTAAATAGTTAAAATTACATGAAACCATTTATTCAAAATTATTTTAGTTTTGAAACACAAATCACTTTGTTTTCCAATTAGTACATTCTTTAAGTTAATTATAATTTTAAAATTCCAATTAAATAACTAATTATTTATTGATATGTAATATAATATATTATTGATTTTTAAATTCAAAGTTTAAAAAAAAACTTCAAATCTAATCAAAATTCTTATATGAATAACCGGTAAATTTTTCATTCAACGCTACAATAATATATTTATATTAAATAAATCTCAGCTGTAAGTACGGAAACGGTTCTATTATGTTGAAAACACAATCACGACGAATGACCAAAATTCGCCATTAGAGACACAATCACGACGAATATTCGTGACGAACAAATTTTTGTGTTTTGAAATTTCAAAATTTGTTTATAAAAAAAATGGAAAAATTTAAAAAAAAATTAATTTAAAAATTTTTTTTGGGTTTGAATTTTAAAATAAATAAATTTTTGTGTTTTTGAAATTTCAAAATTTGTTTCTAAAAAAAATGGAGGAAAAATCTTAAAAAAATTAATTTAAAAAATTTTTTATTTGAATTTGAATTTTAAAAATGTTTTATTAAAACCATTTTGACCAATTTATGTTGGTATCAATGATTGTCATTCGCATTCGTCGACGAGTAAAATAGAAATAGATCTATTTTTTGAACGCGAAATTTTGGTCATTCGTCACGATTAACATAATATAATCTCATGTATTTGAAAGCGAAAAATTCGTCATTCGTCGTGATTGTGTTTTCAACAGATCCATTTTTTGAACGCCAAGTTTTGGTCATCCGTCATTTGTCACGATTTACATATGATCTCATGTATTTGAAAGCGAAAAATTCGTCATTCTGTCATTTGGAAAATTAAATATCAATTCCAGCTGTTGCTACTAACATTCGAGGTTTGTTGAGATAATTTTAAAAAGTGCTAATAATTATTGTTAAAATATTTTTTTGTGGATGAAAACTTTTAATAGAAATTTAGAAAATTAGACTATAAATTTTATATCCAATTCTTTTCCAATTCTCCCGTAAAGCAAAGTAGTTTCCGCAAAATAATTTTCATTTAAACGAATTTGATTATTTTCTAGTTGAATCTTAAACTTCTTATGTATAGTCGAAACACTCCTGCAAATTTTCATCATCCGTCACTACTGAATTGTTTGTAGCTACTGAACTGACTAGAGTAGATATGTTTAAAGCGGTAAATACAATTGCGACTACCGACGAAAAATTCGTGACAAAAAAATTAAAATACATACGCTCTTATGTATATGCTCACAATTCCAACTACAATCGCTCAACTACATTTTCGTTGTCGTCGAAATAAGGCTATTTTCTATTTTTTGCGCTGGTAGTTGGATTTGACATTTCTGACAACCTTTTTAAACAGCAAAAAATAAAAACAAAACAATTATTCTGAAATCTGATAATATAATATAATTGTTTTGGTTTTTTAAAAGTTTTATGTGTTCTACAATTTATAATTATTTATTTTTTTATTTAGATACATATATAAATTCAGATTTATTAGCGATATATGCGGATCTGATGATGCTACAAATAAATTAATAAATTATTCAAAACTTTTTTAAAAATATTTTAACAAAATATTTTTTTATTTTGAAATTCCGCCATTTGCTTTTCTGTTTTGTTTGTTTATTTTTATTTTTCGTTTCGTTGCATATCTGTTTCATTTGACGAAAAATAGTTGAGCGAAGCGAATTTCGTTGGTAGTTGGTGGTCGGTGGTCCAAATTGTGTTTACCGCTTAAATCTTCACCAAATTATCTGCGTTTAGGTTTCATCCCGGCAGAAAAGTTGTAAAATTTTATCTTTTTTTTCTTCTTTTTATTGCGAATAAAATTTTACATACCATCAGGAGTGGAATTTCATAAAGTAATTGATAACACAAGCATGTAATGTGAATTATGATTTCATCATTACGATACCTGTTTCAATTACGAAAATAAAATGAACGAAAATAACAATTGAAATATGGACTTCCTCTAGTTTATTTTTCGTTCGTTTTATTTGGAAGCCTTACTCTGCTTAATTCGTGAGAACTTTTTCGCAAAAAACTATCTGTATAAAGTTTTTACTGTTCCTTTGGCAATTTGCTGGTGGTTCTCGCATTAAGCAAATAATTTTTTCGACCTTAAATTTTATTTCTAAAAAGTTTTCCAAAAACATTTTCATTTTCGTAAATTTACAAAAAAAGTTTTTTTTTTCTTTGTTTTCCTTTTTAAAACCAAAAATCTACTGAAGTCAACAAGAAAAATACGTTTGACTTTCGTCTAAAATTTTTGCTTAAGTCAATTCTATCAGCTTTCATCCATAATAACAAATCTTTTAACTTTTTCAAAAAGCAAAAGCAATAAAATCATTGGAGCTGACTTGTATATGTTAACGTTTATTTTTTCATTAGTCAATTATTCACTAATGTTCATGAAATGTTCGTACGCGAATAACGATTCTAAGTAATAACTTTTTGGAAGAATTCTTTTAAGAATCTTCCTAAAAATGCTTTCGGGGTTTGATATTACAATAAGGAACGTCCTTGCAAAAAAAATTCGTACACAAATTAATTTCAATTTTTTAGTTTAACCTCTATTTTGTAATCTAAAATGGAAAAGCCCGTATAAAATTCTTGAGTGGCCTACTCATTGATTGTTCTGCATTTTATTTGCTTCTAAATTACTATTTAAAATTTATTTATAATCTACATTGCATACATAAACAGTTAAAACGTGTAAAGCAAAAGGGTTTTACAATTTATGTAACGATAAAACAATATAAAAAAACTTGATATTTTTATTTTGGTCAATTTAATAATTTAATTTAAATACATACATATTTAGTTTATTGAAAATCGTTACAATATTTTTATGGAACAAGCCAATTCATCTCTCAAAGAAAATGTTGTTTTGTACAATGAAGAAAAAGTTGCTATCAAATTGTCGAAAGGTTCTTATCAAATTGGATCAAAGGTAGGGTATAATTATTTATAAAGTAGTTTTTTTTTGAAAATTTCTTATATAAAAGTTTTTTTTATGAACGTTAGAATAAATTTTCTATATTATTTATATTACTGATATATGTACATCCGAAAATAACAGGTTTGAAACTTTAAAATTCAAAGTTTTTAAGATAAAACACTACATTACAGGATAAATAATACTGGTCTGTATTTCATAATTTTTTGTTTTTTTTTTTTGCAAAAAAAGATAATTTTGGTCTATTTTCATTAATAGTTTTTTTTCTCAATGGGATATCCGACATCTTCATATTCTATATCCATATGATATGACAATGGGTTCGTTCAATAGCATTAACCGGTAGATCTGGAATCCATTTTGGATCCATGTACCATATATCTGGCCACTGAACGCAATTCACCACAAAAATTTACCGCAATACTAGTGCCATCACCGGAAAATATAATGAGTACTTTTAAAAATAAATTAAATTTGGAATGGAATAATATTTATTATCGTACATATAATTTATTTTTTATAACTTTTTTTTTTATGTACATAAATCTTCCTTAAGAATTTAAATTTTCACACTAATTCAAAAAAATTAAATTTAACAATTTTCATAAAATTATAAACATTTAATTTTTCTTACAGTAGATGTCACAATACTCAACATGAAAATTGTTGTTGTTTTTACATATTAAAAGTCAGATCCATGAAATGTATCTAGAATTTTTTCAGATCCATTTTCATTAACGATACATTAACCGCTACATTTACCACACCGTTCAGTAAACAGATCAATGGATCTGTGAATTTTATATCCATTGGTTAATTTCACTGAACGCTACCAATGACATACGTATGTAAGAAGTATATGGAAAAATTTATCTGGAACTTTTTCTATATATTATCAAAGAATATCCATAATTATATCCATTATGTCTATTACATCCATTATGGATATTCTTTGATATTATAACCAATGGCCTTATGTACACTGCGTGTGGTTCTAATGTCGCTGGAATGTACACTATGTTAATGTAATGACAGCGAAAGCTTGATAATTTGAATGTGTTCCTAAAAATTTAATTTTCAAATTTGTTTTAAAGATTTTATAGTGCTAAAATTAGTTTTTGTTTTCTATGCACTACCATAGAGTAATCATATAAGTAGAGTATTCACGTAGAACAATATTTGTTAATCATTTTCTTCTAAAAATGCCGTCCCATTTTTACTCAAAACACGAAAATGCCGTCCCATTTTTACTCAATACCCCAAAACACTCAAATATAATTTTCGAAACTCAATTATTTTTACTCAAAATTTTTTATTTATTGAGAATATTTCATACAATGCCTCTATAGTCTATACTTCTAGCCTATTCACAGAATGATTTTTTCGGCATTTTATCGAATTACGATTTCGTTTTAAGTTTTGTTTTAGTTTTGTGTATAAAGTTTTACTCTCATAGTTACTAGGCTAGGAGGATAGAGGCATTGTTTGATAATTTGAAAAGTATTTACATACGTATGTACTTTTGATTTATATGAAGAGTGTATATCGTAATATCGTATATGTGTTCACCATGCATTTACATATCTAATTCAATATAAAAAATATATGTATATAGAAAAATGTAAACAAAAAAACACAATTAATCGCAAAGATAATGAATGAAATTGTATATAGGTCAATGATAGGTCAATGATAGCATCACATAATCCAGAAATTTTTTTTAAAAATAATGCTAATAAAAGAATAAAATTTATTAGTAATGCATTACAAATCGTGAACTTTGTACGGAATACCGTTTTGTTTTCTTTTCTCAGAAGTTGGTTAAAAATCATATTTCTATTTCAGATGAAATAATTTCTGAAAAAATAAAAACAGCCAACAATCCATATAAAGAATAAAATGTCCAGTTTTATTTTTTTTACTTACTTTTTTAAATTTTGATAGCCTGTTTGTTTGTTTGTATTCATAATTATATTATGTATTCATATATATACTATTCATATTATTATCTACGGTAAGAAACAGACAAAATTAACAAAACCAAAATTGCTGAAAATTTAAAAATACATTTAGGTACCTACTTTTCAGTATACTTTTCAATAGAAATTAATTTGAATTATTTTTAATTTTACAAAACCAACATTAATTTTTTTGTCCCTTTCTTCTATAAAATTTGAAATCACAAATTTCATAAATCACATTGACCAAGTCCAAATAAAAATATTAATTCTTCAAATTTTAAAAATTAAAGCAAAATAACAACAAATCCAGCAATAATCTTGAATTCTTTCAATTTCTAAAAAAAAATTCAATACTATATATTAATATTATTTGTGGTCTATTGAAAGGACTTTAAATGCATGTATATATTTTTATACACATTGTGTAATTTTTAATTTTTATCACATAAGTAAAGTCGAAATGCGAGCAGCGAAATAAAGAAGTATGTATATACTGTAGCTAGCATGCACGTTCGCATATAACTATACAATTTTGAGTACCTATACATACGACTTTTATATTGTTGACACTGTTGGCAGCATAATAACAAATAAATATGTTCATAAGTAGTAGGTACACAAAATCTTTTTATTTATGAGTACAAAATACATTGCGCTCAACTTATAAGCAGTTAAAAATTGAGTAATATTATTTTGAGTGAACACAGAATTTTGATATTTGAAAAAGTGACTAGCAAATGTTGTTCTACGTGAATACTCTACTTATATGATTACTCTATGACACTACTCTAACTACAAAATCAGAAACATTTTGTGTTTGGAATAAAA
This sequence comes from Argyra leucocephala, assembly GCA_963942445.1. Taxonomy (NCBI): domain Eukaryota; kingdom Metazoa; phylum Arthropoda; class Insecta; order Diptera; family Dolichopodidae; genus Argyra; species Argyra leucocephala. The sequence continues at coordinate 66,631,822 of OZ012679.1, forward strand.
TTTTTGTATAAGTATAACAAGTATAAAACAAGTATATTTAAAGTTGCTTTTGCTTACTCTAGAATCTAGACCCACAATATAATGCAACTCTTTCAATGTCAAAAAAAGTTATTACCCTTATCATGATTCTCGAATAGAATATGAGTCGAAGCGAATATGCTAGTCGAACGTTCGCGTAAATGTGATCATAATTCGCGAATAAATTCATTCGCTGTGGAAAAGTCGTTGCTAACTTAACACTCGAAAATTATATATTGAAAAGTAAATTAAAAGAAAGAAACTGTATTTTTTTGTGCTAATAAATTTCATAAACAAATTTAAAGATATTTATTTTGAAATATAAACAAAAAAAAAACAAATTTAAAGATATTTATTTTGAAATATAAACAAAAAAAAAATTTTTTTTTTTATTTTTGTTTTACGGTTGTCACCTAAATTTTTCATTCGCCAAATTGTCGAACGTATTTCATTCGCTTCGCTAATTATGATCGCATGACGGCGAATTTGCCTACCTATACGTTCGATTCGAGAATCATGATAAGGGTATCTCTGTATGTATTAAAATGCATATTCCTATTCATATAATCATATCGAAAGTAACCAAAGCAAAGCGAAACCAAACTTGACTTTCTTCTTTAACCTTTTGAAAAGTATTGTCAAAAAGTATTGTTTTATTTTTCGTAAGCTACTAAAAAAAAACAAAAATAAAAAAAAATAAATGAAAGAAAGGTTAATAGAAGCTATTAAAGTTCATGACTGTTTATAAAAAAAAATCTAGTGGCAACTACAGAAATATAAAAAAAAACAATGAAATATATATTCAAATATCCAATTAGTTGAACGTTGAAGGATGCAATTATTTTTGTTACAATATAATATGTGTGCTAGAACAAACCCCCGGGTCCGGATATTTACGGGCAAAAAAAGGAATTTTTATGTAAACGAAAAAATAGATTTTTAATAAATTTAAACATTTTAAGTCAAATTATCTGACAACAATATATGGAATAGTAACATATGTTGAAAACACAATCACGACGAATGACGAATAACCAAATTTCGCGCTTAGAGACACAATCACGACGAACTATTCGCGACGAACAAATCTTTGTGTTTTTGAAATTTCAAAATTTGTTAATAAAAAAAATGGAGGAAAAATTTTAAAATTTTCTCATTTCAACAAAGATATTTCCAATATTTATATTTATTTCTGTTCTGTTTTTTTGAATTTCTAATTATCATTCATTCCTATTAATTTGTGGAGTTAACACGTATTTTTAAGCTCTATTTAGTTTTAATTACTTATCGTTCTTAAGTTTAAAAAAAACGGAAGAAAAAAAGTAAAACATAACAACATATTTTTGCACACCTCTTGATACATAAATCTTAAAGTTATCGCATATATTTGAATATGAATTGCTTTATTTGCAATCAAAAAATTGAAAGATCAGACTCTAAAGTTGTTTGTACTAATTGCAATAATAATTTTCATGGAAAATGCGCAAAAATTGAAAAAAGAGATATTGAGTTTCTGGAGAAGAGTAAACAGGGTTTCAAATGTAGTAGCTGTATTAATATAAGAAGAAACTCTAATTTCAGCAGAAATAATATTTCGAATACACTAACACCATCTACATCAACCTCCTCTTCTTTAGAACAAAATTTAATATTAATTGCTGGTAATAGTGGTAAAAACTCTCCTTCTCCGCAATGCGAGAGTAATATCACTTTAAACGTTCTCTATAATGAAATCTTAAAATTGCTAAAACTTAATACGAATGCAATTGCAAAAATAAGTGCATTAGAGGAGAATAATGAATAATTAAAAAATAGAGTTGACTATCTAGAAACAAGAGTAAATATAATTGAACAACGAGAGAGAAAAAACTTGGTGGACATTTACCCCGTATACATGATAGCTTCAAGTAGACTTCAAGAAAGCTTCAACATCATATATACGCTAGTTTCTTGAAATCAGCTTCACTCAAGTCAATTACAAAAATTTACTTTCTTGACTTGAAAATTTTAAACGAAAACGCAATTTGAGAGCTTGAGAGCTTGAGTTGACATTTAATGTCAAATATTTGTTGTTGTTTTATTATAAATATAAGTTTTGTTTATTAAAAATATAAGTTTTGTTTGTTTTGTTAATTTAAAAAATAGAATTAAGATTTAAAAGAGTAAGTAAATAAAAAATTTTATATTTTGTTTAATCTTTAAATTTATTTATAGTTTAAGTTGAATTGAAATAAAAAATATGAGCAAACGCAACATATGGAAAACTGAAGAGACAGCAGCGATGCTGAGCATATTTAAAGAATTCGAATGTATAAAGAAATTCGACCGATCGCGTGAGAATATCTCTGATGAGATAGTTTTGTATTCTGTTAGACCTTTGACGAGACGAGATAGCCATTTTTTATCTCGTCAAAAATTGTAAGCGATAGAGTATCTCGTCAAAGTATTTTGTGTTTTTTTTTATCAAAAAATTGAATTAAATAAATAAATTGAATAGATAAAATAGTTAAATAAAAATTAATAAACAATTTTTCATTATTTTTTTTGCATTATTATTAAAATTACTATACTATTACTGCTTTACTACGTTTATGTACTAAACTACAAAATATATTTAAAACATAAATATATTTATATTTATTTTTCATTTAAAAAATATTTTAAAACTAATACTAAGTTAGTGGGGTTAACACTTTCCAAAAATTTTATAAATCATATTTCGTTTATATACCAACAATTATTTTTGATAGTAAAAAATGATCAGTACTACCAACAAATAAAATGTTCTATCGCGCCGCTTACAGTGTCTAACAGAAAGGCATATTCAGCGAGACGAGACGAGATGAATTTTTTCTTCTCGTCAACGATGGGTCTAACAGAATATGGGTGATAGAAACAGCGAAATTTATGGGGAAGTGGAAAAAAAATGATAGAAAGAGGGTATACAGATAAGTCGTCGAAACAAATCGAAGTACGGTGGAAAAATATAAAATACGACTTCATAAAAACAAAAAAAAAAAATAAAATAAGCGGATATGTAAAGGATGTGGCTTTAATTCGTTATCTATTTAATTCGTATTTTGCACATATACAAAAACGTTTGCTTGTCCATTCGTAAATTTTCTAACATTTCAGTATAATCGTTTCCATTAAATATTCTTTTCCACCAATGTTGACTTCTTTTTTTCATCGATATTTTTTTGGGCTTCTTATTTAAAATGCATAACATTAAGTCAGGATTCAAGCGATCTCCTCAATTTTTTGATATAATAGTGGTAATCTTTTCCTTAATATCTTTCTTTTTAAATTGTTTTGTTTTATTATTACCCATATTCTGTTAGACCCATCGTTGACGAGAAGAAAAAATTCATCTCGTCTCGTCTCGTCTCGCTGAATATGCCTTTCTGTTAGACACTGTAAGCGGCGCGATATAAAATTTTATTTGTTGGTAGTACTGATCATTTTTACTATTAAAAATAATTATTGGTATATAAACGAAATATGATTTATAAAGTTTTTGGAAAGTGTTAGTGGGGTTTAGTTTTAAAATATTTAATAAATATATTTATGTTTTAAATATTTTTTAGTTTAGTACATAAACAGTAGTAAAACAGTAATAGTAAAGATGGTTTTTTTATTCTGATGGTTCTTAAATTTTTCTCAAGTTTATAATTAAATATTGCTATCTCTTCTCAACACAATTTTAGTAATAGTATTGTTAATAGTAATGATTTCAGTAACAGTGATATATTTCAGCCGCATAAATTTTTGGTTGTACACCAAAATATTAGAAGTATGCGTAAAAATTTTGATTCTTACTTGACTCATTTGTTGGCTCTTAACTCTCTTCCAAATATCATATTTTTAAGTGAAATTTGGATTTTCGATCATGAAAAACTAAATTATGATACTCCTGACTTCAATTTCTTTGCTAATTGTAATAATAAGTACTCTTCTGGTGGTGTACCCGTTTTGTAAGAAATGATATTAACTGTGATGTATAATATTTTATTTTACTGTCTGCTGATGTTATAAAAGTATTGTGTGAGATTGAAAATTTGAAGTATTATTTTGTTTACGTGTATAGATTTCATGAGTTTGATGTTAATACTTTTCTGTCTGAATTTTCAAATTTTTTAAACAATATTAGATTCAAGAATTGTATTATTTTAGGTGACATTAATATTAATATCTTGGTGAATTAAAAAATTGTTGATGACTTTTTATTCTGAATGTCATCGCATGGTTTTATCTCGCATATTAACACTCCTACACGCATAACTTCCTCAACTTCTACTTGTATCGATCATGTTTTTTCTAGAATGCAAAAAAATAATAATCATGACTTACAAACTTTTACATGTGATGCAAGAATAACTGATCATTTTATGATTTTTTTTAAAATTTTGTAATGTATCTTCGATTGAAAAATGGAAATATCTGGTTACTAACACTAAATATATTGATTTTCAAAAACTTATCCCAGCTTTAAATTTTGAATTTTGGTCTGAAGTCTATGATCAAGATGATCCATCTCTAGCCTACGATAGTTTTATTAGTATCTTATCTGGTTACATTAATAGGAATTCGTCTAATAAAAGTTCTGTTTGTAATAAATTTAAAAAACTAAAACCATGGAAATCTTTTTCAATCACAAATAAAATTAATAAGCGTAACAAGTTACGTAAAAAGGTTGATAATCAGCCCAACAATATTCGTCATTTTAAAAAACTTTGTAATGAAATTAAGTCTCAAATTGAATTATGTAAAGAAAAGTATTTTGTTGGTAAATTTGAACAGGTGAAAGGAAATTCAAAAAAGGAATGGAATTTGGTTAACTGCCTTCTTGGGAAAACTAACAAAAGTAATGATATAGTACTCAGTATCAATGATATGAACTCTAATAATGACAAGGACAATGCAAACTATTTTAATTATTTTTTTTGTGAATATTTCTAATAAGCTTACTTCTGAAAATTCTTATTCTACACTTAATCATACTGTTCATAATGAAATTTTTCAAGTGGTTAGTTTTTTCTTTGAACCTTTTTCCTCTTTCGAATTACATAGAATTATTATGAATCTGAATAATTCTAATTCCAAGTCTTCTGATGTCATCTCAAAATATATTTTAAAGAAAATTTCGTTACAGATAGTTGATGTACTTGCTCATATCTTTAATAAAAGTGTTTTATCTGGTATATGCCCTGATAAATTAAAAATTGCCGAAGTTCTTCCATTATTTAAAAAAGGTAGTTCTCTCGATACTAATAATTATAGACCTATTTCAATTCTATCCGTTTTTTCTAAAATTTTTGAAAAAGCTATGAAAAGACGAATGGGCGAATATTTGGATAAAACGAAATTCTTTAGTAATAGCCAGTTTGGATTTTTAAAAGAGAAATCTACTAAAGGGGCACTTCTTAAATTTTCTACCGTGGTATATGAAGCTTTAAATAAGAATAATGTTTGCTCAGCATTATTCGTAGATATTACAAAGACGTTTGACCTTGTTAACAAAACTGCATAATGCTGGTTTTAGATGTTTCATAAATGATTGGTTTCGTTTGTATTTGTTCGAAAGAAAACAGAGAGTTAAAATTAAGGATGAATATAGTAAAATACTAGCTATAAGCTGTGGTGTTCCTCAAGGTTCCGTTCTTGGACCTTTACTTTTTTTGGTATTTATTAATTCTCAATTTCTTCAACCGTTTAAAGGAGTCATACCGCATTTGCAGACGACACAGCTTTAACTTATTGATGTAAAAATTACTTTGATGTTGTGATTAACATGAACTACGATATTAATATACTCCGTAACTGGTTTTGTAAACACAAACTGATTATTAGCTCTAAGACTAAGTATATGAATTTTAATATCCGTAACGCTAATGACGATAACTATAATTTGTACTATCATTCACCTAATTGTAAAAAATATCCTCTATGTCTTAATTCTGTTTCTATGTCAATGATTCCTCTCGCTGTTTTAATAATCATCAATGTGAGTCAAATTGTTTTTTAATTGAACCTGTCTCTACTTTCAAATATTTAGGATTAATGATTGATTCTAAGCTTGATTGGAGCGGACACACTTTTTACTTCAAGAACCATTTCAAAAACGTGATTCGGCAACTATACTACGTAAATCTATATAGCTCTGCTAAAGTGTGCTCAATGGTGTACTTTGCGATATTCCATTCTAAACTTCAGTATGGTATAGTTTGTTGGGGTGGTACTCACTTTAACAAGCTACAACCACTTCTAATATTTCGAAAGCATGCTATTAAATTAATTTGTAAGGTTAACCGTCTTACACACACTGCAAGCTTTTTTAGTAGTTTAGGTATTCTTCCCATCAGGAATTTATACCTCTATAAAACCCTGAAAGTATTTTTTATTAAATCAGGATATCTTGATGTGAGACATACCGTTATCCATAATCTAAGAATTAATAGCAGGAATTTAGTTGTTGTACCCCGCTTTTATAAGTTTCATATTTGTCATTTCTTTAAAATTATTGCACCGAGAATTTTTAATAAGCTACTTATTGATATCAGAAATATCAGAGTTTTATCCGAATTTTTAACTAAAACTAAGAAATGGCTTAGGAATATTAGTTGGCATGAAGTTGAAGAGCTAATAAGTGTCATTAGATAATATTATTACTGATATATATATATATATTATAGTATCCTGTTGCTGATATCTATCTATATTATTATTATGTAGCTTTGTTTATTCGTTTCTTTTTTTTTTTTTTTTTTTTTTTTTTTTCAGATAGTAGTAAATCATCGAAAGAGGCTTCAGGGACTACCTATTACCGGGGAAGGCAGTTTAAAGGACTGTGGGACTTTAACCCACTAAAAACTCCTATCATTATTGCAACATTAAAACTAGTCTTATAGACTAACCATTAATTTACATTTAACTCAAAGAAACATAGATACCTTTGATCTACCAAAATCCAATAGGGTTTTAATAGATAAAAGGTTTTAACCTAACTCAAGTGGTCTTGTTCGTTTTAGTCGCTTCACAAAGTTTTGATTGTCAATTAAGCTAGAAGCTTCGGTATTGACATGTTGGATCAGACGAGTTTTATGCCGTGCAGCGCATTTAATTATTTCGTCTTTTATAGATGAGATCTTCAGATCTCGATGAATATCGGCATTGCGAACATACCATGGAGCATTGACTATGTTGCGCAGTACCTTATTTTGGAATGTTTGGATAGTTTGAATATGGATTTGTTTAGCACATCCCCATATTTGAATACCGTATGCCCAGACTGGCTTCAATATTTGATTATACATCAAAACTTTGTTATAGGTCGAGACCGTAGAATTCCGCCCAATCAGCCAGTATATTTCTCTATATTTGAACTGGAGTTCTTGTTTTTTGATTTTTACATGCTCTTTCCATTTCAGTTTTGCATCCAAGGTCATGCCAAGATATTTAGCTTTATTCTCGTATGGAATCACGACATCATTAATTTTAACTGAGAGAGGAGTTACTATGTTTTTATAGGTGAAGTTTACATGACTAGATTTGGCTTCATTTAATTTAATTTTCCATTTTTTGCACCAGTTGGAAATTTCGTCATTAGCTTTTTGCAGTTTGTTTGTAGCTTCTTCTATAGTAGAACCAACTGCCATCAACGCTGTGTCATCTGCAAAGGTTGCTATTTTTATATTTTCTACATCGGGTATATCACAGGTGTATAACAAATATAAAATTGGACCCAGTATACTACCTTGCGGTACTCCAGCTTTTATATCTCTTAGAGAGGAGTATTCATTCTCATTTTTAACTCGAAAAACTCTATTTGAGAGATATGATGAAAATAATTGAACATAATTTTTAGGGAGCAAACAACTTAGCTTTTTGATGAGTCCTTCATGCCAAACTTTATCAAAAGCTTGGGCTACATCTAGAAATACTGAAGAACAAATTTGTTTATTTTCCAGTGCCCTTTCTATAATGTCTGTTATTCGATGTACTTGATCTATTGTTGAGTGTTTTTGCCTAAACCCAAATTGGTGATTAGGTATTATATTCCTGTTTTCTATGAGGGGTTGAATCCTTCTCAATAGTAACTTTTCAAACAACTTCGATATTGTAGGAAGCAAAGATATCGGCCTGTAGGATTTGGTGTCGATAGCAGGCTTTCCTGGTTTTTGGATCATTATTATCTCGGCAACTTTCCATATACTAGGTACGTGTTTAAGCTTAATACAGGCATTCATTATATATACCAAGAGTGTGAGAACTTTGTTGGGTATATTTTTTAGCACATTTGAAGTTATTAAATCAAAACCTGGGGCTTTATTTAATTTTAGGTTTTTTATTTCCTTAATTACTTCTTTTCGACTTATTAAGGGAATATTTATATCTTCATGGTTATATATTTCAGTTAGATCAATAACAGTGTTCATTTCATTGGGCTTAAAAATTTCAGCGAGATGATCTGCAAAAGTGTCAGCTTTTTCTTTATCGCTTCTTGCCCATGAGCCATCATTTTTCCTCAGTGGTGCAGAATGCACAATAGACTTCTTCATTTTACTCGTAGCTTTCCATAAAGAATAATTTGTTTCTTTAGTAGCTGTTAAATTTTGTAGGTAATAATTCAGAGATCTATCATTTAATTTCTTTATTTCTCTCTTTAGCTCCTGACTTTTATTATTAAGATCCGTTTTGCTGGATGGGTCACGCGTTTGTTGCCACCTCCTTCTCGCTTTTCGTTTCTCTTTTACCATGTTAAGGATATACACCGGATATCTAGGGCTGATTTTTTTTGATTTTTTTGTCTTAGTACTACTCCAAGCTGCAAACTGGACAGCTTGCATAAGTTTTTCAGTAGCAGTTTCTAGTTGTTCCTCATTGTCTAATGTTACTCTTAAGTTAATTTTTTCTAGCAGAATCTTTTTGAAGCTTACCCAATCTGTAGATGAGTTGGTTAAAAATGGTTTACAAGATTTTTTCACTATTGTTGTATTTAATTTTAGGACGACAGCAGAATGGTCGGAATTGAGGTCATAGTTATCTTCTATAGATGTGAAATTAGTTGATACTTTTTTCATTATAAAAAAGTCTAACACATCAGGAGTTTTGTTTATATCTGCAGGCCAATATGTTGGTTTTCCTGTTGAAAGAAATAAACAACCTGTTTCTCTCAGCGCCTCTCTCAGTTCTTTACCTCGAGTAAGGGTCATCCTGGAGCCCCATTCTAGATGTTTAGCATTGTAGTCACCTCCAAGAATAAATCTTTCACCTAATTTCATTAATAAGCTCTTGAACATATGTTTTTTAATAGCGTGATTGGGCGGGCAGTACAGCGCTCCTACGTTGATATTTTGCTTTGTGCACCTTATTTGTACGGTGTATTGTATTGTATTGTATTGTATTGTATTGGTACGGTATTGTGAGTTGCATTTCTGTACTTTGTATGTTACAATGTTCATGATGGGTAATAAGATCATTTACTATGACCGCACTACCTCCTTTTGGTAGATTGTCAGGGTGCATTGTATGATATACTTTGTATCCACGAATTACTAAATTGTGCCCCTTTGTTAGATGGGTTTCTGACACGAGACAGACATCTATGTTTCGTAAGTTTAGGAACATTTCCAATTCTTGTTTTTTGTTGTTAATGCCATTCGCATTCCAAGTACATATAGTGATTTTGTCCTTATTCATTATCTAATTGAGTTATGTGGCATATCAGGATACTTAACAGTATACCTACTTTCCAAGTTATCTAATCTTAGTGAGATTCTATCTACCAGACTCATTAGTTTTTCCATTGTTTTTAATATAGTTCCGTTCTGTTCTTTTTCTGCAATCAATTTCGTATTTGTTGAACAAGCTCTTCTCGGAATTTGATTGTTTGACGAACGAGTTCTTCTCGGCGTTTGATTATTTGCATTTGATGAATAAGCTATTCTAGGTGTTTCATCAGCAGTGAAATCTCGATTTTTTTTCATATTTTTATTGCTTTGGTAGACATCTTCATTGAGTTTGCCTTTTGCTATGGCAGAATAAGTTACTCCCTTTATTACTTTCTTTGATATAAATTTTCTTGGTTGTTGCCTTTGAACTAATTTTGGGTAAACAGAGTTTCTCCTTTTCTGAAGTTCTTTGGCAATAAGACATCCTCTGTAATTTGCTGGATGAGACTCTTGGCAGTTGGAGCATTTTGGCTGTGAAGTTTTCAGCTTATCGCATTCTGCTGTTAAATGTTTACCAGCACATTTCACACATATAGGCTCCCTATTACAAAATTTTTGCGTATGATTATAACGCTGACATCTTTTGCACTGAGGAATATCTTTGCTTTTTCTCAGAGGTTCAATATAAACTATCATGTTTTGAATATGATTGATTTCGTAAATTTTTTTCATGTCTTCCTTACTATCAAAGATAAGCATGAAAATTGGGAGTTTAACAGTTACCTGTTTATCATTTTCCTTGACTTTCTTTATCATATTTACTGCATTGATGATATTGAATTGCCTATTATGAAGCTCACTTATTATATCTTCTGGCATGCAAGATTGGTGCAAGCCGCGTGCCATGACTTTTATTGGTTTATTTATTTTGCTTTCATAAGTATGCCATTCGTATTTGGTATCATTGAGATCTTTAGCTAGATTTCTATAATCCATTTCCGTCTCCAGATTTATTTTCAGCTGCTTATTGTTTAGCAATTTTATTTCATATTTTATATTTTTAGCTTGCATCATTTTATTTAATGGTTTGAAATCATTTATGTTACTTATGATTAGAGGTGGAATTTTGGTTTTCCTTTTGCTCACAAATTCAGTTGTTTTGGAGTTTTTTTCTTGATAGGTTTTTGTTAAACCAGATGGTGACGATTCAACTTCAGGTGAAGAAGTAGCTTTTCTTTTTTTATTTGATCTTTTGTTTTTTTTGAGCAGCCAGTCAGTTTCTCTGCTCAATTCATCTTCATCCGTGAAATATTCTTTTTGCTCGATGATTTCATTTGGTGCATTACGTTTTTCTCTTTTTTTCAAAGCTTCGTTTTCTGCTCTTAATGCCGAAATTTCTTTTTTTAGTGACATACATAATGCCTCTATTTCGCTTAGCCTCTTTTGGAGTATATGGTTTTCGTTTGGTTCTTTATTATTTTGACTCCGTATATCAATTATTGGCTCGGTCATCCTTGATGGCGACCTTGGAACCCTCGCACTCTTTTTAAAAGGGTTAATCAGCTTGTCTAAATTGTTGTTCCCCACTGGCGACTCATCTGAAAGTCTAGTACATTCAGCCAAGCCCTCGCCGGCAGCCGTGGTCTCTGCCGACACTTTGATAGATATCCCTACCGAGTTTATTTTGTTTATTCGTTTCTTACGCTTAAATTTTTGCTTGCTTTCATTTCTTTTCCCTTAAATTAATTTAATTATTAAATCTGGTTCTAAAACATATATTAGTTTATAAAATTGTTTAATTTTTTTATTTTCTTTTTGTAAATTTTCCTTCAATTCACTTATTTGTAAGTTTTATCATAAAGGAAGTATAATCATAAAGGAAGTATAATATAGAGAAACTACGCGGAACAAAATTTTTTTTTTCAATATTTCTTAAATTTCACTTTATCGTAGAAAGAGGGTTGCCCATAGCAGTTCCTCTTGTAGTTTTATAATATTCGCCTCTAAAAGTGAAGTAATTTTCATTCATGCATATTGAAGCTAGAGTGCTGTAACTTTTTACTTTTTTCCTCCAATCATTCGCGTTGCTTATTTCATTTAACCAGTTGTCTAGTTTAGATAAAACACTACTACCCAACGAACCATCCCCACTGAGTCAAATCACCCACATGGACAAAAAATGGCAGCATACCATACGATGGTCAACAGATTGGTAAATATACCATTATCAAAGACTAACTTTGAAAAGGAAAGGCACTACATAAAAGACACGGCTAGGAAAAATGGATATAATGAAGACATCATAGACCTAATGATAAGGAAGAAACTGCACCGCATCGAACGCAATAACATGACGAGTTTGTTTCAACAAAATAAGGATACCGAAAAACCTAGAAGGATTTGCGTAACGCACTCAACATTCACCGATAAGTTTAAGAAAATGTTCAAGAAACACAATCTGGAACTAGTAACAACTAGCAGAAGTCAAAAAATGAGCAGTATACTTGGATCAGCAAAGGATAAAAAGGAGATGGAAGAAGTCAACGGCATCTATAAAATATCATGCCACAACTGTTCAAAAGTATATATAGGGCAATCAAAACGGTTAATTACGGTGAGATTCCAAGAACATTTAAGGGAAGCTGAATTAGCAAGAATAAGAGGTACTACGAATTTTAGGTCGGCAATTGCTAAACACATAATAGAGGAACACCATAAAATTGATAAAACCAATTTATCATCAATAAAGGAGGTACACAAAACAAGCAAACTAGACACATATGAGAGTTTAGCAATTTCGAGGGTACAGGTAGATGATAGATTGAATAATGATTTAGGGAATGGATATTCACCGCTATTTAAATTAATAAAATAATTGGAGAAAGTACAGGTAAAATAGATAGCTAGTATGGAGGGAATAGGATATAAGAAGGGAAAAAATAATGAATTAATGTATACAGTTAGTCACAAGCACTGATGAAGGAAGTATGTTGCTTCCGAAATATCGATATTTGCAATCAAATATTAAAAACTATTAGTGAACGGAAACCTGACAACAATTTAATTATTTAACTTAGATATGTTTTGAAAAATAAAAAAAGAAATATATAGGTATGAATTGAATTTGTGGCTGTAAAATTAAAATTCTTAAAATAAAAATTTCACAAATGTGTATGTACATATATATTTTGCAATAGGTAATATGAATATTTTAAATAAAACCGGAATTGAAGTTTAATAAAAAACTAATAAATATTTTACATGTACATGTAATCCTCCTCCATCACGTTCAGAAATTTGTGAATTACTCTTATAACATGCTACGTACCTCTAGCAACACGGTTACATATTTTTATTTATGTACATGCAACAAGGTGAAGGTTTTAACGACGTGGCTGTTCAGGATCTTCAATATTTATTAGTGACGAAAGCGATCTGGTAGAATTGGCATTAGAAACTGTAAATGAAGTTCTTTATGCGAACAGTAAAATTGATTGTTTATAAATAAAAATAATCATAACTAAGCAAATACAAGAGAAATGGATTCGCCTAAGCATAATATAAATAACAAATATTTTATTTCCTTTGTACCACGTACAGTATTGTACAATACATGTTAAACATTTCAAAAAATGAAAATTTATAAAATATTTAACTTTTTTTTGTTGTTTTTTCTTTTGTTCACCAAAATAAAAAATAACACTAATGGAAGCGTCTAAACTGTTTTTATAATTTCTAATTCTTTGATTTTGTTCTTGGATTGAATTGGAGTTTTTTTTTAATTTCAAATAAAATGTAAAATTCTATTTAAATTACTTTTTTATGCGTTGAAAAATAACATTTCATAGGCACCACTTAGATAGGTTTTGAAAAAAAAAAATGTACTTATGTTTTAGAATTTGTGGCTCTAAAATTAAAATTCTTTAAATAAAAATTTCACAAATGTACAAATAATATTTACCTATGTTGTAAAATATATTTTAAACAAAGAGAAAAAGCCGAATTGAAGTGTAATAAAATAATAAACACTTTGAATGTAATAAAAATAAATAACTTCAATGTAAAAATGAAAATGAAAAATTAAATAAACAAAAATAAATTCTTAAATTTATTATAATATTACTAGTATTAACAATATTATAATTTTAGGAAAAATAAATAATTTATTAATTTATGTTTTCAAAATTGCTTCAATGTGCTTATCTTTTTTGTGCCATACTGCTGTAAGTAAGTAATTTTTCACACTATCGTAATTCATATATGTATATGTATTCCTTGATTTCTTACTGCATAGTGCCAAAAAATATATAATAGTAAGAAGTCTCATCTCATATAAATTTGTGAAAAAAAATTTTGTACTACGCGCCTGATATTTAGACCCTATAAAGAAAGAGAAAAAGGGGCGAAGTGAAAGATTGAAAATAAACAAAATTTGAGAGAAGAAAAAAATACCTTTATTATTTATTTTTATTATCAGTTGTTACTGATGTTTTATAAGAGGAGGATGTATGTCGGATAAAGCAACGATTGGCATGTTTTTGTTGTTCTTTTTCTTTTTATTCATTATTATGAATTGACGAATTATAAACAAAAAGAAAATTAACAAAAAAAATTTTTTTTGTATTATGATTTTGATTAATGATTATCAATTCATATAGCTATAAGTAAGGATGGTACCTATAATTATGAATTAAAATGATATTCAGAATTAATTGTTAGTTTTATAAGATAAATTATTATGAAGTTTTCGTTTAGGGCAGAATAACCTTTACAGAATAACCTAACAGAAACACCGCTTTTTTTTTGTATTTTTTTTGTTGTGGCGTTGTAGAATTTTAAGATCAATAAAAGTAAAAAGTAGCTACCAATAAATTTTTAAAAAAAAAAAGAGTTCGTGTGTGTGTTTTATTTTATTGCATATTTTTAAATTTTTACTCACGGTAACGGTACCGCGTATCAGGGTTGATATTTTTGATACTATTGTACTTTTTTTGATACTTTCAGCTTGATAAAAGTACTGTGATACTTTCAATTGATATTTAGTATTCTCAGAAAATTGTAAATTTGTATTTTATCATAAAGGAATTATAAATTAAAAAACATTGGATATATGGAATTGTTATTTAGCTTACTATATTTAATTGAATTGAAGGCTGCGATTGATAGAATAGTCGAACAATGGAGTACATTATTATATTAATTTGAATTAGAGAATTTCGAAGCTCGCTATGATAATGAAAATATAGCATCCGTAACTCCGAAAGAATGAAATTATATTTGCTTTTTTATCATATATATTAAAAATAATTAATAATATCAATTTTCAAATGCAGCTGGAGCTGTCTAGCACGTATTTATTCAACGAGTTAAATTTCATTTTTATAAAATATGTAGAAATTTTATAAGCAAAAATTTTTTTGACGGCAAGCCTGTTAAATTAATAAATTTAAATGAAAATAGTCTTAATGATGACGATTTATATGACGATTTATATTCGGTTTATAATTTTGATTCGAAATATTTCTACTACGGATATCAACACAGAATTTTATTTTTGCGTTCGTGAAATATTTGTTGAGGAATTAAAAACAAATTGATTTTGAAAATTCAAAATTTGAATTTTTCTCCTAAATTTTTCACAGAACATGTTTTAACTGAAGAAACGAATATCATTTTGAATTTACTAACACTTTTGTTTCCAAATTCAAATATTTTATCAAAATGCTAAAATTATTAATTCCGATTATGAAGAATTAAAAAGATTTATAAGAATACTATTTCTGAATTTTGGAGCGAAAAATCAAATCACTGGAGTCAAAAGTGAATTGAATGAATGTATTTGCAGTAACATTTATCGAATTACACAAGGACTACTGTCCTTACCACACACATCCGCTAATTTTGAGAGAACTTTCTCAATTCAAACTCTAATTTAATTTCCAATTTATCATTTTGATACTTTTGTCAACAATTTAGTACTATTTTTTCAGCTTATTTAGTACTATCAATTTTACTGAACACATGTGGGTGTTAAAAAGTTATTTGAGTGACGACGTACCTGGGTACCTTTTGCATTTTCAAACCACAAAAAATATGGTTCTATGGTTCTGGAAAGGCTAACGATCTCAAACTCTCTGACAACTCCTAAAAAGGTGTAAATTTACTAATGTTAAGGGATTTGGATTTTCATAATCAATGGGAGTCGAGATCTACCCTTGTTTTGAAAAACCATCATCATGAGGGTGACGAAGTACCTATGTACCTCTATAATTTTTGTATGGAATTCTATAGATATTGACATTTTTTTTTAAATATTTTATTTTTAAAGCCATTTTTACTTTTATTTTTAAATATTATAATTTTATTTTTATTTTATTTTTATTGCATTATTCAGATATTTGGGTATTAATGAAAATAAAAGTATTTTGATACTCAAAATTTATTTCATTAATAAGGCAAGCAAATAATTGTAGATCGGTAAGAATCCGAGAATTATCGCATTATTGAGACATGAAAACAAAATAGTTTTAATGAAAATAATTCCTAGAATATTAATATAAAATAATCTTTGTGTATAAATATAGTACATATTATTATATATATGATTATTATATAGATTTATTTTAAATCTATAAATGTATATGTGTAATGTAAATGGGAATAATGTTTTGAATTTCTTTCTCCAAATAATAAAAAAAGAATTGTTGATGAAGAGAAAATACAAATTACAAAATATCTCTATCTCTCTTTACGTAAAACAAAATCTTGGCAACATTTTTTTAGAGTTATGGAAGTTTAATTGTAAATCAACTAATAACTCTTAAACGGTTTTTCAGCGGACACCCTTAAAGCAGACCTTTTTGTAGAAAATTAAATTTTCTTCATATTTATGAAAAAAAAAATATAGGTCATCGCTTTAAAAATGAAAATATTTCATTTCAAAATTGAACATTTTTTTTCAATGTTTCCCAAAATAATAGAAATGATATGAGTATGTATACGCAAATTCATATTATTATGTACAAAAATAATAACATTATCAAAAGCGTACAGTGTACACCAATATACCACATCAGTTCATATTACTGCACATACATCATACATTCTCTTTGCGATGAACACTGAAGAATGTTGACAACAAATATTTTAAACTT
Source organism: Argyra leucocephala (assembly GCA_963942445.1). NCBI lineage: Eukaryota > Metazoa > Arthropoda > Insecta > Diptera > Dolichopodidae > Argyra > Argyra leucocephala. The sequence goes on from OZ012679.1 coordinate 66,648,665, forward strand.
AATTGTTCAACAATTGTTTAGAAACAAATAGTTCAGCAACAATAATTTTTTGCTAAAATTGATTTCATTGTGACACTTTTTTATATGAAATCAAAAATCTTATAGTAATTATATAATCTTTGCTTCTTTTGGTCCGTATTTTTATTTTGGCATCATTACAAAATTTAATACTTAATAGAACTACGCATCAGAACAAAATTTTTTTTGTTCTTTTTTTTATATTCATAATCACAACGCCTCTATATTTAAAAAGCCTCGAAACTAATTTTTGCTTCGTAAAAAAAGATTTTATTTGTATTGCAAATCTTTGTAAATCTTCGTTTTTCCATACAAATAAAATCTTTTTTCAACGAAGTAAAAATTAGTTTCGGGGCTTTTTAAATATAGAGGAATTGATAATCATTAATCAAAATCATAATACAAAAAAAATTTTTTTTGTTAATTTTCTTTTTATTCATTATTATGAATTGACGAATTATAAACAAAAAGAAAATTAACAAAAAAAATTTTTTTTGTATTATGATTTTGATTAATGATTATCAATTCCTCTATATTTAAAAAGCCCCGAAACTAATTTTTACTTCGTTGAAAAAAGATTTTATTTGTATGGAAAAACGAAGACTTACAAAGATTTGCCATACAAATAAAATCTTTTTTTACGAAGCAAAAATTAGTTTCGAGGCTTTTTAAATATAGAGGCGTTGTGATTATGAATATAAAAAAAAGAACAAAAAAAAATTTTGTTCTGATGCGTAGTTCTATTAAGTATTAAATTTTGTAATGATGCCAAAATAAAAATACGGACCATAAGAAGCAAAGATTATATAATTACTATAAGATTTTTGATTTCATATAAAAAAGTGTCACAATGAAATCAATTTTAGCAAAAAATTATTGTTGCTGAACTATTTGTTTCTAAACAATTGTTGAACAATTAAGTTTAAAATATTTGTTGTCAACATTCTTCAGTGTTCATCGCAAAGAGAATGTATGATGTATGTGTAGTAATATGAACTGATGTGGTATATTGGTGTACACTGTACGCTTTTGATAATGTTATTATTTTTGTACATAATAATATGAATTTGCGTATACATACTCATATCATTTCTATTATTTTGGGAAACATTGAAAAAAAATGTTCAATTTTGAAATGAAATATTTTCATTTTTAAAGCGACCTATATTTTTTTTTTCATAAATATGAAGAAAATTTAATTTTCTACAAAAAAGTCTGCTTTAAGGGTGTCCGCTGAAAAACCGTTTAAGAGTTGTTAGTTGATTTACAATTAAACTTCCATAACTCTAAAAAAATGTTGCCAAGATTTTGTTTTACGTAAAGAGAGATAGAGATATTTTGTAATTTGTATTTCCTCTTCATCAACAATTCTTTTTTTATTATTGGGAGAAAGAAATTCAAAACATTATTCCCATTTACATTACACATATACATTTATAGATTTAAAATAAATCTATATAATAATCATATATATAATAATATGTACTATATTTATACACAAAGATTATTTTATATTAATATTCTAGGAATTATTTTCATTAAAACTATTTTGTTTTCATGTCTCAATAATGCGATAATTCTCGGATTCTTACCGATCTACAATTATTTGCTTGCCTTATTAATGAAATAAATTTTGAGTATCAAAATACTTTTATTTTCATTAATACCCAAATATCTGAATAATGCAATAAAAATAAAATAAAAATAAAATTATAATATTTAAAAAAAAAATTTCAATATCTATAGAATTCCATACAAAATTTATAGAGGTACATAGGTACTTCGTCACCCTCATGATGATGGTTTTTCAAAACAAGGGTAGATCTCGACTCCCATTGATTTTGAAAATCCAAATCCCTTAACATTAGTAAATTTACACCTTTTTAGGAGTTGTCAGAGAGTTTGAGCTCGTTAGCCTTTCCAGAACCATAGAACCATATTTTTTGTGGTTTGAAAATGCAAAAGGTACCAGGTACGTCGTCACTCAAATAACTTTTTAACACCCACATGTGTTCAGTAAAATTGATAGTACTAAATAAGCTGAAAAAATAGTACTAAATTGTTGACAAAAGTATCAAAATGATAAATTGGAAATTAAATTAGAGTTTGAATTGAGAAAGTTCTCTCAACATTAGCGGATGTGTGTGGTAAGGACAGTAGTCCTTGTGTAATTCGATAAATGTTACTGCAAATACATTCATTCAATTCACTTTTGACTCCAGGGATTTGATTTTTCGCTCCAAAATTCAGAAATAGTATTCTTATAAATCTTTTTAATTCTTCATAATCGGAATTAATAATTTTAGCATTTTGATAAAATATTTGAATTTGGAAACAAAAGTGTTAGTAAATTCAAAATGATATTCGTTTCTTCAGTTCAAACATGTTCTGTGAAAAATTTAGGAGAAAAATTCAAATTTTGAATTTTCAAAATCAATTTTAGTTTTTAATTCCTCAACAAATATTTTATAAAACTTACGAACGCAAAAATAAAATTCTGTGTTGATATCCGTAGTAGAAATATTTCGAATCAAAATTATAAACCGAATATAAATCGTCATATAAATCGTCATCATTAAGACTATTTTCATTTAAATTTATTAATTTAACAGGCTTGCCGTCAAAAAAATGTTTGCTTATAAAATTTCTACATATTTTATAAAAATGAAATTTAACTCGTTGAATAAATACGTGCTAGACAGCTCCAGCTGCATTTGCAAATTGATATTATTAATTATTTTTAATATATATGATGAAAAAGCAAATATAGGCCCATATTTTGATAGTCATTTCACACTCATTTTTTATGAAAAACAAATTTTGCGATTTCGATAGTCGGAAAAAATGACAAAAATCATAAAAAATGAAAACAAGCCTATTTTGATAGTCGGGTTTTATGAATATATTCGGATAAAATGACAAATTTTGTCATTTTGAAATTGTTAAGTGACGGGTATGTTTGTTTGAAAACTTTTGTTGTTTAAAATTTAAAAAATGGATTTACAAAAAAAATCGTAAGTATTTTATTTTAAATTTGTGGACATGAAAAAAGTAAAGAAATCTTCGAGATGGTGACTGGTGGAAAGTGCCAAGTTCAAGAAATTGAGCAGCCTCTAGCCAAAATAGGTCCGGGTCCCACTTCATAAAGCCTCGAAATTTTTTTTTAAACTTTTCTTCAATAAAATGGCTCATAGGCACGATGCAAACAAACGGTCCCAAGTGTCGGGACCGAAGACCTTAAATTTTTTTTTTTTTTTAATTTTTTTTTGTCATCAGTACAATGACCCTTAAATGTGATGAAAACAATAGGTCAGAGGTCCTAAGAATTGGGGCCGAAACTCTATATCACCGGTTTAAATTGTATTTTTCTGAGAAAAGGTTATTAATAATTATTATAAATAATTTTTAAAAAAATTTCGGATTGGTCCGACAGTTCGGAAGTCGGAACCAAAGGACCTTGAACAAAAACAAAATTTTTTTTTTTATACTTATCTTGATGCGTAATGAACATTATTGACATTTTGGTTTTTGGACAATTTTTTTGTTCAAGGTCTACGGTCCCGACTTCTGAACCGCGGAACAATCTGAAAATTTTTCAAAAATTATTCATAATAATTATTAATAACTTCTTCCCAGAAAAATAAAATTTAAACTGTTGATATAGAGTTTCGGCCCCAATTCCTAGGACCTGGGACCTATTGTTCTCATCACATTTAAAGCTCATTGTACTGATGACAAAAAAAAATTAAAAAAAAAAAAAAAATTTAAGGTCTTCGGTCCCGACACTTGGGACCGTTTGTTTGCATCGTGCCTATGAGCTATTTTATTGAAGAAAAGTTTAAAAAAAAAATTTCGAGGCTTTGTGAAGTGGGACCCGGACCTATTTTGGCTAGAGGCTGCTCAATTTCTTGAACTTGGCACTTTCCACCAGTCACCACCTAGAAGATGTAGTTCATATGACACGGTCCCGTTGAATACACACACATTGGCTCTACTCTATTCAATATTAATTTCCATATTAAACAAACCTTTTGGACATATTTTTTTTCTTTTACTTCACTTTTTTCTTCGCAATAAATTTTTTTTCTTTATTAATTATATCCAAGACACGTCAAAACAAAAAGTTTTGCCCGTTTCAAAACAAAAATCATCTCATTTAAATTTCAAATTTCATTTCATTTTTCCCGACTATCGAAATCTCAAAAAATCATTTAAATGATATGACATTTGTCATTTTCATTTTTATGAGATGACTATCAAAATATGGGCCATAATTTCATTCTTTCGGAGTTACTGATGCTATATTTTCATTATCATAGCGAGCTTCGAAATTCTCTAATTCAAATTAATATAATAAAATGTACTCCATTGTTCGACTATTCTATCAATCGCAGCCTTCAATTCAATTAAATATAGAAAGCTAAATAACAATTCCATATATCCAATGTTTTTTAATTTATAATTCCTTTATGATAAAATGGGAACTGTTTTACATAGCATCCGCTAGTAAGCAGGCCAAAATTGTAAGTGCGCCAAAATCCTCAAATTTTGAGGTTGGCGTAAGGCTGACTCCCTTACCCGTAAAAATTACCTAGTTTTGAGAGACGCAATTGAAGCCTCGGATACGATCGAAATTATTGGAAACAGACCCGGCAAACGTTTAAAGGACTCCGATTTAAGAATTTGCAGTTGGAATGTAAGAACACTCTATCATCCAGCTGCATCTAACAAAATTGAAAATATTCTCTCGCAGTATAAATCAGACATTACTGCGATACAGGAAATCCGATGGAAAGGATCTGGCATGTTAAAAAAACGAACATGCGATATATATTACAGCTGCCACGAAAAACATCACATATTTGGATGCGGATTCGTAGTGGGAAAACGGCTTAAAGGAAACGTCATTGATTTTACACCGGTTAATGAACGTCTAGCCGTCATCCGTATCAAAGGCAAATTCTTCAACATCAGCTAATATGTGTGCACGCACCGACCGACGAAGCGGAGGACACAATGAAGGATGAATTCTACGACATCTTAGATAAAACATATGGGTCCTGTCCTGAGTACGATGCGAAAATCGTGCTTGGAGACTTCAATGCTAAAATCGGTAAGGAAGGAATTTTCGGCAAAACTGTAGGTAACCATAGTCTTCACCCTACCACCACAGAAAATGGATACCGATCAATCGATTTTGCAGCAGCTCGTAATATGGTTATAAGTAGCACAAATTTCCCCCATAAAAATATCCACAAAGCTACCTGGCTATCTCCTGATGGACGTACAGCGAATCAAATTGACCACATTATGATTGACGCCCGACATGCTACCAGTGTGTCGGATGTACGTACCTATCGAGGAGCTAACATCGACTCTGACCACTTCCTAGTTGTCGGCCAGTTCAGAGCACGAATTTCCAATGTTAAAAAAGGACGCACCAGCCAAAATAGGAAGTTTAACATTGGAAGACTCCAAACACCTGAGATAGCCTTAGCATACAAGGAGCGATTAAGTGATATACTCAATACCACACCTCTACAACATAATCTCTCCGTCAACGGAAAATGGAAACAATGCGCAAACATCATCACGATGGCTGCTACACATACCGTGGGTTTTGAAACACCTCGCGTGAGAAACCCATGGTACGACGATGAATGTTTAGCAAAGACGGTAGAGAAAAATGAGGCCTACAGGAAAGCGCTGCAACGTAAAACAAGAGCAGCTCAAGAAGAGTATAGAGCGAAAAGAAGAGACGAGAAGAAAATTTTAAGGCGCAAAAAACGTTTATTCGAAAAGTCTCAACTTTTGGATATAGAATCAAACCGAGACAGAGGCGAAGTACGGAGCTTTTATAAAAAAGCCAAGCAGCTTGCAGCTGGTTTCAAGCCCCGTACACACGCGCTGAGGGATGATTCGGGAAATTTGGTAACCGATACGCAAGGGATATTAGAGACATGGAAACAGCATTTTAAGAACCTGCTGAATGGCGCAAACATAGAAAACACAGATACGCCTCGCCCTAACCCAGTCAACTCCGAAGATACAGATACACCCAGTCCTGCAGAAGTGGAAGCAGCCATCCGAAAATTAAAGAACAACAAAGCTGCTGGACAAGATAACCTGCCAGCTGAACTTTTTAAGGCAGGAGGTGAAGTGATGATTGAATTCATGCACCAAATCATCAAACAAATCTGGATCGAGGAGAGCATGCCTGATGACTGGAGTTTAAGTTCAATATCTCCAATATTCAAAAAGGGCGATTCCATGTCCTGCGCCAACTATAGAGGAATATCCCTATTAAACGTTGCGTATAAGATCCTTTCCAATATTCTGTGCGAACGATTGAAGCCCCATTGTAACGCTGTGATAGGAAACTATCAGTGCGGCTTCCGTCCTGGTAAATCAACCACCGACCAGGTGTTCGCATTAAGGCAGATCCTGGAGAAGGCCCTCGAATTTTAAATCGATACGCACCATCTTTTTATCGATTTTAAATCTGCCTATGACAGCATACATCGATCAGTGGTTTACGAATCAATGTCGGAATTTGGTTTCCCAGCCAAGCTTATCCGTTTGTCAAAAATGACCCTGGAAAACACCCGGTGTGCTGTGGTGATTGGGAGACACATTTCTGATTCATTTCGAACGTGCTCCGGATTTCGACAAGGCGATGCGCTGTCATGTAATTTCTTTAATCTGGTGTTGGAGCATATAGTGCGACGTTCCGGTGTGAACACGCAGGGCACTATATTTTACAAATCCGTGCAGCTCCTGGGTTTCGGTGATGACGTCGATATTATCGGAACATCACGACGAGCAGTCATCGAAGCCTTTACACAGATTGAAGAGGAAGCAGGTAAAGCGGGTCTTCTCATAAATGAGAACAAAACAAAATATATGCTGTCGACAAATAAAATGTCCTCACAACATCATATAGGACACAACATCACTGTCGGCTCATATAATTTTGAGGTAGTTCAGGAGTTTATCTACCTTGGAACCCACATCAACTCCATCAATAACATTGATGTTGAAGTAAGGCGAAGAATTACCCTTGCAAACCGTTGCTACTTCGGTTTGTCGAAACAACTGGGTTCAAAGCTCCTATCCCAAAATACCAAGGCGCAATTATACAAAACGCTCATCATTCCGGTGCTTCTATATGGTTCTGAATCGTGGACATTACCAAAAGCAAGCGAGCATGCACTTGGTATCTTTGAGAGAAAAATTCTTCGTCGCATTTATGGTCCTGTGTCTGACGAAGGGGTTTGGAGAAGAAGATACAATGCCGAACTATACCAGCTGTACAACGACACGGACCTAGCTAAAAAAGTCAGAATAAAACGGCTTCATTGGCTAGGTCATGTAGAGCGTATGGATAAAAATGCTCCGGCTAGGAAACTCTTCGAATCCAAACCCCAGGGAACGCGTCGTCGAGGGAGGCCACACCTTCGTTGGAGAGATGAAGTATCGGCAGATATGAAAAAACTACAAATCACCAACTGGAGAGATTCCGCTCGTGACCGAAATCAGTGGAGGACAATTTTGCGCCAGGCCCAGGACCTTCAAGGTCTGTAGCGCCCAACAAGTAAGTAAGTAAGTTATGATAAAATACAAATTTACAATTTTCTGAGAATACTAAATATCAATTGAAAGTATCACAGTACTTTTATCAAGCTGAAAGTATCAAAAAAAGTACAATAGTATCAAAAATATCAACCCTGATACGCGGTACCGTTACCGTGAGTAAAAATTTAAAAATATGCAATAAAACAAAACACACACACGAACTCTTTTTTTTTTTAAAAATTTATTGGTAGCTACTTTTACTTTTATTGATCTTAAAATTCTACAACGCCACAACAAAAAAAATACAAAAAAAAGCGGTGTTTCTGTTAGGTTATTCTGTAAAGGTTATTCTGCCCTAAACGAAAACTTCATAATAATTTATCTTATAAAACTAACAATTAATTCTGAATATCATTTTAATTCATAATTATAGGTACCATCCTTACTTATAGCTATAGGTAGTTATAGGTACCAATTGAAAGCAATAAAGTAAAAAAGCATTGTCATTCAAACTTCTTTCCCAACACTTTTAAAAATATGTAATACAAAAAGTATGTGAATTCAATTAAATATTTCGTAATTTTTCATAAAATAATTTTTTAATAAAAAATTGTTTTTCATAGTAATTATATTAATTTTTCATAAACATAAATATCTACAGATGTGATTTTTTGAAATGAATGAATGGCTATGAAATTTGATCTTCAAGAAAAGAGGACAAAAAAAAGCTCGAATTAAGGCTTTATGTCGAAGAGTCCTTTAAAAGATATATACTTTTGTATAAATATACCTACTTCATTTTCATTTTGAAAAACTTGAAGGACTTCAACTTGAATTACAATTAGTCAACAGGGGTCCCTAGTATAAATAATATTTGATAAATCAAATTTCAATATTTCACAGTCGAACGAAACAAAAAATTAAACAAAAAATTCATAAATTTATAAACCGCTTTGGCAAAAATTAGAATATAAAATAAAATAATATAACAGTAAATACATATTATAATTATATGTACGTATATATATAACTTTCGATTTTACTTTAAACATCATAAATACATCATAAACACGTAAAAATGTTTTTAACAATTTTATATAAAATTTTTAATCATTGGTTTGGTAGGTAGAGGTACTTTTTATTTTCATTCAACAAAAATAATAAAGCGGTGTTGTTGTTGTATATGAAATAAAAGGACCGTTCCCGTACTTTTCTGGCAAAAACTTGCAAATGAGAGAAAAGAGAGAAAAAAAAAAGAAAAAAAAAGAAAAAAGAGTTAAAAAAAACTCTCATCTGCAAGTAAAAGTACTGGAACGCAATTCTTGTAAAAACTTGCAGCTGTCAAACAGCTGACAAGCAATCTGACATTCTGAAATTAATTTAATTATAAACAATCATTTTGAATTTCCGGAGGTGTTTTTTTTTAAAGAATTGTACATAATTAAATTTAAACGAAATGGCAGCGGAAGATATAAAAAATATATATGACTAAGTAGCGATTCGGATTACATTTTTATTACATTTTTTTAGTGAAAGCGAAACTGAAGAGTTAAGGAATGTAATTCTAAAGCAAGTGCTGTTGGAGAACTTTTTACATAAAAACAAAAGACATTGCATTCGAAACTATTTGGAAGAAATAGTTCCAGGTTATTGTGAAGAGGAATTCGTAAGACATTTTCGTGTAAGCAAAAATGTTTTCAAATATTTATATGAAGAACTGCAAACATTTGAAAGTTTTGCAAACCTACGTGCAGATAAAAAATGTAGCTCAGAAAAACATATAGCTGTATTTTTATGGTTTGCGGGTCATGAAGCTTGCTGTTATAGAGACTTAGCTGACGATTTATCCTTATCAAGTGTATCCGTATTATTAAATTAAATTATACATATATTACAATAATAAAGAATTATGAAATTTATCCTCCACTAAATTATATTTTTCATTTTTTTTAATAAATTTCATTTAAAAAACAAAATTTTGCATAACAGACACATATGAGAAATTACAAAAGTAAATAAAAATATAACCTAAAAAATACAACAACAACAAAAACAACAACAAAAATTTAAAGTATAAGTTTTTACAAGTTAAAATTTTACTTGCAAAAACTTATTTGAGAGAATGTTGTTGAATTTTGTTGAACGAAGTTGAAAACATATGTTTTCTCTCGTTTTTAGAAAAAACTCTCAGTACAGGAACGACTTCTGGTAAAAACTTGGAAAAACTTGGATAAGTTTTTACAAGATGTGCGTACGGGAACGGTCATAGAATGAGAATATATGATGAAATACAATTGCATGTGAAATAGAATGGGAATTGTTGATGAAATACAAAGCCTCTACATGTAATTTCATAATTCATATGGAATGAAAATGTTTAGATACAATGTTGCTGAAACACAAGTATTCTGACACATGTTCCTCCACCTACCAATAGGTGGACAGCCAAAAAAACAGTGTGACATTTTTTTATATGAAGTGAAACATCTTATAGAAATTATAATAATCTTTGTAAGAACTGAGAAATAATTGGATTAGAATGAAAAATATAGAAAATGACTAGTTACCCCTGTTTAATTGCAAAAATTAAATTTGATTAAAATTGAGTCGTACTAAAAGTCGGCAGTAAAATAAATATATTTTAATAAAGAACAGGAACCATTCTGAATTAAGGTTATAATTTTGATTATCTTTCGTTAAACTTGCCTTACAACTTTCGCATTTTATTTTATTTCAAATTTTAAAAATTATGTATCCACCATGATATTTCATGGAATTCTCTTCAATTATAGTATTTAAAATATCTACAGGTACAGGTATGTCATAATTGAGATTTTCATCATCACACATAATAATGGATTCCTGAATTGAATCATTTATTTTTGTCTTAACTGATTAAATCTGCTATAGATAGATCAGCTAAAAGTATATCAGTCCAGTCTTCTTCACAATTAGCTGAATTTGAATGATCATTTAAAAGTCTCATTCTTAAAATTTAAATGTTACTGTTAAATGATACTGTTAAATTGATACAAAGAGGGATTCACTTTATTTTAAATTTTCGATATGACCAATGAGAATGCATTTTCAATTGGGTCGTGATTAAATCTTGAAACTAAAATAAAAAATAAGTTGTCCTTTCCTATCACTTTTTCCTTTGACATCCGGAGTTAATTTATGTATTACGAAAGGACTTAATCAAATGTGGATATTCAAAACCATTTCGGTTCTTGGGCTGTAGAAAAAATAGATATAAAAAAAAGTAAAAAATTATAAATAATTATCGCTTAAATATTTTTAATGAACATAAAAATATGTTTTATTCCTAATAATGTTTGAAAAGATATACCTAATTTCAAAAAAAAAATTACAATAAATTTATTTAATCTAATTTATAGATTTTTCAAAAATTCACAAGTTCAAAAATTTTCAAATAGCAAATCAAAAGTACTTTTTAGAACTACAAAAAATTATTTAAAGAGTAATTACAAAATAAACTAAATAAATTAATAAAAACAATACCTAGGTAAATGCATAAACTAAAAGCAAAAATAAAACATAAACAAATCCTGATAAATTTAAATTAAAACATTTTGAATAATTTCGCATTTCTATAAGACCAAGAATCAAAATAAATAATGATATAAATTAAAATAAAAAAACGAAACATTTCTTTATTATATACTTTTTATATACTTTTATATTAACTTGCCAGTGTCTATATGTATATATGTATATATGTTTATATGTTTATATGTTTGGTAGGTAGGTTGGAATTTTTTTGTTAATATTAAAGCCAAACGCAAAGAGCAAATAAAATAATAATGTAAAAATAAATATTTTTAAAATATACTTTTATCGAAACCAAACTAGCCCCCTAAAAAGTAGAAAATAAAACTAGTGGTAGATATTGAGCATCTAGAACTACTATAAGATGAAACACAAAAGTATATAATGAATCTTGCTGGAATATTGTTAATGGGAATTTGGAAAGGTTTTGTGATGTTCTTTTAATATTCGTGATTTTTTTCAAGCGGCAAATATTAAAAATGTCCATTAACAATATTCCAGCAAGATTCATTATATACTTCTGTGTTTTATCTTATAGTAGTTCTAGATGCTCAATATCTACCACTAGTTTTATTTTCTACTTTTTAGGGGGCTAGTTTGGTTTCGATAAAAGTATATTTTAAAAATATTTATTTTTACATTATTATTTTTTTATTCTTTGAATCATTCTTCTGACTCTCTTCAGATTATCTTCTTTTCATTCTTTATATTCTTTGCCAATACATATGAAAGTAAACCAAAAATATTTTAATGTTAATGTTTGGTTAATGCCTAATTCATATTCATACTTATCATATTCATATAAGCCTACATAACTAGACTTTGACCAGCTTTGACTCTTTTGTAATAAAACAATACATGCATAAAAAACTAACAATAAAAAAAGAACAAAAATATAGCATAAACGAAATTGAATTGTAGGATTTGATTGGAGTTCTTTAGAAAGAGATAAAACAAGAGAATTGTAAAAATATCTTTCAATAAACTGGTGGTTTAGTAGTATCTTCTATATGTATATGTACAAAATATACTATTTCATATGAACGCTATTTTAAACAGTTTAATGATTTTAATAAAATATAAATTTCTGGCTGATAGTAATCAAAAATGAATTATGTGTCCTTTAACTTATCAAAATGTTACATCTGGTGACTTTGATGTCCCATTAGACGCAATTTGTACATGTGGAAAACGTTCTTTCAAAATTTTTACACATATTTTTTTAAATTTTTGGTAATATTGTATTGTCTAATATTATGTAGAATGGAAAATAATAAAGTATGTGAAAATAAAAAGTCATCATTAACTTTTAATATGTTAAAATTTAAATAAATTAAATAATATAATATTTTTACATCTTATACCTAACTAAAACTTGTTATAACTATATGATTTTGTTGTTGTTTTTAATTGAATTGTTTTTTGTTTTTTTATTTATTTGGAAAATAATATTGGCCCATATTTTGATAGTCATTTCACACTCATTTTTTATGAAAAACAAATTTTGCGATTTCGATAGACGGAAAAAATGACAAAAATCATAAAAAATGAAAACAAGCCTATTTTGATAGTCGGGTTTTATGAATATATTCGGATAAAATGACAAATTTTGTCATTTTGAAATTGTTAAGTGACGGGTATGTTTGTTTGAAAACTTTTGTTGTTTAAAATTTAAAAAATGGATTTACAAAAAAAATCGTAAGTATTTTATTTTAAATTTGTGGACATGAAAAAAGTAAAGAAATCTTCGAGATGGTGACTGGTGGAAAAAGCCAAGTTCAAGAAATTGAGCAGCCTCAAGCAAAAATAGATGCGGGTTCCACCTCACAAAGCCCTCGAATTTTTTTTTTTTTAGGCACGATGCAAACAAGCGGTCCCAAGTGTCGGGACCGAAGACCTTAAATTTTTTTTTTTTTTTTTAATTTTTTTTTGTCATCAGTACAATGACCCTTAAATGTGATGAAAACAATAGGTCCGAGGTCCTAAGAATTGGGGCCGAAACTCTATATCAATGGTTTAAATTGTATTTTTCTGAGAAAAGGTTATTAATAATTATTATAAATAATTTTTAAAAAAATTTCGAATTGGTCCGACAGTTCGGAAGTCGGAACCAAAGGACCTTGAACAAAAACAAAAATTTTTTTTTTATACTTATCTTGATGCGTAATGAACATTATTGACATTTTGGTTTTTGGACAATTTTTTTGTTCAAGGTCTACGGTCCCGACTTCTGAACCGCGGAACAATCTGAAAATTTTTCAAAAATTATTCATAATAATTATTAATAACTTCTTCCCAGAAAAATAAAATTTAAACTGGTGATATAGAGTTTCGGCCCCAATTCCTAGGACCTCGGACCTATTGTCTTCATCACATTTAAGGCTCATTGTACTGATGACAAAAAAAAAAAAAAATTTAAGGTCTTCGGTCCCGACACTTGGGACCGCTTGTTTGCATCGTGCCTATGAGCCATTTTATTGAAGAAAAGTTTAAAAAAAAAAATTTCGAGGGCTTTGTGAAGTGGGACCCGGACCTATTTTGGTTAGAGGTTGCTCAATTTCTTGAACTTGGCACTTTCCACCAGTCACCACCTAGAAGATGTAGTTCATATGACACGGTCCCGTTGAATACACACACATTGGCTCTACTCTATTCAATATTAATTTGCATATTAAACAAACCTTTTGGACATATTTTTTTTCTTTTACTTCACTTTTTTCTTCGCAATAAATTTTTTTTCTTTATTAATTATATCCAAGACACGTCAAAACAAAAAGTGTTGCCCGTTTCAAAACAAAAATCATCTCATTTAAATTCCAAATTTCATTTCATTTTTCCCGACTATCGAAATCTCAAAAAATCATTTAAATGATATGACATTTGTCATTTTCATTTTTATGAGATGACTATCAAAATATGGGCCATTATGTATTTTATTATTTTGATAAAAGATCTTACTTGGTTTTATTCAAAATATATTTTCAATTTAAAAAATTTTGGCCACAAAATCAATGTGTACTACACTTGGTAACGCATACTCTATTTTAAATTTATTCAAAAAATTATATATATAAAATTTATTTTAATTTTGTGTTACTTTTTATGATGAATGTTTTTTTAAAACCTTATCTTTTGAATGAAAATAATAGATAACCAAATATTTTTCTTTTACAACTGTAAGATAAAATTTCAAATTTTTTTTTCTTTAAAATTTTTTTAATTCTTTTAACTGTAACTACGCAAAAAATTGGATCCCCGCTGAAAAACACTGATTTTTCATACAAAATTATGAAAAAAGGGATTTATATTCCAATAAATTGAGAGTCACTCTCTCTTCGCTAGTGCCTGTAAATAGCCAGCAGTGATATAAGGCGTGTTCGTAGTTGCAGTAAAATATGCGTCGATGTCTTGCAGATTTTTTCCTCTGTCACTATGAACAAAAAAACCTGCGCAGGGGCGCAGAAATTTTTTTAGCCATCATTCTTGTTCTTAGAGGCAGCACATGCACAATTCGTTTATATAGTCATATTATATTTTTTATAATTATATTATATATTTTTATATATATTTAATATATTTTAATATATTTTATATATATTTTTTAAATATATTTTTTTTTAAATATTTTAATATATATTACTTATATATTAAAATATATTAAAATTATTATATGTTTTTTCAATATATTGATTTTATTATTATTATAAACACATTTATTTTATTTTAATAAATATTAAATGTTAAATAACATGCACTTTAAAAATCATTCTAAAGCAGGCGCATTAAAATATTTGCACAATCTGCTTTTTATCTGCGCAGAATTTTTGATGATATGCAACTACGAACAAAAAATCTTTTTTGTAGCGCAGGCGCGACCACTACGAACACGCCTATAATCTCATGTATTTGAAAGCGAAAAATTCGTCATTCGTTGTGATTGTGTTTTCGACATTATATGTAACTCGTGACGAATGACGAATAACCAAAATTTCGCGTTCAAAAAATAGATCTATTTCTATTTTACTCGTCGACGAAAGCGAACATAAATTCGTCAAAATTGTTTTAATAAAATATTTCAAATAAAAAATATTTTTAATTAATTTTTTTTAAATTTTTCCTCCATTTCTTCATAAACAAAATTTTGAAATTTCAAAAACACAAAAATTTGTTCAAAAATTTTCACGTGATGTTTTTGATGGTTTGAGTTATTTCAAATTTTGACACTTCAAAGCTAAAAAAGTTAAATTTTAGCTGAGAAGTGTCAAAATTTTTGAAATATCAATGGCGGTGTCTAGACGATCAGTGAACACTGTCAGTTTTCACTGAAATCCATGTATTTTGTTGTTGTTTGAAAAAAATAAAAAAAGTTGAAATGCTTTTAACTTTTCGTCAGTTTTTCGATTTCAATCGTTCCGAATTTCATAGCCAACTTTTGTAATCTTAATTTCAAAATATACAGCATAAATATAAACACAGAAAACAGCGTGTTAGAGAAAGAAGCTTAAATTGTACTTGTCTGGAAAAAGGTTATTAATAATTATTATAAATAATTTTTAAAAAATTTTCGGATTGGTCCGACGGTCAAGTAAAATTTAAACACGTGATATAGAGTTTCGGTTCCAATTTCTTGGACCTCGGATCTATTGTCTTCATCACATTTAATCGCCGTCGTACTGATGACAAAAAAAAAATCAAGGTCTTCGGTCCCGACACTTCGGACGCCGGACCTCTTGTTTACATCGTACTTAAGAACAATTGCACTAATGACAAGTTAAAAAAGAAACAAAAAAATGTTTTTTTGCTAGGGTCATATCCCAGTATTCAGTCAAATGAAAAAATATACCAAAAGTTTATAAAAAGCATCGGAAATTTTTTCGATGCGTGCTCTGCTTTTTTTTGCACATTTGAAACTTATATTAAACAATATGGAATATACTAGATTGTAAGATTTTTTTTGGGTACGATATGGAATATGATGAATTTTAGAAAAAAACGTTTTTTTTTACAATATGGAAGTCACGTTGTAAAAAAAAAACGAAAATATGTACTTATACGTGCTTGTACAATACTTTAGATTTGCTGTACGGTTTATGAAAATCAGTTTAATTTCATTATTATATTTATTTATTTATTTATTTACTATTTAATTCAAACAGCTTACAAAAAATAATATAATTTTATTAAATTTCTCAATTAACATGATGTATCAAATAAAATTTATGATTTAAAATTTAAATCTGTGGTTTTACAACGAAAGATGATAACTGCAATTTTGTCGAATTTTAGTTATGAATGCCATTTTATATAAAATTTTAAGCTCTTTCAAATAAAAAAAAAAATTTAATAATATTAAGTAATTTATGAATTCAAAACTGAATAACTAACAACTGCCGTTGAAAATATTTCTAACATATATAACTTCACTTATGCAGTTATGGAGGCAAAACTTACCGAAAAGTACAAAACAGAACAAAATGATATGTTAAGATATTTCCATGTATCTTGAAAAATTTTACTGCGTATTATAATTTTTTTTTTTTGTAAAAACTGAATGACTGAAGTTATCATGTTCTTCAGCAATAACTTTTATGTAACAAAAATGAATAAGTTATTTAAAAATTAAAACAAAGGTAAAAATTTTACGAAAATTAAAAAATTATTGAATGATTTCAAAGATTCTTTTTAAAGATTTTCCAAAGGTTTTCATTAAAAATATTGCAAATCTTGCAAAAATAACTAGAAAAGTATAGCAAATTCTATACTAAATTTTATTCAATTGTGATTTACAAGAAAGGCCAAAAATGTAGTTATCATCTTTCGTTGTAAAACCACAGAAATTAAGTATGTACTTTATTATTTTTAGTTAATATTAAAATTAGCTAATACTATCGGAGTTACCCGGCGATGCCTGAGATATTGGGAAATTTTTAGGAGCTTTCTTTGTTTTTAATTTTTATTTTTATTATTTAATAATTATTTAAAAATAATTGGAACGGAAAATATTATTTGATGTTTTGTTTTTAGTAAGGTAACCATTGGTTGGTTCATGGCCAGTTGCGTGAATTGAATTTATGAAATAAGAAAATATTGCCTTATATTCCAGCATTTCTTTTAAATGTTTTAATGTTATGTATTTTTTTTTTGCGATAAACATACATACCGAGCGAATACGAATTGATACCCCTGAAGTTAAATTGCTTTTTGGGTTGGAATTGTAATAAGAAATATTTTTGGAAACTACATAATTGCTTATTTCTATGTTAGTATGAAAACGGTTTTAGGTATTACATAGTAATACACATTTTTATTTCTATAATATTGAAATATTAAATTCTTAATTGTATCTTAAAATAAAATTTGATTATAAACAACATTTTTAGTTTCACCTTCAGGAGTAAGAATAAATAAATTATTGGGTAAACCAACTCTTGAGCAAGAAACACAAAGTTATCCATGAGGGAAGCATGGCGATCTTAAATCCACTCGACAGTACTTAATAGAGTTTCCCTGTATCTTATTGATCGTAATTGAGAACGCAAGTCTTACTGCAAAAATTACAATAATTTAAAGCGAAAAATCAAATCTCAATCGCAATGAGTGGTATTCGTGGAATAAAAACTATTTCATCTTGTTCCTGTAATGAATGTACGATTGCACACGTGTTTGGTAAAAGACCACACATATTTTAAAGAAACAAAATTGCAATCATGGATGCATACATTTCTTTTCCTAAAATAAACACAACAAAGGCACGTCAAAAAGGCACGTCAATTGCATTTCCCAACATATTGATATAAAGCCTTGTGCAGTTGCCAAGTTTGGCGGGTCGGAGTTCCGTAGTAAAATAATTGGTGATTACTTTAAGTAAAAACGATGTGGTGATAATGCAGCCGGAAAAATGGTGACTTGGTCGACATCTACTATATCGTACAGACTGATAGTATATTGATTGACTTGTACTGTTGGTCGTTGCATGGTAAGTATTTGATTAGTTCCAGTGCTAATTAATGTTTAAAAAGCGTAAAGAGTAGATTTTCTCACCTTGTTTTTTTGTTTTTCATCTATTTTCTTTTTGCTATAAACCCTACTTTTTCTTTAACTAACATTCTTTCTTAATGCATTAGGTTAGATGTTATGACCATATAGAATTTTCTAAAGAAGCTTGAGTTTAGCTTACATATTTTCAGCTTTTTAGTGCAGTAGGTATGGCGGCGGTTGAGCCAGACATCGCTATCTCGCTCACTCTAATGGGTGTCGCCATAAGGAAATGAGAAATTATTGTGTGAGAGTGAAGGTGATGGAAGATATGAATTTGTAGGTCTACGTCATGTTTTTACTAAAAAAATTAATTGTTTGAACGAGGATTTGAACTCGGTGCCTGAATGATTAACGAGCGAACACGCTAACCATTCAGCTACCAAGCCATTAAGAAATGTTGATGTTATTTGTGTATATAAGTATATAAATGATTGATATGGTATTAAAAAAAAATCTATAAATAGCTTTTAATATCTCAAGGTAGAGAAACACACTTTTGATGAAGTATTATGGAATTGAAATTAATATTTATAATGTAATAAATGTCATGCTGGTTAAAGGTCCGAGGTTTCCAAGCGCGAAAATTGCTCCAAGAACCTTCAGCCGAAGAACCCCGCCGAAGAACCTCGTCCAAGAACCGGGCCCGCATCCAAATTGAAGTTCCCAAGTTGTGAACTCCGCCGAAGTTCTTGTTGTTGGGAACATGTATCAGCGACCTTGGATTATGAATATATTATTATGAAATTGTTAAAGTATCTTATAGTATGCAGAGTAAATGGTTGTGGTTTCGCGATAAGAGTATAAAACTTAAAATTTAAAAATCAGAATTTTGTTTTGCTGTTTTTATTAGAGTTTATAATGTATTAGAGTTTATAATTAGAGTTTATAATGTATGTTCACGCAACATAATTCAATTTTAAGCATAGTACCCTACCAAATTGTACGATTTTAAAAATTTAAAAAATGAAAACTTGCGGTTTTATTTAATTAATTCTTAAATTTTTAAGTTGTTATCAGTTAGAAATATATGCAACAAATATGACAACATTTTTGTTTATGGTGATAAACAATTATTAAAATGTTTAATGTTATAATAAAATGTAAATTAAAATATACCTCCTCCTTGTATTGCCAGTTAACAAAAATCAAATCTGATGATTTTGTTTACATTAATTTTTTTTTTTGTTTTCATTATTTATTAAAACAATAATATGTGTTCGATTTACTGTGATGCAAGACAAAAGCAAAATAAAAGCAGCATAACTAATTTACAGCGTATTAAATACACACACATAAAGAGAAACGTTGAACTTGAATTCGCAAGTCAATTTTATAAAGCCAATTTCTACTCATAAATAATGTTATAATGTAATAAGTAAATAATGTCTGCACACTGTTTGTTCTCATATGGACTTTATTATGTATGTATATTATGTACATATTTCATTTGCTTTAGTAAATTTTTTATTCAAAATCATATCAACTTTTTCAAAAATTCTTATTCTAGAATCTAGATTGCATTTTAAAAATATTAATCGAAAATTGTAATGGATACAAAAGATTAAGCGTAGTATACAATTTTTTTTTATTTCAACATAAAATTCTAAAATTATAATAAAAACTGATCTACATTAATATTAGGTCATATTTATGAATATATTGTACCATTTATATACACTATGCAATTTATATTATTTTCGGGGAGTTGTAGTGAATGTAAAATTCTCAACGTACCAATGAAATCATTTGACTTCAGTCTATGTATATGTAACAGAAAAGGACTGTAAGAGCAATAGAGTAGGTCAACAACAGCACCTGAGTAGGACAGTAACAACAACAAAAATAGGTCAGTAACAGCAACCGAGTAGAACAGCAACAGCAATCAATCGAATTAGGTCTATTTCAGGCTGTTGCTGATCTGTTATGTTAAATATAAAGATAGAGAAAGCAACAGTCATACTGTATAGATCTTATTATTGCTCCTCATCTTAGATGTAAATAATAATAATTAAAATACCAATCATCCCAACAAGTATATTGTTTTGGAGGTTCAGAATATGGTATTGATGATGTTGGTAACAGTGTTCCTTTTAATGATTGGCTCTAGCCTGCACCTGTTTGATTTCTGTTTCTCGTATTATATTCATGATCAAAAAGCTTTCTAATAATATTTTTGTATTTATAGCCTGTATTTCCTTTAATTTGATCTAATGAGTTATAATTTCTTCTGTGAGCGTTTGTTGTTTCTAGAATCTTCTTGTATAATTTCATATCATTCTCTCTATAAATATTTGAATTTGGCTTCTTTTTAAATATCAGTTCATTTAATCCATCTGTTGTTTTAAAAACTTCATTGTTAATTAATATATTATGCTTTTGTTTATCAATTTCGAAATTAGCTGTTCCTGATTTGATTGTTTTTGTTTGTGAATCGAAAATAAGGTCCATAACTCTTATCAATCTCGGACCTATTATATCCATATGTAGGAGAAAATTTAGATGAAACCATTGTATTTATATTATTATTAGCAGATGTTGGTGTTGAAAAATTTTCAAAATCAATTTTTCTATACTTGGTGTTGTTGCAACAACATTATCAAATGACTCATCATCATTATTATCAGTTTGCAGTTTAATTTTTTGTTCCTTATCAACTTCCGGCTTGATATCTGGTTTCAATTTAAAATTATCAAAGGTTTGGTATTTCATAACATTAGTTAATTCTTTAATTGAATTGACAATAGGCTCATAAGTTTTTTCTAGAGCTTCCTGTTGTAAAATACGTTTAGATCTTAATACTTGGTATTTTTTTTTTTTAAATTCTTTTTATTTTAATTAAATTTTTCATTAATTTTTCATTTCTGCCAGTATTTTTTAAAAAAGCATCCGATTTGTTCTTGTTTTTAATTATTTTTATCTTGTTTTTCTTCATGTACTTGTTTTTAATTTCTTTTCAAACTCTTTGAATTTGATTAGTGGATGTTAAATCATGAGATTGATAGTTCTTATTTTTAATATTTGAAGACAAATGTGATGTTTCATTGCCTTTATATGTATTTGAACACTTTTCATTACCCCCACCGAATCCATGTTTGTTTTTCTTATGCCGAGTTAGATTATCACTTCGGGTAAATTTTTTATTACAAAGAGTGCAGGCTATCATTTTGATAGTCTATTTAACAACCTTCACTGTAGACGTATACTTGGAAAATGATATGTCTTATTATTACATCTGATGGTTTTATGAATTAATTAGGAAGAGCGCTACAAGCAAGAGAGGAGAGGAAGAGGAGCAGGAGACGACAAATAGAGGAGGAGGAGTTGGAAGAGTAGGAGGAGAGGAGTTAAAGTGATATAGTAGAATATTTACAAGAAGACTGTGCTAAGCTAAAAAAAAAATTCTTTGTTCATATAAAAATGGGGCCTCAATTGTTAACGGAGCCTCACTTTGTAATCATAACCTAAAATATTATCAATATATTCAACTCATCTAAAATGGGGCTGTTATTGCTAGCGGAGTCTCATTTTATAATCATAACCCTTATATACATATGTGATTATTATTATGTTCAATTCATTTAATAATTTTATTCTGGTAGCCTTCTTATCAGTAATTATTTCGAATTCCTTTTGGATGAGATTATCACCATCTAAAAATAGATTTTAATATATTGCCCTTTCTTATCTACACATATCACCTATTTTATTACCATATATGGTCATGTTAGAAATTAATTTATATGCGCGTTCGTATACCGTGTTGTATAAATCTATAAGCTAGTATAAATAGGGGTAGATTTACAATAAAAACCTAGTTGGTGACTAGACGCAGTGCTAAACCTAGCTTAAAAAGTACATGTAGTTTAAAAAAAAAATAATAAAAATAAATTAATACAAATATTTAAAATAATAAATAAAATAATAAATTAATTAAAAGCTTAAAATAATAATAAATTATATATGTATATATAAATAAATAAAAACATTTAAAATATTAAATTAAAAGTGAAAATTATATAAATAGATATAATACAATATATAAATTTAAAATAAAACAAAAAAAATGGATAAATTTTCCGCGTGCACAGATTATACCGAAATCGTTCGAGATAGGTCTGAGCTGGTCAAGCGTTTCAACATACGCGGTCGTAAAATAGAATTCAAGCTAAAACCACTTCCTGAAGGTGAGGAACCAGTCACATGGGCTAAAAATGGTATCAATGATATGGTTCAACAAATAGAGAATGTTGCTCCTAAAGATAAAGTTGGAATAACATTTTGCGGAAAAAGTTTTGAAGAGAGAGGTCCCGGTTGGATGAATTTTAGAGAAGCCGGAAAAATCAGATTTGCCGATATATGGCAAATGATCAGTAAGATTTTCCAGAGTAATTCTAGAGGTTTAAATACAGATTCATTTTGTATTGGGGTAACCTCTGTGAAACTTCCACAGGGCCAAGGAAATCCCCGGGGTCGGAAATATAACACATTTGATGAAGAATGTGCAATGCGCCGAGGCATTGTAAGTATAAATAACAAAGATAACCTCTGCCTACCACGTGCGTTAATAGTAGCAATTGCACATGTTGATAATGATCCTGATTATGTTAAAATAAGGAAAGATGCTGGAAAATTACAACAGCAAAAGAGCATCAAATTAGTGAATGATACTCGGATCGAGATACCTGCTGTTGGATGCGGTATTCCAGAGCTTCGACAATTCAGGAGCATTTAAGGGGTTATAAGATATGTGTCTACCAATATGGTACCAAGGGTTGTGACGTCATGTTTGAGGGTGTTTGTGATGGAAAACACCTCAATTTATTATACAATGAGGGCCATTATAATGTTATCACGTCCTTAACTGCAGCTTTTTGAGGGCAAGATTGTTTGAACAAACATAAAGCTTCAGGGTCAGCTGGAAAAAGTTCAATTTGCCAAAAAGTAAAAAGATGTATCAAATGCTTCAAAACTTATGAAGGTAATAGGGAGCATATATGTGGAGAATACTATTGTAAGGTATGTAGTGTTCATGTTCCTCAGGAACATCAGTGCTATATACAACCTGATGTAAGAACTCCTAAATTAGAGGATGTTCTTTACATATTTTATGGTTTGGAAAGCGGCCAGGAAAAAATTATTGGCAAAAAAATCATAAATGATAAAAATATAGGTCCTATCAACCTACACGAGCCCAATTTATGTGTGTTTCAACAAAGATGCACATTATGTTTAAATATGGATAGCAGCTTAAAACTCTGTGAAAAGTGTGGTATAAGACAGTATATATTGAAGCAGAATTGTGTTCCACGGTTTATGGAGTTTGTACTTAATCAAAGGAAATTGTTTAAAAAGGTGATTGTGATTGCTCACAACGGACAGGCGTACGATCACCAATTTATATTAAAATATATACTGGAGAATACTGAGCTGAATCCTGAATTGATAATGCGGGGAACAAAAATTATTTTAATGTCAGTCGGAAATATAAAACTTTTGGATTCGTTAAATTATTTCCCTATGGCATTATTTAAATTGCCAAAAGCATTCGATTTGGAAGATAATTTAAAAAAAATTTATTTTCCGCATTATTTCAACACTCTGGTAAATGAAAACTATGTTGGACCGTTACCAGACATGGAATACTACAGTCCTGATACAATGATGATCGTGATATTTTTATCAAATGGTATGAAACCCAGTACGACGAATTTGATATGCAGCGAGACATTGTAGAGTATTGTATTAGTGATGTACAAATTTTAACAGAGGCATCGTTAAAATTCGGGAAACTTTTATTAGATGAGTGCAATGTTGAACCATACTTAGAAGCAACTACCATTGCTTCAGCATGCAATTTGGTATTCAGACGTAATTTTCTGAAGCCGAATACCATAGGATTGATACCGAAAAATGGTTATATGTATACAGATAACAGATAACCAGTCGAAACAGGCCATTAAATGGTTAATTTTAGAGGAAGAAAAACGAGGAATCAACATTTGGCATGCTGCTAAAGGAAGAGAATCTATTGTGGCGGGTGTAAAAGTTGATGGTTTCTGTCTTGAAACAAACCAAGTGTTCGAATTTCAGGGTTGTTATTATCATGGGCACCCGATCTGCTTACAACATAATAGAGACCGGTCCTTATATGATGACCCTAATGATACCTTAAACAGGAGATATGAAAGAACTATAGAAAAAACAGAAAGGTTAAGAAGAATAGGGTATGAAGTAATTGAGATGTGGGATTGTGAACACCAAAGGCAACTAAATGTCGAAGAAATCGAGCTGTTAAATAATCATCCATTAGTGCAGCATACACCGTTAAATCCTCGAGATGCTTTTTATCGAGGGAGAACCGGCAACACATATGAATTCTATAAGTGAGTATTTTATTTAAATTACATTTATATATTTACCTTTTAACATAAAATTTTATTTATTTATATAGATGTAAAGAAGGGGAAAGGATTAAGTACATCGATGTATGTTCCCTATATCTATATGTTTGTAAATATGGAAAATTTCCCATAGGACATCCAAAAGTTCATGTGGGTGATTCCCTATGCAAGAATATGAATTTACAAAATACAGGACTTATAAAGTTTAAAATTCTACCACCCAAGAATTTGTTACATCCTGTTTTGCCAATTAAACAAAACGATAAACTGATTTTTACATTGTGCCGGAGTTGTAGTGCAAGAATCAAGATGAATTTTGTCAACATTCTGATAATGAGAGAGCTTTAACAGGAACATGGGTTGTGGATGAAGTTACAAAAGCATATGAGAAAGGTTATAAAATAATAGAAATATTTGAAATATGGCAATATGATATTTGTCAATATGACAAAACAAATAATACCGAGGGTTTATTCACAAAAATGATGAATAAATTTTTAAAAATGAAGCAAGAACCCTCAGGTTGGCCTTCCATCTGTACAACCTCTGTGGAAAAAGAGCAATACATAGAGGATTTCCTTAATAAAGAAGAAATCAAATTAGAATATGCTGCAATATATAACAACCCACGGTTGGGATCTCTAGCCAAATTGATGTTAAACTCCTTCTGGGGTAAATTTGGTCAAAAGGAAAACCAGGAAAAGCAGGAAAAGCCCAGTATCGTAAGAGAGCCTTCGGAGTTATATGAGATGTTAACAAACCCTACCATGGAGGTGCATCATATTCTAACTATTAATGAGACAACAGTAGTTGTTAACTGGAGTTATAAAGAGGAAGCCTACGATTCTCTATCAACCGTTAACGTAGGTATTGTTGCATACACTACAACGCAAGCCCATTTGAAATTATATAATTATCTGGAACAACTTGGAAATAGAGTTCTGTACTATGATACAGATTCTGTTATATATGTATCCAGAAAAGGCGAATATGATCCTCCAACTGGTGAATTTATCGGTGATATGACCGATGAATTAGAAGGACATGGTGTTGGTAGTTACATAACACAGTTTGTAAGCGGTGGCCCCAAAAACTATGCCTACGAGGTCTTTTGTGCTAAAGATAATGTCGAACGTATAGTTAGTAAGGTCAAGGGGATCTGTCTCAATTATGCAGCATCTCAACTAATAAACTTCGACAGTATTAAGGAGGCAGTATTAAACCCTGAAAACTCTGAAGAGATAACAATACTGTCTCGGGCTATCAGGCGAACAAAGGATCACCAGGTCATTACAACACCTGAAGTTAAAAATTATAGACCCAGATCGGAGAAGCGTAAATTCTTACCCGACTTCAGCTCAGAACCATATGGTTATCAAAGATCACGACTAGAATAAGTTTATTTTTAAAATAATATTATACAATATATTTATACAAACCTAGAAGTTAAGAATAAAAACAATTTATAGTTTTATAAAAAAGTTATATTTTGTTTAAGTAGAATAATTGCTAAATTTAATTCATAATTTTTAATAATTCTGTATGAATAGTATTATAAAATTAATACATTAAATGTTTATTAAATAATAATGAAAAATAAAATTAAATGCAGACACATAGCTTTTGCGAAATAACGCCAATTGTTTACGGTTTTATTATTTTATTAAATTTTATATTTTTCAGGGTCTTTGGTATTTTAGTTTATAAAATATATTAGGTCCCTATACTTAATTTTGTTTAAAGATGTAATACTTATAACCTTGAACTTTATTATGGTCACCTGATTTTAATGTAGGTCCGTTTTTACCATTTCATTTAAAATTAAAAAAAATACCATCTTCTTATCTTTTTTCTATTATTATTCTTTTATTCACTTGAAACAAAATTCTAAAATTTTATAGTCTTATCTCCAAATAACAAACATATTTTGCTGAAAAAAAAAGAAAAAAAAATTTAATGTAAACAAAATCATCAGCTTTGATTTTTGTTAATTGGCAATACAAGGAGGAGGCATATTTTAATTTACATTTTATTATAACATTAAACATTTTAATAATTGTTTATCACCATAAACAAAAATTCTGTCATATTTGTTGCATATATTTCTAACTGATAAGAACTTAAAAATTTAAGAACTAATTAAATAAAACCGCAAGTTTTCATTTTTTGAATTTTTAAAATCGTACAATTTGGTAGGGTACTATGCTTAAAATTGAATTATGTTGCGTGAACATACATTATAAACTCTAATTATTCAGCATTAAAACAATAAAAACAGCAAAACAAAATTCTGATTTTTAAATTTTATGTTTTATACTCTTATCGCGAAACCACAACCATTTACTCTGCATACTATAAGATACTTTAACAATTTCATAATAATATATTCATAATCCATGGTCGCTGATACATGTTCCCAACAACAAGAACTTCGGCGGAGGCTTCAGAGCTTCGGCGGAGTTCACAACTTGGGAACTGCAACTTGGATGCGGGCCGGGTTCTTGGACGAGGTTCTTCGGCGGTGTTCTTCGGCTGGAGGTTCTTGGAGCAATTTTCGCGCTTGGAAACCTCGGACCTTTAACCAGCATGACATTTATTACATTATAAATATTAATTTCAATTCCATAATACTTCATCAAAAGTGTGTTTCTCTACCTTGAGATACTAAAAGCTATTTATAGATTTTTTTTTAATACCATATCAATCATTTATATTCTTATATACACAAATAACATCAACATTTCTAAATGGCTTGGTAGCTGAATGGTTAGCGTGTTCGCTCGTTAATCATTCAGGCACCGAGTTCAAATCCTCGTTCAAACAATTAATTTTTTTAGTAAAAACATGACGTAGACCTACAAATTCATATCTTCCATCACCTTCACTCTCACACAATAATTTCTCATTTCCTTCTGGCGACACCCATTAGAGTGAGCGAGATAGCGATGTCTGGCTCAACCGCCGCCATACCTACTACTTAGTGCAGTTAATATTGCTACAAAAAAATTTGTGGCTACTGTTCCAAAAGCAAGTTTTTAAAAATCTTTTATTTTTTTATTTTTGTTTAAAATTTGAAATATGTACAAACAAATATTGTTAACCTACAAAATGTCGATATTGACAATGTAACTGTATATAGTTAATAAAGCTAGTGTTTTTATTTTATTTGTATAAGCTTATATTTTAGAGAAATTACTAGGCCAACTGTTTCAAATTTCATTAGGACAAATTCTGAGTCTAATTAATAAAAAAACCCAAGATAATTATAATTTACTTTCTCCACATATTTAATCGAAAGCATTTTCAACTGCTTTTTTTTGAAAAAATTAACAATATTTTCGATTGTTTAAACGGCAAAATAAGGTATGACACTTCCGGTTTCGTGTCAATAGTAAACGGTAGATAAAAAAATAGTTTCTTATAGCTTGTTCAGACTACGCTCAAATCCCACATAGAATCATGGTATTCAAAACAACCTTTTATACTACAGAAATTAAAATATTAAAAATAGAAAAATTGAATAAAATAATACAGAACAAGTGAATGTAAAATAACAATCAAAAAGTGAATATAAAAACATTACAAAATTTTGGTAATTAACATATAAAACAGTGACGCAGCCATTACGGCATCCTTGTATGTCAATAGTAAACGGTAGATAAAAAAATAGTTTCTTATAGCTTGTTCAGACTACGCTCAAATCCCACATAGAATCATGGTATTCAAAACAGCCTTTCATACTACAGAAATTAAAATATTAAAAATAGAAAAATTGAATAAAATAATACAGAACAAGTGAATGTAAAATAACAATCAAAAAGTGAATATAAAAACATTACAAAATTTTGGTAATTAACATATAAAACAGCGACGCAGCCATTACGGTGTCCTTAAAAATATTACATACCGTCATATATAAAATATAACCAATAAGTCCAGTCCAGTTAGTAACAAGAACATAAATAATAATGATGACGATAGCTATAGTATTAATGTTAATAGCATTAATGATATGGATAACATTGGTGACAATAACTACATAAACAATAACAACATAGACAATAGTAATGAAGATACTAGCAACACAATTTCACTTACTCCTTCGACTTCTTCTGCCACAATTTTAACTAAGAATAATTATCCGAATTTTATACACGGCGGTACCATTAAAAAGCCAATCATTGAACCCTCGATCCCTGCTATCGTTAGATTGACACAACAATCGTTACAAGGTGAAGGTACATATGCGCTCTCAAGATTTAGAGAGGAAAGGGTTTATAACAATGTAAGATTATTTTTAGCCTACCTGCACAATAATTCGTATAATCGTGTCTTAGAAGGTAAGACTCGAACCAACCTTAGGGTGTTAATAAATAACGAAGGGCTCCCAACGAAATATGATGATCTACACAAACTGTATATCAAATTTGATAATTCTATTGGTGTTAATGAACAAGAAGTAGAAGACGATCTTCGGTCTTATCGAACTCATTGTGAAAGTAATTATTACAAACACTTGAATTCCTCACGTGAAAGTTTTAATAAGTTTTTTCTCCCCAGCACCTCGAAATAATCTTCTTTATGTGCCTATGAATTCTAATTTAAATAAATATAATATTTCTTTTTATTATCAAAACGTAAGAGGTCTTAGAACGAAGATAAGGGATGTGTTTTTAAATTCAACTATTTTAAATTTTGACGTATATGCTTTAACGGAGACATGGCTAAATCCATCCTTTTTAGACTTAGAGCTATTTCATAACTCATATACTGTTTTTAGGAAGCATAGACACTCTTATCTTTCCAATTTTTCTAATGATATAATTCTAAGAGGGTGGTGTTTTGATAGCTATAAAAAATTCTTTTAATGCAACTCAAGTTAATATTCTTTGTTCTGAAAGTCTTGAATTAATTATTGTAAAAATTGAGTTTCATTCAAAAAATTTATTTCTTATTAACTGTTACATTCCTCCTGCTTACAACATTAATATTTACACTTCTGTAGGTGAAACCATTGATTCAATTTGCAACGATTTTGGACCAAATGACGAATTGATTTTATGTGGCGATTTTAATCTTCCGAACTTAAGATGGATAAAGCATGACGAGGAATATTTTATGATTCCGAAACATATTAGGGCGGAATGTGAATATGTATTTATTGATAAATTAAATACTAATTATTTACAACAAGTTTCTGAAATTTGTAACTTTCAGCATAAACAGCTTGATTTAGTGCTTACCTCGGAATGGAACAATTTGATTTTTTGTGATAATACTTTTCCTGTTGTGGGTATTCCATCCTCCCTTAAGTTTTAGGTTTTGTATAAATTCGCCAATTGAATCGGATATTACTAAATCTTATTGTTTTAAGTTTAATAAAACAAATTTCGATGCTTTAAACGAATTCATTATTTCCTATGACTTTTCTTCCATATTTAATCATATGGATACTAACCAAATGACGAATAGGTTTTATGAAATTATGTTTGATGGTTTTAGGCAATTTGTTCCAATATCTGAAGACCGGAACCCTTTTTCGAGTACACCATGGTTCACTTCAGATTTGAGGAAACTTAAAAAAAAATAAAGCCTGACGTTGTTATGTTAAATGAAAGAATCCTTACGATTATAATATATTTAAAAGCATTTTTGATGAATTCAAAGCATTTTCGGAATTACTTTATAACGATTTTGTTCGTGGAATGTCTTCTAAATTAATATATAATCCAAAACATTTTTGGAGATTTGTCAATTACAAACGGAAATGTGATGAGTTTCCTACTCATATGAAATACAATGGAATTTCTAGTAATGATTCAGAAATAATATCTAATTTCTTTCGCGAATATTTTAGTTCAGCGTACACTAACTCAATTTTCGCACAAAATAATGATGATTTTTCTCATTTAAATGATTTTCCTAAAACTACTTGGTCTAATATTGATATTAATGAAGCTTTATTTGGACAATCTTGAGACTAATAACTTTCCTGGACCAGATGGTATTCCCGAACTTATACTTAATAAATGCTCAAGTGCCTTAGGAATTCCACTGTCATTCATCTTCAATTCTTCTTTAAAATCAGGAGTTTTCCCTCTACTTGGAAGCATTCATTTATTACACCAAGGCCCTACCGCGTATTCCGATTTTCGTAAAACGAATTTCGTATTCCAAAGATTGGTACTATGTAATACGAAATTCGAGTTAAAATAAGTTTGACAACTCGAAAATCGTATATTCGAATCCGAATGTAAATTTTCGTACCATGTAATACTACTTTCGAATATTTTTTAACATATTTTATCCGAATCGTTTTTTGTTATCGAATGGAGGTAAAACTTTGTTTGTTTTAAAATTAAGTGAGTTATTTAAAAATATAATTATACTTAATATTACAATAATAACTATTAATATAAAAAAAACTACATTTATATTTAATTTAGTATTTAAAAAAATTTATATTATTTCATATTTGTGTTTTATAGATTAGGCTTAAACAAAAAACAACACCATCTCAATTTAAAATAATTATGGAGTTTTAAAACGAAATACAAATACAATAAAATTGATATAATTTGAATTAAAAAATAAAAAATAATACTTTTCAAAATAATAAACAATTATTTAAAGTATATAAAAACATTACTGGCAATTAGAAATTCAGAAACTTACGTTACCAACTTAAATAAACGTTTATTTCCTTTCGAATTAATTTTACATTCGAATCGCAAATTCGGATAATCGTTCGAATCCGAATTTCATACACGGTAGGGGGCCTGTTCATAAGAAGAACGCCAAAAATGAAATCACTAATTATAGACCAATCGCGAAACTTTCATCCATTCCTAAAGTTTTTGAGTTAATATTATGATTCCATTTATTATCACTGTAAATCTTTTTTGGTTTACAACCAACATGGATTTGTGGATCAAAAATCCACAGTTACTAATCTTGTTGAGTCCGTTTCAACTTTTACGAGAAATATGGAAACAGGTTTTCAAGCGGATGTTATCTGAACCGATTATAGTAAAGCCTTTCATGTTTTACCACACGCAATAATACTTCTAAAATTAAGGATACTTGGTTTCCCAGAATTCTTTCTGAAATGGGTTAAATAATATCTAACCGATAGATCCTATAGTATTTTATTTAGAAAAAATACTTCTAAGTCTTTTTATGCTTCATCAGGAGTTTAGAATTTTAGGCATTTAGAACCGCTTTTTTTTGTAATCTCGGTTTATGATGTCTGTTCAGTAATTCTGAATAGTGAACTGAAAATGTATGCGGATGACATGAAAATTTAAAAAAAAATTACTTCTTTAGAAGACACTTTACTCCTACAAGGCGATTTAGATAACTTCTTTAAATGGTGTACAGCTAATAATCTTCTTTTAAATGTGAATAAATGTGCACTTATGTGTTACACACGTCGACGTAATCTGCTTTGTTTTAATTATTCGTTAAATGGTATTAGCGTTTCCAAAACGAGCTCAATTAAAGACTTAGGGGTTTACTTTGACGACAAGCTTAACTTTAAATCACATTTTTGTAATATTATCAATAAAGCTAATTCTAGGTTTTGTTAAACGTTGGTCAAAGGAATTTAACGATCCCTATGTTCTCAAATCTTTGTATTCTAGTCTCGTTAGACCAAATTTGGAGTATGCTAGTCAAGTATGGTCACCTTTCTATGATGTTCATGTTAACAGGATTGAAGCAGTGCAAAAATTTTTTTTAAGATTTGCTTTGCGTAATTTCCAATGGTCAAATCCATTAATTTTACCTCCATATGAGTATAGATTGAACTTAATTCATTTGAAAACTTAGAAATTAAGACGAGAAGTGGCGGATTTTATTTTTCTTACTGAAATTATTAAAGGGAACATTGTTTCTCCTCAGATCAACATTAATTCAAATAATGGCCTACGAAATATAAACTTCTTTACATTAAGTTTCCATAGGACCAATTATGGCAATTATGAGCCAATTCATAGAATGTTATTAATTGGTAATAAACACATAAACTATATTAACCTCACTCTTTCGAAACAGACTCAAAAACTTAAATTATATAAGTAATCTGTAGTGCATATAACCTCAATGTAGGTTATATGCTGACGACGCTCAAATCTATATCTGTGGACCAGTAAATGCAATCCACAAGTATGTTGCTAAAATTAATGATGAGCTTGATGCTGTTGCCTTTTGGGCTAAAGATAATGGATTAAGACTGAACCCGACTAAATCACAAGCCATGATTCTGTATGTCCGTAATATTGATACTACATTTTTGCCTCAAATTAAATTGAATTATTGTGTTATTTAATATGTAAGTAAAGCTAAGTGTCTGGGTGTTGTATTTAATAAAACGTTTACGTGGAGTGATCACATAAATCACATCTCTGGGTGTGTTTTCTCACGCCTTCGTAAGCTTTGGAAATTTTCATATTATTTGAGTGAATGGGCAAAGAAGAAACTAGAAAAACTTAAAAACTAAATAATGTAAATATATATGCCTATTATATATATATATATATTTTTTTTTCTCGCACGGTAGATGGAAATCTCTAAAAGCCACAAGGAGGTCTAACCGCATGTCCTCCCTTTATTTAATCATAACCAATCGGGAAATTTGGATTGATGATTAGTTCTCTTATAATTCGTTTACGTATGGAAGAATAATATAAAAAAGAAATATAATAGAAATATAATCGTAATAATTTCCGATTAAGAAAAGTTTTATCATAGAGTAATCATATAAGTAGAGTATTCACGTAGAACATATTTGTTAATCATTTTCTTCTAAAAATCCCGTACCATTTTTACTCTAAACACGAAAATGACGTGCCATTTTCACTCAATACCCCAAAACACACAAATATAATTTTCGAAACTCAATTATTTTTATTCAAAATTTGTTATTTATTGAGGAGAATATTTCATACAATGCCTCTATACTTCTAGCCTATTCAGAGAATGATTTTTCCGGAAATTTATCGAACTACGATTTCGTTTTAAGTTTTGTTTTATTTTTGTGTATGTATATAAAATTTTGCTCTCCCAGTGACTAGACTAGGAGTATGGAGGCATTTGTTTCATAATTTAAAGAGTATACACATACGTATGCATGTACTGTACTTTTGATTTATATGAAGAGTGTATATCGTATATGTGTTCACCATATATTTACATATCTAATTCAATATAAAAATAATGGTAATAAAAGAATAAAATTTATTAGTTATGCATTACAAATCGTGAAATTTTACGGAATACCGTTTTTTTTTCTTTTCTCAGAACTTGGTTAAAAATCGTATTTCTATTTCAGATGAAATTAATTTTGAAGAAATAAAAACAGCCAACAATCCATATAAAGAATAAAATCTCCAGTTTTACTTTTTTTACTTACTTTTTTAAATGTTGATAGATTGTTTGTTTGTTTGTATTCATAATTATATTATGTATTCATATATATACTATTCATATTATTATCTACGGTAAGAAACAGACAAAATTAAAAAAATCAAAATTGCTGAAAATTTAAAAATACATGTAGGTACCTACTTTTCAGTATACTTTTCAATAGAAATCCATTTGAATTATTTTTAATTTTACAAAACCAACATTAATTTCTTTGTAAATCACATTGACCAAGTCCAAATAAAAATATTAATTCTTCAAATTTTAAAAATTGAAGTAAAATAACAACAAATACAATAATAATCTTGAATTCTTTCAATTTTTAAGAAAAAATTCAACTTTGATTTGTAATATTATTTGTGGTGAATACTTTACCTATTGAAAGGACTTTAAATGCATGTATAGTTTTTTATACACACATTGTATAAATTTTTAATTTTTATCACATATAAGTAAAGTATAAATGCGAGCAGCGAAATAAAGAAGTATGTATAAACTGTATGTATAAACATGGTACATCCAGAACTAGTTCGGATACTCTAGAAGGATGATATGCTTTCGATAGCGTTATCCGACTACTGCTTACCAAGAAATAATTTTGAGAAATATTTCAATATAGTCTCGAGACTCGTGGGAAACCTGCTTACCCTCTTTCGATAAAGATTCAATAATATGGTATACGGATGGCTCCAAGAAGATAAATGGAGTAGCATCTGGAGTGTATGGAAAAAGCCTCAAGGCCCATATCTATTCAAGCGTAGAGCCAAGTCCGTTCTGTGGGATTCCCTTGGCCACAGCGAAAATGCAATTAACAGCCTGGGTAGAGCAAAAAGCTGAGGATTTTTGGTCCAACGTTCCTGGAAATCGTCAAGCAAAAATGCTCATGCCCAAACGTTCGCTAAAGAAAACCAAAAATCTTCTAGGCCTCAATAGGAATCAGGTACGTATTCTGGCAGGGCTAATAACAGGCCACTGCCAAATAAAGAAACACCTTTTTAAAATGAGTCTAATAGACAACAACTTCTGCAGAATATGTGAAATAGAGGAAGAATCTATTGAACATCTGCTCTGTGAATGCGAATGGGCTCACTCGCAGCAGACTTAGCCACCTGGGAACAGCGTTTTCCGAACAATGGGAGATGACCCAGCATACCATTGAAGAACATCCTGAGTGTTATCACAAAATCAGGTATTCTTAATCACTCAAAGACTAGTTTCAATAACAAATAAACACGGGTTATCACAATAAGCCCATTTGCGGCTGCGGTGATATAGTGGAGCGACCCCCTCCCGGAAAACTTTAAATCTAATCTAATCTAATGTATATACTGTAGCTATATGCACATTCGCATATATACATTTTGAGTACCTATCCATACAACTTTTGTATCGTTGACACTGGCAGCATATTTACAAATATGTTCATAGGTAGTAGGTACACAAATTTTTTTTTATTTATGAGTACAAAATATATTGCGCTCAACTTATAAGCAGTTAAAAGTTAAGTGACAGAATTTGGATATTTGTAAAAGTGACTAATAAAAAAAATCCATCCGATGGTCCGCAATTTACCAAAATCAGTTAATTTAGCATAATTTTTTTTTGCAAAAATCAAAAATACAGATGGACATTCTTTTTAATTATTAACAAGGATTTTTTAATTATAAAAGGATTTAAGAATTTTAAGATTCGGAAAGTTTTTCCTAGATTTTTGCAATGAACCAAACTTTCCAATTTCTTTTATTCATTTTATTGAATAAACGTTATTTAAAAAAAAAAAAAAATAGACCAAATTTGTCACATATTAAATACAAAATATAAATAAAAATAGTTCTATAAAAAGTATTTAGTAAAGTTTACTTATTTTTTTTTTTCTTTTATTACCAGTTATTGTAGGTGTTATTTTTATTTTTTTTTTATTTGTTTGGGTACATTGAATTTTTAATATTTTATTGTTATCACACTATTTTTTCACTATTGTGGGGCTTAACAATATTTTTTAAATAAAAGCTGTCACTAAAATTCTCTTTTTTGTTAATTAAGTAAATTTATATAAAAATCGTTTTATATTTGTAATATGTTATTAAAATGTTTTGCATTTTAATTGGAAATTTGATTATAAAGGATTTCAAAACCAAACTAACTATTATTTAAATGCTTTTTTTTAATATTAATATTTTTAATATTTTTAAATTTTCCAATGCAACCAAAATGCAAAACAAATCACATCATATAAAAGGTATAATTAGAATAAATCTAAGCATATTATTCTTTCGTATTTGAATATTCTTAGAGAAATACAGCTACCTGTTTATTCCATACTCATACCACTCATACGAAAACAAAACAAATTTTGCATGTGTTTTGCTTGGACAGGTACTTATCCATTTACATTACTCTTGTTGAGATAATAAATTTGAGAAACGTTATCCAAAAAGAAAAAAAATATTGACAATATTTTCTGTAACTATAGCCATTGTAAATCGGCTTAAAATTTCTAAAAGTGGTTTTCGGC
Organism: Argyra leucocephala; assembly: GCA_963942445.1. Lineage (NCBI taxonomy): Eukaryota > Metazoa > Arthropoda > Insecta > Diptera > Dolichopodidae > Argyra > Argyra leucocephala. Next base: position 66,685,205 of record OZ012679.1, read on the forward strand.
GGATACTTCTCAAGGAGAAAAGTTTTTGTAGAAAATTAAAACTTTCTTCATATTTATGAAAAAAAAGGTAGAAAATATTTCATTTTTTTTTTTTACGCAGGCTGGTGGGTATCTTCAAAAGACACGATGAGTCCCGTAGCTTGAAATTGTGTGTGGGATTCTTACCCACTAAACCACACCCTTCCTATATTGCGATCTAGTCCTACAGGACTAATGAGCAATTTTTTCTTTGATTTATTTTATTTTTCAATGTAGACTACATCCAGCGATGTCTATCTAACTTTTCTTTTGGCGTATTCATCCATAACCTTGAAGACCTATCGCATCAGCGACGAAAAACCAACCAGCTCTCCAAAGGAATTTATAATTATGGAAGACTTGTGAAAAACCTCGTTTCGTTGGCAGTCAACAACGAAATTCTTCACAAATTCAGTAAAAAGCAATCTATCTAAACGTGGCACCGGGTCAACATCCGATCACCAGAGCGACTAGTCCTCAAGAATATGGGTGATTATTACTAACTCAAAAAGTTTTACTGATATTTTTTTCTTCTTAGTGAATAAATAAAGTGAAAATAATAGGAAAAATATCTCTTATTTGTTTGTCTAATTAAATAATTCTTATTTTATTTTACAATTACTAATTTTTTATTCATGTAAATTTTTAATGATATAATTTTGTGTTTGTGAAACTAAATTTGTTCGATAATTAGTATAGTGTCAATTTTTATTTTTTATGTTTTTATTAGTTCAAATTTAACTACCTATATAAATTTGGAAAAAAGTAAAACGTGTAAAATGTGGAATGATTTGTTAATGATTGATCAAGTCATCAAGTGGTCAACTATTTTATAAATTCCGCTGATTTGTAAGTTTTTCATTAATTTTCTTACTAACATTAATATTTAATGGCGGTCATTTGAATTGTAAACAAATAATTTATTTTCTTATTTTGATTTTGACTTAGAGTTATGTGTAGTTCTTAACTTTCCTATTTAATTGTAGAGTAAAGAAAAAATAAGAAGGAAAAAGGGAAGAAAATTAATCTAAATTCTTTACTTTTTTTTTTGTTTTAAAATTAAAAAAGGAAAAAGTTTAAAATATTTTTATTAATACTAATCTTATATTTTATTATGGTAGACATATTGTTTGTAGATACCACTCCACTATACCAGTAATAATCAACTTATTTACAAATCAATTATTATCGTTAGTAGTGGCTTCACTTAATTTATTCTCTCTCTTTTCTGCCATACTTAAATTACGGTACTCTTCTCATTTTTTAATTTTCGTTAAGTTCATTTTTCTTTTATATTACTTAATACATAATAACAAAATTTTTTCATAATAGTAGTACAAATAACAAATACTTAGCCCCAGATAAGTAGAGATTTGTTGAAGTATTTGAAGTATTGCCAGTAACTAAAAAAAAAAAAAAAAAAAAAAAATAAAAATCCTCAAAAAGAAATTAAATGAAGATTAATAAATTAAAATCTTCAAAAATTCGTCAGTTTTATCAGTTTTACCTAGTATTATTTGTCAAAATAAAATAAAGTTAGTAGTAATATTAACAGTAAATAATAATAATAATTATTGTATTAATGCAGTAATAGTAATAATAGGAATAATAATATTAGTAGTAATAATAGTAATAATATTATCTTCTTTATATTTCCTTATATAAAATTTATATATATACTCAGAATAGCATTAAATAATAATTGTCGATATTTTTTACTATTTTTTGTTTTTTTTTTTTTAATCTTGTTTTTTCGTGGTGTTGAACATCAATAATTATTTTTTGTGAATATGACGTCTTGTGCTTCTCTAACTTGTAATGTGAGAGATCTGAGCAGAGTTTGGATATCGTGCTATGGAGATTGCGGGAAAAAATTTCATCCGACGTGTGCGGGTTTGAAATCAACTAGAAATCTTAGTGACATAAACAATACTAATTTGTTTTATTACTGTCATGATTGTTCTAAAGTGAACAAAACAATTTTCAGTTTCAAAGAAATTCTTACTGAAAATAATGAGCTATTTTCAAAAATGAATGATATGTTTGAAAAGCATAGAAATGATTTCAATAATAATTTTAATAAAATTTTCAGTAAGTTAGGATGTTTCGACCTGATCTGTAACGCAATTGACGACATCAATATTAAATTTGATAATATTGACGACAAAATTTCCAAAATCAATAAATCTTTGATTGACCATAACAAAGCTATCTCTGTTACGGATGATTTGTACAAGTCTTGTAATGAAAAATTTTCACAACTAAACAGCGTTATAGATGGTAAAATTGACAGAGTTTTAGTTACACTGAAAAATAGTGATAAAACTATAAGCTCTATAAATGAATTCAGTCTAAACTTTAGAAACCTAAATCATAACGTCGATAATATTTCTAACAACCTAAAAAAATTAAATGAAGTACAAAAAACTTTGAGAGTCCCTTCTTCGACTTCAGTTCAAACAACTTCCTTACTTGAGGAATTACGTGGCGTTGATGCGGCACACCCAGTCGTAACTCAAGCTGCCGAGTTAATACCTCCTCTCCCACCCTCCTTTTTTAATCACGACACCTCTGTACACTCAAGTGAACCGAACTATAACAATAATAATACTTCTTCATTCCATATCCCATCGCTAATATCAGTCCCTCCATCACGAGTCGTATTTATCTCAAGGTTGCATCATGCCTCAACACCGCAACAAGTTATTGATTTTGCTAAAAACAAATTCCTATCACACAACATTAGTGATAATTTAAACTTGATAAAATTCAAAAGAATTTCTAGAGCCAACAGTAGCGTCGCTTCTTTTAAAATGTATGTTCCTGATTCTATGTTTAACCTGATTCTTGTAGTATTGTCATTGCTACGGTCGGGTATACAAGCAATTAAAATAAATGTATTTTAACTTTCCGATATTAATTACTGTTTTTTAAGTTCTCAATTTTTTATCTAATTAAAACTTTATTTTTAAAACACAAAACAATAATATGAATTCCGATATTAATAAAAAAAAAAAATAAAAATATAAATTCCTGTTTAATTAATAATATAATTCAAAATTTAATAAGCAACTAAAGTGAAAATGAAATAATAGAAAATGGAAAAAATGAATAAAATAAAAATCACGTGCAGTTGACTCAAAATATAATAATACTTTATCCATAATATAATCGATCACACCACTAATAATAATAAACAAATAGCCAATCTTCCTTCATTATCCAAAACATAACTCAAAATATCATAAATCAATAAAATTACTAATTTCTAGACTCAAATTTCTAATATCACAGTTTATCTTGATGTTGTTTTTGTTGTAAAATTTAATTTTTATTTTATATTTTTTTTTTTGTTTTTCTTTTTATTTTTGGATTTCCTTTTGTGCTTTCTTTTTTCGTAATTAATTGTCATGCTTAAAAATTTTTTTTTTTTTGTTTTCATTTCAATTTAATATTTAACCAATTTTATTGCACTATAAATTCTAATAATTTTTTTTTTTTTGTTTTTTTTTGTTTTTTTTTTTTTTTGTTTGACAATCTACAGTGAAGAAGATTTAGTTATTCCCTGCATCCAATAAGGTACTAAAAACTGTTGAATGTAGGTAATGACTGTTTTTTGTTCACTGTATTTTATACTATAGTGTATGATAATACAAAATTCTTGTTAGTGTCATTTTTATTGTGTTCTGTCATGTTCAAAATTAATTTTTGTAACATTCGTGGCTTATCAACGAATTTCCATGATGTCGAAGCTCATCTATATACTGAAAAACCAGCAATTTTAGCATTAAGTGAAACTCAAGTAAACAGTGAAAATAATAATTTCAACATTAATAAATATTCACTAGTTCCACTTTTTGTTCCCCATCGAGGGGTCGCCGTATATATACGATCTGATGTTGCTTACAATACTCTTCACAATTTCAAGAGCTCCAACCCATTGTTCCACTACATATGGGTTAAAATCCATGTTGGAAAACACATCATCCACTTCTGTTTTCTATACAGATCACCTCAGTTAAGTGGGCCCGAAACTATTGTGGAATTAGATAATCTATCTGACACAATCAACACGATTTTGGAAAACCATCCAGAATCTGAAATTGTGTTAGCCGGAGATTTTAACGTTCATAATATCAACTGGCTCAAACATTCTAGTCGCAATACTCCCGAAGGCACGCAAGTTGAACTTTTTTCTAATTTACACAACCTTTCTCAACTTGTAAAAAGTCCAACAAGAACCCCGGACCGGATTGGCGATAAAATGAATCTCTTAGACCTATTTCTGACCTCTCATCCCGAGAAATATTCCACATTTGTTAATTCTGGACTTGGCAAATCTGACCATTGTCTTGTAAATGTCAGTTTCTCTACAAGCACATTGACCAACCAAAATGTACATCCCAAAAGATTGATCTGGCATTATAATCGAGCCAACTGGGATGGTCTAAACAATTTTTTAACAAGCTTTGATGGGTCCTTGTGTTTCCAACATAAAAATGTTAACTTTGCTACAGACGTTGTTAGCAAAACGATTAAGTTAGGTATGAAAATTTTTATTCCTAACTCGTTAAAAAGTGTAAAAAAATCATCCACGTCGTGGTTCAACGACGTCTGTAGGAAAGCTATTAAAGAAAAAGAGGTGGCATTTGGAAATCTCATGGCCAATAAGTCAGAGGAATCAAGGAAGAATTACAACATCGTCAGAAATAATTGTAAAAAGGTCATTAACCAGCAGAAGTTTTTACATACTCAAAGGTTGAGACAAGAAATTTTATATCTCCCTAACACTAGTAGAACCTTTTGGTCCTTTGCTAAAAATGTCATGCATAACTTTTGCGAATCTTCATTTCCGCCACTAATAGACCATGACAAAATAATATCAGATTCGGTTGGAAAAGCAAATTTATTTGCCAAATTGTTTTCTGCTAATTCCACTCTTCCCCCAACGACTCAAAATCCACCTTCAGTTCCTATAAGTAACTCATCCTTCGGAAGAGTCTACTTCAGAACTCGTGGCGTTGTTAAGGTACTTAAGAATCTGAATATCAGAAAGTCTACCGGTCCCGATGGCATCCCTGCTATGGTTCTAAGACATATAGCCTTCGCTATTTCCAAACCATTGCGCAACTTATTCCATTTATCCTACTCTACAGGAGTATACCCAACCCAATGGAAGATTGCGCATGTTAACCCAATTCCCAAAAAAGGCGACAAAAGCGATCCCTCCAACTACAGGCCTATAGCTATAATATCGATCCTCTCCAAAGTGATGGAGATCTTAATAAACAAAAAGCTGACCAAATATCTTGACAGCCAAGGTATTGTCCACGATAGGCAATATGGATTTAGATCCCACCGGTCCACCGGTGATTTAATGACATACCTTAACGAGAAGCTAAATATTTGCTTGCACAATTCGGGTGAAGCAAATATTGTGGCTCTAGATATTTCTAAAGCTTTCGATAGAGTATGGCATAGCGCATTATTAGCAAAATGTCAAGCAGTAGGCCTGGGTCTCTCTTCTCTCAAATGGATTGAAAGTTTCCTCTCGAATCGTACGATTCAAGTCTTAGTTGACGGATTTAAATCCGATCAATTCCAAATAAACGCTGGTGTTCCCCAAGGATCAGTTCTCTCACCTACCCTATTCCTTATATTTATAAATGATTTGCTCCAAACCACTTTCAATCCAATCCACAGCTTTGCAGACGACAGCACCCTAGTAGCCTCCTACGATTTTCATAAAAAATCTGAAGCTACATCCACCGCTGTGTCAACCAAAAGAGACATCATGGCTAGTTCCCTCAGCCACGATTTGGTCGCAATAGCTAATTGGGGCATAAAAAACAGAGTCGAGTTTAACTCTTCTAAAACTCAGAGCTGTACAATCTCCCGAAAAATTTCCATTTTTGATCCTACTCTTTTGTTTCAGGAAGATAAACTTCAGCGGTTTGAAAGCTTAAGCATATTAGGTATGCACCTTAATCGAAAAATGATCTGGAATGATCATATATTTGATGTTGCAAAAAACGCAGCCAAATGTTTGGGTTTTCTTAGCCGCTGCAAGGCTTACTTCTCCCCCTGTGACCTCTTGAAAATCTATAAAGCTTTCATACGACCCAAAATGGAGTACAATTCTCACATATGGGCTGGCGCTTCTAGTATTGCGTTAAAACATTTGGATAAAGTCCAAAAATGGGCTATTCGTCTAATCAACGACCCAAATGTGACAGCCCATCTTGCTCCTCTTGGACATCGTCGTATAGTCGGAGCTCTCTCACTTTTTTATAGATATCTCGTAGGCATTGGCACATGCTCAGTGGAAATTAAATCTATATTACCTCGACTTAAGCGTTTCCCTCGCGAAACACGAAGGGCAGCATGTGCTCATCCCTACACCATCGAAATCCCTAGATGGCAAAAGACAAGTTATGGAAATTCGTTTATAACTTCAACATCCCGAATGTGGAACCAAATTCCATCTTATGTGTTCCCAAAACATGACAAATTTTATATTTATGACCTAAACAAATTCAAGACGAACATTAACACCTTCGTTCGTAATTGTCCTCCTTCCCTTTTACCATCCTCCTTTCCAAATTTTCCTTTCCCTCCCTAGCCAAACGTACCAATCGGTATAAAAGGTTCCCACCTAGTGTTTTGGCTATGCATAAAAAAAAAAAAAAAAAAAAAACTTACTATTATCTCCATCAATATGGCCCAGTAACACTTTTGTCAAAGAATTTGTCCAAAGGTCTAAAGCGAATACTGCAGTATTTCCGCCGATTGGAAGTCTTAATAACTCAAAAAACTGAAATGCTTGTCCCTTTATTATCAAAATGTAAGGGGGACTTCGTTCTAAGGCTCCTGATGTATTTTTAAACTCTCAAAAACTACCTTTCGATATGTTTATCTTAACTGAAACCAATTTATGCAATAGCTTCTTGAGTACCGAGTACTTTTCCTCTGATTTTAATGTCTTTAGAAAGGATGTGGATTCCGTTTGTGATGCTGTGGGCCGTGGAGTTTTAATTGCAAGTCGAATTGACTACGATTGCTCCTTGTTTCAGATTCCAAATACAGATGATATAGATGTCATCTGTGTCAAAATGAGATTGGAACGTAAGAGTATCTACATTGTGTGCTTTTACGTCCGCCTACCAGCCCCATTGATGTATATCAGCAGTTCCTAGACGCGGTCGATTATGTTAGTAATTCTGCAGATGGTCTCGACGACATTATTGTTTTTGGTGATTTCAATCTACCTGATTTACAGTGGACCCAATCAGAAGATGAAACACATTATATTGCGGGTAATGTGTCATCTTTAAAAGAAACTGTTTTTGTCGACAGACTTACTGCTTGTGGCCTCCATCAGATCAGTTGGGTAAAAAATAACTTAAATAGACAACTGGATCTGATTTTCTCAAGTAACGCAAACAACTGTCTGGTAGAGATTAGTGAACACACTCTTTCTAAAATCGATCTATACCATCCTCCTTTATCTCTGTTTTTTTCTTTTGAGAATGGTAATGATAATGTAGATTCTGAAAATACCTACAAATTCAATTTTCGAAGTGCCGATTTTGACAGACTAAACGAATTACTATCTGAAATTGATTTCAGTACACTGCTTTCAAATAATCTTGATTTAAATAGCTCAATTAGTAATTTTTACTCTATATTATTTAACTGCCTCACGCGGTGTGTTCCAATATCAATTCAAAAAAATTTGTCCTCGGCTCCACCCTGGTACAACAAACATCTTCGAACCCTACGCAATCGAAGAAATAAATTATGGAAAAAATTTCTATCGTCAAGAGATCCAATTGATTATAACCGATATTTTAGTGCGTTCTGCGAATTTTCTGAACTATGTACAAGTCTTTACGATGAGTACATAGTCAAAATGCAATTTGATTTAATATTAGATCCTAAGCGGTTTTGGCATTTTATTAACTCAAAAAAGAAATCGGATGGCTATTCCATGACTTTCAAACACGCAAATAATTCCGTTAACGATTCCAAGGTTATATCAAACCTATTTGCAAACTTCTTTAGTCAAGCCTTCACTGATAACAATTTCGTGCCCGACTCTGACTATTTCAGTTATCTAAGTAACTCTCCTCAAATCACACTAATGTCGATCAATATCGATTATGAAGATGTTCATTACAAAATTAACAAATTAAAGAATGATTACTCTTCCGGGCCTGATGGTTTACCTCCAATAGTTCTAAAAAAATGCATTGACACGCTAACACAACCCTTAACCATGCTTTTTCAAATGTCCCTCTCTTCAGGAATTTTTCCGAGTATATGGAAAACTTCTTTCATAACTCCGATCCATAAGAAAGGAAGTAAGGCTGAAATAAATAACTGTAGGCCCATTACCAAATTATCTTGTATTCCTAAACTTTTCGAGAGTATTGTGTACGACTCTCTCTTTAATTATTGTAAGCCATTATTATCCTGTTTTCAACATGGATTCCTCAAAGGGAAATCCACTACTACTAACCTAACCGAATTAGTCTCTTTTAGTCTCAACTCCACGGAAAAGGGGCTAGATGTGGATTCGATTGCTACCGACTTTAGTCAGGCTTTCGATAAGTTGTCCCATAGTGTCATTTTATTTAAACTTCGTGCTCTAGGATTTCCACCTCTCATTATAGATTGGATGAGTTCATACTTATGCAACAGAGTGTATCACGTCCGTTTTAGGTCTAATATTTCAGATCCCTTCACTGCTAAATCGGGTGTCCCACAAGGTAGCCATTTAGGCCCTCTGATCTTTATCTTAACCACAAACGATGTACATAATATTATAAAAAATTCTCACATTCTAGTGTACGCTGACGATATGAAAATATTTAAACAAATCTCATCTCCGCGTGAATCTCATCTTCTTCAGAGTGACGTTAGTAATTTCGCTATTTGGTGTTGTAATAATAACCTAGCACTCAACGCTAGCAAATGCCAAAGCATCACCTTTTCCCGTAAAACGGCAATATCAGCGCGTTATTATAGTATTAACGGCGTTATTGTCTCTAATGTCACATCCACTAAAGACTTAGGTATTCTATTAGACACCGAGCTAAATTTCAGATCTCATGTAGATAATATTGTCAGTAGAGCTAATTCAGCTCTTGGGTTTATCAAAAGATGGTCAAAAGAATTTTCCGACCCATATGTCACCAGAGCTTTATATTTGACTAAGGTAAGACCATTACTCGAATACGCGTCTCAGGTATGGTCACCTTTTCATCAAGTTCACATAGACAGGATTGAATCTGTTCAACGTAGATTCGTTCGTTTCGCTCTTCGTGGTCTTTCATGGACAGATCCATATAACTTACCCCCTTACAGAGACCGCCTTAAACTTCTAGGTCTGCAAAGTCTCTTTAATCGTCGTGAAGTAGCTGATATTATATTTGTACACCAAATTCTCTCAGGTGCAGTTGACTCGGTTGGTATTTTAGAACACATTAACTTCAATATTAACTTTCGTTCTCTTAGGCATTCTGCCCTCTTTCGTTTAAAGTTTCATCGCACGGATTATGGAAAGAATGAGCCAATTACAAGAATGTTGCGTAACGTAAACAATAACTCTAATGTCTTCGATTTTCACATTAGTAAGTCCAAACTAAAGAATCTGCTTTATTCAAACAGGTAATAAGTTTTTGAAGGACATGTAATACATGTAGTATATGTAGTTGTTCACGTTGAATCAGTAGTACTTCATACTTTTAACATGTATACATAAGTGTGAATAAATTATGTTAATTTTTGTTAATTTTTATTATTATTCTTTTTATTTTTGTGTCTTTGACTAATTGCGTTTTGCATGTGTTGTATTTTTATATAAGTATTTATTTTTATTATTTTTTCTCATTCCTAGTCCACCTGTTATAAAGAGTAGACGTATTATTTAAAACTCCTAAGTGAAAAAAAAAATAATATTAAAGTACCGGTAGGGTAACAATAAAATCTAACAACAACAACATCATACAGTAAAAGACATAAAAACATTAAGTGCATAAAATTTCGATTAACTCAGTACAGTAAAAGACAAAACAAAAAAGTGAACTATAATAAAAAAATAAATTAATACATAAGTGCGGTTTAAAGAGACAGCCCATTCACTGGGCAAATATTAAAAAAATGGGTCCACCCGACCCAAAAAACCAATTTGACATTTTAACCTACGTCAATGATGATAACCTCATTATTGACGCACCCAAGAAAAGAAAAAAAATAACCAAAAATATAAGTACTAAACTTGAATATAGCCCCAGGAACTTTCCAGCATTAGATTTCACCAACAAACAATCCGGTAATAATGACACTAAATATTTAAAGATAAGAGCCACAGACGAATCCAAACCACTGAGATCGTACAACATATTTGTTGTGTCGAAATTATTAAAAGATATACACTCCAAATGCAAGCCCACCTTCAACAAAGATGGCAATATTTCGCTTGAAGTACCGAATCGACTAATAGGTGATAAATTCACCCAATTAAAAAAACTCGGTAATATCTCCATCACAGCAGAATACAACCAACACCTTAACCAGAGCAGAGGCACCATATTCTCCAGAGATCTGATCAATCTTACCGACGAAGAAATTTTAAAAGGCCTCAAAGAGGACAACGACTCAGTAATAAGCATCTGGAGGTACAAAAAAAGACCAAATTCTGATGGAACTACCTCACAATCATCCTACTCCGGTGTAATTCAAATAACATTTGACACACTAGAACCTCCTCAAGAGGTTTCAATTGGTTTTCTCATAACATCAGTCCGAAAGTTCTACCCTAACCCCATGAGATGTAACAAGTGCCAACTACTTAACCATAGAGCAAAGCATTGCCGTTCAACAATAACAAAATGTCCAAACTGTGCGAAAATTATAAACGAAAGCCCAGAAGAACACATGAAACTATGCTATCCAGCCAAATGCGTTAATTGCGAAGTAGCCAAACTAACAGACAACCACCCATCCAATGACAGAGATCGCGCATCATTTAATAAGGAAAGGGAAATCCTTAAAATAAGAACCGACAGAAGAGTTCCAAGACGGGAAGCTATCAAAATATATTTGGAAAATCAAAGAAACAATAGTACAACACCCATTCCCACTCCACAAACCACAAGTTACGCAAATATGGTGGAATCCATAAATATATCAACCACCTCCCACAATCAAGCAACCCAACTTAAAGAACTATCAAACATCCAACCAAAAACAACCATTCAAAACACATCATCAAATAAACTACAAAATAAAAAAACCCAATCAATAACAGACAACACAAAAAATAACCCAACAAATATAACAAACATATCTACACCAAACAAAACTTCCTCACCTCAATCCACAACGGCACATACCACATTAGAACTAACAAACAAACAGAAAACTAAAAATTATCCACAACTCCAACAGGCAGTTACAGATAATGAAAATTCAAAAACAAAACAACTAAAGCAAAAAACATTAGATCAACATTTAAATGAAAAACTCGACAATAACAACATCAACAACATCAGCAATAAATCAAACAAAACAGCAATTAATAACTTCAATAACGAAAATTCTTCAAATAATCTAACGGTAACTAACACTGAATTACATAATGATAATTCTTTAAATAATATTTTATAATTTAATTTTAATTTTAATATATAGTACAGACAGGGTCATTTGATTTCCTACATACTCATTACTATTCTTTGGAATAATAATTGTAGTGTGAACAATAAAATCAAAAATCATGATACTTAATATTCTTCAGTGGAATATTCAAGGTTATCACAATAACTACTTAGAACTCGAAACCTTAACCAAAAATTTAAACCCTAGTATCTTTTGCCTACAAGAAACCCATATAAAAAGCGACGTTAATCCATACACACCAAAGCAATATATAGGACATTTTCACAATTTCACATACAACACAACTTCCAAACAAGGCTCCGGTATATTAATTCATAAAAGTATTCCTCACAAATTAATCCACATTCAATAGTTGCAGTAGAAATCAATTTAAAATACAAAATCACAATACTCTCCGTATACATCCCGCCCAAACAAATATTTTCAATAAAAGACCTTCAAAACTTAATAATAGGTATCAACTCACCTATTGTAATAACGGGTGACTTCAACAGTTGGAGCCCACTCTGGGGATCCCCCAATTCCAACCATCGAGGAAAAATAATCGAGGATTTTATTCTAAGTTCCAACCTAAGTATATTAAACAACGGCTCACCAACACACTTTTCTACACATAGCACCTTTACACATATTGATCTTACTCTTTGCTCTCCTCAGCTTCTTCCACTCTCCTCTTGGTCAGCTCTAGATGACCTTCACAACAGCAGTCACTTCCCTATAAAAACACTAATAAAGTTACCCAACCACACCGCTAATTACATATCTAGACCAACTAGATTCAATTGCAATAGAGCAAACTGGATAAAATTCGAAAAAGAAATACTTTCCCTTAACGAACGAATCAATATCTCATTAAACATAAACAAAGAAACAGCTTCCATTCAAAAAATCATTCGATCTGCAGCTAACTCACCCATTCCACAATCATCATACAAAGAATCATCCCGAAACGTACCCTGGTCGACAAACGAACTCAAACAATTAAGAGATAAAAAACAATTAGCCTGGAAAAACTACAAAAACCTTAAAACCCCACAGAATCTTATAACTTACCGTAAAAACAATGCAATTTTTAACAGAGAAAAGAAAAAATCCAAAATAAACAAATTGGAGGAGTTTACGAAAATGTTAAACCCTAACACCCCTACGACCAAAATCTGGCAAAACATCAAACTGTTGACGGGTTCATACTCCCCTTTTCAAATAAAATCTATCAAAACAGAGAACAAAGTTATCGAAGACCCTTCGATTATTTCCTCAAAATTCGCCCAATTTTTCTCAGACAATTCAAAATCATCAAATTTTCCTGTACTATTTAAAGAACACCGACAATCAGCCCTATCAATTCAACCTCCGGTTTCCTCAAAAAAACAAGCCAAATTCCTTGAAAATGACTTCAACCTCAACGAACTGGAGACCACTCTAAAAAGTGTTAAAGGTAAAACCCCAGGAATAGACAAAATTAACTATGAAATGCTCCAACACTGTCCGATAAAATTCAAGGAAAGAATACTTTCGTTATACAACGCAACTTTCAAAACTGGTATTATTCCACAATCCCACAAAAAGGCAATAATAGTTCCCATCCGAAAGCCGAATAAAAGTATTGATGAAATCACCAGTTATAGACCAATCTCCCTGCTCCCCTGTATGAGCAAGATACTCGAGAAAATGATTTCAAAAAGGCTAATGTCGTATCTTACATCCGAAAATCTTCTCTCCCCAAATCAAGTGGGATTCAAAAACGGTTCAAGCACCATGGACGCTCTTTTATACATTGAGCACTTAATCTGCAAAAACTTTTCATCCAAAAACCACACATCAATATTATCAATCGACTTTGAAAAAGCTTTTGATAAGATCGGAATTCATGTTGTTCTAGAAAAACTGATAAAATGGAAAATGGGCCCAAAAATGTTCACTTACATCAAATCTTTTTTAAGTAATAGAAAAATATGCTGCAGAACTAACAACATACTCTCACCTACTTACTCGCTTTTCAACGGCATTCCTCAAGGTTCTCCTTTATCAGTTACACTATTCTTAATCGCCTTCGAAGACTTAAGTAAACTAATAGCCAATCAATATAACATTAAACACTGCTTATACGCTGACGATCTCTACATCTTAGCTAACTATAAAGATACCAACGCAATATCAAATAGCTTCACTGACACTCTTAATTCAATTGACCATTGGGCTGAATACTCAGGCGCCAAAATCTCACTCAATAAATGCAAACACCTTCACGTATGTCGGAAACTTAACTGCAACCCAATTTCGATCAATTACGGGAATCATAACATTAGCAACGTTAGCAATTTGAAAATTTTGGGTTTAATATTTGACACAAAAAATAGTTTTAATTGCCATTGCATTAACTTAAGGAAAAATCTATTTAATAAACTGAACGTCATTAAATATCTATCAGCAAACAAAAGCCACGTACATACCAACACTCTTACCACTATTACAAAACTTACCATTCTTTCTAAAATAGACTACGGTATACAAATTTATAGCAAATGTGCGAAATCAACTTTACAGAAAATTAAAGCCCCCTACCATGCTGCGATAAGAAGTAGCCTGAGGGCATTCAGAACAACTGCCATCCAGAATATTTTAACAGAAGCAGGTTTCCTTACAATAGAAAAAAGAGCCCAGTTACTAAAATGCCGTCTTCCAAAGTTGTGCTCTACCCCATCTGAGATTCTCCACAAAGAAGTTCAACTTCTAAAAACAAAGAAAAAACCTTTCTCTACAAAATCCGGTTTGTGGGAAATTTACAATCTACAAAAAGAACTTAATTTAGAACGCCCTCTAACTAAAAACTCGAAACATAATGCTCCACCATGGTTAATATCAAATAATTCATTCATCGACAAACTATCCACCTTTCGTAAAGACAATACCCCTGCTTCAATATACAAACAAATGTTCTCCGAATCCATCAACCCGTTAAAAGATAATAACTGGCAAATAATTTTCACTGACGGCTCAAAAACTGACAATGGAGTGTCATTTGCTGTAATCAATGAACACGGAAAGACGCTATCCCACGGCATACTCCCAAACGATTCCAGCATCTTCGATGCTGAAGTTCAAGGAGTATTATCTTGTTTGAAGATAATCAAAACTACCAAAGGAAAATTTGTAATTTGCACAGATAGCCTTAGCCTTTTCAAAGCAGCCAAAAATCCCCTAACCAATTGGGAAGCAATTAAAATTATACAACAAAAACTCATCCATATGCCCCAAAAACTAAAGCTCATGTGGACACCTGGGCACACCGACATCATAGGAAATGAATTGGCTGACACAGCAGCCAAGTTCGCCTTAAATTCTCCGTTACATACCTTTATCCCCCCGAACAAAAAAAGAATCTCGAAAGTCGCCTAAAAAATAATCATACAAACATTCCGAAATGATTGGATAGATTACAACCATCACTACAAAACTGTCAACCCAACCGGTCTCCCAATAAAATTCCCAACCTCAACTACTACTTTAATGAATAAATGCTTCACCAGACTCCGACTAGGTCATTCAAATCTCACGCACATACACCTACTAAAAAACGACCCCGCACCTATATGTCAATTTTGCAATTCGGGAACACTAACACTAAACCACCTATTATCTGAATGTCAACATCTAAATCATAATCGCTTCCTCACATTCCAAAACCTAAATCCCCTTCAACTTCTCTCAACACCCACAGAATCAAACATAAATATGATTTACGATTATCTAACTAAACTTAAAATTTCAAACCTAATATAAAAACTTATTTTCATAATCTCTCAATAGCAAATTAAATGATCAAATAATTTGCAATAGTCTGTAAATTATAAAAAAAAAAAAAATTTTTGGTTAAATAGCGAACACCTGCTAAAGTGTTCTGTTAATAATAATAAAAAAAAAAAATCAATTTCTATATCATCTTTATTCAACAGAAATGTATATATATGTATGTAAATAATGTAAATCTTTTATTTATTTAATCTAAAGTAAAAATTGTTATAAAACTGAATAAAGTACTATAATTTACATTATAAATCAAAAATAGCAGAATAAGTAAGAAATAATAATTTAATACTGTACTACTAATTTTAAGTTCTCATGTAAAAAAAAAAAAATATGTACCTAATACAAATAAAAGAATTAAAATTTATGTAACACAAAGCCGAAAGCCTCTGCAGCTAGCGCTTACAAAATTGGCCATAATTTAAATTATGGTCAATTCAATAATAATAATAATAATAATTATTTTTTCTTTTCTTTTTAAATTTCTTTAGTTTATAACTAAATAAATTGACTAATGCTTCTTCGGCATAATTTAAAATCGCGAAATTTTGATTTAGCCTATCTTGACATGTTGGAAGATAGTCTAAAACTATGATATAATTTTTATTTTTTTTTTATTGGAGATTTTAAATTGCTTCAACTTTTGACTTGTTAGCATATTGCTTATTGATTTTTGTTCTTTGATTTGCCTTGACATGTTGGAAGGCAAATCAAAGTTACTAGATTTTTAATTGTACCTTTTATGGATTTTATTTTTGTTTGTTTTTAGTATTCTATCAATTTATTACTAATTACTAATTTCCTTAATCGTGTTTACTAATTTCCCCCTTTTTTTTGTTTATTTTTTGTTTTGCATGCTTGTTTTAAGCATTTCCTGACCCAATTCTCTCCTTACTAACACATTCTTCATTAAGGGTTATCACGTGCTTGTATTCTTTTTGAATATAATTAAAATATAATATTAAAGTTTAATTAATGAAAGTCCATTGTGAGTATGCTCGTCACAGTATTACATACTGAATAACTTAATTTATTGGAATCTTTCTATGCTTTTAATACGAAGAGTTTTATTCTTCCAAGCACTGTGATGACCTTGTATACGACACTCCTAGTCATATGCTAAATGATAATAATAATGAGAATGGTGACTCCCCGCGTGCGCGGCAATTGGTCGTTGGGACATTATTATTATTATTATTTTGTACGCTCTGTTTTCAAGATCGTTAATTATTTCTTCTGTTTTAACAAGTGCGGCAGATTTTTCACCATTACTTTTATTGGTCTTTGCCGCTTACTTTCGTATGAGTGCCAATTATATTTATACTTTGATACGCGCTTTTGCTACAGTTCTGTAATCATCTAACAAACTGATTTTTATACAATTCTTGCCAAGAAGTTTCATCTCAAACTACTTTTCTGTTATTACTTTTTTTCAATTCTCGCAGAATTCGTTAAAGTTATTAAATTCATCCACAATTATTGGCGGTAGAGATTGTTTTTTCTTAGCTTTTCCCGGGTCTGTTGCTTTTTTTTTGGGAAATAATCTTTTTTGGAGAAGTTTCTTTCTTTGGAGTTGTTTTAGAATCCATTTTTTTGCCTTTGGGGGGGTAAGTGAATCATTTAACTTCCTTTTTGCTTCTGTTTTATTCTTATCCACCCAGTCTCTTTCGCTAACTCTTCCTCATCTGTAGAGTATACTATTTTCTTACTGTTTTCGGAAATTGATAAGTATAACTTGTGTAACTTGTGGTTTCTGCATCTTTATATTGGTTATTTCACTTTTAAGCTCCTGTATTTGTTTTTCCATATTTCTTATCAACTGCTTTAGTTGTGTTGGTTCATTGACAGCTTTCTGCCATTTGTTACACAAGGCACTTTCATTCATGTGTTCTCCAAATGGTGGCGATAATTTAATTTTTCCGCTCTCTTAAACGGATCCGTTATATTATTTTTTGTATTTTTTGTGTTTTGAACCACTCGCGACTCCTCTGACCTTTTTTTGAGACAGCCGTGGCTTCTGCCGACACTTTGGTAGATATCCCTACCGGATTTATTTCTTTATTATCGTTATTTATATTTTATATTATACATATTTGTTGCATTTTACCTACTGCCAGGACATTAACTGCCGTTCCTCAGGGATCAGATGCAGACCAGAGAGCCACTCGTTCCGAATCAGTCGCTTCGGGATCTTTATTTGAACTTTTAGTCGCCTTTTACGGGAAACAGTCCATACTGCGGAAGTATTCTAATCCTCTACCGCAGGGAATATTTCTAAATTGAACATTTTTTTGTATTATTTTCTAAATTAATAAAAATACCTACATCTTTGAAAAATATTTAACTTGAAAAATAAACAGAAATGTTGCAACAACCCCGTAAATACAATTCAATTATCTCATTTCTTAAAAATACATATAAATTTTACAACAATGCGAAATTTCATTCATTATTTCGTACTAAAAATATATTATAACTATACCTACCTCTAAACTTAAATAACAAAAAAAATAGATAAACAAACCACGCATATAAAAATTATCAACAGTGGAGTGAACATCCATAACTACACATGCATATGAATATATTTTGAAGTTTTTCTCACAATGATAAAAAAAAGAATTGTTGACGAAATCCAAAATATCTCTCTTTCTCTCTTTACGTAAATAAAATCATGGCAACATTTTTTAGATTTATGGAATTGTTGAAATTTGTTGAATTGTAATTCAGTAATTCAATATCTCCTAAACGGTTTTTCTGCGGATACCGGTAAAGCAGACTTTTTTTGTATAAGATTAAATTTTCCTTATAATTATGAAAAAAAAAATATAGGTCACCGCTTTAAAAATTAAAATATTTCATTTCAAAGTTGAACATTTTTTTCAACGTTTCCTAAAATAATAGAAATGATATGAGTGTGTATACCCAAATTCATGTACAAAAATAATAACAATAATTATCAAAATAGCATGGTACCTATACGCTATCACTGCCATCAGTCAAGTATCTCTAAACTTAAATAACAAAAAAAGTAGATAAACAAACAACGCATACATAAAAATTATAAACTGTGAGAGAATGAAAAAAATGAAATTCACGAATTATCATAATGTATCCATAATCCATACATTTATGGAATGGAAATATATTTTGAATTTTATTGCTACCCATACATTCATTTAACTTTTGTGATGCTGATGAGCACTTAAAATTGTTGACAACACAATATTTTAAACTTTATTGTTCAACAAATGTTTGGAAACAAATAATTCAGCAACAGAAATTTTTTGCTAAAATTGATTTCATTGTGACAATTTGAGGCATCTGGCAGCGTTTACACATCAATATATATTGACAGTATTTATTGATGAGAGAGAATATTGAAGAAATACTGATGTGTAAACACATATTGATATCAATATAATTTGAAGACGAAAATATAATTTATTCTATTTTCTTCAATATTTATTGAGAGAGACAAAATTAAATATGGCGAATAATGATAAACTTCGCAACATTCATATGTTAATTTTTTTTATTTTTTTTTTATTTGACATTTGTTTTATATTCACAGGGTACTTGATTAAAAAAGTTTTTATTTTCATATTAGTTTTTGTGAATATATAAGAAAAAACTGACAAATAGTTTGATTGTTTAAAAACTGATGGGTAAACACAAATGTCTCTCTCTTCAATCTAAAATCATCAATAAATATTGAAGAATATTGATGTGTAAACGCTGCCTTATTTTAATCCATGATCATATAACCCAATAAAGGAAAATGCTAATATTATAAATGGACTAAAATAAAAGAAATATAGTGCGCGGACTAAAGTAAAATAAAAATTACCCAGATAAAATATAGATAAAATGGACTACATTTGAAAAACATATAAAACAAAATATTAAAACGGACTACATTGGACCTACAAAAAAATAATAATAAAATAAATACTAAATTTTATAAAAATAATTCCCAGGAATTAAAAAAAAACAAAAAAAAAGTAAGTGGTTAGTTAAATCATAAAAATGGCTTCGGTGGGGAGCGAAAATTACTACAGTCCCCTCTTGGATATGAATCACCAGGATGGACGCAAAGTAAAAAGAAAACGAACCCCAATAAATAACGTAAAAAGTTTTCCGGATCTAACCCCGATAAAGCAAATAAATAACAACGTAAACGAACCAAAATTTCTAATAATAAAAACCAAGGACAAAACAAAAAGTAAGAGAAGCCATAATATATTCCTAGTGGATAAACTACAAAGGGCGTGTCCGAAGCTCTCGCACAGTACTTGATATTCGCACTAAAACTGTCAAATCGCACTTGATTTGTTGTCAAAATTTTAGTGTACATAGTCTCAAATACACTAAATACCGCAAAATTAAATTTATTAAAACTTAAAATGAAAAAAATTTTAGTATGACTATCAAGTGCAAGTGCGAAAAATTCGGAAATGCCCTAAGAATATATACAACAAAGTTCGAGGCAAAATACAACAGAGAAGATAACATCATTTGTAAATCAATTGATGGCAAAATTTGCTGATAAAGAAGTTCCGCCTCATCGTCAAGAAATAGCATAGTGGGTATAACCCAGGAAAGAAATTGAACAGAAAACATTAATATGGATACTCTGTACAACTTAATGAAAAAAATAATGATATGATGAAAAACATAGAACTGATCAACACATCTTATGTTGAAAAGTTGCTTGCGTTGGAACAAGAAAACAGAGCTCTCCAGAAAAAGGTGGACTTCTTGGAGGAAAAAATTGACAAAATGGAACAAAATTATCTAAGTCATTATATTGATGTTGTAAACATTCCTGATGTCGAAGGTAATAACATAGGTTGATCTGCAGTCAAAATTCTGAACGTAAGTCTAAAAACAAACATAATTCTGGAAGACATCGATTCCTGTGCCGTTTGGAACGTCAAAAAAGATAAAAATTTCAAACAAAAAGTGATGAGGATAAAGTTTCGATCTACATACTCTAAAGCGTTGGTAACGGATAAGAAAAAGGAATTGAAAAAAATATTGAATATAATGGTAAGAAGCTTTATATAAATGACAGTTTAACTCAGAGAAAATTGTATAAGTCTGCTTAGAATTAAAAAAATCTAAAGAGTATAAATTTATTTGGATAAGTAGAGGCATGATATATTTTAGGAAAAAAGAAGGAGACGATCGTATTTTAATAAAAAATTTTAATTTCTTAAACACTTTATAACCACTTTTCTTTAAGTCATAAATTAAAATTATCTCTTCTTCTTTTTCAAATATAAATTCAAGTACTTTCATTAATTTTGATAACTTCTTATCATATTTAGACTTAGTAATGATACATATGCGTCTGGTGGTGTTGCGGTATATATAAGAGACGGTGTTTTAGGAGATTGCACTCCGATTTCTATATAGGTACAGCCGATATAATTAAATTATACTGCACAATAAATTGCATTAGCTTTTCAATTTTTTGTGTATATAGATCAAATAATGTGAACGTCGATTATTCAATGTTTTTAAATGATTTTGATGACCTTTTAAAAAACGAAAAAATAAAAAATGTTACAGTAATTGGGGATATGAATATTTATATAATAAGACAATCTAACATAAAAAACAATTTTACTTATGATGTCATCACATGGCTTAAAACCACTAATTGAGTCCCCCACTCGTAGTACTGACCACACAAGCTCATGGATTGACCACATATTTTTAAAACTATGTAATAAAAACATAAATTTGGAGCCAATTACTCAAAATTGTAACTACTGTATAAGTGACCACAACATGATTTCTTTGAAATTTCAAAGCTTAAATTCTTATAATGACAACTGTGAAAACAATTGTGTAATTACTAACAACATTGATTTCTTAAAACTTTCGGGTGCACTTCAATCGGATAGAGTATATGGTGAATTAAACCTTTCTGTTGCTTATGACATTTTTGCAGATATACTTATGTACGATATGCGAAATTGTTCAGTTCAAATTTCAAATCCCATTAAAAATAAAAAAATAAAACCATGGATGACAGACGAACTCCTGAATTTGATAAAATATAAAACTAAAATTGGATTAAATTGCAAAAGAGAACCTTACAATCTAAGTAGGAGACAGCATTTCAAAAAATTTTGTAAAATCGTTAAGCAAAAAATTAATAACCTCAAAAGTAACTACTATTCTGAAGAATTAAATAAACACAGAGGTAACTCTAAAAAGGAATGGGAAGTGATCAAAAACATTTTAAATGAGAAAGTTTCGAATACTGCTATAAACAAAATTGAAATTAATGGACTAAAAATTTCTGACAAAACTCAAATTACAAATGAATTTAATGAATATTTTGCTAATTCTGCTACTACAAACTTGCTACAAGCATGTTCACCTGAACTTGTGTTGACTAAACAATGACAGTGTTAAAAATGATAAACTTGTGTTAAAATCTTTTGGATTTTTGGATATTTCGCCAAATGAAGTAATGTCAGCTATTTTGTCACTAAATAACGAAAAATCATGTACGCCTGACAATATAAATAATTTAATATTAAAAAAAACTGCACCGTATATATCAGAAGTATTAAGTCACATTTTCAGTTTATCAATTTATAGTGGAAGTTTTCCAAACTCTCTGAAAAGTGCTGAAATAATTCCTCTATTTAAAAAGGGTTCTAAGCTATTGTTAAGTAATTATAGGCCTATTTCAATTTTGCCTTCTTTAGCAAAGTTATTTGAAAAATTAATTAAAATAAGAGTATTAAAATTTCTATTTGAATCAAATTTTTTTGATCAAAAGCAATTTGGTTTTCTACTTGGTAAATGCACTGAAGATGCAATTTTAAAATTATGTTCTGAGTTATACTCGAGTATAAACAATAAAAATTGTACTTCAGCTCTGTTTATTGACATTACCAAAGCTTTTGACATGATTGACCACCAGATTCTTTTAAACGAATTAGAGTCAGTGGGTTTTAGGGGTTTTATGTTAGACTTTTTAACTTCTTATTTAAGAAATAGAACTCAAAAAGTTAAGCTAAATAATATAGTAAGTCAACTCAAAACTACTAACATTGGAGTACCTCAAGGTTCAGTGTTAGTTAGGTCCACTGTTATTCTTAATTTATATTAATTCTATTTTTCTACAATCTTTTAAAGGTAAGATAACAGGTTTTGCAGATGACTATTCTATATCATATAGTGAACATAGTCTTAATTCACTAAAACAAAGTATGGAGTTTGATGTGGATTTGTTCAGAAAATGGTTCGTAGTTCATAAACTTATAGTAAGTGATAAAACCAAAATAATTGCTTTTTAATTTAAGAAATTCTTCTGACAATGATCTAGAAATTACATATCATTCTACTGGTTGCGTTTAAATTATGCTTTTCATTGCAATTGTTATGTTGGCTCATCTTTAAATAGTTTGTGCTCAGTAGGTTGTTTTAAAATTGAATCTGTTGAAAAGTACAAGTACTTGGGAATAATTATTGATAAAAATTTAAATTGGAAACCTCATCTAGATAACTTATATAAATATATGTTGTTATGTTTTCTATATTGAGAGGATATTGTTCAAAAAAGCTTTTATTAAATATTTATTATGCTCTGGTTTACTCTAAAATAAAGTATGGTATAACTAGTTAGAGTGGCTCATAGTTCAATACAATTGAACCATTACTAAAAGCTCAAAAATGTACTCTCCGTGTCATGTACTTTAAAAATAGAAGCTTCAGTTGTTGGTCTCTATTCCAAGAACTAAATATACTGCCTGTCAGACATCTCTTTGCTCATTACTCATTAATTAAATTTTACAAGGACAAACATCATTTGAGACTTCGCAATTCAAACTCGTATAACTTAAGATTAAATTATAGAATGATAGTCAATATACCTTTCTGTAATAAGACACACTATGAGAAGTTTTACTTTACTATGGCATCAAAATACTTTAATAATCTTCAAATGAATATAAAAAATTCAAATTGTTTAAATAAATTTGCTTGGCTTTTAAATATAAAATATTACGAGATTGAACTACTAAGGTAAATTACGCCAATTAGATTATTTATAATAGTTTCAAAATGCACTGGAACTATTAGAAGTCGCTTTTCATCTAAATTTTGTGAAATCTATTTTTATTAATGGTTTATCAGTAATCCTGAAGTACCCTGCTTAGAAATTCTCTTCTTCTGCTCTTCTTTAAGACACGCTAGATCTTACTCAGACTGCGAATACAATTATATAGATGTATATGATAAAATTATGTTCAAAGAAATTTTAAATTACTTATGGCTCTACTTATCCACTTTTGTTCTTGCACTAAATAAATTTTATTATTAAAAACAAAAAAAAAAAAAATAACTTACTTAATTTCTATTATTTTTCATCAGATTAAAAATTATTATTAAATTAGTATTAATCTTTGTTGAAACCCCACAATTAATTTCTTGAAAAAGTAAATTTAAGTAAATTTAAGAATGATTTAAATGACTATACATCACTAGTGTGAATTCATTACTGTATAGTTTAAATTTTATTTGTATGGATATAAGAAAATAAAATAAACTTATTTGTAAAAAAAAAAGAAAAACATAATCCTAAAAGTTGCAAATAAACAATTAGCGGAGTATTTAGAACTAAAAAAACTAGTTGAAATAGAGTCTTAGCTAATCATAGGGATTAATATATTGTAGAGACATAATCGACCTAACTGATGAGGAAATCCTAGAATGCCTGAAGACCAAAAATTAAAATGTTATAAAAATATTCCGTTACAAGGCCAGAACCACAGAACAATCACCAAATCAAAAGTACTCAGGGGTTATATGCATCACCTTTGACCAAATAACACCACCAAAAGAGGTCAAAATCGGATTTTTGAAAATAGAAGTAAAACAATACTATAGAGCACCTATGAGATGCATCAAATGCCAAAAAATTAACCATATAGGCAACAATGCACAGTCAAATGCTTCATTAACTGTGAAACAGAAAAATTGCTTAAAGAACATCCAGCAAATGACAAAAAATAACCAGTTTACCTTAGGGAAAAAGTACTAGTGCAAATCAGAACAGACAGAAAAATAACAAGAGGAGAAGCACTAAAAATTTACAAAGAACAAATTAGAGAAAGGCGTATCAATCCAACAAACACAGCAACAACATATGCAATTACAGCAGGAACAAGCAAAGTAAACACACAAACATAACCACAACAGCCAATGGCAGCAACTCAGCAACAATAACAAAAAAGCAGAATAAACAACAAACAATTCAACCCAAAACACAAATACAAACAGAAAGGAAAAAGCAACAGCCTGAACAAAATCAGGAACAGAAACAAAACCAAAAAACACTAAAACCAAAAATAGCACCAAAAAACAACAACCACAATAAGCAACAAAATAACAAGAACAAGAATCAACAAAAACTACAGAAAAACAAACAAAAGAAAATACAGAAATAGAAGACACAAACACCAACTCTACTGTAATTGACCTCGAAAGAGCTCAAAATATAGTAAGTTGGTCACAGCAAACAGAAGAATCATCAGATACAGATTCAAAAATTAAGCTAAAGATGGTACTGGAAAAATTAAATAACAAGAAAACAACCAAGAAAACTTGAGAAAAAGAAATTGTGGAGCTGGACTCAACGGAATTTGAGTCAGAAAAATATAACTAAAATATAGAAGGTAAGATAAATGGATCAAAATACAATTAATCCCATAACCCCCACACCCTACAATAGCCCAGTAAATAATTATGCAAAACAGCATGAAATCTTACAATGGAACATCCAAGGGTTCCATTGCAATAAACACTATATACCACTCCTCAAAGATATATATAACCCTATGATAATAGCGTTGCAGGAAACTAATGGTCACGGTCCTTAACATCAGACAGCGCTTGGACAATATGAGTGTCTCCTACCACCTACTCTTATAGAGTTGGTGCGATGGGTTTTCTTATTGTCAGAGGGCTAACATTTGTAGAGATAGTACTAAACACGACACTTCAGGCAGTTGCTATAGCGGTAACATTTCCAGGTATAAAGAAACTGATCACTATAATAAACCTCTATCTAGAGCATGATCTGGAGCTGCAAAGAGGTGATCTAGAAGACCAACTCACTTATTCTGGGTGATCTCAATGCAAGAAGCGAAACCTGGGGTGATCACCTAACACCTGAACGCGGGCAACTGCTTGAAGACTGGATGGATGATAGCCCTGAGTTATGCCAATTAAATAATCCATCATCCACACATTTTAGCACAAGAGGTATCCACACGGCCCCTAACGTGACAATAGCACACAATCCATTATAATATAAACTAAATTGGGAGGTTGGCTATAACCCAAAAAGTTATGATTATCACCCAATTCTTACATCCATCAATAAAAATAGTCAAGATACAAAAACATAAAATCAAATATAATGAAAAACAGGCTAACTGGTCCGATTTCCAATAACATATGACAGTATTCCTTAGTGCCAATGCTATATCAACAAATATCAATAAAGAAAACGCAATCATAAGCAAGCTGCCTCCAAAGCTATTCTACAAGAGTTTCAATACATAAATAAGAAGCCACCAGCACACATAACACAGACGTATAACACAGAAATAATGAATTTGACAAAAGAAAGAAACCGCCTTTGGAGATCCTACAAAAGATTCTCCACAACGGACACATTATTAACACTAAAACGGACTAACGCACTTCTCCGTCGAAATATAAAAATCTCTAAAAAGCAAAAATGGCGCAAAGTCAACTATATACTTAAAGGTAATAAATATCCAGGATTCATAGCCATACGGCAGGGGGACGTACTAGTGACGGATCCTGAGCTGAATGCTGAATATCTTGCTGATAAGTTTAATTCAATTACGACCGCACCCCAACAAATTTCTTTTCCTAATTTTACAAATCAAAATAATCAAATTTTAGATGCACAGATTACAATAGATGAAATAACAGAAACATTGAGTCACTTTGAGGGAACCACACCAGGTTTGGACGGGGTCACCTATGGCATGGTTAAACATGCCCCGGTAGAATTCCTCCAAAGACTGTGCAGGCTTTATAATAGGGTCTACAACTCTGACCAACTACCACAAACGTGATACCTATAGCGAAGCCGGGAAAGGATTCCCAAAGTCATTCAAGTTACAGATACATCTCATTGCTCCCTGTACTTTCTAAAATCATGGGAAAAATAATAGCCAAAAGGCTAAACTGGCATACTGAAGAAAAATTATCGCCAGAAGTACAATATCAATTATTCATAATCAATTACATAAATAGTTTTTTAGTAAACAGAAAATACAAAATAAGGGTCAATGGTTACCATTCGACCATAAAGCAAATAGGCAAAATAGGCGTTCCTCAGGGCTCCTCTCTATCAGTAGTAATCTTCAACACTTATATAAACAACCCCGGTACAAATATAATAAACATACCCAACCTAAAACATCAAATCTATGTAGAGAACATAATACTATACACAAGAAAAAACATACATGAACAATGCAATACACTTTTAAGTTCCCTCCAAGCAATTGATAATTGGACTGAGTCAAATGGTGGTAACTTGGCTCCATATAAAACGGAAGCAATACATTTCTGCAGAAAACATTCATGCAACAAATTCACAATCAACCACAATAACATACTAATAAATAACAGTGAAAATAGTCGAATATTTTCCTTTTAATTTTAGTGGTATGCTTATCATACAGATACACGTATTTCGTCTACTACTTGCAGACTTCTTCAGTGTTTTGTACTCGACAGTTATACCAAAATTTTACTCTAACGCTGGAAAACAAGTTTTTATAAATACTAATAAAGCCTCAAGAACAAATAAAACTCCTAGGCATACACTTCAGCCAAAAACAAAATTCAATATTCACATAAAATCACTATTAACCAAACTAAAAAGATCCAATCACCTCCTAAAATACATTTGTAGAAACAATACAGGCCCTCCTATAGAAACTGC
Source organism: Argyra leucocephala (assembly GCA_963942445.1). Classification (NCBI taxonomy): domain Eukaryota; kingdom Metazoa; phylum Arthropoda; class Insecta; order Diptera; family Dolichopodidae; genus Argyra; species Argyra leucocephala. The sequence goes on from OZ012679.1 coordinate 66,712,734, forward strand.
AGCATGTATTGCTAAGGCCATACAATATGGTAAGGTCGATTATGGTCTAACATTGTATGGCTTTACCACAACATATAATACCCAAAGGATCCAAGTGGCCATCAACCAGGCGGCTAGGATCGCTCCGGGTGCATTGCAACCAATACCAACAGAAGCATTAGGGATAGAGACAAACTTTCTTTCCTTGGAAGAGAGAAGTAATGTGCTGTCAAACAGGCTTATAGCCAGGGCAAACTTTGATCCAAACAACCCATTACATAATTTAATTTCAAACGCATTACAAGATATAATAGTACGATATAAAACAACCACAATAACCAAAATGATAAATCTAGTTGATCCATTGGAACTAGACGACACTAGAATATATACGACACTCCATAGCTCATAAAAATGGCAAATTTCAAGGGAATACAAAAGCAGACCTAGAAAAGCAGACCTTTATGTTTTTGAATAAAAGATTAAAATTTTTGAGTATAAGCGGTGTTGGGTCTATTTGGTAATGTGTCACGTGATCTGAAAATCTGGAAATTTTTTGAAAATTATTTATAATAATTAATAATAACTTTTTTCAGACACTGGGGACGCTGGAGCTCTTGCTTTCATACGTATGATACGTATAATATATATTCTTCCAGGCGAACATTCGCAGAAAGTTTACCCGTGGGATTTGTATATGTTTCTTCTTAAAGAACACATTATTCCTATGGTTTGTTGGGATGGTTATAAAGGTTTTGAAAATATATTCTTCCAAATTTAATGTTGATTGGTAAAAATATAATTTTTGAAGGAATATCATGGAAAATGTAATAAAAATATTATTTTATTATTTATGTTTTACTTTGGTCTTATAATTTTAAATTTATTAAATTATTTAGTTTTAAAATTTAAGTCATATGAGCTATAATTTGTATATTGTTTTTGTCTCTATATTTGTACTAAAATCTTGCCGTCCGCGTTTAGTTTGAATTAATAAATTAGTAGCGCGGGCTTGGGCACAGCAGCCCGCGACTATAAAAACAAAATTATAAATCTTAAAAAATTTCAAAATACTATTTATGTCGAAAACATAATCATGACGAATGACGAATTTTTCGCTTTCAAATACATGAGATTATATGTAAATCGTGACGAATGACGAAGACCAAAATTGCGCGTTCAAAAAATAGATCTATTTCTATTTTACTCGTCGACGAGTGCGAATGACATTCATTGATACCAACAGAAATTGGTCAAAATGGCTTTAATAAAACATTTTTAAAATTCAAATAAAAAAATTTTTAAATTAATTTTTTTAAGATTTTTCCTCCAATTTTTTCATAAACAAATTTTGAAATTTCAAAAACACAAAAATTTAACTAGGTCTTTGTCCCAATGTAGAGAAATTTTGACAGTTCAGTTTCAAATAGTTATTCGAATTTTATATTAAATTTGATTACATCAGTTTTGCTTTTAAAATGATATTATTTTTTTTTTCAGAAATCTTCAAATTGGAATCTTAGGCTTGTCTCAGTTGGGATATGTACAACTATAGGAGCAGCAATTCCTGTCGGATATAACATTAGCGTTATAAATAGCCCGTCAAACGTAAGCTTTTTATATTATTTTAAATTTTAATTTTGAAAATGTTTTCAATTGTTATTTTAGTATATAAAAAGTTGGTGTCATCAAATATTTATAGATCGATATAATGTTACGTTACAGACTGATACTTTGAATATTTTGTGGTCGATGGTAGTTTCTATATTTCTTGTTGGTGGAGCTGTAGGAAGCTTAGGTGGAGCTTGGTCTGCTGATAGATTCGGAAGGTATTTGAATATTCGAAACACAAACTGACTCACATGAAACTGAGACATTGGTCATTGAGTAAATTTTATATACTATTATCAATTAATACTAATAATAATAAAAATGTTCAAGTAGAAGAAACGAAATTAAAATTTTGTATTGACCTAAGAAAAAAGAAAAACGCAAAATCAAAAGAAAAAAAAACTCCTTGTTGGCTTAGTTTTTTACTCACTGTTCGCTTTCGGTGTCTTTAAGAAGTGTATGAATTATTTATTGTGTATGCATATTCATTGAGTTAATATATTGTATATAGAGAGTCAAAGCTAAAACAAAAGTGTCTGATTTTAGCGATCGAGTTGTACTTAGAAGAAAAGAAAAACAAAACATAAAAATAATAAGAAAAAAATCACCATTCATGAATTATGGTGACAACATTTTTCTTAGCAAATGTTATACACACACTTACTTAAATATTTTTATTTTGCAGGTTTAAAAGTGTTATTTGTGTAGAAATGTATCATATCAATGCAGTAAATATATTATGACATTATCATACCAAAATATATTATGATATTATCATACCAATATGCATACACAATAAATAATTCATACACTTCTTAAACACACCGAAAGCGAACAGTGAGTAAGAAATTAAACCAACAAGGAGTTTTTTTTTCTTTTGATTTTGCGTTTTTCTTTTTTCTTAGGTCAATACAAAATTTTAATTTCGTTTCTTCTACTTGAACATTCTTATTATTATTAGTATTCATTGCTAATATAATAGCACTGTTAACCAACAGCAGTAAAGTTAATGTGCAGTTAAAAAAAGTACATACCGCTGCATTGAAGATTTTTTTATACACTAATCAAAAGATTTCAATCTTACTGCAGACATTAATTTTTAATATTCAACAATAACAACAATAAATTTAGGGCTTTGTTATTGAAGCAGTTTTACTTATGGGAAAAATGTATCTTTGAACCCATTCATTCATAACATTCTTAAACATACCTTCAACTAATTTCTAGAAAAAGAGTATTACACTACGAAAAAAAAATTTACATCCTTCAACCATTCATAATGTAATTTGACTGTTTAAGCAAGCGTTATAACTGTCAACTTACTCTCACTCTCAATGGCTCTAATTAGACCTAAACCTAATATTTGTATATTTAAATTTTTATATTTGAATTAACAATTTAGTCCGATTGATGCGTCCAACCGCATCTACACATTAAACGTTTTCTATATATTATGTTAGTGTAAAATTAACTATATAAATTAGACATAAATAATTTAAATATTGTCTCTTCAATTTTTATGTTTGTTTATTTTTAGTTTTTATTACTTTCTACTCAACAAAAAAACTAAAAAAGAAATATCAATTCGTTACGCCGCCATAAAAGTAACAAATAACGATTAACCACTAATAGGGGTTTTTACACGAGTATTATTTTTCTGCTGTATTCTTTTTGGTTTTAAGAAAGAGGTAATAGACGTAAGGGAAAAACTCTACGCTCGTATTCTTTTTGTAGACTTATTTTTCATCAAAAAATAAAGTGTTTCTCGCTGTTGTTAAACTAATACATTGACATCTTTATGTATGCATAATATAGTTTTATCCATACATTGCTTTGTATACTGTATCAGGCTTCCATATTAAATTTTTTTTCCGAACATTACATTTCGTATTATTTTCGTCTAAAATTACAATAACAATTGAACTTTAACAACTTGAAAGTTAACTTTTTTCCGATTTATTTTTTGTTCTTATATTTTTATATTTCCCATTTTATTTTTTGCTTGCTGCGTTCAAATAAGTTTAATGTGTATTATGTTTGGTCAAATTAAACGTATTGAATACAGCAAGCCTTGGTGTGTGACATTTTTTGAATTCTATGAAAACTATAATCAAAATAAAGAGATTTTTTTTAGTCTTCTGATAGAAGTTGAAGTGAAAGCTTGAGTGTAGAATAATTTTGCTTATGGATTTTTTTAATTTGTAAAATTATGAATGAAAGCATTAAATTTTTTTAATGCGGCTCTATATATTAATAGTTTAAACACTCCCCTTCCATATTGGTAAATTAAATTTAGTCCAAACTTTGCCAGAAGTAATATCTTTTTAAAAGAAAAATGTCCATTTGATATATATTTTCATTTTTTTTAATAAATTTCATTTAAAAAACAAAATTTTGCATAACAGATACATATGAGAAATTACAAAAGTAAATAAAAACATAACCTAAAAAATACAACAACAACAAAAACAACAACAAAAATTTAAAGTATAAGTTTTTACAAGTTAAAATTTTACTTGCAAAAACTTATTCGAGAGAATATTGTTGAACTTTGTTGAACGAAGTTGAAAACATATGTTTTCTCTCGTTTTTAGAAAAAACTCTCAGTACAGGAACGACTTCTGGTAAAAACTTGGAAAAACTTGGATAAGTTTTTACAAGATGTGCGTACGGGAACGGTCATAATGATCCATATAATTTAATGTAAATTTTAAAATAATTATAAACCCAACAAACCATGAGAATCGCATAATTATCGCGGAAGTATCCCCTGGAACAATGTATTTGTTCGCCGCGAATTCACATTTTATTCTTCTGCGATTCATTAGTATTATGAAAAGGTTGACATCGCCGCGACAATCGTAACTTGAATCGCATTATCTTCCCCGGAAAGAAGAAAATACGAATGTTTAGAAGAATAAAAGCGAATGTTAAGAAGAAGATAATATGAGTTCATATATAAAAAATGCGAATGTGCGAATGTTTAGAAGAATAAAAATTAGGGACTTAAAATACTTTTCAATAAAATTCATCAAAATTTAATTATTAATATTTATTTATTATAAATATTTAAGATTATTTTATTTTTTAATTTAATTATTATTTAAAATTTTTATAATTCAATACATTAAAAAATTTTGAAGTTTGTTTGTTTGAACACGTTCTTCGTATGGTTTGTTGGGAATATAAAAATTTAATTTGACAAAATCTAATATACACTAACACATACTCAAAATATTGTATTCAAGAGAATACCCGTATGTTCACATACATTTGTAACTCTATTTTCGATATTATTGTCATTGTAATTTGATGTAATTTGGTGTTTTTTATAAAATGTATTTCCTAGAATATTGGTTTTTTCCTAGCTGTAGAACAGATAGTATCATTTACTTTGAGAGCCGGAATACATTTATTTTTGCTTTTAATTATTTTGGATAAATTCCAGAAAGGTTTACTTTTCCTTCCTCAAGTTTCTTATTGTATTGTTCCAGTGTAAATTTTTGAATTTACTTATTTCTTCGTTGATTAGTTTGTTGAAATGATTCAGTTGTGCTTTATAGTTTCCCCCGATCTAACCAATTTTCTTCTTGCCGCGTTTCTTTTACCTATAATTTCAAATATTGAAGGAAGAATACTTTTGTTATACAGTTTCTTGACTTTATCGAGGTACCACAGATTGCTTCTTGGATTATATTTTGAAAGTCGGATATCTTGTTATTTATTTCATAAGAATAAATAAAAGAATCATCTTTAAAATATTTGTTATCCTATTATTGAGATACTTTTTGAACACCTTCCATTTAGCATTTTTGTAGTCTAAATAGTGGTGTTCTTTATAAACTATATTGCAATGTACTTCTAAATAAACGGGCAGGTGGTCAGAAGAAAGTTGATTCATCACAGTGGGTATTGAACACATTCCAGAGTTTTTTGGAAAGAATATGTCTAATACTCACGGATTTTGTCTGCTATTTGATAGTATATAGTAGATAGTATATTTTCCCTCTATTCTAGATAATTTAAGTTTATCCGATTTGTATCTAAATTTTGTTGTTGATTTGAGTATGATGTGAATTTAATAGTTTTACACTATTTCCTGGAAAGTGTACTGAATAAAATTATGTTGTTTCATTGCTAGATGTAATAACTTTAACTCTAATATTTTCGATACATTGAGTTTTGATTATCGGTAAAATACACTGATTTAGATAAAATACACTATCGCCACTGGTATGGCTACGACCATTTCTGTAAATATAATAATATTTATTATTTATGTTTAAGTTTGGATTTAACCACGTTTCACTAATTAACGCTATGTCAATATTTTGCCTATTCAAAGCTTTTTTTGAGAATGATCTAGCATTCCATGATATTACCAAAGATAATTTACAAGTAGATGTCCGATCGCCTAATAAAATAAAAACCAGAAATTTAAAAGCTATTTTAAAGCTATTTTTGAATAGCTTTCATTTTCTCTTGAAATTTTTAATTGAGGTATATTTGCATTATTTTTTTGCTATGTTTTTTATTTATTTTTACATACTCTACTCCAGCGAGTGCAAAACTTTTTTTTCGTAGTGGGTCATAATTAAAATAGTTTGAAGTAAAAATGAAGTTATTGGATCTCAGTTATTTGAATATTTTTTTACAAATTTTAATATTTAACTGTTTAGGTAATGTTGGAATACTCTCGTAATTTAACGCGGGGCGTTATAAATAAATTAAGCAAAAATAGCACAAAATCTAAGTTAAACATTGTTATCATACAGTATTTGTATGAAATTTCTTGCTACTTATGATATAATAATTGTTTAATATCAAGATTGTAAGTTGTTGTCCTTAATGTCCAACATGCAAAAATCATATTCTCTTCGAGTCGGTTCCAAGTAGATCCAAATATTTTAATAAAGAATTTCCCAAATTTTTCATACAAATAAACATATGTGGCAAAGAAAATATTTTTACATAGAAATTTCATCCATATTATTATCGGGATTATTATTATTAACCTTATTTATTTTTCTAGTAATAAAGTTTTCTCATGGGTCGCACTATTACAGATTTACTATCAATGCCAACTCAATATCAATCAATACCAAAATTTTTTTTAGAAAGAAAAAAAAATTTGTTTGGATTAGTTGGTATTGGTTAAAATAAATTAGAGAATAAAAAAAACTTTTTAGATGCCGATAAGCAGTTTCCAACCAACACATTTTTTTTTTACATGATTACCAAATTCTAATGGTAAAATAAATATTATAAGAATCTAGTAAAAATTTCGAGCCGGAAGATAAAGCAGCAGCTTTTTTATCTAAAAATGCTGCAAGATACTTTGCCGGATTTGTAATGAAGAAACTTTTAAAAGATGGAGTAATAAGTAACTGTAAAAACTGTGCTAAAAATTTACTTAACATTGAATTGGCATCAATGTCAAATGAAAGTAAATACTTAATATATTTTAAAAATTTTAAAACTGATTCTGATTTTGGGTCACTTCGATCTCCTTCAAACGAATATTTTGAAGTCTGCAAACGTTTTGTCTATATTTTTAATCTAATTATGAAAACTCGGAGTCATGAGGAAGGGATACTTTTAAAAATTCAGCCTTTTTGCATTAGCGATTTACCAAATTGGTTTGAGGAAACAAATGATTGATTTAGTCATAGAATTAAAATATTATAGTATTTTCTATTAGTTTCAATCAGACGAAATTGTTTGTAGATCTTTGAAAAAAATTATGTAAAAAAAAATTTTACTGGTTGCTACAAATTTTGAAGGAATAAAGTATAACTGATTTTGTAAATATATTTTTGTTTTCTCTCCTAGGCCATCTGAGTCTGTTCCACTTAACTTTTACAGCGATGATGCGTACTTTAGCTGAATCTCTAATATAATTATTTTTTACCTCGCAGCATTCTAATTTCCTTTTTCATAAATTTGTTTGCTTGGAAACATTCTTCTCCATCGATAAGTACAGGCCGAACAACATTCTTGTACACGCAGGGATGTAGTTGTTAAATTTTTTCAAGGGGAACGCTAATTTTAAAAAAATACTTATGTATGTACATTTTTTTTATTAAATAACAGAAACATACAATAAAATAAACAAAACAAAAAACAACAAAATTAATAATAAAATAAAAAAACAAAAAACAATAAATTAACAAAAAAAAAATGAAAGTAAACATAAATATAAAACTATTTAATTAGCAGCTCCCAAACTTCTTTATTTTCATTTTCCTTGTCCTCACTTTGAAACACTTTTCTACTTTGGGAATTCACGGCTGAACCGTGGTGTAGCAACCAAGACTTTACCAGACTTTCTGGTTCAAATTTTATTGACGGTGGACCATTTAATTTAATGTAAAGTATATCAGCAGCATTTGTTAATAACAATCTATTTCTTATATCAGTAACTATTAAATTCATGGCACTGAAACCTCTCTCGGCCTCAGCACTACTGATAGAGATGGAATTACTTATGATTTTCAAATGCTTAATAAATTCTGGTTCTTTCTCAATTTTTCCAAAATTAGAAACATATTCACGCATTGCATTTTTTCCAGATCTTATATCGACTTGGAATATTTCACATATTTCCTGTACTTCTGAAATTCCGTAATTAATATTTAAATCCTCAATTTCCCAAAATTCTGGATACAATATTTTAAATAGTTGTAAATATTTTGAATATTCTCTGCCATCATCATGTTTGACAGTTCGGAACGATCTCTTTTGTAAATTTTCCTCTAATCTAGATAAAAATAATGTTCTATTTATTGAAGATATTTTTCTGTTGTCCGTTAATTTTAAATTTTGAAAAAGAAAAGATTTTTCCGCTTCCAGACAAATTTTTTCTTTTTCTCCGGGAACTTCAATAAATTCATGAATAATTTTAATTGTACGATTTAATAATTTGTCTGACATAATTAGATTAGAATTCCGATCTTGTAGTTGAAGAGACAAATTTTCTAATTCGCTTAACACATCATACAGAAGGGATAAATCTTTTATAAATTGAATAGATGAAAATTTTATAAACATTCCTTTGAACTTTGCATTATTTTGATTCATTTCAAAATATCTATATAAAACTTCGAAACTTTCATACACAGATTTAACAACAGTGAAAGTGCTAGAGACCCAACGAATAGTAAAAACCTTTCCAATTTTTCTTAGGTTTTTTCCTAATTCTACTGACAGTTTTTCTATTTCCTTTTGTCTTTTTGGAGATGGGTGAAATAAATTATACAATTCTTGAAAAAATATTTTAAAGTGATTTACGGCTTTGATATCATCAATCGTGTTTGTTATAGCTAATTCTATTCTGTGGTTTAAACAATGCCATAATATTATGTTTTTGAACATATTTTTTAGCTGAATACCTACGCCAGAATTTATACCAAGCATAGTGCTAGCTCCATCACTTGTAAAACCAATCAAAGATTTCAAAAGATATTCATTTGTCATGCCATATTTTTTAAAATTGTTTAAAATTGCAGCAACAATGCTATCTGAATTTTTATCTTCAAGTTCTATGATTCCTTATATTCCGATGGAAAATTATAATTTTAATGTTTATACATTTATTAGAGCTATTTTTAATATGAAAATATCAAAGCATTTTAGGGGGAACGCGAATTGCGATGGAAAATTATAATTTTATTGTTTATAGATTTATTAGATGTATTTTCAATATGAAAATATCACAGAATTCTAGGGGGAACGCGTTCCTACCAAAATTTTAACAAAGGGAACGCCGTTCCCCCGCGTTCCCCCTCTTCTACATCGCTGTGTACACGTCATTTTAACTGAAATTCTCCTATTGAAATTTTGTTGCCAGTTCTTATTCTGTTTTGAATATCTTCATAAATTTCCCCGTGTTTGTCCACTCTAAATATTTAAAATTTCCTTCATCCATAGAAAGAGGGTACTTATCCATATAAATAGTGTTATTTGGTTCATAAAGATTCACCTCAAATGGAGGATGCATATATTTTCTTTTTCTTCAACTTATTCTCAATCTATTTCCCTCCAAGACCTTTTTCCATTTCGTCAATTTTTAATAAAAAAAAAGGGGGTTAAAGTCCCTCGCTATCAATATAGTGTCAAAATTTTGTGTCATGGGCGTCTTTCGAGATTTCCACTATCTCTTCGTAAAACAAAATAATAAAAAAAAAAACAAAAAAAACCTTTCCATATCCAATTGATAATGTATAAATTATTAGATAGTTGTGAAGCTTAGTAAAAATGGGCGTTTCAAATGTTACGTGCTGCCAAAAGTAGTGAAACAAAATAAATGTGGCGAAACAAAATTAAAATTGGCGAAACAATTTTACGTGCTACCGTTTTTCAAAAATAGCGTGACAACATGTTTGTAACAAGTTACGTGCTGCCACCCCTGTTTTGGTTTTATTTCTTTATTTGTTTTTTTTTTTCACTTGAGCTAAATCAAATTTAAGTATACGGCCTTTTACATTTACTTTTTGGTTTTGTTTTGGTATAGGTAAATCACTCTTTTTTCGTTTTTTTAGCTTGAAACAGTTCATAACGTTTTTGTATAAAAATTGTATAAGATATTATTTTTATTTATACTGCAGTAGCGATACGTAAAATAATATGTAAAAATTTTAGTTTACAATTTTATTTCAGCTATAGACTCGAAATTTACGCGATTAATAATGGGAATGGTAAAAGATGTTCTAAAAAAACAAATTTTGTTCCGTTATTTTAATTTAAATGAATAAAAAACGAAAATAGTTTTGAAATGTAGTACTCAAATTAAATAAAAGAGTTTATTTTCTGAGTCTATTTTCTGTCAAAATATTTTGACTATTCCGAAATACGCGATGTACACGTAATGTGAACTTAACATTTAAAATTCCAACTTTGAACAGTGTACAAAAAAATTACTTAATTAAGTTAATTGCAAATGGTTTTAATTGCCATTATTTAATCATAAATAATAAATAGACTTTTTGAAATTCGAAACTTTATTTATTTAAGTCTTATAACTTAACTATACAGTATTTTTGAAATAGTTTTGAGTTTATTACTTTTAATTGTTATTTTTAACTATGTGATGAAAAATGGATGGAATTAGTTTCAAGTAGTGACTATTTGTGGAAGAAAACTATTGATAAATATAGAAATAGAAAATTTTGAAGACAAAATTTTAGAAGAAATAGCAATAGAAATATAGGGTGCCAAAGTATATACTTGTAATACATTGGTTTAAAAAACATATTGAATAAATATATTTTTAAAAAAGCAGTGCAAAATCATAATCAAAATGATTCCATTATACAATTAATTTTTTTTTCTAAGTATCAATTTTTTTATGGTATTCAAATACTGGCGTATATAAGAAATTATTAAGCCTTCATTTACATTCAGCACATACATTATTTTGAAATTTCAGATTCCCTTCTATTTAAAACTGAACAATAAACTTTATCAAATTATTTTTAAATAATTTAGAAAGTATATAATTTAATTATTTTATTTTCAAAATTATTTCAAAAACAATGTGATTTGATTGGTAAACTCACCCTACTTGATACATGATTTTTTTTTTTATTTTCATAAAAACTACAAAAACAAAAAATTCTTTTTCCTCTTATTTTTATTATCTATTATTTTTATTTACCAAAATTTCGCTCAGTTCATCATAAAAATGAAATAATTTCGTGTGTTAGAGGAGCTAATTCTAATGCAATGCAAAAAGAAAAACAAAAACTGAAATAAACAATAGGAGTGAAGAGATACAAAGAACCAAAGTCTGCAAGGATAAGATCGTAAAATAACATGAAATTATTTTTTTTTCTTTATTATTTTACTCGCTCTTCAAAATTTTAGAAATATGTATAATTGTGTGTATATATTTCTGTACCAAATTAATGGGTAAAGCTTTTTGAAAACTAATTTAATTTGAAGAAGAGAAAATTTCAAAGCTCTCTCAAATCATCATCTGTGATTAGACACCCATCAGCTGCGATTAGACACCAATTTTTGAATGAAAACTTCCCATTGCTTCGGAAATCTACTTGTATATTATCTTTGATATTACCAAAGATAATTTGCAAGTAGATGTCCGATCGCCTAATAAAATAAAAATCAGAAATTTAAAAGCTATTTTAAAGCTATTTTTTAATAGCAAGTTTTAATATTTAATTTTTTAGGTAATGTTAGAATACTCTCGTCATTTAAAGCGGGTGTCATAAATACATAAAGTAAAAATAACCCAAAATCTAAATTAAATATTGTAATCATACAGTATTTGTGTGAAATTTCTTGCTACTTATTATATAATAATTGTTTTACATCAAGATTGTAACTTTTTGTCCTTAATGTCGAACATGCGAAAATCATATTTTCTTCAAGTCGGTTCCAAGTAAATCTAAACCAAATATTTTAATAAGAAATTTGCCAAAATTTTCATACAAATAAACATATGTGGCAAAGAAACATATTTTTACAAAGAAATTTCACCCATATTATTATCGGGATTTTTATTAATAACCTTATTTATTTTTCTAGTTGAAATAAAATTTTCTCGTGGGTCGCACTATTACAGATTTACTATCAATGCCAACTCAATATCAATCCCAAAATATTTTTTTTTTAAAAGAAAATAAATAAAAATTTGTTGGTATTGGCATTGAGTAAATATATTGTATATAGAGATTCAAAGCTAAAAGAAAAGTATAAACTGATTTAAGCGATCGAATTGTACTTAGAAGAATAAGAAAAACAAAACATAAAAATAATAAGAAAAAATTCACCATACAGAATTATGGTGAAAAAATTAATTTAATTTAATTTAATTAAACAGTGGACCTGCAGATAAATCTGCAGGTAACTTGAGGTCATTTTCCCTTTCGGGATGTGGGCCTTTTTAACAAAAAATTAAAATTCTTACAATTCATTAGGATCTTATATCTAACTTATGTATTACAGAAAAATTAAATAAAAGAATAAACTATAAATATAAGAAAAATTAAGGTTAAATTTCATTTTGTACTTAGTATCTAATTTACGTACTCATTAACATTACATTACTAACTCTATTTTAATAAAAACAAAAAAACAAAAAAATGAACTAAACATATTTTCATTTGAGCTTCAAAAGTGTTACTTGTGTAGAAATGTATCATATCAATGCAGTAAATATATTATGACATTATCATACCAAAATATAGTATCCATATACATATAGTTATTATATGTATTGATATATATAGTCGCTATATCCAAACCAAACACATAGTTATAACACTGGTTTATAGAAATGAAACTTTGTATTTTGTTCTTTTCAATTCTAGTAAAAATTTCGTTTTTATTTTTTTTTTTTGAATTGAAGAATAAAACCTGTGAATGTAATTTAACTGTCAATTTACGCAACCGTTCATTACGATCAATGTACAAAATTAAAATTCATTCTTATTAAATAATGAAATTATCCTGCAATGCTAAAAAAAAGAAAAACAAAAATGTGCACATATTCAAATAACTCCAAATCATAAAACAGAAATCCTTATAATGCAAATAAATAGTGTTGACGCTAATAAGATTGCATAAACTGAATAAATGAATGAGTGAATTTAAGGCTATTTTCATTGATTGATTTTTAATTAAATTTAAAACTGATTTTATTCACTTTAAATCTCACTTCGAACTGTACCGAAATATTTCAAATAACACAAAAATCAAATGTACATAGGTACATACAATAAATACCTAATATAACAGTGAAAATAGTCGAATATTTTCCTTTTAATTTTACTGATATGCTTATCATACAGATACGCGTATTTCGTCTACTACTTGCAGACTTCTTCAGTGTTTTGTACTTTTGTAAGTCGAGTACAAAACACTGAAGAAGTCTGCAAGTAGTAGACGAAATACGCGTATCTGTATGTAAATTTATTTGTACTATTCTATATACAATATATTTGTACTTTTGTAAGTCGAGTACAAAACACTGAAGAAGTCTGCAAGTAGTAGACGAAATACGCGTATCTGTATGATAAGCATATCAGTAAAATTAAAAGGAAAATATTCGACTATTTTCACTGTTATACCAAAATTTTACTCTAACGCTGGAAAACAAGTTTTTATAAAAACTAAATAAATACCTATTTAATTACATATACCTAATTGTTTTACTTATTAATTTTAATTCTTCGATACAGTCTCGAAGTACCGTTCCAAATTTTTGTTTTAATTTTTTTATTAAACATTGAGTGCATGAAAAAATCATTTACTCCATGTAAAAATATGGCTATGTCTAATCACAATATAATACGCCATAATATATGTATATATTAATTTGTGGTCTAGTGTTAACCCACATTTGATACCATAAGGCTCTTATAAAAAAAAAACATTAAAATATTGTTTTTAAACAATAGGTCGCCACATCCTATTAACACCAGCTATCTCTTTTTATCTACTAGAATCAATCATAAACATTATTTAAATTTTACCCCCAAAGATGTAGAAAAAACTATAAGACTTATAAACGTTATTTCGAAAAAAAAGCATTATAATATTATAAGGGTGAAAAGGTAAAATATACATATTTTTTATCTTTCAATCGTAAAAACGAAATTTTTATCAAGAATAAACGGAATGTTGTCAATTTATCAAGACAGTAAATTTTGAGAAATATAACGCATTTATTTTATACATATGTACCTACATTCATAGTTTTTATTCTTCAATTCAACAAAATATAAAAATGAAATTTTTACTAGAAACAGAAACACAAAATGATCACCAGTGGTATAACTATATGTTTGGGTATAGTTACGATATATATCATACATAATATAACAACTATATATGTATGTGGCAGGCACGAAGCGTCCATATATTGAGTTGAATGAGTGCTTCCCCAAATGAAATATTATTTATTATTTTTTACAGCTTAGTATAAAATTTATATTTAGTTTAATATAAAAATTACTTAACTACAAAAATTCAAAACAAATGAAAAAAAAATTTCAACAAAAATTATATGCATAGATATTAACTACATTACGTATGTTTAGAAAATAATGCCTATATAAACATCATTATTTTCTATTATTCTTTCAATCATACAAGCCAACAAGAGATATTCAACAACCACAAATTAAAAATATTTGAAAATAATGCCTATTAAAAATCATTATTCTCTTACCAATATGCTATAATAATTATACATTGCAAAAAAATGTAATGACAAATTAAATATCATTCTCCTCAGCTCTCTTAACATTTAAAATATACATACACTCAAACACACTGTCTCTATTTAGTTTCCTAGCAACAACAACAAAATAAAAAATAAAATAAAATCTTAGAAGGAAAAAAAATTTAATTTGAATGAGTGGCTGATATCATTCCAAATCTACCTGATATAATTAGAAAATATCTGATAGAAAATAGATTATCTAGGGAAACAACAACAAGATATCGCATGACACAAAATGATTTTACAAATAAAAAAAATAGCAGGGAATGAATTATTTGTATGCATTATTGTGGTTGTTGACTTAAATGAGAATTAATATTTATATATAAATAATGTATGTATTTTTGGGTTTTTTTAGAGAGTAGGATTGATTTGTGTTAAGTAATTCTGCAGTTTTTTGTTATTGAATGCTACATTGTTTATTTTAAGCCATAATTTTGTTTTGTGCAGTTTTGAAACAATTAATTTGTTAACAAATTTAAAAATTTAAAACATTTTGTTTTTTATTATTTATAAATAATCATAATAGAAAATTGTACTTGTGTTATTGAAAGAACAAATAATTTTTTGCTGGAAGTTTTGAGGAAAAATTATTAATTGTTAAGGATGGTAAACCAATGCTTGATCTACTAATAACAACAACAATAAAACGGTGTAATCAGCATTTTTCAGTAAAATCTTATAATTCGTATACGTTGTAATTTCCAACATAAATATAGAAAATTCATATTCACATTTTTTTTACATTGCTTTCTTAAAGTCAGAGCTTAAATCAAAGTTATATTTTCAGATGAAAATTTAAATAGCAAACACAGTATTTGCGAAATATTAACATTTTTAATTGAAACAAAATTAAAGAATTCTTTTAATAAATATTCCCAACTTTGTAAATTTATAATAACACTTCATAATAACTACTTCAGTTGAGCGATTGTTTTTCCTAAACAGAATTAAAACTACTTTGAGAAGTAGATTTGAGCAACTTTGACTGTCGAAATTAGCTAAAATTTCAATAGAAAAAGAAAAGCCAAAGCAAACTGACGCTTTCTTTTATAGTGCTTCCCCAGTTGAAAATTCCACGTCCCGTCACTGGTATGTGGATACTATATTTTGGTATGATAATGTCATAATATATTTACTGGCATTGATATGATAGGGGGTTTTCACATCTGTATTCCTTTCGTTTCTACCTAACGAAATCCTCACTTTCACACTATATTTTGTATTAAGTATTCTTTTTGTGTAAAAGTATAAAGGTTTTATATGTGTATGTAGATATTTTTCTCATTTGAAATAATTTTCAAAGAGGAAACATGAAAAATAAAAATTATGCGCAAAAGGTTTTGTTGAATTCCATATTTTTTTGTTTTTGTTCTTGAATAAAAGGAGATTATTTTTGAAAGCGGTGTCGTGTATGGTACAATAAGAAAGGTTTTTGTTTTGTTTTTTTTTTATTAATGTTACATACTAATAGCACAAATAAATAACATATAGTTATTTATTTGTGCTAATAATATAACATCTTACCATATTATTGTACGAAATCATATTAAATTAAAATTTTCATTTATTCAAAAAAAATTGTATTTGTTTTATTATTGTTTTTACTTATGTACAAAAAAATACATAATCATAAGCATATAGTAATAATATTAAAATAGCTAAAAAAAATTTGTTATGTACAATAAAAAAATAAACCTAAAATCCTTTCAAATAAATTCAATAATAATATGTCATTCATTTTTATCATAATTCTTTTTCCCATCAGGTATATTCATAGTTAATATGAATATACCTGATGGGAAAAAGAATTATGTTAATTAAAATTAATTAGTGTTAGACTAAATTCTTAAAATTTACAAAATTTAGATAACTATACTCATACAATATAATATGTATCTCACATCCATTTCTTTTTAAATTTAAAAAAAATATTTTAAATGCATTCATAAGTATGTTTTAATTTTTTAAATAGTAAATATTACCGGTTTTTTTAGATTACGTGTAACTGAGATGTTAAATTAATTTACCTGTTAGTTACTACATAATATAAATGCAAATAAGTTAAACCCTTTATTATTTGTACATGCGTGTGTACCTAAAACAAAAAAAATCTAAGCTGAAAACACACCTACATATTTAATTATCGTATATATCCTGTTCCTGTACAAATCATATTCAAATTTTTATTTATTTTATTATTATTTAATATTTATACTTACATATATGTACAAATAACTATTATACATACAAGCATAAATACTAAAATATTATCCAAATAGCTAAAATTGTCTTGTAATAAAGAAAAAGAAAAAACCTAAAATTCCTTCAAAAAAATGTAAAAAAATACCAGAAATAGGATCGATTTGGTATTCATAAAAAAGGCCGAAGCTTTTTTTTTTTGTTTTCCTCTCTACCTTTTTGCCTACAAACTACAAGTGCAGAAAACGAAAGGAATACAGATGTGAAAACCCTCTACATTCCCACACAAACAACATTTTTAACCTACAAAACAAAAATAAAAAAATTTAAGTAAGTGTGTGTATAAAATTTGCTAAGAAAATTTTTTTTTCCAAAATTCTGAATGGTGAATTTTTTCTTATTATTTTTATGTTTTGTTTTTCTTATTCTTCTAAGTACAATTCGATCGCTTAAATCAGTTTATACTTTTCTTTTAGCTTTGACTCTCTATATACAATATATTTACTCAATGGTATTGATACAAGAATTTCATAACTTTCTTCTTCCGAACCTGACAAATTCTTCTGTTGATCAACCTCCTTCAACCGTTTATAAAGCTCTTTACGCGTACCAACACAACTGATGCCTTTTTCCACACATAACTCCATCAACTCTTGCTTTTTATAACTTTTAATGGCGGACATTTTTTATTTTAATAATTTTTTGGATTTGTATCCCACTTCTGATTTTGTAATCGTGTACGTTCACTTCCATGCATCTTAATGTACTGCCTTATACACCAACTTATACATATATAATTTATTGTTGCTTACGCCATCACTTTTATATTGTATTGGGCGAGCTAGCAACATTTTATACATGTTGCATAAACATGCAACTAATATAAACCCTACAATATCAAATTTTAATTGATCCTGAATTAAATTTCGAGGATCAAAATCGATAATTTTACATGTAGCCCGTCTATTATAATGAAATAATATTGGGACACAGTTTTGGTTTTGTATATAACCATTCTTATCTAGATAAATAAAGGACTCTGAGGACACAAAACCTTTCTGTAGGCTAATTTTTATGTATTCATCATTATGATAATATACATGTGATATTAAGCCATTTGCTGTATTTCTCATTGATCTATCGAAATGCCTACGAATCAGATTGATAAAAAAATTATCGAATCTGTTTATATTAGCTAATTTATATCTAAACTTGTTGGAATAATATTCTTTAAAGTCTGATTGCGGTGTTTGATTTTTCCCCAGACAAACTCTAATGCATTTCCGTTCCATTTTCCTAATTTTTTCCATATTACTAGCACTTATATTATACCAAATGGGTGCTCCATATGCCAGCACTGGCCTTATAAGTGTTTGATAGGCTATCAATTTTACTTTGGGCTGGATTGTTTTATTGTAAAACAACCCTTTCGGTGCCATTAGAGCTTTGATGCTTTTCGAAATTGCGTTATCAACTTGATTAGTGAAATTCAGATTGTAACTTAGCAAAATTCCCAAGTACTTGACTTGTTTCCTGTTCACAATGTTTTCATTATTTGGAGTTTTTATAATGAATTTTCTCCAATTCTTTTTTAAATTGTAGTTTACTTTGCCTATAACATCTCGGAATAAAATTATTTCGCATTTATTAAAGTTTATTCTTAAACACCAGATCTTGCAGTATTTTATTAGAATATAAAACATCTTTGCAGTTTTATTTTAGATTTTTCTTACTGATTTATTTGCAGAATACAGAAAAATATCGTCTGCGAAAGCTAAAACATAACTACTACCTTGTATGCGTTTTAATAACTCTATCAGCTCTATTATGTACATATATTGAAAACAGAACTGGTGAATTTACCGCTCCTTGTTGTAATCCATTTTCGATGTTAAATATTTTATTCGCTGTGGCATTATTATTTGCCATAACGAATACACCCTCTGACAACATATCTTGTATTAAGTTGACTGTCTGGGAAAGTCATAATTTAGTAATTTATAAACTAAACCGTCTATCCAAACGCCTTTTCAAGTCAACCAAACAGGCGCCCACATCCTCTTTTTTATTTATGTGCCAGCATATATCTGAAGTCAGTTTTGTAATTGCGTGAATGGTTCCATGACAGGCAGGAGATTTTTCTTATTAAGGAAATCGTTAATTTTGTCATTAATTAAAGTTTCATATATTTTTCTGGTATTCGAGAGCAAACTAATTGGTCTGTAGTTATTTGGATTATTTGGATCTTTTCCAGGTTTCTTTAACATTATTACCTTGATTTTTTTCCAGACTGTAGGGAAGTATGAAAAATTTAAGGCATTGTTAAATAGGATTACATATTGTTCGATCAACTTATTACTAAGGTTCTTCAATACAATGTTGGGTATACCGCCTAAACCAACTGAAGTTTTATTTTTTAGTTGATTGAATTTTTCTGTTAGTTCGTTCAGATTTGTAAAATAATAATTCTCATAATACTGTTCTGATGACTTATTATTAGAAGAGAAATATTATTAGACTTATTATTAGAAATATTATTTCCTTCTATTGTTCGTTTTCTTTAAACGTTTTTGATGTATTTTCTACATGTAAATGGAACCTGTTATTTGTTGGCATTGTAATTTTGTGTGTTTGCATTAAAAAAGTACCTAATACATTTTGTATGTCAGATGTGTTTTTTATTATATACTTGTTTGCCGAATTGCAAGTAAGGCTATTAATATCAATATCATTTTGCACTAGTACTTCCTGTTCGCTGCAGTCTATGTGCAAACTAGATATATCATTCCTTTCTTTCTTTCTAAACATTTTATTAATTTCAGAAAACATATTTTTATTAGAAGGGACTATTTTTTTCAATCTGTTTGTCCAGTATTTATTAACTTCAATGTTCACTTGTTGTTTTATTAGACAATTAATATTCTTTAACAGACTTTTCATCGATTGAATTCCATAGTGAGAGAAATTCAAGCTTTTTAATGATAACAGAACTAAATCTTTTTCAAGAAAAGCTTTTTAATGATAACAGAACTAAATTTTTGTGTGCTATTGTAATTATAGTTATATATTGGTGTTGTTTCTTTGATTGTTTTTTTTTTATTATTTCTTCTAATTTCTCTAAATGATAGTCAATATATGGGATTTCAATATTGATGTCATCTCTTATTTTGTTTATGGAGCTCGTATACATTATTTCATAATTCCTATCTAAGTACCTGCGAAATTTCTTCCAATTCGTTTTATGAAATAAATAATTATCTCTATGTGTAGGTATTTCTACACAAAAATTATTATTATTTATTTCAGCTGTTAAGCAAATTGCATTGTGGTCACTATCATATGGTAGAGTTAGTAACCGGTTATGCAAATTTTTATTTTTATTCTACAATCTACCAGTGCTAAATCAATGTATGAATTCGCTCTAGGATATGTAGGTGCATCTGGAATTAGTAATTCGCATTTGTAAGGAATTTGTTCAGTTTCCAGCCAATTATAAAGCTGCAAACCTGAGTGGTTGTTAGAAGTATTATGCCAGAGCTTATGTTTAGCATTCATGTCTCCCATAATGATAAAGTATTTGTTCGGACTACTTAATTCCAAGTCTTGAAAAATTTGGTGTAGTTCTATCTTGAATAATGAGTTATTATTGTAGGTCGCGTAAAGTGATATTATAAATAGTAGCTTGTTCTGCTCTAAATTTAGTGAGATGACGCATGGTTCGAGACATTTAAAATTACTAAAATTATTATTGTTTATTTTTTTATACTTTAGACATTGTTTTATACAAATGGCAGCTCCGCCACCATTATTAATTCTATCATTTCTTATTATATTATAATTTGCTAGATTAAAAAAATGTTTGGTTTTCAGCTTTGTTTCTACTAAACATGCAATATCTGGTTTATTTTTTTCTAAGAAATGCGTTAGTGAGAGTCTTTTGGTATGAGAAATTAATGAGTTGACATTAATTGATATTAATTTCAACTCATTGCTATTACCGTTGATTACTGATGATTGGGCGTTCCACATACTAATTCAAATAGGTAGTCTATTCTATCAGCATTTTCTTTAAGTTTAATATTAATTGTATTAATGCTATTTCTTATTTCTAGGAGAATTTTATTACTTAAGTCTATATTATTATTATTATTAGAGTTATTGTTCATTATGTTGTCTTTGTTATTATTTGTGTTATTA
This sequence comes from Argyra leucocephala, assembly GCA_963942445.1. NCBI lineage: Eukaryota > Metazoa > Arthropoda > Insecta > Diptera > Dolichopodidae > Argyra > Argyra leucocephala. Next base: position 66,733,969 of record OZ012679.1, read on the forward strand.
TGACTTCTTACCGTGTTAGAGTAACTTATTTGCGGCGTGATGTAGTTGTTGTACATGCTTTGCCTTGCTAATATTTTTTCTTGTTGTTGTTTTTTTATATTTAGTTTTAATTCTTCCAATTTCTTGTAAATGGGGCAATTTCTGTATGATGCTGAGTGTCCATTTTTTCCGCACAAAATGCAGAATAGCGATTCTCTTGGGTCTTCACTCTTTAATTCACATTGCCCAGGTTGGTGACTTTTGCCACACTTTACGCATCTAAACTCCATATTGCAATTTGATGCCGTGTGCCCCAATCTCTGACATCTAACACATTGAGCTTTTTTTATTTGTAGTCTTTCCACTTTTTCAATTTTTGTTTTTTCTGTTTCGAATTCTTTTAGTATGTTCACCACTTCGGTCGATTCATAATCAGCAAATAAACGTTTCAGCACAAGCGTTATTTTTTTTCTATTTTCAGTGTGAAAGTGAAATATTTGGTATCAGATTTTTTAAATAAATCGCAGACCATTTTATAATCATTTATTTCAAACGTGTAAATCACTATGTGATTTTGATTAATTTCTAAATTATTATAACAAAAATCAATGAATAAATACTAAACAGGTTTTTAATAAGAAAAAAAGAAAACAAAGAATAAAATAAAATATAAAAAGCAAATAAAAAAAGTATGCCGTTACCAAAAAAGCTACACCGGTTTTTAAAAGTGGAATTCAATCTGATATTTCCATACTATTTCTGTACCATCCGTATTTGCAAAAGTTATTGAGAGAATTATTTATAATAAATTAATTAGTCATTTAAATTATAACAATTTCTTTTTTTCTTATCAATATGGTTTCAGAAAAGGAATTGGTACTCAGAATGCTCTCATTGATCTTGTTGATATGATTTGTGATAAATTATCAATTTTTAATATGGTTGCTGGTGTATTCATTGATTTAAAGAAGGCATTTCATACTATTGATCACGACCTATTGATCGCTAAGCTTATATGTCATGGACTTTCACCAGCCTCTATTTCTTTAATGCAAAGTTATCTACATAATAGGAAACAACTTGTATACTTTAAAAACACTGAAAGTTCTATAAAAGATTTGAATGTTGGGGTTCCCCAGGGCTGAATCTCAGGGCCTTTATTATTTTTAATTTTTATTAATAATATACATAGACTACCTTTAATAGGAAAATTGTTTTTGTTTGCAGATTATTGTAGTCTCTTCTTCCCTGGTAATGATGTACAAAGTGTTCAATCACAAATAGAGCATGACTTAGTTATTTTGTCGGAATACTTTAGTATTAATATAACAACTATGAATACATTAAAAACTAAGATAATAAACTTGTTAAGCGAATATATCAATTTCAACAAATTTGAGAACCTTTTGCTGGGTGTTAGTTCATAAATTTTGAATTTCATACTACTTCGTCAAAAATGCTTCTCTATCTTGAGCTATTAAAAATTCTTTGGGACAAACAGACTCAAGTTCAGATCCCTTATTCGAACATTTATATTTGTTTAATTATTACAATTCTGTGGTTTTACGACGAAAGATGATAACTTCATTTTATGACATTTCCTATAAATCGCAATTGAATAAAATTTAGTATAGAATTTACTATACTTTTCTAGTTATTTTTGATTTTTAAAATCTTTAAAAAGATATGATCTTTGAAATCATTTCAATAATTTTAAAACATTTATATTTATATTTTTTTTTTTCATTTATGTTTGTTTCATTCAACACGTATTCTTTGTTATATATTCGAATGATCCTACTTATTTTCTTACATACATATATAAAGTTTTGTTATTTTTACAAAATTATTTCTTATTGAATTTTATATTATTATTTTTGTTCCTATTAACTATTCTAATACACTATAGTTTTTTTTACTTTTATTAATTTTATTGAATTTATTATATTAATTTATTAGATTTAAGAGCTTTATGTTTTGATAATATTCAATTTTCATTTGATGTAGTTTGTAAAAAATTTTATATTTAAGAAAATAAATGAATTTTAAATCTTTAATCTTAAATCTTTACTTTCGTAAAATTTTTACCTTTTTTTTAAATTTTAAATAACTTATTCATTTTTGTTACATCAAAGTTTTTGCTCAAGAACATGATAACTTCAGTTATTCAGTTTATGCAAAAAAATGTATAATACTCCTTAAAATTTTTCAAGATTCATTGAAATGCAAAACTGTATATCTTAACATATAATTTTTTTTTGTTTTGAACTTTTCGGTAAGTGTTGTCTATATAAGTGCATAAGTGAAGTTATATTCTTATATTAAAAAAATTTACAACAGCAGTTGTTAGTTATTCAGTTTTGAATTCATAAATTACTTAATATTATTAATTTTTTTTTATTTGAAAGAGCTTAAAATTTTATATAAAGTGGCATTCATAACTAAAATTCGACAAAATTGCAGTTATCATTTTTCGTTGTAAAACCACAGAATTATATTCATTTAATGAATTTCATTATTCACACGATTTCACACATACAAACACATGAATTTTTGAAAGTTTTTTTATAAAAGTTTTAATACCATATCAACCATTTATATAAACAATTAACATTTTTTTTTTCCTTACTCCTCTTGGGAGCATAGGGCTTCCACTTGACATTTCCTTCGTATTCGATTTACTATGGTATCATCATTTCTATTTCCGAGACAATGTCTAATTTCATTTTTATGTTGTTTTATACTGTTTAAGTAGGGGATTGGCCTACTGTAGAAGACCACTTTGATAACTCTATCTGCGCCTACGTGGTAAGACGACGTCATATTTTCTGCAAGTTTTCACTGCGATCTTATCCATCTTTGACGTTAAGATGTCTGACGTTACTATTTTTACTGGGTATGTCATTGCACATACTTTTGTCAAATTGTGTAATTATTATTAGTGCTTGTCCAATATTTTTTTTTTTTTTCTTTTTTTATGTTCTTGACAGTAACTTAGGTAGAATCAGCTCTTCGTGCTTAATTAAGTACGGTACTGCAATTTTACACTACAATATCTACAATATTTCGAGAATTTATTTATCAAATTACTGGCTTGCAACTCATTAAATGTGGAAAACTACTACTATTGTCAGGAACTAAGCCTTCTTAAATAGAATAGCTCCATTTTTTATTTAAGTTGTTACCAGACTATACTCTCAATTATTTTTGTCATTTATTTTATCCCAATGACAAAGGGTAATGGACCAGGTCGAAAAACCGATAAATAATTTTTTTGCTTCATCGGGAATCGAACCTGGGACCCTTCGGTTGAAAGGCAGGCGATCTAACTACTGCGCCACCCAGCGTGTAAATTTTTTATTGTGTTATTTTTATTGAGTTGTATGAGATATATGAGTATTGATATAGATATTGATATAGGTAATATTTTTAGTTATAAAGTATTAATTATTAATTATTTTTTATTGATTATAAATTTTATATGTAATATTTTGCTATTTTTTTTAGTTAGATTTTATGCCCCCCACGGGAATCGAACCCGTGACTACCACATCGTAATTGAAACAAATTTCTGTGCTCCAACCGATCTTTAGCCATGGAACAATTAATATTAACATTTGTAAATTACTTGGTAACTGAATGGTTAGCATGGTCGCATTTTAAACATTCAGACTCAGGCTCAACTCCTCATTTCAAACATTTCATTTTTTAATTATTACAATTCATATTTATTATTCATATTCATTTGAGTGAACACATATACACATTTCCTTAATCACCATGAGCTAGACGGAGTTCTTTAGGACATCATTGTCAGATAGAGGATCTTGACTTCTCGTCCAAAGTCATATGACATATCACTAAAGCCAAGGTCATCAAACATGGCACCAAAGGCAAGTTTTACAACCTGCAGAAGAGTCAAGGATGACACCTACGAGATAACAATTAGGCTGATGACCCCATAAAACATGTAAACAAACAAAAATATATTCTGTCTCTTTCTAACGCGAAACTACCGGTTTAAACCGTCCCAATAGCTACTTTTTTGAGCTAATAATTAAACTAATAATGTGTCACTGTCACTGTTGTACAAAAATCATTGTTAGATTTAAGGGTGTAATTTTTTGTTTTATAGTATATTTATAATCTGTATGTTAGTTAAAGGTTTTAATTAACAAACTGTAACTACTTACTCTCAATAAGTAAAACTTCTTCAATAGCAAAGTTTTGAATTTATTTTTATTATTGTTTTTAATTCTATTCAAAACTTTTTATTATATTTTGATAATTCTATTGAAAATTAATAAATTCTTTTGCAAATCGAAAAATTTAGTCGTAAGCTAAAACGAAATAAATAAATTTGTTATATTCTCACGGCTTAAAATTAAAATATTTGGGTGTTGTATTTCCAAATATTTTCCCATAAATAAAGAATTATATCAACTCGCCACATAGTATTAATATTTTTAAAATTTTTGTCAAAATTGAAACTTTGCAAAACGGCTACTGTAACTGCAAAAATAATAACGGAAGGTTGCTGCCACTGCAATGAAAGACACCCTTTATATAAATGTCAACAATTTTTAAACTAACACTGAATCAAAAATGGAATTATGTCAAGATAAGCAAAATATGCAGTAATTCCAGGACTCAGTCCAACCACCTCAGCAAGGAATAAAGTCGGGTATATTTTATTAGGAACAGCAATTATCAATACCACAGACGCAATTGGAAGACCAGTAAAATCGCATGCACTATTGGACTGCGGCTCTCAAATAAATGTTATAACAGATATTACCTTAGCTGATCAAGCATTGGGCAAACTTGCTTCAATAGATGTATTATTGGGCGCAGAAATTAATGAAGAACTAATGAATGTTGGACAGATTCGGCTACTTCCAGGCGTCCCAATACTCCAAAACACACAGCTCGGCTGGGTGGTCCTAGGAAAGGTTACACGTTTACCTAGCAGTTTTTTATTTTCAAGCATCACCTCAACAGAATAGAATAAAATATTGGTGACTCTTTAAGTATAGCAAAACGGGGTTTTTTGAAACTACAAGGAAATTTAGAGTTAAAGGTCCAAGAATTTATGAACGAATATATTGCTCTTGAACACATGGAGGAAATAGAAGTAACCTCCTTGCCTGAAAGGTACTATTTTTTGCCTCATCATGCAGTGTTTTAAGAAACAAGCACCAACACAAAGCTACGAGTGGTCTTTGATGCTTCTTGCGAGACATCAACTAATATATCCTTGAACGAATTACTAATGGCTGCCCCACAATATAAGTTACATTATGGTCAATTTTAATCTGATTCCGATTGCCTAAATACGTATTCCCCTCAGATATTTTGAAGATGTATAGACAGATACTGATGGATAATAAAAGTATTAATTATCAATTGATTCTATGAAGACAAGACCCAAGATGAGAACCATTGCGTTGGTATAGATTGCTAACATTAACTTACGGAACCAAACCAGCATCATACATAGTAACCCAGTGTTTGAGTGACTTAGTCATTCCTTGATACTTAAGCTTCCAGCTTGCACATATAAACAATAAGACACTTTTTTTTTATTACAAAAAAGGCACTGGAATTATCCCTGAATGAATTTTGTCTAATGAGAAGTACAAATATTGAAGTCTATTTTGAATATTTTTATAATCTTTGTAAAAATTGCCTGCTATTGGGCTATAAATTTACATTCTAATCGAATAATATGCGATTTACAAAGCAGCTGCTGTTACAAAGCGTGACTTTTATATTGATGATCTAGTGTCTGGTCATGATTGTTTAAGAAAGGCAGTTCAACTATAACAGGATCTGATGAAAATTCACAACTCTGCCGGCTTTACGTTAAGAAAATGGTGTGCTAATTATCCTGATCTTCTAAGAAATATAGAGGCAGATAGGTAGATGAAGTACAGAATTACAAACGGTACTTTCATAAAACACTAGGACTAGTGTGGTCCACAGCACAAGATGTATTTTCGATTTCACCAAAACCTTACACCATACACAAACGTATAACCAAGAGAGTAGTGCTATCGGAACTTCATCAAGTATTTGACCCATTGGACCTGTAACTACCCCTTTTAAGTAAGATTACGATGAACAGACGAGTATTAATGGATGAATACCATAAAAGGTTGATATAAATGGTTTTTTCGATACTTCCGAGATATCATATGGCGCATCTGTATATCTACGAAGTATTAATAAATATGGTCAAATACATTCCCGACTTCTATGTTTAAAATCTAGAGTTGCTCCCACAAAGTCCAGAACAACCACTGCACAGTTGCAACTGTGTGCAGCCAAATTATTGGCTGATCTAATCATGCAAGTAAGGAAGGCACTGAAGATCACGTGTGATAAGATTTGATACTGGACCGATTCAAGCTTAGTTTTGTGTTGGATAAATAGACCAACATCAACAACATCATTACGCCATTGTCGAACATTCCTAACGACCTACAACCTCTTACACCTGGGAATTATCTGGGAATTATCTAATTGACACCCCTATGAATTCCATTATGGAGCCGTATCTGTCCGAGAATAAAATGAAATTAACAGACCGATTCGAGCATCGGGTGGCTATGCAACGAGCATTTTGGAAAAGATGGTCAACGGAATATCTACATACACTGCAGCATCGTTCCAAATAGTTAAAGGAACAGAAAAATATTAAAGTTGGCACATTAGTTTTGCTGAAGGACCCTCCCAATCAATGGAGTCTAAGACGAGTCATCAAGACTATAATCTTAATGGGTGACGGACGACTTGTACGATGCGTGCAGGTAAGAACTGATTCTGAAAAGATTCGTGAAGAATGGGAAGAAGAATCAATTAAAGAGGACTCTGATGAAACTTCCTTACCTATAATAGCGGATTCAACAAATATAGTAAAAGAAGGGAAGATAGCTCCAATTAGCCCTATAATACAAGCTCTCATTCACAAAAAACTTAGCGTTGCCACACTTCTGCTGCTCACTTTGTTCGTGTTTCCAATACTAAGGTACTACTACTAACAAGAACCTTATCATAACTAATTTCGAACAGACACCAGGAATATTTTTTGAAAGGATCTCAGCTCTCAAAGGAACCGATCTCAATAGTTAACGTTTCTTATCAAAAATATCCTATGTACACAGATCAAGCTCCGGAACTTGCTTGCGTAATTGCGAATTTCAATCATAATTCCAAAATGATTTAAACCTGCCAGATTGAAAAAAGAGCAGAATTATTGTTTCAGCTATCACAAACTAATCAATGGCTCTTTTATGTGCATAAGGAAACATATTTAAACACCGTCTTTGACAAAGTTTCTGCTAGAATCCATATAGTGGGACAGGGTATACTGTCAGTAGATAAATCCTGCATCATGAAGAATGACTACATAACAATTTATGCCCGAACTTTCCATGAGACATCCTCTTACGTAGAATTTCCACCAAGTAGCATGATGCAGGAACCCGTTAGACAAATCCTGGGTAACAACTCTTAACAACTCCGAGAAAACCTTCAAATTGGACTTTAAGAGAACTTGCAATCGACAGGCTAAAGGACCAGCAGCTAAACTATCATAATATACATCATTATAGCATCAGCTATATTATTATAATATGTGTTATGGTATGTGTTAAGTTTTTCTTTATATTTTTATAATTCTATTGTAAATTAATAAATTCTTTTGCAAATCGAAAAATTTAGTCGTAAGCTAGCTAAAACGAAATATATAAGAAATTTATATTCTCACGGTTCAAAATTAAAATATTTGGATGTTGTATTACAACTTATTTCCCATAAATAAAGAATTATGTATATCAACTCACCACATAGTATTAATATTGTTAAAATTGCAACTTTGCAGTTTTGCACTTTTTTTGTTTGTTCTTTATCAAATATTATAAAAGCTTTCCCGTGAGAATATTTTATTAAAAATTAGAATAATTCTAGTATATAAGAAGCTATTTTGTAAGAATTATAATCAATCAATAAAGTTGTCTTATAAAAGACATTAAAATTTAAATTAAAAGGCTAATTTAAGCAGCGGTGTATACTTTTTTAAACTTCACCCAAAATTTACTAGATTAGCAATGGAATTATACTAGTTTGATATATTTTTTGATTATGTAAACTGTAAAATTTTACAGAAAAGGTTCCCTTCTAATATGTGGTGGACTGTTCACTCTTGGTTCTGGTCTTTTTTTCTTCTGCCGAAGCTTAAAATCAATTGAAATGCTTTTAAGTGGAAGATTTATAGTTGGTTTAGCTTCAGGACTTTGTACGACTTCATTGCCTATGTACTTAACAGAAATTGCTCCACTATCGTTACGTGGGGCTTTAGGTATCAACAATTAATTTTATTAATTTTTAAAATAATGCGAAACAATTCATTTTTTTTTTTTTTTGTTAAACTTTATATTTATTGTAGGAACATTTTGTGCAATCGGTGTTACTGGTGGTGTCGTTGTGGGACAAATATTTAGTTTAAAATATATATTTGGCTCTGAAGAATATTGGCATTACGCTTTAAGCGCTTACATTATTTTGGTGGTAATATGTTATCTTCCTTCCTGTTATTTTCCAGAGAGTCCAAAATATTTGTATGTTGTCAAAAATCAACGAAAAAAAGCTAAATGCGAATTGTTTAAACTTAGAAAATATAATTTAAACATTGTAGAATCTGAATTAGAAGAAATGGATGGTTACAAAATGCCAGAAAATGAAAAAAATTCCTTAAGAAATGGTTCAATTAAAAATGTATTGAAAAACCCAAAATTGTTGCTACCCGTTATTATTGTTTGTGTAAGTTTAATAGTTTGCTTAATTGTGATTGATTGTATTTTATTTACTTATATTTTTCTTAAATATTTATTAGGCTTTTATGGGAGGTCAACAGTTATCCGGCATTAATGCAGTAAGAAAATTATTTCAAAATTTTAATTTTTAATTTTAAAAATTTTTCTTTTTGTAGATATTTTATTATTCTGTGTCCATTTTTAAGAAGGCTGGATTAAATCAAACTAGTGCAGAAATGGCTAATTTAGGAGCTGGCTGTGTGAATTTATTTACATCTCTTTTTGGTCCTTATATAATTGGAAAATATAATCGTAGACCTTTAATGATGTTTTCTTGTGGAGTTGATGCCATTTTATTGTTTGCAGTTGGGGTCATAATTTATTTTATTGTAAGTGCTTATTTTTTTTTAATTTATGTTACATATATTGGGTATAAATTTATTATTATTATTATTATTGTTGTTACTTCTATTAAATATTTATATCTGAATTAATAGTAATAATAATAATGTCCCAACGACCAATTATCCCTCCCGTGCCGCGCTCTCGGGGAGTCACCATTCCCATTATTATTACTATTTAGCATATGACTAGGTCTTTCATATACAAGGTCATCACAATGCTTGGAAGAATAAAACCATTCTTATTAAAATTAGTTGTTTATATGTCTAAACCTTTTCCTCTTATTTGCTTTCTGTGATTTTTCAATTGGCAACCATTTGAATCAGAATTGAAAAAAAAATCGAATCCATGTCTCGTTGTATTTCTTCTAAAATGAAACTAGTTTAATATACTTCCTTTGAAAAATACTTACTATTTTGCGCAGTAATCCACTTGTTAGATTTTTCTAGGTAATACTACGTTTCATTACTACTCTAGGTATACCATAACTACTAGTTTTAATTAAAACACAAAATTTCTATGTATTTTATTATGTTATGTATTATGTTTTTTATTTAAATTCACAAATTAGTTATTATTATTGAGTTCACAAATTAACTATGTACTTTATTCAATTTTTTATTTCACTAATTTCAACAAATTTATTTTTTTTTTTATTGAAATTTAAAAATATATAATACCACACAACACCATAAACAATTTTTTTTACTCTAAAATATTTAAAACATCTGTAAATAAAATATCCGTTTTTGTTTTGCGTTTTCAATGAACCCAAATTTATTGCGGCGGCAGTACTTGCGGATCTGATGTACTCCGGCCGGAATCAAGTTTGCGCTTAGAGGTAAAGCCAAAAAACTCCTGAATATTTTATTAAAAAAAAAGAGTTCAGAAAGAGAGGAAAATTCACCAAAAAATGATATAAATCCTGCATTTGAAATTGCCACCTCTTTAAATATTGCTCAAAATGCTTATCCAATTTACAAAATCTTCTAGCTCTTGTACAAATACTCTTTTAAATTTGTCACATATACCAAATGATATTGGTAATATTGTGAACAAAACTAATGATGATAGGTCAAAGTATAATATTATTAAAAAATCTAGTAAATCGCCTCCAGCATTTAAGTTTCCAAGGAATGAGAAAAAACAAAATAAAGATGAACGTAGGTCTATATAAATCATAGTATTTTATTTGAGCACGAATGGCTTGTTTATTCTTACATTTATAAAGGATTGTATATGTATTGTAAATATTGCGTTGTTTTTACAAAGAATAAAAATTAAGAAGTTTTAAGTGCAAATATAAGTGCTAATAAATTTATTAAAAACCTAGTAATTTCATTTGCCAAACCTAAAGGAATATATATAGATCCTAGTATAATGTCACTGCTAACCAACTGTAGTAAAGTTTGAGTGCAATTTAAAAAAGTATACACCAGTGTATTGTATAGAGGTTATTATGTACATATTAATCAAAAGCTATTGATCTTAATTCAGATATGAATATTTAATAGAAGTAAAAACAATAATAAAAATAAATTTATTGTAATCCTTGCTATTAAAGAAGCTTAACTTATTGAGAATAAATACAATAGTTAAATAAGATATCTAAGATACCTAACTTCAAGTAATTTCGAGAAAGAGGGTATTGTGATTGTCACATATAAGTAATTATAAACAGATCTCTTAATTCACCAAAAAAATTAGACAACTATTACGCTGCAAACAAAACCAGCTTTCACAAAATAAGAATAATAAAAAACAAAATTAAAGATGAAAGCTACTGTGAAGCGTTAATTTTGCAGGCTACAAACAGAAAAATATCCCCTATCATAATTTTTGAATAAAATGAAAGCAATGTATATACATACGCAATTCTTCTGTAAGTATCTGTTATAAACAAAAAGTGTAAACAAAAAAATGTAAACAAAATTAATTCAATACATTTTTTTGTTATTTAATAAATAATATTTCAGTACAGAAAAATATATAAACAAAATAATTTTAAAATAAAATTAATTTTTATTTATATGTCCTGAAATTTTCAGTTAAAAAAAGTGAATAATTTTTCAGCAACTAAAACGAAAAAAATAAATTCTATTTTCATTTTCTATTGTCAATGTCTTATTGAATTTTTCTTTGCAAAGAATTGAAACAATAAAATTGCTTTTTCGTTCAACTGTGTTGATATGGTATTGGTTGGTACAACCAAAGATAATTCACAAGTAGATGTCCGAAATTTTAGCTATTTTAAAGCTATTTTTGAATAGCTTTCATTTTCTCTTGAAATTTTTAATTGAGAAATGTACATTTGCATTATTTTTATGCTCTATTTTTTATTTATTTTTACATACTCTACTCCAGCGAGTGCAAACCTTTTTTGTAGTGGGTCATAATTAAAATAGTTTGAAGTAAAAATGGCGGGTTATTAGATCTGAGTTATTTGAATATTTTTTTACAATTTTTAATATTTAACTGTTTAGGTAATGTTGGAATACTCTCGTAATTTAACGCGGGGCATCATAAATAAATTAAGCAAAAATAGCCCAAAATCTAAGTTAAACTTTGTTATCATACAGTATTTGTATGAAATTTCTTGCTACATATGATATAATAATTGTTTAATATCAAGATTGTAAGTTGTTGTCCTTAATGTCCAACATGCAAAAATCATATTCTCTTCGAGTCGGTTCCAAGTAGATCCAAATATTTTAATAAGGAATTTCCCAAATTTTTCATACAAATAAACACATATAAACAAAGCAAATATTTTTACATAGAAATTTCATCCATATTATTAGCGGGATTATTATTATTAACCTTATTTATTTTTCTAGTAATAAAATTTTCTCATGGGTCGCACTATTACAGATTTACTATCAATGCCAACTCAATATCAATCAATACCAAAATATTTTTTTTTAAAAAGAAAAAAAAAATTGCATGGATTAGTTGGTATTGGTTAAAATAAATGAGAGAATAAAAAAAAATGTTTAGATGCCGATAAGCAGTTTCCAACCAACACATATTTTTTTTGCATGATTACCAAATTCTAATAGTAAAATAAATATTATATGAAAAGAATCTAGTAAAAATTTTGAGCCGGAAGATATAGCAGCAGCTTTTTTATCTAAAAATGCTACAAGATACTTTGCGGGTTTTGTAATGAAGAAACTTTTAAAAGATGGAGTAATAAGTAACTGTAAAAAACTGTGCTAAAAATTTACTTAACATTGAATTGGCATCAATGTCAAATTAAAGTAAATACTTAATATATTTTAAAAATTTTAAAACTGATTCTGATTTTGGGTCACTTCGAGCTTCTTCAAACGAATATTTTGAAGTCTGCAAACGTTTTGTCTATATTTTTAATCTAATTATGAAAACTCGAAGTCATGAGGAAGGGATACTTTTAAAAATTCAGCCTGTTTGCATTAGCGATTTACCAAATTGGTTTGAGGAAACAAATGATTGATTTAGTCATAGAATTAAAATATTATAGTATTTTCTATTACTTTCAATCAGACAAAATTGTTTGTAGATCTTTGAAAAAAATTATGTAAAAAAAAATTTTACTGGATGCTACAAATTTTGAAGGAATAAAGTATAACTGATTTTGTAAATATATTTTTGTTTTCTCTCCTAGGCCATCTGAGTCTGTTCCACTTAACTTTTACAGCTATGATGCGTACTTTAGCTGAATCTCTAATATAATTATTTTTTACCTCGCAGCATTCTAATTTCCTTTTTCATAAATTTGTTTGCTTGGAAACATTCTTCTCCATCGATAAGTACAGGCCGAACAACATTCTTGGTCACGTCATTTTAACTGAAATTCTCCTATTGAAATTTTGCTGCCCGTTCTTATTCTGTTTTGAATATCTTCATAAATTTCCCCGTGTTTGTCCACTCTAAATATTTAAAATTTCCTTCATCCATAGAAATTGGGTACTTATCCATATAAATAGTGTTATTTGGTTCATAAAGATTCACCTCAAATGGAGGATGCATATATTTTCTTTTTCTTCAACTTATTCTCAATCTATTTCCCTCCAAGACCTCTTTTCCATTTCGTCAATTTTTAATAAAAAAAAGGGGGTTAAAGTCCCTCGCTATCAATATAGTGTACAAAATTTTGTGTCATGGGCGTCTTTCGAGATTTCCACTATTTCTTCGTAAAACAAAATAATAAAAAAAAAACCTTTCCATATCCAATTGATAATGTATAAATTATTAGATAGTTGAATTAGATAGTTGTTGAAGAAATAAGTAAATAAATAAATAAAGAATTACAAGATTATGCCCAGTGGAAACTAAAAAAACTAAATTTATTTATTAACAAAAAGCAAAAAAAAACACAACATTAACATTTCTACCAAATTTTTATTTTACTCTAAACTACTTTTTAGAATAATTCAACTTCATTCAACCATACCTACATTGTTCCTTTTCAAATTTTTATATTTTTGTGTTTTTTTTTCGTTTTCTTTTCTCTATTTCTTACTTTTTTTAGTTGACAAAAAAAATTTGGATCATTTTCAATCTCATTGAGTTGAGTAATTGAGTTACGACGATAAGGATGTGTGTTTTGTCGCTGTTATTTCTATGCATATTTTTCATTAAAAATATAATAGGGTAGACTGCCAAAGATCGTTTAATACAAATGGGCATCATATTTGAAATGGTTGATTGCAGTTGTAGACTTATGAAAAATTTTCTATTTTGGTTTTATCTCTTTTTTTGGTTTTTTTTTTTCACTTGAGCTAAATGAAATTTTAGTATACGGCCCTTTACATTTACTTTTTGGTTTTGTTTTGGTATAGGTAAATCACTCTTTTTTCGTTTTTTTAGCTTGAAACAGTTAAGAACGTTTGTGTATAAAAATTGCATAAGATATTATTTTTATTTATACTGCAGTAGCGATACGTAAAATAATACGTAAAAATTTTAGTTTACAATTTTATTTCAGCTATAGACTCGAAATTTACGCGATTAATAATGGGAATGGTAAAAGATGTTCTAAAAAAACAAATTTTGTTCCGTTATTTTAATTTAAATGAATAAAATGTAGTACTCAAATTAAATAAAAGAGTTTATTTTCTGAGTCTATTTTCTGTCAAAATATTTTGACTATTCCGAAATGCGATGTACACGTAATGTAAACTTAACATTTAAAATTCCAACCTTGAACAGTGTACAAAAAAATTACTTAATTAAGTTAATTGCAAATGTTTTTAATTGCCATTATTTAATCATAAATAATAAATAGACTTTTTGAAATTCGAAATTTTATTTATTTAAGTCTTATAACTTAACTATACAGTATTTTTGAAATAGTTTTGAGTTTATTACTTTTAATTGTTATTTTTAACTATGTGATGAAAAATGGATGGAATTAGTTTCAAGTAGTGACTATTTGTGGAAGAAAACTATTGATAAATATAGAAATAGTAAATTTTGAATACAAAATTTTAGAAGAAATAGCAATAGAAGTATAGGGTGCAGTATTATACAGTATTATACAGTACTATACAGTATTTTTGAAATAGTTTTGAGTTTATTACTTTTAATTGTTATTTTTAACTATGTGATGAAAAATGGATGGAATTAGTTTCAAGTAGTGACTATTTGTGGAAGAAAACTATTGATAAATATAGAAATAGTAAATTTTGAACACAAAATTTTAGAAGAAATAGCAATAGAAGTATAGGGTGCCAATGTACATACTTGTAATACATTGGCTTAAAAAACATATTGAATAAATATATTTTTAACAAAGCAGTGCAAAATCATAATCAAAATGATTCCATTATACAATTATTATTTTTTTCTAAGTATCAATTTATTTATCGTATTCAAATACTGGCGTATATAAGATTTTATTAAGCCTTTATTTACATTCAGCACATACATTATTTTGTAATTTCAGATTCCCTTCTATTTAAAACTGAACAATAAACTTTATCAAATTATTTTTAAATAATTTAGAAAGTATATAATTTAATTATTTTATTTTCAAAATTATTTCAAAAACAATGTGATTTGATTGGTAAACTCACCCTACTTGATACATGATTTTTTTTTTGTTTTCATAAAAACAACAAAAAAAAAACAAATCCTTTTTCCTCTTATTTTTATTATCTATTATTTTTATTTACCAAAATTTTGCTCAGTTCATCATAAAAATGAAATAATTGCGTGTGTTAGAGGAGCTAATTCTAATGCAATGCAAAAAGAAAAACAAAAACTGAAATAAACAATAGGAGTGAAGAGATACAAAGAACCAAAGTCTGCAAGGATAAAATCGTAAAATAACATGAAATTATTTTTTTTTCTTTATTATTTTACTCGCTCTTCACAATTTTAGAAATATGTATAATTGTGTGTATATATTTCTGTAATTTAATTTGAAGAAGAGAAAATTTCAAAGTTCTCTCACTTCTACTCAATCAGCTGTGATTAGACACCCATCAGCTGCGATTAGACACCAATTTTTGAATGAAAACTTCCCATTGCTTCGGAAATCTACTTGTATATTATCTTTGGTACAACACAAATAAAACTGGTTTATTTTGTTTAAATGCTTTTTCAATTTTATATGCTGGAGTTGAATAAATAACCAAATACAAACGAATTTTCTATCTTTAAAAAAAAATAATTCTTTTATTGGATTTCTTTGATTCATATTAATGAGATTTGAGAATATGCCGTTTAGTATTGAGGAATTGAAATAATTAGCTGATTTTGTATTTGTCACACAGGAACTATGAAGAGTTTTTATTTAATACAACGGTGTCATGAAATGGAATTTCGACTTATAATATGTATGTACTTTAAAACCTAAATAGTTAAGTGAATATATATATTTTTGCATGATTAATTTATATATATACATACATATATACAATTTTTGATAGATAGATTTGTTAAATTAAATAATTATTTTTATTTGTTTTTAAATTATGTAATAATATTCAGTACCTATCTTGTAAAACAATATTTGGCATATAAATCTTTTTCTGTTTTCGTATAATAGAATAAAACCTGAAACACGTTAATAAATTGCTATCTATGTATCTAAGAGACTATTGTAAATATTGTAAATAAGAATTAGCCATTTTAATGTGCATGCATAATAGCTATATTTCGATATATTTCGTCATATTTGAACGCTACTTTAAATTCTAACTGTTCACTGAAAATTTGACCACAAATATTTTGACCTATGTTTATCAATTTTACGTTTTACGTTTTTCAATATTATAAATTTAAAAAAAACTGTAAAACTGAAATAAATTCATTAAAAATTAAAACATAAAATCACCGAAAACAACTATATATCAAACACCGTTAATATATAAAGATACACAAAAGTAGTTTGATCGTACAAAGATTAGAGTTGAGATGGGACATTTCTACGATCTTACTATTTCATATTAAAACATAAACAAACACACACCATTAAAGAAACAAGAATTAAAAAAAAAAACGCATATGTAATATATATTATACGCCAAACCAATGCTATTACCAAAATATAGTGTACTCTATATTATGCTGTGCTATATTAAATTATTATTATTATTATTATTATTATTATTATTATTATTATTATTATTATTATTATTAATATTATTATTATTATTATCAATTTTATTAAAACTGACATTGTTCATTATTTAAGTTTTTCAAGTACAATAGAAGTTAACACATTCAAATTATCATACGATTAATATAAACTGTTGCATCAGCATAATTTGTCGGTTATGCTGTTTTTTATACAAAAAGCTTTTAAATCCCACGCTGCAAGGTCAGCATAAAATTGTATTGTTGTATGAATAAAAAAATATGTAAGAATTAGACTTGTTACGATCTTCAACTAATTAAAATCACAGTTAAATTGCATAAAATAAAATAAATATTGAATTAAAATAAAATAATCTAAATTGTAAAAGATTAATTAAAATAAAATAATCTAAATTGTAAAAGATTTATTGAAATAAATTAACTTAGATAAATTCCTAAATTTTCAAATGTGCGCATTTTTGTTTTTTATTTTGTTACATAATTTCATAGTTTCATAATTTGTTTTTTTTTTACAACAATAACTTGCAATAACTGAAATAAAACCCTTCCAATAATCACCTTATTAATTTTGAACTCTTTACAATAAATTAATAACAATTAGTAAAGATAACAACAACAAAACATCTTTCTAAATGTTACATATGAAGAGGATTTACCTATAAATAAACAAATAATTAAATTATGCAGCAATGTAAAAACAAAATAAAAAACAAAAATGTGCATATCCTCAGAATAAATCTCCAAATCATAAAAAATAAATCATATAATGCAAAAGAATTGTGTTGACGTTAATCAGAGTTGCATAAATTGAATAAATGAATAAGTACATTTAAGGTTATTTAGACTGAAGGATTTTAATAATAGCAATGTTTTAAATTGTAGTATGTACTATTTATTAATATTATTTTATTAGTTGCTATCTGCCTTTATGAAATAAATAGTAATTTATAATAATTAATAATATAAATATGTAATACAAATTACAAAATTTGATCTGTAGTATATCAATAAATTTTTTATAGTAAATTAAATATATACCCAAGAATCGAGGTATTATATCAAAACGTCAGATTTATCAAAAACAATAAGATAATAACCATTATAAAAAATTTATATTCTAATGAAAATGTTGGCGATTTATAAAGACAGTATATTTTGGGAAATTAGCACATTTATTTTATATGTACCTATACCTACATTCAACAATTCATACCTATATTCAACAATTCACACTTTTAAATGTACCTATATACCAGTGTGTATACTGTGTACAGTCAATACATATTTATAATTTGCACAGCATAATATAGAGTACACTATATTTTGGTAATAGCTTTGGTTTGGCATTATATGTTTTTTTTTATGGTGTGTGCTTGTTTATGTTTTAATATGAAATAATAAGATCGTAAAAATATCCCATCTCAACCATAGAGTAATCATATAAGTAGAGTATTCACGTAGAACAATATTTGTTAATCATTTTCTTCTAAAAATGCCGTCCCATTTTTACTCAAAACACGAAAATGCCGTCTCATTTTCACTCAATACCCCAAAACACTCAAATATAATTTTCGAAACTCAACTATTTTTACTCAAAATTTTTTATTTATTGAGGAGAATATTTCATACAATGCCTCTATACTTCTAGCCTATTCACGGAATGATTTTTCGGGATTTTTTCGAATTATGATTTCGTTTTAAGTTATATTTTAGTTTTGTGTATAAAGTTTTGCTCTCCCAGTGACTAGGGTAGCAGTATAGAGGCATTGTTTGATAATTTGAAGAGTATACACATACGTACATATGTACTTTTGATTTATATGATGAGTGTATATCGTATATGTGTTCACCATTTACATATCTAATTCAATATAAAAAATATATATAGAAAAATGTAAACAAAAAATCACAATTAAATCGCAAAGGTAATGAAGGAAATAGGATTATGTACATACAATAATAGGTCAATGATAGAATCACATAATCAAGAAAAAAATTCTAAAAATAATAGTAATAAAAGAATAAAATTGATTAGTTATGTATTACAAATCGTGAACTTTGTACGGAATACCGTTTTGTTTTCTTTTCTCAGAACTTGGTTAAAAATATTATTTCTATTTCAGATGAAATAATTTTTGAAGAAATAAAAACAGCCAACAATCCATATAAAGAATAAAATGTCCAGTTTTACTTTTTTTACTTACTTTTTTAAATTTTGATAGCTTGTTTGTTTGTTTGTATTCAAAATAATTAAATTATGTATTCATATATATACTATTCATATTATTATCTACGGTAAGAAACAGACAAAATTAACAAAATCAAAATTGCTGAAAATTTAAAAATAGATGTAGGTACCTATTTTTCAATATACTTTTCAATAGAAATCTATTTGAATTATTTTTAATTTTATAAAACCAACATTAATTTTATTGTCCCTTTCCTCTATAAAGTTTGAAATCACAAATTTCATAAATCACATTGACCAAGTCCAAATAAAAATATTAATTCTTCAAATTTTAAAAATTAAAGCAGAATAACAACAAATACAGCAATAATCTTGAATTCTTTCAATTTCTAAAAAAAAATTGAATATGTAGGTACTTTGATTTGTAATATTATGACCGTTCCCGTACGCACATCTTGTAAAAACTTATCCAAGTTTTTCCAAGTTTTTACCAGAAGTCGTTCCTGTACTGAGAGTTTTTTCTAAAAACGAGAGAAAACATATGTTTTCAACTTCGTTCAACAAAGTTCAACAACATTCTCTCGAATAAGTTTTTGCAAGTAAAATTTTAACTTGTAAAAACTTATACTTTAAATTTTTGTTGTTGTTTTTATTGTTGTTGTATTTTTTAGGTTATGTTTTTATTTACTTTTGTAATTTCTCATATGTGTCTGTTATGCAAAATTTTGTTTTTTAAATAAAATTTATTAAAAAAAATGAAAAATATAATTTAGTGGAGGATAAATTTCATAATTCTTTATTATTGTAATATATGTATAATTTAATTTAATAATACGGATACACTTGATAAGGATAAATCGTCAGCTAAGTCTCTATAACAGCAAGCTTCATGACCCGCAAACCATAAAAATACAGCTATATGTTTTTCTGAGCTACATTTTTTATCTGCACGTAGGTTTGCAAAACTTTCAAATGTTTGCAGTTCTTCATATAAATATTTGAAAACATTTTTGCTTACACGAAAATGTCTTACAAATTCCTCTTCACAATAACCTGGAACTATTTCTTCCAAATAGTTTCGAATGCAATGTCTTTTGTTTTTATGTAAAAAGTTCTCCAACAGCACTTGCTTTAGAATTACATTCCTTAACTCTTCAGTTTCGCTTTCACTAAAAAAATGTAAAAAAATGTAATCCGAATCGCTACTTAGTAATATATATTTTTTATATCTTCCGCTGCCATTTCGTTTAAATTTAATTACAATTCTTTAAAAAAAACATCTCCGGAAATTCAAAATGATTGTTTATAATTAAATTAATTTCAGAATGTCAGATTGCTTGTCAGCTGTTTGACAGCTGCAAGTTTTTACAAGAATTGCGTTCCAGTACTTTTACTTGCAGATGAGAGTTTTTTTAACTCTTTTTTCTTTTATTTTTTTTCTCTCTCTTTTCTCTCATTTGCAAGTTTTTACCAGAAAAGTACGGGAACGGTCCTATTATTTGTGGTGAATACTTTACCTATTGAAAGGACTTTAAATGCATGCATAGTTTTTTATACACACATTGTGTAATTTTGAATTTTTATCAAACAAAAATTAGAGCATGCACATTCGATATATACAAGATTTGAGTACCTATACATACAACTTTTATATCGTTGACACTGTTGGCAGCATATAATTACAAATAAATATTTTCATAGATAGTAGGTACACAAATTTTTTTTATTTATTAGTACAAAATACATTGCGCTCAACTTATAAGCAGTTAAAAATTGAGTAATATTATTTTGAGTGAACACAGAATTTTGATATTTGAAAAAGTGACTAGCAAATTTTGTTCTACGTGAATACTCTACTTATATGATTACTCTATGTCTCAACTCTAATCTTTGTACGATCAAACTACTTTTGTGTATCTTTATATATTAACGGCTTTGCTATTATATTATGTGACAAAAGTTAGATTCTTTGATCTAACAGTAATTTTTTGTTATCTCCTTATTACACAATATGTCTCACACATTAATAATTTAATTATTCACTCAAAGCACCAATAACAATGTAAAGTGAATATGTCATCATAATGCTACATCATACACCTACTTCCATAATCCAATGAAATAAAATTTTAAATTAAATAAATATTAAAATCTGTTTCACAATTTTATTAAATATTCTTAATCGATTTCGGTTATTACACCATCATCAATTTTTATAATGTTTCACCAAAGATTATATAATTACTATAGTACTTATAAAATCTTTGGTCTCACTTAGAGCCTACAGCAAAGAGCACATATTCATTATATAATAGACGTCTCGCCGCGCCGTTAAAACACCCTTTAAATTGTTAATCCTGTCACTCTCAATAATAGTTCTATTTACCAATTACTATTAACTTAATGTATACATTAAAAACTATATTTTTCTCCACTTTTTTGCTTTGAGTAAAATTAATAATAAAATAACCAACCCCGCCCAGTAGAGGAATTTTTTTGGTCAAACTTTTTTTTTCTTATATTTTTGTCCATTTGGTTTTAAAAAATTTGAGAATCAAATTCAGGAGCTTCATAGCTTAGCTAACAAAATATTTTGAAAATATAAATATGTAGTATATAATATGCATAGAAAAAAAATAAAATCAGAAAAAACAACAAAATAAGCTAAAACAAAATATAGAATGTTCATTTTCATTATTATTTTTGTTGTTATAATTGAGTGAGTGTTACAGAAATTGATGTACTTTTTTATACAACTTATAATAATGTCAAATAATCATTACCCCAAAATTCCAACTCTGATTTATTTAGATTAGGGGCCGGTAAATTTGTGAAGTGAAAATTTAGTAGCGAATTCTCCCTTATTACTTGTAAGTGATAAACATTTTTCTTGTTTTACTGGAATTAAAGTGCAAATTGACTTTTGTTTTGATATTGTTGGAATCAATTAAATTATGAAAAACTTGAAAAATAAAAAGGATATCAGCAGTAATTCTTCTCGTTTCTAAGGTATTTAATTGTAGAAGCTTAAGGCGATGAGTGTATGGTGATAATACAAGCGGATTCGACCAATGTAAGTGGCGGAGAGCGTAACGTAGAAATTTATTTTGAACTGCCTCAATTCTATTTTTATGAGCAGTGTAATAAGGACACCAGACGGGACTAGCATATTCCATGTTGGGTCTTACGAGGGACATGTAAAGGGATTTAAAAATGTATGGATCATTAAATTCTTTGCACCATCTCTTAATAAGCCCCAACATAGAGTTTGCTTTATTCACAATAGAATTTATGTGTTGGACGAATGGCAATTTATCATCAAAAACCACTCCCAGGTCCTTGAATTGCGTCACTCGTTTGACAACTTTTTTGTCCAAAGTATAATCAGCAGTGAATAGTGCGCATCGGCGGGTGAAAGAAATGACATTGGATTTATACACCAATTTAAGAAGGTATGAAGCCATTTTGAACTAGGGCCGAGTCTTTAGTTGTGCTACTTTCTTTAAATATCTTCATATTATCCGCATAAATGATGACCTTACTGCTTTTAAGGACCGAAATTACATCGTTGATGGAAATAATAAAGATTAGTGGGCCCAAATGACTGCCCTGAGGAACGCCAGAATTAGTGTAGTACGTACATGAAGGGGTAAATCTAAAGAGCATATTGTAAGATCTGTTAGAAAGGTAAGAATCTATCCAATTTAACAAAAAATTGGGAAAACCTAATTTGTGCAGCTTCAGCAAAATTACACTATAGGGTAAAAGATCAAATGCCTTACTTAGGTCAGTATATAACACGTCTGTTTGAAGACCAGCCTCCATTGAGTTTAGAAATGTGGAGCAAGATTCAACCAAATTTGTGAGAGCAGATCTTTTTTCATAAAACCATGCTGGTTGGGAGCAAGTAAAGCAGCGCAGTCATAATATATCGCATCATATACCATAAGTTCAAATAGTTTTGGGATGCTCGATAGCTTTGCAGTTGGATGATAGTTTGCGATATCATTTTTTGACCCTTTCTTAGGAACCGGTTTAATATAGACCTTTTTCCAAATTTGAAGGAATATTCCAACTTTAAGAGACAAATTAAATAAAATAGACAAAGGGTATGCAAGCGAATCAGAGCAATTTTTCAAGATTATTTCCGGAATATTATCAGGGCCTGGGAAAATGTTACTACTCAGATTATCTAAATAGGTTTTTACTTCAGTTGCTTGAAAATTAATTGATGAAATGGGAATTAGCGGGAGAAGTGGTAGATGTGAGAACTGAGATGGATCTACTTCAAATTTATTTTCCTGATAAAAAGAAAAGAATTTTTTAAATTGTTCTGCTATGGCTTCTGATGTGGTAATGGTTGTGCCTCCAAAAGTCATGTAATTAGAATATTCATCTGATTTTCGTTTACAATTGATAAATTTCCAGAATGATTTTGGATTGGACCTTAGCTGTGAACCTGTAATAGTGAGATAGTCCCTGTACTTAGTATTTACTGAAACCTTGTAAGCATTGAAAAGATTAAAAAATTCAAGGTATGATTCATTATTTTTCAGTTTCAATTATTTTTTCCAAGATTTATTTTTCTTATTTCTCAGATTTTTTAAATCATGTGTAAACCACGTGTCAAGGGAATCACGTGTCAAGGGAACAAACAACTTAAAACCATCCACAATAATGAGTTTCAAAAATTCAGTTATCGCCCGTTCTGTTTCAAAATCACAAAAGTTTCAAAATTAATTGATAAAAAGTAGTTTTTAGGGCAACAAAATTACAGTTAGTTTTAAAGAAATTGAATCTATACCGGTATACCGTGTTGTTCACAGGGCTATTATAACTGTATGAAAAACATATAGGTGGATGGTAGTTATCAATAGTAACAAGAAGTAAATTTTGTTCAATTTCAATCAAATTGATCCAGTCCGAAGAGGTCCAGTTGATCCAGTCCGAAAAGGTCAAGTTGTTTTCCTTGAAAGTTTTTTTTCTTCGAAACTTGTTGAAGACCGTTAACGTTAAATCCATCAATTGCAGAAGTTTCAGACTCAGAGATAATGTATTCTGGAATTAAGAATGGTTCCTTGTCATGAAGCCCCCAGCGTATGTTGGGTAGGTTGAAGTCTCCACATACTATAAGTTCATCAGAAGGGTTAAGTAAAGCTGATATTGAATCTACAACAGAAGAGAGTTCAAGATAAATATTAAGAACTGAATTTGGTGGAATATAACAACTTACTATATATATAGTTTTATTGCAAAGTTCCACCTTAATTGCAACCAGTTCTAAAGAATCAGCAAGAGGAACAACGAGGGTGTTGTGCTGATTGAAAAGCAATTCTAACTTTATTGAGAGATATTTTTACAATTCTCTTGTTTTAGCTCTTTCTGAAGAACTCCAATTCAATCCTCCAATTCAATTTTGTTTATGTTATATTTTTGTTCTTTTTTTATTGTTTGTTTTTAATGCATGTTTTGTTTTATTACAAAAGAGTCAAAGCTGGTCAAAGCCTAGTTATGTATGATATGACAAGACAAATATGAATATGAATTATTAAGGCATTAACCAAACAACAAAATTTCTGGTTAAATTTTATATATATTATCAAAGAATATAAAGAATAAAAAGAAGATTATCTGAAGAGAGTCAGAAGAATGATTTAAATAATAAATAAAATTTCTTCATTTGTGTGTGGGGTGTGGACGTGTGGTTGACGTTGGAGAAATGTTTCTTTTTTTCTCATTATTTATTTTGATTCTTGATTTTATAGAAATGCGAAATTATTCAAAATATTTTAATTATACAGCCGACTATTGATACGACTATTAGAAATATTTAATTTTTGTGTTTAACAATTTAAATAAAAAACCATTACTGTATAATTGCACAGGGTAACTAGTCAATGTTTTTTCTATGATAATTCCATTCCATTCCAATAATTATTTCTCAGTTCTTGTGATCTGTATTTTTATTCTGGCATCATTACAAAGTTTAATACTTAATAGAACAACCACGCATCAGAACCAAATTTTGTTTTGTTCTTTTTTTTAATTTCATAATTCGAATGTCTCAACATTTAAAAAGCCCCGAAAATAATTTTTGCTTCGTAAAAAAAGATTTTATTTGTATGAAAAATCTTTATAAATCTTCGTTTTCCATACAATGAAATCTTTTTTAACGAAGTAAAAATTAGTTTCGGGAATTTTAAAATATAGAGGCATTGATAATCATATAATCAATCAAAGTCATAATAACAAAAAAAAAATTTTGTTGGTTTTCTTTTTGTTTATATTCGTCAATTCATAATAATGAATAAAAAAAAAAGACCAACAAAACATTTCAACCGTTGCTTTATCCGACATACATCCTCGTCCTATAAAGTATCAGAATAAACAAAAAAGAATAACAAAAAAAGTTGACTGAAATTAAATAAAAAAAAGTTTATAATCTTGAAAAAAAATTTGTTGATTAATATATTGATTTGGAAAAAAAAATTTCGACAAAAATTTCGTTGAAATATTTAACAATATTATTTTCTAAATTATATCAACTATGCGTAAGATTTTTAGGACACCTAACTAAAACAGCGTTATAGAATTCTTTAAATTCTGTGATCTGTAAATAGATGTTGTCGTCAGTAATATTTTATAATCGTATAGCAATATAATAAATATTTAGGTTTACTATAATTTAATATAATTAATAAAAAATAATAATGTTTAAAACGAAAATGTTAAAATAATAAAATTCATCATCGTATGAGAGAAAATTTTTTTTACAGTATAAAGCAAAAGGCAAACATCTGTTTTGTACCTTTTCTCTCTCATAATAAATTTGGTATACGATAAGTAAATGTAAATTTTACCTCTTTTAACTAATGATATTTTGCTTGTTTTGGCATTTGTTAAAAATTGTGTTTGGTTTACGTAAACTGGGGAGTGCATATTCTTCGGATAAAATGCTAGCGACACAAATCCATAGAACACTCAATCAGTCAATCAATTGCAACAAAAACGTGAAAGTCTACAACAGCTTACCAATGAAATAAAAAACTATAATGGTAATAAACCTGTTAAAATATCTAAATAACTATTATAATACCCTATTATGAAATTTACAATAATTATTATTATATCAAGCATTCACGTTGACGTCATTACACATTGCTTCATATAAAAATAAAAATAAAAAATTATACAATAGATAAAAGTAATAGAAGAAACACAAAATATAATACAACCCAACTAAAAAGAAAATTCAGATATCAAACCAATTTTCTTTGCCAAACATCAAATCTGCAATTCTAATAATAATAATAATTCCGTCATGCGATCATGATTAGCGAAGCGAATGAAATACGTTCGACAATTTGGCGAATGAAAAATTTAAGTGACAACCGTAAAACAAAAATAAAAAAAAAATATTTTGTTGTTTTTCGAGTAAAAATGGAGAGTAGGGTAAATTTAAAAAAAATGTAAGAATATTCACAAAATTTATGAATAATATAATAGTATATTATTTGCAGCTATAAAAAAAAAATTTGATAAGCTGGTGCAATTGAGAGAATAATCATTAGGCTTGTGGGAACAGCAAATTTGAAAGTGTTTTGGAATCGATTTGCAACCGAATTAAATGTATTAGGATCTTCAAAACGTGAATTCAAAGAGTGGAATAAGTCATTGTTTATTTGTTTATTCGTCTATGTATTGCGTGTTGATAATAATATGATTACAGGTATTGCAAAAAAATATATATAAAAACAACAAACGTAGGAACAAGCTGTCGATGCTCTGTTGAGCTAAGAACAAAATCCAGAAAATCCAAATTAATCTAGAGAGCCGTTCTAAGTGTTGTTACAAATTCAAATACACTTGAAGAAACCTAAAATGAAAAATAGCAGTAAATATATCCGAAACAATCGAAACTCTGAATTATTGCCAGTGATCATTTCCTTCATCGTATTGCACAGACTAATGTTAGTAATATTATTGGTAATATATTCCATTTATTCTAATTTAAGGCTTCGATTTATGTTTCACTGAATTTAAAATATAAAATAATGCATCTTTATTCAACTGAAAGTTTTTTTATTAATCTAAATATGCTTGTCAAAATATTTAATTTTCTAGTGTTAGGTTAGCAACGACTTTTCCACAGCGAATAAATTTATTCGCGAATCGTGATCACATTTACGCGAACGTTCGACTCATATTCGATTCGAGAATCATGATAAGGGTATTAAAGCTATCTTACATACTAAATTTACAAAATTATATAACAAATTAATTCAGATTTCTTAGCCTAGTGTTTTAATGAAATAGCTAGGTTCAATCTGTTATCCAAACGATAAGTGGCGATTGAACTCTTAGATAAAAAAAACAAATCAATTTTTTAATGGGGAAATTCAGTATAAAATAGAATAAATATTAATACAATAAAATAATTATTATGCTTATCCTATTAAAAACTAAAAATTAGAACAAAATTCTAAGAGAAATTATACCGGGTGTACCAGACCATGCGTATCAGCTTTTTAAGAGGGGAAGGAGCCGTTATTTTAAAATTTAGAAAAAAGTTTGTTAACTAAATCGAGGATGCTCTATCGATTGGTGGTATTTTCAACTTTCGGAAAGGACTGCAAATCGGTTTTTTAAGATCAAAAATCGCCGAAATTGGCCGAAATTGAGATTTTCGAATGGGGTACTTTTTAAATTCAGATTTTACGACAAAAAATAAAGAAATTATGTTAAATGATTTTTTTTTTGTTTTTTAGTATTTTTTTTTAAATAACAGCTCCCCTCTTAAAAAGCTGATACGCATGGTCTGGAACACCCGGTATAAACAAATGAAAAATAAAAAGTTTAAAAAAGTAACAAAATATTTAGAAAAATATAAAATTTTGGAATAATAGAAATTTAAAAATATAAAAACATTAAAAACAAAAAGAAAAAACTGTTAGAGAAAAAAAAAATGTTAGACTAATGGGTTCAAAAGATTTTCAATAGAGTGATTATCAAAAGATAACGATAATGAAATATAAAAATAATTCACAAAAATATAATTCAAAACTGCATCGCAATAAACCATAATTTCCTTAAATTTATTATAAAATTTAATGTAAAGTTTATAAAGAAAAACTTAGTTATAAAAGAACAATTTAAATACTTTTTTTTTGTTTTTTGCATAAAAAAAAAAGAAAAGAAAAAAAAAACATATTTTTTTGGAAAAAAATTGACTTATATAAAAATAAAATTAATTATGCCAATTTATAAATATTTAATATTATACTAATTAAACGTTAGTGGGGTCATAACTAACTCATACCCCTTGATATCTAATATATAATAAAAATAAAACATTAAAATTAAAATCATTGATTTTTTGCTTGTATCAAAAATTAAAAATGTTAAGATATTAAAATACCAGAAATTAAATTTAAAAAAAATATATATATTATAATAAATTAAAACCAAAAAGATTTTTGGGACGGAAAGGTCTAGGTGGGGATGGGGAGGAGTTATATCCAAATATAACGTCACTCTCCCACACTAATGTTTATATGGAGACATTTTTTTTGCGTCGTGGCAAAGATAATATACAAGTAAATTATTTTTGGTCGTGGAAAGATGTTTTCATCAAAAAATTTTGTGCTTCACATATTGCAAATTCACAAATTCATATAAACAAAATAAATAAACAAAAAAAAAAATAAAAATATGAATTGAGTTCAGATTTATTTTTGAGATTAAAAAAAAAATATTCTTATACAGAAATTTAAAAAAAAATTATACGACGCGTGATTGAATTTTTAGTTTTTTCAGGGTTTAAGTTGATGACAAAAATATTTTTATTTATGACTATCATGTTATTATTTATTTTAGAAATATTTTTTAAAATAACAAAGAAGAAAAAAATTCGCAAATAAACGAATTTTTTGTTTTTGTTAAAAAATGTTGATCTTATCCTTATGTACACATTTTGCCATTTTATGTTTTTCTTTTTAATAAGAGTAGAAATAGTTACAAAAATATTGTTTTATGGTCGTTGCTAAAAATACATGATTTTAAAATAAAAATATTATTCAAGGAACTCTAATTCCAAATATTTTTGTTTTATTGCTAGATCAACAATATTTACATTATATTAACTTTTCTGCAAAAATATTTTTACAAAAAAATGAAAATAATTTAAATACATATCTGTATTTATTTATTACTATTTACGTAATGATTTTTTTTTTGTCATATATTTTTGCAGAAAAATTAATATAATGTAAATATTGTTGATCTAGCAATAAAACAAAAATATTTGGAATTTGTGTTCCTTGAATAATATTTTTATTTTAAAATCATGTATTTTTAGCAACGACCATAAAACAATATTTTTGTAACTATTTCTACTCTTATTAAAAAGAAAAACATAAAATGGCAAAATGTGTACATTAAGGATAAGATCAACATTTTTTAACAAAAACAAAAAAATCGTTTATTTGCGAATTTTTTTCTTCTTTGTTATTTTAAAAAATATTTCTAAAATAAATAATCTTCTTTGCGTAAAGTACTTTATATCCTTTTGCGTAATATCCTTATAGTATCATAAAAAAAAATTAAAAAAAAGAAAACAAAAAATAATGAGAAAATTTTCGAATTCTTTTTTGTATTAAGCTACCTACAGATGGAGACACTTGGTGTCGCCACATTCTGGCCACATTCTCGCCACTTGCCTATACACGCAGCAACATTTTTGTACACATGAGCGGCTACCGCATCTTAAAAAAAAAAAATTAGTATGGAATGAATAACGGTCAACAGATAAAAATGTATAAGTATTCAATTTGTTTGTAAAATTTTGTTTGTTTTTGTTTTTTAAAACTTATTTTACTTGTATAAGAGTTTTTAAAAAATTTACCAAGAAAACAAACTAGAAATTTTTTAAATGAAGAACAAATTAAAATCATAAATTATAAGATTGTATTATACTTTTTATTATTATTAAATCATAATTTAAATTAAATTTGTATGTATATAATTAACAAAATAAAATAATTAACAAAAAAAACCTAATTAACATTAAGAAAAACAATGTAGATATAATAATAAAAAGACTTAAAAAAAATTATATGAAATAAGCGTACACTTTCTGTTAAATGTTTATGTCTTAAAAAAAATTGAACTAAAGTATCCAAAATACTACACACGTAAATATTTTATAGACAACTTCAAGACACCAACGAAAAATCAAAAAACTTTAGGTGCCTATTATGTATTTCGATAACGATTACGATTTGATCGAACGAAATGTCAAAATGCAAAATTGCCATTATGTATTTCGATATCGTTCAGAAATTGTCGACGAAATCGACAAAGTTTATCGATGTAAAATTTTATCACGAAAGAGACATCGAAAGAGAGATTTTGTACAAATTATTTCAATTTTGAATTGAAAAGATAAAATAAAAGAGTGACGCTTGGACACCTGGTGTTTGTTTTATTTTTCCGATATTTTTTGGAATAAAAATAAATTTAAATGTTGAAATGGAAGTAGGCATTTTACTTTATTCTTCATAATTATTTTTTATTGATATAAATTTTTATAGGAATGAAAGGCCAGTTACAAATTAACTGCAATATGAAAAGTTAGTGTAAATAAATTATTTCAGTAATTCTACTTTAATCATAAAAAAATGTTTGCCTGACTTTTTTCTTCGAGTATAAACTAAAAATTTGATAAAACTTCCTTAAGCACAACTGAAAAAATTAGCTGGGATAGCCCTACATGAAAATCATTGCCTACGCTGAAAATCATTTCCTTGATACAAATCGCAAGAATCTCAATAAACTGGCCAATTATATAAGCATATACCAATCCATAAAAGTAATGTTGCTTAACAGGAAATTTTGATCAAAACTGTCAATAAAATAAAGTTTCAATAATGTAAATAATAAATCATCAACTTCAAGTGTAAATAACGTACGTATAATCTTCCAAATCCAGTAGATTAGAATAATCCCAAATATAATATGTTCGCTTGTTTTTTTAATCTGCAATTTGAACTTGATAGCGTTTTTCAGCACTATCAGAAATTTAAAAATTTAACCCTGCTCAAATCATTTTATTTATAAAAACTTATAATTTTATAATTTCTATTGGATTTAAATACTTCTAACTTATTTTCAACTTACAAATTTCAAATATAACACTATTGTTTTGTTTTTTTTTCGTATAATAATTTGAATTTGACAGTTTAAGAATCAAACATATGTCATTTTCATCGTAGATTTGAATTCCACAATGGCAGCATTTTGAAACACTTTCGACCAAATTTTCATCGAAATACATAATGGCACTAACTATTACAGTCGAATAACTTTAACGATAACGATGAACTATTCGATTAAAATCGATCGAAATACATAATAGGCACCTTAATTTTACGGACACCAAATGGCTGTATTGTGTCTCTTCACTACAGTGAAGACACTTTGAAGACAACTGAAGAAAATTTAAATATTGACACCAAGTATCTCTGTCTGTAGGTAGCTTGAGAAATATAAAATATGAAATAGCATGCGCGATGTTAGAGTTCAGAGTAAAAAATTTTTTACACTAATGCATAGAAAAAATGAAAAGTGTTGACGACTGGATACAACACTGGATACAACAAATGTCTAATTCAAAATTGTTGCGCCCGCCATTGCAATTGCATCATCGTCTAATTAAGCCCATCATGTGGTATTACAAACACAATAATAGAGTACCGTAATATCCCATGATGAGATAATTTAAGAGAGCATCTTAGAATACAATTATAGTTTTAAGGCCGGTTTTCATGATAAATTTTTAGCTGATAAATTGGAGTTTAGAAAGAGAAAAGTATAGTATACCGTTAATGTGTATGAGGGAGTAAAATTATATTATTTTTATAGTAACTTTTATAGATGATTTGAAATCTAAAATCTATATACATAACTTTAAAATATTCCAAATGTAAACAAAATAAAGGTTATTTAATTTAAGCAATCTTCCTTAGAATTGTTTAAAATTTCGCGAAAGTATATAAACAAAGTAAAAAAAGTGAAGAAAAGTTCAATATGATATGATTTTCATCTGTGGAATTTTTATTTAGTTTTTTTAAATTTTAAATTTACTTGTATTTATTATGTTTTTCATTTTTACATAAGTATTAATTAGAATTAAAATATTATTTTTTTATATTATACTAAAAAATGAATTAAGAAAAAAAATGTATACATACATACATTCAAAAATTCATTCAACAAAATTTAAAATATTCATTCAGGTAAAAAAATTAAAGTTACAATTGTAATTAAAAGTAATTTTTTTAAATGTTTTAAATAGTTAGTTTATGTATAAGATAAATAGAATATATATAATTTTAGTTTAAATATATTATACCTAAAAGCTAAAATATTATTTTTTATTTACACGCATTCAAATATTCAATGCAAAAAATTAATTTTTGTTATTGTTTTTACTCAAATTCAAAAATTGCAATGTCGTTCCGTATCCATAAAATGTGTTGGTAGTGTGCGAATTTTTTTTGTGTAATTACACATTACTTTATGTTAGTGTTAAAAATATCGGCGATAATTATAGGAAACATATCTTTACGAAGATATGTTTTTTTAAATATTCTCCGATATTTATGGCGATTCTCCGATATTTATGGCGAATATCTCGATATTTCTCCGGATATTATTGTCATTCTCCCGATATTTTATCAATGTTTCTCTATCGCACTTATGAATTTTTTGTATCTTCTGCCTATGCTCTAACCATTCGCCGATATATCGGCTACATGAAAACCGGGCATTAAGTTTTAAAATTGTTAGAAATAAAAAATAAGAATAAATTCAAGCCACTTTTGGTTTCAACATCAAACAAAAAAGTCTTTTATTTGATCAGCAAAGAATTTAGTCATAACTGTATACATAAAATTGAAAACTGGCCAAAAAGGTTCGAAATTAAAATAAATGAAAGTAAATGTAGATCATCCATGCAACTTTACACTCAAGAAAAGGTAATATCCTCATATAAACACAAATACCAAATACACAAATATACAAATACCTGTACCGCAAACAACCGATTTCCAGCTATGGAGAAGTATATCTAACTCTAATGTATATATATATGAATAATACAAAGAATGATAAGATGGAATGATGAATGAATCAAAAATTTTTAGATTTATAATTAATGCCCGATACTATATGAAAAATAGAAATTTTTGCAAAGATTTAAACATATCAGCAGAAAAAAATAAATTGAAAAGGTCACAAACAACTACGCGACCCGGCTCACGTATCATCCAAATTCATTGACAAGAACCCTATTGAATATCCTAACTAGAAACGAACTAAAAAAGAAGATCTTAGCTGCCTAGCAGAAAGAAAATTGTCTTATCATAAAAGTAAGACAATCTGTGACAATTTGTGCTTCTTTGTATTATTTTTTCAATGCTTCTAGTTTTGTAAACAATCTGTGATTTAATAAATGTAATACATGAATGTAGTCTTCGTAGCCATTTTTTGTAAAATTTATTTTTGTTATCATTAATTTTCATATAATTTTCATAGCTTCTTTTTTGTTTTAGAATGAGCACTCATGGCTTCCAATAACTTGTATTGTTGCAATATTTTTCTATATATTCTTCTATCAATTTGGACTGGGACCTATACCATACTTTATTGGAACAGGTATTACATATATTAAAAACTAATGTAAGATTCTTTAATTTTTTAAGGCCATAACACGAAAAAGTTTGGAACTAAACTAAACTATGTATAACTTTTAACTAAAATACGTGGAATATTAACTAATTTGTAATATAAGATTTTGTTATAATTTATAAATATAATGATTTTAATTCATAATTGTATTTTTTCAGAATTATTTGAAACAGATTCACGTCCAGCAGCAATGGCAATGGGTAGTTTATCATCTTGGTAACTTTCTATTTATTACAACAAGTGAGATCATTTTTCTTAAATTGCGTTAATTATATTTAGGTTGTGTAATTTTGTAATTGGAATGGCGTTTCCAAGCTTACAATCAGCATGGGGTGCGTTCGTTTTTTTGCCTTTCTCCTTAACTTGCGTGTTATTGTTTGTACTAACGAAGTATTATCTTCCTGAAACAAGAGGACGAGATGTGTCGGAAACAGCTCAATTAGTGTCCCAAGGTTTTCGATCGAAACCTACTGAACAAGATTTATAAATAATTTATTAAATTTAAAATTTTATATTTCGAACTTTGTATTTATATTACATATTAATAAAATATTGTAATAAAAATATTTGTCCTGTCTTTTCTTTAACACCATTGCCAGTAATTAGGCACAAAATAAGGAAAGTCCAACTAGTAACTATTCGCTATTTATAAAATCTATTTCTAAACGGATAGTTACGCTCCTTGACATGACCCAAAATAACAAATAAGCTTTGCAAAATCAAAGTCTATTCATTGCTGGAGTTAAAATAAAAGTTCTTTTTTGTTACGAGCAAGCTATATAAAATTTTCTATGAGAGAAGCATGACTCTAGATCAATTCCTGCTACACTTAAAGTTTGCCTTTAAGTTTAAAATGGACTTTATTTATAGTAATAGCAAAACGGTTACGTAACAAAATCACATAAAACAAAATTACATATGGACAATATTTTATAAGACAAAATTACATAGAGACAAAATAACATGTGGCCAAAATTTCAGATTTAAAAAAATTACATATGCGTGTCATTTAACTGGATACTGGATATGATAAACATTCATAATAAAAATTTCATGTAGCAAGTTTTTATCAATCAACCAGTATCAGCACTCATCATCTAGGTGATGCCAGGTAGAAAGTGCCAATTTCAAGAAATTGAGTAGCCTGCAACAAAAATAGTTCCGGGTCCCATCTTGCAAAACCCTCGCCAGTAAATTTTTTTTGGTTTTTTTTTTACACTATATATAACGTGTTTAAATTGTATTTTTCTGGAAAAAGGTTATTAATAATTATTATAAATAATTTTTTAAAAAAATTCGGATTGGTCCGACGATCCAAAAGTCGGGACCAAAGTCCTTGAACAAAAAAAAAACCAAAACAAAAATTTTTATATACTTATTTTAATACGTAATGAACCATATTCACATTTTGGTTTTTGAACAATTTCTTTGTCCAATTGTATATATATTATCTATCGCTAGAGCAGTAGACTTAGAATAAATACATTGAAGTAATAGGTTATGCGATCGTGCTTTTTATTTTTGATTTTGGTAAGTAAAAAAACCCTGTTATTGGTATGTAAATATGAATCCTTGAACTTAAAAATATGTTATATTTTCATTTAAAAAATAAAATTATTTAAATATATTAAAGTATTTGATGCCACGGAAACGAGACACGCTCTTGCTCTCCAAAGCCTAAATCCAGTAGTGAAGTTGTCACCTCTATACCTAAGGAGCGGTCAAGGAACCATGAGACCCACCACCAGCAGGCAATACAGCACCAGCAGGCAACACAGCATCAGCATGCGACGCAGCACCTCCCGATCGAGTACCAGGAAGGAGTACTGAAATAGAGACCGATCGGGAAAAACATCAGTGCCATACGAAAGTAGGCACCACAGAGGGACCAATGATCCCCTCAGGGAGAGGATAGACCGTATCAGAAGAGGGAAAACACCTATTATGCCTCCAAAGCCAAAAATGTAATAAGAAAAAATGGCTTTAAGGTGAAACAAGGAAACACAACGCAATGAACACCTGAAAGAAGCAGAACTAGCTAATAAGAATTCAACAGAAATCATATCCAAAGTAGCAGAACACATCATCCAAGATAATCACAGTATTACGAAAGAAGGCATAGTAATGGTAAACTACATTAGAGATTCTAGGAAACTAAACTCAGCTGAAAGCATCGAAATCTACAAAACTAAAAATGACTCACTTCTAAATAAAAAGCAAGGCAACGGATATTCTCCTTTATTTAAATTTTTAGTTAAATACAATATAGCTGAAATACAACATAGCAGCAGCAGTAGCAGCGACAGCGGCAGAGGCAGAAAAATATTTTAAAAACAATTTGTTTTTATGACTAAGCACACAAACGAGCAGCGACAGCTGCAGCGGCAGAATTTTTGCTGCTTTTTCATTTCTAATTCTAATTTTCTACCCTCTGCCTTTATCAGCTGTTAATAAGTGTCAAATTGACATCCAAACTTTTAAATTTGTTTCAGTTGGAATAAAATTTAAATTACTTAAACATATGCACATCAAATAAAGCAGTATAATTTAATAAATTTGCCAACATATTTTTGAAAACAACAAAACAGTGATTAAATATTATGGAAGAAAAAATTATAGAATTTGTCAAAGAAAATCTTCTAATTTATGACAATTGTCAATAAATATATATTTTTAATTGACAATCGGGAAAGTGCTTTTCACGCACCAAGCGGAAATTTTTGTAGGAAGAAAAGGGAGATAAAGAACTAGCAGCTGATTCCTTTATATATTGCGCGCATACAAAAAAAGTTTTAAAAAACTAAATGTGAAATAAATCAAGCGGAGAAGGCAGAGAAATAACAAGAAATTTCTTTTGGAAAGATGTAAGTATTTAAATAATAGACGGATTTTAATTAATTAAGTTTTCTTTCAACAAAACGTGCTAAAAAACTTTGTGTGTTGTTTTCAAAAATGTAAACAAGAAAATTGTACACTCTTGAAAACCGAAAGTCAATCAATTTTGAAAATAAATATATTGCTTCTTTTAAAGAATTAAATATTTATTTATTATATAAGTACCTTCTCTTTGTTTTAGGGATACAAACGATGATTAAAAGGATAAAAAGGAGAACGAAAATGCAGATTTTTATAAAATGTTCTTTTGGATCATTAATATTATGAAACACAAATGTAAAGTTAACTTTCATTCAGTATTAAATTTTTAAGTTAGGAGGATCAACTGTTTGAATGATAGTAAAAAAGAAAAAGGTCATAATAAAGTTATGCTTAAGTTATTTACATTATTTACTTAAGTGATTTTGGATTGTGAAAAAAAAAACAGAACAGAAAAAATTTGATATAGGTGTAATTTGATTTTAATAGCAATTATTTTGAATTTAAGTCGTTTAATTTTTTTTTTTTGTAAGCATCTAATTAAAAGTTGTAGAACTAATATTGATAAAATAATTAAGAAAATACCTACTATATATTTAAAATAGTTGGGTATTAATATTCCTTTTAAATTAAACTATTTTAAGTTTAAAATTAATTAAAAAATTTAATTTAATTTCAACGTTATTTCCAAAACATAAAACTTTATTTGGGGAAATGTGGATGTATTTTTGTGGCGCAGCTGGTTTGCAAGTATTTCATTATATGGACTTAATGTCATTCAAGAATTACAATATGAAGATCCAGAATCTTTAGATATATTATCAAAAATTAATGTACCAGCCGAATATATCGATAAAGATAAACATCATAAATATTCAGCACCAATAATTCAATTCGATTCAATTACAGAACAACCGAAACAAATACGTTTTAATTTATATGATCATTGTGATTTTAATAGAATTGAATTGAATACAGTTAAAAAATTTTGTAAAAGCTTAAAGAAATTGACTGAAATTGTTAATGATGATAATAATATATTTGAATTTAGATTAAAAGCTGGTACTGCCACAATACATATTTGATAATTGGATAGTTTTACATGGAAGAGATGAATATTCTGGTGAATGTGTTATGACTGGTTGTTATGTTTCAACAGATTTTATGAGTAAAGCTAGAACTTTTGGTCTGATTAAATAAAAGTATTTCCTTTTCTTTTTATGAAATTAATTACTAATTGTAAATTACTTTTTAATAAAATAGTAAATATATATAGTTAAATATATAGAATTAAATAGTTTGTTGTAAAACTAAAAGAAACATTTTTTATTTCCTATATGTAAGTACATATTCTTATGTAACCAAAGCAAAAAGTAAAGATAATTATTGGCACAAATCCTACAACTTAACATTACATAGTTATATATTTACAACTTCTCCAAGTTTTTCCAAAATTAATCAAAAGGATTCTTGCTCCTCAGAAATATTTAATTTAATTGCAATTTGATTATATTACAATTTAATACTATTGTTTAAACCCGGCAATTTTTTGTTTTTTTTTATGGATATGACAGATTGTCAAATATTCTATCTTCTTTTTCTTCCTGACACAAAATCCGCCAGGTGTCATGTTACCGATTGAAAGCGTTTTTTTATTCATTCGGAATATTCCAAATATTCTGTTCTGTATTTTTTTATTTATTCCGTATATTCCGAACGTATTCTTTTTGTTCCATCTCAGAGTTGAAATAAACAGAATCAAATTACGGAATGACAGTTCACTCTATCATTCTATACAGTAATAACAATTTGATTACCTATATTTTATTTTAATTTAAAAAATATTGGTTAACTAAAAAAATGTTTTTGAAAACAAATATAATATTATGAATAGTTGTGTAAATATTAATGTTTATATAAAACTAGTAGTTGTATTTATTATTCCGAAAATAAAATTTTTTAAAAGTTTTTATTGTTCTTTTTTTCAAGGAATAAGTCTATATAATAATTATAATAACTATTATAACTTATATTAA
This sequence comes from Argyra leucocephala, assembly GCA_963942445.1. Lineage (NCBI taxonomy): Eukaryota > Metazoa > Arthropoda > Insecta > Diptera > Dolichopodidae > Argyra > Argyra leucocephala. The sequence goes on from OZ012679.1 coordinate 66,772,599, forward strand.
CTAACTTACACAAATTAAAAACTAGTAAAAACTTTTGTTCACAAAAATTAATAAATAAATAAAAAAATAAACAATGACAATTTCTGATGTTTATTCTTTTTATTCTATTCTGATCGTTTATTCTATTTGTTCGGAATATTCTATCGAGACGTCATCAAGTATTCTATTCTTTCCATTCCTTCTGTAGAATGAATAAACGAAAACACCCTGTGTCTTAGAAAGCAGAAATTTTTAAAATGCTGCTTCTGCTGGCTTCACTAGTTTCGCTTTACTGCTAGGATGTATTTCTAGCTATAGAATGAATAACACCGCTCCTACCTGTCACTCTAACGTCAGAAATATTATTTCAAATACCAACAATGAAATAAGTAATAATATTATGACCGTTCCCGTACGCACATCTTGTAAAAACTTATCCAAGTTTTTCCAAGTTTTTACCAGAAGTCGTTCCTGTACTGAGAGTTTTTTCTAAAAACGAGAGAAAACATATGTTTTCAGCTTCGTTCAACAAAGTTCAACAACATTCTCTCGAATAAGTTTTTGCAAGTAAAATTTTAACTTGTAAAAACTTATACTTTAAATTTTTGTTGTTGTTTTTGTTGTTGTTGTATTTTTTAGGTTATGTTTTTATTTACTTTTGTAATTTCTCATATGTGTCTGTTATGCAAAATTTTGTTTTTTAAATGAAATTTATTAAAAAAAATTAAAAATATAATTTAGTGGAGGATAAATTTCATAATTCTATTGTAATATATGTATAATTTAATTTAATAATACGGATACACTTGATAAGGATAAATCGTCAGCTAAGTCTCTATAACAGCAAGCTTCATGACCCGCAAACCATAAAAATACAGCTATATATTTTTCTGAGCTACATTTTTTATCTGCACGTAGGTTTGCAAAACTTTCAAATGTTTGCAGTTCTTCATATAAATATTTGAAAACATTTTTGCTTACACGAAAATGTCTTACAAATTCCTCTTCACAATAACCTGGAACTATTTCTTCCAAATAGTTTCGAATGCAATGTCTTTTGTTTTTATGTAAAAAGTTCTCCAACAGCACTTGCTTTAGAATTACATTCCTTAACTCTTCAGTTTCGCTTTCACTAAAAAAATGTAATAAAAATGTAATCCGAATCGCTACTTAGTAATATATATTTTTTATATCTTCCGCTGCCATTTCGTTTAAATTTAATTACAATTCTTTAAAAAAAACACCTCCGGAAATTCAAAATGATTGTTTATAATTAAATTAATTTCAGAATGTCAGATTGCTTGTCAGCTGTTTGACAGCTGCAAGTTTTTACAAGAATTGCGTTCCAGTACTTTTACTTGCAGATGAGAGTTTTTTAACTCTTTTTTTTTCTCTCTTTTCTCTCATTTGTAAGTTTTTACCAGAAAAGTACGGGAACGGTCCTATATTACTCAACCCTCTACCTGGGCTATTTTATTGAATAATAAACAACCATCCAGTTGCGAAAAACGTCAAATTGCTATCTGTGGAAATAGAATGAATCAGACGATTTTAGATTTCGTTCCTCAGTCGAGTACAAAACACTGAAGAAGTCTGCCGGTAGTAGACGAAATACGCGTATCTGTATGATAAGCATATCAGTAAAATTAAAAGGAAAATATTCGACTGTTTTCAATATTATACAAAAATATATTTTTTAAGTGAGAAAAAAGGATAAATTGTTGTTCTTCGTGGAAATTTTTTCATACATTTTTAAACCCGAATATCTACAATGAGAGAATTTACGATTAAAAATTAGTTCCGAGGCTTTTTAAAATAAAGAGGTGTTGTATATACTTCAAATAGCTCTTGTGGTGAAGAGACTGAAGCTTAGCTAACGTTAAACCACAGATAAATAATTATACAGATGGCAGTTCTAAGAAAAAAACTGGGGCAAAAAATTTTAATAGCTGACATCTAACAGCGCCACAGCGTAGAGTTTTAGCAGACAGTTTAAAACAAAAATAATGAAAACAAAAGATAAAAAACATAAGCCTTTTTAAAAGTTTTTTGTAGCGATAAACCGGTTTTTTTCTTTTATATGGTTTATTCTATATTGTTAATTTACAAGAATGTATGTGTTTTCTTCTCTTATTAAATTAAATTTATTGAGTTTGTATGCGATAATTGTAGTAGCGGACAATATAATTTCTAAATATGATTTTTTGTGAGGTTGATAAAATTAAAAATAGTATTGTGAGTTGATATGAAAATAAAATAATATTAATAATAATAGGAAGAATTCTTTTAAAACAAAATTTTTTAATAACGGACAACTTCTTGATATGGTGATATGAATATTATGAGTTATGAATGTTTTAAGTTAATTTTTATTTTCGCGCTAATTTTAAGTAATAAGTGCAAAATTAGTTTTGGGGATTCTAAGGGAGTTGTTAAAATATTTGTGCTAAAATTTTCAATGGAACAGGTAAAATTTCAAGTAGCGTTCAAATATGACGAAACATACCGAAATCTATTATGCATGGGTACATGACAAAATTACATAAGACAAAATTATGTAGTACAAAATTACACAAGACAACATTACTTACCTACTTACTTATTGAGCCCTACAGACCTTGAAGGTCCTGGGACTGACGCAAAATTGTCCTCCACTGACTTCGGTGATGAGTGAAATCTCTCCAGTTGATGATCTGAAGTTTTTTCATATCTGCCGATACTTCATCTCTCCAATGAAGGTGCAACCTCCCTGGACGACGCGCTACTTGGGGCTCGGATTGAAGAGTTTTCTAGCCGGAGCATTTTCATCCATACGCTCTAAATGCCCTAGCCAACGAAGACGTCTTATTCTGACTTTTTTGGCTAGGTCCATGTTCGGCATTGTATCTTCTTCTCCAAACCCCTCCGTCAGACACAGGATAAAATATCTATAAAAGAGGGAGAGAGCTCGAACGTTTGGACGTGTGTTAAGAGGAGTAAGAGTTGTCTGGACGGCGGAGTCGCCAATGAGTCAATGAGGACGTTGGAGTCGAAATCATTCCTCTGCATTTTTTCGTTTAACTGCATGCCTAAATATTTAGACTCACAAACGGTCCGTCGGTTTTTTCCTTGAAATCCCAAAGTTGGGTCAGGTTGATCTCTTTTACAAGAGATCTTGATTTATATTCTTGTAAATAATGAAAAATATTTTGACAATGAGTATACCTAAAATAAAAATAAAATCATAAGTCCGCTCAGCTCACCGCTGAACGGAATGGCTAATAAAATTCTATACCGCCATAATTTTTGATTCGATACTCTACCTACATCTGTCTAGTTGTATTGGAACAAAACAAATTATTTTTATGTTAACTTTTTATTGATAAATACATTTTTTTTTTTAATTTTCATTAAAATTTAAAACTTAGCATTAGAAAAACTAAAAGAAACATTATGGATGTTTGCCGACTTTGTATAACAGAAATCTCGGATAAAAATGGAAAAAATATATTTGATGATGATTTAAATATTGCAAAAATTATTGGAAAGTATCTTTGGTTTGAGGTGAAATCTAATTTTTGAATATTATGTTATGATCGTACTGATTATTAAAATAAATATTTCAGCCAAAAGTTAAAGATGTTTTACCACAATTAATATGTTATTGCTGTTGGGAACATTTAACGAACTTTGATAAATTTTATGCTAAAGTAGAAACAGCTCAAAATATTTTATTAATAAACAAAAACGAAAATTTACATAATTGTGATGTAAAAGTTAAAAATGAAAATGTTGAAACCAGTTCAAACGACTTTTGCACAATTTTATTAAATGGAACAAAAGATGAATATGATGAAGGTTTTATCAATTTTTGTTTATTTTTTAAACTAACATTAAATTAAAAAATACTTTTAGAATCTGATTGTTCTAAATCCAAAATTGATGATTTGTCCAACGTAGAGTCTAAAGTGGAAATAGAATCTACTGAAATTGAATCTAAAACTAAAGTTATTAATCTAAAAAAAAAAAAAACATCTCAATCAAAATGCAGCAAGAAAAAAATAGGAAAATCATGTTCAAAATCTCGTTTTGATGAAATAGATAAAAAGATATCGAAATTCATGAAACTCTTCTGTGACTTATGTATGCTTGAATTTACGAAATTTGCTGATATAAGCAGTCATTTTCGAATTGAACATAAAATGAAAGGATATGTAGTTTGTTGTGAGAAGAAATATGATAAAAGAATTTATTTATCTGACCATATAGATTGCCATCTAAATCCAGAAGAATTTAAATGTAGCATATGCAATCGTGTGCAAAGAAATCACAATGCTTTACGTCAGCATATAAAAGTTACTCATGAAAAACCGAAGGATTACCAATGTAATATTTGTGATAAACTTTTAGCGTCTAAATCCGCTCTTGAACTACATAAATACACACATATACCAGAAGATCAAAGAAAATTCAAATGTTTAGATTGTGATAAAGGGTAAAATAAATTTATAAATATTAATGACAATTTGAATTTTTTTAAAACTAAATATGTATTTTAGATATGCTTCCGAGATTCAATTAAAATCACATTATACTAAAGTTCATGGAAGTCTTTCAAATAATGTATGTCATATATGCGGAAAAACAATAAAAGATGCTGCATTATTTAAACGGCATCAACTGGAACATGAAGGAATTGTGGAACCAAAAGTTCAGTGCAAATTCTGTGGTTTGTACAATTATGTTTATTTTTATATAACTTTACTATCTTAATACAATTTGTAAATAATAATTTGTGATTACAGATGTGTGGTTAAAAAACCAGATGTCACTAAGAAAACATTTAAGAAATTTACATGATGATTCCAATATAGAACACATATGTCCAATATGTAAGAAAATATGTTCCACTAGGGCGGCATTAAAATCACATAAATTTTACTTCCATAGCAATAGAACTTATGAATGCACAATATGTAAAAAACAGTTCAGGAAAGCTATATCGCTCAAAGTACATATATAACTTTGTTCTTTATTAAATATTTTTTTTAAATGAAAACTTTTATTAGGAACATATGACAACCCACACTGGAGAAATTTTGTACACATGTCCTCACTGCCCAAAAACTTTTACTTCACATGCAAATTTACATCATCATAGAAAAAAAAGCCACCGTCTGGAATGGGAACTAAAACGAGCTCATTCTGTTATCAAACGGTCAACAAATACATAATATATGAAAAATCTATTAACTAAACTTAAATATAATAAATATTTAATATAACTTAATAAAATGGAAATTAAACCAAATTAAATTTTAAAATTTTGTGTAATTCCGATAAATTTTAGATTTTACAGCATAATAAATGCTCTTTTATATATTTATATTTATTAATTTTACAGTCAAAATAAGTTTTTGAATTTTTTAAAACTTCATTTTTACCCCCATATAGGCACCTGAGTAGCAAACAAGTTTATTTATTTCCTTTTTAAATTCCTTCTAAGTGAAATTTTTCTAATGATTTTGTATGCTTAAATGCTATGCCTGATGTAGCTTCTAATACTTCTTTTATAAAACTTTCTGAATTATGAATTGTTGTTCCGCCTAAAATTACTTTGTAACCAACGTTATTCATTTGATGTACAGTAAGAGCTTCTTCATAAGTAACTCCACCGATTATAAAACAAACAACTTCTTGTGGTGGTCTTCTAAAAGTTGGAACATCAGAACTTATTGTAGGATACATAGCTTCTAAGTCTCTTCCCTTAAACACCTCTTCCAAAGTTTCTTTTAGTAAACATGTATGTTGAGTAAAAACATTTTCTACTCCTTTTAAGCCCTAAAATATAAATTATTTTTTAAATGCTACAAAATGAATTATTTTAGCTTATTACTTTAATTAAATTTCTGGTTAACTTAACCGCATCTGCGATTCTGACTAAACTAAATAATTCCCCTTGTCGAGCGTGTTGTCCAGCATATTCAATTAACCTTGGTACAACATATGATCGCCCACCTCTATTTTTTAATGTTTGTAATAAACTCAATGTGTCACAATTAGCATGTCTTTCATATCTTAATGAATATAAAGCAACTAATTTTAATGCATCTTGCAATGAAATTTTTTCATGAGCTACTAATCTTTTAACTCTTTGTAATTGAGCCGAATGATCTGCCTTACAAGCCATTTCTTGCTCTAATTCGCTAACATCAAATAATAACCTCTTAGATGTTAAATTTGATAATTCACCAATAACACAAACATGTTTTGTAACTGCTCCTGACATTTTACGAAATTGTGGATAACTTTCTACGAAATTTTTCATATCAGTAATGCTCTCTACTTTACGTTGATCTTTTGCCTTTTTTTGAAATTCATCTATTAAACTTTTTATTTTTGATCCGATTTCACCAAAATTTGAATACATATTTGATGCATAGAAATCATCTTGTTCTGCAGAAAGTACAACTTCTTTTAAATCTTTTGGTATTCCCGAAACTCCAGATAAATCAACACGATTATTATTTATTGTTAATAATTCATGTACCATTGCTTGATATATCCATTGATGTAATAGTGGGGTTACTGGGTCGTCTCTTCGATCTAATATTAATAAAAGTGGAGGAGGTGCACCACTGTTATCATATGTACGAAAATCAAATAATGTAGATTCTCTTGTAATTTGGTCATAAATTTGTTTAGCTAATGTCTGGGCGGGAACACTTCCTGTACGATATCTTATAACGGGATGAAATTTTAATGACAGTAAAAGGGAAGTTAAGCCTTGAAGTGTCCTTGTCAATGATTCTGGAATCCAAGACAAATGGGACATACAAAAAGGGATGTTTAAAGAAAATAAATTTGGACTAACACACAAATAATCGGCGTAAATTTCTTTTACTTCACGTACTGATTCACTTTCATCGCATTCAGCTAACATTTTTATATCTGTTCTAGAAATAATGTTACTAAAATCTGAAATAGTGTAAACATTTCTTATATATGTATTTTGCAACCAATTTTACATAAAAGCTCACATATATAATAAGCACCATATTTCGGACTGCGTAATTCTTCTGCCAGCAATGCAACATTATGTTTTGTAGGTCGAATAAAAACAACGCATTTTAAATATTTAAGTCTTTCGTTAGACCGTCCTGAATCTATACGTTCGAAAAGATAAACTTCCTTTTGCAACATGTCTGATTGACTAAATGCCATTGATATTATACTTGTCTAAAATGATTTTTTGATATTTATAAATCTTCATATTAACTACTAAATTTCTGGTAATTTACTGTTTCTCGGTCCATTAAAAAAATTTTCATTCCTGGACCAGATTCATTGGTCATTTTTTCTATATAAAGTTTTATAGCAGATACAACGTTCATTTTTAAAATATGAAAATGCTAGACAATACAATTTTATCAAACGGATGATTGTGCGATGGTGGTATGCTTCAATCCTTCAATTTCAATTGTGATTTATATTTTCAGAATAAATGAACATTGAACAACCCATACTAGAAGAAAGAAAAAGAAGTGATTTCTGAACTGCTTAGAAACAATTTATAATTGTGTTTGCCTTTGCGTTTGGATCTATAATCTGTATAAGTGTATATATTAATGCACCAAAAAAAGGTTTAAATTTCTGACAATACATTAAATTTTCGTTAAACTGGGTGCATTCAGTAGAATATAAAAGCGTATCAAAAAAAATTAAAATACATATGTGAAATTGTATGAGAGTAGACATCTCAACGTCGTAAAAAATTTATCGTGTGAAAGTTGAATTTATTTGAACTTTTCACGGCGTATACGGCGTGAGATGTCAGATTTGAAGTTTTGAATCATAGAATCATACATTAAAAATTTGAAATTTTTTGCTTAAGTTTAAATATAAAAAAAAAACCCCCCAAAACACTATTTCAGAATCAAAAATGGGGTTTGATAAAGAATTAATTAATTTAGTTCGTAAAAATATGATGATTCACTGGATATCAAGAGTTGTATTTGTAGGTAAATAGAACCACAGAGAACTTATATACAGAAGCGTAAAGTCCAATGTCCATACAAAGAATATGTACAATATTTTAAAATTTCAGAAAAAATTCAAGAAGCATAGCTCCACCTTATATGTGTTGGTAATTTAAAAGAGAATTTTGTTTTTGCAATTCTCAAATTTTTTGTTAATGTTTTATTCATTTTACTTTTATCTGCTCTTCTTTATTCTTTTTTTATATTTTTTTTAACTTAACCAAAGAATTATATTAACGAGATAATAAATTCCTCCCTCAGTTTACGTAAATATAATTGTTAACAAAACAAAAAAAAAAGATAAATTTGGTAAAAAGAGGTAAAGTTATTAGTTAATTGATATTTTTTTGCTTTTAACTTTATTATTACATATTCATCATCAATATCATATTGATATGCATATCAGTTTTTTTAGGAATATCACTTTAAATTTTAATTTAGGTAAATAAAATAATACAGCGTTGCAATTAATCGCATTGTATGATAACGATTTGTTTGAAAATATTTTATTTTATAGAAAATTGTTTACTTGATATTGAAAGAAAATTTAAAATTTTTTGAAAAAAATAATGTAAAAATAAAAAATTTTAAAATATACTTTTATCGAAAGAAAACTATCCCCCTTAAAAGTAGAAAATAAAACTAGTAGAAAATTTGCACTACAAGTACCATCAGAATTACTTTTTGAGATTTGTAATATATTTTCAAAATTCTTTGTTATATTCTTCGTGATAAACGTTTAAACCAAAAATCTTTTTCATAGATTTGTTCGTATCATGTTAAAATTTTTGACATGTTTTTCAAATCAAATATTTGTACTTCGTAAATTAAAAACGAAATAGTTGATATATGCATACAAGAAACAACAAATTGTGAAAAATTAAAAGCTGGTTTTCTGACGGGGTATGCCTAAATCATCGGAAACATATTATGCTGAAATCTTAATTTTATTAAGAAAAAAATTTACATAATTTACCGAGATATTAAATAAAGAAGAGTTCGATCAGAAAAAAAGCGCAAGAAAAAAAGAAAATGTGTAGCAACACAAACAAGTAGCAATAAAAAGTTAAAAATTAAAACTTAAACAAAAAAATTTGTACAAGACACATTACAATTTAAAAGAAAAAAATCCAAATTCATTCGTTTCAAAAAACCATAAAATTTTACAATAGGAATATTATAATCAAACTACATAAAACAAACTGCCCCTTTAAGGACTACCATTTATTTCCTAAAGAATGTTATTTAGCAATTTATTAAACAAAAAACCACCATTGTGCTATTGCACAGGGGTAACTATAGTCAATATTTTTTCTATGATATATTCAATTTCAGTCCAATTATTTCTGAGTTCTTGTGGTCTGTATTTTTATTTTGGCAACATTAGAGAATTTAATACTTAATAGAACTACGCATCAGAAATTCAGAACAACATTTTGTTTTGTTCTTGTTTTTTTATATTCATAAATATAAATACAAATAAAATCCCTCTCTAACGAAGCAAAAATTGGATTTCTAAATGAATGAGAAATGAAGTTATTGATTTTCTTATAAAATCGTTAATTTTATATTCATACAAAAATTTTATATGGGATTGTGCTTCTGTATATTATTTTTTTCTGTGATAGAACAGAATGAAATTTCTTCACTCATTTGAAAATCGTTGACATTATCAGCAAAAAAAATTTGATTCATTTACGTCAAAACTAAAGAGTCGAGACTTCTTCAGGTATACCATGATATCCAGGCATGGTATAAAGAGTTAATAAGGTAAGAGAAATTTACAACATGAACTCTTAAATTATTCGCCGAAAAGTCAGAAGCACACAGAGTCGGTGATAGAAGCAGACTATTACCTTTTCAAAAAGGAATATTATTAAGCATCAAGTCACTAAAAATGATGTTCAACGATATGAAAGAGAATTACGGGATTTCATATATATCAACTTACAGGTAACACAGTTGTTGACAATATACTTATTTTACGCATAATTTTTTCAAATAACTTTTGTTTCTATTTTTGAAATCAGGATCCTTTGGAAATGCTTTTTGTAATAATTAGAGCAAAAGGGTGACTGTATAATCATCCAAGTGCGCTTGGATTCAAATATAGATTACGCAGCTATCTACACGGAAAAAATGAAGGAATAATATGAAATGCATCTAATATTGAAGCAGACAAAGAGAAGAAAATATTGTGTGGGGGGAAGAAAATAATTTCATTGACGAGACTGAGTTTGATGCTTCGATGATTACATGTTATTTATTGGCATCTCTATCAGATGTTCAAGAATCTGATGTTCAAGCATCTTTATCAGATGCCCCTCGGAACGGTTTGGTATGGTGACTTCCTAAATAGTATCCTCTGGAGGCGAGTCTTCGAGTCTACTTCCCGGAAAGTGTGTTCGAAAGAGGATTCTATATGTTTCTTCTTTCCAATCCAATCTTTCCTTTTCTTTTCCAATAGGATTTCCAATCATATTCTTCATGAGTTTTTAATGCTCTATTTAGAAGTTTTTTGGCCTTCATTTTCAGCTTCTTCAGATCTTTATTCCACCAAGCAGGTTTTGTTTCTTTCGGTTTTCTGGTAACAGGGCAAAAGACTTAAAAGTCTCCGTTAACAGATTTGTCAGTGTTTCAACCGATTTTTCTATTGCAGAGACCTTCGAGATCCTTATTGAATATGCATCCTTAGCCACCAGGTTCTGAAACTCTTGCCAGTTCTCTAAGGAGAAATCAATGTATCTATAATCACTCACAGATAGTTTCATAGATACTTTCCAGTCCTTGATCTCTGAAAGAAAAGATCTAGAGCATAAAAATATGTCTACGGTAGACATACACAAGTAGATGTCCGAAGCAATGGAAATTTTTCGATTGAAAATGGGTGTCTAATCGCAGCTGATTGAGTAGCAGTGAGAGAGCTTTGAAGTTTTCTCTTCAAATTAATTTAATTTTTAAAAAGCTTTACCCATTAATTTGGTGCAGAAATATATACGCAATATACATATTTCTAAAATTTTGAAGAGTGAGTAAAATAATAAGGAAAACAAAAATAATTTCATGTTATTTTACGATCTTATCCTTGCAGATTTTGGTTCTTTGTATCTCTTCACTCCTATTGTTTATTTCAGTTTTTGTTTTTCTTTTTGCATTGCATTAGAATTAGCTCCTCTGACACACGCAATTATTTCATTTTTATGATGAACTGAGAGAAATTTTGGTAAATAAAAATAATAGATAATAAAAATAAGAGGAAAAATAATTTGTGTTTTTTTTTTGTTTTTATGAAAATAAAAAAAAATCATGTATCAAGTAGGGTGAGTTTACCCATCAAATCATATTGTTTTTGAAATAATTTTGAAAATAAAATAACTAAATTATTTACTTTCTAAATTATTTAAAAATAATTTGATAAAGTTTATTGTTGTGTTATAAATAGACGGAAATCCGAAATTAGAAATTAATGTATGTGCTCAATGTAAATAAAGGCTCAATAATTTCTTATATACGCCAGTATTTCAATACGATAAAAAAATTGATACATAGAAAAAAATAATAATTGTATAATGAAATCATTTTGATTATGATTTTGCACTGCTTTGTCAAAAATATATTTATTCAATATGTTTTTTAAACCAATGTATCACAAATATGTATATAGTATATTGGCACCCTATATTTCTATTGCTATTTCTTCTAAAATTTTATCTTCAAAATTTACTATTTCTATATTTATCAATAGTTTTTTTCCACAAATAGTCACTATTTGAAAATAATTCCATCCATTTTTCATTACATAGTTCAAAATAACAATTAGTAATAAGCTCAAAACAATTTAAAAAATACTGTATAGTTAAGTTATAAGACTTAAATAAATAAAATTTCTAATTTCAAAAAGTCTATTTATTATTTTATATTTGTTTAAAATGGCAATTAAAAACATTTGCAATTAACTAAATTAAGTAATTTTTTTGTACACTGTTCAAAGTTGGAATTTTTAATGTTAAGAAGCTTACATTACGTAATATATTTTAACTGAAAATAAACTCAGAAAATAAACTCATTAATTTAATTTGAGTACTACATTTCAAAACTATTTTCGTTTTTTATTAATTTAAATTAAAATAACGGAACAAAATTTGTTTTTTTAGAACATCTTTTACCATTCCCATTATTAATCGCGTAAATTTCGAGTCTATAGCTGAAATAAAATTGTAAACTAAAATGTTTACATATTATTTTACGTATCGCTACTGCAGTATAAATAAAAATAATATCTTATACAATTTTTATGTAAAAACAAAAAAATTCAACTATTTCAAGCTAAAAAAACGAAAAAAGAGTAATTTACCTATACCAAAACAAAACCGAAAAGTAAATGTTAAGGGTCAATCGAAAAAAAAAACAAATAAAGAAATAAAACCAAAACAGAAATTTTTTTATAAATCTACAACTGCAAATAAACCATTTCATACCCAATATGATGCCCATATGCATTAAACGATCTTTGGAGCTTACCCTATTATATTTTGAATAAAAATAAAATAACAGCGACAAAAACGTACATCCTCATCTCATCGTCGTAACTCAGCTCAATGAGATTGAGATTTGAGAATGAGTGTGAGACATGAGTACCTACCTACCTATTGAACTCACCCAAATGTTTTTCGTCATTTAACAACTAAAAAAAATAAGAAATAGAGACAAGAAAACGAGAACGAAAAAAAAACACAAAAATTATTTTAAGAAGTAGTTTACTTTACAGTAAAATAAAAATTTACATCTAAAAGATTTTTCTTATTCTCTCATTTATTTTAACCAATACCAACTAATCCATACAAATTTTTATTTTTTTTTCTTTTTAAAAAAAAATATTTTGGGATTGATATTGAGTTGGCATTGATAGTAAATCTGTAATAGTGCGACCCACGAGAAAATTTTATTTTAACTAGAAAAATAAATAAGGTGAAATTTCGTTGTAAAAATATTCACTGTCAGATTTATGCTTAGAGCAAGCACATCAGACATCTATTACTAGACGAAGGCTTGCTTCATTTAATTGTGCTATAACTCATCATCCAGTAGGGTTAGTAAATCACCACCACGGCGCCCCCTTTGATTAAAAAATCTAAAAAAATAAACTAAACCAGCTAACTGCTGTTATAGTAGAAGGGTAAAAGTCATAAATTAATACCTATGTTAATAGCTATACATTTATTAAAAACACTTCTAAAAGTTAGCCCGAAAGTATCAAAGCTAAAACGAACAACCGTTGTTAGTTAGTCTCAGTTGAACGCACATGAAAATGTAATCGTTTTTTAATAGTTAAAACACTTAGTTGACGATCAAAAGAACTAGAGTTAGAATTTACTTCACGGAGCATTCTAGTGATTGGCTCGAATCTATCATATTCAGTAAGGTGGAAGGGAATGTGGTACAACTCAACGGTTCTGAGATTATTCCGATTGGATCTTTCAACAAAATAATTTGAAATTTCTGGGGCTAGCGTCATATCCTAAAGGATCTTGTATATACAAGAGAATAGAATACAAGAGATATCTGTAATTATTCGACGATCAGACAACGATTGTAAGTCACGCTGGGTGGCGCAGTAGGTAGAGCGTCTACGTTCAACCGAAAGGTCCCGGGTTCGATTCCCGATGAAGCAAAAAAAAAGAAATGCTTCATTGGTTTTTCGAGCTTGTCTACCCTTTGTCATTGGGATATAATAAATGACAAAAAATAATTGAGAGTACATAATATAATCTGGCAACAAATTAAATAAAATGAAACTATTCTATTTAAGAAGGCTTAGTCCCTGACAATAGTAGTAGTTTTTCACATTTAATGAGTAGATAAGCCAGTAATTTGTTAAAATAAATACTCAAATTATTGTAGATATTGTAGTGTAAAATTGCAGTACCGTACTTAATTAAGTACGAAAAGGTGATTCTACCTAAGTTACTGTCAAAATCATATAAAAAAAAAAATGAGTTTAAGACGGTGGGAATAAGGTGAAGTCGCAATGGATCATTCCACGAAAAGTTACTCAAAGCGAAACGTAAAAACTTTCGTTGAATCGATTTAATTCGGTTAATGTCAGTCAAGTAATGTGGAGACCACACTTGACTGGCATATTCAAGGATAGGCCTTACAGATGTAACATAAAGATGTTTCGTCAGGTAGGGATCAGAAAATTCTTTAGACCAACGTTTAATGAAACCTAAAGAAGAATTTGCTTTGCTCATTATTTTATCATAATGTAGCTTAAAGCTCAGTTTAGGGTCAAGAGTTAACCCGAGGTCTATAATAGAATTCACTCTTGAAAGCAAACAGCCATTTAGTTTGTAGTTGAATCAAACTACCTGAGCGGAATTTCTCCTAGGAAAGGTAATGACTTAGGATTTAGAAGTGTTCAATTCAAGTCCATTTTTTGAAATATTTGCTTATAACTCTTTGCCACATATGTTTGTTTGTACGAAAAATTTGGCAAATTTCTTATTAAAATATATGGTTTGGATCTACTTGGAACCGACTCGAAGAGAATATGGTTTTCGTATGTTCGACATTAAGGACAAAAACTTACAATCTTGATATAAAACAATTATTATATAATAAGTAGCAAGAAATTTCACACAAATACTGTATGATTACAATATTTAATTTAGATTTTGGATTATTTTTGCTTTATGTATTTATGACACCCCGCGTTAAATGACGAGAGTATTCTAACATTACCTAAAAAATTAAATATTAAAATTTATAAAAAAAATATTCAAATAATTCAGATCCAATAACCCGCCATTTTAACTACAAACAATTTTAATTTAATTATGACCCACCACAAAAAGAAAGGTTTGCACTCGCTGGAGTAGAGTATGTAAAAATAAATAAAACACATAATGAAAAATAATGAAAATATACATTTCTCAATTAAAAACTCCAAGAGAAAATGAAAATAGCTTTAAAATAGCTTTTAAATTTCTGGTTTTTATTTTATTAGGCGATCGGACATCTACTTGTAAATTATCTTTGCCTGGAGTTTGAAAATGTATGTATTCCTCCAATGTTAAGATTTCCAAGTCAGTAGTAGGAACGAACTCTAGGAACGCCTCGCCTCTGTTATTTGAATTAGTACTTCCTCAGTTCTCATGATGAGCATTTGCACCACAGCCAATTGATATGTCAAAGTTATTATTTTTGGCATAGTTGAGTTAACCACTTCCATGATCTCATTTGTTGGAGGGGTTTCAGTAGAGTCGTAAGGGAGGTAGCAAGAAACTATAATAAGTTTTCTCACTTCTCCTTACTCTTGTATTTTATGGCAACCGCCGTCAGATTTCCTGATGACAGTTGTATTAAGAGGTGCACGTCAATACTTGAATGCGCGACAATGCATGCCCGGACTTTTCCAAGACCCGCATTTTACCCACTTATGTATGACCCACTTATACTATGTTGCAAATTGATTTGCTTAACTACTAGACTGGCTATAGCTCGGGATATGAATCTATTATCCAGCCTAGTTTTCTCCTTTAGCCGTGATAAACTTTACATTTATCTGACCAAATTTGAAACTTAGTTTGGCATTTCGATCTTCTATAGCTTTAGCGCTATCGAGATCGATATAAACGTATAAAAGAGAACCAGTACCACCAGTGTTAGTAGCCCCAGCTGATCTTCTATACGACTGTATTTTCCACTTCGTAGTATCCATACCATTTTCATCAATCATGCTGTCAATCATCCCATCAATCAAATTTTAAAAAAAATTGCTAAAATTGCAATCAAAGAATTAAAAAAATTGCTTTTTGGGGAATGTTCAGATATTATTTTTTGGGAATGTTCAGATAAGGTTATAATATTAATTTGTGATGTAATTCTAAAACGAATAATTTTTATATTAATTTTAATAATTATAGCAATTATTGAAAAAAAAAAACAATTTATATATTGTTCAAATGTGCAGAAAAATAATTTGTTTGTTTATACATAACATTTACTTCAAAAATTCAATTTAAACCGAAGTCAAAAACATTCCTCCAGAAATTATATTTTCAATATTCATATATGTTTCGAAATTATCAATATATTCAGAACACTTCACACAATGTGTCCTTGCAAGCTGTATAGAAAGATTGACGAGTGTATGATTGATATGTCATCGGTCATCATTCTTTTCATCAATATATTGTCAATATATGGACGAAATGATTGATGAAAAGAATGATGTGTAATAGGCACCTTAGAATTGCATTATCAATTAATTTACCTTGTATAGGCACCTTAGAATTACATTATTGTGGTTGTAAACCCACTCACATTTTTTCGACATAATGTTGACAAATATTTGTCATGACAATTTTTGGTCAACAATGTGACAATTAGTTGACAGGGTTTGTAAGTTTTTTTTATTTATTTTTATATGCAATAGTGTGTTTTGAAATTTGTATTTTGAAAACACACAAAGTTTATTTAAAAATATGACTGAATTTTGTAATTAAATAACAATTGAAATATAACTTGTTTTTTAATTATTTTTATAGAATAAATTATATATATAATAAAATATGTAATATATAAAAAACAAATAAAAAATATCCAGAAATTGATGACAAATTATTCACAAACTGTCCTCAAAATTGTCCACAAATGAATGACAAATTATTCAAAAAAATTATTCTACAAAATGTAGACAAAATAAGTCACAAAATAATGACAAATTATGAACAAATTGTTGAAAAAATTGTCACGTAAATTGTGACAAATGGTGTCAACCCTACTGACATTTTTTCAACAAAAATTGTCACAAAATTTTGTCGATAATTCACCAAAATTTGTCAACATATTGTCACCTTTTTGTGACATTGGGATGCCCGTGAATAGAGCCACCACCAATCAAAGATCAATATTGACAATGGGCCTTATTCTGAGAAGCGAATTTTTCGGTACGTACTGAAAAATATGATAAATTTAATTTTTGGCATTCTGCGAAACGAAATAGCGATACTGATCGGTTTTTATCGCAACGTTTCGATTTTCATGGTATTACGAGAATCGATTTTTTTTTGTTCGCTGTCAGAAAAAACGATAAATATATCATAATATAAAAAGGTAGTGAAAGATGGCGAATGAGAAAAAGTAAATATATAATTAACGTAAAATTCTTGTAAATTAATTTTATTTATATATATATTTATATTTAAAAATAATTATTAAATATTATTTTACATTTGTAATTATAGAAAAGTTAGAAATATCGTAATATAAAGAAAACACATTTCTTAATAGCTATAAAATTTTATTTTAATTTCACCTAATTTCACTTTTCAAACAAAAAATGTCAAATCATAAAAAAAATAAATTTGGTAGTTTAAATGAGCAATGATGCCAGTTTTGCAAAATATCGTATCATTCGCTTCTCAGAATACCAAATTTGATGCAATGTGATGCTCTACCGGTACGTAGCGAAAAAGTGATTTCTTCTCAGAATAAGGCCCAATATATATTGACCATTGATTGATGTCGAAAACACAATCACAACGAATGACGAATTTTTCGCTTTCAAATACATGAGATTATATGTAAATCACGAATGCGAATGACATTCATTGATACCAACATAAATTGGTCAAAATGGGTTTAATAAAACATTTTTAAAATTCAAATTCAAATAAAAAATTTTTTAAATTAATTTTTTTAAGATTTTTCCTCCATTTTTTTCATAAACAAATTTTGAAATTTCAAAAACACAAAAATTTATTTATTTTAAAATTCAAATTTAAATAAAAAATTTTTTAAATTAATTTGTTTTAAATTTTTCCTCCATGTTTTTAATTATTTTATTAACAAATTTTGAAATTTCAAAACACAAAAATTTGTGCGTCGTGATTGTGGCCCATATTTTGATAGTCATTTCACACTCATTTTTTATGAAAAACAAATTTTGCGATTTCGATAGACGGAAAAAATGACAAAAATCATAAAAAATGAAAACAAGCCTATTTTGATAGTCGGGTTTTATGAATATATTCGGATAAAATGACAAATTTTGTCATTTTGAAATTGTTAAGTGACGGGTATGTTTGTTTGAAAACTTTTGTTGTTTAAAATTTAAAAAATGGATTTACAAAAAAAATCGTAAGTATTTTATTTTAAATTTGTGGACATGAAAAAAGTAAAGAAATCTTCGAGAGGTGACTGGTGGAAAAAGCCAAGTTCAAGAAATTGAGCAGCCTCAAGCAAAAATAGGTGCGGGTTCCACCTCACAAAACCCTCGAATTTTTTTTTTTTTTTTTTTTTTAGCTTGTTTTCAGCAAAATGGCTCATAGGCACGATGCAAACAAGCGGTCCCAAGTGTCGGGACCGAAGACCTTAAATTTTTTTTTTTTTTTAAATTTTTTTTTGTCATCAGTACAATGACCCTTACATGTGATGAAAACAATAGGTCCGAGGTCCTAAGAATTGGGGCCGAAACTCTATATCACCGGTTTAAATTGTATTTTTCTGAGAAAAGGTTATTAATAATTATTATCAATAATTTTTAAAAAAATTTCGGATTGGTCCGACAGTTCGGAAGTCGGAACCAAAGGACCTTGAACAAAAACAAAAATTTTTTTTTTATACTTATCTTGATGCGTAATGAACATTATTAACATTTTGGTTTTTGGACAATTTTTTTGTTCAAGGTCTACGGTCCCGACTTCTGAACCGCGGAACAATCTGAAAATTTTTCAAAAATTATTCATAATAATTATTAATAACTTCTTCCCAGAAAAATAAAATTTAAACTGGTGATATAGAGTTTCGGCCCCAATTCCTAGGACCTCGGACCTATTGTCTTCATCACATTTAAGGCTCATTGTACTGATGACAAAAAAAATTAAAAAAAAAAAAAAAAATTTGAGGTCTTCGGTCCCGACACTTGGGACCGCTTGTTTGCATCGTGCCTATGAGCCATTTTATTGAAGAAAAGTTTAAAAAAAAAAAATTTCGAGGGTTTTGTGAAGTGGGACCCGGACCTATTTTGGCTAGAGGCTGCTCAATTTCTTGAGCTTGACACTTTTCACCAGTCACCACCTAGAAGATGTAGTTCATATGACACGATCCCGTTGAATACACACACATTGGCTCTACTCTATTCAATATTAATTTGCATATTAAACAAACCTTTTGGACATATTTTTTTTCTATTTTTCTTCGCAATAAATTTTTTTTCTTTATTAATTATATCCAAGACACGTCAAAACAAAAAGTGTTGCCCGTTTCAAAACAAAAATCATCTCATTTAAATTTCAAATTTCATTTCATTTTTCCCGACTATCGAAATCTCAAAAAATCATTTAAATGATATGACTTTTGTCATTTTCATTTTTATGAGATGACTATCAAAATATGGGCCTGTGTCTCTAATGGCGAATTTTGGTCATTCGTCATTCGTTGTGATTGTGTTTTCAGCGTGATGTGTAATAGAGGCCTAGTAGTAAAAGTTATTTTTTTTAGTTACAGTTACTAAAATTTTCATTTATTTTCCAATAATTCGTCATTTAAAAAGTTCTCCAAAATTTCTTCATCATCTTCTTCCATTTTAGCGCATTTATATACCTGCTTTTGCCGGTTGTGTTTGTGTTTTGCTAAATACTCATCAAAATTATTAATAAAAGTTATATAGCCTCTATAATCTTTAGGTTTTTCTGAGATATAAATGTCATTAACTTCATATCCTAAAACTTCTGGAATCATAAATGGAAAGAGCCAACCGACAAGTGGAGTGCAACCAAAAGTATAGTTGGAATTTTTATGATAAAATAAAAACCCGTCTACTTCAGGAATATTGTTATCATAACTGGGATATTTCATTAAATTTATTTGTATTGCTTCCTCATCCTCAAAATCAATCCAGTTAATTACAGTAAAATCATAACAATTTTGACTACCACGCTCTTGATAATTGTCATTGTCCTCAAATCTACTTCTTATCCAGTAACATCTGAAAATTGCTTCGCAATTATATAAATCACAGTTTCCTAGAAACATAGCATCGAGTACAAAAAACTTTTTTAATTTATCGCAGTAAATACAATCCAATATACTTATTTCATTTCTTAGAGCTCTATCTCCTGGTAGTTTCGAACGGAAATAAAACATTCGTTTTCCTTTTTTATTATAGACTTCTGTAATTCCATTACAAGCGATCACAAGACAACGTTGACCTTTTGGACATATTACTAAATACCACATGTATAAATCTTCAGGTTTTTCTTTTAACCATTCCGAAAACTGCAAACTATAAGGAAGATTGTATTTTTCTTTGAATGAAAATTCATTATGTTGTCCTTGTGCTTTTTGATGAATATCATTAAGAAAACTATGTAATGAGAAACGTTTCAAGTCTTGCATATTAGATCTTTGTAATTTTTGCTCTTTTAATAGTAACTTTCTCCGTTGTTCTTGTTTTTCCTCGTGATTGTTTTCTTTAATTTTAAATAGAGATTTATGATGTAAATTACTATCCATTATGAATACCATTTATATATATAAATTAGATGGTATAATTATTCAATACAACACAAATTAATTTTTCTTTGGTTTACATATTAAATATTAACTAATAATTTGTGAGTGGTTGCGTTCAGTGATATTAACTGGTGGATCTGAATCTGAAAACCACAGATAAATGGATCTGTTCACTGAATGTTGAGATTTTATGCCTATGTTTATACGACGCAGAAGTCTACTTCGCATGTTTATACGTTAAAAAAAATGGAAGATTTCTGCCATTGCTGCTGTCAGATTATTGAAATATCAAGATGGCCGAAAATCAAAATATTGACAAAGAAATAAATAAATAAATGTTTATTATTATTATAAGGTCAATCCAATAAAATAATATTTGTATAAATTATATTTTTTTATTTTTCTATCCGAAAATGAAGTTGTTATCATTAATTTCCCTGCATTTGGTGTACAAAAAATAATAAAAATATTTTGACACTGACATTCCAATGTCCAGAACAATTTTTACATTCCCAGAAAAAAATTTCAAACATCAAAAACATACCAGAATTTTTTAATTTTGGTAGGTTGGCTTACCTCTTACCGAAATCATCCTTCACCCAAAAGTTTTGGTTGGATTTCTACCACTTTTCTACCCAAATAAGCATACATAATGGTTCTAATTAGATGATGTTGCAATTGCATAATTTCTCTCTTCGTCTTTAATCCCCCTCTCAAAAAACTGCTGTTTATATGAAGACATTTTTTTTGCGTCGTGGAGAGATTTTTTCATCAAAAAATTTTGTGCTTCACATGTTGTAAATTAAAAAATACATATAAACAATATAAATAAACAAAAATATGAATTGAGTTCAAATTTATTTTCGTGATTTGTGTTATAAAAAAAATATTTTTTATTAACTTTATTTTATTAACGTTAGGTTAGATTTATATTACTGATTTACATCCGAAAATAACAGGTTTGAAACTTTTAAGGCTTACTACAAAATCAGAAACATTTTGTGTTTTGAATAAAATTTTTGTACACCAAAAAATTTGTACTGCTCCTTTGTATAGATTAATATAAAATAACGGAGATGACCAAACATTTCTTGATTTCTTGATGTGAAATTATTTAGAAACAATTGTCAGTACATTTTTCTAGTCAAAAAATTAATTAAAGTAATAGCTCGTTCGCGTACCTTTCTTGCAAAAATTTGTAAATGAGAAAGGAATAAAAAATTCATATGTAAGAATTTAAGGTGTAAGTTTTTACAATTCGAAATTTCACTTGTAAAAACTTATGCGAGAGAATTTTAATGAGATCACATATTTATCCTCATTTTTACAAAACAAAAAACTTAGTATTGAACGAATTTTTAGTAAAAACTTGAATAAGTTCTTAAGGTGTCATACACGTTTAAATATGTTTAAAAACTTGTTTCCGTGCATTACAAGTTGATACGTCGACGTATTCCGAAATCGGTACGCGTATAATTTATCAAAAAGTTTAACAAAAAAAAACTTTAACGATACTTAATGTCTAAAACACAATCACGACGAATAACGAATTTTTCACTTTCAAATACACGAGTTTATATGTAAATCGTGACGAATGACGAATGACCAAAATTTCGCGTTCAAAAAATAGATCTATTTCTATTATGTCTAGATCTATTTCTATAGATCTATTAACTATTTTAGTTATGTCTAGTCGAGACCCCGGGGGAAAACCAGACACTTTTGGCGTCAAGACACAAAAGTCTAACAAAATGTCTTAACACAAATATGAAGACCCTTTTTTGACGTTTTAAATGTCAGTTTAAGAATACATACATATTTAGGTATTTTTTATTAACTATTTGTGACTCTTACTGTAAATTATTGTTCTGCGGAGATTGAAATTTCGTTTAAAATAAAAATAAAAATTGTGAATAAGTAGTGTTAAAAATTTAGTTATGTTAATTTAAGAACTTTGTAATTAAATTAAATTTTTAAATAAACTATATGAGTCATAAATTAAGAAAAGACGATGTTATTGAACTAATAAATATGTATAGGCAACATGAATGCCTTTGGAATTAAATTTAATTTTTATCTCGTGAATATATTATATTATATTATTAGAGTAATTTACCAATGCCAGAATATGTTCAAATTTATCAATCGTCCTTCGGCAAAATTTTTTAAATTTTCCTGACCTTTCCCACGATATATATTTTAAAAGATGAACTTCAATATTTTGAAGATCCCTTTTTTCCAAAAATGGATTCACCTAAAATTGCGGTGACATTCTTTTTTTTCGAGAATTGCGGGAATTTCCTATTATGTATAAAATGTTAACGTCTTTTCTTTTGCACTGTTATCTTTCCAACGAAGTGTCTTGACATAATTTGCCCAGCAAAAAAAATTTCTGACTTTTGTTGACAGTTGCAGACACTTTTGGACTTGGTGTCTGATTTTATGTCTCGCCGACGCTCCCTAAAAATTTTATTTTGTTAAATTTATTTTGTTTATAAACTTTTGAGTTTGTTTGTGAAAAAAATAAAAATTAAATAAAATTAATTGTAATGTAAAACAGTGTAAAAAATAAGATAATAAAAATAGATTAGTAAATTAGCATAAATTAGAATGGGGAGATACAAAAAAATCATTTTTATAGATTTCCAAAAAATTAAAAAATTTGGAAATTATGGTTGTCAAAGTGCCAACGTTCGGGTAAATTTAAAGTGGAAAATTCACGGATTTGTCAAAAACATTTTAAAGAAAATGATTTTTTAAGAAGTTTGAATTGGAAGTTGATGGTTTAGTTCCTTCAAACTGAGAGAAAAAGAAAAAAATCTTGATACGAGAAGCAATCATGTATCGGATCGGAAGGAGGTCTTTATAAGCTGACCGATCAATTTTTAAGAATTAAAAAAATTAGAAAATGTATTCAGAATTGCTAATTGAGATGACTTGATAACAAGTAGTAATTATTTGTCATCATTAATAAATAATTCTGAAAATATAAATTTAAGTATAGATGTAAAAATGTTATTTTTTAGGTATTTTTATTTTATTTTTTATTTTATAATGTATTTTAGAATTAGAATTTTAAATAGAAAAATTTTAGAAAAACAATTTAGTAACAAAAGAAAATTAAAGAAAACGATTAATTAAAATATAAATAAATAAATAGGTTCATTCAATAGCAAATTGTTTTCGATTGCAATCACTTGCAATCATGTTTTTTCAATAACTTTTCAATCACTTTCAATCACGATTTGGAGGGGAAATTTGTGATTGAAACTGATTTTTTTTTGTTCAATAGATTTGGAGAGGAAAATGTGATTGAAAATGATATTTTCTGATATTTTTTGATTGCGCTTAGAATTAAAATCACAATCATTGATTGGAATTGAATGTCAAAGTTTAATTTTGAAAATTATTCTGACGCAAAGTATTTGGCAAAAATTTATTATATTTATTTTTTTGAAAAAAGATTTGAGAAAAAAAATTTAAAATATTTTAATAAAACATTTTTAAAATTTAAATTCAAATAAAATTTTTTTTAAAGTAAGTTTTTTAAAAATTTTCATCCATTTTTTTTATAAACAAATTTTGAAATTTCAAAAACACAAAAATTTGTTCAATAAGAAAAATGGATTTTAAGTGATTGAAAATGATATTTTTTGAACAGGATTTTGATTGGCTACTAATATTTTGGATTGCTTTTGATTGTGATTGATTGCAATCACATGTTATTGAATGAACCTAATCTCTATTATTTGTTTTTATTTTCAGTGTAATATACATACTTATATATTCCCATATTTATTTATAATAATTTTGATATATTCATTTAAATTTTGTTGTCATCAATTGACGTACTTGGGCAGAACAGACATTTTTTAACTATCGGTGAGCATATCTTTTATAATTATTATATCGTGCTACCGGTATAATACCTGAATAATACTGATAAGAGTCTTTCAGCACTTTGGAAAATAAAATCAGAGATTTATAAAAATAGAAACCAAAAGCTGAGATGGGAATACGCATCACTGTACTTTTTTTCTCAATTTCAGGTAGAACTTTTTCTAATAAAATATTATATGCTTCTATACCAGTCCAAATTTTTGAAATCTAGGAGTTGTACGGCAGCAACCCGAATCTTTCATTTGATGATCTTGTGTTTGGTTTCAATATTAAAAAAAATATCCAACCTACCACGTAAACATATAAATAAACATATTCCAGCAAGATTCATTATATACTTTTGTGTTTTATCTTATAGTAGTTCTAAATGCTCAACATCCACCACTAGTTTTATTTTCTACTTTTTAGGGGGCTAGTTTGGTTTCGATAAAAGTATATTTTAAAAATTTTTATTTTTACATTATTATTTTATTTAATACTTTTTAGTTTTAAGTGAAACCTATAGGTATTATAATTTCAGAAAGAGTATATAAGTGTAAACTCTTCTGTCTATAACACAATTGGTTTTTGAAATATGCTTGAGACGTGCTAGGCGTTGTTCGGCAGCAACCCGAACCAGTCCAAATTTTTGAAATCGGTAACAGTCGTATTTCTTTATTTATGAAAAAGTATCTAAGTGTAAATTTTCATGCCTCTAATACAATTGGTTTTTAAATATGCCTGGGACGTGCTAGGAGTTGTTCGGCAGCAACCCGAACCAGTCTACATTTTCGAAATCGGTAACAATCGTATTTCTTTAATTGTGAAAAAGTGTCTAAGTGTAAATTTTCATGCCTCTAATACAATTGGTTTTTAAATATGCCTGGGACGTACTAGGACTTGTTCGGCAGCAACCCGAACCAGTCCACATTTTCGAAATTGGTATCAGTCGTATTTTCTTTATTTGTGAAAAAGTGTCTAAGTGTAAATTTTCATGCCTGTAATACAATTGGTTTTTAAATATGCCTGGGACGTGCTAGGAGTTGTTCAGCAGCAACCCGAACCAGTCCACATTTTCGAAATTGGTAACAGTCGTATTTCTTTATTTGTGAAAAAGTGTCTAAGTGTAAATTTTCATGCCTCTAATACAATTGGTTTTTAAATATGCCTGGAACGTGCTAGGAGTTTTTCGGCAGCGACCCGAACAGTCCACATTTTCGAAATCGGTAACAGTCGTATTTCTTTATTTGTGAAAAAATGTCTAAGTGTAAATTTTTATGCCTGTAATACAATTGGTTTTCGAAATATGCCTAAGACTTGCTAGGAGTTGTTCGACAGCAACCCGAACCAGTCCACATTTTCGAAATCGGTAACAGTTGTATTTCTTTATTTATGAAAAAGTATCTAAGTGTAAATTTTCATGCTTGTAATACAATTAGTTTTCAAATATGTCAGAGATGTGCTAGGAGTTGTTCGGCAGCAACCCAACCCAGTCCCCAGTCCACATTTCCGAAATAGGTAACAGTCGTATTTCTTTATTTATAAAAAAATATCTAAGTGTAAATTTTTATGCCTGTAATACAATTGGTTTTCAAATATGCCTGAGACGTGCTAAGAGTTGTTCGGCAATAACCCAAACCTGTCATTTGATAGCTTTGCAAAGTACCGTGTCCGGTTGCTTTTTTCATCGTGAGTAACTGTGCTCTATCTTTACAAAAAACAAAATTATTTTTTTCTTTTTGCCTTTGGTTTTAATATTAACAAAAAAATTCCAACCTACTTACCAAACATACCTATATACATATATACCTACATATATACCTACATATAGACACATAGAAATATTAAAACTTTAGGTATCTATAGGTAACTCTAGGTTACTATATATACATAAATAAATATTAAATAAATATTAAAACTTTAGGTATATGTTTCACAATTTTATTAAATATCTTTTTTAATAAATATTAAGTATGTTTCACAATTTTATTAAATATCTCTTTTAATAAATATTTAATAAAATTGTGAAACATACCTAGAGTTTTAATATTTATTTAATTTTTATTTATGTATATATAGTTATATACATACAGTTATTAAAAACTGAGTGAAAACAATTTCATCAAACTCTTGTGTAAAACAAGTTCATTAAGTGTGAGAACACAACGCCGGCGACGGTTACTTAGCGAATTTCGACGGTGTAGACACAACAAGAACGACATTTCGTGGCTTGTTTTTTTTAATATAAAATTTTTTATCCAATTCATATAATCGATTTTCAACAATAGCATTTAATTTAAGAAATGAATTGAAAACTTACTTTGCTAATAATTAAATAAAATAATATTAAAATGAAATATTCAATTTTAATATTTCATATTCATTAATTCAGTTTAAAATTCAAAATTATACATAGCTAATTCATTAAAAAAAAAATTAACACATACAATCATTTATATATATAACTACGGCGTTTGCAAAATTAGAAAATTTCGTTCTTATTGTGCTCACTTTAATTTAAATACATGTATCTTAAGCAGTTTTTGAAATTTCGTCGCGAAAAACCGCTCGCGTTTTGTTTTTACCTTAAGCTTAACGAATAGAAGTAACGAGTATAAAGTAACTAATTACGGATACTCATGATTACACCAAAGTAAGCGTACTGTACATCACTGGGATAAACGATCAAAAATTAAACTGACGTTAATATTCTCTTATATTATGTGTCGTGTCCTCCCTCCAATCAGTGCTGTTCTATGACATATATCAAAAATTTCATTGTTTATAAAGAGCGTTTTAATAAAAAGTGCTTGAGCTTTTAACTGAATATTTTGGATTGGATATTAAGACAATATTTTAGGAGCTCAATATTTTGAGAAAAATACTTAAATGGCATCCGAATCAGTAAGTATTATTTATTAATCTTTCCGGATACATTGAGACAATTCTTTAAATATAAGATTCAATAAACAGTAACCTATAATTATTTTAGGAAAACATTTGGGACGATACTCTTCTTATAAAAGCATATGATAACTCCGTTAAACTAGCAAATTCCGAAATAGCTAAAAGAATTGCTTCTGCAACAAACTCTAGATGTAGAAATTCTAAACCTGAAGAAAATGAATCTGAAGTATTTGCCTCTGGAACTTACAACGTTGGTGACTATGTGAGAGCTACGTTTGAAGATGAAATAGACTATGAAGCCAAAATAATTACAATCGATAGGAAAAACAACACATGCTCAATTAAATATATAGGTTATGATAACGAACAAGATGTTGCGATGTGCGAACTTGTACCTTCTTGGGGTAAAAAGGCAAGAAGATCCCAATTTGCCAAAGCTAAGGAAGACAAAAAACATAGAAAAAAAGAAAAGATTGATGTCTCGTCAATGCCTAATCACAGCATTCCTCCTCCTCCTCCAATACCACCAATGTTAAATGAACTGAATGAAGACTCTGAAAATATTTCAGCAATGTTAATGTCTTGGTATATGAGTGGCTATTATACTGGTTTGTACCAGGGTCAGAAAATGGCTAAAGCTAAATTAAAATATAAACAAACACACGAACTGATTTAAAATTTAAGCCTAATATTATCTACCAAGATGTAGGTAGATATACTTTAAAGGCATATACATAATGGCACACCACATTCAATTGGCATAAAATTTGATGAGAAAAATATGTTAATTTCAAGTTTTTCTAATTGTATTTTAAATACATAAATTTAATTTTAATATTTCTTAAATAAACGCAAATAAAACGGTAAAAAATTAAATAAATTTTGTAATGATAATTATGTATACTAATTTAATGGATAATAATCGATTTTTGTTTTAAGCTAATTAATTAAATTAACATTCCATTAATACTATTTTTATATTTTTTTATAGTAGAGCCGTATATATATAAATATAAAAATCCAATTTGCTTTATGAAAAATTTAAGAAAATCTACTGGTTCAATATTTTTAGAGAAGTTAGAACAGAATATTATACTAAATTTTTTAAAAATTAAAAACCCCCGTTCGATAATTATTTTACAGCTATGGTTCGCACATTATTAGGCTTGAATATTTTTCGACAAACAAAATAATGACGAATAAACGTGGATATTAATACCCTTATCATGATTCTCGAATCGAATATGAGTCGAAGCGAATATGCTAGTCGAACGTTCGCGTAAATGTGATCATGATTCGCGAATAAATTTATTCGCTGTGGAAAAGTCGTTGCTAACCTAACACTTGAAAATTAAATATTTTGACAAGTATATTTAGATTAATAAAAAACTTTCAGTTGCATAAAGATGATTATATTTTAAATTCAGTGAAACATAAATCGAAGCCTTAAATTAGAACAAATGAAATATATTACCAATAGTAACATTAGTCTGTGCAATACGATGAATGAAATTATCACTGGCAATAATTCAGAGTTTCGATTGTTTCGGATATATTTACTGCTATTTTTCATTTTAGGTTTCTTCAAGTGTATTTGAATTTGTAACAACACTTAGAACGGCTCTCTAGATTAATTTGGATTCTCTGGATTTTGTTCTTTGCTCAACAGAGCATCGACAGCTTGTTCCTACGCCTGTTATTTTTATATATATATTTTTTTTGCAATACCTGTAATCATATTATTATCAACACGCAGTACATAGACGAATAAACAAATAAACAATGATTTATTCCACTCTTTGAATTCACGTTTTGAAGATCCTAATACATTTAATTCGGTTGCAAATCGATTCCACAACACTTTTAATACACTTTTATTCCAATTTGCTGTTCTCACAAGGCTAATCATTATTCTCTCAATTGCACCAGCTTATCAAACTTTTTTTTTATAGCTGCAAATAATATCATATTATTATATTATTCATAAATTTTGTAAATAATATTCTCAGATTTTTTTTAAAATTTATACTCCCCTCCATTTTTACTTGAAAAACAATAAAATATTTTTTTTTATTTTTGTTTTACGGTTGTCACTTAAATTTTTCATTCGACAAATTGTCGAACGTATTAAGTTCGCTTCGCTAATCATGATCGCATGACGGCGAATTCGCCTACTTGTACGTTCGATTCGAGAATCATGATAAGGGTATTTCTTCCATTTCAAGGCCACAAAATTTTGGGAGCAATTGGAACCAGTGTCCAGTGCCTCTTAATGTAGATATTCTTTGATAAGATTTTAATTATTGGTCAATTATACCCTTATCATGATTCTCGAATCGAACGTACAAGTAGGCGAATTCGCCGTCATGCGATCATGATTAGCGAAGCGAACTTAATACGTTCGACAATTTGTCGAATGAAAAATTTAAGTGACAACCGTAAAACAAAAATAAAAAAAAATATTTTATTGTTTTTCAAGTAAAAATGGAGGGGAGTATAAATTTTAAAAAAAATCTGAGAATATTATTTACAAAATTTATGAATAATATAATAATATGATATTATTTGCAGCTATAAAAAAAAAGTTTGATAAGCTGGTGCAATTGAGAGAATAATGATTAGCCTTGTGAGAACAGCAAATTGGAATAAAAGTGTATTAAAAGTGTTGTGGAATCGATTTGCAACCGAATTAAATGTATTAGGATCTTCAAAACGTGAATTCAAAGAGTGGAATAAATCATTGTTTATTTGTTTATTCGTCTATGTACTGCGTGTTGATAATAATATGATTACAGGTATTGCAAAAAAAATATATATATAAAAATAACAGGCGTAGGAACAAGCTGTCGATGCTCTGTTGAGCAAAGAACAAAATCCAGAGAATCCAAATTAATCTAGAGAGCCGTTCTAAGTGTTGTTACAAATTCAAATACACTTGAAGAAACCTAAAATGAAAAATAGCAGTAAATATATCCGAAACAATCGAAACTCTGAATTATTGCCAGTGATAATTTCATTCATCGTATTGCACAGACTAATGTTACTATTGGTAATATATTTCATTTGTTCTAATTTAAGGCTTCGATTTATGTTTCACTGAATTTAAAATATAATCATCTTTATGCAACTGAAAGTTTTTTATTAATCTAAATATACTTGTCAAAATATTTAATTTTCAAGTGTTAGGTTAGCAACGACTTTTCCACAGCGAATAAATTTATTCGCGAATCATGATCACATTTACGCGAACGTTCGACTAGCATATTCGCTTCGACTCATATTCGATTCGAGAATCATGATAAGGGTATGTTTACCAAGAGAAAATTAAATTCCAAAATATATGTGTAAAGGAATGTTCAAAAATATTTAAATTTTTTTTATAATTTTTATTTAATATTTTTCAAAAATGTTTACACGTAGAATCTTATGTTTCGTATTGAATTCTTTAACATTTTTGTTGAAATTTTTAATTATATAATAAATTCTTACTCTAATATACAGTTTTATAAAATAACTTTTATTACATTTATTACAGCAATTATAGTAAAAATCATATTTTAAATATTGGAATAATTTATATACAAATTTTTTTTCTACGTATATATCATCAAATAAAGTTAAAAAATTTTCTAACTTATCTAATACATAAACTCATTCGCGGTATTTGTTTTTATTGATATTTTATCAATTAAATCACATCTATCAATAGGTTTTAACCATTCTCTCCTACAAATATTACAAATATTTAATATTAAAATTATACATACCTAAATTGGTTTTTTACAATACTACTTTAAATAGAACACCATGAAATATAATTTAATAAAATTAAACCCAACAAACCATAGGAAGAACGTGTTCTTCAAGAAGAAACATATACAAATCCCCCGGGTGAACTTTATGCGAATGCTCGCCTGGAAGAATTAAAAGCGAATTAATTACGTTTCATTAAAAGAATGTTTATTTTTGTTTTCTCCATTTTGAAAATATTTTCAGTTATTTTTTAAAGCGCACGTGTTAAGTACAAACTTCAAAATTTTTTAATGTATTGAATTATAAATTTTTTTTAAATTTTATTACAAAAATAAAAAAAAATAAAATAACCATAAATATTTATAATAAATAAATATTAATAATTAAATTTTGATGAATTTTATTGGAAATTATTTTAAGTTCCTGGAACAGATATTATCTTCTTCTAAAAGTTCTATTTTTATTCTTCTAACATTCGCATTTCTTTCATATATGAACTCATGTTATGTTCTTCTTAACATTCGCTATTTATTCTTCTAAGCATTCGTATTTTCTTCTTCCAGGGGAAGATAATGAAATTCAATTTACGATTGTTGCGACAATGTCAACCTTTTCATAATACTAATGAATCGCAGAAGAATAAAATATGAATTCGCGGCGAACAAATACATTCTTCTAGGGGATTCTTCCGCGATAATTATGCGATTCTCATGATTTGTTGGGAATATAAACGTACAATACACAATCCACGCATATAACAAAAGAAATAAAATTTCTATTTGACTCTTTTCAAAACTGGTAACCAAAAAAAAACAATTGCCTTTATACTAAATGTCTAAAAATGTTTAATGAATTACCGAACAACATGAAAGAGATAACTTGCATATCTCACTTTAAAAGAGATATAAGCAAGTTCCTTATAACCAGAGCATTGCCTTGTATATTGTTAACAGGCCAGTAGATGAAAAAATTTGAGTAAAAATAATATCCAGCTTATGTGTAAATCAAATGGACATTTTTCTTTTCAAAAGATATTACTTCTGGCAAACTTTGGACTAAATTTAATTTACCAATATGGAAGGGGAGTGTTTATACCCTTATCAAAGAATATCTATAATAAGAAGGTTCACTGGAAGTCAAAGATATTTTCACAAACACATTTACAAAAAAAAAACCATTAGTTAAAGAAGCAAAGAACTATTGTAAATATTTTCTTATGTAAGAAGTTGTGAGAAAGAAAGAGTGCGATATAAACCATTTAAAAAACCACTTCATTTTTGCAATGTAATTTTAAATAGCCCACGGGAGATTTTTGTTTATTTATTTAGCCCACTAGAGATTTTTCATGTGTACAGTCGTCTGAAATTTTGTGTACGATTTTTTTTAAAATAAACGTATTAAATTTATAAGAGTATGAGAATAAATAAATTTTGAATGATTAATTTTTTACAGATCCCTATATAAAATAATATTCGTTTCAAAAACATATGTTATTTCTTGAATATCATATTATTTTATTTTATTGGCTTATAAGGGAAGTATATTTTTTATCATTCATGTATTTTCAATATACAGTTTTTCAGGTATTGAAATAAGTAGTTAAAAAGAATATCAAGCGGTTTGTTTTTTTATGAATAATCCGATGCCTTTTTAGTTTCTGAAAAATTAAATTGTGCATTTTAATCATCAATGAACTAATAATGCATATTATATTATAAGTAATATAATGCATTTAGGTACCTGTTAATTTTATAAATAGGTAACAAATTTGAATATTAATAATATGAACATATCAAATTTGAATAAATAATATTTTTTATTGATATGCATTTTTAAAAAAAAATTAGTATATAAGAAAGTACTTAGAAAAAAAAAATGCAGATTATATATCAAAATTAAGCAGTGTATGTTATATTTAAAAATAAATCAACTCTAACGCTTAAAAAAAGTTTTTATAAAAACTATTCTATACACAATTTTTTAAAAATGTTTCGAAATTGAGAAAACATCATCTTGTTAAGTGTTTGGTGTGCGGTGCTGAAACAAATTTTAATTTGGAATTAAACTAACTAATTAAAAATAAAGACAATATTTTTTTCATACAAAAAAATTGTTCGTTCATTTTTTTTCCACTTTGTATTTTGAATTTTTATCTCTCTTTCACAAATTAAATTCTTATGACTATCTATTTCTTACAATATTGGAAGTCGACTGGAAAAATGGTGACCAGCACATTGACAAATTATTAAATTTTATTCCAGTGAACCTTCTTATTATAGATATTCTTTGCCCTTATCATGATTCTCGAATCGAATATGAGTCGAAGCGAATATGCTAGTCGAACGTTCGCGTAAATGCGATCATAATTCGCGAATAAATTCATTCGCTATGGAAAAGTCGTTGCTAACTTAACACTCGAAAATTAAATATTGAAAAGTAAATAAAAAGAATGAAACTGTATTTTTTTGTGCTAATAAATTTCATAAACAAATTTAAAGATATTTATTTTGAAATATAAACAAAAAAAATAAATTTAAAGATATTTATTTTGAAATATAAACAAAAAAAATTTTTTTTTTTTATTTTTGTTTTACGGTTGTCACCTAAATTTTTCATTCGCCAAATTGTCGAACGTATTTCATTCGCTTCGCTAATTATGATCGCATGACGTCGAATTTGCCTATACTTTCGAATCGAGAATCATGATAAGGGTATTAAACTATTTATATCTAGAGCCGCATTAAAAAATTTTAATTCTTTCATACATAATTTTACAAATTAAAAAAATTCATAAGCAAAATTATTCTACATACAGGCTTTCACTTCAACTTCTATCAGAAGACTAAAAAAAATCTCTTTTTTTTTTTTTTTAAATTCCTTTCAAAACATCTCACACACAAGGCTTGCTGTGTTCAATAAGTTTAATTTGACAAAACAAACATAATACACATTAAACTTATTTGAACACAGCAAGCAAAAAATAAAATGAGAAATATAAGAACAAAAAATAAATCGGAAAAAAGTTAACGTTCAATTGTTATTGTAATTTTAGACGAAAAAATTACGAAATGTAATTTTCGGAAAAAAAAATTAATATGGAAGCCTGATACAGTATCCAAAGCAACAAAGCAATGACCAGAGTATAAACAAATTTTATTACCTTATTATTATTATCAATTGATAAAAATTATTATAACAATATCAATGAATGGTGGCTTTTACACGAGTATTATTTTTCTGCTGTATTCTTTTTTAAATTCACTCCATTACAACAGCTTGACTATCATACGGGTATTCTTTTGAATACCATATTTTGAGTGTGTGTTAGTGTATATTAAATTTTGTCAAAAAAAAAAACCAAATTAAATTTTTATATTTATAATATTATTTTAATATTTAAATTTTTTTAATCTAGTATGTATTTGATTATATGATTTTGACAAATTTATTTATTTATTTTAACAGTTGATCCTACAGATAAATCTGTAGGCCAACTTTATAGGTCCTTTTCCCTTTCGAAATGTGGGCCTTTTTAATTAAACTATATTAATTATTTGGTATATATTTTGTATATTATATATTTATATTATTTTTTTTATTAGTTATATTATATCTTTATTAATTATTAAATTATATTTGAACCGATGTGGTTGTATAGAAAATTACATTTTTCAGTAATTTTCATCATTTGAAAAAAATGTCGGTTCTCACGGGGTTTGAACCCGTGCTCTTTCGGTCGTTACATATGCTTTACCACTCCGCTACCGAGGCCACACTTTTGACAAATATTTTTAAGGAAAATTAAAATATAGGAAAACTATATTATACTTATGCATATATAAACATGTCAATGTATTAGTTTAACAACAGCGAGAAACACTTTATTTTGTGATGAAAAATAAGTCTACAAAAAGAATACGAGTGTATACCCATTTTACAAATATTTATATTTTCTACAATATAATAAATATCACTTTCTGTAATAAACTAAATTTCGTTCTTTATTTGCACTAATTTCGAATCAACTTAAAGTAAATCCGCTAATAAAATCCTATATTGGAAAAATGTCTTTATTTGCAAACACCTTGCACAATAGATATATAAAATATAGATTGGCACAAAAATTATCATATGTTTTTCAATATTCCAACTCAGCTGATTTGATTTTATAAATTTAACAGTCATTTCTTAATATTTTGATGGTTTTGTAAAATAGATTCTTTTCGATTTTCTTATTGAATTTAAAATTAGATTTTTGTTAACATTATTATAATTATTATTATTATTATTATTAAAATAATCCATTTATTTCAAATATTATTTACATAATGTAATACTTATAATTAATAATTTAAACAAATTATTAGATTCCAAGAAATCATTCGAAATATGCATACTAATAAATTAATTACTTTAACGGTTTATTTAATTACACTCAACCAAAATTTTTATTTTTATTAAATATAAGAATCAAATATGTAAAGTATTAGAAATAAGTTGAGATTATACAGTTGCTACAAATAAGCAAGAGTTAAATTACCTTATATACAGTTCCAATGATCTTTTAAAAAATCAAAACATAATTATATTACAGTTTCACGACACTACAAAAATATAAAAATACTTAACTTTTATATGTTTTTTCTTTTTTTTTTAATGTAACAAAAATTTTACAGATTCTAAATTTTGAAAATACAAAAAATTAAATTTAACAAATAAATTAATGAAATAAAAGTTGAAAAAAAAAAGTTAGCAAGAAGTTAGAAGTCTGATAGAAATTAAAATTTAGTTATTAAATAATTCAATTCGAGAATTGTCAAATTGAAATAACCAATTTTTAAGGTTTTTAGAAAAGGATGAAAAGCAACGTTCCAATTTTAAACTTTCAGGGAGGCTGTTAAAAATTCTGGGAGCCAAAGAAGTATAGAAATGTTGAAAATGAGCGTTATGAACTCTAGATAACAATACTAAATTCCTGTTATTGATTCTAAGATTATAATTTAATACAAATCGCTGATTTAAATAGCCCGACCTAATAAAAAATACTTTCAAAGACTTATAAAAATATAAATGACGAAGGGGTAAAATTCCAAGGTTAACAAATAAAGGGAAGCTAAAAGTAAGTCGATTTTTCTTGAGAATAATTGTTGCTACATGCTTTTGTGAAACAACACATATTTACTAACTATTTATTTTTTATAGTTTTTCCCAGGAACAATATATCAGGACGGTATGCTGAGAGAGTTGAAGCTATAATAGTGTACCAGAAACTCTGTTTTGTATGAAAAATAAAATTCCAAATTTTTATTTACACGTCTTCTTAGGGGACAAAAATAGTGTACCGGTTAAAATCCGTTAATAACTCTCAAACTAGCCATTTCTTCAAAGTTTGTTCTAAGAAAACATTAAATTCATAATTTTTTACATCAATAACTACAAAAATAAGTACCAATTTATTTATTTTTTTAATAGAAAATTGATTTTGAAAAAAATTTGTAATTTCAGTAAAAGCTCAGAGCGTAAGAATTTGTAAAAATAAGCTACAGGTAGGCACAAAAAATGTTAATAAAATTTTGAAAAGAATTTCAATTTGAATTTTCAATATTAATTTTTCCAATCCATGAGTTTTATGGAAGTATATAATAAATTTATAAATTGCTAAGAATTTGGGAAAATACTTGGAATCGCATTAGGTAGTAAACGACGCCTTTTAGAACTTGTTTTACTGAAACTTGCATTTGTGAAATGTAAAAAACAAATAGTACTATATTTGGTCGGTTCCCAACCTATTTTTGAAATTGCATTTACCCAATTTTTTTAAATTTTGATCTTTAGGAAAAACAAATCTAGCTTTACTAGATACGGTACGTTATATGTCTCAAAGCTGGATTCACATCCGGGAACACAGCATTTATGACCCAAAATTTAAAAAAGTAATGCAGTAATGCAAATGCTAAGATCACAAAACTTACAAAAAAGAATTTAAATCAATTACATTTAAATATAATATAAATTTAAACTTATCATAATATCTTATATATTCTAATTTTGTTTTTGGTCTGAGGACATAGATACCGTTCATATTTCCTTAGTTACTATACCGTACTTACCGTACAATTGCAAAGAAATACACTGACTGGGAAAGCTTCAAAGTATGTCTGGAAGGAAAAATCCAACTAGCTGTACAGTTACAATACAAAGAACAATTGGATTTAGAGGTGGAGAAATACATTAAAGATATCCAGCTAATAGTGTGGGAAAATACTCCAGTGTTAAAACAAAGAGTAAAAGGAAACAAATACTCACCAGAAATCTTAGAACTAATTGCAACAAAACGCAGAGCAAGGAAAAAATGGCATCAAACTAGAGCTCCACAAGATAAAACTAGGCTAAATAATCTCACGCAACAACTAAGAAGAATAATTAAAGAAGTTAAAAACAAATCGATTAATATATATTTAGAAAAATTAACAAATGATAAAAGCACTGATTACTCTCTTTGGAAGGCAGCTAAAAATCTGAAAAGACCTATTGAACAAATTCCTCCAATTAAGACATTGGACGGAAATTGGGCTAGAGATAATAAAGAAAAGGCTAAATTATTTGCGGAACACTTAAAAAACATATTTCAAACAAACGACGGTGAAGAAGGTGAAAATCTAAATATAGAATCAGTTCAGGAAGAAGAAGAAATCGCATTAACAACCCCAGCCGAAGTGAAAAAAGAAATAAACAATACTAATTCTAAAAAAGCTCCGGGATATGATTTGATAACGGGGCAGATTCTAAAGAAACTTCCAGAAAAGGCAATAATTAAGATAACGAATCTTATAAATGCTGCATTTAGACTGAAATATGTGCCGAAATTGTGGAAAGTCGCCGAAGTCACCATGATACCCAAAGCTGGAAAACCACCGAATGAAGTATCATCCTATAGACCAATTACACTGCTGCCTATAATGTCAAAACTGTTCGAAAAAATTTGTCTAAGAAGATTGAAACCTATTATTGAAAGAAAGAATATAATCCCGGATCACCAATTCGGTTTTAGAGAAAAACATGCTACAATAGACCAGGTACACAGAATTACAAATACTATTGAAAAAGCTCTAGAGTAGAAGAAGGTCTGTTCAGCAATCTTTTTGGATGTGGCTCAGGCATTCGATAAGGTGTGGCATAAGGGGTTGAATTGTAAAATGAAAACAATCCTTCCAAAAGAACATTCGGAAATCATAGCAAGCTACCTATCAGAGAGATACTTCTACATAAAACAGGAAGGAGCATATTCCGATCTTAAAGAAATTAATGCCGGGGTTCCTCAAGGAAGTGTATTTGGTCCGGTACTGTACCTGCTGTACACTTGTGATTTTCCTGCACTGGAAAATAATATTATTGCGACGTTTGCAGATGATACAGCGATTCTATCTGTTGGGGAAAATAATAAAGAATCCATCGAAAAGCTGCAGAGAGCTATAACAAAAATCCAAGATTATACAAAAAGATGGAGGCTAAAATTAAATGAAGTTATGTCAGTACATGTGGATTTCACAAATAAAAAAATTGACCATAAACCAGTATATATAAATGGTCAAGAAATACCCCATTCAAATACTGCCAAATATCTTAGTATGACGTTAGATGCGAAACTTCGCTGGAAAGCTCACATAAAAAATAAGAAGGAAGAACTACAAATCCGCTATAGAAAAATGAACTGGCTCATAGGTAAGAATTCTACCTTAACAATACAAAACAAACTTCTGCTCTATAAACAAATACTGAAACCAGTATGGTCATATGGCATCCAGCTATGGGGATGCAGCAAAAAAAGTAATAGAGATATTATTCAGAGGTTCCAGAATAAAGTCCTAAGAAACATTGTGAACGCGCCCTGGTTCATAAGAAACTATGACCTACATAGAGATTTGCAAATAGAATCTGTCGATAAGGAAATACAGAAATTTGCAAGAAGTCACGAAAAAAGGCTTCAGCACCACGTAAATGTGGAGGTAGTCGAGCTCCTGGATAATAGAAATATAGCCAGACGACTCAAAAGAGTAAAACCTTTTGAGTTAGTGCAGCAATGATCACCCACACTCTTGAGGACTCGTCGCGCTGGTGATCGGAGGTTGACCCGCTCCCGTTTAGATAGATTTGTTTTCACGGGATTGGTGAAAAATTTCGTTATGTTGACTGCCAACGAAACGAGGTTTTTCATAAGTCTTACATAATTATAAATTCGTTCGGAGAGCTG
Source organism: Argyra leucocephala (assembly GCA_963942445.1). NCBI lineage: Eukaryota > Metazoa > Arthropoda > Insecta > Diptera > Dolichopodidae > Argyra > Argyra leucocephala. Next base: position 66,811,905 of record OZ012679.1, read on the forward strand.
GTTGGTTGGCTTTTCGTCACTGATGCGATGTGTCTTCAAGGCTATGGATGAATACGCCAAAGAAAAGTTAGATAGACATCGCTGGATGTAGTCTACATTAAAAAATAAAAAAAAGCCAAGAAAAAATTGCTCATTAGTCCTGTAGGACTAGATCGCGATATAGGAAGGGTGTGGTTTAGTGGGTAAGAATCCCACACACAATGTCAAGCTACGGGGCTCATTGTGTCTTTTGAAGATTCCCACCAGCCTGCGTATAAAAAAAAAAAAAAAACTTACCGTACAGTTTGCATGTAAATTCATACCAACCGTATTATCAAATAAAAGATTGTATAGTTTATAAGCAATCGGAGGGAGTCTATTTCCACACAAAGATATCCATCCACAAATACACATGGACAACACCAAACGGGATCTCAAGAAATCAGATAGATCACATATGCATCAGCAAGAAATGGAAACAATCAATGTTAGATGTGAGAAATAGAAGGGGAGCAGATATACACAGCGATCATGAATTACTAACTGGGGACTTCAGAATGAAACTAAGCCAACAAGGAAGAGGCAGAAGAAATAGAAAGAAGAAAATAAATATAAACAACTTAAAAAATCCGCAAGTAAGAGCTGACATAGTTACGGCGTTACGAGAAAATATTAGAAATAATAGAGAAATAATAAAGACTTGGCAAGAGATTCTGGAAATTTACAACCAAACAAGCGAACAAAATCTTGGAATTTCACAACCACAAAGAAAAATCTGGATAACCGATAACACATGGGCCTTGATTAAAAGAAGAGGTGAAATGAAGAAAATGATAAACAACAGGATGGCATCAAGAAGAGAATATGAAGAAATAGCGAAAACAGTAAAAAGAGCAGCAAGAAGAGATAAAAGGAAATTTCTACAAAATTTAGCCGGAGAAGCAGAAAAAGCAGCACAGCAACATAACCTGAGAGAATTGCATCGCATTCAAGAACTTAACAAACCAGTCGGAACAACAAAACAAACCAATTAAAGATAAAAATGGCGCTCATCACAAACTTAGAGGATCAATTAAAGAGATGGAGAGAACATTTCCAAGAACTGAGCAACGAAGAAAGTACAAATAATGAAGCAGACATAAGAAACAGAGACAATGCAAATATCTACCCAACTAAGGGACTGTCAATATCTACTCAAGCTCCAAATATAGAAGAAATCAAAGCTACAATCAATATCCTGAAGCACAACAAAGCAACAGGTGAAGATGGAATTCCAGCAGAAATAGCCTGGACCCTGACTTATTCGCAAAAACAATTGAACCCCACATCAGGAAAGCATGGATAGAGGAGAATATACCACCATCATGGAAGAAAGGAATGATTGTCAAGATACCTAAGAAAGGAGACTTGGCAAATTGCAGCAACTGGAGAGGAATCACGGTTCTAAATACTATTCATAAGATAATAGCAATTATTATAAAGAAAAGATTAGAAGAAGTACTAGAACCAATACTACGGAAAGAACAGGCAGGTTTCAGACCAAACCGAAGCTGTGTAGACCAGGCAAATACTTTACGGGTCATAGTTGAACAATCAGTAGAATGGATTTTAAGAAAGCATTCGACACAGTCAAGAGATGCGCAATATGGAGAACACTTACAAAGAAGGGAGTTCCTGAAAAAATCATCAACATCATCAAAGCAATGTATGAAGATGCAGAGACAACACATCAACACAGAAGTAAGATCAGTGATCCATTCTACACCAATATAGGAGTTAGACAAGGATGTCCACTATCTCCACTTCTCTTCTCTAGACGACATTCTAAGAGAAGTTTGCACTGGAATAAACGGAATAGAATGGGATCTCTTCGGAAACTTAGAAGACTTAGATTACGCAGATGATGTATGCCTCATATCAAGAAATCAAAGGGACCTACAGAACAAAGTCAACAGATTACAGGAAGAAGCAAAGCAATCGGGACTGGAATTAAATATCGAGAAAACCAAAGCAATGAGGACAAACAATAGTTATAGTGAGCCAATAACAGTAACAGTGGACAACAGATAGAATACGTAGAAGAATTCAACTACCTGGGGAGCATTATAACATCAAGAGGAGGTGCAACAGAAGATGTCAACAGCCGTATAAATAAGGCAAGAAGAACATTTGGGAGCCTAATGAAGATATGGCGGAGCAACCAAATATCGAGAACAACAAAGCTAACAATATTCAGAGCATGTGTTAAGTCAACATTAATATATGGCAGTGAAACATGGCTCACTCCGGTCAGAATCAAACAGAAGCTACAAGTATTCATCAACAAGTGCTTGAGAATTATATGCAGAATATTCTGGCCGGCAAGAATTAGCAACGAGGATTTATGGATGATAACTGGAGAAGAACCTATCAACAGACAGATAAATAGGAAAAAATGGAAATGGATAGGTCATACACTAAGGAAATCAGAAAGCGATATAGCAAGAAGAGCTCTAGAGTGGAATCCACAAGGACAAAGGAGACCCGGCAGACCATACAACATATGGAGACGCACAATCGACCAAGAATTAACAGTCAACAATTATACCTGGGACGATATTAAGGAAGTAGTACTCAACAGAGAGGAATGGAGGTTCACTATCGAAGCCCTATGCTACCACGCGGAGTAATAGGAGAAAAAAAAAAAAATATAAATTTATTGTTTTTGTTTTTACTTCTTTTAAAAATATTTCTGAAGCAGGATTGAAACATTATGAAGGTTCACTGGAAGTCAAGACATTTTTAGTAACACATTTACAAAAAAAAACCATTAGTTAAAGAAGCAAAGAACTATTGTAAATATTTTCTTATGTAAGAAGTTGTGAGAAAGAAAGAGTGCGATATAAACCATTTAAAAAACAACTTCATTTTTGCCAATTTTTGCAATGTAATTTTAAATAGCCCACGGCAGATTTTTGTTTATTTATTTAGCCCAATAGAGATTTTTCATGTGTACAGTCGTCTGAAATTTTGTGTACGATTTTTTTTTTAAATAAACGTATTAAATTTATTAGGGTATGAGAATAAATAAAGTTTGAATGATTGAATTTTTCCAGGTACCTACGTAAAATAATATTGGTTTCAAAAACTTGTTATTTCTTAAACATCATATTATTTTCTTTTATTGGCTTATAAGAAAGTACATTTTTTTTATTCATGTATTTTCAATATACACATTTTTTCAGGTATTGAAACATGTAGTTAAAAGGAAAATGAAGCGGTTTTTTTTTACGAATGACTCGACGCGTTTTTAGTTTCTGAAAAATTAAATTATGTATTTTAATCATCAATTAACTAATATATAAGTAACTACTCTAAACTACTATAAATAAGTAATAGCATGCATTTAGGTAACTGGTAATTTTATAAATAGGTAACAAATTTGAATATTAATAATATGAGCATTTCAAATTTGAATAAATAATATTTTTTATTGCTATGCATTTTTAAAAAAAATTAGTATATAAGAGAGTACTTAGAAAAAAATAAATGCAGAGTATATATGAAAATTAAGCAGTGTATGTTATATTTAAAAATAAATCAACTCTAACGCTTAAAAACAGTTTTTATAAAAACTATTCTATATACAATTTTTTAAAAACGTTTTGAAAATGAGAAAACATGATCGTGAGTGTTTGGTATGTGGTACTGAAACAAATCATAATTTGGAAATAAACTAACTAACTAAAAATAAATACAATATTTCCTTCATACAGAAAAATCGTTCGTTCATTTTTTTCCACTTTGTATTTTGAATTTTTATCTCTCTCTCACAAATTAAATTCTTATGACTATCTATTTCTTACAATATTGGAAATCGACTGGAAAAGTGGTGACCAACACATTGACAAATTATAAAATTTTATTCCAGTGAACCTGCTTTTAATGGATATTCTTTGACATTAGTACCTCTACAATACAGCGATGTATTATTTTTAACCTGCTAATACTAAACTTGATTAGCAATGGCATTATACTAGTTTATATATATATATATATATATATTTGTATTTATTTTTTATTTATTTATTCAAATAATGTAAAAGAGCCTAATAGCTCGTACAAGGTGTATATAATTATTATGTTTTACAATTGACGCAAACAATAACGGATTTTTTTTTTTTTTTTTTTTTTTTTTTTAGTGCAAGTTAACAATAAATCGAAATATAAAAGTAAAAATAAAGTTAGTTCTGTTTATATGATTATATGATACATTTAATTTTATAATATACAAAAAGAAAGAAAGAGAATAAAAAGAAGCAATAAAAGAAAACATAAGTTGACATAATATGATTGAGCTAGGATTGATATTGATATTTAATATTGAATATACTCATTATTATACTTAAACCATTGCCTTGTATATTATTAACAGGCCAGTAGATTAAAAAATTTGAGTAAAAATAATACCAGCTTATGTGTAAATCAAATGGGCATTTTTCTTTTCAAAAGATATTACTTCTGGCAAAGTTTGGACTAAATTTAATTTACCAATATGGAAGGGGAGTGTTTAAACTATTTATATCTAGTGTTTAAATGTTAATGTTTTCATACATAATTTTACAAATTAAAAAAATTAATAAGCAAAACTATTCTACATACAGGCTTTCTCTTCAACTTCTATCAGAAGACTACAAAAAAATCTCTTTTTTTATTTTGATTTCAAACAAAATTGCTCACACACAAGGCTTACTTTGTTCAATTAAGTATAATTTGACAAAACAAACATAATACACATTAACCTTATTGAACACAGCAAGAAAAAAATAATATGAGAAAATATAAGAAAAAAAAAATAAATCGTAAAAAATTAAAGTTCAATTGTTATTGTAATTTTAGACGAAAACAATACGAAATGTAATGTTCGGAAAAAAAAATTTAATATGGAAGCCTGATACACTATACAAAGCAATGCTTAAATGCACTCTATTACAGGCCTTCTTACTCAGAGCGCAACTTTCAAAATGTATCTTATTTGTGTATAAACCTTATGGGAATATTTAAAATCGAAGGTTCTTATTTTTTAGGAGAGATTTTTTAAAATGAAATATATTTCAAAAAATATAAATTTTTATCTAATTAAAAATTCATTCAAAAATTTAATTTTAAAAAAAAAATCTACTCAACAATCCGACATAGATCTTACCATCACAAGCTAAAGCAGCAAACTGGAGAGTGGAGAGGATTCAAATTTCAAAACCATACTAATGAAAAAATTAGAAACTTTTTCTTTCCTTCACCTTTTTTATCAATTTACATACTAAAAAAGCTTTAACCAAGGTTAAGTAATTTCATCAACAAAATGGAATAAAAGAAAAAAAAAATAAATGAAATTTGAGTGTATTGTGCAAACGAAGGCTAAAAAGAGACAGGAGTGGCAGCACGTAACTTTTTCACGTTCGTCAAAAAGACGTATTAACACTTTTGGTAGCACCTAAGCAACGTTGACGTTGATTTAATTCCGAAAACGTAAAGTATAAATTTTTTCGTAGCATGTAAGCAAGTTGATGTTCGTTGATTTTAACGTATACGTTCATTTTTAAACGTCAATGATTTTGTTATCGCGCGGTAATTTTGTACCGGGAAAAAGTTTTTTTTAATAGTGAATTTAGATAACTAAAAAGTTAATAAATAAAGTTATTAAATAGTTAATAAAAGAATATGTAAGTAATATTCAAAAAAATAAGGTATTACTATATATTGTTACTTAAATTTAAAATAATTCCTTAACATACTTTAAGTGCTTTTTCAGCTGTGACTTTGATGTTTATGAAAAACATTTAAATTAAAATTACATTGTTTACATTTAAATTAAAATTAATTTGTTTTTTATTCATAGGCAGACACAAAAACTAATATGTACGAATGGCTCCCAGCAGAAAGCTATGATGGCTTTTATGCAGAATAATATCGAGTCAGCTAGAGGAGGAAGGCTAACCGACAATCTTGGACGAAGAAAAAGCGATTCGTTACGGAACGAATTAACCAAGATGCTCAACGAACTAGGCCCACCAACTAAGTTGAAACTTGATTGGAAAAAGGTAAGTTTTTAGAATTAATTATATTAAAATTTTGTTCACCCAGTAAGAAAAGAATTTTATTTAGTTACTACATAAACATTTATTTTTTAGGTATTTTAGTATAGGTAGATTATTATTTGGGCTGATCGTAAATACCGGGTCAAGAGCAAATTGACCTTCAACAAGGAATGGAAGAAGAAGACTGGCAGAGGACCATTCAAAGAGAAAAAATGGGATGAAGAGGACGAAGTGGTTGCAGAGTGCGCTGGATTGGAGTCAGCAGTTAGTGGAATCAAGGCTATAAGGTTTGGTTTTAAACCACAGGATCCTTGTCCTATAGCATCCACCCCGGTATTTACCTCAACAGCCGCCACACCACTTGCGACTAAAACAGTCGCCACAACATCATCAGAATATTTTTTTGATGATGATGAGGTATTAGAAGAATACATTCCTCTTCCTCAAATGGAAAATGTGGCAGATAGTAGTAGTGAAGAAAATGATTTCGCTACTATAAACAGAACTACAAAAAAAGTGCCATAAAAGAAGCAAAGATTAGAGCTCATGCAAAATTTCGCAGTTTCCTCTACTGAGTCGGCCCAAGAATTGGGCAGAATAAATAAAACTTTAGAGGGTATGGCTTCAGTCATTGAGTAAATATATTGTATATAGAAAGTTAAAGCTAAAACAAAAGTATAAACTGATTTAAGCGATTGAATTGTACTTAGAAGAATTAGAAAAACAAAACATAAAAATAATAAGAAAAAATTCACCATTCAGAATTATAGTGAAAAAATTTTTCTTAGCAAACTTTATACACACACTTACTTACATTTTTTTATTTTTGTTTTGTAGGTTTAAAAATGTTATTTGTGTAGAAATGTATCATATCAATGCCAGTAAATATATTATGACATTATCATACCAAAATATAGTATCCATATACATATAGTTGTTATATTATGTATGATATATATCAGTGACGACTCGTGATACATTAAGTTACTCTTTCAAAGCAAAAAAAAAAAATTTTTCGTCGGTAGGTGGAAATTCTCGAAAGATACCATGTGGCTTGAGCTGCGAACCAACCATGATATTGTGTGGCCCTAGAACCACCTCCGTTTGTCTGTCATAACTTATGATAGATTAACTTACTTTGATCATTTCTTTGTGTGTACTGGGAGAATATAATTTCTGTGAAAGATATCATTATATTATAAATACCCGCTGAAGGAGATTTTTATCTCAATATTTTTTCTCTAAGGAAAATTATTATCTTAATAATTTCCGTGAAGGAAAATTATTTTTACTTTTCACACATTAAATAACAATGTGTAATATTATTAAATTTTTTATTTATAAATAAGGTCTAAAAGTGTTCAATCATGATTTTTGGCAAAAAATTTCTAAAATGCTTTCATAAAAAGATTCTTCTGATTGAAGATGACTTAGAAATTCTTCTTCTATCCGAAAAATTGCCAGTTCTGTTCTAACAATCTATTCTGCTCCATTGTATTGCGAGAGTAGGCTTTAATTCTTTTTAAAGTGGAGAATGATCTTTCTACTGACGATGTTGAAAAAGTTATTGCTAAAACCAGCTCAGCTCGCGTAATTTGGCAGTTTGCGAAAAAACAGAAACTACATCATCTAATAAAATTTTGCTGTAAATTTTCTGTATAGATTTGTCGTAAAAATGACTCTGCTTATAAAAATAGTCAATTCATTTTTAAGACCAAGAAGATCAAAATATTCAAAATAAGAATTTTTTAACCCATTCATCAAATTTGTTGGGAAAATTTTGGAATATTCCTTAAAATTTTTGGAATTTAGCAAACCAACATTTTTTATTTCCAACAAAATTTATTTTTAATAAATTGTTTCTATTGTTTGTACTTACATAACAGAATCAAAAATAAAATTAAAACTTACTAAGTTCTCCTTTTAATATACTTACAAAACAATTAACATATGTATAATCGTGTGTGTTCACCAAATAAAATAATATTTTGCTATAGTTACCTACTTTTTTGTTTTCTTCAACAGCAACAAAAAAATAACATTAGTATAAGCGTATGTGCAAATAAAATTGTAAGAATTTCTTTTTCTTGTATTTCTTCTCCTTATTCTCATATATTCTCAATTCTCATTCACAAAGCAAAGGCCATCGTTCATTTCATAACAATTTGAACGAAATGGCTGGTTAAATTGTTGTTGGATTTTTTGTTTTTTTTTTTTCAATCATAAGGGAGATTTCGTTCAAATTTAAGGTGAAAGCGACTGTTATTTTGCATGTGGTTTTATATAAAAGTGTACAGACAGTGTAGAATATGTTTAGTGTGTTTTTTTATTCGTCCAGAATAAACAGAATAAACTTTTTCGTTTTTTATTCATTCTTTCTATCCATTCCGCGTTTTTTTATTCATTCTGTACGTTCTGAACGAATTCTCTTCATTCTGCCTTTAAAGGCAGAATAAAAGCAGAATAAATGGAATGACGTTTATGGATGTATACATTCTTTACCAATGCAAAAGGGAGATTTCGTGCACATAGTAGAAGTGGTAGAAGGTGAACGTGTTGCTTATTATTTTGCATGTTGTATTTGTGTTCTTGTCTTACGTATAAAAGGAAGGATACTTTTTACGTCGGTGCGTCCACGTAGATAATTGAAACAAAATTTTGTATTTCGATTTTTTTTTAGATATATATTTGAAATATATTTTTAATGTCTAATTGTACACTTAATATATATTAACTGGTTGGATTTAATATACAATTTTAATTACTCTTAAATATTTATCATTCAAATAAATTAGATTTAAATATGAACTATTAGATTTATAAATTAGATTTATTATTCAAATTAGATTTAAATATGAACTATTAGATTTATAAATTAGATTTATTATTCAAATTAGATTTAAATATGAACTATTAGATTTATAAATTAGATTTATTATTCAAATTAGATTTAAATATGAACTATGATTTTTTAATATTATATAAAAACTTAAAGTATATTTCATACAATTTTAGAAATGTTCAATTATACACTTGTTATTTATTCAATGATTAGATTTTAATAAAGGCAATTAATGATTCTTTAATATAATACTATGATTATTCTTTTATTATAATTTTAATATAATACTATGATTATTCTTTATTCTTAATGTCTTAAATCTTTAAAACTTAAAGTTTATATATGAATGATACCAATAAATTACACTATTTTTAGGTATTAATAGTAGTTCTTAATAATAGTTATTAAATTTAGTTATTTGAGAATAAAGACCTTTAAGTTTAAACGGAAACCTTTATTTTCAATTCTTGATTTTAAATTTTATTTAATTTTATTTAATTCGCTTCAATACCTTCCTTCTTTAAATGTAACAACGGAATGAAAAGGATTTTAATTAAACGCTAATTCTAATAAAGGCAAACCGATTTAATATGTATGTGAAAATATAACATTCATATAAAGATATAACGTTCATATGGAATATTATATGGTCATTGACCTTGACGGAAGATTAAAACCTTTACATATGGATTTAGTTTGATTTTATTTCTATAATATAAAACTTGACGAACATGATTTATTACAGAAAAGTATCTATCCTCTGTAGCTGAATATCTTGCTGAATTAAGATAGATGCAATACAAATTATAAACGTTTTAAATTCTGATGATGCCCCTTTCTCTTTCTAATACATTGTTTGATCATTCATTTTAAGGGTGAGAAGTATAGACAGTACTTTTAGTGAAGTAATGTCAAAATAAGAAATAATTAGTAAACAAGAAATTCACCTTCACTGAATGCAGCAGATTAATTAATAAGGAATATTAATTAAAATCATTAGTTATATATAATTAATAATTAATTATATATAACTAAATGATTATGAAAGGGCATGAAGACGAATAACCCATAGGAGGAGTATGAGCGATGGGAAAAAAGGACTTATCATAAAAAGGTAAATTTTGGAATTTTTTTTATACTAATGGAATTTTTGTTTGTTTATTTTAGGACATGCAGATTGGTGTCAACATACCGGCCCCCTTGAAAGAACATAACTTTCAACGAAGGAAATGAATAATTAAGCTAAGTATCATACGATATATTACACGAAAGTATATCATAAACAATTCGTCGAGTTTAAAAATTAAGCTAGGTTAGGGATCAATCGGAAGTTTACAGACCTTTGAAAGACCTCGCGTGATGACACCCTTCGTTGTTTTTATTTTTAATACACGAACGTTATTATCCGGACCCATTGTTATTTCGTTCACAACGCCCATTAGCCACTGTGTGGGCGGAAATTTTTCATCCACTATCAAGACTACATCGCCCAATTTTAAATTGGGAATTTCTTGTTTCCATTTGTTTCGTTGTTGTAAATTATGAAGATACTCTACGGAGAATCTTTTCCAGAAGGACTGAACCATTTGGGTGATCCTTTGCCAATTCGACAGTCTATTGATCGGAACGGTATCCAAAGAAGGTTCGACTGGACGCTACGAAGGTTCGAAGGTTCGACAACAATGTTAGGGGTCGTGAGTTTAAGATCCCTTCTATTTGGATTATAAACGTATTGAATTCCTCAAACGAACACGTACACCCGACGGTAGCTCGTTTGAGGTGCATCTTTAAAGATTTGACAGAACTTTCCCAGAGTCCGCCGAAATTCGGTGACCTAGGTGGAATAAAATTCCAGGTTATTTCTTCCGCGGTACAGTACCGAAGAACTGATTCAACTGTTTTTGTTTGCTCAAAAAATCGATAAAATTCCTTTAGTTCGTTTTTTGCTCCGACGAAATTTGTCGCATTGTCACTCCAAATTACAGCTGGTTTACCTCGACGGTATATAAATCGCTTCAAACACGCTAAAAAACTTTCGGATGTCAGGTCGGAAACTACTTCCAAGTGGACTGCCTTAATTACGAAGCACACGAAGACAGCAACATACACCTTATACTCTATTGATTTTCTAAATCTTTTATCTTTAATTAAAAAGGGTCCGCAAAAATCAACTCCTGTTGTTTCGAAGGGTTTACTAGGTGTTACCCGCGACTCGGGCAAGATGCCCATTAATTGGGAGCTAAGTTGTGGTCGATTCCGGAAACACGTCACACATGATCGAACACATTTCTTAGCTATGTTTTTCCCTGTGACTGGCCAAAATTTTTGTCTTACTAGTGATAGTAAGAGTTGGGGACCAGCATGTAAATTTACAATATGATAATATCGAAAGATTACGGTGGTAAAATGGTGGGTTGCAGGTAGAAGAATAGGATGTTTCCTGTCAAACCCTAGTTTAGCTTGATGAATTCTTCCTCCTACTCTTAATACACTGTGATCATCCAAAAAGGGATTCAAAGACAATATCGAACTTCGTGCGGGTAATGGCTTACTCCTTGATAAACACAAAATCTCGTGGTTAAAATGTTCGTTTTGTATCGCTCGTATTATTTTGTGTAAAGCATAGTCTAATTCAGCAGTGGTTAAAAATTTGTTATTAAGGGTAGTGGAAATAGATCGAGAGTTTCTGAAAATTTTCAAACAATACGCGATTACGCGAATAATCTTAGTGTACGAATTATATAATACGATTAATTCTGAGATAAATGCGATATTAGGACCCGTCAAAACTTCTTCGGCCACCGAAGCCGAAGATTGTGTAATGTGGCTGACATACATTTGTTTTGTTTCTAAAACATTGTGATCTAGAGGTGTTGTAGCCCTTGTGACAACGTCAGGTAATGGCTGATGATACAACATGTGGGGTCCTTTAAACCAAATTTCGCTAAGTGATAATTGAGAGGGAGTCAATCCTCTCGAAATGATGTCAGCCGGATTATTTTCAGTTTCTATATGTCTCCAGCAATATTTGTTAGTCAGGTCTTGTATTTGGGAAACCCTATTTGCAACAAAGGTTTTCAATTTAAATGGTTCCGTATCGATCCAAGTTAGCACAATGGTTGAGTCGGTCCACAGGAAGACTGAATCGAATATCTGATTGAATGATCGTGTGACCATTTCCATTAGCCTAGCTAATAGGAGTGCGGCACAAAGTTCGAGCCTGGGTATTGAAACGTTTTTGATCGGAGCAACCCTAGTTTTACTGCACACTAGATTCACAAAGATTTCACCCTTCATATCTATACTACGCAGATAGATACACGCTCCATATGCCCTTTCGGAAGCGTCTGCGAATCCATGTAGTTCGACTAATTTTGGAGTGTCACAAATAAGACGTCGGCTTATTTCAACCGTTTTGAGTTTTGGAAGTGTTGATATCCACTCGCGCCATATTTCTGAAATTTCAGGGGCTACCGTTGCATCCCAATCCCCCTTTGCCTTCCACAACTCCTGGATTAAAATTTTTGCGGACACCGTGACTGGTGCCATAAGTCCCAAAGGATCGTAGAGTTGAGCTAGTTGAGATAAAATGATCCTTTTTGTTAAGGTTATATTGCATCTGTCAAAATCAGGGATGTTTAACATAAACACGTCTCTAAATGGACGCCACGATGTTCCTAAAGCCTTTGTACACTCATTTTCCAATACACCGTCGCATCGTAGTTCCTCTTGGTGATCACTTGGAATTGTTTTCAGAATATCCAAATTATTGGAGCACCATTTTCGTAGATCAAACCCCGATCTAGAAAACATATCACGAAGTTCTTTGACTGCCTGAACGGCCTGGTCAATACTGTCAAATCCTGAAAGGCAATCGTCGACGTAAAGTCTGTCTTGGTGATTTGTGACGCTAAAGGGAAGACCTTAGTTTCGTCATCGACCATTTGTTTCAACGTTCGAATGGCCAAAAAAGGTGCGGCAGACGTACCGAATGTGACTGTTCTAAGTTCATACGCCTTTAACTTCTGATCCTTACTAGGCCGCCATAATATTCGTTGTAAGGAATTTTGGTTTTTCACAACTCGTATCTGCCTATACATCTTTGTCACGTCACATGTGAATACATGTTTGTGACTCCGAAATCGAGTTAGAATGTCAAAACAGGTTTGTTGAATAGTTGGACCGACCATCAACACATCATTTAAAGAGATGTTAGATGAGGATTTTGCGGAAGCGTCAAACACGACGCGAAGTTTCGTCGTTGTACTCGTCGGTTTGAAAACTGCGTGATGAGGCATATAAAAAACGACCATATCAGTTTCGTCCTTATCTTCATCGACTTCTTCCATGTGTCCCAATTCTAGATATTCATTAATTACCTTGGTATATTCAGTCTTCAGTTCCAAATTCATTTCGAGCTTACGTTCTAGGCTCAGAAACCTTTTAAAGGCATGTTGTCTTGAGTTACCGAGGTTTTTGTAATGATCTCTTAAAGGTAAGGTCACAACATACCGGCCGTCGTCAGCGCGATATGTTGTTCTTGCATAAATATTTTCACAGAGTATTTCTTCTCGCGTCAAAATTGATTTCGTTGACACAGGTTCCAGTTCAAATAACCTGGCTAAAGCTTGTTGAAGATCAGCCGAAGTTTCAGGGTTTTGTTGAGGAACTTCTGTGAAGGTACACATGAGTGGTTCCGCTGGATGAGCACCTCCAACGATCCAACCAAAAGTTGTCTCGTATAGGATGGGTCCTCCTGGAATTTTCCTGCTGTTGGATCTCAACGTCTTAAAGAACACTTCTGCACCCAATAAGATGTCCACTGGACGTGGACTGTTCAAAAAGGGATCAGCAAGGTGCATACCGTCAGGTATGTCCCATTTAGACATGCTGAATGAATTCTTAGGAAGCTTACTTGAAATCTCTTCCACTATAGAGAATTCAATCTCTTCCTTGAACTTCTTATTCATCGATGAGACTTTCGCGTGGGTAGTTTCGCTCACCTGTGTCTGCATTTGATTCACTCCGGAGACGATGCGATTCCCTTGGTAAGATGAAATCTTCAAACGTCGAGCCAGTGATTTAGTGATGAGATTCACTTGGCTACCGGAATCTAAGAGGGCTCGGCAATCATGGGTTTTGCCGAACTTATCCTGTAAAAGGACAGTCGCCGTTGGCAAAATGACCTGCCTTGCAGTTTGTAAAGAATAAACTTGTTCTGAGTTTCCTGGTTCGTTGCTCATGTAAGCATCATGGAGCAACGTATGGTGCTGTTCGTTACAAATACGACATTTGCTAGAAGAGCAGTCCCTTAATTTGTGATTAGCCGAATTCAGGCAATTTACACAATGACGAATTTCGTTTACCCTTTTTAAACGTACTTCGGCTCCTAAACTTAAAAAGGAATAACATCTATATAGCGCATGATAAGGTTTTTTACATATTGGGCAATCTCTTTGTTTCGAATTGCTTTCTTGAACTACTTCTGCATTGGTATTAAAAAATACATTTTTTCGTCCAGTCGTGAAGTTTCCCTTGGCCTTATGAACTTGTATTTGTGCCGTCCTGGGTGAGTTTATGGAGTCTATGGATTCCCAAACTCTACACTTTTTTTTTAAAAAATCTAGTAACTGTCTCCAAGTTGCTAATTTTGTTGGTAACAGTTCTTCTTCCCATCCTCTTCTGATGGATGTGTCTACCCTTTGTATGTTTGCACACCTCTAGAGCCGTGAGATTTGAGGTACAACTGTTAATAAGCGTTCTCATCTCTGAGGCATTATCTTTCGACACTGAAGGCAAATTCAACAGAGCCTCAATATGATGTTCGATTATTTTTCTTTTGTTGTCGAAACACTGCATTAAATTCTCCCATGCTCGAGAATAACCCTCATCGGATAGAATTATCGTTCCCAACATCGTTTTTGTATCATTATCCAATGCGTTTAGTAGATACGTCAACTTGACAACCCCACTCAGATCTGGAGCATCATGAATTAGTGCCACAAATGTAGTTTTAAAATTTACCCACTCACCTGGGTTTCCTGAAAATGTAGGAATTGCTAAATTCGGAAGTTTTGGCCTATAATACATGTTACACGGATTTGACTTATTTTGGTCTCCTACTTGACAATTGAGGTGCCGGTTTAAGGTTGACTTGTATTGGGTTACCCTATCCAGGAAGGACGCCACTTCGCCAGCCGATTTTTCAAATTCCACGTCCGGCATGTCCTCTTCCATAAGTCTTTCCAACAGATCATCATAGTCTACGCGTAGGCGGCTTAAAGAGTCTACCCGCATTTCTAATTGATCGACCGGAATACTTGATAAGTCATCAGTTTTATTAATAAATTCCTCGACGTGACTAAGTTTCGTATGGCAAATGCGATATAGTATCTTGAACTCACTCTTTTTCGCCGTTATTCGCGTCTTGACAGAAGAACCGGAGCCACCTGAGGTGACAGGTCCTGCCTTTGTTGTTCGAGTAGTAGGCATTATCTTGACAACAGAGATCCTTAGCAGGTATAAGTAAACCGAGTGGTAGTATGTATTATTATTAGCGCTTAAAGTCTGTTCGTGTGTTACGCAAAGGAATGTTTGACCGTTTTAAATAAAATAATTTGGAATTGTTATTACTTTATATGACGTTTAACAAAAATTTAAATAGTGAATTTATTCAAATCATTCAAATTATTAACCTTTTAAATTTTTTAATTTAAATTAATTATACAATGTGTTAGAACTTATTAAAAATAAACTAATTAATTGATTTGAACTAATATATTGATTTTATAATTTTATAATTACTTAAAATTTTATTATGAATACAATTTGCTTAAAATAAAAAACGGAATATATATAATTATATAATTAATTAACTTATCTTTTTACAGCACCTTTCCTCAATCCTTGTTGTAATCGGCACTCACGTACAACTGTGTTGCGTTGATGGGATGATGATCAAATCAATACTGATGAGTGATACGCGTCTTTGATTTTAGATGAGTTTGGTTTTGTTAGTTGAACTCTTTATAAAATTTGAGCTACTCTGGACAATATCCGGTTCGAAGGACCAATTTTTACGTCGGTGCGTCCAAGTAGATAATTAAAACAAAATTTTGTATTTCGATTTTTTTTTAGATATATATTTGAAATATATTTTTAATGTCTAATTGTACACTTAATATATATTAACTGGTTGGATTTAATATACAATTTTAATTACTCTTAGATATTTATCATTCAAATAAATTAGATTTAAATATGAACTATTAGATTTATAAATTAGATTTATTATTCAAATTAGATTTAAATATGAACTATTAGATTTATAAATTAGATTTATTATTCAAATTAGATTTAAATATGAACTATTAGATTAATAAATTAGATTTATTATTCAAATTAGATTTAAATATGAACTATGATTTTTTAATATTTTAAAAACTTAAAGTATATTTCATACAATTTTAGAAATGTTCAATTATACACTTGTTATTTATTCAATGATTAGATTTTAATAAAGGCAATTAATGATTCTTTAATATAATACTATGATTATTCTTTTATTATAATTTTAATATAATACTATGATTATTCTTTATTCTTAATGTCTTAAATCTTAATACTTAAATACCAATAAATTACACTATTTTTAGTTATTAATAGTAGTTCTTAATAATAGTTATTAAATTTAGTTATTTGAGAATAAAGACCTTTAAGTTTAAACGGAAACCTTTATTTTCAATTCTTGATTTTAAATTTTATTTAATTTTATTTAATTCGCTTCAATACCTTCCTTCTTTAAATGTAACAACGGAATGAAAAGGATTTTAATTAAACGCTAATTCTAATAAAGGCAAACCGATTTAATATGTATGTGAAAATATAACATTCATATAAAGATATAACGTTCATATGGAATATTATATGGTCATTGACCTTGACGGAAGATTAAAACCTTTACATATGGATTTAGTTTGATTTTATTTCTATAATATAAAACTTGACGAACATGATTTATTACAGAAAAGTATCTATCCTCTGTAGCTGAATATCTTGCTGAATTAAGATAGATGCAATACAAATTATAAACGTTTTAAATTCTGATGATGCCCCTTTCTCTTTCTAATACATTGTTTGATCATTCATTTTAAGGGTGAGAAGTATAGACAGTACTTTTAGTGAAGTAATGTCAAAATAAGAAATAATTAGTAAACAAGAAATTCACCTTCACTGAATGCAGCAGATTAATTAATAAGGAATATTAATTAAAATCATTAGTTATATATAATTAATAATTAATTATATATAACTAAATGATTATGAAAGGGCATGAAGACGAATAACCCATAGGAGGAGTATGAGCGATGGGAAAAAAGGACTTATCATAAAAAGGTAAATTTTGGATTTTTTTTTATACTAATAGAATTTTTGTTTGTTTATTTTAGGACATGCAGATTGGTGTCAACAGATACAAAATAGAATATCTATGTATTAATTTTTTTTTTCAAATCATAGGAGTATTTCATTAAAATCGAAAGTGAGCGCAGTTGATTTTACACAACGAATTAGAATTAAATGGAAGTGGCTATCCATACAAAAAAGTGTCCAATGTTTTGGGTATATTCAACGAATTAGAATTAAATGGAAGTGAGTATCCCATACAAAAATACAAACATTTTGTCCATATTTTTTAGTACTTCTCTTTCTGTTTGGTTTCTTTGGGTTTCTTTATGTCAAAAAAAAAATTTTTTAGTGTTAGTCCAATATAGTTTTTTTAAATAGAAAATTAGTAAAATCTTTGAGTATGAATAAAATAAAAGGTATCAAAATATAATCTTAATAAAAATAACAATGTTTTTTCAATTTAAAGTTTCTTTTACTTTATTACCGTATTCTATTATTACACAGAAAAGTATTGCTGTTAAATTATTTAAAAAAAAAAAAAATCATTCATGTTTCTGAAATATTGAAAATGTAGCAGTAGTGTGTAATATATGGATATAAAAAATATAATAAAAAATACCAAAGAAAGAGGAATATACCCAAAACCAACGAATTAGAATTAAATGGAAGTGGCTATCCATACAAAAAAGTGTCCAATGTTTTGGGTATATTCCTCTCTTTCTTTGGTATTTCTTATTGTCAAAAAACAGAAATAGACGAATATATTCGTTCAATATATTTTCTCTCTTTTAAAAATTCAAAAGATGTAAAGTATAAGACTTACAGCCTGGAATGATACAAATCTTCTTTTTACGTTCCATTTTTCCTTAAAATTTGTAATTTTTTAACAATTTATAATAAAAATCAAAAATTTTATTGACTTTTTTTAATATTTATTTGACAATAACAAATTTTATTTTTGCCTACTTCATTGCTAATGTTCGTACTTTTTGAAAATTTCATATATCCATATATTACACACTACTGCTACATTTTCAATATTTCAGAAACATGAATGATTTTTTTTTTTTAAATAATTTAACAGCAATACTTTTCTGTGTAATAATAGAATACGGTAATAAAGTAAAAGAAAGTTTAAATTGAAAAAACATTGTTATTTTTATTAAGATTATATTTTGATACCTTTTATTTTATTCATACTCAAAGATTTTACTAATTTTCTATTTAAAAAAACTATATTGGACTAACACTAAAAAATTTTTTTTTTGACATAAAGAAACCCAAAGAAACCAAACAGAAAGAGAAGTACTAAAAAATATGGACAAAATGTTTGTATTTTTGTATGGGATACTCACTTCCATTTAATTCTAATTCGTTGAATATACCCAAAACATTGGACACTTTTTTGTATGGATAGCCACTTCCATTTAATTCTAATTCGTTGAAAGAAACCAAACAGAAAGAGAAGTACTAAAAAAATATGGACAAAATGTTTGTATTTTTGTATGGGATACTCACTTCCATTTAATTCTAATTCGTTGATTTTACATTTAATTTTACATAACAGTATTATGGCCATTTCTATTAATAATAAAAATCTGTAAATTAGTATCATAACAGTAAGAAAATAAATAAATAAAGTTGTAAAAATATAGAAAAATATATTAAATATATATTCATTCTTGCATCTATTATTGTTTATGGAAAAATAAAAAATATCATAATTTTTTTATTAGATTTTTTTTACATTTTTTTAGAGATTTTTCTAGTCGTTCATGAACGAAATGGATATAATAACCTTTTTTCAGACAAATACAATCTAAGCACGTGATATAGAGTTTCGGCCTCAATTCCTTGGACCCCGGGTCTATTGTCTTCATCACATTTAAAGGCCATTGTACTGATGAAAAAAAAAAAATCAAGATCTTCGGTCCCGACACTTGGAATGCCGGACCTCTTGTTGGCATCGTGCTTATAAGCCATTGTACTAAAGACAAGTTAAAAAAAAACAAAAAATTGCAAGGTCTTCAGTTCTGGCACTTAGTACGCCAGACCTCTTATTTACATCGTGCTTATGAGCCATTGTACTAAAGGCAAGTTAAAAAAAAAACAAAAAAAAATTTCAAACAACTGTACCTACACAAGAAAAAATAAATTGCAACTGGTTTTAATTTCAAGTGTGCGGGTTTACATTTAAATACGTAATATACAAATCACAAATCGATTTATCGATTGCTTAAACTACAAGTTGCTATCAGTTTGTAAAAAATTACAAACTGTTTGATTGCTTGATTAGATGCAATCAAATAGTTTCATGTGTGCGCGCTTTCATATAAACTAATGGAACACAAACGTGCAATCAAATAGTTGCAAAACTAAAAATTGCATGTGTGCGCCTAGCCGAATAAAAACTGTGAATGTAGGTACATATGTATAAAATAAATGTGTTATATTTCTCAAAATTTACTGTCTTGATAAATTGACAACATTCCGTTTATTCTTTAAATTTGAAAGAATATAAAAAGACCAAAGAAGTAAATAAAATAGTAAAGGTAAATGTACATAGATCTAATCATTATTTTTCAAAAATATATCTACATACATATGTATTTGTATAATTGTTTTAGAAATATTTAAAATGGAAACTACTGATGATGCTATTTTTCAAGATATAAGCATTCATTGGGATGCTTCATTAAGTGATATTTGTAGAAAAGAAAAGGAGTATAAAAAAAGAATAAATCCCTTTGAACATTATTCTGACACAGACTTCATTGATTTGTATAGGTATCTATATGCATTTAAAAAAAATTTACAAATACAAAACTAAAACAAATACGTTGAATTTAGGCTTGATAAAAACATCTCCAAAATGTTAGAGGATGACTTGAGAAGCGATCTTGTGCATACAAATGAAACCAATGGATGTGCAATATCACTAGAAATTATGGTAATGGCAACAATTAGGTACCTTGCAAAAGGTTGTTATCAGAAAGATATTGGTAAATTTAGATCACTCATAAAAAACTTTTAAAATATTAACGTATTTGTTTTGCAGCTCATGTGCATGGAATATCCCAACAATCAATGACAACAATTATACGCAAAGTGGTGAGAGCTATAGCCAGTCGTATAAAAAATTATATTAAATTTCCTTTGGTTTATTCAGGACTTCAAAATACTAAAGATGGTTTTTTTTTAATTGCGAATTTTCCACAATGTATTGGGGCAATAGATATTACCCATATCAAAATTAAAAATCCTGGTGGTGAATTGGGAGGACGACATAGATGTAGAAAAGGATTTTATTCCCTTAATGTTCAAGCACATCAATATTTTTATTTAAAAAAAAATGTTTGTTTTAATAAACTTTTTATTTTTATGATATGCTAACTGGGAAATATTAGACATAGTTGCTCGATGGAGGGGATCTGTCCATGATTCGCGCATCTGGAGGGAAAGCAGTATCAAATCCCATTTAGAATCTGCCAATTTGAACGGAGATGTAAGTCTTGGTGATAATGGTTATGCCAATAGCAAAATACTTTTAACACCATTTAGAATTTCAAGTAATCTTTCGGAATCGGAATAAGCTTATAATCAGGCACATATTGCCACAAGAAATCGAGTTGGACATCTTTTTGGGCAGTTAAAAAATAAATTTAGATGTTGTTTTAATGGGATATCAGTAAATTTAGATACTGCTAAAAACATTGTTGTGGCTATAGGAGTATTACATAACATAACCAAAGCCAATACAACTTTTTTTCAAGAAGAAATAGAAAATGAAAGAGATAAGGAAATAGAAAGTGAAATATACGAAAATGTTCATCAATCGAACACTAATCATAATACAGGAATATTTATAGAACAATTTATATGTCGCCATTTTAGCTAAACTTACATCTTCATTTTAAATTAGAAAGTAAAAACGATTGAATTTCTGAAATCAAATATTTAATTGATTTTTTAATTTTATAAATTTTCTTAGAAATAAAAACAAAAAATTTTAACATAAAAATTAATCTTTCAGTCTTTAAAAATTAATCTTTCATTTTCCTTTCTAAAATTTGTAATTCCTTATCCTTAATTTCTAAAGTTTTTTGAAGAATTTTTAATTCGAGTTCTTGCTTTTCTTCCAAAAATCTTAATCGAGTTCTTTCTATCTGCATTTTGACATCATACAAATCTTGGTTTTGTTTAGTTTCTATCTCAATTTGTTTTTTTCTTTTTTCCATCATAGCTTGCCCTGTTATTTAGGTTGCTGTTTTCCGTCTCTTATTTAATTTAATTTTTCGTAAGACTTTAATGTAAGCTTCGGTAAAGCTTCTTTAGACCATTACTTGTTTCTGATGGATTTTCAATTTGATAGTTATTGTTAATGACATCCTAAAACCTATAAAAAGTTAAATAAATTTTCAAAAAAACTAACTTACCATTTCAACATTATCGCAGTCAAACTCGGCCGTATCAATATCAAAATCTAGAGGAGCGACGTCTTTTAACGAGAAATCAAACTCACTTGGTTCTTTTGGCGGTTCTCCATGTTTTCCTCCTGTTTTTTTTGGGTTTTTGTTAAAATTTGATGTTTTTATCCTAGCCGAAGTTTTTAATCGCTGCCACTGTTCTCTCAATCTTTTTGCTGGAATTTTATACCCCACAGCTTCAAATTTGTTCTCGATTTCATTCCAAGCTTCTTTTTTTTTCAACTAAAGTAAAAGAGCTATCTTTTGAATCTACTATAGTTATAAACGGAACAACATCACGTAAAAGTTCCCTCATTTCCAAAGTCCAGTTTGGAGTTCTTTCCCTTTTCTACCGTAAAAAATTTTTTTAACATAACTTTTAATCTAATGAAATTCTTACTTACAATTTTTTCCATTATACTTTCCATTTTCTTTTTAAATTATTATTTTTTTTTAAAACTCAAATAAACAAAACTTTAAACTTCTAATTTTTGATTTCAAAACAAAAATCAAACAAAAAACTGACAGAATTTCAAAAGTATTTATTTATGATAGCTAATTATATTTATTTATTACAGTGACATCTACATTTTCGTGATAGAAATACTGAATTTATTTTAGTTACAACTAAAAAGTGTTATTGGTACCAAATTTAAAGTCAACATTAAAAGTCGCAACTTTCAACTAATCTGCGGCTAAATTAATGTCGGAATTAAGGAATTGTCATTAGTACGGGTCTAAAAGATTAATTTTTATGTTAGAATTTTTTGTTTTTATTTCTAGGAAAATTTATAATTTTTAAAGACTGAAAGATTAATTTTTATGTTAGAATTTTTTGTTTTTATTTCTAAGAAAATTTATAAAATTAAAAAATGAATTAAATATTTGATTTCAGAAATTCAATCATTTTTACTTTCAAAAATTTTAACTGTCAAAAACTGCCACTACTAAAAAGTAGAGACTTAATTGGAGCTTTTGCTACAACTAAATTTTTAGTTATAACTAACGAAAATATCAACTTTAAATATGTCATTGGTACTACTTTTTTTTAGCAGAACATTAAGTCCCTATTAATGACTTAGTAAAGTGTCATTGGTACGGGACATTGGGCCTTATTCTGAGAAGCGAATCACTTTTTCGCTACGTACCGGTAGAGCATCACATTGTATCACATTTGGTATTCTGAGAAGCGAATGATGCGATATTTTCCAAAACTGACAGCATTGCTGGTTAAAACTGTCAAATTTTTTTTTTTTTTATGTTCTGACATTTTTTGTTTTAATTTTCTGTTTGAAAAGTGAAATTAAGTGAAGTTGAATTCAAATTTTATAGATATTAAAAAAATGTTTTTGCATTTATATTACGAAACATCGTCTGATGAGAAGGAAGAGATGAATTTACTTAGAATAAAAAGAAGAGAATTGAGGGATAAAGCAAATCCATTAGATTTACCTATTTTAACGTAGGTATAAGTTATAACAACTATATATGTATGAATATATGAAATAAAAAAAATATGATCAATTTTATTTGGTTTGTTAGATTCATTAAGTATTTCAGGCTCTCGAAAGAAACCTTTATAATGGTTCTAGATAAATTAGACAATAATTTAAATCCTACGTAGGTACAATTAGTCCACATTCAGTAAAACCCAATATTGGCTGGAAGATTGCGCTTCCTTGCTGAAGGAAGTTATCAAAAAGGCGTGGGGAACGATTTTTTGGTAGGTTTAGCTACGAAACATTGTCAATATTTGAGACGGAATTGTGTCGAGATAATATAAAATTTACTGAAACCAAAAATAAGCAGAATCATCCATCAAATTCGGATTTTATAATAAATTTGGATTTCCAGGAATAATTAGATGCGTTGATGGAACACATGTAAAAAATCATTGCACCAACAAACATTCAAACTGCCTACTATTTGTAACTTTTCTATAATTAAAAATGTATTACAAAATTTAATAATTATTTTTAAAAACAAATATATAATTAAATAAAATTAGTTTACTTGAATTTTACTTTAATTATATACTTACTTTTTCTCATTCGCCATCTTTCACTAACTTTTTCTATAATGATATATTTATCGTTTTTTCTGACAGCGAACAAAAAAAAAACGATTCTCGTAATACCATGAAAATCGAAACGTTGCGATAAAAAACGATCAATATCGCTATTTCGCTTCACAGAATACCAAAAATAAAATTTATCATATTTTTCAGTACGTACCGAAAAATTCGCTTCTCAGAATAAGACCCATTGTATAATAATAAAATAAATATTTAAATACCTTAAAAGAATTTTCTATTTCATTTGCGTCATTTAATAGGTGATTTTCTTCACAAAGCGTTTCAAAGTCTACAGCTATGCTGTTATTTATCAAATCTATGTAATTACTACTTATACCTATTGTATCGTCATCTGAGTCTACATTTTCAATATTTTCTGTATTCATGTTTTTGGATGTTAGAATTTTATTTTTTATAATTTTGAAAGACAATATGTATTTCATGTGTGTAGCGAATTCATAAGCGGGAGGATAGTTATTATAACCTCCTTTACACCTTATTAATGAAAAAGTTGTTCCAATTTATCTTGCTGCAGTTTTTGCAATCAGGAATCAAAGCAAGGGATTTTAAAAGTTCCTGTAATCCTTTAATATCTTGAATAATTCCTACATACCACAAATTAAACACATAAAAATATCGAATTTGTATGGAATTAGTATATATTTACCTGAAATTCCATGTTTTTTTTTTACTGATTTTGTACCAGAAAACTTTTGTACATAGGAAGAATTTTCGAACATAGCTTTTACTTCATTTAAAAAATTAAGAGAAAAAGTGTTGTGAATATGGAGACTACTTTTATATGAACTACTGTGGGGCGAAAAATTTACGTTTCTTACGTTAAAGATATCGAATAAGTCATTAATTTTTGAAAAATTGCTGTAGGACTAAAAAAAATTTGCACAGTTTTCTAGTTCATTTGATTCTATTTGCTGTTTTTATTGCTGCTGAAACTGTTTTGCTGAAAATTTGAGTTGCATATTTTACTTTCATTCTTTCAAAGTTATTATGGTTTATATGTTCCCTTTTAATTTTAGGACATAATCTAACGTTCTTTCTCATATCTTTTCCAAATAAAGTTTCAACCACCTCCCATGAAACTATACCATCCGGGGTTTTGATATTTGATGAAATTAAATTACTTCTAATAATTTTTTATATCGTATGTCAAGTTTTTTCTGATATGTACTTCATCAAAAAAGAGTACGCCAATTTTTTCATGTAAAGCTGTACAAGTAAAATTATTGTGCACAAATGAAAAATAAATTGTTTCTTTTTACACTAAATAGGTATAACAAATTTTCATAATATGACGATATTACTTATAATATTATACTTATATAAATTATAAATATCTGATTTTTTAAATTTTTTCCTCCATAATTTGAAACTGCTGGTGGTATATTCATGATGTTTCATTTTTAATCGCCAAGTATTTAATTAACGTATTTTTGGATGGAAGTTTACAGTCTAACACCATCAAATAATCAAACATCTTCGGAGATTTATAAAAAATTTAACACGCTAATAACCTTTCCTTTTCCCGCCATTTTTCTGTAATTTTTTTTTCGGAAAGGATCATTTTTGCTAAGGTCTTTGCTGTATCAGCTTTGTTACTGTTATCTATAGTGTAAACTAAATTTCTATTTTTAAAATTTTTTTTTAATTGAATATTTAATTTAACCAACTTATCCATATTGAAATTTTAAATTTAAAAACTTTCTTTTCCAAAACTACGCTAAATTAACATTTTGATTTTTTTCCTTTTTATTGTCTTTTCTTTTCATCGGCGGAGTTGGTTCGGTTGATCGGTTGATTTACAAAATTTCAACTACTGTAGGACTTCGCATTTTTGTGAGTAAGTAACTTCTTGTTTTTGGTGGTATTTTTAATAAATTTTCTATCTGTATTTGATTTCTTTCTTTCAATTGGCTAAGAGCAGATACAAAATATGTATTTTTATTTGTTTTATTTAACACGATATGCTGGAGTATTGTGATAAACGATAGTCACCCTTGTGACAGTCAAAGATGAAACTAAAATTTTTTGGTATTCTGTATTGCGATCACTTAACTAATTTAACAAAACGGCAGCATTTTAAAAAATACAATTCGGAAATGGCAGCACAAGTGATTTATTAAATGTCAAAGTGTCAAAACAATAGAAAACAAAACTAAAGTTTTAAATTTAATTAGTGCAACAAGTGTAATCATAAAGTAAAATTATAAAAATAAAAAAAAATTATTAAAAATAATAACTTAAAAGTAAATTTCATAAAATAAATTTTCAAATACTAAAAAAAAACTTAAAGTGAAATTCATTACAACTAATTTAAGAAAATGAAAAAAAAAATTGTGTTCAAATTTGATTAAAATTCATTTGTAAACTCATAACTAATGGGGGTTTTTACACGAGTATTATTTTTCTGCTGTATATAATTAATATAAATATCTATACATGTAATTAAAAACCAAAATAAAATTCAAACTTATTAAAAAAAAATATTAACACATAATCACAGCATTTTTTATTCAGTTCCATTCTTTTTAAATCATTTGCAATTTTAGCGACTTCTACATTTTGAACTGAAAATCCTATCAATAAAATTATTTCTTATTCGTAAACTGAAAAACTAATAATTTTAATACACAAATTAAAATTATTACAACTTAAACAAAACCTGAAACATAAAAAACTTAACATCAATCTTCAAAAACCAAAACATAGAAAATCTTAAAAAACTTTTATTTATTTTTATCATGAGTGACACCAAATTAGCTGTCAGGGTAGTCACCTTTTCGTGCTTAATTAAGTACGTTACTGCAATTTTACACTACAATATCTACAATAATTCGAGTATTTATTTTAACAAATTACTGGCTTATCTACTCATTCAATGTGGAAAACTACTACTATTGTCAGGAACTAAGCCTTCTTAAATAGAATAGTTCATAGATATATAAAATATAGATTGGCATATAGAATAAAAATTTTCAGCCACTTTTGGTCAGCTGTTTTTGAAAAATCTGAGTTCAAATAATTTAGTTTCTACTGCAAATAATTCCCTTGAAAATAGAAACTTCGCACTAATGTAATATGAAAAGTTTAGAGTAAAAACAAATATAAAATCACAATAATTTTAATAATTGGATTATTTTTAACGTCTCTCATTTTTAAAATCTCAATTAATTTAAAATAATTCTTTTTAAATTTTCTTTTAAAAACATGTATATGTGTATATTTATACAAAATTCACAATAATATATAATTAACAAATCATAAAGTAAAGTTAAAAAAAGATGATTTGATACGTATATATTTATGTTCTTGATTAGAATTATATAAACAAAATTAATTAAATTGATACATGGATTGATACAGTTTGATGTTAAACTAAATAAAATGACCAAGAATGGGATAAAATTCTTTTACTTTATCGTATATATTTATATTCTATTATTTACACATTTCCGTGAAATTTTATGTCTACATATATATTGATAATATTAAAACATATTAGATGATATGTATACAAATTTATATTATTTATAAGTATTATTATATTATTATTATTATTTAATAATCAATGTATATCGAATCACTTGTATTATATGCATATATGTAATATTTATCATTCCCATCAAATTTAAAGTTTTTCCCCCTATTTTTCTTTTCCCCTAAACGTTTTCCAATGCTCTAAAATTGCAATTAATAAAATGAAATAAAATGATTTTCAAATTATCGTATTAGCGTAAAAAATATATTTAAAACAGAAAAACTATAAAAAATAAATAGTTAGTAAATATATATGTGTAGATAAAAAGGTTAAAAAACAAAACTAATTTTAAATTCAATAAGAAAAAATTGAAAAGAATCTATTCTACAAAACCATCAAAATATTAAGAAATGGCTGTTAAATTTATAAAATCAAATCAGCTGAGTTGAAATATTGAAAAACATATGCTCATTTTTGGCTGAATCTGACATTTAATAATTAAAGTGATGATTGTATTAGAGAGAAAGAGAAAGCAATACCAAGCTGCCAATCTATATTTTATATATCTATGGAATAGTTTCATTTTCATCACAGATTAACTCTCAATTTTCTTGTCATTTATTATATCCCAATGACAAACGCAATTAATCCCAACCAACGAATTAGAATTAAATGGAAGTGAGTATCCCATACAAAAATACAAACATTTTGTCCATATTTTTTTAGTACTTCTCTTTCTGTTTGGTTTGTTTGGGTTTCTTTATGTCAAAAAAAAAAAAATTTTTAGTGTAGGCCAATATAGTTTTTTTAAATAGAAAATTAGTAAAATCTTTGAGTATGAATAAAATAAAAGGTATCAAAATATAATCTTAATAAAAATAACAATGTTTTTTCAATTTAAACTTTCTTTTACTTTATTACCGTATTCTATTAATACACAGAAAAGTATTGCTGTTAAATTATTTGAAAAAAAAAAAATCATTCATGTTTCTGAAATATTGAAAATGTAGCAGTAGTGTGTAATATATGGATATATGAAATTTTCAAAAAGTACGAACACTAGCAATGAAGTAGGAAAAAATAAAATTATTTTTTGTCAAATAAATATTAAAAAAAGTCAATAAAATTTTTGATTTTTATTATAAATTGTTAAAAAATTACAAATTTTAAGGAAAAATGGAACGTAAAAGAAAGATTTGTATCATTCCAGGCTGTAAGTCTCATTTGGAAAAAGAAAATTACGTGTCTTTACATATCGAAGTATTATATTTTACATCTTTTGAATTTTTAAAAACTTCTAAACAAAACAGTGTAGTATTAGGATAATTTCATATCCGGACAAAGAAATTTTTTTTTTGAATAACATTTTAAATATTTATTTTGAATATATTGGACTATATATATAAGGATGCGTCTTGGAAGAAATGACAATCCCACTTCAAAACAGTTCAAAGCAACCAAATCATTGAAAATCATTTTTGTTTATTAATAAAAAGTATTGCAGAAATTTATTTTAATACACGAATACATCATTCCTTAAAACTACATAATGAAAGAAACAGTGTAAGAAATAAATTAATAAAATTAATCCATTTCAAAGGGCACTAATCTATATTTTCTAAAAGAAACTTTAAAAGTGTAAAAAATTATTGCACATAGTCCATATTGTAAAATGAAGTGGAATATGGCCTCTTGGGGAAACCACTTTAAAAAAAACGCTCCTATTTCTTTACCTCAATAGTGGTGTGGAAAAAAGAAAATGTTTTGATACAAATATATTAATAACATATTATTTACATATTTATAAATATAGGATAGACAATCGGCAATAATAAGTTTATATAATTTTATATAATAAATATCAAATATGTAAAAAATTTTATAATCAATCTATTGAAAAAACTTATAGAAAAGAATTTAAAATCTAAAAAAAAGAATAAATATTTTAAGATACAAAACTAGAAAGCGCTGTATTTCTCATATTTTTTTCATATATGTATTAATAATAAATTTTGATTAATTTATCCATTATTGTTAGATATTTTTACTCATCATATTTAAAAAAAAAAATGTAAGTCAAAGTACATACAAATTGAGGCATATTAAATTCTGAGCACTATCCTGTTTATTTATCAAAATAATTTCCATTAAAAAGAGAGAAAATATATTGAACGAATATATTCGTCTATTTCTGTTTTTTGACAATAAAAAATACCAAAGAAAGAAAGGAATATACCCAAAACATTGGACACTTTTTTGTATGGATAGCCACTTCCATTTAATTCTAATTCGTTGCCCAAAACATTGGACACTTTTTTGTATGGATAGCCACTTCCATTTAATTCTAATTCGTTGCAAAAAACCAATGAAGCATTTTTTTGTTTTTTGCTTCATCGGGAATCGAACCCGAGACCTTTCGGTTGAAAGGCAGGCACTCTACCTACTGCGCCACTCAGCGTGTAAAATAAAAAAAAATGCTTACCAAAATAAGAACTTATTTTTTTTTTTGCTTGAAACAATTTATTTTTCTGGACAAGACATGAACTGTCAAAATTTACCCACTTAAAAATTTCTTTGTAGTGTGAACGCTATTTTAAAGACCTTGTAAAGATCATGATGTTTATGTGGTCTTTAGGGTATTGTGAAGAGCATATAATATGGTTAATAGCACCAACTGGGCGTTGATATGATCCAGTTGGATAAAAATTTACTATCAAAAATTTCAAATGAAACGGTAGATATTCCATTCAGAATTGACGGTATTCATCAAAACGAGAGAGCATTTCAATT
Source organism: Argyra leucocephala (assembly GCA_963942445.1). Classification (NCBI taxonomy): domain Eukaryota; kingdom Metazoa; phylum Arthropoda; class Insecta; order Diptera; family Dolichopodidae; genus Argyra; species Argyra leucocephala. The sequence continues at coordinate 66,842,035 of OZ012679.1, forward strand.
ATTTTCATTGCTTTTATTCGAGCCATTCAAGAATTTTAGCAAAACAAACTTTCAGGTATTGTGAAAGGATTTGCATTGTCTCTTAAATTTCTGTACAAATGTTTTTTAATACGACTAAAAAATAAATTAATAATAAAAGGTTCATTCAATAACATGTGATTGCAATCAATCACAATCAAAAGCAACCCAAAATGTTCAAAATATCAGTAGCCAATCAAAATCCTGTTCAAAAAATATCATTTCCAATCACTTACAATCCATTTTTCTTATTGAACAAATTTTTGTGTTTTTGAAATTTCAAAATTTGTTTATAAAAAAAATGGATGAAAATTTTTAAAAACTTAATTTAAAAAAATTTTTATTTGAATTTAAGTTTTAAAAATGTTTTATTAAAATATTTTAAATTTTTTTTCTCAAATCTTTTTTTAAAAAAATAAATATAATTAATTTTTGCCGAATACTTTGCGTCAGAACAATTTTCAAAATTAAACTTTGACATTCAATTCCAATCAATGGTTGTGATTTTAATTTTGAGCACAATCAAAAAATATTATTTTCAATCACGTCTATTGAACAAAAAAAAATCAGTTTCAATCACAAATTTCCCCTCCTAATAGTGATTGAAAGTTATTGAAAAGTTATTGAACAAAAAAACATGATTGCAAGTGATTGCAATCGAAAATTATTTGCTATTGAATTAACCTTTCTCACTTCACTTACTAATTTTATAGCAACTTATGAAACACGGAATAAGTATGACATGTATTTACTTCTCCTCAGTTTCCTTCATTCATTTTTCCGATTCAAATAATATTTCAAAAAAAATTTTTTTTACATTATCAACTTTAATTTTATTTTTTATTTCTAATTATTATTTACACTATTATTTTTTAAATTTATTATTTGAAATATTTTTGATGGCGTTGTATTTTCACTTTTTTATTATTAAAATATTTTTCATTTACATTTAAGATTAACAAGCTGATCCAGAGTTCCTTATAACTTAAAAGATTTTTTAGGTTATTTATGCCTCATAAGTCATAACCTTATTGTACTAATAGCAAAATCTTTTAAAGTCTTTTCAAATTATTCATCACACTACTTATAAGATCATATGTTTTTTAAGTCTTTCAATCTTATAAAAATATGTTGTAGAATACCGATTTCTTAAAACTTTCTTATAACTACTAGTTATAAGACTAAAAGAGTAAAATCTTAATTCCAGAATAAGCCCTGACTATAATAGGACTTAAGCCAAGCCCTGCTAAATATTTAGTATGCCTTGTTTAAGCTGCCTTAAGGAATCTTAAGTTTTGCTGTCAAATTTGGTTTTGCTTTAAGTTTTTTCAAAACTTAACGATTCTTATATTCAACTATAATAGGCTTAACAAAACTTAGCTAACTTAAGGAACTTTTTTTAAAAAGGATTTTATTTATTGATTCCGGCTATTTTCAAAGCAATAAATACTAAAACTTTTATTGATTTGAGACTTTAGTCCTAAAATTAATTTTATTATGCACATACAATTGAAATAAATGTGATATTATGTAAATATTTTTAAAATTAATGTCAGTATGTAAATACATACATATGTATATTTCATAACTGAAATGAATGTAAAATATTTTAAATAAAACCAAAAAAATACATTAGAAAAATATATTTTTTCATTAAATATATTTTTCATTATTTTATATATCTATGCTTGCCGGAGTCATAAGTTAAGTTTTTGACATTGCTTAAACGTATATGGTGTAGTTTCGAAACCAAAATGTAAATAAAATCAGTTGTTTATGTTCTTTTTTGTTAGAAATAGCTTATATTTTTCATAATATGTATTTGTAACCAATCTTTTATATAATTTGTTTTTTATAAATTTCTACAATTATTATTAATGCGATACTTTTACCCACAATTTTTTTAAATATATCTTGTCTTAACTTAACTATAAAAATAGTGAAGTTTCCCTGTTTGTTTTAGGAACAATTTATAGTGTGTGGTTAAGAGAGAAATTAGTTTCGAAACTAATTTCTAAATAGATTTAATAGTGTATGGGGCCTATAAATTAGTTGAAGTATGTTAAAATGTACAAAATCACATCATCTGTTTTAAAATTTGGAATAATTCGCTACCATCTCATTTTTGGCTGAATCTGACATTCAATAATTTATGATAATGAATTGCTTAGACAGAAAGAGAGAGCAGTACCAACTTAGTGTTAGAGTCAATTGTCTACATAATATAAAAACTAAGCGAACGGAAACAAAATATATGTAATGCATAAATATAGGCTCCAGCTCCATTCCATTTCCATTGTATTCTAGTTTTTTGCAATTACCAAATCCTTTTACGAATATTCATCATAAAATATCATATTGGTTTGTTGCATTGCAATGTATATGAACTGATATGAAATAGTCTTTATTTTTTAGAAAGGATTTAGTTACTCTTACTAAATTAAATAAATTGTTTATATTTCCAAGGAAATAAGAGATTTGCATAGAACTGTCGTTTGTAATGGAAAGAGATTGGCGTCCATTTATTTATGGTGGCCTTGCTTCTATTACAGCTGAATTTGGTAAAAAATTGATGTTTTTTTAAGTTCAGTTTAGTTTAAATATCTAATATAATAACTATGTGGTTATATTTTAGGCACTTTTCCGATTGATACTGCTAAAACAAGATTACAAATTCAAGGTCAAATAATTGATGAAAAGTTTTCCAAACTACGGTATCAGGGTATGATAGATGCTTTTATTAAAATATCGAAAGAAGAAGGCTTATCAGCACTTTATTCAGGGTATGTTATAGTTTATTATCTTTTCTAATTTTTCAAAGGCTGATAAGTTATATAAATTCGTGTTGGTGAATAAAAACCATTTGTAAATAAAAGAATTAGTCATATTTTTTCTTAAGAATAGGTAGTCGTCTGGATTGGAAGAATTTCTTAAGCCTAAGTAAAATTGTACCGAAATTGTAAAATTGTACTGCCCATGTTAGTGATAATATAAAAAACCTTCGATTAATATTTGATCATTAGTTTAGTTGAAGAATAAATTTCACTTTAATACATTAATAATTAAATAAAATTTAACTTTAGCAGTCCATATGCCTACCATATTCATGAGATCACCAACTATTTTATTTGACTAAGATTTTCAGAATATGGCCAGCAATTTTACGACAAGCAACATATGGCACAATAAAATTCGGAACTTATTACACTTTAAAAAAAGTAGCAACCAAAAATGGTTTGTTAATTGATGCCAATACAGGAAAAGAACGAATTTGGGGAAATATATTTTGTGCCGTTATTGCAGGTGCATTGTCAAGCGCAATTGCAAATCCTACTGATGTTTTGAAAGTGAGAATGCAAGTGCATGGAAGAGGAACACAAGATCTTGGACTATTTGCCTGTTTTCGGGAAATTTATCAATTTGAAGGTGTAAGGGGCTTGTGGCGTGGTGTTGGACCTACAGCTCAAAGAGCTGCAGTTATTGCTGCAGTTGAATTACCTGTTTATGATTTTTGTAAACATCATTTAATGAATGCATTTGGAGATAAAATAGTAAATCATTTTATGTAAGTTATTTTTCAATTAGATATGTAAAATATTGCAGAACTTATGTTTGCATTTTATTAGATCTAGTTTCATCGCTAGTTTAGGTAGTGCAGTAGCTTCAACTCCATTAGATGTCATAAGGGTAAGAAATAATTTTTGTTTAGGAATGTAAAATAAAAATTGATTTTGAAGACGCGGCTTATGAATCAAAAAAAAGTAACTGTAAATATGAATGTAGTATTGTCTGCCTCTGCACAGAAAATTTACAATGGAAGCATTGATTGTTTCTTACAAGTATGTAAAAATAAAAATTTTAGTTGTATAAAACGACCATTTTCAAATTAAAGATAACTTCAAATAATTTAAATTTTAGACTATTAGAAATGAAGGATTCTTAGCATTGTACAAAGGATTTGTACCAACATGGTTTCGAATGGCTCCTTGGAATATTATATTTTTTATTACGTACGAGAAATTAAAACTATTTTACTAACTAATTAGTTATGAGGTGTATATTTTATTTCGATAAACCTTTTCAAAATTAAGAATGAAAAGTGTTTATGAAAAATATTTTATTTGTACATATTTACAGTAGCACTTCCGATTGTTTCTCTTATTTCAAGAATGAGAAAATATCTCTTCCTGAACATGTTTCAAACATTTAAATTAAATATTTGTAAAATTTTGGATAGCCTTTTTTAAAGTTACCATTTGAACTAAAAATAATTGTCTTAAAATATAAAAATATTCCTGTTTGATTATTCGACAAAAAATTAAATTATTGAAATAAATATTTAGAAAAAACTTTTTTGTTTTAATTCCATATTTATTGCTGAAGGATTTACGAAAAAAGAAACGTTAAATTATAAAAAATTTTATTAAATGAAATTAATACAAATTTGATTCAATAGACTCCGTTTGTAATTTAAGTTTCCATTGCTACTAGTGGAATTGGATCAATTGGATCAGTAGGAGTTTCGCTTTCGTCTTTCGATACTGGAGGAGGAGTATCATCATCATCACTAGGACGAGTGCTGCTTGTTATTTTTGGAGCTTTAGATTTTGTGAGTGACATGTAATAATGGCTTTCATCGTCGTTCAAAATTTTGAATGGTTGATCTTTTCCAACAATAGCAATCGATATATTTAAAAGAGGTGAAATATCATCTTTTGATAACAAATCTTCATTAGGCAACGAGCCTCTTAAAGCTTGTATCCCATGACATATAAGATCATCCTTTGAACAATCAACAAATTCATTCAAATGCCTTTCTAAATATGTACGAGCACTTTGAGAGCGTGAACCAATTGACATCGCTTTACAATCAAAAAAATTCGCAGAAGGAAGTACTTGATAAACGTGTGGTCCTTTATCATCATAACCGGCTACAAGTAAACCTACACCATAAGGTCGGCGATCATACCGTTGAGTAGTTATTTGCATTTTATTACCTAAATTTAAAATTAATCGAGCTACAGGATAATTATTATCATATGAATATTTATAGTTCAAGCATTGACCACGTAAATAAGTGCTGAGAATTCTCGCGTCAGCAGTAATACCAGCAATGGAAATTCCTAAGTGAGTATCAATGGGAATGATCTTCTTTTGATAAGATGAAAGCTCTGATGAAGCACGTTTAAGAGCAACTAAAACCGCATATTCACAATTTTTTAAACCAACTGTAGCTGATCCCAGTTTAACAGCTTCCATTGCATACTCCACTTGATGAAGACGTCCTTGTGGGCTCCAAACAGTAACATCACTGTCATATTGGTTGCGAAACATTTTTATAAAAATTTAACGTACTTCACTATTTTTAATGCGTATTTATTTCTTAATGCTAAGCTGCAAATTTATGAAAATTACTATCAAAAATACTAAAACTTGCGATCAGTGAAAATTCAAATCAAATTTATTAACTATAGCCTTAAGCTAGACAGTAGACAAACTATGACTATGATGAATTATGAAAAGTAATGATATTGACAAATGACACAAATGATAAGTAAAAATTTGGCAAAATCTAAAATCAAAGCTGACATTTGACATCGAAAAGTCAGAAAAATTAGTTTTTTATGCCAATAGAGGACTCAGCAATATATTTGTTCTACAATTTTAATTATATGATGAATTTGTCGAAAAAAAAATATTTTTAAACGCAACGCAGAGGTATTCCTCTATAGTTCGCGCTGGACATAAAATCACCCTTTTTGAATATTATAAATTTTTTTTTCTTACTCCTTTTGGGAGCATAGGGCGTCCACTTAACATTTCCACCGTACTTGATTTCTAGGTTGATAATTTTTGATGTTAAGTTTCACTGCCGTATGCCAGGATTGATTTTACACAAGACCGGAATATTCTAAGTTTAGTTGCTCTGGATATTTGGCTGTTCCTCCATATCGGTTGCGATCTTCCAAATGCTGCTCTTGCTTTCTTTAAACTATTTCCTACATCTTCTTGAGCCCCACCACTAGTTGCTATTATACTTCCAAAGTAAAAGAAATTGCTCACAAATTCGATTTGTTCTTTCAATTTTAGATGTTCCGTTTTGGTGTTATTTATTCTCATAGCTTTTTACAGGTTGATTTCTAGTTCAACATGTTTGGCAAGTTGTTCCAGGTATTCTAGTTTGCTTTGCATGTCGCTGACTTTGTGCGAGAGAAGATAGATATCATCTGCATAGTCGAGGTCTTCAAGTTGTTGAGTGAGACTCCAAGTTATTCCTCTCTTTATTGAGTAGGTTTTTTCTAGTATATTGTCTAGGACAATTGTAAAGAGGAGTGGTGAGAGAGGACATCCTTGTTTGACTCCCGATGTGGTGGTGAAGGAAGCACTTGCTTGTCCCCTGTGAATTACTGAAAGTTCAACTTCTTCGTACAATGCTTGGATTATATACTGTGTTAAGCAATGTAATGCCTCTCAAATTATCACTGTAAGTCAGGTTGCCTTTCTTTGGTAGTTTAAAAATTAGGCCCTTTTTCCATGAAGGTTGGATTCTTTCTTCACTCCAGACCTATGATATATATGGGGTTGTAGTAGTTGCGCTATAGTCTGTATATCTACACGCAGTAATTCGGCTGGTATGCCATGATCGCCTTGTTTTGTTTTAGACTTCTCATGGCATCTTTTATTTCATTGATACTGGTCAGATCTTTAGGAATTCTTAGATTTGTCGATCTGTTTTTAGTGTTGTTGTTGGATTGTGCTTCTTCGTTAGTCTGATGTTGGATGTTGCTGACTGTTTCGAAATGCTGCTTCCACCTTTCTATCTGGCGTTCATTATTTGTCCCTATGCTACCATTTGTATGTCTGACTGAGTGGTGAAATGTGTTGCTTATCGATTAGTTAGTAAATTTATCAATCTATGCAAGTCACGCATATTGTTCCCCGGCGGGTTGGAGTACGAAATATCCGCAGTAAGGCATGCTTGTGGTAAACGTCCACTAAAATCATAGAAGCGACTGACCCAGAATGGGCGACTTTCTGGTCTGCGACTGATCTCAGAGGGACGACAGGAATAAAAGGTACCGCCTTGCACAAGGGAAATATTATCCTTAGGCTAGGAGATGGAACTCCGAATTAAAACAAAAAAAACAAGGATGCAATGAATAAAACTCAAGGATTGTCTACTCCAGGTGGTAATCCATATCTTCTGGAAAATCCACCCTCTTTCAAGGCAGGTCTAACGGATTCTGGGAGAGGCCACTTATTGCAAAACCACGAAAGCAGAGCTTCTTTAATTGACCCATTTAGAAGAAAATCTGGGTCCAGAGAACAACTCCAGCAGGGTCTCAAAAGATTTACGAAAACATATCCCAAAAAGACAGCTATAGAAAACCCGACGAGGGTAATAATAACGAAAAGGCACTTGAGGCAAAAAATAATCAACTTAATGCCAGAGTTACAGAATTAGAAATCTTATGCAGGGAATTGAAAAATGAGCTCTGCATAATTAAAGAAGAAAATGAGAAACTAAAAAATTCACAAAATATGACTACTAAAGGAGTACTAAAAAATGCTGAAGAATTTTATACAGATAACGAAGAGCTAGCTCGAGAAACCGACTGGATCTTTAAAACAAAAAGAATCTGTAAAAAAAGAAAAGCAGAAAAACCACCTACTTTAAGCCCAGAAAATGTTGCGGCCAAAGTAGAGAAAAATGTGCAAATAAATGAAGCTGCCAAAAGTAAAAGAAAAGGTGAACCTCCTCCAGTTATACTTAGTAATGTAGTGGGATACCCTCAAATAAGCAAAAAAATAAAAGAAACCAATATTAAATATAAAGTTAATATGCTTAGCAATAAGCAACTAAAAATGAATGTTGAAGAAGAAAAAGCATATAGAGAGTTGACTAAGGCATTAAAGAAAGCCAATATTGCATGTCACACTTATGAAAATAAGAGCACCAGGCCTAGTAAAGTAATGGTTAGATATTTACATCCGTCAGACCAACTTGAAGATATAAAAAATGAATTGAAAGCTAGAGACTTCAAGATTCTAGAAGTCACAAATAAAATAATAAAGGAAAACAACAAAGAATCTACGGTACATCTTCCTCTCTTTATTGTAACATTCGAAAACTCTGAAGATATAAACAATATATTCAAAATTGAATTTATTCAGCACATGAGGGTTAAAATGGAGGCTATTCGTAAAGCGACTACCATTCCTCAACGTAAGAGATGCCAAAGATTTGGCCATACACAAAAGTTTTCCAACGTCTAGCTCCGTGTGGTAAATGTGTTGGTCCCCACTTAACAATTTCTTGTAAAGAAAGAAAAAATATTAAGCCTAAATTCGCTAACTGCCTTGAGGCACACCCAGCGAGTTATCGTGGTTGCCAGGTGGCTAGAGAGTTGCAAAAAAGAATGAAGCTACAAAAAAATGTCCCAAAACAAACGCAACATAGACAAGAAAAACAAAAGACAAAACCTAGGCAACCTCGAACACAGAGACATATTTGCATTGAAACTCCAGAGATACCTAAAACTTTTACGTTGAAAAAAGTCGTAGAAGGCTTATTATATTCACATGTAATACAAAACAACCTAAGTCAAAAAAGAAACCCGAAAGAACAAAATAAAGTTTCTACACAAATGTTGACTGAAAATACCACTATGCAGATGATGCAAAATATGATAAAAACAATTAATAAAATCTCAACAAGACTTTGCACTTTAGAAAACAAACATAATGAAACATATATGTATACGGCAAAAAATAAATCCGCAAGGCATGGTTAAGAACGCACTTCGTATGGTCACGTGAAATGCTATTGAGAACACATAATATTGATGCATGTCTCTTGACAGAAACACATATGACACATAAGTCATCGCTTAAAATAAATGACTATACATGCTGCAGCGCAAACCATCCAAGTAATACACCCAGAGGTGGTAGCTCAATTTTAATAAAGAAAGATATTAAGCACCATGAGGAACTTAGTCTAGAAATAGATGAATTCCAACTAATCGTGCTACGAATTATGTCTGTTAAACAAAGCCTTTGTGTCGGTGCATTATACTGTCCACCCAAATACAACATAAAGAATAACATGTTTGAACAAATTCTTAAACTACTTGGCGAAAGATTTATCCTGGGAGGTGACTACAACGCCAAGCACATAGATTGGGGGTCTAGAGTAACCTCTACGAGAGGAAGAGAGCTAAGAAAAGCTATAAAAGAAAAAGGCTGCATTTACAAATCTACCGGTAAGCCAACCTATTGGCCGACTGATAGAAATAAAACTCTTGATCTGCTTGATTTTTATATAACAAAAAAAATTTCACCCAATTATATTAAGCTAGAAGATAACCATGATTTGGACTCAGATCACTCTGCAGTCATACTAAATCTATATGAAAATGTTATTAAGAAACAGTCGAAACCTCTGCTAACGAACAAGACAACTGACTGGGCTACCTTTAAACAAGAAATAGAAAACAAAATAAACATAAAACAAAATTAAGATCCAAATGTGATATAGATTCTGAAGTAGAAAATTTTATTAAAATTATTCAAAATGCTGGATGGAATAATACAAAAAATTGTGAATATAAAACTGTAGGATTCAACTATCCTAGAGAAATATTAAATATGATAAAAATAAAAAGAAGAGCTAAACTAACTGGCTGGCAACAAACGCGTGATCCGGCAGACAAAACTCTGCTAAATAGGTTAACTCAGAATCTTAAAAGAAAAACTAAAGATCTTAAAAATGAAAAATTTGAAAAATATATAAAAAATTTATCAGCTAAAAGAGAAAAAAAAACTACTCGTTGTGGAAAGCAACAAAAAGCACAAAAAACTCGATCTCTCAAACCCCGCCAATCAGAATGAAAAATGGTGAATGGGCGAGAGATAATAAAAATAAAGCTGAAACATTCGCAGATCATCTTGAAGAATTTTTTTGTCCAGACGAGACAGATTCGGATAATCTCACTGAAGAAAATAATAACTGGCAAGAAAATGTCATATCACCATTCTCACAGAGAGAAATAGTTGAACAAATTAAAAAACTGAGAGATAAAAAAGCTCCAGGCTTTGATCTAATCACATCGGAAGTCCTGAAAGAACTTTCAAAAAAAGCTATAACAATGCTAACACGCATTATAAACGCTGCTCTAAGAATAAGGTATGTGCCGAATATGTGTAAAATAACACAGATAATTATGATACCAAAGCCAGGTAAGCCCATAAATGAGGTCAAATCCTACAGACCAATATCACTACTTCCAATAATATCAAAATTATTTGAAAAACTACTATTGATTCGAATGAGTCCGATCATTGAATATAGTAATCTGATTCCAAATTATCAATTTGGCTTTAGATCTAAGTACTCAACAATCGATCAAATACATAGAATAACAGACATAATAGAAAAAGCTTTAGAAGAAAAGCAAGTATGTTCTACCATATTTTTAGATGTAGCCCAAGCTTTTGATAAAGTATGGCATCGAGGCTTAATAAATAAACTAAAAAATGTTACCTAAACAATACGTAGATATACTCTCATCATATCTAGAAAACAGACTATTCAGAATATAAGACAAAGAGTATTCTACTATTAGAGATATTAAAAGGGTGTGTCTCAAGGTAGTATTCTGGGTCCCATACTGTATTTGCCCTACACCAATGATTTACCACAATTGGAAAATATAACTGTAGCTACATTCGCTGACGATACTGCGTTGATGGCAGTAGGATCAAATATTGACGAGGCTACAAATAAATTGCAAAGAGCAAGCGAAAAGCTATACCTCTGGACAAAGAAACGGAAAATTAAACTCAATGAGTTAAAATCAGTACCTACATGTAAATTTTACAAATAAAAAATTAGAAAATCAACCATCGGTAAATCTGAATGGGTTAAATATACCGCAAGAAAACCGTGCTAAATACCTAGGTGTTCCCGCATCAGGCAGCCCGGTTTTTATTCACCACAAAGTACTTACTTTTCTTAAATTCATTTTTAATTAACTGTTAAATTTAAATTACTCATCTTTGATTTTTCTAATTATTCTTTATTATACATATGTATTTCTTTTATATTTTCTCTCTATTTAATTACATGTTCATATAAATACTACTTTAAGTACTTTTTTGTATTTAGTTTAATTTTATTGTATTTGGAACTTTTGCATTCTAAATAAGAAAATAAAAATTTAGAAGCCTTCTTCTTGATTGGTGCTTCAAACTGAGAATATGGTCCTTCGAGCCGGATTAGATAAGTGCATCTAAATTTTTCAATTTTTTTTTCTTTTAAATGCTAAATATTAAAATTTTTATTTTTTAAATTTATTCTAAAATTTAAAATTACATATAAATTCCTATCATATACTAATTTATTTAATAAGTGAATTTAAATAAATAAAAGAAAAAAAAACTATTACCATACTATTACTAACTTTCAAGGTGCTGAATGTTAAGATTTATCATCAAACATTTTTGTTAGCACATAATAGCTTTTTTAATAAACTTTCTTTTTGCATTGGTACATATATCAAATATTCAAAGATTTAAATAAATCATAATTTGTAATAACTCTAAAGAATGACAATAAGACTAAATAAAAATAAAGACACAAGAAATTCAATAAATTAAGATCAAACAGATAATTATAAAATATTGGATAACCATAAAACTATATTACCACGTGGTGACGCTTAATTTTGAACTTTATTTTATTCTATATACATATATATTTTAGTAATTAATTTACATGAAATACATCATTTACATCTAACCAGTGATTTTAGCGCACAATGAAATTAATAAAAAAAATTAAAATTTAAAATTAATCAACAAAGTGGAGTGAAGATTATTTAGAAATTATATGCAAAATATATTCTTAATAGTTTTCAAATAAATAAATAAACCAAATAATTTCATTTTGATCCGTTTTTATGAATTTTCAAATTAAAACTATTTTTTTTAAACTAAAATTGTTTCAGCTAGAGTAATAAATACAGGTGTAGTTATTGTAGGTATCATTTATTCATTAACCGCACGTATTGGTAATCAGTTTGCAGATTATTAAGCCCCTAAACTATTTCCAACACATTTCACAACACTATTCAACAATGAGTACTGCATTCGATCTTACGCCAGAGCTCGTGGCAGAGTAAAGGGCTCACTTAGAAAACTGCAAAAATGTTTGAATGAATCTGGATTTGACTCGGACCCTAATCAAATAAACTTCCGTTTAAGCCGCTGATGAGTTGTTAAGGAATTCGTAATTTATGATGACGCCTTAGGTGCCCTAGAAAAATATGAGTATGAATTTGATGAAATCGAAGACTGTTTTCTCAACATTAAGGTTAAACTTTTACACGCTAAGACCGAAATTGAAAAACAATCATCAACAGGTCAAGAAACATTTGAAAATGCAACTGATGCAGACTTAACTCGCGCAGTAAATATGCTTTCGGAAAATCAACGTATTATTATTAATAATAATGCAGACCACCATGATTCCAGTAATGCCTTTCGTCCAAAAATTCATATAACAACATTCAACGGAGAGTATCGAAACTGGCCTATATTGAAGGACAACTTTGAAAAATAAATTTACAAAAATCGAAAACTCAGTGACATCGAGAAATTTACGCAGTTGAAAAATTTTCTAGGTCCAGATCCTGTGCTCCTTATTCAAAACTTAATTGTGACAAAAGAAAACTATGAGAAAGCCAGGACAAAACTTAACAAGAGATACGACAACAAGTTTAAAATTACCAACTCGTACATGGATCTTTTCTTCAACCAAAGGTCTGTTGGAGATGGGTCAACTGAAGAACTTCGTAAGATCACAGACACAACAGAAAGTATACTTAATGTTTTACAATCAATCAACAGTGCAGCAAACAACAGAGACATCTGGCTGATTTACATTCTCCTATCAAAGCTTGATTCAAACACAAAACAGTTGTGGGCAGAAACTCATTCAGAACAAAACAAAGACTTTCCAATCGTAACCGATTTTTTGCACTTTTTAGATGGTCGCCGTGCAATTCTAGAAACGATTGAAGATCAACAGCAGGGTCAACGAACAAATTGACAATTCACCATCAGTCGACTTCATCAAAAATAGTTTCAGATCTTGCTCATAATTTCCAAGTATCCCGTGGCTTTTGCGAAGGCTCTCATCCTATCTACAAATGTTTCAAATTTCGTGAAATATCCAGTCAAGAGAGAAAGAATCTCGTAGTTTCAAGAAACATATGCTTCAATTGACTATCTACATTTCATACAGTAAAGGATTGTTCGTCCTCGAATACCTGCCGTAAATGCAACCAGAACCACGACACTCTTATCCATATCGAAAGATCACAAACCAAATCACAGTTTCCAGATAAAAAATCATCGGTATCACACAAGACTATATCTAGGGGTCATAACATTTCATCGTATCGTGCATCTAGTTCAACCACAGTAGTACTACCAACTGCAGAGGTACTAGCCTTTCAACATTCGACAAATGTGTTCATGCATTGTAGAGTGTTGTTGGATTCTGGTTCACAAGTATCATTTATATCCGAAAGACTCGTTCAACATTTAAAACTTAAACGCGAATCATCTCAACTGACAGTTACAGGCATCTCATCAACGTGTGCTATTACTACTAGAGGCATAGTCAATGTCGTTTTAAGATCAGTTGACATCTTACTTGGAGCAGACTACTTCTTTTTTGTGCTGAAAGACGGTAAGCTCAACAACAAAGACAAGGATCCAGTACTTCACCAGACTGTATTCGGATGGGTGATTGCAGGCCAACCAAATCTTACAAAAAACAACATCAGCACATTTACCGTTTTAATAGAAAATAACAAAACTATTGAAGACGCAATAACTCGTTTCTGGGAATTGGAAAAAATACCATCACAATTGAACATAGACACAGAAGAAACGTTTTGTGAGGAACACTTTAAAAGGAACTTACAAACTACTTACAACAATCAATTCGTTGTTTTACTCCCATTTAAAATGAATCATGCTTCTTTAGGAAACTTAATCAAAACTGCGATCTCAAGATTCTATGCATTAGAACGTCGACTTCAAAAAAAAGTCAGTCTATATGAGCAGTATCGTGCTTTCATGAACGAGTATGAAAAACTTGGCCATATGAGGTTACTCACAGGCCAAGAACTATCCATCAAACAAAATAGGTCATTTTACTTCCCACATCATGCAGTTGAAAGACCCGATAAAACTACTACTAAGCTGCGTGTGGTTTTTAACGGATACAGGCAAAACTGACAATGGAACATCCTTAAATCAAACTTTAGGCGTTGGTCCCACAATCCAAAGGAACATTCAATCCATTTTACTAAATTTTCGATGGCATAAAATTGCTCTGGTGAGTGATGTAGAAAAAATGTATCGCCAAGTGTTAGTGCCAGAACCAGACCAAGACTTTCAACGGATTATATGGCGCAACAGTCCAAACTCAAGACTGCAACAGTATAAGTTACTTACAATTACCTACGGCAGTGTTTGCGCACCATTTTTAGCAACAACATATATTCAGGAAATTGGAATTCGAAACCAAGAACAGTTTAAAACGGCGTCAAAAGCAATAATTAACTACTTCTATGTTGATGATTTCATTTCAGGTGCAAGCGATGTACAAAATGGAAAAATTGGAAAGCGATGTACAAAATGGAAAGAAGTCATTATTCTTCAGAAGGAAGTTTCATCACTCTTAGCAAACCACAACTTTCATTTAAGAAAATGGGCATCAAATTCACTCGAATTATTAAACCACATATCCGAAGAGCAATCAACCCACATATCAAAAGAATCTAAATTCAATTTCAAAGATCGTAGTCTTGTAGAAGACGACCTTCCCACGACATAGGTTTTAGGCCTCAACTGGCTGTCTCTACAAGACGTTTACACATACAAGATTCATCGCACATGAAATTTAAATCTCACTAAGCGAACATTATTATCAGAAGCTTCCAAGATCTTCGATCCATTAGGATTTCTGTCTCCTTGTACCATCGTTGTCAAAGTCATATTTCAAGAATTATGGATCAGAAAATTGAACTGGGATGATCCATTACCAAATGACATACACAAAAAATAGAAAAATTTTAATGTGCAAATAGATAAACTTGAAAAACTGAAAATACCAAGATGGATATGAACACAATCTTATAATAACATAGAACTAATCGGATTCTGCGACGCGTCTGAAGTGGCATACAGTGCTGTCATTTATACAAAAACCTTTGATGTAAACAAAATTGCAATGGTAAAGTTACTTGTTGGTAAAAGTAAGGTAGCTCCGCTCAAAAAGTTAAGAATACCTAGATTAGAGCTGTGTGGTGCAAATTTGTTAATGCAGTTATATTCATTTGTAAAAGTCTCATTACAGCTTTGTGAGATTACAATGACTGCCTTTACTGATTCATCTGTAGTATTATCTTGGCTCTCATCTCACCCAAACCAATGGAAGCCATACGTTGCAAATAGAGTGCCATCAATCATCACAACGCTGCCCGCTTGCTTTTGGAGACATGTTTCTTCAAAGGACAACCCTGCTGACTGTGCATCACGGGGAATATCACCAGAACAACTACTTCATCACAATCTATGGTGGCACGAACCAAGTTGGCTTATATAAAACTCTTCAGAATTGCCAAAAACAGTTCATAAATTGGACAAATTCAAAACAGTGCAGGAAACAAGAAAACTTTTGGTTAAATCATTTCAATGCAGTAGTGTCAATGAAATGCTTAATCATTTATTTACAAAATTTTCATCTTTAACAAAAATTATTTGGATTATTAGTTTTTGTCGACGTGCAACAATCAAGTCATTAAGGGCATCTAAATATCTTCAAGCTTCAGAATTGGATGAATCTCTTAAAATTTGCATAAAGTGGGCTCAAATCAGTGAGTTTCAAAATGAAATCAAAATAATAAAAAACAATATGCCAATCTCAAAGGGAAGTTGTATAAAAAATCTGACACCCTTTTTGGATAAAAACGGTATTCTTATAGTACTTGGCAGAATTCAAAATTCACAAACCAACTATGACATCAAGCACCCTTACATAATACCAAAAAGCCATCAGCTGGCAATATTAATAATTCGACTTCTTCACACAAAACATCTCCATGCGGGTTCTACTCTTCTAACAAACATTATTAGATTAAAATACTGGATTATTGGCTGCAGGAACATGGTCAAAAAGGAAATAAGAAACTGTGTTGTTTGTGTACGGCAACGTGCGTTAACTCAAAGCCAACTAATGGGTTCTTTACCAGAACAAAGAGTTATTCCTTAAACAAGAGAGACCTTTCTTAAGAACAGGGTTGGACTACGCAGGTCCCTTCACAATAAAAAGACACCGAGGTCGTAATTCACCAGTGATAAAATCGTATTTAGCTGTGTTTGTTTGTCTCAGCACCAAAGCAGCTCACTTAGAACTAGTTAGCGACATGACATCAGAAAGCTTTATAGCCGCATTACGAAGATTTATAGGGGACGTGGGCTTCCTGCGGAGTTATTAAGTGACAACGGATCCAATTTTATTGGTGCGAAACGTCAATTACAAGAACTTCATAGTGCCGCATTTCATAGCAAACCATGTATTGCCGACTTTTGTTCAAACAATAATATTTCTTGGAATATGATTCCACCAGCTGCTTCACATATGGGTGGTCTCTGGGTATCATGTGTTAAATCAGTGAAAGGTCACTTAAAACGAGTAGTCAGCAATCATCCACTAACATATGAAGAATTAGCCACATTATTTATCTAAATTGAAGCACAATTAAACTCTCGCCCACTGACTCCAGTGTACGAAAGTGACCCGGAAAACCTGGATGTACTCACACCAGCAAATTTTTTAATTGGCTCACCACTTGTCGCCATCGCAGAGCCTAACATCACTCAACATTCCCTTCGAAATCGGTGGTCATTGGTAACCAAAATGCAGTAAGATGTATGGAAGAGATGGCATCGTGACTATCTCAACATACTACAACAACGTAAGAAATGGCAAGATCAAGAACCAAACATTGAAATTGGTGACCTCATGCTTATCAAAGATAACAACCTTCCACCAACTAACTGGGGACTTGGCCGAGTGAAATATGTCCATCCAGGAGCAGACGGACTGATACGAGTGACTACACTTAAACCTATTAAAGAAATTGTCAAGCTCCCTATAACTAAACTTGTAAAACTGAATGTCAACGACAACGGTTAAGGATGAACTCCTTAACAGTAGGGAGGATTTTAGAATAGGGAGGATGTTCCCGCATCTGGCAACCCGGTTTTTATTCACCACAAAGTACTTACTTTGCTTAAATTCATTTTTAATTAACTGTTAAATTTAAATTACTCATCTTTGATTTTTCTAATTATTCTTTATTATACATATGTATTTCTTTTATATTTTCTCTCTATTTAATTACATGTTCATATAAATACTACTTTAAGTACTTTTTTGTATTTAGTTTAATTTTATTGTATTTGTAACTTTTGCATTCTAAATAAGAAAATAAAAATTTAGAATCCTTCTTCTTGATTGGTACTTCAAGCTGATTAGATGTCATTAGATATCAAACTTAGATGGAAAGAGCACCTTAAAAATAAAAATTTGAGCTTGATAATAAATATAGAGAAATGTACTGGCTCTTAGGTCGAAATTCTAAATTACCTATACATAACAAGATTTTGTTATATAATCAGATAATCAAACCGATATGGTTGTACGGCATACAAATATGGGGGGATGTGCCAAACAAACACATGTACTTTCATGTATGTATTCACTTTGTATACAAAAATTCCAAAATAAAGTCTTCCGCAACATGATAAATGCTCCTTGGTATGCTCGCAACAGTGACTTTCACAGAGATCTAAAAATTCCTTGCATACTTGAAATGAAATAAGAAGATATGCAACTCGTCTGGAGGGTCATGTTAACGTTAAGGCCACTCAACTGCTAGATAACCAAAATGATATCAGAAGGCTTAAAAGAACTAAGCCACTAGATTTAATACGATAGAATTTCGTAAAGTTTTTCTTTTAGAAAATAACAATAGAAATAAATTAATGGTTAGTCCGTCGGACTAGTTTTAATGGGAGGGGTGTGGTTTAGTCAGTAAAAAATTTGGCACACAATGGAAGCTACGGGGCTCATTGTGTCAATGAAGATTCCCACCAATCCACGCAAAAAAAAAATATATTGTTCTGACTGGCGTGAACTTAGTTGGGATGCGATCAGTTCAATGTGTCTTCTTTTATCTTTTTTTGCAGCTTTCTTAACTTGCTTTGCTAATACCCTGTAGTGTTGAGTTGAGTTATTGTCATTTGCTAGTTGCTTAGCTGCTCCACTTTCTTGATAAGGTTCCACGTTTCGACAGAGATCCATAGTTTTCGTCTGGTTTCTTGTCTACCAAGTGTTTCTTCGGCTGTTTCTTTGATCTTATTCACTATATTATCCCATGAGTGTTCTTGTTCTGCTGGTAGTTTTTCCCGGATTGTGTTCGCAAGGTCATTTTTTATTTACATGCGCTCCTCGTTCCAGATTTGTTTGATGTTTTTGGAACATGAATACAATCATCAATTCATCTCCTGCCTTAAACAGTTCAGCTCGCAACCTTGTCCAGCAGGCATGTTGTTCTTGAATTTCCGGATGGCTGCTTCCACTTCCACAAATATATTATTTACGCTAATACGATAAATTATAAAATCATTTTATTTCATTTTATTAATTGCAATTTTAGAGCATTGGAAAACGTTTTCAAAGAAAAATAGAGGGGAAAACTTTAAATTTTATGGGAATGATAAATATTATATACATGCATATATATAATACAAGTGATTAGATATACATTGATTATTAAATAATAATAATAATACTTATAAATAATATGAATTTGTATACATATCGTCTAATATGTTTTAATATTATCAATATATATGTAGACATCAAATTTCACGGGTATAAATAATAGAAGATACATGTTTTTAAAAGAATATACATGTTTTTAAAAGAAAATTTAAAAATAATTATTTTAAATTAATTAAGATTTTATATTAAAAATAATACAATTATTAAAATTATTGTAATTTTATATTTTTTTACTATAAAAGTTTTCATATTACATTGGTGCGAAGTTTCCATTCTTAAGGGAATTATTTGCAGTAGAAACTAAATTATTTGAATTCAGTTTTTTAAAAAACAGCTGACCAAAAGTGGCTGAAAATTTTTATTTGAACTGCCAATCTATATTTTGTATATCTATAGTTTGAGCCATTCAGCAGGTTTTTTTTTTTTTTTTTTTTTTTTACACTCTACAGTAACTTAGGTAGAATCACATTTTCGTGCTTAATTAAGTACGGTACTGCAATTTTACACTACAATATTTCGAGTATTTATTTAACAAATTACTGGCTTATCAACTCATTAAATGTGGAAAAAACTACTGCTATTGTCAGGAAATAAGCCTTCTTAAATAGAATAGTTTCATTTATTTAATTTGTTACCAGATTATACTCTCAATTATTTTTTGCCATTTATTATATCCCAATGACAAAGGGTACTGGACCAGGTCGAAAAATCCATAAAGCATTTTTTAAAGGTTCTTAAAATGATGTTTCCATGTCTCTAATATCATTTGCGTATCGGATATCAAATTTCCCGAATCATTCCTTAGCGCGTGTGTACCGAAGCTTAAAACCAGCTGCAAGCTGCTTGGTTTTTAAAAGTCCCGTAGTTCGCCCCTGTCTCAGTTTGATTCTATATCCAAAAGTTGACTTTTCGAATAAATGGTTTTTGCGCCTTATTATTTTCTTCTCGTCTCGTCTTTTCGTTTTATACTCTTCTTGAGTTGCATTAGGCAGTATTATTTATTGACGATTGAAGAGAGAGAAATTTGTGTTTACACATCAGTTTCTAAACAATCAAACTATTTGTCAGTTTTTTCTTACATATTCACCAAACCTAATATAAAAATAAAAACTTTTTTAATCAAGTACCATGTGACTATAAAACAAATGTCAAATCAAAAAAAAAATAAAAAAAATTAACATATGAATGTTGCGAAGTTTATCATTATTCGTCATATTTAATTTTGTCTCTCTTAAAAAACATTGAAGAAAATAGGATAAATTTTATTTTTTCTTCAAATTATTTTGATATCAATGTGTGTTTACACATCAGTATTTCTTTAATATTCTCTCTGATCAAAAAATGCTGTCAAAATATATTGAAGTGTAAACGCTGCATTAAGTCCACCGAAAACTAAAAAACCTTTCTTAAATTGAAAAGCTTAAAGCGGTAAACACAATTGCGACCACCGACTTCCAACGAAATTCGCTTCGCTCAACTATTTTTCGTTAAATCGAACACAATTGTAGCGAAACGAAAAATTAAAGTAAACAAATAAAACAGAAAAGTAAATGTCAATAATTTATTAAATTGTCACTTCATCAGTTCATCAATTCATCAGTTCTAAATACATCACTAATAAATTAAAAAAAATAATTTATTAATTAATTTGCAGCATCATCAGTTCCAACTCCATCGTAAAAAATTTAAAATTGTATATGTACATATTATCTAAATAAAAAAATAAGTAAGTATAAATAATATTATAGTATTGTATGTATAACTTTTTCTAGAATGAATTTGTGTAAAATTGTACGCATTGTACAAATCGTAACAACGTTTTGTACAAATCGTAACACGTATGAGTGTTACACAATTTTATCTTTTACTCAATTTGCTAAAAGAACAACTAAAAAAATATTCACGGCGGAAATTTATTGATCCAGAAGTTCGCCTGGTTCTCACGTTAATGTAAAAAATATTATAATTTTGAACTTCGATATTTTTGAACATAAAATATATTAGATTTATAGCTCATGGTTGGTCTCCCCAAGTATTAGGTTGGTTCTTTAAGATGGGAGTATCAACTTTGAGAAAAATTATTTATGAAACCTGTGATGCGATTTGGGTATAGTTGAAAGACATAAATGTTGCTGTACCAAACCCATAGAGTGGAAACATATTGCTGAACCATTTCATATAAAAACTGGTATGCCAAACTGTCTCGGTGCTCTTGATCGAAAGCACATTAACATGGTTTTCCCCAGGAAAAGCGGTTCACTTTTTTTTAATTATAAAAAATGTTACAGCGTGGTACTTTTGGCTGTGTGTGATTCTAGGTACTAATAATAAGATTTAATTTTTTTATGCCATCATGTATTCTATTTTGTTGATCCTTTGGTACAGCTGATTGACCCACCGAAAATTGATTTTTTGTTATTAATGTCGGTCTATATTTTTGAATTGTTTATTTTAGGTATACATTTATATTAATATGTAGATGTTGGTGCATTAGGAAGCCAAAGCGACGAACAATTTGCTTTTTTGACATACTTCAAATAAAACAAAAACAGAATAAATAAATGGTTATTATTTCAAATTGATATTATTTTAAAAAATAAAGTAAATAAATTGTTGTTATTACTAATTGATATTATTTTTAAAAATAAAATAAATAAATTTTCAAATGTATATTTATTTTTTAAAAATAAGAATAAATAACTCATATTTATTGATGATAATTACATATTGTTGTTCTTCTTGTTGATGTTAGAAATATTATTATCCTACAAGATTTTAAGTTATATAATTGTGCTGTTTGGTACACACTTGTTATTATACTTTGTCGCTTAGTTACCTACTGTTCTTTTTCAAATAATAAATAAAAAGAATAAAATACTTAGGTGAGAAATAGAAAAGGCAATTGTTGATAGAAATTATTTATTTCATTACTAAATAATAAAAATTTAAAATTGAATCCAAAAGCTAAAAAAAAATATATTAATCAATTAGAACTTTCTTATATAAATTTAAATCTTATTATTTTTTTTAAAAGCTTATACTATTTAGTAATTATAATTAATTCAAATACTTTAAAGCTTTAGTTTTATAATAGTAGTTGCTTCATAAAAACCGTCAGAACTGGTACCAAATCAATGGATCTATTATTTATTGTTGATTCTTCACAATCATTTAAAGTTTGCGATGCATAATGTCTATCTTTATTATCGACTAATAATAACATGATTATTTTTAAATGTAATTTGTCCGGATGAATGAATAGTTTTTTAATACATTTAATTATATCGCCATTTACAATTGTATCACTAAAAACAATTTTGTATTATTTATATATACATATGTAATTGTAAATTGATTTTAATTTTATATTTTACCATAAATCTTTTGTAAGCATCTTTAATGATTTAATTATTAAATAGAAAACAAATAAAATGTGTTGAAGTGTTTTTATTTTTGATGACAAAACAACTAAATCTAATTTTCAGTATGCACATTTAACATTTCTCGGTTTTTCCTATTGTAATCAAAACAAAACAAATTGGTTAATTAATTAAGAAATATAAATAGAATTACCAATAAGAGTAATATGTCCCTGTGCTCCTTGTTTTAGTACGATTATGCGAGAGTCAGATTCAATTCTTTATTTTGTCCTTTTGTTCCAATTATATGTGAAAAAAACATACTACATACATGCAAATTTAAAGATATAATTTTTTTTATATAATTATGTACAATTTTTTTAACTTTACTTTGGTAAATGAAATTAGGTCTCATATTGGCCACTTTTAAAAAAAAATTCTCTATCATATTTATTGTAAAGATCTGGAAAATGTATTGTTAATCAGCAATTCAAAATATTTTGGTATTCACATGTACTCACCTTCTTCTACATAACCTTTGTATTATTGGTTACTTTTATTTGAGTTCAAGTTTATAAAATTCTCGGCAAGAAATTAATCTATAACATCGTTTGTTAATCCAAATCAACTCAGGTTTGAGCACATCCATCTTTAATACTCTTATTCCAAACCAAAATGAAGAATATAAACACAAAATCGTATCTAATCTAAATTTTACGTACACCTATAATTTATTTATATCTTCAACTGACAACAACAAAAACAAGTAAATGACATCAAGTAAAACCAACGAATTAGAATTAAATGGAAGTGACTATCCCATACAAAAATACAAACATTTTGTCCATATTTTTTAGTACTTCTCTTTCTGTTTGGTTTGTTTGGGTTTCCTTTTGTCAAAAAAAAATTTTTTTCAGTGGTAGGCCAATATAGTTTTTTAAATAGAAAATTAGTAAAATCTTTGAGTATGAATAAAATAAAAGGTATCAAAATATAATCTTAATAAAAATAACAATGTTTTTTCAATTTAAACTTTCTTTTACTTTATTGCCGTATTATTACACAGAAAAGTATTGCTGTTAAATTATTTGAAAAAAAAAATCATTCATGTTTCTGAAATATTGAAAATGTAGCAGTAGTGTGTAATATATGGATATATGAAATTTTCAAAAAGTACGAATACTAGCAATGAAGTAGGCAAAAATAAAATTTGTTATTGTCAAATAAATATTAAAAAAAGTCAATAAAATTTTTGATTTTTATTATAAATTGTTAAAAAATTACAAATTTTAAGGAAAAATGGAACGTAAAAAGAAGATTTGTATCATTCCAGGCTGTAAGTCTCATTTGGAAAAAGAAAATTACGTGTCTTTACATATGTAAGTATTATATTTTACATCTTTTCAATTTTTAAAAGAGAGAAAATATATTGAACGAATATATTCGTCTATTTCTGTTTTTTGACAATAAGAAATACCAAAGAAAGAGAGGAATATACCCAAAACATTGGACACTTTTTTGTATGGATAGCCACTTCCATTTAATTCTAATTCGTTGAGTAAAACCAATTTATGTTGGTATTACTGAATGTCATAAATAGAAATAGATCTATTTTTGGAACGCGAAATTTTAGTCATTCGTCATTCGTCACGATTTACACATAATCCCATGTATTTGAAAGCAAAAAATTCGTCATTCGTCGTGATTGTGTTTTCGACATTTTTTTTTAAGAAGGCTTAGTTCCTGACAATAGTAGTAGTTTTCCACATTTAATGAGTAGATAAGCCAGTAATATGTTAAAATAAATACTCGATTTAATGTAGATATTGTAGTGTAAAATTGCAGTACCGTACTTAATAAAGCACGAAAAGGTGATTCAACCTAGGTTACTGACAAGATCATAAAAAAAAAAAAAAAAAAAACCGTTGGAGAATAGTGGGAAATAGAATTTACTGCTAACCAAAAAATGCTGACAAAATAATATTGGCTACAATAATTTTACATAACTTCTTAATGCTAAAGGAAGATTGTGTATATTATTTAATGATGAGTTAGTCGACACTGAAGTAAATGGAACTTTTCAACCTGGTCAGTGGAGAGTAGTCGATTTGGAGCTCAGATCTTCTAGGACATTTAGATCTAATCGTTCAACAAGAGAAGTATTCGAATTACGAGACGTTTTGAACCAATCTTCCTTAAGAACTTAAATTTTCACACTAATTCAAAAAATAATGGCGATTTAAATTTAACAACTTTCATAAAATAATATAAACATTAATTTTTCTTACAGTAGATGTCACAACACTCAACATAAAAATTGTTGTTGTTGTTTTTACATATAAAAAGTCAGATCCATGAAATGTATCTAGAATTTTTTCATTCCATTTTCATTAACCGCGATACATTAACCGGTACATTTACCACATCGTTCAGTAAACAGATCCATGGATCTGTGGATTTTAGATCTATTGGTTAATTTCACTGAACGCTAGACGATCATTGAATTCAGTCAGTTTTCAACTGACAGTGTTCACTGATCGTCTAGAGTCTATTCACCGCCAGATTGAAATTTAATGTCGAAGTTTAGTTTTGTAAATTATTCTGACGCAATAAATTCTATACGGTAAAAATTAATTATATTTATTTTTTGGAAAAAATATTTGAGAAAAAAAATTTAAAATGCTTTAATAAAACATTTTTAAAATTTAAATTGAAATAAAAATTGTTTTAAATTTTTCTTCCATTTGTTTTATAAATATATTTTGAAATTTCAAAAACACAAAAATTTGTTCAATAAGAAAAATGGATTGTAAGTGATTGGAAATGATATTTTTTTAAAAGGATTTCGATTGGCTGCTGATATTTTGAACATTTTGGATTGCTTTTGATTGTGGTTGATTTCAGTCACATGTTATTGAATGAACCTAATACAATTCCTTTTAATTTTTCCATAGTTTTTACAATTTTAAAGCAGATTCATTCATAAAACGGGTCTGGGTAGATCTGGAATCCATTTTGGATCCATGTACCATATATCTGACCACTGAACGCAATTCAACACAAAAATTTACCGCAATACTAGCGCCATCACCGGAAAATATAATGAGTACTTTTAAAAATAAATTAAATTTGAATGGAATAATATTTATTATCATACATATAATTTATTTTTTATAACTCTTAATTTAAGTTTAATGTAGATAAATCTTCCTTAAGAATTTAAATTTTCACACTAATTCAAAAAATAATGGCGATTTAAATTTAACAACTTTCATAAAAAATATAAACATTTAATTTTTCTTACAGTAGATGTCACAGCACTTAACATAAAAATTGTTGTTGTTGTTTTTACATATAAAAAGTCAGATCTATGAAGTGTATCAATTAATTTAATTCTAATTCGTTGAAATGTATCTAGAATTTTTTCAGATCCACTGATCCAGTTTCGTTAACCGCGACGCGATACATTAACCGGTACACTTACCACATCATTCAGTAAACAGATCCAATGTAAAATGCAACAAAAATCAAAGTAATAAAACGGAGAAAATAAATAAAGTAAAAGTTGGTAAAATTACCACATTTTTAGTTTAGGGTATCACCGTACCCCCTTGCGTGATAAGATTTGATGCAATTGAATATAATAAAGAATTTGATCGAACAGTCGAACTCAAACACAACAAAAAAAACAAATGGTAGTCTAGTAAAAATATTGAAATGGGTTGTTTTTGCAGTTTCAGAGAGTTTGCAAGTTAAGGCAATAAGTAAATTAGCTTACCAAAATTTTAAATTAGCGCTATCTGACGTATCCAGTGAAAAAAATGCCATATTTTTGATGAAATATTTTTTCCCAAAGAGAAATCTTACGAGGCATAGAGAAGGTAATCTTGAAACTTATCAATTAGGATTTTCCAAAGGCATATTACAATACATCAATTGCTTATATGCAATTAGATAACCCTAAAAAAATTTATTTATTTTAATAATAAAATTTTTATTAATAAATAAATATTATTTAATCAAATGACAGACCAAAGATATTTTGACAAAATTAGAAATCAATATATAAAAAAATTAAATCAATATTAAAATCATCAGAATTTCAAGAAAAAGACAAGAATTTATTATTTCTATTTTGAATAAAAATTATTATTAAAATGAAATCATTGCAAATCCGACACCATATCGATTCAATTATCTTATATTTGGAACAACATTTGGCGTTAATCAATTGCCACATGGTAAACTATTTTACAGAGGATCAATGGCAAAATTTTATACCAGAAGAAATTAGAAATTATGTTATTAATAAAAATACACAAAGTGTTATTCAAAACACATTTTGGAATCAAAATTATGATTCCTCAAATCCAGTGGGGAACTTCTTCAATTCCTGTAAGGTGTTTTGGTTAGAAAATTTAAAAAATGTAACAATTGACGTTGAAGAATTTTATCAAAATATAAATTTAAATACGCCAATTGATTATTTATCTGTCAAAGGATTTATGGGAGAGAAAAAATTACATGAAGTAAAAATAAATCATATATGCATATTTTACCTTCAAAGTTTATATTAATTAGTCAATTAATTTGCAGGTAGAAATAACTTCAGAGCTTATTTTTAATCTTTTGAAATATTTGAAAATTGAAAATACTTACATTGTTGATGCAGGTGATGGTAAAGGTTACCTTTCAAGTCGATTAGCGTTGCAGTATCAATTAAAAGTTTTAGGTGTTGATTCCAGTGAAGTAAATTCTCAGAGTGCTACGGAACGGAACAGAAAATTGCAAGCAAGTTTTGAAACGTAATATTTTATAAATTTTTAACTACAGCATAAACTATTTGGTATATTTTAGCGTACGTGGAAAAGTTTAATTGAAAGAGGAAAAATGATTAAAAGACAACCGCCAATTATTGGTATTGAAAATAAAAATCAAAATTCACAAAACATAGACGAACAAGGAAATATCTCACAAAATTATAAAACTTATACAAAATTTATTTCTTCAAACATCGATTTTGAAGCTATTATTAAAGAAAAATTTAATTTAGATATTACAAAAAATATTAATATTTGCCTTATCGGATTGCATACATGCGGTAATTTAGCTTCAACATGCGTTAAAGTTTTTAAAGACAAAGATTGTATTAAACTTATGTGCAATATTGGATGTTGTTATCATTTAATTAATGAAGTGTTTTCTAAGGATGATTTTTTTGCAAACAGAAACATTTCTGCTAAGAACATTGAATTCGGGTTTCCTTTAAGCCATTACTTACGAAATAAAAATTTTAAATTAGGACGAAATGCTAGAATGTTATCATCACAATCAATTCATAAAACATGTTCTAAAAAAGATTTACCAGAAAAATCATTATTTTATAGAGCACTATTAGAACAGATAATTACCTTTGAAAATCCTCATTTGAAAAATTTAGTTCAAGTTGGCAAAATTAAAAAATTTTCGAATTTTTTCGAATATTTTAAAAAATGTGAAGAGCGATTAAACTTAAATTTTTCACATCTAAGTGAAGAGCATTTAACATCAATGGAAAAAAAATTCTCAAAGGAAGAAAGTAAATTGCATTTGTTTTACCTGTTACGAATGTGCATGGCTCCAATCGTTGAAAGCTTAATTTTATTAGATCGTTTATTATTTTTATATGAAGAAAATTTTGAAGAAACATTTTTAATAAAATTATTTGATCCAGTTATTTCTCCCAGATGCTATGCCATCATATCTATAAAAAAATAGTTGAAAATTATTTTACATACATCGAATTGTGGTTAATAAGTTTTGAATCTAGAGTTTAACCATACGTTCTCACAAAATTGTGACGAAAATTTCCAGTAGCAGCTGTCTGTAAGTGCATTTTCTTAACAACGATTTTTCAGCTAATGGAAAAATAATGTTAATAATGTTCACATATTTTATTTCAAATTTGGAATTCGTTCACGATAAATTGTAAACTAAAATTTGTGTAGTTAACAGAAGATTATTATAAATATTAACTAAAAAATAGAATTTCAAACAAACATATGTAAATTGATTTTTTTGTTTTTTTTCTCAGGTGCCTATAATAGCGTATACATGATGTTAAAGCTTTTTTGAAGCTTACTTGAAGCTATTATGTATAGGGGCAAAAATAATATGAACTGTTAACTAGTTTTATGTATTAAACTAGTTTATATTATAATTGTCGAAAATAGCCGAATATTTTCCTTTTAATTTTACTGATATTCTTATCATGCAGATACGCCTATTTCGTCTAATACTTGTAGAATTCTTCAGTGTTTTGTGCTCGACGTCGAGACGTAGACGAAATACGCGTATCTGTATGATAACCATATCAATAAAATTAAAACGAAAATATTACAATCTTACTACAAAAATTTTCTTTAAAATAAAGAGGCATTGTACAAACACAGTAAATATTGGAAAAATGGAGTTTTTGGAAGAGTACCATTTCTTATTGTAATAGTTATTCTTTGGTTTTCATACTAGTATTCCAGTCCTTTCTACCTAACGAAATCCTCGCTTTCACACTATGTTTTGTATTAAGTATTCCTTTTGTGTAAACCAGTGTAAACGCAAAAGTTCTTTATGTATTAGTTTGGTTGGTTGGTTGGTTATTAGGGTGGAAACAAGAATATGTCAAACCGAGTGTCGATTTCCTTCGCACTTAGACACTTCGCACCAGCAATTTCAACTCCGCCTCTCAGCAGACTCAACAGACTCGGTCCCTCTTTACCTTTTTAATTAATACCTCTTATGAATCTAACAATTTTTGCCGGTTGTTTCTTTTTCACTTCCGAGAAGTCTTCCCAGTAGTAACCCTCCAAGATGTTTGCTCTCCTCGTTCACTGCGTTGGGCATATGCAAAGTACGTGTAGCACCGTTTCCACCTCTTTTCCACATCCTCTGCACATGTTGTTTTCTGTAAGGTCCATTCTGGCCGCGTTCATGAGAATGAGCATGAGAAGCTCTGTAACTACGCCTACATAAAACCTTAGGTCGGCTCTATTCAGCGCCAGAATGGTTTTCGTCTTTTCCGCATCCGGTATTCCCCAGAAATTCTTTGTCCGAATCGCCCCCTCCGAGCTTCTCCAGGTATTCAATTGTTTGGTTTTTTCCCATTTTACCGTGCTCCTAACTCCTCAGACTCATTATGCGGCGCTAGAACGCTTTCTTTTGCAAGTTTGTCCGCTTTTTCGTTTCCTTCTACACCGCAGTGGCCGGGTATCCAGTAGAGTAAAACTTCATTCGTCACTCCTAAAGAGTTTAGTGCTTCTCTGCAGCAGATAATCGTTGCTTATTGTTTTGGTGGCTCCTTGGTTATCACAGCAAAAAATTATGTTTTCTGCGTTTACATCTCTGTTTAGAAGTATTTCTGCTCCTCTTTTAATTGCCATGATTTCACATTGGATGATCTTGGCATTCTTATTCATTTTTGTTTTTAATTCTACGAAAGGATCTGCACAGTAGATACCAATTCCACAATTCTCACCTTTCTTAGCCCCATCTGTATATATCTTTATATGGTTTTCGTATACTGCGTTTCGTGGTATTTTTATTTTAAACCTTCTATCTGGACATTGTTCTACATTACTGTAGTCCCGTTGTCCTTCCTCTGCAAAGACTTTTCGGAACTCTTCGTTTACGTTGAGGTCCGTTATTTTCTAATTTCGTATGACCTTCCACTCTCCTGTTATACGTAAACGTATTGCTGCATCCATTGCCATACGTTTTGTATGAATTTCAATAGGTGTTATGTTCAGCATAGTCTAAGGATCTTGTGCTGTTATCTTAGTTACGCCAGTGATGCCTAAACAGCATTGGCGTTGTATCTGTGTAAGTGTTTTTATGTGTTTTTTCCTCTCCAGAGCGGTCCACCAGGTTATCGACTCGTAAGTGACCATATGTCTTATTATACAGGTGTAAATCCAGTGCACTACTTTTGGCCCCAGGTTTCCCAATTACACTTCTGTAGAACTAGTAAGTTCTTATTGCTTTGTTTTTCTTTTCCTCTAAGTGTTCGTTCCATTTTAGTTTTACATCTAAAATTATTCCTAAATATTTAAATTTCTGTGATAAGTTAAGCAGTGTTCCCCTTATGCTTGGGATGTTCATATTACTTACTGTCCTTCTTCTGTTAAAAAGGCATAGTTCTGTTTTCTCTGGGTTTAGTTTGAGGCCATTTTCTTGTGTCCAAACCGATACAAGATTTATCGCCTCCTGCATCTTTTCTCCTAAAGCTGAGTCTTTTTTGTTGGTTATGATTATCCAGATATAATAGATATAACCAGATCATCAGCGTTACATGTAATCTTAGCTCCTTGTTCTGTTAGGGAGTCTAAAAGTGAGTCTATTGCTGTAAGGCATAGTAATGGTGAATGAATGCTTCCTTGAGGCGTGCCTTTCCCTACTATTGCTTCCATTTTTTCGGTACCAAAATTTGCTTAGATAATTCTGTCCCTTAGGAGAGAGTTAGTCCATCTTACTAAGTATTCTTCAATACCTTCGTTGTTTAGGCTATTGATTATGCTCTCCGTGTTTATATTATTGAAGGCTCCTTCGATATCGATGCAGCATCCTAGTGCGTATTGCATTGTCATGAAGGCGTTTTCTATTGTACTCACTACGCTATGAAGTGCAGAGTTTACTGATCTGCCCTTGATATGGGCGTGTTGACATATGTTTTTGTCAATCTTGGTTATGATTTCAAGTCCAACGATCCTTTCTAAGCTTTTTAGTAGAAAGGATGTTAAACTTATTGGTCTGTATGCGTTAGCTTTACTATAACTAACCTTATTTGGTTTTTGTAGGTTTACTACTTTGGCTTTCCTCCACTCCTTAGGTGTATAATAATACCTAAGACATGCCTTGTAGATTTCCGAAAGTTTGTTCAGTAGAAGATTACACCCTTCTTGGAGCATCATTGGATATATTTGGTCAATTCCTGGGGATTTATACTTCTTGAATGAGTTTATTGCCCATTTGTTATCATTCGTTTTCCCTTTTCGTTTCGGTGTTCGATATATTTATATATGATTCAGAGTTTCACGCATTTGTGTTGTTTGAGCTTTCCACAAAAACGCTACCTGGAAAACTACTGTTTATCAGCACTTCCAGTGATTCTTTCATATCTGTCGTCATTGATCCGTCATTTCGTTCAATTAGTTCTGATTGTGAGTGTGTCTTGAATAAGACTTGTTTAAGGCGAGACACTTTTCTCGTGTTCTCTATTTGCTCCGTATATTCTTTCCAGGCTTTCTTCTTCGCCTTCCTACATTCAGATTTGTAGCATCTTAACTACTTTGTAGCTTTCCCATTGGGATTCCTTATTTTGTTATAGGCACGATTATATAGTTGCCTTGATTTTGGTCTGAGATTTCGTATTCCCCGATTCATCCACTTTGGGAAAACGTTTGTCTTAAGCTTTGTGATTGGATATGCTTCCTGGAAGGATTTCGTAATAGCTTGCGCTATATTACTTACTTACTTATCTATCTTTGGGGTAGAGTTGAGTTGATTGAATGTTTTTAGTCTTCCCCTTAGTCTGTTTCTGTATAGCTCCCAATTACATTTCTTTGGGTTTCTAAAACCGCTTTCTTCTGGTTTGCCCAGATTTATACTAATAATTATGTGGTAGTAGTCCGAGAAAGAAGGTTTATCGGACACCTGCCATTTTGTTATCATCCGTGTTAGTTTATTACTTGCTATACTTATATCTATTACTTCTCTTCTATTCTTATTAATAAAAGTTGGCTTATTTCCTTTGTTAAGTATATTCATGTTAGTAGTACTAAAATAATCTAAAAGAGACTTACCCCTATTGTTATCGTCTTTACTACCCTATACTTTATTGTGTGTGTTAGCGTCAAATCCTATCAACAGTACCATCCTGTTTTTTCCGCATATTCTATTATTTTAGTAAATTCTTCAGTCGGAGGACTGGCTTCTGACGGAAGGTATGATGATGCCATCCTTATCTTCATTTTTGTGTTCTCTGTGGCTACTTCAAGTTGAACCGCAACTGAATCCTTACTGATAAGCTGCGGTATTGATACAATTTTTAGTAGTTTGTTCACTATTATGCATGCTCTTGGCACTTCACCAGTGGCATAGAAATAGTTAAACCTCTTAATACTCCATCCTACTATCCTGTCATCCTTAGTACATTGTTCCTGGTTGCCACACTACTTCTACGCAGATTTGCTTGAACAGTTTTTGTGTCCATGCTTTCTCTTTTTTTTTTATTTTTTCATTATTCTTGGGAAGATAATTTGTCCTCCGGGAGTTCACTCAACTCCCTCCTGCGTAGGTCGATACAGGCCGCCATAATTGTGGAGTTCAGTGAGTCCTCTGAGGAGTCGTCCATGAGTCCATAGTCCAACAACCCTTCGACACGGACAAAGTAAAAAAGTGAGCATGAAAAAAGTGAGCATGAGGCATCCTCAATTACCTGTAGAGCACTTTCCGGCACTCCTAGTAACAGACAGGTACCTCTATCATGTACTTCTCTGCTGAGTACATTGCATTCAGAGATCTTGAGGTCCATGTCACCATTTATGATGCCCAGGGCCTCAAGTATCTCCTCGGATAGCATGAACTCATTTGAGAACCATATTGATGTTCTCCTTAATCTTGGGACAGATGCGTTATCTACCACCTGTAGGTTGGCGCCTTCCCACATCATCTTATTTTCCTCCACACTCAAATTCATTCTCACAGGTTACCTTAAAAATGTCACCATCGAAAAGGGTCCATTCAAACCTGGGAATTACCGCTCGTTTCCCTACTTCTGATAGTTGCCATCCTCTAAAGGCTTGTACCAGTTTCAGCCTATTGGCCTCCACTGGTATTTTTCCTGCAGGATGGCTTTTATCAATGATAGCAACTTTCAGGTGCTCCTTAGCTGGTTGGCTATAGGATACAGTCTCCGTTGGTTTTTTATTTTTCGGCTCAGGTGGCGTATTGTCATCTGACCTGATTCTTTTTTGACCTCGGTAGCACCCAGTTTCGGGGAATCCATCGGATTCTCCGTCCCTTTCTTCAAGGAGGTGCTTGTCTTCTTATTTTCTCTAGTCTCTTTTTTCTGAGACATTTATTTTTCTTCCCAAGCCCTACTCTTTTACTTGCTTTCTTCGGGCAAAAGTCTGCAATACCGCAGTTAATTGCCTTCCGTCCGTTTTCAAATATGCAAAACTTGGTGTGTCTTTATAACTCTGAACTATCATCTTCAAGATTTGGTTGCGCGATATTATCGCAATACCTGGTCTCAAAATGAGTTCAGGGTTTCTTTTCTTTGTTTTTTTTAAATCATTCGTTTTTGAATCGCCACCACGTACTGGCACGCATTCGGCTTTCGGCACGCTGATACCTTCCGGTAAATCGGCTTTCGTCTCCGTAGATCCTAACATTGCTTTTTTAGTAGTGTGATTGTCACCCTTCGGTTCCCTACGATTTGCCTTCAGTACTATTCTTTTGAAGATTAGAGCCCTGATAGTTTCATCAGATTTCCCCTCCAGTTTCCAAGCACGTGCTGCCTTCGTTAGGTACGTTGGGCAGCATTGTTTTATTATTACGTTCGGTGTTCCTATATTCATTTCTTGGTTCAGTTATCAAATTTAAGCAATCCGGTGGCGACCTATCCGACCGGACCAGGCCCGCCGGTAGTCGCGGCCGCTTCCGACGCTTGCGTATATATCCGGTCTACATCATTTGGATTTTCTTGGTTTTCCTTCCTCCCCTTGTGGCCGCTGTCGGTTTTTAATCGCCATCGCCCACAAAGATCATTGGTTGTACTTAAGCCCCCTCACCACGACAAGGTGAAATCCAAGAAAGGCAGATGTATTAGTTTAGTAGCTCATTTGAAATAATTTTCATAGAGGATAATTATGCGCAAAAGATTTTGAATTCCATATTTTTTTGTTTTGTTTTTTTTTGTTTATGTTCTTGAATAAAAGTAAGTTATTTTTCAGTATAAGCGGTAAAGGTTTTTGTTTTGTTTTTTTAATAATAGTAGTGAATCCCCTGTGCAATTGCACAGAAGCAGTTCTGTCAGACATTACTCAACGTAGTAGATAGATAAATCAGTGTTTACGTATTAGATATCAAAATGGGTTTTAGAATTTTATTGAAGAATATATTCTGAAGCGTATTTAAACAATTAATTCATCAGATTTGGGTCTTTATATAATCAAAAAATATTCGTCAGTATTAAAGACAGCTATTAATTTAAACGGACTAAAATGGTGTAGTGGTTATGTTATCTACTATGTTATGTAATAGCAATGACTTAGATAACATAAGACATTCAACCCAGAGTAAAAAAATTTGTAATGAAGCAAAAATATTTTGTTTCCTTGAGTACTGTCAATGAATACTAATAATAAGTATAGTTATAAATTTTTGTTTTAATTTTTTTTTCTCTCATTCCAAAGTAGAACTGTTTCTGAAGTTCTTAGTAAAGAAAACTTTCAAATAAATTTTATTATATTTCCCGTTAGTTCTATTAAATCTTTTTGTTTGTTCTAGAATGAGTTATAAGCTAAACGAAATTTCATAACATAATTACATATTTTGATTAAAAATCTTTAAAAATAAAATTATTGAAATCCAAAATTGTTATCATCCATACATATTCATTACTTCATTTCAACAAAAACTTATAATAAAAGCACCTTCTGCATATGAAATAAAAATATAATAATAAATATGCATGTGCAAAAATATAACTATAAATATACATTATTGATATATATGTGCTTGTTGAATCCTGTAGCTGACCTAAAAACGCACAAAAGAATAACAAGTCAACAAAACAATAGATACTTACCTGACTAACACCAAACATCATGTTTCCCAAGGATTATTCATTTTATGTCATCTTATATTGATTTTGCTTTGTTATTTCAATCATTTGTTTTTGTTTTAAACCAATCAATAACTTTAATTTTAATCATTTTTAAAATGTATTTTATTTTTATTTTAATTTAAAACTAGGTAAATTTGAAATTAGATCAAATAATAAATAAATGGATAAATGATTTTGTTTTCTAATATCTAAATACATAATATCAAAATAAATTCAAGCTGCCAAAAATGATCCACAGAAATTCCTATGTCAAAACTATGATAAGGTAGTTGCACGGTAACGTTTTTATTCAATCGGTAAATTTCTATCGATAACTTAATGAGGGTCATTTTTTATTTTGTCCTTATTTCAAGGATTTCTGGTCATTGACCATATCGGTTATTTTTTAAACCTACAGTTTAAATTTTAGTATTACATTTTTACTTTTTTAATTTTAAAACTTCACTTGGAAATCGGTTTGCGTGCGCGTAACATCATATAGTCGTCCGATATACAAATTCGGAAATCCTTATAGAATATTAATAGTCGTCCGAGATATACACAAAATAGGAAATCATTATATATATATATAGATAAAAGTGTATATATATAGATATAGATAAAATAATATATATATATAGATAAAAGTGTTAATAGTCTTCCAAGTGAAAATTAATTATATATAAAAAAAGGAAGCAATTAGTTAATAACTTTCAAATATTAAATAAAAAACATTGTATTATATAGATTAAGTTAAGTTTTATTAAATTTGTGAATAAAAATATTTATCTTTGAAAATAAAACATTTAAGCTCATTAGAAAACATTTTAAGTTCAACACAAAACATTTTGAACATTTGTATTATATAGATTAAGTTAAGTTACAAATTGTATTAAATTTATAAATAAAAATATTTATCTTTGAAATAAAACATTTTAAGTTCAATACAAAACAGTGCTCATAATTAATAATACTCATATTAAACAAAAAACATAATTATAGCTACATCTATTTTGTTAATTGAAAAAGACAAAATATATCGCATATATACTTTTTTCTTTAATGAAGTAAAAATAAAATAAAAAAAATAAGAGAAAGTCCAGTCATGGGACTGGCGGTAGTAAGTGAAACAACATTTAAATGCAGATGATTGAGATTGAGGTCTGAGGGTCGATTAAATTAGACAATTTTCATTATATACTAAAAAAGATACAACAGGCTTATGGCAACTGAAGTAGGAAACAAAATTGTTTGATTGGAATTCATGTAAATATCGTGTAAAATCCGCATCGATCGTTGTTTTATATTTTGTTGAACTGAGTTTTTTTTACATAACACAAAAAAACCATACACAAATGTAGGTATATACCAATAGTTTTTTTTATATAACACCATACACAAACTTTAAATGATTTAGGTCAATAATATTTAGTTTGCTTTATCCTTAATTTTTTTATATATTTTTAATAATACTTTATGTTTTTACAAATTTTCCTTCAAATCTAAGTATTTTAACTGAAATATATAACTAAATTATAAAAATATATACATAAACTTAAATTAGAATATTTTGTAAATGAGCTAGGTCTATTGACCTATATATTTTACTTACTCAATTCTCACTAACCTCATTAACTAATTTTTTTTAAAGTTGATTATGTATGTACAATGTCCATTAATTTTTAGTTAGAAATATTTTTTTGTTTTTTATTTAAGATTTAGAATCTTATAAGTTTTATTATCACGAAATTTATATTAATTATTATATTTTATTTTATTACAAAATACAATATAAGTATACAAAATTTATATTAAATACTTATGTATTAAACACATG
Organism: Argyra leucocephala; assembly: GCA_963942445.1. Classification (NCBI taxonomy): domain Eukaryota; kingdom Metazoa; phylum Arthropoda; class Insecta; order Diptera; family Dolichopodidae; genus Argyra; species Argyra leucocephala. Next base: position 66,879,042 of record OZ012679.1, read on the forward strand.
TAAATCCTTTACCAAATAATAGATGTATTGGTTTATTGAAACTATTATAAAGAATGCGGTAGGTATAAGTGAAAGTGTACGTGACTGAAAAAACAATAACTGCAATCTTCTAACTCATATACGTATAAAAAAATACAATTCCTATTTTGCTCGATTTTGTTTAGTAAATAAAGAATGTCAATAAATCTCATGCATAGATACACTTATGCATGCGTAATTTATAGATACACTTATGCCTGCTTAATTGTTTTGATTGAATTGTTGCTCTAAATGTGTGACCACACTGTGACGCTATGGGTGAGAACTTCAAATTTTGTTTTTTGTTTTGTTGTATTTAAATGAGAAAAAAAATTGTTTTTTGTTTTATTTTATTTCTGATCAGAGCAATAAATAATTACGTGTCGTATAATCTACAATAACAAAATCCACATTTTATTTTACTTATTGATGAAGGTCCTCGGTCTTGATTTCATAGCCGCGGACCTATCAAAAAATTTTTTAAAAATTATTTATAGTAATTACTTATAACATTTTCCCAGAAAAACACAATTTAAACCCGTGATGTAGAGTTTCGGCCCAAATCCTTGGATCTCGGACTTATTGACTTCATTACATTTAAGGCCAATTGTACTGATCAAAAAATCGGGACAGAAGGTCTTCGGTCCCGATTTCTGAACCACGGACCTATCCTAAAATTTTTTAAAAATTATTTATAATAATTAATAATAACCTTTTCCCAGAAAAACACAATTTAAACCCGTGATATACAGTTTCAGCCCCAATTTCTTGGACCCCGGATATATTGTCTTCTACACATTGAAGGACCATTGTACTTTCAACCAGTCACCACCTAGAAGATGTAGTTCATATGACACGGTCCCGTTGAATACACATTGACTCTACTTTATTCAATATTCATTTTCATATTGAACAAACCTTTTAGACGTAACATCTATGTTTCCAATCACTCTCTACGTGGATACTGTATGTATGTATCTAAGAAACAAAAGAAAAACAAAAAAAAAAAATTTGCTTTATACCAATACCAATATTAAAATGTACATGAAAGTATATATTAATAACATTAGTGACTCACAATTTAGCGTGACGCGACCCAGTGGGAAATCGAGAAGTCATTGGTTAGCCAAAATTAGTTCTCGAACTACTTCCAAGGTAATTAGTTACAGAACTAATGAACAAACCATTAGAAGTTGTGGTATATTTTGTCTATTAAGAACTAGTTCCCTCCACGATTACATTTTTGCTAAAGTAATACTGAAGGTAATGCTGTTTATTTACTGTCGGTGCCAGAAATATGTGTCTGAGAGAAATTTGGGAATTTCCCGAATCGTGATTTTATTTTTTTTCTTTCAATAATAATTTAAATAATTTTTCAGTCGTAATAATAAAGTAGTGTTGTTATTATATTATTAAATATTAGTGAAAAAAAAAATTATATTATAAATTAATATATTTTTATTTTGTGTCGTAATCATAAAGTGTAGAACATTAAAAAAATATTGGTAAAAAAAAAATTATATTATAAATTAATATATTTTTATGTTTTGTTTAAAAAAGGAAATTTTAAGGTAAGAATGAAAAAAATATTAATTTTTTATTTATATTATTTTATTAAATTTTAAACTTAAATTCTTAAAGTGAAATATTTATTTATTTTTTTTCAAGTGTTTTCTTTTCCTAAAGGATTACGAAGTTATAATTCGAAAAGCTTTCAAAAGGTGAAAGAACAACTATTTTAAAAAAACAATGTGTACAAAAAAAACTAGATGATTCTGCTTTACTTTTAATTCACTTAGTACGTTTAATTTTAATTTTTGTTTATTGAATTCTGCATTATTTTAAGTTTAATTTTTACTTTTAACTTTACCAGTATTAATTGTGATAATTTTTAGTTTAATTTTTATTTAATAATATTATGTAATCTAGTTTTTGATGGTTACGTTTTGACAATTTGATATTGAATGAATTGTTGAAATAATTAGGTTCATTAAATACCATCTGATTGCAATCAATCACAATCAAAAACAATCCAAAATGTTCAAAATCTCAGTAGCCATTCAAAATTTTTGTGTTTTTGAAATTTCAAAGTTTGTTTACAAAAAAAATGGAAGTAAAATTTTAAGAAAATGAATTTAAAAAAATGTTTGTTTGTACTGTAAAATTATAATTTTACTAAGTTAATAATATTGTAAAAATTATTGTATTTAGCTATATTGATTTTCATAAATAAAAATTATATTTTCCTTAAACTAGAATGAATTGTTTTTTTTTTTTTTTTAAATTAAAAACTCCTTTTTTGAACCAGTTCTATCAATCTCATTACCGGTAATTAATTTTGGAATTAGTGCGTAACTAGTCGGATTTCCTACTGGGCGAGTTTCATTTACAAAAATTTCCTACTGGGTGCAGTTTGTATGCAATATACATACACAATAAATAATTCATAAATTTCTTAACACGTCAGTATTGCATGTTTTTTTTAGAATAGGTAGGTAGATATTATAGGGAAATGGTTATTCTGTTCTAAAAACGTAACTTCTGAAACTTAAATTGTGATAATGGTAAATTTTATTTTATTTAATAATGCAATTTTATTTTTTTATATAAATTATTAATTGTATTTTATTTTGTTAATGAATTTTAATTTTTGTTATAACATTTTTTTTTAATTATAATTTATAATATAGATTGTAAAAAGGTTTTTTATGCCGATTATGCCGGAGTTCCAAAACTTTTTATACATTTTTTAAATAATGGCTTCCACAGTTCCACTTGGCTTTTTCTCTTTTAATTGTTAAAATAATATTGTTAAAAATAATTAAATTAAAAATAAATAGTAACACTACATTATTATTCATTAAAAAGAAGAATGAGGCAATTGTAATACCAAATATAATTCCTTCATAATATGGAAATTCTTATATTTACAATTACAATAAGATTTTTTCTAATTTTAAAAAACAAACATTCATTCTTATAATATTGGTCTGTCGTACCACCTTCTGATAATCTTACATATGAAAATATCGCGCCTAAGCAAAATAATCTGATTGTGGAAAACATTTCAAAACATCATACTTATCAACAACTTTTTTCATAAGAATAAGAAATAAGAAATATTTGTGTAGAAAAATTTACCAATTTGCATACCAATGTATATACATAGTAATGTATTTGTCATTGTATAGTCATCATCATCACTCATCATATTTCGTACGAGTGAAATTTAGCCATCCTAAAAAATATTGATATATGATGAGAAATTATGCAATTTAGTAGTTCGAAGAGATACAATTCTGATAAAGTAAAAAAAGCAATAGGAGTGAAAGAGTAACTTGCAAACAAAATCAATGAGGATAAAAAAGATATTCTTATAAACAAAATCATAAAAATACAGTCTTCTTAAATAATTTCTATTTCTCATTAATAACATATTATCACATTTATATGACCATTCAGGATTTCCGTTTATAATATTATAAATTTTTTTTTCCAAAAAACGTTTAAATAGGTACTCGTAAAATATTTAATATAAATTTATAAATTTTGTATACTTATATTGTATTTTGTAATAAATTAAAATATAATTATTAATATAAATTTCATGATAATAAAACTAATAAGATTCCAAATTTTAAATAAAAAAAAAAAAATATTACTAACTAAAAATTAATGGACATTGTACATACATAATATCATTGATTAATAATACTATAAAGATAGACATTTTCATACAACAGAAAGTGTTCAGCTCAATTTTTCCAAATTCTCTTCATTATATATATTTTCTGGGGTATATTCAATGTGTTGGTGCATTTTCTATATTCAATTTGAATTTTTAAATTTTTGAGCGTTTTATATGACTTTATTCTCTAAATAATTTGTATGTGTTTAGTTTCTTTATACTGTTCTTGAATATTATTGTTTTTAACTTTTTGTTATTTGAATTTGTATAGGTAATTTGAATTTTTTTTTAATGATAGGTACAAAAATTTCAAATTGGATAGCATTTTTATCGAGTAGTCTTTTAAGAATATTTATTTTTTATTTTTATCTCAATATACATTGTAATAAAAGGATTTTTATAATTGTTGATATTGTGCATGTATATTATTTGTAATAATAAATTATAAAATTATAATATAATTTTATAATGTTTAGGAAACGAAAATATTTTTCTTGTTTTAATTGAATAATTTTCAAAAATAAAACAATTTCAAAAAATTCAAATAATAGTGAACATTCATCCACGTAATGATTTCTAATATATATTCATACATACATATACGTATGTATAAATTTACAAATAGAATCAAATTTTTGTTAAAGTTGTTTTAAATACAATTCTAAATTTTAAATTCAATTCAAATCGGTTTTTAAGTACATACGTTCTTATATACCTACGTTCAATTATTTCATCTCTAATATTTCGTTATGAATAGCTATTTAAATTTCGTTTTCAAATTTTGTGTTAATTTTTTAAAAATAGTATAATCCACATGTATGGCAGTTTGACACTTTTTATGTGCAAAATCCAGCAAAATATCTAATTGCTAATTCTTCAAAATTACTAAATGATTTACTATGTGATTGAACTGTATTTGAAGTTGAAGCTAAAACATTTTCCTTCTCATTTCTTCAGGACAATTTCCAATAATAAAATCTTCATGAGCCAAATCATTGGCATCAATGTCCAAATAATTGTTGTGATCTGTTTCACAATTTGAGGATGTATTTTCGTTATAAATACTCGCCTCGTCTTAGCAAAAATATTCCCAATTTGTTGTGTAGATGGATTTCTGCAATAATCACCAGCAGATCTTATATGAGAAAACATATTTTCTAACGGATCTTGGTTCAGTCTGCGCGTCATCAAGAAATTAATATTCCATCAATTTGATCTTTCGATAAAGATATTACAGCAGTTATTGTTTGGGCCATTCCATTAACGGAAACATTTTTTTGGTACTTTTAATTTTTGATTTTTTAAGATATTCTAGCCTTTCCTCTAAGAATACAAACGGAGAATTTTTAACGGTTGTAAATTCAAAATTTTTAATTTTTTGTGTTAAAATTTGAAGAATTTGAGTAATTAATTAACTAGTTAACTCTTAAAACAAAAACAACAGTCAGATTAGCTTTATTACTCAATAAATTAAAAAAAAATCGATCAGTGTTATTTATTGCTTTTATGGCTGCATATCTACTATGACTAAAAGCTGATTTTACTGACATTTTTTCAAATGTGTTAGAATTAATATGGGTGCTACGAACTTTAGGTAAAATTGTTGAAAGCTAATAATACCATTATTCCAGTTTTCAAAATCGGGTTTTATAAAATAATTGCTGACAGATTTTATAAGATGCCATATCAAACTAAGCATAAATTTTATTTCCATTCCAATCATAAAAAAGAGTCTACCTTATTGACACCAAGTAAGTCATAAGTATTTCGATTTGTATTGCATTAGTCACAAGCAGGTGCAACAGTTTTAGAACCAATCTTTGTTAGCTCCTTAAGATATTTTAGTAGTAAATTGATAAAAAAATGAAAGGTTTTAAAGTTACTCTTTTCAAATTATTTTTGGATAAATTGTAACCCTATGCGTACTTATAACTTTCATTTAAGCTGTGAATCATAAAGAAATGTGCTTCTGTTGCTAGTTTTTGTTTTCTATCCCCATCTAAATCTTCCACACCATCTATACAATCCCTTTTTATACTGTAAGATGTTTCTTTTTCTTTATAAATTATTTCCTTTAGAAATTCATTTATATAAAAAATGATTTTGGTAACTGGTACATTTTATGAAATTATTAACTGAGATATAATTAAGAAAATTGTTTCCAAAGAGAAAAGTGCTCATCAAAAATATTGCCCAAAACTGGAAATACTCAAATACTCATATCAGTCCCAGTACTTTGCAAAAAATCTTAGCTGTTTTAGCTTTTCTATTAATTACATATGCAAATATGCAGCTACGAAAACAAAATAATTATAATTTTAATTTTTCCATATAATAATGAGTAATAAAGTAAACTTGCTGTTGTGAGTAATATGTACACTGCTGGTCTTTCTTTAAATTCTTCAAATATTTATACTAAAAATACGTACAAACAACTATTAAAAATTGTCCATATTTGTTCGTAGAGAAAATGTTAGATTATCTTAAAAAATTAAAAGTTCTAAACAAATCCACCTGCACAATAAGATTTTTACAAATATATTACGAATTTGATGAATTTCATTTACAACAACAATATATTTTCAAAGCTGGAGTAAATCATGACAAGCCTTTAGATATTGATATTTAATGCTCTTGTTATGAAAATAATGACAAAGTAGAAAATTCTGAATTTGAAAATTACCATTGTAAAATTGTGCGTTGCAAGCTTTAATTATCTTAAAAATAAATTGTGTGCTTACTGCAACAAAAAAGCATATTAAATATACTTTTCAATTTACTCTACCGTTAAGATTTTTTTTAAATTTTACAAAAATTAATGATGAGTTTTTCAAATATTTTTAAATTCTGTTATAATTTTAAAATCCATGCGTACATACATATCCACATATTGAAAAAACCAAAAAGAAAGCCTTTTAAAAATAAAAATTTGATTCTATTTGTAAATTTATACATATCTGTATATGTATGTATGAATATATATTAGAAATCATTACGTGGATGAATGTTCACTATTATTTGAATTTTTTGAAATTGTTTTATTTTTGAAAATTATTCAATTAAAACAAGAAAAATATTTTCGTTTCCTAAACATTATAAAATTATATTATAATTTTATAATTTATTATTACAAATAATATACATGCACAATATCAACAATTATAAAAATCCTTTTATTACAATGTATATTGAGATAAAAATAAAAATTAAATATTCTTAAAAGACTACTCGATAAAAATGCTATCCAATTTGAAATTTTTGTACCTATCATTAAAAAAAAATGCAAATTACCTATACAAATTCAAATAACAAAAAGTTAAAAACAATAATATTCAAGAACAGTATAAAGAAACTAAACACATACAAATTATTTAGAGAATAAAGTCGTATAAAACGCTCAAAAATTTAAAAATTCAAATTGAATATAGAAAATGCACTAACACATTGAATATACCCCAGAAAATATATATAATGAAGAGAATTTGGAACAATTGAGCTGAACACTTTCTGTTGTATGAAAATGTCGATGTTTATAGTATTATTAATCAATGATATTATTGACCTAAGTCATTTAAAGTTTGTGTATGGTGTAAAAAAAAAAAATATTGGTATACACCTACATTTTAATTTTGCGTATGATGTCTTTGTGTTATATAAAAAAAAATATAAAACAACGATCGATGAGATTTTTACACGATATTTATATAAATTCGAATCAAAAATTTTTGTTTCCTACTTCAGTTACCATAAGCCTATTGTATCTTTTTTAGAATATAATGAAAATTGTCTAATTTAATCGACCCTCAGGCCTCAATCTCAATCATCTGCATTAATGTTGTTTCACTTACTACCGCCAGTCCTATGACTGGACTTTCTTTTTTTTTTGTACAATTTCTATTTAAATGTAATCTAAAAAGTGAAAAGGTGAAATAAATAAAATAATTCATAAATAAAAATATTTAAATATTTCTGTTTTTAAAATTAAAGTTAAAATGAATAATTAATAACTTTTCAATACATAAAAAAAAAACGTAAATAGTAAATTTAGGCGGATTTCATATTATTTTAATACATTCTGCACACAATTTCATTACAATATATAACTTTTATTAATCTTTTTTTTTAGCTTCATAGATGGAAAAGCGCCTTAAAAATGGGAAAACTATTCCCGAAAAATTTTTTGATATGTAGTCTTCATTCTCAGAAAAATATAATTTCGTTTCACAAATTAACCAACCCAAGACTGTTACAAAAGGCATTTCCCACAGAATTTACCAAAGTCAGGTGTGTCCGGGAGGAGTGCATGTATCCAGAATATCAAGAAGCGGTATATGCGACTGAGAGTAAGGAACCAACAAAATTTATTTAAGTAAGTATGAAACCAAATCGTGCAAAATTATTTAAGTTAAGTAATTCTAATTTGCATTCATTCTTTAAATTTTTTTTTTTTTAGTTTTGATCAGCTTCCGTCGGCGGTGGACATCAATATTTTGGATGAAGCTCCTGTAGCTAAACATATGTCAGTTGGAGTTCAAATCAGTCCTGTATTTACAGATAAATATACTCAAATTACACGCGACGTCAACATTTTTTTTTTTTTTCGAAAGATAGGAGGTAATCCCCGAAGGACATCAAGAGCTTCAGCCGCAAGTGCGTTTTGATAGTGTAGGAATCAAACCCAATAAAGCCCACCTATCTTTTTTCCGTTATAACCAATCTACGTTAGATCGACTAATGACTTTTTTTCCGTAAATTTTTCGATCGCGTGTTTAGGAAATTATTATAGTGATAGTTTCCGTGGAGAATCGCTATCATCATAATAATTACCGTGTAGGAACTTTATCACTATGATATTTCCCGTGAGGGAGATAGCCACAGCAATAGTTCCGCGTGGGAAGATTATTTAAATTTTTTGGCAAAGGAAAATTATTGAAATAATAATTTCCATAAAGGAAACTATTATCGTAGAATTTTCCATTTTAGGTAGTGACCAACTCGTGGGGTTTCGTTCTCTTGAGTCGACGGACACTGCTGTCGATATCAAGAACTGCTGCCATTTCCGAGTTCACATGAGTTTGCAGTCTCTGCTCGTGTTTTTTCCTGCATGTTTCTTGATCTCATGCGTGACTGTTTCAATGTGGAAGTCACGGTGGGGATCTTTGTTACGTACGTACCATGGTGCATTTACTATACCACGGAGCACTTTATTTTAAAATTTTTGCAACAAAAAGGTTTTAATATCTGCTTATATATCAATATTTTGTTCTGTACTGATAACTCAGAACCACGCCCAAGTAAGCAGTAAAAATTTTTGAGTCTAATGCTTAGCTCTTCATTTTTTATATGTTCCTTCCATCTTAGCTTAGCATCGATGTCATTCCCAGATACTTTGCTGTATTGGCATATGGTACAATTTTGTTATTGATTTATGGTTGCATATTTATATATGTAAAGTTTATATGAGTTGATTTTCATTTTCATAATTTGCTTTCATTAAGTTTTATGCAGGGTTTAAAAAACTTCGCAGTTATTTCAAGCTTTTACTATTTTTTTGCTATTGCTTTCTAACATCAATTCAGCAAAGGCATAGCAAAAGCATTTTTTTTGTAGTTGTTTTGCTTCCGCTTTGCTGCGCATTTTTATTTCAAAAAGTAATATGCAAAAAAAGCTTTTTCATTATTTTTTTAAATAGCTACAGCAAATGAGTTGAATACAGCTAAACAGCATTTGCTGTTGCTTTGAATTACTATTCAGCATTTACAGCACTTTACAATACACTTTTGTTTTACTTAGAGTTACTGTGATTTTTTGTTCCTTGTATGTTTGTTTGAAAACTTTTGTTGTTTAAAATTTAAAAAATGGGTTTACAAAAAAAATGGTAAGTATTTTATTTTAAATTTATAAGTGGACATGAAAAAAGTAAAAAAATCTTCGAGGTGGTGACTGGTGGAAAGAGCCAAGTTCAAGAAATTGAGCAGCCTCTAGCAAAAATAGGTCAGGGTCCCACCTCACAAAGCCTTCGAAAATTTTTTTTATTTTTTTTTTCAACTTGTCTTCAGTGAAATCGCTCCTAGGCACGATACAAACAAGCGGTCCCAAGAGTCGGGACCGAAGACCTTAAATTTTTTTTTTTTTGTCATCAGTACAATGACCCTTAAATGTGATGAAGACGATAGGTCCGAGGTCCTAGGAATTGGGGCCGAAACTCTAGAAGATGTAGTTCATATGACAAGGTCCCGTTGAATACACACACATTGGCTCTACTCTATTCAATATTAATTTGCATATTGAACAAACCTTTTGGACATATTTTTTTCATTTACTTCACTTTTTTCTTCGAAATAAAATTTCTTTCTAAATGCACAGCTAAGTCTGCACAGCAAAATCAGCACAGCAAATAGCTTTTTTTTTACTTTGATTTAAAATATTAAAAAGCATTCAGCAAAATTCTACTATTGCTGCTATTATGTTTTGAAAAGCAAAAGCACATGCGTAGTATTTGTATGTGTAAAAAGCATAAAACTATTACTTTACTTCGGTTAAGTTGTAACAGCAAAGCGCAGTAATAGTTTTTTTTTTAAATTTGAAATGCTGTGATAGTCAGCAACAGCAATAATTTAAGTGCTTTTACTATTTCTGCTGTAGTTTTTTAAACCCTGGTTTTATGCACCATTGTTGGGTCCATAATCTTATTTTATTCACTGCATTTTGAAGTTTTGCTGTGGAGTTTTCGACAGATACGTCAACTGCAAGAATCGCAGTGTCGTCTGCAAAGGTACCCATAAAACAAAATATTTTTAATTGCACCAAGAACACTTCCTTGTGGGACTCCAGCATATCTTTCTTTTACTTCTGAATATTCTTTGCATAACGTACACGAAAGCATCTATTGGCCATATATGATTTTAGTATTTCATAAAATTGTCTTAGTAAATCACGATGTAGTTTAAATTCAAGGCCTTGGTGCCACACTTTATCGAAAGCCTGAGCAACATATAAGAAGATTGCTGAGCAGACTTTTTTTCACTATATTAAGGTGCCTATTATGTATTTCGATAACGATTACGATTTGATCGAACGAAATGTCAAAATGTAAAATTGCCATTATGTATTACGATATCGTTCAGAAATTGTCGACGAAATCGATAAAGTTTATCGATGTAAAATTTGACCACGAAAGAGACATCGAAAGAGAGATTTTGTACAAATTATTTCAATTTTGAATTGAAAGGATAAAATAAAAGAGATACAAATATATTTTATTTATATTGGACCTTATATTATTTTATTTATATTGGACACTTGGTGTTTTGTTTCATATTTATGATATTTTTTGAAATAAAAATAAATTTAAAAGTTGAAATGAAAGTAGGTATTTTACTTTATTCTTCATAATAATTTTTGATTGACATATAAACTAATTACAATAAAGTATAAACTTATCAGAATTGCATTAATGCTAAAAAATCCCTTTCTACTATAACATAAATGTTGTACGTTTTGCTTCGGTGATTTAATTTGAATAAACTTTCCATCTACTGCTCCAATTATTTCAGTAATGCTGCTTTAATCATAAAAATAATGTTTGCCTGACTTTTTCCTTCTAGTGCGTAATGGAATTTGATCCATTTTGCACATAATTATAAACTGCAAATACATATTAAACTTCTTTAAGAACCAAAAAAAATTAGCTGTGCTAGTCTGACATGAAAATCATTTCCTACGTTGAAAATCATTTGCTTGGTACAAACCGCACAGAATCTTAATACACTAACCAATTTAATTATATTTGGAATCGACGTGTTACTTATTGGTTATTTCAATGTTTGCTCTAATTTAATAGTTTTAATAATGTAGATAATAACTCATCAAATTCATGTTTAAATAACATAGGTATAATCTTCCAAATCTAGTGGATTAGAATAATCCCGAATATATGTTTGCTTGTTTTTTAATTCTGTAATTTGATAGCGCTTTTCAGCGCTATTAGAAATTGAAAAATTTAACTCTGCTCAAATCATTTTATTTTTAAAAACTCATAATTTTATAAATATATTTTATTTAAACACTTCAATTTATTTCCAACTTAAAAATTTTAAATATAAAACTATTGTTTTGTTTTTTTTTCGTATAATAATTTGAATTTGACAGTTCAAGAATGAAACATATGTCATTTTCATCGTAGATTTGAATTTTACAATGGCAGCATTTTTAAACACTTTCGATCAAATTTTCATCGAAATACATAATGACACTAACGATCACAATCGAATAACTTTAACGATAATGATGAACGATTCGATTAATTTCGATCGAAATACATAATAGGCACCTAACGCTTTTTCCACTATATTTGTGTTCCGATGCACTTGATCGATTGTAGAATATTTGTTTCTTACCAAATTGATGGTTCGGGATCAGATCTCTTTCTTCAATAATCGGGGCAAGTCTTTTAGGAGCAGTTTCTCAAATATTTTTGATATAATAGGTAATAACGATATTGACACGATAAAACATGCATTAAATATATGTTGTAGCATTAACAAAGCTAAATCTGGTAGTTCCCGCATGATTTGTCCATTGATGAGATCGTAACCTAGTGCTTTTTTGACGCTGGTTGTGTCTGCATATTTGCTTAATTTCTCTTAGAGTGCGAAATTTCCACTTCATCTATTTTAACTTCAAGAGTTATATTTTCATTAGCAAGATTTTGTGTTGGTGCTGTGAAGACCTTTGCCAAGTAGTCAGCAAAAGTCTTAGGCCATTTTTGTGTTTTACTTTTCCGTTTCGAACCATGATCACTGGAGTGTTTGGATCATTGCTCACATATGTGTGGTTTCTATTTATTCCTTTTGTTATAAAAAAATCAATCAAATCAGGTATTTTCGCTGGGTCAGTAGGCCAATAGGTTGGGGCACCGGAAGAAATAAATTCACACTTATTACTTCTTCCAGCTTGATATAGCTCTCTATCTTTTGTGGGATTTAGCTCTCTACCTTTCAGTGGGTATGTTTCGCATTGAAATCTCCTCCGATGATAAAATTGTTTCCAAGTATTTTAAAGAGATTTATGAAGTCGACTCTAGTAGGTGAGTGTTTTGGTGGCAATAGATAGCCGAGATTTTGAAGTCCTTATTTTTTACCTTAATCTTAATTGTTGTAACTTGCATCATTGCATTTATTAACGAAAGCCTTAAAACCTGCAGTTTTCTGGCAAACTAAAGAGGAAAATCTCAAAATGTACCTTCTTGCTTCAAAAAATTTCCTAATACGATGACTGTTCTGGATTGTACAGAAATAAGAAGAGTCAAATTTCGTTGTTTAGACTGTAAATCTGCTACTTACTCCCACTAGGAAAGGAACTAATACCATAAAATTATTAATTAGAGCTTCACCTTCAGGACTTGTAAATCATATAAGTCCAGCCATGGGAGTTCGTACGTTGGATAAAGCTGCTTTCAATCTAAGTAATCTCTTAAGAAATTAAAACCTGGCGACGCAGTAATGGTCGACAAAGTTCTTATGATTGGTGATGAACTTTTTCAAGCTGGTATTCACATGATTCGTCCAAAATTGATGTCCTTCGAAAGGAATAAAACAGACGCCGATAACGATCGCAGCGAGAGTTCATGTGCAAAGAAGAATTTCTAGGATTTAAACATTCAAAATGTTATCCGAAAAAGTTCCTCACGGTATTCTTGCCTACATGGATAATATCATTCTAATAGTAAACGCAATTTCAAACTTGAGCTTACCAATTTTGAGCAATGAAAAATTTAAATAAAAAACCATTTGTATTATTATTAAAATAATTTATTTTTTAAATAACCTTCCTACCCGGAAAATAATAGGCAGATGTACTCCTTCACGGAAGCTATTACTATAATAATTTCCTATTACTATAAAAACTAAAAAAAAAAATCTTTAGTCGATCTAACGTAGATTGATTGTAACTGAAAATAGATAGGTAGGCTTTAGTGGGGGCTCTTGATCTCCTTTGGGGATTACCTCCTATCTATGGAAAAAAAATCAAATAAAAAATAAATATATTGATAGATAAAAAAAGTATATTTCATTTTTACTCTTAACCAGGAACAACACGGTTTTAGAAAATGCCGTTCTACCACCACTAATTTAGTGTTATTTACATCGGAAGTACTATCTCTTATGGAAAAAAGTCTACAAATCGACACAATATATTATACAAACTTTAGCAAGGCATTTGATCGAATAAATCACGATATACTAGAAATAAAACTGGCAAAACCAGGTATCAGTGGCGCTATGTTAAATTGGATAAAATCTTATAATACTAAAAGAGTTTAATTGGTTAAGTTTCAAGGTATTACGTCTAACTAAAGCCATTTATGTCTACTCTGGGGTACCCCAAGGAAGCCATTTAGGACCACTTCTCTTCTATATATACATTAGAGACCTTTCTAATTGCTTATCTGGCATAATCTCACCTTTTTTATGCTGATGATCTCAAATTATACCACATTGCTCTTCCTTCTCTATCTCAGCCAAGCGGTACGTAAGTATCAAAGGTCCTATCCTAGCGCGCGGCTGTTTATAAAAAAAAAAAAATTATATATAATTTTAGTGATTTTGGCTTCCTCCAGTCTAAACTTAAATGCTTAGAAAAATGGTGTTCTGAAAACATGCTAGACCTCAACATTAGTAAGTGTTACGTTATGAGCTTCACTTGTAAAAGTTCTACATTTTTATATAACTATGCTTTACACAGCCTCAACTTGGAGCATGTAGATCATTTTAACGATTTGGGAATCATCTTAGATAATAAATTAAATTTTTATCTCCACTATGAAGCAATGATATCAAAGGCTAACAAAATGCTAAGTTTTATTAAAAGAAGGGCAAAATAATTTAAGAATATATGGGTAAAAAGTACTTTATTCTGCTCACTAGTGCGTTCAATATTAGAATATGGTTGTGTTATCTGGAATCCCACCTTTCTCCCAAATTTCTAATCGAAACAACACATAGAACTGAATATGGGAAAAATGAACCCATCAACAGGTGTTGCATACTTATTAATCAGTTTAGCTCCTTTTTCCATGATACACTTTCAAAAAATGCTTTCAAATCTAAATTAATTAACACTCTTAAACAATTAAAATAACTAACATTAATTTAATAATTAATTGTCTTATATCAAAAATTAACTAAAATAAAATGTAATATTAATTTTTAAACTTTTTTTTATCTCTCTCTTTCTATCTAATATTCTCATATACAACAACAACACCGCTTTATTATTTTTGTTGAAAGAAAATAAAAAGTACCTATGATACTCACCAAACCACGTGATTAAAAATCTATATTATAATACACAAGAGCACGATTTTGAAGGCACACTTTCCGTGGTTTTTCGAGTGCTTCGTTTTTTTTTCATTCAATAAATTTTTTTGTCGATTCTCTTTTGAGTCAAATTCTTTTTATTTATTTTTTATTTATCGCGTTTTTTGCGCTTTTAGTAGGAAAAAAAAATTAATTAGTAGGGTAATATTATTAATATAGCTTTTAATATCCCAAATTTTTAAGAGTTCGATTCTCTATTAATTAAAATTTTTTTTTTTATTATTATGTGTTATAATAATAATTTTTAATATATTATATTATACTAGAAGAAACCCCCAGGTACATACCCGGCCGAGCAAAAGAAAGGAATTTTTCTGTGAAACAATAAAATGATTTTTTAATACAATTATACATTTGACACATTGAAAGTATCTTACAACAGTATATAGAACAGTAATATTAATTGCAAACCACAAAAAAATAAAAAATGTTCAAAATTTTAAGTTAATATTAATTTTAAAATAAAATATTTAAACTATCAGGTTGTTAGATGGTTCAGATTTTAACCGTAATTTTTCAATCTATAAATTAAACCAATGAATAGTAATAATAATAAGAATGTGCAAGTAGAAGAAACAAAATTAAAATTTTGTATTGACTTAAGAAAAAAGAAAAACGTAAAATCAAAAGAAAAAAAAAACTCCTTGTTGGTTTAATTTCTTACTCACTGTTCGCTTTCGGTGTGTTTAAGAAGTGTATGAATTATTTATTGTGTGTATATATTCATTGAGTAAATATATTGTATATAAAGAGTCAAGTCAAAGCTAAAACAAAAGGGTAAACTGATTTTAGCAATCGAGTTGTACTTAGAAGAAAAGAAAAACAAAACATAAAAATAATATAGCTATAACAAAACATATAATATACATATAGCTATTATATGTATGGATATATGTAGTCGCTATATCCAAACATATAGTTATACCACTGGTTTATAGAAATGAAATTTTGTATTTTGTTCTTTTCAATTCTAGCAAAAATTTCTTTTTTATATTTTGGTTGAATTGAAGAATAAAAACTGTGAATGTACATATAAAATAAATGTGCTAATTTCTCAAAATTTACTGTTTTGATAAATCGACAACATTTTCAATAGAATATGTATATTTTATAACGGTTATTATTTTATTGTTGTTCATGAATTTTGCGTTTTAATATACCTCGATTCTTATTTCCATATCTAATTTACTATGTATAAAAAAATCAACGATACATCGCAGATGAAATTTTATTAATTTATATTATTTACATATATTAATAGTTATTATAAATTCTCATTTATTTCATAACAGCAGATAGTAACTAATAAAACAATATTAATAAATAGCACCTAGTATAATTTCGAAAACATTACTATTAACCTATCATCAAAATCAATCAATGAAAATAACCTTAAATTTACTCATTTATTTATTCAATTTACGCAACCGTTCATTACGATCAATTTTTTACATTAAAATTCATTCTTATTAAATAATGAAATTATCCTACAGTGCTAAAAAAAGAAAAACAAAAATGTGCACATATTAAAATAACTCCAAATCATACAACAGAAATCATTATAATGCGAAAGAATAGTGTTGACGGTAATGAGATCGCATAAATTGAATAAATGATTGAGTAAATTTAAGGTTATTTCCATTGATTGATTTTAATAATAGTAATGTTTTCGAAATTATGCTAGGTACTGTTTATTAATATTATTTTATTAGTTACTATCTGCTTTTATGAAATAAATATTAATTTATAATAATTAATCACTCCTAGTCCACCTGTTGTAAAGAGTAGACGTATTATTTAAAACTCCTAAGTGAAAAAAAAAAAAATAATATTAAAGTACCGGTAGGGTAACAATAAAATCTAACAACAACAACATCATACAGTAAAAGACATAAAAACATTAAGTGCATAAAATTTCGATTAACTCAGTACAGTGAAAGACAAAACAAAAAAGTGAACTATAATAAAAAAATAAATTAATACATAAGTGCGGTTTAAAGAGACAGCCCATTCACTGGGCAAATATTAAAAAAATGGGTCCACCCGACCCAAAAAACCAATTTGACATTTTAACCTACGTCAATGATGATAACCTCATTATTGACGCACCCAAGAAAAGAAAAAAAATAACCAAAAATATAAATACTAAACTTGAATATAGCCCCAGGAACTTTCCAGCATTAGATTTCACCAACAAACAATCCAGTAATAATGACACTAAATATTTAAATATAAGAGCCACAGACGAATCCAAACCACTGAGATCGTACAACATATTTGTTGTGTCGAAATTATTAAAAGGTATACACTCCAAATGCAAGCCCACCTTCAACAAAGATGGCAATATTTCGCTTGAAGTACCGAATCGACTAATAGGTGATAAATTCACCCAATTAAAAAAACTCGGTAATATCTCCATCACAGCAGAATACAACCAACACCTTAACCAGAGCAGAGGCACCATATTCTCCAGAGATCTGATCAATCTTACCGACGAAGAAATTTTAAAAGGCCTCAAAGAGGACAACGACTCAGTAATAAGCATCTGGAGGTACAAAAAAAGACCAAATTCTGATGGAACTACCTCACAATCATCCTACTCCGGTGTAATTCAAATAACATTTGACACACTAGAACCTCCTCAAGAGGTTTCAATTGGTTTTCTCATAACATCAGTCCGAAAGTTCTACCCTAACCCCATGAGATGTAACAAGTGCCAACTACTTAACCATAGAGCAAAGCATTGCCGTTCAACAATAACAAAATGTCCAAACTGTGCGAAAATTATAAACGAAAGCCCAGAAGAACACATGAAACTATGCTATCCAGCCAAATGCGTTAATTGCGAAGTAGCCAAACTAACAGACAACCACCCATCCAATGACAGAGATTGCGCATCATTTAATAAGGAAAGGGAAATCCTTAAAATAAGAACCGACAGAAGAATTCCAAGACGGGAAGCTATCAAAATATATTTGGAAAATCAAAGAAACAATAGTACAACACCCATTCCCACTCCACAAACCACAAGTTACGCAAATATGGTGGAATCCATAAATATATCAACCACCTCCCACAATCAAGCAACCCAACTTAAAGAACTATCAAACATCCAACCAGAAACAACCATTCAAAATACATCATCAAATAAACTACAAAATAAAAAAACCCAATCAATAACAGACAACACAAAAAATAACCCAACAAATATAACAAACATATCTACACCAAACAAAACTTCCTCACCTCAATCCACAACGGCACATACCACATTAGAACTAACAAACAAACAGAAAACTAAAAATTATCCACAACTCCAACAGGCAGTTACAGATAATGAAAATTCAAAAACAAAACAACTAAAGCAAAAAACATTAGATCAACATTTAAATGAAAAACTCGACAATAACAACATCAACAACATCAGCAATAAATCAAACAAAACATCAATTAATAACTTCAATAACGAAAATTCTTCAAATAATCTAACGGTAACTAACACTGAATTACATAATGATAATTCTTTAAATAATATTTTATAATTTAATTTTAATTTTAATATATAGTACAGACAGGGTCATTTGATTTCCTACATACTCATTACTATTCTTTGGAATAATAATTGTAGTGTGAACAATAAAATCAAAAATCATGATACTTAATATTCTTCAGTGGAATATTCAAGGTTATCACAATAACTACTTAGAACTCGAAACCTTAACCAAAAATTTAAACCCTAGTATCTTTTGCCTACAAGAAACCCATATAAAAAGCGACGTTAATCCATACACACCAAAGCAATATATAGGACATTTTCACAATTTCACATACAACACAACTTCCAAACAAGGCTCCGGTATATTAATTCATAAAAGTATTCCTCACAAATTAATCCACATTCATTCTAACCTATCAATAGTTGCAGTAGAAATCAATTTAAAATACAAAATCATAATACTCTCCGTATACATCCCGCCCAAACAAATATTTTCAATAAAAGACCTTCAAAACTTAATAATAGGTATCAACTCACCTATTGTAATAACGGGTGACTTCAACAGTTGGAGCCCACTCTGGGGATCCCCCAATTCCAACCATCGAGGAAAAATAATCGAGGATTTTATTCTAAGTTCCAACCTAAGTATATTAAACAACGGCTCACCAACACACTTTTCTACACATAGCACCTTTACACATATTGATCTTACTCTTTGCTCTCCTCAGCTTCTTCCACTCTCCTCTTGGTCAGCTCTAGATGACCTTCACAACAGCAGTCACTTCCCTATAAAAACACTAATAAAGTTTCCCAACCACACCGCTAATTACATATCTAGACCAACTAGATTCAATTGCAATAGAGCAAACTGGATAAAATTCGAAAAAGAAATACTTTCCCTTAACGAACGAATCAATATCTCATTAAACATAAACAAAGAAACAGCTTCCATTCAAAAAATCATTCGATCTGCAGCTAACTCATCCATTCCACAATCATCATACAAAAAATCATCCCGAAACGTACCCTGGTGGACAAACGAACTCAAACAATTAAGAGATAAAAAACAATTAGCCTGGAAAAACTACAAAAACCTTAAAACCCCACAGAATCTTATAACTTACCGTAAAAACAATGCAATTTTTAACAGAGAAAAGAAAAAATCCAAAATAAACAAATTGGAGGAGTTTACGAAAATGTTAAACCCTAACACCCCTACGACCAAAATCTGGCAAAACATCAAACTGTTGACGGGTTCATACTCCCCTTTTCAAATAAAATCTATCAAAACAGAGAACAAAGTTATCGAAGACCCTTCGATTATTTCCTCAAAATTCGCCCAATTTTTCTCAGACAATTCAAAATCATCAAATTTTCCTGTACTATTTAAAGAACACCGACAATCAGCCCTATCAATTCAACCTCCGGTATCCTCAAAAAAACAAGCCAAATTCCTTGAAAATGACTTCAACCTCAACGAACTGGAGACCACTCTAAAAAGTGTTAAAGGTAAAACCCCAGGAATAGACAAAATTAACTATGAAATGCTCCAACACTGTCCGATAAAATTCAAGGAAAGAATACTTTCGTTATACAACGCAACTTTCAAAACTGGTATTATTCCACAATCCCACAAAAAGGCAATAATAGTTCCCATCCGAAAGCCGAATAAAAGTATTGATGAAATCACCAGTTATAGACCAATCTCCCTGCTCCCCTGTATGAGCAAGATACTCGAGAAAATGATTTCAAAAAGGCTAATGTGGTATCTTACATCCGAAAATCTTCTCTCCCCAAATCAAGTGGGATTCAAAAACGGTTCAAGCACCATGGACGCTCTTTTATACATTGAGCACTTAATCTGCAAAAACTTTTCATCCAAAAACCACACATCAATATTATCAATCGACTTTGAAAAAGCTTTTGATAAGATCGGAATTCATGTTGTTCTAGAAAAACTGATAAAATGGAAAATGGGCCCAAAAATGTTCACTTACATCAAATCTTTTTTAAGTAATAGAAAAATATGCTGCAGAACTAACAACATACTCTCACCTACTTACTCGCTTTTCAACGGCATTCCTCAAGGTTCTCCTTTATCAGTTACACTATTCTTAATCGCCTTCGAAGACTTAAGTAAACTAATAGCCAATCAATATAACATTAAACACTGCTTATACGCTGACGATCTCTACATCTTAGCTAACTATAAAGATACCAACGCAATATCAAATAGCTTCACTGACACTCTTAATTCAATTGCCCATTGGGCTGAATACTCAGGCGCCAAAATCTCACTCAATAAATGCAAACACCTTCACGTATGTCGGAAACTTAACTGCAACCCAATTTCGATCAATTACGGGAATCATAACATTAGCAACGTTAGCAATTTGAAAATTTTGGGTTTAATATTTGACACAAAAAATAGTTTTAATTGCCACTGCATTAACTTAAGGAAAAATCTATTTAATAAACTGAACGTCATTAAATATCTATCAGCAAACAAAAGCCACGTACATACCAACACTCTTACCACTATTACAAAACTTACCATTCTTTCTAAAATAGACTACGGTATACAAATTTATAGCAAATGTGCGAAATCAACTTTACAGAAAATTAAAGCCCCCTACCATGCTGCGATAAGAAGTAGCCTGAGGGCATTCAGAACAACTCCCATCCAGAATATTTTAACAGAAGCAGGTTTCCTTACAATAGAAAAAAGAGCCCAGTTACTAAAATGCCGTCTTCTTCCAAAGTTGTGCTCTACCCCATCTGAGATTCTCCACAAAGAAGTTCAACTTCTAAAAACAAAGAAAAAACCTTTCTCTACAAAATCCGGTTTTTGGGAAATTTACAATCTACAAAAAGAACTTAATTTAGAACGCCCTCCAACTAAAAACTCGAAACATAATGCTCCACCATGGTTAATATCAAATAACTCATTCATCGACAAACTATCCACCTTTCGTAAAGACAATACCCCTGCTTCAATATACAAACAAATGTTCTCCGAATCCATCAACCCGTTAAAAGATAATAACTGGCAAATAATTTTCACTGACGGCTCAAAAACTGACAATGGAGTGTCATTTGCTGTAATCAATGAACACGGAAAGACGCTATCCCACGGCATACTCCCAAACGATTCCAGGATCTTCGATGCTGAAGTTCAAGGAGTATTATCTTGTTTGGAGATAATCAAAACTACCAAAGGAAAATTTGTAATTTGCACAGATAGCCTTAGCCTTTTCAAAGCAGCCAAAAATCCCCTAACCAATTGGGAAGCAATTAAAATTATACAACAAAAACTCATCCATATGCCCCAAAAACTAAAGCTCATGTGGACACCTGGGCACACCGACATCATAGGAAATGAATTGGCTGACACAGCAGCCAAGTTCGCCTTAAATTCTCCGTTACATACCTTTATCCCCCCGAACAAAAATAGAATCTCGAAAGTCGCCTCAAAAATAATCATACAAACATTCCGAAATGATTGGATAGATTACAACCATCACTACAAAACTGTCAACCCAACCGGTCTCCCAATAAAATTCCCAACCTCAACTACTACTTTAATGAATAAATGCTTCACCAGACTCCGACTAGGTCATTCAAATCTCACGCACATACACCTACTAAAAAACGACCCCGCACCTATATGTCAATTTTGCAATTCGGGAACACTAACACTAAACCACCTATTATCTGAATGTCAACATCTAAATCATAATCGCTTCCTCACATTCCAAAACCTAAATCCCCTTCAACTTCTCTCAACACCCACAGAATCAAACATAAATATGATTTACGATTATCTAACTAAACTTAAAATTTCAAACCTAATATAAAGACTTATTTTCATAATCTCTCAATAGCAAATTAAATGATCAAATAATTTGCAATAGTCTGTAAATTATAAAAAAAAAAAATTTTTGGTTAAATAGCGAACACCTGCTAAAGTGTTCTGTTAATAATAATAAAAAAAAAAAATCAATTTCTATATCATCTTTATTCAACAAAAATGTATATATATGTAT
The DNA here is from genome assembly GCA_963942445.1 of Argyra leucocephala. Lineage (NCBI taxonomy): Eukaryota > Metazoa > Arthropoda > Insecta > Diptera > Dolichopodidae > Argyra > Argyra leucocephala. Next base: position 66,901,671 of record OZ012679.1, read on the forward strand.
GTAAATAATGTAAATCTTTTATTTATTTAATTTAAAGTAAAAATTGTTATAAAACTGAATAAAGTACTATAATTTACATTATAAATCAAAAATAGCAGAATAAGTAAGAAATAATAATTTAATACTGTACTACTAATTTTAAGTTCTCATGTAAAAAAAAAAAAATATGTACCTAATACAAATAAAAGAATTAAAATTTATGTAACACAAAGCCGAAAGCCTCTGCAGCTAGCGCTTACAAAATTGGCCATAATTTAAATTATGGTCAATTCAATAATAATAATAATAATAATAATATAAATAATACAAATTAACAAAATTTCATCTGCGATGATAAAATATACATATTCTATTGAAAATGTTGTCGATTTATCAAGACGGTAAATTTTAAGAAATTAGCACATTTATTTTATATGTACATTCACAGTTTTTACTCTTCAATTCAACCAAAATATAAAAACGAAATTTTTACTACAATTGAAAAGAACAAAATACAAAATTTCATTTCTATAAACCAGTGGTATCTATCAAATCTATCAAACTGACTGTCAGCTTTTTCGTTTTTTTATTCTAATTTTTTAATTTAGTATCGTTTTGATTTTTAAACGTAATACAAGAGTTTTAAACACATACAAATAACAAAAGATGAATGAGAAGGAAAAAGCGTGTCTTACCACTATTATAGGATTATCCTGTAACAATAAAATACAAAGAAAAAAAGAGGTAAAAGATTGGTTGAGAAAGCGGCCAAAATTTTCTCATATTAATTTGTTGGATGAGATAAAAATTTCGGAACCTTTAGATTATAAGAACTACTTTAGAATTAACAAGGAGAACTATGAGTATTTACTCAAATAAATAAGACCTCTTATAGAAAACAGGATACGAGATTTAGAGATGCTATTACTGTTAACGAAAGACTAGCCTTAACCTTAAGGTTTCTAGCTACAGGTAGATCCTTCGTCGACATGACAAACAGTACTGTCATAGGTGAAACCACAATTGGCAAGATTGTAATAGAAACCTGTAATGCAATAAATATTGTGTTAAAAGGTTATATCAAGGTATTATGTTTTTTCGTTTGTTCTATAATTATAATTTTATAAATATAATAACAAAACATCCACAATATTCACAAATACATTAATTAAGGAAAAAATATAAATCATTATTAAATATTTATTAAAAAATCACAAAACAAATATGCAGTCACATTTTCAAATTGCACAAAAAAACTAAAAATTATATACTTCAAACTTAATTCTATGTTCTAAAAGTTATAAATACAGTACATGGTTCTAATAATAAATGATTTTGATTTACATATGTACATATTTAGTTAGAAAAATTTTGAAAAAAATGTTGTATAGATTGTAAGCTGAACTCAGTATCTTCTTCAGAACAAGAACTAGAACTGGTGATGAGGAACGTGTAACACTGTTACAGTATATATTGATGACGAGGTTGAGGGAAGTGCATCTAAAAATTCAAGCTTTGCTTCATAAAAAATGTCATTTATTTGTTTTTCAACTTTAATCCTCTGGCGGCTGTTTAATTTACTCAATTTATTTGACCAAACTTTTGCAATATTTAATGTGGCATCATTATCATCTTTTTCTAAATAACCAGGCTAAAGACAACAATTTTTCTTCCTTCGATTCTTTAATTTTTTTTGCCGGTGGCAATGCAAATGTTTTTTCAATCTAAAAAAATTAAAAAATTATACTTATTATTGTTAATACTTGAAATTTAAAATAATATTTGAACATCCTAATATGTTTTTAGATACCGAACACAGAAGCTGAATGGAGAAAAATTGCTTTTGACTTTGGTCACAAATGGAATTTTTACAATTGTTTGGCAGCAATAGATGGAAAACATATAGCAAAACGAAAACCAGCGGCTTCAGGATCTTTATATTTTAACTACAAGAAGTTTTTTAGCATTGTTCTAATAAGAATAGTAAACTCTAATTATGAATTTATAATGGTAGATGTTGATTCCAATGGACGAGTTTCGGATGGTGGTGTGATATTTTATACCATTTTTTGGCAAAAATTCCTCAACAACTCATTGAATATACTTAAAGATAATGTTTTACCGGGAACTGAATCTACATTTCCGTTTGTTTTTCTCAGCGACGATGCTTTTTCTCTATCTGAGCATTTATTAAAACCATATAGCGAAAATAATTTAACAACAGATAAATTAATATTTCTATTAAATCTAAAAAAAAAACAAAAACTTTCACTTATTTAACCTCACTTCATGTATGTTATGTTGTATAATTAAAATTTCAACTAATATAATATTACAATTTTCAAGAATTACAAAATTCAACTATTATTAGATAATGTAACATCATCTAAAATAAATAAAAAACAATATAATGTAAAATATGTATACCTTCTCCAAATTATCTCCAAAAATGTTGAAATTTTTTTAAGCTGATTTCTGTTTTTAAACTGAAATTTTCTTTAAAAACGATTCACACACAAAAACAAATTCGTTGACTGATGACTGACGAAAAATAACCCGCACACTATCAAACATGTTTGTCAGTTTTCACTTATTTGTGAGCAAAATCAAAAAAATTTGAACCTCGCTTCAAACGTCTTGACAAACCGTCAGTCAACAGCCCACAATTATCAGTTCAGTCATGGTGGTTTTCCTCTTGATGGACGAACGTCCGGACAAATTTTTTAATCAATCAAAAAATTTTATTTTACCAACACATACACAAAAAATCCTCTCCGAGCATATTCTTCATCCAATTTCTTAGTTAAAATATTTTTAACTTTTGGCTGAAGGACGAAGAAAAAGAAAAGGAAAGATATATAATTATTTGATAAATACTTATTGCTATCTCGATTTATGAATGAACGCATTCACATATAGAATTTCAAATGTTTTTTAAGAAAAAGATATGAAGTGTATTTTTTATGTTTTTTGTTTTTTAGTATAAGATTATTTTGTTTCTAACAAATTATTTATATTTTAAGATAAAAGCAAAGCGCTATATTTTATTTTATTTTACTCTTAACAAAATTTTTAATTTTTTTAATAAAAGTAATATCAAAGCATGTAAACATATTTTCAAACGTCAACCTTTTTTGACTATATAACAAATGTCAGTCCTTCACGCATTGAGAGGAAATCATAAAATTTTCTTTGATTGTATTTGTGTTTCAATTATAGTGTAAAAAAAAATTGTCCGGACGTTCGTCCATCAAGAGGAAAACCACCTTCAGGTTTGATGAAATGTTTGATAAGTGTGAAGGTCCCATATATATCCATACATATAATATATGGATATTATATTTTGGTATGATATTGTCTTAATATGTTTCCTGCATTGATGATACATTTTTACACAAATAACACTTTTAAACCTATAGAACAAAAATAAAAATATTTAAGTAAGTATGTGTATAAAATTTGCTAAGAAAATTTTTGTAAATATAATATATTATACTAGAAGAACTAGAGGGTGGTATAAGTAAGTGGTAAGTGGGGCAAAAAAAGAAAATATTTAATTTATATATATTTTTTTTATATATATATTTTTTTTTTCGGTACTTTTTGTTAAGTTTAATTTATTTTCCTTTTCTCATTGTTAATTGTTCGTTATTATGTTTAAGATAGATTTTTGTAACATTCGCGGTCTATCAACAAATTTTCATTCCGTCGAAAGCCATCTATGGCTCCAAGATCCAGCAGTTTTAGCACTAAGTGAAACACAAGTTGTGAATAATGATATTAACTTTAATATCAATAATTATTCGCTTGTGCCACTTTTTATACCCCATAGAGGGATTGCTTATAAGACTCTTCAAAATTTTGAGTGCTCCAATCCAATTTATCAATATAATTGGATGAAAATACACGTCGATAAGCACATCATTCACTTCTGTTTTATTTACAGATCGCCTCAAGCGAATCAGCTAGAAACTGATATGCTTATAGAAAGACTATCCAACCAGATAAACTCAATTCTGGAAACCAATCCCGAGTCTGAGATTATTCTGGCGGGAGACTTCAATATTCATAACAGAGACTGGCTTAATTTTTCTAGTCACACCAGTCCCGAAGGCAAACAAGTTAAACTTTTTTCCAATATGTTCAACCTTTCTTAACTTGTCAAGAGCCCTACTAGGATACCAGACCGACACGACCAGAACGGACACCTCCTGCATTTATTCCTAACTACCCATCAAGAGAAATACTCAATCTCTGTTAACTCTCCGCTAGGTGGTTCCGACCACTGTCTTGTAAGCACAAGCTTCGAAGTAGGCACAACAACCAATGCTTCTAATTCTCCCAAAAGACTAGTTTGGCATTATCATAAAGCTGACCGGGAAGGGAAAACTTTCATTCCAAATAGAATCCTCTTCGTAATCACCTCTGCAGCAAAGTCGACATTTTTATATTGGAAACACAACGACCAGTTCGATGCATTTAAAAAGTTGTTGAAGCCTTCCCGGTCAGCTTTATGATAATGCCAAACTAGTCTTTTGGGAGAATTAGAAGCATTGGTTGTTGTGCCTACTTCGAAGCTTGTGCTTACAAGACAGTGGTCGGAACCACCTAGCGGAGAGTTAACAGAGATTGAGTATTTCTCTTGATGGGTAGTTAGGAATAAATGCAGGAGGTGTCCGTTCTGGTCGTGTCGGTCTGGTATCCTAGTAGGGCTCTTGACAAGTTAAGAAAGGTTGAACATATTGGAAAAAAGTTTAACTTGTTTGCCTTCGGGACTGGTGTGACTAGAAAAATTAAGCCAGTCTCTGTTATGAATATTGAAGTCTCCCGCCAGAATAATCTCAGACTCGGGATTGGTTTCCAGAATTGAGTTTATCTGGTTGGATAGTCTTTCTATAAGCATATCAGTTTCTAGCTGATTCGCTTGAGGCGATCTGTAAATAAAACAGAAGTGAATGATGTGCTTATCGACGTGTATTTTCATCCAATTATATTGATAAATTGGATTGGAGCACTCAAAATTTTGAAGAGTCTTATAAGCAATCCCTCTATGGGGTATAAAAAGTGGCACAAGCGAATAATTATTGATATTAAAGTTAATATCATTATTCACAACTTGTGTTTCACTTAGTGCTAAAACTGCTGGATCTTGGAGCCATAGATGGCTTTCGACGGAATGAAAATTTGTTGATAGACCGCGAATGTTACAAAAATCTATCTTAAACATAATAACGAACAATTAACAATGAGAAAAGGAAAATAAATTAAACTTAACAAAAAGTACCGAAAAAAAAAATATATATATAAAAAAAATATATATAAATTAAATATTTTCTTTTTTTGCCCCACTTACCACTTACTTATACCACCCTCTAGTTCTTCTAGTATAATATATTATATTTACAAAAATTTTCTTAGCAAATTTTATACACATACTTACTTAAATATTTTTATTTTTGTTCTATAGGTTTAAAAGTGTTATTTGTGTAAAAATGTATCATCAATGCAGGAAACATATTAAGACAATATCATACCAAAATATAATATCCATATATTATATGTATGGATATATATGGGACCTTCACACTTATCAAACATTTCATCAAACCTGAAGGTGGTTTTCCTCTTGATGGACGAACGTCCGGACAATTTTTTTTTACACTATAATTGAAACACAAATACAATCAAAGAAAATTTTATGATTTCCTCTCAATGCGTGAAGGACTGACATTTGTTATATAGTCAAAAAAGGTTGACGTTTGAAAATATGTTTACATGCTTTGATATTACTTTTATTAAAAAAATTAAAAATTTTGTTAAGAGTAAAATAAAATAAAATATAGCGCTTTGCTTTTATCTTAAAATATAAATAATTTGTTAGAAACAAAATAATCTTATACTAAAAAACAAAAAACATAAAAAATACACTTCATATCTTTTTCTTAAAAAACATTTGAAATTCTATATGTGAATGCGTTCATTCATAAATCGAGATAGCAATAAGTATTTATCAAATAATTATATATCTTTCCTTTTCTTTCTCTTCGTCCTTCAGCCAAAAGTTAAAAATATTTTAACTAAGAAATTGGATGAAGAATATGCTCGGAGAGGATTTTTTGTGTATGTGTTGGTAAAATAAAATTTTTTGATTGGTTAAAAAATTTGTCCGGACGTTCGTCCATCAAGAGGAAAACCACCATGACTGAACTGATAATTGTGGGCTGTTGACTGACGGTTTGTCAAGACGTTTGAAGCGAGGTTCAAATTTTTTTGATTTTGCTCACAAATAAGTGAAAACTGACAAACATGTTTGATAGTGTGCGGGTTATTTTTCGTCAGTCATCAGTCAACGAATTTGTTTTTGTGTGTGAATCGTTTTTAAAGAAAATTTCAGTTTAAAAACAGAAATCAGCTTAAAAAAATTTCAACATTTTTGGAGATAATTTGGAGAAGGTATACATATTTTACATTATATTGTTTTTTATTTATTTTAGATGATGTTACATTATCTAATAATAGTTGAATTTTGTAATTCTTGAAAATTGTAATATTATATTAGTTGAAATTTTAATTATACAACATAACATACATGAAGTGAGGTTAAATAAGTGAAAGTTTTTGTTTTTTTTTTAGATTTAATAGAAATATTAATTTATCTGTTGTTAAATTATTTTCGCTATATGGTTTTAATAAATGCTCAGATAGAGAAAAAGCATCGTCGCTGAGAAAAACAAACGGAAATGTAGATTCAGTTCCCGGTAAAACATTATCTTTAAGTATATTCAATGAGTTGTTGAGGAATTTTTGCCAAAAAATGGTATAAAATATCACACCACCATCCGAAACTCGTCCATTGGAATCAACATCTACCATTATAAATTCATAATTAGAGTTTACTATTCTTATTAGAACAATGCTAAAAAACTTCTTGTAGTTAAAATATAAAGATCCTGAAGCCGCTGGTTTTCGTTTTGCTATATGTTTTCCATCTATTGCTGCCAAACAATTGTAAAAATTCCATTTGTGACCAAAGTCAAAAGCAATTTTTCTCCATTCAGCTTCTGTGTTCGGTATCTAAAAACATATTAGGATGTTCAAATATTATTTTAAATTTCAAGTATTAACAATAATAAGTATAATTTTTTAATTTTTTTAGATTGAAAAAACATTTGCATTGCCACCGGCAAAAAAAATTAAAGAATCGAAGGAAGAAAAATTGTTGTCTTTAGCCTGGTTATTTAGAAAAAGATGATAATGATGCCACATTAAATATTGCAAAAGTTTGGTCAAATAAATTGAGTAAATTAAACAGCCGCCAGAGGATTAAAGTTGAAAAACAAATAAATGAGATAAACTCAATTCTGGAAACCAATCCCGAGTCTGAGATTATTCTGGCGGGAGACTTCAATATTCATAACAGAGACTGGCTTAATTTTTCTAGTCACACCAGTCCCGAAGGCAAACAAGTTAAACTTTTTTCCAATATGTTCAACCTTTCTTAACTTGTCAAGAGCCCTACTAGGATACCAGACCGACACGACCAGAACGGACACCTCCTGCATTTATTCCTAACTACCCATCAAGAGAAATACTCAATCTCTGTTAACTCTCCGCTAGGTGGTTCCGACCACTGTCTTGTAAGCACAAGCTTCGAAGTAGGCACAACAACCAATGCTTCTAATTCTCCCAAAAGACTAGTTTGGCATTATCATAAAGCTGACCGGGAAGGCTTCAACAACTTTTTAAATGCATCGAACTGGTCGTTGTGTTTCCAATATAAAAATGTCGACTTTGCTGCAGAGGTGATTACGAAGAGGATTCTATTAGGAATGAAAACTTTCATTCCAAATAGCCTTAGAAGTATAAAACGAATTCCCTCAGGTTGGTTCAACGACCTTTGCAGCAAAGCTCTGAAATCCAAAGAAAAAGCTTACAAAAAATACAAGAACAATAAAACAGTCAATACGTATGAGAGTTATAAAGTGGTTAGGAATAAATGTAAAAAAATGATCAATCAGCAAAAGTTCCTGCATAACCAAAGATTGAGATGAGAAATCTTTGATCTTCTCAACAACAGCAGGTCTTTCTGGACATTTGCTAAAAATGTTGGGCAAAATTTTTGCAAGTCTTCGTTTTCACCTATGATTGGTAATAATAGTACTATTATATCAGATTCTGTTGGAAAGATTAATCTCTTCGCAAAATTATTTGCAGCTAATTCCACACTCCCTCCTACAGCCCAAAATCCTTCATCAATCCCTGTTCTAAATTATTCCTTCGGAAGGATCTACTTTAGAACAAGAGCTGTAGTAAAAATCTTGAAGAATCTCGATATAAAAAAATCTACCGGTCCTGATGGTATACCTGCAATTGTGCTGCGACCCATTGCCTTCGCTATTTCTAAACCTCTGCGTAACTTATTCCATTTGTCCTTTTCTTCAGGAACTTACCCGTCCTATTGGAAAGTTGCCCAAGTTTATCCTATTCCTAAAAAAGGTGACACAAGCAATCCTTCAAACTATAGGCCCATAGCTATTACTTCCATTATTTAAAAAATGATGGAAATCTTAATTAATCATAAGCTGAAGAATTATCTTGACAGTAGAGGTATAAATCATGATAGCCAATACGGCTTTCGAGCCCAACGTTCCACCGGTGATCTCATGACATGCCTCTGCGAAAAGCTCAACACCAGCCTGCATCAATCTGGTGAAGCTACTGTTGTAGCTCTGGATATATCTAAGGCTTTTGATCGAGTTTGGCATTCTGCTCTTATAGCAAAATGCAACGCTATAGGCCTTGGTTCAACCTTTTCTAAATGGATTGAAAGTTTTCTTTTAAATCGATCTATCATAGTTTCAGTTGACGGTTCTTTTTCCGACCAACTTCAAATCAATGCTGGTTTTCCACAAGGCTCTGTCCTTTCACCCACCCTATTTCTCATTTTCATTAATGACCTTCTCAAATTAACTTTCAATTCAATCCATAGTTTTGCTGATGACAGCACTCTAGTAGCATCATATGATTTTCTTAAAACAAATAATGCTACAGCTTCAGCAGTCAACTCCAAAAGAACAATGATGGCTGGTGCACTCAATCACGATCTAGCCAAAATTATCGACTGGGGTAGAACAAACAGAGTCGAGTTTAACACTTCAAAAACTCAAAGCTAACAACATTCGAACCAACTCTCCCGCTTCAAAATGAAGTTATTCAGCGACTCAAAGACTTGAACATTCTCGGGATGCGAATGAATCAAAATATGCACTGGAATGAGCATATTTTCGATATTGCGAAAAGCGCCGCCAAATGTTTGGGCTTTTTAAGTCGCTGCAAAACTTATTTTTCATCTCGAGACCTTTTAAAAATCTATAAAGCATATATATGACCAAAGCTCGAGTATAACTCACATTTATGGGCAGGTGCACCGAAAACTGCTTTAAAGTTTTTGGACAAAGTTCAAAACCGCGTCATTCGTCTTATAGGCGACATAAATGTGACCTCATCCCTTATACCTTACTCTATTTTATAGATATCTGCTTGGTGTTGGCACTTGTTCCGAGGAATTAAAATCACTTCTTCCTCCTCTTAAGCAATTCTATCGCACAACACGAGAGGCATCAAGTGCCCACCCTTTCACAGTGGAAATTCCGAGATGGTTTAAGTCCGGTTATGGAAATTCTTTTATAGTAAGAACATCCCGATTGTGGAACCGCGTCCCAATCGAAGCATTCCCAATGAGAGAAGGATTTTTTATTTATGACTTACAGAGGTTTAAGACGAATATTAACAACATTGTTCGCTCTTTCCCACAAAACTTTTCTTCTTCCATTTTCTTTCCTTTCCTCTAACTATCCTAGTTTATCGGAAAAATAATGTGTTGGTATTATCAAAGTTGCTTATCGGATTCTATCGTATATTTTTATCGTATATCGTAAGAGCTTTTTTATAATTTCTGTTTTCAATACAAACGATATTCTATCGTATTATGAACTGCAGAATCTATCGTAATTGTGGATATCTTTATCGTTCAAAAATATTGTTACGATAACGCAAATTTAAATTGAAATTCAAACTTAAATTTTAATCGGAAATTAAATTGAATAAAAAAATGTAAGTATTTCATTATTTATTTTATTAAAAAAGTAAAATTATACTTAAAATTTGAATAATTTTTTAGGAGTAGAATAGTAAGCAATAAAAACCAAATAAACAGATTAGTAGAATTAATGGAAGAAAATTTAGATATCGCAAGAAATGTTTGCTCCAAGGTAACAGCTCAAAAGTCTTGGCAGCGAGTTGCTGAAGAACTAAATATTCTCGGTTATTCTGATAAGTAGCAGAGGGTAATTGTTCTTTTATGTTTTTATGATATATTTCCTCTATTGTAGGTAAAGATAATTTAAGGTTTTTTTTATAGGTTTGGAACGATTTGAAATTTAAGATAAGAAAGAAAGTATCTGAACAAAAAGCAGAAAGTCATGCAACAGGTGGTGGACCTAAAAAAATTCCAAAATTTACGGATATAGAAGACGCTATTATTAAAATTATAAAATTAGATATACCAGCAAACTCATGTAGTATGAATTTTGGTTTGACAGGTACGGTATAGAACTATAAATAACTATAAAATATAAATATGTTTTGAAAGAAAAATATTTTTTTAAATTTTTTTATAGACGTTGAAAATGAATTTGATTACTTCTTACATAATTTAAGAGAAAGACAGAACAAAAATACAATAGACTCTGTCGAACCAAACAAAACAGCAATAGAAGTAACAGCATCAAATAAAACTCCAACAAAAGATAGGCCATTAAACAAACCCTCTGTTAAAATTACTGATGAACGAGTGGTACTTCTCGAAAAACAAATGCATGACCAAAATGAATTTTTTGAAAGTGTGAAAAAGGATATTAAAAAAATAAAAAACTCAATTGAAGAAATAAAAAGTTATTTAAGAAAAACATATTACCTGCAAGAAAAACAATTAAAAATAAAATAATAATGTAAAAATAAAAATTTTTAAAATATACTTTTATCGAAACCAAACTAGCCCCCTAAAAAGTAGAAAATAAAACTAGTGGTGGATGTTGAGCATTTAGAACTACTATAAGATAAAACACAAAAGTATATAATGAATCTTGCTGGAATATTGTTAATGGACACTTTTAATATTTGCCGCTTGAAAAAAATCACGAATATTAAAACAACATCACAAAGCGTTTCCAAATTCCCATTAACAATATTCCACAAGATTCATTATATACTTTTCTGTTTTATCTTATAGTAGTTCTAAATGCTCAACATCCACCACTAGTTTTATTTTCTACTTTTTAGGGGGCTAGTTTGGTTTCGATAAAAGTATATTTTAAAAATTTTTATTTTTACATTATTTTATTTTATACTTTTTAGTTTTAAGTGAAACCTATAGGTATTATAATTTCAGAAAGAGTATATAAGTGTAAACTCTTCTCTCTATAACACAATTGGTTTTTGAAATATGCTTGAGACGTGCTAGGCGTTGTTCGGCAGCAACCCGAACCAGTCCAAATTTTTGAAATCGGTAACAGTCGTATTTCTTTATTTATGAAAAAGTATCTAAGTGTAAATTTTCATGCCTCTAATACAATTGGTTTTTAAATATGCCTGGGACGTGCTAGGAGTTGTTCGGCAGCAACCGAACCAGTCCACATTTTCGAAATCGGTAACAGTCGTATTTCTTTATTTGTGAAAAAGTGTCTAAGTGTAAATTTTCATGCCTCTAATACAATTGGTTTTTAAATATGCCTGGGACGTACTAGGAGTTGTTCAGCAGCAACCCCAACCAGTCCACATTTTCGAAATCGGTAACAGTCGTATTTCTTTATTTGTGAAAGAGTATCTAAGTGTAAATTTACATGCCTGTAATACAATTGGTTTTCAAATATGTGTGAGAGGTGCTAGGAGTTGTTCGGCAGCAACCCGAACCAGTCCACATTTTCGAAATCGGTAACAATCGTATTTCTTTATTTATGAAAAAGTATCTAAGTGTAAATTTTCATGCTTGTAATACAATTGGTTGTCAAATATGCCAGAGACGTGCTAGGAGTTGTTCGGCAGCAACCCGACCCAGACCAAATTTTCGAAATCGGTATGAGTCGTATTTCTTTATTTCTGAAATAGTATCTAAGTGTAAATTTTTATGCCTGTAATACAATTGGTTTTCGAAATATGCCTAAGACTTGCTAAGAGTTGTTCAGCAGCAACCCGAACCAGTCCACATTTTCGAAATCGGTAACAGTCGTATTTCTTTATTTATGAAAAAGTATCTAAGTGTAAATTTTCATGCTTGTAATACAATTAGTTTTCAAATATGCCAGAGATGTGCTAGGAGTTGTTCGGCAGCAACCCAACCCAGTCCCCAGTCCACATTTCCGAAATCGGTAACAGTCGTATTTCTTTATTTATAAAAAAATACGCATTTTTCATGCTTGTAATACAATTGGTTTTCAAATATGCCAGAGACGTGCTAAGAGTGGTTCGGCAGCAACCCAAACCTGTCATTTGATAGCTTTGCAAATACCTTGTCCGGTTGCTTTTTTCATCGTGAGTAACTGTGCAAAATTTCAGAGCTCTATTTTTAAATTTTTTAAACAAAATTATTTTTTTTCTTTTTGCGTTTGGTTTTAATATTAACAAAAAAATTCCAACCTACCTACCAAACATACCTATATACATATATACCTACATATATACCTACATATAGACACTGGCAAGTTAATATAAAAGTATATAATAAAAGAGGAAAAGTTAAAGCTTATTAGGAAAATTTTGCAAAAGAAGATGAAGATAGGAAAGCCAAATTAAACCTTAAAATAAAAATTTTAGAACTGGAACAGAAAAATCAAAGAGATCGTTTATACTAATATTTTTATATGGAGGATATTATATATTAGTTGAGTGAAAAAAGTCTGAAATATTTTGTTTTATTTTTAAATGAAATGAATTGTTGTTTAATTTTTATTTTATTTATCTTTTTATGTACATACTATATGAAATATAGAGTTTATATAGCCTCAATATTTTTTTGAATTGATTTTATAATTTATTTATAACTTAAATTATTTTTAAAATTAAAAAGTATACGCAAATTAAAAATGCAGTACCGTACTTAATTAAGCGCGAAAAGTGATTCTACTTAAATTACTGTCAAGAGACTAAAAAGAAATTAAAAAAAGTTATGATAAAAAAATTAAATAAAACGTAAAAGGGCATATCGCATTCGCCTGGCTTCTAATAATTGTCCACTATTTACAGAGCTACTGCTTTCTATTGTACTGTCGTTTTCTTCATTTTCAGAAGTTGATGCTGGTTCTTGATATTCTATATCCAGATTTACAACTTTATATTTTATACAAATTTTGTGTAATGCTGCACAGACATTTGTTATTTGTACAGCTTTTTCTGGACTGTAATGCAACTCTCTAGCTCCTAACAGGCTGCGAAATCTGGATTTCAATAAACCAATTGTTCTTTCAATTATGTTTCTACCGTGAGCATGTTTATAATTAAATCGGCTTTGTACAGAACCTTCTTCCACATTTCTATATGGCGTCAATAAATAGGGCTGCAATGCATATCCTGAATCACCTGTAATCAATTGGTTATTGGTTATGAGTAAAAACTACAATTAATATGGTTGTATAATTACCAAGAATTTTTATGTTTTTGCGTTGTTCTCGGTAATCAATTTCTAATTTTGCTTTTAGACTGGACATATTCCAAATGTTGGAATCGTGGTAACTTCCAGGGTATGTCGCATCTATATACCTAATAATCATCATATGATCGCATACCTATAAAATTACAGTCTAATATTTTTGATCTTCTGATAAAAAAAATAGATTTACTTACTATCATAGCATTAAGACTGTGAAATCCTTTCCTATTATAGTACGCATGTCTAATATTGTGATTGGGACCAATAATTTTAATATGTGTACTATCCACACAACCTATAACGTTAGGTATTCCCGTCTTTTCATAAAAATATAACTTTGATCTTCTTTCTTCTTCTTCGTTATAAGAAAACTTAATTCGTCTTGGACAGATGTACTTTTCTAGTACGTCCACAACTTCTTTCAAAATTATTGAAACTGTTGGCTGAGCTATTCCTCTATTGAAGTCATTACCAACGGACAACTGATAACTACCTTGTGCAAAAATTTTTAGAGTGGCTGCTAATTTTATTATATTTGGTACAGCTCGTTTTGTCTTGCTTTCTTTTAGCTTGCCATCAATTTCATTTAGCAAGTATTTAAAAATATCTTTAGATACTCCAAAATTTTGAATAAAACTGACACAAGACAGAAATTAAAAAAAAATCTTAAAAAAAATTTCATTTACCTACACTTGATTATCCAACTGCAAAGGATCCGAAGAATCTCTAATTATTTTTCTTCGTGTAACTATTTGTTGCCGTTGCTCTTCTTCGTCATCATCAAAAAAAAATTCCACTGATAACATTTTTTTTTATATATTTTGTTTTTTTATATTTTTTATACATATATTTTATAGTTTTTTTATAATATATTTTGTTGAAAACAAATAACAATTTTGAAAACTAATAATTTTAAAGATAAAACTTCAAGTGTTTTGACGTGTAGTATATGACACAAAGTACACATGTATATAAAAAATAAAATAAGGAAAGCTTTTTCGATTTTTATTTGTTCGTTTTTATCGGATATCGTTTCATAATATCAAATTAAAACGATAACGATACGATAATTCATCGTGTATCATCGTATATTTTTGATAATAGGCACAAATAAGAATTTGACTCAAAAGAGAATCGACAAAAAAATTGATTGAATGAAAAAAAACGAAGCACACGAAAAACCACGGAAAGTGTGTCTCAAAATCGTGCTCTTGTGTATTATAATATAGATAAAATAAAAATTGATTTTGATCACCACGGTCTGCATCATCGCCGATTGATTGAATGAAAAAAAACGAAGCACACGAAAAATCACGAAAGTGTGCCTTCAAAATCGTGCTCTTGTGTATTATAATATAGATCACAGTATCACATACTGAATACTTTAATTTATTAAAATCTTTCTATACTTTTAATATGAAGAGATTTATTCTTCCAAGCACTGTGATTACCTTGTATACGACACTCCTAGTCATATGCTAAATAATAATAATAAAGAGAATGGAGACTCCCCGCGTGCGCGATACGGGAGGGGTAATTGGTCGTTGGGACATTATTATTATTATTATATTATATGCAAACATCTACATGATACATCATAGTGTCAAAATTATCAACTGTGAATACATTCCATGTATGGATAAGTAATAAGTATACATAATTTGTATGCTTAGATTTATATTAAACTAAACGCTTTCGTATTTTGTTGAAATAATTGAGAAGAGTGTAATAATTAAAAATTACTTTTTTTTTATTAAAAAAATATTGTTATATATAATATACTATATTAAAAATTCTTATTATAATACATAATAATAAAAAAAAAAATTTGAATTAATAGAGAATCGAACTCTTAAAAATTTGGGATATTAAAACCTATATTAATAATATTACCCTACTAATTAATTTTTTTTTCCTTCTAAAAGCGCAAAAAACCAAATGCGATAAATAAAAAATAAATAAAAAAAATTTGACTCAAAAAAGAATCGACAAAAAAATTGATTGAATGGAAAAAAAAAGGAACACACGAAAAACCACGGAAAGTGTGCCTTCAAAATCGTGCTCTTGTGTATTATAATATAGATCACAGTATTACATACTGAATACTTTAATTTATTGAAATCTTTCTATACTTTTAATATGAAGAGATTTATTCTTCCAAGCACTGTGATTACCTTGTATACGACACTCCTAGTCATGTGCTAAATAATAATAATAAAGAGAATGGAGACTCCCCGCGTGCGCGATACGGGAGGGGTAATTGGTCGTTGGGACATTATTATTATTATTATATTATATGCAAACATCTATATGATACATCATAGTGTCAAAATTATCAACTGTGAATACATTCCATGTATGGATAAGTAATAAGTATACATAATTTGTATGCTTAGATTTATATTAAACTAAACGCTTTCGTATTTTGTTGAAATAATTGAGAAGAGTGTAAATATTGTTATATATAATATACTATATTAAAAATTATTATTATAATACATAATAATAAAAAAAAAAATTTGAATTAATAGAGAATCGAACTCTTAAAAATTTGGGATATTAAAACCTATATTAATAATATTACACTACTAATTAATTTTTGTTTCCTTCTAAAAGCGTAAAAAACCAAATGCGATAAATAAAAAATAAATAAAAAGAATTTGACTCAAAAAAGAATCGACAAAAAAATTGATTGAATGAAAAAAAAACGAAACACACGAAAAACCACGGAAAGTGTGCCTTCAAAATCGTGCTCTTGTGTATATATAATATAGATAAAATAAAAATTGATTTTGATCACCACGGTCTGCATCATCGCCGATTGATTGAAAGAAAAAAACGAAGCACACGAAAAACCACGAAAGCGTGCCTTCAAAATCGTGCTCTTGTGTATTATAAATTATAATATAGATATAACAATATTTTTTTAATAAAAAAAAAGTAATTTTTAATTATTACACTCTTCTCAATTATTTCAACAAAATACGAAAGCGTTTAGTTTAATATAAATCTAAGGATACAAATTATGTATACTTATTACTTATCCATACATGGAATGTATTCACAGTTGACAATTTTGACACTATGATGTATCATGTAGATGTTTGCATATAATATAATATATTATACCAATTAGCATTTATCCTACCTATATATGCAGTGCCGCATTTGTATCTTTGGCGCCGTTAGGCAATATATATTAACGAGCCCCATAATTCGTAATACAAATTAAAAAGTACAAATATACAATAAAAACTAATTATCTGCTGTGTAAGTGGAGTACGCACCAATTAAGTAAAATTTAGCTTTTCTTACTTCCTTTAACACATTAAAATTTTCGCCTTGATTTTTTGTCAGCAAAATCATCAAATACATCAGAATAATCTATATTTGATTTAAAATCTGTTTCTATTGAAAATATTGCTAATGCGTTTATGGGTTGTTCTTTTATAGTAGATCTTAAACAGGTTTTCAATCTTTTCATTAACGAAAGCTGCGTTCCGCAGAGCAGTTACTTAAATGTGTGCACACAAATATTCTTAAGATTATATTTATATTTGGAAAAACAGTTTCTAATTTTTTGCTATATATTAATTTACTGAACTCTAATATCGAATTTTTAGAAATTTCATTAGATTTTAAATATGATCCCAAGTGCTGTTAGAATTTTTAAAAAATGTCTGTACTTGAAATTTATTTTAATGTATGTAGCGGCATCTACTCGGAAATAACCATCTAGACATCTCTATATTAGTCTATGGTACTATTTATAAATAATGTTAATGTATATTAATATTATTATCTTGCTTAATTCTGATTTTCTTTTAGATAATTTAATTATAATTATCAATAATTATAAAATTAATTTTGATAATGTCAAAAAAAATTATGCAAGCACCCTTTTTCGGTTGGCACCCCCAGGCAGTTGCCTAGGCTTGCCTCTTAATAAATGCGCCCTTGATAATGTATATTATATGCCAAACCAATGCTCTATTACCAAAATATACTGTACTCTATATTATGCAGTGTAAGTTATAAATATGTATTGGCAGTACACAGTATACACACTGGTATAGATACATATATAGTTATATCGCTAGCTAAATTTAGTTTGGTCCATACGCCATTTACTTGATTACGAGTAAAATGACTTTAAAATTAAAGATAAAAAAAAAGAAAAACTACTCGCTAGAATTTAAAATCTTTTGCACATCGATTAGTTATTATTTTGATCACTTGCTTACAAATTTTCATGAATATTATGCTAAAACTTTATGAGTTATTAAAGTTTTTCTAAAGCATTAACTTTTGAATTTGGTCCATATCCACACTTTTTGTAACACTTTGTTTTCATTATAGGAGGTGGACCATAACAAAGTGGATATAGAACAATCTAATTGGTAGAAAGGGCTTCAATTGTAATGAATAAACGTAAAACTGAATTTGTCTTATTTTTAAGTTATTGTATTGTAAGCATAATACTATTATTATGTACCAACTTTTAAATATATTTTTTCGAATGAAACAAATATTTTTTGAAAATATATTGTATATTGTATGTAATTTCAATGACATTATCACAATTTTGTTTGAAAAAAAAATAAACTTATAATAGTTTTTCATTATATTATTTAGTAAAATAAAAAAATAAATAAAAATAGGCTTTTTTCACAGCTTCAGTTTGATATTATAAAAACTATTATCAAAAAACATTATTAAATACTTAAATATAAGTAGGTATACTATAACTTAATCTACAAACTAGGAGTATAGTAAATTTTAATGTTATTTTTAAAAATTTACTATAAAATTTTTTTTTTACATTTGAATAACTAAAATAAAACAAAAAATAAAAATTAGCTTCTTTACAGCTTCAGTTATGAGTTCAAGTCTTAAGTATTTTATAGTGTAGAATAATGAAAAGTTAATTATATATTACCTCGAAGAATATAAAAATTTATTAAATTAATGTGTTCGAATTAATTACTTATTATGTAGGTACATCAATTTAATTTTAATAAAGCTTTATAATAATCCAATCTGGAGACGGTAAAAATGGAAATCGATCTTTTAGATCATTAATTTTTTCCTTGGAGATTAAATTTGGAGACGCAGTTGCAATTGCCATTGAAAATATATTTTTTGGAGTGGCTTTTTTATTTAAACATATAATTCTGTAATCAATTTCTTGAAATGAAGTTTTATATTTAAGCATTAAATTATTGTTACTTGTCTCTTTTTCATAAAATATTGACTTAATTTTAAGAAACGGCACTTTACTGAAATTTAATTTGGTTGACACATATAAATTTTAAAATCTGTTGGTTTCATTTGTATAATCGATAACTTAACTTTTTGGAATACATGCTTTGTAATATTTTTTTTGCTTGGAATAATAATTGTGCCTGTTAAATTATAAACGTTAAGCTTCCGTTTGCAGTAAAATGAAGAGGCATTGTCTTTGGGTAAGCCAAAAATCTTTTGCATATCGTAACATAAAATAAAAATACATGTATTAGGATCTATGTTACTTTTATCAACATCTCGATCAGCTTTGCAGGCAGTCTTTTTTTGTTTGTGTTTTTCAAACACTAATTTTTCATCTTCAGAAGGATCTGTTTTATTTTCAAATATATAACATTTATCACACAAATCTTTTCTGGGCTTGTGAAATGAAATATTGAATTGATTATTGAATATTTTTCTGTATATGGCTAATTTGACGGGATCGTTGTATTTCTCTAAATAAAAAGACAAATAAATTTTGCTTACTCTAAAAGTTCTGAATTCAACGATGGTGCTGGCGATTATGATTCCATTTTATTGTTCTTTTTTTTGTTAACGAAACACCCTTTCACTACAAAGATTTCAGTACGACTGAAAACATTTTTGCACTGTCTTGTATATATAACTTTAAAAAATGTAGATACTGCGCCTATAGACATGGAACAAATTTTTGATACAAAATTTATTTTCATATTGTTCCATATCCGTAAAAATATTCAGTACAAACATTTTTTAATGCACATGGAACAAATTAAAATGAACGAAGTAGTACAAAACTTTTGTTCTATGTTTCTTCGTAATGGTTGTGGACCAAAATAATTTTGAACTTTTTTTCTTACAAAATGCATGCATTTTTTGGTCCATAAGCCACAAAATTGGATATGGACCAATTGATGAGTCAAAATCTGGAAAATAGTGGATATGGAACAAACTAGATACTGGGTATCTCCGGAACTAGTTTAGATATTGAAAAATGGATAAGAGATTCTGAAAGAGCATGTCTTAAAACCCTAGAATCAACTATTAAGTCAAAAAACACGAAAATGGCGTATGGACCAAACTAACATTCAGTTAGCGATATATCTAATTAGAATTTTATTTTTCTATTTTTCAATTCTCCTTGCAAAAGTTTCATTTTTATATTTTGATTGAATTGAAAAAAAGTGTGAATTGTTGAATGTAGGCATTGGTACATATAAAATAAATGTGCTAATTTCACAAAATATACTATCTTGTTAAATCGCCAACATTTTCAGTAGAATATAAATTTTTTATAACGGTTATTATCTTATTGTTTTTGATAAATCTTACGTTTTGATATAGTGCCTCGATTCTTGGGTATATATTTAATTTACTATAAAAAATTTATTGATACACTACAGATCAAATTTTGTAATTTGTATTACATATTTATATTATTAATTATTATAAATTACTATTTATTTCATAAAGGCAGATAGCAACTAATAAAATAATATTAATAAATAGTACCTACTACAATTTAAAACATTGCTATTATTAAAATCCTTCAGTCTAAATAACCTTAAATGTACTTATTCATTTATTCAATTTATGCAACTCTGATTAACGTCAACACAATTCTTTTGCATTAGGTATATGATTTCTTTTTTATGATTTGGAGTTATTCTGAGGATATGCACATTTTAAAAAAATATTATATGCATTTGGAAATGTTGATATACAAACATACAGAAAGTAAAAAATTTTTTAATAAATCTAAAATATATTTTAGTATAAGAATTTTAAATTCAAATATTGGTTGTAATTTCGCTTGACACAAAACAAAGTTAAATAAAACAAGTTTTTCAATTCTGAAATGTGAATACAATTTAATTTCTTATCGTACTTTAATTAGCAATTGTTTTGAAATCTGGAAATCAATTACAAAACAAATTAATTGAAAAATCTCTATTTGAACATTTTTACATAGTAAAATTAATTTTAAAAAGTATAATTTGAGGTTCAATCAATGCTTATAATGTTATACGCAAAAATGTAAACAATAATATTTTTGTCGTCGAATGACGTCACAAATGTAGAAAGAGACAACAACATACATGCACAATATATTACTTCAGGGATGGCTCTACCATATAGGCAGCATAGGCGGTCGCCTAGGGCGCTAAAATGTTGAGGGTGCCAAAATTCGAGAGAAAAAATAAAAAGATACTTTTTTTTAGTTATACGTTTTTTAAAAACTGTTGAGGGCGCCAAAAAATTTCGAGAGAAAAATAAAACTACTTTTTTAAAAGTTATACATAAAAACAAAATATTCAAATTTTGAAATTTTTAATTAAAATTGAGTAATTTTTTAGGCGACCATGATTTTTCACAGAATTTTAAAATTTCTGAAAATTTATACAGTATTATTTATTCGCAAAAACTTATGGTGGCGTTTGGTAGTGTTTTTGTTAAACAAATTTATTTGAAAACATTTTTCACAATTTTAAAAAAAATTAAAGTGTAACATAACTAAAAAGAGTTTAAAAGTGTAATATAACTAATTTCATAATTTAAATACTATACTTTTTTATACCTTTATTTTGCGTACTGAGGTAAGAAACACATTAGGTTATATATCTAGATGTAATAGTCCCTAAAACTAACTAAAATATTTAACAATTTTTACTACGTAGGGTCATTGAAGGTAACAAAAAGAAAAAGCTATCAGGTTATGAAAACCGAAAAAGAAAAAATGAAAAAGAAAGAGAAAATGTGAAACAAAGCGACGCCCTTTTAAAATATATTTCAAAAAATAAGGAAGGCGATGCGAATTCCTCCAGCTCCAGTTTGACCGAAAGCAGTACAATTATTGTCACCTCGGAAGAAAATGTTTGTATAATAGAGAATCAGGAATCTGTTATGGAAGTAGATGCGATAGATTCAGAACTTGGGAATCAAAATGATGTATGTGAAGAAAATTTAACATTAGAGTACGACTACAAGGATCCTGGTACATGGCCTATCAAATGTACCACTAAAGTTCGTGATATCATAGTTCAAAATTGGTCACAAAACATACATGCCATTTCATACCCAAGTGATTCTAATGATCGAAAATTTTCAAATTATCACTCCAAGAGAAGGTTTATTAATTGTGAAGTAATCCATAGGAATTGATTACAATATTTACTTCTTAAGGATCATTGTTTTGTTTTTGCTGCAAACTGTTCGAAAATTAAAATAGAAAATCTTCGTCCATTACTGAATATAGTTGCAAGGATTGGAAAAATATATCTGCGATACTTTTATTACATGAGAAAAATCCAAAACATTTAGAATATTTTTTGGTATGGAAAGAACTGGAGTTGCGTCTAAAAACAGGCACAACTATTGACGATGGGAAATTTGCGACTTTTTAAGCATCAAGAAAATTATTGGCAAGAAGTATTAGTATGTTTGATCTCTTTAGTTCGGGTTCTAGGTCAACAAAATTTAGAACTAAGTGGTACTGGTAGCCATGGAACAAAATTGTTTACTCGTGGTAACGGAAACTTTTTAAAATTTGCTGAATATCTTGCAATGTTTAATCCTAGCACTTGCGTAAGGTTACCGTTAATGAAATACATAATCACTATTTAGGGAAAAATATTCAAAATGAAATGATTCAACTTCCAGCAAATGCAATTAAGAACAAAATTATTGATAGTACTCATTTGGCAAAATATTTTTTTACATTAGATAACGATAAAATTGAAATCATCATTAGGGAACATTTTTTTGAGTTTCATAGCGTTAAAATCCACGACAGGTCAGTATATGACAGAAGCTGTTTTAAAAGAGTTTAAAGATATGTCTTTGGATATTCAGCAGCTACGTGGACAAGGTTATGATAACGGAAGAAACATGAAAGGAAAGGAAAATGGAGTGCAGAAAAGAATATCAAACATCAATTCTAGAGCTTTTTTTGTGCCTTGCAATGCGCATGCATTAAATTTGGTAGTTAATGATGCTGCTAAGTGCTGCATTGAAGTAGTGAACTTTTTTGATATCGTACAATGTATATATACGTTTTTCTCAGGCTCATCACACAGATGGGATGTGTTGGTGGGTTATGTGAAAGTTTGCCACTGTACTTCAACCTAGGTACATGTGAATTAAAAGTGCGGTGTAATAAATAAACGTTTAAATAAGCAATTAATGATTAATGAACAGATATAAACCAAAATCAGAGTGCATAAAAAAAAAAATTAAAATAATAAAAATTTAAATTATAAAAACAATTTAAAAATAGTGTCAATAATAAAATTTACTTGAGATTAATAATTAAATCAAATAATACATAACTTAAAAATAGCCAAAACAATTTTTTTCTTTTTTCTCTCCTTTATTCAAAATGTTGTTAACTGTTCGTCTTAGTTGACAATAATAAAATCATGATTCAATTCATATTAAAATAATTTTTTTTTTTTTTCGTTTTTCTTTTCCGGCTTTCTTTTTCTTCTACAAAATTCTCTCATTATGCACTATAATTTTTTCTTCTTTTTTATTTTGGTTCAACGACCTCTGCAGCAAAGCTTTGAAATCCAAAGAAGAAGCTTACAAAAAATACAAGAACAATAAAACAGTCAATACGTGTGAGAGCTATAAAGTGGTTAGGAATAAATGTAAAAAAAATGATCAATCAGCAAAAATTCCTGCATAGCCAAAGATTGAGACGAGAAATCTTTGATCTCCCCAACAACAGCAGGTCTTTCTGGACATTTGCTAAAAATGTTGGGCAAAATTTTTGCAAGTCTTCGTTTCCACCTATGATTGATAATAATAGTACTATTATATCAGATTCTGTTGGAAAGGCTAATCTCTTCGCAAAATTATTTACAGCTAATTCCACACTCCCTCCTACAGCCCAAAATCCTTCATCAATCCCTGTTCTAAATTATTCCTTCGGAAGGATCTACTTTAGAACAAGAGCTGTAGCAAAAGTCTTGAAGAATCTCGATATAAAAAAATCTACCGGTCCTGATGGTATACCTGCAATTGTGCTGCGACACATTGCCTTCGCTATTTCTAAACCTCTGCGCAACTTATTCCATTTGTCCTTTTCTTCAGGAACTTACCCGTCCTATTGGAAAGTTGCCCAAGTTTATTCTATTCCTAAAAAAGGTGACCTCATTAATGACCTTCTCAAAATAACTTTTAATCCAATCCATAGTTTTGCTGATGACAGCACTCTAGTAGCATCATATGATTTTCTAAAACAAACTAATGCTACAGCTTCCGCAGTCACCTCCAAAAGAACAATGATGGCCGGCGCGCTCAATCACGACCTTGCCAAAATTGTCGACTGGGGTAAAGCTAACAGAGTCGAGTTTAACACTTCAAAAACTCAAAGCTGTTTTGTTAGTAACAAGCTAACAACATTCGAACCGATTCTCCGGCTTCAAAATGAAGGTATCCAGCGACTCAAAGATCTGAACATTCTCGGAATGCGAGTGAATCAAAATATGCACTGGAATGAGCATATTTTCGATATTGCGAAAAGCGCCGCAAAATGTTTAGGATTTTTGAGCCGCTGCAAAACTTATTTTTCATCTCGAGACCTTTTAAAAATCTATAAAGCATATATACGACCCAAGCTCGAGTATAACTCACATTTATGGGCAGGTGCACCAAAAACTGCTTTAAATTTTTTGGACAAAGTTCAAAACCGCGTCATTCGTCTTATAGGCGACATAAATGTGACCTCATCCCTTATACCTTACTCTATTTTATAGATATCTGCTTGGTGTTGGCACTTGTTCCGAGGAATTAAAATCACTTCTTCCTCCTCTTAAGCAATTCAATCGCACAACACGAGAGGCATCAAGTGCCCACCCTTTCACAGTGGAAATTCCGAGATGGTTTAAGTCCGGCTATGGAAATTCTTTTATAGTAAGAACATACCGATTGTGGAACCGCGTCCCAATCGAAGCATTCCCAATGAGAGAAGGATTTTTTATTTATGACTTACAGAGGTTTAAGACGAATATTAACAACATTGTTCGCTCTTTCCCACAAAACTTTTCTTCTTCCATTTTCTTTCCTTTCCTCTAACTATCCTTTCCTTTTTCAAATAGTCCACGGTACGGAAGTACTTAAAGGTTCAAAACCTAAGTTTTGGCTATAATATAAAAAAAAAAAAAAAAAAAAAATGTAAAGTCGCTGACTTTAAAACCACTAAGTAACACAAGGTAAGCAAGTTGAATTGATCCTTTGAAACCTCTTTGTTACGAACTAGGAAGAATGTATGATGCCTTATAGATATTTGTGATGATAAAAGTTTTATTGGCACTGCTGGGACAGCAGCACATTCAAAAGCACAAGGATTATGCATTAGAATTTCGAAATTAACAATTTCTTGTAAAGAAGAAAAAAATATTAAGCCTAAATGTGCTAACTGCCTTGAGACACACCCAGCGAGTTATCCTGGTTGTCAGATACCGAGAGAGTTGCAAAAATGAAAGAAGCAAAAAAATGCCCTAAAACAAACGCAACATAGACAAGAAAAACAAAACACAAAACCTAGGCAACTTCGAACACAGAGACAGATTTGCATTGAAACTCCAGAAATACCTAAAACTTTTACGTCGAAAAAAGTTGTAAAAGGCTTATCATATTCACAGGTAATACAAAACAGCTTAAGTCAAAAAAGAAACCCGAAAGAACAAAATAAAGTTTCTACACAAAAGTTGACTGAAAATACCATTATGCAGATGATGCAAAATATGATAAAAACTATGAATGAAATCGCAACAAGACTATGCATATTAGAAAACAAACATAATGAAACATATATGAGTACACCAAAAAATAAATCCGCAAGGCATGGTAAAGAACGCACTTCGTATAGTCACGTGGAATGACAATGGCATTCTGAACAAGAAAAATAATTAGGAAATTCTATTGAGAACACAAAATATTGATGTATGTCTCTTGATATAAAAAAAATAATATGAATATACATGCTACAGCGCAAACCATCCAAGTAATACACCCAGAGGTGGTAGCTCAATTTTAATAAAGATTAACCTCTACGAGAGGAAGAGAGCTAAGAAAAGCTATAAAAGAAAAAGGCTGCATTTACCAATCTACCGGTAAGCCAACCTATTGGCCAACAGATAGAAATAAAACTCCTGATCTGCTTGTTTTTTATATTTTTTTTTTTTTGTCTTTATTCTATACAACTATCTACATAAAATATAAAAGATATTGAGTATAATATTGGAATTTAAATTGACGTGATGTAATTGACATGTAATCTAAGTCAAGAATCCATTGATCCATTGATTCTTGAGTTAATATTCAAATTTATATTTATGGAGTCTCAGGTAAAGTGAATCTAGTAGACAAATCCAGCGGTCTGAAGCGTCTTAATCTACGCTCGCTTGTTCGTTCATTATTGATGAGTTGAGGAGCAAGTAAATTTGGATGGTTTTCCAATCGAACATAGTATTTTTCAGCTTTCTTTTTAATGAATTGCTTAACAGATGGGATATTTAAATCTGATCTAATTGTGTCATTTTGGACATACCAAGGCGTATTGTTCCCCGTTGTATTCAACGAAGAACCTCCTATCTGACAAATAGGTTGACAAAAGTTGCTGGTAGTGGTGAGGAAGTAGTTTTTTAAGCTTGTAAAGGAGACCTTTGTGCCAAATTTTGTCGAAGGCTTGCGAAATGTCCAGAAAAGCTGCAGAACAGTATTTTTTCTTGTCAAGTGAATTATATATATGGTTGACTACTCTATGTATTTGCTCGATTGTCCCGTGATTGTGACGAAAGCCAAACTGATGAGCTGGTACGATATCTCGTTCATTATTTATTTTAATCAATCTTTTGGCTATTAGTTTTTCGATTAATTTTGATATTACTGGCAAAAGACTTATTGGTGTATATGAACTAGTCTCATTTGGCTCTTTCTCCGGTTTAGCTAACATTATGATATGAGCAGTTTTCCAGATATCTGGGCAGTAGCTAGTTCTTAATATAGCATTAAAAATGTAAGTTAAGAATTTTATACTGCAATACGGAATTTCCTTTACCATTTTGCCTGTGATACCATCATACCCTTCTTATCTGACACAGATTTTTTTATAATTTCCTGTACTTCCTTTATCCGGACTTTCTTTATCGGTAAATCCATTTGATAAGACACGTCAAGGTAGTGTTCAATCTTGTTGTTTTCGTCGGTTAAAATTACTGGTGGATACGGTACAAACACTTTTTGTAAATGTGATGCAAAAAGCTCTGCTTTCTCACCATCGCTTCTGGCCCAATTACCATTTGATTTCCTTAGCGGAGGTATAATTTGTTGAGGCCGTTTCAGTTTTCTTGTTGCTTTCCACAGTGAGTCTTTCAAGGTAATTCTTCAACGAACTTCCTCTGGTTTTGTTTAACAAAAATTTAAGTTCTTTTAGTGCACGGTTTAACCTGGCTTTGATTTCTGGGGATCTAGTTTCTTGCCAATATTTCCAAAGATTCCTTTTTTCCATAATTTTGGATTTTATTTCAGGTGGAGAAATAACATATTTTCGGATGTTTCCTTGTGTCGGAGTTGATGACATTGCTGCTTCAATCATGGTTATATTTAGGTATTTTAAAGCTTCATTGATATCTTGGGGGTTTTTCAGTCCTACATTTAGTGAAGTTTTCGCTTCAATTTCCTTTCTATAACTATCCCAGTTAGTTTTCTTTGTATGTAACCGTTGTTCATTTTGAGTTATTACGACTTTGATTGAGGCAGAGATAATGATAGGCGTATGATATGAAGACAGCTCGAGGCTTGATTTCACAGTAAATAGTTTTGGTGAGATACCTTTCGTGATGCAAAAATCCAAAAGATCCGGTGTTTTATTAAGATCAGAAGGCCAGTATGTAGGTTGTCCAGTAGACAGATAATTCAAGTTAAATTCTTGCATGGCTAGTAGTAGTTGTTTTCCTTTTTGAGTATCAGCCTAGATCCCCAGAACGAATGTTTAGAATTATAATCTCCGCCGGCAATAAACCTATTTTCCAGTGTTTTAAAAAATTTGGTGATCAGTAATAAAATGATACAGTTTTTGTTGATGGTTTGACAGTCCGTTGGCATTCCAGACGACTATGTTGAGGAGTTTAGCTATTTTTATGTAAGTTTAGGAGAAGTGTATTAACGAGGTTAATTAAAAGCCCAACTTGTGACATTAGTTCTTTCACCATGTTTTTTAATTCGAAAACTTCATTTGAATTGGTTGAGGAGCTGATAGGACAAGTTGCATTATTGTTTGATATGAAAGCTGGTTGCTGTGGCGTATCACTCTTGTTTTTAATATTTCCGCATAGGATTTATTACCAAAAACAGTTTGAATATAACTTGTTCCTTTATCTTCCTCAGCGTTATGACTTTGTTGAGGTAGCTGCCTATTACGTAAACTAGGAAGTTTTTTTTCTTTAATTTCTTTATACCGTGACAACCCTTGTAATTAGCGGGATGATTTCCTAGACACAAAGTGCACTTTAAATTAGACCCTAGGTATTTGTTTGGGCAGTTCTTTGTAATATGATCACCAGCGCACTTTACACATTTAGGCAACCTATTACAGTATTGCCAAGTGTGCTCATAACGCTGGCATTTGGAACATTGAGGTATTTCCTTTTTCTTTATTGGAGCTTCCACAGTTATACGTGTATGTAACAGATATCGTATTTTGTAAATATCTTTATTATTTTCGCTTTGGCTAAGATCTACGAAGAAAAGCGGTACTGCAAATTCATTTTCTTCTCTACGCTGTTTGAGGTTGTAGATGTTAATTACTTCGTGATCTAATTTTTTAAGTTCATCTTTGATGAGGTTTAGTTCTACAGAAGGATGTAGACCTCTGATTACCACTCTAAAACTTTTGGTCCTGTTTCAGTTGGTACGTATGGAATTGAGTTTCCTTTAATTTTAAACCTTTAACTGTTTCTCGGTAGTCATTGATGTCTGTCACTTGAATTTTCACTTCATTTTCTTTAAGAGCCTTCGTGAAGTATTCGGCTGAGCAAGTTTGACTTAAAAGGTTTTAATGGATATTCTTTGGTGTTATTCCGGTAGAATACTTCACTACAGACGTATAATCTAGTATAATAACAATACCTGCTGAATACTTCACTAAAGACGTGTAAATTTTAAGGTATAATACCAAGTATAATACAATGTTAATCGTCTGTACTATACTATAGGCAAATAATCATAATATATAGTAAAGTGTTTATAACAGTTAAAAATAATAGCTGTTTTATTTTAAATATACCTAAACGTTTTTGTTATAATACTTTTTAATTTTGTGATAATATAGTGAGTTCATATTTATTTTTGTGATAAAAAAACAATATTCTTATACAGGAATTTAAAAAAAAATAAAAGATATGCGGATTGAACTTTTTATGCTTTTTCAGGGTTTGAGTTGATGACAAAAATATTTTTATTTATGACTTTTGATTTTTTTTTCTGATTTTTTTTTGGTCACATATTTTTACAAAAAAAATTAAAATAATTTAAATACATATTTTTATTTATGGCTTTGTATTTACGTATTTATTTTTTTTGGTCATATATTTTTGCAGAAAAATAAAAATAATTTAAATATTGTTGATCCAGCTACAAAATAAAAATATTTTAAATTAGAGTTCCTTGAGTAATATTTTTATTTCTACTCTTAATTAAAAAGAAAAACATAAAAAATGGCAAATTAAATGTTTTCTTGTCTTTGATATTTTTAAAAATATTTCTAAAATAAATAATCTGCTTTGCGTAATATCTTTATCCTATAAAAAAAAAAGTTTAAAAGAAAACAAAAAATAATTAGAAAATATTCAAATTCTTTTTTGTATTGGAAATATGAAATACGAAATAGCATGCGCGATGTTATCAAGTTCAGAGTAAAATTTGTTTACACTAATGTATGGAAAAAATTTAAAGTGTTGAGGACTTGATGCAACACTGGATGCAATAACGTCTAATACAAAACTGATGCGCCCACTATTGCAATTGCGGCATCGTCTAATTGCTAAAAGCTATAAAAACAAAAAATACAAAAAAAAAAACACGAAAAAACTGGTGCAAAATTTTAAAAAATTTTAAACCAAAATTTAGTTGCCTCACCAATTGTAACTTACCAACACAAGTAAAACAGCAGTATAAAGTTTTAGCAGGTCAGAAATTTTTTTTTGGTATACATGATGATATTATAACCAATGATAAGTATGAATATGAATTATTAAGGCATTAACCAAACAAAAAAATTTTTGGTTAACTTTCATATGCATTGGCAAAGAATGGGGGTTCTTACACGAGTATTATTTTTCTGCTGTATTCTTTTTTAAATTCTCTCCATTACAACAGCTTGACTTTCATACGGGTATTCTTTTGAATACCATATTTTGAGTGTGTGTTAGTGTATATTAAATTTTGTCAAAAAAAAACCAAATTAAATTTCTATATTTATAATTGTTATAAAATTTAAATTTTTTTAATCTAGTATGTATTTGATTATATTATTTTGACAAATATTTTTAAGGAAAATTAAAATATATGGATAAAACTATATTATACATATATAACCATGTCAATGTATTAGTTTAACAACAGCGAGAAACACTTTATTTTTTGATGAAAAATAAGTCTACAAAAAGAATACTAGTGTAGAGTTTTTCCCTTACGTCTATTACCTCTTTCCTAAAACCAAAAAGAATACAGCAGAAAAATAATACTCGTGTAAAAACCCCCAATATAAAGAACAAGAAGATCATCCGAAGAGAAGAATAAATAAAATTTTTCATTTGTGTGTGAGTGTAGTTGACGTTGAAGAAATTTTTCTTTTTTTTCTCATTATTTATTTTGATTCTTGATTTTGTAGAAATGCGAAATTATTCAAAATGTTTTATTTGAAATTTATCAGGACAGCATTATTGTATATGTTTTATTTTTGTTTTTAGTTTATGCATGTACCTAGGTATTGTTTTTATTTTTTTATTTTCATTTTTTATTTATTAATTTAGTTCATTTAAATTTGTGAATTTTTGAAAAATCTATAAATTAGATTAAAAAATTTTTTTGTAATTTTTTTTTTCGAAGTTATATATTTTCAAACATTATTATGAATAAAAATAAATGGGAGTGAACGACCACTGTTTGTGCATTAATTTATACCTATCTATTTTTTCTACAGCCCAAGAACCGAAATGGTTTTGATTATTCACATCTGATTAAGTCCTTTCGCAATAAATATTAACTGCTGACGGCAAAGGGAAAGGTAATGGGAAAGGATAACTTTTTTTTTATTTTAGTTTCAAGATTTAATCAAGACCCAATTGAAAATGTATTCTCAATTGGTCAGATCGAGAATTTCAAATAAGACGAATCCGTCTTTATATGAATTTAACAGTATCATTGCCAAAATTATAACAATGAAACTTTTAAATGATCATTCAGATTCAGCTAATTGTGAAGAAAACTGTACTGATTTACTTTTAGCTGATCTATCTATAGCAGATTCAATCAGTCAAGACAAAAATGATTCAATACAGGAATCCATTATTATGTTTGATGATGATAATCTCAATTGTGACTTACCTATATACCTGTAGATATTTTAAATAATATAATTGAAGAGAATTCCATGATATACTATGGTGGATACATAATTTTTAAGATTTTAAATAAAATAAATGCGAAAGATGTAAGGCCATTGTAACGAAAGATAATCAAAATTATAATCTTAATTCAGAATGGCTCCTGTTCTTTCTAATATATTTATTTTACTACCGACTATTGGTACGACTATTGGAAAATTTAATTTTTGTCTTTAACAATTTAAATAAAAACCCACTACTGTACAATTGCACAGAAGTAACTAGTCAATGTTTTTTCTAAGATAATTCCATTCCAATCCAATTATTTCTCAGTTCTTGTGATCTGTATTTTTATTTTGGCATCATTACAAAATTTAATACTTAATAGAACCACGCATCAGAACAAAATTTTGTTTTGTTCTTTTTTTTATATTCATTATCACAACGCCTCTTCTTCACCTTTTTATATTCATATATAAAAAGCCACGAAACTAATTTTTGATTCGTAAAAAAAGATTTAATTTGCATGGAAGATCTTTGTAAGTCTTCGTTTTTCCATACAAATAAAATCTTTTTTTAACGAAGAAACATTTTTTTTGTTTGTTTTTTTTTTGTTTATATTCGCTAATTCATAATAATGAATAAAAAAAAGAACAACAAAAACATTTCAATCGTTGCTTTATCCGACATAATCAACGTCATTCACTGCGTGAAAATTACTGAGAATCAACAGGCTTCCTTTAAACTGACAATATCTAAAATTCATTTTGACACTCTGCCAAAGTCTCCTCACTGGCCTGCTGGAATTATTGTTAAAGAATTTATTCCGCGTAAATGAAGGTGACTACTAGAACTTCGAATTTAAAGTGAAAAAACTAAATTGTCTCACCATCTTCTATCAAAACGTAAGAGAATTACGAACAAGAACTTACCAATTCTTTCACTAGTCCCAATCGTTTCCTCATGATGTTATTGCTTTGACTGAAACATGTTTAACCAGTAATATTGTCTCGTAAGAGTTATTTACCTCAGATTTTTCTGTTTATAGGAACGACCGCATTAATTCTTCACTAGGTGAACGTGGTGGCGGTGTCCTCTTAGCGGTTCGCTCAATTTTTCAGAGTAACTCTGTTACTATTCCCAATACTAGTGGTTTCGAACTGATTTGTGTTAAATTAACGTTCAGTCATAATAACTTATATTTGATAAATTGTTATTTATCTTCTAGTATACCAATCAATGAAAAGCCAATTAAATTTAAGGCGCTCTCTCAAGCTTTATTAAGTTTCATCGAAAATTTAGAACCAACAGATAATTTTTGTTTGCTAGGTGGCTTTACCTTTCAAACTTAATTTGGTCCTATGATGAGGACAATTGTGGTCTGAATGCGTCAAATAATAATACTGTATCGTCGAACGCTTTTGAAACTGAATTTATTGACGATCTATATAGCTGTAATCTTCTGCAAATTTCTAACATCAAAAATTGTCTCGATAAACAGCTTGACTTAGTTTTTGTATGTGACGTTCAAGACTCTTACGTTGAAAAGAGTAATTTCTTTTTATGCAACATTGATGTTCACCATCCACCTCTATAGTTTTCACCTTTGAAACTTCTTATAAATTCAACTTCCGTAAAGCTTTTTAATTAGTAAAGAAATTTTAATTTTCTCAACAACCAATTACGGATTCGAACGAATTCGAACGAATTCACATTCGTTCTCGAACCTTGAAACTATACGGACGAATTGTAATTGTTCGCGCAAAAAAGCAAATTCAATTCGCGCCGAAAAAAAAAAGTACAAAAATTATAAAATAAATAAATATAAATAAATAAAAAAAACAAAAAAATTATAATAAAAACCGCGACCGTTTTAAATAATAATAATTTTGTTACTGTCATTTTTGACACCGTGACAGAATATTAAGAAAAACGTCTTCAACAATAAAAATCAGTGCTGACAACTTAAACTCGCAGATTAAGTTAATATTGTTCATCTGGCGTCAAATTCTGGAACTTATAGAAAATATCTTTGTCTTATATAAATTATAAATTGTAAGTACTATTTGATTTATGAATATTTTTTATTAGTCTTATATAGCGAATATTTATTAAATTATAATTAATTATCTATAATTAATAATTAATATAAAATATAATTGTATATAATTGTATGTATATATCTTATGATATATATATATTAATTATTCTATATTAGTTTTGTTTAAACAGGTATTTTTTGTGTTAAGTGTAATTTTATGTATATACCTGTATATTCATAACAATTATATTCTAACACTTTAGAATGCCTTTTTAAACTTCTAAATACAACTATTTTATAGCATAAATAATATAAAATATAATTATATAATAAATAACCGGATATGACGTTGCGCACTCCACCGCTCTCATCTGATAAAAAAGATTCGTCCTTGACATCGACATCAACAGGATCAACACTAACTCGAGCTTCAACATCCTCAAACATTAATAGCATTCCAAACTCATCTAATAACTCAACGATTAAAGAAGATGATTTACACCAAGAGCTTCAGTCGCTGCGAATGCAAAATGAAGAACTAAAGAAGCAGTTAAAGGAAGTTCTATCAAAACACTCTACTGAAAAGGTTGTACCAGTTGTGACCCTCTCTGATAATGCCGAAAAAAAAAATGGTATAAAC
The DNA here is from genome assembly GCA_963942445.1 of Argyra leucocephala. Lineage (NCBI taxonomy): Eukaryota > Metazoa > Arthropoda > Insecta > Diptera > Dolichopodidae > Argyra > Argyra leucocephala. Next base: position 66,935,909 of record OZ012679.1, read on the forward strand.
AGCTTCGAACTTGTCATTAATTCAAAAAAAAAAAGGAAGAAGGATAGTCCTCAAAAACTGCCTCACCCAAAACAAACCAGAATCAATGATTACTGGTTGAATAACTCCAAAGAATTCACCAACAGATTTAGCGAACTCGAAACAGCTGAACCTGAAGAAACTACACAGGATACAAAATCGCCAAAACCTCCTCCAATTTATGTGTCTGGGGTTCAGAACATGTCTCCTCTTATTAACCTTTTAAGTCAAACTTGCTCAGCCGAATACTTCACGAAGGTTCTTAAGGGAAATGAAGTGAAAATTCAAGTGACAGACATCAATGACTACCGAGAAACAGTTAAAGGATTAAAACTAAAGGAAACTCAGTTCTATACGTATCAACTGAAACAGGACAAAAGTTTTAGAATGGTAATCAGAGGTCTACATCCTTCTGTAGAACTAAATATAATTAAAGATGAACTTAAAAAATTAGATCACGAAGTAATTAACATCTACAACCTCAAACAGCGTAGAGGAGAAAATGAATTTGCAGTACCGCTTTTCTTCGTAGATCTTAGCCAAAGTGAAAATAACAAAGATATTTACAAAATACGATATCTGTTACATACACGTATAACTGTAGAAGCTCCAATAAAGAAAAAGGAAATACCTCAATGTACCAAATGCCAGCGTTATGAGCACACTTGGCAATACTGTAATAGGTTGCCTAAATGTGTAAAGTGCGCTGGTGATCATATCTCAAAGAATTGCCCAAACAAATACCTAGGGTCTAATGTAAAGTGCACTTTGTGTCTAGGAAATCATCCCGCTAATTACAAGGGTTGTCAACGGTATAAAGAAATTAAAGAAAAAAAATTTCCCAGTTTACGTAATAGGCAGCTACCTCAACAAAGTCATAGCGCTGAGGAAGTTAAAGGAACAAGTGATATTCAAACTGTTTTTGGCCATAAATCCTATGCGGAAATATTAAAAAACAAGAGTTATACGCCACAGCAACCAGCTATCATATCAAACAATAATGCAACTTGTACTATCAGCTCCTCAACCAATTCAAATGAAGTTTTCGAATTAAAAAACATGGTGAAAGAATTAATGTCACAAGTTGGGCCTTTGATTAACCTCGTTAATACACTTCTCCTAAACTTACATAAAAATAGCTAAACTCCTCAACATAGTCGTCTGGAATGCCAACGGACTGTCAAACCATCAACAAGAATTGTATCATTTTATTATTGATCACCAAATAGACATCTTGTTAATTTCTGAAACCCATTTTACAAACAAAAGTTATTTTAACATAAAAAATTACAAAACATATTCCACAAATCATCCTGATGGGACGGCTCATGCTGGTACTGCAATAATCATCAGGAAAAACATACAGCACTATGAACTTCCTAAATATAAATTTAATCATATTCAAGCAACAAGTGTCGTGATAGCTGACTGGAATGGACCCTTAACTATTTCAGCTATATATTGCCCTCCTAAACACAATATCAACAAATCTCAATTTATTGATTATTTTAAAACTCTGGGAAATAGATTTATTGCCGGTGGAGATTATAATTCTAAACATACGTTCTGGGGCTCTAGGCTGATCACTCAAAAAGGAAGGCAGCTGCTACTAGCCATGCAAGAATTCAACTTGAATTATCTGTCTACTGGACAACCTACATACTGGCCTTCTGATCTTAATAAGACACCGGATCTTTTGGATTTTTGCGTCTCGAAAGGTATCTCACCAAAACTATTTACTGTGAAATCAAGCCTCGAGCTGTCTTCAGATCATACGCCTATCATTATCTCTGCCTCATCCAAAGTAGTAATAACTCAAAATGAACAACGGTTACATACAAGGAAAACAAACTGGGATAATTATAGAAAGGAAATTGAAATGAAAACTTCTCTAAATATAGGACTGAAAAACCCCCAAGATATCAATGAAGCTATAAAAAACCTAAATATAACCATGATTGAAGCAGCAATGTCATCAACTCCGACGCAAGGTAACATCCGAAAATATGTTATTTCTCCACCTGAAATAAAATCCAAAATCATGGAAAAAAGAAACCTTAGGAAATATTGGCAACAAACTAGATCCCCTGAAATCAAAGCCAGGTTAAACCGTGCAATCAAAGAACTTAAATTTTTGTTAAATAAAAGCAGAGAAAGTTCGTTGAAGAATTACCTTGAAAGACTAACATATACCGGTCTTAATGACTACTCACTGTGGAAAGCAACAAGAAAACTGAAACGGCCACAACAAATTATACCTCCACTAAGGAAATCAAATGGTAATTGGGCCAGAAGCGAAGGTGAGAAAGCAGAGCTTTTTGCATCACATTTACAAAAAGTGTTTGTACCGTATCCACCAGTAATTTCAACCGACGAAAACAACAAGATTGAAAACTACCTTGAAGTGCCTTATCAAATGGATTTACCGATAAAGAAAGTCCGGATAAAGGAAGTACAGGAAATTATAAAAAACTCTGTGTCAGACAAGAAGGCTCCTGGGTATGATGGTATCACAGGCAAAATGGTAAAGGAACTTCCGTATTGCAGTATAAAATTCTTAACCCACATTTTTAATGCCATATTAAGAACTAGCTACTTCCCAGATATCTGAAAAACTCATATCATAATGCTAGCTAAACCGGGGAAAGAACCAAATGAGACTAGTTCATATAGACCAATAAGTCTTCTGCCAGTAATATCAAAATTAATCGAAAAACTAATAGCCAAAAGATTGATTAAAATAAATAATGAACGAGATATCGTACCAGCTCATCAGTTTGGCTTTCGTCACAATCATGGAACAATTGAGCAAATACATAGAGTAGTGAACCATATAAATAATTCACTTGACAAGAAAAAATACTGTTCTGCAGCTTTTCTGGACATTTCGCAAGCCTTCGACAAAGTTTGGCACAAAGGTCTCCTTTACAAGCTTAAAAAACTACTTCCTCACCACTACCAGCAACTTTTGTCAACTTATTTATCAAATAGGAGGTTCTTCGTTAAATACAACGGGGAACAATCGTCACTAAAAGAAATTAAATCTGGGGTTCCTCAGGGCAGTGTCCTTGGCCCACTACTTTACCTGATATTTACAGCAGACCTCCCAACATCGCCGAGGGTACTCACTGCTACCTTTGCTGACGACACAGCAGTCTTAGTGTCTCATACTAATCCGAGATTAGCTTCAGAAGTTCTTCAGAACTACTTATTGGATATACAAAACTGGCTGAAAAAGTGGAGAATAAAGGCCAATGAATCGAAATCCCTTCATATCACCTTTACTAATCGCAAGGGAAATTGCCCCGCTGTTCACCTTAACGACATGGAGTTGACTCACCAAGACTCGGTTAAGTACTTAGGTATGCACTTGGATAGACGCCTCACTTGGAAAAGTCACATCATCAGCAAAAATAAACAACTACGATTAAAATTCAACCAATTAATTTGGCTAATAGGTCGTTTCTCCAATTTATCCCTAGAATGTAAAGTTGCAGTGTACAAAGCTATCATCAGGCCAATCTGGAGCTACGGGTTGGAACTATGGGGAACAACTAGTAACTCCAACATCGAAATAATAGAACGCTTCCAGTCCAAAGTATTAAGGTCTATAGTTAACGCGCCTTGGTATGTCCGAAATGACACAATTAGATCAGATTTAAATATCCCATCTGTTAAGAAATTCATTAAAAAGAAAGCTGAAAAATACTATGTTCGACTGGAAAACCATCCAAATTTACTTGCTCCTCAACTCATCAATAATGAACGAACAAACGAGCGCAGATTAAGACGCTTCAGACCGCTGGATTTATCTACTAGATTCACTTTACCTGAGACTCCATAAATATAAATTTGAATATTAAGTCAAGAATCAATGGATTTTTGACTTAGATTACATGTCAGTTACATCACGTCAATTTTAATTCCAACATTATACTCAATATCTTTTATATTTTATGTAGATAGTTGTATAGAATAAAGACAAACAAAAAAAAAAAAAAAAAAACCAATTACGGTTAATCAATTTTTCCGAAGTTTTCTTTATAAATTATATCAACTATTGTCTCAACGAATTTTATATCCATCTATTTGAATGTATCTCTATGTCAGTTCCTTATGAGCCTAAAAAATACAAATTTGTCACTTCTTTGGTATGACAACAATATTCGTTCTTTACGAAATCGAAGGAATGCTGATATTGAAGGAATGTATCCTATCTCTTTTTCGTTTAATTTATCCCTTTAATCGGGTATTTTCCACTGTTTATGGAAAAAATATTTCATTATTCCAGTTTATAAAAAAAGACTCCAGAAATAAATGCACCAATTATAGGCCCATCGCCAAGCTCTCGTGTATTCCTAATCTGTTTGAGCGTATAATATATGACTTCTTATATGATTATTGTAAACGTTTTATTTGTGTTGAGCAACATGGTTTCCAAAGAGGTAGGTCAACAACTACCAATATGGTTGATTTTGTCTCCAAGACAATGACCTCAATGGAGAATGGTTTTCAAATTGACACCATCTTTACTGACATAAGTAAAGCGTTTGACAAAATTCCTCATAGTATCATATTTTACTGAAGCACAAAATTATAGGTTTTTCACCACATAGCCTTAATTGTAGGAATGTGCATGTTCAATACTTTCCAGTAATCATTACTACTCGATACTTTCATCATCAATACTCGATACTTTCTACTCGATACTTTTTAACCGATACTTCTAGATTCGTTAACTGAAAATTTTATTAAGGAAAAATGAAAACCAATTTATTTGTATAGTGTATGCATTTTTTCAGTTTTTTTCGTTACTTCAATTCATTTAGTTTTTTGTTTGTATATTTTGGGTTTTTTTTTGTATGAATAAAATAGTTTTTATATTAAATAATGAATAAAAATATTAAATTTTGCGAAATTTGTGTTGTCTTTCTCATAAAACAAAGAAATGGAAAGGGTGTATTCATAAATGCTGCAAACTGACAACAAGTTTGCCACCAGTTGGCGTACTTTGCAATAATGAATACAAATTCTACCTATATTTTACCTTTAAGATGGATTTCCTCTTAATGGACGAACGTCCGGACAAATTTTTTTAACCAATCAAAAAATTTTATTTTACCAACACATACACAAAAAATCCTCACCGGGCATTTTCTTCATCCAATTTCTTAGTTAAAATATTTTTAACTTTTGGCTGAACGACGAAGTAAAAGAAAAGGATAGATATATAATTATTTGATAAATATTTATTGCTATCTCGATTTATGAATGAACGCATTCACATGTAGAATTTCAAATGTTTTTTAAGAAAAAGATATGAAGTATAATTTTTTTGTTTTTTGTTTTTTAGTATAAGATTATTTTGTTTCTAACAAATTATTTATATTTTAAGATAAAAGCAAAGCCATATATTTTATTTTTTTCGAATATTACAATGTTATTATCCATTATTACTCTTAACAAAATTTTAAATTTTTTTAATAAAAGTAATATCAACGCATGTAAACATATTTTCAAACGTCAACCTTTTTTGACTACATAACAAATGTCAGTCCTTCGCGCATTGAGAGGAAATCATAAAATTTTCTTTAATGGTGTTTGTGTTTCATTTATAGTGTAAAATAAAATTGTCCGGACGTTCGTCCATGAAGAGGAAATCCACCATTAATTTCATTTTACAATTTTCCTTATTTCTAATTTTAATAATTAAGAGCTTATACTAAGTATTTATATAGTAATGTCAAAGTGATAACTTTTTCTAAACTTCTTAGTTTTGCTAATGACTCAAAGTTTTTTACTCCTATATCTTCCTCATCGGATTGCTTAAACCTACAAAACGATATTAACCATTTCGCTTCTTGGTGTTCAAAAAATGGACTTGAATTGAACACTTCTAAATGCCAAGTCATTACCTTTTCTAGGAGAAATTCCGCTCGGACAGTTTGGTTCAACTTCCAACTAAATGGCTGTTTGCTTTCAAGATCGAATTTTATTATAGACCTCGGGTTAACACTTGACCCTAAACTGAGCTTTAAGCTACAATATGATAAAATAGTGAGCAAAGCAAATTCTTCTTTATGTTTTATTAAGCGATGGTCTAAAGAATTTTCTGATTCCTACCTCACGAAACATCTTTATGTTACATATGTAAGGCGTACCCTTGAATATGCCAGTCAAGTGTGGTCTCCACATTATTTGACTGACATTATTCGAATTGAATCGATTCAACGAAAGTTTTTACGTTTCGCTTTGAGTTACGTTTTCGTGGAATGATCCATTGCGACTTCCACCTTATTCCCACCGTCTTAAACTCATTGACTTACAGTCGTTGTCTAATCGTCGGATAATTCCAGATATATCTTTTATTCACCAGATCCTTTCGGGTATGACGCTAGCCCCTGAAATTATTTGGTTGAAAGATTCAATCGGAATAATCTCAGAACCGTTGAGTTGTTCCACATTCCCTTCCACCCTACTGAATATAGTAGATCCGAGCCAATCACTAGAATGTTCCGGAAAAATTTATAGGAGATGCAACTTCTTACTATATATATACTTTGCTATTACACATCATTCTGTTCATCAATCTTCTTTTCCATATATTGACAATATATTGATAAGAATGATGAGCGATTACACATCAAAATGCACTCATCAATCTTTTTATCCATATTTTGACATTTTGCAAGGACATATTGTGGAAGTATTCTGGAGTGGTAGCACGTAACTTGCTCACGTTCGTCAAAAAGACGTATTAGCACTTTTGGTAGCATGTAAGCAACGTTGACGTAGATTCAATTCCGAAAACGTAAAGTACACATTTTTTCGGTAGCGTGTAACCAACGTCAAGTACATTTTTTTAACGTGAACGTTGGTTTTTAAACGTCTGTAATTTTCTTACCGTGTACTAAAATTTATACGGGAAAGTTAGTTTTTTTAATAATTTTGTGTTATTTTAATAATAAAAATATAAAATTTAAATATTTATAATAAAATTTGAAATCTTAAGAACATTAAATTTTATAGTTTTTAATAATTATAGTAATATAATTTTTAATTTCTTATGATAACATTTTATTTCTGGAATAATTGAAGTATTTTTGTTTGCAATAAAAAAATTATCTTATTTCTGTGATAATTCAAGCATTTTTTATATTATAACAATAATTTTTTTTTTAAATTTCTTAATAATTGAGTGTTTTAATTTATTTAAATAAAAAACTATATTTATTAGTTCATCGTAAATATTCTAATTCATTGAAAATATATAAAATATCAACTGAATTGTTTATATTTATTTTATTTTTTTTTTTTTGATTTTAGTCTATTATAAATTCTATATCTATTGAAACGGGCACATCATTTTTATTATTTTTGCGATTTTTATATAACAATTTTGTTCTTCAAAACTGAAAATAATAAGGCGAAACACAAGAATTCAAAAAAAAAAAATTCTAAAAAATTTAAATTCATTTCTTTTTATTTCAAACCTCCATTAAATTTGAAAAACATATGTTTTTGAAGTTTTAAATAGGTTAATTTGATTGTCAAAATAATTAATATGCACATTTAAAGAATATATCAATTGTTTAATAGTTCTTTTTAAAATTACATTATAAATTAATATTATAACCGTATCTGAACATTCCCCAAAAAGCCATATTTTACCTCCGCTGAGTTTGACAGCAATATTGAGGAGAATTTTGACAGAAATATTGATGGGATGGTCATGAGAATAGAAAAACCATCAATCATTTCTCATCAATCAATATATTGACCATTGATTGATCATTTATTGATGTGTAATAGGGACCTAAAGGTTAAAAAATCAAATGGAATATTCACAACTGAAACTTACAGACACTCTGATTTTTCTCTCATTTATTTAAAAATTTTTAAATGTATTACACAGATTTATATTAAAAAAGAAAGCAAAAACTTAAAGCTATAATTTTCAAATTGTAAATAAATCTAAAAGTACATTTTCACTTAATCATTTCTTTTCGTTTTCTATAATGATCATTAAGATGATATCGCAATTCATAATGTAATCGAAATGCATCTGTACAAAGGTTACATTGATAAATTTTTTCACCTAGATGTTTTTTCAAATGCTGCAAAACTTCATGTTCTAGAAAAATATATATTTTGTATGTATTTATTTTTATTATAAAATAGAAAATAAAATTTATTTTTGTTATACTATGACCAAAAGCACGTTCACAATATTGGCACGGGTAAGGTTTTTCACCAGTATGAATCACCATGTGTCTTTTTAAATTAGAAGCTGAGTTGAATCTATAACGAAATATGTATTCATTTTGCATATAATTATTTGCGTATGTAATTAACAATTTGAAATACCTATTGAAACAAGTTTTACATTCAAATGGTTTTTCTCCTGTATGTAATCTCATATGAGTTTGTAAACTTTGCTTTTGTGTAAAACTTGATCTATATTCAAATTAAAATTATAAATGTATATCAAAGACCGTTATAAAGATACACAAAAGTAGTTTGATCGCATGAAGATCAGAATTGACATTTTTACAATTTCATATTAAAATTAAAACATAAATAAGACACGGAAACTAATAGCATGTTCGCATTGTGTTTAAATTACGTTTGATAACTGTGGACCAATGGTTGAAAAAAAAGTTTTCGCATTATACAAACTATAGTTAAGTTTGACGTTTCGATTGTTTATCAAAATAAAAAATAAAATAATGGAGAAAACAATACTTTTAAGGGTCTGTAGTTGGCCACTCTTTAATAAGTAAATAAATAAATAAGGTCCACTCTTTAATAAATAGATAAATAAATACAATACTTTTTAAAAAAATTGTAAAAATACTTTTAGTTGAATTTGTAATTAATGCAAAAATACAAAATGCTATTAAAAATAAAAAAAAATATCAAAAATTAAATTTTTTAAAAATAAATTAAATCAACAGTATATTTATTTGTACAATTTACAAGAAAAAAATATCTGGAAACAACTTTTTGGGTTAATAATTTTTGATTTATTTTTGTCTTGTCTCTTTTTAGTTAGTTATATGTATATATATTTCTTTCGTATATTTTAGTTTTTGATGATTATTTTTTTTTTTAATTACACAAATTTATTAACAAATAATAAATATTCATTTATTTAACAAATTTATTTTCTTTTATTATTTTTACTATTAATTGTCTGAAATATATCTTGTTGAATATGTTGGTTTAGGTATATTTTAAGTTTGTTTAGATTTTGACTTGTTTGAAAGTTCAAAAATATCATTTTCAGGTTGCACAAAAATAAATAAAATAATAATGTAAAAATAAAAATTTTTAAATTATACTTTTATCGATACCAAACTAACCCCCTAAAAAGTAGAAAATAAAACTAGTGGTGGATGTTGAGCATCTAGAACTACTATTAGATAAAACACAAAAGTATATAATGAATCTTGCTGGAATATTGTTAATGGGAATTCGGAAACGATGACTTTACCTGAAAAACGGCAAGTCTGATATGAAAGTTATGTATGAAAAAGTTGTAGGAAAAAAAAATTAGCGAATTTTTTCGAGATAATCAACGTTTTTTACAAAATTTTCAGTTTTTAAAAGCAAAATTTTAAGTTTACGCAGTTTATATTCAAAAACGTAAGTCTGATACTCATTCAACATATACCGTTAATTAGGTGTATTAATTCTAAAAAAAACTATAAAGAAGATGTTGTTCTAGTTTCAATTTCTTCTGAGCTGTAGTGGATATTCTTTAGACATAATTTTTCTAATCGGTTTTCTTACCCTCTGTAGCCCCATGGAAAATTTAAAGATAGACCCCTCTTCCAGAACAATTTTTTTCCTAAAATACTCCAAGGAATCACCCCTTAAAAACTTTTTGCTCTAAACCGGACCACCCTGTATATTGTAGAAAATATAAAATTTTGTGAAATGGGTAAACATTATTACAAATGTTTAAACATAAAGTGCACATGTGTAGTTTGAAAAAGGCAAATAGTGTAATAATGTATTAAAATTTTATCAGTTACCGAAAGATTGTGTGTATATTGTACGTATATATTTAATTTTTTTTTAAAATTTATATATAAATTTAATATCAAATATTTGTAATATGTGTAGGAGAGAAAAATGATTAAAAGCTATTGATAGATGTGATTTAATTGATCAAAAATATGAATAAAAACAAATCCCATCGAATGATTTTATGATTATATGAAGATTGAAATAATATTCAAAAAAAATTTCTACGTTATACAATTGATTAATAATACCACAATACTATAAAGATAGACATTTTTAAACAAAACTAACAACAGCGAATTTTCAACTCACTTTTTCAAATTTCGATTCACTGTATATATTTTAATCAATCAATTCGAATATATTTTATTCAATTCGAATTTTGAAATTTTTGAATGTTTATACGACTTTAATCTCTAAATAATTTGTATGGGTTCTGTTTCTATATACTGTTCTTGAATGTATATTATTGTTTTTAATTTTTTGTTATTTGAATTTGTATAATTTGAAATTTTTTTGAATTGCTAAATGATAGGTAACAAAATTCCAAATACGGATAGCATTTTTATCGATTATTCTTTTAAAGAAAATTTTTTTTTATTTATCAATACATTGTAATAAAATAATCTTATGATTATTGTTGAACTGTGCGTGTATATGTATATTATTTATAATAATAAATTATTATATAATTTTATAATGTTTAGGCAGCGTTTACACATCAATATTTATTCACGATTTTAGATTGAAGAGACAGACATTTGTGTTTACACATAAGTTCCCAACGAACCATAGGAAGAACGTGTTCTTCAAGAAGAAACATATACAAATCCCCCGGAAGAACTTTATGCGAATGTTCGCCTGGAAGAATTAAAAGCGAATGAATTATGTTTCAGTAAAATAAATGATCTCTTAGAAGAACAAAGGGCGAATTAAATAAAAGAACTTTAGACAAATGTTCGCCTGGAAGAATTAAAAGCGCATTAATTACGTCTCATTAAAAGAATGTTTATTTTTGTTTTCTCCATTTTGAATATATTTTTCATATATATATGTATAATGTATATGAAAATATTTTCAGTCATTTTTTAAAGCGCACGTTTTAAGTACAAACTTCAAAATTTTTTAATGTATTGAATTATAAAAATTTTAAATAATTAAATTAAAAAATAAAATAACCTTAAATATTTATAATAAATTAATATTAATAATTAAATTTTGATGAATTTTATTTAAAATTATTTTAAGTCCCTGAAACAGATATCATTTTATGTTTATTTTTATTTGACATTTGCTTTATATTCACAGGGTACTTGATTAAAAAATTTATACATATAGATACGTAATATCAATGGTAATATATACCTAAAATAATATAATAAGTAATATATACATAAGTACATATTATGTATAAATTTTCAAATAGAATTAATTACATTTTTGGGCTTTTTCTATATACTTTATAATGTATGTATGCATGAATTTTAAAATTATAACAGAGTTTAAAAATATTTAAAAAACTCATTATTAATTTTTGATTAACTTATAAATAAATCTTAACGGTAGAATATTTGAAAAATATAATTAGTATTTTTTTTGCAGTAAGCACAAAATTTATTTATAGGATAATTAGAGCTTGCAACGCACAATTTTACAATGGTTTTTTTCAACAAGAACATTAAACATCATATCCAAATGCTTGTCATGATCTACTCCACCATTTGAAAATATATATATTGTTGTAAATAAAATTCATCAAATTCGTAATATATTTGTAAAAATATTTGCAAATTATTGTGCAGGTGCATTTGTTTAGAACTTTTAACTTTTTAAGATAATCTATCATTTTCTCTACGAACAAATATGGACAATTTTTAATAGTTGTTTATACGTATTTTTAGTATAATAAATATTTGAACAATTTAAAGAATGAATTAAATTGAATTAAATTAACCAGCAGTTGGATTTACTTTATTACTCATATGGAAAAAATTAAAATCAGAATTATTTTGTGCGTTCGTAGCTGCATATTTGCATATGTAATTAATTGAAAAGCTGAAATAGCTGTTTTGCTCTTTGGCAACAATTTTCTTATCACAGCAAATAATTTCATAATACCAGTTACCAAAATCATTTTTTATAAATGAATTTCTAAAGGAAATAATTTGTAAAGAAAAAGACCCTTACGGTATAAAAAGTAATTGTATAGATGGTATGGAAGATTTAGATGGGGACAGAAAACAAAAACTTGCAATAGAAGCACATGTTTTTATTTACAATTACAATTTTATCCAATTACAATTTATTATGCATGGTTACAATTTATCTAAAAATAACTTAAAAAGAGAAACTTTAAAACCTTTCTTTTTTTATAAATTTACTAACTAATAAAGTATCTTAAAGAGCTAACACAAATTGGTTTCAAAATTATTGCAACTGTTTGTGACTAATACAGTTAAAATCGAAATAGTTATGAATTACTTGGTGTAAATAAGAAAGAGCATTTTTTTATGATTGGAATGGAAATAAAATTTATGCTTGGTTTGATATGGCACATCTATAAAATCTATCAAAAATTCTTTTATAAAACCCAATTTTGAAAACTGGAATAATAATAATCTTATTTTTTTTTTTTAACTATGATATTATTCAGAAAATTGTTCACGAAGAGGAAAAATGTTCATCAAAAATTTCATCTAAATTTCGCAGCATCCATATGAATCCTAACACATTTGAAAAAATTTCAGTAAAATCAGCTTTTCAATTATTTAGTCATAGTACATAAGCAGCCCTAAAAGCAATAAATAACACTCATCGAAATTTATTGAGTAAATAAAGTAAATCCAACTGCTGATTTTGTTTTAAGAGTTATTTTTTTCCATTCATGGAATGGCCCAAACAATAACTGCTGTATTATCTTTATCGAAAGATCAAATTGATAACATAAATATAATTTCTTGATGACGCGTAGATTGAATCAAGATCCGTTAGAAAATATGTTTTCTCATATAAGATGGTGGTTATTGCAGAAATCCATCTGCACAACAAATTGGTGATATTTTTGCTAAGACGGCTACTATCTATAACGACAATACATCTTCAAATTATGAAACAGATCACGACAATTACTTAGACATTGATGTCAATGTTTTGGCTGATGCAAACAATGAAAATATTTAAAACGACGAACCGCAAATTGATGAAGATTTTAGTATTGAAAATTGTCCTTAAGAAAAGGAGAAGGAAAATGTTTTAGCTTCAACTTCAGATTTCATAAAAATTGAGGAACCAGCTAAAAACAGTATGACCTGTCTAGTGTCCATCAATGAAGAAAGCATTGAGGCACTAGAAGTGGCGGACTGTAAAGTTTGGTTTGGTGTGAGGCATGCGAAGGTAAAAATTTTCAAAGATAACCGTACAGACGATATGGTTGTCGATGAAAATGATGATGCCAAGGAAGATGCCTCACCAAATGAACCAGCAACAACAAATAACGACACGGAAAAAATGGCACAAATTCAAGCTGATGTTAAAGGTAAATCAAATTAACTTGAGGCACTCTAGGTGCGCCTCGGATAATTTGATAATTTTCCTCCGTGAGGAAGATATTGACATCAGCTTGATTCAAGAACCTTGGGCTAAGGACTCGGCCGTGCTGGGTCTAAGCGACAGCCAATATAATCTCTTCTATAAAAAAGCCAGTGGTAAGCCAAGATCGTGTATTCTAATTAAGAAAAACATATATGCTTTTATCTGTTCTAGCCTCAGCTCCTCTGATTTGACAGTAGTCAAGTTAGAGCTTACAAGTGGAAAATCGGTATTTGTGTCATCGGTGTATATGCCTCACGATGAACCTGCACCACCCAATGAGGTGGTACAGCTTACATCGATTATCAACAACAGTAAGGCCGACCTGGTGTTAGACTGCAATGCAAATGCAAGACATTCGCTTTGGGGAAGTTCGGAAAATAACGAACTAGGTGAGTGTCTTTTTGATTTTATTCTAAATACTAATCTTTATGTATGTAATGTCGGTAACAAATTAACCTTTATTTTTCCAAGCTCGGAAAACTTTAAAGGATGGGAAGAAGTTCTCGGCATTACCTTGGTAACAAACAATAACACCCTCAGGATAGATAACTGGTTGGTATCCGATCTGAACTCTTTTTCTGATCATAGATGGATTACCTATAATATAAACCTGGAATCCCAAACCCAAAAACCATTCAGAAATCCTAAAAGAATTGACTGGGATAAATTTATTCAAGTATTCCAATCAAAACTACGCCAAATACCTGACTGTAAAAGTACAGTCAACCTTAGAAATTGATCATAAGGTTAAAACTTTCCAGAAAGCAATGAATGTTGCTTTCAAAGTCTCGTGTCCAATCAGATACAGCAAGAAAACTTTCCCTCCTTGGTGGAATGAAGACTTGTCTAATCTCAGGAAAATGACTAGAGTAATCTTCAATATCTGCCACAAACACAAATTCTGGCAGCCATACAAAGACTGCATAAAACTCTATTAAAAATCCATTAGGAAAGCGAAGACCTTCTCTTGGATGGATTACTGTCAACCAATTGAAAGTACCAGGGACTCTGCAAGACTGGGAAGGATACTATCCAAGGTCCATTCCAATCCCTCTTATATTAAAAGAATGGATGGTACTTGGACGGAGTCTAGCGAAGAATCCCTGGAACTCTTATTAAACACACACTTTCCAGGACGCGGAAATCAATTTAGCGAATCCGCAATTCCTGATGATCTGGGTTCTACATCCTTTAATGAATTGTCATCCATTATCACGGAGGAGAAAATTAAATGAGCCATAAATAGCTTCTCTCCGTATAAGTCACCTGGCCTTGACGGCATACTGCCCATTATACTCCAAAAGTTGCAAGATAAAGTAGCCCCATGGTTGGTGACAATCTTCAAAAATTGTATTGCACGTAATCATGTACCCGAAGCATGGAGACGTATTTATTCCCAACCCGGGCAAGAGTAGTCACGAATTTGCCAAGGACTATAGACCGATCAGTCTATCGTCCTTTGTACTTAAGACCCTCGAACGCATTTTGGATTACCCTATTAGATCGAAAATGGACATGATGCGCCTATCCAAATCTCAGCATGCCTACCTCAAAGGAAGATCAACCGATATGGCTCTTCACGAGGTAGTGCGTACGATAGAAAAAACCATTCACTACAAACAATATACTTTAGCCATAGATATTAAAGGAGCTTTCAATAATGTTCGAACTGAAACCATTAAAAATTCTATGATCGACTTAGGTGTGGAAACATGCCTTAGTCAGTAGATTGTATCCATGCTTGAATCGAGAGTCATCCAAGCAAATATGGGACAATCAAGTTTAACCAAGAATGTAAATAGAGGAACACCCCAGGGAGGTTTCATCTCTCCGTTACTCTGGTTATTAGTCATAGATAAAATATTACTAAATCTTGAAAAAGATGGGATCAAAGTGGTTGCGTATGCAGATGACTTAGTTGTTCTGGTATCGGGGATCTATCTCTCCGTGATCAGTGAAATCATGGAACGTGCTCTCGGTAGGATTAGTACATGGGCTGCAAGCTGCGGTCTATGTGTTAATTGCGCCAAAACGGAGATAATGCTCTTTACCACAAAAACTAAGATTTACCAACCTTTAATCTCCCGAAGCTAAACGGTCAAACACTCACACTCACTAATAGTGCCAAATACTTAGGAATCATACTTGATACTAAGCTCAGCTGGAAACTAAACATAGAAAATAGAATCAAGAAAGCAAGTATAGCTTTCTACACATGCAGTAGAACCTTTGGTAAGAGGTGGGGACTCAAACCGAAGATGTTACTATGGATGTACACAACTGTGGTACGTCCTATTCTTACATACGGATCGTAAGCCTGGTGGCCAGCGGTAAATAAGACATACAATATTACCAAACTTGGGAGAATATAAAGAGCAGCGGGAATTGGAATCACAGGTGCTTTGCGCTCGTGCCCTACTGACGCTCTAAATGTGATCATTAATCTCCTTCGTCCCGATTTGTACATAAAATACGTTGCATCCTGCAGTGCAGTCAGACTAAGAGAAACTGGCTTCTGGTATTCCAGACCATATGGCCACGGTAATATCATAGGTCAGTTTCCAAATGAACTGCTGCTAAGCACAACCGATTTTATCACCCCTAAACCGAACTTGAACAAAAAGCCTAAGGTAGGTTTTTCTGCCAGGGCCGATTGTGGAAGCGTGGTTTAAAGAAAAGGGAAAATGATATAGAAATTTTCACTGATGGGTCTAAAATGAACTGCGGAGTAGGTGCAGGAATTTTCTCAGAAGATCTAGAAATATCAAAATCTTATGGTCTCCCTAAATACGCTAGTGTTTTAGCGATGTTTCTAGCAATTAGGAAAGCGCTTTAAACCCTTAATAACATTCATACAACCAAAACAAAAGTCACCATTTTCACGGATAGTCAAGCCGCTATCACAGCTTTGGTGGCGGACACTATCTGTTCTAAGCTGGTGGAACAATGCCAAAACGAAATTGGAAGCTTAGATAACCGGTTCTCGATCTCTCTACTATGGGTTCCTGGTCACAGTAACATAGATGGAAATAAGAGAGCCGATGAACTGGCAAGGCAAGATTCCAATCTCGACAGGTCCCTTGAGGAAGACATTCACTGTCCAATGATAGTCGTCAAGGAGCGCATCCATTCATACTTTCGGGCCAGAGCGACTGAAAGGTGGCATAGACTAAATACCTGTGCGACCTCGAGGAAAACGTGGCCCGCGTATAATATTAATAAAACCAAAGAACTCTTAACCAGATCCTGCACAGATATAGCAAGAGTAGTAGTCATCAGTACGGGTCACTGGCCAATAGGAAGCCACGCTGCCAAGCTAGGTATTCCTTTCAATCCCCACTGTCGCAGTTGCAAGGATCAGAATGAGGTAGAAACTCTTCAACACTTCGTTTGCAGATGTCCAGCATTAGCTAGAGTCAGACTCCAGACTTTAGGTGAAGCTTTCCTTAGCAATATAGGTTTTATTGCGGAAAGCAAAATAGGAGATCTGACCAACCTTCTTAATCTCACAGGGTGACTCTAGTACTGAGTCCCTGGGGAGAGTGTAGATAAGAGAACGCCCACCTATAACAACTGACAACATGAAATAGGTCACTCGAGTCGTGGTATCCAAAAGGCACAATTAAGTGCTAATTGGTTTTTCAGAAGTAACTGGAATGACCTACCCTACCTACCTCAGATACAGTCCAACTGCATAAATAAGTTAGTAATTTTGAAGAGTTAGCAATCAGATATTTTTCTGGATTTTGCACATAAAAAGTCTAAAATTGCCATACATATACATGAACATTTTTAAAAAATTAACACAAGATTTGAAAACGAAATTTGAATAGGTATTCATAATGAGTTATTAGAGATGAAATAATTTAACGTATATAAGTATGTGCCTAAAACTGATTTGAATTGAATTGATAATAATGCTTGCGCATGATTGTATGAAGAATAATAATAAAACACAAAACAATCAACTTCATATAGAAAACCGTATTTAAAATATTTTTTAAAACAAAAATTTGATTCTATTTGTTAATTTATACATATCTATCTATATATATATATTAGAAATCATAACGTGAATGAATGTGCACTATTATTTTAATTTTTTGAAATTGATTATTATTTTGAAAATTATTCAATTAAAAAAAAAGAAAAAAAATTTTGTTTTCTAAAAATTATAAAATTATATTATAATTTATTATTAAAAACAATGTACATATTCATGCACAATTCCGAAATAATTATAAGATTATTTTATTACAATGTATTGATTGAGAAAAATAAAAAAAAAATTTCTTTAAAGAATACTCGATAAAATTTGGTACCTATTATTTTCGATAATTTTGGTACCTATCATTTACCAATTCAAAAAAATTTCAAATTATACAAATTAAATAACAAAAAATTGAAATCAATAATATACATTCAAAATATACAGAAACAGAACTCATACAAATTATTTAGAGATTAATCGTATAAAACATTCAAAAATTTCAAAATTAGAATTGAAAATAGATAATGCACTATAACACATTGAATAAATGGGTAAAAATATATAATATAATGAAACGAATTTTGAAAAAGTGATTTGAAAATTCGCTGTTGTTTGAAAATGTCTATCTTTATAGTATTATTTATTAATCAATGATTATAGGTATTTATATCATCAAATAAAGTTGAAAATTTTTGCCTCTAACTTATGTAATATAATATAATCATAAAATCATTCAGTGATATTTGTTTTTATTGATATTTTTTTATCAATTAAATCACATCCACCAATAACTTTTAACGATTTTAATTTCCTACACATATTACAAATATTTAATATTAAAATGATATTTAAATTTTTATTTACAATATTATTGTAAATAGATCACTATGAAATATAATTAAATAAAATTAAATATATACGTACAGTACACAATCCTTTGGTAACTGATGAAATTTCAATACATTATTACTATCTGCCTTTTTCAAACTACACAGTAGACATTTGTAATAATGTTTACCCATTTCACAAAATTTTGTATTTTTTACAATATATAAATATCATTTTAAATTTAATAAAATAAATTTCGATCTTTATTTGCACTAGAATCCTATATTAGAAAAATATCTTTAATTGCAAACACGTTGCACTAGTTTTGAATCAACTTAAAGTAAGCCCGCTAATAAAAACCTATATAAAATTACATTAGGTATAACAACAAAAATCTAAACAAATAAGAAGTACACCTGCCTTTGAAAATACATTGTGACAAAAGTTCATTCCTGAAAATTATGTACCTGCTCTTTCTTGTAGGAATTCCCGTAGAGTTTTTTGCACCACCTGCCTTTGAAAATAGATTGTAAAAAGTTCATTCCTGGAAATTATGTACCTGCTCTTTCTTGTAGGAATTCCCGTAGAGTTTTTTGTATATAGAGTTCTCTTTTAATCAATGCATTTTTTTTTTATTTAAGTAGTGGTAAAAAGTTATTTCATTATCTTTGATACCCTAAATATTTTAAACAAGAATACATCTACATTTACAATAGCTGAAACAATATTTAGATTTGGAATTACTGGAGACCGTGGTGCCTGGTAAAGTAGAATAAAGAAGCTAGATCCGGTATCAAAATTCTTAACAAGAAAAGTTCGTCAGCAAAAAAACAAAGATTCATACAGGACGATGTTTCAACAGTAGCTTTCTTCTTAAAAATTGCTCCACAATATGCTTGCCCATCTTGGATAACCAATTTTTTCTACAAATTTTCAGTCAACGTCTGTAGCTGTGAACCTATATCATCCAAGTCAAGTAGCTATAGAAAAATAAAGTATAAATGTTTAAAAATACTAATACCCTTATTGAAGCCAACGGTACGACTAACTCAAAACATTGCTGAAGTTAGCGATAATAGAATATATCCTCTCTAGATTCAGAGATCACAGAATATATAATAATGTTCGACTATACCTTGCATATCTGTATGATCATCCTGATAGTGTATGTGTTGATGGTAAGACCAAAACCAACACCAGCGTTTTAATTCAACAGGAAGGCTTGCATCTGATTATCGGGCTCTTTTGAAACGTTTTTTTTCGTATCATGATACTCTAGGATTATCCTGTGATAGCGTAAAGAAGGATTCTGTTTCCTCAAACGTAAAACGGTCGAAGTCCCTAACCTTAACTCACTAGTTCACGTTAATCTTAGAACTACCCAATTCAATACTAATATCCTAACACTCAATACCACTCCTATAAAAACTAACTTTCTTCTATTTTATCAAAATGTAAGTGGTTTACGCTAAACTAAATAGACTAAACTTAATTCATCTTGCTACTCTGAAGAAAAGACGTGAAATTGCCAATGTCATCTTCATCACTGAAATAGTAAAAGGAAATATTAACTCCCCTTATATTTCAAGCCTAGTTCAGATTAATACTACTAATCGCTTCCGCTATGCTAATCTATTTATCTTCACTTTCATCGAACCAACTATGGAATGTACGAACCCATCCATAGAATGATGATTATGGGTAACAAATACAAGAACCGTATTGATCTCTCTCCAAAGACACCCTAAAAAAACTTTTATATTTCTCTTAGTTAGTTCTGATCTCATCTCTCTATCTTCAATATTCTTATAGTTGCTAATTTTTTCTTTAAGTACTAACTTTAACCCATAACTACTTACTAATTCCCAAATATAAGAATATTTTATTGATTACATTTTGCAGATTGTCCAATTTTTTATTTTCTATTAATAATTTTTGGTAACCATTGATTTACATTTTTATTATTTCACAATTATTGCAATTAGTTTTAATTTTTTGATATTTATATTGTTAATTTAAAAAATTGTTTGAATTCACATAAATTTAATACATGTAACTCACTTGAATTAAGCCTGTAAATAAATAAATAAATAAATATTCTTTGGTTGATATAGCAAAGAATATCCATTAATAAGAAGATGCACTGGAAGTCAAGATATTTTTACTACCTCATTTACAAAAAAACCCATTACTATTGTAGATTTTTTCTTATGTAATAAGTTGTGAGAAAGAAAGAGTGCGATATAAGTCATTTAAAAAACAACTTAATTTTTGCAATGTAATTTGAAATAGCCCAAGGGTTTTTTGTTTCTTTATTTAGCTCACTAGAGATTTTTCTTGTGTATGGTCGTCTGAAATTTTGTGTTCAAAATTTTTTAAAAATAAACGTATTAAATTTATTAGGGTATGAGAATAAAGCAATTTTTAAGTGAACGAACGCATCTGTAAATTTTGATAACTAAGAATAAATACAATAATATTTCTTTCATACAAAAACAGTCGTTCGTTAATTTTTTTTCCACTTCGTGTTTTTAATTTACTATCTTATTACTATCTATTTCTTACAATATTGGAAATTGAATGGAAACATGTTAACCAACACTTTGACAAATGATAAAATTTTACTCCAGCGGATCTTTATATTAATGAATATTCTTTGTTATTACCAAAGAATATCTATTACAATAATTAGTGGCACTCTTCCTAAAATTCCAGTTATTTATTTATTTAATTTATATAAATTGTACATAAGACGATTAGTCTTTTTACTATACAATTAAAATATTGAATTCAGTTTGATTTGGTTTAATTTGGTGCCTATTATGTATTTCGATCGAAATTAATCGAATCGTTCATCGTTATCGTTAAAGTTATTCGATTGTGATCGTTAGTGTCATTATGTATTTCGATGAAAATTTGATCGAAAGTGTTTAAAAATGCTGCCATTGTAAAATTCAAATCTACGATGAAAATGACATATGTTTCATTCTTTAAATGTCAAATTCAAATTATTATACGAAAAAAAAACAAAACAATAATGTTATATTTAAAATTTTTAGGTTGAAAATAAGTTGAAGTGTTTAAATAAAATATAACTATAAAATTATAAGTTTTTATAAATAAAATGATTTGAGCAGAGTTAAATTTTTTCAATTTCTGATAGTGCTGAAAAACGCTTTCAAATTGCAGAATTAAAAAACAAGCGAACATATATTCGGGATTATTCTAATCCACTAGATTTGGAAGATTATACGTAGGTTATTTAAACATAAATTTGATGAGTTATTATCTACATTATTAAAACTATAAAATTAGGACAAAAATTGAAATAGCCAATAAGTAATACGTCGATTCCAAATATAATTAAATTGGTTAGTGTATTAAGATTCTGTGCGACTTGTACCAAGCAAATGATTTTCAACGTAGGAAATGATTTCCATGTCGGACTAGCACATCTAATTTTTTTTTGTTCTTAAAGAAGTTTTATATGTATTTGCAGTTTATAGCTGCAAAATGGATCAAATTCCATTACGCACTAGAAGAAAAAAGTCAGGCAAACATTATTTTTATGATAAAGCAGAATTACTGAAATAATTGGAGCAGTAGATGGAAAGCTTATTCAAATTAAATCACCGAAGCAAAACGTACAACATTTATGTTATAGTAGAAAGGGATTTTTTAGCATTAATGCAATTCTGATAAGTTTATACTTTATTGTAATTAGTTTACATTATTATAACAGTTTTTGTTTTTAGATATGTGATCATAATCAGGCAATTGGTTTTGTGAGTACAAGATATCCTGGTACCTCTTTGGAAAATTTATAATGGTTTCTCATTATTTACACTATATCTTTTCATATTGCAGTATATTTGTAACAGGACTTTCATTCCTATTAAAATTTATTTCAATAAAAAATTATTATGAAGAATAAAGTAAAATACCTACTTTCATTTCAACTTTTAAATTTATTTTTATTTCAAAAAATATCATAAATATAAAACAAAACACCAAGTGTCCAATATAAGTAAAATAATATAATGTCCAATATAAATAAAATATATTTGTATCTCTTTTATTTTATCCTTTCAATTCAAAATTGAAATAATTTGTACAAAATCTCTCTTTCGATGTCTCTTTCGTGGTAAAATTTTACATCGATAAACTTTATCGATTTCGTCGACAATTTCTGAACGATATCGTAATACATAATGGCAATTTTGCATTTTGACATTTCGTTCGATCAAATCGTAATCGTTATCGAAATACATAATAGGCACCTTGTTTACACACACATAAAGTTATAGTGAACAAAAAAAACAAAAAAAAAACAAAAAAACGGAAAAAACAAAATTCAAATAAAAATTTTAAAACTAAATAAGCGTTAATAACTAAAACTAAAATTAGAAAAACGTAAAAAGAGAGAAAAGAAAAAAAATTTAAACAATTAAGGAATTTAAAGTAGAAAAAAAATTAAATTAAAAATAAAATTTAAAATTAAAAGTAACATTTAAAATAAAAAAATAAAAATTAGGAAAGTTAGATTTGATTGAAGTTAAATTAATTAATTATCGATTCAATTATCTTACGCCTGATTTTTAAAATATTCTCTGCAGAGCTCAACAAAATTTTTGTATCGACTATCACAACAAATATAGTTCGGCATCAAATTCCACATAGTAGCAACTCGAACCAAATGTTACGAGATAAATGTCTGATGCGACCTTTGTGACGTGGGAAGAGTAAATTTAAATTACGAGGTGACCTACCAAACACTAGCTTATCATTTAAGTATTCTGGCAATAAATTGAGCACCATTTTTTCTATAAAACAAAGATAACGAAACTTTAGAAAGCTATCGAATGTTAAGCTAAGTATTATTTTCAACACAGCTCTAATACTCTCGTGTTTACGTCTATTCGTTAGAAAACGTGTACATGCATTAAATAGAAGTTTTAGAGTATTTAACTCTCCTACACTCATGCCAGAGTAAACAGCATCGCAGTATAAGAAATGCGGTATTATAAGTTATTGTATTAGTTTTTTCTTAATCCAGTCGTTTAGATAGAATGAGAACTTTCATAATTTACGTAAGTTAGAGTAGACCTGGTTGGAGATATGAGTAATGTGGTCTCGCCAAGTTACAGTATTATTGAAGATTTTTAGCCTTCTCAACATATTGAATAACTTCGTCATTCATTTTGATTTTAGGTAATTTGATGATGACACCTCGCGAAAGTATGATCATTGTATGTGATTTCGATGCATTTAATCTTAGGCCATTATTTCTAGGCCAAAATAAAATTGCATCAAGATCATCATTAATTTTTGCTATGCATTTATTGATATTAGCAATGGATCCACTAATATACAATTGAACATTATCAGCATATAGTCTGCACGTGGTTTCCGATAAACAAAGTGGCAAATCGTTAACGTAGAGACTAAAAAGATCCTTGTGGCACTCCACATTTGGTAGTTAAATAATTGGACATAACTTCGTTAATGTAAACAATTTGCCTTATATCATTGGGATATAATAAATAGCAAAAAATAATTGAGAGTATAATCTGGTAACAAATTAAATAAAAATAAAACTATTCTATTTAAGAAGGCTTAGTTTCTGACAATAGCAGTAGTTTTCCACATTTAATGAGTAGATTTTGTTAAAATAAAAAATTACTACAAAAGATGAGTACTACAAGATGAGTAGTAATTTGTTAAAATAAATACTCGAATTATTGTAGATATTGTAGTGTAAAATTGCAGTACCGTACTTAATTAAGCACGAAAAGGTGATTCTACCTAAGTTACTGTAGAGTGTACAAAAAAAAAAAAAAAATGATTTAAGAGAAAAGCAGCAGATGCATCAAAATTGAACTGGGTTCTTAGTTTATGACAAAGCAGTTCATGGTTTACACAATCAAACGCTTTTGAGAAGTTTAGAAAAAGCAAGATGATTGCCTGTTGTTTATCAATTTCAATATACATTGTGTCAGTGATTCCAAGCAACGGAGATGAAGTGCTGTGTCGCTTTCGGAATCCTGACTGAAATTTTTTTTGGCAACCTATTTACATTCACATAATTGATTATTTGATTATATAATGTGAATTCAAAAGTTTTGGATAAACTTGGTAATATACTAATGGGTCTAAGATCATCAATGGTAGGGTTATCCTTTTTAGGTATAGGAATAATTTTAGCGCATTTCTAATGCTGAATACAAATCAGTATGCAGTAATCATTATGCTGGCTACAAATCAGTAGTTAGTATAGAGTTAAAAATGTGTGTGATATATTTTCCTATCATTAGAAGAATCAGCTTAAGAAAGTTAGGAGGTATCAAATCTGGGCCAATGGCATACGATTTGATACTATTAATAGCACTAAAAACTTCATCAATATGAACATTCCTAAAGGCGAAAGTACATGACATGTTGTTGCTAACTGTATTAGAAGATAGATAAATATAACTATTGTTAGGCGAAACTAAATTTTTTTTATCCAAATCATTAATATCAATATTATATAGTTTATCAATATGCTTTTCTTTTCCTATACCTAGTTAAATAGACTATTCCAAAGATTCTTTGAGTTACTCGTAGGTTGGAGAATGTTATTGAAATGCTCTTTTTTGCCTGGTTATTCTTAAGCTAACATTATTCTGTAATTTGTTTAACTTATCTCTATCCAGAACACTCTGTGTTTGTTTCCATACCTCAGAAGCAGTATCCCGTTCAGAAATAAGAGTTTTGATTAAAGATTTTAACGGTATAAAGTTTTCTTTGGGAATGAACGTTTTAAGAGGCACGTGTTCATTGAATAGATTTAAGACGAGGTTATTAAAAAAACATACCTAATCATTTGCGTTGTCAATATTATATAGAAGAAGCCAGTTAAGATTAGCTGCGGATTCAAGAAAATTGGTTATATTGCCATATTTTTAATCTCTGTAAGCTATAATTTTATTAGGAATTTTAAGCTTAATTTTTAAAGACATAATAAACAAGACCATGATCAGACATACCCGTACTGTTAACTGACCAAAATTAGTTGTCTTATTTATTTGCACAGACGAAATATATCCAGTAGAGAATCACGTTGATTTTTCCAATATTAAGTTAGCTTTTGTATAATTTTTTAAAACTACTAAAATAAAAAAAATGCGTTGATTAAAATAGATAAACACTATATACAAAAAACTCTTTACGGGAATTACTACATAAAAGAGCAGGTACACAATTTTCAGAAGTGAACTTTTCACCATGTAAATTCAAAGGATGTACTTCTTATTTGTTTACATTTTTGTTGTTGTACCAAGGTGTTTGCAAATAAAGACATTTTTCTAATATATGATTTTATTAGCGAATTTAATTTAAGTTGATAAGTTGATTCGAAATTAGTGCAAATAAAGATCGAAATTTAGCTTATTGAATTGAAAGTGATATTTATTATATTGTAGAAAATATAAAATTTTGTGAAATGGTGTGTAGTTTGAAAAAGGCAGATAATAATAATGTATTAAAATATCATCAGTAACCGAAGGATTGTGTAATGTACGTTTATATTTAATTTTATTAAATTATATTTCATGGTGTTCTATTTAAAAGAGTATTGTAAGTAAAAATTGTGGTTTGACATATGTAATTTTAATATTAAACATTGCCTTGTATATTGTTTAACAGGTTCGTAGATTAAAAAATTTGAGTAAAAATAATATCCAGCTTATGTGTAAATCAAATAGACATTTTTCTTTTCAAAAGATATTACATCTGAAATTTAAACAAAAAAATTTTAATGCTTTTTAAATTCATAATTTTACAAATTAAAAAAATTCATAAACAAAATTATTTTACATACTGGCTTTCACTTCAACTTCTATCAGAAGACTAAAAAAAAATTTTAGTCATTTTATAAAACTGTATAAAACTGTAAAGTAAGAATTTATTATATAAGTGATTAAAAGTTATAAAAAAAAAATTAAATATTTTTGAACATTCTTTTACACAAATATTTTGGATTTTTATTTTTTCTTGGTAAACATTTTGTAATTTCTTTCAGAAAGTTCATTTAGTAATATAAAATTTATCATAATTTAAAAATATTAATTTTAGTTTAACATTTTTGGAACACCCGTTGTTTGTCCTTTTCTCATGAAAATTTCTCATTAATATCTTTTTCTTTTAATTTTTGGAAAATTTTTAAAAAATATAGTTTTCTTCCATTTCAAGGCCACAAAATTTTGGGAGCAATTGGAGGCAGTGCCTCTTCTTATTGTACATATTCTTTGGTTTTAATGGTTATAATCATCGAAAAATTATTCTCGATTTTCTTATCCTATAGTTTTTATCAAAAAACAAAAAGGGCATCCTCGTTTAAAAATTTTAGAGCAATAAAAATTAGTATACTTATATTACATGTGTTTATGTAATATACAAGTTGCCAGATTATTAGTAATGAAATGAAAGAGTTTATAAATTTTTCTATCACAACTCTGATCTTCATACAATCAAACTAGTTTTGTTTTTGTATATCTTTATATATTAACGGTCTTTATGTATATGTATGTCATTTATATATAAAATAAAGAACTTTGCATCAATCATACTTGCATATTTCACATCTATGAGCCTTAACTTTCGTATGTGTTATCATATGAGAACGTAACTCAGCTAAAATTTAAATAATTTTTATTTTATTAATTTACGTATCTTCAAAATTGAAATAAATAAAATTTAAAATAATTTACTTTTACAGGCAAAATTAGCTGGACATTCTTTACATTGAACATGCTAAAAAAAATAGATATATACAAATGAAGGTAACATTTTTTTTTATTTTTATTTATATTATATGTACCCTGTCACCAGTATGTCTTCTCATATGTTGATTCAAATATGAAGAATCACTTAAACTTTTTCCACAAAATGAGCATAAGAATTGTTTCTCTCCAGTATGTATTTTTACATGTTTTGTTAGTGAATTTAATGTTTTAAACTCTATATTAAACAATAATAATACAAGGTTAATTTTCAAAATTAGCTAAAAATAAACTGTAAATTGGTCTAACGTTGGAGGTTTTAAAAGTTTGGGTTATAGAACTTATTTTTGTGTAAATTGATGGTACCTACTTTTAACGTTTTTTTCACTTAATTGTTTTAGATACAAATAAACAGATTAAACTTTCAAGATAGTATACCATTTGAAATTTTTGTTCGTTATAACATAAGTTCAAGATTTATAAATTTAAAAAAGCGGCAAAAATCTAGACGGAAATCGCGCAAAATCCGCTGAGATGAATACACTGAAACTTAAAAATTCATTATTTGTATATTCATTATTGTATATTCAGCCGTCAAAATTTGTAAATAAATATAAAAAATGTTTGTATTTTTATTGTGTTATATTTATATTTGTACATTTGTCTTTTTTAAAAAAGCAATATAATGAATAATAAAAATTTAAATCATTTTATACCTAAAAAAAGACAAATAAAAATAAATATATGTATATCTATTATAAATATATAATATATTTATATTTTTTATAAATTAATATTATTATTGTTTACTAATATTTTTTTTTTAATTTATATTCAATCATAAGAATGTCAATAAATTTTTAAATATTTAAGTGTATCCTTTTACTTTTAAAAATTGATTTATATGTATTTGTAGAAAAATCGAGAGAAAAATGTTGTTTAGTGCGTAAAAATTCATATGGACATCAGCGGCAAAAACGGGCAGATATCGCAGTTGATGTGGTCATATTCATAGCCTGCAATGTATATATATGAATTGTGCAGAAAAAAAACATGCCCTTACCGCAAAAAAAGCGCTCCGGTTTGAGAAGGCATTTATGTATTCTAAAGGGTTTATTTTGTTCTTACAAAATATAATAATAATTATGGTTAAGACCAGTTGTGTTTATATATTGTTAGAATAGGAACTGCATATAACTTCTATTTATAATATAATTTTATTTTAATTGAATCCTTAGGGTTTTTTTTTTTAATTTGTCTTTGTACAATGGCTCATAAGCACGATGCAAACAAGAGGTCCGGCGTCTCAAGTTCCGGGACCAAAAACCTTGAATTTTTTTTTATCAGTACAATGGTCTTTCAATGTGATGAAGACAATAGGTCCGGGGTCCAAGAAATTGGGGCCGAAACTCTATATCACGGGTTTAAATCGTATTTTTCTGGGAAAAGGTTATGAATAATTATTTTAAATAATTTTAAAAAAATTTTCGGGTTGGTCCGACAGTTCAGAAGTCGGGACCAAAGGACCAACGGAATAACTTCAATGTGAAATTTACTAATTTTTGTTTTAACGAGCAAAAAATTCAAAACTTCTTTGAAATCGGTCAGACAATGAAGTTTTTATTTAGTTTTTTTCATTTTTTATGTTTTGAAAATCTTAACCACCCCCTATAAAAAAAATAGTCAGAAAATGTGAAATTTTCAAATGTTTTAAGTTGACGTTATTTTGTTATTTATTTTGAGAATATTCATTAAAACGAGCAAAAAATACAAAACTATTTTGAAATCGGTCAGACAAAGAAGTTTTTATTTAGTTTTTTCATTTTTTATGTCTTGAAAATTTTAACCACCCCAGCCCATAGAAAAAATAGTCAAAAAATGAAAAACTTCTAATTTTTGAAATTGAAGTTATTTATTTTGATAATATTCATTAAAACAAGCATCAAATACAAAGCTTCTTTGAAATCAGTCAGAGAAAGAAGTTTTTATTTAGTTTTTTAATTTTTTATGTCTTGAAAATTTTAACCACCCAGGCCCTATAAAAAAAATAGTCAAAATATGTGAAATTTTCTAATTTTTGTAATTGAAGTTACTTTTATTTTTAGAATATTTATTAAAACGAGTAAAAAATACAAAACTTCTTTGAAATCAGTCAGACAATGAAGTTTTTATTGTTTTTTTAATTTTTTATGTCTTGAAAATTTTAACCACCCCGGCCCTATAAAAAAAATAGTCAAAATATGTGAAATTTTCTAATTTTTGTAATTGAAGTTATTTTTATTTTTAGAATATTCATTAAAACGAGCAAAAAATACAAAATTTCTTTGAAATGAGTCAGAGAAAGAAGTTTTTATTTAGTTGTTTAATTTTTTATGTCTTGAAAATTTTAACCACCCCGGCCCTATAGAAAAAATAGTCAAAAAATGAAAAAGTTCTAATTTTTGAAATTGAAGTTATTTATTTTGGTAATATTCATTAAAACGAGAAAAAAATAAAAAACTTATTTGAAATCCGTAAGGCAAGGAAGTTTGTGTTTAGTTTTTTTAATTTTTTATGTCTTGAAAATTTTAACCACCCAGGCCCTATAAAAAAAATAGTCAAAAAATGTGAAATTTCTAATTTTTGTAATTGAAGTTACTATTTATTTTTAGAATATTTATTAAAACGAGTAATAAATAAAAAACTTCTTTGAAATCAGTCAGACAAAGAAGTTTTTATTTAGTTTTTTAATTTTTTATGTCTTGAAAATTTTAACCACCCAGGCCCTAAAAAAATAGTCAAAAAATGTGAAACAAGCAAAAAATACAAAACTTCTTTGAAATCAGTCAGACAAAGAAGTTTTTAATTAGTTTTTTAATTTTTTATGTCTTGAAAATTTTAACCACCCAGGCCCTATAAAAAAAATAGTCAAAATATGTGAAATTTTCTAATTTTTGTAATTGAAGTTACTTTTATTTTTAGAATATTTATTAAAACGAGTAAAAAATACAAAACTTCTTTGAAATCAGTCAGACAATGAAGTTTTTATTGTTTTTTTAATTTTTTATGTCTTGAAAATTTTAACCACCCCGGCCCTATAAAAAAAATAGTCAAAATATGTGAAATTTTCTAATTTTTGTAATTGAAGTTATTTTTATTTTTAGAATATTCATTAAAACGAGCAAAAAATACAAAATTTCTTTGAAATCAGTCAGACAAAGAAGTTTTTATTTAGTTTTTTAATTTTTTATGCCTTGAAAATTTTAACCACCCCAGCCCATAGAAAAAATAGGCAAAAAATGAAAAACTTCTAATTTTTGAAATTGAAGTTATTTATTTTGATAATATTCATTAAAACGAGCAAAAAATACAAAACTTCTTTAAAATCAGTCAGACAAAGAAGTTTTTATTTAGTTTTTTAATTTTTTATGTCTTGAAAATTTTAACCACCCCGGCCCTATAAAAAAAATAGTCAAAATATGTGAAATTTTCTAATTTTTGTAATTGAAGTTACTATTTATTTTTAGAATATTCATTAAAACGAGCAAAAAATACAAAACTTCTTTAAAATCAGTCAGACAAAGAAGTTTTTATTTAGTTTTTTAATTTTTTATGCCTTGAAAATTTTAACCACCCCAGCCCATAGAAAAAATAGTCAAAAAATGAAAAACTTCTAATTTTTGAAATTGAAGTTATTTATTTTGATAATATTCATTAAAACGAGCAAAAAATACAAAACTTCTTTAAAATCAGTCAGACAAAGAAGTTTTTATTTAGTTTTTTAATTTTTTATGTCTTGAAAATTTTCACCACCCAGGCCCTATAAAAAAATAGTCAAAAAATGTGAAATTTTGTAATTTTTGTAATTGAAGTTACTATTTATTTTTAGAATATTCATTAAAACGAGCAAAAAATACAAAATTTCTTTGAAATCAGTCAGACAAAGAAGTTTTTATTTAGTTTTTTAATTTTTTATGCCTTGAAAATTTTAACCACCCAGGCCCTATAAAAGAAATAGTCGAAAAATGTGAAATTTCTAATTTTTGTAATTGAAGTTACTATTTATTTTTAGAATATTCATTAAAACGAGTAAACCATACAAAACTTCGTTGAAATCAGTCAGACAAAGAAGTTTTTATTTAGTTTTTTAATTTTTTATGCCTTGAAAATTTTAACCACCCCGGCCCTATAAAAAAAATAGTCAAAATATGTGAAATTTTCTAATTTTTGTAATTGAAGTTAATATTTATTTTTAGAATATTCATTAAAACGAGCAAAAAATAAAAAATTTCTTTGAAATCAGTCAGACAAAGAAGTTTTTATTTAGTTTTTTAATTTTTTATGCCTTGAAAATTTTAACCACCCCAGCCCATAGAAAAAATAGTCAAAAAATGAAAAACTTCTAATTTTTGAAATTGAAGTTATTTATTTTTAGAATATTCATTAAAACGAGCAAAAAATACAAAACTTCTTTGAAATCAGTCAGAGAAAGAAGTTTTTATTTAGTTTTTTAATTTTTTATGTCTTGAAAATTTTAACCACCCACCCAGGCCCTATAAAAACAATAGTCAAAAAATGTGAAATTTTCTAATTTTTGTAATTGAAGTTACTATTTATTTTTAGAATATTCATTAAAACGAGCAAAAAATACAAAATTTCTTTGAAATCAGTCAGAGAAAGAAGTTCTTATTTAGTTTTTTAATTTTTTATGTCTTGAAAATTTTAACCACCCAGGCCCTATAAAAAAAATAGTCAAAAAATGTGAAATTTTCTAATTTTTGTAATTGAAGTTACTATTTATTTTTAGAATATTCATTAAAACGAGCAAAA
Organism: Argyra leucocephala; assembly: GCA_963942445.1. Taxonomy (NCBI): domain Eukaryota; kingdom Metazoa; phylum Arthropoda; class Insecta; order Diptera; family Dolichopodidae; genus Argyra; species Argyra leucocephala. Next base: position 66,967,940 of record OZ012679.1, read on the forward strand.
AATACAAAATTTCTTTGAAATGAGTCAGAGAAAGAAGTTTTTATTTAGTTTTTTAATTTTTTATGTCTTGAAAATTTTAACCACCCCGGCCCTATAGAAAAAATAGTCAAAAAATGAAAAAGTTCTAATTTTTGAAATTGAAGTTATTTATTTTGGTAATATTCATTAAAACGAGAAAAAAATAAAAAACTTATTTGAAATCCGTAAGGCAAGGAAGTTTGTGTTTAGTTTTTTTAATTTTTTATGTCTTGAAAATTTTAACCACCCAGGCCCTATAAAAAAAATAGTCAAAAAATGTGAAATTTCTAATTTTTGTAATTGAAGTTACTATTTATTTTTAGAATATTTATTAAAACGAGTAATAAATAAAAAACTTCTTTGAAATCAGTCAGACAAAGAAGTTTTTATTTAGTTTTTTAATTTTTTATGTCTTGAAAATTTTAACCACCCAGGCCCTAAAAAAATAGTCAAAAAATGTGAAACAAGCAAAAAATACAAAACTTCTTTGAAATCAGTCAGACAAAGAAGTTTTTAATTAGTTTTTTAATTTTTTATGTCTTGAAAATTTTAACCACCCAGGCCCTATAAAAAAAATAGTCAAAATATGTGAAATTTTCTAATTTTTGTAATTGAAGTTACTTTTATTTTTAGAATATTTATTAAAACGAGTAAAAAATACAAAACTTCTTTGAAATCAGTCAGACAATGAAGTTTTTATTGTTTTTTTAATTTTTTATGTTTTGAAAATTTTAACCACCCCGGCCCTAAAAAAATAGTCAAAAAATGTGAAATTTCTAATTTTTGTAATTGAAGTTACTATTTATTTTTAGAATATTTATTAAAACGAGTAAAAAATACAAAACTTCTTTGAAATCAGTCAGACAAAGAAGTTTTTATTTAGTTTTTTAATTTTTTATGTCTTGAAAATTTTAACCACCCCGGCCCTATAAAAAAAATAGTCAAAATATGTGAAATTTTCTAATTTTTGTAATTGAAGTTATTTTTATTTTTAGAATATTTATTAAAACGAGCAAAAAATACAAAACTTCTTTGAAATCAGTCAGACAATGAAGTTTTTATTGTTTTTTTAATTTTTTATGTTTTGAAAATTTTAACCACCCCGGCCCTAAAAAAATAGTCAAAAAATGTGAAATTTCTAATTTTTGTACTTGAAGTTACTATTTATTTTTAGAAAATTTATTAAAACGAGTAAAAAATACAAAACTTCTTTGAAATCAGTCAGACAAAGAAGTTTTTATTTAGTTTTTTAATTTTTTATGTCTTGAAAATTTTAACCACCCAGGCCCTATAAAAAAAATAGTCAAAATATGTGAAATTTTCTAATTTTTGTAATTGAAGTTACTTTTATTTTTAGAATATTTATTAAAACGAGTAAAAAATACAAAACTTCTTTGAAATCAGTCAGACAATGAAGTTTTTATTGTTTTTTTAATTTTTTATGTTTTGAAAATTTTAACCACCCCGGCCCTAAAAAAATAGTCAAAAAATGTGAAATTTCTAATTTTTGTAATTGAAGTTACTATTTATTTTTAGAATATTTATTAAAACGAGTAAAAAATACAAAACTTCTTTGAAATCAGTCAGACAAAGAAGTTTTTATTTAGTTTTTTAATTTTTTATGTTTTGAAAATTTTAACCACCCCGGCCCTAAAAAAATAGTCAAAAAATGTGAAATTTCTAATTTTTGTAATTGAAGTTACTATTTATTTTTAGAATATTTATTAAAACGAGCAAAAAATACAAAACTTCTTTGAAATCAGTCAGAGAAAAAAGGTTTTATTTAGTTTTTTAATTTTTTATGTCTTGAAAATTTTAACCACCCAGGCCCTATAAAAAAAATAGTCAAAAAATGTGAAATTTTCTAATTTTTGTAATTGAAGTTACTTTTATTATTAGAATATTCATTAAAACGAGCAAAAAATACAAAACTTCTTTGAAATCAGTCAGACAAAGAAGTTTTTATTTAGTTTTTTAATTTTTTATGTCTTGAAAATTTTAACCACCCAGGCCCTATAAAAAAAATAGTCAAAAAATGTGAAATTTTCTAATTTTTGTAATTGAAGTTATTTATTTTGATAACATTCATTAAAACGAGAAAAAAAAAAAATAAAAAACTTATTTGAAATCCGTCAGGCAATGAAGTTTTTGTTTAGTTTTTTTAATTTTTTATGTCTTGAAAATTTTAACCACCCCAGCCCATAGAAAAAATAGTCAAAAAATTAAAAATTTCTAATTTTTGAAATTGAAGTTATTTATTTTGATAATATTCATTAAAACAAGCATAAAATACAAAACTTCTTTGAAATCAGTCAGACAAAGAAGTTTTTAATTAGTTTTTTAATTTTTTATGTCTTGAAAATTTTAACCACCCAGGCCCTATAAAAAAAATAGTCAAAATATGTGAAATTTTCTAATTTTTGTAATTGAAGTTACTTTTATTTTTAGAATATTTATTAAAACGAGTAAAAAATACAAAACTTCTTTGAAATCAGTCAGACAATGAAGTTTTTATTGTTTTTTTAATTTTTTATGTTTTGAAAATTTTAACCACCCCGGCCCTAAAAAAATAGTCAAAAAATGTGAAATTTCTAATTTTTGTAATTGAAGTTACTATTTATTTTTAGAATATTTATTAAAACGAGTAAAAAATACAAAACTTCTTTGAAATCAGTCAGACAAAGAAGTTTTTATTTAGTTTTTTAATTTTTTATGTCTTGAAAATTTTAACCACCCCGGCCCTATAAAAAAAATAGTCAAAATATGTGAAATTTTCTAATTTTTGTAATTGAAGTTATTTTTATTTTTAGAATATTTATTAAAACGAGCAAAAAATACAAAACTTCTTTGAAATCAGTCAGACAATGAAGTTTTTATTGTTTTTTTAATTTTTTATGTTTTGAAAATTTTAACCACCCCGGCCCTAAAAAAATAGTCAAAAAATGTGAAATTTCTAATTTTTGTAATTGAAGTTACTATTTATTTTTAGAAAATTTATTAAAACGAGTAAAAAATACAAAACTTCTTTGAAATCAGTCAGACAAAGAAGTTTTTATTTAGTTTTTTAATTTTTTATGTCTTGAAAATTTTAACCACCCAGGCCCTATAAAAAAAATAGTCAAAATATGTGAAATTTTCTAATTTTTGTAATTGAAGTTACTTTTATTTTTAGAATATTTATTAAAACGAGTAAAAAATACAAAACTTCTTTGAAATCAGTCAGACAATGAAGTTTTTATTGTTTTTTTAATTTTTTATGTTTTGAAAATTTTAACCACCCCGGCCCTAAAAAAATAGTCAAAAAATGTGAAATTTCTAATTTTTGTAATTGAAGTTACTATTTATTTTTAGAATATTTATTAAAACGAGTAAAAAATACAAAACTTCTTTGAAATCAGTCAGACAAAGAAGTTTTTATTTAGTTTTTTAATTTTTTATGTTTTGAAAATTTTAACCACCCCGGCCCTAAAAAAATAGTCAAAAAATGTGAAATTTCTAATTTTTGTAATTGAAGTTACTATTTATTTTTAGAATATTTATTAAAACGAGCAAAAAATACAAAACTTCTTTGAAATCAGTCAGAGAAAAAAGGTTTTATTTAGTTTTTTAATTTTTTATGTCTTGAAAATTTTAACCACCCAGGCCCTATAAAAAAAATAGTCAAAAAATGTGAAATTTTCTAATTTTTGTAATTGAAGTTACTTTTATTATTAGAATATTCATTAAAACGAGCAAAAAATACAAAACTTCTTTGAAATCAGTCAGACAAAGAAGTTTTTATTTAGTTTTTTAATTTTTTATGTCTTGAAAATTTTAACCACCCAGGCCCTATAAAAAAAATAGTCAAAAAATGTGAAATTTTCTAATTTTTGTAATTGAAGTTATTTATTTTGATAACATTCATTAAAACGAGAAAAAAAAAAAATAAAAAACTTATTTGAAATCCGTCAGGCAATGAAGTTTTTGTTTAGTTTTTTTAATTTTTTATGTCTTGAAAATTTTAACCACCCCAGCCCATAGAAAAAATAGTCAAAAAATGAAAAACTTCTAATTTTTGAAATTGAAGTTATTTATTTTGATAATATTCATTAAAACAAGCATAAAATACAAAATTTCTTTGAAATCAGTCAGACAAAGAAGTTTTTATTTAGTTTTTTAATTTTTTTTGTCTTGAAAGTATTAACCACCCCGGCCCTATAGAAAAAATAGTCAAAAAATGAAAAATTTCTAATTTTTGAAATTGAAGTTATTTATTTTGGTAATATTCATTAAAACGAGAAAAAAATAAAAAACTTCTTTGAAATCAGTCAGACAAAGAAGTTTTTATTTAGTTTTTTAATTTTTTATGTCTTGAAAATTTTAACCACCCCGGCCCTATAAAAAAAATAGTCAAAATATGTGAAATTTTCTAATTTTTGTAATTGAAGTTACTTTTATTTTTAGAATATTCATTAAAACGAGCACAAATACAAAACTTCTTTGAAATCAGTCAGACAATGAAGTTTTTATTGTTTTTTTAATTTTTTATGTTTTGAAAATTTTAACCACCCCGGTCCTAAAAAAATAGTCAAAAAATGTGAAATTTTCTAATTTTTGTAATTGAAGTTATTTATTTTGATAACATTCATTAAAACGAGAAAAAAATAAAAAACTTATTTGAAATCCGTAAGGCAAGGAAGTTTGTGTTTAGTTTTTTTAATTTTTTATGTCTTGAAAATTTTAACGACCCAGGCCCTATAAAAAAAATAGTCAAAAAATGTGAAATTTCTAATTTTTGTAATTGAAGTTACTATTTATTTTTAGAAAATTCATTAAAACGAGCAAAAAATACAAAACTTCTTTGAAATCAGTCAGACAAAGAAGTTTTTATTTAGTTTTTTAATTTTTTATGTCTTGAAAATTTTAACCACCCAGGCCCTAAAAAAATAGTCAAAAAATGTGAAATTTTCTAATTTTTGTCATTGAAGTTACTTTTATTATTAGAATATTCATTAAAACGAGCCAAAAATACAAAACTTCTTTGAAATCAGTCAGACAAAGAAGTTTTTATTTAGTTTTTTAATTTTTTATGTCTTGAAAATTTTAACCACCCAGGCCCTAAAAAAATAGTCAAAAAATGTGAAATTTTCTAATTTTTGTCATTGAAGTTATTTATTTTGATAACATTCATTAAAACGAGAAAAAAATAAAAAAACTTATTTGAAATCCGTCAGGCAATGAAGTTTTTGTTTAGTTTTTTTAATTTTTTATGTCTTGAAAATTTTAACCACCCCAGCCCATAGAAAAAATAGTCAAAAAATGAAAAAATTCTAATTTTTGAAATTGAAGTTATTTATTTTGGTAATATTCATTAAAACGAGAAAAAAATAAAAAACTTCTTTGAAATCAGTCAGACAAAGAAGTTTTTATTTAGTTTTTTAATTTTTTATGTCTTGAAAGTATTAACCACCCCGGCCCTATAAAAAAATAGTCAAAAAATGAAAAATTTCTAATTTTTGAAATTGAAGTTATTTATTTTGGTAATATTCATTAAAACGAGAAAAAAATAAAAAACTTCTTTGAAATCAGTCAGACAAAGAAGTTTTTATTTAGTTTTTTAATTTTTTATGTCTTGAAAATTTTAACCACCCAGGCCCTATAAAAAAATAGTCAAAATATGTGAAATTTTTGTAATTGAAGTTACTTTTATTTTTAGAATATTCATTAAAACGAGCAAAAAATACAAAACTTCTTTGAAATCAGTCAGACAAAGAAGTTTTTATTTAGTTTTTTAATTTTTTATGTCTTGAAAATTTTAACCACCCCGGCCCTAAATAAATAGTCAAAAAATGTGAAATTTTCTAATTTTTGTAATTGAAGTTATTTATTTTGGTAATATTCATTAAAACGAGAAAAAAATAAAAAACTTCTTTGAAATCAGTCAGACAAAGAAGTTTTTATTTAGTTTTTTAATTTTTTATGTCTTGAAAGTATTAACCACCCCGGCCCTATAGAAAAAATAGTCAAAAAATGAAAAATTTCTAATTTTTGAAATTGAAGTTATTTATTTTGGTAATATTCATTAAAACGAGAAAAAAATAAAAAACTTCTTTGAAATCAGTCAGACAAAGAAGTTTTTATTTAGTTTTTTAATTTTTTATGTCTTGAAAATTTTAACCACCCAGGCCCTATAAAAAAAATAGTCAAAATATGTGAAATTTTCTAATTTTTGTAATTGAAGTTACTTTTATTTTTAGAATATTCATTAAAACGAGCAAAAAATACAAAACTTCTTTGAAATCAGTCAGACAAAGAAGTTTTTATTTACTTTTTTAATTTTTTATGTCTTGAAAATTTTAACCACCCAGGCCCTATAAAAAAAATAGTCAAAAAATGTGAAATTTCTAATTTTTGTAATTGAAGTTACTATTTATTTTTAGAATATTCATTAAAACGGGCAAAAAATACAAAACTTCTTTGAAATCAGTCAGACAAAGAAGTTTTTATTTAGTTTTTTAATTTTTTATGTCTTGAAAGTATTAACCACCCCGGCCCTATAGAAAAAATAGTCAAAAAATGAAAAATTTCGAATTTTTGAAATTGAAGTTATTTATTTTGGTAATATTCATTAAAACGAGAAAAAAATAAAAAACTTCTTTGAAATCAGTCAGACAAAGAAGTTTTTATTTAGTTTTTTAATTTTTTATGTCTTGAAAATTTTAACCACCCCGGCCCTATAAAAAAAATAGTCAAAATATGTGAAATTTTCTAATTTTTGTAATTGAAGTTACTTTTATTTTTAGAATATTCATTAAAACGAGCAAAAAATACAAAACTTCTTTGAAATCAGTTAGACAAAGAAGTTTTTATTTAGTTTTTTAATTTTTTATGTCTTGAAAATTTTAACCACCCAGGCCCTATAAAAAAAATAGTCAAAAAATGTGAAATTTTCTAATTTTTGTAATTTTAGATACTTTTATTATTAGAATATTCATTAAAACGAGCACAAATACAAAACTTCTTTGAAATCAGTCAGACAATGAAGTTTTTATTGTTTTTTTAATTTTTTATGTTTTGAAAATTTTAACCACCCCGGCCCTAAAAAAATAGTCAAAAAATGTGAAATTTTCTAATTTTTGTAATTGAAGTTATTTATTTTGATAACATTCATTAAAACGAGAAAAAAATAAAAAACTTATTTGAAATCCGTAAGGCAAGGAAGTTTGTGTTTAGTTTTTTTAATTTTTTATGTCTTGAAAATTTTAACCACCCAGGCCCTATAAAAAAAATAGTCAAAATATGTGAAATTTTCTAATTTTTGTAATTGAAGTTACTTTTATTATTAGAATATTCATTAAAACTAGCAAAAAATATAAAACTTCTTTGAAATCAGTCAGACAAAGAAGTTTTTATTTAGTTTTTTAATTTTTTATGTCTTGAAAATTTTAACCACCCAGGCCCTATAAAAAAAATAGTCAAAAAATGTGAAATTTTCTAATTTTTGTAATTGAAGTTACTATTTATTTTTAGAATATTCATTAAAACGAGCAAAAAATACAAAACTTCTTTGAAATCAGTCAGACAAAGAAGTTTTTATTTAGTTTTTTAATTTTTTATGTCTTGAAAATTTTAACCACCCCGGCCCATAGAAAAAATAGTCAAAAAATGAAAAACTTCTAATTTTTGAAATTGAAGTTATTTATTTTGGTAATATTCATTAAAACGAGAAAAAAATAAAAAACTTCTTTGAAATCAGTCAGACAAAGAAGTTTTTATTTAGTTTTTTAATTTTTTATGTCTTGAAAATTTTAACCACCCAGGCCCTATAAAAAAATAGTCAAAATATGTGAAATTTTCTAATTTTTGTAATTGAAGTTACTTTTATTTTTAGAATATTCATTAAAACGAGCAAAAAATACAAAACTTCTTTGAAATCAGTCAGACAAAGTAGTTTTTATTTAGTTTTTTAATTTTTTATGTCTTGAAAATTTTAACCACCCCGGCCCTAAAAAAATAGTCAAAAAATGTGAAATTTTCTAATTTTTGTAATTGAAGTTATTTATTTTGATAACATTCATTAAAACGAGAAAAAAATAAAAAACTTATTTGAAATCCGTCAGGCAATGAAGTTTTTGTTTAGTTTTTTTAATTTTTTATGTCTTGAAAATTTTAACCACCCCAGCCCATAGAAAAAATAGTCAAAAAATGAAAAACTTCTAATTTTTGAAATTGAAGTTATTTATTTTGGTAATATTCATTAAAACGAGAAAAAAATAAAAAACTTCTTTGAAATCAGTCAGACAAAGAAGTTTTTATTTAGTTTTTTAATTTTTTATGTCTTGAAAATTTTAACCACCCAGGCCCTATAAAAAAAATAGTCAAAATATGTGAAATTTTCTAATTTTTGTAATTGAAGTTACTTTTATTTTTAGAATATTCATTAAAATGAGCAAAAAATACAAAACTTCTTTGAAATCAGTCAGACAAAGAAGTTTTTATTTAGTTTTTTAATTTTTTATGTCTTGAAAATTTTAACCACCCAGGCCCTATAAAAAAAATAGTCAAAAAATGTGAAATTTTCTAATTTTTGTAATTGAAGTTATTTATTTTGATAACATTCATTAAAACGAGAAAAAAATAAAAAACTTATTTGAAATCCGTCAGGCAATGAAGTTTTTGTTTAGTTTTTTTAATTTTTTATGTCTTGAAAATTTTAACCACCCCAGCCCATAGAACAAATAGTCAAAAAATGAAAAACTTCTAATTTTTGAAATTGAAGTTATTTATTTTGATAATATTCATTAAAACAAGCATAAAATACAAAATTTCTTTGAAATCAGTCAGACAAAGAAATTTTTATTTAGTTTTTTAATTTTTTATGTCTTGAAAGTATTAACCACGGCCCTATAGAAAAAATAGTCAAAAAATGAAAAAGTTCTAATTCTTGAAATTGAAGTTATTTATTTTGGTAATATTCATTAAAACGAGAAAAAATTAAAAAACTTCTTTGAAATCAGTCAGACAAAGAAGTATTTATTTAGTGTTTTAATTTTTTATGTCTTGAAAATTTTAACCACCCCGGCCCTATAAAAAAAATAAATAGTCAAAATATGTGAAATTTTCTAATTTTTGTAATTGAAGTTACTTTTATTTTTAGAATATTCATTAAAACGCGCAAAAAATACAAAACTTCTTTGAAATCAGTCAGACAAAGAAGTTTTTATTTAGTTTTTTAATTTTTTATGTCTTGAAAATTTTAACCACCCAGGCCCTATAAAAAAAATAGTCAAAAAATGTGAAATTTCTAATTTTTGTAATTGAAGTTACTATTTATTTTTAGAATATTCATTAAAACGGGCAAAAAATACAAAACTTCTTTGAAATCAGTCAGACAAAGAAGTTTTTATTTAGTTTTTTAATTTTTTATGTCTTGAAAATTTTAACCACCCAGGCCCTATAAAAAAAATAGTCAAAAAATGTGAAATTTCTAATTTTTGTAATTGAAGTTACTATTTATTTTTAGAATATTCATTAAAACGGGCAAAAAATACAAAACTTCTTTGAAATCAGTCAGACAAAGAAGTTTTTATTTAGTTTTTTAATTTTTTATGTCTTGAAAATTTTAACCACCCCGGCCCTATAAAAAAAATAGTCAAAATATGTGAAATTTTCTAATTTTTGTAATTGAAGTTACTTTTATTTTTAGAATATTCATTAAAACGAGCAAAAAATACAAAACTTCTTTGAAATCAGTTAGACAAAGAAGTTTTTATTTAGTTTTTTAATTTTTTATGTCTTGAAAATTTTAACCACCCAGGCCCTATAAAAAAAATAGTCAAAAAATGTGAAATTTTCTAATTTTTGTAATTGAAGATTTTTTTATTATTAGAATATTCATTAAAACGAGCACAAATACAAAACTTCTTTGAAATCAGTCAGACAATGAAGTTTTTTTTGTTTTTTTAATTTTTTATGTTTTGAAAATTTTAACCACCCCGGCCCTAAAAAAATAGTCAAAAAATGTGAAATTTTCTAATTTTTGTAATTGGAGTTATTTATTTTGATAACATTCATTAAAACGAGAAAAAAATAAAAAACTTATTTGAAATCCGTAAGGCAAGGAAGTTTGTGTTTAGTTTTTTTAATTTTTTATGTCTTGAAAATTTTAACCACCCAGGCCCTATAAAAAAAATAGTCAAAATATGTGAAATTTTCTAATTTTTGTAATTGAAGTTACTACTTATTTTTAGAATATTCATTAAAACGAGCAAAAAATACAAAACTTCTTTGAAATCAGTCAGAAAAAGAAGTTTTTATTTAGTTTTTTAATTTTTTATGTCTTGAAAATTTTAACCACCCAGGCCCTATAAAAAAAATAGTCAAAAAATGTGAAATTTTCTAATTTTTGTAATTGAAGATACTTTTATTATTAGAATATTCATTAAAACGAGCACAAATACAAAACTTCTTTGAAATCAGTCAGACAATGAAGTTTTTATTGTTTTTTTAATTTTTTATGTTTTGCAAATTTTAACCACCCCGGCCCTAAAAAAATAGTCAAAAAATGTGAAATTTTCTAATTTTTGTAATTGAAGTTATTTATTTTGATAACATTCATTAAAACGAGAAAAAAATAAAAAACTTATTTGAAATCCGTAAGGCAAGGAAGTTTGTGTTTAGTTTTTTTAATTTTTTATGTCTTGAAAATTTTAACCACCCAGGCCCTATAAAAAAAATAGTCAAAATATGTGAAATTTTCTAATTTTTGTAATTGAAGTTACTATTTATTTTTAGAATATTCATTAAAACTAGCAAAAAATACAAAACTTCTTTGAAATCAGTCAGACAAAGAAGTTTTTATTTAGTTTTTTAATTTTTTATGTCTTGAAAATTTTAACCACCCAGGCCCTATAAAAAAAATAGTCAAAAAATGTGAAATTTTCTAATTTTTGTAATTGAAGATACTATTTATTTTTAGAATATTCATTAAAACGAGCAAAAAATACAAAACTTCTTTGAAATCAGTCAGACAAAGAAGTTTTTATTTAGTTTTTTAATTTTTTATGTCTTGAAAATTTTAACAACCCCGGCCCTATAAAAAAAATAGTCAAAAAATGTAAATAAAAATAGTCACAAAATATTCTTTAAAACGAGCAAAAAATACAAAACTTCTTTGAAATCAGTCAGACAAAGAAGTTTTTATTTAGTTTTTTAATTTTTTATGTCTTGAAAATTTTAACCACCCCGGCCCATAGAAAAAATAGTCAAAAAATGAAAAACTTCTAATTTTTGAAATTGAAGTTATTTATTTTGGTAATATTCATTAAAACGAGAAAAAAATAAAAAACTTCTTTGAAATCAGTCAGACAAAGAAGTTTTTATTTAGTTTTTTAATTTTTTATGTCTTGAAAATTTTAACCACCCAGGCCCTATAAAAAAATAGTCAAAATATGTGAAATTTTCTAATTTTTGTAATTGAAGTTACTTTTATTTTTAGAATATTCATTAAAACGAGCAAAAAATACAAAACTTCTTTGAAATCAGTCAGACAAAGAAGTTTTTATTTAGTTTTTTAATTTTTTATGTCTTGAAAATTTTAACCACTCCGGCCCTAAAAAAATAGTCAAAAAATGTGAAATTTTCTAATTTTTGTAATTGAAGTTATTTATTTTGATAACATTCATTAAAACGAGAAAAAAATAAAAAACTTATTTGAAATCCGTCAGGCAATGAAGTTTTTGTTTAGTTTTTTTAATTTTTTATGTCTTGAAAATTTTAACCACCCCAGCCCATAGAAAAAATAGTCAAAAAATGAAAAACTTCTAATTTTTGAAATTGAAGTTATTTATTTTGGTAATATTCATTAAAACGAGAAAAAAATAAAAAACTTCTTTGAAATCAGTCAGACAAAGAAGTTTTTATTTAGTTTTTTAATTTTTTAGGTCTTGAAAATTTTAACCACCCAGGCCCTATAAAAAAATAGTCAAAATATGTGAAATTTTCTAATTTTTGTAATTGAAGTTACTTTTATTTTTAGAATATTCATTAAAATGAGCAAAAAATACAAAACTTCTTTGAAATCAGTCAGACAAAGAAGTTTTTATTTAGTTTTTTAATTTTTTATGTCTTGAAAATTTTAACCACCCAGGCCCTATAAAAAAAATAGTCAAAAAATGTGAAATTTTCTAATTTTTGTAATTGAATTTACTATTTATTTTTAGAATATTCATTAAAACGAGCAAAAAATATAAAACTTCTTTGAAATCAGTCAGACAAAGAAGTTTTTATTTAGTTTTTTAATTTTTTATGTCTTGAAAATTTTAACCACCCAGGCCCTATAAAAAAATAGTCAAAATATGTGAAATTTTCTAATTTTTGTAATTGAAGTTACTTTTATTTTTAGAATATTCATTAAAACGAGCAAAAAATACAAAACTTCTTTGAAATCAGTCAGACAAAGAAGTTTTTATTTAGTTTTTTAATTTTTTATGTCTTGAAAATTTTAACCACTCCGGCCCTAAAAAAATAGTCAAAAAATGTGAAATTTTCTAATTTTTGTAATTGAAGTTATTTATTTTGATAACATTCATTAAAACGAGAAAAAAATAAAAAACTTATTTGAAATCCGTCAGGCAATGAAGTTTTTGTTTAGTTTTTTTAATTTTTTATGTCTTGAAAATTTTAACCACCCCAGCCCATAGAAAAAATAGTCAAAAAATGAAAAACTTCTAATTTTTGAAATTGAAGTTATTTATTTTGGTAATATTCATTAAAACGAGAAAAAAATAAAAAACTTCTTTGAAATCAGTCAGACAAAGAAGTTTTTATTTAGTTTTTTAATTTTTTAGGTCTTGAAAATTTTAACCACCCAGGCCCTATAAAAAAATAGTCAAAATATGTGAAATTTTCTAATTTTTGTAATTGAAGTTACTTTTATTTTTAGAATATTCATTAAAATGAGCAAAAAATACAAAACTTCTTTGAAATCAGTCAGACAAAGAAGTTTTTATTTAGTTTTTTAATTTTTTATGTCTTGAAAATTTTAACCACCCAGGCCCTATAAAAAAAATAGTCAAAAAATGTGAAATTTTCTAATTTTTGTAATTGAAGTTATTTATTTTGATAACATTCATTAAAACGAGAAAAAAATAAAAAACTTATTTGAAATCCGTCAGGCAATGAAGTTTTTGTTTAGTTTTTTTAATTTTTTATGTCTTGAAAATTTTAACCACCCCAGCCCATAGAACAAATAGTCAAAAAATGAAAAACTTCTAATTTTTGAAATTGAAGTTATTTATTTTGATAATATTCATTAAAACAAGCATAAAATACAAAATTTCTTTGAAATCAGTCAGACAAAGAAGTTTTTATTTAGTTTTTTAATTTTTTATGTCTTGAAAGTATTAACCACCCCGGCCCTATAGAAAAAATAGTCAAAAAATGTAAAAGTTCTAATTTTTGAAATTGAAGTTATTTATTTTGGTAATATTCATTAAAACGAGAAAAAAATAAAAAACTTCTTTGAAATCAGTCAGACAAAGAAGTTTTTATTTAGTTTTTTAATTTTTTATGTCTTGAAAATTTTAACCACCCCGGCCCTATAAAAAAAATAGTCAAAATATGTGAAATTTTCTAATTTTTGTAATTGAAGTTACTTTTATTTTTAGAATATTCATTAAAACGAGCACAAATACAAAACTTCTTTGAAATCAGTCAGACAATGAAGTTTTTATTGTTTTTTTAATTTTTTATGTTTTGAAAATTTTAACCACCCCGGCCCTAAAAAAATAGTCAAAAAATGTGAAATTTTCTAATTTTTGTAATTGAAGTTATTTATTTTGATAACATTCATTAAAACGAGAAAAAAATAAAAAACTTATTTGAAATCCGTAAGGCAAGGAAGTTTGTGTTTAGTTTTTTTAATTTTTTATGTCTTGAAAATTTTAACCACCCAGGCCCTACAAAAAAAATAGTCAAAATATGTGAAATTTTCTAATTTTTGTAATTGAAGTTACTTTTATTATTAGAATATTCATTAAAACGAGCAAAAAATACAAAACTTCTTTGAAATCAGTCAGACAAAGAAGTTTTTATTTAGTTTTTTAATTTTTTATGTCATGAAAATTTGAACCACCCAGGCCCTATAAAAAAAATAAACAAAATATGTGAAATTTTCTAATTTTTGTAATTGAAGTTACTTTTATTTTTAGAATATTCATTAAAACGAGCAAAAAATACAAAACTTCTTTGAAATCAGTCAGACAAAGAAGTTTTTATTTAGTTTTTTAATTTTTTATGTCTTGAAAATTTTAACCACCCAGGCCCTATAAAAAAAATAGTCAAAAAATGTGAAATTTTCTAATTTTTGTAATTGAAGTTACTATTTATTTTTAGAATATTCATTAAAACGAGCACAAATACAAAACTTCTTTGAAATCAGTCAGACAATGAAGTTTTTATTGTTTTTTTAATTTTTTATGTTTTGAAAATTTTAACCACCCCGGCCCTAAAAAAATTGTCAAAAAATGTGAAATTTTCTAATTTTTGTAATTGAAGTTATTTATTTTGATAACATTCATTAAAACGAGAAAAAAATAAAAAACTTATTTGAAATCCGTAAGGCAAGGAAGTTTGTGTTTAGTTTTTTTAATTTTTTATGTCTTGAAAATTTTAACCACCCAGGCCCTATAAAAAAAATAGTCAAAAAATGTGAAATTTTCTAATTTTTGTAATTGAATTTACTATTTATTTTTAGAATATTCATTAAAACGAGCAAAAAATATAAAACTTCTTTGAAATCAGTCAGACAAAGAAGTTTTTATTTAGTTTTTTAATTTTTTATGTCTTGAAAATTTTAACCACCCCGGCCCTAAAAAAATAGTCAAAAAATGTGAAATTTTCTAATTTTTGTAATTGAAGTTATTTATTTTGATAACATTCATTAAAACGAGAAAAAAATAAAAAACTTATTTGGAATCCGTCAGGCAATGAAGTTTTTGTTTAGTTTTTTTAACTTTTTATGTCTTGAAAATTTTAACCACCCCAGCCCATAGAAAAAATAGTCAAAAAATGAAAAACTTCTAATTTTTGAAATTGAAGTTATTTATTTTGGTAATATTCATTAAAACGAGAAAAAAATAAAAAACTTCTTTGAAATCAGTCAGACAAAGAAGTTTTTATTTAGTTTTTTAATTTTTTATGTCTTGAAAATTTTAACCACCCCGGCCCTATAAAAAAAATAGTCAAAATATGTGAAATTTTCTAATTTTTGTAATTGAAGTTACTTTTATTTTTAGAATATTCATTAAAACGAGCACAAATACAAAACTTCTTTGAAATCAGTCAGACAATGAAGTTTTTATTGTTTTTTTAATTTTTTATGTTTTGAAAATTTTAACCACCCCGGCCCTAAAAAAATAGTCAAAAAATGTGAAATTTTCTAATTTTTGTAATTGAAGTTATTTATTTTGATAACATTCATTAAAACGAGCAAAAAATACAAAACTTCTTTGAAATCAGTCAGACAAAGAAGTTTTTATTTAGTTTTTTAATTTTTTATGTCTTGAAAATTTTAACCACCCAGGCCCTATAAAAAAAATAGTCAAAAAATGTGAAATTTTCTAATTTTTGTAATTGAAGTTACTATTTATTTTTAGAATATTCATTAAAACGAGCACAAATACAAAACTTCTTTGAAATCAGTCAGACAATGAAGTTTTTATTGTTTTTTTAATTTTTTATGTTTTGAAAATTTTAACCACCCCGGCCCTAAAAAAATTGTCAAAAAATGTGAAATTTTCTAATTTTTGTAATTGAAGTTATTTATTTTGATAACATTCATTAAAACGAGAAAAAAATAAAAAACTTATTTGAAATCCGTAAGGCAAGGAAGTTTGTGTTTAGTTTTTTTAATTTTTTATGTCTTGAAAATTTTAACCACCCAGGCCCTATAAAAAAAATAGTCAAAAAATGTGAAATTTTCTAATTTTTGTAATTGAATTTACTATTTATTTTTAGAATATTCATTAAAACGAGCAAAAAATATAAAACTTCTTTGAAATCAGTCAGACAAAGAAGTTTTTATTTAGTTTTTTAATTTTTTATGTCTTGAAAATTTTAACCACCCCGGCCCTAAAAAAATAGTCAAAAAATGTGAAATTTTCTAATTTTTGTAATTGAAGTTATTTATTTTGATAACATTCATTAAAACGAGAAAAAAATAAAAAACTTATTTGGAATCCGTCAGGCAATGAAGTTTTTGTTTAGTTTTTTTAATTTTTTATGTCTTGAAAATTTTAACCACCCAGGCCCTATAAAAAAAATAGTCAAAATATGTGAAATTTTCTAATTTTTGTAATTGAAGTTACTTTTATTTTTAGAATATTCATTAAAACGAGCAAAAAATACAAAACTTCTTTGAAATCAGTCAGACAAAGAAGTTTTTATTTAGTTTTTTAATTTTTTATGTCTTGAAAATTTTAACCACCCAGGCCCTATAAAAAAAATAGTCAAAAAATGTGAAATTTCTAATTTTTGTAATTGAAGTTATTTATTTTGATAACATTCATTAAAACGAGAAAAAAATAAAAAACTTATTTGGAATCCGTCAGGCAATGAAGTTTTTGTTTAGTTTTTTTAATTTTTTATGTCTTGAAAATTTTAACCACCCCAGCCCATAGAAAAAATAGTCAAAAAATGAAAAACTTCTAATTTTTGAAATTGAAGTTATTTATTTTGGTAATATTCATTAAAACGAGAAAAAAATAAAAAACTTCTTTGAAATCAGTCAGACAAAGAAGTTTTTATTTAGTTTTTTAATTTTTTATGTCTTGAAAATTTTAACCACCCAGGCCCTATAAAAAAAATAGTCAAAATATGTGAAATTTTCTAATTTTTGTAATTGAAGTTACTTTTATTTTTAGAATATTCATTAAAACGAGCAAAAAATACAAAACTTCTTTGAAATCAGTCAGACAAAGAAGTTTTTATTTAGTTTTTTAATTTTTTATGTCTTGAAAATTTTAACCACCCAGGCCCTATAAAAAAAATAGTCAAAATATGTGAAATTTTCTAATTTTTGTAATTGAAGTTACTTTTATTTTTAGAATATTCATTAAAACGAGCAAAAAATACAAAACTTCTTTGAAATCAGTCAGACAAAGAAGTTTTTATTTAGTTTTTTAATTTTTTATGTCTTGAAAATTTTAACCACCCCGGCCCTAAAAAAATAGTCAAAAAATGTGAAATTTTCTAATTTTTGTAATTGAAGTTATTTATTTTGATAACATTCATTAAAACGAGAAAAAAATAAAAAACTTATTTGGAATCCGTCAGGCAATGAAGTTTTTGTTTAGTTTTTTTAATTTTTTATGTCTTGAAAATTTTAACCACCCCAGCCCATAGAAAAAATAGTCAAAAAATGAAAAACTTCTAATTTTTGAAATTGAAGTTATTTATTTTGGTAATATTCATTAAAACGAGAAAAAAATAAAAAACTTCTTTGAAATCAGTCAGACAAAGAAGTTTTTATTTAGTTTTTTAATTTTTTATGTCTTGAAAATTTTAACCACCCAGGCCCTATAAAAAAAATAGTCAAAATATGTGAAATTTTCTAATTTTTGTAATTGAAGTTACTTTTATTTTTAGAATATTCATTAAAACGGGCAAAAAATACAAAACTTCTTTGAAATCAGTCAGACAAAGAAGTTTTTATTTAGTTTTTTAATTTTTTATGTCTTGAAAGTATTAACCACCCCGGCCCTATAGAAAAAATAGTCAAAAAATGAAAAATTTCGAATTTTTGAAATTGAAGTTATTTATTTTGGTAATATTCATTAAAACGAGAAAAAAATAAAAAACTTCTTTGAAATCAGTCAGACAAAGAAGTTTTTATTTAGTTTTTTAATTTTCTATGTCTTGAAAATTTTAACCACCCCGGCCCTAAAAAAATAGTCAAAAAATGTGAAATTTTCTAATTTTTGTAATTGAAGTTATTTATTTTGATAACATTCATTAAAACGAGAAAAAAATAAAAAACTTATTTGAAATCCGTCAGGCAATGAAGTTTTTGTTTAGTTTTTTTAATTTTTTATGTCTTGAAAATTTTAACCACCCCAGCCCATAGAAAAAATAGTCAAAAAATGAAAAACTTCTAATTTTTGAAATTGAAGTTATTTATTTTGGTAATATTCATTAAAACGAGAAAAAAATAAAAAACTTCTTTGAAATCAGTCAGACAAAGAAGTTTTTATTTAGTTTTTTAATTTTTTATGTCTTGAAAATTTTAACCACCCAGGCCCTATAAAAAAAATAGTCAAAAAATGTGAAATTTCTAATTTTTGTAATTGAAGTTAATATTTATTTTTAGAATATTCATTAAAACGAGCAAAAGATACATAACTTCTTTGAAATCAGTCAGACAATGAAGTTTTTATTGTTTTTTTAATTTTTTATGTTTTGAAAATTTTAACCACCCCGGCACTAAAAAAATAGTCAAAAAATGTGAAATTTTCTAATTTTTGTAATTGAAGTTCCTATTTATTTTTAGAACATTCATTAAAACGAGCAAAAAATACAAAACTTCTTTGAAATCAGTCAGACAAAGAAGTTTTTATTTAGTTTTTTAATTTTTTATGTCTTGAAAATTTTAACCACCCAGGCCCTACAAAAAAAATAGTCAAAATATGTGAAATTTTCTAATTTTTGTAATTGAAGTTACTTTTATTATTAGAATATTCATTAAAACGAGCAAAAAATACAAAACTTCTTTGAAATCAGTCAGACAAAGAAGTTTTTATTTAGTTTTTTAATTTTTTATGTCATGAAAATTTTAACCACCCAGGCCCTATAAAAAAAATAAACAAAATATGTGAAATTTTCTAATTTTTGTAATTGAAGTTACTTTTATTTTTAGAATATTCATTAAAACGAGCAAAAAATACAAAACTTCTTTGAAATCAGTCAGACAAAGAAGTTTTTATTTAGTTTTTTAATTTTTTATGTCTTGAAAATTTTAACCACCCAGGCCCTATAAAAAAAATAGTCAAAAAATGTGAAATTTTCTAATTTTTGTAATTGAAGTTACTATTTATTTTTAGAATATTCATTAAAACGAGCACAAATACAAAACTTCTTTGAAATCAGTCAGACAATGAAGTTTTTATTGTTTTTTTAATTTTTTATGTTTTGAAAATTTTAACCACCCCGGCCCTAAAAAAATTGTCAAAAAATGTGAAATTTTCTAATTTTTGTAATTGAAGTTATTTATTTTGATAACATTCATTAAAACGAGAAAAAAATAAAAAACTTATTTGAAATCCGTAAGGCAAGGAAGTTTGTGTTTAGTTTTTTTAATTTTTTATGTCTTGAAAATTTTAACCACCCAGGCCCTATAAAAAAAATAGTCAAAAAATGTGAAATTTTCTAATTTTTGTAATTGAATTTACTATTTATTTTTAGAATATTCATTAAAACGAGCAAAAAATATAAAACTTCTTTGAAATCAGTCAGACAAAGAAGTTTTTATTTAGTTTTTTAATTTTTTATGTCTTGAAAATTTTAACCACCCCGGCCCTAAAAAAATAGTCAAAAAATGTGAAATTTTCTAATTTTTGTAATTGAAGTTATTTATTTTGATAACATTCATTAAAACGAGAAAAAAATAAAAAACTTATTTGGAATCCGTCAGGCAATGAAGTTTTTGTTTAGTTTTTTTAATTTTTTATGTCTTGAAAATTTTAACCACCCCAGCCCATAGAAAAAATAGTCAAAAAATGAAAAACTTCTAATTTTTGAAATTGAAGTTATTTATTTTGGTAATATTCATTAAAACGAGAAAAAAGTAAAAAACTTCTTTGAAATCAGTCAGACAAAGAAGTTTTTATTTAGTTTTTTAATTTTTTATGTCTTGAAAATTTTAACCACCCAGGCCCTATAAAAAAAATAGTCAAAATATGTGAAATTTTCTAATTTTTGTAATTGAAGTTACTTTTATTTTTAGAATATTCATTAAAACGAGCAAAAAATACAAAACTTCTTTGAAATCAGTCAGACAAAGAAGTTTTTATTTAGTTTTTTAATTTTTTATGTCTTGAAAATTTTAACCACCCAGGCCCTATAAAAAAAATTGTCAAAAAATGTGAAATTTCTAATTTTTGTACTTGAAGTTACTATTTATTTTTAGAAAATTCATTAAAACGAGCAAAAAATATAAAACTTCTTTGAAATCAGTCAGACAAAGAAGTTTTTATTTAGTTTTTTAATTTTTTATGTCTTGAAAATTTTAACCACCCCGGCCCTAAAAAAATAGTCAAAAAATGTGAAATTTTCTAATTTTTGTAATTGAAGTTATTTATTTTGATAACATTCATTAAAACGAGAAAAAAATAAAAAACTTATTTGAAATCCGTCAGGCAATGAAGTTTTTGTTTAGTTTTTTTAATTTTTTATGTCTTGAAAATTTTAACCACCCCAGCCCATAGAAAAAATAGTCAAAAAATGAAAAACTTCTAATTTTTGAAATTGAAGTTATTTATTTTGGTAATATTCATTAAAACGAGAAAAAAATAAAAAACTTCTTTGAAATCAGTCAGACAAAGAAGTTTTTATTTAGTTTTTTAATTTTTTATGTCTTGAAAATTTTAACCACCCCGGCCCTAAAAAAATAGTCAAAAAATGTGAAATTTTCTAATTTTTGTAATTGAAGTTATTTATTTTGATAACATTCATTAAAACGAGAAAAAAATAAAAAACTTCTTTGAAATCAGTCAGACAAAGAAGTTTTTATTTAGTTTTTTAATTTTTTATGTCTTGAAAATTTTAACCACCCAGGCCCTATAAAAAAAATAGTCAAAATATGTGAAATTTTCTAATTTTTGTAATTGAAGTTACTTTTATTTTTAGAATATTCATTAAAACGAGCAAAAAATACAAAACTTCTTTGAAATCAGTCAGACAAAGAAGTTTTTATTTAGTTTTTTAATTTTTTATGTCTTGAAAATTTTAACCACCCAGGCCCTATAAAAAAAATTGTCAAAAAATGTGAAATTTCTAATTTTTGTACTTGAAGTTACTATTTATTTTTAGAAAATTCATTAAAACGAGCAAAAAATATAAAACTTCTTTGAAATCAGTCAGACAAAGAAGTTTTTATTTAGTTTTTTAATTTTTTATGTCTTGAAAATTTTAACCACCCCGGCCCTAAAAAAATAGTCAAAAAATGTGAAATTTTCTAATTTTTGTAATTGAAGTTATTTATTTTGATAACATTCATTAAAACGAGAAAAAAATAAAAAACTTATTTGAAATCCGTCAGGCAATGAAGTTTTTGTTTAGTTTTTTTAATTTTTTATGTCTTGAAAATTTTAACCACCCCAGCCCATAGAAAAAATAGTCAAAAAATGAAAAACTTCTAATTTTTGAAATTGAAGTTATTTATTTTGGTAATATTCATTAAAACGAGAAAAAAATAAAAAACTTCTTTGAAATCAGTCAGACAAAGAAGTTTTTATTTAGTTTTTTAATTTTTTATGTCTTGAAAATTTTAACCACCCCGGCCCTAAAAAAATAGTCAAAAAATGTGAAATTTTCTAATTTTTGTAATTGAAGTTATTTATTTTGATAACATTCATTAAAACGAGAAAAAAATAAAAAACTTATTTGAAATCCGTCAGGCAATGAAGTTTTTGTTTAGTTTTTTTAATTTTTTATGTCTTGAAAATTTTAACCACCCCAGCCCATAGAAAAAATAGTCAAAAAATGAAAAACTTCTAATTTTTGAAATTGAAGTTATTTATTTTGGTAATATTCATTAAAACGAGAAAAAAATAAAAAACTTCTTTGAAATCAGTCAGACAAAGAAGTTTTTATTTAGTTTTATGTCTTGAAAATTTTAACCACCCAGGCCCTATAAAAAAAATAGTCAAAATATGTGAAATTTTCTAATTTTTGTAATTGAAGTTACTTTTATTTTTAGAATATTCATTAAAACGAGCAAAAAATACAAAACTTCTTTGAAATCAGTCAGACAAAGAAGTTTTTATTTAGTTTTTTAATTTTTTATGTCTTGAAAATTTTAACCACCCAGGCCCTATAAAAAAAATAGTCAAAATATGTGAAATTTTCTAATTTTTGTAATTGAAGTTACTTTTATTTTTAGAATATTCATTAAAACGAGCAAAAAATACAAAACTTCTTTGAAATCAGTCAGACAAAGAAGTTTTTATTTAGTTTTTTAATTTTTTATGTCTTGAAAATTTTAACCACCCAGGCCCTATAAAAAAAATAGTCAAAAAATGTGAAATTTTCTAATTTTTGTAATTGAAGTTACTATTTATTTTTAGAATATTCATTAAAACGAGCAAAAAATACAAAATTTCTTTGAAATCAGTCAGACAAAGAAGTTTTTATTTAGTTTTTTAATTTTTTATGTCTTGAAAATTTTAACCACCCAGGCCCTATAAAAAAAATAGTCAAAAAATGTGAAATTTCTAATTTTTGTAATTGAAGTTAATATTTATTTTTAGAATATTCATTAAAACGAGCAAAAGATACATAACTTCTTTGAAATCAGTCAGACAATGAAGTTTTTATTGTTTTTTTAATTTTTTATGTTTTGAAAATTTTAACCACCCCGGCCCTAAAAAAATAGTCAAAAAATGTGAAATTTTCTAATTTTTGTAATTGAAGTTACTATTTATTTTTAGAACATTCATTAAAACGAGCAAAAAATACAAAACTTCTTTGAAATCAGTCAGACAAAGAAGTTTTTATTTAGTTTTTTAATTTTTTATGTTTTGAAAATTTTAACCACCCCGGCCCAAAAAAAATAGTAAAAAAATGTGAAACTTTCTAATTTTTGTAATTGAAGTTACTTTTTATTTTTAGAATATTCATTAAAACGAGCAAAAAACACAAAACTTCTTTGAAATCAGTCAGACAATGAAGTTTTTATTGTTTTTTTAATTTTTTATGTTTTGAAAATTTTAACCACTCGGCCCTATAGAAAAAATAGTCAAAAAATGTGAAACTTTCTAATTTTTGTAATTGAAGTTACTATTTATTTTTAGAATATTCATTAAAACGAGCAAAAAATACAAAACTTCTTTGAAATCAGTCAGACAAAGAAGTTTTTATTTAGTTTTTTAATTTTTTATGTTTTGAAAATTTTAACCACCCCGGCCCAAAAAAAATAGTAAAAAAATGTGAAACTTTCTAATTTTTGTAATTGAAGTTACTATTTATTTTTAGAATATTCATTAAAACGAGCAAAAAATACAAAACTTCTTTGAAATCAGTCAGACAATGAAGTTTTTATTGTTTTTTTAATTTTTTATGTTTTGAAAATTTTAACCACCCCAGCCCTATAGAAAAAATAGTCAAAAAATGTGAAACTTTCTAATTTTTGTAATTGAAGTTACTATTTATTTTTAGAATATTCATTAAAACGAGCAAAAAATACAAAACTTCTTTGAAATCAGTCAGACAAAGAAGTTTTTATTTAGTTTTTTAATTTTTTATGTTTTGAAAATTTTAACCACCCCGGCCCAAAAAAAATAGTAAAAAAATGTGAAACTTTCTAATTTTTGTAATTGAAGTTACTATTTATTTTTAGAATATTCATTAAAACGAGCAAAAAATACAAAACTTCTTTGAAATCAGTCAGACAATGAAGTTTTTATTGTTTTTTTAATTTTTTATGTTTTGAAAATTTTAACCACTCGGCCCTATAAAAAAAATAGTCAAGAGATGTGAAATTTTCAAATTTTTGTAATTGAAGTTACTATTTATTTTTAGAATATTCATTAAAACGAGCAAAAAATACAAAACTTCTTTGAAATCAGTCAGACAAAGAAGTTTTTATTTAGTTTTTTAATTATTTATGTCTTGAAAATTTTAACCACCCCGGCTCTATAAAAAAAAAAGTCAAAAAATGTGAGATTTTCTAATTTTTGTAATTGAAGTTACTATTTATTTTTAGAATATTCATTAAAACGAGCAAAAAATACAAAACTTCTTTAAAATCAGTCAGGCAATGAAGTTTGTATTTAGTTTTTTAATTTTTTATGTCTTGAAAATTTTAACCACACCGGCCCTATAAAAAAAATAGTCAAAAAATGTGAAATTTTCTAATTTTTGTAATTGAAGTTACTATTTATTTTTAGAACATTCATTAAAACGAGCAAAAAATACAAAACTTCTTTAAAATCAGTCAGGCAATGAAGTTTGTATTTAGTTTTTTTAATTTTTTATGTCTTGAAAATTTTAACCACTCGGCCCTATAAAAAAAATAGTCAAGAGATGTGAAATTTTCAAATTTTTGTAATTGAAGTTACTATTTATTTTTAGAATATTCATTAAAACGAGCAAAAAATACAAAACTTCTTTGAAATCAGTCAGACAAAGAGGTTTTTATTTAGTTTTTTAATTTTTTATGTCTTGAAAATTTTAACCACCCCGGCCCTATAAAAAAAATAGTCAAGAAATGTGAAATTTTCAAAATTTTGTAATTGAAGTTACTATTTATTTTTAGAATATTCATTAAAACGAGCAAAAAATACAAAACTTCTTTGAAATCAGTCAGACAATGAAGTTTTTATTGTTTTTTTAATTTTTTATGTCTTGAAAATTTTAACCACACCGGCCCTATAAAAAAAATAGTCAAAACATGTGAAATTTTCTAATATTTGTAATTGAAGTTACTATTTATTTTTAGAATATTCATTAAAAAGAGCAAAAAATACAAAAATTCTTTGAAATCAGTCAGACAAAGAAGTTTTTATTGTTTTTTTAATTTTTTATGTTTTGAAAATTTTAACCACCCCGGCCCTATAAAAAAAATAGTCAAAAAATGTGAAATTTTTTAATTTTTGTAATTGAAGTTATTTTGTTATTTATTTTTAGAATATTCATCAAAACGAGCAAAAAATACAAAACTTCTTTGAAATCAGTAAGACAAAGTTTTTATTTAGTCTTTTAATTTTTTATGGCTTGAAAATTTTAACCACCCCGGCCCTATAAAAAAAATAGTCAAAACATGTGATATTTTCTAATTTTTGTAATTGAGGTTACTATTTATTTTTAGAATATTCATTAAAACGAGCAAAAAATACAAAAATTCTTTGAAATCAGTCAGACAAAGAAGTTTTTATTGTTTTTTTAATTTTTTATGTTTTGAAAATTTTAACCACCCCGGCCCTAACAAAATAGTCAAAAAATGTGAAATTTTCTAATTTTTGTAATTGAAGGTACTTTTATTTTTAGAATATTCATTAAAACGAGCAAAAAATACAAAACTTCTTTGAAATCAGTCAGACAAAGAAGTTTTTATTTAGTTTTTTAATTTTTTATGTCTTGAAAATTTTAACCACCGAGGCCCTATAAAAAAAATAGTCAAAAAATGTCAAATTTTCTAATTTTTGTAATTGAAGTTACTATTTATTTTTAGAATATTCATTAAAACGAGCAAAAAATACAAAATTTCTTTGAAATCAGTCAGACAGAGAAGTTTTTATTTAGTTTTTTAATTTTTTATGTCTTGAAAATTTTAACCACCCAGGCCCTATAAAAAAAATAGTCAAAAAATGTGAAATTTCTAATTTTTGTAATTGAAGTTAATATTTATTTTTAGAATATTCATTAAAACGAGCAAAATATACATAACTTCTTTGAAATCAGTCAGACAATGAAATTTTTATTGTTTTTTTAATTTTTTATGTTTTGAAAATTTTAACCACCCCGGCCCTAAAAAAATAGTCAAAAAATGTGAAATTTTCTAATTTTTGTAATTGAAGTTACTATTTATTTTTAGAACATTCATTAAAATGAGCAAAAAATTCAAAACTTCTTTAAAATCTGTCAGGCAATGAAGTTTGTATTTAGTTTTTTAATTTTTTATGTCTTGAAAATTTTAACCACACCGGCCCTATAAAAAAAATAGTCAAAAAATGTGAAATTTTCTAATTTTTGTAATTGAAGTTACTATTTATTTTTAGAATATTCATTAAAACGAGCAAAAAATACAAAACTTCTTTGAAATCAGTCAGACAAAGAAGTTTTTATTTAGTTTTTTAATTTTTTATGTTTTGAAAATTTTAACCACCCCGGCCCAAAAAAAATAGTAAAAAAATGTGAAACTTTCTAATTTTTGTAATTGAAGTTACTATTTATTTTTAGAATATTCATTAAAACGAGCAAAAAATACAAAACTTCTTTGAAATCAGTCAGACAATGAAGTTTTTATTGTTTTTTTAATTTTTTATGTTTTGAAAATTTTAACCACTCGACCCTATAAAAAAAATAGTCAAGAGATGTGAAATTTTCAAATTTTTGTAATTGAAGTTACTATTTATTTTTAGAATATTCATTAAAACGAGCAAAAAATACAAAACTTCTTTGAAATCAGTCAGACAAAGAAGTTTTTATTTAGTTTTTTAATTTTTTATGTTTTGAAAATTTTAACCACCCCGGCCCAAAAAAAATAGTAAAAAAATGTGAAACTTTCTAATTTTTGTAATTGAAGTTACTATTTATTTTTAGAATATTCATTAAAACGAGCAAAAAATACAAAACTTCTTTGAAATCAGTCAGACAAAGAAGTTTTTATTTAGTTTTTTAATTTTTTATGTTTTGAAAATTTTAACCACCCCGGCCCAAAAAAAATAGTAAAAAAATGTGAAACTTTCTAGTTTTTGTAATTGAAGTTACTATTTATTTTTAGAATATTCATTAAAACGAGCAAAAAATACAAAACTTCTTTGAAATCAGTCATACAAAGAAGTTTTTATTTAGTTTTTTAATTTTTTATGTTTTGAAAATTTTAACCACCCCGGCCCAAAAAAAATAGTAAAAAAATGTGAAACTTTCTAATTTTTGTAATTGAAGTTACTATTTATTTTTAGAATATTCATTAAAACGAGCAAAAAATACAAAACTTCTTTGAAATCAGTCAGACAATGAAGTTTTTATTGTTTTTTTAATTTTTTATGTTTTGAAAATTTTAACCACTCGACCCTATAAAAAAAATAGTCAAGAGATGTGAAATTTTCAAATTTTTGTAATTGAAGTTACTATTTATTTTTAGAATATTCATTAAAACGAGCAAAAAATACAAAACTTCTTTGAAATCAGTCAGACAAAGAAGTTTTTATTTAGTTTTTTAATTTTTTATGTCTTGAAAATTTTAACCACACCGGCCCTATAAAAAAAATAGTCAAAAAATGTGAAATTTTCTAATTTTTGTAATTGAAGTTACTATTTATTTTTAGAACATTCATTAAAACGAGCAAAAAATACAAAACTTCTTTAAAATCAGTCAGGCAATGAAGTTTGTATTTAGTTTTTTTAATTTTTTATGTCTTGAAAATTTTAACCACTCGGCCCTATAAAAAAAATAGTCAAAAAATGTGAAATTTTCTAATTTTTGTAATTGAAGTTACTATTTATTTTTAGAACATTCATTAAAACGAGCAAAAATAACAAAACTTCTTTGAAATCAGTCAGACAAAGAAGTTTTTATTTAGTTTTTTAATTTTTTATGTCTTGAAAATTTTAACCACTCGACCCTATAAAAAAAATAGTCAAGAGATGTGAAATTTTCAAATTTTTGTAATTGAAGTTACTATTTATTTTTAGAATATTCATTAAAACGAGCAAAAAATACAAAACTTCTTTGAAATCAGTCAGACAAAGAAGTTTTTATTTAGTTTTTTAATTTTTTATGTCTTGAAAATTTTAACCACACCGGCCCTATAAAAAAAATAGTCAAAAAATGTGAAATTTTCTAATTTTTGTAATTGAAGTTACTATTTATTTTTAGAACATTCATTAAAACGAGCAAAAAATACAAAACTTCTTTAAAATCAGTCAGGCAATGAAGTTTGTATTTAGTTTTTTTAATTTTTTATGTCTTGAAAATTTTAACCACACGGCCCTATAAAAAAAATGGTCAAGAGATGTGAAATTTTCAAATTTTTGTAATTGAAGTTACTATTTATTTTTAGAATATTCATTAAAACGAGCAAAAATAACAAAACTTCTTTGAAATCAGTCAGACAAAGAGGTTTTTATTTAGTTTTTTAATTTTTTATGTCTTGAAAATTTTAACCACCCCGGCCCTATAAAAAAAATAGTCAAGAACTGTGAAATTTTCAAAATTTTGTAATTGAAGTTACTATTTATTTTTAGAATATTCATTAAAAAGAGCAAAAAATACAAAACTTCTTTGAAATCAGTCAGACAAAGAAGTTTTTATTTAGTTTTTTAATTGTTTATGTCTTGAAAATTTTAACCACCCCGGCCCTATAAAAAAAATAGTCAAAAAATGTGAAATTTTCTAATTTTTGTAATTGAAGTTACTATTTATTTTTAGAATATTCATTAAAACGAGCAAAAAATACAAAACTTCTTTGAAAACAGTCAGACAAAGAAGTTTTTATTTAGTTTTTTAATTATTTATGTCTTGAAAATTTTAACCACCCCGGCTCTATAAAAAAAAAAGTCAAAAAATGTGAGATTTTCTAATTTTTGTAATTGAAGTTACTATTTATTTTTAGAATATTCATTAAAACGAGCAAAAAATACAAAACTTCTTTAAAATCAGTCAGGCAATGAAGTTTGTATTTAGTTTTTTAATTTTTTATGTCTTGAAAATTTTAACCACACCGGCCCTATAAAAAAAATAGTCAAAAAATGTGAAATTTTCTAATTTTTGTAATTGAAGTTACTATTTATTTTTAGAACATTCATTAAAACGAGCAAAAAATACAAAACTTCTTTAAAATCAGTCAGGCAATGAAGTTTGTATTTAGTTTTTTTAATTTTTTA
Organism: Argyra leucocephala; assembly: GCA_963942445.1. NCBI lineage: Eukaryota > Metazoa > Arthropoda > Insecta > Diptera > Dolichopodidae > Argyra > Argyra leucocephala. The sequence goes on from OZ012679.1 coordinate 66,996,758, forward strand.
TGTCTTGAAAATTTTAACCACTCGGCCCTATAACAAAAATAGTCAAGAGATGTGAAATTTTCAAATTTTTGTAATTGAAGTTACTATTTATTTTTAGAATATTCATTAAAACGAGCAAAAAACACAAAACTTCTTTGAAATCAGTCAGACAAAGAGGTTTTAATTTAGTTTTTTAATTTTTTATGTCTTGAAAATTTTAACCACCCCGGCCCTATAAAAAAAATAGTCAAGAAATGTGAAATTTTCAAAATTTTGTGATTGAAGTTACTATTTATTTTTAGAATATTCATTAAAACGAGCAAAAAATACAAAACTTCTTTGAAATCAGTCAGACAATGAAGTTTTTATTGTTTTTTTAATTTTTTATGTCTTGAAAATTTTAACCACACCGGCCCTATAAAAAAAATAGTCAAAACATGTGAAATTTTCTAATATTTGTAATTGAAGTTACTATTTATTTTTAGAATATTCATTAAAACGAGCAAAAAATACAAAAATTCTTTGAAATCAGTCAGACAAAGAAGTTTTTATTGTTTTTTTAATTTTTTATGTTTTGAAAATTTTAACCACCCCGGCCCTATAAAAAAAATAGTCAAAAAATGTGAAATTTTTTAATTTTTGTAATTGAAGTTATTTTGTTATTTATTTTTAGAATATTCATTAAAACGAGCAAAAAATACAAAACTTCTTTGAAATCAGTAAGACAAAGTTTTTATTTAGTTTTTTAATTTTTTATGGCTTGAAAATTTTAACCACCCCGGCCCTATAAAAAAAATAGTCAAAACATGTGAAATTTTCTAATTTTTGTAATTGAGGTTACTATTTATTTTTAGAATATTCATTAAAACGAGCAAAAAATACAAAAATTCTTTGAAATCAGTCAGACAAAGAAGTTTTTATTGTTTTTTTAATTTTTTATGTTTTGAAAATTTTAACCACCCCGGCCCTAACAAAATAGTCAAAAAATGTGAAATTCTCTAATTTTTGTAATTGAAGTTACTATTTATTTTTAGAATATTCATTAAAACGAGCAAAAAATACAAAACTTCTTTGAAATCAGTCAGACAATGAAGTTTTTATTGTTTTTTTAATTTTTTATGTCTTGAAAATTTCAACCACACCGACTCTATAAAAAAAATAGTCAAGAAATGTGAAATTTTCAAATTTTTGTAATTGAAGTTACTATTTATTTTTAGAATATTCATTAAAACGAGCAAAAAATACAAAACTTCTTTAAAATCAGTCAGGCAATGAAGTTTGTATTTAGTTTTTTTAATTTTTTATGTCTTGAAAATTTTAACCACTCGGCCCTATAACAAAAATAGTCAAGAGATGTGAAATTTTCTAATTTTTGTAATTGAGGTTACTATTTATTTTTAGAATATTCATTAAAACGAGCAAAAAATACAAAACTTCTTTGAAATCAGTCAGACAATGAAGTTTTTATTGTTTTTTTAATTTTTTATGTTTTGAAAATTTTAACCACTCGGCCCTATAAAAAAAATAGTCAAGAGATGTGAAATTTTCAAATTTTTGTAATTGAAGTTACTATTTATTTTTAGAATATTCATTAAAACGAGCAAAAAATACAAAACTTCTTTGAAATCAGTCAGACAAAGAAGTTTTTATTTAGTTTTTTAATTATTTATGTCTTGAAAATTTTAACCACCCCGGCTCTATAAAAGAAAAAGTCAAAAAATGTGAGATTTTCTAATTTTTGTAATTGAAGTTACTATTTATTTTTAGAATATTCATTAAAACGAGCAAAAAATACAAAACTTCTTTAAAATCAGTCAGGCAATGAAGTTTGTATTTAGTTTTTTAATTTTTTATGTCTTGAAAATTTTAACCACACCGGCCCTATAAAAAAAATAGTCAAAAAATGTGAAATTTTCTAATTTTTGTAATTGAAGTTACTATTTATTTTTAGAACATTCATTAAAACGAGCAAAAAATACAAAACTTCTTTAAAATCAGTCAGGCAATGAAGTTTGTATTTAGTTTTTTTAATTTTTTATGTCTTGAAAATTTTAACCACTCGGCCCTATAAAAAAAATAGTCAAGAGATGTGAAATTTTCAAATTTTTGTAATTGAAGTTACTATTTATTTTTAGAATATTCATTAAAACGAGCAAAAAATACAAAACTTCTTTGAAATCAGTCAGACAAAGAGGTTTTTATTTAGTTTTTTAATTTTTTATGTCTTGAAAATTTTAACCACCCCGGCCCTATAAAAAAAATAGTCAAGAAATGTGAAATTTTCAAAATTTTGTAATTGAAGTTACTATTTATTTTTAGAATATTCATTAAAACGAGCAAAAAATACAAAACTTCTTTGAAATCAGTCAGACAATGAAGTTTTTATTGTTTTTTTAATTTTTTATGTCTTGAAAATTTTAACCACACCGGCCCTATAAAAAAAATAGTCAAAACATGTGAAATTTTCTAATATTTGTAATTGAAGTTACTATTTATTTTTAGAATATTCATTAAAAAGAGCAAAAAATACAAAAATTCTTTGAAATCAGTCAGACAAAGAAGTTTTTATTGTTTTTTTAATTTTTTATGTTTTGAAAATTTTAACCACCCCGGCCCTATAAAAAAAATAGTCAAAAAATGTGAAATTTTTTAATTTTTGTAATTGAAGTTATTTTGTTATTTATTTTTAGAATATTCATTAAAACGAGCAAAAAATACAAAACTTCTTTGAAATCAGTAAGACAAAGTTTTTATTTAGTTTTTTAATTTTTTATGGCTTGAAAATTTTAACCACCCCGGCCCTATAAAAAAAATAGTCAAAACATGTGATATTTTCTAATTTTTGTAATTGAGGTTACTATTTATTTTTAGAATATTCATTAAAACGAGCAAAAAATACAAAAATTCTTTGAAATCAGTCAGACAAAGAAGTTTTTATTGTTTTTTTAATTTTTTATGTTTTGAAAATTTTAACCACCCCGGCCCTAAAAAAATAGTCAAAAAATGTGAAATTTTCTAATTTTTGTAATTGAAGTTACTTTTATTTTTAGAATATTCATTAAAACGAGCAAAAAATACAAAACTTCTTTGAAATCAGTCAGACAAAGAAGTTTTTATTTAGTTTTTTAATTTTTTATGTCTTGAAAATTTTAACCACCGAGGCCCTATAAAAAAAATAGTCAAAAAATGTCAAATTTTCTAATTTTTGTAATTGAAGTTACTATTTATTTTTAGAATATTCATTAAAACGAGCAAAAAATACAAAATTTCTTTGAAATCAGTCAGACAGAGAAGTTTTTATTTAGTTTTTTAATTTTTTATGTTTTGAAAATTTTAACCACCCAGGCCCTATAAAAAAAATAGTCAAAAAATGTGAAATTTCTAATTTTTGTAATTGAAGTTAATATTTATTTTTAGAATATTCATTAAAACGAGCAAAATATACATAACTTCTTTGAAATCAGTCAGACAATGAAATTTTTATTGTTTTTTTAATTTTTTATGTTTTGAAAATTTTAACCACCCCGGCCCTAAAAAAATAGTCAAAAAATGTGAAATTTTCTAATTTTTGTAATTGAAGTTACTATTTATTTTTAGAACATTCATTAAAATGAGCAAAAAATTCAAAACTTCTTTAAAATCTGTCAGGCAATGAAGTTTGTATTTAGTTTTTTAATTTTTTATGTCTTGAAAATTTTAACCACACCGGCCCTATAAAAAAAATAGTCAAAAAATGTGAAATTTTCTAATTTTTGTAATTGAAGTTACTATTTATTTTTAGAATATTCATTAAAACGAGCAAAAAATACAAAACTTCTTTGAAATCAGTCAGACAAAGAAGTTTTTATTTAGTTTTTTAATTTTTTATGTCTTGAAAATTTTAACCACCGAGGCCCTATAAAAAAAATAGTCAAAAAATGTCAAATTTTCTAATTTTTGTAATTGAAGTTACTATTTATTTTTAGAATATTCATTAAAACGAGCAAAAAATACAAAACTTCTTTGAAATCAGTCAGACAATGAAGTTTTTATTGTTTTTTTAATTTTTTATGTTTTGAAAATTTTAACCACTCGACCCTATAAAAAAAATAGTCAAGAGATGTGAAATTTTCAAATTTTTGTAATTGAAGTTACTATTTATTTTTAGAATATTCATTAAAACGAGCAAAAAATACAAAACTTCTTTGAAATCAGTCAGACAAAGAAGTTTTTATTTAGTTTTTTAATTTTTTATGTCTTGAAAATTTTAACCACACCGGCCCTATAAAAAAAATAGTCAAAAAATGTGAAATTTTCTAATTTTTGTAATTGAAGTTACTATTTATTTTTAGAACATTCATTAAAACGAGCAAAAAATACAAAACTTCTTTAAAATCAGTCAGGCAATGAAGTTTGTATTTAGTTTTTTTAATTTTTTATGTCTTGAAAATTTTAACCACTCGGCCCTATAAAAAAAATTGTCAAGAGATGTGAAATTTTCAAATTTTTGTAATTGAAGTTACTATTTATTTTTAGAATATTCATTAAAACGAGCAAAAATAACAAAACTTCTTTGAAATCAGTCAGACAAAGAGGTTTTTATTTAGTTTTTTAATTTTTTATGTCTTGAAAATTTTAACCACCCCGGCCCTATAAAAAAAATAGTCAAGAACTGTGAAATTTTCAAAATTTTGTAATTGAAGTTACTATTTATTTTTAGAATATTCATTAAAAAGAGCAAAAAATACAAAACTTCTTTGAAATCAGTCAGACAAAGAAGTTTTTATTTAGTTTTTTAATTGTTTATGTCTTGAAAATTTTAACCACCCCGGCCCTATAAAAAAAATAGTCAAAAAATGTGAAATTTTCTAATTTTTGTAATTGAAGTTACTATTTATTTTTAGAATATTCATTAAAACGAGCAAAAAATACAAAACTTCTTTGAAATCAGTCAGACAAAGAAGTTTTTATTTAGTTTTTTAATTATTTATGTCTTGAAAATTTTAACCACCCCGGCTCTATAAAAAAAAAAGTCAAAAAATGTGAGATTTTCTAATTTTTGTAATTGAAGTTACTATTTATTTTTAGAATATTCATTAAAACGAGCAAAAAATACAAAACTTCTTTAAAATCAGTCAGGCAATGAAGTTTGTATTTAGTTTTTTAATTTTTTATGTCTTGAAAATTTTAACCACACCGGCCCTATAAAAAAAATAGTCAAAAAATGTGAAATTTTCTAATTTTTGTAATTGAAGTTACTATTTATTTTTAGAACATTCATTAAAACGAGCAAAAAATACAAAACTTCTTTAAAATCAGTCAGGCAATGAAGTTTGTATTTAGTTTTTTTAATTTTTTATGTCTTGAAAATTTTAACCACTCGGCCCTATAACAAAAATAGTCAAGAGATGTGAAATTTTCAAATTTTTGTAATTGAAGTTACTATTTATTTTTAGAATATTCATTAAAACGAGCAAAAAATACAAAACTTCTTTGAAATCAGTCAGACAAAGAGGTTTTTATTTAGTTTTTTAATTTTTTATGTCTTGAAAATTTTAACCACCCCGGCCCTATAAAAAAAATAGTCAAGAAATGTGAAATTTTCAAAATTTTGTAATTGAAGTTACTATTTATTTTTAGAATATTCATTAAAACGAGCAAAAAATACAAAACTTCTTTGAAATCAGTCAGACAATGAAGTTTTTATTGTTTTTTTAATTTTTTATGTCTTGAAAATTTTAACCACACCGGCCCTATAAAAAAAATAGTCAAAACATGTGAAATTTTCTAATATTTGCAATTGAAGTTACTATTTATTTTTAGAATATTCATTAAAACGAGCAAAAAATACAAAAATTCTTTGAAATCAGTCAGACAAAGAAGTTTTTATTGTTTTTTTAATTTTTTATGTTTTGAAAATTTTAACCACCCCGGCCCTATAAAAAAAATAGTCAAAAAATGTGAAATTTTTTAATTTTTGTAATTGAAGTTATTTTGTTATTTATTTTTAGAATATTCATTAAAACGAGCAAAAAATACAAAACTTCTTTGAAATCAGTAAGACAAAGTTTTTATTTAGTTTTTTAATTTTTTATGGCTTGAAAATTTTAACCACCCCGGCCCTATAAAAAAAATAGTCAAAACATGTGAAATTTTCTAATTTTTGTAATTGAGGTTACTATTTATTTTTAGAATATTCATTAAAACGAGCAAAAAATACAAAAATTCTTTGAAATCAGTCAGACAAAGAAGTTTTTATTGTTTTTTTAATTTTTTATGTTTTGAAAATTTTAACCACCCCGGCCCTAACAAAATAGTCAAAAAATGTGAAATTCTCTAATTTTTGTAATTGAAGTTACTATTTATTTTTAGAATATTCATTAAAACGAGCAAAAAATACAAAACTTCTTTGAAATCAGTCAGACAATGAAGTTTTTATTGTTTTTTTAATTTTTTATGTCTTGAAAATTTCAACCACACCGACTCTATAAAAAAAATAGTCAAGAAATGTGAAATTTTCAAATTTTTGTAATTGAAGTTACTATTTATTTTTAGAATATTCATTAAAACGAGCAAAAAATACAAAACTTCTTTAAAATCAGTCAGGCAATGAAGTTTGTATTTAGTTTTTTTAATTTTTTATGTCTTGAAAATTTTAACCACTCGGCCCTATAACAAAAATAGTCAAGAGATGTGAAATTTTCTAATTTTTGTAATTGAGGTTACTATTTATTTTTAGAATATTCATTAAAACGAGCAAAAAATACAAAACTTCTTTGAAATCAGTCAGACAATGAAGTTTTTATTGTTTTTTTAATTTTTTATGTTTTGAAAATTTTAACCACTCGGCCCTATAAAAAAAATAGTCAAGAGATGTGAAATTTTCAAATTTTTGTAATTGAAGTTACTATTTATTTTTAGAATATTCATTAAAACGAGCAAAAAATACAAAACTTCTTTGAAATCAGTCAGACAAAGAAGTTTTTATTTAGTTTTTTAATTATTTATGTCTTGAAAATTTTAACCACCCCGGCTCTATAAAAAAAAAAGTCAAAAAATGTGAGATTTTCTAATTTTTGTAATTGAAGTTACTATTTATTTTTAGAATATTCATTAAAACGAGCAAAAAATACAAAACTTCTTTAAAATCAGTCAGGCAATGAAGTTTGTATTTAGTTTTTTAATTTTTTATGTCTTGAAAATTTTAACCACACCGGCCCTATAAAAAAAATAGTCAAAAAATGTGAAATTTTCTAATTTTTGTAATTGAAGTTACTATTTATTTTTAGAACATTCATTAAAACGAGCAAAAAATACAAAACTTCTTTAAAATCAGTCAGGCAATGAAGTTTGTATTTAGTTTTTTTAATTTTTTATGTCTTGAAAATTTTAACCACTCGGCCCTATAAAAAAAATAGTCAAGAGATGTGAAATTTTCAAATTTTTGTAATTGAAGTTACTATTTATTTTTAGAATATTCATTAAAACGAGCAAAAAATACAAAACTTCTTTGAAATCAGTCAGACAAAGAGGTTTTTATTTAGTTTTTTAATTTTTTATGTCTTGAAAATTTTAACCACCCCGGCCCTATAAAAAAAATAGTCAAGAAATGTGAAATTTTCAAAATTTTGTAATTGAAGTTACTATTTATTTTTAGAATATTCATTAAAACGAGCAAAAAATACAAAACTTCTTTGAAATCAGTCAGACAATGAAGTTTTTATTGTTTTTTTAATTTTTTATGTCTTGAAAATTTTAACCACACCGGCCCTATAAAAAAAATAGTCAAAACATGTGAAATTTTCTAATATTTGTAATTGAAGTTACTATTTATTTTTAGAATATTCATTAAAAAGAGCAAAAAATACAAAAATTCTTTGAAATCAGTCAGACAAAGAAGTTTTTATTGTTTTTTTAATTTTTTATGTTTTGAAAATTTTAACCACCCCGGCCCTATAAAAAAAATAGTCAAAAAATGTGAAATTTTTTAATTTTTGTAATTGAAGTTATTTTGTTATTTATTTTTAGAATATTCATTAAAACGAGCAAAAAATACAAAACTTCTTTGAAATCAGTAAGACAAAGTTTTTATTTAGTTTTTTAATTTTTTATGGCTTGAAAATTTTAACCACCCCGGCCCTATAAAAAAAATAGTCAAAACATGTGATATTTTCTAATTTTTGTAATTGAGGTTACTATTTATTTTTAGAATATTCATTAAAACGAGCAAAAAATACAAAAATTCTTTGAAATCAGTCAGACAAAGAAGTTTTTATTGTTTTTTTAATTTTTTATGTTTTGAAAATTTTAACCACCCCGGCCCTAACAAAATAGTCAAAAAATGTGAAATTTTCTAATTTTTGTAATTGAAGTTACTTTTATTTTTAGAATATTCATTAAAACGAGCAAAAAATACAAAACTTCTTTGAAATCAGTCAGACAAAGAAGTTTTTATTTAGTTTTTTAATTTTTTATGTCTTGAAAATTTTAACCACCGAGGCCCTATAAAAAAAATAGTCAAAAAATGTCAAATTTTCTAATTTTTGTAATTGAAGTTACTATTTATTTTTAGAATATTCATTAAAACGAGCAAAAAATACAAAACTTCTTTGAAATCAGTCAGACAATGAAGTTTTTATTGTTTTTTTAATTTTTTATGTTTTGAAAATTTTAACCACTCGACCCTATAAAAAAAATAGTCAAGAGATGTGAAATTTTCAAATTTTTGTAATTGAAGTTACTATTTATTTTTAGAATATTCATTAAAACGAGCAAAAAATACAAAACTTCTTTGAAATCAGTCAGACAAAGAAGTTTTTATTTAGTTTTTTAATTTTTTATGTCTTGAAAATTTTAACCACACCGGCCCTATAAAAAAAATAGTCAAAAAATGTGAAATTTTCTAATTTTTGTAATTGAAGTTACTATTTATTTTTAGAACATTCATTAAAACGAGCAAAAAATACAAAACTTCTTTAAAATCAGTCAGGCAATGAAGTTTGTATTTAGTTTTTTTAATTTTTTATGTCTTGAAAATTTTAACCACTCGGCCCTATAAAAAAAATAGTCAAAAAATGTGAAATTTTCTAATTTTTGTAATTGAAGTTACTATTTATTTTTAGAACATTCATTAAAACGAGCAAAAATAACAAAACTTCTTTGAAATCAGTCAGACAATGAAGTTTTTATTGTTTTTTTAATTTTTTATGTCTTGAAAATTTTAACCACACCGGCCCTATAAAAAAAATAGTCAAAACATGTGAAATTTTCTAATTTTTGTAATTGAAGTTACTATTTATTTTTAGAATATTCATTAAAACGAGCAAAAAATACAAAACTTCTTTGAAATCAGTCAGACAATGAAGTTTTTATTGTTTTTTTAATTTTTTATGTTTTGAAAATTTTAACCACTCGACCCTATAAAAAAAATAGTCAAGAGATGTGAAATTTTCAAATTTTTGTAATTGAAGTTACTATTTATTTTTAGAATATTCATTAAAACGAGCAAAAATAACAAAACTTCTTTGAAATCAGTCAGACAAAGAGGTTTTTATTTAGTTTTTTAATTTTTTATGTCTTGAAAATTTTAACCACCCCGGCCCTATAAAAAAAATAGTCAAGAACTGTGAAATTTTCAAAATTTTGTAATTGAAGTTACTATTTATTTTTAGAATATTCATTAAAAAGAGCAAAAAATACAAAACTTCTTTGAAATCAGTCAGACAAAGAAGTTTTTATTTAGTTTTTTAATTGTTTATGTCTTGAAAATTTTAACCACCCCGACCCTATAAAAAAAATAGTCAAAAAATGTGAAATTTTCTAATTTTTGTAATTGAAGTTACTATTTATTTTTAGAATATTCATTAAAACGAGCAAAAAATACAAAACTTCTTTGAAAACAGTCAGACAAAGAAGTTTTTATTTAGTTTTTTAATTATTTATGTCTTGAAAATTTTAACCACCCCGGCTCTATAAAAAAAAAAGTCAAAAAATGTGAGATTTTCTAATTTTTGTAATTGAAGTTACTATTTATTTTTAGAATATTCATTAAAACGAGCAAAAAATACAAAACTTCTTTAAAATCAGTCAGGCAATGAAGTTTGTATTTAGTTTTTTAATTTTTTATGTCTTGAAAATTTTAACCACACCGGCCCTATAAAAAAAATAGTCAAAAAATGTGAAATTTTCTAATTTTTGTAATTGAAGTTACTATTTATTTTTAGAACATTCATTAAAACGAGCAAAAAATACAAAACTTCTTTAAAATCAGTCAGGCAATGAAGTTTGTATTTAGTTTTTTTAATTTTTTATGTCTTGAAAATTTTAACCACTCGGCCCTATAACAAAAATAGTCAAGAGATGTGAAATTTTCAAATTTTTGTAATTGAAGTTACTATTTATTTTTAGAATATTCATTAAAACGAGCAAAAAACACAAAACTTCTTTGAAATCAGTCAGACAAAGAGGTTTTAATTTAGTTTTTTAATTTTTTATGTCTTGAAAATTTTAACCACCCCGGCCCTATAAAAAAAATAGTCAAGAAATGTGAAATTTTCAAAATTTTGTGATTGAAGTTACTATTTATTTTTAGAATATTCATTAAAACGAGCAAAAAATACAAAACTTCTTTGAAATCAGTCAGACAATGAAGTTTTTATTGTTTTTTTAATTTTTTATGTCTTGAAAATTTTAACCACACCGGCCCTATAAAAAAAATAGTCAAAACATGTGAAATTTTCTAATATTTGTAATTGAAGTTACTATTTATTTTTAGAATATTCATTAAAACGAGCAAAAAATACAAAAATTCTTTGAAATCAGTCAGACAAAGAAGTTTTTATTGTTTTTTTAATTTTTTATGTTTTGAAAATTTTAACCACCCCGGCCCTATAAAAAAAATAGTCAAAAAATGTGAAATTTTTTAATTTTTGTAATTGAAGTTATTTTGTTATTTATTTTTAGAATATTCATTAAAACGAGCAAAAAATACAAAACTTCTTTGAAATCAGTAAGACAAAGTTTTTATTTAGTTTTTTAATTTTTTATGGCTTGAAAATTTTAACCACCCCGGCCCTATAAAAAAAATAGTCAAAACATGTGAAATTTTCTAATTTTTGTAATTGAGGTTACTATTTATTTTTAGAATATTCATTAAAACGAGCAAAAAATACAAAAATTCTTTGAAATCAGTCAGACAAAGAAGTTTTTATTGTTTTTTTAATTTTTTATGTTTTGAAAATTTTAACCACCCCGGCCCTAACAAAATAGTCAAAAAATGTGAAATTCTCTAATTTTTGTAATTGAAGTTACTATTTATTTTTAGAATATTCATTAAAACGAGCAAAAAATACAAAACTTCTTTGAAATCAGTCAGACAATGAAGTTTTTATTGTTTTTTTAATTTTTTATGTCTTGAAAATTTCAACCACACCGACTCTATAAAAAAAATAGTCAAGAAATGTGAAATTTTCAAATTTTTGTAATTGAAGTTACTATTTATTTTTAGAATATTCATTAAAACGAGCAAAAAATACAAAACTTCTTTAAAATCAGTCAGGCAATGAAGTTTGTATTTAGTTTTTTTAATTTTTTATGTCTTGAAAATTTTAACCACTCGGCCCTATAACAAAAATAGTCAAGAGATGTGAAATTTTCTAATTTTTGTAATTGAGGTTACTATTTATTTTTAGAATATTCATTAAAACGAGCAAAAAATACAAAACTTCTTTGAAATCAGTCAGACAATGAAGTTTTTATTGTTTTTTTAATTTTTTATGTTTTGAAAATTTTAACCACTCGGCCCTATAAAAAAAATAGTCAAGAGATGTGAAATTTTCAAATTTTTGTAATTGAAGTTACTATTTATTTTTAGAATATTCATTAAAACGAGCAAAAAATACAAAACTTCTTTGAAATCAGTCAGACAAAGAAGTTTTTATTTAGTTTTTTAATTATTTATGTCTTGAAAATTTTAACCACCCCGGCTCTATAAAAAAAAAAGTCAAAAAATGTGAGATTTTCTAATTTTTGTAATTGAAGTTACTATTTATTTTTAGAATATTCATTAAAACGAGCAAAAAATACAAAACTTCTTTAAAATCAGTCAGGCAATGAAGTTTGTATTTAGTTTTTTAATTTTTTATGTCTTGAAAATTTTAACCACACCGGCCCTATAAAAAAAATAGTCAAAAAATGTGAAATTTTCTAATTTTTGTAATTGAAGTTACTATTTATTTTTAGAACATTCATTAAAACGAGCAAAAAATACAAAACTTCTTTAAAATCAGTCAGGCAATGAAGTTTGTATTTAGTTTTTTTAATTTTTTATGTCTTGAAAATTTTAACCACTCGGCCCTATAAAAAAAATAGTCAAGAGATGTGAAATTTTCAAATTTTTGTAATTGAAGTTACTATTTATTTTTAGAATATTCATTAAAACGAGCAAAAAATACAAAACTTCTTTGAAATCAGTCAGACAAAGAGGTTTTTATTTAGTTTTTTAATTTTTTATGTCTTGAAAATTTTAACCACCCCGGCCCTATAAAAAAAATAGTCAAGAAATGTGAAATTTTCAAAATTTTGTAATTGAAGTTACTATTTATTTTTAGAATATTCATTAAAACGAGCAAAAAATACAAAACTTCTTTGAAATCAGTCAGACAATGAAGTTTTTATTGTTTTTTTAATTTTTTATGTCTTGAAAATTTTAACCACACCGGCCCTATAAAAAAAATAGTCAAAACATGTGAAATTTTCTAATATTTGTAATTGAAGTTACTATTTATTTTTAGAATATTCATTAAAAAGAGCAAAAAATACAAAAATTCTTTGAAATCAGTCAGACAAAGAAGTTTTTATTGTTTTTTTAATTTTTTATGTTTTGAAAATTTTAACCACCCCGGCCCTATAAAAAAAATAGTCAAAAAATGTGAAATTTTTTAATTTTTGTAATTGAAGTTATTTTGTTATTTATTTTTAGAATATTCATTAAAACGAGCAAAAAATACAAAACTTCTTTGAAATCAGTAAGACAAAGTTTTTATTTAGTTTTTTAATTTTTTATGGCTTGAAAATTTTAACCACCCCGGCCCTATAAAAAAAATAGTCAAAACATGTGATATTTTCTAATTTTTGTAATTGAGGTTACTATTTATTTTTAGAATATTCATTAAAACGAGCAAAAAATACAAAAATTCTTTGAAATCAGTCAGACAAAGAAGTTTTTATTGTTTTTTTAATTTTTTATGTTTTGAAAATTTTAACCACCCCGGCCCTAAAAAAATAGTCAAAAAATGTGAAATTTTCTAATTTTTGTAATTGAAGTTACTTTTATTTTTAGAATATTCATTAAAACGAGCAAAAAATACAAAACTTCTTTGAAATCAGTCAGACAAAGAAGTTTTTATTTAGTTTTTTAATTTTTTATGTCTTGAAAATTTTAACCACCGAGGCCCTATAAAAAAAATAGTCAAAAAATGTCAAATTTTCTAATTTTTGTAATTGAAGTTACTATTTATTTTTAGAATATTCATTAAAACGAGCAAAAAATACAAAATTTCTTTGAAATCAGTCAGACAGAGAAGTTTTTATTTAGTTTTTTAATTTTTTATGTTTTGAAAATTTTAACCACCCAGGCCCTATAAAAAAAATAGTCAAAAAATGTGAAATTTCTAATTTTTGTAATTGAAGTTAATATTTATTTTTAGAATATTCATTAAAACGAGCAAAATATACATAACTTCTTTGAAATCAGTCAGACAATGAAATTTTTATTGTTTTTTTAATTTTTTATGTTTTGAAAATTTTAACCACCCCGGCCCTAAAAAAATAGTCAAAAAATGTGAAATTTTCTGATTTTTGTAATTGAAGTTACTATTTATTTTTAGAACATTCATTAAAATGAGCAAAAAATTCAAAACTTCTTTAAAATCTGTCAGGCAATGAAGTTTGTATTTAGTTTTTTAATTTTTGATGTCTTGAAAATTTTAACCACACCGGCCCTATAAAAAAAATAGTCAAAAAATGTGAAATTTTCTAATTTTTGTAATTGAAGTTACTATTTATTTTTAGAATATTCATTAAAACGAGCAAAAAATACAAAACTTCTTTGAAATCAGTCAGACAAAGAAGTTTTTATTTAGTTTTTTAATTTTTTATGTCTTGAAAATTTTAACCACCGAGGCCCTATAAAAAAAATAGTCAAAAAATGTCAAATTTTCTAATTTTTGTAATTGAAGTTACTATTTATTTTTAGAATATTCATTAAAACGAGCAAAAAATACAAAACTTCTTTGAAATCAGTCAGACAATGAAGTTTTTATTGTTTTTTTAATTTTTTATGTTTTGAAAATTTTAACCACTCGACCCTATAAAAAAAATAGTCAAGAGATGTGAAATTTTCAAATTTTTGTAATTGAAGTTACTATTTATTTTTAGAATATTCATTAAAACGAGCAAAAAATACAAAACTTCTTTGAAATCAGTCAGACAAAGAAGTTTTTATTTAGTTTTTTAATTTTTTATGTCTTGAAAATTTTAACCACACCGGCCCTATAAAAAAAATAGTCAAAAAATGTGAAATTTTCTAATTTTTGTAATTGAAGTTACTATTTATTTTTAGAACATTCATTAAAACGAGCAAAAAATACAAAACTTCTTTAAAATCAGTCAGGCAATGAAGTTTGTATTTAGTTTTTTTAATTTTTTATGTCTTGAAAATTTTAACCACTCGGCCCTATAAAAAAAATTGTCAAGAGATGTGAAATTTTCAAATTTTTGTAATTGAAGTTACTATTTATTTTTAGAATATTCATTAAAACGAGCAAAAATAACAAAACTTCTTTGAAATCAGTCAGACAAAGAGGTTTTTATTTAGTTTTTTAATTTTTTATGTCTTGAAAATTTTAACCACCCCGGCCCTATAAAAAAAATAGTCAAGAACTGTGAAATTTTCAAAATTTTGTAATTGAAGTTACTATTTATTTTTAGAATATTCATTAAAAAGAGCAAAAAATACAAAACTTCTTTGAAATCAGTCAGACAAAGAAGTTTTTATTTAGTTTTTTAATTGTTTATGTCTTGAAAATTTTAACCACCCCGGCCCTATAAAAAAAATAGTCAAAAAATGTGAAATTTTCTAATTTTTGTAATTGAAGTTACTATTTATTTTTAGAATATTCATTAAAACGAGCAAAAAATACAAAACTTCTTTGAAATCAGTCAGACAAAGAAGTTTTTATTTAGTTTTTTAATTATTTATGTCTTGAAAATTTTAACCACCCCGGC
This sequence comes from Argyra leucocephala, assembly GCA_963942445.1. Lineage (NCBI taxonomy): Eukaryota > Metazoa > Arthropoda > Insecta > Diptera > Dolichopodidae > Argyra > Argyra leucocephala. Next base: position 67,012,001 of record OZ012679.1, read on the forward strand.
TCTATAAAAAAAAAAGTCAAAAAATGTGAGATTTTCTAATTTTTGTAATTGAAGTTACTATTTATTTTTAGAATATTCATTAAAACGAGCAAAAAATACAAAACTTCTTTAAAATCAGTCAGGCAATGAAGTTTGTATTTAGTTTTTTAATTTTTTATGTCTTGAAAATTTTAACCACACCGGCCCTATAAAAAAAATAGTCAAAAAATGTGAAATTTTCTAATTTTTGTAATTGAAGTTACTATTTATTTTTAGAACATTCATTAAAACGAGCAAAAAATACAAAACTTCTTTAAAATCAGTCAGGCAATGAAGTTTGTATTTAGTTTTTTTAATTTTTTATGTCTTGAAAATTTTAACCACTCGGCCCTATAACAAAAATAGTCAAGAGATGTGAAATTTTCAAATTTTTGTAATTGAAGTTACTATTTATTTTTAGAATATTCATTAAAACGAGCAAAAAATACAAAACTTCTTTGAAATCAGTCAGACAAAGAGGTTTTTATTTAGTTTTTTAATTTTTTATGTCTTGAAAATTTTAACCACCCCGGCCCTATAAAAAAAATAGTCAAGAAATGTGAAATTTTCAAAATTTTGTAATTGAAGTTACTATTTATTTTTAGAATATTCATTAAAACGAGCAAAAAATACAAAACTTCTTTGAAATCAGTCAGACAATGAAGTTTTTATTGTTTTTTTAATTTTTTATGTCTTGAAAATTTTAACCACACCGGCCCTATAAAAAAAATAGTCAAAACATGTGAAATTTTCTAATATTTGCAATTGAAGTTACTATTTATTTTTAGAATATTCATTAAAACGAGCAAAAAATACAAAAATTCTTTGAAATCAGTCAGACAAAGAAGTTTTTATTGTTTTTTTAATTTTTTATGTTTTGAAAATTTTAACCACCCCGGCCCTATAAAAAAAATAGTCAAAAAATGTGAAATTTTTTAATTTTTGTAATTGAAGTTATTTTGTTATTTATTTTTAGAATATTCATTAAAACGAGCAAAAAATACAAAACTTCTTTGAAATCAGTAAGACAAAGTTTTTATTTAGTTTTTTAATTTTTTATGGCTTGAAAATTTTAACCACCCCGGCCCTATAAAAAAAATAGTCAAAACATGTGAAATTTTCTAATTTTTGTAATTGAGGTTACTATTTATTTTTAGAATATTCATTAAAACGAGCAAAAAATACAAAAATTCTTTGAAATCAGTCAGACAAAGAAGTTTTTATTGTTTTTTTAATTTTTTATGTTTTGAAAATTTTAACCACCCCGGCCCTAACAAAATAGTCAAAAAATGTGAAATTCTCTAATTTTTGTAATTGAAGTTACTATTTATTTTTAGAATATTCATTAAAACGAGCAAAAAATACAAAACTTCTTTGAAATCAGTCAGACAATGAAGTTTTTATTGTTTTTTTAATTTTTTATGTCTTGAAAATTTCAACCACACCGACTCTATAAAAAAAATAGTCAAGAAATGTGAAATTTTCAAATTTTTGTAATTGAAGTTACTATTTATTTTTAGAATATTCATTAAAACGAGCAAAAAATACAAAACTTCTTTAAAATCAGTCAGGCAATGAAGTTTGTATTTAGTTTTTTTAATTTTTTATGTCTTGAAAATTTTAACCACTCGGCCCTATAACAAAAATAGTCAAGAGATGTGAAATTTTCTAATTTTTGTAATTGAGGTTACTATTTATTTTTAGAATATTCATTAAAACGAGCAAAAAATACAAAACTTCTTTGAAATCAGTCAGACAAAGAAGTTTTTATTGTTTTTTTAATTTTTTATGTTTTGAAAATTTTAACCACTCGGCCCTATAAAAAAAATAGTCAAGAGATGTGAAATTTTCAAATTTTTGTAATTGAAGTTACTATTTATTTTTAGAATATTCATTAAAACGAGCAAAAAATACAAAACTTCTTTGAAATCAGTCAGACAAAGAAGTTTTTATTTAGTTTTTTTATTATTTATGTCTTGAAAATTTTAACCACCCCGGCTCTATAAAAAAAAAAGTCAAAAAATGTGAGATTTTCTAATTTTTGTAATTGAAGTTACTATTTATTTTTAGAATATTCATTAAAACGAGCAAAAAATACAAAACTTCTTTAAAATCAGTCAGGCAATGAAGTTTGTATTTAGTTTTTTAATTTTTTATGTCTTGAAAATTTTAACCACACCGGCCCTATAAAAAAAATAGTCAAAAAATGTGAAATTTTCTAATTTTTGTAATTGAAGTTACTATTTATTTTTAGAACATTCATTAAAACGAGCAAAAAATACAAAACTTCTTTAAAATCAGTCAGGCAATGAAGTTTGTATTTAGTTTTTTTAATTTTTTATGTCTTGAAAATTTTAACCACTCGGCCCTATAAAAAAAATAGTCAAGAGATGTGAAATTTTCAAATTTTTGTAATTGAAGTTACTATTTATTTTTAGAATATTCATTAAAACGAGCAAAAAATACAAAACTTCTTTGAAATCAGTCAGACAAAGAGGTTTTTATTTAGTTTTTTAATTTTTTATGTCTTGAAAATTTTAACCACCCCGGCCCTATAAAAAAAATAGTCAAGAAATGTGAAATTTTCAAAATTTTGTAATTGAAGTTACTATTTATTTTTAGAATATTCATTAAAACGAGCAAAAAATACAAAACTTCTTTGAAATCAGTCAGACAATGAAGTTTTTATTGTTTTTTTAATTTTTTATGTCTTGAAAATTTTAACCACACCGGCCCTATAAAAAAAATAGTCAAAACATGTGAAATTTTCTAATATTTGTAATTGAAGTTACTATTTATTTTTAGAATATTCATTAAAAAGAGCAAAAAATACAAAAATTCTTTGAAATCAGTCAGACAAAGAAGTTTTTATTGTTTTTTTAATTTTTTATGTTTTGAAAATTTTAACCACCCCGGCCCTATAAAAAAAATAGTCAAAAAATGTGAAATTTTTTAATTTTTGTAATTGAAGTTATTTTGTTATTTATTTTTAGAATATTCATTAAAACGAGCAAAAAATACAAAACTTCTTTGAAATCAGTAAGACAAAGGTTTTATTTAGTTTTTTAATTTTTTATGGCTTGAAAATTTTAACCACCCCGGCCCTATAAAAAAAATAGTCAAAACATGTGATATTTTCTAATTTTTGTAATTGAGGTTACTATTTATTTTTAGAATATTCATTAAAACGAGCAAAAAATACAAAAATTCTTTGAAATCAGTCAGACAAAGAAGTTTTTATTGTTTTTTTAATTTTTTATGTTTTGAAAATTTTAACCACCCCGGCCCTAACAAAATAGTCAAAAAATGTGAAATTTTCTAATTTTTGTAATTGAAGTTACTTTTATTTTTAGAATATTCATTAAAACGAGCAAAAAATACAAAACTTCTTTGAAATCAGTCAGACAAAGAAGTTTTTATTTAGTTTTTTAATTTTTTATGTCTTGAAAATTTTAACCACCGAGGCCCTATAAAAAAAATAGTCAAAAAATGTCAAATTTTCTAATTTTTGTAATTGAAGTTACTATTTATTTTTAGAATATTCATTAAAACGAGCAAAAAATACAAAATTTCTTTGAAATCAGTCAGACAGAGAAGTTTTTATTTAGTTTTTTAATTTTTTATGTTTTGAAAATTTTAACCACCCAGGCCCTATAAAAAAAATAGTCAAAAAATGTGAAATTTCTAATTTTTGTAATTGAAGTTAATATTTATTTTTAGAATATTCATTAAAACGAGCAAAATATACATAACTTCTTTGAAATCAGTCAGACAATGAAATTTTTATTGTTTTTTTAATTTTTTATGTTTTGAAAATTTTAACCACCCCGGCCCTAAAAAAATAGTCAAAAAATGTGAAATTTTCTAATTTTTGTAATTGAAGTTACTATTTATTTTTAGAACATTCATTAAAATGAGCAAAAAATTCAAAACTTCTTTAAAATCTGTCAGGCAATGAAGTTTGTATTTAGTTTTTTAATTTTTTATGTCTTGAAAATTTTAACCACACCGGCCCTATAAAAAAAATAGTCAAAAAATGTGAAATTTTCTAATTTTTGTAATTGAAGTTACTATTTATTTTTAGAATATTCATTAAAACGAGCAAAAAATACAAAACTTCTTTGAAATCAGTCAGACAAAGAAGTTTTTATTTAGTTTTTTAATTTTTTATGTCTTGAAAATTTTAACCACCGAGGCCCTATAAAAAAAATAGTCAAAAAATGTCAAATTTTCTAATTTTTGTAATTGAAGTTACTATTTATTTTTAGAATATTCATTAAAACGAGCAAAAAATACAAAATTTCTTTGAAATCAGTCAGACAGAGAAGTTTTTATTTAGTTTTTTAATTTTTTATGTTTTGAAAATTTTAACCACCCAGGCCCTATAAAAAAAATAGTCAAAAAATGTGAAATTTTCTAATATTTGTAATTGAAGTTACTATTTATTTTTAGAATATTCATTAAAACGAGCAAAAAATACAAAAATTCTTTGAAATCAGTCAGACAAAGAAGTTTTTATTGTTTTTTTAATTTTTTATGTTTTGAAAATTTTAACCACCCCGGCCCTATAAAAAAAATAGTCAAAAAATGTGAAATTTTTTAATTTTTGTAATTGAAGTTATTTTGTTATTTATTTTTAGAATATTCATTAAAACGAGCAAAAAATACAAAACTTCTTTGAAATCAGTAAGACAAAGTTTTTATTTAGTTTTTTAATTTTTTATGGCTTGAAAATTTTAACCACCCCGGCCCTATAAAAAAAATAGTCAAGACATGTGAAATTTTCTAATTTTTGTAATTGAGGTTACTATTTATTTTTAGAATATTCATTAAAACGAGCAAAAAATACAAAAATTCTTTGAAATCAGTCAGACAAAGAAGTTTTTATTGTTTTTTTAATTTTTTATGTTTTGAAAATTTTAACCACCCCGGCCCTAACAAAATAGTCAAAAAATGTGAAATTCTCTAATTTTTGTAATTGAAGTTACTATTTATTTTTAGAATATTCATTAAAACGAGCAAAAAATACAAAACTTCTTTGAAATCAGTCAGACAATGAAGTTTTTATTGTTTTTTTAATTTTTTATGTCTTGAAAATTTCAACCACACCGACTCTATAAAAAAAATAGTCAAGAAATGTGAAATTTTCAAATTTTTGTAATTGAAGTTACTATTTATTTTTAGAATATTCATTAAAACGAGCAAAAAATACAAAACTTCTTTAAAATCAGTCAGGCAATGAAGTTTGTATTTAGTTTTTTTAATTTTTTATGTCTTGAAAATTTTAACCACTCGGCCCTATAACAAAAATAGTCAAGAGATGTGAAATTTTCTAATTTTTGTAATTGAGGTTACTATTTATTTTTAGAATATTCATTAAAACGAGCAAAAAATACAAAACTTCTTTGAAATCAGTCAGACAATGAAGTTTTTATTGTTTTTTTAATTTTTTATGTTTTGAAAATTTTAACCACTCGGCCCTATAAAAAAAATAGTCAAGAGATGTGAAATTTTCAAATTTTTGTAATTGAAGTTACTATTTATTTTTAGAATATTCATTAAAACGAGCAAAAAATACAAAACTTCTTTGAAATCAGTCAGACAAAGAAGTTTTTATTTAGTTTTTTAATTATTTATGTCTTGAAAATTTTAACCACCCCGGCTCTATAAAAAAAAAAGTCAAAAAATGTGAGATTTTCTAATTTTTGTAATTGAAGTTACTATTTATTTTTAGAATATTCATTAAAACGAGCAAAAAATACAAAACTTCTTTAAAATCAGTCAGGCAATGAAGTTTGTATTTAGTTTTTTAATTTTTTATGTCTTGAAAATTTTAACCACACCGGCCCTACAAAAAAAATAGTCAAAAAATGTGAAATTTTCTAATTTTTGTAATTGAAGTTACTATTTATTTTTAGAACATTCATTAAAACGAGCAAAAAATACAAAACTTCTTTAAAATCAGTCAGGCAATGAAGTTTGTATTTAGTTTTTTTAATTTTTTATGTCTTGAAAATTTTAACCACTCGGCCCTATAAAAAAAATAGTCAAGAGATGTGAAATTTTCAAATTTTTGTAATTGAAGTTACTATTTATTTTTAGAATATTCATTAAAACGAGCAAAAAATACAAAACTTCTTTGAAATCAGTCAGACAAAGAGGTTTTTATTTAGTTTTTTAATTTTTTATGTCTTGAAAATTTTAACCACCCCGGCCCTATAAAAAAAATAGTCAAGAAATGTGAAATTTTCAAAATTTTGTAATTGAAGTTACTATTTATTTTTAGAATATTCATTAAAACGAGCAAAAAATACAAAACTTCTTTGAAATCAGTCAGACAATGAAGTTTTTATTGTTTTTTTAATTTTTTATGTCTTGAAAATTTTAACCACACCGGCCCTATAAAAAAAATAGTCAAAACATGTGAAATTTTCTAATATTTGTAATTGAAGTTACTATTTATTTTTAGAATATTCATTAAAAAGAGCAAAAAATACAAAAATTCTTTGAAATCAGTCAGACAAAGAAGTTTTTATTGTTTTTTTAATTTTTTATGTTTTGAAAATTTTAACCACCCCGGCCCTATAAAAAAAATAGTCAAAAAATGTGAAATTTTTTAATTTTTGTAATTGAAGTTATTTTGTTATTTATTTTTAGAATATTCATTAAAACGAGCAAAAAATACAAAACTTCTTTGAAATCAGTAAGACAAAGTTTTTATTTAGTTTTTTAATTTTTTATGGCTTGAAAATTTTAACCACCCCGGCCCTATAAAAAAAATAGTCAAAACATGTGATATTTTCTAATTTTTGTAATTGAGGTTACTATTTATTTTTAGAATATTCATTAAAACGAGCAAAAAATACAAAAATTCTTTGAAATCAGTCAGACAAAGAAGTTTTTATTGTTTTTTTAATTTTTTATGTTTTGAAAATTTTAACCACCCCGGCCCTAACAAAATAGTCAAAAAATGTGAAATTTTCTAATTTTTGTAATTGAAGTTACTTTTATTTTTAGAATATTCATTAAAACGAGCAAAAAATACAAAACTTCTTTGAAATCAGTCAGACAAAGAAGTTTTTATTTAGTTTTTTAATTTTTTATGTCTTGAAAATTTTAACCACCGAGGCCCTATAAAAAAAATAGTCAAAAAATGTCAAATTTTCTAATTTTTGTAATTGAAGTTACTATTTATTTTTAGAATATTCATTAAAACGAGCAAAAAATACAAAATTTCTTTGAAATCAGTCAGACAGAGAAGTTTTTATTTAGTTTTTTAATTTTTTATGTTTTGAAAATTTTAACCACCCAGGCCCTATAAAAAAAATAGTCAAAAAATGTGAAATTTCTAATTTTTGTAATTGAAGTTAATATTTATTTTTAGAATATTCATTAAAACGAGCAAAATATACATAACTTCTTTGAAATCAGTCAGACAATGAAATTTTTATTGTTTTTTTAATTTTTTATGTTTTGAAAATTTTAACCACCCCGGCCCTAAAAAAATAGTCAAAAAATGTGAAATTTTCTAATTTTTGTAATTGAAGTTACTATTTATTTTTAGAACATTCATTAAAATGAGCAAAAAATTCAAAACTTCTTTAAAATCTGTCAGGCAATGAAGTTTGTATTTAGTTTTTTAATTTTTTATGTCTTGAAAATTTTAACCACACCGGCCCTATAAAAAAAATAGTCAAAAAATGTGAAATTTTCTAATTTTTGTAATTGAAGTTACTATTTATTTTTAGAATATTCATTAAAACGAGCAAAAAATACAAAACTTCTTTGAAATCAGTCAGACAAAGAAGTTTTTATTTAGTTTTTTAATTTTTTATGTTTTGAAAATTTTAACCACCCCGGCCCAAAAAAAATAGTAAAAAAATGTGAAACTTTCTAATTTTTGTAATTAAAGTTACTATTTATTTTTAGAATATTCATTAAAACGAGCAAAAAATACAAAACTTCTTTGAAATCAGTCAGACAATGAAGTTTTTATTGTTTTTTTAATTTTTTATGTTTTGAAAATTTTAACCACTCGACCCTATAAAAAAAATAGTCAAGAGATGTGAAATTTTCAAATTTTTGTAATTGAAGTTACTATTTATTTTTAGAATATTCATTAAAACGAGCAAAAAATACAAAACTTCTTTGAAATCAGTCAGACAAAGAAGTTTTTATTTAGTTTTTTAATTTTTTATGTTTTGAAAATTTTAACCACCCCGGCCCAAAAAAAATAGTAAAAAAATGTGAAACTTTCTAATTTTTGTAATTGAAGTTACTATTTATTTTTAGAATATTCATTAAAACGAGCAAAAAATACAAAACTTCTTTGAAATCAGTCAGACAAAGAAGTTTTTATTTAGTTTTTTAATTTTTTATGTTTTGAAAATTTTAACCACCCCGGCCCAAAAAAAATAGTAAAAAAATGTGAAACTTTCTAATTTTTGTAATTGAAGTTACTATTTATTTTTAGAATATTCATTAAAACGAGCAAAAAATACAAAACTTCTTTGAAATCAGTCAGACAAAGAAGTTTTTATTTAGTTTTTTAATTTTTTATGTTTTGAAACTTTTAACCACCCCGGCCCAAAAAAAATAGTAAAAAAATGTGAAACTTTCTAATTTTTGTAATTGAAGTTACTATTTATTTTTAGAATATTCATTAAAACGAGCAAAAAATACAAAAATTCTTTGAAATCAGTCAGACAAAGAAGTTTTTATTGTTTTTTTAATTTTTTATGTTTTGAAAATTTTAACCACCCCGGCCCTAACAAAATAGTCAAAACATGTGAAATTTTCTAATATTTGTAATTGAAGTTACTATTTATTTTTAGAATATTCATTAAAACGAGCAAAAAATACAAAATTTCTTTGAAATCAGTCAGACAAAGAAGTTTTTATTTAGTTTTTTAATTATTTATGTCTTGAAAATTTTAACCACCCCGGCTCTATAAAAAAAAAAGTCAAAAAATGTGAGATTTTCTAATTTTTGTAATTGAAGTTACTATTTATTTTTAGAATATTCATTAAAACGAGCAAAAAATACAAAACTTCTTTAAAATCAGTCAGGCAATGAAGTTTGTATTTAGTTTTTTAATTTTTTATGTCTTGAAAATTTTAACCACACCGGCCCTATAAAAAAAATAGTCAAAACATGTGAAATTTTCTAATATTTGTAATTGAAGTTACTATTTATTTTTAGAATATTCATTAAAACGAGCAAAAAATACAAAAATTCTTTGAAATCAGTCAGACAATGAAGTTTTTATTGTTTTTTTAATTTTTTATGTCTTGAAAATTTTAACCACCCAGGCCCTATAAAAAAAATAGTCAAAAAATGTGAAATTTTCTAATTTTTGTAATTGAAGTTACTATTTATTTTTAGAACATTCATTAAAACGAGCAAAAAATACAAAACTTCTTTAAAATCAGTCAGGCAATGAAGTTTGTATTTAGTTTTTTTAATTTTTTATGTCTTGCAAATTTTAACCACTCGGCCCTATAACAAAAATAGTCAAGAGATGTGAAATTTTCTAATTTTTGTAATTGAAGTTACTATTTATTTTTAGAATATTCATTAAAACGAGCAAAAAATACAAAATTTCTTTGAAATCAGTCAGACAAAGAAGTTTTTATTTAGTTTTTTAATTATTTATGTCTTGAAAATTTTAACCACCCCGGCTCTATAAAAAAAAAAGTCAAAAAATGTGAGATTTTCTAATTTTTGTAATTGAAGTTACTATTTATTTTTAGAATATTCATTAAAACGAGCAAAAAATACAAAACTTCTTTAAAATCAGTCAGGCAATGAAGTTTGTATTTAGTTTTTTAATTTTTTATGTCTTGAAAATTTTAACCACACCGGCCCTATAAAAAAAATAGTCAAAACATGTGAAATTTTCTAATATTTGTAATTGAAGTTACTATTTATTTTTAGAATATTCATTAAAACGAGCAAAAAATACAAAAATTCTTTGAAATCAGTCAGACAATGAAGTTTTTATTGTTTTTTTAATTTTTTATGTCTTGAAAATTTTAACCACCCAGGCCCTATAAAAAAAATAGTCAAAAAATGTGAAATTTTCTAATTTTTGTAATTGAAGTTACTATTTATTTTTAGAATATTCATTAAAACGAGCAAAAAATACAAAATTTCTTTGAAATCAGTCAGACAAAGAAGTTTTTATTTAGTTTTTTAATTATTTATGTCTTGAAAATTTTAACCACCCCGGCTCTATAAAAAAAAAAGTCAAAAAATGTGAGATTTTCTAATTTTTGTAATTGAAGTTACTATTTATTTTTAGAATATTCATTAAAACGAGCAAAAAATACAAAACTTCTTTAAAATCAGTCAGGCAATGAAGTTTGTATTTAGTTTTTTAATTTTTTATGTCTTGAAAATTTTAACCACACCGGCCCTATAAAAAAAATAGTCAAAACATGTGAAATTTTCTAATATTTGTAATTGAAGTTACTATTTATTTTTAGAATATTCATTAAAACGAGCAAAAAATACAAAAATTCTTTGAAATCAGTCAGACAAAGAAGTTTTTATTGTTTTTTTAATTTTTTATGTTTTGAAAATTTTAACCACCCCGGCCCTAACAAAATAGTCAAAAAATGTGAAATTCTCTAATTTTTGTAATTGAAGTTACTATTTATTTTTAGAATATTCATTAAAACGAGCAAAAAATACAAAACTTCTTTGAAATCAGTCAGACAATGAAGTTTTTATTGTTTTTTTAATTTTTTATGTCTTGAAAATTTCAACCACACCGACTCTATAAAAAAAATAGTCAAGAAATGTGAAATTTTCAAATTTTTGTAATTGAAGTTACTATTTATTTTTAGAATATTCATTAAAACGAACAAAAAATACAAAACTTCTTTGAAATCAGTCAGACAAAGAAGTTTTTATTTAGTTTTTTAATTTTTTATGGCTTGAAAATTTTAACCACCCCGGCCCTATAAAAAAAATAGTCAAAAAATGTGAAATTTTTTAATTTTTGTAATTGAAGTTATTTTCTTATTTATTTTTAGAATATTCAAGAAATGTGAAATTTTCAAATTTTTGTAATTGAAGTTATTTTCTTATTTATTTTTAGAATATTCATTAAAACGAACAAAAAATACAAAACTTCTTTGAAATCAGTCAGACAAAGAAGTTTTTATTTAGTTTTTTAATTTTTTATGTCTTGAAAATTTTAACCACCCCAGCCCTATAGAAAAAATAGTCAAAAAATGTGAAACTTTCTAATTTTTTTAATTGAAGTTACTATTTATTTTTAGAATATTCATTAAAACGAGCAAAAAATACAAAACTTCTTTGAAATCAGTCAGACAAAGAAGTTTTTATTGTTTTTTTAATTTTTTATGTTTTGAAAATTTTAACCACCCCGGCCCTAAAAAAATAGTCAAAAAATGTGAAAATTTCTAATTTTTGTAATTGAAGTTACTATTTATTTTTAGAATATTCATTAAAACGAGCAAAAAATACAAAACTTTTTTAAAATCAGTCAGACAATGAAGTTTTTATTGTTTTTTTTAATTTTTTATGTTTTGAAAATTTTAACCACGTGCCCTATAAAAAAAATAGTCAAGAAATGTGAAATTTTCAAATTTTTGAAATTGAAATTATTTTGTTATTTATTTTGATAATATTCATTAACAAGCATAAAATACAAAACAACTTAGGTATCAGTCAGAATATGAGGTTCTTAGAAAAAAAGCAAAAAAAAAGTGAAATTTTAAATTTTTTGGAATAGACGTTATTTATTTTGATAACATTCATTAAAACGAGCAAAAGATACAAAACTTCTTTGAAATCGGTCAGACAATGAAGTTATTATTTAGTTTTTTCATTTTTTATGTTTTGAAAATCTTAACCCCCCCGGCCTTATTAAAAAAATAGTCAAAAAATGTGAAATTTACTAATTTTTGTAATTGAAGTTACTATTTATTTTGATAACATTCATTAAAACGAGCAACAAATACAAAACTTCTTTAAAATCAGTCAGGCAATGAAGTTTGTATTTAGTTTTTTTAATTTTTTATGTCTTGAAAATTTTAACCACCCCAGCCCTATAGAAAAAATAGTCAAAAAATGTGAAATTTTGTAATTTTTGTAATTGAAGTTACTATTTATTTTTAGAATATTCATTAAAATGAGCAAAAAAATCAAAACTTCTTTAAAATCAGTCAGACAATGAAGTTTTTATTGTTTTTTTAATTTTTTATGTTTTGAAAATTTTAACCACCCCGGCCCTAAAAAAATAGTAAAAAAATGTGAAATTTTCTAATTTTTGTAATTGAAGTTACTATTTATTTTGATAACATTCATTAAAACGAGCAACAAATACAAAACTTCTTTAAAATCAGTCAGGCAATGAAGTTTGTATTTAGTTTTTTTAATTTTTTATGTCTTGAAAATTTTAACCACCCCAGCCCTATAGAAAAAATAGTCAAAAAATGTGAAATTTTCTAATTTTTGTAATTGAAGTTACTATTTATTTTTAGAATATTCATTAAATTGAGCAAACAATTCAAAACTTCTTTAAAATCAGTCAGACAATGAAGTTTTTATTGTTTTTTTAATTTTTTATGTTTTGAAAATTTTAACCACCCCAGCCCTATAGAAAAAATAGTCAAAAAATGTGAAACTTTCTAATTTTTGTAATTGAAGTTACTATTTATTTTTAGAATATTCATTAAAACGAGCAAAAAATACAAAACTTCTTTGAAATCAGTCAGACAAAGAAGTTTTTATTTAGTTTTTTAATTTTTTATGTTTTGAAAATTTTAACACCCCGGCCCTAAAAAATAGTAAAAAAATGTGAAATTTTCTAATTTTTGTAATTGAAGTTATTTATTTTGATAACATTCAATAAAACGAGAAAAAAATAAAAAACTTATTTGAAATCGGTCAGGCAATGAAGTTTGTTTTTATTTTTTTTAATTTTTTATTTCTTGAAAATTTTAACCACCCCAGCCCTATAGAAAAAATAGTCAAAAAATGAAAAATTTCTAATTTTTGAAATTGAAGTTACTATTTATTTTTAGAATATTCATTAAAACGAGAAAAAAATAAAAAACTTATTTGAAATCGGTCAGGCAATGAAGTTTGTATTTAGTTTTTTTAATTTTTTATGTCTTCAAAATTTTAACCACCCCAGCCCTATAGAAAAAATAGTCAAAAAATTAAAAATTTCTAATTTTTGAAATTGAAGTTATTTATTTTGATAATATTCATTAAAACAAGCATAAAATACAAAACTTCTTTGAAATCAGTCAGAAAAAGAAGTTTTTATTTAGTTTTTTAATTTTTTATGTCTTGAAAATTTTAACCACCCCGGCCCTATAAAAAAAATAGTCAAAAAATGTGAAACTTTCTAATTTTTGTAATTGAAGTTACTATTTATTTTTAGAATATTCATTAAAACAAGCAAAATATACAAAACTTCTTTGAAATCAGTCAGACAATGAAGTTTTTATTGTTTTTTTAATTTTTTATGTTTTGAAAATTTTAACCACACCGGCCCTAAAAAAACAGTCAAAAAATGTGAAATTTTCTAATTTTTGTAATTGAAGTTATTTATTTTGATAACATTCCTTAAAACGAGAAAAAAATAAAAAACTTATTTGAAATCGGTCAGGCAATGAAGTTTGTATTTATTTTTTTTAATTTTTTATTTCTTGAAAATTTTAACCACCCCAGCCCTATAGAAAAAATAGTCAAAAAATCAAAAATTTCTAATTTTTGAAATTGAAGTTACTATTTATTTTTAGAATATTCATTAAAACGAGAAAAAAATAAAAAACTTATTTGAAATCGGTCAGGCAATGAAGTTTGTATTTAGTTTTTTTAATTTTTTATGTCTTCACAATTTTAACCACCCCAGCCCTATAGAAAAAATAGTCAAAAAATGTGAAATTTTCTAATTTTTGTAATTGAAGTTACTATTTATTTTTAGAATATTCATTAAAACGAGCAAAATATACAAAACTTCTTTGAAATCAGTCAGACAATGAAGTTTTTATTGTTTTTTTAATTTTTTATGTTTTGAAAATTTTAACCACTCGGCCCTATAAAAAAAATAGTCAAGAGATGTGAAATTTTCAAATTTTTGTAATTGAAGTTACTATTTATTTTTAGAATATTCATTAAAACGAGCAAAAAATACAAAACTTCTTTGAAATCAGTCAGACAAAGAAGTTTTTATTTAGTTTTTTAATTTTTTATGTCTTGAAAATTTTAACCACACCGGCCCTATAAAAAAATAGTCAAAAAATGTGAAATTTTCTAATTTTTGTAATTGAAGTTACTATTTATTTTAAGAACACTCATTAAAACGAGCAAAAAATACAAAACTTCTTTAAAATCAGTAGGACAATGAAGTTTTTATTGTTTTTTTAATTTTTTATGTTTTGAAAATTTTAACCACCCCGGCCCTATAAAAAAAACAGTCAAAAAATGTGAAATTTTCTAATTTTTGTAATTGAAGTTATTTATTTTGATAACATTCCTTAAAACGAGAAAAAAATAAAAAATACTTCTTTGAAATCAGTCAGACAAAGAAGTTTTTATTTAGTTTTTTAATTTTTTATGTCTTGAAAATTTTAACCACCCCAGCCCTATAAAAAAAATAGTCAAAAAATGTGAAATTTTCTAATTTTTGTAATTGAAGTTACTATTTATTTTTAGAATATTCATTAAGAGCAAAAAATACAAAATTTCTTTGAAATCAGTCAGACAGAGAAGTTTTTATTTAGTTTTTTAATTTTTTATGTCTTGAAAATTTTAACCACCCAGGCCCTATAAAAAAAATAGTCAAAAAATGTGAAATTTCTAATTTCTGTAATTGAAGTTAATATTTATTTTTAGAATATTCATTAAAACGAGCAAAAGATACATAACTTCTTTGAAATCAGTCAGACAATGAAATTTTTATTGTTTTTTTAATTTTTTATGTTTTGAAAATTTTAACCACCCCGGCCCTAAAAAAATAGTCAAAAAATGTGAAATTTTCTAATTTTTGTAATTGAAGTTACTATTTATTTTTAGAACATTCATTAAAATGAGCAAAAAATTCAAAACTTCTTTAAAATCTGTCAGACAATGAAGTTTTTATTGTTTTTTTAATTTTTTATGTTTTGAAAATTTTAACCACCCCAGCCCTATAGAAAAAATAGTCAAAAAATGTGAAACTTTCTAATTTTTGTAATTGAAGTTACTATTTATTTTTAGAATATTCATTAAAACGAGCAAAAAATACAAAACTTCTTTGAAATCAGTCAGACAAAGAAGTTTTTATTTAGTTTTTTAATTTTTTATGTTTTGAAAATTTTAACCACCCCGGCCCAAAAAAAATAGTAAAAAAATGTGAAACTTTCTAATTTTTGTAATTGAAGTTACTATTGATTTTTAGAATATTCATTAAAACGAGCAAAAAATACAAAACTTCTTTGAAATCAGTCAGACAATGAAGTTTTTATTGTTTTTTTAATTTTTTATGTTTTGAAAATTTTAACCAATCGACCCTATAAAAAAAATAGTCAAGAGATGTGAAATTTTCAAATTTTTGTAATTGAAGTTACTATTTATTTTTAGAATATTCATTAAAACGAGCAAAAAATACAAAACTTCTTTGAAATCAGTCAGACAAAAAAGTTTTTATTTAGTTTTTTAATTTTTTATGTCTTGAAAATTTTAACCACACCGGCCCTATAAAAAAAATAGTCAAAAAATGTGAAATTTTCTAATTTTTGTAATTGAAGTTACTATTTATTTTTAGAACATTCATTAAAACGAGCAAAAAATACAAAACTTCTTTAAAATCAGTCAGGCAATGAAGTTTGTATTTAGTTTTTTTAATTTTTTATGTCTTGAAAATTTTAACCACTCGGCCCTATAAAAAAAATAGTCAAGAGATGTGAAATTTTCAAATTTTTGTAATTGAAGTTACTATTTATTTTTAGAATATTCATTAAAACGAGCAAAAAATACAAAACTTCTTTGAAATCAGTCAGACAAAGATGTTTTTATTTAGTTTTTTAATTTTTTATGTCTTGAAAATTTTAACCACCCCGGCCCTATAAAAAAAATAGTCAAGAAATGTGAAATTTTCTAATTTTTGTAATTGAAGTTACTATTTATTTTTAGAACATTCATTAAAACGAGCAAAAAATACAAAACTTCTTTAAAATCAGTCAGGCAATGAAGTTTGTATTTAGTTTTTTTAATTTTTTATGTCTTGAAAATTTTAACCACTCGGCCCTATAAAAAAAATAGTCAAGAGATGTGAAATTTTCAAATTTTTGTAATTGAAGTTACTATTTATTTTTAGAATATTCATTAAAACGAGCAAAAAATACAAAACTTCTTTGAAATCAGTCAGACAAAAAAGTTTTTATTTAGTTTTTTAATTTTTTATGTCTTGAAAATTTTAACCACACCGGCCCTATAAAAAAAATAGTCAAAAAATGTGAAATTTTCTAATTTTTGTAATTGAAGTTACTATTTATTTTTAGAACATTCATTAAAACGAGCAAAAAATACAAAACTTCTTTAAAATCAGTCAGGCAATGAAGTTTGTATTTAGTTTTTTTAATTTTTTATGTCTTGAAAATTTTAACCACTCGGCCCTATAAAAAAAATAGTCAAGAGATGTGAAATTTTCAAATTTTTGTAATTGAAGTTACTATTTATTTTTAGAACATTCATTAAAACGAGCAAAAAATACAAAACTTCTTTAAAATCAGTCAGGCAATGAAGTTTGTATTTAGTTTTTTTAATTTTTTATGTCTTGAAAATTTTAACCACTCGGCCCTATAAAAAAAATAGTCAAGAGATGTGAAATTTTCAAATTTTTGTAATTGAAGTTACTATTTATTTTTAGAATATTCATTAAAACGAGCAAAAATAACAAAACTTCTTTGAAATCAGTCAGACAAAGAGGTTTTTATTTAGTTTTTTAATTTTTTATGTCTTGAAAATTTTAACCACCCCGGCCCTATAAAAAAAATAGTCAAGAAATGTGAAATTTTCAAAATTTTGTAATTGAAGTTACTATTTATTTTTAGAATATTCATTAAAAAGAGCAAAAAATACAAAACTTCTTTGAAATCAGTCAGACAAATTATTAGTTTTTTAATTGTTTATGTCTTGTCATTATTTATTTAGTTTTTTAATTGTTTATGTCTTGAAAATTTTAACCACCCCGGCCCTATAAAAAAAATAGTCAAAAAATGTGAAATTTTCTAATTTTTGTAATTGAAGTTACTATTTATTTTTAGAATATTCATTAAAACGAGCAAAAAATACAAAACTTCTTTGAAATCAGTCAGACAAAGAAGTTTTTATTTAGTTTTTTAATTATTTATGTCTTGAAAATTTTAACCACCCCGGCTCTATAAAAAAAAAAGTCAAAAAATGTGAGATTTTCTAATTTTTGTAATTGAAGTTACTATTTATTTTTAGAATATTCATTAAAACGAGCAAAAAATACAAAACTTCTTTAAAATC
Source organism: Argyra leucocephala (assembly GCA_963942445.1). Taxonomy (NCBI): domain Eukaryota; kingdom Metazoa; phylum Arthropoda; class Insecta; order Diptera; family Dolichopodidae; genus Argyra; species Argyra leucocephala. Next base: position 67,029,540 of record OZ012679.1, read on the forward strand.
AGTCAGGCAATGAAGTTTGTATTTAGTTTTTTAATTTTTTATGTCTTGAAAATTTTAACCACACCGGCCCTATAAAAAAAATAGTCAAAAAATGTGAAATTTTCTAATTTTTGTAATTGAAGTTACTATTTATTTTTAGAACATTCATTAAAACGAGCAAAAAATACAAAACTTCTTTAAAATCAGTCAGGCAATGAAGTTTGTATTTAGTTTTTTTAATTTTTTATGTCTTGAAAATTTTAACCACTCGGCCCTATAAAAAAAATAGTCAAGGGATGTGAAATTTTCAAATTTTTGTAATTGAAGTTACTATTTATTTTTAGAATATTCATTAAAACGAGCAAAAAATACAAAACTTCTTTGAAATCAGTCAGACAAAGAGGTTTTTATTTAGTTTTTTAATTTTTTATGTCTTGAAAATTTTAACCACCCCGGCCCTATAAAAAAAATAGTCAAGAAATGTGAAATTTTCAAAATTTTGTAATTGAAGTTACTATTTATTTTTAGAATATTCATTAAAACGAGCTAAAAATACAAAACTTCTTTGAAATCAGTCAGACAATGAAGTTTTTATTGTTTTTTTAATTTTTTATGTCTTGAAAATTTTAACCACACCGGCCCTATAAAAAAAATAGTCAAAACATGTGAAATTTTCTAATATTTGTAATTGAAGTTACTATTTATTTTTAGAATATTCATTAAAACGAGCAAAAAATACAAAAATTCTTTGAAATCAGTCAGACAAAGAAGTTTTTATTGTTTTTTTAATTTTTTATGTTTTGAAAATTTTAACCACCCCGGCCCTATAAAAAAAATAGTCAAAAAATGTGAAATTTTTTAATTTTTGAAGTTATTTTGTTATTTATTTTTAGAATATTCATTAAAACGAGCAAAAAATACAAAACTTCTTTGAAATCAGTAAGACAAAGTTTTTATTTAGTTTTTTAATTTTTTATGGCTTGAAAATTTTAACCACACCAGTCCTATAAAAAAAATAGTCAAAACATGTGAAATTTTCTAATTTTTGTAATTGAGGTTACTATTTATTTTTAGAATATTCATTAAAACGAGCAAAAAATACAAAAATTCTTTGAAATCAGTCAGACAAAGAAGTTTTTATTGTTTTTTTAATTTTTTATGTTTTGAAAATTTTAACCACCCCGGCCCTAACAAAATAGTCAAAAAATGTGAAATTCTCTAATTTTTGTAATTGAAGTTACTATTTATTTTTAGAATATTCATTAAAACGAGCAAAAAATACAAAACTTCTTTGAAATCAGTCAGACAATGAAGTTTTTATTGTTTTTTTAATTTTTTATGTCTTGAAAATTTCAACCACACCGACTCTATAAAAAAAATAGTCAAGAAATGTGAAATTTTCAAATTTTTGTAATTGAAGTTACTATTTATTTTTAGAATATTCATTAAAACGAACAAAAAATACAAAACTTCTTTGAAATCAGTCAGACAAAGAAGTTTTTATTTAGTTTTTTAATTTTTTATGGCTTGAAAATTTTAACCACCCCGGCCCTATAAAAAAAATAGTCAAAAAATGTGAAATTTTTTAATTTTTGTAATTGAAGTTATTTTCTTATTTATTTTTAGAATATTCAAGAAATGTGAAATTTTCAAATTTTTGTAATTGAAGTTATTTTCTTATTTATTTTTAGAATATTCATTAAAACGAACAAAAAATACAAAACTTCTTTGAAATCAGTCAGACAAAGAAGTTTTTATTTAGTTTTTTAATTTTTTATGTCTTGAAAATTTTAACCACCCCAGCCCTATAGAAAAAATAGTCAAAAAATGTGAAACTTTCTAATTTTTTTAATTGAAGTTACTATTTATTTTTAGAATATTCATTAAAACGAGCAAAAAATACAAAACTTCTTTGAAATCAGTCAGACAAAGAAGTTTTTATTTAGTTTTTTAATTTTTTATGGCTTGAAAATTTTAACCACACCAGTCCTATAAAAAAAATAGTCAAAACATGTGAAATTTTCTAATTTTTGTAATTGAGGTTACTATTTATTTTTAGAATATTCATTAAAACGAGCAAAAAATACAAAAATTCTTTGAAATCAGTCAGACAAAGAAGTTTTTATTGTTTTTTTAATTTTTTATGTTTTGAAAATTTTAACCACCCCGGCCCTAACAAAATAGTCAAAAAATGTGAAATTCTCTAATTTTTGTAATTGAAGTTACTATTTATTTTTAGAATATTCATTAAAACGAGCAAAAAATACAAAACTTCTTTGAAATCAGTCAGACAAAGAAGTTTTTATTGTTTTTTTAATTTTTTATGTTTTGAAAATTTTAACCACCCCGGCCCTAAAAAAATAGTCAAAAAATGTGAAAATTTCTAATTTTTGTAATTGAAGTTACTATTTATTTTTAGAATATTCATTAAAACGAGCAAAAAATACAAAACTTTTTTAAAATCAGTCAGACAATGAAGTTTTTATTGTTTTTTAATTTTTTATGTTTTGAAAATTTTAACCACGTGCCCTATAAAAAAAATAGTCAAGAAATGTGAAATTTTCAAATTTTTGAAATTGAAATTATTTTGTTATTTATTTTGATAATATTCATTAACAAGCATAAAATACAAAACAACTTAGGTATCAGTCAGAATATGAGGTTCTTAGAAAAAAAGCAAAAAAAAAGTGAAATTTTAAATTTTTTGGAATTGACGTTATTTATTTTGATAACATTCATTAAAACGAGCAAAAGATACAAAACTTCTTTGAAATCGGTCAGACAATGAAGTTATTATTTAGTTTTTTCATTTTTTATGTTTTGAAAATCTTAACCCCCCCGGCCTTATTAAAAAAATAGTCAAAAAATGTGAAATTTACTAATTTTTGTAATTGAAGTTACTATTTATTTTGATAACATTCATTAAAACGAGCAACAAATACAAAACTTCTTTAAAATCAGTCAGGCAATGAAGTTTGTATTTAGTTTTTTTAATTTTTTATGTCTTGAAAATTTTAACCACCCCAGCCCTATAGAAAAAATAGTCAAAAAATGTGAAATTTTCTAATTTTTGTAATTGAAGTTACTATTTATTTTTAGAATATTCATTAAAATGAGCAAAAAAATCAAAACTTCTTTAAAATCAGTCAGACAATGAAGTTTTTATTGTTTTTTTAATTTTTTATGTTTTGAAAATTTTAACCACCCCGGCCCTAAAAAAATAGTAAAAAAATGTGAAATTTTCTAATTTTTGTAATTGAAGTTACTATTTATTTTGATAACATTCATTAAAACGAGCAACAAATACAAAACTTCTTTAAAATCAGTCAGGCAATGAAGTTTGTATTTAGTTTTTTTAATTTTTTATGTCTTGAAAATTTTAACCACCCCAGCCCTATAGAAAAAATAGTCAAAAAATGTGAAACTTTCTAATTTTTGTAATTGAAGTTACTATTTATTTTTAGAATATTCATTAAAACGAGCAAAAAATACAAAACTTCTTTGAAATCAGTCAGACAAAGAAGTTTTTATTTAGTTTTTTAATTTTTTATGTTTTGAAAATTTTAACACCCCGGCCCTAAAAAATAGTAAAAAAATGTGAAATTTTCTAATTTTTGTAATTGAAGTTATTTATTTTGATAACATTCAATAAAACGAGAAAAAAATAAAAAACTTATTTGAAATCGGTCAGGCAATGAAGTTTGTTTTTATTTTTTTTAATTTTTTATTTCTTGAAAATTTTAACCACCCCAGCCCTATAGAAAAAATAGTCAAAAAATGAAAAATTTCTAATTTTTGAAATTGAAGTTACTATTTATTTTTAGAATATTCATTAAAACGAGAAAAAAATAAAAAACTTATTTGAAATCGGTCAGGAAATGAAGTTTGTATTTAGTTTTTTTAATTTTTTATGTCTTCAAAATTTTAACCACCCCAGCCCTATAGAAAAAATAGTCAAAAAATTAAAAATTTCTAATTTTTGAAATTGAAGTTATTTATTTTGATAATATTCATTAAAACAAGCATAAAATACAAAACTTCTTTGAAATCAGTCAGAAAAAGAAGTTTTTATTTAGTTTTTTAATTTTTTATGTCTTGAAAATTTTAACCACCCCGGCCCTATAAAAAAAATAGTCAAAAAATGTGAAACTTTCTAATTTTTGTAATTGAAGTTACTATTTATTTTTAGAATATTCATTAAAACGAGCAAAATATACAAAACTTCTTTGAAATCAGTCAGACAATGAAGTTTTTATTGTTTTTTTAATTTTTTATGTTTTGAAAATTTTAACCACACCGGCCCTAAAAAAACAGTCAAAAAATGTGAAATTTTCTAATTTTTGTAATTGAAGTTATTTATTTTGATAACATTCCTTAAAACGAGAAAATAATAAAAAACTTATTTGAAATCGGTCAGGCAACGAAGTTTGTATTTATTTTTTTGAATTTTTTATGTCTTGAAAATTTTAACCACACCGGCCCTATAAAAAAAATAGTCAAAAAATGTGAAATTTTCTAATTTTTGTAATTGAAGTTACTATTTATTTTTAGAACATTCATTAAAACGAGCAAAAAATACAAAACTTCTTTAAAATCAGTCAGGCAATGAAGTTTGTATTTAGTTTTTTTAATTTTTTATGTCTTGAAAATTTTAACCACTCGGCCCTATAAAAAAAATAGTCAAGAGATGTGAAATTTTCAAATTTTTGTAATTGAAGTTACTATTTATTTTTAGAATATTCATTAAAACGAGCAAAAAATACAAAACTTCTTTGAAATCAGTCAGACAAAGAGGTTTTTATTTAGTTTTTTAATTTTTTATGTCTTGAAAATTTTAACCACCCCGGCCCTATAAAAAAAATAGTCAAGAAATGTGAAATTTTCAAAATTTTGTAATTGAAGTTACTATTTATTTTTAGAATATTCATTAAAACGAGCAAAAAATACAAAACTTCTTTGAAATCAGTCAGACAATGAAGTTTTTATTGTTTTTTTAATTTTTTATGTCTTGAAAATTTTAACCACACCGGCCCTATAAAAAAAATAGTCAAAACATGTGAAATTTTCTAATATTTGTAATTGAAGTTACTATTTATTTTTAGAATATTCATTAAAAAGAGCAAAAAATACAAAAATTCTTTGAAATCAGTCAGACAAAGAAGTTTTTATTGTTTTTTTAATTTTTTATGTTTTGAAAATTTTAACCACCCCGGCCCTATAAAAAAAATAGTCAAAAAATGTGAAATTTTTTAATTTTTGTAATTGAAGTTATTTTGTTATTTATTTTTAGAATATTCATTAAAACGAGCAAAAAATACAAAACTTCTTTGAAATCAGTAAGACAAAGTTTTTATTTAGTTTTTTAATTTTTTATGGCTTGAAAATTTTAACCACCCCGGCCCTATAAAAAAAATAGTCAAAACATGTGATATTTTCTAATTTTTGTAATTGAGGTTACTATTTATTTTTAGAATATTCATTAAAACGAGCAAAAAATACAAAAATTCTTTGAAATCAGTCAGACAAAGAAGTTTTTATTGTTTTTTTAATTTTTTATGTTTTGAAAATTTTAACCACCCCGGCCCTAACAAAATAGTCAAAAAATGTGAAATTTTCTAATTTTTGTAATTGAAGTTACTTTTATTTTTAGAATATTCATTAAAACGAGCAAAAAATACAAAACTTCTTTGAAATCAGTCAGACAAAGAAGTTTTTATTTAGTTTTTTAATTTTTTATGTCTTGAAAATTTTAACCACCGAGGCCCTATAAAAAAAATAGTCAAAAAATGTCAAATTTTCTAATTTTTGTAATTGAAGTTACTATTTATTTTTAGAATATTCATTAAAACGAGCAAAAAATACAAAATTTCTTTGAAATCAGTCAGACAGAGAAGTTTTTATTTAGTTTTTTAATTTTTTATGTTTTGAAAATTTTAACCACCCAGGCCCTATAAAAAAAATAGTCAAAAAATGTGAAATTTCTAATTTTTGTAATTGAAGTTAATATTTATTTTTAGAATATTCATTAAAACGAGCAAAATATACATAACTTCTTTGAAATCAGTCAGACAATGAAATTTTTATTGTTTTTTTAATTTTTTATGTTTTGAAAATTTTAACCACCCCGGCCCTAAAAAAATAGTCAAAAAATGTGAAATTTTCTAATTTTTGTAATTGAAGTTACTATTTATTTTTAGAACATTCATTAAAATGAGCAAAAAATTCAAAACTTCTTTAAAATCTGTCAGGCAATGAAGTTTGTATTTAGTTTTTTAATTTTTTATGTCTTGAAAATTTTAACCACACCGGCCCTATAAAAAAATTAGTCAAAAAATGTGAAATTTTCTAATTTTTGTAATTGAAGTTACTATTTATTTTTAGAATATTCATTAAAACGAGCAAAAAATACAAAACTTCTTTGAAATCAGTCAGACAAAGAAGTTTTTATTTAGTTTTTTAATTTTTTATGTCTTGAAAATTTTAACCACCGAGGCCCTATAAAAAAAATAGTCAAAAAATGTCAAATTTTCTAATTTTTGTAATTGAAGTTACTATTTATTTTTAGAATATTCATTAAAACGAGCAAAAAATACAAAATTTCTTTGAAATCAGTCAGACAGAGAAGTTTTTATTTAGTTTTTTAATTTTTTATGTTTTGAAAATTTTAACCACCCAGGCCCTATAAAAAAAATAGTCAAAAAATGTGAAATTTTCTAATATTTGTAATTGAAGTTACTATTTATTTTTAGAATATTCATTAAAACGAGCAAAAAATACAAAAATTCTTTGAAATCAGTCAGACAAAGAAGTTTTTATTGTTTTTTTAATTTTTTATGTTTTGAAAATTTTAACCACCCCGGCCCTATAAAAAAAATAGTCAAAAAATGTGAAATTTTTTAATTTTTGTAATTGAAGTTATTTTGTTATTTATTTTTAGAATATTCATTAAAACGAGCAAAAAATACAAAACTTCTTTGAAATCAGTAAGACAAAGTTTTTATTTAGTTTTTTAATTTTTTATGGCTTGAAAATTTTAACCACCCCGGCCCTATAAAAAAAATAGTCAAAACATGTGAAATTTTCTAATTTTTGTAATTGAGGTTACTATTTATTTTTAGAATATTCATTAAAACGAGCAAAAAATACAAAAATTCTTTGAAATCAGTCAGACAAAGAAGTTTTTATTGTTTTTTTAATTTTTTATGTTTTGAAAATTTTAACCACCCCGGCCCTAACAAAATAGTCAAAAAATGTGAAATTTTCAAATTTTTGTAATTGAAGTTACTATTTATTTTTAGAATATTCATTAAAACGAGCAAAAAATACAAAACTTCTTTAAAATCAGTCAGGCAATGAAGTTTGTATTTAGTTTTTTTAATTTTTTATGTCTTGAAAATTTTAACCACTCGGCCCTATAAAAAAAATAGTCAAAAAATGTGAAATTTTTTAATTTTTGTAATTGAAGTTATTTTGTTATTTATTTTTAGAATATTCATTAAAACGAGCAAAAAATACAAAACTTCTTTGAAATCAGTAAGACAAAGTTTTTATTTAGTTTTTTAATTTTTTATGGCTTGAAAATTTTAACCACCCCGGCCCTATAAAAAAAATAGTCAAAACATGTGAAATTTTCTAATTTTTGTAATTGAGGTTACTATTTATTTTTAGAATATTCATTAAAACGAGCAAAAAATACAAAACTTCTTTGAAATCAGTCAGACAATGAAGTTTTTATTGTTTTTTTAATTTTTTATGTCTTGAAAATTTCAACCACACCGACTCTATAAAAAAAATAGTCAAGAAATGTGAAATTTTCAAATTTTTGTAATTGAAGTTACTATTTATTTTTAGAATATTCATTAAAACGAGCAAAAAATACAAAACTTCTTTAAAATCAGTCAGGCAATGAAGTTTGTATTTAGTTTTTTTAATTTTTTATGTCTTGAAAATTTTAACCACTCGGCCCTATAACAAAAATAGTCAAGAGATGTGAAATTTTCTAATTTTTGTAATTGAGGTTACTATTTATTTTTAGAATATTCATTAAAACGAGCAAAAAATACAAAACTTCTTTGAAATCAGTCAGACAATGAAGTTTTTATTGTTTTTTTAATTTTTTATGTTTTGAAAATTTTAACCACTCGGCCCTATAAAAAAAATAGTCAAGAGATGTGAAATTTTCAAATTTTTGTAATTGAAGTTACTATTTATTTTTAGAATATTCATTAAAACGAGCAAAAAATACAAAACTTCTTTGAAATCAGTCAGACAAAGAAGTTTTTATTTAGTTTTTTAATTATTTATGTCTTGAAAATTTTAACCACACCGGCCCTATAAAAAAAATAGTCAAAAAATGTGAAATTTTCTAATTTTTGTAATTGAAGTTACTATTTATTTTTAGAACATTCATTAAAACGAGCAAAAAATACAAAACTTCTTTGAAATCAGTCAGACAAAGAGGTTTTTATTTAGTTTTTTAATTTTTTATGTCTTGAAAATTTTAACCACCCCGGCCCTATAAAAAAAATAGTCAAGAAATGTGAAATTTTCAAAATTTTGTAATTGAAGTTACTATTTATTTTTAGAATATTCATTAAAACGAGCAAAAAATACAAAACTTCTTTGAAATCAGTCAGACAATGAAGTTTTTATTGTTTTTTTAATTTTTTATGTCTTGAAAATTTTAACCACACCGGCCCTATAAAAAAAATAGTCAAAACATGTGAAATTTTCTAATATTTGTAATTGAAGTTACTATTTATTTTTAGAATATTCATTAAAAAGAGCAAAAAATACAAAAATTCTTTGAAATCAGTCAGACAAAGAAGTTTTTATTGTTTTTTTAATTTTTTATGTTTTGAAAATTTTAACCACCCCGGCCCTATAAAAAAAATAGACAAAAAATGTGAAATTTTTTAATTTTTGTAATTGAAGTTATTTTGTTATTTATTTTTAGAATATTCATTAAAACGAGCAAAAAATACAAAACTTCTTTGAAATCAGTAAGACAAAGTTTTTATTTAGTTTTTTAATTTTTTATGGCTTGAAAATTTTAACCACCCCGGCCCTATAAAAAAAATAGTCAAAACATGTGATATTTTCTAATTTTTGTAATTGAGGTTACTATTTATTTTTAGAATATTCATTAAAACGAGCAAAAAATACAAAAATTCTTTGAAATCAGTCAGACAAAGAAGTTTTTATTGTTTTTTTAATTTTTTATGTTTTGAAAATTTTAACCACCCCGGCCCTAACAAAATAGTCAAAAAATGTGAAATTTTCTAATTTTTGTAATTGAAGTTACTTTTATTTTTAGAATATTCATTAAAACGAGCAAAAAATACAAAACTTCTTTGAAATCAGTCAGACAAAGAAGTTTTTATTTAGTTTTTTAATTTTTTATGTCTTGAAAATTTTAACCACCGAGGCCCTATAAAAAAAATAGTCAAAAAATGTCAAATTTTCTAATTTTTGTAATTGAAGTTACTATTTATTTTTAGAATATTCATTAAAACGAGCAAAAAATACAAAATTTCTTTGAAATCAGTCAGACAGAGAAGTTTTTATTTAGTTTTTTAATTTTTTATGTTTTGAAAATTTTAACCACCCAGGCCCTATAAAAAAAATAGTCAAAAAATGTGAAATTTCTAATTTTTGTAATTGAAGTTAATATTTATTTTTAGAATATTCATTAAAACGAGCAAAATATACATAACTTCTTTGAAATCAGTCAGACAATGAAATTTTTATTGTTTTTTTAATTTTTTATGTTTTGAAAATTTTAACCACCTCGGCCCTAAAAAAATAGTCAAAAAATGTGAAATTTTCTAATTTTTGTAATTGAAGTTACTATTTATTTTTAGAACATTCATTAAAATGAGCAAAAAATTCAAAACTTCTTTAAAATCTGTCAGGCAATGAAGTTTGTATTTAGTTTTTTAATTTTTTATGTCTTGAAAATTTTAACCACACCGGCCCAATAAAAAAAATAGTCAAAAAATGTGAAATTTTCTAATTTTTGTAATTGAAGTTACTATTTATTTTTAGAATATTCATTAAAACGAGCAAAAAATACAAAACTTCTTTAAAATCAGTCAGGCAATGAAGTTTGTATTTAGTTTTTTTAATTTTTTATGTCTTGAAAATTTTAACCACTCGGCCCTATAACAAAAATAGTCAAGAGATGTGAAATTTTCTAATTTTTGTAATTGAGGTTACTATTTATTTTTAGAATATTCATTAAAACGAGCAAAAAATACAAAACTTCTTTGAAATCAGTCAGACAATGAAGTTTTTATTGTTTTTTTAATTTTTTATGTTTTGAAAATTTTAACCACTCGGCCCTATAAAAAAAATAGTCAAGAGATGTGAAATTTTCAAATTTTTGTAATTGAAGTTACTATTTATTTTTAGAATATTCATTAAAACGAGCAAAAAATACAAAACTTCTTTGAAATCAGTCAGACAAAGAAGTTTTTATTTAGTTTTTTAATTATTTATGTCTTGAAAATTTTAACCACCCCGGCTCTATAAAAAAAAAAGTCAAAAAATGTGAGATTTTCTAATTTTTGTAATTGAAGTTACTATTTATTTTTAGAATATTCATTAAAACGAGCAAAAAATACAAAACTTCTTTAAAATCAGTCAGGCAATGAAGTTTGTATTTAGTTTTTTAATTTTTTATGTCTTGAAAATTTTAACCACACCGGCCCTATAAAAAAAATAGTCAAAAAATGTGAAATTTTCTAATTTTTGTAATTGAAGTTACTATTTATTTTTAGAACATTCATTAAAACGAGCAAAAAATACAAAACTTCTTTAAAATCAGTCAGGCAATGAAGTTTGTATTTAGTTTTTTTAATTTTTTATGTCTTGAAAATTTTAACCACTCGGCCCTATAAAAAAAATAGTCAAGAGATGTGAAATTTTCAAATTTTTGTAATTGAAGTTACTATTTATTTTTAGAATATTCATTAAAACGAGCAAAAAATACAAAACTTCTTTGAAATCAGTCAGACAAAGAGGTTTTTATTTAGTTTTTTAATTTTTTATGTCTTGAAAATTTTAACCACCACGGCCCTATAAAAAAAATAGTCAAGAAATGTGAAATTTTCAAAATTTTGTAATTGAAGTTACTATTTATTTTTAGAATATTCATTAAAACGAGCAAAAAATACAAAACTTCTTTGAAATCAGTCAGACAATGAAGTTTTTATTGTTTTTTTAATTTTTTATGTCTTGAAAATTTTAACCACACCGGCCCTATAAAAAAAATAGTCAAAACATGTGAAATTTTCTAATATTTGTAATTGAAGTTACTATTTATTTTTAGAATATTCATTAAAAAGAGCAAAAAATACAAAAATTCTTTGAAATCAGTCAGACAAAGAAGTTTTTATTGTTTTTTTAATTTTTTATGTTTTGAAAATTTTAACCACCCCGGCCCTATAAAAAAAATAGTCAAAAAATGTGAAATTTTTTAATTTTTGTAATTGAAGTTATTTTGTTATTTATTTTTAGAATATTCATTAAAACGAGCAAAAAATACAAAACTTCTTTGAAATCAGTAAGACAAAGTTTTTATTTAGTTTTTTAATTTTTTATGGCTTGAAAATTTTAACCACCCCGGCCCTATAAAAAAAATAGTCAAAACATGTGATATTTTCTAATTTTTGTAATTGAGGTTACTATTTATTTTTAGAATATTCATTAAAACGAGCAAAAAATACAAAAATTCTTTGAAATCAGTCAGACAAAGAAGTTTTTATTGTTTTTTTAATTTTTTATGTTTTGAAAATTTTAACCACCCCGGCCCTTACAAAATAGTCAAAAAATGTGAAATTTTCTAATTTTTGTAATTGAAGTTACTTTTATTTTTAGAATATTCATTAAAACGAGCAAAAAATACAAAACTTCTTTGAAATCAGTCAGACAAAGAAGTTTTTATTTAGTTTTTTAATTTTTTATGTCTTGAAAATTTTAACCACCGAGGCCCTATAAAAAAAATAGTCAAAAAATGTCAAATTTTCTAATTTTTGTAATTGAAGTTACTATTTATTTTTAGAATATTCATTAAAACGAGCAAAAAATACAAAATTTCTTTGAAATCAGTCAGACAGAGAAGTTTTTATTTAGTTTTTTAATTTTTTATGTTTTGAAAATTTTAACCACCCAGGCCCTATAAAAAAAATAGTCAAAAAATGTGAAATTTCTAATTTTTGTAATTGAAGTTAATATTTATTTTTAGAATATTCATTAAAACGAGCAAAATATACATAACTTCTTTGAAATCAGTCAGACAATGAAATTTTTATTGTTTTTTTAATTTTTTATGTTTTGAAAATTTTAACCACCCCGGCCCTAAAAAAATAGTCAAAAAATGTGAAATTTTCTAATTTTTGTAATTGAAGTTACTATTTATTTTTAGAACATTCATTAAAATGAGCAAAAAATTCAAAACTTCTTTAAAATCTGTCAGGCAATGAAGTTTGTATTTAGTTTTTTAATTTTTTATGTCTTGAAAATTTTAACCACACCGGCCCAATAAAAAAAATAGTCAAAAAATGTGAAATTTTCTAATTTTTGTAATTGAAGTTACTATTTATTTTTAGAATATTCATTAAAACGAGCAAAAAATACAAAACTTCTTTGAAATCAGTCAGACAAAGAAGTTTTTATTTAGTTTTTTAATTTTTTATGTTTTGAAAATTTTAACCACCCCGGCCCAAAAAAAATAGTAAAAAAATGTGAAACTTTCTAATTTTTGTAATTGAAGTTACTATTTATTTTTAGAATATTCATTAAAACGAGCAAAAAATACAAAACTTCTTTGAAATCAGTCAGACAATGAAGTTTTTATTGTTTTTTTAATTTTTTATGTTTTGAAAATTTTAACCACTCGACCCTATAAATAAAATAGTCAAGAGATGTGAAATTTTCAAATTTTTGTAATTGAAGTTACTATTTATTTTTAGAATATTCATTAAAACGAGCAAAAAATACAAAACTTCTTTGAAATCAGTCAGACAAAGAAGTTTTTATTTAGTTTTTTAATTTTTTATGTTTTGAAAATTTTAACCACCCCGGCCCAAAAAAAATAGTAAAAAAATGTGAAACTTTCTAATTTTTGTAATTGAAGTTACTATTTATTTTTAGAATATTCATTAAAACGAGCAAAAAATACAAAACTTCTTTGAAAGCAGTCAGACAAAGAAGTTTTTATTTAGTTTTTTAATTTTTTATGTTTTGAAAATTTTAACCACCCCGGCCCAAAAAAAATAGTAAAAAAATGTGAAACTTTCTAATTTTTGTAATTGAAGTTACTATTTATTTTTAGAATATTCATTAAAACGAGCAAAAAATACAAAACTTCTTTGAAATCAGTCAGACAAAGTTTTTATTTAGTTTTTTAATTTTTTATGTTTTGAAAATTTTAACCACCCCGGCCCAAAAAAAATAGTAAAAAAATGTGAAACTTTCTAATTTTTGTAATTGAAGTTACTATTTATTTTTAGAATATTCATTAAAACGAGCAAAAAATACAAAAATTCTTTGAAATCAGTCAGACAAAGAAGTTTTTATTGTTTTTTTAATTTTTTATGTTTTGAAAATTTTAACCACCCCGGCCCTAACAAAATAGTCAAAACGTGTGAAATTTTCTAATATTTGTAATTGAAGTTACTATTTATTTTTAGAATATTCATTAAAACGAGCAAAAAATACAAAATTTCTTTGAAATCAGTCAGACAAAGAAGTTTTTATTTAGTTTTTTAATTATTTATGTCTTGAAAATTTTAACCACCCCGGCTCTATAAAAAAAAAAGTCAAAAAATGTGAGATTTTCTAATTTTTGTAATTGAAGTTACTATTTATTTTTAGAATATTCATTAAAACGAGCAAAAAATACAAAACTTCTTTAAAATCAGTCAGGCAATGAAGTTTGTATTTAGTTTTTTAATTTTTTATGTCTTGAAAATTTTAACCACACCGGCCCTATAAAAAAAATAGTCAAAACATGTGAAATTTTCTAATATTTGTAATTGAAGTTACTATTTATTTTTAGAATATTCATTAAAAAGAGCAAAAAATACAAAAATTCTTTGAAATCAGTCAGACAAAGAAGTTTTTATTGTTTTTTTAATTTTTTATGTTTTGAAAATTTTAACCACCCCGGCCCTATAAAAAAAATAGTCAAAAAATGTGAAATTTTTTAATTTTTGTAATTGAAGTTATTTTGTTATTTATTTTTAGAATATTCATTAAAACGAGCAAAAAATACAAAACTTCTTTGAAATCAGTAAGACAAAGTTTTTATTTAGTTTTTTAATTTTTTATGGCTTGAAAATTTTAACCACCCCGGCCCTATAAAAAAAATAGTCAAAACATGTGATATTTTCTAATTTTTGTAATTGAGGTTACTATTTATTTTTAGAATATTCATTAAAACGAGCAAAAAATACAAAAATTCTTTGAAATCAGTCAGACAAAGAAGTTTTTATTGTTTTTTTAATTTTTTATGTTTTGAAAATTTTAACCACCCCGGCCCTAACAAAATAGTCAAAAAATGTGAAATTTTCTAATTTTTGTAATTGAAGTTACTTTTATTTCTAGAATATTCATTAAAACGAGCAAAAAATACAAAACTTCTTTGAAATCAGTCAGACAAAGAAGTTTTTATTTAGTTTTTTAATTTTTTATGTCTTGAAAATTTTAACCACCGAGGCCCTATAAAAAAAATAGTCAAAAAATGTCAAATTTTCTAATTTTTGTAATTGAAGTTACTATTTATTTTTAGAATATTCATTAAAACGAGCAAAAAATACAAAATTTCTTTGAAATCAGTCAGACAGAGAAGTTTTTATTTAGTTTTTTAATTTTTTATGTTTTGAAAATTTTAACCACCCAGGCCCTATAAAAAAAATAGTCAAAAAATGTGAAATTTCTAATTTTTGTAATTGAAGTTAATATTTATTTTTAGAATATTCATTAAAACGAGCAAAATATACATAACTTCTTTGAAATCAGTCAGACAATGAAATTTTTATTGTTTTTTTAATTTTTTATGTTTTGAAAATTTTAACCACCCCGGCCCTAAAAAAATAGTCAAAAAATGTGAAATTTTCTAATTTTTGTAATTGAAGTTACTATTTATTTTTAGAACATTCATTAAAATGAGCAAAAAATTCAAAACTTCTTTAAAATCTGTCAGGCAATGAAGTTTGTATTTAGTTTTTTAATTTTTTATGTCTTGAAAATTTTAACCACACCGGCCCTATAAAAAAAATAGTCAAAAAATGTGAAATTTTCTAATTTTTGTAATTGAAGTTACTATTTATTTTTAGAATATTCATTAAAACGAGCAAAAAATACAAAACTTCTTTGAAATCAGTCAGACAAAGAAGTTTTTATTTAGTTTTTTAATTTTTTATGTTTTGAAAATTTTAACCACCCCGGCCCAAAAAAAATAGTAAAAAAATGTGAAACTTTCTAATTTTTGTAATTGAAGTTACTATTTATTTTTAGAATATTCATTAAAACGAGCAAAAAATACAAAACTTCTTTGAAATCAGTCAGACAATGAAGTTTTTATTGTTTTTTTAATTTTTTATGTTTTGAAAATTTTAACCACTCGACCCTATAAAAAAAATAGTCAAGAGATGTGAAATTTTCAAATTTTTGTAATTGAAGTTACTATTTATTTTTAGAATATTCATTAAAACGAGCAAAAAATACAAAACTTCTTTGAAATCAGTCAGACAAAGAAGTTTTTATTTAGTTTTTTAATTTTTTATGTTTTGAAAATTTTAACCACCCCGGCCCAAAAAAAATAGTAAAAAAATGTGAAACTTTCTAATTTTTGTAATTGAAGTTACTATTTATTTTTAGAATATTCATTAAAACGAGCAAAAAATACAAAACTTCTTTGAAATCAGTCAGACAAAGAAGTTTTTATTTAGTTTTTTAATTTTTTATGTTTTGAAAATTTTAACCACCCCGGCCCAAAAAAAATAGTAAAAAAATGTGAAACTTTCTAATTTTTGTAATTGAAGTTACTATTTATTTTTAGAATATTCATTAAAACGAGCAAAAAATACAAAACTTCTTTGAAATCAGTCAGACAAAGAAGTTTTTATTTAGTTTTTTAATTTTTTATGTTTTGAAAATTTTAACCACCCCGGCCCAAAAAAAATAGTAAAAAAATGTGAAACTTTCTAATTTTTGTAATTGAAGTTACTATTTATTTTTAGAATATTCATTAAAACGAGCAAAAAATACAAAAATTCTTTGAAATCAGTCAGACAAAGAAGTTTTTATTGTTTTTTTAATTTTTTATGTTTTGAAAATTTTAACCACCCCGGCCCTAACAAAATAGTCAAAACATGTGAAATTTTCTAATATTTGTAATTGAAGTTACTATTTATTTTTAGAATATTCATTAAAACGAGCAAAAAATACAAAATTTCTTTGAAATCAGTCAGACAAAGAAGTTTTTATTTAGTTTTTTAATTATTTATGTCTTGAAAATTTTAACCACCCCGGCTCTATAAAAAAAAAAGTCAAAAAATGTGAGATTTTCTAATTTTTGTAATTGAAGTTACTATTTATTTTTAGAATATTCATTAAAACGAGCAAAAAATACAAAACTTCTTTAAAATCAGTCAGGCAATGAAGTTTGTATTTAGTTTTTTAATTTTTTATGTCTTGAAAATTTTAACCACACCGGCCCTATAAAAAAAATAGTCAAAACATGTGAAATTTTCTAATATTTGTAATTGAAGTTACTATTTATTTTTAGAATATTCATTAAAACGAGCAAAAAATACAAAAATTCTTTGAAATCAGTCAGACAATGAAGTTTTTATTGTTTTTTTAATTTTTTATGTCTTGAAAATTTTAACCACCCAGGCCCTATAAAAAAAATAGTCAAAAAATGTGAAATTTTCTAATTTTTGTAATTGAAGTTACTATTTATTTTTAGAACATTCATTAAAACGAGCAAAAAATACAAAACTTCTTTAAAATCAGTCAGGCAATGAAGTTTGTATTTAGTTTTTTTAATTTTTTATGTCTTGAAAATTTTAACCACTCGGCCCTATAACAAAAATAGTCAAGAGATGTGAAATTTTCTAATTTTTGTAATTGAGGTTACTATTTATTTTTAGAATATTCATTAAAACGAGCAAAAAATACAAAAATTCTTTGAAATCAGTCAGACAAAGAAGTTTTTATTGTTTTTTTAATTTTTTATGTTTTGAAAATTTTAACCACCCCGGCCCTAACAAAATAGTCAAAAAATGTGAAATTCTCTAATTTTTGTAATTGAAGTTACTATTTATTTTTAGAATATTCATTAAAACGAGCAAAAAATACAAAACTTCTTTGAAATCAGTCAGACAAAGAAGTTTTTATTGTTTTTTTAATTTTTTATGTTTTGAAAATTTTAACCACCCCGGCCCTAAAAAAATAGTCAAAAAATGTGAAAATTTCTAATTTTTGTAATTGAAGTTACTATTTATTTTTAGAATATTCATTAAAACGAGCAAAAAATACAAAACTTTTTTAAAATCAGTCAGACAATTAAGTTTTTATTGTTTTTTTAATTTTTTATGTTTTGAAAATTTTAACCACGTGCCCTATAAAAAAAATAGTCAAGAAATGTGAAATTTTCAAATTTTTGAAATTGAAATTATTTTGTTATTTATTTTGATAATATTCATTAACAAGCATAAAATACAAAACAACTTAGGTATCAGTCAGAATATGAGGTTCTTAGAAAAAAAGCAAAAAAAAAGTGAAATTTTAAATTTTTTGGAATAGACGTTATTTATTTTGATAACATTCATTAAAACGAGCAAAAGATACAAAACTTCTTTGAAATCGGTCAGACAATGAAGTTATTATTTAGTTTTTTCATTTTTTATGTTTTGAAAATCTTAACCCCCCCGGCCTTATTAAAAAAATAGTCAAAAAATGTGAAATTTACTAATTTTTGTAATTGAAGTTACTATTTATTTTGATAACATTCATTAAAACGAGCAACAAATACAAAACTTCTTTAAAATCAGTCAGGCAATGAAGTTTGTATTTAGTTTTTTTAATTTTTTATGTCTTGAAAATTTTAACCACCCCAGCCCTATAGAAAAAATAGTCAAAAAATGTGAAATTTTGTAATTTTTGTAATTGAAGTTACTATTTATTTTTAGAATATTCATTAAAATGAGCAAAAAAATCAAAACTTCTTTAAAATCAGTCAGACAATGAAGTTTTTATTGTTTTTTTAATTTTTTATGTTTTGAAAATTTTAACCACCCCGGCCCTAAAAAAATAGTAAAAAAATGTGAAATTTTCTAATTTTTGTAATTGAAGTTACTATTTATTTTGATAACATTCATTAAAACGAGCAACAAATACAAAACTTCTTTAAAATCAGTCAGGCAATGAAGTTTGTATTTAGTTTTTTTAATTTTTTATGTCTTGAAAATTTTAACCACCCCAGCCCTATAGAAAAAATAGTCAAAAAATGTGAAATTTTCTAATTTTTGTAATTGAAGTTACTATTTATTTTTAGAATATTCATTAAAACGAGCAAAATATACAAAACTTCTTTGAAATCAGTCAGACAATGAAGTTTTTATTGTTTTTTTAATTTTTTATGTTTTGAAAATTTTAACCACCCCAGCCCTATAGAAAAAATAGTCAAAAAATGTGAAACTTTCTAATTTTTGTAATTGAAGTTACTATTTATTTTTAGAATATTCATTAAAACGAGCAAAAAATACAAAACTTCTTTGAAATCAGTCAGACAAAGAAGTTTTTATTTAGTTTTTTAATTTTTTATGTTTTGAAAATTTTAACACCCCGGACCTAAAAAATAGTAAAAAAATGTGAAATTTTCTAATTTTTGTAATTGAAGTTATTTATTTTGATAACATTCAATAAAACGAGAAAAAAAATAAAAAACTTATTTGAAATCGGTCAGGCAATGAAGTTTGTTTTTATTTTTTTTAATTTTTTATTTCTTGAAAATTTTAACCACCCCAGCCCTATAGAAAAAATAGTCAAAAAATGAAAAATTTCTAATTTTTGAAATTGAAGTTACTATTTATTTTTAGAATATTCATTAAAACGAGAAAAAAATAAAAAACTTATTTGAAATCGGTCAGGCAATGAAGTTTGTATTTAGTTTTTTTAATTTTTTATGTCTTCAAAATTTTAACCACCCCAGCCCTATAGAAAAAATAGTCAAAAAATTAAAAATTTCTAATTTTTGAAATTGAAGTTATTTATTTTGATAATATTCATTAAAACAAGCATAAAATACAAAACTTCTTTGAAATCAGTCAGAAAAAGAAGTTTTTATTTAGTTTTTTAATTTTTTATGTCTTGAAAATTTTAACCACCCCGGCCCTATAAAAAAAATAATCAAAAAATGTGAAACTTTCTAATTTTTGTAATTGAAGTTACTATTTATTTTTAGAATATTCATTAAAACGAGCAAAATATACAAAACTTCTTTGAAATCAGTCAGACAATGAAGTTTTTATTGTTTTTTTAATTTTTTATGTTTTGAAAATTTTAACCACACCGGCCCTAAAAAAACAGTCAAAAAATGTGAAATTTTCTAATTTTTGTAATTGAAGTTATTTATTTTGATAACATTCCTTAAAACGAGAAAAAAATAAAAAACTTATTTGAAATCGGTCAGGCAATGAAGTTTGTATTTATTTTTTTTAATTTTTTATTTCTTGAAAATTTTAACCACCCCAGCCCTATAGAAAAAATAGTCAAAAAATGAAAAATTTCTAATTTTTGAAATTGAAGTTACTATTTATTTTTAGAATATTCATTAAAACGAGAAAAAAATAAAAAACTTATTTGAAATCGGTCAGGCAATGAAGTTTGTATTTAGTTTTTTTAATTTTTTATGTCTTCACAATTTTAACCACCCCAGCCCTATAGAAAAAATAGTCAAAAAATGTGAAATTTTCTAATTTTTGTAATTGAAGTTACTATTTATTTTTAGAATATTCATTAAAACGAGCAAAATATACAAAACTTCTTTGAAATCAGTCAGACAATGAAGTTTTTATTGTTTTTTTAATTTTTTATGTTTTGAAAATTTTAACCACTCGGCCCTATAAAAAAAATAGTCAAGAGATGTGAAATTTTCAAATTTTTGTAATTGAAGTTACTATTTATTTTTAAAATATTCATTAAAACGAGCAAAAAATACAAAACTTCTTTGAAATCAGTCAGACAAAGAAGTTTTTATTTAGTTTTTTAATTTTTTATGTCTTGAAAATTTTAACCACACCGGCCCTATAAAAAAATAGTCAAAAAATGTGAAATTTTCTAATTTTTGTAATTGAAGTTACTATTTATTTTAAGAACACTCATTAAAACGAGCAAAAAATACAAAACTTCTTTAAAATCTGTCAGACAATGAAGTTTTTATTGTTTTTTTAATTTTTTATGTTTTGAAAATTTTAACCACCCCAGCCCTATAGAAAAAACAGTCAAAAAATGTGAAATTTTCTAATTTTTGTAATTGAAGTTATTTATTTTGATAACATTCCTTAAAACGAGAAAAAAATACAAAACTTCTTTGAAATCAGTCAGACAAAGAAGTTTTTATTTAGTTTTTTAATTTTTTATGTCTTGAAAATTTTAACCACCCAGGCCCTATAAAAAAAATAGTCAAAAAATGTGAAATTTCTAATTTCTGTAATTGAAGTTAATATTTATTTTTAGAATATTCATTAAAACGAGCAAAAGATACATAACTTCTTTGAAATCAGTCAGACAATGAAATTTTTAGTGTTTTTTTAATTTTTTATGTTTTGAAAATTTTAACCACCCCGGCCCTAAAAAAATAGTCAAAAAATGTGAAATTTTCTAATTTTTGTAATTGAAGTTACTATTTATTTTTAGAACATTCATTAAAATGAGCAAAAAATTCAAAACTTCTTTAAAATCTGTCAGACAATGAAGTTTTTATTGTTTTTTTAATTTTTTATGTTTTGAAAATTTTAACCACCCCAGCCCTATAGAAAAAATATTCAAAAAATGTGAAACTTTCTAATTTTTGTAATTGAAGTTACTATTTATTTTTAGAATATTCATTAAAACGAGCAAAAAATACAAAACTTCTTTGAAATCAGTCAGACAAAGAAGTTTTTATTTAGTTTTTTAATTTTTTATGTTTTGAAAATTTTAACCACCCCGGCCCAAAAAAAATAGTAAAAAAATGTGAAACTTTCTAATTTTTGTAATTGAAGTTACTATTGATTTTTAGAATATTCATTAAAACGAGCAAAAAATACAAAACTTCTTTGAAATCAGTCAGACAATGAAGTTTTTATTGTTTTTTTAATTTTTTATGTTTTGAAAATTTTAACCAATCGACCCTATAAAAAAAATAGTCAAGAGATGTGAAATTTTCAAATTTTTGTAATTGAAGTTACTATTTATTTTTAGAATATTCATTAAAACGAGCAAAAAATACAAAACTTCTTTGAAATCAGTCAGACAAAAAAGTTTTTATTTAGTTTTTTAATTTTTTATGTCTTGAAAATTTTAACCACACCGGCCCTATAAAAAAAATAGTCAAAAAATGTGAAATTTTCTAATTTTTGTAATTGAAGTTACTATTTATTTTTAGAACATTCATTAAAACGAGCAAAAAATACAAAACTTCTTTAAAATCAGTCAGGCAATGAAGTTTGTATTTAGTTTTTTTAATTTTTTATGTCTTGAAAATTTTAACCACTCGGCCCTATAAAAAAAATAGTCAAGAGATGTGAAATTTTCAAATTTTTGTAATTGAAGTTACTATTTATTTTTAGAATATTCATTAAAACGAGCAAAAAATACAAAACTTCTTTGAAATCAGTCAGACAAAGAGGTTTTTATTTAGTTTTTTAATTTTTTATGTCTTGAAAATTTTAACCACCCCGGCCCTATAAAAAAAATAGTCAAGAAATGTGAAATTTTCTAATTTTTGTAATTGAAGTTACTATTTATTTTTAGAACATTCATTAAAACGAGCAAAAAATACAAAACTTCTTTAAAATCAGTCAGGCAATGAAGTTTGTATTTAGTTTTTTTAATTTTTTATGTCTTGAAAATTTTAACCACTCGGCCCTATAAAAAAAATAGTCAAGAGATGTGAAATTTTCAAATTTTTGTAATTGAAGTTACTATTTATTTTTAGAATATTCATTAAAACGAGCAAAAATAACAAAACTTCTTTGAAATCAGTCAGACAAAGAGGTTTTTATTTAGTTTTTTAATTTTTTATGTCTTGAAAATTTTAACCACCCCGGCCCTATAAAAAAAATAGTCAAGAAATGTGAAATTTTCAAAATTTTGTAATTGAAGTTACTATTTATTTTTAGAATATTCATTAAAAAGAGCAAAAAATACAAAACTTCTTTGAAATCAGTCAGACAAAGAAGTTTTTATTTAGTTTTTTAATTTTTTATGGCTTGAAAATTTTAACCACCCCGGCCCTATAAAAAAAATAGTCAAAAAATGTGAAATTTTTTAATTTTTGTAATTGAAGTTATTTTCTTATTTATTTTTAGAATATTCAAGAAATGTGAAATTTTCAAATTTTTGTAATTGAAGTTATTTTCTTATTTATTTTTAGAATATTCATTAAAACGAACAAAAAATACAAAACTTCTTTGAAATCAGTCAGACAAAGAAGTTTTTATTTAGTTTTTTAATTGTTTATGTCTTGAAAATTTTAACCACCCCGGCCCTATAAAAAAAATAGTCAAAAAATGTGAAATTTTCTAATTTTTATAATTGAAGTTACTATTTATTTTTAGAATATTCATTAAAACGAGCAAAAAATACAAAACTTCTTTGAAATCAGTCAGACAAAGAAGTTTTTATTTAGTTTTTTAATTATTTATGTCTTGAAAATTTTAACCACCCCGGCTCTATAAAAAAAAAAGTCAAAAAATGTGAGATTTTCTAATTTTTGTAATTGAAGTTACTATTTATTTTTAGAATATTCATTAAAACGAGCAAAAAATACAAAACTTCTTTAAAATCAGTCAGGCAATGAAGTTTGTATTTAGTTTTTTAATTTTTTATGTCTTGAAAATTTTAACCACACCGGCCCTATAAAAAAAATAGTCAAAAAATGTGAAATTTTCTAATTTTTGTAATTGAAGTTACTATTTATTTTTAGAACATTCATTAAAACGAGCAAAAAATACAAAACTTCTTTAAAATCAGTCAGGCAATGAAGTTTGTATTTAGTTTTTTTAATTTTTTATGTCTTGAAAATTTTAACCACTCGGCCCTATAAAAAAAATAGTCAAGAGATGTGAAATTTTCAAATTTTTGTAATTGAAGTTACTATTTATTTTTAGAATATTCATTAAAACGAGCAAAAAATACAAAACTTCTTTGAAATCAGTCAGACAAAGAGGTTTTTATTTAGTTTTTTAATTTTTTATGTCTTGAAAATTTTAACCACCCCGGCCCTATAAAAAAAATAGTCAAGAAATGTGAAATTTTCAAAATTTTGTAATTGAAGTTACTATTTATTTTTAGAATATTCATTAAAACGAGCTAAAAATACAAAATTTCTTTGAAATCAGTCAGACAATGAAGTTTTTATTGTTTTTTTAATTTTTTATGTCTTGAAAATTTTAACCACACCGGCCCTATAAAAAAAATAGTCAAAACATGTGAAATTTTCTAATATTTGTAATTGAAGTTACTATTTATTTTTAGAATATTCATTAAAACGAGCAAAAAATACAAAAATTCTTTGAAATCAGTCAGACAAAGAAGTTTTTATTGTTTTTTTAATTTTTTATGTTTTGAAAATTTTAACCACCCCGGCCCTATAAAAAAAATAGTCAAAAAATGTGAAATTTTTTAATTTTTGAAGTTATTTTGTTATTTATTTTTAGAATATTCATTAAAACGAGCAAAAAATACAAAACTTCTTTGAAATCAGTAAGACAAAGTTTTTATTTAGTTTTTTAATTTTTTATGGCTTGAAAATTTTAACCACACCAGTCCTATAAAAAAAATAGTCAAAACATGTGAAATTTTCTAATTTTTGTAATTGAGGTTACTATTTATTTTTAGAATATTCATTAAAACGAGCAAAAAATACAAAAATTCTTTGAAATCAGTCAGACAAAGAAGTTTTTATTGTTTTTTTAATTTTTTATGTTTTGAAAATTTTAACCACCCCGGCCCTAACAAAATAGTCAAAAAATGTGAAATTCTCTAATTTTTGTAATTGAAGTTACTATTTATTTTTAGAATATTCATTAAAACGAGCAAAAAATACAAAACTTCTTTGAAATCAGTCAGACAATGAAGTTTTTATTGTTTTTTTAATTTTTTATGTCTTGAAAATTTCAACCACACCGACTCTATAAAAAAAATAGTTAAGAAATGTGAAATTTTCAAATTTTTGTAATTGAAGTTACTATTTATTTTTAGAATATTCATTAAAACGAACAAAAAATACAAAACTTCTTTGAAATCAGTCAGACAAAGAAGTTTTTATTTAGTTTTTTAATTTTTTATGGCTTGAAAATTTTAACCACCCCGGCCCTATAAAAAAAATAGTCAAAAAATGTGAAATTTTTTAATTTTTGTAATTGAAGTTATTATCTTATTTATTTTTAGAATATTCAAGAAATGTGAAATTTTCAAATTTTTGTAATTGAAGTTATTTTCTTATTTATTTTTAGAATATTCATTAAAACGAACAAAAAATACAAAACTTCTTTGAAATCAGTCAGACAAAGAAGTTTTTATTTAGTTTTTTAATTTTTTATGTCTTGAAAATTTTAACCACCCCAGCCCTATAGAAAAAATAGTCAAAAAATGTGAAACTTTCTAATTTTTTTAATTGAAGTTACTATTTATTTTTAGAATATTCATTAAAACGAGCAAAAAATACAAAACTTCTTTGAAATCAGTCAGACAAAGAAGTTTTTATTTAGTTTTTTAATTTTTTATGGCTTGAAAATTTTAACCACACCAGTCCTATAAAAAAAATAGTCAAAACATGTGAAATTTTCTAATTTTTGTAATTGAGGTTACTATTTATTTTTAGAATATTCATTAAAACGAGCAAAAAATACAAAAATTCTTTGAAATCAGTCAGACAAAGAAGTTTTTATTGTTTTTTTAATTTTTTATGTTTTGAAAATTTTAACCACCCCGGCCCTAACAAAATAGTCAAAAAATGTGAAATTCTCTAATTTTTGTAATTGAAGTTACTATTTATTTTTAGAATATTCATTAAAACGAGCAAAAAATACAAAACTTCTTTGAAATCAGTCAGACAAAGAAGTTTTTATTGTTTTTTTAATTTTTTATGTTTTGAAAATTTTAACCACCCCGGCCCTAAAAAAATAGTCAAAAAATGTGAAAATTTCTAATTTTTGTAATTGAAGTTACTATTTATTTTTAGAATATTCATTAAAACGAGCAAAAAATACAAAACTTTTTTAAAATCAGTCAGACAATGAAGTTTTTATTGTTTTTTAATTTTTTATGTTTTGAAAATTTTAACCACGTGCCCTATAAAAAAAATAGTCAAGTAATGTGAAATTTTCAAATTTTTGAAATTGAAATTATTTTGTTATTTATTTTGATAATATTCATTAACAAGCATAAAATACAAAACAACTTAGGTATCAGTCAGAATATGAGGTTCTTAGAAAAAAAGCAAAAAAAAAGTGAAATTTTAAATTTTTTGGAATTGACGTTATTTATTTTGATAACATTCATTAAAACGAGCAAAAGATACAAAACTTCTTTGAAATCGGTCAGACAATGAAGTTATTATTTAGTTTTTTCATTTTTTATGTTTTGAAAATCTTAACCCCCCCGGCCTTATTAAAAAAATAGTCAAAAAATGTGAAATTTACTAATTTTTGTAATTGAAGTTACTATTTATTTTGATAACATTCATTAAAACGAGCAACAAATACAAAACTTCTTTAAAATCAGTCAGGCAATGAAGTTTGTATTTAGTTTTTTTAATTTTTTATGTCTTGAAAATTTTAACCACCCCAGCCCTATAGAAAAAATAGTCAAAAAATGTGAAACTTTCTAATTTTTGTAATTGAAGTTACTATTTATTTTTAGAATATTCATTAAAACGAGCAAAAAATACAAAACTTCTTTGAAATCAGTCAGACAAAGAAGTTTTTATTTAGTTTTTTAATTTTTTATGTTTTGAAAATTTTAACACCCCGGCCCTAAAAAATAGTAAAAAAATGTGAAATTTTCTAATTTTTGTAATTGAAGTTATTTATTTTGATAACATTCAATAAAACGAGAAAAAAATAAAAAACTTATTTGAAATCGGTCAGGCAATGAAGTTTGTTTTTATTTTTTTTAATTTTTTATTTCTTGAAAATTTTAACCACCCCAGCCCTATAGAAAAAATAGTCAAAAAATGAAAAATTTCTAATTTTTGAAATTGAAGTTACTATTTATTTTTAGAATATTCATTAAAACGAGAAAAAAATAAAAAACTTATTTGAAATCGGTCAGGAAATGAAGTTTGTATTTAGTTTTTTTAATTTTTTATGTCTTCAAAATTTTAACCACCCCAGCCCTATAGAAAAAATAGTCAAAAAATTAAAAATTTCTAATTTTTGAAATTGAAGTTATTTATTTTGATAATATTCATTAAAACAAGCATAAAATACAAAACTTCTTTGAAATCAGTCAGAAAAAGAAGTTTTTATTTAGTTTTTTAATTTTTTATGTCTTGAAAATTTTAACCACCCCGGCCCTATAAAAAAAATAGTCAAAAAATGTGAAACTTTCTAATTTTTGTAATTGAAGTTACTATTTATTTTTAGAATATTCATTAAAACGAGCAAAATATACAAAACTTCTTTGAAATCAGTCAGACAATGAAGTTTTTATTGTTTTTTTAATTTTTTATGTTTTGAAAATTTTAACCACACCGGCCCTAAAAAAACAGTCAAAAAATGTGAAATTTTCTAATTTTTGTAATTGAAGTTATTTATTTTGATAACATTCCTTAAAACGAGAAAAAAATAAAAAACTTATTTGAAATCGGTCAGGCAACGAAGTTTGTATTTATTTTTTTTAATTTTTTATTTCTTGAAAATTTTAACCACCCCAGCCCTATAGAAAAAATAGTCAAAAAATGAAAAATTTCTAATTTTTGAAATTGAAGTTACTATTTATTTTTAGAATATTCATTAAAACGAGAAAAAAATAAAAAACTTATTTGAAATCGGTCAGGCAATGAAGTTTGTATTTAGTTTTTTTAATTTTTTATGTCTTCAAAATTTTAACCACCCCAGCCCTATAGAAAAAATAGTCAAAAAATTAAAAATTTCTAATTTTTGAAATTGAAGTTATTTATTTTGATAATATTCATTAAAACAAGCATAAAATAAAAAACTTCTTTGAAATCAGTCAGAAAAAGAAGTTTTTATTTAGTTTTTTAATTTTTTATGTCTTGAAAATTTTAACCACCCCGGCCCTATAAAAAAAATAGTCAAAAAATGTGAAACTTTCTAATTTTTGTAATTGAAGTTACTATTTATTTTTAGAATATTCATTAAAACGAGCAAAAAATACAAAACTTCTTTGAAATCAGTCAGACAAAGAAGTTTTTATTTAGTTTTTTAATTTTTTATGTCTTGAAAATTTTAACCACACCGGCCCTATAAAAAAAATAGTCAAAAAATGTGAAATTTTCTAATTTTTGTAATTGAAGTTACTATTTATTTTTAGAATATTCATTAAAACGAGCAAAATATACAAAACTTCTTTGAAATCAGTCAGACAATGAAGTTTTTATTGTTTTTTTAATTTTTTATGTTTTGAAAATTTTAACCACTCGGCCCTATAAAAAAAATAGTCAAGAGATGTGAAATTTTCAAATTTTTGTAATTGAAGTTACTATTTATTTTTAGAATATTCATTAAAACGAGCAAAAAATACAAAACTTCTTTGAAATCAGTCAGACAAAGAAGTTTTTATTTAGTTTTTTAATTTTTTATGTCTTGAAAATTTTAACCACACCGGCCCTATAAAAAAATAGTCAAAAAATGTGAAATTTTCTAATTTTTGTAATTGAAGTTACTATTTATTTTAAGAACACTCATTAAAACGAGCAAAAAATACAAAACTTCTTTAAAATCAGTAGGACAATGAAGTTTTTATTGCTTTTTTAATTTTTAATGTTTTGCAAATTTTAACCACCCCGGCCCTAAAAAAACAGTCAAAAAATGTGAAATTTTCTAATTTTTGTAATTGAAGTTATTTATTTTGATAACATTCCTTAAAACGAGAAAAAAATACAAAACTTCTTTGAAATCAGTCAGACAAAGAAGTTTTTATTTAGTTTTTTAATTTTTTATGTCTTGAAAATTTTAACCACACCGGCCCTATAAAAAAAATAGTCAAAAAATGTGAAATTTTCTAATTTTTGTAATTGAAGTTACTATTTATTTTTAGAATATTCATTAAAACGAGCAAAAAATACAAAACTTCTTTGAAATCAGTCAGACAAAGAAGTTTTTATTGTTTTTTTAATTTTTTATGTTTTGAAAATTTTAACCACCCCGGCCCTAAAAAAATAGTCAAAAAATGTGAAAATTTCTAATTTTTGTAATTGAAGTTACTATTTATTTTTAGAATATTCATTAAAACGAGCAAAAAATACAAAACTTTTTTAAAATCAGTCAGACAATGAAGTTTTTATTGTTTTTTTAATTTTTTATGTTTTGAAAATTTTAACCACGTGCCCTATAAAAAAAATAGTCAAGAAATGTGAAATTTTCAAATTTTTGAAATTGAAATTATTTTGTTATTTATTTTGATAATATTCATTAACAAGCATAAAATACAAAACAACTTAGGTATCAGTCAGAATATGAGGTTCTTAGAAAAAAAGCAAAAAAAAAGTGAAATTTTAAATTTTTTGGAATAGACGTTATTTATTTTGATAACATTCATTAAAACGAGCAAAAGATACAAAACTTCTTTGAAATCGGTCAGACAATGAAGTTATTATTTAGTTTTTTCATTTTTTATGTTTTGAAAATCTTAACCCCCCCGGCCTTATTAAAAAAATAGTCAAAAAATGTGAAATTTACTAATTTTTGTAATTGAAGTTACTATTTATTTTGATAACATTCATTAAAACGAGCAACAAATACAAAACTTCTTTAAAATCAGTCAGGCAATGAAGTTTGTATTTAGTTTTTTTAATTTTTTATGTCTTGAAAATTTTAACCACCCCAGCCCTATAGAAAAAATAGTCAAAAAATGTGAAATTTTCTAATTTTTGTAATTGAAGTTACTATTTATTTTTAGAATATTCATTAAAATGAGCAAAAAAATCAAAACTTCTTTAAAATCAGTCAGACAATGAAGTTTTTATTGTTTTTTTAATTTTTTATGTTTTGAAAATTTTAACCACCCCGGCCCTAAAAAAATAGTAAAAAAATGTGAAATTTTCTAATTTTTGTAATTGAAGTTACTATTTATTTTGATAACATTCATTAAAACGAGCAACAAATACAAAACTTCTTTAAAATCAGTCAGGCAATGAAGTGTGTATTTAGTTTTTTTAATTTTTTATGTCTTGAAAATTTTAACCACCCCAGCCCTATAGAAAAAATAGTCAAAAAATGTGAAATTTTCTAATTTTTGTAATTGAAGTTACTATTTATTTTTAGAATATTCATTAAATTGAGCAAAAAATTCAAAACTTCTTTAAAATCAGTCAGACAATGAAGTTTTTATTGTTTTTTTAATTTTTTATGTTTTGAAAATTTTAACCACCCCAGCCCTATAGAAAAAATAGTCAAAAAATGTGAAACTTTCTAATTTTTGTAATTGAAGTTACTATTTATTTTTAGAATATTCATTAAAACGAGCAAAAAATACAAAACTTCTTTGAAATCAGTCAGACAAAGAAGTTTTTATTTAGTTTTTTAATTTTTTATGTTTTGAAAATTTTAACACCCCGGCCCTAAAAAATAGTAAAAAAATGTGAAATTTTCTAATTTTTGTAATTGAAGTTATTTATTTTGATAACATTCAATAAAACGAGAAAAAAATAAAAAACTTATTTGAAATCGGTCAGGCAATGAAGTTTGTTTTTATTTTTTTTAATTTTTTATTTCTTGAAAATTTTAACCACCCCAGCCCTATAGAAAAAATAGTCAAAAAATGAAAAATTTCTAATTTTTGAAATTGAAGTTACTATTTATTTTTAGAATATTCATTAAAACGAGAAAAAAATAAAAAACTTATTTGAAATCGGTCAGGCAATGAAGTTTGTATTTAGTTTTTTTAATTTTTTATGTCTTCAAAATTTTAACCACCCCAGCCCTATAGAAAAAATAGTCAAAAAATTAAAAATTTCTAATTTTTGAAATTGAAGTTATTTATTTTGATAATATTCATTAAAACAAGCATAAAATACAAAACTTCTTTGAAATCAGTCAGAAAAAGAAGTTTTTATTTAGTTTTTTAATTTTTTATGTCTTGAAAATTTTAACCACCCCGGCCCTATAAAAAAAATAGTCAAAAAATGTGAAACTTTCTAATTTTTGTAATTGAAGTTACTATTTATTTTTAGAATATTCATTAAAACGAGCAAAATATACAAAACTTCTTTGAAATCAGTCAGACAATGAAGTTTTTATTGTTTTTTTAATTTTTTATGTTTTGAAAATTTTAACCACACCGGCCCTAAAAAAACAGTCAAAAAATGTGAAATTTTCTAATTTTTGTAATTGAAGTTATTTATTTTGATAACATTCCTTAAAACGAGAAAAAAATAAAAAACTTATTTGAAATCGGTCAGGCAATGAAGTTTGTATTTATTTTTTTTAATTTTTTATTTCTTGAAAATTTTAACCACCCCAGCCCTATAGAAAAAATAGTCAAAAAATGAAAAATTTCTAATTTTTGAAATTGAAGTTACTATTTATTTTTAGAATATTCATTAAAACGAGAAAAAAATAAAAAACTTATTTGAAATCGGTCAGGCAATGAAGTTTGTATTTAGTTTTTTTAATTTTTTATGTCTTCACAATTTTAACCACCCCAGCCCTATAGAAAAAATAGTCAAAAAATGTGAAATTTTCTAATTTTTGTAATTGAAGTTACTATTTATTTTTAGAATATTCATTAAAACGAGCAAAATATACAAAACTTCTTTGAAATCAGTCAGACAATGAAGTTTTTATTGTTTTTTTAATTTTTTATGTTTTGAAAATTTTAACCACTCGGCCCTATAAAAAAAATAGTCAAGAGATGTGAAATTTTCAAATTTTTGTAATTGAAGTTACTATTTATTTTTAGAATATTCATTAAAACGAGCAAAAAATACAAAACTTCTTTGAAATCAGTCAGACAAAGAAGTTTTTATTTAGTTTTTTAATTTTTTATGTCTTGAAAATTTTAACCACACCGGCCCTATAAAAAAATAGTCAAAAAATGTGAAATTTTCTAATTTTTGTAATTGAAGTTACTATTTATTTTAAGAACATTCATTAAAATGAGCAAAAAATTCAAAACTTCTTTAAAATCAGTAGGACAATGAAGTTTTTATTGTTTTTTTAATTTTTTATGTTTTGAAAATTTTAACCACCCCGGCCCTATAAAAAAAACAGTCAAAAAATGTGAAATTTTCTAATTTTTGTAATTGAAGTTATTTATTTTGATAACATTCCTTAAAACGAGAAAAAAATACAAAACTTCTTTGAAATCAGTCAGACAAAGAAGTTTTTATTTAGTTTTTTAATTTTTTATGTCTTGAAAATTTTAACCACCCCAGCCCTATAAAAAAAATAGTCAAAAAATGTGAAATTTTCTAATTTTTGTAATTGAAGTTACTATTTATTTTTAGAATATTCATTAAAAAGAGCAAAAAATACAAAATTTCTTTGAAATCAGTCAGACAGAGAAGTTTTTATTTAGTTTTTTAATTTTTTATGTCTTGAAAATTTTAACCACCCAGGCCCTATAAAAAAAATAGTCAAAAAATGTGAAATTTCTAATTTCTGTAATTGAAGTTAATATTTATTTTTAGAATATTCATTAAAACGAGCAAAAGGTACATAACTTCTTTGAAATCAGTCAGACAATGAAATTTTTATTGTTTTTTTAATTTTTTATGTTTTGAAAATTTTAACCACCCCGGCCCTAAAAAAATAGTCAAAAAATGTGAAATTTTCTAATTTTTGTAATTGAAGTTACTATTTATTTTTAGAACATTCATTAAAATGAGCAAAAAATTCAAAACTTCTTTAAAATCTGTCAGACAATGAAGTTTTTATTGTTTTTTTAATTTTTTATGTTTTGAAAATTTTAACCACCCCAGCCCTATAGAAAAAATAGTCAAAAAATGTGAAACTTTCTAATTTTTGTAATTGAAGTTACTATTTATTTTTAGAATATTCATTAAAACGAGCAAAAAATACAAAACTTCTTTGAAATCAGTCAGACAAAGAAGTTTTTATTTAGTTTTTTAATTTTTTATGTTTTGAAAATTTTAACCACCCCGGCCCAAAAAAAATAGTAAAAAAATGTGAAACTTTCTAATTTTTGTAATTGAAGTTACTATTGATTTTTAGAATATTCATTAAAACGAGCAAAAAATACAAAACTTCTTTGAAATCAGTCAGACAATGAAGTTTTTATTGTTTTTTTAATTTTTTATGTTTTGAAAATTTTAACCAATCGACCCTATAAAAAAAATAGTCAAGAGATGTGAAATTTTCAAATTTTTGTAATTGAAGTTACTATTTATTTTTAGAATATTCATTAAAACGAGCAAAAAATACAAAACTTCTTTGAAATCAGTCAGACAAAAAAGTTTTTATTTAGTTTTTTAATTTTTTATGTCTTGAAAATTTTAACCACACCGGCCCTATAAAAAAAATAGTCAAAAAATGTGAAATTTTCTAATTTTTGTAATTGAAGTTACTATTTATTTTTAGAACATTCATTAAAACGAGCAAAAAATACAAAACTTCTTTAAAATCAGTCAGGCAATGAAGTTTGTATTTAGTTTTTTTAATTTTTTATGTCTTGAAAATTTTAACCACTCGGCCCTATAAAAAAAATAGTCAAGAGATGTGAAATTTTCAAATTTTTGTAATTGAAGTTACTATTTATTTTTAGAATATTCATTAAAACGAGCAAAAAATACAAAACTTCTTTGAAATCAGTCAGACAAAGAGGTTTTTATTTAGTTTTTTAATTTTTTATGTCTTGAAAATTTTAACCACCCCGGCCCTATAAAAAAAACAGTCAAAAAATGTGAAATTTTCTAATTTTTGTAATTGAAGTTATTTATTTTGATAACATTCCTTAAAACGAGAAAAAAATACAAAACTTCTTTGAAATCAGTCAGACAAAGAAGTTTTTATTTAGTTTTTTAATTTTTTATGTCTTGAAAATTTTAACCACCCCAGCCCTATAAAAAAAATAGTCAAAAAATGTGAAATTTTCTAATTTTTGTAATTGAAGTTACTATTTATTTTTAGAATATTCATTAAAAAGAGCAAAAAATACAAAATTTCTTTGAAATCAGTCAGACAGAGAAGTTTTTATTTAGTTTTTTAATTTTTTATGTCTTGAAAATTTTAACCACCCAGGCCCTATAAAAAAAATAGTCAAAAAATGTGAAATTTCTTATTTCTGTAATTGAAGTTAATATTTATTTTTAGAATATTCATTAAAACGAGCAAAAGATACATAACTTCTTTGAAATCAGTCAGACAATGAAATTTTTATTGTTTTTTTAATTTTTTATGTTTTGAAAATTTTAACCACCCCGGCCCTAAAAAAATAGTCAAAAAATGTGAAATTTTCTAATTTTTGTAATTGAAGTTACTATTTATTTTTAGAACATTCATTAAAATGAGCAAAAAATTCAAAACTTCTTTAAAATCTGTCAGACAATGAAGTTTTTATTGTTTTTTTAATTTTTTATGTTTTGAAAATTTTAACCAACCCAGCCCTATAGAAAAAATAGTCAAAAAATGTGAAACTTTCTAATTTTTGTAATTGAAGTTACTATTTATTTTTAGAATATTCATTAAAACGAGCAAAAAATACAAAACTTCTTTGAAATCAGTCAGACAAAGAAGTTTTTATTTAGTTTTTTAATTTTTTATGTTTTGAAAATTTTAACCACCCCGGCCCAAAAAAAATAGTAAAAAAATGTGAAACTTTCTAATTTTTGTAATTGAAGTTACTATTGATTTTTAGAATATTCATTAAAACGAGCAAAAAATACAAAACTTCTTTGAAATCAGTCAGACAATGAAGTTTTTATTGTTTTTTTAATTTTTTATGTTTTGAAAATTTTAACCAATCGACCCTATAAAAAAAATAGTCAAGAGATGTGAAATTTTCAAATTTTTGTAATTGAAGTTACTATTTATTTTTAGAATATTCATTAAAACGAGCAAAAAATACAAAACTTCTTTGAAATCAGTCAGACAAAAAAGTTTTTATTTAGTTTTTTAATTTTTTATGTCTTGAAAATTTTAACCACACCGGCCCTATAAAAAAAATAGTCAAAAAATGTGAAATTTTCTAATTTTTGTAATTGAAGTTACTATTTATTTTTAGAACATTCATTAAAACGAGCAAAAAATACAAAACTTCTTTAAAATCAGTCCGGCAATGAAGTTTGTATTTAGTTTTTTTAATTTTTTATGTCTTGAAAATTTTAACCACTCGGCCCTTTAAAAAAAATAGTCAAGAGATGTGAAATTTTCAAATTTTTGTAATTGAAGTTACTATTTATTTTTAGAATATTCATTAAAACGAGCAAAAAATACAAAACTTCTTTGAAATCAGTCAGACAAAGAGGTTTTTATTTAGTTTTTTAATTTTTTATGTCTTGAAAATTTTAACCACCCCGGCCCTATAAAAAAAATAGTCAAGAAATGTGAAATTTTCTAATTTTTGTAATTGAAGTTACTATTTATTTTTAGAACATTCATTAAAACGAGCAAAAAATACAAAACTTCTTTAAAATCAGTCAGGCAATGAAGTTTGTATTTAGTTTTTTTAATTTTTTATGTCTTGAAAATTTTAACCACTCGGCCCTATAAAAAAAATAGTCAAGAGATGTGAAATTTTCAAATTTTTGTAATTGAAGTTACTATTTATTTTTAGAATATTCATTAAAACGAGCAAAAATAACAAAACTTCTTTGAAATCAGTCAGACAAAGAGGTTTTTATTTAGTTTTTTAATTTTTTATGTCTTGAAAATTTTAACCACCCCGGCCCTATAAAAAAAATAGTCAAGAAATGTGAAATTTTCAAAATTTTGTAATTGAAGTTACTATTTATTTTTAGAATATTCATTAAAAAGAGCAAAAAATACAAAACTTCTTTGAAATCAGTCAGACAAAGAAGTTTTTATTTAGTTTTTTAATTGTTTATGTCTTGAAAATTTTAACCACCCCGGCCCTATAAAAAAAATAGTCAAAAAATGTGAAATTTTCTAATTTTTGTAATTGAAGTTACTATTTATTTTTAGAATATTCATTAAAACGAGCAAAAAATACAAAACTTCTTTGAAATCAGTCAGACAAAGAAGTTTTTATTTAGTTTTTTAATTATTTATGTCTTGAAAATTTTAACCACCCCGGCTCTATAAAAAAAAAAGTCAAAAAATGTGAGATTTTCTAATTTTTGTAATTGAAGTTACTATTTATTTTTAGAATATTCATTAAAACGAGCAAAAAATACAAAACTTCTTTAAAATCAGTCAGGCAATGAAGTTTGTATTTAGTTTTTTAATTTTTTATGTCTTGAAAATTTTAACCACACCGGCCCTATAAAAAAAATAGTCAAAAAATGTGAAATTTTCTAATTTTTGTAATTGAAGTTACTATTTATTTTTAGAACATTCATTAAAACGAGCAAAAAATACAAAACTTCTTTAAAATCAGTCAGGCAATGAAGTTTGTATTTAGTTTTTTTAATTTTTTATGTCTTGAAAATTTTAACCACTCGGCCCTATAAAAAAAATAGTCAAGAGATGTGAAATTTTCAAATTTTTGTAATTGAAGTTACTATTTATTTTTAGAATATTCATTAAAACGAGCAAAAAATACAAAACTTCTTTGAAATCAGTCAGACAAAGAGGTTTTTATTTAGTTTTTTAATTTTTTATGTCTTGAAAATGTTAACCACCCCGGCCCTATAAAAAAAATAGTCAAGAAATGTGAAATTTTCAAAATTTTGTAATTGAAGTTACTATTTATTTTTAGAATATTCATTAAAACGAGCTAAAAATACAAAACTTCTTTGAAATCAGTCAGACAATGAAGTTTTTATTGTTTTTTTAATTTTTTATGTCTTGAAAATTTTAACCACACCGGCCCTATAAAAAAAATAGTCAAAACATGTGAAATTTTCTAATATTTGTAATTGAAGTTACTATTTATTTTTAGAATATTCATTAAAACGAGCAAAAAATACAAAAATTCTTTGAAATCAGTCAGACAAAGAAGTTTTTATTGTTTTTTTAATTTTTTATGTTTTGAAAATTTTAACCACCCCGGCCCTATAAAAAAAATAGTCAAAAAATGTGAAATTTTTTAATTTTTGAAGTTATTTTGTTATTTATTTTTAGAATATTCATTAAAACGAGCAAAAAATACAAAACTTCTTTGAAATCAGTAAGACAAAGTTTTTATTTAGTTTTTTAATTTTTTATGGCTTGAAAATTTTAACCACACCAGTCCTATAAAAAAAATAGTCAAAACATGTGAAATTTTCTAATTTTTGTAATTGAGGTTACTATTTATTTTTAGAATATTCATTAAAACGAGCAAAAAATACAAAAATTCTTTGAAATCAGTCAGACAAAGAAGTTTTTATTGTTTTTTTAATTTTTTATGTTTTGAAAATTTTAACCACCCCGGCCCTAACAAAATAGTCAAAAAATGTGAAATTCTCTAATTTTTGTAATTGAAGTTACTATTTATTTTTAGAATATTCATTAAAACGAGCAAAAAATACAAAACTTCTTTGAAATCAGTCAGACAATGAAGTTTTTATTGTTTTTTTAATTTTTTATGTCTTGAAAATTTCAACCACACCGACTCTATAAAAAAAATAGTCAAGAAATGTGAAATTTTCAAATTTTTGTAATTGAAGTTACTATTTATTTTTAGAATATTCATTAAAACGAACAAAAAATACAAAACTTCTTTGAAATCAGTCAGACAAAGAAGTTTTTATTTAGTTTTTTAATTTTTTATGGCTTGAAAATTTTAACCACCCCGGCCCTATAAAAAAAATAGTCAAAAAATGTGAAATTTTTTAATTTTTGTAATTGAAGTTATTTTCTTATTTATTTTTAGAATATTCAAGAAATGTGAAATTTTCAAATTTTTGTAATTGAAGTTATTTTCTTATTTATTTTTAGAATATTCATTAAAACGAACAAAAAATACAAAACTTCTTTGAAATCAGTCAGACAAAGAAGTTTTTATTTAGTTTTTTAATTTTTTATGTCTTGAAAATTTTAACCACCCCAGCCCTATAGAAAAAATAGTCAAAAAATGTGAAACTTTCTAATTTTTTTAATTGAAGTTACTATTTATTTTTAGAATATTCATTAAAACGAGCAAAAAATACAAAACTTCTTTGAAATCAGTCAGACAAAGAAGTTTTTATTTAGTTTTTTAATTTTTTATGGCTTGAAAATTTTAACCACACCAGTCCTATAAAAAAAATAGTCAAAACATGTGAAATTTTCTAATTTTTGTAATTGAGGTTACTATTTATTTTTAGAATATTCATTAAAACGAGCAAAAAATACAAAAATTCTTTGAAATCAGTCAGACAAAGAAGTTTTTATTGTTTTTTTAATTTTTTATGTTTTGAAAATTTTAACCACCCCGGCCCTAACAAAATAGTCAAAAAATGTGAAATTCTCTAATTTTTGTAATTGAAGTTACTATTTATTTTTAGAATATTCATTAAAACGAGCAAAAAATACAAAACTTCTTTGAAATCAGTCAGACAAAGAAGTTTTTATTGTTTTTTTAATTTTTTATGTTTTGAAAATTTTAACCACCCCGGCCCTAAAAAAATAGTCAAAAAATGTGAAAATTTCTAATTTTTGTAATTGAAGTTACTATTTATTTTTAGAATATTCATTAAAACGAGCAAAAAATACAAAACTTTTTTAAAATCAGTCAGACAATGAAGTTTTTATTGTTTTTTAATTTTTTATGTTTTGAAAATTTTAACCACGTGCCCTATAAAAAAAATAGTCAAGAAATGTGAAATTTTCAAATTTTTGAAATTGAAATTATTTTGTTATTTATTTTGATAATATTCATTAACAAGCATAAAATACAAAACAACTTAGGTATCAGTCAGAATATGAGGTTCTTAGAAAAAAAGCAAAAAAAAAGTGAAATTTTAAATTTTTTGGAATTGACGTTATTTATTTTGATAACATTCATTAAAACGAGCAAAAGATACAAAACTTCTTTGAAATCGGTCAGACAATGAAGTTATTATTTAGTTTTTTCATTTTTTATGTTTTGAAAATCTTAACCCCCCCGGCCTTATTAAAAAAATAGTCAAAAAATGTGAAATTTACTAATTTTTGTAATTGAAGTTACTATTTATTTTGATAACATTCATTAAAACGAGCAACAAATACAAAACTTCTTTAAAATCAGTCAGGCAATGAAGTTTGTATTTAGTTTTTTTAATTTTTTATGTCTTGAAAATTTTAACCACCCCAGCCCTATAGAAAAAATAGTCAAAAAATGTGAAATTTTCTAATTTTTGTAATTGAAGTTACTATTTATTTTTAGAATATTCATTAAAATGAGCAAAAAAATCAAAACTTCTTTAAAATCAGTCAGACAATGAAGTTTTTATTGTTTTTTTAATTTTTTATGTTTTGAAAATTTTAACCACCCCGGCCCTAAAAAAATAGTAAAAAAATGTGAAATTTTCTAATTTTTGTAATTGAAGTTACTATTTATTTTGATAACATTCATTAAAACGAGCAACAAATACAAAACTTCTTTAAAATCAGTCAGGCAATGAAGTTTGTATTTAGTTTTTTTAATTTTTTATGTCTTGAAAATTTTAACCACCCCAGCCCTATAGAAAAAATAGTCAAAAAATGTGAAACTTTCTAATTTTTGTAATTGAAGTTACTATTTATTTTTAGAATATTCATTAAAACGAGCAAAAAATACAAAACTTCTTTGAAATCAGTCAGACAAAGAAGTTTTTATTTAGTTTTTTAATTTTTTATGTTTTGAAAATTTTAACACCCCGGCCCTAAAAAATAGTAAAAAAATGTGAAATTTTCTAATTTTTGTAATTGAAGTTATTTATTTTGATAACATTCAATAAAACGAGAAAAAAATAAAAAACTTATTTGAAATCGGTCAGGCAATGAAGTTTGTTTTTATTTTTTTTAATTTTTTATTTCTTGAAAATTTTAACCACCCCAGCCCTATAGAAAAAATAGTCAAAAAATGAAAAATTTCTAATTTTTGAAATTGAAGTTACTATTTATTTTTAGAATATTCATTAAAACGAGAAAAAAATAAAAAACTTATTTGAAATCGGTCAGGAAATGAAGTTTGTATTTAGTTTTTTTAATTTTTTATGTCTTCAAAATTTTAACCACCCCAGCCCTATAGAAAAAATAGTCAAAAAATTAAAAATTTCTAATTTTTGAAATTGAAGTTATTTATTTTGATAATATTCATTAAAACAAGCATAAAATACAAAACTTCTTTGAAATCAGTCAGAAAAAGAAGTTTTTATTTAGTTTTTTAATTTTTTATGTCTTGAAAATTTTAACCACCCCGGCCCTATAAAAAAAATAGTCAAAAAATGTGAAACTTTCTAATTTTTGTAATTGAAGTTACTATTTATTTTTAGAATATTCATTAAAACGAGCAAAATATACAAAACTTCTTTGAAATCAGTCAGACAATGAAGTTTTTATTGTTTTTTTAATTTTTTATGTTTTGAAAATTTTAACCACACCGGCCCTAAAAAAACAGTCAAAAAATGTGAAATTTTCTAATTTTTGTAATTTAAGTTATTTATTTTGATAACATTCCTTAAAACGAGAAAAAAATAAAAAACTTATTTGAAATCGGTCAGGCAACGAAGTTTGTATTTATTTTTTTTAATTTTTTATTTCTTGAAAATTTTAACCACCCCAGCCCTATAGAAAAAATAGTCAAAAAATGAAAAATTTCTAATTTTTGAAATTGAAGTTACTATTTATTTTTAGAATATTCATTAAAACGAGAAAAAAATAAAAAACTTATTTGAAATCGGTCAGGCAATGAAGTTTGTATTTAGTTTTTTTAATTTTTTATGTCTTCAAAATTTTAACCACCCCAGCCCTATAGAAAAAATAGTCAAAAAATTAAAAATTTCTAATTTTTGAAATTGAAGTTATTTATTTTGATAATATTCATTAAAACAAGCATAAAATACAAAACTTCTTTGAAATCAGTCAGAAAAAGAAGTTTTTATTTAGTTTTTTAATTTTTTATGTCTTGAAAATTTTAACCACCCCGGCCCTATAAAAAAAATAGTCAAAAAATGTGAAACTTTCTAATTTTTGTAATTGAAGTTACTATTTATTTTTAGAATATTCATTAAAACGAGCAAAAAATACAAAACTTCTTTGAAATCAGTCAGACAAAGAAGTTTTTATTTAGTTTTTTAATTTTTTATGTCTTGAAAATTTTAACCACACCGGCCCTATAAAAAAAATAGTCAAAAAATGTGAAATTTTCTAATTTTTGTAATTGAAGTTACTATTTATTTTTAGAATATTCATTAAAACGAGCAAAATATACAAAACTTCTTTGAAATCAGTCAGACAATGAAGTTTTTATTGTTTTTTTAATTTTTTATGTTTTGAAAATTTTAACCACTCGGCCCTATAAAAAAAATAGTCAAGAGATGTGAAATTTTAAAATTTTTGTAATTGAAGTTACTATTTATTTTTAGAATATTCATTAAAACGAGCAAAAAATACAAAACTTCTTTGAAATCAGTCAGACAAAGAAGTTTTTATTTAGTTTTTTAATTTTTTATGTCTTGAAAATTTTAACCACACCGGCCCTATAAAAAAATAGTCAAAAAATGTGAAATTTTCTAATTTTTGTAATTGAAGTTACTATTTATTTTAAGAACACTCATTAAAACGAGCAAAAAATACAAAACTTCTTTAAAATCAGTAGGACAATGAAGTTTTTATTGTTTTTTTAATTTTTAATGTTTTGCAAATTTTAACCACCCCGGCCCTAAAAAAACAGTCAAAAAATGTGAAATTTTCTAATTTTTGTAATTGAAGTTATTTATTTTGATAACATTCCTTAAAACGAGAAAAAAATACAAAACTTCTTTGAAATCAGTCAGACAAAGAAGTTTTTATTTAGTTTTTTAATTTTTTATGTCTTGAAAATTTTAACCACACCGGCCCTATAAAAAAAATAGTCAAAAAATGTGAAATTTTCTAATTTTTGTAATTGAAGTTACTATTTATTTTTAGAATATTCATTAAAACGAGCAAAAAATACAAAACTTCTTTGAAATCAGTCAGACAATGAAGTTTTTATTGTTTTTTTAATTTTTTATGTTTTGAAAATTTTAACCACTCGGCCCTATAAAAAAAATAGTCAAGAGATGTGAAATTTTCAAATTTTTGTAATTGAAGTTACTATTTATTTTTAGAATATTCATTAAAACGAGCAAAAAATACAAAACTTCTTTGAAATCAGTCAGACAAAGAAGTTTTTATTTAGTTTTTTAATTTTTTATGTCTTGAAAATTTTAACCACCCCAGCCCTATAGAAAAAATAGTCAAAAAATTACAAATTTCTAATTTTTGAAATTGAAGTTATTTTTATTTTGATAATATTCATTAAAACAAGCATAAAATACACAACTTATTTTAAATCAGTCAGAAAAAGAAGTTTTTATTTAGTTTTTTAATTTTTTATGTCTTGAAAATGTTAACAACCCCGGCCCTATAAAAAAATAGTCAAAAA
The DNA here is from genome assembly GCA_963942445.1 of Argyra leucocephala. Taxonomy (NCBI): domain Eukaryota; kingdom Metazoa; phylum Arthropoda; class Insecta; order Diptera; family Dolichopodidae; genus Argyra; species Argyra leucocephala. Next base: position 67,071,618 of record OZ012679.1, read on the forward strand.
ATGTGAATAAAAATAGTCAAAAAATATTCATTAAAACGAGCAAAAAATACAAAACTTCTTTGAAATCAGTCAGACAAAGAAGTTTTAATTTAGTTTTTTAATTTTTTATGTTTTGAAAATTTTAACCACACCGGCCCTATAAAAAAATAGTCAAAAAATGTGAAATTTTCTAATTTTTGTAATTGAAGTTACTATTTATTTTTAGAATATTCATTAAAACGAGCAAAAAATACAAAACTTCTTTGAAATCAGTCAGACAATGAAGTTTTTATTGTTTTTTTAATTTTTTATGTTTTGAAAATTTTAACCACTCGGCCCTATAAAAAAAATAGTCAAGAGATGTGAAATTTTCAAATTTGTGTAATTGAAGTTACTATTTATTTTTAGAATATTCATTAAAACGAGCACAAAATACAAAACTTCTTTGAAATCAGTCAGACAAAGAAGTTTTAATTTAGTTTTTTAATTATTTATGTCTTGAAAATTTTAACCACACCGGCCCTATAAAAAAAATAGTCAAAAAATGTGAAATTTTCTAATTTTTGTAATTGAAGTTATTTATTTTGATAAAATTCATTAAAACGAGAAAAAAATAAAAAACTTATTTGAAATCGGTCAGGCAATGAAGTTTGTATTTAATTTTTTTAATTTTTTATCGACATCGACATCGACATCAACAGGATCAACACTAACTCGAGCTTCAACATCCTCAAACATTAATAGCATTCCAAACTCATCTAATAACTCAACGATTAAAGAAGATGATTTACACCAAGAGCTTCAGTCGCTGCGAATGCAAAACGAAGAACTAAAGAAGCAGTTAAAGGAAGTTCTATCAAAACACTCTACTGAAAAGGTTGTACCAGTTGTGACTTGTCATTAATTCAAAAAAAAAAAAGGAAGAAGGATAGTCCTCAAAAACTGCCTCACCCAAAACAAACCAGAATCAATGATTACTGGTTGAATAACTCCAAAGAATTCACCAACAGATTTAGCGAACTCGAAACAGCTGAACCTGAAGAAACTACACAGGATACAAAATCTCCAAAACCTCCTCCAATTTATGTGTCTGGGGTTCAGAACATGTCTCCTCTTATTAACCTTTTAAGTCAAACTTGCTCAGCCGAATACTTCACGAAGGTTCTTAAGGGAAATGAAGTGAAAATTCAAGTGACAGACATCAATGACTACCGAGAAACAGTTAAAGGATTAAAACTAAAGGAAACTCAGTTCCATACGTATCAACTGAAACAGGACAAAAGTTTTAGAGTGGTAATCAGAGGTCTACATCCTTCTGTAGAACTAAATATAATTAAAGATGAACTTAAAAAATTAGATCACGAAGTAATTAACATCTACAACCTCAAACAGCGTAGAGGAGAAAATGAATTTGCAGTACCGCTTTTCTTCGTAGATCTTAGCCAAAGTGAAAATAACAAAGATATTTACAAAATACGATATCTGTTACATACACGTATAACTGTAGAAGCTCCAATAAAGAAAAAGGAAATACCTCAATGTACCAAATGCCAGCGTTATGAGCACACTTGGCAATACTGTAATAGGTTGCCTAAATGTGTAAAGTGCGCTGGTGATCATATCTCAAAGAATTGCCCAAACAAATACCTAGGGTCTAATGTAAAGTGCACTTTGTGTCTAGGAAATCATCCCGCTAATTACAAGACCCTTAACTATTTCAGCTATATATTGCCCTCCTAAACACAATATCAACAAATCTGGATATTTCAGATGGGATATTTAAATCTGACCTATAAAAAAATAGTCAAGAATATATCAGATGGGATATTTAAATCTGACCTATAAAAAAAATAGTCAAGAAATGTGAAATTTTCAAATTTTTGTCATTGAAGTTACTATTTATTTTTAGAATATTCATTAAAACGAGCAAAAAATACAAAAATTTCTTTGAAATCAGTCAGACAATGAAGTTTTTATTTTTTTTTTTATTTTTTATGTCTTGAAAATTTCAACCACACAGGCCCTATAAAAAAAATAGTCAAAAAATGTGAAATTTCCTAATTTTTGTAATTGAAGTTACTATTTATTTTTAGAATATTCATTAAAACGAGCAAAAAATACAAAACTTCTTTGAAATCAGTCAGACAGTTAAATTTTTTATTGTTTTTTTAATTTTTTATGTTTTGAAAATTTTAACCACTCGGCCCTATAAAAAAAATAGTCAAGAGATGTGAAATTTTCAAATTTTTGTAATTAAAGTTACTATTTATTTTTAGAATATTCATTAAAACGAGCAAAAAATACAAAACTTCTTTGAAATAAGTCAGACAATGAAGTTTTTATTGTTTTTTTAATTTTTTATGTTTTGAAAATTTTAACCACTCGGCCCTATAAAAAAAATAGTCAAGAGATGTGAAATTTTCAAATTTTTGTAATTGAAGTTACTATTTATTTTTAGAATATTCATTAAAACGAGCAAAAAATACAAAACTTCTTTGAAATCAGTCAGACAAAGAAGTTTTTATTGTTTTTTTAAATTTTTATGTTTTGAAAATTTTAACCACCCCGGCCCTATAAAAAAAATAGTCAAGAAATGTGAAATTTTCAAATTTTTGTAATTGAAGTTACTATTTATTTTTAGAATATTCATTAAAACGATCAAAAAATACAAAACTTCTTTGAAATCAGTCAGACAATGAAGTTTTTATTGTTTTTTTAATTTTTTATGTCTTGAAAATTTCAACCACACCGACCCTATAAAAAAAATAGTCAAACAATGTGAAATTTTCTAATTTTTGTAATTGAAATTACTATTTATTTTTAGAATATTCATTAAAACGAGCAAAAAATACAAAACTTCTTTGAAATCAGTCAGACAAAGAAGTTTTTATTTAGTTTTTTAATTTTTTATGTCTTGAAAATTTTAACCACCCGACCCTATAAAAAAAATAGTCAAAAAATGTGAAATTTTCTAATTTTTGTAATTGAAGTTACTATTTATTTTTAGAATATTCATTAAAACGAGCAAAAAATACAAAACTTCTTTGAAATCAGTCAGACAATGAAGTTTTTATTGTTTTTTTAATTTTTTACGTCTTGAAAATTTCAACCACACCGGCCCTATAAAATAAATAGTCAAAAAATGTGAAATTTTCTAATTTTTGTAATTGAAGTTACTATTTATTTTTAGAATATTCAATTAAACGAGCAAAAAAATACAAAACTTCTTTGAAATCAGTCAGACAAAGAAGTTTTTATTTAGTTTTTTAATTGTTTATGTCTTGAAAATTTTAACCACCCCGGCCCTATAAAAAAAATAATCAAAAAATGTGAAATTTTCTAATTTTTGTAATTGAAGTTACTATTTATTTTTACAATATTCATTAAAACGAGCAAAAAATACAAAACTTCTTTGAAATCAGTCAGACAATGAAGTTTTTTTTGTTTTTTAAATTTTTTATGTCTTGAAAATTTCAACCACACCGGCCCTATAAAAAGAATTGTCAAGAAATGTGAAATTTTCAAAATTTTGTAATTGAAGTTACTATTTGTTTTTGCAATATTCATTAAAACGAGCAAAAAATACAAAACTTCTTTGAAATCAGTCAGACAAAGAAGTTTTTATTGTTTTTTTAATTTTTTATATTTTGAAAATTTTAACCACCCCGGCCCTAAAAAAATAGTCAAAAAATGTGAAATTTTCTAATTTCTGTAATTGAAGTTACTATTTATTTTTAAAATATTCATTAAAACGAGCAAAAAATACAAAACTTCTTTGAAATCAGTCAGACAATGAAGTTTTTATTGTTTTTTTAATTTTTTATATTTTGAAAATTTTAACCGACCCGGCCTTATAAAAAAAATAGTCAAGAAATGTGAAATTTTCAAATTTTTGTAATTGAAGTTACTATTTATTTTGAGAATATTCATTAAAAAGAGCAAAAAATACAAAACTTCTTTGAAATCAGTCAGACAATGAAGTTTTTTTTGTTTTTTAAATTTTTTATGTCTTGAAAATTTCAACCACACCGGCCCTATAAAAAAAATTGTCAAGAAATGTGAAATTTTCAAAATTAATTTTGTAATTGAAGTTACTATTTATTTTTAAAATATTCATTAAAACGAGCAAAAAATACAAAACTTCTTTGAAATCAGTCAGACAATGAAGTTTTTATTGTTTTTTTAATTTTTTATATTTTGAAAATTTTAACCGACCCGGCCTTATAAAAAAAATAGTCAAGAAATGTGAAATTTTCTAATTTTTGTAATTGAAGTTACTATTTATTTTTACAATATTCATTAAAACGAGCAAAAAATACAAAACTTCTTTGAAATCAGTCAGACAATGAAGTTTTTATTGTTTTTTTAATTTTTTATATTTTGAAAATTTTAACCACCCCGGCCTTATAAAAAAAATAGTCCAAACATGTGAAATTTTCTAATTTTTGTAATTGAAGTTACTATTTATTTTTAGAATATTCATTAAAAAGAGCAAAAAATACAAAACTTCTTTGAAATCAGTCAGACAATGAAGTTTTTTTTGTTTTTTTAATTTTTTATGTCTTGAAAATTTCAACCACACCGGCCCTATAAAAAAAATTGTCAAGAAATGTGAAATTTTCAAAATTTTGTAATTGAAGTTACTATTTATTTTTAGAATATTCATTAAAACATGCAAAAAATACAAAACTTCTTTGAAATCAGTCAAACAAAGAAGTTTTTATTTAGTTTTTTAATTTTTTATGGCTTGAAAATTTTAACCACCCTGGCCCTATAAAAAAAATAGTCAAAAAATGTGAAATTTTTTAATTTTTGTAATTGAAGTTATTTTGTTACTTATTTTTAGAATATTCATTAACACGAGCAAAAAATACAAAACTTCTTTGAAATCAGTCAGACAAAGAAGTTTTTATTGTTTTTTTAATTTTTTATATTTTGAAAATTTTAACCACCCCGGCCCTAAAAAAATAGTCAAAATGTGAAATTTTCTAATTTCTGTAATTGAAGTTACTATTTATTTTTAGAATATTCATTAAAACGAGCAAAAAATACAAAACTTCTTTGAAATCAGTCAGACAATGAAGTTTTTATTGTTTTTTTAATTTCTTATGTCTTGAAAATTTCAACCACACCGGCCCTATAAAAAAAATTGTCAAGAAATGTGAAATTTTCAAAATTTTGTAATTGAAGTTACTATTTATTTTTAGAATATTCATTAAAACATGCAAAAAATACAAAACTTCTTTGAAATCAGTCAAACAAAGAAGTTTTTATTTAGTTTTTTAATTTTTTATGGCTTGAAAATTTTAACCACCCTGGCCCTATAAAAAAAATAGTCAAAAAATGTGAAATTTTTTAATTTTTGTAATTGAAGTTATTTTGTTACTTATTTTTAGAATATTCATTAACACGAGCAAAAAATACAAAACTTCTTTGAAATCAGTCAGACAAAGAAGTTTTTATTGTTTTTTTAATTTTTTATATTTTGAAAATTTTAACCACCCCGGCCCTAAAAAAATAGTCAAAATGTGAAATTTTCTAATTTCTGTAATTGAAGTTACTATTTATTTTTAGAATATTCATTAACACGAGCAAAAAATACAAAACTTCTTTGAAATCAGTCAGACAAAGAAGTTTTTATTGTTTTTTTAATTTTTTATATTTTGAAAATTTTAACCACCCCGGCCCTAAAAAAATAGTCAAAATGTGAAATTTTCTAATTTCTGTAATTGAAGTTACTATTTATTTTTAGAATATTCATTAAAACGAGCAAAAAATACAAAACTTCTTTGAAATCAGTAAGACAAAGAAGTTTTTGTTTTTTTAATTTTTTATATTTTGAAAATTTTAACCACCCCGGCCCTAAAAAAATAGTGAAAAAATGTGAAATTTTCTAATTTCTGTAATTGAAGTTACTATTTATTTTTAGAATATTCATTAAAACGAGCAAAAAATAGAAAACTTCTTTGAAATCAGTCAGACGATGAAGTTTTTATTGTTTTTTTAATTTCTTATGTCTTGAAAATTTTAACCACCCCGGCCCTATAAAAAAAATAGTCAAGAAATGTGAAATTTTCAAATTTTTGTAATTGAAGTTACTATTTATTTTTAGAATATTCATTAAAACGAGCAAAAAATACAAAACTTCTTTGAAATAAGTCAGACAAAGAAGTTTTTGTTTTTTTAATTTTTTATGGCTTGAAAATTTTAACCACCCCGGCCCTATAAAAAAAATAGTCAAAAAATGTGAAATTTTCTGATTTTTGTAATTGAAGTTATTTTGTTATTTATTTTTATAATATTCATTAAAACGAGCAAAAAATACAAAACTTCTTTGAAATCAGTCAGACAAAGAAGTTTTTATTGTTTTTTTAAATTTTTATGTTTTGAAAATTTTAACCACTTCGGCCCTATAAAAAAAATAGTCAAAAAATGTGAAATTTTCTAATTTTTGTAATTGAAGTTACTATTTATTTTTAGAATATTCATTAAAACGAGCAAAAAAATACAAAACTTCTTTGAAATCAGTCCGACAAAGAAGTTTTTATTTAGTTTTTTAATTGTTTATGTCTTGAAAATTTCAACCACCCCGGCCCTTAAAAAAAATAACCAAAAAATGTGAAATTTTCTAATTTTTGTAATTGAAGTTACTATTTATTTTTACAATATTCATTAAAACGAGCAAAAAAATACAAAACTTCTTTGAAATCAGTCCGACAAAGAAGTTTTTATTTAGTTTTTTAATTGTTTATGTCTTGAAAATTTTAACCACCCCGGCCCTTAAAAAAAATAATCAAAAAATGTGAAATTTTCTAATTTTTGTAATTGAAGTTACTATTTATTTTTACAATATTCATTAAAACGAGCAAAAAATACAAAACATCTTTGAAATCAGTCAGACAATGAAGTTGTTTTTGTTTTTTTAATTTTTTATGTCTTGAAAATTTCAACCACACCGGCCCTATAAAAAAAATAGTCAAGAAATGTGAAATTTTCAAAATTTTGTAATTGCAGTTACTATTTGTTTTTGGAATATTCATTAAAACGAGCAAAAAATACAAAACTTCTTTGAAATCAGTTTGACAATGAAGTTTTTATTGTTTTTTTAATTTTTTACGTCTTGAAAATTTCAACCATACCGGCCCTATAAAAAAAATAGTCAAAAAATGTGAAATTTTCTAATTTTTCTAATTGAAGTTACTATTTATTTTTAGAAGATTCATTAAAACGAGCAAAAAAATACAAAACTTCTTTGAAATCAGTCCGACAAAGAAGTTTTTATTTAGTTTTTTAATTGTTTATGTCTTGAAAATTTTAACCACCCCGGCCCTTAAAAAAAATAATCAAAAAATGTGAAATTTTCTAATTTTTGTAATTGAAGTTACTATTTATTTTTACAATATTCATTAAAACGAGCAAAAAATACAAAACTTCTTTGAAATCAGTCAGACAATGAAGTTTTTATTGTTTTTTTAATTTTTTATATTTTGAAAATTTTAACCACCCCGGCCTTATAAAAAAAATAGTCAAGAAATGTGAAATTTTCAAATTTTTGTAATTGAAGTTACTATTTATTTTTACAATATTCATTAAAACGAGCAAAAAATACAAAACATCTTTGAAATCAGTCAGACAATGAAGTTTTTTTTGTTTTTTTAATTTTTTATGTCTTGAAAATTTCAACCACACCGGCCCTATAAAAAAAATAGTCAAGAAATGTGAAATTTTCAAAATTTTGTAATTGAAGTTACTATTTATTTTTAGAATATTCATTAAAACATGCAAAAAATACAAAACTTCTTTGAAATCAGTCAAACAAAGAAGTTTTTATTTAGTTTTTTAATTTTTTATGGCTTGAAAATTTTAACCACCCTGGCCCTATAAAAAAAATAGTCAAAAAATGTGAAATTTTTTAATTTTTGTAATTGAAGTTATTTTGTTACTTATTTTTAGAATATTCATTAACACGAGCAAAAAATACAAAACTTCTTTGAAATCAGTCAGACAAAGAAGTTTTTATTGTTTTTTTAATTTTTTATATTTTGAAAATTTTAACCACCCCGGCCCTAAAAAAATAGTCAAAATGTGAAATTTTCTAATTTCTGTAATTGAAGTTACTATTTATTTTTAGAATATTCATTAAAACGAGCAAAAAATACAAAACTTCTTTGAAATCAGTCAGACAATGAAGTTTTTATTGTTTTTTTAATTTCTTATGTCTTGAAAATTTTAACCACCCCGGCCCTATAAAAAAAATAGTCAAAACATGGGAAATTTTCTAATTTTTGTAATTGAAGTTACTATTTATTTTTAGAATATTCATTAAAACATGCAAAAAATACAAAACTTCTTTGAAATCAGTCAAACAAAGAAGTTTTTATTTAGTTTTTTAATTTTTTATGGCTTGAAAATTTTAACCACCCTGGCCCTATAAAAAAAATAGTCAAAAAATGTGAAATTTTTTAATTTTTGTAATTGAAGTTATTTTGTTACTTATTTTTAGAATATTCATTAACACGAGCAAAAAATACAAAACTTCTTTGAAATCAGACAAAGAAGTTTTTATTGTTTTTTTAATTTTTTATATTTTGAAAATTTTAACCACCCCGGCCCTAAAAAAATAGTCAAAATGTGAAATTTTCTAATTTCTGTAATTGAAGTTACTATTTATTTTTAGAATATTCATTAAAACGAGCAAAAAATACAAAACTTCTTTGAAATCAGTCAGACAAAGAAGTTTTTATTGTTTTTTTAATTTTTTATATTTTGAAAATTTTAACCACCCCGGCCCTAAAAAAATAGTCAAAATGTGAAATTTTCTAATTTCTGTAATTGAAGTTACTATTTATTTTTAGAATATTCATTAAAACGAGCAAAAAATACAAAACTTCTTTGAAATCAGTCAGACAATGAAGTTTTTATTGTTTTTTTAATTTCTTATGTCTTGAAAATTTTAACCACCCCGGCCCTATAAAAAAATAGTCAAAACATGTGAAATTTTCTAATTTATTTAATTGAAGTTACTATTTATTTTTAGAATATTCATTAAAACGAGCAAAAAATACAAAACTTCTTTGAAATCAGTCAGACAAAGAAGTTTTTATTGTTTTTTTAATTTTTTATATTTTGAAAATTTTAACCACCCCGGCCCTAAAAAAATAGTCAAAATGTGAAATTTTCTAATTTCTGTAATTGAAGTTACTATTTATTTTTACAATATTCATTAAAACGAGCAAAAAATACAAAACTTCTTTGAAATCAGTCAGACAAAGAAGTTTTTATTTAGTTTTTTAATTTTTTATATTTTGAAACTTTTAACCACACCGGCCCTGAGAAAATAGTCAAAATGTGAAATTTTTTAATTTTTGTAATTGAAGTTATTTTGTTACTTATTTTTAGAATATTCATTAACACGAGCAAAAAATACAAAACTTCTTTGAAATCAGTCAGACAAAGAAGTTTTTATTGTTTTTTTAATTTTTTATATTTTGAAAATTTTAACCACCCCGGCCCTAAAAAAATAGTCAAAATGTGAAATTTTCTAATTTCTGTAATTGAAGTTACTATTTATTTTTAGAATATTCATTAAAACGAGCAAAAAATACAAAACTTCTTTGAAATCAGTCAGACAATGAAGTTTTTATTGTTTTTTTAATTTCTTATGTCTTGAAAATTTTAACCACCCCGGCCATATAAAAAAATAGTCAAAACATGTGAAATTTTCTAATTTTTGTAATTGAAATTGCTATTTATTTTTAGAATATTCATTAAAACATGCAAAAAATACAAAACTTCTTTGAAATCAGTCAGAGAAAGAAGTTTTTATTTAGTTTTTTAATTTTTTATGGCTTGAAAATTTTAACCACCCCGGCCCTAAAAAAAAAATAGTCAAAAAATGTGAAATTTTCTAATTTTTCTAATTGAAGTTATTTTGTTATTTATTTTTAGAATATTCATTAACACGAGCAAAAAATACAAAACTTCTTTGAAATCAGTCAGACAAAGAAGTTTTTATTGTTTTTTTAATTTTTTAAGTTTTGAAAATTTTAAGCACCCCGGCCATAAAAAAATAGTCAAAAAATGTGAAATTTTCTAATTTTTGTAATTGAAGTTACTATTTATTTTTAGAATATTCATTAAAACATGCAAAAAATACAAAACTTCTTTGAAATCAGTCAGACAAAGAAGTTTTTATTTAGTTTTTTAATTTTTTATGGCTTGAAAATTTTAACCACCCCGGCCCTATAAAAAAAATAGTTAAAAAATGTGAAATTTTCTAATTTTTGTAATTGAAGTTACTATTTATTTTTAGAATATTCATTAAAACGAGCAAAAAATACAAAACTTCTTTGAAATCAGTCAGACAATGAAGTTTTTATTGTTTTTTTAATTTCTTATGTCTTGAAAATTTTAACCACCCCGGCCCTATAAAAAAAATAGTCAAAAAATGTGAGATTTTCTAATTTTTGTAATTGAAGTTATTTTGTTATTTATTTTTAGAATATTCATTAACACGAGCAAAAAATACAAAACTTCTTTGAAATCAGTCAGACAAAGAAGTTTTTATTGTTTTTTTAATGTTTTATGGCTTGAAAATTTTAACCACACCGGCCCTATAAAAAAAATAGTCAAAACATGTGAAATTTTCTAATTTTTGTAATTGAAGTTACTATTTTTTTTTAGAATATTCATTAAAACATGCAAAAAATACAAAACTTCTTTGAAATCAGTCAGACAAAGAAGTTTTTATTTAGTTTTTAAATGTTTTATGGCTTGAAAATTTTAACCACACCGGCCCTATAAAAAAAATAGTCAAAACATGTGAAATTTTCTAATTTTTGTAATTGAAGTTACTATTTTTTTTTAGAATATTCATTAAAACGAGCAAAAAATACAAAACTTAAATACAAAAGAAAAACGGAAAACTTAGGATATGTGTTGATTATCGTGAATTGAATAGTATAACGATTAAAGATAGGTTTCCTTTACCTAGAATTTATGATCAAATTGACCAACTAGGAAAAAAGAGTGTATTTTCGGTCGTTGATTTAAAGAATGGATATTTTCATATTGACGTTGATCCTGAATCAAAGAAATATACATCTTTCTTGACATCTAATGGTCAGTATGAATTCAATAAGATGCCATTTGGGTTATCAAATGCACCTAGTGTATTCTCTCGTTTTGTTCGCGAAGTTTTCAATGAATTAATTCAAACTGGAAAAATTCAATTATATATGGATGATATATTAATTTCGACATACACGGTAGAAGAACACTTTGAAATTTTGTTAAAGGTTTTTAAATTATTAAAAGAAAATTGTTTAGATATTCAAGTTAACAAATGTAAATTTTTTGAAAGTGAAATTGAGTACTTAGGGTATAAAATAAATGAAAGAGGAATAACGCCAACAGATATGCATATTTAGTCTATAAAAAATTTTCCTATTCCGCAAAATGTACATGAAGTAGGTAGATTTTTAGGATTAGCAAGTTATTTTCGAAAGTTTGTTTGTAATTTTGCTACTAGAGCAGGGCCGTTATATACGTTGATGAAAAAGGAGGTAGAATTTAAATTGAATGATATCCGAAAATGATATTCTTAAAATAAGGCAAAAAAAAGTGAAATTTTGAATTTTTTAGAATTGACGTTACTTATTTTGATAATATTCATTAAAGCGAGCAAAAAATAAAAACATCTTTGAAATCGGTCCGAAAATGATATTCTTAAAAAAAGGCAAAAAGTGAATTTTTAAATTTTTTGGAATTGACGTTATTTATTTTGATAATATTCATTAAAACGAGCAAAAAATTAAAACATCTTTGAAATAAGTCCGAAAATGATATTCTTAAAATAAGGCAAAAAAAAGTGAAATTTTGAATTTTTTAGAATTGACGTTACTTATTTTGATAATATTCATTAAAACGAGCAAAAAATTTTAACATCTTTGAAATCGTTCCGAAAATGATATTCTTAAAATAAGACAAAAAAAAAGTGAAATTTTGAATTTTTTGGAATTGACGTTATTTATTTTGATAATATTGATTAAAACGATCAAAAAATTAAAACATCTTTGAAATCGGTCCGAAAATGATATTCTTAAAAAAGGGCAAAAAAAAGTGAAATTTTAAATTTTTTGGAATTGACGTTATTTATTTTGATAATATTCATTAAAACGAGCAAAAAATTAAAACATCTTTGAAATCGGTCCGAAAAATATATTCTTAAAAAAAAGCCAAAAAAAGTAAAATTTTGAATTTTTTGGAATTGACGTTATTTATTTTGATAATATTCATTAAAACGAGCAAAAAATTAAAACATCTTTGAAATCGGTCCGAAAATGATATTCTTAAAAAAAGGCAAAAAAAGTGAAATTTTAAATTTTTTGGAAATGACGTTATTTATTTTGATAATATTGATTAAAACGATCAAAAAATTAAAACATCTTTGAAATCGGTCCGAAAATGATATTCTTAAAAAAAAGCCAAAAAAAGTGAAATTTTGAATTTTTTGGAATTGACGTTATTTATTTTGATAATATTCATTAAAACGAGCAAAAAATTAAAACATCTTTGAAATCGGTCCGAGAATGATATTCTTAAAAACAGGCAAAAAAAAGTGAAATTGTAAATTTTTTGGAATTGACGTTATTTATTTTGATAATATTCATTAAAACGAGCAAAAAATTAAAACATCTTTGAAATCGGTCCGAAAATGATATTCTTAAAAAAAGGCAAAAAAAAGTGAAATTTTAAATTTCTTGGAATTGACGTTATTTATTTTGATATTATTTTTATTTTTATCATATTTAATATTTCTCTAGGGTAGTTGAATCCTACCGATTTATATTCACAATTTTTTGTATTATTCCATCCAGCATTTTGAATAATTTTAATAAAATTTTCTACTTCAGAATCTATACCACATTTGGATCTTAGTTTTGTTTTTATGTTTATTTTGTTTTCTATTTCTTGTTTAAAGCTAGCCCAGTCAGTTGTCTTGTTCGTTAGCAGAGGTTTCGACTGTTTCTTAATAACCTTTTCATATAGACTTAGTATGACTGCAGAGTGATCTGAGTCCAAATCATGGTTATCTTCTAGCTTAATATAATTGGGTGAAATTTTTTTTGTTATATAAAAATCAAGCAGATCAGGAGTTTTATTTCTATCAGTTGGCCAATAGGTAGGCTTACCGGTAGATTGGTAAATGCAGCCTTTTTCTTTTATAGCTTTTCTTAGCTCTCTTCCTCTCGTAGAGGTTACTCTAGACCGATCTATGTGCTTGGCGTTGTAGTCACCTCCAAGGATAAATCTTTCGCCAAGTAGTTTAAGAATTTCTTCAAACATGTTATTCTTTATGTTGTATTTGGGCGGACAGTATAATGCACCGACACAAAGGCTTTGTTTAACAGACATAATTCGTAGCACGATTAGTTGGAATTCATCTATTTTTAGACTAAGTTCCTCGTGGTGCTTAATATCTTTCTTTATTAAAATTGAACTACCACCTCTGGGTGTATTACTCGGATGGTTTGCGCTGTAGCATGTATAGTCATTTATTTTAAGCGATGACTTATCTGTCATATGTGTTTCTGTCAAGAGACATACATCAATATTTTGTGTTCTCAATAGAATTTCCAAATTATTTTTCTTGTTCAGAATACCATTGGCATTCCACGTGACTATACGAAGTGCGTTCTTAACCATGCCTTGCGGATTTATTTTTTGGTGTATACATATATATTTCATTATGTATGTGCATAGTCTTGTTGAGATTTCATTCATTGTTTTTATCATATTTTGCATCATCTGCATAAAGGTATTTTCAGTCAACTTTTGTGTAGAAACTTTATTTTGTTCTTTCGGGTTTCTTTTTTGACTTAGGTTATTTTGTGTTACCTGTGAATATGATAAGCCTTCTACGACTTTTTTCGACGTAAAAGTTTTAGGTTTCTCTGAAGTTTCAATGCAATTCTGTTTCTGTGCACTAGGTTGCCTAGGTTTAGTCTTTTGTTTTTCTTGTCTATGTTGCATTTGTTTTGGGGCATTTTTTTGTAGCTTCTTCCTTTTTTGCAACTCTCTAGCCACCTGGCAACCACGATAACTCGCTGGGTGTGCCTCAAGGCAATTAGCACATTTAGGCTTAATATTTTTTTTTTCTTTACAAGAAATTGTTAAGTGGGGACCAGCACATTTAACACACTGAGCTAGACGCTGGCAAAACTTTTGTGTATGGCCAAATCTTTGGCATCTCTTACATTGAGGAATGGTAGTCGTTTTACGAATAGCCTCCATTTTAACCCTCATGTGCTGGATAAATTCAATTTTAAATATTTTGTTTATATCTTCGGAGTTTTCGAATGTTAGCATAAAGAGAGGAAGACGTACCGTAGATTCTTTGTTATTTTCCTTTTTCTTTATTATTTTATTTGTGACTTCTAGAATTTTGAAGCCTCTATCTTTCAATTCATTTTTTATATCTTCAGGTTGGCATGACGGATGTAAATACCTAACCATTACTTTAATAGGCCTGGTGCTCTTATTTTCATAAGTGTGCCATTTAATATTGGCTTCATTTATTGCCTTAGTCAACTCTCTATATTCTTTTTCTTCTTCAACATTAATTTTTAGTTGTTTATTGTTAAGCATATTAACTTTATATTTAATATTGCTTTCTTTTAATTTTTTGTTTATTTGAGGGTATTCCACTACATTACTAAGTATAACTGGAGGAGGTTTACCTTTTCTTTTACTTTTCGCAACCTCATTTATTTGCACATTTTTCTCTACTTTGTCCGCAACATTTTCTGGGCTTAAAGTAGGTGATTTTTCTGCTTTTCTTTTTTTACAGATTCTTTTTATTTTAAAGATCCAGTCCGTTTCTCGAGCTAGTTCTTCATCATCTGTATGAAATTCTTCAGCAGTTTTTAGTACTACTCTTTTAGTAGACATGTTTTGTGAATTTTTTAGTTTCACATTTTCTTCTTTAATTATGCAGAGTTCATTTTTTAATTCCCTGCATAAGATTTCTAATTCTGTAACTCTGGCATTAAGTTGATTATTTTTTGCCTCAAGTGCCTTTTCGTTATTATTACCCTCGTCGGGGTTTCTATATCTGTCTTTTTGGGACATGTTTTCGTAGATATTTTGAGACCCTGCTGGAGGTGTTCTCTGGACCCCAGATTTTCTTCTGAAAGGGTCAATTAAAGCAGCTCTGCTTTCGTGGTTTTGCAATAAGTGGTCTCCCCCAGAATCCGTGAGACCTGCCTCGAAAGAGGGTGGATTTTCCAGAAAATCTGGATTACCACCTGGGGTATACAATCTTTGAGTTTTATTCATTGCATACTTTTTTTTTTGTTTTAATTCGGATTTTCCATCTCCTAGCCTAAGGATAATATTTCCCTTGTACAAGGCGGTACCTTTTATTCCTGCCGTCCCTCTGGGATCAGTCGCAGACCAGAAAGCCGCCCATTCTGGGTCAGTCGCTTCTGGATTTTTCTAGGATTTTAGTGGACTTTTACCACAAGCATGCCTTACTGCAGATATTTCGTACCCCAACCCGCCGGGGTAAATTCATTAAAACGAGCAAAAAATTAAAACATCTTTGAAAGCGGTCCGAAAAAGATATTCTTAAAAAAAGGCCAAAAAAAGTGAAATTTTGAATTTTTTGGAATTGACGTTATTTTGTTATTTATTTTGAGAATATTCAATAAAACGAGAAAAAAATACAAAAATTTCTTTGAAATCGGTCAGAAAATGAGGTTTTATTTAGTTTTTTAATTTTTTATGTCTTGAAGATTTTAACCACCCAGTCCCTATAAAAAAAATGGTCAAAAAATGTGAAATGTTCAAATTTTTGAAATTGTTCCTATTTTGTTATATTTGCCTGTTATATTTGCCTCAAGACACAAAAAATGATAAAAACTAAATAAAAACTTCATTGTCTGACCGATTTCAAAGAAATTTTTGTATTTTTTTCTCGTTTTATTGAATATTATCAAAATAAATAACGTCAATTTTAAAAATTAAAAAAATTCACATTGTTTGACTATTTTTTTTATAGGACCGGGGTGGTTGAAATTTTCAAGACGTGAAAAATAAAAAAAACTACATACATATCACATTTAAGCGTCATTGTACTGACAAAAAAAAAATTAAGGTTTACGGCCCCGACACTTGGGACGGCTTGCTTGCATCGTGCCTATGAGCCATTTTACTCAAGACAAGTTAAAAAAAAAGAAAAATCGAGGGCTTTGTGAGGTGGGACGCGGACCTATTTTTGCTGGAGGCTGCTCAATTTGTTGAACTTGGCAATTTCCATGAGTCACCACCTAAAAGATGAAGTTCATATGATACGGTCCCGTTGAATACACACCCATTGGCTCTACTCTATTCAATATTAATTTGCATATTGAACAAACCTTTTGGACATAACAGTGAAAATAGTCGAATATTTTCCTTTTAATTTTACTGATATGCTTATCATACAGATACGCGTATTTCGTCTACTACGTGCAGACTTCTTCAGTGTTTTGTACTCGACTGAGGAAAGAAATCTAAAATTGTCTTATTTATTTTATTCGTACAGGTAACAATTTGATGTTTCTCGCAGCTGCATGGTTGTTTATTATCCAATGAAATAATTTTTTCAAATACCAATAATAAAATAAATAAAAATATTTTTATTCAACCCCCTACCTGTGCTAATTCATTTTAGATTTCTTTCCTCAGTCGAGTACAAAACACTGAAGAAGTTTGCAAGCAGTAGACGAAATACGCGTATCGTATGATAAGCATATCAGTAAAATTAAAAGGAAAATATTCGACTATTTTCACTGTTATACCAAAATTTTACTCTAACGCTGGAAAACAAGTTTTTATAAAAACTTTTGGACATATTTTTTTTCTTCTTTTACTTCACTTTTTTCTTCGCAATAAAATTTCTTTCTTTATTAATTATAACCACAGAAAAATATAATATACAGAAGCACAATCCCATATAAAATTTTTGTATGAAGATAAAATTAACGATTTTATAAGAAAATCAATAGCTCCATTTCTCGTTTATTTACAAATCCACAAATACATGTGCAATGCATATGAATATGAAACGAAAAGATTTAGAAAATAGACAAAATTTGAAAGAAGAAAAAAATACCTTTATTTTCATTATCAGTTGTTACTGATATTTTATAAGGGTAGCATGTATGTAGGATAAAGCAACGATTGAAATGTTTTTGTTGTTCTTTTTTTTTACTCAATTATTCATTATTATTAATTCACGAATAAAGACAAAAAGAAAACCAACAAAAAAAATTTTTTTTTTTTATTATGAACTTGATTATATCAATATCAATGCCTCTATATTTCAAAAGCCCCGAAACTAATTCTTGCTTCGTTAGAAAGGGATTTTATTTGGTACGGAAAAAGGAAGATTTACGAAGATTTTTCTTACAAATAAAATCTTTTTTTAACTAAGCAAAAATTAGTTTCGTGGCTTTTTAAATACAAGGGAGGGGCTTGTGATTATATGAATATAAAACAACAAGAACAAAACAAAATTTTGTTCTGATGTGTGGTGGTTCTATTAAGTATTAAATTTTGTAATGTTGCCAAAATAAAAATACAGATCACAAGAACTCAGAAATAATTGGACTCAAATTGAATATATCATAGAAAAAATATTGACTATAGGTACCCCTGTGCAATTTCACAGTAATGGTTTTATGTTTAATAAATTGTTAAGCACTAAAATTAAACTTTTTCAAGAGTCGTACCAATAGTCGGCAGTAAAATAAATATATTCTTATAAAGTAACTACAAACACAAAAATGTTTATTTCACAGATATGTATATAATTTTATATGGGTAATTCAACAGTAATAAGTATTTTATTTATCAATGTTGAATTAACTATTTAAATTTTTATATCTGTAAAATAAATATTTATATTCAGTAAAAACTAATCTTAATAATATACTATCACTCTATATTATTATATAACATTGGGGAATTTTTAAATAATACTCTTTAGGAAATATAAGGTAGCCTTTAAAAGGGCCGTTTGTTTTATGAAGTCGGATTATATAATATTCCTATTGTAAAATTTTATGGTTTTTTATAACGAATGAACTTGGATTTTTTTCTTTTAATTTATAATGTGTTTTGTACAATTTTTTTTGTTTGAGTTTTAATAATTTTTAGCTTTCCATTACTACTTATTTCTATTGCTACAGATTTTCTTTTTTCTTGTGCTTCTTTTCTGATTGAACTCTTCTTTATTTAATATCTCGATAAGCTAGGTAGATTTTTTTCTAAATAAAACTAAAATTCAAAATTCCAGCATAACAATCAACTATTTCGTTTTTAATTTTAGAAGTACAAGAATTTGATTTGAAAAACGTGTCAAAAATTTTAACGTGATAAACAACAGACCTATGAAAACATTTTTGGTTTAAACATTTATGATGAGGAATATAACAAGGAATTTTGAAAATATATTAAAAACCTTAAAAAAATAATTCTGATGGTACTTGTAGTCCAAATTTTCCACTAGTTGTATTTTCTAATTTTTAAGGGGGCTAGTTTTGTTTCGATAAAAGTATGTTTTAAAAACTTTTATTTTTATATTATTATTTTCAAAAAAATTTAAATTTTCTTTCAATATCAAGTAAACAATTTTTTTTTAAAATAAAGTATTTTCAAACAAAACGTTATCATACAATGCGATTAATTGCAACGCTGATATGCATATCAATATGATATTGATGATGAATAACTATGTAATAATAAAGTTAAAAGCAAAAAAATATCAATTAACTAATAATTTTACCTCTTTTTACCAAATTTATCTTTTTTTTTGTTTTGGTTTTGTTACAAATTATATTTACGTAAACTGAGGGAGGAGTGCATTATCTCGTGAATAGAATTCTTTGGTTAAGTTAAAAAAACATTAAAAAAAAAATAAAGAAGAGCAGATAAAAGTAAAATGAATAAAACAAAAAAAATTTGAGAATCGCAAAAACAAAATTCTCTTTTAAATTACCAACACATATAAGTGGAGCTATGCTTCTTGAATTCTTTCTGAAATTTAAAATAAAATCGTACATATTCTTTGTATGGACTTTACGCCTCTGTATATAAGTTCTCTGTGTTATAACCAAAACACGTAAAAACAAAAAGTGTTGTCCGTTTCAAAACAAAAATCATCTCATTTAAATTTCTAATTTCATTTAATTTTTCCCGACTATCTCAAAAAATCATTTAAATGACATTTGTCATTTTCATTTTTGTGAGAGGACTATCGGAATATGGGTCATTATATTTCAATAATTTTCAATTATTATTCAATTATATTTCAATTTCAATTATTTCCAATCATCATTATCATTATATTTTTTTTTTGTGTTTTTAATTTGGTTTCTTTTATTAGTCTCCTTCTTTTAATATTTCTCTTTCTCTCACTAAGTATATGTACGTACATGTGTCATATAGGGTTTGCATTTGATCAAAACCTTCGATAGTGTATGTAACTTTTGAATAAATAATATTTGTTATTACTATGCATTTTTTTTAAAAATTAGTATATAAGAAAGTACTTAGAAAAAAATAAATGCAGAGTATATATGAAAATTAAGCAGTGTATGTTATATTTAAAAATAAATCAACTCTAACGCTTAAAAAAAGTTTTTATAAAAACTATTCTATATACAATTTTTTAAAAATGTTTTGAAAATGAGAAAACATCATCGTGTTAAGTGTTTGTTAAGTGTGGGGTGCTGAAAAAAATCATAATTTGGAAATAAACTAACTAAAAATAAATACAAAATTTCTTTCATACAAAAAAATCTTTCGTTCATTTTTTTTCCACTTTGTATTTTGACTTTTTATCTCTATCTCACAAATTAAATTCTTATTACTATCTATTTCTTACAATATTGGAAATCTATTGGAAAAATGTTAACCAACACATTGACGAATTATAAAATTTTATTCCAGTGAACCTTCTTATTAATAGATATTCTTTGATAAAATGCAAACCAAAGACCGTTAATGCTGGGTTAAAGAGTTTTTTTTTAGCAAACTGAAGTACGGGGCATCACATTTTAGGTAACTACTTGATTTTTAAATTTTAGAATTTAAAGGGCTTAAAAAATCGATTGAATCCTTAATTTTTGTGTTTTTTAGCTGTTTTTGCAAACTGAAGCACGGGGCATTCACATTTTTTACCCGATTTGGATAAAATTTTGGGGGAAATTTCTTAAAATATACACCGAGGTAACTACGTGGCCTGATTTTTGAAAATTGTCCTAGATTTCGAGAATCTTTTAGTTAAATGTTGATTTATAAAATGGATTGTAACTCAAATTTCCCTTAACATTTCAAGTTTTTTTTTGTTTTATCAAAAAGTTCTATATTTTCATTATTATATTTAGTAAAAATATTTTTATAATTTATTTTTAAAATAATAATCATAAAATATTTTTTAAAACCCTTAAGTTTATAAAAAATTATAAAATTAACACAGTTAACACACACTTAAAAAATTTAGTTTTAACAAATTTCCCTACAGAGCTTTGGCAGTTACGTAGCTAGAATCATGTTTTTACAATGAATTCTACCAACACAAATTTTTTCTGATAAACACAAATGAATGTACATTTGGTTGTATACACCACACCATACTAATTCAAATATTATTATCGTTGTATTTATTATTTTACCAAAGAAATATTCAAAGATGTTTTATGATATTTTACTCATTAGATATTTTATGTTCAAAATACAATTTATTAGGGTTTGAAAATAAAGAAATATATATGAATGTGTTCACTTATTTGAGGTATGATTTATAAATTTTAACAGTACATAAATATAATAACCTTATTATATGAAACGTTATTTTTGAAATTCTGCAATTTTTAAATATATTTTTGAATATGTTCACCTTAGGTATGTTAGCAACAATTTTTATCTATTAAAATTTGTTCCTTAACATTTTTGAAGAGGAAATAAGTGATAGCGAGAATATTTTGTTAACTGAAGCTGATTTAGTAAAGTTGAATTTTCTTTAGTCAGTTTTTTCCAACAATACAAATTATAATTATATTATAGGAACAATTGCGAAAGAACTACATTACTAACGACTTTACTAATTTTAGTAAGTATAGAAAAATCGAGTTTTGATGTATGTTAGGCCATATTTTTAGTTAATTATTTTAGTAATTAATTTATATTTAATTAATTATATTTTATTAATATTATTTAATTAATTAAAAATATTTCTAAATATTTTTCCCGTCTTTCAAATATTTTTATTTGATTTTACGCACATATTTTTTTCTTTTTTATAATTTTTTACTTTTTTATCATTTTAGATATAATTTAAATCATGATATTACTTTTTTAATTAATTGCACTATATATTTATATCTTATTATTTACTATTATTATTATTTATATCTTATTATTGCTATACATCTACGTATATATCTTGCTGATTTCTTATATCTTAACGATTTAAGTAATTATCCGCACGTGTTTTGATACTATTGAAAAATTACTCGACATTTCATTATTAGAAATAGTAACAATTATACCTTTCTTTCATTACATATTATTATATTTTAATAGTATTAATATTTACAAAAATAAATGATTGATTTTAATGGTAGTGTGAAAATAAACTACTCTACAGTAATACCTAAAAGTATAGTGACACAGCATAGGAAAAACTTGAACATTATTTACCTTAACATTCAAAGCATTAGAAAGAAAATTTATAATTTAGAGGCTTTCCTAAATTCTCATAGCAATGAAATCGACATTATTGTGCTTACGGAAATTTGGATAAATGTAAGTGAAAACAAATTTTTCAATATCCCAGGTTTCACTGGTTATTTCTCTAATAGGAAAAATTCTTATGAGGGTGTATCCATTTACGTACGAAATTTCCTAACTTCCACTCACATATTTGAAGAATTTGAACAATCCAATGTATTAGTAGTAAAACTTTTGCGTCATGATATTAACATAGTTTCCATATATAAATCTCATCAAACCAAAATAGATATTTTTATAGATAAATTAGATAATATAATGACTAAGCTCAAAAATACTTTAATATTTGACGATTTTAATATTAATTTATTGTGAAATAAAATAAGTGAAGAATTTGCAACAAGAATAGGAAATACATCCAAAACTGTGATAGATCATTTTCTCACTGATATTTTAAAATTCGAATATAACTTTTCGGTCACTGATACATCTTTGTCAGATATTTCCATATATATCAAATGTTATTAATTAGCGCAAATATACAGCCAATAAAAGAAATCTCCAGCGATACAAAAACTGTTCTAAACTATGAAGCCTTATCTAATGGTTCCTTTTGGAATGATTTGGATTCCATAGGAACTGCTGATATTTTTGTTAAAAGCCTAACTAACTTAATTACTAAATATACTAACGTAATTTCTTTGAACAATAAAAGGAAGAAACATATTTGGATGACCAATGAAATACTAGATACCATGAAAGTCCGAGATTCACTACTTAAATTCAAGCGTAAATATCCAAATGATTTACACACTTTTGAACTGTACAATAGTTATAGTAAAAAAGTCAAATCGCTGATTCTTGAAGCGAAAAAAAAACTCTGCTCGGATCAAATAGCAAAATATTCAAGTGATGGGAAGAGACTTTGGGAGTTATATAAAAATACAATGTAATCAAAAATTAAAATTAAAATAATTGAGTATGCAGATCGAGTAATTACTAGAGAAAGTGAAATATCTGACTGCATGAACGATTTCTTCGTTAATGTAACGAATGGTTTAAATATTTCAAAAGATCCAATTGATCAAAATTATTTTCATAACTTCAGGCGAAATATATACCACTCATTTGAATTGAATCCGACTAACATTGAAGAAGTTACAGCAATTATCACGTCCTTAAAATCAGGTTCTGCAACGGGACAATATCTCAACTAAATTTGTTAAAAGATTTGTTAATAAAATTTGCACCATTCATTAATGATTCCTTTGAGGCATACACATTTCCGGAATCATTGAAAACTGCCATTGTAACATCGATATACAAAAAAGATATTGGGTCTTATTCTGAGAAGCGAATTTTTCGGTACGTACTGAAAAATATGATAAATTTAATTTTTGGTATTCTGCGAAGCGAAATAGCGATACTGATCGGTTTTTATCGCAACATTTCGATTTTCATGGTATTACGAGAATCGATTTTTTTTGTTCGCTGTCAGAAAAAACGGTAAGTATATCATTATAGAAAAAGGTAGTGAAAGATGGCGAATGAGAAAGAGTAAATATATAATTAACGTAAAATTCAAGTAAATTAATTTTATTTATATATATATTTATATTTAAAAATAATTATTAAATATTATTTTACATTTGTAGTTATAGAAAAGTTACAAATAGGAGGCAGTTTGAACGTTTGTTGGTGCAATGATTTTTACACGTGTTCCATCAACATACAATAATTCCTAGGAATCCAAATTTATTATAAAATCTCAATTTGATGGATAATTTTTCTTCTTCGGTTTCAGGAAATTTTATATATTCTCGACACAATTCGGCTAATATTTTAGAAATAGTTTATGTAGCTGAACCTACCAAAAACTCGTCTCCCAAGCCTTTTTGATAACTTCCTTCACCAAGGAAGCGCAATGTTCCCACCAATTTTATAATGAGTTTTACTGAATGTGGACCAATTGCAGGATTTAAGTTATTGTTTAATTTATCTATAATCATTGCAAAGGTTTCTTTCGAGAGTCTGAAATACTTAATGAATTCAAAAAAACAAATATAAATACACATTTTTATTATATTTTGTTTCGTAATATAAAGAAAAAACATTTTTTAATAGCTATAAAATTTTAATTTAACTTCACTCAATTTCACTTTTCAAACAAAAAATGTCAAAACATAAAAAAAAAAAAAATTTACAGTTTTAATGAGCAATGCTGCCAGTTTTGCAAGATATTGTACGGTACGTAGCGAAAAAGTGATTAGCTTCTCAGAATAAGGATCATTGCAACTGATCCAATGAACTATAGGCCAATATCTGTTTTGAGTACATTCTCAAAAACTTATGAAAAAATAATTAAGAAAAGACTGTGCTGGTTCCTAAGTCAAAATGGCATACTGCACTCGGAACAATTCGGTTTCGAGATAAACTCAAATACTACAGCTGCTTGCCTATCCCTTACCGACTGCATTTCTAAGAGCATGGACCAAGGAAAGTTTACTGCTTGTGTATTCATTGACCTCCAAAAGATATTCGATTGTGTGGATCATGATATTTTGCTGGTAAAGTTGCAGAACCTTCGCCTAACCCAGGTACAAATAGATTTTTTTAAAAGTTACTTAGTCGATCGTATACAAAAAGTGAAAATAGGTAAAGCCTACAGTAGTTGTAAAGTCAGTAAGAAGGGCGTGCCTCAAGGTTCCATTTTAGGCCCTGATCTATTTAAACTTTATATTGATGATATAGCACGACTTAACCTAAAAGGCAAATTGCAATTATTTGCTGATGATTTGGCAATAAAATATCTTGCAAATAGTGAGGCTGAACTTAAATCATCAATCTTGCATGACTTATTTGTAATCGATGAGTGGTTAATAAAGAATAGATTAATTGTTAATTTAAAAAAAAAAACAAAAATACTCCTGTTTGAAAACAAGAAATTTTTTAGTCAGTCTTTCTCATTTAAAAATAATCAAATCGAAGTTGTAAAGTGTTACAACTATTTAGGGATGGTGATTGACTCTAACCTTAAATGGATAGATCATATAGATTTTGTATGCAAAAAAATTGTCCCTTACATTTTTATATTAAAGAGATTAAAGCAATTCTTTGACAAAAAGACCCTCTTTGTTATTTATTCATCATATATAAATTCCAACATTACATATTTAAATCCAATCTGAAGTAAAGCATCAAAAACTCACTTAATTAAACTAAATATTCTTCATAAAAAAGCTATCAAAATTATCAATAATTACCCAGACATCCGTCAAACGCACTGTATTCCTCACAATTTCCAAGTTTTGATTTCATATGCAACAGAGAATTATATATATTAGCCTTTAAAATAATAAATAATTTAATTAAACATAACTTCATCCTAAACAGAAACATAGATTTCCATACCCATAACACAAGAAATAAATCAAACTATTATCTTTCGCTATTCCGAACGGAAAAACAAAAAACGCTTTTATAATTGCCTAAAATCTTACAATGATTTGCCGACAAATTTAAAAGAAATAGAAAGCATTTCCCTATTTAAACAAAAAATTACTTGTTACTTATTTGGTAAATAAACACAATATCATAATCCTATAAGTAGAGTATTCACGTAGAACAAAATTTGCTAGTCACTTTTCCAAATATCAAAATCCTGTATTCACTCAAAATAATATTACTCAATTTTTAACTGCTTATAAGTTGAGCGCAATGTATTTTGTACTCATAAATAAAAAAAATTTGTGTACCTACTACCTCTGAAAATATTTATTTGTAATTATATGCTGCCAACAGTGTCAACGATATAAAAGTTCTATGTATAGCTACTCAAATCTTGTATATATCGAATGTGCATGCTACGGTATATACATACTTCTTTATTTCGCTGTTCGCATTTCTACTTTACTTATGTGATAAAAATTTTTGTTCTAATTTATGTTTGATAAAAATTAAAAATTACACAATGTGTGTATAAAAAACTATGCATGCATTTAAAGTCCTTTCAATAGGTAAAGTATTCACCACAAATAATATTACAAATCAAAGTACATATTCAATTTTTTTTTAGAAATTGAAAGAATTCAAGATTATTGCTGTATTTGTTGTTATTTTGCTTTAATTTTTAAAATTTGAAGAATTAATATTTTTATTTGGACTTGGTCAATGTGATTTATGAAATTTGTGATTTCAAACTTTATAGAAGAAAGGGACAAAAAAATTAATGTTGGTTTTGTAAAATTAAAAATAATTCAAATAGATTTCTATTGAAAAGTGTATTGAAAAGTAGATACCTACATCTATTTTTAAATTTTCAGCAATTTTGATTTTGTTAATTTTGTCTGTTTCTTACCGTACATAATAATATGAATCGTATATATATGAATACATAATAATTATGGACACAAACAAATAAACAAGCTATCAAAATTTAAAAAAGTAAGTAAAAAAAGTAAAACTGGACATTTTATTCTTTATATGGATTGTTGGCTGTTTTTATTTCTTCAAAAATTATTTCATCCGAAATAGAAATACTATTTTTAACCAAGTTCTGAGAAAAGAAAACAAAACGGTATTCCGTACAAAGTTCACGATTTGTAATGCATAACTAATAAATTTTATTCTTTTATTACTATTATTTTTAGAATTTTTTTCTAGATTATGTGATTCTATCATTGACCTATTATTGTATGGACATATACTATTTCCTTCATTATCTTTGCGATTTAATTGTGTTTTTTTGTTTACATTTTTCTATATATATTTTTTATATTGAATTAGATATGTAAATGGTGAACACATATACGATATACACTCCTCATATAAATCAAAAGTACATACGTATGTGTATACTCTTCAAATTATCAAACAATGCCTCTCTATACTGCTAGCCTAGTCACTGGGAGAGCAAAACTTTATACACAAAACTAAAATAAGACTTAAAACGAAATCGTAATTCGATAAAATTCCGGAAAAATCATTCTGTGAATAGGCTAGAAGTATAGAGGCGCATTGTATGAAATATTCTCCTCAATAAATAAAAAATTTTGAGTAAAAATAATTGAGTTTAGAAAATTATATTTGAGTGTTTTGGCGTATTGAGTGAAAATGGAACGGCATTTTCGTGTTTTGAGTAAAAATGGGACGGCATTTTTAGAAGAAAATGATTAACAAATATTGTTCTACGTGAATACTCTACTTATATGATTACTCTATGAAAATATAGAATAAAATAAATGTACCTGAATAATAACAAAATTAAAATAGTGCATACATTATGTTCTTATTGTTTTATGGTTTTTATTAAATTTACTTTTTTTTTCGTTGCCCTTGTGATGACTTTATCATTAGGATTTATTAATTATTTGATTATTATTATAATAATGTAAATAAAATTATAAAATCATTTTTCTATAAAATAATTTTTTCTTTTTTTTGTTTCTCTGCTTTTCTATCTTCTGTTTTATTAATAAAAATAAAAACAAAAAAAATAAATTAAAATCGAGTTTAGAATAAAATATGTGCAGTGCAGTAAAGTAACTACACTACTTTTATAAAATTACGTGCGACTTTTAATTCGTGTTAGAAAAACTAAAATTGTTTTAGAAAATAATTAGACCAGACAGCTCAGGCTAGGTCACAAACCATTTATTTAATGTATTATATAGTTTAAGACTAGGTTAAGTAAATTGTATTAAAATTGAAATAAAAAAAAAAAAAAACCTAATGATGAAAATTACTGAAAGTAATTTTTAATACAACCACATCGGTTATAACTAATGTAATATAATAATTAATAAGCATATATATATAATAAAACTAATAAATTAATAAGCATATATGTATTAAAACAAATACAAAATAATACAATTATAATATTTCCATATATACCAAAAAATTAATATATAAAAAAGGCTCACATTTTGAAAGGGAAAGGGATATGTAGTTGGACTGCAGATTTATCTGCAGATCCCACTGTTACAAATAAATAAATAAATTACCTAATTATGTACTTATGTTGTCAATTAATTATAACAAATTTGTAGGAAATGGAGACAGTATTGTTCATAAAAGATTATTTATTATTTTGCTTTGCTTCTACGAAAATATTGCTGTTAGTAAAGTTGAATGTAAAAATCATCTTTACAGGAACTTTAGACGTAAACTAACATATACGACTTCAAATACAAAATTTCAAATACAATATTTGGAACTAAAAGTTCAGTGAATCATTGGAGAACTAGTGCACTATCCTACTATATTAAAATATTGCCAAAGACATATCAAATGCGACATATCACAAATTTGGTCATCATGAAAATTGTGACAAGTATTTACTATATAAGTGTAGTAAGCGACGTGAAGAAGAAAACTTTGTAATTTTGATGACATCAAATCTATTCTTTGAAGAAATTACTACTGCTGTGTAACGTTTAGTCCAAAACTCAAGACAGTTTGTTACTTAATATGGACTCAAATATTTGCGAACAGTTCAATAGTAAAATTTGTCAACACGTAAGAGGGAAACGACTGGGGTAGTCTCTAAGTAGATGTGCAGCTTCTGTTGACCAACCCAATACTGGGCAGGCTTTTACAGAGTTTTTGAAAGAAATAAATGGGAGTGAAAGAAATACAAAAATGCTTCTTCCTAATGCAGACAGTTTCAGTTTGTACACAGAAGTGTAAACACGGGCTTAATACATATAATCACAAACAACATAAATTTTTTTTTCCACATTTTTAATATAAAACACTAGTATCATAAAAACAAAAAATATTTAGTAATCATTCGTCGTAAAGAATTTTAAGCAGCTGCATTTTTAAAAATAAGAACATTTCAATTTTAATTCAAAACAAAAAAAAATTTTTCTCTCTATAATAAGTTTAATTTAAATGAACAGTTAAATATAAAAATCAAGAAAAACATTGTAAAAACGTGGTATTTACACCACAGAACAAAAAAAAGGTGTAAATTAAAACTTAAAATAATTTTTGTTTTAGTTTTATTTGTTTTTTTTTCTCTTTCATTTCTCTATCAAATATAAATTTAAAAACTATCTAGTAAAACAAATATAAAATATGGGGGTCGTACCCCAGCCTCAGTTCGAAGTCTTAAATATACGAACAAATAAAAATAAAACAGTAACAAATAAAAATGAGGGCAGTAAATATCTCATTGTCAAAAGGACAGATATCAACGAGACAATGAGCAACTTCTCGCCATTCCTGCTTAAAAAAATTATCATCAATATAGCAGATGAAGTCGAAGAAGC
This sequence comes from Argyra leucocephala, assembly GCA_963942445.1. Lineage (NCBI taxonomy): Eukaryota > Metazoa > Arthropoda > Insecta > Diptera > Dolichopodidae > Argyra > Argyra leucocephala. The sequence goes on from OZ012679.1 coordinate 67,100,654, forward strand.
CAAGAAGCTTCGAGATGGCACTTGTTTAATAAAAACAAAGAATGCCAAACAAGCGGAAAAACTGATTACTCTGACTGGATGTGCTGAGTACAATTTTGAAGTGCATACAAGTGAAGGAGTATATACCACCCCCATTGAGGTGCTTCAAATGCCTATTGTATGGTCATCATTCAGAGACATGCAATAAGGAAAAAATATGTGGAAATTGTGGAGAAAGATCCCACACAAATGAAGGGGAAAAGTGCAAAAGCCAAACCCGGTGCCCGAATTGCCTAGGTGACCATAACGCTTTCTACAGGGGATGTCCTAAATATAAAAAGGAATTTGAAATTCAATACATCAGTATTAAAGAGAAAGTTGATAGCAGGGAAGCGATCAGACGGTATCATCAACGCAATTCATCTAAGGCAAGCTACGCGGAGGCGGCCTCCACAAGCATTAAAAAATGTAACTGCCAATGTTCGTACGAAAAAAACGAACAACAACAGAAAATGCCCAAATTAAATAAAAAAAGTCAGCACTAAATAAAAAAAGCCAGCACTAATAGCACAAAATTCCTCCAGATAGCACCAGGAACGCTTTTAGTTGCCAAGGATCTTTCTAAAAGGAAGCAGAAGACATTAAAAATCCAAGCAAAAAAAACAACAGCTCAGATGGAAGACCCAATAATCATGTCTGCAGAGAGCTGTTCCAGCTCGTCAGACGTCGACACGATTTCACTTGAAGATGAGTAACATGATCCAGTGGAACTGTAATGGTTTATACGCTCATTACGGAGAATTTAACTTACTTTGTGCCAGGTATTTCATTTTTTGTTTACAAGAGACAAAATTTAAACACGGCCACGTCCGGACATAAGAAATTTTAATATGTATTGCAGGAATACTGAGGACACGTCCAGAGCTCAGGAAGGTGTAGCTATACTTGTACGAGACAGCATACACTCCGCAGAGTACAGTATTAATACTCAACTACCAGCTATTGCGGTGAAGGTTAGTTATCCTTTTAACTTTATAGTGTGCAATGTTTATATGCCATGTAAGAAGCCAATACTTAAGACGGACATCGAGGATTTAATTAATCAATTCGATAGTCCTTTTTTCTTTATGGGAGACTTCAACTGCCACAACATTATTTGGGGATCCACATCTTCGGATAGGAGAAGTAAGATGATTGAAGACATTATTAACCAAAATTCATTGCTTGTTTTAAATGACGGAAAACCCACTCACTTCCATCTGGGTCATAAAGCATACAGCTGCATGGATTTGACACTGGCTAGCCCAACGCTTGGTTCGTATTTCGATTACAGAGTCGAGGACGACCTTCATAACAGTGACCACTTCCCAATCCTCTTGACGTTGTTCGACTGCGAAAGCAATCTGGAACGAAGAAACGATTGGAAGATTAACCCAGCAGACTGGAACTTATTTAAGACCAACTTGTTCTTTGAAAAACGTAGATATTTCAAAATCGACACCCAAGAACAGGCATTCACCTATTCAGTGCTTCGGGCAGCCCAGGTAGCAATACCTCGGATTAACCCACACCAGCCTAAACGGCAAGTCCCCTGGTGGAACAATGAGATAAAAGAGGCGATTAAAAAACGGAAGAACCTATTTCATAAATACAAAAATACCTTGAATTTAGATCATTACAAAGAATTCGTTAAGGCAAGGAACGAGAGTAGACAACTTATCCGGAGTGCAAAAAAGAAGTCAATAAATTCGCCCAAACACACAGCAATGCCAACTTACTTACTTACTTGCTGGGCGGTACAGACTTTGAAGGTCCTGGGCCTGGCGCAAAATTTTCCTCCACTGATTTCGGTCACGAGCGGAATCTCTCTAGTTGGTGATTTGAAGTTTTTTCATATCTGCCGATACTTCATCTCTCCAACGGACGTGTGGCCTCGACGACGCGTTCCCTGGGGCTTGGATTCAAAGAGTTTCCTAGCCGGAGCATTTTGATCCATACGCTCTACATGGCCTAGTCAAAGAAGCCGTCTTATTCTGACTTTTTTAGCTAGGTCCATGTCGTTGAACAGCATTGTCTCTTCTTCTCCAAACCCCTTCGTCAGACACAGGACCATAAATGCGACGAATAATTTTCCATATAGCAGCACCGGAAGGATGAGCGTTTTGTATAATTGTGCCTTGGTATTTTGGGATAGGAGCTTTGAACCCAGTTGTTTGGACAAACCGAAGTAGCAACGGTTTGCATGGGTAATTCTTCGCCTTACTTTAACATCGATGTTATTGGTGGAGTTGATGTTGGTTCCAAGGTAGATAAGCTCCTGAACTACCTAAAAATTATATGAGCCGACAATGGTGTTGTGTCGTATATGATGTTGTGAGGACATTTTATTTGTCGACAGCATATATTTAGTATTAAGACCCGCTTTACCTGCTTCCTCTTCATTCTGTGTAAAGACTTCGATGACTGCTCGTCGTGATGTTCCGATAATATCGACGTCATCAGCGAAACCCAGGAGCTGCACCGATTTGTAAAATATAGTGTCCTGTTTGTTCACACCGGAACGTCGCACTATATACTCCAACACCATATTAAAGAAATTACATGATAGCGCATCGCCTTGTCGAAATCCGGAGAACGCTCGAAATGAATCAGAAATGTGCCTCCCAATCACCCCCGCACACCGGGTGTTTTCCAGGGTAATTTTTGACAAACGGTTATCCGTAGCATCCGCTGGGAAACCAAATTCCGACATTGATTCGTAAAGCACTGATCGGTGTATGCTGTCATAGGCAGATTTAAAATCGATAAAAAGATGGTGCGTATCGATTTGAAATTCGAGGGCCTTCTCCAGGATCTGCCTTAATGCGAGCACCTGGTCGGTGGTTGATTTGCCAGGACGGAAGCCGCACTGATAGTTTCCTATCACAGCGTTACAATGGGGCTTCAATCGTTCGTACAGAATATTGGAAAGGATCTTATACGCAACGTCTAATAGGGATATTCCTCTATAGTTGGCGCAGGACATGGAATCGCCCTTTTTGAATATTGGAGATATTGAACTTAAACTCCAGTCATCAGGCATCGTTTCCTCGATCTAGATTTGTTTGATGATTTGGTACAAGAATTCAATCATCACTTCATCTTCTGCCTTAAAAAGTTCAGCTGGCAGGTTATCTTGTCCAACAGCTTTGTTGTTCTTTAATTTTCGGATGGCTGCTTCTACTTCTGCAGGACTGGGTATATCTGAATCTTCGGAGTTGACTGGGTTAGGGCGAGGCGTATCGGTGTTTTCTATGTTTGCGTCATTCAGCAGGTTCTTAAAATGCTCATTCGTACTCTGAACTGGGCCACAACTAGGAAGTGGTCAAAGTCGATGTTAGCTCCTCGATAGATACGTACATCCGACACACTGGTAGCATGTCGGGCGTCAATCATAATGTGGTCAATTTGATTCGCTGTACGTCCATGCGGAGATAGCCAGGTAGCTTTGTGGATATTTTTTTGGGGGAAATTTGTACTACTTATAACCATATTACGAGCTACTGCAAAATCGATTGTTCGGTATCCATTATCTGTGGTGGTGGGGTGAAGAGTATGGTTACCAACGGTTTTGCCGTTACTCAGGACAGGACCCATATGTTTTATCTAGGATGTCGTAGAATTCATCCTTCGTGGAGTCCTCCGCTTCGTCGGTTGGTGCGTGTACACATATTAAGCTGATGTTGAAGAATTTGCCTTTGATACGGATGACGGCTAGATGTTCATTAACCGGTGTAAAATCAATTACGTTTCCTCTAACCCGTTTTCCCACTACGAATCCGCATCCAAATATGTGATGTTTTTCGTGGCAGCTGTAATATATATCGCGTGTTCGTTTTTTTAACATGCCAGATCCTTTCCATCCGATTTCCTGTATCGCAGTAATGTCTTACTTATACTGCGAGAGAATATTTTCAATTTTGTTAGATGCAGCTGGATGATAGAGTGTTCTTACATTCCAACTGCAAATTCTTAAATCGGAGTCTTTTAAACGTTTGCCGGGTCTGTTTCCAATAATTTCGATCGTATCCGAGGCTTCAATTGCGTCTCTCAAAACTATGTAATTTTTACGGGTAAGGGAGTCAGCCTTACGCCAACCTCAAAATTTGAGGATTTTGGCGCACTTACAATTTTGGCCTGCTTACCAGCGGATGCTAAGTAAAACTGTTCCCAGGGGTCACCACGTGGAGGTAATGTAAGCACTTGAATAGGAACTCGACAGTTGCGCATCTGGGTCAGCGACCGATCAAATGTTTCCCTGTCGATCTCAAACCAAGCCCCCAGCAATGCCACCTACACGGCTGAATTCATAGAACACAAAAACATAACTGAACAAAATCCATTACACACCTGAGGGTAGGGAGAAGCGTACAATAAATTATTCACGCTAACAGAACTAAACTTAGCCTTAGCAAAAAATAAAGGGAGTTCCCCTGGACCGGATACCATTCGGTATGAGATGCTCAAGGAACTTAATTGGGAAGGGAAAGAAGCTCCCTCAATCTATATAATGGTATATGGGTGGAGAAGACCTTTCCATCAGCGTGGCGTAAAGCAATTTTAGTACCTATACTAAAACACGGGAAAGACCCGAGACAGGCATAGAGCTATAGGCCTATCGCACTTACAAACTGTGCTTGTAAAATCTTCAAAAGAATGGTCAGTAACAGACTAACCTGGGAAGTTGAAACCCAAAATTTATTGTCTAATTTCCAATCAGGTTTTAGAAAAAACCGCTCGACTCTGAACAATCTATCTTATTTCGAATCAGAAATAAAAATCGCATTGTCAGAAAAGAAATATATGATGTCAGTTTTTTTCGATATAGAAAAAGCATATGACATGGTTTGGAGAAGAAGTCATCGAAGAGTTAATAGAGATGGGTTTTCGAGGTAATATTTTAAAATACATCCTCAACTTCCTCACTGACAGGAAGATGAGAGTCGCGGTGGAACGAACAAACTCACAAAAGAAGTATATGGAAAACGGAATTCCACAAGGTTTGGATCTAAGTGTACTTCTTTTTACAATCGTAATAAACAGTTTAACAACTGCAATTAATCACCCGGTTAAATACGTACAATACGCGGATGACATAGCCATTTTTATTTCCGGCAAAAACTTAGACAGAATTGAAGAACAGGTTCAAGATACACTCAATAATATGAGTAAATGGGGGAATTTAAACGGTTTTAAGTTCTCTAGTGAAAAACAGTCGCCAGGCTCTTCACAAAAAAAGATCCTTTTCACTCCCAAACCTATCCCTGGGTGGTCACGTACTTCAGTTCGTAAGCGAACATAGGTTCCTTGGTTAGGCATAGGTTCCATAGGTTCGACTCTAAACTGACATGGAAAAATCATGTCAAAAGGGTCAAGAGTCAAACCCCTAAAATACTCAACCTACTCAAAATGATTGGCAATTCGACATTTGGTTCGGATATAAAAATGATGTTAAGGATTCTAAATTCGATTATACTCCCAATACTAGATTACGGTTCGCCAATTTATGGTGGCGCTTCAGTTACCACTCTGAAGTCTCTTAATACTATCCTTAACATAGGCACCAGACTTGCCACCGGTGCATTTAGAACTAGCCCCATCTCAAGTATATTAAGTGACGCTGGACAGCAGTATACAAAGTATTTCATCACTCACCACAACACATCCAACTATTCTAAGGATCCAAGAGCTTATATACCAAACAGGAAGCTCAATCGTTATCTTTTGACTACCAGGCCACACCAATATTACTGGCAATGAGCAAGCTGATAAACTTGCTAAAAATGCTACAGATATGAATCCTGATTCCCAGCAGTTGATGGTAGTCGACGATTATAGAGGTCTAATTAAAAGAAATGTTTCACACGCATATAAAGCTAGATGGAATAACGAACCCACGACTAATAAATTAAAACAAATAAAACGATCAACTGCACCCTGGAAAAGCATTGATTCTGTAAGCCGAAAGAACGGATGGTTAATTACAAGACTGAGGATAAGAGATTCGCGACTGACGCATAAGTACTTATTTGACGGACCCACCAGAAGTCTACCTACATGTTCCTGTGATGGTCAGACGCTAGTCAGTATTCAGCACATTTTCGAGGCCTGTCCGCGCTACAGAGTATACATGGTATCCAAGGGTTACACACTCTCGCGGAGGACACTGAGCAGTCACTGAATCGTATTATTCAATTCACCAAACACAGCTACATTTTCGGTGAAATTTAAACAGTAGTTTGTTATTTGTTATATTCTTTTTTCTTCCTATATTTTTACATTAAGTCATATAATTAACTTTTTAAGTATTTTTAATTATTTAATTTTTTTTTTTCTCTTTGTTATTCATTATTATTGTTACTTCCTTTTTCATTCTTTTTTACTTGTTCTATCTTTTTTAAGTTTCCGTAATTTTTAGTTATAAGTAATTTATTAAGAATTATTGTTAAAAAATGGTATATGGCCTGAAAAACCTCATAAGGTTCAGCGGCCCGAAATAAATTTTATTCAATTCAATTCCAAATGCAGAAGATAAAGTAATTAAAAGAAATATAACCAGAAGCAAAAAGCAACATAAACCAAATAAAAGATTAAGAAGAGCTAAACATCACTCAGTATAGATAAAAATTATAGAGCAGACACATGTGAAAAGCCAGATATACATGTGTTTCTACAAAAGAAAAAAAAATAATGCTGGAAAAGTTGAGAAAAAATTTTTGAAAATAGGGCGAACATTGAAATTGATACACGCGATCAATCTGATTGTAATTATTGGTACGAATTAAGAAATATAATGATCACTGCCTCAAACTTTGGAATCACTGCCTCAAATTTTAAATTTGTAAAGTTCGAAGTAATTTTAGCTATCATAATATAATCAAATACAAGCTCTATTCAGTTGTATGCACAAACACCATGATTTATGGAATGTAAAATAAAAAAAATACAATATCAGAACTTGAAAAGCAGACTAACTTAAATATTCAAAACTGCGGGCTTTACTATATTTTGGTAATAGCATTGGTTTGGCATTATATATTATATGTTTTTTTTTTTTTAATTCTTATTTCTTTAATGTTGTGTACTTGTTTATGTTTTAATATAAAATAGTAAGATCGTGAAAATCTTTATACGATCAAACAAAATTTTAACCTATCAGTTATCTATCACTCTTCTCGCATGTAAAAAAAAGTTCAATTCCGATTTATGCATGCATGATGCATATATATACTTTTATATGCCAATTTATACTTAGGCAGCGTTTACACGTCAGACGAAATCTAATTTTATTGTAGATAAAGTCGGATGAGTGTTTACATTTCACATTTTATCACAGAGAACTTATATACAGAGGCGTAAAGTCCATACAAAGAATATGTACGATTTTATTTTAAAATTTCAGAAAAAATTCAAGAAGCATAGCTCCACCTTATATGTTTGGGTAATTTAAAAGAGAATTTTGTTTTTGCGATTCTCAAATTTTTTTGTTTTATTCATTTTACTTTTATCTGCTCTTCTTTATTCTTTTTTGATGCTTTTTTTAACTTAACCAAAGAATTCTATTAACGAAATAATGCACTCTTCACTCTTCAGTTTACGTAAATATTAATTTTTAACAAAACAAAAAAAACATAATTTTGGTAAAAAGAGGTAAGACTATTAGTTAATTGATATTTTTTTGCTTTTAACTTTATTATTATTCATCATTAATATCATATTGATATGCATATCAGTTTTTTTAGGAATATCACTTTAAATTTTAATTTAGGTAAATAAAATAATACAGCGTTGCAATTAATCGCATTTTATGATAACGTTTTGTTTGAAAATACTTTATTTTAAAAAAAAAAATTGTTTCCTTGATATTGAAAGAAAATTTAAATTTTTTTTAAAATAATAATATAAAAATAAAAGTTTTTAAAACATACTTTTATCGAAACAAAACTAGCCCCCTTAAAAATTAGAAAATACAACTAGTGAAAAATTTGGACTACAAGTACCATCAGAATTATTTTTTTAAGGTTTTTAATATATTTTCAAAATTTTTTGTTATTTTCTTCGTCATAAATGTTTAAACCAAAAATTTTTTTTTATAGGTTTGTTATTTATCATGTTAAAATTTTTGACACGTTTTTCAAATCAAATTCGAGTACTTCCAAATATAAAACGAAATAGTTGATTGTTATGCTGGAATTTTGAATTTTATTTTTATTTAGAAAAAATCTACATAACTTATCGAGATATTAAATAAAGAGTTCAATCAGAAAAAAAGCACAAGAAAAAAGAAAATATGTAGCAATAGAAACAAGTAGTAATAAAAAGTTAAAAATTATTAAAACTTAAACAAAAAAAATTGTACAAAATATATTACAAATTAAAAGAAAAAAATCCAAATTCATTCGTTTCAAAAACCATAAAATTTTACAATAGGAATATTATATAATCAGACTTCATAAAACAAACTGCCATTTTAAGGGCTACCTTATATTTCCTAAAGAGTATTATTTAAAAATTGACCAATGTCATATAAGATAAATAAAATTGTTTACAGTTTTATTACTTTATTAAAATATTATTTATTTTACTGCCGACTATTGGTACGGCTCTTAGAAAACTTTAATTTTTGTGCTTAACAATTTATTAAACATAAAACCATTACTGTGCAATTGCACAGGGGTAACTATAGTCAATATTTTTTCTATGATATATTCAATTTGAGTCCAATTATTTCTGAGTTGTGATCTGTATTTTTATTTTGGCAACATTACAAAATTTAATACTTAAAGAACCACCACACATCAGAACAAAATTTTGTTTTGTTCTTGTTTTTTATATTCATATAATCACAAGCCCCTCTCCTGTATTTAAAAAGCCTAGAAATTAATTTTTGCTTCGTTAAAAAAAGATTTTATTTGTAAGAAAAATCTTCGTAAATCTTCCTTTTTCCATACCAAATAAAATGGCTTTCTAACGAAGCAAAAATTAGTTTCAGGGCTTTTGAAATATGTATAGAGGCATTGATAATCATATAATCAAAAACATACAAAAAACAAATTTTTTTTTGTTGGTTTTCTTTTTGTCTATATTTGTATTAAATTAATAATAATGATTAATGGAATAAAGCAACTTTTCAATTGTTGCTTTATCCGACATACATTATACCCTTATAAAATATCAGCAACAACCGAGTGTTGAGTGATAATGAAAATGAAGGTATTTTTTTCTTCTCTCAAATTTTGTTTATTTTCTATCTTTTCATTTCATATTCATCATATGCATTGCACATGTATTTGTTGATTTGTAAATGAACGAGAAAAGGATCTATTGATTTTCTTATAAAATCGTTAATTTTATCTTCATAAAAAAATTTTATATGGGATTGTGCTTCTGTATATTATTTTTTTCTGTGATTTTATCTACGATTTTACGTCAAATATTTTTTGTATTTAACAAGGTTTCTTTTTATAAAGTGCGTAATTTTTTGTTAGTGAAAATTTTTTAATACGTAATTTAAAAAATTAAAAGGTATGTAATCAAAAATCTCCAAAAATTTTTTAAAAATATACCTTTTTCCAGAAAAATACATTTAAACACGCGATATAGAGTTTCGGCCCCAATTCCTTGGAACCAGCACCTATTGTCTTTATTACATTTAAGGGCTATTGTCTTCAATCCCGACATTTGGGAAACCGGACTTCTTGTTTTAATAGTCGAAGACTGCCGCCCCCGACTCTCACTACTCATTTATTGGAACCCTATTTTTGCCGACGGCAGATAAACGCAGACGGCAAGGTTTTAGTACAAAACATATAGCAAAAAACAATATGCAAATTATAGCTCATATAACTTTAATAAATTTAAATATTAAATTTTTATATGAAATTTCGTCCATATATAATTTTGTCTTGAAATTTTGTCCCGACACCCATGTATAAGTCGTAATTGAAATTAGGTAAACTCACTCACAAGTTTTCGTCTACCTTTACGTAAATTATTTAACCTCCTTAACACTATTATCTATATTGTTCAAATAGTTTATAATATAAACATTATCTGATTGGATATAATGGAAAATACTCCTAAAAAACTAACCCTTCTTGCATGTTGCACATTCAAATTTTTTATGTTCATCATGCCATTTTAAATGTTCGACTAATTTCATTTTATCTGAATATTGTTCTTTACAAAGAACACATTCGTATTCAGAAAAATAATTATGTTGTAAAATATGCTTAGCAAAAGTAGAGACTTTACAAAAACTTTTGGTACATAAATGGCATTTATAAATTATTTTATTAGGATTAGTTTTTGGGTTCCCAGGTTTTCTAAATCCATATTTATGAACTCTCATATGTGATGATAATGCTTCCTTTGTTAAAAATTTTCTTGGACATTTTTCACATTTATTTATTTGTTCAGATATTTCTCTAATTCTAATATTGCTGTGTTTATTTTCATGATTAATTAGACTTTTTTTGCTAGCAAAGCGATATTTACCTTAAAAATATATATATGATTTAGGTTACTTGTACATTATTTAATCAAAAAAATTACGTACTTACATTTCATGCATTCAAATTGATGATGTGGATTATGAACTTTTAAATGACCCACTAATCGATTACTTCTATCGAATATTTTGTTACAATGTTGACAAAAAAATTTTTTTTTTTTTTTATCAGAACTAAAAAAAAAAATTAAAAAAAAACGAATATGCCTTAGTCATAATTCAGCTTACACTTGCACCCTATTTATCAAATCACCCTGTTCCAACTTAAAATTTTCGGCGAATACAGCATCATCATTATTCGTCTCACAAATTATTTTATTTTGAAAATCTTTATTTAATATTAAATCAGATTTTATAGGACATAGTTTTCCAAATTTATCTAAACTATTTCTAAATGTAAAATATTTAAATTGATACCAGGTTGATTATATCTGTACTTACGTATTCACATCTTTATTCATTTTTTCGTATTTAAAATTTCCAACGTAAGCATCAGGATTATTCATTTTAATTCGCTTACTACCTTTTGATTCCTTTGTTGACAAATTTGCATTGCTTAATATTAACCCGGTTTCTCCAAGGCACGCTTTATTGTGATTGTCTAAACTAGTTTTAGTAGTAAAATATTTGTTACAAAATGAGCACGTAAAGTGTTCGTCGCATTTTTCAACTTGGCAACTAAAATATTTCCTCCACATTAATATAATATAACAAATATTTAAATTTGAAGGCAAATATAATATATCAATTTTCTTCTTACTTTGTTATAGATTGTTCTTCGAACATTTTATCCGCTTTAAGTTTGCAGTTTTCAAGCGTCTTTAATTGTTCTAATTCAACTATTGATGCAGAATCTGTTATTATATTCCATTTTAACTGAGTTTGCTTATCCAATGCAGCGTTAGATTGTAAACATTTTGTAATAAATTTAAAACAATTCAGTAATTGTTCGAGACATTCTTCGCAAATATTTTGGTAGAAACTTGCTTTTTTGATATTAATTGTTGTCACTTCTTTAAATATTTCAGAAATTGTTTTATTCTCAACTCCAATAACTTTAGTATTAAAATTTATTAATTTTCCCTTATTCTTCTTTTCCACAATTAAACAAATACGACACGTTAATTCTTCATTCATTTTGACTTTATTTATACTAAATACTAAAAGTAAATAAAATACAAAATTAAAAACAAAAAATTCGCAAACGATGCAAATGCATACAAACAGAACAGATTACAGAGTATTTCTATTTACTATTTTGAGAATCTGTAAAGTGTTTTTCACGCTCCAAACGGATTTTTACAAAAACTGAATTTCAAGATAAAATCTGACAACAAAAAATTTCCATATGCCAAACGCTGTGATTTACGATTCCCATTTACGCTAACGTAAGAGTTTATTAGTCTGTGGTCTGCAACGAATTAGAATTAAATGGAAGTGGCTATCCATACAAAAAAGTGTCCAATGTTTTGGGTATATTCCTCCCTTTCTTTGGTATTTCTTATTGTCAAAAAACAGAAATAGACGAATATATTCGTTCAATATATTTTCTCTCTTTTAAAAATTCAAAAGATGTAAAATATAATACTTACATATGTAAAGACACGTAATTTTCTTTTTCCAGACTTACTGCCTGGAATGATACAAATCTTCTTTTTACGTTCCATTTTTCCTTAAAATTTGTAATTTTTTAACAATTTATAATAAAAATCAAAAATTTTATTGACTTTTTTTAATATTTATTTGACAATAACAAATTTTATTTTTGCCTACTTCATTGCTAGTGTTCGTACTTTTTGAAAATTTCATATATCCATATATTACACACTACTACTACATTTTCAATATTTCAGAAACATGAATGATTTTTTTTTTTTTCAAATAATTTAACAGCAATACTTTTCTGTGTAATAATAGAATACGGTAATAAAATAAAAGAAAGTTTAAATTGAAAAAACATTGTTATTTTTATTAAGATTATATTTTGATACCTTTTATTTTATTCATACTCAAAGATTTTACTAATTTTCTATTTAAAAAAACTATATTGGCCTAACACTGAAAAAAATTTTTTTTTGACAAAAGGAAACCCAAACAAACCAAACAGAAAGAGAAGTACTAAAAAAATATGGACAAAATGTTTGTATTTTTGTATGGGATAGTCACTTCCATTTAATTCTAATTCGTTGGGGGTACACTAGTCTTCCAGTCGTTTCCACCTTAAGCTACCTACAGACGGTGATACTTGGTGTCGCCACCAAGTGTTCAATATTAAAATTTCCTTAAGTTGCTTCAAGGTGGCTCGTCTGTAGGGAAAAGTTACAATACAGACACTCGGTGCCGTAAAATCAAAGATTTTTGGTTTGTCGTTGGTGTCTCTTGAAGTTGCCTATAAAATGCTTACATGTGTAGTGATGTGTAGACACATTTTGGAAACTTCAGTTAAAATTTTTTTTAAAAACGTAAACATTTAACAGAAAGTGTACACTTATTTCATATAATTTTTTTCGAGTTTTTTTATTATTTTTTATATATCTACATTGTTTTTCTTAATGTTAATTAGGTTTTTTTTGTTCATTATTTTTCTTTACATACAAATTCAATTTAAATTATAGTTTAAGAATAATAAAAAGTATAGTACAATCTTATAAATTATGATTTTAATTTGGTCTTCATTTAAAAAATTTCTTATTTTTTTTTTTGGTAAATTTTTTAAAAATCCCTTTATAGTACGTTTTCAAGCTCATGTTTATTTTGAAAAACCACCAGCTGTTAATTTCACATATTTATTATTTATATAAAAAATTTTTTTTTGTATTATCTTTGAGTAGAACTAAGGTATTATAATTGGTCATACGATAAATAAATAAAATAAAAAAAAAAATATAGAGGATTTAAAAAAAATAATAATATCAGAGAAACAAATTTAATCTTTGAGTCTTTACTTAAGATATTATTAAAAAAAAGAAAATTATTACAATTAACAATAGCAAATCATATTGTTAATCAATAGAATTGTTGTAGACTTTACATACGATAAGACGACTTGGAAAAAGGTAAATGTCTGTTTCTAAAATTAAATTAATTAAATTTAATTGAGTAAATTGAATTTTTAAGCTAGCAAAAGTTTTTTTATTGAAAAGATCTATTCTTGGTATTTCTTGAACTTCTTTTTGATTTATTTTTGTTTTTTTTTGACAAATGACAAAAAAATCAAGGGTCATGCAAAAATAAATTTAAAATCGACAAAAAATCGAAATTTCATGGAGGAGTTACATGCTTTTGAAGTGATTTATGATATAAACACCTAGGTAGTTGCTTATGATTTTCAGCAAATTTGTATGGAAAAACAACTACGTAATCAACCAGTTTATCGTAAACACCATATCGAGTACAAAACACTGAAGAAGTCTGCAAGTAGTAGACGAAATACGCGTATCTGTATGATAAGCATATCAGTAAAATTAAAAGGAAAATATTCGACTATTTTCACTGTTATGTAAACACCATGTTTATCCATAAACATGAGCTTGAAAACGTACTATTTCAAGCAAAACAAATTTTAAAAAACAAAAACGAACAAATTAAATACTCATACATTTTTCATTTAACATAATTTTCTTGTTTTTGTCGTAGAATCTGATTTGAAATTAAAAAGTACACCTTCTTCTTTGAAAATTTCGATTTCGGTCAGTTTCGGCGATTTTTGGTCTTAAAAACCGATTTGCCAACCTTTCCGGAAGCTGCAAATACCACCAACCGATAGAGCATTCTTGGTTTAGTTAACAAACTTTGTTTAAAATTTTAAAATAATTTATAATCCCCTCTTAAAAAGCTGATACGCATGCTCTGGAACAGCCGGTATAGTAAGTATGTCTACTCTTAAAAAGAAAAACATAATGGCAAAATGTGTAAACAACAAAAATTTCATTTTTTCGAGAAATTAAATGTTTTCTTGTCTTTGATATTTTTAAAAATATTTCTAAAATAAATAATCTGCTTTGCGTACCTTATCCTATAAAAAAAAAAGTTTAAAAGAAAACAAACAATAATGAGAAAATATTCAAAATCATTTTTTTTGTTAGAAATACGATACGAAATAGCATGCGCGATGTTATCAAGTTCAGAGTAAAATTTTTTTACACTAATACCAAAGATAATTTAAAAGTAGATGTCCGATCGCCTAATAAAACGAAAACCAGAAATTTAAAAGCTATTTTAAAGCTATTTTCTGAATAGCTTTCATTTTCTCTTGAAATTTTTAATTCAGAAATGTATATTTTTATTATTTTTTATTATGTTTTTTATTTATTTTTACATATCTTTCTTTTTGTGGTGGGTCATAATTAAATTAAAATTTTTTGAAGTTAAAATGGCGGGCTATTGGATCTGAATTATTTGAATATTTTTTTATAAGTTTTAATAGTTAATTTTTTAGGTAATGTTAAAATACTCTCGTCATTTAACGCGGGGTGTCATAAAAACCCCCAAAAGCAAAAATGACCCAAAACATAAATTAAATATTGTAATCATATTTGCCAAATTTTTCATAAAAATAAACATATGTGGCAAAGAATTCTAAGCAAATATTTTTATATATTTAAAGAAATTTCACCCATTATTATCGGGATTTTTATTATTAACCTTATTTATTTTTCTAGTTAAAATAAAATTTTCTCGTTTCGCACTATTACAGATTTACTATCAATGCCAAGTTTATTTTAAAGTCGTTAGTAATGTAGTTCTTTCTCAATTGTTCCTATAATATATATTTGGTATTTGTTGTTATAGGAAAAAGTTGACTAAAAAAAATTCAATTTTACTAAATCAGCTTCAGCTAACAAAATATTCTCGCTATCACTTATTTCCTCTTCAAAAATGTCTAGGAACGAATTTAAATAGATAAAAATTGTTGCTAATATACCTAAGGTGAACATATTCAAAAATATATTTAAAAATTACAGAATTTCAAAAATAACGTTTTTTATAATAACGTCATTTTATTACTGTACTGTTAAAATTTATACATCATACCTTTTCAACCTTTTTCAACCAACAAATTTAAATGGGAGTAATCCTCAATTAGTTAGCCTATTTGAAGAACTGCAACAAATTGAACATATAGATACAATAGATTCAGCTGTGCACCAATCTATATCTAAATTTGGAACCTAATGCACGATGCAGCAATGGGAGCAAAGGCTAGATCGTCTTAAATAAGTTAATGCCTTAGAAACAACCTCTACTGAAAATGAAATAGTCTTCGTTAAAGGAACACTGCCTTCACTAGGACAGGATTGGCTGCATAAATTCATCAACCGCAATTTTAAAGTAAATGTAGTCCAATGTGAATTCATTACCCCTCGATATTTAAATGTAAAAAAAGGAAATATAGGTGCTTTAAAATGACAATCCAGTCCGCATATTTTTCAGAAGTTATTGGATGAAAAGAGTAAACACTTATGGCAGAGCATTAACGCAACGGGTTCAGCTTGGAAGGAAAATGCTGCAGAAAAGAGGGCAAGTAAAAGTAAATATAGTAGTATTAAAAAAAACACACTAATAAAATATCTTCTATTAATACTTCTACCACTGTACAAAATAAAAATATAAATATTTCAGATAAATATTGTAATAATAGTAAAAAAAATAACACTATAAACACTTTAAGAAACAGTAATATTAATAATAATTACAATTTTAAAAACAATAACGACAACACTAAAAACATTAGTAAATATAATAGAAGTAGTAACAATAAACATAATAACTCAAGGAAACATATAACCACCACAAACACTGATCATAAAAAAACTTCAAACTCCACATATAAAGTTCCCAAAATTTCTAAAAATACTAGAATTAACCCAGCCTCTGTTTATAACCTCAATATCCACTGTGCCCCATTCAATCCTAATAATTTAAATAACTCCACTAATAAATATAGTAACTTCGTTCGCTCTCACACTTTAAATCCTCATATAAAAAAAAATTATGCAATTAGCACTCCAAATGAGAAAACTTTATCTGTAACTCCGACGCGACCCTCTACTGCTGTACAACCTCGTTCAACAAACATTGTAAAAACGACAGCCTTCTCAATTACAGCTCCCGAAACTTCATGTAGTATATGTATCAAAAATAATTAAACTCATATTTACTTCGGTTGTCGTCTATTGACTGACTCTTTATTATTGTTATATTTCTTAAACTACATATACTAAATGCTAAATTTATGCTTACCCATGAGATTTGTTACTTTTCATAATCGTGGGAATATTCTAAAAATCAGTTCACATAAATAAACTGTAGTATCAGATTACTATAAAATATTTATGCCATCTGATTTGCTAACCTTGATTTTTTAGAAATGTGCAACATTAGCATTAAGGCCGGTTTTCATGATAAATTTTTAGCTGATAAATTGGAGTTTAGAAAGAGAGAAGTATAGTGTACCGTTAATGTGTATGAGGGAGTAAAATTATATTATTTTTATAGTAACTTTTACAGATGATTTGAAATCTAAAATCTATATACATAACCTTAAAACATTCAAAATGTAAACAAAATAAAGGTTATTTAATTTAAGCAATCTTCCTTAGAATTGTTTAAAATTTCGCCAAAGTATATAAATAAATTAAATAAAGTGAAAAAAAGTGAAATATGATATGACTTTCATCTGTAGAATTTTTATGTGGAGAATTGCATTACATCAAACAGTTTTTTTAAATTTTAAATTCACTTGTATTTATTATTTTTCTATAATACGTTTTTGATTTTTACATAAGTATTAATTAGAACTAAAATATTATTTTTTTATATTATACTAAATAATGAATTAAGAAAAAAAATGTATACATACATACATTCAAAAAATCATTCAACAAAATTTAAAATATTCATTCAGATAAAAAAAATTAAAGTTAAAATTGTAATTGTAAAAAAAAAAAAAAGTAAATTTTTTAAATGTGTTAAATAGTTAGTTTATGTATAAGATAAATAGAATATGTATAATTTTAGTTTAAATATATTATACCTAAAAGCTAAAATATTATTTTTTATTTACACGCATTCAAATATTCAATGCAAAAAATTAATTTTTGTTATTGTTTTTACTCAAATTCAAAAATTGCAATGTCGTTCCGTATCCATAAAATGTGTTGGTAGTGTGCGAATTTTTTTTGTGTAATTACACATTTTTTTATGTTAGTATTAAAAATATCGGCGATAATTATAGGAAACATATCTTTGCGAAGATATGTTTTTTTAGATATTCTCCGATGTTTATGGCGATTCTCCGATATTTATGGCGACTCTCTCGATATTTCTCCCGATATTATTGTCATTCTCCCGATATTTTATCATTGTTTCTCTATCGCACTTATGAAATTTTTGTATCTTCTGCCTATGCTCTAACCATTCGCCGATATATCGGCTACATGAAAACCGAGCATACTCCTTCCTTTGAAGAAGGAATTTTACTCATGATTAAGTAACGTATGAATTGTTTTGACTATGGCCATAGTTTTAATTATTAAAAGCTAAGATACAACTAGTTGAATTTTAAAATACATTTTTCAATAATGTAAACTGAAGTACAAGTAGTTTTTTTTTTCAACTACTAGTTTTTACTACTAATATTTAATGATAATTATATTTTATATGCTGTATTTATTTTATTTACTTATTTTATTACTTATTATCCATTTATTTATTTCGCCTTAATTATAATATGTTTTTTTTTTTTTTTGTTTTATAAAGTTTAATTTTAGTTAGAGCTTATACTATGTATTTACACCTATGATTCTTTTTATTTAGCTTTGTTTTTAATATTTAGTTTTAAGGGGAAAATGGTATATGCTGTATATACTAATAATACATTAGTTTACTTTATTTAGTACTTTAAAATTATAATTTTACATAACTATTTAATTATATTATAACACTAAAGTTGTACTTAATTCTACTTTGTTTTACATAGAGTACTTATAATTAAAATAAAATCATTAATTTACAAATTTAACGATTCTGTTCTTATGTACAGTATCTTCATTATTTGTTTCTAGATTTTTAATTTTAATATTTGAACCTTCAATATTTGTTATTATAAATGGTCCAATATATAATGGATCTAATTCATGTCCATTTTCTTTTCTGAACAAAATTTGGTCATTTACTTTAAAATTACTCATATTTAGATTTTTATCATAAATTCTTTTGTTATATTCTTTTGATTTTTGAGGTAATTCTTTTGCTTTATAATTCATTGTTTGTATATTATATTTAAGTTCTTTGCTATAGTTATCGAAATTATAAATTGGGTCTACCTTACTACATAACATAAATTCACTGAGTATTGGAGATTTGCCGAACACTGGGGCTTATGATTGAAAACGAAAACGTTCAATCGTTTTCCGAATATCACTGACGTTTGTCATTTGGTATGACAGAAAACGAAAACGGAAAACGTTAACTTCGAAAATAATTTTTCATATGATTGAAAACGATCGGAAAACGTTTGTAGTGCAAAAAGCAAACGTTCAGTTGTGTTGAACGTTTGTATGGAAAAAGTTTATAAACAAACAAAATGCAAGTAGTTTTTTTTATATAACTAATTTAGGTGTTTATATTTGTATTTTTGTAAATAAAAAATTAGAATATAAACTAAGAAATTATTTTATTTATATTTATTTGTAAAATAAAACATTTACTTTGTAAATACAAATAAATACATATAAAATACAAAAAAAAGTGAAATTTTAACCTGTAATGCATTTAAAAAAAATTCTTTTCTATATAAAAGAAGAATTGTTTGTTTCTTTTTTTTTAGTTTTTAAATTTTTTCTTCTTTATTTTTCTATATCTAACTATTTTTTTTCAATTTATAATTTATGACACTACACTCTACTCTACACTATTCTTTTTGTTTTGTTGTTTTATTAAAATGTATGTAATTGTTTGTAAAATTTTAATTTTAGTTAATTGTTTATTAAATTTTAATTCAATTTTTAATTATAATTTTGTTTTATAAACTGTTTGTATAAACTGCGAAGGAGTATAAATAAAAAAATAAATCAAAATAAACAGAAACACAACAACAAAAATTTAAACATATGTTTTTGACAACTGTCAGTTAAGTTTCGAAAATTTTCGAAAATGTTTTTATTCACACGTCTTCAATCATATCAAAATGTGAAGAAGCTTTAAATCACATTTGTTTCATTCTTTAAATCACTATCACGATGATCGCTTCGTTTCGTTTTCCGTTTCGTTTTCAATCATAAGCCCCACTAATTCAAAAGGACTGTATTTTTGTTGAAAACTAGTATTTGGTGCAGTATTATGACAAGTATCAATTTCGATTGAAGCAATATTGTTGCTATATTGCATCACAGCCTTCACATGAAACAATTTTGATACAATATTGTTTTGAAAGCATATACAATTTATGATTTTTTTATTCAATGAGTTTTTCATGAACATGTCTGATAGCAAAATGTCTGATTTTGTTGAACAGAAAAAACTTAGGTGCCTATTATGTATTTCGATAACGATTACGATCTGATCGAACGAAATGTCAAAATGTAAAATTGCCATTATGTATTACGATATCGTTCAGAAATTGTCGACGAAATCGATAAAGTTTATCGATGTAAAATTTTACCACGAAAGAGACATCGAAAGAGAGATTTTGTACAAATTATTTCAATTTTGAATTGAAAAGATAAAATAAAAGAGATACAAATATATTTTATTTATATTGGACATTATATTATTTTATTTATATTGGACACTTGGTGTTTTGTTTTATGTTTATGATATTTTTTGAAATAAAAATAAATTTAAAAGTTGAAATGAAAATAGGTATTTTACTTTATTCTACATAATAGTTTTTTATTGAAATAAATTTTAATAGGAATGAAAGGCCTGTTACAAATATACTGCAATATGAAAAGATATAGTGTAAATAATGAGACACCATTATAAATTTTCCAAAGAGGTACCAGGATATCTTGCACTCACAAAACCAATTACCTGATTATGATCACATATCTAAAACAAAAACTGTTATAATAATGTAAACTAATTACAATAAAGTATAAACTTATCAGAATTGCATTAATGCTAAAAAATCCCTTTCTACTATAACATAAATGTTGTACGTTTTGCTTCGGTGATTTAATTTGAATAAGCTTTCCATCTACTGCTCCAATTATTTCAGTAATTCTGCTTTAATCATAAAAATAATGTTTGCCTGACTTTTTTCTTCTAGTAATGGAATTTGATCCATTTTGCACATAATTATAAACTGCAAATACATATAAAACTTCTTTAAGAACAAAAAAAAATTAGCTGTGCTAGTCCGACATGGAAATCATTTCCTACGTTGAAAATCATTTGCTTGGTACAAACCGCACAGAATCTTAGGTGCCTATTATGTATTTCGATCGAAATTAATCGAATCGTTCATCGTTATCGTTAAAGTTATGCGATTGTGATCGTTAGTGTCATTATGTATTTCGATGAAAATTTGATCGAAAGTGTTTAAAAATGCTGCCATTGTAAGATTCAAATCTACGATGAAAATGACATATGTTTCATTCTTTAACTGTCAAATTCAAATTATTACATCAGATTTGAATTTTACAATGGCAGCATTTTTCGATCAAATTTTCATCGAAATACATAATGACACTAACGATCACAATCGAATAACTTTAACGATAACGATGAACGATTCGATTAATTTCGATCGAAATACATAATAGGCACCTTATATAATGTAGTGCGTTGCTAACGGCAGAAACTGATTCAATATTTATGTATGCGTCTACATGAAGCAACGTTGTTACAATATTGTGAAATTAAGGATCAAGACGATGCAATCATGCAATATTGGTTCAATATTGAATGAAAGCATTTATACGCAAAAATTGAATTTCGCGTGTCAGCCATAGATATATAAAATATAGATTTACAGCTTGGTATTGCTTTCTCTTTCTCTCTAATACATTATCATATTAACTATTAAATGTCAGATTCAGCCAAAAATGAGCATATGTTTTTCAATATTTGTACTCAGCTGTTTTGATTTTATAAATTTAACAGCATAAATTAACATATTAAATTTTTTAATATTTTGATGGTTTTGTAGAATAGATTCTTTTCAATTTTTTCTTATTGAATTTAAAATTAGTTTAGTTGTTTAATATTTTTATCTACACATATTTACTGACTATTTATTTTTTATAGTTTTTCTGTTTTAAATATATTATTGACACTAATACGATAATTTGAAAATCATTTTATTTCAATTTATTAATTGCAATTTTCGAGCATTGGAAAACGTTTTCAAAGAAAAATAGAGGGAAAACTTTAAATTTGATGTGAATGATAAATATTATATACATGCATATAATACAAGTGATTAGATATACATTGATTATTAAATAATAATAATAATACTTATAAATAATATAAATTTTAATATATATCACCTAATATGTTTTAATATTATCAATATAGATGTAGACATAAAATTTCACGGGAATGTACAAATAATAGAATCTATGTGAGTTTAGTTTTTTTCCCACTCTTGGTCATTTTATTTAGTTTAACATCAAACTGTATCAGCCCATGTATCAATTTAATTAATTTTGCTTATTTAATTCTTATCAAGAACATAAATATATACGTATCAAAACATCTTGTTTTAACTTTACTTTTTGATTTGTTAATTATATACTATTGTGAATTTTGTATGAATATACACATATACATGTTTAAGGAAAGTTTAAAAATAATTATTTTAAATTTATTGAGATTTTACGTTAAAAATAATCCAATTGTTAAAATTATGGTATTTTATATTTTATATTTTTTTACTCTAAAACTTTTCATATTACATTGGTGCGAAGTTTTCATTTTCGAGGGAATTATTTGCAGTAGAAACTAAATTATTTGAACTCAGATTTTTCAAAAACAGCTGACCAAAAGTGACTGAAAACTTCTATTCTAACTGCCAATCTATATTTTATATATCTATGGTGTCAGGTGTAAAAAACATATAGACTGAAAGTACCTTTAGTCATAACGATCATTCGGTGTCTTTTCAAAACCATTCGTTAAGTCATAAGCATACGAGAAGAAGCGTTCAAATCATAATCATCATAAGCACTCATAAGCAATTTTGATAGCATTGTAAATAAATAAATTTGTAATTAAAATGTAAAAAATGTAATTTTATTACATTTATTTATAGAATTTATATTTTTATTTCATTTCTTTTAACTTTTGTTTTGACGTTTTGATATGATTAGATATGACGTTTGATATGATTAAGGTTATCATTGGTTATAATTTTGTTAAATCATATCGAATCATATCGAGCTAACGAATTAACGAAGTATCATATGATATCATATGACTATTATAGTTACGGCTAATGTGGCTTTTTTTTTTAGCTTACAAACTCGCTCACAACTACTTGTGGAGGAGTAGTTAAATCTGAAAGATTCACATCTTATATGTGGAGATGAAATTGCTGACTTACGAAAACGTTTCCGGTAGACATTTTAGAAACTTCCTAAGTAATTAAACATTAACATAATATGTATCAAAACATATTCTTTTGACTTTACTTTTAACTTTTTATATTTTTATTTTGAATAATCTACCATTACAATATTTTCTTTCGAAATGCTATGATTCTCCTGGATGATGTGTTCTGCTACTTTGGATCGGAACTCTGTTGAGTTGTTCTTTTTAGCCAGTTCTGCTTCTTTCAGGTGTTCATTGAGTCGTGTTTGCATGTTTCTCCTAGTTTGCCCAATATAAACTTTGTTGCAATGACTATGCAAGTTACCTTATATACATCTGATTTTTCCATTTGTTCGATTAGATCTTTAGTTGAACCTAGAACAGACTTGAGTTGGTTAGTTGGTTACTAGATTCAGCTGAAAGCATCGAAATCTACAAAACTAAAAATGACTCACTCCTATATAAAGACCAAGGCAACGGATATTCTTCTTTATTTAAATTTTTAGTGAAATACAATAAAACGAATAACACCACCCCTTACCTGTCTCAAATTTATTTATTATTACCTTATTTCAAATACCAACAATAAAATAAATAAAAATATTTTTATTCAACCCCCTACCTGTGCTATTTCATTGGATAATAAACAACCATGCAGCTGCGAGAAACATCAAATTGTACCTGTACGAATAAAATAAATAAGACAATTTTAGATTTCTTTCCTCAGTCGAGTACAAAACACTGAAGAAGCCTGCAAGTAGTAGACGAAATACGCGTATCTGTTTGATAAGCACATCAGTAAAATTAAAAGGAAAATATTCGACTATTTTCACTGTTATACCAAAATTTTACTCTAACGCTGGAAAACAAGTTTTTATAAAAAATGAATATACATTTTTTAAAAGAAATTTTAAAAAGAACTAATTAAATTAATTGACATTTTACGTTAAAAATAATTTAATTATTATAATTTTTTTAATTTAAAACTTTTTATCTTATATTGGTGCGAAGTTTCAATTTTCAGGGAAATTATTTCCAGTGGAAACTAAATTATTTCAAATTAGAAGTTTTCAAAGTTGCTGAAAATAATGCACTTGCACTTGCTGCACATCTATATTTTATATAACTTGTACTCTTTGCTATTCCAATGCCATTATGCATGTTTATACGGGTAGAAAAGTGGTAGAAATCTACCAAAATTTATTGGTGAAGGGACATTTCGGTAAGGCGTAAGCAAATCTACCAAAATTTAAAATTCCCGGTATATTTTTGACGTTTAAATTTTTTTTTGGAATATGTCAGGGGCAAAATATTTTTATTATTTTTTATTCACAAAAAATAAGGAAATGGTTGTTGACAACGTAATTTGCGGTGAATATTAATCAAATAAAAAAATATAAATTATACAAATAATAAGAATGTTTAATTAACACTAGAATAATAATAAAAATTTATTTATTTCTTTGCCAATAATTTCAATTGCGCCCAACTTGATATTTCAATAATTTGAAAGCAACAATGGCAGAAATCTACCAGTTTTTTTTTACGTATGAACATGATGGTAGATTTCTGCAACAGATTTCTGCTTCGTATAAACATGGGCATTTAAACACTTCAAAACATATTTTGACATATTATGTCGAGAGTCTTGTCGTTTTCATTGAAGTTCAGGCTTCAATTTCAAGCAACGTTTGGTGGTTGTGGCTGGATTGGGAATTGGTACCAGTTTAAGTTCAAGAAATAAAAAGTTTATGGCAACAATGCAGAAAATCTGTCATTTGAAAATAAAAATGTAGAATGTAGATATTTAAAAATTTTGATAAGTTTTAATAATAAATTTTGAGTTTCCTAGAAACCTGCCAAATGATTTTTCATTTCAAAAGAATTTTTGTTTTTGTCCTTTAATTAGTTATTTCCAACAACATATTGCTGAATTTTTTTATAAACTAAATGAATTACAATAGTTGTAAGCCAAGTAAAGTATAAAAAAGTATAAAGCTTATACATAATTAGTGCAGTCAAAGTATTGATTTTAGAAAAAAAAAATTAAATATATTTTGAACATTTCAAAATTAATGCTTATGAAAGAAAAAAGACTCAATTTGCATAAAAGAGATTGTTCGTTTTGAATTAAAACTTGCTTTGTTTCACAGTTATGATAATACTTAAAATCGACAAAAAAGTAAATAAATAA
Organism: Argyra leucocephala; assembly: GCA_963942445.1. Classification (NCBI taxonomy): domain Eukaryota; kingdom Metazoa; phylum Arthropoda; class Insecta; order Diptera; family Dolichopodidae; genus Argyra; species Argyra leucocephala. The sequence goes on from OZ012679.1 coordinate 67,125,916, forward strand.
GTGAATAAGTAAACAAATTACAGTGTAAAAAACTAAAGTGCAATATATATATAACAATAAAAATTAAATATAAAAATATTTTGAAAAAAATTCATTTTATATCGAATGCAATATGAATATTGTTGGGGATTATGAATACAGCACAAAAGATATGTTGGGTCATGGAGCATTTGCCGTTGTGTACAAAGGTAGACATCGTAAGGTAAAATTTTGATTGTATATTCATACTTATGTAAAAGTCTTTTAAATAAAAATAACGTCAATAAAATAATTAAATATTTGTAAATACATATATGCACATTATGTACATCATAATGTTATGGCAGTTAATTCTATGCTTGATCGCTTGATCATAGTTTGAGTATAACCTTTTGTATTTTTGTTCCAATATTTTTTCCAAAATGCATGCATAAAAAAGAACATCAAATATGTATAATTTTTTTTTTTTTTAAATATTAATATGTATGTAGATAAAAATCTTATCAATATTTATGTTAAGAACTATTTGTTATCAACAAATATTCCACAAAGCATTAATATTCTATAAGAATAAATAAAAATAATGAATTTTTGTTTAAATTATTATTTTTTATTTCAACAATTAGTTGAATCGTTTTTTATCTGTTTTTAAGTAACCTTGAATCAAAATCTGTTTTCAATTTCTCGTTCAAATTTTTATCAAGCTAAAAAATAAATTTAGTTAATCCTTGAACATTAGAGATCAAAGGATTCAATAATTACTTTAAAAAAATTGATTTTTAATATATAATTATTTAATTATATTATACATATGTATAATTCTACGTAAGTACTTATGTGTTTTTTTGTATAGCAAAAATAGCATGTAAATGTACATAATCTGTGTTATGATATTAGTATAACATATATTATGTTTTTATTATTTATTACGTTTTCATTTATTAAATTCATTTAGTCTTATTGTTTTAAATAATATACATATTATGATTCAAATTGATGATTTCAGAAATCTTCACCGGTTGCAATAAAATGCATTACAAAAAAAGGACTGATCAAATCACAAAATTTACTTGGAAAAGAAATCAAAATTCTAAAAGAATTGACGGAGTTACACCATGAAAATGTTGTTGCGTTATTGGATTGTAAAGAATCTCAAGACTGCGTTAATTTAGTTATGGAGGTAAGTTCAGAAAGTTTAGAATTATATTTATACCTATTTTTGAAAAATGTGTTTGTATTTGGTGCTGTACATATTACATTATTACGTACATATATAGTTAGTTCGTTTTTTAAATTATTGTATTAATAAAAACTCAGTTTGAAATGCGTACCAATAAGATCATATTAGTTTTTGGTGTAATTAAGAATAAGATGTTTCTCTAGCTTAGAGTACCAGCAGTTTTCAGAAAGATGTAGGGAGAAGAATTTGTTGAGTTTGCAGTATAAATTAAAGATTTTTATTACAAATAGTTAAACATTTATTTAATATAAAACAAAATCGTGTATGTAATTCATTCGACGTTATAAAAAATAATCATTCAGAAATGAGTAATAACGTTAGCAGCTGCTTTCAAATATTGCGTAAATGAAATATAATAAGAATCATTACCATATTTCAACACCCTTCCTCAATGCTTATTCCAAGTTGTTTTCTTAATTCTATAAACTGGATACAACCCAAACCTTTGGTCATAATATCTGCAAGTTGCTTTTTTGCGTACTTATATATTGAATTTATTTTTTTTAGCGTGTATGCAGTCTCGTATAAAATTATACTTTATATCCACATGTTTTATACGTTTATGTTACCGAAGTTCTTCTAATTCAGACAAAAGACCTTGCAACCATATTGATTCACAAACAGCATTACATAAAGAAACATATTCAGTCGAAGATAAACCATCAGTTGCTTGATTTCTGTTATCAGTATAACCAACTCAAGGTGTTTCATCAGTTTTTCTTTTGTACACTAGAAATGTATTTGAAGTTGCTTTAATGTATCTTAAAACACATTTCAAATGTACCCAATGAGATGTTTTTGGTAAGCTTTGAAACAAGACTTATAAGTCTCTTCATGGTCAAAATGTTTACGTTGCGAGCAACCTTTAGCTACCAGTCTAGCTTTGTATTTAGTGATTTTTCCATTTGCATCATTTTTATTTTATATACCCATTTGCATGTAATAGCTTTTCTTGATTTCGGCAATTCACTTAGAATCCAAGTTTTATTTTTACTTAATGCATCCATTTCTTCTTCGATTGCTTTCTTCCAACAACTTCAATTGTCTTTAGTTTTAGCTTCCTGAATTGTATTTGGAATATCGCAAACATAATTTTCAACATTCAAAGCATAAACCAAATTACTAGTTTCAGATTCATGTAAACTATAATCTAATAGATATTCTAGAACCTTCTTAATTCTTTAGCTTCTTCGTAACCTTCCTCAACCTCAGTATGTTCATTTGATTCATTTTCTTCCTAAAGTTCTTCATTTTCTTCAAACTCACTTTCTAAATCCATTTCACATTCGTTAACATCATTTTTATGTTTATTATTATCGTCTGAAATATATTCGTTGAAGGTTATATCTCTTGCAATGATGATTATTTTGTTTACTTTATCCCATAAGCGATACCCGTTTGCTGCATATCCAATAAAAATGTGAGTATGAGCAGCACTACCAAATATTTTAAGATTTGAAATATCCGGCTTTCGATTAAACCACAATTTAACTGGTGTTTTATTTCTGTTATCAAAATTCAAAGCACTACTGTTTATTAAATAAGCTGCTGTTTGGATTGCTTCTGTCATATATATTTTTCAAGTTTTGATTCTAATAATATCGTACGAGTCTTTTACAAGCGTTCTATTGTAGCGCCCAACCACACCCTTTTGTTAAAGGATGTAAGGGACTGTATATTTTAATCGAATTTCTTTTTGATTACAAAATACTTTAAATTCCTTTGAACAATATTCTCCTCCATTATCCATTGTTAAGCAATTAATTTTCTTGTCGAACTGTGCAGTTGCAAGTGCTTCATATTGCTTAAAATATTCAAAGACTTCGGCCCATATTTTGATAGTCATTTCACACTCATTTTTTATGAAAAACAAATTTTGCGATTTCGATAGACGGAAAAAATGACAAAAATCATAAAAAATGAAAACAAGCCTATTTTGATAGTCGGGTTTTATGAATATATTCGGATAAAATGACAAATTTTGTCATTTTGAAATTGTTAAGTGACGGGTATGTTTGTTTGAAAACTTTTGTTGTTTAAAATTTAAAAATTGGATTTACAAAAAAAATTGTAAGTATTTTATTTTAAATTTGTGGACATGAAAAAAGTAAAGAAATCTTCGAGATGGTGACTGGTGGAAAAAGCCAAGTTCAAGAAATTGAGCAGCCTCAAGCAAAAATAGGTGCGGGTTCCACCTCACAAAGCCCTCGAATTTTTTTTTTTTTTTTTTTTTTTTAGCTTGTCTTCAGCAAAATGGCTCATAGGCACGATGCAAACAAGCGGTCCCAAGTGTCGGGACCGAAGACCTTAAATTTTTTTTTTTTTTTAATTTTTTTTTGTCATCAGTACAATGACCCTTAAATGTGATGAAAACAATAGGTCCGAGGTCCTAAGAATTGGGGCCGAAACTCTATATCACCGGTTTAAATTGTATTTTTCTGAGAAAGGGTTATTAATAATTATTATAAATAATTTTTAAAAAAATTTCGGATTGGTCCGACAGTTCGGAAGTCGGAACCAAAGGACCTTGAACAAAAACAAAAAATTTTTTTTTATACTTATCTTGATGCGTAATGAACATTATTGACATTTTGGTTTTTGGACAATATTTTTGTTCAAGGTCTACGGTCCCGACTTCTGAACCGCGGAACAATCTGAAAATTTTTCAAAAATTATTCATAATAATTATTAATAACTTCTTCCCAGAAAAATAAAATTTAAACTGGTGATATAGAGTTTCGTCCCCAATTCCTAGGACCTCGGACCTATTGTCTTCATCACATTTAAGGCTCATTGTACTGATGACAAAAAAAAATTAAAAAAAAAAAAAAATTTAAGGTCTTCGGTCCCGACACTTGGGACCGCTTGTTTGCATCGTGCCTATGAGCCATTTTATTGAAGAAAAGTTCGAGGGCTTTGTGAAGTGGGACCCGGACCTATTTTGGCTAGAGGCTGCTCAATTTCTTGAGCTTGGCACTTTCCACCAGTCACCACCTAGAAGATGTAGTTCATATGACACGATCCCGTTGAATACAGACACATTGGCTCTACTCTATTCAATATTAATTTGCATATTAAACAAACCTTTTGGACATATTTTTTTTCTTTTTTTCTTCGCAATAAATTTTTTTTCTTTATTAATTATATCCAAGACACGTCAAAACAAAAATTGTTGCCCGTTTCAAAACAAAAATCATCTCATTTAAATTTCAAATTTCATTTCATTTTTCCCGACTATCGAAATCTTAAAAAATCATTTAAATGATATAACATTTGTCATTTTCATTTTTATGAGATGACTATCAAAATATGGGCCTTCATGTTTTGTATTTAAAAGATATATCATCCCAAAGTGAGTATAATCATCTATCAATGTTACTATATACTTTTTGTTTTTCCAGGAAGTTGGTGTAAATGGAAGTTGGTGTAAATGGTCCACGTTCATCCGAATGAACTATTTGCAGTGGTGTACTGGTTCTATTGTGTGGTATTTTTCTAAATTTGCTTCTGATTTGTTTACTTTCAAGACATGATTGACATAACATAACATAATTTTTCTGCTTAACATAATTTTTCTTTTTTAATGATTTACATTGAGATTTCTGGTGTCCTATTTTATTGCAGTTGTATGTAGCATTTAAATTTGAATGCATTCGTGCGTGATGCTACATTTTCGGTTATTCCTGAAGTTTCTTCGTTTCGTCGTTTTGTGTTCTTATTCAAAATTCTATTTTTGACAAAATCTAACGTTAATTTTTCCGATTCTACAGTTTCAATGAGGGTTACTAAAGTTTCAAAAGATTTAGGAAGAGTAAGTACTAAATGACCAATAATATCATTTTCTTCTAATGTTGCTCCCGCTGATTTACATTTTTTGTTATAAAATAAAATTTATTTTATGAAATTCATTTTATTTTATAAAAAATTACGAAATATTTAATGAAATATGCATGTAGAATAATGGAATAATATCAACGTTAAAAACATTATTTTGTCTTTGTAAAAATTAGAAATTAAAATTTCACGTTGATTATCTTTGTACTATTTTTATCTTGCATTTGTATCTATCTGTTTCAAGTTGAACTGTACTTTACATTTTGTTTTTATACATTGATTTATTAGAATAAGCAATGAATTATTATATACACTCTACACGAGATACTAAACTCATTTTGAGATAGACTGAATAAATAAAAAAAAATCGATCATTTCTTTAAGACAAAAAAGAAACGAAAACCATGAAAAAGATAATAATTTAACATTGTATACTGGGCATAGAAAAAAAGAACAAAACGTGGTTTAAAAGAGATGAATCTTGTTTTAAACAAAGAATTTAAAGTCTTGATTTTCTACTTTTAATTTAAACACTGCAGTTGGGCTGTATCAAAAGCTGCAAGAGCTAATCTTTCCAGGTTTTGAAAAGCTAAAAAAAATTGTCCAATAAGTAAGCATTTAATATGTACAATACTGTCATTAAATATGTATGTATGTAAAATAAATATCCAGCTAAACCGGAAACTAATATATTATTTACTAACAATTTTTATATGTATTTATTTACTATAAAAATTACTAATGCATAATAAATAAAAAATTTAAATGCAAAAAATAAAAATGATGATAACAATCATTAAAACAGTTCGATTTATCGAGAAATTCTAGTTAAACGAGTTCAAGTTGTGTAGATTCAACTGTATAGAAAAATAAACCAAAATTAAAGTCAGAAGTCAGAGTTCAAATTTATAAAATTTAAATTTAACATCCACATCACTAAAGAATATTCACAGTTCATACCACCAACCCCAATAATTTATAAAAAAAAATAAACAAACACATTTAAATAGCTTTTAATAGACATATGTATGTAGTAACAGAAATTGATAATAATAATTTTACTCGGTAAACAACACCAGTGCATACAAAAATAACAAATATGTTTCTGAATTAACTACATATACTAATTTTTTCAATAATGTCTAATATAATGTTGTAGTACCTTCCTAAATTATGAAAAATATAAACATTTTTGTCATTTTTTATGAAAAACAAATTTTACGATTTCAATAGTTTTAAAAAATGACAAAAATCATAAAAAATGAAAACAAGCCAATTTCGATAGTCGCGTTTTATGAATATACTCGGATAAAATGACAAATTTTGTTATTTTGGAATTGTTAAATGACTTATTGTTTGTTTGAAAACTTTTGTTTATAAATTTAAAAAATGGATTTACAAAAAAAAGCGTAAGTATTTTATTTGAAATTTATAAGTTTGTCTCAATTGACATGAAAAAAGTAAAGAAATCTTCGAGGTGGTGACTGGTGGAAAGAGCCAAATTCAAGAAATTGAGCAGCCTCCAGCAAAAATAGGTCTGGGTCCCACCTCACAAAGCCCTCTAAATTTTTTTTTTTTTTTAACTTGTCTTCAGTAAAATGGCTCATAGGCACGATGCAAACAAGCGGTTCCAAGAGTCGGGCCCGAAGATCTTAATTTTGTTTTATCATCAGTACAATGACCATTTTCACTTCTTTCTTCACAACAAAATTTCTTTCTTTATTAATTATATCCAAAACACGTCAAAACAAAGTGTTGCCCGTTTCAAAAGAAAAATCATCTCATTTAAATTTCAAATTTCATTTCATTTTTCCCGACTATCGAAATCTCAAAAAATCATTTAAATGATATGACATTTGTCATTTTCATTTTTATGAGATGACTATCGAAATATGGGCCATAGTTTTCTCTTCTTTTCTGTTTCTTTCGCAAAAAAAAATATTTCATTTCAATACAAAACAAATTAGTAATAAAATTCAATTTTGTATTATTGTATTGCATTGTTCTTATTTACACTGTTATACCAAATCTATTATGATCTACACTAAAAATAATTCTGATACCCTCTTTTTTTTACTTTGTGATTGTTGATACAGTTGGATTTGTTTAATCAAAGTTAAGAAACATTTAAAAAAAAAGAATGAAATCGTATATGTTTTAAAGAGACATCAAAAGAGAGATTTTGCAGGGTGAAACAAACCAACAAAAATTAAGGTGCCTATTATGTATTTCGATAACGATTACGTTTTGTTCGAATGAAATGTCAAAATGCAAAATTGCAATTATGTATTTCGATATCGTTCAGAAACTGTCGACGAAATCGATAAAGTTTATCGATGTAAAATTTTACCACGAAAGAGACATCGAAAGAGAGATTTTGCAGGGGTGAAACAAATCAACAAAAATTAAGGTGCCTATTATGTATTTTGATAACGATTACGATTTGATCGAATGAAATGTTAAAATGCAAAATTGCAATTATGTATTTCGATATTGTTCAGAAATTGTCGACGAAATCGATAAAGTTTATCGATGTAAAATTTTACCACGAAAGAGACATCGGAAGAGAGATTTGGTACAAATTATTTCAATTTTGAATTGAAAGGATAAAATAAAAGAGTGCGTTTGGACACTTGTTGTTTTGTTTTATATTTATGATACTTTTTAAATAAAAATAAATTTAAAAGTTGAAATGAAAGTAGGTATTTTACTTTATTCTTCATAATAATTTTTTATTGAAATAAATTTTAATAGGAATGAAAGGCCTGTTACAAATAAACTGCAATATGAAAAGTTATACACCCATATTCTGTTAGACCCATCTCGCGAGATCGCGTGAGAATATCTCTGACGAGATAGTTTTGTATTCTGTTAGACCTTTGACGAGACGAGATAGCCATTTTTTATCTCGCCAAAATTGGAAGCGATAGAGTATCTCGTCAAAGTATTTTGTGTTCTTTTTATCAAAAAATTGAATTAAATAAATAAATTGAATAGATAAAATAATTAAATAAAGATTAATAAACAGTTTTTCATTATTGTTTTTGCATTATTATTAAAATTGTGTTTGTTTTTTGAAAAAAAAAACCATCTTTACTATTAGTGCTTTACTACGTTTATGTACTAAACTACAAAATATATTTAAAATATAAATATATATATATTTATTTTTCATTTAAAAAATATTTTAAAATAATACTAAGTTAGTGGGGTTAACACTTTCCAAAAATTTTATAAATCATATTTCGTTTATATACCAATAATTATTTTTGATAGTAAAAAATGATCAGTACTACCAACAAATAAAATTTTCTATCGCGCCGCTTACAGTGTCTAACAGAAAGGCATATTCAGCGAGACGAGACGAGATGAATTTTTTCTTCTCGTCAACGATGGGTCTAACAGAATATGGGTGATAGTGTAAATAATGAGACACCATTATAAATTTTCCAAAGAGGTACCAGGATATCTTGCACTCACAAAACCAATTACCTGATTATGATCACATATCTAAAAACAAAAACTGTTATAATAATGTAAACTAATTACAATAAAGTATAAACTTATCAGAATTGCATTAATGCTAAAAAATCCCTTTCTACTATAACATAAATGTTGTATGTTTTGCTTCGGCGATTTAATTTGAATAAGCTTTCCATCTACTGCTCCAATTATTTCAGTAATTCTGCTTTAATCATAAAAATAATGTTTGCCTGACTTTTTTCTTCTAGTGCGTAATAGAATTTGATTCATTTTGCACATAATTATAAACTGCAAATACATATAAAACTTCTTTAAGAACAAAAAAAAAATTAGCTGTGCTAGTCCGACATGAAAATCATTTCCTACGTTGAAAATCATTTGCTTGGTACAAACCGCACAGAATCTTAATACACTAACCAATTTAATTATATTTGAAATCGACATATTACTTATTGGCTATTTCAATTTTTGTCCTAATTTAATAGTTTTAATAATGTAGATAATAACTCATCAAATTCATGTTTAAATAACATACGTATAATCTTCCAAATCTAGTAGATTAGAATAATCCCGAATATATGTTCGATTGTTTTTTAATTCTGCAATTTGATAGCGTTTCTCAGCACTATCAGAAATTGAAAAATTCAACTCTGCTGAAATAATTTTATTTATAAAAACTTATAATTTTGTAATCATATTTTATTTAAACACTTTCAACTTATTTTCAACTTAAAAATTAATAATTTAACACTATTATTTTGTTTTTTTTCGTATAATAATTTGAATTTGACAGTTAAAGAATCAAAAATATGTCATTTTCATCGTAGATCAAATTTTCATCGAAATACATAATGACACTAACGATTACAATCGAATAACTCTAACGATAACGGTGAACGATTCGATTAATTTCGATCGAAATACATAATAGGCACCTAAGGAAATGAAAATAAATAAAAGTTTGCTATTATATTATAATCATTTTATAAGCATAGGAACATGTTACTATAAATCGAAGATCTTCGCAACATTGTTATTTTTTTGTTTTGGTGCGACATCTTATAGTTTATGTTATTTTTGATAATACCCAGGTAATTTACATTTATAACAATACAACGTGCTAATTTCATTTAACGATTTATGTTTATCTAGTATATGAGCTCCCTTGTTGGTTGGCTTGTTTTTGTTTTTAAAAACATTCGTTCACAGAATGACCAGCTTTTCTGCAGAAACTACAACGTTTTTCATTATAAGGCTTTTGTGAACTTGTATTAGTTATTGTTGGTTTAACATCACTGCTGGATTCTGAAGCACCTGTTTCCCTAGCAGATTTTATTAGTTCTTGAAATTATCTGTCTGAATTTTTTCCCTTATTTTGATGTGTAACAATCCATATGATAAATCAATTTTCTCAAGGATTTCAGCCAGTATTGGTGCTAGACATATTGGTCGGTAATTATTCAAATCACTTTTTTGTTCCTTTTTAAAAATTGGAGCTATTCTACCTATTTTTAATTTATCATTTACCAAACCTTCCTTAAGTGACTTGTTAACTAATATAAAAAAAGGTTCACTTATGTATTCTTTACATTCCTTTAGCATATGTGCTGATATGTTATATGTATCTAATGATTTTGAATTTTTTGATGATTAATTGGATTAAAAATGCAAATACTGTCTCTGTAAATCAAAATTGTTGTGATCTTTTGTCTATATAGAATATCAGAAATTTTTTACATCAACAACTGATATCAACTCTTTATTAATCCATGGTTTGTTATTTTTGTTATTGTTTATAACCGTTTTGTTAAAAGAAGCCTTATCTATTTTTATTTGTTACAATATTATTTTTATTGCCATTACAATATTATACAGTTTTGCTTTTTTCATTATTGTGTATTACTTTTTATTTAATTTAATTTTTTTTTAATTTGATAAATATTTTAATTATCGTATAAGATTTTTTAATTGATATTAGTAGTATAACAATAATTAATAGAATTGATAAATATTGTTGCACTGATACTGATTTTAGTTTTGATATATTATTTTACTTTAGAAATATGTAAAACTCTATACGATCTTGTTAGCTCTTTTGCGTACTGAATAAATAAAAAAAAATAAATAAAAAATAACATTATGATCAAATAGATCTATATTTTATTTACATGTGATAAAACAATATTATCATATACTTTTGGCTGGAGCGTCCTTTTTTGGTATTGGATATTTGTGCTGTGAACTGGGCCACAACTGGGAAGTGGTCAGAGTCGATGTTAGCTCCTGGATAGGTATGTACATCCGACACACTGGTAGCATGCCGGGCGTCAATCATAATATGGTCAATTTGATTCGCTGTACGTCCATCCGGAGATAGCCAGGTTGCTTTGTGGATATTTTTATGGGGGAAATTTGTGCTACTTATAACCATATTATGAGCTGCTTCAAAATTAATTGTTCGGTATCCATTATCTGTGTTGGTGGGGTGCAGACTATGGTTACAAACCGTTTTTCCGAAAATTTCTCCTTACCAATTTTAGCATTGAAGTCTCCAAGCACGATTTTCGCATCGTACTCAGGACAGGTATACCCATATGCTTTGTCCAGGATGTCGTAGAATTCATCCTTAGTGATGTTCTCCGATCCGTCGGTTGAGGGGAGAGTTTGCCTCTGATACTTTGATACGGGTCTGCTTCCTATAATTTCTATCGTACCCGAAGCTTCAATTGTGTTTCTCAAAACTATGTAAATTTTACGGGTAAGGTAGTTAGCCTTAAAAGTTTCCCTGTCGATCAGTCATCGGAATAATATTTTTCTACTTTAATTGGTTTCAAATAGAGATGTAGAATAGAATTTCTATGTCAACCAAGAATCTTAAGGGATTAAATGAGATCATATTAAAATATAAGAAAGAGATTGACCATGTTTATTGATGTCTATATATCTAATTGGGTCGTAGAGGTCATGCAAAATTTTCCGTCTCTAACGTAATTGGTTTCTACATATGATTGATTTGGATGGTTATAATTCTCATAATCATAATGTTGATTTAGATTTTGAAATTGGTTTAGCATTATAAGAATAACTTGGAGATGAAACATAGTTTCCAGTTATTTTCATAACACGGTGTTTTAGTATTTTCTATAACTGGCGGTTCACTCGTATTTTTATCGGTATTATTAGAATTTTCTTCATTTTTCTCCGCTGTGTAAACTAGCTCCTTACAATTTATTTTTAGGTTTATTGGGTGGTAAGTTAGGTTTATTGGTTGGTTTGGAGAAATTATTTTGCCTTATTTGGTTACTTGGAATATTTCTCAAGTCTCCAAGCACGATTTTCGCATCGCACTCGGGACAGGACCCATATGTTTTATCCAGGATGTCGTAGAATTCATCCTTCGTGGTGTCCTCCGATCCGTCGAATGTTGCGTGCACATATATTAGGCTGATGTTGAAGAGTTTGTTTTTGATACGGACGACGACTAAACGTTCATTAACAGGTGTAAAATCAATGACGTTTCCTCTAAGCCGTTTTGCCTCTACGAATCCGCATCCAAATATTGTTAAAAAACACGTCCACTCAAATTCATGTACAACAAGAGAAGGAAGAAATTTATTTCATATTATTATTATAACTCTTAGTACAATAAATAGTTTTGATCTAGTACAAATTTATAGTTTGATAAATGACATATAAGAATACATTAAACTACGTTTACATGTTCATTTTATTATTTTAACACCCCCACTAAAATGAAATTATATTGTCTTATATAATATTAAAATTTGTTTATAAATGTTTAAAAAAATAATTTAGAAATATGTATATATTAAACAGAAAGTCCCATTTCTTTACTGCAATATTTATGTTTATCCGTCGTCACCCCTTTTGTGAGATTATCAGCTACCATGTCATGAGATGATACTGGTACAATTCTAAGATCCTCCACTGCAACCTTTTCTCTTAGAAAATGGTGCCTAACATCTGTATGTTTGGACCGTGGATGAAAAGCTTCATTATTAGAAAATCGTATGGCACTATGGTTGACGCAATAAATTACAACACTTTGAAGTTCACTGCTATTCCCTAGCTCATTTTGAAGTTGTTTTCGCCACAATGCTTCCTGGGTTGCCGCCGCTAAAGCCATACACTCCGCTTCTGTAGTTGATAGTACTACAGTCGGTTGTCTTTTGCTTTTGCTGGAATTGTTAAATGACGGCTTATGTTTGTTTGAAAACTTTTGTTTATAAATTTAAAAAATGGATTTACAAAAAAAAGCGTAAGTATTTTATTTGAAATTTATAAGTTTGTCTCAATTGACATGAAAAAAGTAAAGAAATCTTCGAGGTGGTGACTGGTGGCAAGAGCCAAGTTCAAGAAATTGAGCAGCCTCCAGCAAAAATAGGTCTGGGTCCCACCTCACAAAGCCCTCTAAATTTTTTTTTTTTTTTTTAACTTGTCTTCAGTAAAATGGCTCATAGGCACGATGCAAACAAGCGGTTCCAAGAGTCGGGCCCGAAAACCTTAATTTTGTTTTATCATCAGTACAATGACCCTTTTCACTTCTTTCTTCACAACAAAATTTCTTTATTAATTATATCCAAAACACGTCAAAACAAAGTGTTGCCCGTTTCAAGAGAAAAATCATCTCATTTAAATTTCAAATTTCATTTCATTTTTCCCGACTATCGAAATCTCAAAAAATCATTTAAATGATATGACATTTGTCATTTTCATTTTTATGAGATGACTATCGAAATAGGGGCCATAGTTTTCTCTTCTTTTCTGTTTCTTTCGCAAAAAAAAATATTTCATTTCAATACAAAACAAATTAGTAATAAAATTCAATTTTGTATTATTGTATTGCATTGTTCTTATTTACACTGTTATACCACATCTATTATGATCTACACTAAAAATAATTCTGATACCCTCTTTTTTTTACTTTGTGATTGTTGATACAGCTGGATTTGTTTAATCAAAGTTAAGAATCGTATATGTTTTAAAGAGACATCAAAAGAGAGATTTTGCAGGGTGAAACAAACCAACAAAAATTAAGGTGCCTATTATGTATTTCGATAACGATTACATTTTGTTCGAATGAAATGTCAAAATGCAAAATTGCAATTATGTATTTCGATATCGTTCAGAAACTGTCGACGAAATCGATAAAGTTTATCGATGTAAAATTTTACCACGAAAGAGACATCGAAAGAGAGATTTTGCAGGGGTGAAACAAAACAACAAAAATTAAGGTGCCTATTATGTATTTTGATAACGATTACGATTTTATCGAATGAAATGTTAAAATGCAAAATTGCAATTATGTATTTCGATATTGTTCAGAAATTTTCTACGAAATCGATAAAGTTTATCGATGTAAAATTTTACCACGAAAGAGACATCGGAAGAGAGATTTGGTACAAATTATTTCAATTTTGAATTGAAAGGATAAAATAAAAGAGTGCGTTTGGACACTTGTTGTTTTGTTTTATATTTATGATACTTTTTTAAATAAAAATAAATTTAAAAGTTGAAATGAAAGTAGGTATTTTACTTTATTCTTCATAATAATTTTTTATTGAAATAAATTTTAATAGGAATGAAAGGCCTGTTACAAATAAACTGCAATATGAAAAGTTATAGTGTAAATAATGGGACACCATTATAAATTTTCCAAAGAGGTACCAGGATATCTTGCACTCACAAAACCAATTACCTGATTATGATCACATATCTAAAAACAAAAACTGTTATAATAATGTAAACTAATTACAATAAAGTATAAACTTATCAGAATTGCATTAATGCTAAAAAATCCCTTTCTACTATAACATAAATGTTGTATGTTTTGCTTCGGTGATTTAATTTGAATAAGCTTTCCATCTACTGCTCCAATTATTTCAGTAATTCTGCTTTAATCATAAAAATAATGTTTGCCTGACTTTTTTCTTCTAGTGCGTAATAGAATTTGATTCATTTTGCACATAATTATAAACTGCAAATACATATAAAACTTCTTTAAGAACAAAAAAAAAATTAGCTGTGCTAGTCCGACATGAAAATCATTTCCTACGTTGAAAATCATTTGCTTGGTACAAACCGCACAGAATCTTAATACACTAACCAATTTAATTATATTTGAAATCGACATATTACTTATTGGCTATTTCAATTTTTGTCCTAATTTAATAGTTTTAATAATGTAGATAATAACTCATCAAATTCATGTTTAAATAACATACGTATAATCTTCCAAATCTAGTAGATTAGAATAATCCCGAATATATGTTCGATTGTTTTTTAATTCTGCAATTTGATAGCGTTTCTCAGCACTATCAGAAATTGAAAAATTCAACTCTGCTGAAATAATATTATTTATAAAAACTTATAATTTTGTAATCATATTTTATTTAAACACTTTCAACTTATTTTCAACTTAAAAATTAATAATTTAACACTATTATTTTGTTTTTTTTCGTATAATAATTTGAATTTGACAGTTAAAGAATCAAAAATATGTCATTTTCATCGTAGATTTGAATTTTACAATGGCAGCATTTTTCGATCAAATTTTCATCGAAATACATAATGACACTAACGATTACAATCGAATAACTCTAACGATAACGGTGAACGATTCGATTAATTTCGATCGAAATACATAATAGGCACCTAAGGAAATGAAAATAAATAAAAGTTTGCTATTATATTATAATCATTTTATAAGCATAGGAACATGTTACTATAAATCGAAGATCTTCGCAACATTGTTATTTTTTTGTTTTGGTGCGACATCTTATAGTTTATGTTATTTTTGATAATACCCAGGTAATTTACATTTATAACAATACAACGTGCTAATTTCATTTAACGATTTATGTTTATCTAGTATATGAGCTCCCTTGTTGGTTGGCTTGTTTTTGTTTTTAAAAACATTCGTTCACAGAATGACCAGCTTTTCTGCAGAAACTACAACGTTTTTCATTATAAGGCTTTTGTGAACTTGTATTAGTTATTGTTGGTTTAACATCACTGCTGGATTCTGAAGCACCTGTTTCCCTAGCAGATTTTAATAGTTCTTGAAATTATCTGTCTGAATTTTTTCCCTTATTTTGATGTGTAACAATCCATATGATAAATCAATTTTCTCAAGGATTTCAGCCAGTATTGGTGCTAGACATATTGGTCGGTAATTATTCAAATCACTTTTTTGTTCCTTTTTAAAAATTGGAGCTATTCTACCTATTTTTAATTTATCATTTACCAAACCTTCCTTAAGTGACTTGTTAACTAATATAAAAAAAGGTTCACTTATGTATTCTTTACATTCCTTTAGCATATGTGCTGATATGTTATATGTATCTAATGATTTTGAATTTTTTGATGATTAATTGGATTAAAAATGCAAATACTGTCTCTGTAAATCAAAATTGTTGTGATCTTTTGTCTATATAGAATATCAGAAATTTTTTACATCAACAACTGATATCAACTCTTTATTAATCCATGGTTTGTTATTTTTGTTATTGTTTATAACCGTTTTGTTAAAAGAAGCCTTATCTATTTTTATTTGTTACAATATTATTTTTATTGCCATTACAATATTATACAGTTTTGCTTTTTTCATTATTGTGTATTACTTTTTATTTAATTTAATTTTTTTTTAATTTGATAAATATTTTAATTATCGTATAAGATTTTTTAATTGATATTAGTAGTATAACAATAATTAATAGAATTGATAAATATTGTTGCACTGATACTGATTTTAGTTTTGATATATTATTTTACTTTAGAAATATGTAAAACTCTATACGATCTTGTTAGCTCTTTTGCGTACTGAATAAATAAAAAAAAATAAATAAAAAATAACATTATGATCAAATAGATCTATATTTTATTTACATGTGATAAAACAATATTATCATATACTTTTGGCTGGAGCGTCCTTTTTTGGTATTGGATATTTGTGCTGTGAACTGGGCCACAACTGGGAAGTGGTCAGAGTCGATGTTAGCTCCTGGATAGGTATGTACATCCGACACACTGGTAGCATGCCGGGCGTCAATCATAATATGGTCAATTTGATTCGCTGTACGTCCATCCGGAGATAGCCAGGTTGCTTTGTGGATATTTTTATGGGGGAAATTTGTGCTACTTATAACCATATTATGAGCTGCTTCAAAATTAATTGTTCGGTATCCATTATCTGTGTTGGTGGGGTGCAGACTATGGTTACAAACCGTTTTTCCGAAAATTTCTCCTTACCAATTTTAGCATTGAAGTCTCCAAGCACGATTTTCGCATCGTACTCAGGACAGGTATACCCATATGCTTTGTCCAGGATGTCGTAGAATTCATCCTTAGTGATGTTCTCCGATCCGTCGGTTGAGGGGAGAGTTTGCCTCTGATACTTTGATACGGGTCTGCTTCCTATAATTTCTATCGTACCCGAAGCTTCAATTGTGTTTCTCAAAACTATGTAAATTTTACGGGCAAGGTAGTTAGCCTTAAAAGTTTCCCTGTCGATCAGTCATCGGAATAATATTTTTCTACTTTAATTGGTTTCAAATAGAGATGTAGAATAGAATTTCTATGTCAACCAAGAATCTTAAGGGATTAAATGGAGATCATATTAAAATATAAGAAAGAGATTGACCATGTTTATTGATGTCTATATATCTAATTGGGTCGTAGAGGTCATGCAAAATTTTCCGTCTCTAACGTAATTGGTTTCTACATATGATTGATTTGGATGGTTATAATTCTCATAATCATAATGTTGATTTAGATTTTGAAATTGGTTTAGCATTATAAGAATAACTTGGAGATGAAACATAGTTTCCAGTTATTTTCATAACACGGTGTTTTAGTATTTTCTATAACTGGCGGTTCACTCGTATTTTTATCGGTATTATTAGAATTTTCTTCATTTTTCTCCGCTGTGTAAACTAGCTCCTTACAATTTATTTTTAGGTTTATTGGGTGGTAAGTTAGGTTTATTGGTTGGTTTGGAGAAATTATTTTGCCTTATTTGGTTACTTGGAATATTTCTCAAGTCTCCAAGCACGATTTTCGCATCGCACTCGGGACAGGACCCATATGTTTTATCCAGGATGTCGTAGAATTCATCCTTCGTGGTGTCCTCCGATCCGTCGAATGTTGCGTGCACATATATTAGGCTGATGTTGAAGAGTTTGTTTTTGATACGGACGACGACTAAACGTTCATTAACAGGTGTAAAATCAATGACGTTTCCTCTAAGCCGTTTTGCCTCTACGAATCCGCATCCAAATATTGTTAAAAAACACGTCCACTCAAATTCATGTACAACAAGAGAAGGAAGAAATTTATTTCATATTATTATTATAACTCTTAGTACAATAAATAGTTTTGATCTAGTACAAATTTATAGTTTGATAAATGACATATAAGAATACATTAAACTACGTTTACATGTTCATTTTATTATTTTAACACCCCCACTAAAATGAAATTATATTGTCTTATATAATATTAAAATTTGTTTATAAATGTTTAAAAAAATAATTTAGAAATATGTATATATTAAACAGAAAGTCCCATTTCTTTACTGCAATATTTATGTTTATCCGTCGTCACCCCTTTTGTGAGATTATCAGCTACCATGTCATGAGATGATACTGGTACAATTCTAAGATCCTCCACTGCAACCTTTTCTCTTAGAAAATGGTGCCTAACATCTGTATGTTTGGACCGTGGATGAAAAGCTTCATTATTAGAAAATCGTATGGCACTATGGTTGACGCAATAAATTACAACACTTTGAAGTTCACTGCTATTCCCTAGCTCATTTTGAAGTTGTTTTCGCCACAATGCTTCCTGGGTTGCCGCCGCTAAAGCCATACACTCCGCTTCTGTAGTTGATAGTACTACAGTCGGTTGTCTTTTGCTTTTGCTGGAATTGTTAAATGACGGCTTATGTTTGTTTGAAAACTTTTGTTTATAAATTTAAAAAATGGATTTACAAAAAAAAGCGTAAGTATTTTATTTGAAATTTATAAGTTTGTCTCAATTGACATGAAAAAAGTAAAGAAATCTTCGAGGTGGTGACTGGTGGCAAGAGCCAAGTTCAAGAAATTGAGCAGCCTCCAGCAAAAATAGGTCTGGGTCCCACCTCACAAAGCCCTCTAAATTTTTTTTTTTTTTTTTAACTTGTCTTCAGTAAAATGGCTCATAGGCACGATGCAAACAAGCGGTTCCAAGAGTCGGGCCCGAAAACCTTAATTTTGTTTTATCATCAGTACAATGACCCTTTTCACTTCTTTCTTCACAACAAAATTTCTTTATTAATTATATCCAAAACACGTCAAAACAAAGTGTTGCCCGTTTCAAGAGAAAAATCATCTCATTTAAATTTCAAATTTCATTTCATTTTTCCCGACTATCGAAATCTCAAAAAATCATTTAAATGATATGACATTTGTCATTTTCATTTTTATGAGATGACTATCGAAATAGGGGCCATAGTTTTCTCTTCTTTTCTGTTTCTTTCGCAAAAAAAAATATTTCATTTCAATACAAAACAAATTAGTAATAAAATTCAATTTTGTATTATTGTATTGCATTGTTCTTATTTACACTGTTATACCACATCTATTATGATCTACACTAAAAATAATTCTGATACCCTCTTTTTTTTACTTTGTGATTGTTGATACAGCTGGATTTGTTTAATCAAAGTTAAGAATCGTATATGTTTTAAAGAGACATCAAAAGAGAGATTTTGCAGGGTGAAACAAACCAACAAAAATTAAGGTGCCTATTATGTATTTCGATAACGATTACATTTTGTTCGAATGAAATGTCAAAATGCAAAATTGCAATTATGTATTTCGATATCGTTCAGAAACTGTCGACGAAATCGATAAAGTTTATCGATGTAAAATTTTACCACGAAAGAGACATCGAAAGAGAGATTTTGCAGGGGTGAAACAAAACAACAAAAATTAAGGTGCCTATTATGTATTTTGATAACGATTACGATTTTATCGAATGAAATGTTAAAATGCAAAATTGCAATTATGTATTTCGATATTGTTCAGAAATTTTCTACGAAATCGATAAAGTTTATCGATGTAAAATTTTACCACGAAAGAGACATCGGAAGAGAGATTTGGTACAAATTATTTCAATTTTGAATTGAAAGGATAAAATAAAAGAGTGCGTTTGGACACTTGTTGTTTTGTTTTATATTTATGATACTTTTTTAAATAAAAATAAATTTAAAAGTTGAAATGAAAGTAGGTATTTTACTTTATTCTTCATAATAATTTTTTATTGAAATAAATTTTAATAGGAATGAAAGGCCTGTTACAAATAAACTGCAATATGAAAAGTTATAGTGTAAATAATGGGACACCATTATAAATTTTCCAAAGAGGTACCAGGATATCTTGCACTCACAAAACCAATTACCTGATTATGATCACATATCTAAAAACAAAAACTGTTATAATAATGTAAACTAATTACAATAAAGTATAAACTTATCAGAATTGCATTAATGCTAAAAAATCCCTTTCTACTATAACATAAATGTTGTATGTTTTGCTTCGGTGATTTAATTTGAATAAGCTTTCCATCTACTGCTCCAATTATTTCAGTAATTCTGCTTTAATCATAAAAATAATGTTTGCCTGACTTTTTTCTTCTAGTGCGTAATAGAATTTGATTCATTTTGCACATAATTATAAACTGCAAATACATATAAAACTTCTTTAAGAACAAAAAAAAAATTAGCTGTGCTAGTCCGACATGAAAATCATTTCCTACGTTGAAAATCATTTGCTTGGTACAAACCGCACAGAATCTTAATACACTAACCAATTTAATTATATTTGAAATCGACATATTACTTATTGGCTATTTCAATTTTTGTCCTAATTTAATAGTTTTAATAATGTAGATAATAACTCATCAAATTCATGTTTAAATAACATACGTATAATCTTCCAAATCTAGTAGATTAGAATAATCCCGAATATATGTTCGATTGTTTTTTAATTCTGCAATTTGATAGCGTTTCTCAGCACTATCAGAAATTGAAAAATTCAACTCTGCTGAAATAATATTATTTATAAAAACTTATAATTTTGTAATCATATTTTATTTAAACACTTTCAACTTATTTTCAACTTAAAAATTAATAATTTAACACTATTATTTTGTTTTTTTTCGTATAATAATTTGAATTTGACAGTTAAAGAATCAAAAATATGTCATTTTCATCGTAGATTTGAATTTTACAATGGCAGCATTTTTCGATCAAATTTTCATCGAAATACATAATGACACTAACGATTACAATCGAATAACTCTAACGATAACGGTGAACGATTCGATTAATTTCGATCGAAATACATAATAGGCACCTAAGGAAATGAAAATAAATAAAAGTTTGCTATTATATTATAATCATTTTATAAGCATAGGAACATGTTACTATAAATCGAAGATCTTCGCAACATTGTTATTTTTTTGTTTTGGTGCGACATCTTATAGTTTATGTTATTTTTGATAATACCCAGGTAATTTACATTTATAACAATACAACGTGCTAATTTCATTTAACGATTTATGTTTATCTAGTATATGAGCTCCCTTGTTGGTTGGCTTGTTTTTGTTTTTAAAAACATTCGTTCACAGAATGACCAGCTTTTCTGCAGAAACTACAACGTTTTTCATTATAAGGCTTTTGTGAACTTGTATTAGTTATTGTTGGTTTAACATCACTGCTGGATTCTGAAGCACCTGTTTCCCTAGCAGATTTTAATAGTTCTTGAAATTATCTGTCTGAATTTTTTCCCTTATTTTGATGTGTAACAATCCATATGATAAATCAATTTTCTCAAGGATTTCAGCCAGTATTGGTGCTAGACATATTGGTCGGTAATTATTCAAATCACTTTTTTGTTCCTTTTTAAAAATTGGAGCTATTCTACCTATTTTTAATTTATCATTTACCAAACCTTCCTTAAGTGACTTGTTAACTAATATAAAAAAAGGTTCACTTATGTATTCTTTACATTCCTTTAGCATATGTGCTGATATGTTATATGTATCTAATGATTTTGAATTTTTTGATGATTAATTGGATTAAAAATGCAAATACTGTCTCTGTAAATCAAAATTGTTGTGATCTTTTGTCTATATAGAATATCAGAAATTTTTTACATCAACAACTGATATCAACTCTTTATTAATCCATGGTTTGTTATTTTTGTTATTGTTTATAACCGTTTTGTTAAAAGAAGCCTTATCTATTTTTATTTGTTACAATATTATTTTTATTGCCATTACAATATTATACAGTTTTGCTTTTTTCATTATTGTGTATTACTTTTTATTTAATTTAATTTTTTTTTAATTTGATAAATATTTTAATTATCGTATAAGATTTTTTAATTGATATTAGTAGTATAACAATAATTAATAGAATTGATAAATATTGTTGCACTGATACTGATTTTAGTTTTGATATATTATTTTACTTTAGAAATATGTAAAACTCTATACGATCTTGTTAGCTCTTTTGCGTACTGAATAAATAAAAAAAAATAAATAAAAAATAACATTATGATCAAATAGATCTATATTTTATTTACATGTGATAAAACAATATTATCATATACTTTTGGCTGGAGCGTCCTTTTTTGGTATTGGATATTTGTGCTGTGAACTGGGCCACAACTGGGAAGTGGTCAGAGTCGATGTTAGCTCCTGGATAGGTATGTACATCCGACACACTGGTAGCATGCCGGGCGTCAATCATAATATGGTCAATTTGATTCGCTGTACGTCCATCCGGAGATAGCCAGGTTGCTTTGTGGATATTTTTATGGGGGAAATTTGTGCTACTTATAACCATATTATGAGCTGCTTCAAAATTAATTGTTCGGTATCCATTATCTGTGTTGGTGGGGTGCAGACTATGGTTACAAACCGTTTTTCCGAAAATTTCTCCTTACCAATTTTAGCATTGAAGTCTCCAAGCACGATTTTCGCATCGTACTCAGGACAGGTATACCCATATGCTTTGTCCAGGATGTCGTAGAATTCATCCTTAGTGATGTTCTCCGATCCGTCGGTTGAGGGGAGAGTTTGCCTCTGATACTTTGATACGGGTCTGCTTCCTATAATTTCTATCGTACCCGAAGCTTCAATTGTGTTTCTCAAAACTATGTAAATTTTACGGGCAAGGTAGTTAGCCTTAAAAGTTTCCCTGTCGATCAGTCATCGGAATAATATTTTTCTACTTTAATTGGTTTCAAATAGAGATGTAGAATAGAATTTCTATGTCAACCAAGAATCTTAAGGGATTAAATGGAGATCATATTAAAATATAAGAAAGAGATTGACCATGTTTATTGATGTCTATATATCTAATTGGGTCGTAGAGGTCATGCAAAATTTTCCGTCTCTAACGTAATTGGTTTCTACATATGATTGATTTGGATGGTTATAATTCTCATAATCATAATGTTGATTTAGATTTTGAAATTGGTTTAGCATTATAAGAATAACTTGGAGATGAAACATAGTTTCCAGTTATTTTCATAACACGGTGTTTTAGTATTTTCTATAACTGGCGGTTCACTCGTATTTTTATCGGTATTATTAGAATTTTCTTCATTTTTCTCCGCTATGTAAACTAGCTCCTTACAATTTATTGTTAGGTTTATTGGGTGGTAAGTTAGGTTTATTGGTTGGTATATTTCTCAAGTCTCCAAGCACGATTTTCGCATCGCACTCGGGACAGGACCCATATGTTTTATCCAGGATGTCGTAGAATTCATCCTTCGTGGTGTCCTCCGATCCGTCGAATGTTGCGTGCACATATATTAGGCTGATGTTGAAGAGTTTGTTTTTGATACGGACGACGACTAAACGTTCATTAACAAGTGTAAAATTAATGACGTTTCCTCTAAGCCGTTTTGCCTCTACGAATCCGCATCCAAATATTGTTAAAAAACACGTCCACTCAAATTCATGTACAACAAGAGAAGGAAGAAATTTATTTCATATTATTATTATAACTCTTAGTACAATAAATAGTTTTGATCTAGTACAAATTTATAGTTTGATAAATGACATATAAGAATACATTAAACTACGTTTACATGTTCATTTTATTATTTTAACACCCCCACTAAAATGAAATTATATTGTCTTATATAATATTAAAATTTGTTTATAAATGTTTAAAAAAATAATTTAGAAATATGTATATATTAAACAGAAAGTACCATTTCTTTACTGCAATATTTATGTTTATCCGTCGTCACCCCTTTTGTGAGATTATCAGCTACCATGTCATGAGATGATGCTGGTACAATTCTAAGATCCTCCACTGCAACCTTTTCTCTTAGAAAATGGTGCCTAACATCTGTATGTTTGGACCGTGGATGAAAAGCTTCATTATTAGAAAGTCGTATGGCACTATGGTTGTCGCAATAAATTACAACACTTTGAAGTTCACTGCTATTCCCTAGCTCATTTTGAAGTTGTTTTCGCCACAATGCTTCCTGGGTTGCCGCCGCTAAAGCCATACACTCCGCTTCTGTAGTTGATAGTACTACAGTCGGTTGTCTTTTGCTTTTGCTGGAATTGTTAAATGACGGCTTATGTTTGTTTGAAAACTTTTGTTTATAAATTTAAAAAATGGATTTACAAAAAAAAGCGTAAGTATTTTATTTGAAATTTATAAGTTTGTCTCAATTGACATGAAAAAAGTAAAGAAATCTTCGAGGTGGTGACTGGTGGCAAGAGCCAAGTTCAAGAAATTGAGCAGCCTCCAGCAAAAATAGGTCTGGGTCCCACCTCACAAAGCCCTCTAAATTTTTTTTTTTTTTTTTAACTTGTCTTCAGTAAAATGGCTCATAGGCACGATGCAAACAAGCGGTTCCAAGAGTCGGGCCCGAAAACCTTAATTTTGTTTTATCATCAGTACAATGACCCTTTTCACTTCTTTCTTCACAACAAAATTTCTTTCTTTATTAATTATATCCAAAACACGTCAAAACAAAGTGTTGCCCGTTTCAAGAGAAAAATCATCTCATTTAAATTTCAAATTTCATTTCATTTTTCCCGACTATCGAAATCTCAAAAAATCATTTAAATGATATGACATTTGTCATTTTCATTTTTATGAGATGACTATCGAAATAGGGGCCATAGTTTTCTCTTCTTTTCTGTTTCTTTCGCAAAAAAAAATATTTCATTTCAATACAAAACAAATTAGTAATAAAATTCAATTTTGTATTATTGTATTGCATTGTTCTTATTTACACTGTTATACCACATCTATTATGATCTACACTAAAAATAATTCTGATACCCTCTTTTTTTTACTTTGTGATTGTTGATACAGCTGGATTTGTTTAATCAAAGTTAAGAATCGTATATGTTTTAAAGAGACATCAAAAGAGAGATTTTGCAGGGTGAAACAAACCAACAAAAATTAAGGTGCCTATTATGTATTTCGATAACGATTACATTTTGTTCGAATGAAATGTCAAAATGCAAAATTGCAATTATGTATTTCGATATCGTTCAGAAACTGTCGACGAAATCGATAAAGTTTATCGATGTAAAATTTTACCACGAAAGAGACATCGAAAGAGAGATTTTGCAGGGGTGAAACAAAACAACAAAAATTAAGGTGCCTATTATGTATTTTGATAACGATTACGATTTTATCGAATGAAATGTTAAAATGCAAAATTGCAATTATGTATTTCGATATTGTTCAGAAATTTTCTACGAAATCGATAAAGTTTATCGATGTAAAATTTTACCACGAAAGAGACATCGGAAGAGAGATTTGGTACAAATTATTTCAATTTTGAATTGAAAGGATAAAATAAAAGAGTGCGTTTGGACACTTGTTGTTTTGTTTTATATTTATGATACTTTTTTAAATAAAAATAAATTTAAAAGTTGAAATGAAAGTAGGTATTTTACTTTATTCTTCATAATAATTTTTTATTGAAATAAATTTTAATAGGAATGAAAGGCCTGTTACAAATAAACTGCAATATGAAAAGTTATAGTGTAAATAATGGGACACCATTATAAATTTTCCAAAGAGGTACCAGGATATCTTGCACTCACAAAACCAATTACCTGATTATGATCACATATCTAAAAACAAAAACTGTTATAATAATGTAAACTAATTACAATAAAGTATAAACTTATCAGAATTGCATTAATGCTAAAAAATCCCTTTCTACTATAACATAAATGTTGTATGTTTTGCTTCGGTGATTTAATTTGAATAAGCTTTCCATCTACTGCTCCAATTATTTCAGTAATTCTGCTTTAATCATAAAAATAATGTTTGCCTGACTTTTTTCTTCTAGTGCGTAATAGAATTTGATTCATTTTGCACATAATTATAAACTGCAAATACATATAAAACTTCTTTAAGAACAAAAAAAAAATTAGCTGTGCTAGTCCGACATGAAAATCATTTCCTACGTTGAAAATCATTTGCTTGGTACAAACCGCACAGAATCTTAATACACTAACCAATTTAATTATATTTGAAATCGACATATTACTTATTGGCTATTTCAATTTTTGTCCTAATTTAATAGTTTTAATAATGTAGATAATAACTCATCAAATTCATGTTTAAATAACATACGTATAATCTTCCAAATCTAGTAGATTAGAATAATCCCGAATATATGTTCGATTGTTTTTTAATTCTGCAATTTGATAGCGTTTCTCAGCACTATCAGAAATTGAAAAATTCAACTCTGCTGAAATAATTTTATTTATAAAAACTTATAATTTTGTAATCATATTTTATTTAAACACTTTCAACTTATTTTCAACTTAAAAATTAATAATTTAACACTATTATTTTGTTTTTTTTCGTATAATAATTTGAATTTGACAGTTAAAGAATCAAAAATATGTCATTTTCATCGTAGATTTGAATTTTACAATGGCAGCATTTTTCGATCAAATTTTCATCGAAATACATAATGACACTAACGATTACAATCGAATAACTCTAACGATAACGGTGAACGATTCGATTAATTTCGATCGAAATACATAATAGGCACCTAAGGAAATGAAAATAAATAAAAGTTTGCTATTATATTATAATCATTTTATAAGCATAGGAACATGTTACTATAAATCGAAGATCTTCGCAACATTGTTATTTTTTTGTTTTGGTGCGACATCTTATAGTTTATGTTATTTTTGATAATACCCAGGTAATTTACATTTATAACAATACAACGTGCTAATTTCATTTAACGATTTATGTTTATCTAGTATATGAGCTCCCTTGTTTTTAAAAACAAAAACAAGCCAACCATGTTTTTGTTTTTAAAAACATTCGTTCACAGAATGACCAGCTTTTCTGCAGAAACTACAACGTTTTTCATTATAAGGCTTTTGTGAACTTGTATTAGTTATTGTTGGTTTAACATCACTGCTGGATTCTGAAGCACCTGTTTCCCTAGCAGATTTTAATAGTTCTTGAAATTATCTGTCTGAATTTTTTCCCTTATTTTGATGTGTAACAATCCATATGATAAATCAATTTTCTCAAGGATTTCAGCCAGTATTGGTGCTAGACATATTGGTCGGTAATTATTCAAATCACTTTTTTGTTCCTTTTTAAAAATTGGAGCTATTCTACCTATTTTTAATTTATCATTTACCAAACCTTCCTTAAGTGACTTGTTAACTAATATAAAAAAAGGTTCACTTATGTATTCTTTACATTCCTTTAGCATATGTGCTGATATGTTATATGTATCTAATGATTTTGAATTTTTTGATGATTAATTGGATTAAAAATGCAAATACTGTCTCTGTAAATCAAAATTGTTGTGATCTTTTGTCTATATAGAATATCAGAAATTTTTTACATCAACAACTGATATCAACTCTTTATTAATCCATGGTTTGTTATTTTTGTTATTGTTTATAACCGTTTTGTTAAAAGAAGCCTTATCTATTTTTATTTGTTACAATATTATTTTTATTGCCATTACAATATTATACAGTTTTGCTTTTTTCATTATTGTGTATTACTTTTTATTTAATTTAATTTTTTTTTAATTTGATAAATATTTTAATTATCGTATAAGATTTTTTAATTGATATTAGTAGTATAACAATAATTAATAGAATTGATAAATATTGTTGCACTGATACTGATTTTAGTTTTGATATATTATTTTACTTTAGAAATATGTAAAACTCCATACGATCTTGTTAGCTCTTTTGCGTACTGAATAAATAAAAAAAAATAAATAAAAAATAACATTATGATCAAATAGATCTATATTTTATTTACATGTGATAAAACAATATTATCATATACTTTTGGCTGGAGCGTCCTTTTTTGGTATTGGATATTTGTGCTGTGAACTGGGCCACAACTGGGAAGTGGTCAGAGTCGATGTTAGCTCCTGGATAGGTATGTACATCCGACACACTGGTAGCATGCCGGGCGTCAATCATAATATGGTCAATTTGATTCGCTGTACGTCCATCCGGAGATAGCCAGGTTGCTTTGTGGATATTTTTATGGGGGAAATTTGTGCTACTTATAACCATATTATGAGCTGCTTCAAAATTAATTGTTCGGTATCCATTATCTGTGTTGGTGGGGTGCAGACTATGGTTACAAACCGTTTTTCCGAAAATTTCTCCTTACCAATTTTAGCATTGAAGTCTCCAAGCACGATTTTCGCATCGTACTCAGGACAGGTATACCCATATGCTTTGTCCAGGATGTCGTAGAATTCATCCTTAGTGATGTTCTCCGATCCGTCGGTTGAGGGGAGAGTTTGCCTCTGATACTTTGATACGGGTCTGCTTCCTATAATTTCTATCGTACCCGAAGCTTCAATTGTGTTTCTCAAAACTATGTAAATTTTACGGGTAAGGTAGTTAGCCTTAAAAGTTTCCCTGTCGATCAGTCATCGGAATAATATTTTTCTACTTTAATTGGTTTCAAATAGAGATGTAGAATAGAATTTCTATGTCAACCAAGAATCTTAAGGGATTAAATGGAGATCATATTAAAATATAAGAAAGAGATTGACCATGTTTATTGATGTCTATATATCTAATTGGGTCGTAGAGGTCATGCAAAATTTTCCGTCTCTAACGTAATTGGTTTCTACATATGATTGATTTGGATGGTTATAATTCTCATAATCATAATGTTGATTTAGATTTTGAAATTGGTTTAGCATTATAAGAATAACTTGGAGATGAAACATAGTTTCCAGTTATTTTCATAACACGGTGATATAGTATTATTTATTTCTATAACTGGCGGTTCACTCGTATTTTTATCGGTATTATTAGAATTTTCTTCATTTTTCTCCGCTGTGTAAACTAGCTCCTTACAATTTATTGTTAGGTTTATTGGGTGGTAAGTTAGGTTTATTGGTTGGTTTGGAGAAATTATTTTGCCTTATTTGGTTACTTGGAATATTTCTCAAGTCTCCAAGCACGATTTTCGCATCGCACTCGGGACAGGACCCATATGTTTTATCCAGGATGTCGTAGAATTCATCCTTCGTGGTGTCCTCCGATCCGTCGAATGTTGCGTGCACATATATTAGGCTGATGTTGAAGAGTTTGTTTTTGATACGGACGACGACTAAACGTTCATTAACAGGTGTAAAATCAATGACGTTTCCTCTAAGCCGTTTTGCCTCTACGAATCCGCATCCAAATATTGTTAAAAAACACGTCCACTCAAATTCATGTACAACAAGAGAAGGAAGAAATTTATTTCATATTATTATTATAACTCTTAGTACAATAAATAGTTTTGATCTAGTACAAATTTATAGTTTGATAAATGACATATAAGAATAGATTAAACTACGTTTACATGTTCATTTTATTATTTTAACACCCCCACTAAAATGAAATTATGTTGTCTTATATAATATTAAAATTTGTTTATAAATGTTTAAAAAAATAATTTAGAAATATGTATATATTAAACAGAAACTCCCATTTCCTTACTGCAATATTTATGTTTATCCGTCGGCACCCCTTTTGTGAGATTATCAGCTACCATGTCATGAGATGATACTGGTACAATTCTTGCAACCTTTTCTCTTAGAAAATGGTGCCTAACATCTATATGTTTGGACCGTGTATAAAAGCTTCATTATTAGAAAGTCGTATGGCACTATGGTTGTCGCAATAAATTACAACACTTTGAAGTTCACTGCTATTCCCTAGCTCATTTTGAAGTTGTTTTCGCCACAATGCTTCCTGGGTTGCCGCCGCTAAAGCCATACACTCCGCTTCTGTAGTTGATAGTACTACACTCGGTTGTCTTTTGCTGTTCCAGCTAACCTTGTAAAAACCCAATAAGATTATTATTTTTGTTCTCGCTAAATTTTAGTGCGGCATTAGTGGTTCCTTTGAGAGATCTGAAAATCCTTTTTACAACGATCCAATGAGGCTTTCCTGGATTCGAATTAAATCTGGAAACATTGTTAACTGCATACGCAACATCTGGTCAAGTACACTGAGATAAATACACCAGGCAGCCTACAGCTTCCTCATATGGTGTCTTTGACATTTCCATAATTTCGTTTTTATTTTTAGGGGACATCGCTTTTGAAAGTTTTACACTTACTTCTACTGGTGTAGCCACCCGATTACATTCATCCGTGTTGAATCGAGCAAGTATTTCTTTTATGTAAATATTTTGTGATAGAGGAATTGAATTTTTTTTATGTTTCTTACAATTTGCATCCCAAGACAATGTGTTGCCTCCCCAACGTCTTTCATCTTAAAGGCTTACTTTAGTCTTTCCTTAATTTCATTTTTGTAACCTTGATTATTCAATAAAATTATTAGATCATCTCGATATACCGCTATTTTTAAGGTTATATTTGCTTTATAGTATATGCATGGGTCCAATTTTGTTTGATTTAAACCTAAACTTTCCAAAACTTCAGTTTTTTATTCCATACGTGACTAGCTTGTTTCAGCCCATATATCCCCTTCTTTAAGCGACATACTTTATTCGATCCATCATCAAATTCTTCTGGTTGAACTAAATATAGCTCAGCATTTAGTTCACCCTGAAGAAAAGCTGACACTGCATCCATCTGGTCAATTTTTAAGTCATATTTAACCGCCATGACCATTAAAAACCTTAACGATGTATACTTTACAACAGGGGACAAAGTCTCAGTGTAATCTATTCCTGCTTTCTGTGCAAAACCCTTCACTACCAAACGAGCCTTGTATTTGGCCACGTCATTAGAGCCATCAGCATTATACTTTCTTTTAAATACCCACTTCGATTTTATGGGTTGTTTTTTGCTTGGAAGGTCTGCAAGATCCCATGTATCATTTTCACTTAACACATTTATTTCTTCCTCCATAGCCTTGTTCCATAACATAGAATCATTTCTTGATAAAACTTCCTCTACACTAAGAGGGTTTCCCATTGTCTTATTAGGTTCATAAGAAGGAACTAAATTTAATGGTGTTGAGCATGTATTTCTTCTAGTTCTTCAAGGAGAAATTATTGTGCTATTATCACTAACTGTTTCATCAGGTACATAATCTGAATCGTGTTCATCCAAATTCGAATTATATTCTTCGGAATTCTCTTCGTCATCATATTGACTTGAATCATCCTTATCAGTTTTTGAGCTTTTTATACCAAATGAATCATTTTGATTTGGTTTATATTCATATTTAGTTTCCTCTTCTTCTTCTAGAAAAACAACATCCCGGCTTTTAATGATTTTACTTGTATCTTCATTTAACAATCGGTATCCTTTAGTCCCTTCTTCCAAATCAACAAATTTCATTGAAATTGACTTTGAACTCCACTTTGTACGTTTTTGTTTTGAAACATGCCCCATTACTTTACTACCGAAAACCCTGAGTCCAGTTACGTCTGGCTGAATTCCGGTCCACATTTCTTCAGGTGTGTTTTGGATCAAGTGCAGATGTATATGAACGATTAATTATATATACCGCTGTATTCATTGCTTCACCCCACAACTGAATTGGTAAATTTGCATCAAACAAAATGCACCTGGCCTTCTCCACATTTGTTCGATTAAGGCGTTCTGCTACTCCATTTTGTTCTGGAGTATATGGATTTGTAGTTTGATGGCGTATTCCACATGTCTTTAAAGAAATTTTATATGATTCATTACAATATTCACCACCGTTGTCGCTTCTTACATATTTAATCTTACGTCCAGTTTGAACTTCTACTAATTGCTTAAATTCTTTAGATATGTCCAAAATTTTTGTTTTCGATTTGAGGAAATAGATGAATACTTCTTTGCTAAAATCATAAATTAATGTTAAAAAATATAACGAATTACCTAGTGACTTGTGGCCCACACAAATCAGTATGTATTAAATCTAGTATATCATTTGCTCGAGTACATTTATTTGTAAAAAGTTTACGTGTTTGTTTACCTTTCAAACATGTGGTGCAAATTTTGATCGCTTCTCCTTTAAATCGAATTCCATTAACTATTCCATTTCTCTGCATCCTATTTAGATCACAATAATTAATATGCCCTAGTCGTCTATGCCAAAGCTCAGTTCCTACAACGTTATCGTTTGCACAAAATTTTTTTTCAAAATTAGAATTGTTTAATTTGTAAACATTATTTTCTAATTTGGCTGATGCTAGTAATTCTTGTTTCTTGTTATAAATAAAACACCCACTTGGTTCAAATTTAATGATATTACCGCTTTTTATTATTTAACTTACAGACAGTAAATTTGTCGGTAAGCCAAGAACACACAATGTATTTGTCATTAATATAGAACTGTTAATATTTTTGTATTGAATGTGTAAATTTATTTCTCCTACGCATTCCACAATCATATGCATTGGCGCACCTGAATCGAGGTACCAATTGTTTTTATTAAATGCACTACATAGAAAGGTACTACTGAATGCTCCATTCCTAGTTTTTACTTTACGACGCTCTGTTAGTTTTTCTTTATTCTTGTAGCAATCCGATGCTTTGTGACCACGCCCATTGCAAGAATAACATCTGATTCCTTTATTCTTTATATTATTTGTATATATTCGAGGTGTTGTTCTCTTTTTCCTTTTATTGAAGAATGTACTGTCTGTACGACTTGTTGAATTTGAAGTATCTTGTAATAGTTTTGTCTTAATTTTATCTGCGCTTATGCTTATGCCCGAATTTTCTATCCCCATGATCATGGTGCTATATCTATAACCCTGCCAGTAAGAATGTGCCAATCCAGTGATCGTCGATTTTATATCCAACACCCGATAACTTTAGTTGTAATGATTTTGTTCACGTAATCTTCTACGGGCGAACAGTCTTCTAACTGTGTTGTCACAAGCGTTCGAATAAGTTCTACTCTCCTTGTCAAGCCTGAATCCTGAAATTCCTTTTTCGATGAAAATTTTCTGTTAGCTTCATAACGTTTATTTTTAATAAACAAAGCATCATCGTTGTTTTGTTGGATGTTTCGGGCATTAAATTCTTCTAGAATTTTTACTCTTTTAAGGTTGTAGGATTAGATAAATATTGTCCCTGGATTCCATTGCAATCTTAAAGTTTTCATATTGACCCTGGAGGCTATATAAAAGTAAAATTGAAATTAGTTCTTCATCCACGACGACATCTATTGAACGGAGTTTGTCGACAATATTATAAAAAAATGATGAAACATGTTGATGTGTTCTGTGTTCACTTGACATTTTATTTAAAATAAGTTGTTTCCATGGCGTTACCTTTCGTGCTGGTCCTAGCTGGTCTAAATGAATTTTCGAAAGAAAATATAGGGAAAATAATAAAGAAGAGAAGTGAAATGGAAAATCTCTCAACTTTATTGGAAGAAAATAAGAATATGGAGAAGCCAAAACGAATTTGTGTAACACATTCCGAATGCACAAAAATATTCAGCAATATATTTAAGACATACAACTTAAATGTAGTCACTACTACCAGAAACGTCAAATTGTGTAATCTGTTAGGATCTGCTAAAGATAAAAAGAGCATAGAAGAAGTAAGTGGCACATACAAAATATCATGCCAAGATTGCACCAAAACTTACATAGGACAATCCAAGAGGTTAATTACAGTTAGATTCCAGGAACATATGAGGGAAGCAGAATTCGCGAGAAAAAGTAACTACACGAATTTCAGGTCAGCGGTTGCGCAGCATATAGTTCATAAAGAACATCATATAAACAAGAATAGTAAAACTAATAAAAGAGTAAAACTAAATAAAAGAGATTAATAAAAATAATAAATTAGGCATGAATGAAAGTTTGGCGATATCTAGAAAACACGATAACAACAGAATTAGTAATGATGTAGGTAGTGGATTCTCACCATTATTTAGATTTCAAAATTAAAATCACGTTCAGGTAGAATTAAGATCATAAATACTAGCATAAGGTTTATTACGTAATTAATTATAGACTAGTGTAAATTTAATAAATAAGAGTTATAAAAAAACAAAAAAACATCGTAAACTAGGTAGCACCATTAAGGAATTACTATTGTATTTGTGTTAAAATTTTTTAATTAGTCGCAAGCACTGATGAAGGAAGTAAGTTGCTTCCGAAATTTCGATATTTGCAAAATGAATATAAATGATTAGTGACATGAAACTCGACTTTTATTCCATAATTTAAATATATCACTAAAAAAAAATCTGGGGTGGAATTCTGTATTGTAATCACGCTGCGACTGTCGTATATCTATAATTGGTATTCTATATGGTGATTGTCACAGTGATATTCGCTTTTTTTTGTGATTTTAGGGTGACAGCTAATTTGGTGTCACTCATGGTAAAAATAAATAAAAGTTTGGTTGTTTTTTAATATTTAAGCCTTTTAGATTTTTTGTGTTTTGCTTTTTTAAGATTTATGTTAAGTTTTTTCTGTTTAAGGTTATGTTTAAGTTTTAATAATTTTAATTTGTGTAATAAAATTATTAGTTTTTAAGTCTATACGAATAAGAAATAAGTTTATTGATTGATTTTCAGTTCAAAATGTAAATGTTAAAAAATTCGAGTTTTAGAATTAGAAGTCGCTAAAATTGCAAATGATTTAAAAATAATGAAACTGAATAAAAAATACTGTGATTATGTGTTGATATCTTTTTTTAATAAGTTTGAATTTTATTTTGGTTTTCAATTACATATATACACATTTATATTAATTATTTATAAGTTTGCAACTGAATTTTAATCAAATGTTCTTTTTCATTTTATTAAATTAGTTGTAATGAAATTTACTTTTAAGTTTTTTCTCTTTTAATAATTTATTTTTATTTTTATAACTTCACTTTATTGATTAACAAGTTGAATGCGCTAATCAAATTTACAATTTAGTTTTATTTTTTATTGTTTTGACACTTTGACATTTAATAAATCACTTGTGCTGGCATTTCTGAATTGTATTTTTTGAAATGCTGCCGTTTTCTTAAATTATTCAAGGGATCGCAATACAGAATACCAAAATTTTTTATTGTCATCTTTGACTGTCGCAAGGGTGACTATCGCTATTCTGTTGTTTCAATGACATGTGTTTATTCAATAATAATCTTACAATACTCAAAACTAATAAATAATAACTAGACTAGGTATACCTACAATATTACAACTACAAATATTGACAATTAATAACCTTCAAAACTAGAGTTGCCAGAACAACAATGTTCGTTTTCTAATGCGCATAGTCTTGATGAGATTTCGTTCTTTGGGTTTTTCATATTTTGCATCATCTGCAAAGTAGTATTTTCAGTCAACTTATGTGTTGAAACTTTATTTTGTTCTACTTATGTGTTGAAACGATAACTCGCTGGGTGTGCCTCCAGGCAGTTAGCACATTTAGGCTTAATATTCTTTCCTTCTTTATAAGAAATTGTTAAGTGAGGACCAGCACATTTAAGACACTGAGCAAGACAGCGTATGGCAGACAGACTTTTGTGTATGAAATTGTAATCGCTTTACGAATAGCCTCCATTTTCACCCTAATATGCTGAATAAATTCAATTTTGAATATTTTGTTTATGTCCTCTGAGTTTGCGAATGTTAACATAAAGAGAGATTCTCAATACTGTAGCGTCTTTAACAAAGGAAAGGAAAACATTTTTATTTTTTATTTAATTTGTGACTTCTAGAATCTTAAAGCTTCTATCTTTTAATTCATTTTTTATATCTTTAAGTTGACATGACGTATGTAAATACCTAATTATTATTTTAATAAGCCTGGTTATCTTATTTTCACAAGTGTGCCATTCAATATTGGCTTCATTTATTGCCTTAGTCAACTCTCTATATTCTTTTCTTCTTCAACATTAAGTTTTAGTTACTTATATTTCAGCATATTTACTTTATATTTAATATGTATTGGTTTCTTTTAAATTTTTACTGATTTCAGGATATTCCACTACATTACTAAGTAAAACTGGATGTGGTTTACATTTTCTTTTAGTTTTGGCAGCTTTATTTATTTGCACATTTTTCTCTACTTTATCCATAACATTTTCTGGGCTTAAATTAGGTGATTTTTCTGCTTTTCGTTTTTAACAGTTTCTTTTTATTTTAATGAAAACTTCAGTCACCGGAGATAGCCATGACTTACAAGGAGCGAATAAGGGATATGCTCATACCAAACCTCTACAACATAATCTCTCCGTCAACGAAAAATGGGAACAATGCGCAAACATCATCACGATGGCTGCCACACATACTGTGGGTTTTGCGTTTTGATACAACTCACGTGAGAAAGAAATGAGCTAGAAATGAACCGAGACTAGAAATGAACCGAGACATACTGCAAATACGTGATTGGGTGGCGCTGCACAAACTCACAGTAAATGTGGCAAAGACAAAATATATGATGATCAAAGCCAAAAATGAACAAATAACGTTAACCTACAATGAAATTAAAATAGATAAGACTATTAACTACAAATATTTTGATGTTTGTTTCGATGATGAATTAAAGTGAAATTGTCATGTAAATGAGCTGATAAAAAATTCCAGAAGAATCGCAGGTGTATTTAAAAAAATTGGAAAACGACTACCAGATAAGGTTGAGCTATCCACATATAGTCTTTTTCATAGTACGATAAACTATGTATA
The DNA here is from genome assembly GCA_963942445.1 of Argyra leucocephala. Classification (NCBI taxonomy): domain Eukaryota; kingdom Metazoa; phylum Arthropoda; class Insecta; order Diptera; family Dolichopodidae; genus Argyra; species Argyra leucocephala. The sequence continues at coordinate 67,162,637 of OZ012679.1, forward strand.
GGAATTTGAAATAAAGCAATAATTGAAAATATAGCAATTAAAAATATGTTTGGGTTGTCTGGCAGAACTTCAACCAATTATATACATTTCAAAAATAAAAGACTAGAAGTTTAAGCCAAGCCTTCCAAATTATATTATTAAGAATAATTGAATAAAAACAAACACTAAATTAGTTGTTAATAATCAAATACATCGTCATAATACGAGAAGAGCTAATAAACTGCGATATAGTGTTGGGGCACACTTAAATGGACTAGAACCTATCATGAATACAGGAATCACCTTGCAAAATTCCTGGATATGTCCAGACAAAACTTTAAGAAGGACCTTAAAAAATTAGTGTTGTCTAAGTATAAATCTCATATAAATTTTTGAAAAAAAATGTTTGTACTACGCGCCTGATATTTAGACCCTATCTAGAGGAAGAGAAAAAGGGGTGAAAGATTGGAAGTAAACAAAATTTGAGAGAAGAAAAAAAATGTTTTTTTTTTGTTATTATGGTCTTGATTAATGATTATCAATGCCTCTATATTTAAAAAGCCTCGAAAATAATTTTTACTTCGTTAAAAAAAGATTTTATTTGTATGGAAAAACGAAGATTTACAAAGATTTTCCATACAAATAAAATCTTTTTTTAAGAAGCAAAAATTAGTTTCGAGGCTTTTTAAATATAGTGGCGTTGTGATTATGAATATAAAAAAAAGTGCAAAACAAAATTTTGTTCAGATGCGTGATTCTATTAAGTATTAAATTTTGTAATGATGCCAAAATAAAAATACAGATCCCAAGAACTGAGAAATAATTGGATTGGAATGGAATTATCGTAGAAAATAGTCGTACCAATAATCGGAAGTTCCAATAGTCCCAATAGTCGTACCAATAATCGGCAGGAAAATTTTTAACTTTGATTATCTTTCGTTAAAATCGCCTTACAACTTTCGCATTTTATTTTATTTTATATTTTTTAAAAATTATGTATCCACCATAGTATTTCATGGAATTCTCTTTAATTATAGAATTTAAAATATCTACAGGTACAGGTATGTCATAATTGAAATCTTCATCATCAAACATAGTAATGGATTCCTGAATTGAATCATTTTTGTCTTAACTGATTAAATCTGCTATAGATAAATCAGCTAAAAGTAAATCAGTCCAGTCTTCTTCACAATCAGCTGAATCTGAATGATCATTTAAAAGTCTCATTGTTAAAATTTAAATGTTACTGTTAAATGATATTGTTAAATTGATACAAACAGGGATTCATTTTATTATAAGTTCTCGATATGACCAATGAGAACACATTTTCAAGTGTCTGATTAAATCTTGAAACTAAAATAAAAAATAAGTTGTCCTTTCCCATCATCTTTCCCTTTGTCATCAGGATTTAATTTATGTATTGCGAAAGGACTTATTAAAATGTGGATGATCAAAACCATTTCGGTTCTTGGGCTTTAGAAAAAATAGATTATCGCTTAAATATTTTTAATGAACATAAATATATGTTTCATTCATAATAATGCTTGAAAAGATACATAAATTTCAAAAAAAAATTACAATAAATTTATTTGATCTTATTAATAGATTTTTCAAAAATTCATAAATTCAAAAATTTTCAAATAACAAATTAAAAGTACTTTTTAGAACTACCAAAAATTATTTAAAGAGTAATTACAAAATAAACTAAATAAATTAATAAAAAATGAAAAAAAAAAAAGCAATACCTAGGTACATGCATAAACTAAAAACAAAAATAAAACACAAATATAAATTGTGCTGATAAATTTCAATTAAAACATTTTGAATAATTTCACATTTCTATAAAATCAAGAATCAAAATAGATAATGATATAAATGAAAATAAAAAAAGAAACATTTGTTCAACGTGCAACCACACAACAAAAATGAAGAAACTTTATTTGTGTAGCTTAGAAGCAAACCGAGATCTTCTCCACTTTTAAAAAAAAAATCTAAAGATGAGGTTTTGTTTATATTCTAAAGTAAAATTGATTTACTTCCTAATATTTCAACAAAAATTGTTGATTCCCATATATAATCGAGATAAAAATTCATACTTAGGCGCAAAATGTTTCTATTCCATGCTTATGGGTGTAGCAAAATGTGTCTATTCCATACTTTTTGTCAAGATATGCCTATTCCTTAGCAATACGATTCTAGAAAATAAAAAGTAATAAAAAAAAGTCTATTCCTATTTTGGCGCGAAATTAAACAAATGTCATAATTAGATCGCAGTGAAATATTATTTACTTACTTACTTGTTGTGCACTACAGACCTTGAAGGTCTTGAGCCTGTCGCAAAATTGTGTTCCACTGACTTCGGTCACGAGCGGAATCTCTCCAATTGGTGATTTGAAGTTTTTTCTTATCTGCCGATACTTCATTTCTCCAACGATGGCGTTCCTCGGAGCTTGGATTCAAAAGTTTTCTAGCTGAAGCATTTTCATTCATACTCTCCACATGGCCTAGCCAATGAAGACTTCAAATTCTGACTTTTTTTCTAGGCCCATGTCCTTGAACAGTTGGTATAGGTTGGTATTAGAGCTTCTTTTCTTCTTCAAATCTCTTCCACATATACAGGATCATAAATGCGAAGGAGAATTTTTCGCTCAAGAATACCAAGGGCATGCTCGCTTGCTTTTGTTAATGTCCACGATTCAGAACCATAAAACAGCACCGGAAGGATGAGTGTTTTGTATAATTGTATCTTGGTATTTTGGAACAGGAGCTTGAACCAAGTTGTTTGGATAAACCGAAGTAACAACGGTTTGCAAGGGTAATTCTTTGCCCTATTTCAACATTGATGTTATTGGTGAACTTGAAGTTGGTTCCAAGGTAGATAAACTCCTGAACTACCTCAAAATTATATGAGCCGACAGTGATGTTGTGTCCTATATGGTGTCGTGAGGACATTTTGTTTGTCGACAACATATAGTTTGTTTTATTCTCATTTATTCTCCCGTGTCTGTACACCGGAACGTCGCTCCAACACTAACGTCGTCTCCAACACTACATTAAATAAAATACACGACAACGCATTGTCGAAATCCGGAGCACGTTCGAAATGAATCAGAAATTATGCACAAATTTAAAATACATTAATATTTAATTGCATATGTATCAAAAGTCGCCTATTCCTATCCTCTAATTTTTAAAATTAGAATAACAGTTCTATTCCATATTCTTTAATTATATAACTCCTGAAATAACTATTTTATCCTGAATTGTTTATTAAGATTCAATTACGAGCATTATTATTGATAATTTTCAGAAAGAATTATATAAAAAATTACCGTAGTTGAAAATTCAGAAGTTTTTTTCAATTTACTCAAAACTCAGAAAAATGCAAAAGACCCCGGTTTGCCTCTAAGCTACACATTTATTCTTTAAATCATTCTTCTGACTCTCTTCAGATTATCTTCTTTTTATTCGTTACATATATTCTATGCCAATGCATATGAAAGTTAACCAAAAAATTTTTTTTGGTTAATGCCTTAATAATTCATATTCATACTTATCATATTGATATCATACATAACAAGACTTTGACCAGCTTTGACTCTTTTGTAATAAAACAATAAATGCATAAAAAACAAACAATAAAAAAAGAACAAAAATATAGCATAAACGAAATTGAATTGTAGGATTTGATTGGAGTTCTTTAGAAAGAGATAAAACAAGAGAATTGTAAAAATATCTCTCAATAAAGTAAAAATTACTTTTCAATCAGAACAGCACCCTCGTTGTTGCCCGAATTTACCATAGTTGAAAATTTTAAAAATTATTCAGATGATACTTCTTACATTCTATGTTCTTTGGTATAACTCAGATGACTAAATTTTTTTTTTTTCATTTTGTTTTTCTTATATTTATTGTTAATTAATTGTCATTGTGAGCTTTATACTGTTTTGATTCTTTTTTTTACCATTGTATAAACGTAAATACTTTATATTAATTTTTGATTTTGTAACTGCTTATATTTAACCTTGTTTCTATTTATAATTTTGTTTTTCTCTCACTACTGATATTCAAATTATTTCTTGTTTATTTTAATTGTTAAAAACTGTTTTATAAATTATAAATTCTGTACGAGCTTACCTATAGCTCTTTTTGAGATGTGTTTGAAATAATAAAAAAAAAAACGGTAGAGAAAAATGAGGCTTAAAGGAAAGCGCTTCAACGTAAAACAAGAGCAGCTCAAGAAGAGTATAATGCGAAAAGAAGTGATGAGAAGATAATAATAAGGCGCAAAAAACGTTTATTGGAAAAGTCTAAACTTTTGGATATAGAATCAAGCCGAGACAGAGGCGAAGTACGGAATTTTTATAAAAAAGCCAAACAGCTTGCATCTGATTTTAAACCACGTACTCACGCGCTGACGAATGATTCGGGAAATTTGGTAACCGATACGCAAGGGATATTAGATACATGGAAACAGCATTTTAAGTACCTGCTGAATGGCGCAAACATAGAAAACACATACGCCGCGCGCTAACCCACGTAACTCTAAATAAAAGACTTGTTTGTTTTTTTTTAAGAAGTACCTAATTACATATAGTTAGATCTGTACCACCTGTTAGTTTTTGAAATATTCCTAAAGGGTGCTATACATACCACCAATTCATTATACCTATATGTATTTTATTTTTGTTAGTGTATATTTCAAATTTAACAAAAATTTATATAATTAATAACTCTTAACTTTTGTCTCTTTTTAAAAATTACTTGATGAGTTAGTTTTGTTTAAAATAAAAAATATAAAAATAAAAAATATCTTCAACCGCTATAACTAAAAGTAACCTAACTTAAAATTATAAGTATGTATTCCGTTTTTTCATAATTTTTTTATATTTTATTTAAGGACATTTCTTCTGCTGGTTTAATTTGATCAGTTTTAGGTGATCCTCTTATTTTTTTCGTGCGACACAGCTTAGTTTTAATTCCATAAATATCTTTCCGACAAATTACTCCAATTATTAATCCAATAAATGCAATTCCCATCATAGATAAAATAAAATATATATGGTAAAGTTAAATCATACTTGAATTTATTCAATTTTATGTAAACATTAAAAGTTTTTAATAAAGAAAATTTTTTGAGATATACCAAATAAACAATAATTAATAATTTTTGATGATATTTATATAGGTGTTTCATGACTATCGTTTCCATTTTCATTATTACTTAATTCTGTTGTTACATTCTTCATTTGTAATATTCTTATGTTTCATCGACGGTCTCATAGTAACTGATAATTTTGTTGAATTATTATTATTTTGATTTACTTAAGGCCGGTTTTCATGATAAATTTTTAGCTGATAAATTGGACTTTAGAAAGAGAGGAGTATAGTATACCGTTAATGTGTATGAGGGAATAAAATTATATTATTTTTATAGTAACTTTTATAGATGATTTGAAATCTAAAATCTATTTACATAACCTTAAAATATTCAAAATGTAAACAAAATAAAGGTTATTTAATTTAAGCAATCTTTCTTAGAATTGTTTAAAATTTCGCGAAAGTATATAAATAAAGTAAATAAAGTGAAGAAAAGTGAAATATGATATGATTCATCTGTGTAATTTTTATGTGGAGAATTGCATTACATCAAACAGTTTTTTTAAATTTTAAATTCACTTGTATTTATTATGTTTTTCGTTTTTACATTAGTATTAATTAGAATTAAAATATTATTTTTTCTATATTATACTAAAAATAATGAATTAAGAAAAAAAATGTATACATACATACATTCAAAAATTCATTCAACAAAATTTAAAACATTCATTCAGATAAAAAAAATTAAAGTTAAAATTGTAATTAAAAGTAAATTTTTTAAATGAGTTAAATAGTTAGTTTATGTATAAGATAAATAGAATATGTATAGTTTTAGTTTAAATATATTATACCATTGTTTAATAATACTATAAAGATAGACATTTTCATACAAAAATTTGATATTATTAGCTTTCAACAATTTTACCTTAAGTTCATAGCACCCATATTAATTCTAACACATTTGGAAAAATGTCAGTAAAATCAGCTTTTCAATTATTTAGTCATAGTAGATATGCAGCCATAAAAGCAATAAATAACACTGATCGAATTTTTTTTAATTTATTGAGTAATAAAGCTAATCTGACTGTTAATTTTTTTTTAAGAGTTAACTAGTTAATTGATTAATCAAATTCTTCAAATTTTAACACGAAAAATTAAAAATTTTGAATTCACAACCTTTAAAAATTCTCCGTTTTTATTCTTAGAGGAATTGCTAGAATATCTTAAAAAATAAAAAATTAAAAGTTACAAAAAAAATTTTCCATTAATGGAATGGCCCAAACAATAACTGCTGTATTTTTTTATCGAAAGATCAAATTGATAGAATATTAATTTTTTGATGACGCACAGACTGAACCAAAATCCGTTAGAAAATATGTTTTCTCATATAAGATCTGCTGGTGATTATTGCAGAAGTCCATCTGCACAACAAATTGGGCGAGTATTTATAACGAAAATACATCCTCAAATTGTGAAACAGATCACAACAATTATTTGGACACTGATGCCAATGATTTGGCTGATGAAGATTTTATTATTGAAAATTGTCCTGAAGAAATGAGAAGGAAAATATTTTAGCTTCAACTTCAAATACAGTTCAATCACATAGTAAATCAGTTAGTAATTTTGGAGAGTTAGCAATTAGATATTTTGCTGGATTTTGCACATAAAAAGTGTCAAATTGCCATACATGTGCATTATACTATTTTTAAAAAATGAACACAAAATTTGAAAACGAAATTTAAATAACTATTCATAATGAATTGTTAGAGAAAATAATTGAACGTAGGTATATAAGTACGTATGTACCTAAAAACCGATTTGAATTGAATTTAAAGTTTAGAATTGTATTTAAAACATTTTTAACAAAAATTTGATTCTATTTGTAAATTTATGCATATATGTATATGTATGTATGAATATATATTAGAAATCATAACGTGAATGAATGTTCACTATTATTTGAATTTTTTGAAATTGTTTTATTTTTGAAAACTATTCAATTAAAAAAAGAAAAATATTTTTGTTTTCTAAACATTATAAAATTATATTATAATTTTATAATTTGTTATTACAAATAATATACATGCATAATATCAACAATTATAAAAATCCTTTTATTACAATGTACCCAACAAACCATGAGAATCGCATAATTATCGCGGAAGTATCCGCTAGAAGAATGTATTTGTTCGCCGCGAATTCATATTTTATTCTTCTCCGATTCATTAGTATTATGAAAAGGTTGACATTGCCACGACAATCGTAAATTGAATCGCATTAGCTTCCCCTAGAAGAAGAAAATACGAATGCTTAGAAGAATAAATAGCGAATGTTAAGAAGAACATAATATGAGTTCATATATGAAAGAAATACGAATGTTTAGAAGAATAAAAATAGACTTTTTAGAAGATAATATCTGTTTCAGGGACTTAAAATAATTTTCAATCAAATTCATTTTTAATATTTATTTGTTATAAATATTTAAGGTTATTTTATTTTTTAATTTAATTATTATTTAAAGTTTTTATAATTCAATACATTAAAAAATTTTGAAGTTTGTACTTAACACGTGCACTTTAAAAAATAACTGAAAATATTTTCATATACATTATACATATATGAAAAATATATTCAAAATGGAGAAAACAAAAATAAACATTATTTTAATGAAACGTAATTAATTCGCTTTTAATTCTTCCAGACGAAAATTCGTCTAAAGTTCTTTTATTTCATTCGCCATTTGTTCTTCTAAGAGAACATTTATTTTACTGAAACGTAATTCATTCGCTTTTAATTCTTCCAGGCGAACATTCGCATAAAGTTCACCCGGGGGATTTGTATATGTTTCTTCTTGAAGAACACGTTTTTCCTATGGTTTGTTGAGATATTCAAGAACAGTATAGAAAAACAGAACACATACAAATTATTTAGAGAATTAAAGTCATATAAAACAAAGAATGCATTAACACATTGAAAATATGCGGGATAATACATATCATGAAGAGAATTTGGAAAAAATGAGCTGAACATTTTCTGTTGTATGAAAATGTCTATCTTTATAGTATTATTAATCAATGATTATACCTCAAAGCTAAAATATTATTTTTTATTTACACGCATTCAAATATTCAATGCAACAAATTAATTTTTGTTATTGTTTTTACTCAAATTCAAAAATTGAAATGTCGTTCCGTATTCATAAAATGTGTTGGTAGTGTGCGAATTTTTTTTGTGTAAGTACACATTTTTTTATGTTAGTGTTAAAAATATCGGCGATAATTATAGGCAACATATCTTTGCGAAGATATGTTTTTTTAAATATTCTTCGATATTTATGGCGACTCTCTCGATATTTCTCCCGATTTTATTGTCATTCTCGCGATATTTTGTCATTGTTTCTCTATCGCAATTATGAAATTTTTGTATCTTCTGCCTATGCTCGAAACATTCGCCGATATAGCGGCTACATGAAGCATGGGCATTAATCTGAATAGGAAAAACAATATATGTGATCATTAAATATTTGTTATCTTCAACTTTTGCTATAATAAATGTCTATAACATTTTTTTTTTAGTTGAAGTGTTTAGATACATAGTCGGTACATATTTGTATATTTTATTACTTACTCAGATTTTGATTCATATTGCTTTCACGGAACAATGATGTCTGTATCTGTAATGCTATTAAACTTTCATTAAAAGACAAACCAGCAATTACTTCAAAGAAATCAAATGTTTGCAACTAATATTATGAATTAAATAAACCTCTTTCTTCCCGATTTGTACACAAAAATGTTTGCATCCTGCGGTTCAATCAGACTGAGGAAACTAGCGTCTGGTATTTCAGATCATATGGTCGCCGTAAAATCCTTTGTCCCAGCTTCCAAATGAATTACTGCCAGACATAACCGATTATATCACGATTAAACTGAACCCTGCTTTCGGTAATGTCGTCTGCGCGGCAACTGTAAAAAAATCAACTGTCATTACGGTTTCGGTTATGCAGTTGACGACAATTGACGATCGTCATGATTTCGGTTATGTAAAATGGCAGTCAATTTTGAGTATACAAAACAGCAAAAATTTTTATGATTAGTTAGTTGTAGATCTTCATTTGTTTTCTTCTTTGATTGTGTAGTAAAAAAATTTTAATGGTTCTACAGGTTTTTAAATATGAAAATATGTAACTTCAATCTATTGTTTGTAATTTTTATTACATGTTTTTATAAAAAACGGATTTTAGAAAAAAATTAAATAAAAACCAAAAATAAACATAATAAATTACAATTCACAAATCAAAAATTTTTGTTCGGTAATATCAAAGACGGGATGATGTCAAAAGTATACATTGTCGATTTGACAGTTGATCGGTCGCATCAAATGTTAATTGATTGATCGTCAATTCGGCATTACCGAAAGCAGGGAAACTTTGACAAAAAGCTTACGCTAGGTTCTTTTGCTAGGACTGGGGTGGCAGCACGTAACTCGTTACAAACATGTTGTCACACTATTTTTGAGAAACGGTAGCACGTAAAATTGTTTCACCAATTTTAATTTTGTTTCGCCACATTTAATTTTGCATTTAATTTTTGCAAGTAACATTTTAAACGCCTATTTTTACTGAGCGTCTCAAATGAAAATTTCCGGTATAAATAGTTGACGTGTGTTAAAAAAAAAAAATTTGCAAAAATGTTTCGTAAATTTTTTTTTGGTTCAATCCCAAAGTAGTGTTTCAAAGTACATGCTGCCAAAAAAATTTTGTGACTCTGATGTTTTGTTCCAAAAAAAACGTTTGTAACAAGTTACGTGCGGCCACGCCTGATTGGAAGCGCGATTTGGTGAAAAGAGAAAATGATATAGTATTTTTCACTGGTGAATTGAAAATGAACCCCGGAGTAAAAGCTCAAATTTTCTCGAACGGCTTAAAAATACCAAAGTCTTATGGAGTCTTTCAAGCATAGTTATTTGCAATTATATAGTCAAGCCGATGGTGGCCGTTTTTCAATCTCTCTACTGTGGATTCTTGATCACAGCAACATAGAAGGGAATGAGGAGGCCGATTTACTGACCAAACAAGGTTCCAATCTTGACAGGTTTCTTGAGGAGGATGATCTCTCTCCAATGGCGGCTGTTAAGGGACGTATTTCAGAGCCGGAGTAAACTAAATAGTGGCATAGACTAAATACCTGTGCGACATTCTAAGTAAATAAAAAGTAAAAAAAAAAAAAATATGACCCTCGTATAACATCAATAAAACCAAATAAATTTTAACCAGGTCACTGGCTGGCAGGAGGTAACGTTGTCAAACCAGGTATTCCGTTCAACCTCCATTTGTGCAGCTGCAAAAATAAAAATTATACAGAAACTCTTGAACACTTTTTTTTACAGCTGCCCAGCATTAACTAAAGTCAGACTTTGTATTTTAGGTGAGGTTTTTCCGAACAATATAGGTAATATTTCAGAAAACAAAATTGGCGATCCGATCAACCTTCTCAATTGCACAGGGTGGTTCTAGTACTGAGTTCCTTAGGAGATTGATCTCCGGAAACAACCAACAACAAATAAGTCACTCCAGTCATGGTATCAAAAAGACACAATTAAGTATTAATTAATTTTTCAACAGCAACTGGAATGGCTATCTACATACCTACCTAATATTATAAATTAATTTTAAAATTGGAATAGTTTTAATACTTATACTTTTGTCTAATTCAGATAATTTTAATTTAACTAAATTTTACATTGATTCATTAAAAGCTCGAATATGGTAATCTAGTAAAGTTTCACTGCAGTTTAAAAGAGGATGCATACTACAACTCACTAATAACAATAAAGTAAATATGTATCATCTCTGATTATAATGCATTAATATTATTTTCTCACTGCATTTTACTTTCTACCTACCTACACCTCTACTTCCATAATACATTAAATAAAAAATTAATTTATTCTCTCAATTCTCATTCTTTCGTTCACACTGTTTCATTATTGTTGTAAGACTAACACTAATTAAGAGACTGAGACACTCGGAGAGGAAAGCTCAATAGTAGGCCTGTTTAAAAAAAAAATACACGCAGTCTTATGGGAAAAATTGTGGACCACTTACAAATCGAATTATAACTCGAAAATTATTAATATTTTTAACTTTCGTCCAAAGAATGCGTCAAAACTCCATCTTTTTACATATTTTGGAGTATTCAGATTTTTAAAAATTAAATATTTTAATTAGTAAATACAAATAAATGGGTTTAAAAAAAGGTCTTTAATTAATTTTCATACTAAAATTCCACTATAAAAAGCTAATAAAATATAAAATGTACTGTAGTAACCCATTGAAGAAATTTTGTGTCTCCGCCTGTTGATTTGTGCTAGTTGGTAAAAGAAACGTCAAAAGATTATTTATTTTGGAAAACCAACCTAACTACAAAATTTCAGTTATTTTTTTTAGCCTTTAGTTTTTTAAATATTCTTAATGGGTACTCACTCAGTTTACTGATAGCTACCCGAATCAGTCTCGAATTTCGGAAAACGGTAAGCTACTTATTTGTTTATTTTGGAAACAGTAAGACAAAGACTTTCAAATTTTCAAGTCTATAAAACCTTAAGCTTTCGAAATATCCCAGAAGGATGCTGGAAGTTGTAAGGCAGCTACCCGAACCAGTCTGAATTTTGAAATACGATAAAAGATTTTTGTTTATTTTTAAGAAGTACCTAATTACATATCGTTAGATCTGTACCACCTGTTAGTTTTTGAAATATTCCTAAAGGGTGCTATACATACCCACAATTCATTATACCTATAAGTATTTTATTTTAGTTTCTGTATATTTCAAATTTAACAAAAATTTATATAATTAATAACTCTTAACTTTTTTCTTTTTTTAAAAATTACTTGGCTAGTTAGTTTTGTTTAAAATAAAAAATATAAAAATAAAAAATATCTTCAACCACTATAACTAAAATTACTTATTAAACCACTATAATTATAAGTATGTATTCCGTTTTTTCATAATTTTTTTATATTTTATTTAAGGACATTTCTTCTGCTGGCTTAATTTGATCAGTTTTAGCTGGTCCTCTTATTTTTTTCGTGCGGCATAGTTTAGTTTTAATTCCATAAATATCTTTCCGACAAATTACTCCAATTATTAATCCAATAACTGCAATTCCCATTATAGCTAAAATAAAATATACATAAAAGTTAGATTAATAAATCAAATTTATTAAAATTTTATATTGATAAACAAGTCATCAAAATTTATGTAAACATTTAAAATTTTAATAAAGAAATTTTTTTTAAGACATACCAAACAAACAATAATTAATAATTTCAGATGATATTTGCATAGGTGTTTCATGACTATCGTTTTCATTTTTATTATTATTTAGTTCTGTCGTTACATTCTCTTCATTTGTAACGTTCATATTTTTAACCGACGGTCTTTGAGTAAATGGTAATTTTGTTGAATTGTTTTGATTTATGGAATCTGAAAACAAAATAATAGATTATACTCATAAAATATTTGTTATATTCAACTGCATCTATGACAATAATGCCTATTGAGTATTGACATTTATTTTATTTAGTTGAAATATCTAGGTTCATAAATGGTATATTTGTATAATTCAATACTTACTTAAATTTTGATTTCTATTGCTTTCACGGAATAATGATGTTTGTGTTCCTGACACTATTAAGCTCTCATTAAAAGATAAACCAGCAACTACCTCAAAGCAACTTAAATCAAATTTTTCGAAACTAATATTATCAATTGATTGTAAAATTTGACATAGTTCTAATATATGACTTTTGTCTAATTCCGGTAATTTTAATTTAACTAAATTTTGCAGTGATACATTAAAGGCTCGAATATTGATTTTCTGGAACAAAAAAATATATGTATATAATCTTATACTATAATCAAATTAAATGTGAACAAAAGTTCTCTATAATTCTTTCGAATCAAAAAAAAATGGATGAGTGTATGAGTACAAATAAAAGCTTTTTAAAAAATATGAAAGTTCATTTAGTTTCCAATTCGCAAAAGCTTTAACATTATTTAGTAATAACATTGAGTAAATAATAATATAAAGATTCGAAATTAAAGTAAAGTGCTAAATAAAATAAAATGAATAAGAAAAAAAAAGTTCATTCTAAAATTACTCAACGGCGTGAATATTTTTTTATGTTGAATAAATCTGTGGGGTATACTTACTTATGTATGAACAGTAATATATATGTGGACGTGAATACGCTCATAAGGTAATCTGCATAGGTGTTTCAAAAAGGAGAAATACATGATTTACACGATTTACATGATTTACACTGTCATCAGCCTTCAGCAGTATAAATTGTTGTTAATAAATAAAATAAATGAATGAGATTGTTGTTGTAACTTTGCGTCGTCGCAGAAATTTTTTTAAATTTCTGTTTCTGATGGTAAAATTTGAATCAGAATAAAAACAAAAAAATTGTTTTTGAAATAGGTAAAGAAAAATTTTATTGGGGAGAGATTTATGATTTATGTATATGTAAGTATAGGTAAATTTTTTTTTGTTTATCAATAAACAAGTAGTTAATAATAATAATTATTATTTATTAAGATACATACTTATCTATTTTACTTTCGAATTCGTCTAAAAATTTTGAAATAAAATAAAAATAAAGATACTTATATGTAGGTAGGTACATAATGTAAATCCAAAAAGAATTTTAAGAATTTTACAATTATTATTAGAAAAAAAATGTAAGACTATAAAAGAAATGAAGAAGTATTAATGCATATTTGTAGAGACAAGTTAAAATAACCATATCCCTTAACAAAAGGGATTCTTTCTGAAAAAAAGTGAACGGATTAATTTGAGTAAAAGGAAAGATTAACGGCGTGTTTAGTAAAATATCCTCTAAATTTATGTTACCAAAATATTTACCAATTAAAAGAATTACAGCAAGCATATACGATGTCCAACTTAAAAATTTTAAAATTCCGGTATTTTCAATATTCTATACATGTAAATTGGCTTTATCACATTTGTTTCAATATCAGGAATTAATTACACTTATATCAAATAACAAAATTAAAATTTATAAATTAAACAGAAATCAGTAAAAAGTGAATAAAAATTTCAAATAGTTTAAAAACACGCTTAATTACCTTATTAAAATTATTTTTATCCAACATTAATTTCATTAAACCACTAGTATTTCTGAATGTGTCGTCATATATTTCGTTTATACTACAGTTTCTTAAAATTAGCGTTTCTAGCTTCGGTGCATTCAAAAAACTTCCTATTTTTGGTATTTTAATTTCATTATTACTTAAATCCAAAACTGATACACTTGGAACTTTACTGAATACATTTGGATCAATTTCATTAATTTTATTATTAGATAAATTAATTGTGTGTAATTTGCTGTTATCTTTAAAAATCTAAAAAAAAACTTAATTAAATATAATTTACCTAATTTTATGTCGAAAACACAATCACGACGAATGACGAATGACCAAAACTTCGCGTTCAAAAAATATATCTATTTCTATTTTACTCGTCGACGAATGCGAATGACATTCATTGATACCAACATAAATTGGTCAAAATGGCTTTAATAAAACATTTTTAAAATTCAAATTCAAATAAAAAAATTTTTAAATTAATTTTTTAAGATTTTTCCACCATCTTTTTCATAAACAAATTTTGAAATTTCAAAAACACAAAAATTTATTTATTTTAAAATTCAAATTCAAATAAAATTTTTTTTAAATTAATTTTTTTTAAATTTTTCCTCCATTTTTTTAATTTTTTTATAAACAAATTTTGAAATTTCAAAACACAAAAATTTGTTCGTCACGAATATTCGTCGTGATTGTGTCTCTAATGGCGAATTTTGGTCATTCGTTGTGATTGTGTTTTCAGCGTTAAAATAATTTACGTTTTGATCTAAGCCTTTAATTTCGTTGTTATTTAAGAACATTTTTTTTAAATTTACTAAATAATCTAAATCACTTTTATTAATTTCCTGAATTAAATTATTGCTTAGATCTAATTCAGTTAATGAAATTGGTAATTTTTTTGGTATTGATTCAATATTTCTATTTGAACAATTAATAAAGAAAAAATCTTCATCACAGCTACAATTATTTGGACATTTTATTTTAATTAAATTTGTTTCTGAAAATATTTTAAAAAAAATATTCAACTGATAAATATATAAATATACAATAATTAATAATTTTACCTTTTAGTTTAATTCCTAATTCAGACTTTGGAATGATTGGAGTTAGTTCTAATATAATATTTTGCTTTTCCGTATTGTTTGTTAAATTATTACTATTGTTATTATTTTTATTTTCTAATGATTTTTCTTCACTATAATAATCATCGTAATCGTCTTCGTTATCATCAAATTGTTTCCAATAATTATCAATATCGTCTGTTGTACTAAAACTGATATAAAAATAAATAAATGAACAGATTAAAAAACAAAACAAAAACAGTGTTTTTTTTAACCAACTTAAAAAAAATGGTTTCTGAACAATATTCTAGAAGTTGCATATCAGATATTCAAACACATGCAGAGTTTGATTCAAAATCTGTAGTAAGGTGGTTATGCTGAAGTTCGTCGGAATGTGAAATTCCGATAACATTCCGCATTTGGTATGCTGAAGTCCGTAAGTATTCCGCAGTCTGCAAATGTCATTATTTATCCGAAATTTTTAAATTTATGTATGCTCAAGTTCGTCGGAACGGAAAATAATTTGAAAATTGTACGCCGGAATTTCTCATTCGGAGGTATTAGAATGGTTCGGAAATGAATTATAAAGCATACAATTTTTGTATTTAGAATATTAGGAGAAGTAGAAAATGTAATAATAGTTTTTTTTCAATTTTTTTTCATTTATGAAAAATATTTTTTTTTATTTAGGAATAAAAAAGCGCTTCAAAAGAATAATATATTTTATTGTTTTTAATATTATAACATAATATGTACATATATTAAAAACGATACATATATATTTTACATTCTTTAGAGAATTTTAAATTTTCTCTGATGTAACAAAAAATTACTATTATTTTAATTTGTATATATATACATACTACATATGTAATTAAGAAAGTTACAACTCTTTTACTTTTAATTTATATATGCATATTGTATATAAACATTATGTCATATACATTATCTATTAAAAATTTTTTACAAAATAAATAAAAAAAAATTGAAAATAAAAATGTTTGAAATGAATATGAAAACAAAAAAAAAATCTTCCGAAACATATGATTTTGATTTCTGCACAGACTTTGCAGTCGAAGGGACTTCAGCATACCAATTCTTTCGTATTCGGATCGGAATTTTTTTTCGGAGAAATTCCGCTTCGGACTTCATCATAACCACCTAAGTTTAAATTTATTTGAATTTGTGCTTTAATAACAAAATAAGGATGCAATATTTTTCACCTGTCGTTTGATAATTTTCTAAATTACTTCATTAGTTTTCTTTTTTAATCATTGACAATTATCCATTATTTCAGAACTCTATTCAAAGTGCTGTGGAAGTGAATAGCGAACAAACAAATAACAAGTTTCTCTTTTATAAGTATAAATAACCTAACAATCAATTTGTATTTTCCACACGATATTTTCTTGGCGAAATTTGTGTTGTCTTTCTAATAAAACAAAGAAATGGAAAGGGTGTATTCATAAATGCTGCAAACTGACAACAAGTTTGCCACCAGTTGGCGTACTTTGCAATAATGAATACAAATTCTACCTATATTTTACCTTTAAGATGGATTTCCTCTTAATGGACGAGCGTCCGGACAAATTTTTTAACCAATCAAAAAATTTTATTTTACCAACACATACACAAAAAATCCTCTCCGGGCATTTTCTTCATCCAATTTCTTAGTTAAAACATTTTTAACTTTTGGCTGAAGGACAAAGTAAAAGAAAAGGATAGATATATAATTATTTGATAAATATTTATTGCTATCTCGATTTATGAATGAACGCATTCACACATAGAATTTCAAATGTTTTTTAAGAAAAAGATATGAAGTGTAATTTTTTTGTTTTTTAGTATAAGATTATTTTGTTTCTAACAAATTACTTATATTTTAAGATACAAGCAAAGCGCTATATTTCATTTTTTCGAATATTACAATGTTATTATCCATTATTACTCTTAACAAAATTTTAAATTTTTTTAATAAAAGTAATAATCAACGCATGTAAACATATTTTCAAACGTCAACCTTTTTTGACTACATAACAAATGTCAGTCCTTCGCGCATTGAGAGAAAATCATAAAATTTTCCTTAATGGTTTGTGTTTCAAATATAGTGTAAAATAAAATTTTCCGGAAGTTCGTCCATGAAGAGGAAATCCACCATTACTTGACAATTCTGCAAAGTTTCTGTTTATTAATACTGACATTTTGAAAATAACATTTTTTTTTAAATAACAAAACAAAAACTAAAATACTCAAAACAACAAATAAAACTAATTCAAAAAATTTTATGCATACTAAAAATTTATTCTGCCAAGTTGACGCCCAGTAGACTTTGAGTCTGCATTTATGAACAGCATTCCGAAAATCTGACAAGTGTGTTCATAAATTCAGAATATGCAGATTGACTGCTGGGGTGGAAGCACGAAATTTTGTTTCAACTTTTATTTTGAAACAAATTAGTGGCGTAACAAAATTTTAATGGCAGCACCAAAGTTGAAACGCTAATTTTAGAGAAACAACTGAAAAACGAAACAAAATACGTGGTGCCACTGTAATCATATTCTTTTTTTTATTTTTGTTCAAGTTGTTTCTTGTTCAAAAATTATTGTGAAAAAAAATTTTGGAGAAAAAATGTAAGTTTAAAATAAGTAATATTTATATTTGACATAAAACTTTAAATGTACGATACATATTATTTTTATTTGTAAAAAGAATGAAAAATTACAACAGAATAAAAATTAGCAAGACAACTAAGCATATTGGTGGATTTTTGTTAAAAAATATATGTTCATTCTCAGGAGTTTTAAGAATTGGAATATCAGTTCCGTCAATAATACCGATGACGCCAGGTATTCTATATTTTTCATAAAAATAATTTCGTGTTTCCGTGAATGCTTCTTCTTTTATCCTTATCCAACGAGGGCAAAGATCATTCAGTTCAGTCAGTACTCTTTTCTTGGTAACTCAAATATATTGCTTTTATCCCTTAATATCCTTCGTTCTATTATTTGGTTAACATTAATATTTTCCTCATCCGAAGAACTTTCATCAAAAAATATCATTTTGATTTAAAACCTAAAATTGTATATTTTTAAAAAAATTTTCAGCAAAATTTTGACTATTTTTATAAAAAATTCACTTCAATTTATTTAAAATACTCGAACTTACTTAGAAACTTTTTTTTCCTTAACGCCAAAAAGTAGCGTTTTCAACAAATTCGTGCTACCGAAAATAAGCGAAACAAAAGAAAAAAAACGTTACAAATATTCATGCTGCCCTTTTTGACTATTAGCGAAACAACATGTTTGAAACAAATTTCGTGCTTCCACCCCAGGTTTGCATTTATGAAAACAAGGAAAACCAAGAAATAATATCGGTTTTTCGTAATGCTGTTCTCGGGAACAGTTTTCTTTTTCTCTTTATGATAAAAATATGATAAATAAATTTTACCTTAGTTATCGAAATACGTATCATTTTACCTCTTTGTAATAAAAAGACGATAAATAAATTTGTTCTTTGTTGTCAAGTGGATCATTCAAAAATCCTATAAATATAAGACTATCAAAATAGCGCCACTATAAATTTTTTCCATTTTCGCTTTTAATTGTAAACAAATGTTTGTTTTACATTTTGTTTATAAATTTAATATAAATTTATTTTAAAATGTTAGAAATTTAAAAAAATAAATGTAAAAACAAAAATATATTAAGCATAGTATTCTCCTAAGGTGAAACGAAAAGGAAATGTCAAATCTCATCAAGAACTTTTATGTTTTTCACTGACAGTTCGCAAAGAAAAAAAAGTAAATTCTTTTATGAGCGAAATTGGAAAGGTTTTGAGATTAAAAATCAAACTTATAACTATCAAAAACTAGACAGACGTGAAGTAAATTCTACAAAAAATTCGTTTAGATTTCGTTTGAGAAAAGGTATATATGGATATTATTTTGACTGAAATTTTGACAGCGTAATTTGAATACACAGAACAAGGAAAATAATATGGTATAATCAAAAAGGTGTTAAAAACTAAAAAAGAAATTTTTATTAGAAAAGAATACTAGAACGGCAAATTAAATATATTGCCGAAAATAGTCGAGTATTTTCCTTTTAATTTTACTAAATATGCTACTTGCAAACTTCTTCAGTGTTTTGTACTCGACTTATTATATAAAAGAATTATATATACCTATTTGTTTATTTTTTTGAAGTTTAAAAATTAAATGTCATAAAATTTTGTAAACTTTAAACCAAAAAGCTCTTGCTTATTAAAATGTACAAGTTTTTCTGTTTCGTTTCACTAGATGTAATTTAAAATAATAACTTTTTAAACATAAAAAATTATGTAAATTAATTTTGTCATTTCTTTCAAATTATTTTCCTTGGAGGAGAAACAATCCAATTGAATTCTTATTCCTCGGAGACGTATACGCTAAACATTTTTCTAAAACAGAATTAACTTCCATAGTAAGAGATCAATATTGTAGACGAGCCAATATGAATTCGTATGGCGTATAGATGAAAGTAAACTTAAAATTAATATTCTGTTAATTTTATTTACATTATTTTTATTTAATTATTTTATAAATATATTTCAAATAAAAAAGTTACTAATATTAAAATTCTTATATTTTCAAACAAAATTTGTCCACAAAGTTATCGGCGTTAAGATGATTGTCATCGATAAAGTGTTCAAGTGCGAAATGATTTTAGAAAAATACAAAAGTGTATGAAAACTATTTTCGTTTTATATGAAATTTCGAAAAAAATTCGCTGATGACGAAATGACGCTGATCAATATTTTGATAGATTGAAATTCCAAGTTTAATGGTTTTACTTAAAGGACTAATGACTTATTACGCTAATCTAAGCAAAGAAAGTGTTGTAATGTCATAATATCCAATATTATATTTGTTGTGTTCAGTAAACTGTTCTAGGACGTTCTAAAACGTTCTAGAGTAAAAAAGAACACGTTTTTGTGTTCATTAGTTTCCGTTACTTTTTCTTTTTTGTCCGAAAGTGTTCTGTTCTGTGTTTATTAGATTGTGCGAAACTTGTTCTAAATTGCTCTTTTTGTTCTGAATTTTTTTGAGAAGTTTTGGACAAATTTTGTTGTTGTTGTTTTTCTGTAAATTTTTACAGTTAAATAAAGAAATTTGAGAGTAATCAAAAATTAGAACAAAAAAGTTCAAAAAAGATCGATAAAGGTGTTCAGTAGATTTTTCTATTCTAAGTGGTTTTAAAGTGTTTGACAGTTAACTGCCATTGTCCAAAACTGTTCTGTCCGATTCTAAATCTACTGAACACAACTATTGTTAAAAAACGGTTATTTTTAAGGTTTTTTTTTATATTTTGAAGTTTATTTTCATCTCCTGTTTAGTAGTTTTTTACCTTCGATCGGAAATCTCTGAAATCATAAATTTATTATCAAATAGCTTATGAAATAGTTGGAGATACTTGTTTTCTTGAAGTCTTCTAACATCGCTCAAATCAGTAATATTTACAATGAGTGTTTTGTTAACATATTTTTTTCATGTTTTAATAAAATTTTGGAGTTATAACACCTTATATCAATATTTATTTTTATGATATTTTCAACAATTTTCTAACTAGTGCGGACTTTTTAATTGAAAAAAAGAGCAACCATTCGAAAGGGTGATAAAGCTCAAAGTTAAAATATTTATGCAGTAACAATAATTTTATATCCTTAATAAACTATATTTCTTGTATTTTACACAAAAAAAAACATAAGAATCCGTTAACTTTTGAAAAATTTTAGTATCTGCACAAATATTTGCAAGCGCTTTAATAAAAAAGAAACCCTCAATATCAACTTTTAAACTAAAGTAAAATAGCGCCGATATGAACTTTAAAACTGATATAAAATTATATCTACATAGGTATAAACCTCATAGTTCATTTCATAAAGATAACTATAATTATTTAATTTTATATTATTAAAATATTTTTTTTTTATAATTACCTACCTTATTGATAAAAATATTAATAATAATCCAAATACGTAATACACGTGCATTTTAATACTTTAAATTTTACTTTATATATTTAATTTATGTTATAGTTTCTTCTTCAGATAGGTCAGCTTTAGTAAAATCCTTTTTTTTTTAATTTTTTATAATATAAAACATTATTTTTTTCACTTTCTGTATTGTTTTTGTTATACTTTGTTTCAACTAATTTATTAGTTCTTTTTAACTAACTGTATTATATATTTCTATTTAATCTAGTTTCCAATGAATTTATTTCAATCATTTAATCAATTTTACAATATGTAATTCGATAATTATGAAATGATATAATAATCGATTATCTTATCTATTATAGCGATAATTTTTTTTTATTTGCAATAGAATAAATATAACATATATATTAATACCAATAATATTAATTTTCTATTTTTTTAGCGATAATAATAATAGTCAATCACATACATATAAATTGTAATCGGAAATGTTATTATAACATTTTTTTGATTAAACTATATTCAAATTAAATTAAACTTTTAAACGACTTTTTTGCAATCGTTGATCGTATTATTTTAATTTTTTTTAAACCATTTCTTTTTTAATCCACTTCAAAGAAGTTTCATATGTACTAACTTGCTGAATTCGATTTTTTGGTTAGTACTACTTCTACCTTATTTAGCATTATTCGTATTTTCTTTTCAAGAATATAAGTAGTAAGTACACATATTATTGTATATAGTACAATTATATTATTGAATCTGATAAAAATTTGAAAGAAAAATTTAAGTAATTTAAAAG
The DNA here is from genome assembly GCA_963942445.1 of Argyra leucocephala. NCBI lineage: Eukaryota > Metazoa > Arthropoda > Insecta > Diptera > Dolichopodidae > Argyra > Argyra leucocephala. Next base: position 67,184,731 of record OZ012679.1, read on the forward strand.
GAGACGTAGCAAAATAAATACTTTTTAAAATGTTTATAATTTTCAATTAGAATTTTCAAACTAAAATTTCACCCCATGTATAAGCCATTTTAACATACAAACATTTTAATTTATCAAATTGTCGACACTCACCCATCGCCAGGGTAGTCCAATTTCGAAGAGCGGACAAAAGGCTGGGTTAAAGAGATTTTTTTTTAAAACTGCAGTAGGGCAGTTCCACATTTTTTGTCCGATTTGGATGAAAATTTCGATATAAGTTCTTTCTTGCGATACCGAGGTAAATACGTGGTTTTTTACATTTTGGAATATAAAGGACTTTTAAAAATTCATTGAGTCCTTAATTTTTGTGTTTTTTAGCTGTTTTCGCAAACTGAAGCACGGGGCATTCACATTTTGTACCCGATTTGGATGAAATTTTGGAGGTAACTTCTTAAAATATATACCGAGGTAACTACGTGGCTTGATTTTCGAAAATTGTCCTAGATTTTGAGAATTTTTTAGTTAAATGTTGTTTTATAAAATGGATTGTAACTCAAATTTCCCTTATCATTTCAACTTTTTTTTGTTTTATTAAGAAATTATATATTTTCTTTATTATATTTAGTAAAAATATTTTTATAATTTATTTTTAAAATAATAATCATGAAATATTTTGTAAAACCCTTAAATTTATAAAAATTTATAAAATAACGCACACTTAAAAAAAGTAGTTTTAAGGAATTTCGCTAGAGAGCTTTGGCACTTATGTAGCTACATTCTTTTTTTTACAATGAAATCTACCAACAACACAAGCGCCCATATCCTCTTAGAGCCATCGTTGATGAGAAGAAAAAGTTTATCTCGTCTCGTCTTGCTGAATATGCATTTCTATTAGGCGGCGATAGAACATTTTATTTGTTGGTAGTACTGATCATTTTTTACTGTCCAAAAAAATTATTGGTATATAAATAAAATATGGTTTATAAAATTTTTGGAAAGTATTAGTGGGGTTTAGATTTAAAATATTTTTTAAATAAAAATATATGTAAATATATTTATGTTTTAAATATTTTTTAGTTTAGTACATAAACAGTAGTAAAACAGTAATAGTGAAGATGTTTTTTTTTTTTTTTCAAAACAAAAACACAATTTTAATAATAATGCAAAAAAATAATGAAAAATTGTTTAATAATCATTACTTAACTATTTTATCTATTCAATTTATTTACTTAATTCTATTTTTTGATATAAAAAACACAAAATACTTTGGCGCGATACTCTATCATTTAGAATTTTTGACGAGATAAAAAATGGCTATCTCGTCTCGTCAAAGGTCTAACAGAAACTACTCACGAGATTGTTTTGTCATTTGCCGTCGCGGCAATTTGCTACCGCGTCTGTGGTGTCTAACAGAATAAAAAATTATCTCTTCAGAGATATTTTCACGCGATCTCGCGAGGTGAGTCTAACAGAATATGGGTGAAATTTTTTCTGCTAAACACAAATGAATGTACATATGGTTGTATTTACCATACTATTTCAAATGTTATTATCTTTGTATTTCTTATTTTACCAAATAAATATTCAAATATGTTTTATGATATTTTACTGATTATATATTTTATGTGCAAAATACAATTCATTAGGGTTTGAAAATAAAAAAATATATTTGTGTTCAATTATTTCACGTATGTATAAATTTTTACAGTACATAAATATAATAACGTAATTATCACCCATATTCTGTTAGACCCATCTCACGAGATCGCGTGAGAATATCTCTGACGAGATAGTTTTGTATTCTGTTAGACCTTTGACGAGACGAGATAGCCATTTTTTATCTCGTCAAAAATTGTAAGCGATAGAGTATCTCTTCAAAGTATTTTGTGTTTTTTTATCAAAAAATTGAATTAAATAAATAAATTGAATAGATAAAATAGTTAAGTAAAGATTTTTCATTGTTTTTTTGCATTATTATTAAAATTGTGTTTTGTTTTGAAAAAAAAAAAAACCATCTTTACTATTACTGTTTTACTACTGTTTATGTACTAAAATAAAAAATATTTAAAACATAAATATATTTATATTTATTTTTCATTTAAAAAATATTTTAAAAATAATACTAAAACCCCACTTAAACTTTCCAAAAATTTTATAAATCATATTTCGTTTATATACCAATAATTATTTTTAATAGTAAAAAATGATCAGTACTACCAACAAATAAAATGTTCTATCGCGCCGCATACAGTGTCTAGAAAGGCATATTCAGCGAGACGAGACGAGATGAATTTTTTCTTTTCGTCAACGATGGGTCTAAGAGAATATGGGTGTAAAAAACGTTATTTTTTAAATTCTGTAATTCTTAAATATATTTTTGAATATATTTATGTATGGTAGCAAAAACTTTTATGTATTAAAATTCATTTCTAAACATTGTTGAAGAGGAAATAAGTCACAAAAATAGAAGTATAGCGAGAATATTTTGTTAACTGAAGCTGATTTAGAACACTGAAATTTTCTTTAGTCAATTTTTTCCTATAACAACAAATATCAAGTAGATTATAGGAACAAGTGCGAAAGAACTACATCACTAACGACTTTACTAAATTTAGTTGATATACAAATCGAGTTTTGATGTATTTTAGGCCATATTTTTAGTTAATAATTACCTAATTATGTATGTTGTCAATTAATTATAACAAATTTGTAGGAAATGGAGACAGTTGTGTTCATAAAAGATTATTTATTATCATAGGGCTTTGCTTCTACGAAAATATTGTTGTTAGCAAAGTTGAATGTAAAAAAAATCTTTACAGAAACTTTAGACGTAAACTAATATCTACGACTTCAATACAAAATTTCAAATACAATATGTATGGCAAAAAATTATCTAAAAACATAATTGAATGATTATTCGAACTAAAAGTTAGGGGAATCATTGGAAAACTAGTGCATAATCCTACTATAATAAGATTATAATCTTGCCAAAGACATATCAAATGCGCCATATCACACATTTGGTCATCATGAAAATTGTGACACGTATTTTTGTAAGCGGACTTATAATGGACTTATATATGGACTTCAAAAGACTTCAAGTATGTATGTACGAATTGAAAAGGGTGACACATTTTTTACTAATAAAATGAAACCAAAATTGGAATATTTTTACAACAACTTCTTATTAGCAGAATTATGTGATCCACAGATTCCCAGAAACATGCGAATAAGAAATACATGAGTTACTTTACTTGTAAAATAATAAATTTTAAAATTAAATAACTTTTATAACATGAAAATATAATATGTGTAAATAAATGTAATATAGCCAAAAAATACTTTTCGTTTTTTCCTTCGAACAACTTTTTTACCTTTATACAAAAAAAATATGAAATTAAAAATTTTAGGGTGATCTTTCGTTTTCATAAAGAATATTTTTTTACATTTCTAAATTTATTTTTTGAAAATACAATGAAGTACCATTGTTTATTTGTATTGTTTCTTTTTGTTCATATTTAAATTTTTACTATAGTGGTATGCAATTTCAAGTAAACTGATCATCTAGAAAGTGTAAAAATTAAAAGAAGCTTTATAGCTTACAAATTTATATTTAAACAAATTTTTACATGAATTTTGAGCTTTCAATTTTGTTTAACCTAGCCTTAATTCACTTTAATCAATGAATATGACAATGTATATATATAAGACATGCAATCCAGAATAAACATTTTTGTAATCAAAGCAAAAATATGTGGCTTTTCTTAAATACCGAGTCCACATAATATAACGATAGAAAATATTACCACAAAATTTAAAACTGTTATAACAAAATCGCTATAGTTCTTATAACTGTTATAAACACTTGCTTTACCATATGATTCCGTATATTACTGCATGGATACCCTAATATTGTTAAACATATATATAGGATATACATGTGTAAGTGGCATATACCTTTGTATAAATTTTTTGCCATCTAAGAAATGTTCATTATTTCATTATTTTTTTTTATATGTAACCAAAGAATATCCATTAATAAGAAGATGAACTGGAAACTGGAAGTCAAGATATTTTTACTAAGCCATTTACCACAAAAACCCCATTAGTTAAAGAAGCAAAGAACTATTGTAAATATTTTCTTATGTAAGAAGTTGTGAGAAGGAACAAGCGCGATATAATCCATTTAAAAATCAACTTAATTTTTGCAATGTAGTTTTAAATAGCCCACGGGAGATTTTTGTTTATTTATTTAGAGATTTTTCATGTGTATGGTCGTCTGAAATTCTGGATTTGAAATTTTTTAAAAACCCAACAAACCATGAGAATCGCAAAATTATCGCCAAAGTATCCCCTAGAAGAATGTATTTGTTCGCCGCGAATTCATATTTTGTTCTTCTGCGATTCATTAGTATTATGAAAAGGTTGACTTCGCCGCGAAAATCGTAAATTGAATCGCATTAGCTTCCTCGGGAAGAAGAAAATACGAATGTTTAGAAGAATAAAAAGCGAATGTTAAGAACAAGATAATATGAGTTCATATATGAAAGAAATGCGAATGTTTAGAAGAATAAAAATAGATTTTTAGAAGAAGATAATATCTGTTCCAGGGACTTAAAATAATTTCCAATAAAATTCATCAAAATTTAGTTATTAATATTTATTTATTATAAAGATTTAAGGTTATTTTATTTTTCACTTTTTTTACACATTAAAAAATTTTGAAGTTGAAGTTGAAGTTGAAGTTGTACTTAACACGTGCGCTTTAAAAAAATAACTGAAAATATTTTCATATACATACATATATGAAAAATAGATTCAAAATGGAGCAACAAAAATAAACATTCTTTTAATGAAACGTAATAAATTCGCTTTTAATTCTTCCAGGCGAACATTTGTCTAAAGTTCTTTTATTTTCATTCGCCATTTGTTCTTCTAAGAGAACATTTATTTTAATGAAACGTAATTAATTCGCTTTTAATTCTTCCAGGCGAACATTCGCATAAAATTCACCCGAGAGATTTGTATATGTTTCTTCTTAAAGAACACCTATGGTTTCCTATGGTTTGTTGGAAATTGACGTTTTAAATTTATTAGGGTATCAGAATAAAGAAATTTTGAATGATTGATTTTCTACAGGTACCTACATAACATAATAGTGGTTTCTAAAACATATGTTATCTCTTAAACATCATATTATTTTCTTTTATTGTCTTATAAGGGAAGTAAACATTTTTTTTATTTCAAACCGATTAATGACATTTGCTTGAATGATATTTTTAATATAAAATTTTTTTCAGGTATTGAAACAGGTAGTCAAAAAGAATACCATGCGGTCTTTTTTATGAATGACTCGATGCATTTTTAGTTTCTTAATAACTACATATTACATGTAACTAATGTTACATATATTATAAGTAATATAATGCGGTTAGGTTAATGTTCATTTTATAAATAGGTAGTAAATTTAAATATTAATAATCCGAACATTTCAAATTTGAATAAGTCATGTTTTTTATTGCTGTGTAAAAAAAATTTAAAGCAATTTGATAAAAGATAAATTTTTCCTGCAAAATCATAAGAACATTTTTTAAAATAATAATATTTTCATATATAAATTTTTGATTAAATTAGATGTTACATGTTACATAATAAATAATACTGGAGAGAATTAAGAGAAACTGAAGATTGATTTTGTCAACAGTCGTACAAACAACGTACAAAACTTACAAAACAAGAATGTAGTTGAAAGAAAACAATTAAAAGTAAAGTCATACATGAACCTCCCTTATTACAATGAACCGTACACAAGGATGAACATTGTAGTCAAAGAATATCCATAATAAGAATATGACTCATGTATGTTTTCAATTTTTTACACACAAATACATATGCAAATTTGCTAAAAATTGTAAGAAATAGACGATAATAAGAATTTTATGTGCAAGAAGAAGAAAAAATTCAGTAAACAAAAGAGAGTAACAAAAAAATTTTCCTGAAATTAAATAAAAAAAGCTTAAAATTTTTATAAAAATTTGTTGATTATTATACAGGGTGGTCCGGTTTAGAGCAAAAAGTTTTTAAGGGGTGATTCCTTGGAGTATTTTAGGAAAAAAAATGTTCTGGAAGAGGGGTCTATCTTTAAATTTACCTGGGCTACAGAGGGTTAAAGAAAATCGGATTAGAAAAATTATGTCTAAAGAATATCAACTACAGCTCGGAACAAATTGAAAATAGAGCAACATCTTCTTCATAGCTTTTTTTTAGAATTAATTATTACCGTACTTAATTAAGCACGAAACTACATACCGAACTTAATTAAGGACGAAAAGGTGATTCTACCTAAGTAACTGTCAAGAACATAAAAAAATAAATAAATATATTTTAATAAAGTAATAAAACTGCAATGAACAGAAATGATTTTATTTTACAGATATGTATATAATTTTAAATGGTTAATTGAACAGTAATAGGTATTTTATTTATCAGTGTTGAATTAAGTATTTAAAATTTTATATCTGTAAAATAAATATTTATATTCAGCAAAAATTAATCTTAATAATATACTATCACTGTATTTTATTATATTACACTGTAAAATATTTAAATAATACTCTTTAGGAAATATATGGTAGTCCTTAAAAGGGCAGTTTGTTTTATGAAGTCTGATTATAATATTCCTATTGTAAAACTTTATGGTTTTTTGAAACGAATGAATTTGGATTTTTTTCTTTTAATTTGTAATGTGTCTTGTACAAGTTTTTTTGTTTAAGTTTTAATAATTTTTAACTTTCTATTACTACTTGTTTCTATTGCTACAGATTTTCTTTTTTTTCTGATTGAACTTTTCTTTATTTAATATCTCGGTAAGCCATGTAGAATTTTTTCTTAATAAAACTAAAATTAAATATTCCAGCATATGTTTCCGATGATTCCGAGGCATACCCCGTCAGAAAACCAGCTATTAAATTTTTACAATTTGTTGTTTCTTGTATGCAAATATCAACTATTTTGTTTTTAATTTTCGAAGTGCAAGAATTTGATTTGAAAAATGTGTCAAAAATGTTAACATGATACGAACAAACTTATGAAAAAGATTTTTGATTTAAACATTTATCACGAAGAATATAACAAAGAATTTTGAAAATATACTACAAACCTCAAAAAATAATTCTGATGGTACTTGTAGTGCAAATTTTGTTTTTGAATAATTTTTATTGAACAGGAACCATTCTGAATCAAGATTAAAATTTTAATTATCTTTCGTTAAAATGGCTTTACAATTTTCGCATTTTATTTTATTTAAAATTTTAAAAATTATGTATCGACAAACGTGTATTTCATGGAATTCTCTTCAATTATATTATTTAAAATATCTACAGATATGTCATAATTGAGATCATCATCATCAAACATAATAATGGGTTCCTGTATAAAATCATTTTTGTTTTGACTGATTGAATCTGCTATAGATAGATCAGCTAAAAGTAAATCAGTACAGTCTTCTTCACAATTAGCTGAATCTGAATGATCATTTAAAAGTCTCATTGTTAAAATTTTAGCAATGATACTATTAAATTCATATAAATTTTATTTGAAATTCTCGATTTGATCAATGAGAATAAATTTTAGCAACCATTCTGGTGCTATTTGAAGAGTGTATATTAAACATTTGTTTAATTACATTCCACGATACTTTGTCATGACGAGTTAATATGTCATCTTTTATTAAAGTATTGCGAAAGAACTTGATCAAATGTGGATAATCATACATTGAATAAACTTTTTTATCCCCCCAAAGAAAAAAGGAAAGTTTTTTGTAACACCTAATTTATTATATAAACTCCTATTACTCGATCCTTACTTACTACGAGAAGAAATATATTTCAGGTTATTAATTCTCTTTTAAAGGTTAATGTTTTTTGGTTTTCTTTGTTTGGTACGTCTAGCTTTTAATTTTAAATCCATAAAAGTCTTGTAAATCTTAACTTTTCTCGTTAATTTATCAATTAATTTACTTTTTTCTGCTAAAAGTTTTTAATTTACTTTTTTCTGCTAAAAGTCGGTCTGAATTCTTTGAATGCAGTTATCACGAAAATCGTCCCTCTTCTGACTTCTCCTGATACTCGTGAATATCAAGTGGTGAAAAAGATGGATTTTCATAACAATCCATTCCTTCAAGCTCATTAAATTCATAATAAAAATGATTACTATTTAAATGATCATTAGTATTTGAATCTAAAATCAGTTTTGGTATAGCCCCTTTTTTCATAATTTTTTTTTCCAAACATTTTGCTTCAAAATGTTGATTATATATGCGCAAGTTTTGAACATCTAGATCAATTGTTCTACTGACAGATAGGAAGAGTTTCTGAATTTTGTGGAAATCTAAACGATCTTAAGCTTTTATCTTTTCGCTTATTTATTCCGCAAATACAACATTTATTACCCATTTATAGTGTATTCGTGTTTTTGATGTTCATATCTAATTGTCTATCAACTATTTCTTTATGAAAATAACATTGCATTTTAAAATATATAAGAAAATAATTATTTTAATCACTTAGAAGTATGCATTTATGTATCTTTTTTCAAAAAATTTTAAATTGTCTTTCAATAACTTCTATAAAAAAAATTTCGAAACAAAACGTTATCTAATAATGCGACTAATTGCAACACTAGCTGTAATCGGAAATGTCAGCTGCTCATCAAATGACTTAACAGTGTAACCTAAAACGCAACAAGCTAAAATCATTTAACTTTTATTGCAGGCGGATGGCGACTGCTTTTGTCAGCTAACCGAAATTGAAAAAAACCATAATCATCTGACAGAAAATGTCATTTGCAAATCATAACATCATAAAAAAAAGCAATTGTGCAGTTTTTAAAAATAGAATTTTTATTTGTTAATTAGTAAATAAAAAATTTTCTTCAGTGAGTACCTAGCTGGAATTGTTACAAAAAAACTGTAAAAAAAAATTGAAACATATTTTATTGAAAATTACCAGGTACGTTAAAAAAATTACATATTGGTTAATGATTATTATTTTTGGTTTTATTTTGATATTTTGCATCAATAATTCGATTATTTTAAATAATTTTTTTTATTGTAATTGTCTGCAGTTTCAATATTTCTTCTTCATTTGAAAGTTTTTTCAACAAAATAATTAATCACCAAAATGTCAAAAGCGCTGTAAGAAAAGTAAAAAAAAGTTTGCTTGCCTTAGTCGTCAGATGCTTTCGCATCTGCAGCAATAGTAAAAATAAAATTTTGCAAGCAATCGTCAGATGCTTAAATTTTGTAAATGCAAATTTTTGACGTCAGGTGCTTTTGCATTTGATGTGCAGATGACATTGGCGATTACAGCTATATAAGTAGGAGCTATGCTTCTTGAATCTTTTTAGAAATTTTAAAATAAAATCGTACATATTCTTTGTATGGACTTTACGCCTCTGTATATAAGTTCTCTGTGATTTAACATAATTTAAGTGTGATTTATTTTTAACTATAGTTACAAGTATGATTAGTTTTTTTTTTTTTTTTGTATAATTCCAAGTCTATGGGATGAACACCTTAACTGCTTTTACACAGAGATTTGGAATACACAGTCACATACAAAGCTTTTCCATAGAATTTTTATTGTTATCTATTTATTTAAATGTTGAAAACTATATCTATTGTAGAGTATTTCGCCTTCATAATAGCATTGTTCCATTTTAATTTTTACTGATAACCAAAACTCTCAACTATTTATCATTTATTTTATCCCAATGATAAAGGGTACTGGACCAGGTCGAAAATCCAGAAAGCATTATTTTGCCTTCTTCGGGAATCGAACCTGGGACCTTTCGGTTGAAAGGCAGGCGCTATTTAAGGTGCCTATTATGTATTTCGATAACGATTATGATTTGATCGAACGAAATGTCAAAATGCAAAATTGCCATTAAGTATTTCGATATCGTTCGAAAATTGTCGACGAAATCGATAAGGTTTATCGATGTAAAATTTTATCGTGAAAGACACATCGAAAGAGAGATTTTGTACAAATTATTTCAATTTTGAATTGAAAGGATAAAATATAAGAGTGACGCTTGGACACCTGGTGTTTGTTTTATATTTGCGATATTTTTTGGAATAAAAATAAATTAAAAAGTTGAAATGAAAGTAGGTATTTTACTTTATTCTTCATAATTATTTTCTATTGAAATAAATTTTAATAGGAATGAAAGATCAGTTGCAAATAAACTGCAATATGAAAGTTAGTGTAAATAAATTATTTCAGTAATTCTACTTTAATCATAAATATAATGTTTGTCTGACTTTTTCTAAGTATAAACTGCAAATTTAATATGAAACTTCCTTAAGCACAACAGAGAAAATTAGCTCTGCTAGTCCGACATGAAAATCATTTCCTTGGTATAAACCGCACAGAATCTTAATACGCTGGCCAATTTAATTATATTTGGAATCGACGTGTTACTTATTGGCTATTTTAATTTTTACCCTAATTTTTCTAATAAATCCATAAAAGCAATGTTGCTTAACAGGAATTTTGATAAAAACTGTTAATAAAATTAAGTTTTGTAGATAATAACTCATCAATTTCATGTATAACTATATACGTATAATCTTCCAAATCCAATGGATTGGAATAATCCCGAATAAGCACTATCAAAACTGAAAAATTTAACTTCTAAAATCATTTTATTTATAAAAGCTTTTAATTTAATAATTTTTATTTTATTTAAACACTTTTAACTTCAACTTAAAAATTTCAAATAGTTATAACACTATTGTTTTGTCTTTTTTTTGTATAATAATTTGAATTTGATGGTCAAAGAATCAAACATATGTTATTTTCATCGTAGATTTGAATTTTACAATGGCAGCATTTTAAAACACTTTCGATAAAATTTTCATCGAAATACATAATGGCACTAACAATTACAATCGAATAACTCTAACGGTAACGATGAACGATTCGATGAAAGTCGATCGAAATACATAATAGACACCTAAATAAGCAAAAAATAAGATCAAAGTTATTAAATTGTTTGTACCATTTTTATTTTTAATCAATATGTACTCTTTACAGCTGATTCGATTACTGACATTGAATTACTTTCATTGGATAATAAACAACCATCCATGAAAGAGGTCAAATTACTACCTGTGCAATAAAAATAAATAAAACAATTTTAAATTTCTTTCCTCACTTGAGTATAAAATACTGAAGAAGTCTAGTAGACGAAATACGCGTATCAGTATGATAAGCATATCAAGTGAACTTAAAAGTAAAATCGCTAACACTAGAAAACAAGTTTTTATAAAAACTAAAAAGAATTTTGTTTTTCTGTTCTTTTCAATTCTTCTTGTAAAAAGTTTGTTTTTACATTTTGGTTGAATTGAAAAATAAAAACTGAATTTACATAAGTACTTATAAAATAAATGTGCTAATTTTTGAAAATATACCTAATATCTTGATAAATCGATAACATTTTCAATAGAATATTCATTTTTTATAATGCTTATTATGTTATTTTTTTTCATGAATCTGTCGTTTTGATATAACTAGATTCATGGGTAATTATTTAATTTACTAAAAAAAATTTATCGAAACACCACATATCCTTATAATTATGATAAATTATTATTTATTTCATAACATATGATAGTAACTAATAAAATACTATTAATAAAAAAAAAAAAACTTTTTAAAAACTTGATTTTTGCAAGGGTTACAAAGTTTTGGTAGAAAACTTTAAATGCAATAAAAAGGAGAAAATAAATTAGGTAGTTCAACGTCTATTAAAAAATGCTGTGTGTAATTCAAACATTTGACTTCAGGGAGGAGAAAATAATATTAGATAAAATGTTTGTACGAAAAAGGGAAATATATGAACTTGTCATGAATAACCTTATAAAATGATATAAAATACAAATTTATTTTGACCCCTACATCGCCCAATAAAATAAATAAATAACATTGCAAGCTAAAGAAAAGCAAGGAAGAAATAGTATCTAGTATAATTTCGAAAACATAACTATTATTAAAATCATTCAGTCAAAATAATTTTAAATTTATTTATTCATTTATTCAATTAATGCAATTCCTATTGCGGTCAACGGGTCAACCATTATTTCTTTTGCATTATATGATTGCTATGATTACTTTTGTGTTTCTTTATATATTAATGGTCTTTGGTAAAAATTGTTTAAAGCAACAACAATTAGAACAATTAAGAATGATTAAAAAATGTAGTCTGCCATATGAAAACAAATTAATTTTTTATTAATGGTCAATAATTTTCGTTCAGCTTTTGCATTTGCCATAATATTTGTACAAATCTTAATACTTATTCTCTATACTTCTAATTTCAATAAGCTACACATTAATATTTTTTGTTTTTTATATTCATCACTTTATTTATTTTGGTCTTATTCCTGATAGATTATAGCAAATGCTATGCGATACGTAACGAAAAAGAGATTAATTTTTTTTTTTTTTTTATATAATTTCAAGTCACACTCAGGGAAAAATCCTATAAAATTAAAAAAATTTCCTATTAATTCAGTTAGATTTTACTATTAAAATTTGTCAATGGGATATAGTTTTAAAATAACAATTTGAATCTTATTAAATCAATAGTTGAACTGTACCATTATTTTAACAGTATTGTCCTGTAAATATTATAGTCCATCACATTATAATTTAATAGTATATCCTATTAGAATAATAGTTTTAATAATATTAATTTAATAAATTGAATAGTATGCATACTATCATTTTAATAGTATGGTCGAAGTGGTATACTTTTTTTTTATAATAGGAGCATCACATTAATATTAATATTAAATATTATTACTTTTATAGTTTTATACTTCATATTAATTTAATGAAGTAAATTCTATTTTTTCAGTACTTATATTTGTTATGTAAGCTTAAACCAGTCCAAATTAAATGAAACAATATTAATTATTTATTAAATCATTTTATTCCATAAAAACATTATTAAATTTTACTTGTACTTTTTAACAGACTTTTTTGTACTTTATCATAAAAATAGAAATATAGATTAAATGTATCAAAAGATCTAATAACAATAATAACTAACTAATATCAAAGATATAGGTTGGAAATGCTCGTTAAAATAATTATCATGCCACTGTTTGCATGAGATGTAAGGCTCAGTTTTGTGTAAAATTATTTCTTCGATTTGATAAAGTGAAACTTTTTGAATATCCAACTTTGTTAAATAGAAACTTTTCCTATAAATTTATCCTCAAAATATTATTTTTTTGATACACTTAGCTTTGGACAAGTCAATGTTTTTGTTTAAATGAAATATTAGTTCTTTATTATAGTTGATTTAGCAAAAATTGTTTATGACTATTTAATTATAATTGTTAAGCACTACTGTTTGAATAACGTTTATTCTTATTTTTATTTTTAATGTCCACTCAAATATAGTGTTTAGTTTATTAACTTTAATTTAGTGAACATTTTTTATCGACTCGATTTTTTTTAAACTATATTGTAACATTTAACTTAAGCACTATTAAAATTTATTTTTGTTTTTAAATTTCTACTTATTTTTTTATATCAATTATATCTAATTTATTCTTATCTTTATTTTTAAATTTGCTATTCAAAAACCAGTTGTTACAGAAGCAAGTATCGCTACTTGGTTGCAATCAATAACTCCAATAGTGTTGTTTATTCTGACCTTAAAAAGTAGGATATGTTTTCTTCTTTTTCACGAATACTAATTGAAAGTTTTACGTATTAAATATGACACTGGCGATATGCATCTGAAACGGTTGCTTGACTTACATTAATATTGTTGTTAGCACCAACTGCACGTTGATATGATCCAGTTGCAAAAAAATTTACTACTACCAAAAATTTCAAATGAAACGGCACTCTTGTATTTTCTTCCTCAAAAGGAGAGAGCATTTCAATTATTTTCATTACTTTTGCTAGAGGGATTCTAAAATTTTTGCAAAACAAACTTTCAGGTATTGTGAAAGCATTTGCATGTTCTCTTAAATTTCTGTACAAATGGTTTTGAATACGACTAAAAAATAAATTATTATTAAAAAACTATTTTCTCACTTCAATTTATTTTATAGCAACTTATGAAAGACGGAATAAGTATAACATGTATAATACTTCTCTGTTTGCCTCATTAATTTTTCCAATTCAAATAATCAATTTCAAAAAAAAAATTCTTCCATTATCGGCTTTGGTTTTATTTTTTATTTCTAAATATTTATTTGAAATATTTTTGGTGGCGTTGTATTTTAACTTTTTTATTATTAAAATATTTTTCATTTACTTTTAAGATTAACAAGCTGACCCAGAGGTTCTTATAAGTTAAAAGATGTTTCAAGTTATTTTTGCCTTATAACCTTTATTTCAGAATAGAAAAACCTTTTAAAGTCTTTTAAAATTATTCACCACTCTACTTGTAAGATATATATGTTTTTGAAATTTTTTAATCTTATAAAAATATGTTGTAGAATACCGATTTCTCAAAACTTTCTTATAACTGCTAGTGATAAGACTAAAAGATTAAGATCTTAATTCCAGAATAGAGGGGTAAAACAGCGGAGCGATTATTAGTATTAATCTGGATTAATAAAAAAAAGTTGAAATATGAGTGGGATTAATATTATTTCCTTTAACCACTTCAGTGATGAATATGCAATTTCGCCTCTAAAAAATGTTATGATAGGTCATCATTGCACACTTTTTTTTACATTCAAAAGATTATTATTCATACACCAAATATAGAAGTTATCAAGGTTAGTTTGGACTAAGAACGAATCATTTGGTAAAAATATTTTGTTAAAAGTTTTATGCCATCAGCATATATTTTAACTTCGCTATTTTTAATTACTGATTTAACATCATTTATGGAGATTATAAATAACAAAGGACCTAAGTGGCTACCTTGAGGAACACCGCAAAAGATGATAATATGATGATGATATGGTGGACCCATACACTATAATGTTCTAGTAATAAGGTAAGATTCAATTCAATTTACAAATGATTTCGGGAATCCTCATTTTAATAACTTAAACAAAATTACACTATGTGACCAAAAGGCCAAAAGCTTTGCTAAAATCTGTGTGAATAACATCGGTTAAAAAAAGGCTTTCATTTTATATTATTAAAAAATCTAGAAGTAGATTAAACTAAATTAGCAGCTACTGTGGACATATGTTTTGCAGAACCATGCTGGTTTGCTATTAAGAAAGTGCAATAGTGATAAAGCTGGTCAAAAACGATTTATTTAAATAATTTGGAAATATAGGACAATTTAGCAATAGGCCGATAGTTACTAACATCATTTATTTCATTTTTCTTGTCTAACAGGTCTGATAAAGGCTTATTTCCACAAAGGAAAAATTGCCTTAGAGATCGATAGATTAAAGATCTTAGAGAGTGTTATAGATAAAGATTTCGAGCATTTATTCTCAGGGGCACCATCAAAACCAACTGATGTGTTATCACCAAGTTTTCTTAAGTAGTCAAAAGCTGCTTCACTAATGTTTATAATATATCTCATTCCATATAAGAAATTGTCACAATAAACTCAATTTTACAAAAAAATTTCTGTTGCTGAATTATTTGTTTCCAAACATTTGTTGAACAATTAAGTTTAAAATATTTGTTATCAACATACTTCATTGTTCATAAGCATCACAAAAGGAATGTATGTGTATTGTGTGGTAATAAAATGCAAAACATTATACATAATATATATTTCATTCCATAAATGTATGGATACACATTTTAATTTTTTTCTTTCACTCTGTTTATAAGTTTTATGTATGCATGCGTTGTTCGTTTACTTATTTATATACCTATTTATAAATATACTTTAAAATATATTTTTAGTACGAAATAAATTAAGTTTCGCAATGTTGTAAAATTTATATGTATTTTTAAGTAGTTAATGAGATAATTGAATTATGTTGATAGATTGTTAAATTTTAGAAGTTAAATATTATTCAAAGACGAATTTTTATTAATTTATAAAATTATCAACAAAAATGTTCAACCTTGAAGTTAAATATTTACGAATTTCCAATCCTCTTTTAATTTTTAAAAGCATTATAAACCGAAATTTCTAGCGGTATAGTATACTATACCACTCTACACATGTTTTTCTAAAGTTTCAAATAACCAAATAGAAGAAAAATATTGAAACTTGATAAAAGTATCAAATTGAAATTTGAATTCATATGGCAAAACAATAACAATACTAGATACAATAAAAATATTCTTATTGAACATGTTATTACAGCTGAGCGAGCCACCATGAACAATTTTTTTTGAAAATGTAATAAAAATTCATACGAAAACTCAATATTATCACATTATGTTCACATACATCATATATTGAGTTTTTATGAATTTTTGTTTTTCAATAACAAAACAATACTACCAAATATTCTTAGTGAAAATATTAGAACCAAACTAGAACCAGTTGTCATTCTTATTCATAAGAAACATATGTGCGTACACAAAATTTAGCTTTATTTTAGTGATTTTTCAATCCAATGTAAGTAATTTACATATATTCAATATTAATGAGTTTTGAGTATTTAAGAACATTGTAGCGGGAACATAATATTTAGACACATAGTCACATGTTGCTGCATCCACCGCAAGCCGAAAAAGCTGTTGTACAAATCGTTGTATGGAGTGCGACATCTTATATTGCTGTTTAATCTATGGTTTTATCAATTCTTTAGTCAATAATTTCTTTTGCAAAAGAAATTTCAAAATCAAAAATCATAAAATTTATTTTATTTTCCCATTTTTAGAGACTGTTTTTTGAATTTATCTTTTCTTTTAAATTCTACGCAGTAGGTAGAGCACTTACCTTTCAACTGGTAGGTCCCAGGTTCGATCCCGGGTGAAGCAAAAAATGCTTTATTGGTTTTTTGACCTGGTCTAGTACACTTTGTCATTGGGATAAAATAAATGTTATAAAATAATTGAGAGTATATTTAATCTGGTAACAAATTAAATAAAATGAAGCTGTTTTATTTAAGAAGACTTAGTTCCTGACAATAGTAGTAGTTTTCCACACTTAATAAGTAGATAAGCCAGTAATTTGGTAAATAAGTAGTTACTCGAAATGTTGTAGATATTGTAAAGTAAAATTGAAGTACCGTACTTAATTAGGCACGAAAAGGTGATTCTACCTAAGTTATTGTCAAAAGTGTAAACAAAAGCTTTTAGGTCTCAAATAAAAAAAACTGGTAATACCAACAAGTCGACCTAAGTGTATTTAGCAAAAGGTTATAGCTACTGTTCGCAATAGGCAAGCGCAATAAAACTACAAGAACAATTCGTATCTTGATAAACTTATGCATGTAATCTAAATAAGTATCTAACTGTTATAGACTATATTTTACTTTATATTTAAAATAAATTTTTATATAATGTAAAATATTAAGAATTAAAATTACTTAAATTAAGTACATATATATATATGTACATACTATTTTTTTATTAAATCAATATGAACAATGAACAAATTGAACTCAATCAATATTTTATCAATGACTTTCTGATTCATATACATGTAACATCTTTGTTACAAATGGACATGTATACGCCAATGTAAAAAAAACATGCAAATTTACTATACATAAATAATATTATGTAGATAAATTAAATTAATATTTTTAAAAAAAAAACAGTTCAAAATGGTTCAAAAGACCAAAAGTATCATTTCGATTTATAACAGACAGAGTAGTTTGTTTCATTGTGTGCGTGTGTGAAAGCAAATTATATATGTTCAATATTTTTTATGGATGAGTTTGTAAGTTTGTTGCAAATAGAAGTTTCCATAGATTATGACCTTCAAGTATTAATTTTGTAATTTCATTTTTTATTTACATCTTTCTTTATTTGTTTTATTTAAATAGCTACATATATGCATTCCATTTAGTGTGTGTTTTTTTTATTTTAACCAAACAATGAAAATTTTATATGTGTGCATACATAGTTTTTAATTATATTGTTTATTGTAATTTTTTACAACTATGTATATATTTTAAATATTTATATTATATTTATAGATTAAATATATATATTAGGATTTTTTTTTCATCAATAATTATATATACAATTCAATTCTAAATTCATTTTTAAAAATACCTCTTTCAAAAAACAACTACGTAGGTATCTACATAATTTGTTGTATGTTACAATAAAAATACATAATGCATAGTACCACTATCGAATGTAGCGTACCCGATCTAATCAGTACCATATAAAAAACTACACCAAAACAAACTTATTGTAGAATAACATTATGATTATTATTAAGAAATGAAAATATTACCGAATGTTATCGCACATTATATGCAAACACAATTTTTATATTTCTTAATTTTATTATACGACTGCGCTACCTTAACTGTGTTGAAGTTCAACTAAAACTAAAGTAAAAGTAAAACTAAAAATAAAAAGCAAATAATATTCAATAATAATTGGGTAAAGTCTAAGTCTACAATTATTCAAAGTCATGACATGACATTCCCTTACAGAGACTGTACGCGTGAAAAAGAGACAAAAATAAGATTAATTTTCGTTAGTACATAACAATAACAATACTTCCACATAAATGAGAATGAAAAATGGCATTTGCTTATGTATCTGCCTAAGATTTTCAATTTTGTTCTTTTTTTTGTATTTTTTTCAACCAATTTGATCGCGTTGTGAAGTAATTTTATAAATTTGGCAGAAAATTTTATATTTAAACAAAGTTTTAGAACATTTAATATAAATAAAAAAATATAAATTTAATATCAAAATAAAGTTTATAATTTGTACTTTAATTATATAAAGAAATATTACATAAAATATATTTTAAAATTTAACAAATTGTTGGTTAAAGAAAAATAGTAAAAAAAAATTGTGCTCATTTTTTTCTTTTTTTTATAGCCAAAACCTTTGGTTGGTAACCTTAGAGTACTTGCGTACCGTTGACTATTTGAAAAAGGAAGAAAAGTTTTGTGTGAAAGAGCGAACAATGTTGTTACTCTTCGTCTTAAATCTCTGTAAATCATAAATAAAAAATCATTCTATCATTGGGAATGCTTCGATTGGGACGCGATTTCACAATCGAGATGTGCTTACTATAAAAGAATTTCCATAACCTGGAGTGCCAGCACGTAACTTGTTCACGTTCGTCAAAAAGACGTATTAGCACTTTTGGTAGCATGTAAGCAACGTTGACGTTGATTTAATTCCGAAAACGTAAAGTACACATTTTTTCGATAGCATGTAAGCAACGTCAAGTACATTTTTTTTTAACGTGAACGTTGGTTTTTAAACGTCTGTAATTTTCTTTCCGTGCACTAAAATTTATACGGGAAAGTTAGTTTTTTTTAATAATTTTGTGTTATTTTCATAATAAAAATATAAAATTGAAATATTTATAATAAAATTTGAAATCTTAAGAACATTAAATTTTATAGTTTTTAATATTTATAGTAAATTTTTAATTTCTTTTGATAACATTTTATTTCTATGATAATTGAAGTATTTTTGTTTGCAATTTTGATAACATTTTATTTCTGTAATAATTGAAGTATTTTGGTTTGCAATAAAAAAAATATTTTATTTCGTGTGATAATTCAAGCATTTTTTATATGATAATAAAATATTTTTTTTTTAAATTTCTTAATAATTGAGTGTTTTAATTTATTTTAATAAAAAATTATATTTATTAGTTCATTGTAAATATTCTAATTAATTGAAAATATATAAAATATCAACTGAATTGGTTTGTTTACATTTATTTTATTTATTTTTTTTTTATTTTAGTCTATTATAAATTCTATATCTATTGAAACGGACACATCATTTTTATTATTTTTGCGATTTTTATATAACAATTTTGTTTTAAAAAACTGAAAAAAAGAGCGAAATACAAGAATTAAAAAAAAAAATTCTAAAAATTTTAAATTCATTTCTTTTTATTTCAAACCTCTATTAAATTTGAAAAACATATGATTTTTGAAGTTTTAAATAGGTTAATTTGATTGTCAAAATAATTTTCGAACATTCGGAATATTTTTTCGAGTTCAGAATAAATTTTCAACGTGATGTTTTACATGCTACCGAAAAAAGTCTTTGACGTTAAGATACTTCACGTTGATTTTTGAACGTAAGCGTTTTACGTGCTGCCACTCCTGACTTAAACCATCTTAGAATTTCCACTGTGAAAGGGTGTGCACTTGATGCCTCTCGTGTTATGCGACAGAATTGCTTGAGAGGAGGAAGAAGTGACTTTAGTTCCCCGGAACAAGTGCCAACACCAAGTAGATATCTATAAAATAGAGAAAGTGCTCCTACAATACGACGATGACCAAGTGGTATAAGGGATGAGGTCACGTTTATGTCGCCTTTAAGACGAATGGCGCGGTTTTGAACTTTGTCCAAAAAATTTAAAGCAGTTTTTGGTGCACCTGCCCATAAATGTGAGTTATATTCGAGCTTGGGTCGTATATATGCTTTATAGATTTTTAAGAAGTCTCGAGATGAAAAATAAGCTTTGCAGCGACTTAAAAAGCCCAAACATTTGGCAGCGCTTTTCGAAATATCGAAAATATGCTCATTCCAGTGCATATTTTGATTCACTCGTATCCCGAGAATGTTCAAGTCTTTGAGTCGCTGAATAACTTCATTTTGAAGCCGGAGAATTGGTTCGAATGTTGTTAGCTTGTTACTAACAAGACAGCTTTGAGTTTTTGAAGTGTTAAACTCGACTCTGTTTGCTCTACCCCAGTCGACAATTTTAGCTAGGTCGTGATTGAGTGCACCAGGCATCATTGTTCTTTTGGAGTTGACTGCTGAAGCTGTAGCATTATTTGTTCTAAGAAAATCATATGATGCTACTAGAGTGCTGGCATGAGCAAAACTGTGGATTGGATTGAAAGTTAGTTTGAGAAGGTCATTAATGAAAATGAGAAATAGGGTTGGTGAAAGGACGGAGCCTTGTGGAACACCAGCATTGATTTGAAGTTGGTCGGAAAAAGAACCGTCAATTGAAACTATGATAGATCGATTTAAAAGAAGCTTTCAATCCATTTAGAAAAGGTTGAACCAAGGCCCACAGCATTGAATTTAGCTATAAGAGCAGAATGTCAGACACGATAAAATCCTTAGATATATCCAGAGTTACAACAGCAGTTTCACCAGATTGATGAAGACTGGTGTTGAGCTTTTCGCAGAGGCATGTCATTAGATTACCTACGCAACGCTGAGCTCGAAACCCGTATTGACTATCATGAATTATACCTCTACTATCAAGATATTTCTTCAACATTTGATTGATTAAGATTTCCTTCGTTTTTGAAATAATGGAATTATAGCTATGGGCGTATAGTTCGAAGGATTGCTTTTGTCACCTTTTTTAGGAATAGGATAAACTTGGGCAACTTTCCAATAGGACGGGTAAGTTCCTGAAGAAGAGGAGAAATAGAATAAGTTGCGCAGAGGCTTAGAAATGGTAAGGCAATGTGTCGCAGCACAATCGCAGGTATACCATCGGGACCGGTCGATTTTTTTTATATCGAGATTTCGAAATTTCATATAAAAAAAAATTTTATAACGAAAAATTCTCGTCGACTTTATAAATGTGTAATCAAAATGCATGATTATTGAATGTGTATTACAATAATAGTGTATATTTAGCATGTATGCTTATAAATTGGGTATAATTAATACATAATGTATATCTTTAAAACTCTTTAAAAATTCAATTAATATTTTTATACAACATTTTTTTACAAATTTATTTTTTTATTAAAACTTAATAATTGAATATAAAAACAAAATAAAATGTATATAAAAATTAAATTATAAAAATATTGCCAGAATTTGGGATAGAAAGTATATAATAATTATTATATATTTTTATTTACTACAATTTTCAGTGTTAATTAGAAATTAGTATCATATCTTACATAAATGTAATCAAAAATTGTAGATAACTTATGGTAACATACCTACTTCTATATGACCTACGTGTTATACAAGTATGTCAATACTTCTACTTTACAACAGGAATTGCTGAAGGATTTTGGGCTGTATTAGGGAGTGCGCAATTGGTTACAAATAATTTTGCAAAAAGATTGGCTTTTCCAACAGAATCTGATATAATAGTACTATTATCAAACATAGGTGTAAACGAAGAGTGGCAAAAATTTTGTCCAATGTTTTTAGCAAATGTCCAGAAGGACCTGCTGATGTTAGAGAAGTTAAAAATTTCTCGTCTCAACATTTGGTTGTGCAGGAATTTTGGCTGATTGATAATTTTTTTACATTTATTCCTAACCACTTTATAACTCTGATAGGTTTTGACAGCTTTATTATTGTTGTATTTTTTATAAGCTTCTTGGATTTCAGAGCTTTGCTGCAGAGGTCATTAAACCAACCTGAGGTATTTCGTTTTATACTTTTAAGGCTATTTAGAATGAAAGTTTTCATTCTAAATAGAATCCTTTTGGTAATATCCTCTGCAGCAACGTCGACATTTTTATATTGAAAACACAACGACCAGTTTGATGCATTTAAAAAGTTGTTGAAGCCTTTGCAGTCAGCTTGGTCATAATGCCAAACTAGTCCTTTGGAAGAATTATTAAAGCTGGTTGTTGTGCCTACTTCGAAAATTGTGCTTACAAGACAGTGGTCGGAACCACCTAGCAGAGAGTTAACAGAGACTGAATATTTCTCTAGATGAGTAGTTAGGAATAAATCCAGGAAATGTCCGTTCTCGTCGCGTCGGTCTGGTATCCTCGTAGGGTTTTTGACAAGTTGAGAAAGGTTGAAAAAATTGGAAAAAAAATTTCGGGACTGTTGTGACTAGAAAAGTGAAGCCAGTCGCTATTATGAATATTAAAGTCTCCCGTCAAAACAATCTCAGATTTGGAATTGATTTCCAGAATTGAGTTTATCTGATTGGATAGACTGTCTATAAGCATATTAGTTTTCTAGCTGGTTCGCTTGAGGCGATCTGTAAATAAATCAGAAGTGAATGATGCGCTTATCCACGTGTATTTTCATCCAATTATATTGAATGTAGCACTCAAAGTTTTGAAGTAGCTACATTATTTCGTATGTACAAAGCAATCCTCTATGGGGTATAAAAAGTTGAACAAACGAATAATTATTGATATTAAAATTAATATCATTATTCGCAACAGTGTTTCATTTAGTGCTAAAATTGCTAGATTTTGAAGCTGTAGATGGCTTTCGACGGAATTGAAATTCGTTGATAGACCGCGGATGTTACAAAAATCTATTTTAAACATTATAGTGAACAATTTACAAAGCGAAAAGGAAAATATATTAAAATTAACAGATATAATATAAAAATTAAAAAACAAGAAAAAAAAATAAATAATTTGAATTTTTGAAAAGTATTGTCTTCCCTTTAAATTTTAGATTTATTATTGGCCCACTTTCCCACTTACTGATACCAGCCCTGCAAAGAATGCAACTGAGACCAATATCTACACCATAGTTTTTAATACCTTATTCTTATTTAGCCGACGTACACGAGTAACATTTTTTTTCAACATGCAGAATGCTCCGAAATTTACGATTTTAAATTTCAAGTCGCACTTTTCAATGTATATGTGAGAAAGAAAGCAATTTTTTTTTTCTCCGTATTTGCGTTTGCTTTGTTTTATATGAAGTGCACAGTTCAAAATTTTTCAAATTATGAAAAAAAAAAAACAAAAAACAAATTTTTTTTGTTTGGTTTAGTATGTTACCCCGATTTTGAAAGAAATTTAGTGGTTTCAAAATTCTTTCCCAGTGCAGAAAAAATATATCCACCATAAATTTAGCTTATAGAAAAGAGGGTGTGAAAGGAAAGGCAAAGTAGGCAGCACAAGTCCTCGTGTACGCCGGCTAAAATTGGGTGTAGAAATATTCTCAGAGGCATTCACTGCAGGTTAGATTAGAACAATGAGAAAATTGATGATAATAACAAAACAAAAGAAAAAAAGAAATTATAATAAATTAATGAGAGATTTACAAAAGAAAAACAAAACTAAAAATTTTGTGGCTTAAGATTATGTATCGATACATTTGAACAAAAACGAGTATTGTGATTTATATTTTCTGTTTTAATAATTATGTTATTATTGACACTGAATTAAGATTAATTGTTAAATTTTTTTAATTTTTTTTTTTTATGTAAAGCACTATTTTAATTGTTTTTGTTATCTCTTTTTTATTAAAGAATTTTAAAATTTTTCTTTTCATAATAATTTTTGTACACGCTTTGCCACAAACCGGCGTAAATTTGACAAAATTCGAGATGTTTCCAAAGTCATACTTGATTGTACATTGTACCTTTGAAAACTATCTGAAATTTAAATGTACATGCTTTATCAGAAAAATTATATCTAAAAATACGCCAGAATATCTCTATGAGAAAATAACCCATGATAGGTCACTAAGAAGTCCAAGCTTAATTATTCCAAGGCACACAGGAAGATTAAGAAATCAATCCTTTTTTGTAAGGACAGTGAGTGGCTTTATGGAATTTTTTGCCGAACGTTCTCAGGTGTGAGTTATGTAATTCTAAATTTTACGAGCTTTGTTGGGTGTACTTTAAAGAAAAGTTGTAGCCATTATTAACTTTAATTTTAATTTTAATACTGAGAATTATTAGTTGAAATAATGTTTGTTATGTTTATTATGTTTAGAAGGTGTTTTTGTTAGGAGAAGAAATTTTGCATTCAAAAATTTTTATATACATTTTAAATTTTCTTTTTTTTTATCATTATTATTTTTTTTTTGTTTTTCTATTTGTCTTTTGCTTTGCTGTTAACTTTCATAGATTAAGTTAATTTAAGTACAATGAATTTACATTCTTTTTTATTATATACTCTTGTAGAGACTTACCGTCTCATGTATATGTACATAATGAAATAAATAAAATAATAAAATAAATTATTATAGTAGAGCAAAAATTGTTGATCAAAATTACATCGTTACAAATTCACATGCACTTAGGTTGAAGTATAGAGATAAGGTAACTCAATAAGGATTAGAAATAATTTGTTATGTGTTTTACTCTTTTTTGAAAAGCGTAAATATTTTTTTCAAATTGTAAATTTTTTTAAATCAAGTTTTCTATAATAAAACGTTAAAATATATAATATTTTACTATTCGATTTAAAAAATATAAAAGTTTGATTTCTTCTTAGAACAAAACTCGAAATAAATTATATTTTTTCAGTTATTTAGACTTAAAAAATGGTTCTTATTTTTCCTATGCTACCCTATATAAATATTGACAAAAATGAGTATCCTCTCTGCAGTGTCATGCTCATGACTTGTAGTAAGTTATAATAACTCACATGGTCACATCATTCAAAGAATATTTATATTAACAAGAATATGAACTCATGTGTGTTTTCACTAGCTAGCACACAAAAACATATGCGAACTTGCTGAAAATTGTAATAAATCGACGATAATAAGAATTTAACGTGCAAGAAAAAGAAAAAATATAGTAAACAATAGATAGCAACAAAAAAGTTGGCTGAAATAAAACGAATAAAATTTATAATTTAAAAAACAAAATTGTTGATTAATACATACATATGTATATTGAATTGGAAAAAAAATTGGGAAAATATCTAAGTAGTCTACAAGGCTGCAAACAAGACTGCAATAAATAAAACTGAGACTTTTTTTGTAATGTCTTATTATCACATATGCGTAATACTAAACAATTTATGTTTTACATTAAATTCTTTTACATTTTTATTATGATTTTTTATAAGATTATAAATTGTGACTCTATAATGTGGTATAACTTAAGGCTGGGTTAAAAAGATTTTTTTAGAAACCTGGTATAGATTTTTTTAGAAACCACATGTTTTGAACGATTTGGATGAAACTTTGGATATATGTTCTTTATTGCGATACCGAGGTAACTACGTGGCTTGATTTCGAAATTTTGAAATTTAAAGGGAGAAAATTGAGAAATTTATTGAGTTCTTAATTTTTGTGTTTTTTTAAAACTGTTTTTACAAACTGAAGTTTTGGGCATTCACATTTTTTACCTTATTTGCATAAAATTTTGATATATACCGAGATAACTACGTGGCCGGATTTTTTGAAAATTGCCCTAGATTTCTAGAGTTTTTAGTTAAATGTTGTTTTATAGAATGGATTGTAACTCAAATTTCCCTTATCATTTAAATTTTTTTTTTGCTTTATTAAAACGCTCTATTATTTCTTTATTATATTACTTAAAATATTTTTATAATTTAGTTTTAAAATAATAATCATAAATTATTGTTTAGAACCCTTAAGTTTATTTTAAGTTTAAAATAAAATTTCTTTCATTGATTTTATTTAATTAAACACCTTATTTTGACGTTACTTTGTATTTATTTATTTGTAAAAAAAAATTATTTTTTATGTCTATATTGTATGCATTTCGATGCTATCATTGCATCATCAGCAATTTACGACTAAAAACAAATTTTAATAAATTATAAATAATTATTTTTTTTTATATATGTTTTAAGTTATTTGTTACATAAATTAATTCAACATTTATTTCGAGAAAGCTTTCTCTCTTTTTTGAAAATTAAATTAATGAAAAATTATCTCTTTTTCGAATAAATTGAAAAATAAATTCTAAGTCATATAAAACTACAATTGGTCCTATTTATAGAATCATCATAAAAAATTGTATACAATTGAAATATAAATAACAAAAGTATTATAAATTAAAAAATCTATAAAACTAAACCAAATGAAAGTATAACGAAAAAAAGTAAGAATGTATAAAACGAAACCTGGATCGTTGTTAATAGTCTGTTTTTTATTTTTATTTATTAATAGGCTTTCCCATGCGTCCAATTCCAAGCTGTTGTTATGTTGTACCTTATTATGTTGTACCTAATGCTTTTTATTATTTTAGGTTATTATTTATGAAATTTCAATGATTATGTTCTAATGCATGTTGTGCTATTGCTGATGTATCTGGTCTATTATATTTGATGTGTGTATATGTGTATGTGTGTATTTTTTTTTTTTTTTTTTTTATATTATAGCCAAAACTTAGGTTTTGAACCTTTTAGTACTTGCGTACCGTTGACCATTTGAAAAAGGAAAGGATAGTTAAAGAAAAGGAAAGAAAAAGGAAGAAGATAAGTTTTGTGGGAAAGAGCGAAAAATGTTGTTAATATTCGTCTTAAACCTCTGTAAATCATAAATAAAAAATCCTTCTCTCATTGGGAATGCTTCGATTGGGACGCGATTCCACAATCGAGATGTTCTTACTATAAAAGAATTTCCATAGCCGGACTTAAACCATCTCGGAATTTCCACTGTGGGGTGTGCACTTGATGCCTCTCGTGTTATGCGACAGAATTGCTTGAGAGGAGGATGACCAAGTGGTATAAGGGATGAGGTCACATTTATGTCGCCTATAAGACGAATGGCGCGGTTTTGAACTTTGTCCAAAAAATTTAAAGCAGTTTTTGGTGCACCTGCCCATAAATGTGAGTTATACTCGAGCTTGGGTCGTATATATGCTTTATAGATTTTTAAGAGGTCTCGAGATGAAAAATAAGCTTTGCAGCGACTTAAAAAGCCCAAACATTTGGCAGCGCTTTTCGAAATATCGAAAATATGCTCATTCCAGTGCATATTTTGATTCACTCGCATCCCGAGAATGTTCAAGTCTTTGAGTCGCTGAATAACTTCATTTTGAAGCCGGAGAATTGGTTCGAATGTTGTTAACTTGTTACTAACAAGACAGCTTTGAGTTTTTGAAGTGTTAAACTCGACTCTGTTTGCTCTACCCCAGTCGACAATTTTAGCTAGGTCGTGATTGAGTGCACCAGGCATCATTGTTCTTTTGGAGTTGACTGCTGAAGCTGTAGCATTATTTGTTTTAAGAAAATCATATGATGCTACTAGAGTGCTGACATGAGCAAAACTGTGGATTGGATTGAAAGTTAGTTTGAGAAGGTCATTAATGAAAATGAGAAATAGGGTTGGTGAAAGGACGGAGCATTGTGGAACACCAGCATTGATTTGAAGTTGGTCGGAAAAACTACCGTCAACTGAAACTATGATAGATCGATTTAAGAGAAAGCTTTCAATCCATTTAGAAAAGGTTGGACCGAGGCCTATAGCATTACATTTTGCTATAAGAGCATAATGCCAGACTCGACCAAAAGCCTTAGATATATCCAGAGCTACAACAGCAGCTTCACCAGATTGATGAAGACTGGTGTTAAGCTTTTCGCAGAGGCATGTCATGAGATCACCGGTGCAACGCTGAGCTCGAAAGCCGTATTGACTATCATGAATTATACCTCTACTATCAAGATATTTCTTCAGCTTTTGATTGATTAAGATTTCCATCGTTTTGGAAATAATGGAAGTAATAGCAATGGGCCTATAATTCGAAGGATTGCTTTTGTCACCTTTTTTAGGAATAGGATAAACTTGGGCAACTTTCCAATAGGACGGGTAAGTTCCTGAAGAAAAGGACAAATAGAATAAGTTGCGCAGAGGTTTAGAAATGGCGAAGGCAATGTGTCGCAGCACAATCGCAGGTGTACCATCGGGACCGGTAGATTTTTTTATATCGACATTCTTCAAGACTTTTACTACAGCTCTTGTTCTGAAGTGTATCCTTCCAAGCGAAGAATTAACAACAGAGATTGTTGGCGGATTTTGGGCTGTATTAGGGAGTGTGGAGTTGGCTGCAAATAATTTTGCAAAAATGTTAGCTTTTCCAACAGAATCTGATATAATTGTACTATTATCAATCATAGGTGGAAATGAAGATTGGCAAAAATTTTGCCCAACGCTTTTAGCAAACGTCCAGAAGGACCTGCTGTTGTTAGGGAGATTAAAGATTTCTCGTCTCAACCTTTGGTTGTGTAGGAATTTTTGCTTATTGATAATTTTTTTACATTTATTCCTAACCGCTTTATAACTCTCATATGTGTTGACAGTTTTATTATTCTTGTGTTTTTTATAAGCTTCTTCTTTGGATTTCAGAGCTTTGCTGCACAGGTCATTAAACCAACCTGAGGGGTTTCGTTTTACACTTTTAAGGCTATTTGGAATGAAGGTTTTCATTCCTAATAGAATCTTTTTGGTAATCACCTCTGCAGCAAAGTCGACATTTTTATATTGGAAACACAACGACCAGTTCGATGCATTTAAAAAGTTGTTGAAGCCTTCCCAGTCAGCTTGGTGATAATGCCAAACTAGTCTTTTGGGAGAATTAGAAGAACTGGTTGTTGTGTCTACTTCGAAGCTGGTGCTTACAAGACCGTTCTGGTTGCGTCGGTCTGGTATCCTGGTAGGGCTTTTGACAAGTTGAGAAAGGTTGAAAAAGTTGGAAAAAAGTTCAATTTGTTTGCCTTCGGGACTGTTGTGACTAGAAAAGTGAAGCCAGTCCCTGTTATGAATATTAAAGTCTCCCGCCAAAACAATCTCAGATTCGGGAGTGGTTTCCAGAATTGAGTTTATCTGATTGGATAGACTTTCTATAAGCATATCAGTTTCTAGCTGGTTCGCTTGGGGCGATCTGTAAATAAAACAGAAGTGAATGATGCGCTTATCCACGTGTATTTTCATCCAATTATATTGATAAATTGGGTTGGAGCACTCAAAATTTTGAAGTGTCTTATAAACTACATCATTTCGTATATACAAAGCAATCCCTCTATGGGGTATAAAAAGTGGCACAGCGAATAATTATTGATATTATTGGAGAACTAGTGCACTGTCCTACTATATTAAAATTTTCCAAAGACATATCAAATGCGACATATCACAAATTTGGTCATCATGAAAATTGTGACAAGTATTTTTGTAAGCGGCGTGAAAAAGAAAACTTTGTAGCTTTGATGATATAAAATCTGTTCTTTGAAGAAATTATTACTGCTGTGTCACGTTTAGTCCAAAACTCAGACGGTTTGTTACTTAATATGGACTCAAATATTTGCGAACAGTTCAATAGTAAAATTTGTCAATACGTAGGAAGGAATCGTATAAATTTTTCTCCGTGGCAGTCTCCAAGTAGATGTGCATCAGCTGCTGTTGACCAATTCAATACTGGGCAGGCTTTTACAGAGTTTTTGAAGGAAATAAATATGTGAATTTATTTTACTAAAGTTAAAGAACACATCATTCGTACGTTGGACTTGCTATAAAGTGAAGTTAAGTAATTTTCAAATTTAAATTTTTAGTGGGAGCTAAGGCAATTTACTTTGTCTTTGGTGAGAGTAAAAAATTCTTTTTATTTTTTCTTAAATAAATTATATTAAATTTTATCAAATAAAATGTATACTATATTATTAAAAATGCCTTTAAAAAAAACGGTGTTGTTGCATAGTCGGCTGCAATTGCCATTCTGAATCTGTTAAATTTTTCAATTTTCCTCATCGTAACACAGCCAAATATGAAAAATGGCTCAATATTTGTTGGCAATCTTCTGACCATATTAAAGCTTTAATTTATCCCTTTATATGTCAACGTCATTTTTAGGATAGATATATAGGTTCCAAAAAATTGTATGCGCATGCGGTTCCTTCATTGTTTTTAGAAGATCCTAATAAGCACAAAAACATTATTTACTCTAATAATGCCATTAAATTTAAAAATGAAGATCAAACTGAAAGTTACACACAGTGCCTTATCTGAGATAAAAAATTGGCATCTTATAAAAATTTAGTTACTAAACTAGAAAAAAGAATGAAAGTTTTAGGCGTCTTTCGAGATTTCCACTATTCCCTCGTAAAACAAAATAATAAAAAAAAAAAAACAAAAAAAACCTTTCCATATCCAATATCCATATCCAATAGTAAATTTTGAAGATAAAATTTTAGAAGAAATAGCAATAGAAATATAGGGTGCCAATATACATACTTGTAAGGTTTAAAAAACATATTGAATCAATATATTTTTAACAAAGCAGTGCAAAATCATAATCAAAATGATTCCATTATACAATTATTATTTTTTTCTAAGTATCAGTGAATTTGTCGTATCGAAATACTGGCGTATATAAGAAATTATTGAGCCTTTATTTATATTGACCACATAAGGTGAAGTGGGGTAAATATATAATCGAGGTAAGTGTGTCAACACGCCAGAAATTCTATATTTCTAGCCGTTATATTTTAAAAAAATTACATTTCTTAATTCTCAATGTTTTCTCTATCGAACTAATACATGAAACAAAGAAAAAAAATTGTAATTCTAAAAAAAAAAAGTTGTAATATTAAAATTTCTAAATAACTACATTTACCCCAGCATTAATAATACCATTTTTAGTTACCCATAACACAATTACCCAATTTTTCGGGGAAGTGTGTTTCATGGACATCAATTTACTTATTTTCCTCTAATTTACAAACTAAATAATCTACTAGTTTCTAATGTACAAATAAATATAACTAGTATTTCAGTTAATAAGTGTTTAAAGTATCGTTTAAATATCTTCTCAAACAAAAATTTCACAATGTAATATATTTGAACTATGTATTTTCTATAACACATTTACCCCACTTCACCTTACATTATTTTTTAATTTCGGATTTCCTTCTAATAAATAATTTAATTATTTTATTTTCAAAATTATTTCAAAAACAATGTGATTTGATTGGTAAACTCCCCCTACTTGATACATGATTTTTTTTTTATTTTCATAAAAACAATAAAAAAAAAACAAATTCTTTTTCCTCTTATTTTTATTATCTATTATTTTTATTTACCAAAGTTTCGCTCAGTTCATCATAAAAATGAAATAATTGCGTGTGTTAGAGGAGCTAATTCTAATGCAATGCAAAAAGAAAAACAAAAACTGAAATAAACAATAGGTGTGAAGAGATACAATTTAAAAGTAAAAACCAAAGTCTGCAAGGATAAAATCGTAAAATAACATGAAATTATTTTTTTTTCTTTATTATTTTACTCACTCTTCAAAATTTTAGAAATATGTATAATTGTGTGTATATATTTCTGTACCAAATTAATGGGTAAAGCTTTTTAAAAACTAATTTAATTTGATGAAGAGAAAATTTTAAAGCTCTCTCACTGCTACTCACTCAGCTGTGTGATTAGACACCAATCAGTTGCGATTAGACACCAATTTTTGAATGAAAAATTCCCATTGATTCGGAAATCTACTTAGTGGTATACAATTTCAAGTAAACTGATCATCCAGATGAGTAAACTGATCATCTAGATACTGTAAAAATTAAAAGATAGCTTTCACATTTACATGCACTAATATTTAAAGAAATTTTTACATGAAATATAAGCTTTCAATTCTGTTTAATCCAGCCTAGTGCATGTAAATTTGAAAGCTATAAAGCTTCTTTTAGCTTTCACAGTATCTAGATGATCAGTTTACTTGAAATTGCATACCACTATAGTAAAAATTTAAATGTACACAAAAAAAAGCCAATGCAAATAAATAATCGTACTTCAATGTATTTTCAAAATATAAATTTAAAATCATTTAAAAAATTATTCTTTATGAAAACGAAAGATTGATTTTTTTGTTTATTTTAATGTTATAAAAGGTATTTAATTTTAAAATTTATTATTTTAGAACTAAAGTAACTCATATATTTCTTATTCGCATGTTTCTGGGAATCCGTGGATCACATAATTTTTTGTCCTTTTCAATTCGTAGATACTTTGTCTTTTGTGTATGAATGTACAAATTTATTTTTGTTATGTGTAATTGACCTTGCACTTGATCAAAATAAATATGTGATTTTTATAGTGTAATTGTGACGAAGAATCACATTTTCTTGGAGCTACTCCAAATGGTCTAGTTCGAAATAATGGTATTTATGAAATCAGCAAAAGATGATTTTTCAAAAGCAGCTATTGGCCAAAAAAAGATAAAAGATTTAAAATAAAATACTGATGATAGTACAATTGCACTATAAAAATCACATAATTATTTTTATCAAGTGTAACAAAACAGAGGTAATTAAACATAACAAAAAAAAATTTTGGTATATGGAATTCGAAAGACTTCAAGTATGTACGAATTGAAAGGACGATCAATTTTTTACTAATAAAATGAAACCAAAATTGGACGATTTTTAGAACAACTTATTGCCAGAATTATGTGACCCACGGATTCCCAGAAACATGCGAATAAGAAATATATTGGTTACTTTACTTCTAAAATAATAAATTTTAAATAAAATTAAATAACTTTTCTAACATTAAAATATAATATAAATGTATAATAAATATAGTCAAAAAATACTTTTCGTTTTTTTCCTTTATACAAAAAAATATTAATTAGAAATTTTAGGGTGATTTTTGTTTTCATAAAGAATAATTTTTTACATGATTCTAATTATATTTTGAAAATACATTGAAGTACGATTACTTATTTGTATTGCTTCTTTTTGTTCACATTTAAATTTTTACTATAGTGGTATACAATTTCAAGTAAACTGATCATCAAGATAGTGTGAAATAGCTTTCAAATTTCCATGTACTAATTTTTAAACAAATTTTTACATGTGGTTTGAGCTTTCAATTCTGTTTAACCCAGCCTTAATTCTACCAATAACAAATTTTTTCTGATAAACACAAATGAATGTACATTATGTTTGTATTTGTATATACCATCCTAATTTAAATATTATTATCGTTGTATTTATTATTTATTTATTTTAACAGTTGATCCTACAGATAAATCTGTAGGCCAACTTTATAGGTCCTTTTCCCTTTCGAAATGTGGGCCCTTTTTATTAAATTGTATTAATTATTTGGTATATATTTTTGTATATTACATATTTATATTATTTTTTTATTAGTTATATTATATCTTTATTAATTATTAAATTATATTTGAACCGATGTGGTTGTATTGAAAATTACTTTTTTCAGTAATTTTCACCATTTGAAAATTTTTTCGGTTCTCACGGGGTTTGAACCCGTGCTCCTTCGGTCGTTACATTACTACACTCGAGTGTTTTACCACTCGGCTACCGAGGCCACTGTATTTATTATTTTACCAAAGAAATATTTAAAGATGTTTTATGATATTTTACTGAATAGATATTTTATGTTCAACCACAGAAAAAAAATAATATACAGAAACACAAACCTATATAAAATTTTTGTATGAAGATAAAATTAACGATTTTATAGGAAAATCAATGAGGGTTTTCACATCTGTATTCCTTTCGTTTTCTGCACTTGTAGTTTGTGGGCAAAAGGGTAGAGAGGAAAACAAAAAAAAAAGCTTCGGCCTTTTTTATGAATACCAAATCGATCCTATTTCTGGTATTTTTTTACAAACACAGAAACATTAAAGTTGAGAATTTTTTTCACTCTGAGAATTTTTTTATCAGCAGAAGAATTTATTATTATTTGGAATTTTAGTTGGATACGTAGTTCTGAAAGAAATTTATGGAAAAAAAGTAATGATGATAAAAATTAATGAAAAAATATGATTATGAATTTTTTTGAAGGGATTTTAGGTTTTTTGTTTTTCTTTTTTTTTATTACAAAACAATTTTAGCTATTTGGATAATATTTTAGTATTTATGCTTGTATGTATAATAGTTATTTAATACATATATGTAAGTATAAATATTAAATAATAATAAAATAAATAAAAATTTGAATATGAATTTGTACAGGAACAGGATATATACGATAATTAAATATGTAGGTGTGTTTTCAGCTTTGATTTTTTTGTTTTAGGTGCATACGCATGTACAAATAATACAGGGTTTAACTTATTTGCATTTATATTATGTAGTAACTAACAGGTAAATTAATTTAACATCTCAGTTACACGTAATCTAAAAAAAACCGGTAATATTTACTATTTAAAAAATTAAAACATGCATATTAATGCATTTAAAATATTTTTTTTAAATATAAAAAGAAACGGATGTGAGATACATATTATATATTATGAGTATAGTTATCTAGATTTTGTAAATTTTAAGAATTTAGTCTAACACTCTAATATTAACTATGAATATACGTGATGAAAAAAAGAATGATGATAAAAATGAATGACATATTATTATTGAATTTATTTGAAGGGATTTTAGGTTTACTTTTTTCTTGGACATAACAATTTTTTTTAGCTATTTTAATATTATTACTATTTGTTTATAATTATGTATTTTTTTTGTACATAAGTAAAAACAATAATAAAATCAATACAATTTTTTTTGAATAAATGAAAATTTTAATTTAATATGGTTCCGTACAATAAGATGGTAAGATGTCATATTATTAGCATAAATAAATAACTATATGTTATTTATTTGTGCTATTAGTATATGTAACATTATTAAAAAAAAACAAAACAAAAACCTTTCTTGTTGCACCATACACCGCTTACACCCAAAAATAATCTTCTTTTATTCAAGAACAAAAACAAAAAAAAACAAAACCAAAAAATATGGAATTCAACAAAACCTTTTGCGCATAATTTTTATTTTTCATGTTTCCTCTTTGAAAATTTTTTCAAATGAGAAAAATATCTACTAACACATATAAAACCTTTATTCGTTTCCACAAAAAGTATACTTGATACAAAATATATTGTGAAAGCGAGGATTTCGTTAGGTAGAAACGAAAGGAATACAGATGTGAAAACCCCCAATAGCTCCATTTCTCGCTCATTTACAAATTCACAAATTCATGTGCAATGCATATGAATATGAAACGAAAAGATAGAAAATAGACAAAATTTGAGAGAAGAAAAAAATACCTTTATTTTCATTATCAGTTGTTGCTGATATTTTATAAGAGCAGAATGTATGTCGGATAAAGCAACAACATTATGATTTCATGATTTTGATTATATGATTATCAATGCCTCTATATTTCAAAAGCCCCAAAACTAATTTTTATTTCTTTAGAAAGGGATTTTATTTGTATGAAAAAACGAAGCTTTACGAAGGATTTCCTTACAAATAAAATCTTTTTTTAACGAAGCAAAAATTAGTTTCGAGGCTTTTTAAATATAGGGGCATTGTGATTATGAATATAAAAAAAGAAGAACATAACAAAATTTTGTTTTGATGCGTGCGTGGTTCTATTAAGTATTAAATTTTGTAATGATGCAAAATAAAAATACAGATCACAAGAACTGAGAAATAATTGGATTGAAATGGAATATATCATAGAAAAAATATTGGCTATAGTTACCCCTGTGCAATTGCACAGTAGTGATTTTTTATAAATTGTTAAACACAATTTTATTAATACAATATTAGTTTAATAAATTGTTAAACACAAAAATTAAATTTTTCCGAGAGTCGTACCTATAGTTGGCAGTAAAATAAATATATTTAAATGAAGTAATAAAACTGCAAATACAGAAATGTTTGTTTTACAAATATCTATATAATTTTAAATGGTTAATTCTACAGTAATAAGTATTTTATTTATCAATGTTGAATTAACTATGTAAATTCTTATATCCGTAAAATAAATATTTATATTCAGTAAAAACTAATCTTAATAATATACTCTCACTGTATTATATTACACTGTAGAATTTTTAAATAATACTCTTTAGGAAATATATGGTAGTCCTTAAAAGGGCAGTTGTTTTATAAAGTCTGATTATAATATTCCTGTTGTAAAATTTTATGGTTTTTTGAAACGAATGAATTTGGATTTTTTTCTTTCAATTTATGTCTGTTTTTCTCTAAAATGTGTCTTGTACAAATTTTTTGTTTGAGTTTTAATTTTGAACTTTTTATTACTACTTGTTTCTATTGCTAAAGATTTTCTTTTTTTCTTGCGCTTTTTTTCTTATTGAACTCTTCTTTATTTAACATTTCGGTAAGCTATGTAAATTTTTTTTTTAATAAAACTAAAATTAAAAATTTCAGCATAATATGTTTCCGATGATTTAGGCAACCCCGTCAGAAAACCAGCTTTTAAATTTTTCACAATTTGTCGTTTCTTTTATGCAAATATCAACTATTTCGTTTTTAATTTACGAAGTACAAGAATTTGATTTGAAAAACATGTCAAAAATTTTAACATGATACGAACAAACATATGAAATAAGGTTTTTGGTTTAAACATTTATGATGAAGAATATAAAGAATTTTGAAAATATATTACAAACCTCATAAAATAATTGTGATGGTACTTGTAGTGCAAATTTTCCACTAGTTTTATTTTCTACTTTTTAATGGGCTTTTGTTTCGATAAAAGTATATGTATTTTAAAAATTTCTACTTTTACATTATTATTTTTTTAAAAAATTTTAAATTTTCTTTCAATATCAAATCAACAATTTTCTATAAAATAAAATATTTTCAAACAAAACGTTATTATACAATGAGATTAATTGCAACGCCTTATAATTTATTTACCTAAATTATTTAAAGTGATATTCCTAAAAAAACTGATATTCATATGAATATGATATTGATGATGAATAATAATAAAGTTAAAAACAAAAAAATATCAATTAACTAATAATTTTACTTTTTTTCACCAAATTTATATTTTTTTTGTTTTTGTTTTGTTAAAAATTATATTTACGTAAACTAAGGAGTGCATTATCTCGTTAATAGAATTCTTTGGTTAAGTTAAAAAAAGCATAAAAAAGAATAAAGAAGAGCACATAAAAGTAAAATGAATAAAACCAAAATTTTTGAGAATCGCAAAAACAAAATTCTCTTTTAAATTACGAATACATATAAGTTGGAGCTATGTTTCTTAATTTTTTTCTGAAATTTTAAAATAAAATCGTACATATTCTTTGTATGGACTTTACGCCTCTGTATGTAAGTTCTCTGTGTTTCAACATACAATTTATTAAAGTTTGAAAATAAAGAAATATACTTGTGTTCACTTATTTTAGGTATGTATAAATTTTAATAGTACATAAATAATAACGTTATTTTTTAAATTCCGTAATTTTGAAATATATTTTTGGTATATTAGGTAACGAATTTTTAACAATTTTGATAAATTGTTCCTAACGAATTTTTATCTATTAATAATTTTCAAAATATTTTTGAAGAGGAAATAAGTCATAGCGAAAATATTTTGTTAACTGAAACTGATTTAGTAAAGAATTTTCTTTAGTCAAGTTTTTCCGATAACAACAAATACCAAGTAGATTATAGGAACAAGTGCGAAAGAACTACATTTTTACTAAATTTAGCTGACAGACTAATCGGGTTTTGATGTATTTTAGGTCATATTTTTAGTTAATAATTACCTAATTATGTATGTTGTCAATTAATTATAACAAATTTGTAAGAAATGGAGACAGTAGTGTTAATAAAATATAATTTATTATCATATGGCTTTGCTTCAACGAAAATATTGTTGTTAGTAAAGTTGAATGTAAAAATCATCTTTACAGAAACTTTAAACGTAAACTAAAATCTACGATTTCAAATACAAAATTTCAAATACAATATTGGAAAAAATTGTCTCAAAACATAGATCGAATGATTATTGGAACTAAAAGTTCGGTGAATCATTGGAGAACTAAAATGCACTGCTCTACTATAATAAGATTAAAATCTTGCCAAATACAATCAAATGCGCCATATCACACATTTGTTCATCATTTGTAACCTGTGTTTCTACAAAAGAAAAAATTTTTTTGTGGAAAAGTTGAGAACAAATTTTGAAAATAGGACTAACTTTTAAATTAATATACGCGATCAATCTGGTTGTAATTATTTAAATGAATTAAGAAATATAATGGTCACTGTTTCAGATTTTGGAAAAATTTTTAAAGTTCGAAGTGATTCGAGTTATCATAACATAATCTAACAAAAGGTCTATTTAGTTGTATGCACAAACATCATGATTTATGGAATGTAAAATGAAAAAAATGTGATATCAGAATTTGAAAAGCAGACTAATTTAAACATTCAAAACTGTGGGCTTTTTACTGACGAAGAATTACATTTTCTTGGAGCTACTCCAGATGGTCTATTTCGAAATAATGATATTTGTGAAATAAAATCCGGTCAGTCAGCAAAAGATGATTTTTTAAAAGAAGCTGTTGACCAAAAAAAGATAAAGTATTTAAAATACAATTCTGATGATAACACAATTCCACTAAAAAAATCACATATTTATTTTGATCAAGTGCAAGGTCAATTACACATAACAAAAATAAATTTTTGCATTTTTAGACTTCAAAAGACTTTAAGTATGTACGAATTGACAACTTCTTATTACCTGAATTATGTGATCCACGGACTCCCATAAACATGCGAATAAGAAATGCATCAGTTACTTTACTTATAAAATAATAAATTTTAAAATTAAATAACTTTTATAACTTTTTAAAATATATGTGTAAATAAAAGTAATATCGAAAAAAAATACTTTTCGTTTTTTTCCTTTATGTAAAAAAATAATTAAAAATTTTAGGTTGATCTTTCGTTTTCATAAAGAATCATTTTTTACATGATTCTATATTTATTTTTTGAAAATACAATGTTTATCTCTATTAACCAACCCATTTTTTTTAAGTAGTGGTAAAAAATTATACATACAAACCCTAACTTAATATTGGAAAAATGGAATTTTTGAAAGAGTGCCACTTCTTATTGTAATAGATATTCTTTGCTTTTCAACAGTTACACACGAGTCACTACACCACACTACACAACACAAGCACTCAAGCAGTAAGCAATGCACAGCACGGTCCAATCAAATCAATCACTTACCATATACAAATACAACCTTTTACTCACTACACCATTCCATTTACGAAAAAGGTAAAGGAGCAAAGAGTCAATATTTTCTTTGTAATAAGCTCTGATAAAGAAAGACTGCGAAATAAATCATTAAAATAAACAGAATAGAGATTCATTTTCACAAATCACTTATCACAATGTATTTATCTATTTTTATTTTAATAGTAAGGTACCTCACTGTAGATAATTTTATTTATTTCTATATATACTCCACTAGAATTTTTTAATTTATTTGATTGTCTGCATTTGTTTCTGAAATTAACATATTAAATTTATGTACAAATAGGAATAAAAAAAATTTATTTTTAACAGCTATTGATTTAGAAAATATATGCGGTATTATTTATCAAATAACACATTTGTTTTATCCTCTTATAAGTGGAATAAATAATTAATTTTAATTATGTTATTTATTCGAGTAGGAATATAGGTATAGGATGTTTTTGAAAATTTTTTTTACATAAATTTGATAAATTTCTTGATTCAAATTTTGATAACATATAATAAATAATAACTTATAATCATTCGTAAGCTTTTCTAATATCTTGTGTTTTAAATTTTCAAAGCATAATAATCATATAAAAAAGTAGCAAAATAGGTGATTGTGGTCGTTGGTGTACCAAAAAGTAGGTAATAGTAGAGCGAGCAGAAGAAAACAAGCAAACTATACAAAATCAGAAATATATGGAAATAGAAATAATTTTTACTCTATTATGCCACCGCTAAAGTTTTAACCAAAAACCAACTGTAGTAAAGTTTACGTGCAGTTTAAAAAAAGAATCACTGCTGTATTGTAGAGAGAGACAGGTTATTATCAAAGAATATAGAAAGTAAGAAGTATCATCTGAATAATTTTTAAAATTTTACTTTATTGAGAGATATTTTTACAATTCTCTTGATTTATCTCTTTCTGAAGAACTCCCTAAATTCCAATCCAATTTTGTTTATTCTATATTCTTATTCTTTTTTTATTGTTTGTTTTTAACAAAAAATATGTTTTTAATGCATGTTTTGTCAAAGAATGTCTATTAATAAGAAGGTTCACTGGAATAAAATTTTATAATTTGTCAATGTGTTGGTTACCATTTTTCCAGTCGATTTCCAAAATTGTAAGAATTAGATAGTAATAAGAATTTAATTTGTGAGAGAGATAAAACTTTAAAACACAAAGTGGGAAAAAAATTATCGAACGATTTTTTTTTGTATTGAAGAAATATTGTTGTATTTATTCTTAGTTATCAAAATTTGCAAATTGCTTTCAATTTTTGTCAAAATGCATAACAATAAAAAACATTATTTATTAAAATTTGAAATATTAATATTACTATTGTTAAAATTTTTTACCTATTTATAAAATTACCAAAATATTATTACCAAATTTACTTATAATCATTGTGAATTATTTCATGGATTATTAAATGGCAAAATTTAATATTTAAGAAAATAAAAATGCATCAAGTCATTCTTAAAAAAACGCTTGATATTCTTTTTAATTACCTGTTTCTACCTGAAAAATTTTGTATATTGAAAATACATGAATTATAATCTGTTTAAAATAAAAAAAAATGTTTACTTCCCTTATAAGACAATAAAAGAAAATAATATGATGTTTAAGAAATAACATATGTTCTTGAAACCAATATTATGTTATGTAGGTACACACCTGTAAAAAAATAATCACTCTAAATTTCTTTATTCTCACACCTTAATAAATTTAATGCGTTTATTTTTAAAAAAACTCGTACACAAAATTTCAGGCGACCATACACATGAAAAATCTCTAGTGAGCTAAATAAATAAACCAAAATCTCCCGTGGGCTATTTAAAATTACATTGCAAAAATTAAGTTGCTTTTTAAACGATTTATATCGCGCTCTTTTTTTCTTACAACTTATTAGATAAGAAAATAGTTACATTAGTTCTTCGCTTCTTTAACTAATGTGTTTTTTTTTGTAAATGTGGTAGTAAAAATATTTTGACTTCCAGTGAACCTTCTTATTAATAGATATTCTTTGGTTTTGTTTTATTACAAAAGAGTCAAAGCCTAGTTATTAGCCAAACCAAAGAATATCTATTAATAAGAAGGTTCACTAGAATAAAATCTTATAATGTGTCAATGTGTTGGTTACCATTTTTCCAGTCGATTTCCAATATTGTAAGAAGTAGATAGTAATAAGAATTTAATTTGTGGGAGAGAGATAAAAATTCAAAATACAAAGTGAAAAAAAAAATAACGAACGATTTTGTTGTATGAAAGAAATGTTGTATTTATTTTTAGTTAGTTTATTTCCAAATTATGATTTTTTTCAGCACCGCACACCAAACACTTAACACGATGATGTTTTCTCATTTTCAAAACGTTTTTAAAAAATTGTATATAGATTACAATAGTTTTCATAAAATCTTTTTTTTATGCGTTAGAGTTGATTTATTTTTAAATATTACACTGCTTGATTTTCATATATACTCTGCATTTTTTTTTCTAAGTACTTTCTTATATACTAATTTTTTTTAAAAATGCAGATCAATAAAAAGTATTATTTATTCAAATTTGAAATGTTTATATTATTAATATTCAAATTTGTTACCTATTTATAA
Source organism: Argyra leucocephala (assembly GCA_963942445.1). NCBI lineage: Eukaryota > Metazoa > Arthropoda > Insecta > Diptera > Dolichopodidae > Argyra > Argyra leucocephala. The sequence continues at coordinate 67,227,113 of OZ012679.1, forward strand.
AATTAACACGCAACTAAATGTATTATATTACTTATAATATATGTATTATTAGTTCATTGACGATTAAAATGCACAATTTAATTTTTTAGAAACTAAAAAGGCATCGAGTCATTCATAAAAAAACAACCGCTAGATATTCTTTTTAACTACCTATTTCAATACCTGAAAAAATGTGTATATTGAAAATAAATCAATGATAATCTGTTTGAAATAAAAAAAAAATTTACTTCCTTTATAAGCGAATAAAAGAAAGTAATATGATATTTACGAAATAACATATGTTTTTGAAACCAATATTATTTTATGTGGGTAAGGTAAAGTGGGGTAAGTGTGTTACAGAAAATACATAGCTCAAATATATTACATTGTGAAATTTTTGTTTGAGAAGATATTTAAACGATACTTTAAACACTTATTAACTGAAACACTATTTATATTTATTTGTAAATTAGAGACTAGTAGATTATTTAGTTTCTAAATTAGAGAAAAATAAGTAAATTGATGTCCGTGTAACACACTTCCCCGTAAAAATGGGGTAATTGTGTTATGGGTAACTAAAAATGATATTATTGCAACTATTTCATAATGTTGGGGTAAATGTAGTTATTTAGAGATTTTAATATTACAATTTTTTTTTCTTTCTTTCATTTATTAGTTCGATAGATTGATTGTTTCATGTATAGATTCGATAGATGATATTGAGAATTAAGAAATGTCACTTTTTTTTAAATTTAACGGCTAGACATATAGAATTTCTGGTGTGGTGACACACTTACACCGATTACACATTTTCCCCACTTCACCTTACCTGAAAAAAATTCAATCATTCAAAACTTATTTATTCTCATACCCTAATAAATTTAATACGTTTATTTTTAAAAAAATTCGTGCATAAAATTTTAGACGACCATACACATGAAAAATCTCTAGTGGACTAAATAAATAAACAAAAATCTCCCGTTGGGTATTTAAAATTACGTTGCAAAAATTAAGTTTTTTTTAAATGGATTATATCGCACTCTTGTACTCGCACTCAACTTCTTACATAAGAAAATATTTACAATAGTTCTTTGCATCTTTAACTAATGGGTTTTTTTTGTAAATGCGGTAGTAAAAATATCGTGACTTCCAGTGAACCTTTTTATTGGGGGTTTTTATACGAGTATTATTTTTCTGCTGTATTCTTTTTTAAATTCTCTCCGTTACAACAGCTTAGTTTTTATATAGGTATTCTTTTGAATATCATATTTTGAATGTGCGTTAGTGTATATTAAATTTAGTCAAAAAAAAAACCAAATTAAATTTCTATATTTATAATTATTTTAAAATTTAAATTTTTTGAATCTAGTATTTTTGACAAATATTTTTAAGGAAAATTAAAATATATGGATAAAACTATATTATACATATATAACCATGTCAACGTATTAGTATAACAACAGCGAGAAACACTTTTTTTGATGAAAAATAAGTCTACAAAAAGAATACGAGTGTAAAGTTTTTCCCTTACGTCTATTACCTCTTTCCTAAAACCAAAAAGAATACAGCAGAAAAATAATACTCGTGTAAAAACCCCCATTAATGGATATTCTTTGACCAAACAACAAAATTTCTGGTCAACTTTCATATGTATGTATTGGCAAAGAATATAAAAAATAAAAAGAAGATAATTGGAAGAGAGTCAGAAGAATGATTTAAAGAATAAATAAAATTTCTTCATTTGCTGTGTGGTTGAGACGTTGAAGAAATGTTTCTTTTTTTATTTATTTTGATTCTTGATTTTATAGAAATGTGAAATTATTCAAAATGTTTTAATTGAAATTTATCAGGACAAGCACTCTAAATAATTTTTGGTAGTTCTAAAAAGTACTTTTGATTTCTTATTTGAAAATTTTTTAATTTGTGAATTTTTGAAAAATTTATAATTAGATTAAAAAGATTTATTTTCTTTTTGAAATTATATCTTTTCAAACATTATTATGAATAAAAAATAATGAGATTGAACGACCACTGCTTGTGCATTAAAAATATTTAAGTGGTGATTATTTGTAATTTTATTTATATCTATTTTTTCTATCGTCCAAGAACCAAAATGGTTTTGATTATTCACATTTGATTAAGTTCTATCGCAATACATATTAACTCCTGATGGCAAAGGGAAATGGGATGGAAAAGGACAACTTATTTTTTATTGTAGTCTCAAGATTTAATTAAGACCCATTTGAAAATGTATTCTCATTGGTCATATCGAAAATTTCAAATAAAATGAATCTCTCTTTATATGAATTTAACAGTATCATTGCTAAAATTTTAACAATCAGACTTTTAAATAATTCAGATTCAGCTAATTGTGAAGAAGACTGTACTGATTTACTTTTGGCTGATCTATCTATAGCAGATTCAACCAGTCAAGACAAAAATAATTCAATACGGGAATCCATTATTATGTTTGATGATGATGATCTCAATTATGGCATACCTGTATGTGTAGATATTTTAAATAATATAATTGAAGAGAATTCCATGAAATACTATGGTGGATACATAATTTTTAAAATTTTAAATAAAATAAAATGCGAGTAAGGCCATTTTAACGAAAGATAATCAAAATTATAATATTAATTCAGAGTGATTGCTGTTTTTTATTAAAATATATTTATTTTACTGCCGACTATTGGTACGGCTATTGGAAAAATTTAATTTTTGCTATTGCACAGGGGTAACTAATCAATGTTTTTCTATGATAATTCCATTTCATCCAATCCAATTATTTCTCAGTTCTTGTGATCTGTATTTTTGTTTTGGCATCATTACAAAATTTAATACTTAATAGAACCTTGCTTTATAAGGTGAAAAATGCTTCGTAAGAAAAGATTTTATTTGTATAAAATCTTTTTTTAACGTAAAAATTAGTTTTGGGGCTTTTGATATATAGAGTCATTGATAATCATATAATCCAAATCATAATAACAAGAACAAATTTATTTTTGTTTTCTTTTTGTATTCGTCAATTCATAATAATGAATAAAAAAAAAACAACAAAAACATTTTAATCGTTGCTTTATCCGACATACATCATCCTCTTATAAAATATCAGTAATAACTGATAAGTGATAATAAAAATAAAGGTATTTTTTTCTTCTCTCAAATTTTGTTTATTTTCAATCTTGCAGTCTTTCATCCCTTTTTCTCTTCCTCTAGATAGAGTCTCAATTATCAGGCGCGTAGTACAAAAATTTTTTTTCAAAAATTTATATGAGCTGCATCTTCTTACTCTAAATATTCTTTGTTATTATGTACTAATCAAAAAGATTTCAATCCTACAGATGAAAAAATATGATGATTGCATTTATTTGAAGGAATTTTAGTTTTATTTTTTTTCTTTAATATAACAAAAAATTTTTAGCTATTTTGATATTATTTAAGTGTTTACTAGTTATTTATAATTATATACTATTTTTTATACATAAGTATAAACAATAATAAAACAAATAAGTAAAAAATTTAATAAGATTTTGTAGAGAAACATGATATATGCGGTAGTTAAATAACTACGGATTTATGTATTATATTATTTAAAAGATATTTCTAACAGGTAATACGTTGGATCTCAGCCAGTCTGAGGCTTCTTTTATTGCCATCACCTCCGCCTGAAATACACTACAATGTCTTGGTTTGCTGAAGTATAGACTTATATTCAGGTTTTCCGAGTAGACTCCACCCCCCACTCTGTCATTCAATTTTGAACCATCAGTGTAGAGGTGTACGTGTTCTTTGCTTAGAACCGTGCTACTTTTCCAACTTTCCCTAGACGGAATATCGATTTGATATGATCTCTCAAAGAAGTACCTTGTAAGAGTCAGATCTAGGTTCTCTGGAATAAATTTCTTGTATTCCATAATAGAAGAGTGGCCAATTAATTGTGGTTTCCACTGGAAAGTGGATTTTAGCCTGATTGCAGTTCTGGATATCTAATGGTAAGCCATGGATATCTAATGGTAAGAAATGAAATAGCGTATCCAGTGCCGCGGAAGAAGTGCTCCGCTTATGCAGATGGTGGCTGATCTTTCAACTTTCACAAGGAGGTTGAGGTTTGTACAAGGGTTGAGTTCCGTCCACCACACCACGACACCATACATTAGTACAGGCCTTACAACTGCTGTATATAGTCAGTGGACAATGTGTGGATTCATTCCCCGTTTTTTTCCAATAGCTTGTTTGCAGCTTTCTTTACTCTTTCAATTATATTCGGTTTCCAACTTAGTTTCTTGTCTAAGATAAGACCCAAGTACTTAGCTCTATCTTTGAGAATTAGTTGGGTGCCGTTAATATAAATAGGGTCTACTGTCGACAATTTATATTTTCTAGTGAAGAGGACTACATCAGTCTTTTGTGGATTTACTGAGAGTCCACAGTTTGTAGTCCATTTAGCTAGCTGATTTAAAGCGTTTTGCATGAGGTCTCTTAGTGTGCTTAGATACTTTCCAGTGACAGCGATAGCAATGTCATCCGCATAAGCAATCACTCTGCAACCTGCCCCTTCTAGTATTAGTAATAATTAATTTACCACCAAGTTCCATAGAAGAGAAGACAAAACACCCCCCTGAGGGGTGCCTCTTCTGATAACCCTGCTTGTAAGCATATTGTTAACAAGTGCTACTAGTGCGGACCCTACTTCAAGGTTCGACAGTGTACGCGTGATTGCCTCAACGTTGACATTGTTAAAGGCTCCTTCTATGTCCATAAACGCAACTAGAGTGTAGTCTTTGCAAGTCAATGATTTTTCAATAGTACTAACTAGAGAGTGCAGGGCGGTATCCACCGACTTTCCCTTGTTGTACGCATGCTGTGACGTTGAGAGTCGATTATTATCCATATTACATCGTGTATAGATATCAATCAGTCTTTCAAGAGTCTTTAGTAGAAAAGAAGACAGGCTAATTGGTCTGAAATCTTTAGAATAAGCGAGGGAACTTTTACCCGCTTTCGGTATAAATACTACTTTAACCTCAAACCAACACTTTGGAATGTGGCCTAGATCTAGACAACTCTTAAAAATTGTTTTGAGCCAGGCAAAAGTAGTACTAAAGGAGTGCTGCAATTCAGCTGGATAGATACCATCCGGTCCTGGTGGCTTGAATGGTTTGAAACTATTTATAGCCATTTGCAGTTTGGAGTTTGTTACCACTCTCTCCGATATCAGAGTGCTGAATACCTCTTTGATTTATCGTAGATTGTCTATGAGAGCCGCCGGAAAATGAGTTTCTTCCAACAGCTTCAATGATTCTCCACTAGAAGTGGTCCATGTGCCATCTGCCTTTAAAAGGTAGCTTTTAATGGGTAGCTTCGGAGGTTTCTTCTATGTTGCCACAGAAGATTCTTCATGAATTCTTATTGGCCTTTTTTAGTACAGCTTTGTACGCTTTAAGGGAATCTTTATATAGTTTCCAGTCTTAAACGTCTCTAGTACTTTTTGCTATATTAAAGCTCCTTCTGCTAGTTTGCCGAAAGATTTTTATTTCCTCGCTCCACCACGGTGGTCTAGTTTTACCTTTAGACTTCCTTGTGGGGCAGGAGACGGAAAGAGCCTTATTGTAGGCGTTACTTAAAACGACTACCAGATCGTCCAAGTCCGGTAAACCATTAGGAGGTCTGAGAGTTTTTGAGGAAAGTGTATCAGAGATAGACAAATTGTACTTAGACCAGTCGGTTTTTCTCGGATTACGGAAGATCGGCGCTCTGGATAAACATTCCTGTAAGTGGAATTTAATGTAGCGATGATTAGAAAAAGAGTGTTCGTTGGAAACCCTCCAGTCATTGACTTTATGGATGATAAGGTCTGGCGCAAGGGTGATATCCAGAACTTCCTGCCTGATACTATTCACAAAGGTAGGTTCTCTACCGTTGTTGCATGTAATGAGGTTAGTATTTAATAAGTAATCAAAAAATAGCTCATCTCTATAATTAGTGTCCGTGCTTCCCCAGTTTTCGTGATGAGCATTATCATCACATCCAAGTATGAGCCCTGTTCTTAATATTTCTGCTTCCTGTATCGCACTACCCAAATTTCTCGAAGGTGATCGTTGATCGTCATGAGGCAGATAAGCTGAGATTGACCAGTAATTGCCTTTACCAAGTTCTAGATTAATCACAACCGTATCTGGATCGTTGTTGCTAGGGAGCAGTAGTACGTTAATGTTATTTTTCGCTAAGATACACGATCTGGGTTTACCTTTATCTTTAACATAAATTAGCTTATTATTTGGCGCCCTTAGTCCTTGAACCCTTAACACATGGTTCTTGGAAAAGGACTATATCTTCTCCACCCTTTGCCAGGCGGATAATAAGACCGGCTGATGCCGTTCTTGAGTGATGAAGATTGATCTGCAATAAACGTAGCATGGCACTACATCAGCAGATCTTCCGCCTTATTAGTTATGGTGGCATCGCTGTCTTCTGAATATAACAAGGTATCCTCGTCCACACAGAGAGTCGCGATGTCATCATTTTTCTCCATCTCTTGGTCTTGTGAAGTTTTCTTCACGTCCTGAAGAGCTATAGCCTTTTCCGGCAGCATTTCGATATCGGCCGCTATTTGTTGGGCAGAACTTGCTTTGTTAACGTTAGTTTTGCTACATAACGTTAGAACGGCCTTTGTTACGTTAGTTTCGTTACAAGTTTGTATTGAAGCACTCTGCCGCATTGCTTCATCACTCTTGAAAACTTTCAAAGTAATCGTTTCGAAGCCAAAACCAATAACCCCGTTAGATTTAGCTATGGGGGCCAGACAGTCCTTATTTAACACCAGCATAATGTGTCTGGACTCATCCTTGGCGTCGTCAAACTTACAAATCTTCCAGTTTGCAGTTGGAAGTTTGGGGTTACTAAGTTTTAGCATTCGAAGGACGCTCTTTGGATCAGACGATATAGCAGGTATCCAAGTTCTAGCTCTTGGTCGCTCAGGGATTTGGTCCCTGCTAACGACCTCGAGCTTAGCACCTGGCTAAACTTAATCTAATTTGGCGATAGCAATCTTGACAAGGAACAAAGATCTTTTGTCCCCACACGCTATCAACTTAACTCTATTGTGATACCAGCCCGCCTCCGAACAAACTGGCGCATCACCTGGATTCTCTTCCAACACCTGAAGGAAGACCCCGCTCAGAGCAAGTAAGACCTTCTTCCAGTTGTCACAGGAGATTTCATACAATGCCTCTTCACATTTTTATAAGTAACTAGTAATGTTACCCGACGTTGTCCGGGTCGAGCACAAAATGTATAGAATTTACTTCAATGAAGTTTGATTTATGAATCGAATTGAAAAAAACTGGTTTATCAAAAATATTCTAATATTTTTTTCACTACGATAACAAAATCCACAACTTAACACCTTTAAACTATACTTATTAAAATTATTTCTTTGTAAACAATAATTCGGGTTTTTTCTGATGGAGTATAAAAAAATACGTTCCTTGCTATTGCGCTATTCTTGAAATTAAGATTTGTTCGCCTTTTCCACAATAAATTTGAATTTACCCATCAGTGAAATGAGGATGCAAAGTTCTTATTATTTATCTAGTACCATAGTTTTGGCTGTTTCAAATTTCGTAGAAACAATATTGGAGCTGCTGGTTTTAATTCCAATTGATGAGGAGGAAACCGTGTCAAATCCAACGAATAAAGAAACTTCTACAGTTAATTTTAATTGACAACTGTATCTATCGATTTGTACACCCAGTATACCCAGTAACATTTTTATACTGATTCCTAAAATTCGGAAATACTTTTTTAGTCAATTCTTCAATACTTTGTAGCCAGTCTTTTGAAATTTTTTCTGAAAATTCATCAAGTTGTGTTAGATTCATTAGCTTATTGCAAATTCTATTTAAATGAAATCGGACATTACAATTGTAACAGTCGAATTTCCTTATTTGCCATTGAGTATCTAAGTGTAAATTTGGATATCTGCAACATAATTGGTTTTAAAAATATTCCTGATAGGTGCTAGGAGTTGCATGGTAGAAGTTTTATTTCTTTATTTTTGAAAGAGTATGTAAGTGTAGATTTTCATGTCTGTAACACAATTGGTTTTTAAAATATTCCATATAAGTGTTTTAATATCGTAAAAGTAAAAGAGGGTTTAATGGTAAGATCTTGAGGTATTTGGTTTTTCAAGAAAGGAAATAAAAATATTTTTTTTTTCTTCGAATTAAAATAAAATTTTCTACTTCGAATTACAATATCTCCATAACGAGAGCACCAATCACCATCAAATAAATGTTGAAATATGCTCCAGGTCATAATCTTTCTGGAATATAGAACTTAATATATATATATATACATATTTAATAAATCAACAGATATAACGATTTTTATACAAAAACATCAAAACAACAAAGATACTTTCAAATGTCCTTTTCGTCTTCGTCCTTAGAGGATAAGATGCGCCACTAAAGATATATATTTTTGGAAAGCTAGCAATTCCAGCTATCCCTATATATAGGGATATGGTCATTAGGTCCTACGCCGATTTGTTTGTGTAGATGAATGTTATGCTATTTCGTAAAACGTAATGTATAAAGAAAAATAACAAAAAAAAAAATTTTATTATTTCCAAGCAAACCGTGCCGTGCCATCCGCTTATCTTCTTGATGATCTTTACTTGAAAATAATTTTAAAATGAAATTTCAAGAGAAAGTTATAAAGTATTAAACAGTTAATTTTATTTAGAGATAGCAGAATTTTGATTCAAAAATTTTTAAGAAAAGTGATTTGAGTCTTTTGTATGGGAAAAAAAATAAAATCAGAAAAAACAACAAAATAAGCAAAATATGTATATTATATTAGGATGCTTATTTTCATTATTGGCTTTGTTAATATAGCTGAGTTAGTGTTAGAGAATTGATATACTTTTTTATACAGCTTATAATAATATCAAATAATCATTAACTCAAATTCCAACTCTGATTTATTTAGATTGGGGACGCAAACATGTAAATTTGTGAAGTGAAAATTTAGTAGCGGATTCTCCCTTATTACTTTTAAGTGACAAACATTTTTCACTTGATTTAATATGAAAAAAAACATTCCACAAATGTGCAATTCCAAATTTAGGTTTGGTTACTAACAATGAAAATAAAGTAAGTGACAATACTGATAATATTAATAACTATTCAGATACAGGTTCTAAATTTGTTGATCACCATATTATTATTATTATTATTTTTTTTTTTTTTTACATGCTGCCCAAACACTAGGAAAAGATTCCTTTATACAAAATTATTGTAGGTGTGAGTAAGAAAAAAAAGGATTAGGAGGGAAAAATGATAATAGAGAAGAATTGGACGGTAAGTTGGAGATGAACCTGAAGAGGTTCTTTTTGAACAGTTGCAAATTGAATAATGGAGCATTTCTATCGAAGGGGAACACGTGACATGGAAGCATGTTTCTCATTTTAGCAGTTCTTACAACAAAAGGATTTCCGAAATCAGTTTTGGACCACCTAGGTATTTCCACAGTGTAGAAATGGGCACTTGAAGCCTCCTATTGTTACGCTGGAATAGTTTGAGGGGAGGCTTAGGGATTTTATTTCATTAGAATAAGTGTCATTTACAACAAGATATCTATAAAAGAGGGAGAGAGCTCCAACATTTCGACGTGTGTTAAGAGGAGTAAAGGTTAACTGGAAGGTGGGGAGATTATTACTATTGCGAAAGCATTGTTCCTGGATTACATGCAATGGTAAAACAAGAATATCCAAAAGATAAATTTTATTAAATCAATGTTTTTCTTTTTTAAATTCAGTTTTGCTGTTGCATGTTCATAAGAAAAAAAAAACAAATCAAGTACAGAAGTAAGGACTATGTTCATGTATACATAATATATAGTTATTGACAAAAGTAAAGAAAAATAATTAAAAAATACGATACACATTATAATAATAATAAGATGCGTCAACTTACTAATTAATTTATTTTTTTTATGAATAAAATAAAAATTCGTGTATTAAAAAAATAAATGAAAATAAAAAAATTTACTGCAAAAACACAGGAAGTGTTGGGACAAAATTGCTCATAACTTCTGAAGCACTGGTCGCGGTATAGCCGTTCGGATTTTAAAAATTATCTTAGGACTTTCACTATTGAATTATATTAAATTCAAAAAGAAATAAAAACTAGTAGTATAAAATTTCATTGAATTTCTTACGCATTGGTTTGGTTATTTTATAAAAATTTAAAATGTACCATATTTCGTCAAACAGAAAAATAAAAAATGAAAAAAAACATACGTTTGATGAGGATTTTTAAAAAATATTTTTTTGTTTGGTAAATAGGTTACCTGAAATAAAGCCGAAAGAAATAAATCCAAAATCATATAATTTTTGTTAAAAAAACAAATAAAGCCATTTTAAATATTTACATAAATATTCATAAAAACAAATTCTGTGTGTAAGTATTCTAGAAAAGTGAAATACCCTGATTTTGAAAATCTTCATGAATTTTATGGAAGAAAGTATAGTATAGGAAGAAATGATCTGTTTTCTGCATATTTTATCAAGTTTCTAGATACTGTCAAAGCTAGTTTTTTTTTAGAGTATCTTTTATTATTATAGAAAGCATTAGTTTGATCTTTTTGCCAACGGATTCAGTATTAAATCTTTACAATACATAATGTTTCATTTTATAAAATTTAATTTAATTTTTATTTAATTAGTTAAATTATTTGAATATTTTTAGTATTGCAATGGTGGAGATTTGGCGGATTATCTTGGATTACAAGGAACACTTAGTGAAGACACTGTGCGCTTATTTCTAATACAATTAGGTAACTAAAAAGCAATTTATATTTTGTTAGTTTAAAACGTAATTTATTTCGTATTTTACTTATTTTCCTTTATTTTAAATTTAAGCTGGTGCTATGAAGGCTTTGTATACTAAAGGAATTGTTCACAGAGATCTTAAACCACAGAACATATTATTATCTTATAATTACGGAAAAATATTACCACCACCTTCAAAAATTACACTCAAAATAGCAGATTTTGGATTTGCAAGATTTCTTCATGATGGTGTTATGGCAGCAACGCTTTGTGGTTCTCCAATGTATATGGTAAAGTAAAACAGCAAAATAAACATTTATTGCACAGGGTGAATCGCTGCGATCTGAAAATCCTTTAATATTGATTTTATGGAAATTTTTAAGAAAAAAAATGGTCTAGACCATTATACCATTATATATATTATGACACTATGTTACTATACCATTTCATTCATATATGTATATATATATATATATATATATATATATATATATATATATAACGACAACAATTCATATATATAGTACCATTGCTAATCTATTAAAGTTTGGATACAGCTTAAAAAAGTATTCACCTTAAAAGTCAAAACACCAACAACAATGTAAAGTAAATATGTATCATCTCTCACCATAATGTATTAATATTATTTGTTCACTATTATATATTCTACTTACACCTATTTCCATAATACATTTAAAAAAATTGATTTATTTTCTTAATTCTCATTCTTTCATTGATAATGAACGGTTTTTTCATTATTATTGTAGTTGTTATAAGAGACTTCAGACAAAAAAAAATTAGTATATAATATATATATATATATATATATATATATATATATATATATATATCATTGCATTAAGACCATTATACCACTGCGTCTATTTTTAAATTTTACCTTGATTACAGGAGATAAAAAATCGGTTTATGAAAATAAAGTCTAGTAAATATCCACCACAGCTCTGTGGCCTGTGTATACAATAAGGTATTTAAAACTGTTATTTACACAAATAAGAGCAGTGATATTAATTGCAGGGGTAGTTTCAGTAAGCGGTAGTGTGAGCCAAGTTTTATAGTTCCTTCTTAGCTGTTTTTTCTTCGGGATGTTTAAAATAGACATCTGTAGCATACGCGGAATTCCCATTCTATCAAATTCATCTACTTAATAGTTGTAGAATTAGTAATTTTAACGTTAAGTGTTACACGGGTTGTATCACATTTAATATAAAGAACTATTCACTAATATCGCTTTTTGTTCGACATAGAAGGATGTAGAATATACATAAGAAATTAATTTGTTTTCAATACTTTTCATAACTTTGAGTTCTTCAACCTAATTTGTCAATATTAAAATAAATAACAAATGCTTATAAATGTTTAAATTAATCATATTGATAAGCAAATAATCTAGTTCTGGTTTTTTTTTTATAGATCTCCCTAAGTGAATACGTTAAAAACTGATATTGTTATTAAAGACTTATCAAACCAAATTAATTTGATCTGCAAAACCATCCAGAATCCAATATTATTTTTACGTATTCATCATATCAATATTTATAATTAGAAGTGGCTTTGCTTTTAAAATCACATTGCTCGCGCAGATAAACAAGTGAAATTTTTGTCCATTTTTTACACTCAACTTGTCAAAGTCTCACGGGGATATCAGGCTGACACATCTGGAACATATCTCGAATTTACTCTTTACCACATATCCAGAGAATTCTGATCACTATCTTGTAAGTATAAGCTTCCAAGTAGTCAGAACTACAAACTCAAATATTTCTTAAATACTAGTTTCGCAATACCATCAAACTGACTGGGACGGTCGTCATCACTTCTTAAAAGCTTTTGTCTGTTCGTTGTGTGTACGCCATAAAAATGCTGATTTGCTACGGAGGCGATTAAAAAGGATTTAATGGATAATGATTTTTTTTATTCCTGGATGGTCTTACAAATATAAAACCTCCGTAAGTAATCCTTTTGGTCGATTCAATTATCTTTGCAAGAAAGTTTTTTGAAAGTCAAAGAAGAAGCACACAAAAATCACAAGAACTATGAATCAGTAAATACATACGAAAATTTTAAAGTGATGAAGAATAAATGTAAAACTTTTTCAATCAACAGAAATTTCTGCGTAAACAAAAAGACAATTTGTTGAGACAAAAAATTTTATATCTCTCTAACAACAGCAGGCCCTACTAAATCTTTGCTAAAAATGTTAAAATGTTATGCAGAATCTTAATTTTGCGAATCATCATTCCCATCTTTTATTGATAACAATCGATTGATGATATTATACGCCAATCAGTTGTAAAAAGCAAATCTCTTTGTTGCAAATTTGATTTCCTCCTACGACCCAAAGTTTCCCAACAATTCATGCAATAAGCTCTTCCTTATAAAGGGTTTATTTCAGAAGAAGGAAAATAGTTTTGAAGTTTTGAAGAATGTGAATATAAATAAATCTGCCTGAATATAGTATGGTACTTTTCTAAAACGTCAACAATTTGACGATCACTGTTGATGATTTTCGCATTTGATTTTAGCGTCAATGATCTTTGCAATTATTTGCATTTGTCATTGACGTTTATGAAAAGTAAATTGATGATTCGTTTTTCGAATTTTTTTTTGTAAAATTGGGAAAAAAACATTAAAAAAAAAATTAGTGGACAAATTAAATAATTTAAATAACTATTATTTTAAAATGGATAAAATTATTAAAAATATTTTAATAAAGCAAATTGCTGAAGAAATAGCACCAAACAATACACTAAAAATAAAAACAAAAAATTTTTCGTTCCTTGCAGTAGCAATAAAACGAATGCGTTGTTGCGTTGATTTTTGCAAAAAATTGATGATCAAACAGTTTTAGAATTTGTGATTGATCGTCAAAAACGCTTATGATTTTTGATTTTGATCATCGTCATGTTTTTGACGTTTTCGAAAAGTACCTATGTATGAATAGTGAAATGTCATGCTGTAGGTCTAGGTTAAATAGACTTTTTCTCTTATTTATCAATGATGTTCTTTACATAACTTTAATTCAATCCACGGATGACAGCACTCTGATAGTATTCTACTATTTCCTTAAAAGATCTAATGCTACAGCTATTTCAGTTAACGCGAAAAGAATAATAACAGGTAAAACTTAACACCTCCTCCTCCAAAACTTGAAAATTTTTAATTACGCAAAACTTACGGCGTTTAAACCAATGGCCAGAGTTGAAAATGAGGGCTTTCAACGTCTGTGGGACTTAAATATTTTAAATGTCAGTAAATCAAAATATGTCCTTGAATGACCAGTATTAATTATATTTATAGATTTCTCGTAAGAGTTAGCACATGTTCGAAAGAATTAAAACTTACTACTTTCACCTCTACGACATTCTGTTGTGGAGATGAAAATACTGCAAATGCCTTACTTCCCTTTTTTTTTACCTATCCGGTGATATATTATACCGTTACTGAGTACTAACTGTCCAAATTTAAAATTTTGGTATAAAAAACTGAATTTTTGTGAAAGACGTTGATTATCTCGAAAAATTTGATTACATTTTTTATTAATTTTTTTATGAACTGCACCGTCCTTAAATACAACTTTCCACCATCGTCAAATACAACTTTCAATTTTGCCTTTTCGTTTCATTGGTAAAGTTATATACATATTAGATAAAGTCCTGAAAGGTAACTTGAGTAATTTTTACTAATAAAGAAAAATTATGTTATAATATTCTATATAATATTCTAACACTCAGTTTTTACATTTCTGACGTAAGCACGTACCCAAATATTCCTTAAATTTAAATTTCACCTTACCTGCAAAACAGCAGGTCTGATATGAAATTTTTGTATGGCTAAGTTGTAGAGAAAAGTTCGATGCATCAAAACAATTAATAAAAAAAAAATTAAACAAGCTTTTCCAAGATAATCAACGTTATTCACAAAAATATCAGTTTTTAAAACCAAAACTTTTGGGTAAATATTACTCGAAAACATTAAGTGTGATACACATCCAACAGTGTCGTTATTTAGGCACATTAAATTAAAAATAAAGCGTCTGGAAAACACATTGCTTTAGCCTGCATGTCATCAGACCTGTGGTGGATTTGTTAGATTGCACTGTAACCCAGTTTAAATTTAATAGACTCTTGAGATATTTTTTTCTAAAATTCTCCAAAGAACCACCCTTCAATAATTTTCAGATCGTAGCGGACCACCATGTGTATAATTAATTTTTATTTCAATTTAATTTTAAATATTAGGCTCCTGAAGTTATTATGTCGTTACAATATGATGCAAAAGCAGATTTATGGTCCCTCGGAACCATTGTTTACCAATGTTTAACTGGGAAAGCCCCATTTCACGCTCAAACACCTAATGAACTAAAATTTTATTATGAACAAAATTCTAATTTAGCTCCAAAGTATTACATTATTAAATTTTAGAGTACATTTTTTTTTAATTTAATCAACTTAAAATTGTAGATTACCTGTTGGAATTTCTCCAGAATTAAGTGATTTATTGCTTGGTTTATTGCGTAGAAATGCTAAAGATAGAATTTCATTTGAATGTTTCTTTAGTCATATATTTATACAGAGAGCAAGAACGCCTCAATCACCTGGTGAGTAACTTTTTGTTTTACTAAAAATAGTTTAAAATTTATTATAAATTTTTGAAGATGACATGACATCAGCAATGTCACATATGTCTCCGCAAAATAGGCCAGATTCAACAGAGCAAACATCAAATAATATCGAACTAATTGATAACATTAATACAACAACATTAACTAATACTGGTATTTTATGCGACAGTGAACGTAATAGTGATCTTAGTAGTCCAGAAGATTCAGATGATTTTGTATTAGTACCAAATAATATTCCAGAAGATAAATGCAATATTGAATATGAAAAGAAATGCAGCAACCGAAATAACTCACAGTTGAGTCCACCAAGACCTAGCTCATTACCGATTTCAGAACCAAAACCAGTACCAACACCACATAGAAAGATACCAATTGTTACAGCTGGTGGGAATGGAAATGTTAATAATAAAACCGGAGCCGATGTTTTATGCTTATCACCGAAATCATCGGCAACAAATGTACCTAGATCACAACCAATTAGTGTTAAAAAAAGATCTGAGCATCGCAATAGTAATGGAAGTGTCATCAATTCAATATCACCTCCATCGGTGCAATTTGCTATTGGTACGCCCCCAAGTAGTGTTGGGGGATTTGTTAATAACAGACGACGTTCGACTTCGGGTGGTTCAATTTCTGAAACGCCACCAACAGCACCATGTACTTGGCAAATTAGTCCTAATGCTCAACAATCTCCTTTACGACGTTCTAACAATAGTTCACCTATTTTACCAACAGCTCTTTCCAAACTTCCAACTTTAGGAAGTCCAACACTTTTATTAGGGGAAAACAACAACTCACATCACCAGCATCCACATCACATATTAGGACCTAGAGCTATAACATTGCCAGAACTAGGAGCTACTGGTGGACTACATAATTTACTAGATACAAGTGAAGGGAGTAGTGGTACGCAAACTATACCGTTTCATGCACCTGAATTGTGTGAGGAAACTTTAATGGGCCGCGAACATAATGAAACTCTTTCTAAGTTGAATTTTGTATTAGCGTTGGCTGATTGTATACAAGAGGTTGCAGATTCTAGATGTGCCCCACTGTCAGCACTAATGTCAGCAGAAATAAGTAATGGTGACTTACCACAAATTCCACCACATACTCCAGAACATTGTAAAAGGGCAGAACGTTTGGTTTTATTAGTCAGGTAAAACAAATTTAAATATCTAGAAACATTTAGTTTTATTAAGTTCCCTTTGCATTATTTTTAAATTACACATTTTGTTGTTTAAATACAATCTAACATTGTCAAAGACTGTTTATTTCATTTATTTATTTAATTAACAAAAAAAAATCATAATAATATATAGTTTCCTGCATATATCTGTCAATTTATACAAATTGCTTCGGTTTGTGTTTTAACCTAAAATAAATATATTGCGGTACCCAGAGCAACGCATTAAATATTAAAAATAATTAAAAGTAAACAAAGAAGAGCAAATAAAATAGTATGAACCAACAAAGTACCACCGTCATGAAATGAAATAACCTATTTCAGACGATCGTTGCTATGAACATAAAATAAATATATTTTGCTACTTAGAGTGAAGCACATTAAATATAAAAATTATTAAAAGTAAACAAAACAGCAAAATAAATATGGTGTATCTAAAAAGTACTACCGTTATTAAATGAAATTAACTATTTCAAACGATTATGGCTATGAACATAAAATAAATATATTTCAGTACCCAGAGTAAAGCACAATAAATATTAAAATAAGCAAAAGTAAACAAAGAAGAGAAAAAATATTTGACCTAAATTTTTTTTCTGATCATGTATAATCTTTCTCTTTTTTGAACCATGTATAATCTTTTACGTTTTTTTGCAACCGTATACTGGAGACAGAAATGTGATTCGTTGAAGAATTGAAATTTTTATTTTTTTTTTGCATTTTGTTTGTTCCGTTAATATTATGTAGCTACATATCTTAAATTTATGATCCTATATACCTATATGTACCTATGTAGTATGTATTTATGATATTATTTAGATTTTGGTTCTGCTGATTTACTCATAAAAATAACCAAATATACATATATAAAAAAACCTATACATTTTGTAAGAAATTAAATGAAATTTTATACCATTATTTTTTATTTCTTTTTAAACTTATAATTTAATAGCGAAAGTCCTGAAACAATTTTTTTCCTCACGTAATAAAAAAAATTAATTTCCTTTAAAAAAAATCCGCGAAAGACTATACGCTGATCAATGGTTGACAAGTTGTGAACATTTGCCCAAATATTTTGCACTCAATTTTTTTATTTTAATTTTTTTTCCAACACAATTTTTTATGTAATTCACAATTTGATTTGTTTTTGTTTTATTTCTATTGCACGTGCAAAATCGCAAATCAATTACTGAAATTGTTTAAAGTTGTGGTTCATTGTCAAATATTATTTGTTCAATATTTTATTTATCCGCACACCTGACTCCCGTATAACGCGGAGGTTACGTTCATCAGAAATTGATTGCAAGGTTATGCAAATCCGCGTTGTACGAGATTAACTTTCCGGTACATACCAGTGAACATTCAGCTTGGGGAATCAATTCATTAACAAGTCGAAAAATATGAACTAAGGAGAACTAGGTTAATTACTTTACATTGGAATAAATTAATAATTTTCTGGAAATAATAGTTTAATATTAAGCTCAAATTTTTTTTCTCTTAGGTGAAACTCTTCGAAATGAGCCTACAAGGCAGTATCACAGCTTAATTAACGGTGTTAATTAGAGATTAATTATTATAAACTAGTCACTATAGACTAATAAATTTTGTTCTAAGCTGTGAATTATTAATACCCCTATCATGATAGGAAAAAAAATTAATTTAGGAAATGAAAATGAGTTACATAAGTAAAAACAATATTTATATTGGGGATTAATGTTCCTTTCCTTTTCCGAAAAAATAGCAATTACATTATCATAAAATTTCTCTGAATAGAAAAGAAACTTAACAGAACTAAGAGAATTAAGAATTAACAGAACTTAATATTTCCTGTACTATTCTATTTCACGTGAAATTTTTCACTCATTTTAAGCGTGAAAAACCACGTTCTGTTGTTGCTGTTGTTGGTGGAATTATAAGAATTAATTGATAAAAATCTGTGCATTCCGTAAAACACTGGTCTAATCCACACTCCTTCAAAAAATGTAGGTTTCTCCAGCATTTTTCTTATTTTGATTTAAAATCTGAATCACTGAATATCACTTTTAATTCTCATCCACTTTCTGTTACTCGCCTCTCTGAAGAGAATGAAAAATTATTCTCCTCTCCTCTTATTGAATTTGTGTTTCTGTTAAACCCTCGACAAAATTTTTGTATGCACTGGTAGCATTTAAAATTTTTGAAATGTCAAAATAAAAAATATATGATGAGTTGTGAACAAGTGGGAAAAAAATAAATTTAAATATTAACTAAATTTGAATAGATATTTATTTAAAAAAAAGAAAATAAAAATATGAGTGCATTTATGTTGGATTCATCAGAACATTTCAAATTGCTTATGATTAGTCTTTTTGATTTTTGTCCTTAAAAAAAATGTATTAGCATTCGGAATTTTCTTTATAAAAATAATTAAATTAAAAAAGAATATTTTTTGTACTTACTTTTCCATTTTTTTTAAATAACTCTTTTAAATTTTCAAAAACATAAAAAAAACCGAGGCGCGTGTTCCTTTTCTCTTCAAATTTTCAAGTGATTTAAAATGGCTGTCGCTTCTCATGAAGAGTTTAACAGAAAGACACAAGCGACTACTTTGACATTTTGACTCGCGTCAATATGGCGATGGGTTTAACAGAAACACAAATACTCTCTGCGGAGAACGAACTCACGTTTAGAGTGTAACAGAGGGCGTTGTTTCCAGCTTTAATATGTCAAAATATTCCCATAATTTTTTACAAGATCATTATGTCATCGACTTGTGTCAGTTGATTCGATAAATTTAATTTTTTTGAGTGATTCAAAGCGGTACTTAATTTCCAAAATCAGCTTTAGGCCAGTCTGTTGTTATATTAGTATTATTATTAGTATTCTGGAATATTTATACCATAAAGTTCCCTTTTTTCAATGCCAATTCTAGAATATCAAATTCTTCATTAATTTTACGAAAATTTTCTTCAAAATTGATGACCAAATTTTTCGAGTTCTGAGGTAATACGAATACATTTTTTTTTTTTGTAAAATTCCATAAATTAGTTCAGATTGCGGAAAAGCAATACTAAAAAATCTGAATCATTGAAAAACCTCAAAAAACCCAGTAGCTATAATCAGGCTTTCATTATCTCTATCCAAAGTAGACGTTTCATTTGAATCTTGTTGGGGTGAATATGTATCAAATGCAGCAGTGCACTTTGAAGATTTGCGAAGACTTTTTTTCATAAAAAAAAAAACAATATTAAATTATCTAAAATGTTTATAAATACTGTTAAAAAACTCAAAAAGTTACCTGAAACTATATAAAATGTTTATGGTATTGTTTTTTTTTATGTTCACTGAAAGATTTTTTTTCCACTTAAATTTCAATTAAAAAAGAAAAATAAGAATTGATACAGATTTCTTAATAATTCATGAATTATATTAAATTAGCCGTTTTTTTCTCTATTAGTCTGATATAACTTATTTTTATTAATATTATCATAGAGTATCATATAAGTAGAGTGTTAATGTAGAACAATATTTTTTAATCATTTTCTTCTAAAAATACGGTCCCATTTTTACTCAAAACACGAAAATGCCGTGCCATTTTCACTCAATACCCCAAAACACTCAAATAGAATTTTCGAAACTCAATTATTTTTACTCAAAAATTTTCATTTATTGAGGAGAATATTTAATACATTTTTCTATATATATTTTTTATATTGACTTAGATATGTAAATATATGGTGAACACATACGATATACACTCTTCATATAAATCAAAAATACATACGTATGTGTATACTCTTCAAATTATCAAACAATGCCTCTATACTTTTAGCCTATTTACAGAATGATTTTTCCGGAATTTTATCGAATTACGATTTCGTTTTAAGTTTTGTTTTAGTTTTGTGTATAAAGTGTTGCTTTCCCAGTGACTAGGCTAGGATTATAGAGGCATTGTTTGATAATTTGAAGAGTATGCACATGCGTATGTACTTTTGATTTATATGAAGAGTGTATATCCCAACAAACCATAGGAAGAACGACAATTAATCGCAAAGATAATGAATGAAATTGTGTACATACATTATACAATAATAGGTTAATGATAGAATCATATAATCCAGAAATTTTTTTTTAAAAATAATGGTAATAGAAGAATAAAGTTTATCAGTTATGCATTACAAATCGTGAACTTTGTACGGAATACCGTTTTGTTGTCTTTTCTCAGAACTTGGTTAAAAATCGTATTTCTATTTCAGATGAAATAATTTTTGAAGAAATATAAACAGCCAACAATCCATATAAAGAATAAAATGTCCAGTTTTACTTTTCAGTATACTTTTCAATAGAAATCAATTTGAATTATTTTTAATTTTACAAAACCAACATTAATTTTTTTGTCCGTTTCTTCTATAAAGTGTGAAATCACAAATTTCATAAATCACATTGACCAAGTCCAAATAAAAATATGAATTCTTCAAATTTTAAAAATTAAAGCAAAATAACAACAAATACAGCAATAATCTTGAATTCTTTCAATTTCTAAAAAAAAATTTAATACTTTGATTTGTAATTTTATTTGTGGTATATTGAAAGGACTTTAAATATTTATTTTGTTTTTAATTTACTGTTATGCATTTGCAATTGCATGCATTTATTTTTCTCTTCTATAACTGTTATTTTATTTCTCCTCTATCATCTCATTATTCATCACATCATGATTATACTAATTTACTTAATAATTATAAATCCATTCCAAATACATATAATCAAAAATAATATAAACTATAAAATGTCGCACCAGAACAAAAAAAATAACAATGTTTCGAAGATCTTCGATTTATAGTAACATGATCCTATGCTTATAAAATCATTATAACAAAATAGCAACTATTTATTTATTTTCATTTAGTATAATTTTTGTTGTTTTGTTTCACTAGAAATAATTCAGCAACAAAACATATACGATTTCATTCATTTTTTTTAAATGTAACTTTGATTAAACAAAGCTGTATCAACAATCGCAAAGTAAAAGAGGATACCAAAATTATTTTTGGTATAGATCATATAATAAATAATGTGGCATAACAGTGTAAATAAAACAATACAATATAATAATGCAAAATTTAAATTTATTAATTCGTTTTGTATTGAAATGAAATTTATTCTTTTGCGAAAAAAAGAGAAAAGAAGAGAAAACTATGCGTGGAAGGGAAATGAACGACCTTATTTATATTAGGTCTGTATGTTAACTTTTATTTGCAAAAATGTGCAAATGAGAGAAAAAATCACGTGATCATAAAATTCTGCGAGAATAGTTAAAATGTTCTCTTTTACAAACAAAAGTAGACATACGCAAAATTTGCATAAATTTTTCCAAATTTTTTCATGTCAAAAATAATTAATTTTTAGGTTATGAGATTTTTTTAAATTTGAATTAATTTAGTAATTTTCTAATTTTTTTGTAAAATTATTGAATGTTTTTGTTGAAAAAAATTAAATTAATTAATTTTTTGTCGGTAAAAAGTTATATAAATAAGTTTTCAGGTTACGTATACAACTTTTTATTTATGTTAGGTATACTACTTCTTATATGAAAAATATTCTATTGACATTTAAAACAACAAAAAAGAAATTTATAAATAGAAATTTCATTTGCAAAAATTTATTTAAGAGAGAGCTCTGACGTCACGTTTCAAACACAAAATTTTCTTAAATTTCTCAAAAATTTGTAAAGAGCATGCAAATAAATAAGTTAACATACAGGAATTTGGATAAATTTAAGTAAATTTATATAAACTAGAAGAAACCCATGGGTACATACCCGGCTGAGCAAAAGAAAGGAATTTTTCTGTGAAACGGGATATCTAATAACAACATATAGAATAGTAATATTAATAGCAAACCACAAAAAAATAAAAAATGTTCAAAATTTTAAGTTAATATTAGTTTTAAAATAAAATAAAAAAATATCAAATAGCATTAAACTTATTTTGTAAGATTTAATTTGTTTTTATTATTTTTTTATTTCTCGAGGGAACGGGAAAGCCACGAAAAATATTAAGCAAACCGCGCACGTGGGTACTTAGCTATGTGGAACACTAACCCACTAAATATGTAATACATAACTGATAAACTTTATTCTTTTATTACCATTAATTGGGAAAATGTAGTGTGTCGGAATGTTATTAAAAAATAGTTTCCGATAATTTTATTAAATCATTAATCATACCTATGGGTTAGTACCGTTTCCCAATTACTATGAGTGAGTTTTAAAATTCATCATATAGGAAATAATTGGATAAAATGAAATATTCTAGACCTGTAGTTTTCCCCTGTCTTGGTCCTGCTAGAATTTTAATTTTTAGAGCAGTGGATTGTGTAGAGCTGACCATGTGTGAAGCTAGTTAGGTTGATGGAGATAAGTTTCGACTCTTTGAAATGTTTGACCTTGTGATTTATTGATTGATATTGGATATGTAAGGCTTATCGGAAGTTGATGTCTGATAAATTCTTATAAAATAATTTTCATTCTATATCTGATATTTTTTTTTTTATTTATAAATAAAAGAGTTAATTTTATAAAGATTAACTTAAAACTTTGAGCAATTTTTATTTTTTTGTGGTTTGCTATTAATATTATTATTCTATACATTGTTTTCAGATACCTTAAACATGTCAAATGTTCAAAATTTTCTTGACTTGACTATTCCACATAAATTTAGAACTCTTTTAAACAATCTACTCAGCAACGATCACAGCACTTTTGTTCATAATTTTTAAATACTGAGCGCCTTCGTTACGTCCGTCTCGGCCCGGGATTTAGATTTTTGCTTTCTTTTTTTTGTTTTTTTGCACTTTCAGGTGGATTACTATATCAGTACCATCAATTGCACCTTAAAATAAAAGCATTAGCATATTATGTTAGTAATCAAATTTGTTTTAAAAAAATGTCGTAACAATTCCTCATCACAATAACCTAGAACTATTTCCTCCAAGCTTCAGTTTCACTTTCACTAAAAAAAAATAATCTTTATTAAACATTATGTACCTTAATATGTAACATACCTGCTAGAATCAATAGTTTCACTTGAATCAGTAGAATCAGATTCCGAAACATTACTTAGTAAATAGTAATAATATTTTTATTTCTTCTGCTGCCATTTTGTTACAATTATTCTAAAAAATACTTCCGTAAATTCAAAACGATTGTTTAATAAAAAATTATCCTTAAATTCATTTCAAAATGTGAGTCTGCTGTTTGACAGCTGCAAGTTTTTACAAGAATTGCGTTCCATTTTTTTACTTGCAGAAGAGAGTTATTTAACTTTTTTTTCTTCTTTTTTCTCTTTTCTCTCATTGCAAGTTTTTGTTAGAAAAGTACGGGGACGGTCTTATTATAAATGAATACGTGTTTATTTATTAATAACTTGAAGCCAAAAAAATATTTGAGTATATTTGAATTTAAACTTTCTTGAATTAGAAGCATATTCTTTAACTTTTTCTGCTCAAGTTAATTTTCACTAATAAATTGTAAAATTGAATTGATAGAAATGAGCTATTATCTATTTAAATGTATTTAAATGTGAATGTATTTTCTTAAATTCGGAATGAAAAGTTCAATGAAAGAACAAGCTTAGACTTTACTTTGCTTCCGTCTTTTAAGACGAGTTACGAATCAAGTTAAAATAAAAACATTTTTTTTAAAATTGTAAATGGTATTAAATTTTGGGTAAATTTTGCAGGGCTTTGCAGTTATTGTCGTCAGGACTAAATTTAGCATCACAGCAACTCAGAAGTGGAACTTTGAAACCTTCTGCTAATGTAAAAAACGGTAAGATCTGTTATTTTCAATTTTGTGAATAATTGAATATATTGTTCTTTTTTATTTTAATTCAAATTTCAGCTTTGTTGACAATGAATTCAAAATATAGAAATATCCTCTATGAATCTAAAAGATTAAACGGTACTGGTTTATTGCAAAAGGCAAATACGTTGAATGCTGATAAAATTTTATATAATTATGCAATTGACATGGTAAAAATAGTAAAAATAAAAATTTAATTTATGCTTTTAATAATTTCTAACTAGAAAATATTTTTATTCTTATTTTTAGTGTCAATCTGCTGCTGTAGACGAACTTTTTGGAAACACTAAAAGTTGTTTTGAGCGATATAATACGGCACACATATTATTCCATTCCCTCGCTCAGAAATGCTGTCACCCACAGGATAAATCCTTATTATCTAAATGTAAGTTAAAAAGATTTTTTAGAAGAAATATATAACATATTTTTTTTAAACTTCTAGATCGTGATGCTGTTGAAAAAAGATTAAGTATACTACAACAACAAGGATATATATACGTCACAGAAGACTCGGTATAAATTTATGAATTTGAAAATAATCAAAATAGTTATAAGACCTTTATTTTTTTAACAATTAACCACTTGAACATTTGGATAACAAATGCTATTTGTATACATATTAGCAAAGTGAAATAAACATATATGTATATGTATATTTAAATTTTAATAAACTAAAAGCAAATATTTAGAATGTTCGGATTGTATAATAAAATGTAAGAATAAAATTACAAACAAAAATGAAAAGCAAAAATATTAATGACGTTAAAAATGTTTTCTATAAGTAGGTACATATTCGTATATCCTATTTTATTTTAATTTTAGCTTCTTTGGTTTTTGTAATTCAAAAATTGATTTATTTGTTGTATCATAAAGTAACTATACCCATAGGGCATTCATGCAGAATAAAAAATGTTAGTCAATTTTGTTGATTTGAAATCACCCCAAGATCGTATTTGGGGTTATTTCGTAAAAATATTGCTGTATTCTTAGTTCTATAAAATTAAATAGACCGCGTATTTATTTTGTTGTTTGTTGTTTTTGTTCTTTTGTTTTGTTATTTTTTGGTATGTATATAAATGGTTTTGTGTAATCTTGTACATATTTGTGCTTACGAATATATTTGACATCGTAAATGTCTCAACACAAAGTTGAATACAACGTCCACATGGTCTTAAATGTATACAAAAGCTCACAAAAGCTTGAGACATTGGGTGCGTTCAGTACAGTCTAGCGCTGCAAAATAACTGTAGCGTTCAAGCAAATTTTCTACTGAACGGTGATTTTATGTACCGCTAGAATAAACCGCTGCATAAATTTTCTATGCTACATTGAGCAGTGACATTTTATGTGTTAGTATTTTGATGTGTAAAAATTATTTGTTTACAAAATTTGATGTGAGTGGTGTGTGAATAAAATTTATAATAATAAAATTCATAATAATAAATAAACAATAATAAATAATTTAGTAATTTATTAAGTTTTATAATAATATTAATATAATTAACTTTGAAAAATATGTTTTATTAAAAATTTTATATTTATATTTAATAAAAATTCTTATGTCAAATGTCACATAAAACAAATGTTATATTAAATTTCGCTGCAAAACGTTCAGTACAACAAAGCAGTGTTAATTATCACATCACTGCTATTTATAGCAGCGCTAGATTTTACTGAACGCACCCATTGTCTACATGATCATAATTGTCGTTGACGATGTCTCCACGACCGGTTTGACAGGTATTTGGGTTCACAAAAATTTTCAAAAACCCAATATTGTACAGTGTCAATAAAAACTGTATGTTCATTCTGCTTGATCACACATGAATTAAAACACAATTACATAATAGTTGCGTTTTTTTTAGCTTGCAGAAGTGCTCACAACTACTTATGAGTAGTTTGTAAACAAAACGCAAAAAAAATTGCTCACAACTACTTATGAGTAGTTATTTAGGAGTAAAATATAACCTCAGGATTTCACTATTTAATTTCTGATGTGTAAAATTCATGTTTTTTGAAAAATAAAACTTTATAAATCAAAACTTTATTTTAAAATAATAAAGAGCAAACTGATTGGTAATTAAAAGAAATTTAAAAATTCTTCTAATTAACGTAAAAAATATTATTTATAAATATGGACGAAATATTCAACAGAAATTATAATACTACCTAACTATCAAAGCTCAATGGCCATCTATTGATTTTTTATAAAGATTTGTAATAAATATTACAAACAATAGATTGAAGTTACAGATTTTCATATTTAAAAATCTGTAGGACCAAAAAATTTTTATAACACAATCAGAGAACAAAACAAATGACTATGAACAGTAATCATACAATTTTGCTGCTTTGTATCTGCTTTGTATCCTCAAATTTGACTGCCATTTTATATAACCGAAAGCATGATGATTGTCAATTGTAGTCAACTACATAAGTGAAAGGGGATTGCTCAGCTTGAGTGGCTGTCAGCTTGAAAATAGCTTGAGTTTGACATATGTATTTTGGTGACAAAAATTTTTCGTCTAAAATTGGTAAAATTTTCTATAAATTTAAAGATTGAAAAAAAAAGGAATTCATTTTTATTTTTAATTACTCATTTAAATCTTCTATTTTCTAAATGAACTCTAAATATTAACAAACCTTCATAAATTTTGATTAACCTTCATAAATGTCAACTCAAGCTGCGTATTTGTTTAAAATTTTCAAGTCTAGTAAGTCAATTTTTGTGATTGACTTGAGTGAAGCTGATTTCAAGAAACTAGCGTTGAAGTTTTAATAAGGCTTACTTGAAGCTATTATGTATACGGGATAAATGATAAAATCACAGATTCTAGAAAAAATCCAAAAATAATAGTAATAATGAAAAAAATTTATTAGTTGTTCATTGTAAATCGTGAACTGTTAACGGAATACCGTTTTGTTTATTTCAAAATCATATTGTTTCAAAACCATATTTCAATTTTGGTATTTTTATTTTTTGAAGAAATAAACTATCCATTTTTGATAGATTGTTTTTTGTTATTTTTGTTTGTCAGTAGATATACATATGCATATATAAATATGTAATATATAATTATTTATACCTGGGGTGGCAGCACGTAACTTGTTACAAACGCTTTTTTTTGTAACAAAACACAAGCGTCACAAAATTTTTGTGGCAGCATGTACTTTGAAACGCTACTTTGGGATTGAAACAAAAAAAAATTTTACGAAAAATTTCAAATATTACGTAAACATTCAAATGTTACGTGCTGCCAAAAGTAGCGAAACAAAATTAAATGTGACGAAACAAAATTATAATTGGCGAAACAATTTTACGTGCTACCGTTTGTCAAAAATAGCGTGACAACATATTTGTAACAAGTTACGTGCTGCCACCCCTGATTGATAAATAAAAACAGACAAAAATAACAAAATCAAAAAATTTCTTTGCTGAAAATTTAAAATCATACCTACTTTCCAGTATGAACTTTTTAAATTGAAAAGAAATTTGTATACATTGTATATTCTACATATGTATGTACATAACTATATACATCGACTGACGTACAGACAAAAGAAAAGAAAAACAAAAACCAGAATAAAAATAAAATCAAATACGATCAACTCAAAAATTGTCTAAGTTTTTTCTTCTAGGTGAATTATCTATGCATATATAATTTCTGGTTGTATTTTAGAAAACTTAATTTTAATATTTTATTAACAAATTTTTGGAAAAATTCTCTTCCCTTTAAAATTTTGAATTAGCTAATGTCAAATAATTCAGTTTTAATGAATACAATTTTTTCTAACAAACTCTATTATTATTAATATTTAACTTATTTTTATAATTGATAATGATAAAAATAATGATACTGATAATGATAATAATAATAATAATGATAATAAGACACTTAATAACGACATAATAGATTAATTTAATTTATAATTTACAAAATATACAATATAAATTGTATGCTTTAAAATATCAAAATTAACAAAACAACAAATAATTTAATATACTAAGTATTCATATGAATGGAATATAAATTATAATAAAATGGGATTAAATTAAAAAAATATTAAAAAAATATAATCAAAGCAGTTTTATTAAATTTCACACTGCTAACTAAACATTTCAGGTTCTTCTAATATTCATGATTTTTCAAGTCTGAATTATTCCAGTTTCTGTTGACCATATAATTCATGTTTCATTGGGTGGGTTCAGTAGCATTAGTCGGTAGTTCTGGAATCCATTTTGGATCCCTGTACCATATATATGGCCACTGAACGCAATTCACCACAAAAATGTACCGTAATATTAGCGCCATCACCGGAAAATATAATGAGTGCTTTTAAAAATAAATTAAATGAAAACGTTCAATCGTTTTCCGAATATCACTGACGTTTGTCATTTGGTATGACAGAAAACGAAACCGGAAAACGTTAATTTCGAAAATAATTTTTCATATGATTGAAAACGACCGGAAAACGTTTGTAGTGCAAAAATCAAACGTTCAGTTGTGTTGAACGTTTGTATGGAAAAAGTTTATAAACATAAACAAAATGCAAGTAGTTTTTTTTATATAACTAATTTAGGTGTTTATATTTGTATTTTTGTAAATAAAAAATTAGAATATAAACTTAGAAATTATTTTATATTTATTTGTAAAATAAAACATTTAATTTGTAAATACAAATAAATACATATAAAATACAAATAAAAGTTAAATTTTAACCGGTAATGCATTTAAAAAAAATTCGTCCTATATAAAAGAAGAATTATTTGTTTCTTTTTTTTTAGTTTTTAAATTTTTTTTTTCTTTATTTTTCTATATTTAACTATTTTTTTCAATTTATAATTTATGACACTACACTCTACTCTACACTATTCTTTTTTGTTTTGTTTTATTAACACAACCACAAAAAATTGAAACATATGTTTTTGACAACTGTCAGTTAAGTTTCGAAAATTTGCGAAAATGTTTTTATTCACACGTCTTCAATCATATCAAAATGTGAAGAAGGTGGTAGTGATGATCGTTTCGTTTCGTTTTCCGTTTCGTTTTCCGTTTCGTTTTCCGTTTCGTTTTCAATCATAAGCCCCAATATTTATTATCCTCCATATAAATTATTTTTTATAACTCTTAATTTAAGTTTTATGTACATAAATCTTCCTTAAGAATTTAAATTTTCACACTAATTCAAAAAAATGATGGCGATTTAAATTTAACATCTTTCATAAAAAATATAAACATCTCATTTTTCTTACAGCAGATGTCACAACACTCAACTTAAAAATTGTTGTTGTTTTTACGTATAAAAAGTCAGATCCATGAAATTTTCTGTCCGTTTTATCACACCGTTCAGTGAACAGATCCATGGATCTGTGGATTTCAGATCCATCGATTGATTCCACTGAACACTACCATTGAGTATCTAGGAATGTTTCAGAATTTAACACCGCTTTTATTTGCTGGACCCCTACCGCGTATTCCGATTTTCGTAATCGAAAGATTAGTACCATGTAATATTACTTTCGAATATTTTTTAACATATTTTATTCGAATAATTGACTTAAACAGCCACTTGCCTATACACGCAGCAACATTTTTGTACACAAGAGCGGCCACCGCATCTAAAAAAAAAATTAGTATGGAATGAACAACGGTCAACGGATAAAAATATGAGTATTCAATTTGTTTGTAAAATTTTGTTTGTTTTTGTTTTTTAAAACTTATTTTGCTTGTAATTGAATTTGTATGTAAAAATAAAATAATTAACAAAAAAAAACATAATTAACATTAAGAAAAACTATGTAGATATAATAATAAAAAATAATAAAAAGACTAGAAAAAAATGATATGAAATAAGCGTACACTTTCTGTTAAATGTTTACGTCGTAAAAAAAATTTTAACTGAAGTATCCAAAATGTGTCTAAACATCACTATACACGTAAATATTTTATAGACAACTTCAAGAGACACCAACGAAAAATCAAAAATTTTTGATTTTACGGACACCAAGTGGCTGTATTGTGTCTTTTCACTACAGACGAAGGATTTTGGTGGATTTCCTCTTCATGGACGATTGTATAGTTAAAAAATTTTAAATTTTATCTTACACTTGTAAAAGAAAAATAATTGATTATCTTTTATTTTCATTCAAAAAATAAGGTTTTAAAAAAACATTCATCATAAAAAGTATTACAATCTACCTTTGATTGAAGTGCTGAAGCACACTAAAGGTGGATTTTCTCTTAATGGACGAACGTCCGGAAATATATTTTAATCAATCAAAAAATTTTATTTTACCAACACATACACAAAAGACCCTCTCCGGGCAATTTACTTCATCCAATTTCTTAATTAAAATATTTTTAACTTTTGGCTGAAGGACGAAGTAAATGAAAAGGATAGATATATATTTATTGCTATCTCGATTTATGTATGAAGGCATTCACATATAGAATTTCAAATGTTTTTTAAGAAAAAGATATAAAGTGCAATTTTTTTTGTTTTTTATTTTTTAGTATGTATAAGATTATTTTGTTTCTAACAAATTATTTATATTTTAAGATAAGAGCAAAGCGCTATATTTTATTTGTTCGAATATTAAAATGTTATTATCAATTATTACTCTTAACAAAATTTAAAATTTTTTTAATAAAAATAATATCAACGCATGTAAACAATTTTTCAAACGTCAACCTTTTTTGACTACATAACTATTTTCAGTCCTTCGCCCATTGAGAGGAAATCATAAAATTTTCTTTAATGGTATTTGTGTTTCAATTATAGTGTAAAATAAAATTGTCCGGACGTTCGTCCATGAAGAGAAAATCCACCATAACACAAAATTAAAATAAATTTCATAAATATATAATTTTTTGAACAAATTTAAAATAGAGTAAGCGTTACCAAGTGTAGTACACATTGATTTTGTTGCCTTTTAAAACGATCTTTTATCAAAATAATAAATTACATAATATTATTTTCCAAATAAATAAAACAAAAAACAATTCAATTAAAAACAACAACAAAATCATATTATATAGTTATAACAAGTTTTAGTTATAACATGTAAAAATATTAAATAATTTAATTTATTTAAATTTAACATAGTAAAAGTTAATGATGACTTTTTATTTTCACATACTTTATTATTATCCATTCTACATAAATATTAGACAATACATAATATTACCAAAAATTGAAAAAAAATGTGTATAAAACGTTTCCACATGTACAAATTGTGTTTAATGGTACATCAAAGTCACCAGATGTTACACTTTGATAAGTTAAAGGACACATAATTCCTTTTTGATTGCTATCAGCCAGAAATTTATATTTTATTAAAATCATTAAATTGTTTAAAATAGCGTTCATATGAAATAGTATATTTTGTACATAAATATAGAAGATACTACTAAACCACCACGCTGAATCAGATTAAAATAATAACTATAAGTAACTATTTCAATTTTTTTGGCTTTCCATAATTAATAGTTTACAAACATTGCAATTTATTTTTTTCGCTATTGAAAAAGCTGCGTAACCCTGATACATAAAAATATCTATTATACTCAAAAGTTTTGCAAGACGTTCAAAGGAAAATATTTTTGGTAAAAATATTTCATATAATGTAGTTTTTTTAAAAAGAAAATAATAAAAAATATTTACTTTACTAAAGAATATATTGGCAGCATACCATATTTTGTTTTACTAAAAAATACACTGACGAAAACTTACTGAAATACTAATTAGTAATTCAAAAAAATAAAACAGAAATAAATAGAAATATCTTCGTTGAAATAAGAGACTAAAGCGAATTAGACCCGAGATCACTCATTATAGTTGAAGTGTCAAAAAACCAAAATAAGAAAGAGATAGATATAACAAAAAATATAAGTTTGTCATCATATCGATACATCAATCTAGAAGTCTTAAATCGATTATTGACAAATGATCCGATTAAACTAAATGATAATAAAAATTGTGAAGAATTGCTATCTGATTTTTTTTGCAACTATGGCTAAACAACTACCTCATAAAGCAGTCAAATGTCAAGTGTTCACAAGCTTTTTTGGAAAACATCTAGCTGTTCACATATTTACTATTTATATAAAAAAAAATTTTTTGTATTATCTTTTTGAGTATAACTTAAGCTGTTATAATTGGTTATACGATAAATAAATAAAATAAAAAAATATAGAGGATTTAAAAAAAAATAATAATATCAGAGAAACTATTATTAATAAAAAGAAAATGATTACAATTAATAATAGCAAATCATATAGTGTTATTCAATAGACTTGTTGTAGACTTTACACAAGATAAGACGACTTGGAAAAAGGTAAATGTCTGTTTCTAATATTAAATTAATTAAATTTAATTAAGTAAATTAAATCTTTACACTAGAAAAAGTTTTTTTTATTGAAAAAGATCTATTCTTGATTTTTCTTGAACTTCTTCTTTTTGATTATCAGGTTATCGTAAACAACATGTTTAGCCATAAACATGAGCTTGAAAACTTACTATAAATGAAAAAATAGATAAACCTACAAAATATAAAAAAATTAAATTTATGAACAAAAATAATAAACAATTGATAGATGATGAACTTGTATTAGTAATGAGCTATAAACAAAATTGATAATCCATATACAAATCAATATCGAAAATCAATAAATATTTGATTGACCAAAACAAAGCTATCGCTGTAACGGATGATTTGTACAAGTCTTATAATGAAAAATTTTCACAACTAAACAGCGTTATAGATAGTAAAATTGACAGAGTTCTAGTTACATTGAAAAATAATGATAAAACTTTGAGTTCTATAAACGAATTCAGTCTCAACTTTAGAAACCTAAATCATAACGTGGATAATATTTCTAACAAACTAAAAAAATTAAATGAAGTTCAAAAAACTTTGAGAGTCCCTTCTTCGACTTCAGTTCAAACAACTTCCTTACTTGAGGAATTACGTGAAGTTGATGCGGCACACCCAGTCGTAACTCAAGCTGCCGAATTATTACCACCTCTCCCACCCTCCTTTTCTAATCACAACACCCCCTTACACTCAAATGAACTGAACTTTAATAATAATAATACTAATACTTCTTCATTCCATATTCCTTCGCTAGTATCAGTCCCTCCATCACATTTATCTCAAGGTTGTATCATGCCTCAACACCGCAACAAGTTATTGATTTTACTAAAAACAAATTATCATCACACAACATTAGTGATAATTTAAACTTGATAAAATGCAAAAAAATTTCTAGAGCCAATAGTAGCCTCGCTTCTCTTAAAATGTATGTTCCTGATTCTATGTTTGACTTACTATTATCTCCATCAATATGGCCCAGTAACACTTTTGTCAAAGAATTTGTCCAAAGGTCAAAAGCGAATACAGCAGTATTGACGCCAATTGGAAGTCTTAATAACTCAAAAACTGAAATGCTTGTCCCTTTATTTTTAAAATGTAAGGGTACTTCGTTCTAAGGCTCCTGATGTATTTTTAAGCTCTCAAAAGCTACCTTTCGATGTGTTTATCTTAACTGAAACCAATTTATGCAATAGCTTCTTGAGTACCGAGTACTTTTGTTCTGATTTTAATGTCTTTAGAAAGGAAGTGGATTCCGTTTGTGATGCTGTGGGCCGTGGAGTTTTAATTGCAAGTCGAATTGAGTACGATTGCTCCTTGTCTCAGATTCCAAATACAGATGATATAGAAGTCATCTGTGTCAAAATGAGATTGGACCGTAAAAGTATCTACATTGTGTGCTTTTACGTCCGCCCCGCCAGCCTCATTGATGTATATCAGGGGTTCCTAGACGCCGTCGATTATGTTAGTAATTCTGCTGATGGTCTCGACGACATTATTATTTTTGGTGATTTCAATCTCCCTGATTTACAGTGGATCCAATCAGAAGATGAAACACATTATATTGCGTGTAATGTGTCATCTTTAAAAGAAACTGTTTTTGTTTTGACTTACTGATTGTGGCTTCCAGCAGATCAGTTAGGTAAAAAATAACTTAAATAGACAACTGGATCTAATTTTCTCAAGTAACGCAAACAACTGTCTGGTAGAGACTAGTGAACACACTCTTTCTAAAATCGATCTATACCTTCCTCCTTTATCTCTATCTTTTTCTTTTGAGAATGGTAATGATAATGTAGATTCTGAAAATACCTACAAATTCAATTTTCGTAGTGCCGATTTTGACAGACTAAACGAACTATTATCTCAAATTGATTTCAGTACAATGCTTTCAAATAATCTTGATTTAAGTAGCTCGATTAGTAATTTTTACTCTATATTATTTAACTGCCTCACGCGGTGTGTTCCAATATCAATTCAAAAAAATTTGTCCTCGGCTCCACCCTGGTACAATAAACATCTTCGAACCCTACGTAATCGAAGATATAAATTATGGAAAAAATTTCTATCGTCCAGTAATTGATTATAACCGATATTTTAGTGCATTCTCCGAATTTTCTGAACTATGTACAAGTCTTTACGATGAGTACAAAATACAATTTGATTTAATATCAGATCCTAAACGGTTTTGGCATTTTATTAACTCAAAAAAGAAATCGGATGGCTATCCTATGACTTTCAAATACTCAAATAATTCCGTTAACGATTCCAAGGTTATATCAAACCTATTTGCAAACTTCTCCAGTCAAGCCTTCACTATTGTTATCAGTGATGATTCGTGCCCGACTCTGACTATTTCAGTTATCTAAGTAACTCTCCTCAAATCACACTAATGTCGATCAATATCGATTATGAAGATGTCCATTACAAAATTAACAAATTAAAGGATGATTACTCTTCCGGTCCTGATGGTTTATCTCCCATAGTTCTAAAAAAATGCAATAACACAACCCTTAACCAGGCTTTTTCAAATATCCCTCTCTTCAAGAATTTTTCCGAGTATATGGAGAACTTCTTTCATAACTCTGAGCCATAAGAAAGGAAGTAAGGCTGAAATAAATAACTATAGGCCCATTGCCAAATTATCTTGTATTCTTAAACTTTGCGAGAGTATTGTCTACGACTCTCTCTTTAATCATTGTAAGCCATTATTATCCTGTTTTCAACAACAGGATTGTTTGTTTTCAACATTCCTTAAAGGGAAATCCACTACTACTAATTTAACCGAACTAGTCTCTTTTCCAACTCCATGGAAAAGAGGCTAGATGTGAATTCGATTGCTACCGACTTTAGTCTGGCTTTCGTTAAACTGTCCCATAGTGTCATTTTATTTAAACTTCGTGCTCTAGGATTTCCACCTCTCATTATAGATTGGATGAGTTCATATTTATGCAACAGAGTGTATGACGTCCGTTTTAGGTCTAATGTTTCAGATCCCTTCACTGCTAAATCGGGTGTCCCACAAGGTAGCCACTTAGGTCCTCTGATCTTTATCTTAACCACAAACGATGTACATAATATTATAAAAAATTCTCACATTCTAGTGTACGCTGACGATATGAAAATATTTAAACAAATCTCATCTCCAATTACAAGAATGATGCGTAACGTAAACAATAACTCTAATGTCTTCTTCGATTTTCACATTAGTAAGTCCAAACTAAAGAATCTGCTTTATTCAAACAGGTCATAAGTTTTTGAAGGACATGTAATACATGTAGTATACGTAGTTGTTCACGATGAATCAGTAGTATTACATACTTTTAACATGTATACATAAGTGTATATAAATTAAGTTAATTTTTATTATTATTATTTTTGTGTCTTTGACTAATTGCGTTTTGCATGTGTTGTATTTTTATATATGTATGGATTATATATCCATTTTTATTATTTTTTTCTTTCTTTTTCTTGCTTTTTTTAATTTCTTTAGTTTATATCTAAATAAATTGACTATTGGTTCTTCGGCATAATTTAAAATTGCAAAATTTTGATTTAGCCTATCTTGACATGTTGGAAGATAGTCTAAATCTATGATATAATTTTTTAATTGATTGAAGATTTTAAATTGCTTCAACTTTTGACTTGTGAGCATATTGCTTATTGATTTTTGTTCTTTGACTTTCCTTGAGATGTTGGACGGCAAATCAAAGTTACTAGATTTTTAACCGTTTTTTCCGTTTATGGATTTTGTTTTAGTCGTGTTTACTAATTCCCCTTTTTTTGTTTTGTTTTACATGCTTGTTTTAAGCATTTCCTGATCCAATTCTCTCCTTATTAACACATTCTTCATTAAGGGTTATCACGTGCTTGTATTTTTTTTTGAATAAAATTAAAATATAATAATAAATATTAAAGTTTAATTAATGAAAGTTCATTGAGTGTATGCTCGTCCCAGTATTACATACTGAATACTTTAATTTACTAAAATCTTTCTATACTTTTAATAAGAAGAGATTTATTGTTCCAAGGACTGTGATAACCTTGTATACGACAGTCCTAGTCATATGCTAAATAATAATAATAATAATGAGAATGGTGACTTCCCGCGTGCGCGGTACGGGAGGGGTAATTGGTCGTTGGACATTATTATTACTCAAAAATTGAAAGATAAGAAGAAATCAGTATCGGTTTTATTCATGGATTTATCCAAAGCATTTGATACAGTTGATTGCAATATACTGTTAAAAAAATGCAAAGTTACGGTATTAAAGGATAAGCTTATAAATGGTTTTTTTCATATTTTACCCAACGAACATAATTTACTCAAATAGGAACATTAAAAAGCTCTCATGAAAAAGTGTGTTACGATGTACCTCAGGGCAGTATACTCGATCCTTTGCTATTTAAAATTTTTATGGATAGCACAAATGACTGTAATATTGAGGCGGAAATAATTCTATTCCCAGATGATGTTTGTCTGAATTTTCAAGCTGATAACATTAGCGAATTACAAACAAAAATGAATGAAGAAATAATTAAATTGAGAAATTGGATAGATATTCCAAAACTAACAATCAACACAAAAAAAACAAAATTTATAATAACTGGTTGAACGTTTCCTATACTTAACATAAAAATATCAAATAACTCATTAGAACAAGTTGATGAATACAAATATCTCGGACTATGGATTGGCAATCAATTGAAATGGAATATCCATACTTCCTTTTCCTTGGTAAAAAACTTTCATCAATTGCTGGTGTATTCAATAAAATATCTAATATACTTCCAACCAGTGTCAAAACATCAGTTTATTATGCACTATTCCAGAGTCATATCAGTTATGGTATCAAACTTTGGGGAACAGCAACTAAACAAATAATTGATGAACTCCAGGTCTTTCAAAATAAAGCTATAAAAAGCTTGTATAATTATAAGTGGATGGAAAGAACGGAATTTATTCATAGTAAAAAAAAATTATTGTTAATTAAAGATTTCGTTAAATTAAAATTAATACTACATATACACGATATAGATTCTTCAAACATTCACACTATAACTGTACTACCAAGATGTGGAGATTTACATCAAGTAAACAGTAGAAATCATAACCTCTTCCATATGAATCGATAAAGAACATCACATTTTGGTTCGGAAACGACTCTTCATCTAGGAATTAAATTGTACAACAATATAACAAATCATTTTAAACTTTTAAATAGCGGTCAATTCAAGCATGAATTAAAATATAATTATATCAAACAATACAGCAAAGAAACAATTTGAAAATTTTTTATTACTTCTGTACTTAAAAAAAAAAAAAAAAAAAAAAAAATAAGTTCCTTATCTCTTTTTCTTTTGATTAAGTTAATTTTTAATATAAAAACTTCATTATGGTATTGTTTTTTCTTTTTTTTGATGCTCTGAATTTTTATTGAATATTGTGTATTTCTTGATTACAGTATTTCTTAACCACTTACATACTACAAAAATGTTTGATAAAATGAAATTTGTAACATTATATAATTATAGCATATAACGAGATTCATTCTCTTTTGGCATTAAAATTGAAAAAAAATAATAAAATAAATAAAATGAAGAAAAGTTCTTTTTTTTTTTGCAAAGTATCCTTCAAGAGGAACAGTTGTGTTTAATTTTGCTGTACATTTTTATTCATATTTTCAATTATAAAAAAAAATATTTGAAAAATATTTAAATCTATCACATAATATTTTTAAATAAATATAATATTTCCGTATTAATATTAATAAATTATTTAATAAAAGTATTAAGCAATCAGTAAAACAAAGAGTCCAAGACACTTAACATTAAAAAAAAGGAAAAATAATAATAAAAAAACAAAACAAAGTAAAAGTAAAGATTAAAGAAATGCATTTTATGCAAAAACCACATATATCCTATAAAAGGAAAGGTCTTATGTGTTGTGGGTCCTATAAAGGAATTTTCTGCTTAATGTGTAAAAATATCAAACGAAATATTTGAAAATGTAAGAAACGGAAGGTATGGTGGTGTGAACAGTACTTTCACATAATGACTCTTTTATCATAGGTGATGATGATGAGACTCAAATAAACAGGGGCGTTTCTTTTCAAACTTGTGCAAATTCAAAAATTAATGAGGGTTTTCACATCTGTATTCCTTTCGTTTGCTGCACTTGTAGTTTGTGGGCAAAAGGGTAGAGAGGAAAACAAAAAAAAAAGCTTCGGCCTTTTTTATGAAAACCAAATCGATCCTATTTCTGGTATTTTTTTACAAATACATAAAAACATTAAAGTTGCGAATTTTTTTCACTCTGAGAACTTTTTTATCAGCAGAAGAATTTATTATTATTTTAAATTTTAGTTGGATACGTAGTTCTGAAAGAAATGTATGGAAAAAAAGTAATGATGATAAAAATGAATGAAAAAATATGATTATGAATTTTTTTGAAGGGATTTTAGGTTTTTTTGTTTTTATATTTTTTTTTTTTAATATTTTAGTATTTATGCTTGTATGTATAATAGTTATTTGTACATATATGTAAGTATAAATATTAAATAATAATAATAAAAATAAAAATTTGAATATGAATTTGTACAAGAACAGGATATATACGATAATTAAATTTGTAGGTGTGTTTTCAGCTTTGATTTTTTTGTTTTAGGTTGATACGCATGTACAAATAAAACATGGTTTAACTTATTTGCATTTATATTATGTAGTAACTAACAGGTAAATTAATTTAACATCTCAGTTACACGTAATCTAAAAAAAACCGGTAATATTTACTATTTAAAAAATTAAAACATGCATATTAATGCATTTAAAATATGAATTGAATTGCATATAACGTGATGAAAAAAAGAATGATGATAAAAATGAATGACATATTATTATTGAATTTATTTGAAGGGATTTTAGGTTTATTTTTTTCTTGGACATAACAATTTTTTTTAGCTATTTTAATATTATTTTTATTTGTTTATAATTATGGTTTTTTTTTTGTACATAAGTAAAAACAATAATAAAACAAATACAATTTTTTTTGAATAAATGAAAATTTTAATTTAATATGATTTCGTACAATAATATGGTAAGATGTTATATTATTAGCACAAATAAATAACTATATGTTATTTATTTGTGCTATTAGTATATGTAACATTATTAAAAAAAAAACAAAACAAAAACCTTTCTTGTTGTACCATACACCGCTTATACTCAAAAATAATCTCCTTTTATTCAAGAACAAAAACAAAAAAAAAACAAAACAAAAAAATATGGAATTCAACAAAACCTTTTGCGCATAATTTTTATTTTTCATGTTTCCTCTTTGAAAATTATTTCAAATGAGAAAAATATCTACATACACATATAAAACCTTTATACGTTTACACAAAAAGAATACTTGATACAAAATATAGTGTGAAAGCGAGGATTTCGTTAGGTAGAAACGAAAGGAATACAGATTTGAAAACCCCCAATAATGTTACTAATGGAGATAATGTGCAAATAGGAGCCTTTGATTCAACCAATAGTAACATTACTGAAACTATTTGTAAATACCTGAAAGGTCTAGGAGATGTAGTAGCTGGATTACAGTGCTCAATAAATTTCGTTTTCAATAAACTTGATAATATAATGAAAATTCAACAGAATTTTTGACAAGAAAATACCGAACTGAAAGCAAAATTGAATTCAACGACCAAAAATTGCAGTAAATTGGAAAACAAAATAAATATAAAAATAATATAAGTGTCATATGCCTGTATTTCATTTGCCTGTTGGTCATTTAACTGGATATGATAAATATTCATAATAAAAATTTCATATAGTTCCGGGTTCCGTCTCACAAAATCCTCGGAAATTTTTTTTTTTTAACTTGTTTTTACTAAAATGACTCTTAAGCACCATGCAAGCAAGACGTCCGT
This sequence comes from Argyra leucocephala, assembly GCA_963942445.1. NCBI lineage: Eukaryota > Metazoa > Arthropoda > Insecta > Diptera > Dolichopodidae > Argyra > Argyra leucocephala. The sequence continues at coordinate 67,267,911 of OZ012679.1, forward strand.
CGTCCCAAGCGTCGAAGTACGCGTGTACAATAGCCCTTAAATGTGGCATTTTCCCAGAACGTTAACGACTTGACGATCATGTCAATCACGTCAATCACTTAAATTAGCAAATGAAACTCATTGCAATTAAAGCAATTGTTGTCATTAACGTTTTGGAATTTGAAATAGATAGATTGAAATATAGTAATAAAAAAAATATTAAAAAAACGAATTTTCTTTTCAAATAAAATAACTGACGTTGTAAAAGTTTTTTTTGCCCACATAAAAAAAAGAAATAGAATGAAAAAAAATCAAAATGAGTGTACTAAGGAAAATTTTATTAGACGGACAAATTACAGATACTCAAACAAAAAATTTAATAAAAAATAGATACAAACAAAAAATTTTTTTTTATAGAAATCTTTTGCTATTTAAACATTTTTTAAAAAAGAAAACTAATATCAATGAAATTGTGAAAAACAAAAAATATGTTCAAATAATTAAAAAATATTAAGATGATGCTTTTAAATCACATTTCCAAATGAATAAATCCACTTTACAGGTATATAATAAATTAAGAATGCTTTTAAGATTCCTTATTAATCAAAAAAATGCTTCTCGGAAACTTCTCAAAAAAAATAATTGTTCATTGGAAAACTCAGTGTACTGGCCAACCACAAATTAACGCTGAGGTTGCCCTGTTCTTAACAATTTGGAGAAATCAAAACATTATTTATCGGAAATTGGCTGATCGGTTTGATATAGGTCGAGGTACTGCGCATAACTCTTAAGCTCACTATTACGTCAGTATGTGAAATGGGCTTCTACAAATCAACATTTTAAGAAAGTTATTGAGGATTTTCAAAACCTACACCAAGAAAATCCTTTTCCAAATGGGATCGATTGCTTAGATTCTACACACATTAAAATATTTACGCCAAAAGAAGATCAAAAGAGTTATTATAATGGGAAAGGATACCATAGTATGATACTTCAGGTTGCTTATTTTTTCAAAATCTACATTAGATAAGTAATTGGCCATTACAATTTCAAGGTGTATACGATTCCAAATTTCCAGGATTTCAGGTTGTTTCAAAATTTTTTGAATTTCCAGGTTGTTCACATGATTTTTGGGTGTGACATAATAGCTCATTAGAGCAAAAGATAAGAAATGGAGAATTATTTATACCAGAAGATAGCAATTTACTTGGAGATTATGCATATCCATTGCAAAAATTTGTTTTAGAGATAATGATTGTCTTACCCGAGCTGAAAGAAATATTAATTATCACCTTAGCTGAACCAGAGCTTGTATTGAACAAGCTTTTGGAGTTTTGAAATCAAAATTTAGAATCTTAAAATTCCTGCCAATATATCCATTTGACAAAGACATTGATCTTTCATGTGTTGATTTTAACACATGAAATCAACGAAAGACATTGTTCTTTCCTGGGTTGTTCTTCATAATTTCATTATTGATAATGAAGGAGTTAATGAAAAAGATATCTCCATAGAAAATTATTACATTAATGACGGAAGTGATATTGACAACAACAATACATTGGGTCTTATTCTGAGAAGCGAATTTTTCGGTACGTAATGAAAAATATGATAAATTTTATTTTTGGTATTCTGCAAAGCGAATAAGCGATACTGATCGGTTTTTATCGCAACGTTTCGATTTTCGTGGTATTACGAGAATCGTTTTTTTTTGCTCGCTGTCAGAAATATATCATTATAGAAAAAGATAGTGAAAGATGGTGAATGAGAAAAAGTAAATATATAATTAACGTAAAATTCAAGTAAATTAATTTTATTTATATATATATTTATATTTTAAAATAATTATTAAATATTATTTTACATTTGTAATTATAGAAAAGTTACGAATTGAAGGCAGTTTGAATGTTTGTTTGCGCAATGATTTTTACACGTGTTCCATCAACATACAATATTTTCTGGGAATCCAAATTTATTATAAAATCTCAATTTGATGGATAATTTTTTTTCTTCGGTTTCAAGAAATTTTATATATTCTCGACACAATTCGGCTAATATTTTAGAAATAGTTGATGTAGCTGAACCTACAAAAAACTCGTCCCCCATGTCTTTTTGATAACTTCCTTCAGCAAGGAAGCCCAATGTTCCAACCAATTTTATAATGAGTTTTACTGAATGTGGACCAATTGCAGGATTTAAATTATTGTCTAATTTATTTATAATCATTGCAAAGGCTTCTTTCGAGAGTCTGAAATACCTAATGAATTCAAAAAAACAAATATAATTGAACACATTTTTTTTGTTTCGTAATATAAAGAAAAAACATTTTTTAATGGCTATAAAATTTTAATTTAACTATACTTAATTTCACTTTTCAAACAAAAAATTAAAACAAAAAATGTCAAAACAAAAAAAAATTAATTTGGCAGTTTTAATTAGCAATGCTGCCAGTTTTGCAAAATATCGTATCATTCGCTTCTCAGAATACCAAATGTGATGCAATGTGATGCTCTACCGGTACGTAGCGAAAAAGTGATTCGCTTCTCAGAATAAGGCCCATTATCTGTTTCTACTGAAGCAAAAGAAAAAAGAACGGCAATTACTTAGTTTTTTGTAACTTAAATCTTAAATAGAATATTAAAATGTGAATTTAAATTAAACTTTTATTAAATTAAACAAATTGTTTTATTATTTTATAAAACTCAACAAACTTGACTTTACTTCACAGCCTTTAAAAAATATTTTTAAAAAAATTGGGTATATTTCACAGCCTTTAAAACAAATATCTAGAAAAATACATTATGATACATTAATGGTAAATAAATATGGTACATAAATGGTAAATTTAAACATCATCTGAATGGAAAAGCTCTCTTAGGCTTCTCAAAACTTGTAATCTTTCACTTTCAATATTCTTTATGAGGCTGTCCTTTATTTGAATAAAAAATTAACTATATTGGATAAAATAAACAAAACAGTAAGCATATATGTATACATAATTAGGTATATGTAGATAATAGATATACATATATATATTTATTTTTGGAGCTGATTAAAAGAGAAACATTCAAACATCATTCACAAATTCTACGGTTGCCGTTTCAAACGCTTTGTTTTGAAACGCTTTACCAGCGTAACAAAATTTGAATGGCAGCACGAAAGTTGAAACGCTAAAAAATTTAGCGAACCGAACGAAAAGCGAAACAAAAACCGTGCTAACATTTGAAAACATTTTTTTTCTTTAGAATTTATTTATATTTATTTGTGTTACTTCATAGAGTAATCATATAAATAGACTATAGAGTATTCAAAATTCTGTGTTTACTCAAAAGAATATTACCCAATTTTTGACTGCTTATAAGTTGAGCGCAATGTATTTTGTACTCATAAATAAAAAAAGTTTGTGTACCTACTACCAAAGATTATATAATTACTATAAGATGTTTCACTTCATATAAAAAAATGTCACACTGTTTTTTTGGCTCTCCACCTATTGGTAGGTGGAGTAACATGTGTCTGAATATTTGTGTTTCTGCAACATTGTATCTAAACATTTTCATTCCATATGAATTATGAAATCACATGCAGAGAGGCTTTGTATTTCATCAACAATTCTCATTCTATTTCATATACACTAATACAACACCACTTTATTATTTTTATTTTTGTTGAATGAAAATTAAAAGTACCTATACCTACCAAACCAATGATTAAAAATTTTGTATAAAATTGTTAAAAACATTTTTACGTATTTATGATGTATTAGTATATGTAAATGCTATTCAAGTTTTGCAAAATGAAAATGAAGTAGGTATATTTATAAAATAGTAAATATTTTTTAAAGGACTCTTCGACATATAGCTTTCATTCGAACTTTTTTTTTGTCCCTTGAAGATCAAATTTCATAGCCATTCATTCAATTCAAAAAATCACATCTTTAAATATTTATGTTTATGAAAAATTAATAATATTACTATGAAAAACAATTTTTTATTATAAAATTATTTTATGAATAATTACGAAATATTTTTTTTTTTTTTTTTTTTCACTCTACAGTAACTTAGGTAGAATCACCTTTTCGTGCTTAATTAAGTACGGTACTGCAATTTTACACTACAATCTACAATATTTCGAGTATTTATTTAACAAATTACTGGCTTATCAACTCATTAAATGTGGAAAACTACTGCTAATAGAATAGTTTCATTTATTTAATTTGTTACCAGATTATACTCTCAATTATTTTTAGCCATTTATTATATCCCAATGACAAAGGGTACTTGACCAGGTCGAAAAATTCATAAAGCATTTTTTTTTTTGCTTCATCAGGAATCGAACCTGGGACCTTTCGGTTGAAAGGCAGGCGCTCTACCTACTGCGCCACCCAGCGTATTTACATACATGGAATTTACATACATTTTCTATTACATATTTTTAAAAGTGATGCGAAAGAAGTTCGAATGACAATGCTTTTTTAGTTCATTGCTTTCAATTGGTACCTATAACTACCTATAGCTATAAGTAAGGATGGTACCATAATTATGAATTAAAATTATATTCAGAATTAATTGTTAGTTTTATAAGATAAATTATTATGAAGTTTTCGTTTAGGGCAGAGTAACCTAACAGAAACACCGCTTTATTTTTGTATTTTTTTTGTTGCGGCGTTGTATAATTTTAAGATCAATAAAAGTAAAAAGTATAGCTACCAATAAATTTGTTGTAAAAAACTTTAAAGAATGAGGGCTTGACAAAACCCAAGTGGTTGATAAGCCCATAATAAAGATCTTTTAAATAAATAAATAAATAAAAAAAAAGAGTACGTGTTTGTGTTGTTTTTATTGCATATTTTAAAATTTTTACTCACGGTAACGGTACCGCTTATCAGGGTTGATATTTTTGATACTATTGTACTTTTTTTGATACTTTCAGCTTGATAAAAGTACTGTGATACTTTCAATTGATATTTAGTACTCTCAGAAAATTTTATATTTGTATTTTGTTGTAAAGGAATTATAAATTAAAAAGCATTTGGAAACATGGAATTGTTATTTAGCTTACTATATTTATTTGAATTGAAAGCTGCGATTGATAGAATAGTCGAACAATAGAGTACATTATTATATTAATTTGAATTAGAGAATTTCGAAGCTCGATATGGTAATGAAAATATATCATCCATAAATCCGAAAGAATGAAATTATATTTGCTTTTTTATCATATATATTAAAAATAATTAATAATATCAATTTGGAAATGCAGCTGGAGCTGGCTAGCACGTATTTATTTCACGAGTTAATTTTTATTCTTATAAAATATGTAGAAATCTTATAAGCAAAAAACGTTTTTGACGTGAAGTCTGTTAAATTAATAAATTTAAATGAAAATAATCTTAAGGATGACGATTTATATTGCGGTTCAAAAGTAGAAATTTTGATGCGAAATATTTCTACTACGGCTATCAAAACCGAATTTTATTTTTGCGTTTGTGAGTTTTGTAAAATATTTGGTAAGGAATTAAGAACTAAAATTGATTTTGAAAATTCAAAATTTGAGTTTTTTCCTAAATTTTTCACAGAACATGTTTTAGCTGAAGAAACGAATAGCATTTTGAATTACTACTAACACTTTAGTTTCCAAAATCAGATATTTTAGCAAAATGCTAAAATTATTAATTCCTAGTATGAAGAATTAAAAAGATTAGAATAAAAGAAAGATAAGAATAATACTATTTCTGAATTTTGGAGCGAAACATCAAATCACTGGAGTCAAAAGTGAATTGAATGAATGTAGTTTCAGTAACATTTACCGAATTACACAAGGACTATTGTCCTTACCACACTCATCCGATAATGTTGAGAGAATTTTCTCAATTCAAACTCTAATCTAATTTTCAATTTATCATTTTGATACTTTCGTCAACAGATTAGTACTATTTTTTCAGCTTATTTAGTACTTTCAATTTTACTGAACACATTTGGGTGCTTAACACGTATTTGAGTGACGACGTAGCTGGGTACCTTTTGCATTTTCAAACCACAAAAAAATGGTTCTGTGGTTCTGGAAAAGCTAACGAGCTCAAACTCTCTGACAACTTCTAAAAAGTTGTAACTTTACTAATTTTAAAGGATTTGGATTTTCACAATTATTGGGAGTCGAGATCTACCCTTGTTTTGAAAAATCACCCTCACGAGGGTGACGAGGTACTTCTGTACCTCTATAAATTTTGAATGCAATTCTATAGATATTGCCATTTTTTTTTTTTAAATATTTTATTGTTAAAGCTATTTTTACTTTTATTTTTGAAAATTTATTTCATTACTAAGGCAAGCAAATAAAAATATAATTTTTTTCTGTCTCCTCAAATCATTTTTAAGAAATAAAAATAAAGAGCATCGGAAATTCTATAAAAAACTGAAGTTAAAAGTAATTTATGAAAACTGTGATCAAATTTGCTTAAAAAAGATTTATTGAAAAGGTAGAAAAAAGTATATTTATTAAAAGCCTTGCCGCAACATTTAGTGAGTTTTTTTTTTCTCTCAAAAAGTTTTTTTTAATCTAGTTTTACAGAAGTTTTATCATTTGCTAAAATTCACAGTCTGCTGTTTCAGCTTCACAGCAACAAAATCAAATTCTACAAAATTCAACAGGTCCGACAATTTCATCAATGACATCATCAGCAGTTTCAGCGCAACAGCAAACAAACTTATCTAGTTTAGCAGGCGAAGATAAAGTACAAACTGAAAAACGTGACTACTCTCAAGTGAATCGGAGTCTAATCAAAAGGAAGAAACAAAATCTATCGAACAAACTAAAAAATATGACACCATTAAAACTACATCAAATCAAAATTAAGTAAAGACGTATGCAAATCTGTTTAAATCAGGAAGTTTCAATAACAGCGGATTTGTACCTTTGCCTCAACCTTCTCATCAAATTAATTCGCCAATATATTTAAAATCAACAGAAGCCTCAAGAGCCGAAACTAATTCTATGCAATCACCACAAGACAAATAAAAGATTATCCAGGGCGAAGAACAAGCAATGTGAATTCATTTGGCGATAGTCATCAATTATTTTTTGGTAATGTACCACATTCTGCAACTGAAGATGACTTGAAAGCACTATTTAGCAAATTTGGAACTGTTGTCGATTTGCGAATTCATTCTAAGCAAGGAGCTAAAATGCCTGGTCAACGAAGTACACAAAATTTCGGCTTCATAACATATGAGAATTTAGAAGATGTGCAAAACTGTTTAGCTAGTTGTCCGTTATATTTTCCACCTGAAAATGGACAAAAGTTAAATGTTGAAGAGTAAAAAATAAGACCACGTAATAATATACCAAATCGTCAACAAAATAATATGATAAATAGTGGTGGCTTAGGAGGCTCTCAAAGATCTACTATTGGCGGTGGTGGTTAATCTAATCGATCACATTCAATTACTGGTGGATTAATGAGAAGTGGAAATTCTGGTCAAAGAACTTCAGGTGGTGGTTTTAATAACTGTAGATCGGTAAGAATCCGAGAAGTATCGCATTATTGAAACATGAAAACAAAATAGTTTTAATGAAAATAATTCATAGAATATTAACATAAAATAGTCTTTGTGTATAAATATATTACATATTATTATATATATGATTATATTATTATATAGATTTATTTTAAATCTATAAATGCATATGTGTAATATAAATGGAAATAATATGATGTTTTGAATTTTTTTCCCCCAATAATAAAAAAAGAATTGTTGATGAAGAGGAAATACAAAATATCTCTATCTCTCTTTACGTAAAACAAAATCTTGGCAACTTTTTTTAGATTTATCTAAGTTGAATTGTAAATCAACTAACAAATCCTAAACGGTTTTTCATCGGATACCCTTATAGCAGACTTTTTTGTAGAAAATCAAATATTCTTCATATTTATGAAAAAAAAAAATATATTTGTCGAATGTGCACAATATATTATTATATACATACTTCTTTATTTCGCTGTTCGCATTTTTACTTTATTTATGCCAATGCACCTAAGTCTACATTTAATCAAAGTACATAACAATACTTCCAAATAAATGAGAATGAAAAATGACATTTGTCTATGTATTTGCCTAAGATATTCAATTTTGTTCTTTTTTTCGTATTTCTTTTCAAACAATTTGAGCGCGCTGTGAAGTAATTTTATAAATTTGGCAGATATTTTTATGTTTAAACAAAGTTTTAGAGCATTAAATATAAATAACAAATATAAATTTAATATCAAAATAAAGTTTAGAATTTATACTTTAATTATATAAAAAAATATTACATAAAATATATTTCAAAATTCAAAAAATTGTTGGTTAAAAAAAATGATGAAAAAAAATTGTGATGATTAAAAATAATTTGTTATGTGTTTTACTCTCTTTTGAAAGGTGTAAATATTTTTTTCAAATAGCAAGGTCTTTTTTAAATCTATTTTTCTATAATAAAACATTAAAGTATATAATAGTTTTTTTTTACTATTCGATCTAAAAAATACAAAATTTTAATTTCTTTTTAGAACAAGACTCGAAAAATTTTTTATTTTTTCAGTTATTACTATCTCTGCAGTGTCATGACTTGGAATATATGTAGACTTAGCAATGCACTCTAATTCAGGCCTTCTTACTCAATACTTTTTACGAAATTAAGCGAAAACTGTCTCTTTTTAGCCTTCGTTTGCACAATACACTTAAAGCTCATTTTTTTTTCTTTTATTCCATTTTGTTGATGAAATTACAACAACACTTATGGCCTTTCCGAATCTTTCGCACTTGCACTTGATACTCGCACTTCGCACTTGCACTTATCGAAAATACTAATTTATCGCACTATTTTTCATACTAAATTTTTATACGGATTTAACAATTTATGACAGTACTTTATTTTTCGGACTAAAATTAGTATTACCTTAATACATGTTTTTTTAACTTTTTATGTCAAATTTATTTTGAAAACAGCCAAAGAGTGCTTTATTCCAGCAATATTTAGCAGCATTTAGTAATATTTATTATCATCATGACTATGGCATCGATATATATTTTAAATTTTAATCAAATGTGAAGTTATTGGTAGCGTTCAGTGAAATTACCATTGGATCTGAAATCCACAGATCCATGGATCTGTTTACTGAACAGTGTGGTAAATGTACCGGTTAATGTATCGCGGTTAATCAAAATGGATCTAAAAAAATTCTAGATACATTTCATGGATCTGATTTTTTATATGTAAAAACAGCAACAACAATTTTTATGTTGAGTGTTGTGACATCTACTGTAAGAAAAATTAAATTTTTATATGTTTTATGAAAGTTGTTAAATTTAAATCACCATTATTTTTTGAATAAGTGTGAAAATTTAAATTCTTAAGGAAGATTTATGTACATAAAACTTAAATTAAGAATTATTAAAAATGAATTATATGTATGATAAAAAATATTATTTCATTCAAATTTAATTTATTTTTAAAAGTGCTCATTATATTTTCCGGTGAGGGCGCTAGTATTGCGGTAAATTTTTGTGGTGAATTGCGTTCAGTGGCCAGATATATGGTACATAGATCCTAAATGGATTCCAGATCTACCGGTTAATGCTACTGAACGAACCCATTGTCATTTTATAATTGGGTGAAATTATTGTCATTTTATTTCAGTTTGTTATGAATTATTGTTTGGTTAAAAGGAAAAAATGCAACAAAAGAAAATTTTATGTTATTTTTGTTATATTAACTTTAAAAAGTAAAAAAAAAATTATTTATATTTAAAATATGCATTTAGATAGAAAAAATAGAATTAGTACTTAGATAGAAATAATATTTTGTATGTAATTATTATTTGTTGTTTTATGAAATGAAATGCTTTTGTAAGATTGTTGAAGTTATTTTGGTTTTTATTTTTGTATATAGCTACATATTTTTATAAATAAATTGTTTGATTAATATCTATTGTAAATTTTATGAATTGATATTATAATAAACTTCATTGATTAACTGTGTGCCATTTAACATATCCGTAATGTCACGGTTATTTATATTTCTTAAAATTATCCTTTCTGAAATTTTAGAAAAATTTAGAGTACATTTTTCTTAGGCAGAAATTATTTAATGTATTCGCCAAAAATGTGTTAGCTCTTCAAGTAACATGTCCATATTATTTTGTATGATTTTATGGATAATTCTTATCATATTTCGTTGGTTTCTTCTTTGAATGTAATTTTTTTTTTATTTTCACTTTTAATAAATTTCATTTTGCGATATCTAGTGTACTTGAGACTACACTAAAATTTTGACAACAAATCAAGTTCACTATCCGGACGCACTAAAATTTATTCGAAATTTTTCGGAAAAAATTTAGTGCGATTTGACAGGTTTAGTGCGAGTATCAAGTGCAAGTGCGAGAGGTTCGGAAACGCCTTTAACCTTGGTTAAAGCATTTTTAGTATGTAAATTGAGAAAAAAGATGAAGGAAAGAAAATGTTTCTAATTTTTTCATTAGTATGGTTTTGAATCCTCTCCACTCTCCAGTTTGCTGCTTTACTTGTGATGGTAAGATTTATGTCGGATTGTTGAGTAGATTTTTTTTTTAAAATCAAATTTTTGAATGGAATTTTAATTAGTTTTTAATAGGATTTTCAGTAAAAGTAGATAAAAATTTATATTTTTTGAAATATATTTCATTTTAAAAATATCTCTGCTAACAAATAAGATCCTTCGATTTTAAATATTCCCGTAAGGTTTTTTTTTTCTTTATTAATTTCAATTATAAAATAAATTACATTTCTTGATCTTAGCGATTGCTGTGTGATCAAATTATTAGGTTTACAAGAATTATTTATTACAAGAATTTTTACAGGCTTATGAAATAATTATATTTATAGCCTATTATTATTATTATTATAAAGGTAAATTCACCAAGGAGTTACAGGAAGCTCTAGGGACTTCAGTTAGTGTAAGGAATCTCACATCAAAGACTGCGATAGAGATTAAAGACTTGGATTGTGTAACATCCGTTGAAGAAGTTCAAAAGGCTATGAATAAGAAGCTAATGGAAGGTGTCGAATGCAAAATACATTTGACAGCACCAAATGGCAGGGAACAGATAACTGCGGTTGTAGTTGTGGAAGAAAGCGATGCCAAAAAATTACTGGTAACATCGAAAATAAAAATTGGATGGATCAGATGCAGAATTAGGGAGAGAACCGAAGTTAAGCGATGCTACAAATGTCTTAACTTCGGCCACTTAAGGAGGCAATGCAAATATGAAGATTGTAGAGACTGCTGCTACAAGTGCGGACAAAAAGGACACACAGTCAAAAACTGTAAACAAAAAACAAAGTGCTTTTTGTGTGCGGAAATAAAAGCAGAAAGTCTGGAGCACGTGTCAGGATCCGGTTTGTGTAGAGTGTTTCGAACTGCACTTGAGGAGAGTAAAAGGCATAAAAATAATTAAGCTCTTACAAGGTAATTTGCACAGGAGCAAAACGGCCGATGATCTACTTTTACAGCTCGTCCGAGAAAAGAATATCGATGTAGTAATTATCAGCGAGCAGTACAAAAATAAGGATTATCCGAATTGGTTCTCGGATGTCACAAGTACAGCAGCCATCTGGGTAGTAAATCAAGGGAAAATACAAATTAACAGCCATGGAGCCGGAAATGGGTTTGTATGGATCACAAACGGCAAAGAAACAATAATAAGCTGTTACCTAACTCCAAATCAAACAGCACAGGAATATCGACAAAATGGAGCAATTAGAAGATAAGATAATAGAACTAGGAGGAGTAAAGGATATGTAGTAGTCGCCGGTGACTTCAATCCTAAAGCAGTTGAGTGGGGATTGCCCGTTACAGATAACAGAGGCAGGCAAATTTTGGAAATGGTAGCAAGACAAAATTTAATTGTGTTAAACTCAGGAAATACCAGCACATTCAGGAGACCCGGGTACAACGAAACTATACCCGATATATCCCTAGCAACAGAAGAACAGAAGAAAAGTTTGTGTGAAGAAATAAACAATGATCCCTGGGGACATGGATACAAAATTGTAATGAAAAGAATCAAAGCACCAGCATCAGAAAATCAGCTAGAAACGGACGTTATGGAAAACATTGTAAACACACTTTTCCCTACACACCCTAGAAGAAATGTATTGCAGAGGTACACAAATATAACTAGAAGATGCAGTAAAATCTATGAAAAACAAGAAAGTCCCCAGACCTGATAGAATACCAGCAGAGGTCATCAAATTAGTAGCTTCGAATAATCCACAAATGATGCTGAATATGTATAATTGCTGCCTAAAAGAAGGAGTATTCAGCAAAAGGTGGAAAGAAGCAAGACTGGTTTTAATTGACAAAGGTAAAGGAGTAAGAGTAGGCTGAATCAAGTTATGAGAAGAGTGTATAGTTGGATGAGGGAACATAGATTAGAATTAGCAACGGCAAAAACAGAAATCGTTATGTTAACTAAGAAAAGAATACCAACTATAATTCCAATGCAAGTAGGTCCAGAAACAATAATGACCAAAGAATCAGCAAAGTACTTAGGAGTTACTACTGATACAAGGCTAAAATTTTGGCAACAAATCCAAAAAGTAGCAGATAAAGCAGCAGAAGCTACAATCAAGCTAAGCAAACTTATGGCAAACATTGGAGGACCCAAACCAGAAAAAAGATGAATCATTATGGAAACCGCAGAATCAGTCCTTCTATACGGAGCTGAAATCTGGGCATATGCGATGGACAAGAGGTATTGTAAAAAACGCATAGCAGCGGTGGATGCAACGAAGAGGGGCTCTCCGAGTCGCTTGCTCCTATCGAACAATTTCGCATTCGGCGGCCATGGTAATCGCGGGCGTGATTCCGATTGATTTGCTAGCGCAAGAATGAAGAAATATATATATAAGGGATCAAGCAACGAGCCGAGATGTCATTGTAGCAGAGGAAAGAAGGTACACGATGACAAGATGGCAAGAACACTGAAGTAATGAACAGCACGGGCGATGGACGGCTAGATTAATCCTACAAGTAGAAATCTGGTTTAACCGACACCATGGAGAAGTAAATTTTTACATCACTCAGTTCCTATCAGGCCACGGATATTTTCGATCCTACCTCTACAAGATGGGCAAAGTAAACAATCCAGGATGCAGTCACTGCACCGCAACACATGACACAGCGCATTACACTTTTTTCGAATGTGATTTAGCAGAAACAGAAACAGAATCCTTAATAGTAGCAGTAGGAGAATTAACATAAGAAAATATAGTTTCTGTAATGCTTGAGAACCAAGAAAAATGGAATGCAATATCTAAATACATAGAATTAATACTACGCAGGAAGAAATAGCTCAGATATTTAGAGGACCTAGAAGAAGAATCATAAAAGAAAATTAAAAAATGGAACAAGCACGGCCCAACTTGAAGTAATGCGAAAGCGGTTCCGGGTTGGTTTCACCGTGGGAAAAGGAGGTGGTGTATTTGGTGAGTAGACCGAACAAGATCATGGGAGTCTCACATACCCTTGAAGTGCGGACGCTTAAAGATAGGTTTTCATCACCGACCTACGAAAAAAAAAAAAAAAAAAATTATTATTATTATTATTATTATTTATTATTATTATTATTATTATTATTATTATTCCTCTGCACGATTGCCTACCTCGTTGCGGTGCAGAGGCCGAGTAAGGGCAAAGAGTCTTGGGACCCTGTTCAAAGATGAGACCTGAAACCAAATGGCAATCAACAGGGCTGGATAAAGGTGTCACACGTACCGTGCCGAAAATCAGCTAGGCTGGGGACCCTGTATAAAAACTAGCCCAGTCGCAAACGGTGTCCTTAGATATCTGGCAGCCTCTAAGTGTAAAAGCCTTACCCCCGTATGGGAACTCTGCGGAGGCGGACCGATTTTCTCGCCTTACTCGTGGGAATAAAATATGATTGAAAAAAAAAAACAAATTGAGATGGAGAAGGATGAAGGGACTTCAAGAAGGGGATTTGAGGAGAGCCCATCAAATAGTCCTTTTAGACGGTGCCCGGTATTACTGCGTACACCTCCAACTGCAGCTCGCAAAAATACCGGCGGTGGTGAGGGTAAATGAGCACGAAGGCAGCATGGAGGCTAATGTCGGAGAAATATTCCAGAAGCGCAATGGCGTTCTGGCCAAAATGAGAGCTGCAACTCTTAGGCAAACGAACGTCAGCTCGGAAATAAAAGATGGCATGGCGGGGCTCCAGGATGCCTTGGACACGTTAAAAAGCTTGTGGAGCCGGAAAACTGGCTCAAAAAGAATGGACAGCGGAACTCAAACGCAGATCACAAGAAGAATGAGAGACTGTGCTGTCCAGACAAGCGATAAGAGGGCATTTGATACCACGAAAGCCCAAAAAAAGATGACTGTGATACTGCCAGAAATAGTCACAAGTGGAACGATGAAAAAAAGAGCTTCCAGTCCGGCGGAAAAAAGGGCCATACCTAAAAAGAAGAAAGAGAAGGAAATGACTCCTCCACTTTCCCTCAACATACAGCAGTGGACAGAAGTAAAGAGGAGGGCCAGGCGAAGACCAAAAAATCGTACAGCCGAAGAGCCTAAGACAAAAGTACCTGAAGCTTCCCAAGATAAAGTAGCGGTAAATGCCAAAAAAGTAAGAACCGAAGGAAGTCGGCCCGCCGTTACCATCAAGCCAGCGGAGGGTAAATCATATGCTGATGTCCTAAGAAGCATCAAGGCGAAAATTAAGCCGGAGGAAACAGGTGCGGAAATAAAGGCAATCCGGCAAACACTAGATGGCAAGGTTCTTCTTGAAATCACTGGCCAGAAAAGCTTGGGAAGCTTCACAAAGGCCGTAGAGGATGCAGTGGGCACTCTAGGTAGCGTGAACAACATGGTACAGATTAGGTCCGTAGCAGTGAAAGATTTGGACTGCCTTACTGAGCGGACTGAAGCGGAGCGGACATTGAGGAGGGATCTCGGAAATGTTTCAGTAATGAGCGTTGGTCTCACAGCGCCAAATTCGAGGTCACAACTGACACCCATCGTTGAACTTCCTGAACAAGCTGCCGAAAAGCTGCTGAAGCAGAGAAGGCTCAAAGTAGGATGGGCTTCCAGCAGGATTACGTAACGGACCAATGTCAAACGCTGCTACAGGTGTCTGAGTTACGGTCACGTGGCTGGTTCTTGCAGGGGACCTGACCGAAGGAAAGCTTGCTACCGCTGCGGAAAGGAGGGGCATGTTGCTAAGGCCTGTAAAGAAAGGCACACTGCGTACTCATCGCCGAAGCGGGTGCGCAACACGAAAGTCTGGGCCACACTCTAGGCACAAGGTTATGCAAGGTGTGCAGAGACGCTCTGAGAAAGGCCAAAGAGACTGGAAAATGATCAGCGTCCTCCAGGCAAACCTTAACCGTAGCCGAGTGGCAGATGACCTCCTGCATCAGCTTGCCCGTGAGAAGAGTTCCGACATACTGCTCATCAGTGAGCAGTGTATGGACAGAACCACTTCTTGGTTCTCGGACGAGCTTGGTACGGCGGCCATCTGGATATCTGATCCAGCGAAAATTCTGGTACGAGAGCAAGGGCGCGGGCGTGGGTTCGTTTGGATGAAACACGCGGATATCACTTTTATAAGTGTCTATCTGACACCCAACGAAGTCATAGCGGATTTCCGAGCGAAATTGGCGGACCCTGAGGATACGGTTTTGAACACGTCGGGTTGCGTAGTGATTGGTGGCGATACACCCGGGATGGCGCTTCCCCATTTACAATGGAGGAGCTGGAAGTTGCCATCCAATCCCTTAAGGTCAAGAAGGCCCCAGGTCCAGACGGCATACAAGGAGAGATATTAAAACAGGTTCTTCGGTATAATCCGAATCTTTTGTTGAGTATGTAACGGGTGTTTTTTTAGAATGATAGAACTTTCGATAGGGATAACTGTGATTTGACAGAAGATAGAAGCCATGTAGTTTTGACATTTCTGTTCAGTAAGCATTGACAAATTATCATGGAAAGACTCACGCCGCAACAACGTTTACAAGTTGTTGAAATTTATTTTCAAAATCAGTGTTCTATTCGCCAAACTCAAAGAGCACTTCGTGAAATTTATGGTTTACATAATCGTCCATCAGAGTAGATTATTCGACGAACTATAGATATATTTCGGACAACATTTTCTCTACTCGATGCAACAACAACAACAAGGCAAAGAACTGTTCGTACAGAAGAAAATATCGGTGCTGTAAGAGCTAGTGTTGATGAAGATCCAAATTTGTCTATTGGTCGACGTTCGCAATAAGTTGGACTGTGTGAAACCACCACATGGAAAATTTTACGTAAAGATCTTGGTCTACACCCATATAAGATTCAACTAGTTCAAGAACTTAAGCCATTTGACCATAATAAGCGTCGTTGGTTTGCTGATTGGGCTCTAGAACAGATTCAAGTTGATCCACTTTTTTATCGAACAATTGTGTTTAGTGATGAAGCTCATTTTTGGTTGAACGGCTACGTAAATAAGCAAAATTGCCGTATATGGAGCGAAAACAATCCTCAAGAAATTCTGCAGGTTTCATTGCATCCCGAAAAATCCACCGTATGGTCACGCCAAAATTGGACTGATCGAATGCGGTTCTTCAGAGGTAGTGAGGTAGTGGTTGACATATGCCGGAAATTATTTTTTAAACCTAAATGTCATAAAATATCTTCCAAATAAAAGAAAATGTGTCTTCAATCTTAATTTAAATGTGTTTTATTTCAATTTAAAGTCCTATCACTCTAAAAAAAACACCCTTTAAAATGCCTGTCTTTCAGCGGGAATTTTCCCCAAGTGTTGGAAGACAGATAGGCTGGTGCTTATCAGTAAGGGGAAAGGAGACCTGGAGCTACCTTCCTCATACCACCCGCTCTGTATGCTGGACACAGCAGGAAATGTTCTTGAAAAGTTACTCAAGCCAAGGCTGTTGTCTGTCATCGAGGCAGCTGGGGGTTTGTCTCTGCGTCAGTACGGTTTCAGAGCTGGTCGTTCCACAGCAGATGTCATTGTGGAAGCCACATCTGCGATTAGCAGGGCCGAGGACCACAACCATTTTTCACGTCGTATAGTCCTCCTTGTGACTTTAGACGTGAAAAATGCGTTTAATTCGGCCAGATGGAGCAACATGCTTCAAGCTCTAGAGCAGGAATTTCGTGTTCCGGAATACCTGCTTGGAATAATCAGCGACTACCTTGATGACCGTACTGTAATCTTCTATACGGCTGAAGGTCGAGGGAGTATCACTGTCTCTGGAGGTGCAGCGCAAGGTTCAATCGTCGGTCCTGACCTTTGGAATGCCGCATACGACAGTCTGTTGCGATTAAACATGCCGGATGAGTCAATGCTGGTCGGATATGCGGACGACGTTGCCGTGCTGATAGCAGCCCGGAACGTGGAGCGTCCAACTGAAGATCAATCAGACCATGCGGTCCATTCTTTCTTGGATGAACAGCCGCGGACTGTCGTTGGCATTGAGCAAGACGGAGGTCGTAGTGTTGACAAAAAGGAGGATGAACCTTGAGCTCCCGATACGCATCGGCGAAGAAGAGGTGCAGACAAGACGGGCGGTAAAATATCGCGGCATCATGATTGACAGTAGGCTAAACTTCTTTGAGCAGATCAAGAAGACGGCTGACAGGGCCGCAAATAGTGGCATGGCGCTGGCTCGATTGATGACCAACATAGGTGGCCCAAGGTCGAGTCGGAGGCGGCTGTTGATGTCTGCGGTCCAGTCAGTCCTGCTGTATGGTGCCGAGATATGGGGTCATGCTCTCGCGAAGGAGTATTATCGGGTTAGGCTGGGCCGGGTCTAAAGGCTGGCGGTGTTGAGAGTGGCGTCTGCTTAAAGGACTGTCTCAGAGCCAGCTGCTCTGGTTATCGCTGGCGTCATCCCAATTGCACTATTCGCAAGTGAGCGTCGGGCGATATACCGGAGAAACGCTGAGGGAAGTTTAGAGACAGTGCAGCAGGAAGAGCGGACTCGCACACTTCGGTGTTGGCAGGAGAACTGGGAACTGGAGGAACGAGGTATATGGACGAGACGTCTTATCAGGGAGGTTACTCCATGGGTAGAGCGTCAGCATGGAGAGGTAGACTACTACTTTACTCAGCTGCTGAGTGAACATGGATACTTTCGGGCCTATCTACACAAGATGGGGAAGGCACGTTCAGCGGAGTGCATATATTTCTACATGCACGATGATTTTGAGCACATTTTCTTCATCTGTGAAAGGTGGGCTCGAGAGCGGGTGCAGCTAAGAAAGGTAATACCGCGGTTCTCTCCGGACACAGTGGTGGGCCACATATTACCGGGTCGGGGAGCGTGGGACAGTTTGTCACAGAAAATACTGCGAAAAAAGAAGTTGGACCTAAACACCACAGAGGTCCACCCTACACACTTCGGCAAGGCTGCAACCTTTAAGGCGATGGCATTGGACCTAGCCCGAAGTAATGTGACAAACGGTTCCAGGCTAGTGTCCGTGGAGAGCGGGAGGTTTTTTAGTCGGTATACCCAAGATGTGAGACTCCGACATTGTTGGACACACGCCCGCCCTTCATCCATAAAGGATTTTCCCTTCTAAAAAAAAAAAAAAAAAAATTTTTATTATTATTACTTTTTTTTTTCTACTTTCACTTTCGTTTGGTGTAGACGTGTTTTTTACTTCTTCCGCTTAATATAATTAAATTTAAATTTTGTTTTATTTTAGCCTTCGTCTAAATTTAGTGCCTATCTATAATTTTAAAGTGTGATTCATAATAAACTTATTTTGTAATTCTTAAATTATTCGCTGTCAGTTTTTCATTGCATTCTACTGACCTATATTTATCGCGGTAGTAGTTCATTACTTAAATTACAAAACAAAAAAAAAAACAAAAAAAAAATAAATATACTAATCGCATTAAGAACTTTTTTATATTATTTTATTAAGTTTTAAATTACAAAAAAAAAATTAATAACAAAAACTTTTTCTTTTGTTAATTAACATTGAAATTAATTTTTATTGTGATTCATAATGGCATGCGGAAAGAAAAATTGCAACGTAATTGGAAATGTATCAATTTTATGTCGTGGGAACTGCAATAAGCGTTTTCGTGAAACCTGACTGGATTAACACGATCAGCACTAAGAAATCTCAATGAATTTGTTGAGAGCCTTCATTTTATGTGTGGCGATTGTCCAGACAAGATGCAAACTAAGCAAGTGGTTCCTTCAATTGACGAAGCTCTCTCAACCATACTAAAACAAATAGAAAGACTTCACACCAGCTCCGCTTCAGCTAGCTCCGACAATTATGAACTCTTAACTCAAAGTTTCGATGGCCTGAGTTCTATGCTAGAAAAAAATTTATGTCGTAATAAAGAAGATAAAATTATTGAAAATAAACTTGGTAATGGACTTGACACTTTAGACATAAAAATTGATGACATTACACTAACGTTAGAATATCAAATAATTTATTTTTTAAAAAAATAAATGTAGCGTTTATATTTATAAACGCTACATTTTCCCAGTCGTTAAAAAAATGGAAGCCTTGGAAAAATCTATAGTGGAAATCACCTCAAATACTGAGGAAACTCGTGGTAATTAAACAAAAACTTGACGAAAATTTTAATACAGTAATTCCAACTACCTTTAATACCTTACTAGAGGAAAATAACACTTTATCCTCTAAGGTCAGTGGAATGTATAAAGAAGTACTAAAGCTCCAGACGAATATTGAAGATTTGAATATGACCAATGCAGCGGTTACCTCGCCGGTTCAACCAACAAATTTAAATGGGAGTAATCCTCAATTAGTTAGCTTATTTGAAGAACTTCAACAAATTGAAGATATAGATACAATAGATTCACCTGTGCATCAATCTATGTCTAAATTTGGAACCCAGTGGACGATGCAGCAATAGGAACAAAGGCTAAATCAGTTAATGCTTTAGAAACAACCATTACTGAAAATGAAATCATCTTCGTTAAAGGAACACTGCCTTCACAAGGACAGGATTGGCTGCATAAATTCATCAACTGCAATTTTAAAGTAAATGTGGTCCAATGTGAATTCATTACCCCTTGATATTTAAATGTAAAAAAAAGGAAATATAGCTGCTTTAAAGTGACAATCTCGTCGCATATTTCTCATAAGTTATTGGATGAAAAGAGTAAACACTTATGGCAGAGCATTAACGCAACGGCTTCAGCTTGGAAGAAAAATGCTGCAGAAAAGAACTCAAGTAAAAGTAAAAATAATAATATTAAAAAAAACACACTAATAAAACTACCACTGTACAAAATAAAAATATAAATATTTCAGACAAATAAACAGTAAAAAAAATAACACTATAAACACTTTAAGAAACAGTAATATTAATATTAATAATAATCACAATTTTAAAAACAATAACGACAACACTAAAGACATTAGTAAATATAATAGAAGTAGTAACAATAAACATAATAACTCAAGGAAACATATAACCACCACAAACACTGATCATAAAAAAACTTCAAAATCCACATATAAAGCTCCCAAAATCTCTAATAATACTAGAACTAGAACTAACCCAGCCCCTGTTTCTAACCTCAATATCCACTGTGCCCCATTCAATCCTAATAAGTTAAATAACTCCACTAATAAATATAGTAAATTCGTTCGCTCTCACACTTTAAATCCTCATATAAAAAAAAATGATGCAATTAGCATTCCAAATGAGAACACTTTATCTGTAACTCCTACGCGATCCTCTGATGCTGTACAACCTCGTTCAACAAACATTGTAAAAACGACAGCCTCCTCAATTACAGCTCCCGAAACTTCATCCCCTGTGCTTACTTCACCTCCCACCTCGCAGCCCCGGTCCTTCTCTATTTGACCCTTTGATTCCTCTGTTGTGAAAATTACTAAAAACTCCGTAGAAAGTGATAATGGTCGCTATGTTCTCGCGCGTCTTAGGAACACTAGATTACTAGAAAATGTGAGATTATATTTGGCTTATCTCCATGATAAACCGGACTCAATCTGCGTAGAGGGTAAGACTAACACTTCTCTTCGTATATTGATCCAACAAGAAGGGCTTCCAATCGAATTGGAAGCGTTAAAAAATATTTACATGAGTTTTCATGAAAGCTTTGGTGTACCACCTATAAAAGTTATGTCGGATCTCACGTCATATGAAACTCACATATCTTCTCAAAGAATTAATCACTTACAAGGAGTCCAAAACAATCTGATTATGATAAAGTCCTTGAAGGCCCCCCCCCAATGTAAACTTAATAAACTTTTCCATCTATTATCAAAATGTTCGAGGTCTAAGAACTAAAACAAGAAACACTTATATTAATGCTACTGTACTTGACTACGATATTTACGTCTTAACTGAAACTTGGCTTGCTACATCCATTAATGATCTGGAAATTTTCGACTCGTCTTTTACAGTTTTTAGAAAAGATAGGTACAGTCAAATAGATAGTAATACCCCAAAAGGAGGTGGTGTTTTAATTGCAATAAAAAAACATATCTGCGCAAGTAAAATTTCTTTTTTAGAGTTTGATGATCTTGAAATTGTCGTGGTTAAAGTAGTGTTTCAATTCAAAAATATCTATATAATTA
Organism: Argyra leucocephala; assembly: GCA_963942445.1. Lineage (NCBI taxonomy): Eukaryota > Metazoa > Arthropoda > Insecta > Diptera > Dolichopodidae > Argyra > Argyra leucocephala. Next base: position 67,289,538 of record OZ012679.1, read on the forward strand.
ATTGTTACATTCCTTCTAACTCCAATATAGATGTATATAACAGATTCAATAAGGTTTTTGATGCTGTGTCCAACAGTTATAATTCTGATGATGAAATACTTATTTTAGGTCTACCCAATATAAGACCCAATCTAAGATGAATTTAATTTACCCAATATAAGATGAATTTCCCACGACGAAGAATCATTTTTGATTCCAACTAATCTAGTTAGTGAACCTGAATGTACATTTATTGACTCTCTCAATATTAATTGTGTACAACAAGTTTCTCCTACATATAATTTGCAAGACTACTCGACCTGATCTTCAGCTCAGATTGGAATAACGTAACGATGTTGGATTATCCTTTTCCACTAGTCAAAATTGATTCTTATCATCCTCCTATATGTTTCTTTCTATGTACTAATGCTCCTCCTGATCCCGAGGAAGCACACAGTTTTCGTTTTGACTTTAATATGGCTAATTTTAATGATATCAATAACTTTTTTATTAATTATGATTTCATTTCTTTATTTGGAAATAATGAAATTGAAGATATGACTAAAAAGTTTTACGATTTAATGTTTGAGGCATTTCGACTCTATATTATTAAAATATATTATTAAAATTAAAGATCCAAATTCAAGCCCGCCTTGGTTCACTAAGGATATTAGAAAGTTAAGAAATAAAAAAAACCAAGGGATGGCAGAGATACATGAAAACCAAGAATCTAACAGATTACCATTCATTCATCTATTTTTTCTTTCCGTTAAAACAATCTGTTAAACAAAGCTATAATAACTATGTTCACAACATTTCTTTGGCACTCATTAACAATCCTAAAGCCTTCTGGAAATTTATTAACTCAAAAAGGAAAAGCGATGAGTACCCAGTTTTCATGAAATTCAATGGGAAACAAAGTAATAACGCTAAAACCGTTTCTCAATTCTTTTGTGAATTTTTCTCTGCCTCTTACCCTAAAACAGTTTTCATGGCTGATGAAACAAAGTTCTCCCACGTGGATGCCTATCCAAAAACAACTTTTAGAGATCTTATTATTGACGATAGTCTTGTGAAGAAATACATGAATAACCTGGGGAACAATATATTTCCTGGACCTGATGGCGTTCCTAAACTAGTTCTAAAGAAATGCTCAGATGCCTTGGCTGCTCCACTTTCTATCATATTTAATATTTCTATCACCTGTGGCCTGTTCCCATCTATTTGGAAAAAAGCTTTTATTAAACCTACACATAAAAAAAATGCAAAAAATGAGATAAATAATTATAGACCAATTTCCAAACTTTCCAGTATTCCTAAAGTTTTTGAGTTGATGATTTTTGATTCTATTTACAATCATTGCACTAACTTCTTAACGACACGGTTTTCTGAAAAAGAAGTCTACAGTGATCAACCTGGTAGAATCGACATCAACCTTCTTAGTCAATATGGAAGCGGGATTCCAAACGGATGTAATTTACACCGATTTTAGTAAAGCATTTGATGTTTTACCCCATAGTATTATTTTACTAAAACTCAAAAAACTAGGATTTCCTGCAAAATTTGTACAATGGGTCAACTCATATCTTACTAATAGGAGCTATACTGTTTTATTCCGCTCTTCATTTTCATCACCATTCATATCAAATTCTAGCGTTCCCCAGGGGAGTCATTTAGGACCACTGTTATTTATTATTGCTATCAATGATGTGGCTTCTATAATTTGTAATAGCGATTTGAAAATTTACGCTGATGATATGAAGATTTTCAAAAAAATAACGTCGATGCAAGACGTTTATATGCTTCAAGATGATCTAGATAAATTTTATACTTGGTGCATTAATAACAATCTTTTACTAAACATTAGTAAATGTGCACTCATGTGTTACATACGTCGAACCCAACCATTTAGCTTTAGATATACTCTAAACAACGAAACCTTAGAAAAGGTTAATTCAATTAAGGACCTAGGAGTTTATTTCGATGATAACCTATCATTTAAACTCCACTGCGAGAACATCGTTAATAAAGCTAGTTCAATGTTGGGCTTCATAAGACGTTGGTCAAAGGAGTTTAATGATTATTACATTTTTAAATCATTGTATACATGCCTCGTTAGACCCCATCTTGAATATGCATGCCAGGTCTGGTCTCCATTTTATAATTAACATATACAAAGAATAGAAGCTGTTCAAAAAAAATTTTAAGGTTTGCACTACGTAGTTTGCCTTGGGATGATCATACAAGACTCCCTCCATATGAGCATAGGCTAAACCTTCTCCATCTTAAGTCTCTGTGGAAAAGGCGGGAAGTAGCTGATGTTTTATTTATTTTCGAAATTATTAAAGGCGGTATTATTTCCCCTTCAACTTTAAATAAAATTATCATTAACACAAATACTCCTTTACGCCACTCAAATCTCTTTACATTAACATTACACAGAACAAATTATGGTAAATATGAACCTATTAATAGAATGTTAATAATTAGTAATAAATATAAGAATAGTATGAATTTTTCAGTATCTAAAGATACTTTAATACGAAAATTATATGAAATTAATTGAATATTTTGTTAACTTGACTTTTTAATTTATATTAACTATTTTTGTATATTGAACTTTGTTAGTTTTGAATGTATACCAAGTAAATTTAATTGTATTTTTAATTAATATATGAAATGTAATACTAAATTGTAAACTGTTTGAGCTAAATAGTATAAATAAATAAATAAAAAATAAATTATTATTATTATTTTTATTATTGTTATTATTATTATTGTTATTATTATTATTATTATTATTATTATTATTATTATTATTATCATTATTATTATAATATTTAATTGTGTATTTTATTATATAAATTTAATTGTGTTAAACTCAGGAAATACCAGCACATTCAGGAGACCCGGGTACATCGAAACTATACCCGATATATCCCTAGCAACAGAAGAACTTGCTAACAATATAGAAAACTGGATGGTTCTAGAGGATTATACTGGCAGCGATCATCAGGATATACAATTCGAAATATGCACGAGAAGGAGAGAAAGAAATCGCAACAACCAGCGATGTGGTACATGGAACGTCAATAAGCTTGATAAAGATAAAATGGCCAGTGCCACAGAACGAAACAGGCAGAGAACGAGCAGAAGCAGTGGTGAAAGTAACTATGGACACCATCGCAATAGCTTGTGAAGAATCAATGCCCAAGAAGTTAGGAAAACGAAACAGATGCCCAGTATATTGGTGGACAGAAGATATAGCGGAATTGAGAAGAAAATGTTTGCGTCTCCGCCGCATAGCACAGCAACAGAGAAATGGAGTAGCAGAAACAAGCAAGCTAGAGGAATATAGAATAGCGAGAAAAACGCTCCGAATTATAATAAAGAAGAGCAAAAGGAAAAACTGGAAAAGTTTGTGTGAAGAAATAAACAATGATCCCTGGGGACTTGGATATAAAATTGTAATGAAAAGAATTAGAGCACCAGCATCATAAAATCAGCTAGAAGCGGACGTTATGGAAAACATTGTAAACACACTTTTCCCTACACACCCTAGAAGAAATGTATTGCAGAGGCACGAAGAACCAGGAGAAGCCCCAATTTTTACACAAACAGAACTAGAAGATGCAGTAAAATCTATGAAAAAGAAGAAAGCCCCCGGACCTGATAGAATACCAGCAGAGGTCATCAAACTAGTAGCTTCGAATAATCCACAAATGATGCTGAATATGTATAATTGCTGCCTAAAAGAAGGAGTATTCAGCAAAAGGTGGAAAAATGCAAGACTGGTTTTAATTGACAAAGGTAAAGGAGTAAGAGGAGCAGCATCGTCATACAGGCCACTATGTATGTTAGATACGGCCGGAAAACTCTTCGAAAGGTTAATAAAAACAAGACTGCAAGCAGCAATTCATACAGCTGGTGGATTAGCGAACACAGAGTTCGGGTTCAGAAAGGGAAGGTCGACCGTTGACGCTATCAAGGTGGTAACAGAAACTGCGGAAGCCACATGAATGGAAACATACTTGTTACCTTGGATGTTAAAAATGCCTTTAATTCGGCAAGATGGACTGACATCATAGACGCATTACAAAATAAGTTTACTATACCTACGTACCTTCTGAAAGTTCTAATAGATTACTTAAGCGAGCGAAGATTGATATACAACACGGTAGATGGAAAGAGGATAAAGGATCTTACAGCAGGAGTAGCACAAGGATCAATACTAGGACCAGAACTATGGAATGTTCTGTACAACAGTCTATTATGTATGGAAATGCCTGAAAATATACAGCTAGTAGGTTATGCTGATGATATAGCAGCTATTATAACGGCACGGGATATAGCAGAATCACAGATTAGGCTGAATCAAGTTATGAGAAGAGTGTATAGTTGGATGAGGGAACATAGATTAGAATTAGCAACGGTAAAAACAGAAATCATTATGTTAACTAAGAAAAGAATACCAACTATAATTCCAATGCAAGTAGGTCCAGAAACAATAATGACCAAAGAATCAGCAAAGTACTTAGGAGTTACTACTGATACAAGGCTAAAATTTTGGCAACAAATCCAAAAAGTAGCAGATAAAGCAGCAGAAGCTACAATCAAGCTAAGCAAACTTATGGCAAACATTGGAGGACCCAAACCAGAAAAAAGACGAATCATTATGGAAACCGCAGAATCAACCCTTCTGTACGGAGCTGAAATCTGGGCACATGCGATGGACAAGAGGTATTGTAAAAAACGCATAGCAGCAGTGCAACGAAGAGGGGCTCTCCGAAACGCATGCTCCTATCGAACAGTTTCACATCCGGCGGTCATGGTAATCGCGGGCGTGATTCCAATTGATTTGCTAGCGCAAGAACTAAGAAATATATATATAAGGGATCAAGCAACAAGCCGAGATGTCATTGTAGCAGAGGAAAGAAGGTACACGATGACAAGATGGCAAGAACACTGAAGTAATGATCAGCACGGGCGATGGACAGTTAGATTAATCCCACAAGTCGAAGTCTGGTTTAACCGACACCATGGAGAAGTAAATTTTTACATCTCTCAGTTCCTATCAGGCCACGGATATTTTCGATCCTACCTCTACAAGTTGCCCATCTTAGTAAATAATTCAAGATGCAGTCACTGCAGCGCAACACGTTTTGTCGAATGTGATTTAACAGAAACAGAAAGAGAATCCTTAATAGTAGCAGTAGGAGAATTAACATCAGAAAATATAATTTCTGTAATGCTTGAGAACCAAGAAAAATGGAATGCAATAGCTAAATACATAGAATTAATACTACGCAGGAAGAAATAGCTCAGATATTTAGAGAACCTAGAAGAAGAATCATAAAAGAAAATTAAAAAAAAGGAACAAGCACGGCCCAACTTGAAGTAATGCGAAAGCGGTTCCGGGTTGGTTTCACCGTGGGAAAAGGAGGTGGTGTATTTGGTGAGTAAATCGAACAAAATCATGAGAGTCTCACATACCCTTGAAGTGCGGACTCTTCAAGATACCTATAAAAGGTTTCCACCACCGACCTACGAAAAAAAAAAAAAAATTATTATTATTATTATTATTATTATTGGTACTCAGAACCCATTCCCGACGTATCCTTTGCCTGTGAGCGTTTGGCCGCTCTGGTTGAAGGCTGGCATGTGATCGAGGACTACACGGGCAGTGACCATCAGTACATTGTATTCGTGGTCCGTGAGAGGAGGCAACTCCAAAGAACAATAAATAGCAGACCACAGCGCTGGAACATGGGGAGAATTGACGAAGTGGTATTTGCAGCGGTCCTCCGGAGGGCAGTCCAAATGCAGGTCGGGGGGCAGCCTGAAAGCCCTCACCAATCATGGCCGTTGGTTGACGCCACTCTGCGTCAAATCACCCTAGCCTGCGACAGGTCAATGCCTCGGAGGCGAACTCCTCATATGAAACAGCCAATGTACTGGTGGACAGCCGAGATAGTTCACCTCCGGAGAGATTGCCTCCGACTGAGGAGAAAGGCTCAGAGAGCTAGAACGGAGGAGGAGGTTAGGTTCAAGTCCTCGGATCACAAGGAGAAAAAGCGCCAGTTGTGACGTGCCATCAGTCACAGTAAGGCGAGATGCTGGGATGCACTTAGAGAGGACATAAACTCAGATCCATGGGGTTTGGCTTACAAAATTGTAACGCAGAAAATTGGGGCACTGAAAACCCTTCCCCCCATGGACATGCGGACCACAACGCACCTAGTTAATGCTCTCTTTCCAGTGGATCCCCAGCGAGCTGCGAGAGTGTACAACCGGGATGGCGCTTCCCCATTTACAATGGAGAAGCTGGAAGAAGCAATCAAATCCCTTATGGTCAAGAAGGTCCAGACGGCATACAAGGAGAGATATTAAATCTGGTTCTTCGGCATAATCCGAATCTTTTTTTGTTGTCCGGTATAATCCGAAACCCAAGTGTTGGAAGACAGCAAGGCTGATACTTATCAGCAAGAGGAAAGGAGACCCGGAGCTACCTTCCTCATACCGTCCGTTCTGTGTGCTGGACACAGCAGGAAAGGTTTTTGAGAAGTTACTCAAGCCAAGGCTGTTGTCTGCCATCGAGGCAGCTGGGGGTTTGTCTCCGCGTCAGTACGGCTTCAGAGCTGGTCGTTCTACAGCAGATGCCATTGTGGAAGTCACACCTGCGATAAGCAGGGCCGAGGACCACAACTATTTTTCACGTCGTATAGTCCTCCTCGTGACTTTAGACGTGAAAAATGCGTTTAATTCGGCCAGATGGAGCAACATGCTCCAAGTTCTAGAGCAGGAAATTCGTGTTCCGGAATATCTGCTAGGAATGATCAGCGACTACCTTGACCGTACTGTACTCTTCGATACGGCTGAAGGGCAAGGGAGTATCACTGTCTCTGGAGGTGTGATACTCCCTTGCATACGACAGTCTCTTGCAATTAAACATGCCGGATGAGTCAATGCTGGTCGGATATGCGAACGACGTCGCCGTGCTGATAGCAGCCCGGAACATGGAGCTCGTCCAACTGAAGCTCAATCAGACCATGCGGTCCATTCTTTCTTGGATGAACAGCCGCGGACTGTCTTTGTCATTGAGCAAGACGGAGGTCGTAGTGTTGACAAAAAGGAGGATGAACCTTGAGCTCCCGATGCGCATCGGCGAAGAAGAGGTGCAGACAAGACGGGCGGTAAAATATCTCGGCATCATGATTGACAGTAGGCTAAACTTCTTTGGGCAGATCAAGAAGACGGCTGACAGGGCCGCAAATGGTGTCATGGCACTGGCTCGATTGATGGCCAATTGTGGCCAGAGTGTTATATATCGATTGATGGCCAACATGGCCATGATTCGATATATAACACTCTGCCGGTACAGACGCGAAAGAAATTTGTTCTTCAAAAGTTCTTTTTAATTCTGTTAACTTAAACTAAAACTTCACAATAAACCAATATTCAATAATTAAAACAAAAAAAAAACAGTGTCTAATTAATTCGGTGTTAAGTGAAATTAAAGTACAAAACAAAAAACAAAAAAATAAAAATCAAAACACAAATTAAGTTTAAATAATAATTGGAACATAAAAATAAAACTAGAAAGTTTTAAGCAAAAAAAAGCAAAAAAAAATAAAAATAAAAAATTAATCAATAAATCAATAATTTAAAACACTAACGATCAAATACGCGCCGCAACTAAATGAAAATATAATAATTAAAATAAATTACAAGATAATACAAAAATCCGCTATCAGCCATTATAATGAAGATAAGCACCAACACCTATTAATTAGTTACTAACATTTGCATTAACATCTCTCTTTATTACATTAACATCTCTTCTTTATTATTAATACTAATAAATTAAATATATTTACTTTCTATTTCTCTTAAAATACTATCAAAAATATATAAATATTAAATATTAAATTAACAAACATTAACAACAACAATGTAAACGTAAATTTTAAATTTTACAGTAAATGTTTTTGTCTGTAATATTGTATTGAATTCGATTGTCGTTGTTGCTGCGTACCATAAGGTGCATATACTATTGTACGTAGGAATGACTCAAGTCGGGTTCAATGCAATTATTAAGGCAGCATGTGTGTTATGTATCGTTTGTATCTATTTATCTTTTTATATATATATATTTTTTTTTTGTATTTTGTTTATTTAACGTACTTTATTTATTTATTCTTGTCGTTCTCTTCTTTTGTTTCACTTATCCTTGAACGCTTCTAAGTACATTTATGCAAGAACAATTCCATCTTGATTTTGCAAATATAAGAGGTTTAGAATCAAATTGTTTCGGAGTTTAGGTTCATCTTTCCACTGAAAATCCAGCTGTTTTAGCTCTAAATGAAACTCAAGTGTTTGCAAACGCCGACGCTAACAGGTTTAGCGTAACGAGTTACAAACTTGAGACTTTTTTTAGTCCTCGTAGAGGGATTGCCTTGTATGTCCGCAATGATGTGGCTTACCAAGTTCTGAATAAATATAATAATAGCTCCAATCCGGAATTCAACTACATTTGGGTAAAATTTCTTATAGGAAGCCATATCATACACTTTTGTTTTTTGTATAGAAGTCCAAATATTTCGAACAATGACTCCACTATAGAATTTGATAAATTATCAGATTCTATTAATAGCATTCTTCAGGACTATCCTCAAACAGAAATCACAATTGCGGGTGATTTTAATGTCCACAACAAAAATTGGCTTCAATACTCAGCACAAACTACGTCAGAAGGTAGATATGTAGAGGTTTTCAGCTCCCTTCACCAATTAACTCAATTGTTAAAAGAACCTACTCGTATTTCAGATTGTTCAACCCATAGTGCTTATACGCTGGTCTTATTTCTATTAGCATTTCTGTAAGTAGCCCTATAGGCAACTCTGACCACTGCCTTATTAACTCGCGCTTCATAGCTTCTAATTCCACCAATCAGAAAATTCCTCCCGAACGAAAAATATGGCAATTCGATAAGGTCAATTGCGATAGTTTAAACAGTTTCTTCAAAAATTTTGATTGGAATATTATCTTTTGTCACAGAAATGTTAATCTCACTGCAAATGCATTAACTATTACTATAGTTTTCGGAATGCAGCTTTTCATTCCGAGTAAACTTAAGAGTGCTAAACCAACTCAAAAATATAATTGGTTCAATAACGTATGTAAGCAAGCAGCCAAAAGCAAAAAGAAAGTTTTCTACTCCTACAAGAACATACCGAGTGAAAGCAACCGGATAGCTTATAAACAGGCTAGTAAAAGCTGTAAAGGAGTATTAAAACAGCAAAAATTCCAATATGATAGTCGCCTAAGACAACAAATTATTCACTACCCAAAAGGTAGTAAACATTTTTGGTCGTTTGCTAAAATAGTCAAACAAAACTTTTCATCATCAGCAACACCTCCGCTGATTGATAACAATGCTGTTATTTCAGATCCCGAACTCAAGGCAGACCTGCTTGCAAAAATTTTCGCAGGAAACTCTACATTACCAGCAACAACAGCAACTCCACCTGCCTTTGAACCAACTGAATGCTCACTTAAAAGAGTTTACTTCCGTCCTCGAGTTTTTGCAAAAATTCTAAAGGATCTAAATTCCAACAAATCTACCGGGCCTGACAACATCCCTTCATTAGTACTAAAAAATTGTGCAAACACCCTAGCCAGACCGCTGAGCAAACTTTTCCACAAATCATATGTTTCTGGTATTTACCCATCCTCATGGAAAATAGCTCATGTCCAGCCAATCCCAAAAAAGGGTGACATTAGAAATCCCTCAAACTACCGGCCAATTGCTTTAACATCAGTAATATCAAAGGTCATGGAGACTATAATTAACTTCCAGTTAAAAACATATCTTCTAAGCGATTGCCAATATGGTTTTAAGTCAAAAAAGTCAACTGGTGATCTTTTGACCTTTTTGACTGAAAAATGGCACCAATGCATAGAAAAATACGGTGAAGCTAAAGTTGTCGCTCTAGATATCTCCAAAGCTTTTGATCGCGTTTGGCACGCAGCATTACTAAAAAAACTAGAAGCAATTGGTCTAGGAAACTTACTCAATACGTGGATTGAAAGTTTCCTTTCAAACCGTTCAATACAAATTGTTTTGGATGGGTTTATGTCCCAAAAATTCAATATCAATACTGGTGTCCCTCAAGGCTCAGTTCTTTCTCCAACATTATTTATAATCTTTATAAATGATCTCCTATCCACGTCTTCAAATCATATACATAGCTTTGCTGATGACAGCACCCTTGATTACTTGTATTTTTTTGAAAAAGCTGCTGAAGTAACCCAGACTTCGGTTAATAGAGAACGAAATAACATCTCTCTAGCTTTAAACAGCGATCTCCAAAAAAAAAAGAATATAGAGAGTTGACTAAGGCAATAAATGAAGCCAATATTGAATGGCACACTTATGAAAATAAGAGCACCAGGCCTATTAAAGTAATGGTTAGGTATTTACATCCGTCATGCCAACCTGAAGATATAAAAAATGAATTGAAAGATAGAGGCTTCAAAATTCTAGAAATCACAAATAAAATAATAAAGAAAAAGGAAAATAACAAAGAATCTACGGTACGTCTTCCTCTCTTTATGCTAACATTCGAAAACTCCGAAGATATAAACAAAATATTCAAAATTGAATTTATCCAGCACATGAGGGTTAAAATGGAGGCTATTCGTAAAACGACTACCATTCCTCAATGTAAGAGATGCCAAAGATTTAGCCATACACAAAAGTTTAGCCAGCCTCTAGCTCAGTGTGTTAAATGTGCTGGTCTCCACTTAACAATTTCTTGTAAAGAAAGAAAAAATATTAAGCTTAAATGTGTTAATTGCCTTGAGGCACACCCAGCGAGTTATCGTGGTTACCAGGTGGCTAGAGAGTTGCAAAAAAGAAAGAAGCTACAAAAAAATGCCCCAAAACAAATGCAACATAGACAAGAAAAACAAAAGACAAAACCTAGGCAACCTAGTGCACAGAGACAGAATTGCATTGAAACTCCAGAGATACCTAAAACTTTTACGTCGAAAAAAGTCGTAGAAGGCTTATCATATTCACAGGTAACACAAAATAACCTAAGTCCAAAAAGAAACCCGAAAGAACAAAATAAAGTTTCTACACAAAAGTTGACTGAAAATACCTTTATGCAGATGATGCAAAATATGATAAAAACAATGAATGAAATCTCAACAAGACTATGCACATTAGAAAACAAACATAATGAAACATATATGTATACACCAAAAAATAAATCCGCAAGGCATGGTTAAGAACGCACTTCGTATAGTCACGTGGAATGCCAATGGTATTCTGAACAAGAAAAATAATTTGGAAATTCTATTGAGAACACAAAATATTGATGTATGTCTCTTGACAGAAACACATATGACAGATAAGTCATCGCTTAAAATAAATGACTATACATGCTCCAGCGCAAACCATCCCAGTAATACACCCAGAGGTGGTAGCTCAATTTTAATAAAGAAAGATATTAAGCACCACGTGGAACTTAGTCTAGAAATAGATGAATTCCAACTAATCGTGCTACGAATTATGTCTGTTAAACAAAGCCTTTGTGTCGGTGCATTATACTGTCCACCCAAATACAACATAAAGAATAACATGTTTGAACAAATTCTTAAGCTACTTGGCGAAAGATTTATCCTGGGAGGTGACTACAACGCCAGGCTTATAGATTGGGGGTCTAGAGTAACCTCTACGAGAGGAAGAGAGCTAAGAAAAGCTATAAAAGAAAAAGGCTGCATTTACCAATTTACCGGTAAGCCAACCTATTGGCCAACTGATAGAAATAAAACTCCTGATCTGCTTGATTTTTATATAACAAAAAAAATTTCACCCAATTATATTAAGCTAGAAGATAACCATGATTTGGACTCAGATCACTCTGCAGTCATACTAAGTCTATATGAAAAGGTTATTAAGAAACAGTCGAAACCTCTGCTAACGAACAAGAAAACTGACTGGGCTAGCTTTAAACAAGAAATAGAAAACAAAATTAACATAAAAACAAAACTAAGATCCAAATGTGATATAGATTCTGAAGTAGAAAATTTTATTAAAATTATTCAAAATGCTGAATGGAATAATACAAAAAATTGTTAATATAAATCGGTAGGATTCAACTACCCTAGAGAAATATTAAATATGATAAAAATAAACAGAAGAGCTAGACGCAGATGGCAACAATCGCGTGATCCGGCAGACAAAACTGTACTAAATAGGTTAACTCAGAATCTTAAAAGAAAAATTAAAGATCTTAAAAATGAAAATTTTGAAATATATATAAAAAATTTATCAGCTAAAAGAGAAAATAACTACTCGTTGTGGAAAGCAACAAAGAGTACAAAAACCTCGATCTCTCAAATCCCGCCAATCAGAATGAAAAGCGGTGAATGGGCGAGAGATAATAAAAATAAAGCTGAAACATTCGCAGATCATCTTGAAGAAATTTTTTGTCCAGACGAGACAAATTCGGATGATCTCACTGAAGAAAATAATAATTGGCAAGAAAATGTTATATCACCATTTTCAGAGAGTGAAATAGTTGAACTAATTAAAAAACTCAGAGATAAAAAAGCTCCAGGTTTTGATTTAATTACATTAGAAGTCCTGAAAGAACTTCCGAAAAAAGCTATAACAATGCTAACACGCATTATAAACGCTGCTATAAGAATAAGGTATGTGCCGAATATGTGGAAAATAGCAGAGATAATCATGATACCAAAGCCAGGTAAGCCCATAAATGAGATCAAATCCTACAGACTAATATCATTACTACCAATAGTATCAAAATTATTTGAAAAACTATTATTGATTCGAATGAGACCGATCATAGAAAATAGTAATCTGATTCCAAATTATCAATTTGGCTTTAGATCTAAGCACTCGAAAATCGATCAAATTCATAGAATAACATACATAATGGAAAAAGCTTTAGAGGAAAAGAAAGTATGTTCTACCATATATCTAGATGTAGCCCAAGCTTTTGAGAAAGTATGGCATCGAGGCATAATAAATAAACTAAACAATATGTTACCTAAACAATTCGTAGATATACTCTCATCATATCTAGGAAACAGACTATTCAGAATAAAACAAGACGAAGAGTATTCTACTATTAGACATATTAAAACGGGTGTGCCTCAAGGTAGTATTCTGGGTCCCATACTGTATTTGCTCTACACCAATGATTTACCAGAAATGGAAAATATAACTGTAGCTACATTCGCTGACGATACTGCGTTGATGGCAGTAGGATCAAATATAGACGAGGCTACAATTAAATTGCAAAGAGCAAGCGACAACCTATACCTCTGGACAAAGAAATGGAAAATTAAACTCAATGAGTTAAAATCAGTACATGTAAATTTTGCAAATAAAAAATTAGAAAATCAACCATTGGTAAATCTGAATGGGGTCAATATACCCCAAGAAAACAATGCTAAATACCTAGGAATGACATTAGATGTCAAACTTAGATGGAAAGAGCACGTTAAAAAGAAAAAATTTGAGCTTGAAAATAAATATAGAGAAATGTACTGGCTCTTAGGTCGTAATTCTAAATTACATATACATAACAAGATTTTGTTATATAATCAGATAATCAAACCGATATGGTTGTACGGCATACAAATATGGGGATGTGCCAAACAAACACATGTACTTTGTATACAAAAATTCCAAAATAAAGTCTTGCGCAACATGGTAAATGCCCCCTGGTATGTTCGCAACAGTGATTTGCACAGAGATCTAAAAATTCCTTGCATAGAAAATGAAATAAAAAGATATGCAACAAAGCATATAGCTCGTCTGGAGGGTCATGTTAACGTTGAGGTCACTCAACTGCTAGATAATCAAAAATATGTCAGAAGGCTTAAAAGAACTAAGCCACTAGATTTAATACGATAGAATTTCGTAAACTTTTTCTTTAAGAAAATCAAATTAGCAATAAATTAATGGTTAGTCTGTTGGACTAGTATTAATGGGAGGGGTGTGGTTTAGTCAGTAAAAATCTGGCACACAATGGAAGCTACGGGGCTCATTGTGTTCACGAAGATTCCCACCAATCCACGCAAAAAAAAAAAAAAAAAAATTATTATTATTATTATTATTATTATTTTTATTATTATTATTATTATTATTATTATTCCCCCACATGGTAGTGACCTTGACGTGGTGTGGGGGCTTAGCTCGCAATGATTCATCATGCTACGCTGGCGGGAGCATGTTTCTGGTAGGCAGGTTACCTATGCTAGATTGGATGATTCTTGAGCGGCGTACAAAATACTACCAGCCCCCCTAATCCATTGGTGTGATGCGACCCGTGCCCAGTGGACTAGTTGGTAGCAAGGGGGTAATACTTAGCTATCGCAAACGGAGCCTCTCTGATACCAGGTCACCTCAGAGAGTTTTTTTCCTGACCTTACCGCAGTATCGGGCCTCTGCTGTGGTGGACATTTTATTGCCGCGATACTCGTGGGAACCAAATGGAGAAAAAAAAAAACAAAAAAAATGAAAGAGAGATGGAGTGTGGAGATAGAGCGGAGAGTGGAATGAATGCGGCTCCTTTTACCAGGAGCGGGAAGACGCCCAGGTCTCCCCTGACGGCGCTTGTGTCGACAGAGATACCAAAAAGAATGAAGGGACAGAGTGACCAAATACAGGCACCGGAGATGGGCCGTGAAGCGGTGGAGGCAGCACCGATGATCGTGCAGGTTGAGGAGCAAGAAAATCAGGTTCTAACGAACTCGCCTCGAAGAGCCTTCATGCAAAAGATGAGGGAGGACGAGGAAACCGCCATGCGGCGATGTGTGGATCTGATACGGGAAATGAAGGTTGTTCCAGAAATACAAAAAAATATTTCAAACAAAATTAAGCACGGACTGGCCGAACTTGAGGAGCTGATGGACGTCATCGTCAGTTGCCGGGCAAGTTGGAAAAAAACAGAAGCCGAAGTTGATTGTAGAAAAAAGGAGACAAGGGTTGAGATAACAGCCAGTACAAAGCGGCCTGCCTCAAGCCCTGCTGAACAGGCTGACGATCGGTGTAAAAAGAAGAAAAAAAAGCAGCCGGGCAAAACCAGCGAGAGACACTGGAGTGGATAAAGGTCCAACCAAAGAAGAAGCGTCTGTTGAAGGCGGCAGTTGAAAACCCTCCAGAGAAAATGATGGCTAAGACTGTCGGGGCAATGCCTCAGAGAAGTTCGAAAAAAACGAAACCTGACGCAGTGCTTATACGATCAAACGACGGACGCTCCTACGCTCAGGTGCTGGCTGATATCAAAGGAGGAGTTAAGCCAGAAGAGTCGGGGACTGAAATTAAAGGAGTCCGGCAGACCAGGTCTGGAGGTCTCCTAATAGAACTAGGTCCTGGGACCAAAAACCGAGAAGCCTTCAGGTAAGCGATTAAAGGAGTATTGGGGGACAAGGCTACAGTAAATGGCCTTGAACCAAAATGCACTATTGTGATTCGGGATTTGGAATGCGCTGCCACAAAAGTGGAAGTGGAGGACGCAATACGGCGAGATATCCCGGAAATAGGGGTTTTCAGGGTTTGGCTGACGACGGAAAATAATTGGGGGCAGAGAGCTGCAATCGTTGACCTGGCCGAACAAGCTGCTGAAGCAGGGAAGGCTCAAAGTAGGATGGGTTTACTGCAGGGTTAAGCCACGGACTGATGTCACACATTGCTACAGGTGTCTGAGTTTCGGTGACATGGCTGGCTCTTGCAGGAGACCTGACCGAGGTAAAGCCTGCTACCGCTGCGGAAAGAAGGGACATATCGCTAAGGCCTGTAAAGAGAAAGCCCACTGCATACTCTGTGCCGATGCGGGCGAGCATCATGGAAATCTAGAACACGCTCTAGGCACAGGGTTATGCAAGGTGTTCAGAGATGCTCTGAGAAAGGCCAAAGAGACAGGGAAATAATTAGCGTCCTCCAGACAAACCTAAACCGAAGCCTAGTGGCAGATATCCTTGTGCATCAGCTTGTTCGGGAGAAGAGTTCCGACATACTGCTCATTAGTGAGCAGTATACGGACAGAACCACTTCTTGGTTCTCGGACGAGCTGGGTACGGCTGCCATCTGGATACCTGACCCAGCGAAAATTTCGGTACGAGATCATGGGCGCGGGCGTGGGTTCGTATGGGTGAAACACGCGGATATCACCTTTATAAGTGTTTACCTGACACCCAACGAGGCCATAGCGGATTTTCGAGCGAAATTGGCGGACCTTCAGGATACGGTTCTGAACACAACGGGTCGCATAGTGAATGGTGGCGATTTCAAAGCTAAGGCAACGGAATGGAGAATGCCTTACCCTGACTCGAGGGGAAGCGAGGTGCTAGGGTTTGCATCCAGAACGGGTTTACTTGCTCTCAATGTTGGCTCGGCATCTACTTTCCGTCGACCGGGGTACTCAGAAACCATTCCCGACGTATCCTTTGCCTGTGAGCGCTTGGCCGCTTTGTACGAAGGCTGGCATGTGATGAGGACTACACGGGCAGTGACCATCAGTACATTGTATTCGTGGTCCGTGAGAGAAGGCAACTCCAAAGAATAATTACTAGCAGACGACAGCGCTGGAACATGGGAAGAATTGACGAAGCAGTATTTGCAGCGGTCATCCTGGGAGGTTTCCAAATGCAGGTCGAGGGGCAGCCTGCAAGCCCTCACGAGGCAGGGCCATTGGTTGACGCCACTCTGCGTCAAATCACCCCAACCTGCGAACGCTCAATGCCTCGGAGGCGAATTCCTCATGGAAAACAGCCTATGTACTGGTGGACAGCCGAGATAGCTGACCTCCGGAGAGATTGTCTCCGACTGAGGAGAAAGGCTCAGAAAGCTAGAACGGAAGAGGAGGTTAGGCTCAGGTCCTCGGATCACAAGGAGAAAAAGCGCCAGTTGCGACGTGCAATCAATCACAGCAAGGCGAGATGCTGGGAAGCGCTGAGAGAGGATATAAACTCAGATCCATGGGGCTTGGGTTACAAAATTGTAACCCAGAAGATTGGGGCACTGAAAACCCCTCCGCCCATGGACATGCGCACCACAACGCACCTAGTTAATGCCCTCTTTCCAGTGCATCCCCAGCGAGCTGCTAGAGTATACAACCAGGATGGCGCTTCTCCGTTTACAATGGAGGAGCTGGAAGTGGCCATCCAATCCCTCAAGGTCAAGAAGGCCTTAGGTCCAGACGGTATCCAAGGAGAGGTATTGAAACTGGTTTTTTGGTATAATCCGAATATTCTGTTGAGTATGTAGAACACCTGTCTCTCAGCGGGAATTTTCCCCAAGTGTTGGAAGACAGCTAGGCTGGTACTTATCAGCAAGGAGAAAGGAGACCCGGAGCTACCTTCCTCATACCGTCCGCTGTGCATGCTGGACACTGCGGGAAATGTTCTAGAGAAGTTACTCAAGACAAGGCTGTTGTCTGCCATCGAGCCAGCCGGAGGTTTGTCACCGCATCAGTACGGTTTCAGGGCTGGTCGTTCCACAGCAGATGCCATTGTGGAAGTCACATCTGCGATGAGCAGAACCGAGGACCACAACCATTTTTCACGTCGTATAGTCCTCCTTGTGGCTTTAGACGTGAAAAATGCGTTTAATTCGGCCAGATGGAGCGCCATGCTTCAAGCTCTAGAGCAAGAATTTCGTGTTCCAGAATATCTGCTAGGAATGATCAGCGACTACCTTGACGACCGTACTGTTGGAATGCCGCATAAGACAGTCTGTTGCGCTTAAACATTCCGGATTAGTCAATGCTGGTCGGATATGCGGACGACGTTGCCGTGCTGATAGCAGCGCGAAACGTGGAGCTCGCCCAACTGAAGCTCAATCAAACCATGCGGTCCATCCATTCTTGCATGGACAGCCGCGGACTGTCGTTGGCATTGAGAAAGACGGAGGTTGTAGTCCTGACAAAAAGGAGGATGAACCTTGAGCTGCAAATGCACTTCGGCGAAGAAGAGGTGCAGACAAAACGGGCGGTAAAATATCTCGGCATAATGATTGACAGCAGGCTAAATTACTTTGAGCAGATCAAGAAGACTGCTGACACGGCCGCAAATGGTGTCATGGCACTGACTCGATTGATGGCCAACTTAGGTGGACCAAGATCGAGTCGGAGGCGGCTACTGATGTCTGCAGTTCAGTCAGTCTTGCTGTATGGTGCCGAGATATGGGGTCATGCTCTCGCAAAGGAGTGCTATCGGATAAGGCTGGGTCGGGTCCAAAGGCTGGCGGCGTTGCGAGTAGCTTCTGCTTACAGAACTGTCTCGGAGCCAGCTGTCCTGGTTATCGCTGGCGTCATTCCAATTGCACTACTGGAAAGGGAGCGTCAGGCTATATACCGGAGAAAGGCCGAAGAAAATATAGATCAGTGCAGCAGGAAGGGCGGAATCGCACGCTTCGGCAATGCAGGAGAAGTGGGAACTGGAGGAACGAGGGATATGGACGAGGCGGCTCATCGGAGAGGTTACCCCATGGGTAGAACGTCGACATGGAGAGGTAGATTACTACTTCACTCAGATGCTGAGTGGACATGGATAATTTCGGGCCTATCTGCACAAGATGGGGAAGGCACGTTCAGCGGAGTGCATATATTGCCACATGCACGATGATGCTGAGCACACTTTTTTCATCTGTGAAAGGTGGGCTCGAGAGCGTATGCAGCTAAGGGAGGTTGTACCGCGGTTCTCTCCGGACACAGTGTTGGGCCACATTTTACAGGGTAGGGGAGCGTGGGACAGTTTGTCACTCTTTGCGCAGAAAATACTGCGGAAAAAGAAGGTGGACCTGGACACCACAGAGGTCCAACCTACAGACTTTGGCTAGGCAGCAGCCTTCAAGGCGATGGCATTGGACCTAGCCCAAAGTAATGTGACAAACGGTTCCAGGCTAGTGTCCGTGGAGAGCGGGAGGGTTTTTAGTCGGTATGCCCAATATGGGAGACTCCGACATTGTTGGACGCACGTGCGCCCTTCATCCATAAAGGATTTTCCCTTTCTAAAAAAAAAAAAAATTTTTATTATTATTATTATTATTATTTTTATTATTATTATTATTATTATTATTATTATTATTATTATTATTATTATTATTATTATTATTATTATAACATCGACAATAAAAATTGGATGCATCAGATGCAGAATTAGGGAGAGAACAGAAGTTAAGCGATGCTACAAATGCCTTAACTTCGGCCATTTAAGGAGGCAAATATGAAGATCGTAGAGACTGTTGCTACAATTGCGGACAAAAAGGACACACAGTCAAAAACTGTAAACAAAAAGCAAGGTGCTTTTTGTGTGCAGAAATAAAAGCAGAAAGTCTGGAGCATGTTTCAGGATCCGGTTTGTGTAGAGTGTTTCGAACTGCACTTGAGGAGAGTAAAAGGGATAAAATTAATTAAGCTCTTACAAGGTAATTTGCACAGGAGCAAAACGGCCGATGATCTACTTTTACAGCTCGTCCGAGAAAAGAATATCGATGTAGTAATTATCAGCGAGCAGTACAAAAATAAGGATTATCAGAATTGGTTCTCGGATGTCACAAGTACAGCAGCCATCTGGGTAGTAAATCAAGGGAAAATACAAATTAACAGCCATGGAGCCGGAAATGGATTTGTATGGATCACAAACCGCAAAGAAACAATAATAAGCTGTTACCTAACTTCAAATCAAACGGCACAGGAATATCGACAGAAAATGGAGCAATTAGAAGATAAGATAATAGAACTAGGAGGAAATGTAGTAGTCGCCAGTGACTTCAATGCTAAAGCAGTGGAGTGGGGATTGCTAGTTACAGATAACAGGGGACGGCAAATTTTGGAAATGGTAGCAAGACAAAATTTAATTGTGTTAAACTCAGGAAATACCAGCACATTCAGGAGACCCGGGTACACCGAAACTATACCCGATATATCCCTAGCAACAGAAAAATTTGCTAACAATATAGAAAACTGGATGGCTCTAGAGGATTATACTAGCAGCGATTATCAGTATATAGAATTCGAAATATGCACGAGAAGGAGAGAAAGAAATGGCAACAACCAGGGAGAAGGTACATGGAACGTCAATAAGCTTGATAAAGAAAAAATGGCCGGTGTAATAAGGAGAAATCTAGAAAGAGTAATGCAAGTGCCACAGAACGGAATATAGGATAGGATAGAGGAATATAGAATAGCGAGAAAAACGCTCCGAATTATAATAAAGAAGAGTAAAATGAAAAACTGGAAAAGTTTGTGTGAAGAAATAAACAATGATCCCTGGGGACTTGAATACAAAATTGTAATGAAAAGAATCAGAGCACCAGCATCAGAAAATCTAGCTAGAAGCGGACGTTATGGAAAATAATGTAAACACACTTTTTCCTACACACCCTAGAAGAAATGTATTGCAGAGGCACGAAGAACCAGGAGAAGCCCCAATTTTTACACAAATAGAACTAGAAGATGCAGTAAAATCTATGAAAAACAAGAAAGCCCCCGGACCTGATAGAATACCAGCAGAGGTCATCAAATTAGTAGCTTCGAATAATCCACAAATGATGCTGAATATGTATAATTGCTGCCTAAAAGAAGGAGTATTCAGCAAAAGGTGGAAAGAAGCAAGACTGGTTTTAATTGACAAAGGTAAAGGAGTAAGAGTAGGCTGAATCAAGTTATGAGAAGAGTGTATAGTTGGATGAGGGAACATAAATTAGAATTAGCAACGGCAAAAACAGAAATCGTTATGTTAACTAAGAAAAGAATACCAACTATAATTCCAATGCAAGTAGGTCCAGAAACAATAATGACCAAAGAATCAGCAAATTACTTAGGAGTTACTATTGATACAAGGCTAACATTTTGTCAACAAATCCAAAAAGTAGCAGATAAAGCAGCAGAAGCTACAATCAAGCTAAGCAAACTTATGGCAAACATTGGAGGACCCAAACCAGAAAAAAGACGAATCATTATGAAAACCGCAGAATCAATCCTTCTATACGGAGCTGAAATCTGAGCACATGCGATGGACAAGAGGTATTGTAAAAAACGCATAGCAGCGGTGCAACGAAGAGGGGCTTTCCGAGTCGCTTGCTCCTATCGAACAGTTTTGCATTCGGCGGTCATGGTAATCGCGGGCGTGATTCCGATTGATTTGCTAGCGCAAGAACGAAGAAATATATATATAAGGGATCAAGCAACGAGCCGAGATGTCATTGTAGCAGAGGAAAGAAGGTACACGATGACAAGATGGCAAGAACACTGGAGTAATGATCAACACGGGCGATGGACGGCTAGATTAATCCCACAAGTAGAAGTCTGGTTTAACCGACACCATGGAGAAGTAAATTTTTACATCACTCAGTTCCTATCAGGCCACGGATATTTTCGATCCTACCTCTACAAGATGGGCAAAGTAAACAATCCAGGATGCAGTCACTGCAGCGCAACACATGACACAGCGCATCACACTTTTTTCGAATGTGATTTAGCAGAAACAGAAAGAGAATCTTTAATAGTAGCAGTAGGAGAATTAACATCAGAAAATATAATTTCTGTAATGCTTGAAAACCAAGAAAAATGGAATGCAATAGCTAAATACATAGAATTAATACTACGCAGGAAGAAACAGCTCAGATATTTGGAGGACCTAGAAGAAGAATCATAAAAGAAAATTAAAAAAAAGGAACAAGCACGGCCCAACTTGAAGTAATGCGAAAGCGGTTCCGGGTTGGTTTAACCGTGGGAAAAGGAGGTGGTGTATTTGGTGAGTATACCGAACACGATCATGGGAGTCTCACATACCCTTGAAGTGCGGACTCTTCAAGATACCTATAAAAGGTTTTCACCACCGACCTACGGAAAAAAAAAAAAACAAAAAAATAAAAATTATTCTTATTATTATTATTATTATTATTATTATTATTATTAGTTTTATTATTATTATTATTATTATTATTATTATTCCTCTGCACGATTGCCTACCTCGTCGCGGTGCAGAGGCCGAGTAAGGGCAAAGAGTCTTGGGACCCTGTTCAAAGATGAGACGTGAAACCAAATGGCAATCAACAGGGCCGGATTAATGTGTCACACGTACCGTGCCGATAATCAGCTAGGCTGGGGGCTCTGTATAAAAACTAGCCCAGTCGCAAACGGTGTCCTCAGATATCTGGCACCCGTATGGGAGCTCTGCGGGGGCGGACCGACTTTCTCACCTTACTCGTGGGAACAAAATATGAATGAAAGAAAAAAAAACATACTGAGACGATGAAGAAGATGGAGAAGGATGAAGGGACTTCAAGAAGGGGATTTGAGGAGAGCCCATCAAATAGTCCTTTTAGACGGTGCCCGGTATTACTGCGTACACCTCCAACTGCAGCTCGCTCAAATTCCTCACCACCGGCGGTGGTAAGGGAAAATAAGCACGAAGGCAGCATGGAGGCTAATGTCGGAGAAATATTCCAGAAGAGGGATGGTGTTCTGGCCAAAATGAGAGCTGCAACTCTTAGGCAAACGAACGTCAGCTCGGAAATAAAAGATGGCATGGCGGTGCTCCAGGATGCCTTGGACACGTTAAAAAGCTTGTGGAGCCGGAAAACATGCACAAAAAGAATGGACAGCGGAACTCAAACGGAGATCCCAAGAAGAATGAGAGACTGTGCTGTCCAGACAGGCGATAAGAGGGCATTTGATACCACGAAAGCCCAAAAAACGATGACTGTGATACTGCCAGAAATAGTCACAAGTGGAACGCTGAAAAAAGGAGCTACTAGTCCGGCGGAAAAAGGGGCCATACCTAAAAAGAAGAAAGAGAAGGAAATGACTCCTCCACTTTCCGCCAACGTACAGCAGTGGGCAGAAGTAAAGAGGAAAAAGAGGAGGGCCAGGCGAAGACCAAAAAATCGTACAACCGAAGAGCCTAAGACAAAAGTACCTGAAGCTTCCCAAGATAAAGTAGCGGTAAATGCCAAAAAAGTAAGAACCGAAGGATGTCGGCCCGCCGTTACCATCAAGCCAGCGGAGGGTAAATCATATGCTGATGCCCTAAGAAGCATCAAGGCGAAAGTTAAGCCGGAGGAAAAAGGTGCGGAAATAAAGGCATTCCGGCAAACACGAGATGGCAAGGTTCTTCTTGAGATCACTGGCCAGAAAAGCTTGGGAAGTTTCACAAAAGCCCTAGAAGATGCAGTGGGCACTCTAGGTAGCGTGAAGAGCATCATACAGATGAGGTCCGTAGCAGTGAACGATTTGGACTGCCTTACTGAGCGGACTGAAGTGGAGAAGGCATTGAGGAGGGATCTCGGAGATGTCGCTGTAATGAGGGTTGGTCTCACAGCGCCAAACTCGAGGTCACAACTGACAGGCATCGTTGAACTTCCTGAGCAAGCTGCCGAAAAGCTGCTGAAGCAGGCAAGGCTCAAAGTAGGATGGGTTTCCTGCAGGGTTACGTCACGGACCGATGTCAAACGCTGCTACAGGTGTCTAAATTACGGTCACGTGGCTGGTTCTTGCAGGGGATCTGACCGAAGCAAAGCCTGCTACCGCTGCGGAAAGGGGGGGCATGTTGCTAAGGCCTGTAAAGAAAAGGCACACTGCATACTCTGTGCCGAAGCGGGTGCGCAACACGAAACTCTAGGCACAGGGTTATGCAAATTGTTCATAGACGCTCTGAGAAAGGCCAAAGAGACTGGAAAATGATCAGCGTCCTCCAGGCAAACTTAAATTGTAGCCGAGTGGCAGATGACCTCCTGTATCAGCTTGCTCGGGAGAAGAGTTCCGACATACTGCTCATTAGTGAGCAGTATATGGACAGAACCACTTCTTGGTTCTCGGACGAGCTTGGTACGGCGGCCATTTGGATACCTGATGCAGCGAAAATCCCGGTACGAGAGCATGGGCGCGGGCGTGGGTTCGTCTGGGTTAAATACGCGGATATCACATTTATAAGTGTCTATCTGACACCCAACGAAGTCATAGCGGATTTCCGAGTGAAATTGGCGGACCTTGAGGATACGGTTTTGAACACGACGGGTCGCGTAGTGATTGGTGGCGATTTCAACGCTAAGGCAACCGAGTGGGGAATGCCCTACCCTGACTCAAGGGGAAGCGAGGTGTTAGGGTTGGCATCCAGAATGGGTTTACTTGTTCTGAATGTCGGCTCGACATCTACTTTTCGTCGACCGGGGTATTCAGAAACCATTCCCGACGTATCCTTTGCCTGTGAGCGCTTGGCCGCTTTGGTCGAAGGCTGGCATGTGATTGAAGACTACACGGGCAGTGACCATCAGTACATTGTATTCGTGGTCCGTGAGAGGCGGCAACTCCAAAGAACAATAAATAGCAGACCACAGCGCTGGAACATGGAGAGAATTGACGAAGTGGTATTTGCAGCGGTCATCCGGAGAGGTGTCCAAATGCAGGTCGAAGGGCAGCCTGCAAGCCCTCACCAGGCAGGGCCGTTGGTTGATGCCACTCTGCATCAAATCACCCTAGCCTGCGACCGCTCAATGCCTCGGAGGCGAATTCTTCATGGAAAACAGCCAATGTACTGGTGGACAGCCGAGATAGCTGACCTCCGGAGAGATTGTCTCCGACTGCGAAGAAAGGCTCAGAGAGCTAGAACGGAGGAGGAGGTTAGGCTCAAGTCCTCGGATCACAAGAAGAAAAAGCGCCAGTTGCGACGTGCAATCAATCACAGCAAGGCGAGATGCTGGGAAGCACTGAGAAAGGATATAAACTCAGATCCATGGGGTTTAGGTTACAAAATTGTAACCCAGAAAATTGGGGCACTGAAAACCCCTCCGACCATGGACATGCGGACCACAACGCGCCTAGTTAATGCCCTCTTTCCAGTGCATCTCCAGCGAGCTGCTAGAGCATACAACCGGGATGGCGCTTCCCCGTTTACAATGGAGGAGCTGGAAGTGGCCATCCAATCCCTCAAGGTCAAGAAGGCCCCAGGTCCAGACGGTATCCAAGGAGAGATATTAAAGGTGGTTTTTCGGTATAATCCGAATATTCTGTTGAGTATGTACAATGCTTGTCTCTGAGCGGGAATTTTCCCCAAGTGTTGGAAGACAGCTAGGCTGGTACTCATCAGCAAGGAGAAAGGAGACCCGGAGCTATCTTCCTCATACCGTCCGCTCTGTATGCTGGACACTGCGGGAAAGGTTCTTGAGAAGTTACTCAAGCCAAGGCTGTTGTCTGCCATCGAGCCAGCCGGAGGTTTGTCACCGCATCAGTACGGTTTGAGGGCTGGTCGTTCCACAGCAGATGCCATTGTGGAAGTCACATCTGCGATGAGCAGGGCCGAGGACCACAACCATTTCTCACGTCGTATAGTCCTCCTTGTGACTTTAGACGTGAAAAATGCGTTTAATTCGGCCAGATGGAGCGACATGCTCCAAGCTCTAGAGCAGGAATTTCGTGTTCCGGAATATCTGCTAGGAATGATCAGCGACTACCTTGACGACCGTACAGTACTCTTCCATACGACTCAAGGACAAGGGAGTATCACTGTCTCTGGAGGTGCAGCACAAGGTTCAATCCTCAGTCCCGACCTTTGGAATGCCGCATACGACAGTTTGTTGCGATTAAACATGCCGGATGAGTCAATGCTGGTCGGATATGCGGACGATGTTGCCGTGCTGATAGCAGCTCGAAAAGTGGAGCTCGCCCAACTGAAGCTCAATCAGACCATGCGGTCCATTCTTTCTTGGATGACCAGCCGCGGACTGTCCTTGTCATTGAGCAAGACGGAGGTCGTAGTGTTGACAAAAAGGAGGATGAACCTTGAGCTCCCGATGCGCATCGGCGAAGAAGAGGTGCAGACAAGACGAGCGGTAAAATATCTCGGCATCATGATTGACAGCAGGCTAAATTACTTTGAGCAGATCAAGAAGACTGCTGACAGGGCCGCAAATGGTGTCATGGCGCTGGCTCGATTGATGGCCAACATAGGTGGACCAAGATCGGGTCGGAGGCGGCTACTGATGTCTGCGGTCCAGTCAGTCTTGCTGTATGGTGCCGAGATATGGGGTCATGCTCTCGCAAAGGAGTGCTATCGGATAAGGCTGGGTCGGGTCCAAAGGCTGGCGGCGTTGCGAGTAGCGTCTGCTTACAGAACTATCTCGGAGCCAGCTGTCCGGGTTATCGCTGGCGTCATTCCAATTGCACTACTCGCAAGGGAGCGTCAGGCGATATACCGGAGAAAGGCCGAAGGAAATATAGGGTCAGTGCAGAAGGAAGAGCGGAATCGCACGCTTCGGCAATGACAGGAGAACTGCGAACTGGAGGAACGAGGAATATGGACGAGGCGGCTCATCGGGGAGGTTACCCCATGGGTAGAACGACGACATGGAGAGGTAGATTACTACTTCACTCAGCTGCTGAGTGGACATGGATACTTTCGGGCCTATCTGCACAAGATGGGGAAGGCACGTTCAGCGGAGTGCATATATTGCCACATGCACGATGATGCTGAGCACACTTTTTTCATCTGTGAAAGGTGGGCTCGAGAGTGTATGCAGCTAAGGGAAGTTGTACCGCGGTTCTCTCCGGACACAGTGGTGGGCCACATTTTACAGGGTAGGGGAGCGTGGGACAGTTTGTCACTCTTTGCGCAGAAAATACTGCGGAAAAAGAAGGTGGATCTAGACACCACAGAGGTTCAACCTACAGACTTTGGCTAGGCAGCAGCCTTCAAGGCGATGGCATTGGACCTAGCCCGAAGTAATGTGACAAACGGTTCCAGGCTAGTGTCCGTGGAGAGCGGGAGGTTTTGTAGTCGGTATGCCCAATATGGGAGACTCGGACATTGTTGGACGCACGTGCGCCCTTCATCCATAAAGAATTTTCACTTCTAAAAAAAAAAAAAGGCTACAAATGCCTTAACTTCGGCCACTTAAGGAGGCAATGCAAATATGAAGATCGTAGAGACTGCTGCTACAAGTGCGGACAAAAAGGACACACAGTCAAAGACTGTAAACAAAAGGCAAGGTTCTTTTTGTGTGGAGAAATAAAAGCAGAAAGTCTGGAGCACGTGTCAGGATCCGGTTTGTGTAGAGTGTTTCGAACTGCACTTGAGGAGAGTAAAAGGCATAAAAATAATTAAGCTCTTACAAGGTAATTTGCACAGGAGCAAAACGGCCGATGTAGTAATTATCAGCGAGCAGTACAAAAATAAGGATTATCAGAATTGGTTCTCGGATGTCACAAGTACAGCATCTACAATCTGGGTAGTAAATCAAGGGAAAATACAAATTAACAGCCATGGAGCCGGAAATGGGTTTGTATGGATCACAAACGGCAAAGAAACAATAATAAGCTGTTACCTAACTCCAAATCAAACGGCACAGGAATATCGACAGAAAATGGAGCAATTAGAAGATAAGATAATAGAACTAGGAGGAAATGTAGTAGTCGCCGGTGACTTCAATGCTAAAGCAGTGGAGTGGGGATTGCCAGTTACAGATAACAGGGGAAGGCAAATTTTGGAAATGGTACCAAGACAATATTTAATTGTGTTAAACTCAGGAAATACCAGCACATTCAGGAGACCCGGGTACACCGAAACTATACCCGATATATCCCTAGCAACAGAAGAACTTGCTAACAATATAGAAAACTGGATGGTTCTAGAGGATTATACAGGCAGCGATCATCAGTATATACAATTCGAAATATGCACGAGAAGGAGAGAAAGAAATCGCAACAACCAGGAAGAAGGTAAATGGAACGTCAATAAGCTTGATAAAGAAAAAATGGCCGGTGTAATAAGGAGAAATCTAGAAAGAGTAATGCAAGTGCCACAGAACGAAACAGTTAGAGAACGAGCAGAAGCAGTGGTGAAAGTTACTACGGACACCATCGCAAGAGCTTGTGAAGAATCAATGCCCAAGAAGTTAGGAAAAAGAAACAGATGCCCTGTATATTGGTGGACAGAAGAAATAGCGGAATTGAGAAGAAAATGTTTGCGTCTCCGCCGCATAGCACAGCGACAGAGAAATGGAGCAGCAGAAACAAGCAAACTAGAGGAATATAGAATAGCGAGAAAAACGCTCCGAATTATAATAAAGAAGAGTAAAATGAAAAACTGGAAAAGTTTGTGCGAAGAAATAAACAATGATCCCTGGGGACTTGGATACCAAATTGTAATGAAAAGAATCAGAAAACCAGCATCAGAAAATCAGCTAGAAGCGGACGTTATGGAAAATATTGTAAACACACTTTTTCCTACACACCCTAGAGGAAATGTATTCCAGAGGCACGAAGAACCAGGAGAAGCCCCAATTTTTACACAAATAGAACTAGAAGATGCAGTAAAATCAATGAAAAACAAGAAAGCCCCCGGACCTGATAGAATACCAGCATAGGTCATCAAATTAGTAGCTTCGAATAATCCACAAATGATGCTGAATATGTATAATTGCTGCCTAAAAGAAGGAGTATTCAGCAAAAGGTGGAAAGAAGCAAGACTGGTTTTAATTGACAAAGGTAAAGGAGTAATAGGAGCAGCATCATCATACAGGCCACTATGTATGTTAGATACGGCCGGAAAACTCTTCGAAAGGTTAATAAAAACAAGACTGCAAGCAGCAATTCATACAGCTGGTGGATTAGCGAACACACAGTTCGGGTTCAGAAAGGGAAGGTCGTCCGTTGACGCTATCAAGGTGGTAACAGAAACTGCGGAAGCCACACGAATGGAAACACATCACTCGAGGAAAATAGTTCTACTTGTTACCTTGGATGGCAAAAATGCCTTTAATTCGGCAAGATGGACTGACATCATAGCCGCATTACAAAATAAGTTTACTATACCTACGTACCTTCTGAAAGTTCTAATAGATTACTTAAGCGAGCGAAGATTGATATACAACACGGTAGATGGAAAGAGGATAAAGGATCTTACAGCAGGAGTAGCACAAGGATCAATACTAGGACCAGAACTATGGAATGTTCTGTACAACAGTCTATTATGTATGGAAATGCCTGAAAATATACAGCTAGTAGGTTATGCTGATGATATAGCAGCTATTATAACGGCACGGGATATAGCAGAATCACAGATTAGGCTGAATCAAGTTATGAGAAGAGTGTATAGTTGGATGAGGGAACATAGATTAGAATTAGCAACGGCAAAAACAGAAATCGTTATGTTAACTAAGAAAAGAATACCAACTATAATTCCAATGCAAGTAGGTCCAGAAACAATAATGACCAAAGAATCAGTAAATTACTTAGGAGTTACTATTGATACAAGGCTAACATTTTGGCAACAAATCCAAAAAGTAGCAGATAAAGCAGCAGAAGCTACAATCAAGCTAAGCAAACTTATGGCAAACATTGGAGGACCCAAACCAGAAAAAAGACGAATCATTATGAAAACCGCAGAATCAATCCTTCTATACGGAGCTGAAATCTGGGCACATGCGATGGACAAGAGATATTGTAAAAAACGCATAGCAGCGGTGCAACGAAGAGGGGCTTTCCGAGTCGCTTGCTCCTATCGAACAGTTTTGCATTCGGCGGTCATGGTAATCGCGGGCGTGATTCCGATTGATTTGCTAGCGCAAGAACGAAGAAAATATATATATAAGGGATCAAGCAACGAGCCGAGATGTCATTGTAGCAGAGGAAAGAAGGTACACGATGACAAGATGGCAAGAACACTGGAGTAATGATCAGCACGGGCGATGGACGGCTAGATTAATCCCGCAAGTAGAAGTCTGGTTTAACCGACACCATGGAGAAGTAAATTTTTACATCACTCAGTTCCTATCAGGCCACGGATATTTTCGATCCTACCTCTACAAGATGGGCAAAGTAAACAATCCAGGATGCAGTCACTGCAGCGCAACACATGACACAGCGCATCACATTTTTTTCGAATGTGATTTAGCAGAAACAGAAAGAGAATCTTTAATAGTAGCAGTAGGAGATTTAACATCAGAAAATATAATTTCTGTAATGCTTGAAAACCAAGAAAAATCGAATGCAATAGCTAAATACATAGAATTAATACTACGCAGGAAGAAACAGCTCAGATATTTAGAGGACCTAGAAGAAGAATCATAAAAGAAAATTAAAAAAAAGGAACAAGCACGGCCCAACTTGAAGTAATGCGAAAGCAGTTCCGGGTTGGTTTCACCGTGGGAAAAGGAGGTGGTGTATTTGGTGAGTAGACCGAACAAGATCATGGGAGTCTCACATACCCTTGATGTGCCGACCCTTCAAGATACCTATAAAAGGTTTTCACACCGACCTACGGAAAAAAAAAAAAAAAAAATATTATTATTATTATTATTATTATTTACACACTACACTATTATTATCCACACTCTAGGCACAGGGTAATGCAAGGTGTTCAGAGACGCTCTGAGAAAGGCCAGAGAGACTGGAAAATGATCACCGTCCTCCAGGCAAACTTAAATCGTAGCCGAGTGGCAGATGACCTCCTGCATCAGCTTGATCGGGAGAAAGGTTCCGACATACTGCTCATTAGTGAGCAGTATATGGACTGAACCACTTTTTGGTTCTCGGACGAGCTTGGTACGGCGGCCATTTGGATACCTGATGCAGCGAAAATCCCGGTACGAGAGCATGGGCGCGGGCGTGGGTTCGTCTGGGTTAAACACGCGGATATCACTTTTATAAGTGTTTACCTGACACCCAACGAGGCCATAGCGGATTTCCGAGCGAAATTGGCGGACCTAGAAGATACGGTTTTGAACCGAGTGGGGAATGCCCTACCCTGACTCGAGGGGAAGCGAGGTGTTAGGGTTGGCATCCAGAACTGGTTTACCTGTTCTGAATGTCGGCTCGACATCTACTTTTCGTCGACCGGGGTACTCAGAAACCATTCCCGACGTATCCTTTGCCTGTGAGCGCTTGGCCGCTCTGGTTGAAGGCTGGCTTGTGATCGAGGACTACACGGGCAGTGACCATCAGTACATTTTATTCGTGGTCCGTGAGAGGAGGCAACTCCAAAGAACAATAAATAGCAGACCACAGCGCTGGAACATGGGGTGAATTGACGAAGCGGTATTTGCAGCGGTCATCCGGGGAGGTGTCCAAATGCAGGTCGAGGGGCAGCCTGCAAGCCCTCACCAAACAGGGCCGTTGGTTGACGCCACTCTGCGTCAAATCACCCTAGCCTGCGACCGCTCAATGTCTCGGAGGCGAATTCCTCATGGAAAACAGCCTATATACTGGTGGACAGCCGAGATAGCTGACCTCCGGAGAGATTGTCTCCGACTGCGGAGAAAGGCTCAGAGGATGCCATTGTGGAAGTCACATCTGCGATGAGCAGAGCCGTGAACCACAACCATTTTTCACGTCGTATAGTATATAGATATGAAAAATGCGTTTAATTTGGCCAGATGGAGTGACATGCTTCAAGCTCTAGAGCAGGAATTTCGTGTTCCAGAATATGTGCTAGGAATGATCAGCGACTACTTTGACGACCGTACTGTACTCTTCGATACGGCTGAAGGACAAGGGAGTATCACTGTCTCTGTAGGTGCAGCGCAAGGTTCAATCCTCGGTCCCGACCTTTGGAATGCCGCATACGACAGTCTGTTGCGCTTAAACATGCCGGATTAGTCAATGCTGGTCGGATATGCGGACGACGTTGCCTTGCTGATAGCAGCGCGAAAAGTGGAGCTCGCCCAACTGAAGCTCAATCAGACCATACGGTCCCTCCTTTCTTGGATGGACAGCCGCGGACTGTCGTTGGCATTGAGCAAGACGGAGGTCGTAGTGCTGACAAAAAGGAAGATGAACCTTGAGCTCCAGATGCGCATCGGCGACGAAGAGGTGCAGACAACACGGGCGGTAAAATATCTCGGCATCATGATTGACAGCAGGCTAAACTACTTTGAGCAAGACTGCTGACAAGGCGGCAAATGGTGTCATGGCGCTGGCTCGATTGATGGCCAACATAGGTGGACCAAGATCGAGTCGGAGGCGGCTACTGATGTCTGCGGTCCAGTCAGTCATTCAAGGCCGAAGAAAATATAGAGTCAGTGCAGCAGGAAGAACGGAATCGCACGCTTCGGCACTGGCAAGAGAACTGGGAACTGGAGGAACGAGGGATATGGACGAGGCGGCTTATCAGGGTGGTTACTCCATGGGTAGAAAGTCGACATGGAGAGGTAGATTACTACTTCACTCAGTTGCTGAATGGACATGGATACTTTCGGGCCTATTTGCACAAGATGTGGAAGGCACGCTCAGCGGAGTGCATATATTGCTACATGCACGATGATGCTGAGCACACTTTTTTCATCATTGAAAGGTGAGCTCGAGAGCGTATGCAGCTAAGGGAGGTTGTACCGCGGTTCTCTCCGGACACAGTGGTGGGCCACATTATACAGGGTCTGGGAGCGTGGGACAGTTTGCGCAGAAAATACTGCGGAAGAAGAAGTTGGACCTAGACAACACAGAGGTGACTGACTTTGGCTAGGCAGCAGCCTTCAAGGCGATGGCATTGGACCTAGCCCGAAGTAATGTGACAAACGGTTGCAGGCTAGTGTCCGTGGAGAACGGGAGGTTTTTTAGTCGGTATGCCCGCTATAGGAGACTCCGACATTGTTGGACGCACGTGCGCCCTTCATCCATAAAGGATTTTCCCTTCTAAAAAAATACAAAAAAAAAAAAAAATTATTATTATTATTGTTATTATTATTATTTATTATTATTTATTATTATTTATTATTATTTATTATTATTTATCATTATTTATTATTATTATTGTTATTATTATTATTATTATTATTATTATTATTATTATTATTATTATTATTATGGACATCATAATGGCCTAATAAAGTTACAGGAAGCGACAGAAGTAATTTTCGAATGCAGAACCCAAAGGAAAGAACAACCGAAAAATACCAGCAAAATCCCCAGCATAGGAGAGCACAATGTGGCATTAAGCTCCGCAAATGGAAAGAAACGAGGCAGAGAGATCTAAGCAGATGAGCATGGTCAAACCGACACCCCTCCTGCATACAAGGAAGGAAGAGAAGTAGAAGAAAGTGGCTGGACACTTGTGCAAAATAGAATTTTGCAGCGACAAGCCAGATTGAACGAAGGTAAAGTACTGCCATGAAAAATAAGCAGCGAGTAGCCAAAGAACACGGAAAAGAAGAAGTAACATGCCACACTCGGAAAAGCAGAAGAGTACAAGGCCCCGATCAGAAGCAATACTGATAAAACCCTCCACGGGGAAGACTTACGCTGAAATCCTAAAGGAAATAAAAGGAAGGGTAAACCCTGAAAAAACAGAGATCGAAATCAGAGGAATCCGCAGAACTCAAAAGGGGATGTGCTGCTGGAAATGGGGAAAGGCCCGAAAGAAAAAGGTAAATTCACCAAGGAGTTACAGGAAGCTCTAGGGACTTCGGCTAATGTAAGGAATCTCACGTCAAAGACTGCGATAGAGATTAAAGACTTGGATTGTGTAACAACCGTTGAGGAAGTTCAAAATGTTATAAATAAGGAGTTAACGGAAGCTGTCGAATGCAAAATACATTTGACAGCACCAAATGGCAGGGAACAGATAACTGCGGTTGTAGTTATGGAAGAAAGCGATGCCAAAAAATAGGAAATACCAGCACATTCAGGAGACCCGGGTACACCGAAACTATACCCGATATATCCCTAGCAACAGAAGAACTTGCTAACAATATAGAAAAATGGATGGTTCTAGAGGATTATACTGGCAGCGATCATCAGTATATACAATTCGAAGTATGCACGAGAAGGAAAGAAAGAAATCGCAACAACTAGCGAGCAGTACATGGAACGTCAATAAGCTTGATAAAGATAAAATGGCCAGTGTAATAAGGAGAAACCTAGAAAGAGTAATCAAGTGCCACAGAACGAAACAGGCAGAGAACGAGCAGAAGCAGTGGTGAAAGTAACTATGGACACCATCGCAAGAGCTTGTATCAATGCCCAAGAAGTTAGGAAAAAGAAACAGATGCCCAGTATATTGGTGGAGAGAAGAAATAGCGGAATTGAGAAGAAAATGTTTGCGTCTCCGCCGCAAAGCACAGCGACAGCGGAATGGAGCGGCAGAAACAAGCAAACTAATAAAGAAAAACAAAATGAAAAACTGGAAAAGTCTGTGTGAAGAAATAAACAATGATCCCTGGGGACTTGGATACAAAATTGTCATGAAAAGCATCAGAGCACCAGCATCAGAAAATCAGCTAGAAGCGGACGTTATGGAAAACATTGTAAATACACTTTTCCCTACACACCCTAGAAGAAATGTATTGCAGAGGCACGAAGAACCAGGAGCAGCCCCAATTTTTACACAAATAGAACTAGAAGATGCAGTAAAATCTATGAAAAACAAGAAAGCCCCCGGACCTGATAGAATACCAGCAGAGGTCATCAAATTAGTAGCTTCGAATAATCTACAAATGATGCTGAATATGTATAATTGCTGCCTAAAAGAAGGAGTATACAGCAAAAGGTGGAAAGAGGCAAAACTGGTTTTAATTGACAAAGGTAAAGGAGTAAGAGGAGCAACATCGTCATACAGGCCACTATGTATGTTAGATACGGCCGGAAAACTCTTTGAAAGGTTAATAAAAACAAGACTGCAAGCAGCAATTCATACAGCTGGTGGATTAGCGAACACACAGTTCGGGTTCAGAAAGAGAAGGTCGACCGTTGACGCTATCAAGGTGGTAACAGAAACTGCGGAAGCCACAGGGATGGAAACACATTACTCGAGGAAAATAGTTCTACTTGTTACCTTGGATTTATTATTATTTATTATTTTTATTATTATTTATTATTATTTATTATTATTTATTATTATTTATTATTATTTATTATTATTTATTTTATATTCATTATTATTTATTATAATTTTGAATGCAGTGGTATATAGTTCTTTTGTACAAATGTTATTTAAATTTAAATATTTCTCAGAATAAAGTAGATTGGTTGGAGGTTTATACACAAATAAGATACATTTTGAAAGTTGCGCTCTTAGTAAGAAGGCCTTTAGTAGATTGCATTGCTTATGGCTTATGCGATAAAAATTAAAAATTACCAAGGCATCCTAAATATACAGATATGACACTTCATACTTTTTTTAGTTAAGATGGCGTTTTAAAGGCCACAAGAAAATGTAAACAAAGAAATTTCTTATATGACATTTTTCAGTTCATATATGAATTTTGGAAGGATTAAAAGTTTTTTTTAAGACTTTTAATTCAAAAATCTAATTGGGTGTTTTAATTTACTGTTTAAAAAGTAAATAAATTATAGGAAATAAGAAATAATGCCATCATTGTGTTGTGTTCCTGGATGTGTGTTGAATGGAAGAAGTTCTCCAGAATATGTAAAAAAGTTTACATTTCGTAAAGATGGTGAGATAAAAGTTAAATGGCTTCGGGCAATTAGAAGACCCGATTTAAAAATCACCAAGGACACCAATGTATGCATTAAGCACTTTTCCGACAAATTTATAGAAAAGGGTAATTTTTTTAAATCAATGGTGTTAGTACCTTTCTTCCATTGAAACGTTGGAGACTAAGGCAAGGTGTAAATCCAACGATTTTTCCGGATGGCCCTACTTACCTCACTACGAAAGAAATTGTGATTAGAGAAAACTCTGAAAAAAGGCGAAACCGCAATAGAGCAGCCCAGGAAGTATTAAATCAAGAATGGTTAGACTCCAACAAGATAACGTCGATTGAGGATATTCAAAAACAAGCAGATAAGTATAAACTTTTTGATTGGAATTTTAAAATTATTAATGAATATGTATATTTTTATAAGTTTCTTTTAGTAGATTTTGAATTAGATATAGTGCAGACTTTTTGTTTAGATAAAAGTTTAATAGTTAAGAGTATAATCTTATCTTATCTTATCTTATATATAATAAAAGAAAGCTGTATGTTTGTAACCATTTTCCGGAAGAACTACTGTACCAATTTTGACAAAAATTTATATATAAGTTTTATGGCTTATGAGAATGGTTTATGTCAAGTTTGGACGCGCAATTCAATGGTTAATGATTAATCGGTTAATTTCACTGAACGCTACCAATGATTAACAAATATTACTCTATTTATATACTCTATTTATATTATTACTCTATGGTTACTTCACATCGTTTTCTATTTAAAATTTATTTATTTCTAAAAAAAAACCAAAAAAAAAATCATTCAAAAACATAAATTTTAATTGTTAATGAAAAAAATTTGTGTGAGAAAATGTAAGTTAAAAATTGAAAATAGTTTTAAATATATAGTAGATTAAAGAATGTTAGTACGTCAAATAAAATGTTAATTGCAATATTTTGTTATTTTCGTACTTATTAAAGGAATCAAAGCCAAATTCACATCAATAAAATACAATTAGAAATGATGGTGAATTTTATGAAGTCCCATGAAGATCTTGCTAAATGGATCTTGAAAGATATAAATGGGAGAAAAAGTGTGACATGCTTTGATCTAGGCTGACAACAAATTTAAATGAGATTGGTCCTCCAATCAAACAAAAACACGACTGGAAAAAAGTAAGTACCTACAAGATAATTATGCCTATTATTGAAAACGGCGTTGTGTTACCATTTATTAATATTACCATTATGACATTATCTTATAACAGTTTAATATTACCATAATGATATTATCTTTTTCCCTCTACAGAATCTGTTAAACAAAGGAACAATATATAGGTAGGTGTTTAATTTAATTAAAGGGTTTAAAAAACTTCGTAGTTATTTCAAGCTTTTACTATTTTTTTACTCTTGCTTTCTAACATCGATTCAGCAAAAGCATAGCAAAAGCTATTTTTTCGTAATTGTTTTGCTTCCGCTTTGCTGGGCATTTTTATTTCAAAAAGTAATATGCAGTAAAAGCTTTTTCATTATTTTTTTAAATAGCTACAGCAAAATGAGTTGAATACAGCTAAACAGCATTTGCTGTTGCTTTGAATTACTATTCAGCATTTATAGCACTTTACAATGCACTTTTGTTTTACTATCAGTACCTGTGCCTTTTTGTTCCTTGTTCGTTATCTTGTTGTGTTGTGATTTGATTTTGTAAAATATGTAATAAATATTAATTTTGTTAACAATAAAAAGTAAAAATGTCACGAAGAAAAACTAATTGTATTTGGAGATATTTTGATGAGAATGTTGATCTTGGTAATGCGTCCTGTAAAATATGTAAAGCTATCCTAAAAAACAATAGAAATTTTAATTTAAAACAGCATATGATAAACATCCACAATTATAATAGAAATCAGTTATCAGAAGGAAACATTATTAGTATCAATAATCTAAGTAGTAAAACAAAAACAAAAAGTATTAAAATAGAAATAAGTAAAAAAGTACTTTTTTTTTATTTACCACGAAATTTAAATTCATTCAACACAACCACTCTGCATGAATAAATCAGAATACTAATACGCTAATACTATACAATGTATTTGCTTAGAGAAACCAACACAGTATAGCTTTAATAGTTTACTCAACACAGCAAATAGCTTTTTTTTTACTTTGACTTTAAATATTGAAAAGCATTCAGCAAAATTCGACTGTTACTATTAGGTTTTGAAAAGCAAAAGCACATGCGTAGTATTTGTATGTGTAAAAAGCATAAAACTATTACTTTACTTCGGTTAAGTTGTAACAGCAAAGCGCAGTAATAGTTTTTTTTTCTAATTTGAAATGCTGTGATAGTCAGCAACAGCAATAATTTAAGTGCTTTTACTATTTCTGCTGTAGTTTTTTAAACCCTAATATTACCATTATGACATTATCTTATAATATATATTACCATTTCTTAATATTACCATTATGGCATTATCTTATAACAGTTTAATATTACCAGAGACTATAATAGAGACGTCGAATTGCGAACAAAATATCATGCATTTTTTATTTCTAACTATCAGTTTTTAAATTTAAAAAAGTGAAACTTAGCCAAGGATTTCTACCAATTTATTTAAACGTTGTTGTCCGTATTGAAAAATAAGATAATTAGAGCCTGTACAAATATAAGTAAAATAAAATTGTTATTTTTAGCTTATACCATTTACACCACTTATGCCACTTATTCAGCTTATACCATTATCACCACCACGTATACCACTTATTCATATTATTAGCTATTATTATTCATTATTCTTATAAAATCTTGTGTATATGAATGAATATGTGTGTTAATTTGAATGATAGTTCAGATTGCGATGTTAATGATATTAAAAAAAAAATATATATAACTTATATTGATTGAATATAATAAGGTAACCTGCCCTGCGTACATTAATTTTTTTAAATTTATTTCTAAAGTTAGGATACGTTTTTAGTGTAGATGAATTAAATTTTCCTTTTTTTTCAAGTTATAAAGGTACATATTTTTCAGAAAAAGAAGAGGTCCGCAATGTCAGGACCGAAAACCTTGAATTTTTTGTTTATTTGTAATCAGCACAAATATATGGTTTTTGATCCAAACTTCCGCACATTCGGACCTATCGAAAAAAAAAATTTTAAAATTATTTATAATAATTATTAATAACCTTTTTTCAGAAAAATACAATTTAAACACATGATATAGGGTTTCGGCTCCAATTCCTGGGACCCCGCACCTACTGTCTTCATCGCATTTAAGAGCCACTGTACTCATGACAAAAAAATCAAGGTCTTCAGTCCCGACATTTAGGGCGCCGGACCTCTTGTTTGTATTGTGCTTATGACCCATTGTACAAAAGACATGTTTAAGAAAAACAAAAAAAAAATTTTTCAAGTGCTTTGTGAGACGGTACCCGGACCTATTTTTGCTGGAGGCTGCTCAATTTCTTGAGTTGGCACTTTCAACCAGTCACCTTTAGAAGAGAGATGCCCGTTGATTGATAACAACTAGATACATGAATCCTGTATTACTACATATCCAGTCAAATGAAATGCAAACAAATGAAAATGCAGGCAAATCGCAAGTAAACAGGCTTATGATACTACGGGCAGTTGAAGCACAGGTTATGACACGCTCCCAAGTATTTTTGGTCAAAGGTATTTTTTTTTTTTTAAATTAAAAAATTATAAACTTTTTAATATACGAAAAACCGAATGTTATAAACGTAATGGGAGAATAAATACCTTACAACAAAATTTCTTAACTCTGTACAAAAATTCATTTTATTTGGATTCAAAATCAAAAAATATTCATAATTCAAATTGATTGTAACTCAACCATACAAAATCAAATTATATTCATATATATTATTTATATGTATATATAAATTGCTTTAGTATGCATAATAACGCAGCTGCGAAGAAAAAAATAATTTTTCGTATTTTGTTTTTAATTCCATTCTTAGCTTGCTTTGAATTTTGAAAATTTTAATTTTATAAGAATCATATTTTTTATCATTTCATTATTTCATTTCGATACTGTTAGCGACATCTGTGCTATTTTTGCTCCAATTCGACGTCTCTATTATAGTCTCTGGTAATATGAAACACCTACCTATATATTGTTGCATATTGCTTACAAACTGTGATGTACATTATATTGAATGTACATTATAGGGACTAGTATTAAAACGGAACAAAATTTGTAGAGCAATAGAATTATGTAGAATGTAGGTATTATTTTATTTTTAGGTTTGGTGTGACTACAAATCATTTTTAAGATAAGAAAAAACTATCAAACAAAAAGAAAGAAATTAAGGCTACAGGTGGAGGACTAAATAAAAAATTTGTTTTAGTGCTTTAGAGGAAGAAGTAATTGAATTCCTTTGTTTAAAAGATTCTGTAGAGGGAATAAGTAATGTGAAATCTTACGGAGTTCCGAAAAGTTTTTTAAAGTCAATCGAAAATGAAGGCAATGATAATACAGTAGAGGGGGTAAGTTTTATGGAATATGATGTAGTAGTAGTAGCTGGTGATCCAAACATAGAAAATTATGGCACACCAAACTTAGAAGTCAGAACACCGAAAGTAGTAAAACGCAAGACTTAATTGCATTTACATATGTATGTATTTATCCTTTCTACAGGTCAGACATTATATAGAAGAGCTATAGTGAAAGCCCTGAGAAGTCGTGATGCATTCATATAAATGAATGCACTATCTTTTTTATTGTAAGGGAAACTTACTTATAAGATGTTTATCGTTGGTACAAAAAATGTTATAAACTCGCGTCACGCTAAATTGTGATTCACTAATGTTATTAATATATACATTCATATACATTCTAAATATAGGTACAAAAATAAAATTTTCTTTTGTTTTTTAGATACCTACATGCTACATACAGACAATACACGTAGTAGAGAATAATAAGAATAATAAGTAAAAAAAAAATGATCAGAATAAAATAAAACAAAAAACAATTTTTGTTTCTCATTTAAATACAACAAAACAAAAAACAACATTTGAAGTTGTTCTCTTCTCATAGTTCTCATCAAAGAATATCAATCAGACCATCCCAATTAGTAGAATATGCAGTAATCAGCATGCCTATGCACTCATGTATGTATGTATTCATTTGTTTGCAAACAAATCAATATGCAAATTTGCTAAAAATTTTAAGAAATAGACGATAACAAGAATTTAAGATGCAAGAAAAAGAAAAAAATATAATAAACAAAAGAGAGTAACAAAAAAAGTTGGCTGAAGTTAAATAAAAAAAAAGTTTATAATCTTAAAAAAAAATTGTTGATTAATAATTTTGATTCGGAAAAAAAATTTTCGACAAAAATTTCGTTGAAATATTTAACAATATTATTTTTTAAATTATATCAACTATGCATAAGATTTTTAGGAGACCTAACTAAAAGAGCGTTATCATATTCTTTAAATTCTATATATAGACATTTGTAAATAGATGTTGTCCTCAGTATTATTTTATAATCGTATACCAATATAATAAATATTTAGGTTTACTATAATTTAATATAATTATTTATATAAAAGACCAGAGTTGTATGTTTGTAAACGACGCTTTTTGACATTTTTTGTTTTTACTATATGATTTTTTGATTTTTAAATTTTTTCCTTTCAATTAAATTGTGAAAAAAAAAGAAAAATGGATAAAAAATAAAATGGATGGAAAATAAATTATTAATAAGTAAAACACAGTATAAAGCAAAAGGCAAACCTCTGTGTTGCACCTTTTCTCTCATAATAAATTTGGTAGACTGGCGGTAGCAAGTGAAACAACATTTAAATGCAGATGATTGAGATTGAGACCTGAGGGTTGATTAGATTAGACAATTTTCATTATATTCAAAAAAAGATACAATAGGCTTATGGTAACTGAAGTAGGAAACAAAAAATTTTGATCGGAATTTATGTAAATATCGTGTAAAAACCCCATCGTTGTTTTATATTTTGTTGAACTGGAGTGGCATTCTGTATTGTGATAAACGATAGTCACCCTTGTTACAGTCAAAGATGACACTAAAATTTTTTGGTATTCTGTATTGCGATCGAACACTTGAATAATTCAACAAAACGGCAGCATTTTAAAAAATACAATTAGGAAATGGCAGCACAAGTGATTTATGTGTCACAAATGTCAAAGTGTCAAAACAATAGAAAACAAAACTAAAGTTTTAAATTTTATTAGTGCAACAGTGTAATCATAAAGTAAAATTATAAAAATAAAAAAAATTATTAAAAATAATAACTTAAAAGTAAATTTCATAAAATAAATTTTCAAATACTAAAAAAAAACTTAAAGTGAAATTCATTACAACTAATTTAAGAAAATGAAAAAAAAAATTGTGTTCAAATTTGATTAAAA
Organism: Argyra leucocephala; assembly: GCA_963942445.1. NCBI lineage: Eukaryota > Metazoa > Arthropoda > Insecta > Diptera > Dolichopodidae > Argyra > Argyra leucocephala. Next base: position 67,331,338 of record OZ012679.1, read on the forward strand.
TTCATTTGCAAACTTATAACTAATTAATATAAATATCTATACATGTAATTGAAAACCAAAATAAAATTCAAACTTATTAAAAAAAAATATTAACACATAATCACAGCATTTTTTATTCAATTCCATTCTTTTTAAATCATTTGCAATTTCAGCGACTTCTACATTTTGAACTGAAAATCCTATCAATAAACTTATTTCTTATTCGTAAACTTAAAAACTAATAATTTTAATACACAAACTAAAATTATTACAATCTAAACAAAACCTGAAACATAAAAAACTTAAAATAAATCTTAAAAAACCAAAACATAGAAAATCTAAAAGGCTTAAATCTTAAAAAACTTTTATTTATTTTTATCATGAGTGACACCAAATTAGCTGTCACCCTAAAATCACAAAAAAAAGGGACTATCACTGTGACAATCACCATATAGAATACCAATTATAGATATGCGACAGTCGCAGCGTGATTATCACAATACAGAATTCCACCCCCCGAATGTTTTTAAATCTAAATTACACACAATTTATACTAAAACTATAAACAAAATAGTTTTAAGTTCCTTTTTCCTTTTTTAAATATTTTAGGTCTATTGTAGACCGTTTTCAACAAAAATTTCTCATTTTCTTTTGTTACATCTATTGGAGCCATTTTAATCATCCGATGAACATTTTCATAATATTATATTGTGAGTAATTTTGGTAAAATATTGATTCATTTATAATTGCCTTGCAAACTAAATTGCTTCCACATTAAATTTTTCAAAGTTCTATTAAATCTCTCGCATATTGAAGCTTTTAAATTAGAGTAAGTATGCTAATGATTGATCCCTTTTTGTTGCATTATTTGTTGAAACTTTTGGTTAAAAAACTCTTTCCCTTGATCAGAATGAATGTTTTTAGGAATTTTTGAAGCTCCAGCTTGTATGAAATTTTTTTTCATTACTTTAATTACATCATCAGAAGTTTTTGATTTTAAAGGTTGAGCATATGCATATTTAGAAAATATATCAATTACAGTTAACATGTATTTATTTCCTTGATTTATTTTATGATAAGGTAACATTTCAACTAAATCAATCTGCCACGTATCATTTATTCCCTTTTGAACTACTCTTCTACGAGGAAATTTCTCTTTCACAGTCCTATGTATTTCGTTAACAATTTGCTCTCTCTCAGCTTGGTTTTTGCGAGTAAGCGACATCTTTCTCTTATTGTAATGAAATTAAATTTGATTCAAGAATGGCCTTATATAAGGCTGTATCATAAATTTATATGATTAGTTTAAATAACACACTCAATATGGCTTATTCTCGTAATTCAACTTACATTGTTGATTTTCAATACCTTTTTGGAAATGATAAACAAATATTTATAAAAGAATTATGTTTCATGAGGGCCGATACAGTCAAACCAATACAAATATTTTTCAAATCACCATATTCATATGATGAATTAAATGAAAAATACAAAGATCAGTCCGATTATTGCTTTAAAAATATAAATGGACAGATGGTGTAACTTATTATCTTATGCTTGCATCAATTTTAAGGAAACTTGATGGGAACACGATAAGGGAGAGAAAAGAAATTGTTTTTGCAGAAATTTATTTCTTCAGAGGTCATTGATATCAACAATAATTTTAGCTTGAGGCGAACTGACAATTACGAAACTTATTGTAATATTCATCAATTGATTACAAATGGTCGATGTGCTGTAAATAATGTTTTTAAAATATTTTTACTTTTAGTAAAAAATAATTTTGTAATAAATAACAACTTATCAAGATATGATACAATAAATTGAACGGATATATTAATTTTAATTTAAATAGTGTTTTTATTTTCGTTAAAATTTACATCAAAATTTAAAACATCTGTTTGTATTTCTTTTTGTAAAAATATACTTACTTACTTAGGTGGCCAACAGACCATGTAGATCCTGGGCCTGACTCATCAACATCCTCCATTTTTGCCGGTCACGGGCGGATTCTCTCCAGTTGAAGATTCGATATTGCTTTAAGTCCGCAGATATTTCGTCTCTCCAACGAAGGTTTGGTCTGCCCCGACATCTTGTCCCTTCGGGTCTGGATTCGAAGATTCTCTTGGCTGGAGCATTTTCGTCCATCCGCTCTAGGTGTCCGAGCCACTGTAGTCTCTTGACTTTAATTTTCGTGACTACGTCCACTTCATTGTACAGCTCATAGAGTTCAGCATTATATCTTCTCCTCCAGACCACATCGTCGTTTTCAGGACCATATATCCGACGAAGAATTTTCTTCTCGAAGACACCAAGTACATGCTCACTTGCCTTAGCCAGTGTCCATGATTCTGATCCGTAAAGCAAAACCGGGAGTATGAGCGTTTTGTGGATTTGTACTTTGGTGTTTCGAGAGAGGAGCTTTGACCCGAGATGTTTTGACAAACCGAAGCAGCAACGGTTTGCAAAGGTTATTCTTCGCCGTACCTCCACATTGATGTCGTTTGTGGGATTAACACTCGTTCCAAGGTAGGTAAACTCCTGAACTACCTCGAAATTATATGTGCCGGCAGTGATGTTTTGACCAAAATGATGTTGAGAGGTCTTTTTATTTGTCGACAACATATATTTTGTCTTATCCTCATTTACTTTGAGACCCATTCGTTTCGCCTTTTCTTCAATCTGGGTTAAGGCCTCGACGACCGCCCGTTGTGATCTGGCGATGATGTCAATGTCGTCGGCATACCCTAGTAGTTGAACAGATCTGAAAAATATAGTACCGGCCGTGCTTACTTCCGCTCGTCGCACTATATGTTCCAGTACTAGATTGAAGAAGTCGCATGATAGTGCATCTCCTTGTCGAAATCCGGTACACGTCTGGAAGTAGTCAAAAGTGTTATTTCCAATCACCACAGCACATCTTGTGTTTTCCAGTGTCATTTTTGACAATCGGATGAGCTTGGCTGGTACACCGAATTCCGACATAGCAGCATACAGCTCGCTGCGGTATATGCTATCGTACGCAGACTTGAAATCGATAAATAGGTGGTGTGTATCGATTTGAAATTCATGGGTCTTCTCCAGGATTTGTCTAAGTGCGAACATCTGATCGCTTGTTGATTTTCCAGGGCGAAAGTCGCTTGGGTACCTGCCAATAGCAGCGTCACAATAGGGCTTCAGACATTCGCACAAAATGTTGGACAAGATCTTATATGCGATATTTAAGAGGGATATTCCTCTATAGTTTTTACAGGACATGACGTCGCCCTTTTTGAAAATGGGGCATATAGAGCTGGTACTCCAGTCATTAGGCATGCTTTCTTCCTTCCAGATGTTGTCATTGATTTGGTGCATGAAGTTAACCAAAACGTCGCCTCCAGCTTTAAATAGTTCAGCTGGGAGTCCATCAGGTCCAGCAGCTTTAATGTTTTTCAGCTTGCTGATGGCTTAGCCAACAACCTCTACAGTGGGTAGCGGGGGGTTGCTGGTAATGACTGGTGCTGGTGTTGCTAGCTCTTGTTGTTGTTGTTGCTCTCCATTTCCATTTAGCAGCTGGTGAAAGTGCTGCTTCCATGTCTCCAATATCCCTTGCGTTTCGGTAACCAAATTTCCCATATTATCTCTTAGCGCGTGTGTAGCGGGCTTATAACCAGCTGCCAGTTGCTTGGCTTTTTTGTAGAAGTTCCACAATTCGCCTCTATCTCTGTGAGATTCGATATTTATCAGCAGAGATTTTTCGAAGTCTCGTTTTTTCCGCCTGATGAGTTTCTTCTCATCTCTTCTTTTAGCCTTATATTCTTGTTTCGCTGCTGTTGCTCTCCGTTGCAGCGCTTTTTTATACGCCTCGTTCTTCTTTAACGTTTTTGATGCACATTCCTCGTCATACCATGGATTTCTGGTGTTTCGTGGATTGAAGCCAATTGTGTTTGCGGCTACCTCTTTGATGATACTGGCACAGTTTTTCCATTGATCATCAATCGAAGAATGGTTAAGTTTAGGCTAATTTGCTCTTTAAAGCTTCTGGCTATCTCGGGCGACTGCAGGCTACTAATGTTAAATTTGGGATTATGATGTGACTGCACTTTTTTAACATTAGATATTCTGGCTTTGAAAAGTGCTATAACCAAAAAATGATCACAGTCGATGTTAGCCCCTCTGTATGACCGTACGTCCAGCACGCACGATAAGTGGCGTGCGTCAATCATAATGTGATCAATTTGATTGGTTGTACGGCCATCTGGAGATTACCAGGTGGCTTTATGATTATCGCTATGGGGAAATTTGGTGCTGCTTATAACCGTATTATGCGCCGCTGCAAAACTGATCAATCGGTAACCATTATCGGTGGTGTGTTGATGGAGACTACGTTTACCGATTGTTCTGCCGAAAATTTGCTTTGAAAATTTGAGAACGAGTTTACCGTTGAAGTCCCCTAGCACAACTTTTGCATCAAGTTGCGGGCAAGCTTCGTATGCTTTTTCTAACGCGTCATAGAAGTCTTCTTTCTCTGTTTCTTCTTTTTCATCAGTAGCAGCATGCACACATATTAGGCTGATGTTGTAGAAGGTGCCTTTAATGCGGATTATGGCTAGACGCTCGTTAATTGGTATGAAATCAATAACATTTCGTCTTATCCTGTCTCCGATTGCAAAACCGCATCCAAATATGTGGTTTTTTCGTGGCAGCTATAGTATATATCGCATTTTTGTTTCTTAATTATTCCGGTTCCTGTCCAACGCAATTTCTGTAACGCAGTGATGTCAGCTTTATACTGCGGGAGGACATTTTCCAATATGTTAGATGCACCTGGGCTGTATAGTGTTCGAACGTTCCAGGTGCAAATTCTAAAATCAAAATCCTTACGAGTTCCGGGTCTGTTTCCAATTAATCCATCCATATTCGAGGCTTGTTTTAAGTCTTTCATAACTATGTTTTTTTTATGGGTTAGGTAGTTAACCTAACGCCAACCTTCGATCTGAAGGGTTGTTTTGCGCACTTACAATTTTGGCCTATCGTATAAGGGATAGTTTTTGCTGTATGGGATAGTTTCCGGAGGTCACCACGTGGAGGTAATGTAAGCACTTGCTCAGGAACTTGACAGTTGCGCATCTGGGTCAGCGACCGGCCAGATGTTACTCTGTCAATCCCAAGCCGGACTTGTCCTTGTAAAAATATAGGAATTTCATAAAAAAGACGTGAATAATTACATTGTGCTGGACACAAATCCATAGGAATGTAAAAATCATTCTGACCCAATTTAGTGACTCCTTTTATTAAACATTTATGTATTTAATAATGTTATTCAGTTTTTAAAAAGCAAAACGGTTCTTTTTTATTTTAGTTCAGAAATAAGACTGACTTTATTTTTCAATATAATTTTACATGTTTGGTTTTTGTTTTAAAATTTTATGAACAAATTGCTGATTGTGCATTATCAGCATTTGTCGATCATGATTTGAATGAGTGGCTAATATGTTTGCATATGCCACATAAAAAACAAAAGAAAGAAAAATAAAGTTCAAATGAGTTCAAAAGTAGTAATTAAAAAGTAGTAAATAAAGTTATTAAATTACAATGATTTATTTTATAATTACAAAAACGGTATTTTAGTTTCCTGTTGAGAAATTCCATCCCTTTATACCGTGGTAGGAACCACAATAGTGATGGTTTTGTCGGCAGTACGAGGTGTGGATGTAACTCCTCCCTCCTTAAGATCCGACTCCGAGCGGATATTATTAGAATTTAGGTTAATTTTAGGTATTTTAAATTTAAATTGAAATCTCCAATAGATTCAATTATAACAAATATTATTATTATTATAAAAATCAAGGAATCAGCGGCTACGCTGGCATACAATTTCCAAGTATAATCAAATTTAATTTCTTCAATGTATTTTGTATTGTTCATGTTGGTTACGTGTCAAGATTAAACTCATTTAATATTTTTACTTTTATCTCACGTTCGACATACGGTAAAATTCTGCTTACATATTGCAGTTCCGTATTATCAATTTTAAAATTATTAATTAAAATTTTACAATCTTTAAATTTTATTAGATTATTACCTTTAATTTTAATTTTGTTTTGTGAATCACAATTATTAATTAGGACTGTCTGATTAAAATTTCTAGTTATTATTATGTTATTATTAATTAATTCTATATCACTGGTATCATTTCTATGGTAAGTGCAAATCATTTCATCTGTGTTTAATAAATTTGATATGCACTTATCATCAAATGACACTAGATCTGAATACAATAATATCTTTTTATCTAAATTTTTAAATATTTTTTGTTTACATAATAAGTAGTTGGCTTACTTCACTATCTAGTTCTAAATTTTTATTTTTGTTAGGTATTTTTACAATATTTGTTTTATAACATTCTTCGTTAATAAAATTTGGTATTGAAATAATAAATAAAATTTTATTTTCTTTAAATCCAACGATATTTTTTATGTAAGGTAATTTTTCGATAGTTATATCGAAATCATTAATTTCTTCTTTTGTTAAAATAACTTTAGATAAAATTTCTAATTTACTTGATAGTATTATTTCTTTAATATTAGATATTTGTTTTGTTAGTAAGCTTATACTATCTTTTATTTCTAATTCTATCCTAAGTAATTTAATATCTCCATCAATTCTTTCAATATTGTTTTGTAATTTATTTATTTCATTTGTTATTTTATTTTGAGAAAAATTGATGTGATCAGTTATATTGCAGACATGGTCTGATATTTTTTTGTTTATAAGAATTTGCTCGTTTGTATTTGTTATTAGAGCCTTATTATTTTTTTCGGTTACTTTGAAATGCTCCTCAATTTCTTTCCTGTCATTGTTATCCATTGTCCCTACAAGAAAGCGAAGGCCACTACTGCCTACGAAATTAATTAAACCCCTTTTGTTTACGTGGTGTGGGATTATGCTTTCAAAATCATCTTGTAAGTGCTTAAGATCATGCAATATGTTAGTAGAAATTTCATTTTTTTCTTTTAGTTGTTCTACGTTCTTTGTTATTTTGTTAATATTCTCCTCATACTGGTCTAGATCGATAATATGCATTATTTTTGTGTAATTCTGAACGATATTGACTCTAGAATCTTGTATGAGAATATAACGATTTCCATTTTGGATTTCGTTTATTTCGATTTGAGAGCATGCGATTACAGAAATGTTGAAGAGTAGGAATAAAAAGATGAAAATCATCCCTGAAATAGGATAAGTTATAGAAAGATAAATGTTTGTATTTCAACATTGTTAGTTATTAATCACGATTAGTACTGTTTCTACTTATAGCATTGAGGGTAGAATTCGCGTATTGGAGTATATAAATCAAAAAGTAATCAAAAGACTTATATTAAAATAGTTAAATTGTCAAATTGAGTTAATAAATTAGCATAATTTTAATTTATACAGTGTAACTATAGTTTTTAAGTTTTTTTTTAACTATAGTTTTTAAGTTTAAAAGTTTAAGAAACTTTTTGTTGTTTTCTGTTTTCATTGAGTTTTTTTATTTTTTTCTTTTTTGATTCTAATAATTTTTTTTTGGATAGAAGGATATTCTGTGGATGAAATTGTGCCATTAACGAAATCAATGGGTTTTCTACCAGTTGCGGAGTGAATTGTTTCGTTATAAGTTTTCACGGTTTTAGTTATGGGGTCTTCATCCATTGGTAAGCCTTCTTCTTTTTCGATTACTTGTAAGATTCTTAGATGTTCATTTAGTGTGTTGTGGAACCGTACTATGTCCGTATTACTACTATGATTGTTTGGAGTGGTAAAGTGGATTTCAATACCTTCGTTGTTTAGGAAGTTTTTGAAATTCAGACTGTTGAACCCTTTTTCTCTATCTGTAACTATTATTTTGGGTTTACCAAAAGAAGCAAGATATATCATAAATCCATTTTTGAGGTCGGACCAATTTCTTGATTTTATAGGGAAAATTTGCTCATGTTTTGTAAATTTATCTATAAAAATAATATACGGGTCTCCTTTACTCTTGAACCATACGTTCATATGGACTATTTCTAAGGGTTTACTAGCCGTTCGTGAAATTTTAAGAGGCAGCTTCAGAGGTCTACGTTCGTATTTAGCTGTATTACAAATGTGGCAATTATTTATGACTTTTTGTATTTCCTCTTTAAGTTTAGGAAAGTAGTATCATTTTTTTTAGTTCAAGTAGACATCGTTAATGCGTCTGTGATTTGTTTTTGTGTGTTGAACAAGAATGAGTAGTTCGTGACGGTATTGAATATCAGTATTTTATACAGGTTTAATGGGAATACCGATATAGGGATATATTCGGTATTGTCTGTATTGTCAGTTGCTGAGTGTTTTGTGGCAATATCTCATCGTATTTCTTCAATCTGCATACTATGATCACTGTTATTTTCAACAGAGTCTGCTGTGACATCAATAGAGCGAATTTCATCAACATCCATTTCGTTAGCATTGATTTGTACTCTAGATAAGATTAAAATTTAAAATTCATTTATTTTCTTAAATATAAAATTTTTTTACAAACTACATCAAATTAAAATTGAATATTATCAAAACATAAAGCTCTTAAATCTAATAAACTAATATAAAAAATTCAATAAATTTAATAAAAGTAAAAAAAACTATAGTTCATTAGAATAGTTAATAGGAACAAAAACAATAATATAAAATTCAATAAGAAATAATTTTGTAAAAATAACAAAACTTTATATATCTAAGAAAATAAGTAGGATCATTCGAATAATGTTGAATGAAACAAACATAAATGAAAAAAAAAATTTAATATAAATGTTTTAGCGGGGTACTAAAATCATAAGTAATTACAAATTAAGATTAGACAAAATAATTAAAAAAAAATAGAATTAAAAATAAAATTATAGAATTAAAAATAAAATTAAAAATAGTGTAAACAATGTATCAAAAAATGTAAAGAAATAACAAATAAAAAATGTATGAAAAGCTTAATATTGAAGTAAAAAATATACTTGTAAATTCAAGCAAAATTAAAGAATATAATATAATTGAAGTATGAAGAGAAAACCACATTTAATTATAATACATACACAAAACACTTATTTAATACAAATTTCCACCATCAAATAGTGATTCAATTTGAGAGTGATCGAACTGAAATAACCAGATTTTCAACTGTCTAAGAAATGAGTAGAAATTACGTTCACTTCTGATGTGAATTGGTAGTCTATTAAAAATTCGTGGTGCCATATTAACAAAGCAATGCGTAAATTATGTTGTTCTGGCCATTGGAACAGCAACATAATTCAAATAATTAATACGTAGGTTGTAAGTTGGCGTTAACCTTTGATCGAGGTAACCAGATCTAATGAAAAAAATGTTCATAGTTTTGTAGATATAGAGATGTCTGAGTGGCAAAATACAGACTCTTTTGAAAAGTGGGAAACTAGATGATAGACGATTAACATTTAGCATGGTTCTTAAGTAATGTTTTTGGGCTAGAAGAAGTGGACAAATTCTGTTATTGTAAGAACCACCCCAGCAAGCTAAACCATAATTCAACTTGGAATTGAAAAAGGCGTAGTGAAATATATTTAAAATTTCCAACGTACTACATTTTCTCAAATGGTAGCCGTAACGAACAATTTTATTTAAATAATTTTTTAATTTATGAGTATGTTCAGAACAATTTAATTTATTATCCAATATAATTCCTAGGTATTTGAAAGAGCTAACATTTTCAATATAAAAACAGCCATTATCGCAGAGGACAGAATCAAAGTATGACATGTTTGAGGTTGGAGAAACAAATAAAGGAAAACGTTTACAAACCGGCGGGTGATAAGATAAATCGCTAATTTCATTACTATTACAAGGAGTTTTGAAAAACATTAACTTAGTCTTAGGGTTTATAGTTAAATGATGAACAAAAAACCAGTTCCTAATAAGCTGCAAATCGTAGTTAATTTTAATTACAACATCCATCAAATTAGAGCCACTATAAGAAAAAGCAGTGTCATCTGCAAAAGCAGTCGACAGCCCATTATAATTTTGATTTAATAGAGAGTTAATATAAATAAGAAATAATATCGGCCCAACACTGAACCTTGGGGAACACCTTTGTTAATGAAAATTTCACTAACTTTAGATTCAACTCTGACTTTTTGCTTTCTATCTCTTAGATACGACTCAAACCATTTGAGAATAAAGCCTCGGAAACCAGCATTATACATTTTCTTCAACAGTAAGTTGTGAGATACTGTATCAAATGCTTTTGTGATATCAATGAAAAGAGCAGCACAACTACTATTCTTATTCAAACTGTTATAAATTTCATTAGTAAATTTTAGCAAGGCATCTTCTGTGCTCCTATTCTTCAAAAAGCCAAATTGACTAGTACTAAAAAAATTTGTTTTAAATAAAAAATTAACTAATCTAAATTTAACAGCCTTTTCGAAAATTTTTGAAAAAGGTGATAGACGTGAAATGGGACGATAATTGTTGAGTTCAAACGGACTCCCTTTCTTAAAAAAGGAAACTACTTCTGCTAGTTTGAGGTCCTCAGGAAAAACTCCTTTAAAGATACTGAAATTAAAAATATAAGACAAAACATCTACAATTTGAAAAACTATTTCTTTTAAAACATTATTTGAAAGTAAACCACAAAACTTAGAGTTAGAATTTTTTAAACTTAAAATTATTTTGTAAATTTCAGTAATGTAAATGGGTTGAAATAAAAACTATGAGATTGAACAGGATCATTAGTGATATTAGGAGATAGAAGAGAGAAATCACAATCATAGAAACTACTTGATGAAGAATTATTAGAAATATTACAAAAACAGCTATTAAATGAATCGGCAAGTTGTGATGGATCATGAACTAGTTCCCCATTAATGTCGAGTGAAGTTTTCTTATAAGATTGGTTTTTATTTAATAAAGTGTTAATGATTCTCCATTCAGCTTTAGTATTCCCTTTATTTTGAATAAATTTGTTACGGTAGAAATTATTTTTCGTAAATTTAGATTTAGACTTTATATCAGAACAAAGTTTAGAATAGTAATTACTCAATCTAACATTACTGGGGTATTTTTTAACTTTATAGTAAATTTTATTCTTTTTTTTAATTAATCTTAACAAACTGTCGGACATCCACGGAGTTAATTTAACATTTGTATTACGTACTACACTTTGTTGTGAACATAAGTAGATATGATTGTATAAAATATCAGTGAACTTAGAAAAGGCTATAGAAGGATTATCAGCATCGTAAACATATTGCCACTTTTCACACAATAGACTGAATCTTAAGTTGCTAAAATTAGTTTTTAAAAATTGAGAACCTATACTATAGTTACGATTACAAACAACATCATCGAAAAAAAGACTCAAACATATCATACTGTGATCTGATAAACGAAGATCTAAAACTTCACTAACGAGTAAAAATATGATCAATACAAGTACTAGAAACTACACGAGTTGGTTCAAAAATTAGTGACTTCAGACCGTTAGAACATAGTAAAGATAAGTAATCATCAACAACCAAGTTTCTTGCAAGAATATTAATATTGAAATCACCTATAAGTATTAAATTGCTAGATTTTTCAGAGGATAAAAAATCGGAAAATTCTATCAAAATTCTTCTAATGAAAATCTATGTAATCTATAAAAACCCACAAATGTATAATCCACAAAATTCAACCTACAACTTACTTTTATAATATCAACACAATTCATATTATAATTGACAGTAGTGCAATTTAACGAATTTTTAAAATAGACACCAACACCACCTGAAGCATACGAGGAATTACACGAAGCATAGAACAAATAACCTGGAATATTATAAAGACTAATTTCGTCATCATAAATCCATATTTCACTCACAAAAATTAAATCTGGTAAGGAATTTAATGAATTTAAGTATGAAAGTAATGAAATGTAATTTTCTCTTAAACTCCTAATATTTTGATGTATAATAGTAAAGTTAGAACTCATAATTGATGATAAAAATTAAATAACAAAAGAAAAAATATTTTACTTAAATATAGAAAAAGTAGTAGTTATAAAATATAATTTACAGATTTGAGGATATCAAATAACTTTAGTGTTTAAAAACAAAAATTATTATTATATATTAGATACTTAATAAACTAAAAGTTAGCAAAATCCTCAAAACTTTGAATATTAATTCTATTACTACCTTTATTTTTCCGCATAAAAATGTTTGAGTTTTTAATCCATAGAAATTCATACTTTTTTTCATTCTTCACCTCACGAGCTTTCCTCAGAAGAGACTTGAAGTATAAAGTTAACGTGTCACAGTGTAACAGTGTTGAATATCGTTTTCATTTAAACTCTCATCAAGATTATTGGAAAAGAAAGACAAAACATCATGTTTTAAGCTTTGTTTTTCACTATTAGAGGGAAAGTTAACAATATCAACAAACTTTCTTTTATTACGTTGCTCCAACATATTGACTTTATTTTCAAGCAAAAAAACTTTATTACACAACATTTCTTTTTCTCTGAGAAGAATATTTATTTGTTTATTGTTCTCCGCAAGCATCTGCTTCATTTCCAAATTCAGCATATATAATGACTGCAAATTGATGTTGTCAGCAATGATAATATTCTCACTCTCAGTAGCTGAATTACTCTCAGAGCTTTTAATACTCTCCGAGCATTTACCACTTTGAGAGTTTTTCCTTGGAATATATGCTTATGCCGTTATTTTTACATTCTTAAGCATTGACTCACAGTTTAAATGTGTAGCTGGCGACGCAATTGGAGAAACGGATGTAAGAATGCTATTATCATTAGTGGAATAACGTCTTGCAGTCCTGCATAGTTTACATCTGAAGAAGTTATTACTCATCTTCATAAATTCAATCTCATTTTGAGATAAGTTAACACAAGCTGCATGGAGGAAATTTTTACAATCAACGCACGCGATTGAGAGATGATTTCTCTCAATTTTGTTGCTACATAAAGCACAAGATGTCGGCATTATTGAAGAATAATAAAATAATTATGTAATTCGAGAAGAAAAAAGAAAAATGCGCAAGCAAAATATCTTTCAAGAAAATTTATGTTTTGTTATAATATTCACTTAAAAATAATTCAATTAATTATTTTTATTTTTTATTTTTTTTTTTATTTTTTTTAATTTAACTTTTTAAGAAAAATTTAAAATATTGTTTTAAAGTAAATTTTAATTTTTTAAAATGTGCAAAACTTCAAATAATGTTTACCCCGCGAAAACTTAAAGAGAAGTGAATGCATCAGCGATTTTATTTTCTTTCCCGCCAAATATTCTATTTTGAAATTAAACTCCTCTAGTCTAATTTTCCACCTTTGTAGTTTCGAGTTAGGTTCTTTTAAATTGTGTAGCCATTGCAAAGGCTTATGGTCGGTTCTAATGGTAAATTTTCGACCGAAAATATATGGCCCAAAATATTTAGTTGCCCAAACGACTGCAAGTAATTCTTTCTCAATTGTTGAATACCTACACTCATGTTCGTTGAGCGTACGTGAGGCATAACAAATAGGATGGTTGTTTTGAGAAAGTACAGCCCATATGGCGAAACTACTTGCATCTGTAGTTACTGTAAATTTTTTTGTAAAATCTGGATAGCTTAAAATTGGGTCAGTGGTGATTAAGAATTTTAATTTTTCAAATGCTTCTTTGTATTCTGGGTTGGTAGTATTAATATTTTTACCTTTTTTTAAAACAACAAGTCAAAGGTTTTGAAATTTTTGCGAAATCTTTTATGAACTTCCTATAATAGCCAACCAATCCTAAAAAGCTTTTTTTTGTGTTTTCGGGATTGGAAATTTGTTTATGGCTTCAATTTTATTTGGATTAGGTTTTATGCCGCTAGGCGTGATTATATGACCAAGAAATTCAGTTTCTTGCTTCATAAATTCGCTTTTATCCAACTGAATTTTTAAATTTGCATCTTTTAGCTTACTTAGAATTTTTTGCAAATTGTCAAGATGCAAAATTTGTTTCTATAGCTAAATTTGGTACTTGAACACCATTTATATAAAACATAAATTGCTTTAAATTAAAATGTCTAAAGTTAAAGGCATTCTTCGAGCGTTTTCCTGTAAATCCATCATTTTCAGTCATACAAAAGATTATTGCATTTGGTGGTTGTCCAATAAAGACATTGTCTAAGGTTATATTAGAAGTATTAGCAGAAATTGTAAAAGTCTTAACCTCAACGCGTTTGTAATGATACTTGGCATTGGCTTTGGCTAATACAGTATTATGTGCCAATAGAATGCTAGGGTTGATTGTTACATGTTTCATAAATAATGTAGCTTCTAAAATTTTTAATTAACTCTGATCATTGTCTTCAGCAAAAAAATAAAATTCTGCCTTTTCTAAGGTTAATACAACTCGAATATCTACGTTGTTGATTAACAAAACTGGTTGATTAAACATATCTATATGCAGTTTTCCTATTAATTACACTTCGACACTATTATGAAAATTTTTTGTAGTTCCAATGCACCACTATTATTGGTTTTAAATATATTATCTTTATCTAACATCCAGCCAGCGTATACATATCCCATACCATACATATCATTTAATTTTTTGAAAACACCTCTCCTTATATTTGTTAAAGCTTCCTTTCCTCGGTCTTGTAGGTCTTCTTTTGGGTTTGCTCCCGTGCTTATGTCTGACTATGAGTTAATACCAGTTGATAAAGCTTCCCTTTTTAAAATATCTAAACCTGACGAAAATATCGGTATTAAATATTTCAGAAATCCACCAAAAAATCCCCAATCCCTCGCTCTTTTTGATAATGATATACCGTTTGTAATAGAGGTCCTATTTCTTGAATGCTACCCCCACTTTGATTGTGGTAATATTTAATATATGATTGTTGCATAATGAATAAAAGGCAATATTTTTTTTTCTACCTATTTATATAATTTTTTATTCATGGATAAAATGTAATACAATTTTTGTTGGATATAGATTTGATATAAAATTAATATTTTCTCCATATTGATCAGAAATTCTTATTGAAATACTTTAAAAAAAATTCTTTTCTATTGGAATATATTGAACATTTTTAAATTCAAAGTTAAAAGGGTTTCTGCAATTTTTAATATTGATAGCTTTCAAAGCTCTTATTTCAACACCTCCATATATCGTAGGGTGAATAATATCTGCGTAAACAATCATCATACCTTGTAGCTGATCATTATACAATGTAAACACTTGTTTGAATAAATCTATTAAAGTTTTTTTTAAATTTACAACTTTTTTTTTTGTGAAAAAAGTTCCTGTATTATTTCTGACACTGTATCTTCACACATTTTGCAGATAAAAATATTCTTTTTCAATAGAGCTTGATATTGTTATATACTTTTCTTTTTCTAGAATTGATACTGGCTTATACTCAATTTTATAAAAACTTTCATTTGATAATGATTGCAAGATTTCTAAATAAAATTGATCTAAAAGCTCCTTCCTTGTAAATCCAGGTTCAGGCGTAAGATTGTTGATTAAAACTGGTAAAAAATTTGCTCTCCGTTCAATGTTTCGATATCTATATTTTTTAAGGTCAGGGTAAAATGTATAACCCATTCTCTTCTTAACAGTAACACCTGATTTAGTTAAATGTGAAGTTCCTATATTAATTATAATACAATTTTGAGTTATATATTTATCTGTCTGAAGAAAATCATTAACAAAAATTTTTGTTAAGCCAACCTTCCAATTTCCATTTCTTGGATCAATATACCTTAGTATTTTATTCGTAAACTGCGAAAGAGAATTTTCAGTAAATATTTCTTCTGAAGAATTACTTAATACGGTAATATAAAATTTTTTCATTATTATTTTACAATAATATTTAATCTTTATTTGTACGGAGTCCAATTTAGAAATCTTTTCGATTAAGGTTGTTTAAAACTGCTATCCGGTGTCTGAACTTAATTCGGTTTGTTTTGGTTTATTGGTGCTTGAAGTTGTAGATGATGATCGAAGAGTGTAGTTTGTTTTTGGTTTTTCAAATAATGGAACTGATATAACGTCTCCTTCATCCGTTTCAAACATTCGAACTGCGCTATTTATAGATTTTCGTGGCTTTAAACGAGTTGCTGTTGAAGCAACAGATAATGCTCTTTTCTAAATCTTCTCTTCGCTATTATCAAAAACATCATCATTTGAATTCGACTCTTCATAATCCTCATCAATTTCTATTGGATCTGATTCATAAATATCTTCATAAGGATCCGTTTGCATTGCACCATCTATCAGTTCTTTTTGTTTTGTTTGTGTGTTTTTGTGTTTTCTTATAATACTCGATGTCTGAGAGCCTATGTTCCTCACATATTTCATTGAATTAGGTATTTCTTTTATTTTATTATTTTTGATAATATCATCAGTAATAGTTACCGGATTTACTGGATTTTTTAGCAAATCTTTACTCTTCTTAATATTTAATTTCATCAATTCATTACGGTATAAATAACACTTTTTCGTATCATTTGAGTTTTTATCCATTAAAATTTTTTTCATAGCTTTATCAATTTCACTAAGTTCATTGTCATCTAATAAAGTTTCTTTTAATTTTTTATATTGTTCAGGATGTAAAATAATCATTCGTTGTAAACTATTCATCTCTATTCATTAAATTTTTCAATAAATTTTCCGATAATTCCAGAAAGTACTGTTCCAATTAATGTTGGTAAAAACCCTCCACTTTGAATTAATAATTTACGCTTGATGCTTAGCTTCTTCTTTGGACAAGCTAAAAGTCTTAATTTGCTTTTATACTTTTTTAATCTCTGAAGTTGTGTTGATGTTAGTTTATTATTTCCGTTCAACGTGTTTATGATAATTTCGCAAATGATTTTAATAACTTCAGAATCACAATTTTGAAGTATGGTTTTTCTTAATTTATGTTTACTACTTTTTAATACATGTAATATATGTTGGTTTACCTTCAATCGTTTAATTTTTTTCACATAAGTTCTCACTTGCTAATTGTTTTGGGAAACAGTAACATTCAGAAAAATCTTTTTTAAAATCTTGCGTTCTAATACGAAATATATCATTGATCTCTTGAGTAAAATAAAGAATAATATGACCATAACGATGTGAAGTCACTTCATTAAATACGTTTTGGAATTCTCTAATGTTCTCAGGAAAAATCTGTCGTGCTAACGGTAAAATTTGAGACTTATCCCTTGGGTTTCTAAAAAGAACCAAATATTTACAATTTATAAAAAAATATAAATATCTCTGCAAAATTTTCCTTGATGAAATATATTTTGTGTAACTAATATAATCGAAATATTACGGTGATGTGAGCCCCTTGTAAACAGCTCGCAAATTTTTTCGCCATAGCCATCACGCATTAGATCATCTAAAATAATTAAAGTAGGTTCACCGCTTTCAAAATTTTCTGGAATATTATTTTGATATTCTATGTTTGGAAATTTTAAATCTTTGGGAATGGCATTTTGTTCAGGGTTACACCAAATTACCTTTGGGATAGAAGGAAGAAACCCTTTGCTTGAATTATTTACTAAATTAATTATAAAAGTTGTTTTTCCACAACAAGATGGATCACCGCTACCATCTTTGTAAAAGGAACTACAAATTTAATCATATTTTAACGAACTATTTTGGGCAGAAGTTTCTATCTAAATAAAAATAAATAGGATATTTTTCCTTTTTATAAGCTGAAATAAAGGGAAGAGAAAGTTATTATCTTTTGCTAATGAAAACATTTTTTAAAGTTTTTAATTTTTATTTTCTAAATTATTACATATTTTTCTTAAATTTTATATTTTTTAATTTTTTTTTTTATATTTTAAAATTTTACATTTGGTTTTAAATTTTATTTTTTTAAAAAATTAAAAACTAAATTTTACATTTTATTTTTTTTTTTTTTAAATTTTAGAGTTTGTTTCAATTTATGAAAACTTAATAATAGCATGATCAAAAATACAAAGCTATTTATATATTTGATTTGTAATTTAACACTTAAATTTAAATTTACACGCGCAACCAAAATGTTAATATAAGAATTTTATGTATGTAAAATGCATGCTATTTTTTACTTAAACGCATTGCATAATTGTCACGTTACAAATAATTTGAATTCAAATTGCAATATTTGCAAAAATTATTTTTTAATGAATTACTAATAATATTACTAATAATTTAAAATTTAAACTAAAATTGTAATTCGACACTTATTTAAAAAAAAAAAAAAAATTTTCCTGCAAAATCGTGATTAATTCCTTAACTTTAAATATTGCACAACGTGCCTTAATTCTTTGTTTAAGTATAAAAATTGTAGCACCATTAATGCCATTTCACAATTTCACAACACCATCTAATACCAGGTTAAAAGTTATGCCGGTTTTAGCGCAAAATCCCATGTATTTTTTATATGAAGGTACAAATTCACTTTTTCGTCATCTTGGAATATAATATTAACTTAAACGGTGACAGACCGACAAATGGACGGACGAATTTATACTACATATTATATACTTTATACTGTTATTCCATTTACGAAATCATTTTTTCATTGCGGAATTATTATTACGTTACAAATAATTTCAATTCAAATTTTTTTGCTATATTTGCAAAAAAAAAATTTTTTTTTTATGAATTACTAATAATTTAAATTTAAATTGATATTGTAATTCAACACTTCTTTAAAAAAAATGTTTAAGTATAAAAGTTTTAATATTTCACAACACCATTTCATGCCAGGTTAAATGTTATGCCGCAAAATCCCATTAATTTTTAAATAAGGGTACAAATTCACTTTTTCACCATCTTAGAATATAATATTAACTTATATAGTTTTATATAATATTAACGCTTATAGACCGACAAATAGACGGACGAATTTCTACTTTACATTTTGTATTTTATAATTTATAATGTTTCCGTTTTAATTTTTTTTTTCTAATATATCTATTTTAAATTTTTAAATTAGTTTGGTTTTTAACGGATAATTTTCATTTAAAAAAATAACAACTTTGATTAATTACTGAAAAGTTTTAATTAAAAACAATAATTGCCTACTTTCGCTTTACCCAATGCATCAACCTTAAAAACTATATATATAAGGTTTATAAACATTTTTTAAAAAATAAATAAACTTTCATTAATTATGCAAAAAAACTTTTAATTGAAAACAATAATTTCCTATGTTCGCTTTATCCAATGCACCAACCTTAAAAACTTTATATAAAGTTTATTATAACTTATAAAAAAAAATAAACTTTGATTAATAATGGAAAAGTTTTCAATTAAAAAATATGAATTGCTTATTATCTCGTATGCTTTTATACGTAGAGATAAAGTTTTTTAAATTCAAATTTTTTAACGGACATTTTTTTAATTAAAGTTTTTTTAACCGAAAATTTTTTATATTAAAGTTTTTGAACATCAAATTTTTTAAATTAAAGTTTTTAACGGTAAATTTTTATAGATTTTTTTTAAAAAGAACAACTTTGATTAATTAACGGGAAAATTTTCAATTAAAAAAAATAATTTCCTATTTGCGCTTTACTCACTGCACAAACCTTAAAAATGTTTTTCTAAGTAGAGATATAGCTTTTCATAATATAATTTCCTTTTTTTTTTGCTCTATCCAATACACCAACCTTTACGAGCTTTTTACACAGAAGGCACATATAATAACTACTACCATACACAAACTTTAAATGACTTAGGTCAATAATATTTAGTTTGCTTTATCCTTAATTTTTTTTACATATTTTTAATAATACTTTATGTTTTTATAAATTTTTCTTTAAATCTAAATATTGTAACTTAAATATATAACTAAACTATAAAAATATATACATAAACTGAAATTAGAATATTTTGTAAATGACCTAGGTCTATTGACCTATATATTTTATTTACTCAATTCTCACTTAACCTTATTAACTAATTTTTTTTTAAGTTTATTATGTATGTACATATTATGTATGTACAATGTTCATTCATTTTTAGTTAGTAATTTTTTTTTTTTTAATTTAAGATTTAGAATCTTATAAGTTTTATTATCACGAAATTTATATTAATAATTATATTTTAATTTACTACAAAATACAATATAGGTATACAAAATTTATATTAAAAAAAATCCTTTATATCCTTTACCAAATAATGGATGTATTGATTTATTGAAACTATTAAAAAGAATGCGGTAAGTATAAGTGTAGTTGCGTAACTGAAAAAAAGCAATAACTTCTAATCTTCTAACTCATATACATATAAAAAAAATTCAATTCCTATTTTGCTCGATTTTGTTTAGTAAATAAAGAAAGTAAATAAAGCTTATGCATAGATAATTGCACACTTGTGCATGCGTAATTGCTTGAAAGGTTTTTGTTTTGATTGAATTGTTGCTCTAAATGTGTGACCAGTGACCACACTGTGACGCTATGGGCTATGAGAAGAGAACTCCAAATTTTGTTTTTAGTTTTGTATTTAAATGAGAAAAAAACTTGTTTTTTGTTTTATTTTATTTCTGATCATAGCAATAAATAATTACGTGTCGTATAATATACAATAACAAAATCCACATTTTATTTTACTTATTGTTGAAGGTCCCCGGTCCTGACTTCATAACCGCAGTCCTGTCCAAAATTTTTTCAAAAATTATTTATAATATTAATAACCTTTTCCAGAAAAACTCAATTTAAACCCATGATATTGAGTTTCGACCCCAATTCCCTGGACCCCAAACCTATTGTCTTCATCTTATGTGAAGGTCATTGTACTGATCACAAAAAAAATAAAAAATTTCAAGGTCCTAGGTCCCAACTTCTGAACCGCGGACCTATCCGAAAATTTTTTAAAAAATATTTATAATAATTTTTTATAATCTTTTCCCAGAAAAACTCAATTTAAACCCGTGATATAAGTCTCGGCGCCAATTCCCTGGACCCTAGACTCCAGACCTATTGTCTTCATCACATTTCAGATCCATTGTACTGATCACAAAAAAAATCAAAGTCCTAGATCCCGACTTCTGAACCGCGACATATCCGAAAATTTTTTAAAAATTATTTATAACAATTATTAATCTTTTCCCAGAAAAACACAAAACACAGTGTTTTTGATGACAAAAAAATTCTACGTCTTCGGTCCCGACACTTGGGACACTGGAGCTCATGTTTGCAACACATTTAAAGACCATTGTACTAATGAAAATTCGGTCCCGACACGTGGGACGCCGAACGTCTTGTTTGCTCGTGCTTATGAGCGATCGTACTAAAGAGCCATTGTACTAAAGTCAAATAAAAAAAAAAAAAATTTTTCGAGGGCTTTCTGAGATTGGACTCGGATCTATTTTTCCTGGAGCTTGTTCAATTTATTGAACTTGGCACTTTCCACCAGTCACCACCTAGAAGATGTGGTTCATATGACACGGTCCCGTTGAATACACACACATTAACTCTTCTCTATTAAATATTCATTTGCATATTGAACAAACCTTTTAGACATAACATGTATGTTTCCAAATTTTTTTTGTACCTATACTTAAGAATATCCATTAATAAGAATATGCACTGGAACGGAACCTTTGATAGTGTGTGTGTAATAAACCGTGAAAAACTTTTTTCATGCTAGTTGGTTTAGTCATTTATTACAGGTAAACGTAACGTAAAATCAAAGACCGTTAATATATTAACGGTCTTTGGTTATGTTTTATAAAGTTATTTATTATTTTGTTTTAGAAAGTTATTTATTTCTATTGCATATAAAATCGAGGATCGGGAATTTCAGAGAATATAGCAGATTTGTCGGATGCAGTATTTGATAATTATGTTTGATTTTAATGGCCTTCTTGTGAAGAATATTTATTTTGTTTATATAAGTCTTTGGTGCTCTACTCCAGATTGGATTCAAATATGTGATATTAGAAATAATATACGACGAAAAAATAATGAAGAGAGTTTTATTATCTAAAAATTGTTTCAGTCTTTTTAATATGAAGATGTAAAGGACAATTTTTTTACACACATAATCTATATGCTCCACCCATTTAAGATTAGAATCAATTAACATTCGTAAGTAATTATAGCTTTTAACAACATCAATTTGATCATTTTTAAAAAAGAAATAAGGATTAGTAAAATTTTTGTTCTCAAATAAGAGTATTTTAGTCTTTTTCCAGTTTCATAGCTCAGTTTCACTAGACTCTGAATATTTTATAGCCAAATCGTCGGCAAACAATTCAAAGTGCAATATATTTAAAAAGCCCCGAAACTAATTTTTACTTCGTTAAAAAAATATTTTATTTATATGGAAAAACAAGGATTTACAAAGATTTTCCATACAAATAAAATCTTTTTATACGAAGCAAAAATTAGTCTCGAGGCTATTATTTGCCGAGGCTATTATTTGAGGCTATTTATTGCCTGTCAGTTTCCGAATATTTGTGATCGTTCTACTGACTTTGCTAATTTGTTTGCCGGTTGTGTAGTACTATTAAATGGTCGCCAAATTAAATGCCAAACAAATCCATTTAATAGTTTAATTTACTAACTGTGTGATGTATGTATTGACTGATCGCCAAATTGTCCAGGAATTGATGAGTTAATACATATCACTGCAGACGATTCATTGTGATCAAATTTTCAAGTGTTTTATATGTTGAAAGGTAGCTGATCGCCAACTTAAATGCCAAAAAAAAGGAATGACTAGGTGGTACTTTATTTGTTTTAGAAGTTGTTATATGTATATTCGACCGTGTAATTAGTTTCAAATTGTTGTACATAGTTTAGTTTAACAAGTTTTTGTATTGTATTTGTTGTGATTGAATTAATTTGTGATATTTATTTTGTTTTTTAGGTACATCATAACAACATGCGTGATCGAATGATCATTAATATTGACCATTTAGTTTTAAATATTAGTTTGTAAGAAAAAAAATTTCTCCTTTTTTTTAAATTGAAGTTGTTTTAATAAGGTTAGTTAATTCATTTGTTTTATCTCTTTCAAATTCATTAATTTAATTTTAAATTCTATTATCTTGATTATATATTAAATTTTAGTTTTATTAGTTTTAAGTGTTTAATTTTATTAGTTTAAAATTTTAGTGTTATTAGTTTAAGTATTTTTTATTAAGTTTCATTTGAAGTTGATAGATGATTGTCCATGATCGGTAGTAGACAAATTTTGCTAATAGTTCTTTTGTAGATGGTGTCTTTGGTTTGAAGAGTTACTATTCTTACGAGTCCATCGGCTCCAGGATGTGTGTTTGTGATTCTTGCCATTAACCATTTAGTTGGTGGTAGATTTTGATCCTTTATCAATACTAAATTGCCAACTTCAAGATTTTTGTTATTGGCTTGCCATTTCGTTCGGTTTTGTAGTGTGTGTAAATATTCTGTGTGCCATCTTTTCCAAAATGATTGCACCAGTTGTATGTATGTGTTGCCATCTTGATAGACAGTGTCCTTGATCGAGGATAGATGGTTCTGGAACGAGCAGTAAAGGACCTCCAACTAAAAAATTACCTGGAGTTAAGGCTACGTAATCTTCTGGATCATCCGTTAATTGACACAGTGGGCGGGAGTTTAGACATGCTTCTATTTGTGTTGTGGTTGTTGTCAGTTCTTCAAATGTTAGTTTGCTGTTTCCTAATATCAGTTTTAAAAGTGTTTTGTAGATTTTACCCCAGCTTCCCATAAGCCTCCAAAATTAGGAGCAACTGGTGGTATAAAATGCCACGTAATACATTCGTTCGATGTAATCTGAGGTAATTCTTTTTGTAGTTGTTGAATGTACTTTACATAATCATTGTTCAATATGGTTTTTGCTCCGACAAAATTAGTCCCATTATCCGAATACATATCGGTACACTTTCCGCGTCTGCTAACAAATCTTTTTAATGCAGCTATAAATGTTTGTGTTGCTAGATCCGACACTACTTCTATATGAATTGCTGTCGTGACTAGACAAATGAAAATAGCGAAAAAAGCCTTCATCATTTTTGCATTGCGCAGCTTCGATGTTTTGATTTCGAAAGGTCCACAATAATCTACGCCGGTATGTTGAAACGTTCGTGACATATTTAAACGGGCCGGTGGTAAGCTTCTCATCATTTGTTGTGCTTGTTGAGCCTTTTGTCGAAAACAGATGACGCATTTATGTATCTGTTGCTTGATAGTGTTTCTGATATTGAGTAACCAATATTTTCTCCTGATGATGCCAATCATTAATTGTACACCCCCATGTAAAGTCACTTGATGAGTGTTATGCAAAATTAGTGTTGTGAGTGGATGTTTGTCTGATATAATAATGGGATACTTCTCTCCCCATGATAAATTCGATTGTTGAAGACGACCGCCAAGTCGAATTATGTTTTTTCCGTCTAGAAACGGGTTCAGTTGTTGCAACCTTCCTCCTGCTGGTAATCCGCTTTTGATGTTCTTGAGTTCTTGGGGAAATTCAGTACTTTGAAGTTGTTGAATCCAGAATTGTTCGGCTTTTTGTAGTTCGGTAGTTGTCAAATACTTTAGTGTATCCTTGGCTGATCCTTTTTTAAGTTTTTGGCAAACCGAAGACAGTATGCTGTGACTCTTAATAGTTTTTGTAAAGATGAGTACTTAAGTACTAAATTTTCCAGGTTCGTAGTTAGTACTTTGATGGTGAATTGAACTTTTGTGTGTTTGGTTTCTAATTCCACTGGTAGAATTTTTGGCCTTTTCGGCCATTTATCCGTTGTTTGATGTAACCAGTTTGGACCATTCCACCAAAATTTTGTCTTTAGTAACTCCGAAGGTAGAATCCCACAAGATGCACAATCTGCAGGATTTGATTCGGTTGGCACATGATTCCACACTTCACTTGGACAAGACTGTTGTATTTACGAAATTCTATTTCTCACGAAGGTCTTATATTTACTAGGATGACCCTGTAACCATGCTAGAACAATGGTTGAATCTGTCCACGCATGAAATCCAATAATGCTAAATTTCCTTGCTTTCTGAACAATTTTGAACAATCGGGATAGTAATAGGGCTCCGCACAGCTCAATTCTAGGTAATGATATGGTTTTTACTGGGGTGACTTTAGTTTTGGATGTTAATAAATGAACCTTTACGATTCCCTGTTTGTCAATTTCTCTCATGTACAATACTGCTGCATAAGCATGCAAAGACCCGTCACAAAATCCATGGATCTCTACTTCCTTATTTGTTGTTCCGACCCATCTAGGAATTTTTATACTTTCGATGAGGATTATTTCCGATTTTACTTTGAACCAGATGTGACTTATATCACTCGGTATTTCTTCATCCTAATCAATGCCAGTCAACCATATAGCTTGCATTAATATTTTCAATTTTATGATGAACGGTGATAATAGACCTAATGGATCATAAATCCTTGCAATATTACTCAGAAACTTTCTTTTGGTCAGCTTTCCTTCACCTTCAAACTTGTCAATATTTAAATGCATCCAATTTCGGATACCAAATAATGCCCAAAGTTTTTATGCTTTCGTTGTCATCAAACTTAATCACACCACTAAGTTCTCTGTCTTCTTGTGAAATACCTTTCAAAACACTTTCATTGTTTGCTTCCACTTACGGAGAAGGAACCCACCAGATTTCAGCACTTCATTTATTCCATTTCGTAATTTTATGGATTGTTCTACCGTGTCTGCGCCTGTCAATAAATCATCCACATAAAAGTCTGCTTTTATCACATTGGCTATTGTATTATCCTTACTGCTTTCATCTGTTGCTAACCGTTGTAGCATTCGAACAGCTAAATATGGCGTAGACGTCGTGCCAAATGTGACTGTCTTTAATACATAATCTTGTATTGGTTCATCAAACGTGTTTCTCCATAGAATTCTTTGAAATTCGGCATCGTGTTCATGAACCCATATTTGTCGGTACATCTTTTCTATATCGGCTATAAATGCGATTCTATGTTTTCTCCACCGTAATAGTATCCACATTAAATCATCTTGCAATTTAGGACCCTTTAGTAGCATTTCATTTAATGAGGTACCTCCGTTAGTCTTAGACGATTCGTCGAAAACTACTCGAAGCTTTGTAGTTGTACTATCCTTGTATACTGCATGATGTGGTAAATAATTCGTATTGTAGAAAGTGTTTCCGTTAATATCCTGCCATCTATTTGCTATCTCAGGTGATGCTGCGGGCGTCATGTGTTCTAAATCGATGTATTCTTGTAAACACTTCTGATAATCTAGTTGTATGTTGGGTGACTTCATAAATTGTCTTTCTAAATTTCTAAATCTTGTAAAAGCTGTTGATCTAGAACTCCCAAAAAAGGGTTTAGATGAACGGGAGTCTCACTACGTTCTTGAACGGGAGTCTCACTACGTAACGTCCATTTTGTAGTCGTTGAGTTGTGTTTTCATAAAATTCCTCACACTGCTTTTCTTCAATTGTAAAATGATTTTTGCAAGTGACTTCTTCAATTTCCCAGAATTTTTGTAGTTCGTCCCTCAAAGCTAAATGATTATAGCGTGTAGATATGTCCGACTGCGAAATGGGACTGTTTCTAATTATTTCTCCAGATAAGATCCATCCAAAAATAGAAATTCATATCCACATTCATTTTATTTGAAATTTTCGATCTAATGAGAATACGTTTTCAAATGGGTCTTGATTAGATCTTGAAACTAAAATAAAAATAAGTTGTCCTTTCGCATCACCCTTTTCTTTGCCATCAGGAGTTAATTTATGTATTGCGAAAGAACTTAATCAAATGTGGATAATCAAAGCCATTTTGGTTCTTGGACTATAGAAAAAATAGATAAGTATAAAAAAAATAAAAAATTACAAATAATTATCACTTAAATATTTTTAATGCATAAACAGTGGTCGTTCACTCTCATTATTTTTTATTCATAATAATGTTTGAAAAAATATAATTTAAAAAAAAAATACAATAATTTTTTTTAATCTAATTTATAGATTTTCCAAAAATTCACAAATTCAAAAATTTTGAAATAACAAGTACTTTTTAGAACTACCAAAAATTATTTAAAGAGTAATTACAAAATGAACAAAATAATTTAATAAAAAATGAAAAAAAAAATAAATAAAAACAATACCTAGGTACATGCATTAACTAAAAGCAAAAATAAAACATAAACAAATCCTGATAAATTTAAATTAAAACATTTTGAATAATTTCGCATTTCTATAAAATCAAAATAAATAATGATATAAATGAAAATAAAAAAAGAAACATTTCTACAACGTCAACCACCCCACAAAAATGAAGAATTTTTTTTTTTTAAATCATTCCTCTGACTCTCTTCAGATTATCTTCTTTTTATTCTTTATATTCTTTGCCAATCCATATGAAAGTTAACCAAAAAAATTTTTGTTTGGTTAATGCCTTAATCCAGTGGCTTTCAATGTGTGCTCCGCAGAGCTCAAAGGCTCCGCCGAAAACTTACAAAGGCTCCCGAAATTTTACAATTTCTCAAATTTTAGATGTAAAAATCAAAATAATTTGTTCACATTTATATACATTTTGTTTTCTGTACTTCGAAACAAAAAATTTCAAATTTCATATACATAATATAAAAAAACAAATAAAAATTAAAGAAATTTAAGATGACAGAATTTGTTTCCAACATTTAATAGAAAATAGCAGGCTAAAAAAAACAAAAAAAAAAACAAAACAGATCAATCCATCCAAGTACAATTTCAATTTCTTATATTAGGGTGTGGCTGCTTACGGGAACGTAATCGAGGTATGAAATAAGAAAAATAAAAAAGATAATAACATTTAATGCACATTCCCACATACAATTAATTTGTATAATGATTTTAATACTGCACGTGCACTATTTCTTTACATTGTGGTTTGTGTTGTATGCATATGAATTCTGAATGTATACATATGAATTTGACTCTAATTTTATTCTTTTGTCACTAGGCAGTAGGGTACTAGGTATTATTTTTTTATTTTTTTCTTGATTGTGTGATTATATGATTGATTCTATGATTGAATACTCAATTACAAATGCTTCAATACATATATAATTTTAAAAGTTGAGAGAATTGTGATATACCGTTACGTTTGAGTTGAGACTTCTTTTTATATATAAAAAAAATAAAATGTAATATGAAAAAAAAAAAAAAAATATATATATATTATAATAATATGTTCTTTGGTTATACAATTTTTTTTTCTTATGATCGCAGTAACTTAGGTAGAATCACCTTTTCGTGCTTAATTAAGTACGGTACTGCAATTTTACACTACAATATCTACAATAATTCGAGCATTTATTTTAACAAATTACTGGCTTATCTACTCATTAAATGTGGAAAACTACTACTATTGTCAGGAACTAATCCTTCTTAAATAGAATAGTTTCATTTTATTTAATTTGTTACCAGATTAACTCTCAATTATCTTTTGTCATTTATTATATCCCAATGACAAAGGGTACTAGACCAGCTCGAAAAACTAATGAAGCATTTTTTTTTTTGCTTCATCGGAAATTGAACCCGAGACCTTTCGGTTGAAAGGCAGGCGCTCTACCTACTGCGCCACCCAGCGTGTAAATGTTTTTTCATCAGTTTGAGAAGTAATTTTTGCAGATTACCAACTATTATTTTATTGAAATTGTTATATAAAAGTTTGTAGTAGGCAAATATTTGATTTTATTGTAAATTTTGTGTTTCGATATTATTGTAAGCTGTAAGATAACTTAATATATTTTTGTCTCAGTTGTACAAAGTAATTTTTGCATATTACATCCTAATATTTGAGAAATGGATCGTTGGTTAAAAACAGAAAGTTTAAAAAGAAAGCTTGGTGAACAAAATAATCAACTGATACTGTTAGTCAAAACAAAACTTTAGGTAGCAGCAATGAAATTACAACAGAATCGCCAACTGCCATAAATATAGACCAAATCAACGACAGGACAATAACTGAATAACTGTAACTTAAATTGAAGCGGAAAAAGCTTTTACCAAGAAATAAAAGTTACTTATTTTTTGACGTATAATCCGAATTTACATTAAAAAGTACACCTTTCCATTTAAAAATCTCAATTTCGGCCAGTTTCGGCGATTTTTGGTCTTAAAAAACCGATTTGCGGTCCTTTTCGAAAGTTGAAAGTAGAGAACCCTCGATTTAGTTAACAAACTTTTAAAATAACGACTCCTTTCCCTTCTGAAAAGCTGATACGCATGCTCTGGACCACCCGGTATAACAGTACTCCGTTGCCAAAAAAGATTGTAATCCCCTGCCTTAATCAATGCACTCTACTACAGGCCTTCTTACTCAGAGCGCAACTTTCAGAATGTATTTTATTTGTGTATAAACCTTATGGGAATATTTAAAATCGAAGGATCTTATTTGTTAGCAGAGATATTTTTAAAATGAAATATATTTCAAAAAATATAAATTTTTATCTACTTTTGCTGAATTTCATTTAAAAATTTGATTTAAAAAAAAAATCTACTCAACAATCCGACATAAATCTTACCACAAGCTAAAGCAGCAAACTGGAGAGGATTTAAAACCATACAAATGAAAAAATTAGAAACTTTTTCTTTCCTTCATCTTTTTTCTCAATTTACATACTAAAACAGCTTTACCAAGGTTAAGTGTTGTTGTAATTTCATCAACAAAATGGAATAAAAGAAAAAAAAAATGAGATTTGAGTGCGTTGTGCATTGTGCAAACGAAGGCTAAAAAGAGACAGTTTTTGACAGTTTTCGCTTAATTTCGTAAAAAATAGTGAGTAAGAAGGCCTGTAGTAGAGTGACATGTCTTAATAATTCATAGATATGCTTATCATATTCATATCATACATAACTAGACTTTAACCAGCTTTAACTCTTTTGTAATAAAACAATAATACCAAAGATTATCCATTAAAAGAAGGTTCACTGGAATAAAATTTTATAATTTATCAATGGGTTGGTTACCATTTTTCCAGTCGATTTCCAATATTGTAAGAAATAGATAGTCATAAGAATTTAATTCGTGAGAGAGAGATGAAAATTCAAAATTCAAAGTGAAAAAAAAAATGAACAAATGATTTTTTTGTATGAAAGAAATATCGTATTTATTTTCAGTTAGTTTATTTCCAAATTATGATTTTTTTCAGCACCGCACACCAAACACTTAACACGATGATGTTTTCTCATTTTCAAAACGCTTTTAAAAAATTGTATATAGAATAGTTTTTACAAAAACTTTTTTTTAAGTGTTACAGTAGATTTAATTTATTTTTAAATATAACATACACTGCTAAATTTTCATATATACTCTTCATTTATTTTTTTCTAAGTACTTTCTTATATACTAATTTTTTTCAAAAATGCATATCAATAAAAAATATTATTTATTCAGATTTGAAATGTTCATATTATTAATATTCAACTTTGTTACCTATTTATAAAATTAACAGGTACCTAAATGCATTATATTACTTATAATATAATATGTATTATTAGTTCATTGATGATTAAAATGCCCAATTTAATTTTTCAGAAACGAAAAATGTATCGAGCATAAAGGAAGTATTAATATAGAAAAACTACGCGCAACAAATTTTGTGACAATTTTTTTTTGCTTAAAAAATTTTTGAAAATACCTCATACACAGTAGGACCTAAATAAACTCACTTTAAAATTTTGTAATAAGTCATTTTAATGTCTTCGTTAACAGAAACTCATACAAAATATTGAACTAAAATTTTTTCTTTTATACAGGTTCAACTGTATAGATTCTAGGTTTGAGAGAGAGAATCTTTAAAATTATTTTAATTCTTGTAGTTTTTTTTTTGTTTTTGCTTTTATATAACATACGTGTGGTAGTGGCAATGAGGTACGGTTGTGTATATAGTATCAAATACACACTTGTTGGGTAGAGGTAGAGTATACCAATAATATAAAATGTATGGTATCGGGACAAAATTTCAAAAACACAATTACATATTTAAAAAAATTAAATACCAATTTAAGTTTTTATAAAAAATTTGAAATTTATTGAGTTTGTAATGAAGGTACTTTTTTTTCTTAAAAAAAAAAGTAAGAATACTAAGTGGTTTTGCTGAAGTCCGAAGCGGAATATCCCCGAAAAACATTTCCGATCCGAATACGAAAAAATCGGAATTCTGAAATCCATTCGACTGCCAAGTCTGTGCACAAATCAAAATCAAAGGTTTCGGAATTTTTTTTTATTTCAAATAAAAAAGACGGCGTTGACAGTTTATTTATTTTGTAAAAAGTTATAAATTTTTGAATAATTACATAACGTATATACATAAATTAAAAGCAAAAGTTATAAGCTTTTAATTACCATATGTATATACAAATTAAAATTTAATAGTAATTTTTTGTTACACATTACATTTTGTTACATTAAAAACGCTAAAATATATTATTCTAACAATATATAAAATAAATTGATATTCCGACGGACTTTAAGCATAACCACCTAATTTTTTTATTTCTTAAAAATACAAAACAAAATCATATTTTGAAAGAAAATACTAATCAACTAAAGATTTTGACAATTCTTCCACATTTTATATTAGTTGATAAAAACTTAAACATTTAATTTTTTTAAATATGAAATTTTGTCCTATGAAATTTTATACTTATGAAATTTTGTTTTATATAACTTTGTCGTATAACCAAAATGCATACATTTTTATTATTTTTAACACAAACAAAAAACAACTTACTTTAAATTGGAAATTCATAAAGAAAAAGAAAATTAAAAAATTTTAATATAGAAATAGAATAACCAAAAATGATGTTCATTCAAAAATAATGTTCACGTTCATTGTTAATATATTATGATAAGATAATGATAATAACCTACACTCTACCTTTACTATGCACTATGCAGTAAGAAACCAAGGAATACATATATATGAATTACGATAGTGTGCAAAATTACTTACTTACTGCAGTATTGCACAAAAAAGATAAGCACATTGAAGTAATTGAAAACATAAATTAATAAATTATTTATTTTTTCTAATATTATAATATTATTAATACTAGTAATATTATAATAAATTTAAGAATTTATTTTTGTTTATTTAATTTTTCATTTTTATTTTTATATTGAAGTTATTTATTTTTATTACATTCAAAGTGTTTATTATTTTATTACACTTCAATTCGGCTTTTTCTCTTTATTTAAAATATATTTTACAACATAGGTAAATATTACTTGTACATTTGTGAAACTTTTATTTAAAGAATTTTAATTTTAGAGCCACAAATTCTAAAACATAAGTAAATTTTTTTTTTAAGTGGTGCCTATAAAATGTTATTTTTCAACGCATAAAAAAGTAATTTAAATAGAATTTGAAATTAAAACAAAACTCTAATTCAATCCAAGAACAAAATCAAAGAATTAGAAATTATAAAAACAGTTTAGACGCTTCCATTAGTGTTATTTTTTATTTTAATAGAATACGTATGCGATATACAAAATCAAGAGAAAGATTATAATTTATAAGAGATATTATAATTTACGCTCTGGGGTATTTTGGCCTATGAAATATATGTTTTCTCTGGGGTTCTACGGTAAAGTAAAATTTAAGAAATATTGAAAAAAAAAATTTTGTTCCGCGTAATTTCTCTATATTATACTTCCTTTATGCATCGAGTCATTCATAAAAAAGAAACCGCTTGATATTCTTTTTAACTACCTGTTTCAATACCTGAAAAAATGTGTATATTGAAAATACATGAATGATAATCTGTTTCAAATAAAAAAAAAATTACTTCCCTTATAAGCCAATAAAATAAAATAATATGATATTTAAGAAATAACATATATTTTTGAAACCAATATTATGTATTACTGATACTTAGTACCTGTAAAAATCAATCATTCAAAATTTCATTATTCTCATACCCTAATAAATTTAATACGTTTATTTTTAAAAAAATTCGAACACAAAATTTCAGACGACCGTACACATTAAAAATCTCTAGTGGGCTAAATAAATAAACAAAAATCTCCCGTGGGCTATTTAAAATTACATTGCAAAAATTAAGTTCTTTTTTAAATGATTTATATCGCACTCTTTCTTTCCCACAACTTATTACATAAGAAAATATTTACAATAGTTCTTTGCTTCTTTAACTAATGGGTTTATTTTTTTGTAAATGCGGTACTAAAAATATCTTGACTTCCAGGAAGCTTCTTATTAATGGATATTCTTTGAATATAGCATAAACAAAATTGAATTGGAGGATCGGATTGGAGCTCTTTAGAAAGAGATAAAACAAGAGAATTGTAAAAATATCTCGCAAGAAAGTAAAAATTACTTTTCAATCAGCACAGCACCCTCGTTGTTGCCCGAATTTTCCATAGTTGAAAATTTTAAAAATTATTCAGATGATACTTCTTATTTTCTATGTTCTTTGATAGTACCAATCTTTCGAATACGAAATTCGTTTTACGAAAATCGGAATACGCGGTAGACGTATATGTACAGTAAAAAAATACAAATTTTTCTTGCCAAAAATAATTTTTGTTGTTCTTTTTTTATTTATACAAACCAATGTATTGTAACTTCAGTAAACTTTTTTATTTTCATTTATTTTTAATACCCGAATTTTTATTTTATTCTTAAAAAAATGATGAGATCAGATGAATGAATAATGATATACATATGCATATGGCAAATTACAGAATTGAAAAAACAAAAAAAAATTACATTTGTTTGTTTGTTGCCTAGCATAGCACATACAAGATTTTTTTTTTTTCATTTTAGAGTTTCTTTCTATATAGCTATATATGGTCTTTCTATATGGGGTTGGTTGGTTGTTTATGGCTTTAGTTTGTACTATGAAGCAAAGAGCGTAGAATTTTGTTTGTGTGATATATGCTAATTTAATCGATGTACCTATGTGGTGACTGGTGACTTGATAATTTACTTTTTAGTAGAAATTTTTTCTGTTGAACCATCTTATTATTTCTATAGTCTTTAGTTAGATACCATCAAAAAACTCTTGTTTTCATAAACGCAGAAAGAAATGTGTCGCTACTGTATAGATTTTGTCTCTGATGTTTATGAACACGAAATTATCTGCAGATTTTCGTTTTCAGAAACGTCAGAAAAAGTTTATAGCTTAAGAGTTTCGTATTTAGTTGCATTAAAAAGAAAACCATTACAAACTTTTAAAATTTCGCTTAGCACCTTGGCACACAAAATACTTTTTTCCTCTTCCTGGAAATGAGCTCGGATTCCATCTGAAGCTTCACCGAAATTAAGACTTTCACTTCTGTGTCTTAATCAAATATGTGGAGAACATACGTAAATACCAAAATATTTCACATTATTTTAATATTTATTAAAATATTTTAACATTTATTAAGGATACTAATTATTGTTTTTAATAAATAACAATAAATTCAATTTTAATATGTGCTTACAAAATATCTTGCAAGACCATTTTAGTTTTTTTTATTTGTATTGCAGAAATTGCAGTAACTTTATCTACCTGCAAAATCTTACCGACGCTGACGCAATGCTAATGATTACAAATACAAGCGCCGGCTTTTTAACTTTACCAGATTTATCGCATGACTTTGTTTATGAACACAAAATCTGCAAATATGCCTAGTGTCTGCGTTTATGAAAGCAAGAAATATCTATTAACAAGAATATGCATTCCCAGTTTACATAAACCTAAAACAATTTTTAACAAATACCAAAACAAGCAAAATTACATTAGTTAATTGGGTAAAATTTACATCTACTTATCGTATACCAAATTTATTATGAGAGAGCAAAGGTACAAAGCAGATGTTTGCCTTTTGCTTTATACTGTAAACAAATTGCGTTCCCATTTTTCTTCTTTGTATTTGTTTGCGTTCCCATTATTTAATTGAGACAAGGTGTCAAAAAATCTTTGTTCAAATTCAGTTTGTTCCCTCATACCAAAGATAATTTACATATAGATGTGGCAAACCTGTGTAAAATAAAAACCTTAAAAATTGAGTAAAAAATCTAAAAGCTTAAAAAATTAAATTTTTCATTCTCACTAAAAAAAAAACGTCAACAAAATTTGTTTCTTCTCAGATATGTATTGTAATACATATCATATAATATAAAGAATTTTCAACTAGGAGAAATGAAGAAAAACGTAAGATCAAAATAAAAAAACTGTATTTTATTTTTACTTCATAGAAAGAAGTTGTTAAGTTGTTTTGGAAAATAAAATGTATGTGGTATATATTTTATTCTTTTTAAATTTTCAAGCAAGTCAAAATAAAGCTAACATGATGTTTAATATGAATGTTGTAAACCAGTAAACTATGAGCACACGTAGGTATATTAATAAATATATGTAACTACATAGTATCATAAATTATATATATTTATGAAAATATGAATAATCTATACTATATAAAATTGAATGTATGTTTATGTCCAAAAAGTATTTCCCACTACCAGTTGAGCTGGAGACTTGAAATTTTCAATAAAGGTAAGGTTTAGGTAGGGTGACCAGATCGAGCATTACAAAAAAGAGGACAATATTTTTTTTGGGAGGAGGTGTGTCCAATATTTTTTAAGCTCAACAGAAAAGTTGACTTATTTTCAAGCTCAGAAAAAATATTAAATTTTAATGCATAATATAGTTGTTATTAAATATTTATTAATAAAAAACAAACAAAAATAAAATTCAAAATATAAAACAACACAAAATACCGCACAAAATTCATTAGTTCAAAAAATTCTCTCAACATTAGCATTGTGAGCTGGAAGTGCAAAAAAAAAATTCTGCTATTACAAGAAGTTCACTATGCATTTCAATATCGTAATGTTTTTTAACTTCAACTTCATGCTCTTTGCCATTTTCAACACATTTTTTAAAAATTTGAATTACTTTTAATGGAAGGAAATTCTCTCTTATTTTGCATTTAAGTATTTCTTTAACAGTATCTAACTGTTCTAACATTTCCACAACTGAAATCTTTTATTTTTCTATTGCCTTTATTTTTTCGTTATAAATATACATCAGTCAGTGTAAAAACCACAAATATGCTTCATTAATATCATTTTCAAAAAAAATCTTGATGGTACTGGTGGACTGTCAAGAGACATAAAATTAGATTGTAATCCTTCAAATATTTCCAATATCCGTTGGACGCATGGAAATAACGAAAGCCATCGAGTTTTTTATAATTGATATCCACAGACTCACAAAACCTTTTAAGTTTTTCAGTTCGTATAGCAAAGGTGGAAAAATGATTGTATATCTTCATAATTAGGCTGTCCAAATCTATTGGCAGACTGTCAAACCCAAATTGTATGTCATTATGAAGTATATGTGCAGGGCATAATTCCTATTAAATCAGGTAGACCATTTGTTTTTAATTTTAAAAATACATTATTTCTACCTGACCGTTGTTTTCCTCTAAAATTCGTATTGCAGTTATCACCAGAAACTGCTATGCATTTAGTTGATATATCATGTTTATTTAAAACTGATGATAAAAATTCAAAAATTGTATTGGAGATTTCATCCTTTAGTGCTTGTATATCCACTACTTTGATATTTATACCTGATTCTTTTTTAAAATATTGTAATAATGCGGGGAATATTTTTTGATTGTTGTGGTACTAGCATCCGTTAAAATTGATACAAAGTTCGTGTGTTCAATATCTTCAAAAACATTGTTTAATGACAATGGAGCCAACACATTAACGACTATTGATTCAGTTTTAGTCTGCGCACAAGAAATTCGTTTGGCAATGCTAAAATCAGGTAAAATATGTTTTAAAAATTTATGGCTACAGTCTGTCGATCGAAAGCTGAAATGATGTGTAACAGTGTGATATGCTAAAGCACCCTCAGCTGCAGAAACCCTGGTTGTTCAATTTAGTGTATTTCTCAACAAAATAATCCGATAATTTATTTGACGAATTTGTACCTCTTACTGCTTTACTGTGTTTTTCAGTTCGCAAATGTTGCTCCAAATCTGATTTTCACTTGTTTGCTATAGAAAAAGTCACTCTACAAACACCGCAGAATACGAAATGAGAAGTGTTATTTTCTTTTTGTGTGAACATAGGATATTTTATTTTTAATTCGTCGTTAAAAATACATTTTCGCTTCGGCATATTGGACGTAAAGTCTACAATTTTTTAAGCAATTAACATAAATAATACAGAATAGTTTTTGTGTTTTTTAAATTATTATTTAATACTCACTTTTTTGGCAGTTAAATTTAAAATTACAAAATTTTTCATCTGCGCTGCAAAACGAAGTCAACTAAATTGTGAAATTGAAATGTCAAAACCAACAAATTCCCCTACAACCTAATATCAATTACTACATAGATTTCTATCGCTTACTACAAATTAAGAGACGTCTTCTTTTAGTTTAAACTTAAACCAATTGTGGAAAAAAATATTTATATGCCATCTAATGGGAAATTTAAGAATTTCTAAAGAAGAGGACAAATGCCTTAATTTTAAAAAAAGATACCGGATATATTATTTTGCATTGAAAAGAGGACATATCCTCTTAAAAGAGGACGTCTGATCACACTAGAAATTTTATACTACTATTTTTTATTTCTTTTTAAACTTATAACTCAACAATAGCGAAAGGCTTAAAATATTTTTTTGTTTCAACTAATTAAAGAAAATTTAATTTCCTCCAAAAAAAGTCCTCGAAAGGCTATACTTCTGAAATTGCTTCAAAAGTTGTAGACTATTTTGTGCCCACACTTCCTGCTTTTTTGCAGTAAAGTTTTTTATTTTCATTTTTTTAATACACGAATTTTTTTTTATTCATAATTCATAATTTTTATTCATTGAAGGTAGGTAGCAAAGATAGAGCATATTATATGAACATATACAAATTGTTTTTATTTTTTTTTTCTTTCCAAACAGAACTTATTTTTTTTACTTATCCCTACGTTCCTTCTACTTGCTTTAAGGAATTGAAAAAAATTAATTCAAACAAATCGCAAACATTTGTTTCTGATTTTTTTTTATAGTTTGTATAGATGCAAACACATAACCAGTATAAGTCTATATTGCCTAGCATTGCAATACATATAGACCTACATATATTTTGCTCCTTTTAAGTTTTTAATTATGGTTATTTTATTAACAATGAATTAAAAACAATGAAATTGTTATTCATATAAAAAATGAAACAATGTTTTAGTTACACTCTCCCTTTTTTGCCAAAAATTGTGAAAATTAATGTTAGGCAAACAAATGTTCTTATTTTAAACTGTGAGAAATAGAATATGGTAAGAAAATGCACGAAATGTATGGGATAGTGAAAAGATGCAAAAAAAATGGCGAGATAGCTAGGTATATGAAAAATTTCGGATTCCGAAAGTACAGTTTGTAGTATCAAAAAAGAAACTGCCTTGGTACGAGTGTACAATGGCTAATAGATTATTGTTTGAAGCTGCAGATAGAACCTTACGGGATTTACGAAATAATAACAGCATTATGAGTGGAGCAAAATTTTGCTCTCGGTTTTAGGCAAATTATTTCAGTGGTTCAGAGAGGAACGACAACTGATGAAGTAAGCGCTTCAGTTAAATGTTCTCGTATTTTGAATCATGGTCACATACCTTTATCGGTAAAAATGATACCACATTTAAAAGGTGATACATCAGAAAAAGCTTTTACTGGTCTTCTTTTAAAAATTAGTGAGGGATCATAGCGGAAGTTCCTAGGGAAATTGATATCACCAGTGACATGGGATATCGTGAACTTTACAGTAATTAATGTGTATTCAAACATGAATAAAGTTTAATCCAAATGCCCACTATTGGATTTTCGAGAGTGCAATTCTAACATCAATAAATTATACTGCGGTTGAAATAAACGAGATTCTTTTGAATAATATAAAAAGTGAAGAAAGAATAATATGAGTCTGTCGATACACCTTTGAAAGATGATGATACTATAAATTATCCGATAGAATTTTTTCAGTCCCTTCAACCTTCTGGATTACCACTCCACAAATTAAAGTTAAAAGTTGGAAAACCCATTATGTTACCTACTCCGAGTGCGCTCCTAACGACATGTAAGGATGCTCTGCTAAGGGTAATGTTTTTATTTTTATAATTAAATCTGACTATCCTTTTCAGTCTAAACGGCATCAATTTCTTTAAAATATGTATTGCTATTTTTATAACTAAAAACCAAGGCAAACCTTAAGTGTCTTAGCAATTGACTTAAGAGAACCATGCTTCTCTCATGGTCAATTTCATGTAGCTTGTTCACTAACAGTAAGTAGCAAAAAAATATTTTCAATTCCTGCAAATAAAACAAAAAATATTATCTATAAAGATACTTTAATTTAACAGAAACAATAATTGTGCAACATGCACATAGAGTGATATATAAATTACTTAGTCACTTTTAATAAACTTCACGCAACAAAATTTTGACGGTGTCTAACTTATTTATATAAATATTGTTATCTGACCCAATAGATGATTAAATCAAATAGTTCTGGTATAAATATACCTTATCTTATCGTGACCACGCCGTCGAATGTTTGTGTGAATATTTGGTGAGCATGCAAAGTTCCATTTGGTGAGCATGAATATGGCAGCGCACGCTGGGTTTTTGCTATATTATATTTCAAAATTCGAAATTTTATATATTTTGTGTTGAGCCCGAACAAAAACGGGTGACATTGAGCTCGGGTGACATTGCTAGTTAGGTATATATAATTATGTATATATAATTTCTGATAGTATTTTTATAGTATATATTTCATATGAATAAGTTGTTGTTATTTTAAATGCTGTATGAAGTTATGATTGAATAGTATGGATAATAATTTTAAATTTCAATTTTATTTTTTTAAAGGTTTCAATCAAAATATTTATGATATGAAATTTCGTTTCGTTTATAATACATTCTAGATTCTAGAATAAAAAAAGGCTATGGTTTGCTATTGTGGTTTTATTTTTGTAGGTATTAAGAAATTTTTAATATAATTAAATATCGATATTTACTTTTAGGTTTACTACCTAATCTTGTTTTTTTAGGTGCCTATTATATATTTCCATAGATATATAAAATATAGATTGGCAGCTTGGTATGGCTTTCTCTTTCTCTCTAATACATTATCATATTAATTATTAAATGTCAGATTCAGCCAAAAATGAGCATATGTTTTTCAATATTTCAACTCAGCTGATTTGATTTTATAAATTTATCAGGCATTTTTGATGGTTTTGTAGAATATATTCTTTTCAATTTTTTCTTATTGAATTTAAAATTAGTTTTGTTTTTTAACATTTTTATCTACACATATTTTACTAACTATTTATTTTTTATAGTTTTTCTGTTTTAAATATATTATTGACGCTAATACGATAATTTGAAAATCATTTTATTTATTGCAATTTTAGAGCATTGATGAATTTACATGTTGAAGGGAGTGGACATGCATTTTAATTCGTGCGAGCTATTTGAGAGATTTCAATAAAAATATAATAAACTATATAATAAAACAATAAAAATAAAAAAAAATAAAAAATAATAACAAAAATTATTTAGTTATTAAATAACTATAAAATAAATAAAAAATAATCAATTTTTAAATAATTATAAATAATAAAAATAAAAGAACTGCCAGTGATATAAATATATGAAATATGGAAAGGAGGTACCAGAAAAAAAGTCATCTCCAACATGGCGAGAAGAAGAAAAAATATTAGTGAAAGGGAGACTAAGGTCTCAGCCAAGCTTAATGCTATATTATTAGAACTACAAAAAGTGAAAAAAGAAAATAAAAAATTAAAGACCATGATTAATAATAATTTAGATCCAAAACAATCAAGTATTGATAATAATAATTATTATAGTGTATTAATCGATAATGATCCAATTAGTGAAACAGTTGATAATACAGAAAATAATTTTTATAAAGAGAGTTTTACTGACACTGCAAATCACAATACAACCACAAATAACCAAGCCTTTATTGAATGCCTAAGCAAAAAAAACATACAAAAAAAAGAATTACACTTTTGTTCGGTTGAACAAAATGTAATTACTAATGACTTACCAACTGCTACAAATGAATGTAATACAGAAAAAATAAATAAACAAAATAATAATAATAATAATACAATTACTAATAAAAAAGTAAACAAAACCATACCACCAATAGTTGTTCATTTCACAGACATAATCTTTTTAAAGAAACACATAAAAGAATCATTAAAAATCCAAAACTTTTTAATCAAAGAGATTAATTCTGAAAAACACTATGTATACACAGAAACAATTGAAGACTATTACAAGATAAAAGAAATACTAATACAATCATCTACGAACTTTTACACCTATACCCCTAAAAAAAGAAAAAAAAACAAACGCTTGTTCTAAGAGGATTACATTGCTCATATGAAGACAATGAAGTTCTAAATTTACTAAATGAAACAAATCCAAATAATGTAATATTTGAAAAAGTATCAAGACTTAAAACAAAAAAATCCATAAGAGAAAATAAGATACTACCATTATACATAGTACAAATATCGCCGAACAGCTCATTAACGGAAATTTATAAAATAAAAAACTTAGACAATCAAATAATATATTGGGAGAAATTAAACAAACAACCAATATTACAATGCACAAAATGTCAACGTTTTGCTCACACTGCGGCAAACTGTAACATGGAATATAGATGTGTGAAATGTGGTAATAGCCACAATCCAGGTGAATGTACGATAAAGAAGGAAGATGATAAAAACAAACTATTCTGTATACTCTGCAATTCACATAGCCATCCGGCATCATACACTAAATGTCCAGAATTCGCAAAAAGA
Organism: Argyra leucocephala; assembly: GCA_963942445.1. Lineage (NCBI taxonomy): Eukaryota > Metazoa > Arthropoda > Insecta > Diptera > Dolichopodidae > Argyra > Argyra leucocephala. The sequence continues at coordinate 67,373,145 of OZ012679.1, forward strand.
TTTAACCAAATTCATCAACAAAAAAGAATTTTAAAGGAGCAATCAAGTATGAAGAAAAATATGTATAACAATTTCATAAATCCAAGCATTTCCTTTGCAAATCAATTTTCAACTAACAAGGTAACAACTACTAACAACACAATAACTGAAAATAATAATAATTCAATACTATTAGAAATTAAAACCATGCTTAATTCAATTAATAATAAGATATCAAACCATAATACAAGACTTGATTATATTTACAATCTCTTACAAATACCAAATGACCAATTATACTAATAAAATTACTAACAAAAATATTATAAACATAATATCGGTAAATACTAACTCTATAGCATCACACTTAAAAAGACTTTCACTTTTACAATTTATTCAAAAATATAATCCTGACGTTCTTTGTATATGTGAGACTAAATTAAAGAAAGATAAAAAATTAACAGTTAAAAATTATAATATAATTAGCAACGAATTATTTTATTTCGTTGATAATTAGAACAGAGAGACCAGACAATCAGGAGGGAGGGGGGACTGCTATTTTATTAAAAAAAGAGTTAAAGTTTCAAAAAGTGGATTTGAGCGAAATTAAAAACTTTAAATGCTTAGAAACTACAATTATATCACAAAACCTACAAAATAATAATAGACTATTTATTGTCAGCGCCTATGCATCACAAAGAAATTCAGATAAATTTAAAGAAGAATTTGATAAATTATTCCGATTATTAAAATTAGATAACACTAATAATTACTTTGTGATTTCTGGTGACTTTAATGCTAAACACATAAATTGGTCAAATAGCACAAATAATACAAGAGGTAATCTTGCCCTAATGATATCTGTAATGCTTTCGCAGACAAGTTCCAAGAAATTTACCGTCAATCACAAACAGACCAAGATTTGGAAATCGTGAATTCCAAATTATTAACTAACATAATTCCTCTTATGCATAACCTAGCTTTGTCATCTGAGGACGTTTTTACAGAAGTAAATAATTTAGACATAAAAAAAGGGCATGGTCCTGATCTTCTTCCGCCGATATTTTTGTATAACTGTATTTTCAATTTAACTGCTCCACTTACCTTAATTTTTAACAGATCCCTAACATTAGGCATTTTTCCACTAATTTGGAAAACATCGTACCTAATACCAATTCACAAAAAAGGTGACAAAACTCTAATTGAAAATTATAGAGGCATAGCAATTCAGTCAACTATACCCAAGTTATTTGAAAAACTCGTGACAAATAAAATAACACATATAATTAATCCAACTCTTAACCAGGAGCAACACGGTTTTAGAAAAGGCCGTTCTACCACCACTAATTTAGTGTTATTTACATCGGAGGTACTATCTCTTATGGAAAAAGGTCTACAAATCGACACAATATATACAGACTTTAGCAAGGCATTTGATCGAATAAATCACGATATACTAGAAATAAAACTGGTAGAACTAGGTATCAGTGGCGCTATGTTAAATTGGATAAAATCTTATAATACCAAAAGAGTTCAATTGGTTAAGTTTCAAGGTATTAAAGCCATTTATGTCTACTCTGGGGTACCCCAAGGAAGCCACTTAGGACCACTTCTCTTCAATATACATTAGAAACCTTTCTAATTGCTTATCTGGCATATCTCACCTTTTTATGCTGATGATCTCAAATTATACCACATTATAAATAATCTTAGTGATTTCTGCTTCCTCCAGTGTAAACTTAAATGCTTAGAAAAATGGTGCTCTGAAAACATGCTAGACCTCAACGTTAGTAAGTGTTACGTCATGAGCTTCACTCGTAAAAGATCTACATTTTTATATAATTATACTTTGCATAGCCTCAACTTAGAGCGTGTAGATTATTTTAATGATTTAGGAATCATCTTGGATAATAAATTAAATTTTTATCTCCACTATGAAACAATGATATCAAAGGCTAACAAAATGCTAGGTTTTATCAAAAGAAGGGCAAGAGAATTTAATAATATATAGGTAACAAGAACTTTATTCTGCTCCCTAGTGCGTTCTATCTTAGAATATGGTTGTATTATCTGGAATCCCACCTTTCTAATCCATAGTACAAGAATTGAATCAATCCAAAAACAGTTCCTTCTCTTCGCCCTAAGACATCTATATAATCCCAGAGACTTTAATAACCTTACACTGAAAGGCTCCATTCTATAAATTTACTGAGCTTAAACTCGCGTAGAATTTTACTTTCAAACTGCTTTACATTCGACGTTCTATCTGATAAGGTTGATGTTGACCTTATTAAATTAAGAATCAGAATCAATAACGATGTTAGACCTACAAGACACACCAAATATCTAATCGAAACAACACATAGAACTGAATATGGGAAAAATGAACCCATCAACAGGTGTTGCATACTATTTAATCAGCTCCCTTTTCCATGACACACTTTCAAAAAATGCTTTGAAATCTAAATTAATTAACAGTCTCAAACAATTGTAGATAATGTATCAAATCCTAAATTAATATATAATTATAACTAACATTAACTTAATAATTAATTGTCTCATATTAAAAATTAACCAAAATAAAATGTAATATTAATTTCTAAATTTTTTTCTCTCTCTCTTTCTATCTAATATATTAAAATAAGGCAAATCAATAAAATGTATAATTAGTATATTTATCTCTTAATAAGTAAATTCCTGCTAAAGTAAAAAAAAAGGTAAAAGTAGAAGAGAAGAAAAAAAAAATTAACTAGATTTAATTTGATCTAAAATAATTTTTTATATATTTATTGTATATTACATCTATTCTATGTACTATTATGATTATTATGTATCTTTTTTTTTTTTTTCAATACCTTGTAGGTAATAAAATAAAATAAAATAAAATAAAATAATATTCTTAGCAACCGGTTAATAAACAATAGAGTGTTGTATAGAGCAGAATTATATAGCACTGGTATACCATCGTTTCCCAGAGGTGGATAATTCCTAGATTTATGCATATTAGACAGCAGACTAAACATAATTAACAAATACAGTAACAGAAAATTAAAATCTGTACCTTACGACAATGATCACAACGCTGTACTACTACAGATTAAATACACAAATAGCGTAGTTTTCATCTTAGAAATTAATAAAAATGCATTCACGTATAACTATCTAAAAACAAACTGGAATAAATTCCATAGAATTCTCAACCAAAATTACACAGAAGCACATGATAACATAAATATCCCTAATAATAAAAACTTATCAATAAACGAGATTAATAGCCATATTTTAAAAATAGAGCACTTATTAAAAAATATAATGAGTTAAACAATACCCAAAAATAGTGTCGAAAATAGTATAGATAAATATATAAACTCTTTTATAGTAGAGTTAAACCAAAAAAAGCAAAATTTTAACCATAATTAACAAAATATATAGAAAAAAACTAAACATCAACAGCTCAGAAATCCTTTTATATAAAAATTTACTATTTAATATCAATATACTTATTAAACAAAATATAAACCTTTCAATTAATAAATACTGGAAAAATCGAATTCAAAATATAAACCCTAAATCAAAAAACATGTTTAGCGAAATTAATAAAATAATTAGAAGAAAATACAAAGAAAATATGTTAGAACTAAAATTACCAAAAACTAAAAAACAAATCTTAGTTTCAGCTGAAGTTGATCCATCTTCAATAGAAATCGATCAACATGCAAACTTTGTAATTAAAGAAACAGACCAAATACTAAATGTAATGGGAGCTCACTTAGAAAATGTGCATAATCAAGCAGCTAAAAGAAATAATACATCAAGAAGTAAGTAAGATCAATCAGAATCAGAAAGTAAGAGTATAGACAAACTTATTGAAACATTTAAAAAAAGAGCAAAAATAGAAAGATCTAGAAATAAAACTATTGTAAATTTTAGTCAAGCAAACCCTGCAGATAGCCCTCAATATGAAAATAGTATTTTTACCAATGTTAATACACTAAAAGCAAAATTTATGAGGCTGAATAATAAAACATCTTGTGGGCTAGATGGAATTCCAAATATAATACTTAAGAACCTTACAGACAATATTATTAGACATTATTGTATTATATTTAATAACTTCTTGAACTTATCTTATTTCCCAGATTAATGCTGGAAAAAAGGTAAGGTTATACCAATCAAGAAACCGGGAAAAAATCCAATTCATAAACAATAGGAAATGTGTAGGGGCATGCCTCATTGATTTAGAAAAGGCTTTCGATACTGTCTGGTTAAATGGACCAATATATAAATTAATTAAATACAAATTTTCGAAAAATATAATAAAACTGATAACAAACACGACAGAAAATAAAACTCTTGTAGTTTACAATGGTGCTGAAATTTCGAAAAAAAACATTCAAAATACAAAATGGTCTACAGCAGGGAACTGTTAATTCTCCCATTCTATTCAACATATTTTTAAGCTCTTTATTGAATTATTTTAACAACATGTCTGGTCCAGAATTCGCGGTAGCATTTGCTGATGACCTAATTGTATATGTAGCTAATAAATCAGTTATTGAAGCCCAAATAGACCTACAAGATATGTTAGATGAAACAAATTACTACTGTGATTTTTGGAAAATTAAAATCAACTTCAGTAAATGTGAAGTGATTCTGTTTAGAAACACAGTAGATAAAGTGAACCAAGACATTCGGAAAAATTGGAAACAATTTTCTCTTAGAGCGTCTGATGGTTCAATAATAACAAATAGAAAAACTGTAAAATACCTAGGTGTGTATCTTCATCATCACTTAAATTACAGTTTTCACATAAAAAAACAGGTCGAAAAGGCAAACAAAGCTGTCATGGCTACAAAAACAATGTTCTTCTCTAAACATCTAACACCGAGGGTAAAAATAGTGGCATACATGTCATTAATAAGACCAATCATAACTTATGCTTCACCGATTTGGTTCAATATTAATTCATCCATGATGGAATCAATTCGAAAATTCGAAAGAAAATGCTTAAGAATAGGCTTGAAAAAAATTAAAAAACATCAGAATAACCAAGTAACATATTATGCAAACAAAGTAATATACAAAGAGGCAAATATAAGTAGAATATATAACTTTATAATTAATTTAAATAGAAAACATTTCGACAGAATACTCAATATTAAAGAAAACAGTCTCATAAGCCACATTTATTATTTCAACAACAATTATATTAAGAAAACTTTAGAATCTGGATTTGTCCCGCCAGAAGCATTTTACTATCTAGACTCAAATAATTTTTTTCAAAACAATAACAACATTCCCATATTATACCACTACAATAGAAGGGCAACAGACAAAAAAATCATTTCTAACCCAAATAGCACAAATCTAAGCGAATTAAAATTTGATACAAACATACCGACAATAGACAATAACGTAAATAAAAAATATTGGTGGATAGAGAACAGATTGGATTAATGAATAAAATTATATAGTATTATGTTAATAATGTTAGACGTAAGGTAGTTAAGTTATAGTTTAATTAGATTAAGCATAGATTTAAGGAAAATAGGTTAATTATCTATTTTAAGTTACATTTAGAAATAAAAATAATAATAAATCTAGGGTTTTTTTAAAATAATTTTCCCAAGAAGATATTAAAAGATAAATAGTATTAAATACTAAATATAATTATTGAGTGAGCGGAGGAAATGCGAAAATAAAAATTATAATAAGGAATGCGAGTTTTCAAATGAAACATGTAATTCTGATATAAAAATATACAGATAACCTTTTTTTATGTTTTTTTTTTAAGGATTGTAAATAATATCAGTATGAATAAAAAATAAACATAAAAAAAAAAAAAAATTTTAGAGCATTGGAAAACGTTTTCAAAGAAAATAGAGGGGAAAACTTTATATTGGATGGGAATGATAAATATTATATATATGCACATAATACAAGTGATTAGATATACATTGATTATTAAATAATAATAATAATACAATATTTATAAATAATATAAATTCGTATACATATCATCTAATATGTTTTAATATTATCAATATATATGTAGACATAAAATTTCACGGGAATGTATAAATAATACAATCTATGTGAATTTAGTTTTATAAAATAATGTATAATGTATACGATAAAGTAAAAGAATTTTTTCCCACTCTTGGTTATTTTATTTAGTTCAACATCAAACTGTATCAGCCCATGTATTAATTTAATTAATTTTGTTTATATAATTCTTATCAAGAACATAAATATATACGTATCAAAACATCTTTTTTTAACTTTACTTTTTAATTTGTTAATTATGTATTATTGTGAATTTTGTATGAATATACACATACATATACATGTTTTTAAAAGAATATTTACAAAAAATTATCTTAAATTAATTGAGATTTTACGTTAAAAATAATCCAATTATTGAAATTATTGTAATTTTATATTTTTTTTACTCTAAAACTTTTCATATTACATTGGTGCGAAGTTTCCATTTTCAAGGGAATTGTTTGCAGTAGAAACTAAATTATTTGAACTCAGATTTTTCAAAAACAGCTACATACTATATAATTATTAAAACGGAAAATTAAATTATAATAATTGCATTAATCAAAATATTTATCTAAAATTAACAATAGCCAAAACTTAAATTTTATTCCATTCTCTCCTATTGTTCTATTATTTTATAAATGTTGTCAACTCTTCGTCTTAGCTGACAATAGTAAATCATGACGCGCACGTACATAACATACTCGTTCTTGTTCAAATTCAAACCGTATCCAATACATTATCTTAAGCCCAAAATTTTTTTTTTTTTTTGTTTTTCTTTTCTAAATTTCTTTTTCTTTTGTAAATCTCTCATTAATTCATTATAATTTTTATTTTTGTTTTATTTTTTTTTTGTTGTTATTACCGTAATTTTCTCAGTGTTCTAACCTGCAGTGAATGTCTCTGAGAATATTTCCACACTCAATAAGGTATTAAAAACTGTTGTGTGTAGATATTGGTCTCAGTTGCATTCATTACAGGGGTGGTACAAGTAAGTGGTAAAAAAGAAAAAGAAAAAAATTTAAAATTTAAAGGGAAAAAAGATTTTAAAAATTTAAATTATTTATTTATTTTTTTTAAGTTCTTTTTTTTTTTTTTTGTTTTGTTGTTTTTTATTTTTGGATTACTTCTGTTAATTTTAATTTATTTACCTTTTCTCTTGTAAATTGTTCGCTATAATGTTTGAGATAGATTTTTGTAACATCCGCGGTCTATCAACGAATTTCCATTCCGTCGAAAGCCATCTACGGCTTCAAAATCCAGCAATTCTAGCACTAAGTGAAACACAAGTTGTGAATAATGATATTAATTTTAATATCAATAATTATTCGCTTGTGCCACTTTTTATACCCCATAGAGGGATTGCTTTGTGTATACGAAATGATGTAGCTTATAAGACACTTCAAAATTTTGAGTGCTCCAACCCAATGTATCAATATAATTGGATGAAAATACACGTCAATAAGCGCATCATTCACTTCTGTTTTATTTACAGATCGCCTCAAGCGAACCAGCTAGAAACTGATATCCTTATAGAAAGTCTATCCAATCAGATAAACTCAATTCTGGAAACTACTGCCGAATCTGAGATTGTTTTGGCGGGAGACTTTAATATTCATAACAGGGACTGGCTTCACTTTTCTAGTCACAACATTCCCGAAGACAAACAAGTTGAACTTTTTTCCAACTTTTTCAACCTTTCTCAACTTGTAAAAACCCCTACGAGGATACCAGACCGACGCGACCAGAACGGACATCTCCTGGATTTATTCCTAACTACCCATCCAGAGAAATATTCAATCTCTGTTAACTCTCCGCTAGGTGGTTCCGACCACTGTCTTGTAAGCACAAGACAGTGGTCAAGCAACAAGCTGACTGGGAAGGCTTCAACAACTTTTTAAATGCATCGAACTGGTCGTTGTGTTTCCAATATCAAAATGTCGACTTTACTGCAGAGGTGATTACCAAAAGGATTCTATTAGGAATGAAAACCTTCATTCCAAATAGCCTTAAAAGTATAAAACGAAATTCCTCAGGCTGGTTTAATGACCTCTGCAGCAAAGCTCTGAAATCCAAAGAAGAAGCTTATAAAAAAACAAGAATAATAAAACTGTCAACACATATGAGAGTTATAAAGTGGTTAGGAATAAATGTAAAAAAATTATCAATCAGCAAAAATTCCTGCACAACCAAAGGTTGAGACGAGAAATCTTTAATCTCCCTAACGACAGCAGGTCCTTCTGAACGTTTGCTAAAAGCGTTGGGCAAAATTTTGCAAATCTTCATTTCCACCTATGATTGATAATAGTACAATTATATCAGATTCTGTTGGAAAAGCTAACCTTTTTGCAAAATTATTTGCAGCCAATTCCACACTCCCTAATACAGCCCAAAATCCGCCAACAATCCCTGTTGTTAATTCTTCGCTTGGAAGGATATACTTCAGAACAAGGAGCTGTAGTAAAAATCTTGAAGAATCTTGATATAAAAAAATCTACCGGTCCCGATGGTATACCTGCGATTGTGCTGCGACACATTGCCTTCGCCATTTCTAAACCTCTGCGCAACTTATTCTATTTGTCCTTTTCTTCAGGAGCTTAACCGTCCTATTGGAAAGTTGCCCAAGTTTATCCTATTCCTAAAAAAGGTGACAAAAGCAATCCTTCGAACTATAGGCCCATAGCTATTACTTCCATTATTTCCGAAACGATGGAAATCTTAATCAATCAAAAGTTGAAGAAATATCTTGATAGTAGAGGTATAATTCATGATAGTCAATACAGCTTTCGAGCTCAGCGTTCCACCGGTGATCTCATGACATGCCTCTGCGAAAAGCTTAACACCAGTCTTCATCAATCTGGTGAAGCTGTTGTTGTAGCTCGGGATATATCTAAGGCTTTTGATCGAGTTTGGCATTCTGCTCTTATAGCAAAATGCAATTCTGTAGGCCTCGGTCCAACCTTTTCTAAATGGATTGAAAGCTTTCTATTAAATCGATCCATAGTTTCAGTTGACGGTAGTTTTTCCGACCAACTTCAAATCAATGCTGGTGTTCCACAAGGCTCCGTCCTTTCACCCACCCTATTTCTCATTTTCATTAATGACCTTCTCAAATTAACTTTCAATCCAATCCAAAGTTTTGCTGATGACAGCACTCTAGTAGCATCATATGATTTTCTTAAAACAAATAATGCTACAGCTTCAGCAGTCAACTCCAAAAGAACAATGATGGTCGGTGCACTCAATCACGACCTAGCCAAAATTGTCGACTGGGGTAGAGCAAACAGAGTCGAGTTTAACACTTCAAAAACTCAAAGCTGTCTTGTTAGTAACAAGCTAACAACATTCGAACCAATTCTCCGGCTTCAAAATGAAGTTATTCAGCGACTCAAAGACTTGAACATTCTCGGGATGCGAGTGAATCAAAATATGCATTGGAATGAGCATATTTTCGATATTGCGAAAAGCGCCGCCAAATGGTTGGACTTTTTAAGTAGCTGCAAAGATTATTTTTCATCTCGAGATCTCTTAAAAATCTATAAAGCATATATACGACCCAAGCTCGAATATAACTCACATTTATGGGCAGGTGCACCAAAAACTGCTTTAAATTTTTTGGACAAAGTTCAAAACCGCGCCATTCGTCTTAAAGGCGACATAAACGTGACCTCATCCCTTATACCACTTGGTCATCGTCGTATTGTAGGAGCACTTTCTCTATTTTATAGATATCTACTTGGTGTTGGCACTTGTTCCGGGGAACTAAAGTCACTTCTTCCTCCTCTCAAGCAATTCTGTCGCATAACACGAGAGGCATCAAGTGCACACCCTTTCACAGTGGAAATTCCGAGATGCTTTAAGTCCGGCTATGGAAATTCTTTTATAGTAAGAACATCTCGATTGTGGAATCGCGTCCCAATCGAAGCATTCTCAATGAGAGAAGGATTTTTTATTTATGATTTACAGAGATTTAAGACGAATATTAACAACATTGTTCGCTCTTTCTCACAAAACTTTTCTTCTTCCTTTTTCTTTCTTTTCCTTTAACTATCCTTTCCTTTTTCAAATGGTTTTTGGCTATAATATAAAAAAAAGTGGCTGAAAATTTTTATTCTAACTGCCAATCTATTTTATATATCAATGTGTATTTCGATAACGATTACGATTTGATCGAACGAAATGTCAAAATGCAAAATTGCCATTATGTATTTCGATATCGTTCAGAAATTTTCGATGAAATCGATAAAGTTTATCGATGTAAAATTTTACCAGACATCGAAAGAGAGATTTTGTACAAATTGTTTCAATTTTGAATTGAAAGGATAAAATAAAAGAGTGCGCTTGGACATTTGGTGTTTTGTTTTATATTTATGATATTTTTTGAAATAAAAATAAACTAGTGGCCCCTGTTGAGTAATTATATTTCAAGTTGAAGTCAAATTTAAAGTTTTTAAAAAAACCATAATTTACGTAGTGACATAGACTTCGCACGATATAGCAGAAACCACTCGTGTTTAATAAAAAGTTTTGTGGTTAGTAAGTTTTATTTAGGACACATAAATACACGTCCCTCATATACTGCTTCGTTTTCGATATATTCCCTATAGTAAGTGGCATTTAGTGGATAAAATTACTAAAAATAAAAAATTTTGTCATTAAAGAGGTATGTATATATATACCTACATAATACATAATTTTAATAAAAACTATATTATTACTACAAATAACCAAAATTTAGAAACAGTTACTTAAAAAGATAAAAATGAAGAATTCAAGTGATTTGTTTTTTTGTTGTTTTTATATTTTTTATTTTAGATGAATTTGTCTTTTTGTTTTTTTTTTTGGAATATGTACATAGTGCATAATGTAAATTATAATAACTGATTTGTTTGCTTTTGTTTATTATTCTAATAAGTTCTCACTTATGCATAATGTATTTGCTGAATAATAAAATCATGAGTACAAAATTTTCAACTGTGTGCGCATTTTTGTTTTATATATACATCTTATATATTATATCAGAAGTTCATTACGGAGTAGGAGAATCGAAATAAAATGAAAAGGTGTCTACTGCGCAGGACCTTAAATGCTTGTCAATTATATTTATAGATTTAAAAGTTGAAATGAAAGTAGGTATTTTACTTTATTCTTCATGATAATGTTTGATTGAAATAAATTTTAATAGGAATCAAAGGCCAGTTACAAATAAACTGCAATATGAAAAGTTAGTGTAAATAATAAGAAACCATTATAAGTTTTTCAAAGAGGTACCAAGATATCTTGCACTCACAAAACCAATTACCTGATTATGATCACATATCTAGAAACAAAAACTGTTATAATAATGTAAACTAATTACAATAAAGTATAAACTTATCAGAATTGCATTAATGCTAAAAAATCCCTTTCTACTATAACATAAATGTTGTACGTTTTGCTTCGGTGATTTAATTTGAATAAGCTTTCCATCTACTGCTCCAATTATTTCAGTAATTCTGCTTTAATCATAAAAATAATGTTTGCCTGACTTTTTCCTTCTAGTGCGTAATGGAATTTGATCCATTTTGCACATAATTATAAACTGCAAATACATATAAAACTTCTTTAAGAACAAAAAAAAAAATTAGCTGTGCTAGTCCGACATTAAAATCATTTCCTACGTTGAAAATCATTTGCTTGGTACAAACCGCACAGAATCTTAAGGCACTAACCAATTTAATTATATTTGGAATCGACGTGTTACTTATTGGCGATTTCAATTTTTGCCTTAATTTAATAGTTTTAATAATGTAGATAATAACTCATTAAATTCATGTTTAAATAACATACATATAATCTTCCAAATCTAGTGGATTAGAATAATCCCGAATATATGTTCGCTTATTTTTTTAATTCTGTAATTTGATAGCGTTTTTCAGCACTATCAGAAATTGAAAAATTTAACTGTGCTCAAATCATTTTATTTATAAAAACTTATAATTTTATAATTATATTTTATTTAAACACTTTCAACTTATTTTCAACTTAAAAATTCAACACTATTATTTTGTTTTTTTTTTCGTATAATAATTTGAATTTGACAGTCAAAGAATCACACATATGTCATTTTCATCGTAGAATTGAATTTTAAAATGGCAGCATTTTTAAACTCTTTCGATAAAAATTTGCATCGAAATACATAATGACACTAACTAAAGATCACAATTGAATAATTCTAACGATAACGCTGAACGATTCGATTAATTTCGATCGAAATACATAATAATAGGCACCTTAATCTTACTCTTCAAAATCTGGTTTTTTTAAAGTCTCGGTTTTTATAATCTTGTTTTTTTAATTATTTGTAACTATTAAATTTTTTAAGAATATTATTTTTGTGTGAGTGATATATAATTTTTATTCTATTCAATAATTAAAAATTAAAAAAAAATAAAAAAACAAGATGCTTGAATGTAAATACTCAGTTATTTTCGAAAAACTCAAATTTTAATTGAAAAAAAAAAAATAAATATTATAAAGGTAAATATTCTGCAAAACGGATATATCCCTCTTTTGCATCCAAAAGCGGATACGCATAAAAATAATTAAGGCAAATATTCTGTAAAAGTGGTATCCTCTTATATCCATGCATAGAGATTATGCATAAAAATAAACGAAACGAAGTTTTATAACAAAAATATTCTGATTGAAAGCCTTTAGAAAAATAAAATTGGAATCCAAAATTATTATCCATACTATTCAATCATAACTTTTTTATTACATACATAACATAACAGCATTTACATACATAACAGCATTTAAAATAACAACAACTTATTCATATGAAATAAATACTATAAAAAGACTATTATATATCCAAATTATATATAATTATACATATCAGAAATTATATATCCATAATTATATATAATTATACATATTATCATAAATATATATAATTTCTGATACTATAGAGCTACATATATTTATTAATTACCTGTGCTCATAATTTACATAGCTATATTTTGACCTGCTTGTAAATTGAAAAAGAATAAAGTATATACCACATTATATTTTATTTGAAATAACAACTTCATATGAAGTAACAATTTTTTTCCTAATTTGATGTTGATATAATTTATAAAACAATATTGTTAAATATTTTAACGAAATTTTTGTCGAAAATTTTTTTTCAAAATCAACATCAACAAATTTTTTTAAAAATTATAAACTTTTTTTTATTTAATCGATAAATTCTTATTTTCGTCTATTTTTTTAAATTTTTATCAAATTTACATATTAATTTGTGTGCAAACTGCAAACAAATGAATATATACATGAGTGCATATTTTTGTTATGGATATTCTTTGGATACCACATCAAATTCAAAATTTACTAAAAAAAATTCCTAAATAAATAAAAAAGGAAAAAAAATCAAGAGTTTCAAGCAATAAACAACAATAAAATAGCGTGAAATATAAGAAAAACATTACAAAAATATATAACAAAAGAAAAAATAAATAAAGGTAAGTGAAAATGAAAAAGAAAAAATTTAATTCAAGAGTATTATTAAAAAAAGAAAAGGGTTTATTAAGCAAAAAGAAAAAGGTTTACGAAGATGAATTAAATGAAACACAATTGAGGAGACAGCAATTTTACAAGTCCAAACAGAAATCACTAGTATCAATTTTTTAAGTATTTACATAAATTTAGTTATTTTCAATTCCGATTCATTTTAATAACTTGATTGTCCATCTGGATTTTTATTGAAAAGTTTTTAAAATGGTCGAAATTTTATTAGTTAGCCGTTTTTTTAAGTTTAAATTTTACTTTCCTTTGCTTACTCTTATGTGAAGTACCTGAAATTGTTCTTTGATTGGCTTAATAAGATGACAGATCTCCACCATCTTATGTTTTATTTAGTGAATGCCTATCCTATGCTTATATAAATTTTTTGTTATCAATGGGAAATTAAATGGTGATCTCTGATGATGAGAATATTCTTTTCCGGATCAATTCTAAAGAAGAAAAGAAAGTGAATCGAAAATGAGAATTCAATAAATCTTTCATATATGTACCTAAATGGTTTTAGAATAAATTTAATAAATTTCTCAGAATTAAATTCTTTAATGATTTAAAATTATAATTTTTTTTTTCTTCATAATTTAGCCAAATTTATTTACTTAAGTAATTACTGGGCTCAAACACAGATTTTGAACGATCACCAGTGATTTTTTTCTTCTTAATGAGTTAATAAATCAATACGAAATTAATATCAACAATAATTATTAAAGGTACTTTTAAATTATTAAAAGTAGTTTCGTTCATCATAACTCTTCTTGAACTCATCAGTAGGTATTTATAGTGTTAGACTACCTATATACACCTCCTAATTTTTGCTTTAGTTTTTGATGATTTTATGTCTTATTACAAGATGGTATAAATACATCTGTGAGTTGTAAAATTAATATAAAAAGTTATAAAATCAATCAAAGTAAAACTTATTATTATTATATAAAAAAATCAATTCCACGGTGGTTGATATTTTGAAGCCATTTCTTGATATTACCACATTACTGTGTCACCGTATTTTTGCCAAAATTAAGGAAATAAACTACGTATTTTCGTACATCCTGATGCAAAAAGGAAATAGATTTCACCAGTTTTAGAATTATAATTTAAATAATAGTGTCGTACACTCGTTTTTGCTGTTCACTCATATTTGGAATATTTTGTTGAACAAATGTATTCAACACGTCAGTATCGTAGTTTTTTTGTTGTATTTCACGATTTCATGCGTCTACAATGGTTCGATTAGGTGATAGCATCCCCAATTAATGCAACTTTATTTACCATCATTAAACATATATCTTCAATGTAAATCAATGCTTGATTATACATACGGAGTATATTGTAAATCTAAATTTTCATGTGTATTACGTGCCTGATATAAAATGTCATCGGTCATAGCATCTTTATATTTTTCCCATAACTGTGGTGGGTGTGATGGGAAAAATGTTGATATTATATTGCAAATGATGTACGAAATTGATATGCACAAGCAGCGAGTGATGGATCGGTAAGCGCGTTATCTCAATGTTCAATGTTTTCAAGTAAATTTAAATGTCGGTATGTGTCATGATATGTTTCACACAATACGTTATTAAGTTATTAACGGTTTTTAAGTTTTGAAATGATGTTTGAGCCACGTACATTAATCAGTAACAAACGCAGATAATAGCATTCAGTATTAAAAAAGAAAAAAAAATTGTAGTAACATATAAGATAAGATAAAAGCAAAATAATAAAAAATAATGAAAAAAAGTATGTATGCATAATATATACATATGTACTACCTGGTACAGTGGTACTACTTAAATATAGGAGTTCAACTTTAATTTAAGTAAAATATGTTAGTAAAAATGTTAATAAAAAAAATTAGGAAACATTCTATTGCATCCGCAAGTACTGAATATCTGAATTTTTCGGTGATTTCCTCGCAACCTCCTATTCCACTTCTGTTTTTACAGCCACTGTGATCATTTGGATAATTATCCAAAAACAACTTTCGTAAATTGCCGTATTAGTGAAAGCCTTGTAGAAAAATATTCAACAAATCTTAATAATACTACACGCCTAGGTCCGGATCTAGGTCGGATGTTCCTGAATCTATCTTAAAAAGGTGTTCAAGTTCACTCGCTTCTCCACTATCCATTTTATCCAATATTTCCTTTCAATCTAATACCTTTTCTTTATTTTGTAATAAATCGTTTAAAAAACCTACCCACAAAAAATATGTTAAAGATGATGTAATTAATTACCGTTCTATTGCCAAATTATCCTCAATTCCTAAAGCGTTTGAATTAATTGTGTTCGATTCTTTTTATTATCACTGCGCTCCTTTTCTAATACATATTATATCCTAATACTCATATAATATCCTAATACTCAATGAGTCAATCCTGCTCCAAACTGATCTAAACAATTTCTATCTTTGGTCTGACAATAATAATTTACTACTAAATATTAAAAAGTGTGTTTTGATGTGCTATACACGTCGTTCCGAACCAATCTTTTACAATTATTCACTCAATGCTGAATCATTGTTAAGACTTATTCGATTAAAGATTTAGGAGTGTACTTCGACGATAAATTAACGTTTAAATTACACTTCAACTGCATTATAAATAAATCCAATTTCTTTGCTAGGGTTTGTAAAGAATTCTCTGATCCCTATATTTAAAAATCTCTGCACATAACATTTATTCGACCTAACTTGGAGTATTTGTTAGCCATGTATGGTGGTGGTAATAAAATTTAGAAAAAAAAATTATTAAATAAAGTTGTAAGCAAAAAAAAATAAATAATATATATTAGAAAAACAAAAATTCGTTATAAGTAGGTTTTCAGATTTCATTCTGTCAATGAATTTGCTGAGAATATTACATATAATTTGAAAAATCAAATTTAAACAAAAAAAATAATAAATATAAATACATATTCTATAAACATAAAATACTTAAAAAATAATAAATATAAATATATTAATTTGGATTTTTTTGGATACACAAAATATTTAATAAAAATATTGAAAATAACATAAATAAAGTGAAGAATGGCTGAAGAAAATAAAACAAAACAAAATAAAACAAAATTACGTCGAGCATTGTCAATGCTTAGGAATTTATTTGCTTGGACACGGAAACAAAAATCTACAAATCAATCCCGCTCAAAAGATGATATGAATTTTAATGTAAGTCTTTTAAAATACATTATAATATTTTAATCATTATATATTTCAAAAATTTAAAATTAAATTTTACAATATGTTGTTTTTATTGAATATCAAATAAGTGTACATAATTATATAATATATTATGGTGTTAGTTTGTATACATATGTATGAATGTTGCATATTGAGGTTTTTTTTTCTTATTTGTGTCAGCAGATATGGATATGTATTTACTTTTTATATTTGAATACATATATTTATAAACAATAATTATTAATTTTTATGTAGAATAAATGACAGTTTTAGAAATGTATTTTTTTTTGTTTTTGAATGTTTGAATTTAATTTTTCTTTTAAACAAACTATCAAAATATCTGATGCATTTAATTATATACTTATTTTTACTATTAATTTAATTTGTAATATTTTAAGCTTTATTTTTTTTTAAATTTTTGTAGGAAAATTATTTACAATATAGCTTGTGGTGAGCTGAACAATTGTAGGAAGAATTTTAGAAGCAGGGATGCCATCTTTAAGATTTACATATTGCTAATTTGAAAAATATTAAATTTTATATTATTATAATAACAAATATTAAAATTTTTATAAAAAAAAAATTAAAAATCAATAAATTTATAAAACAGTAATACAAACACAAAATGAGAACAAAAATTTTAAGTATTATAAAATTATTTAAACAATAAGTAAAAAAAAATAAAATTAATTCAACATAAAATACTTAATTCATCCAACAACATACTAAATACTTAATATTTCAACATAACAAACATTATTATATTTTATGAAATTATTATATTTTGTGAGTTAAGAAATTAAAAAAAAATAAAAGTAAAACAAAATTAAAATTAATTCATATCAATGGTATTTTTCTTTTAATTTTATATTCTTAAGCAATGAACCATCCTCTTTTAAATAGTTTTGAAATTGAAGACAATTCATTCCAAAATTTTGTTTTATCATTAATTCGGCCTCTAAATTTTTCAACAATAATCTATTTCCGCCATGCTGTAGTCATAAGGCTAAAACCCTTATAGAAAAGAATAGGAAAAGACAACAAGCAGTGAAACAACAAGTGTACATAAAGCCTTTGAATATTACCTAAGCATTCTGAAATTTAAGCATTTTACAAAAATTGTCTAGCAAAAATTATGCAGAATGAGAATCATCCTTAAAACAAAAAACCACCTAAGAATTTTTATTTTTGAATAATTCAGACGTAAAATTAATTTTGTCTATAATAATAATGTGAAATTTTATAAGTCGTGTTTTAGTTTTAGAGAGACTTGTGGGAAAATTTGTTCGCGTGTGGGACGCGGGAATATCGGGTGTTGCCGTGGGGGAGTCCCACCCATGGACGTATGGTAACTCTGTTTAGAAGAGACTAAATTTAGTCTTCAATAAAATGATGAGAAGCCCGAATGTTTTTTTTAAACATCTTCTGTAGTAACAAAAAAAAATTATTAATATAAAGACTAGATATCTCGTATTTATGTTATAAAACATTGATTGGGAGTACAAATGTTGCTTGAACGAAGTGGTTTGTATTTATTATTTAGTTGAATCGTATTTTGTTATAAAATTGATTTTATTATATATATATTTTTTTAGATGTAAAATAATTTATTTATATACTTTTACAAAATCTATTTAAGTTATATGTTATATATATATAGTGATATGAATTCATTCATAAGAGTATAACTACTTCTAATTGAGATGATTTTTTTAATTTTCAAAGAAATTTATATTATATTATATTATTACCATTCACATAATTTAATATAATTACCAATAAGAAAATAGAATATAATTTTAATATAATTTTAACTTGTTTTAATGAAATTAATTTTGGTAATTTAAAAATTGAAATATAAAAATAAGAAAATCTATTAAAAAAAAAAGCCGATAGCCAAGATAGCTAGTGCTTGCAAATTAATATTGTATATAATTTAAATAGTATCCAATAACAAATAATAATAATATAATTACAATTCATATAAATAAATAATTATTATTTGTTTATTATAATAATTTTATTTTATTTTTAGATCCGAATTTTGGAACAAAGGCATGCGGAAATAATTAGTGATTTGACATCACAAATAAGTTCGCAAAACAATACAATTTCAGAATTAGTAAAGAAAAATATGAAACTCAACAATGAAATTGTGATGTTAGCCAAAAAAAAATATATGGATGTCGCAAAGGAATCTGTTAAAATTAGCGATCAAATGGAAACGATCGAATTTTTAGAGCTGGAAAACCAAAACTTGCGTGATGAAAACGAGGAATTAAAAGCTAAATTGGAAAATATTAATATGAACCTAAAAAAATTAAAAAAGTCGAAAAAATCATCGCACTATTGGCAGGATAAATTAAACGATGAAAGAGAAAAATTTGAAAAAGATCGTTTAATTTACGAAGATGAAAACTACGAAATGGAAAAAAAAATCACCGAACTAATGGAAAAAGTAGGTGAATATGAAGAAAAATTTGGAAAGGATGGTAGATTACCACCTATCCAAGAAAAATATTCGCTAGAACAGCAGTATATGGAATTGGAGACTGAAATAGAAAAAGTACGTAAGCATTCAAAAGAAATTATTGAAGAAAGAAACAAAGAAATAGAAAATCTTGAATATACTATTCAAGAATTAAAATTAGGTCTAGGCGATGGTGAAATATCAAAATCCAATTTGGAATAAAAAAAATCCTGGAGAAATTGTGGGTGAGTAATTACTATGTATTATTATATTTATTTCTCTTTTATGATTTCTTTAAAATTTATTATGAAATTAATGTAAGAAAGTTTAAAATTTTTATGTATATCGTATAGCAGTCAGTTTTCAACTTACTCACTTTTTTATATTAACCTTATGTAGGTACATAAATTAGAAATGAGTATTCTGGCATAGAATAATGTTTGAGAACTAATAATCACATTATTATTATCTATGTATTTAAAATAAAATTGAACAATATATATGTATCAATAATGTAAGTATGAATAGTGTTTTTTTTATTTAAAATAAAGTGTAGATTAAAATAAAAAAATTCAAAAATAAAAAAAATTAAACTATACAAAACATTTTTATTTGTTATTAAAAAAATATATATAATATAATTATATATTATATAAAACTATGTATATTATTTCTGTTAATAATATTGTTTAATTTAAAAAATGAAAGTCTTTAAAAAAGGTTCAAATAAAGGCAAAAAAATATACTTTATTATAATATAACTTTATTTTTAGTTAATAAACTGAAGAAATCCATTTTTTAAATACCACCAGTTATCGATCAAATTCTAGGAGGTTTTAATAACAATGATGCTTAAGATATTATTGATATTAGCTAATATTAACAGTCACACTCACAACACAGTATAGATAGAATAAAAATTATCAAATCTCTTAAATAACAAATTTGAGGTAAAGAAATACATTTTTACAAAATTTGCAATTTATATAAATGGAAAATTATTAGTACAATTTTTATTTAACATAAATTTATCAATCATATTCTAATGAGTAAGAATTAATCAACAAACTCCTATTTTAGAAAAACGACTTAGAAAATTATTTTTTTTTTCGTATTCCAAATATAACTTAAAATGTTTAAATGTCGTCTTAAAACCACCCCTTTAATCTTTATCTCAGACAGTTTTAGTTTTATTTTTTTTATTTTGATATCGTTTGATTAATATATATATATATTTTTTTTATAGAAAAGAAACAAGAAACAATTCAAAAAACTTTGCATGGAAATTGGATTGGGAAATTTTTCATCTCAAATACAACACAATTTGAAAAATATGAAAAGGATAAAAATTTATAGCTTTTATTTACATATCGTTTGTTACATTTCGTTTGTTTCGTTTGTTTTAATTTAAAAAAAATAATTATTTGGTTGGTAACATAATCCGGAATTACAAAATCCAAAAAATCAAAACACGTAAAATACAAAATCCAAAAGGACAAAAACCGAAAAATCAATTTCCAGAATTTCAAAATCCGGAAAATAATTTTGTACATCTCGGATTTTGAAATTCCGAATTTTGTTTTTCGGATTTTTTATTTTCCGTGTTTTGATTTTTTTTCCAGATTTATATATATTTTTACCGATTTTGTAGCCAAAATTATTATCTTAAAAACAAATTTGTTGAACTATTTGTATAATTTAATTTATTATGAGTTTAATATTTTTTTTATTTTTGAATTTTTTTATTTTAATCTACACTTTATTTTAAATAAAAAAAAAACTATTCATACTTACATTATTGATACATTATATATTGTCCAATTTTCTTTTAAATACATAGATAATAATAATTTGATTTATAATAAAAAAATTTATTAAAATGTTAATAAAAATGTTTTATTTCAATAAAAAATAAATAAGAAATTGTTAACAAAATTATTTTGTTTTATTTCATTTGAAAATCAAAAAGTCGTTAAAAATGTACATTTAGGTGGTATTTTTATAGTCGGAGGAGAGAAGACACAAGGTATGCTTTTTTCGGAAGGTTCAAAACTTCATCTAATATGATATTTATTGTTAAGTCTATTTGTGCTAATATCTAAAAATTGTCTATTATTTTTACGAATTTTGAAAACAAAAAAATCCAACCCACAATATAAAGTTCATCGTTATGTAGGTACATATGTATGTACACACGTATGTTTTAAGTAAGTTAAAATATTGTAAGCTAAAATACTGTGCTTCCTTCACCCCACATTCATATTTTTACCGATTTTGTAGCCAAAATTATTATCTTAAAAACAAATTTGTTGAACTATTTGTATAATTTAATTTATTATGAGTTTAATATTTTTTTTATTTTTGAATTTTTTTATTTTAATCTACACTTTATTTTAAATAAAAAAAAAACTATTCATACTTACATTATTGATACATTATATATTGTCCAATTTTCTTTTAAATACATAGATAATAATAATTTGATTTATAATAAAAAAATTTATTAAAATGTTAATAAAAATGTTTTATTTCAATAAAAAATAAATAAGAAATTGTTAACAAAATTATTTTGTTTTATTTCATTTGAAAATCAAAAAGTCGTTAAAAATGTACATTTAGGTGGTATTTTTATAGTCGGAGGAGAGAAGACACAAGGTATGCTTTTTTCGGAAGGTTCAAAACTTCATCTAATATGATATTTATTGTTAAGTCTATTTGTGCTAATATCTAAAAATTGTCTATTATTTTTACGAATTTTGAAAACAAAAAAATCCAACCCACAATATAAAGTTCATCGTTATGTAGGTACATATGTATGTACACACGTATGTTTTAAGTAAGTTAAAATATTGTAAGCTAAAATACTGTGCTTCCTTCACCACACATTCTTTTCTAGGATAGTAGATAGGACCGAAATGAGCAAGAATTGGGTAATTAATCGTCATATAAGCCATTTACTATATCCGGTTATTTTGAATGCGCAGAAATAATTCAAACACTATCACATTGGTGCATGTACCACCGAACAGGTGTAGAACCACATATATCAGTAAAATCGTAAAAAAGTTTAATCAGCCATTCTTAAATCAATGTTAGAATATTTAGTTATAATATACCTTTAGCATTTGCGTACCGCTTGGTTAGGATAGTATAGTATAGGATAAAATTATATTAAGGTATAAATATTTTCCTTAAACTTCTGCAAATTGTATGTTGGATTTGAAAACACAAACGAATATGATTCCAAAATCTTGAACTTCGAACTATAAACAACGAATTTTCCTAACCGTTTTTGTGCCATTTCAGGATTTCCACAGTTTCACATTGGAATTGTTTAAGAGGAGGAAGCAGTTTTTTTTATTCCTGTTGAGCATACACCTTCAAAGTATCATTAAAACAGAGAAAGTGTTTCAACTATAAGTCGATGTCCAAGAGAATTGAAGGCTGAAGTTAAATTTGGGTCGTCCATTAGACGAATATATGATACATGATGACTTCAAGCTTCAAGTACGCTTCAACATAATGTATTCGCTACAGTTTCTTGAAATCAGCTTCACTAAAATCAATCAAAAAATTTACTTACTTGAATTGAAAATTTTAATCGAATGCGCAGCTTGGGACAAAAATTTACGAAGTTTTTTTAATATTTAGAGTAAATTTACACAATAGAAGGTTTAAAAGAAAACAAATTTTTATATTTGCTTATATCTTTTTTTTTATAACTTTATTTAAGTAGCCTTTGAACATAATATAGGTTTTTTCAGGCCAGGTCTTTACATTATTTTTTTAATTTTTTTTTTTTTATTATTTTCGAATTACATATTCTATTATTCATATAATACATTTTTAATTTTTTTTTTTGGTTTGGTTTCTATATAAAATAATTCAATAGTTAAATTTTTCTTATACATATATTAATTATATGAAGTTATTATAACTAATTATTTTCTATTTTATTCCGTTTTTTTTTTTTTTTAACATTTAATATTTTTTATTTAACATATTTTATTGATTTTATTTAATCTTTTGTTTTAAATTGTTTTGTATAGTTCAATAGCTTTTAGGAAATTTATTATTTTTCTATAATTGGTTTCATCATCACTCTTTAAAATATGTAGACTATTAATTTTTAAATATCTATCTCTATCTCTTGAATATCTAATACAAGTTTCGAACAGATGCTTCATAGTAAGGTTTGCTCCACAAGCACAATTTGGTGGTGTTGTATTATCAAATATAAATTTGTGTGTTAAATTAGTGTGCCCTATTCTTATTCTAGTAATCACGGTCGACTCTCTTCTGTTAAGTAAATTGAGATTTTTCCTAGGTCTCGTATTTGGCTTGATATTGTTTAGTTTGTTACTATCGTCCGTTTCTATCCA
The DNA here is from genome assembly GCA_963942445.1 of Argyra leucocephala. Taxonomy (NCBI): domain Eukaryota; kingdom Metazoa; phylum Arthropoda; class Insecta; order Diptera; family Dolichopodidae; genus Argyra; species Argyra leucocephala. The sequence goes on from OZ012679.1 coordinate 67,396,765, forward strand.
TTCTTGTTCTACACTTTGATATATTTTCTTATTTATTATATTTTTAAGATCTTTATAATATAAAAGGTGATGGTTATCGTATGGTTGGTTTACAGAGCTTTTTGCTAGACTGTCAACTATCTCGTTATCATGGATGCCGATATGACTTGGAATCCACATAAATTGTATATTTTTTTGATTTTTATTTATCATTGCTTGTATTTTTTGTATTAAAGGATGTACTGGATATAGTTTGAAAATAGCTTTTAAAGAACTCAAGGAGTCAGTACAAATTAAAAAGTTTTTTTCGTCCCTTTTTATAATATACTCGAGTGCTTTAAATATTGCGTATAGTTCAGCCGTAAATATAGTGGTATGCCTTTGAAGATGAAATTTGTGTTCTTCTTGTTTGTGTTTGAATGCGCATCGATGCGATCTCTGAAAGACCCATCAGTAAATATATGTTCATATTCACAGTATCTTGTCTTTGTTTTTTCTATGAATAATTCTCGAAACTGAATTTGGTTTGTACTATCTTTTCTATAATTTACCAACTCGAAATCTATATTTGGGTCCGGAAATAAGCCAAGGAGGGCTACTTGAGAATTTTTGGGTCTCCATATTATTTTGGAAAGGTATATCATATTTTTCAAAAATTGTTCTTGCTCTTGTCAGAAGTGGTTGGGAGTGCGTATTGAACCTTTTCATTTATTTCTTTAAATTTATAGAAAATTTTACAAAAAAATTTATGGCACCAAAAATACATATACCAAACTCAAGCTATTTTCAAGCTGACAGCAACTCAAGCTGGTATGTATAGCTTGAAATTTCAGAAGAATTCAATTGTCAAGTACTCGAACTATATATCTATAGTGGTGACTGCAGACGTGTTTTTCTTTTTCATTTAATTTCAAAAGCGTTGGTAGCGTAAGATTGTTTATGTTTATGATTTTTTTTTATATATTTACATTTTACTTTACATTAACATCTTGTTGTAGTAACATTTCTTTTTTATTGTTTCTGTTGAAAACATTAATTTATATAGCTTAAAAATTTTATTTATTTCAATGGATTCGAATAAAAATAATACGCTGAAAATCGTGGACGATTCAATAACTGATACGGATGCTGTGCACTATCGTTTTCGTCAATTGTATCCTGTCGAAACAGTATTGTGTCTCAGTTGTAGGTTTACCTTTAAAAAGAAGGTTATTTTATAAATTTTTGTAATTCTAATTAATTTGTTTTCCTGTTTTAGGTAACGGAACATTTCAATCAAAGTCAATAATGGATATATTTGAACATTATTACTATCTAAGACCAAGGTTAGGATCGATGAGATATTCTGCATGTTATACGCGTAACTATTTTTCAAAAACTAGGAACGTATTATAAAAGTAGGTCCTTCGTCATCAGTAGTTCTTGAATAGGAGTTTGGAGGATATTTATCTAGCAAAATTTAATATGTAAATTCTGGAATTGGAAAAGTAAAGTTTTTAAAAAAGCTCTTTATACCCTTGAACGCGCCTACATCGGCTGGTTACATTATGTGAGTGGTGTTAGGAGGAAGCGCGTATAGTATTATATCATTTTCTGAGCAAAATTCGCTAACTTCCATGGATAGATGAGATTTATGACCATCTACTAATAGTAAGACAGGGTTTTAAATGTTGTTTGTGTTGAGCTAATCATTATAATCGTTGGCAACGTATTCGTAAAACGGCTCTGATCTCATCCAACCAGTCTCAGAGCGTTCGACTACCCAATCATTTGTCATTGTGTCTATAACTTTTTTCGGTGGTCGCAAATAAGGAAACACTACAAGTGAAGGTAAAATTCTTCCGTCAGCAGCAAACACCAAAAGAACTGTCAAATTTTCTTTTTCGTTTGAGAATTTAACTTGAAAGACATTACGATATCCCCTAGGCGCAATGACTGATCCTGTTTGAGGAGCGAAACTGAAAGATGTTTCGTCTCCATTGAATATTCGGGTAGGATCTTTCGAAATGTCTTCATAGTTGTTCTCTTTCAAAAAATGCTCTAGATCAAGGAACCAATTTCTAATGCTACCTTCTGTTACAGCTGCTCTTGCCTTAGTAATTGTTTCCGCAGTTTTCAGAGATAACTCCTTGTGACGGTTCAAAAAATTCTGATACCATTTCTTCCCTGGTCTTTGGTTTTTGAAAGGTGTTTTTCAATTATCTTCTTTGATAATTTTTTGAGCCACATCTAATAATTCATTTAGTTTTTGTGGAAAACCACATTTAGATAAAGCGATAAGCCAATCGGCTAGTTTTTTTTTCTTCAATTTCGGTGAGAACGGTCTTAGGACCCATTTTTGGGACACCATCCGGTACTTTGTTCCTAATTCTATCATGAAGAGATAGTAGATAAATCGATAGAAGAGAACTGGCACACCAAATTGTTAACTTGCTTGCCTCAAGCTCATAGAGTTGCTCCTAATATTGTGTAAGGCAGCAGTCAGAGATTCTTCACTGTATAGTTGATAACGTTTCCGCTTCATTTTTCTGTAAAATTAAATTTTTTTACCTTAACCGTTATTTGCACCTTAACTTACCTTAACTTTTTAATTATTTAGTTATTCAGTTAAGTTTAAAAAGATTCAATTCTTAACTGCTCGAATAAAGGATTATTAAAGAGTTTGTAATGTCTTTTATTCGAACACGTTCGAATTTAGGAACATCGCTTTTTTATCATTTCCTAAATTCGAACACAAGTGTTCGAAATTAGAAAAACTTGAAATATTTACATCCCTTTTCTGAACACCCAAAAATATGTAATTAAAATTATTTTTTTATTGAATTTCATAAGCTAAACTGAAAAATAATATATAAACTATAATATAACATTACTTTGAACACTTACTTCTATTTATTTATGATCACTTACTTCTATTTATTCACTAATTTGTGAACCAATCGCCACTAATTTTTTTTTCTGATTCGATATTTTAACCACACGCTCGAACTTGCTTCCACAAACCAACGAATATTTTTGTATTACATAAAAGCTTTGATATTGTTCAAAAAAGCTTTCTTAAGAGAAATTTAGACACATTATAAAAAATAAAAAAATTTAAAAGTTTTGCTGGGTACACTAATTACAGCCGTTTGTTTTTAAAAATGTTCGACAAATGGAGGTGTTCAAAATTACTCACCCACCCTACTTATAAATAATATAAATTTGTATACATATCATATAATATGTTTTAATATTATCAATATATTATATGTAGACATAAAATTTCACGGGAATCTATGTGAATTTAGTTTTATAAAATATTATATAATGTATTCGATAAAGTAAAATAATTTTTTCCCACTCTTGGTAATTTTATTTAGTTTAACATCAAACTGTATCACCTCATGTATCAATTTAATTAATTTTGTTTATATATAATTCTTATCAAAAAAATAAATATAAACGTATCAAAACATCTTGTTTTAACTTTACTTTTTGATTTGTTAATTATATATTATTGTGAATTTTGTATGAATATACACATATACATGTTTTTAAAAGAAAATTTAAAAAGAATTATTTTAAATTAATTGAGATTTTACGTTAAAAATAATCCAATTATTAAAATTATTGTAATTTTATATTTTTTTAACGTAAAACTTTTCATATTACATTGGTGCGAAGTTTCCATTTTCAAGGGAATCATTTGCCGTAGAAACTAAATTATTTCAACTAAGATTTTTCAAAAATAGCTGACCAAAAGTGGCTGAAAATTTTTATTTTAACTGCCAATCTATATTTTATATATCCTGTATATATATTTTATATATCCTGATTGTACCTGTACCCCTGTACCCTGTACGTACGTAGTCCTACAAAATTTCCCCTATTTAGTAGTCGTTCCAGTACAGTTAATTTAAAAATTTCTGTGGGGCATTACTATTACTGCATTTTATGCATAATGCATGCTTGCTACGCCATTGCCATGGCCCATGACATACATAATTCCCATCGAACATTCCATCATCAATCATGCATCAATCAATGAAAATGTATTGCATACATATGATGTAGCCCTACTGATAATTTAAACTGTTTCAGTAAGTTAACTTGAACAAACTTTTTTACTTGTTTTTCCAACTGAAGTTTTTTACAATATTTAACATGCCGATTGACGACTACAACTACTGTTCTGTCAAAAAATTTCCAATAAAATATGGGAAATTGAAATCGATTGTACCCATAGATATATAAAATATAAAACAGTGGTTTTTAAAGTTATTAAAACAGTGGTTGATTTAAATTGTGTAATATAATAATTATGGGCATACCAATTTTTGATTGCAAAATATGTGGTAGAGTTCCTGGCAAATCAAGTGCATTTCAAAATCCAATTAGATAATTTAATTCATAGCTTCATCATTATTCATAACGAAAACGGTTGACTTGTATGTAATTGTTTGGCCACTTATTCTGTTTTGAATGTCTATATTTATTTCATTAACATCTTTATTTTTTGCTGCCACAATATAGCGCGCTCACTCAAGCATGATATACAATCTCTAATAACTGACAAATAATAGGCAGCTGCATCACTTTGTAGTTGTATACGCATGTTTACATTGAGTGATAATTTTTTAACAAATCTCCCTAAATGTGTTGATTTGATAAATGCGTTTAAATCATCCCTGATCTGCTTCAGTTTGTCTGAAATCACCTGCTAATAATATAAGAGCACCTACAAAATGTTTTTAGTTGTGTCGTAAATCTTACATTGCACGATATAATGCCTCTAATGATTTTTTATGTGCCATTGGACATTCATCCCAAATAATAATCTCACATTGCTGAAGTACCTTCGCCTTTCCAGATGATCTAGAAATATTGCATGTTGTAATTTCTGTTATTTGCGGATGTGTCGTTCTTCCATCATCTAATGCAGCTGCAATTCCAGAGGAGGCTATTGCCAATGCTTTATTACTGTGTCACCGTATTTTTGCCAAAATTAAGGAAATAAAGTATGTATTTTCGTACATCCTGATGCAAAAACGCAATAGATTTCACCAGTTTTAGAATTATAATTTAAATAATAGTGTCGTACACTCGTTTTTGCTGTTCACTCATATTTGGAATATTTTGTTGAACAAATGTATTCAACACGTCAGTATCGTAGTTTTTTTGTTGTATTTCACGATTTCATGCGTCTACAATGGTTCGATTAGGTGATAGCATCCCCAATTAATGCAACCTTATTTACCATCATTAAACATATATCTTCAATGTAAATCAATGCTTGATTATACATACGGAGTATATTGTAAATCTAAATTTTCATGTGTATTACGTGCCTGATATAAAATGTCATCGGTCATAGCATCTTTATATTTTTCCCATAACTGTGGTGGGTGTGATGGGAAAAATGTTGATATTATATTGCAAATGATGTACGAAATTGATATGCACAAGCAGCGAGTGATGGATCGGTAAGCGCGTTATCTCAATGTTCAATGTTTTCAAGTAAATTTAAATGTCGGTATGTGTCACGATATGTTTCACACAATACGTTATTAAGTTATTAACGGTTTTTAAGTTTTGAAATGATGTTTGAGCCACGTACATTAATCAGTAACAAACGCAGATAATAGCATTCAGTATTAAAAAAGAGAAAAAAATTGTAGTAACATATAAGATAAGATAAAAGCAAAATAATAAAAAATAATGAAAAAAAGTATGTATGCATAATATATACATATGTGCTACCTGGTACAGTGGTACTACTTAAATATAGGAGTTCAACTTTAATTTAAGTAAAATATGTTAGTAAAAATGTTAATAAAAATAATTAGGAAACATTCTATTGCATCCGCAAGTACTGAATATCTGAATTTTTCGGTGATTTCCTCGCAACCTCCTATTCCACTTCTGTTTTTACAGCCACTGTGATCATTTGGATAATTATCCAAAAACAACTTTCGTAAATTGCCGTATTAGTGAAAGCCTTGTAGAAAAATATTCAACAAATCTTAATAATACTACACGCCTAGGTCCGGATCTAGGTCGGATGTTCCTGAATCTATCTTAAAAAAGTGTTCAAGTTCACTCGCTTCTCCACTATCCATTTTATCCAATATTTCCTTTCAATCTAATACCTTTTCTTTATTTTGTAATAAATCGTTTAAAAAACCTACCCACAAAAAATATGTTAAAGATGATGTAATTAATTACCGTTCTATTGCCAAATTATCCTCAATTCCTAAAGCGTTTGAATTAATTGTGTTCGATTCTTTTTATTATCACTGCGCTCCTTTTCTAATACATATTATATCCTAATACTCATATAATATCCTAATACTCAATGAGTCAATCCTGCTCCAAACTGATCTAAACAATTTCTATCTTTGGTCTGACAAAAATAATTTACTACTAAATATTAAAAAGTGTGTTTTGATGTGCTATACACGTCGTTCCGAACCAATCTTTTACAATTATTCACTCAATGCTGAATCATTGTTAAGACTTATTCGATTAAAGATTTAGGAGTGTACTTCGACGATAAATTAACGTTTAAATTACACTTCAACTGCATTATAAATAAATCCAATTTCTTTGCTAGGGTTTGTAAAGAATTCTCTGATCCCTATATTTAAAAATCTCTGCACATAACATTTATTCGACCTAACTTGGAGTATTTGTTAGCCATGTATGGTGGTGGTAATAAAATTTAGAAAAAAAAATTATTAAATAAAGTTGTAAGCAAAAAAAAATAAATAATATATATTAGAAAAACAAAAATTCGTTATAAGTAGGTTTTCAGATTTCATTCTGTCAATGAATTTGCTGAGAATATTACATATAATTTGAAAAATCAAATTTAAACAAAAAAAATAATAAATATAAATACATACATATTCTATAAACATAAAATACTTAAAAAATAATAAATATAAATATATTAATTTGGATTTTTTTGGATACACAAAATATTTAATAAAAATATTGAAAATAACATAAATAAAGTGAAGAATGGCTGAAGAAAATAAAACAAAACAAAATAAAACAAAATTACGTCGAGCATTGTCAATGCTTAGGAATTTATTTGCTTGGACACGGAAACAAAAATCTACAAATCAATCCCGCTCAAAAGATGGTATGAATTTTAATGTAAGTCTTTTAAAATACATTATAATATTTTAATCATTATATATTTCAAAAATTTAAAATTAAATTTTACAATATGTTGTTTTAATTGAATATCAAATAAGTGTACATAATTATATAATATATTATGGTGTTAGTTTGTATACATATGTGTGAATGTTGCATATTGAGGTTTTTTTTTCTTATTTGTGTCAGCAGATATGGATATGTATTTACTTTTTATATTTGAATACATATATTTATAAACAATAATTATTAATTTTTATGTAGAATAAATGACAGTTTTAGAAATGTATTTTTTTTTGTTTTTGAATGTTTGAATTTAATTTTTCTTTTAAACAAACTATCAAAATATCTGATGCATTTAATTATATACTTATTTTTACTATTAATTTAATTTGTAATATTTTAAGCTTTATTTTTTTTAAAATTTTTGTAGGAAAATTATTTACAATATAGCTTGTGGTGAGCTGAACAATTGTAGGAAGAATTTTAGAAGCAGGGATGCCATCTTTAAGATTTACATATTACTAATTTGAAAAATATTAAATTTTATATTATTATAATAACAAATATTAAAATTTTTATAAAAAAAAAATGAAAAATCAATAAATTTATAAAACAGTAATACAAACACAAAATGAGATCAAAAATTTTAAGTATTATAAAATTATTTAAACAATAAGTAAAAAAAAATAAAATTAATTCAACATAAAATACTTAATTCATCCAACAACATACTAAATACTTAATATTTCAACATAACAAATATTATTATATTTTATGAAATTATTATATTTTGTGAGTTAAGAAATTAAAAAAAAATAAAAGTAAAACAAAATTAAAATTAATTCATATCAATGGTATTTTTCTTTTGATTTTATATTCTTAAGCAATGAACCATCCTCTTTTAAATAGTTTTGAAATTGAAGACAATTCATTCCAAAATTTTGTTTTATCATTAATTCGGCCTCTAAATTTTTCAACAATAATCTATTTCCGCCATGCTGTAGTCATAAGGCTAAAACCCTTATAGAAAAGAATAGGAAAAGACAACAAGCAGTGAAACAACAAGTGTACATAAAGCCTTTGAATATTACCTAAGCATTCTGAAATTTAAGCATTTTACAAAAATTGTCTAGCAAAAATTATGCAGAATGAGAATCATCCTTAAAACAAAAAACCACCTAAGAATTTTTATTTTTAAATAATTCAGACGTAAAATTAATTTTGTCTATAATAATAATGTGAAATTTTATAAGTCGTGTTTTAGTTTTAGAGAGACTTGTGGGAAAATTTGTTCGCGTGTGGGACGCGGGAATATCGGGTGTTGCCGTGGGGGAGTCCCACCCATGGACGTATGGTAACTCTGTTTAGAAGAGACTAAATTTAGTCTTCAATAAAATGATGAGAAGCCCGAATGTTTTTTTTAAACATCTTCTGTAGTAACAAAAAAAAATTATTAATATAAAGACTAGATATCTCGTATTTATGTTATAAAACATTGATTGGGAGTACAAATGTTGCTTGAACGAAGTGGTTTGTATTTATTATTTAGTTGAATCGTATTTTGTTATAAAATTGATTTTATTATATATATATTTTTTTAGATGTAAAATAATTTATTTATATACTTTTACAAAATGTATTTAACTTATATGTTATATATATATAGTGATATGAATTCATTCATAAGAGTATAACTACTTCTAATTGAGATGATTTTTTTAATTTTCAAAGAAATTTATATTATATTATATTATTACAATTCACATAATTTAATATAATTACCAATAAGAAAATAGAATATAATTTTAATATAATTTTAATATAATTTTAGCTTGTTTTAATGAAATTAATTTTGGTAATTTAAAAATTGAAATATAAAAATAAGAAAATCTATTAAAAAAAAAAGCCGATAGCCAAGATAGCTAGTGCTTGCAAATTAATATTGTATATAATTTAAATAGTATCCAATAACAAATAATAATAATATAATTACAATTCATATAAATAAATAATTATTATTTGTTTATTATAATAATTTTATTTTATTTTTAGATCCGAATTTTGGAACAAAGGCATGCGGAAATAATTAGTGATTTGACATCACAAATTAGTTCGCAAAACAATACAATTTCAGAATTAGTAAAGAAAAATATGAAACTCAACAATGAAATTGTGATGTTAGCCAAAAAAAAATATATGGATGTCGCAAAGGAATCTCTTAAAATTAGCGATCAAATGGAAACGATCGAATTTTTAGAGCTGGAAAACCAAAACTTGCGTGCTGAAAACGAGGAATTAAAAGCTAAATTGGAAAATATTAATATGGACCTAAAAAAATTAAAAAAGTCGAAAAAATCATCGCACTATTGGCAGGATAAATTAAACGATGAAAGAGAAAAATTTGAAAAAGATCGTTTAATTTACGAAGATGAAAACTACGAAATGAAAAAAAAAATCACCGAACTAATGGAAAAAGTAGGTGAATATGAAGAAAAATTTTGGAAAGGATGGTAGATTACTACCTATCCAAGAAAAATATACGCTAGAACAGCAGTATATGGAATTGGAGACTGAAATAGAAAAAGTACGTAAGCATTCAAAAGAAATTATTGAAGAAAGAAACAAAGAAATAGAAAATCTTGAATATACTATTCAAGAATTAAAATTAGGTCTAGGCGATGGTGAAATATCAAAATCCAATTTGGAATAAAAAAAATCCTGGAGAAATTGTGGGTGAGTAATTACTATGTATTATTATATTTATTTCTCTTTTATGATTTCTTTAAAATTTATTATGAAATTAATGTAAGAAAGTTTAAAATTTTTATGTATATCGTATAGCAGTCAGTTTTCAACTTACTCACTTTTTTATATTAACCTTATGTAGGTACATAAATTAGAAATGAGTATTCTGGCATAGAATAATGTTTGAGAACTAATAATCACATTATTATTATCTATGTATTTAAAATAAAATTGAACAATATATATGTATCAATAATGTAAGTATGAATAGTGTTTTTTTATTTAAAATAAAGTGTAGATTAAAATAAAAAAATTCAAAAATAAAAAAAATTAAACTATACAAAACATTTTTATTTGTTATTAAAAAAATATATATAATATAATTATATATTATATAAAACTATGTATATTATTTCTGTTAATAATATTGTTTAATTTAAAAAATGAAAGTCTTTAAAAAAGGTTCAAATAAAGGCAAAAAAATATACTTTATTATAATATAACTTTATTTTTAGTTAATAAACTGAAGAAATCCATTTTTTAAATACCACCAGTTATCGATCAAATTCTAGGAGGTTTTAATAACAATGATGCTTAAGATATTATTGATATTAGCTAATATTAACAGTCACACTCACAACACAGTATAGATAGAATAAAAATTATCAAATCTCTTAAATAACAAATTTGAGGTAAAGAAATACATTTTTACAAAATTTGCAATTTATATAAATGGAAAATTATTAGTACAATTTTTATTTAACATAAATTTATCAATCATATTCTAATGAGTAAGAATTAATCAACAAACTCTTATTTTAGAAAAACGACTTAGAAAATTATTTTTTTTTTTCGTATTCCAAATATAACTTAAAATGCTTAAATGTCGTCTTAAAACCACCCCTTTAATCTTTATCTCAGACAGTTTTAGTTTTATTTTTTTTATTTTGATATCGTTTGATTAATATATATATATATATTTTTTTTTTTATAGAAAAGAAACAAGAAACAATTCAAAAAGCTTTGCATGGAAATTGGATTGGGAAATTTTTCATCTCAAATACAACACAATTTGAAAAATATGAAAAGGATAAAAATTTATAGCTTTTATTTACATATCGTTTGTTACATTTCGTTTGTTTTCGTTTGCGTTTATTTCGTTTGTTTTAATTTAAAAAAAATAATTATTTGGTTGGTAACATAATCCGAAATTACAAAATCCAAAAAATCAAAACACGTAAAATACAAAATTCAAAAGGACAAAAACCGAAAAATCAATTTCCAGAATTTCAAAATCCGGAAAATAATTTTGTACATCTCGGATTTTGAAATTCCGAATTTTGTTTTTCGGATTTTTATTTTCCGTGTTTTGATTTTTCTTCCAGATTTATATATATTTTTCCCGATTTTGTAGCCAAAATTATTATCTTAAAAACAAATTTGTTGAACTATTTGTATAATTTAATTTATTATGAGTTTAATATTTTTTTTATTTTTGAATTTTTTTATTTTAATCTACACTTTATTTTAAATAAAAAAAAACTATTCATACTTACATTATTGATACATTATATATTGTCCAATTTTCTTTTAAATACATAGATAATAATAATTTGATTTATAATAAAAAAATTATTTTGTTTTATTTCATTTGAAAATCAAAAAGTCGTTAAAAATGTACATTTAGGTGGTATTTTTATAGTCGGAGGAGAGAAGACACAAGGTATGCTTTTTTCGGAAGGTTCAAAACTTCATCTAATATGATATTTATTGTTAAGTCTATTTGTGCTAATATCTAAAAATTGTCTATTATTTTTACGAATTTTGAAAACAAAAAAATCCAACCCACAATATAAAGTTCATCGTTATGTAGGTACATATGTATGTACACACGTATGTTTTAAGTAAGTTAAAATATTGTAAGCTAAAATACTGTGCTTCCTTCACCACACATTATTTTCTAGGATAGTAGATAGGACCGAAATGAGCAAGAATTGGGTAATTCTCTTAGTTAAGAGATCTAAAAGACGTTGTCTTTAATCTATGATAGGCAGCACAATAATCGTCATATAAGCCATTTACTATATCCGGTTGTTTTGAATGCGCAGAAATAATTCAAACACTATCACATTGGTGCATGTACCACCGAACAGGTGTAGAACCACATATATCAGTAAAATCGTAAAAAAGTTTAATCAGCCATTTTTAAATCAATGTTAGAATATTTAGTTATAATATACCTTTAGCATTTGCGTACCGCTTGGTTAGGATAGTATAGTATAGGATAAAATTATATTAAGGTATAAATATTTTCCTTAAACTTCTGCAAATTGTATGTTGGATTTGAAAACACAAACGAATATGATTCCAAAATCTTGAACTTCGAACTATAAACAACGAATTTTCCTAACCGTTTTTGTGCCATTTCAGGATTTCCACATTTTCACATTGGAATTGTTTAAGAGGAGGAAGCAGTTTTTTTTATTCCTGTTGAGCATACACCTTCAAAGTATCATTAAAACAGAGAAAGTGTTTCAACTATAAGTCGATGTCCAAGAGAATTGAAGGATGAAGTTAAATTTGGGTCGTCCATTAGACGAATATATGATACATGATGACTTCAAGCTTCAAGTACGCTTCAACATAATGTATTCGCTACAGTTTCTTGAAATCAGCTTCACTAAAATCAATCAAAAAATTTACTTACTTGAATTGAAAATTTTAATCGAATGCGCAGCTTGGGACAAAAATTTACGAAGTTTTTTTAATATTTAGAGTAAATTTACACAATAGAAGGTTTAAAAGAAAACAAATTTTTATATTTGTTTATATCTTTTTTTTTTATAACTTTATTTAAGTAGCCTTTGAACATAATATAGGTTTTTTCAGGCCACGTCTTTACATTATTTTTTTAATTTTATTTTTTTTTATTATTTTCGAATTACATATTCTATTATTCATATAATACATTTTTAATTTTTTTTTTTTGGTTTGGTTTCTATATAAAATAATTCAATAGTTAAATTTTTCTTATACATATATTAATTATATGAAGTTATTATAACTAAATATTTTCTATTTTATTCCGTTTTTTTTTTTTTTTTTAACATTTAATATTTTTTATTTAACATATTTTATTGATTTTATTTAATCTTTTGTTTTAAATTGTTTTGTATAGTTCAATAGCTTTTAGGAAATTAAAAAAGTTTCGAACTGATGCTTCATAGTAAGGTTTGCTCCACAAGCACAATTTGGTGGTGTTGTATTATCAAATATAAATTTGTGTGTTAAATTAGTGTGCCCTATTCTTATTCTAGTAATCACGGTCGACTCTCTTCTGTTAAGTAAATTGAGATTTTTCCTAGGTCTCGTATTTGGCTTGATATTTTTTAGTTTGTTACTATCGTCCGTTTCTATCCATTCTTGTTCTACACTTTGATATATTTTCTTATTTATTATATTTTTAAGATCTTTATAATATAAAAGGTGATGGTTATCGTATGGTTGGTTTACAGAGCTTTTTGCTAGACTGTCAAGTATCTCGTTATCATGGATGCCGATATGACTTGGAATCCACATAAATTGTATATTTTTTTGATTTTTATTTATCATTGCTTGTATTATTTGTATTAAAGGATGTACTGGATATAGTTTGAAAATAGCTTTTAAAGAACTCAAGGAGTCAGTACAAATTAAAAAGTTTTTTTCGTCCCTTTTTATAATATACTCGACTGCTTTAAATATTGCGTATAGTTCAGCCGTAAATATAGTGGTATGCCTTTGAAGATGAAATTTGTGTTCTTCTTGTTTGTGTTTGAATGCGCATCGATGCGATCTCTGAAAGACCCATCAGTAAATATATGTTCATATTCACAGTATCTTGTCTTTGTTTTTTCTATGAATAATTCTCGAAACTGAATTTGGTTTGTACTATCTTTTCTATAATTTACCAACTCGAAATCTATATTTGGGTCCGGAACAAGCCAAGGAGGGCTACTTGAGAATTTTTGGGTCTCCATATTATTTTGGAAAGTTATATCATATTTTTCAAAAATTGTTCTTGCTCTTGTCAGAAGTGGTTGGGAGTGCGTATTGAACCTTTTCATTTATTTCTTTAAATTTATAGAAAATTTTACAAAAAAATTTATGGCACCAAAAATACATATACCAAACTCAAGCTATTTTCAAGCTGACAGCAACTCAAGCTGGTATGTATAGCTTGAAATTTCAGAAGAATTCAATTGTCAAGTACTCGAACCATATATCTATGGTGGTGACTGCAGACGTGTTTTTCTTTTTCATTTAATTTCAAAAGCGTTGGTAGCGTAAGATTGTTTATGTTTATGATTTTTTTTTATATATTTACATTTTACTTTACATTAACATCTTGTTGTAGTAACATTTCTTTTTTATTGTTTCTGTTGAAAACATTAATTTATATAGCTTAAAAATTTTATTTATTTCAATGGATTCGAATAAAAATAATACGCTGAAAATCGTGGACGATTCAATAACTGATACGGATGCTGTGCACTATCGTTTTCGTCAATTGTATCCTGTCGAAACAGTATTGTGTCTCAGTTGTAGGTTTACCTTTAAAAACAAGGTTATTTTATAAATTTTTGTAATTCTAATTAATTTGTTTTTCTGTTTTAGGTAACGGAACATTTCAATCAAAGTCAATAATGGATATATTTGAACATTATTACTATCTAAGACCAAGGTTAGGATCGATGAGATATTCTGCATGTTATACGCATAACTATTTTTCAAAAACTAGGAACGTATTATAAAAGTAGGTCCTTCGTCATCAGTAGTTCTTGAATAGGAGTTTGGAGGATATTTATCTAGCAAAATTTAATATGTAAATTCTGGAATTGGAAAAGTAAAGTTTTTAAAAAAGCTCTTTATACCCCTGAACGCGCCTACATCGGCTAGTTACATTATGTGAGTGGTGTTAGGAGGAAGCGCGTATAGTATTATATCATTTTCTGAGCAAAATTCGCTAACTTCCATGGACAGATGAGATTTATGACCATCTACTAATAGTAAGACAGAGTTTTAAATGTTGTTTGTGTTGAGCTAATCATTATAATCGTTGGCAACGTATTCGTAAAACGGCTCTGATCTCATCCAACCAGTCTCAGAGCGTTCGACTACCCAATCATTTGTCATTGTGTCTATAACTTTTTTCGGTGGTCGCAAATAAGGAAACACTACAAGTGAAGGTAAAATTCTTCCGTCAGCAGCAAACACCAAAAGAACTGTCAAATTTTCTTTTTCGTTTGAGAATTTAACTTGAAAGACATTACGATATCCCCTAGGCACAATGACTGATCCTGTTTGAGGAGCGAAACTGAAAGATGTTTCGTCTCCATTGAATATTCGGGTAGGATCTTTCGAAATGTCTTCATAGTTGTTCTCTTTCAAAAAATGCTCTAGATCAAGGAACCAATTTCTAATGCTACCTTCTGTTACAGCTGCTCTTGCCTTAGTAATTGTTTCCGCAGTTTTCAGAGATAACTCCTTGTGACGGTTCAAAAAATTCTGATACCATTTCTTCCCTGGTCTTTGGTTTTTGAAAGGTGTTTTTCAATTATCTTCTTTGATAATTTTTTGAGCCACATCTAATAATTCATTTAGTTTTTGTGGAAAACCACATTTAGATAAAGCGATAAGCCAATCGGCTAGTTTTTTTTTCTTCAATTTCGGTGAGAACGGTCTTAGGACCCATTTTTGGGACACCATCCGGTACTTTGTTCCTGATTCTATCATGAAGAGATAGTAGATAAATCGATAGAAGAGAACTGGCACACCAAATTGTTAACTTGCTTGCCTCAAGCTCATAGAGTTGCTCCTAATATTGTGTAAGGCAGCAGTCAGAGATTCTTCACTGTATAGTTGATAACGTTTCCGCTTCATTTTTCTGTAAAATTAAATTTTTTTACCTTAACCGCAGTAGCGTGCGGTGGGTTTTGTCATAAGGTGTGCAACAAAATTAAAAGACATGTATTCGGAAAACAAATATACATATAATGTAATTCACATATGTAATCGAGAAAAACATTAACTTGAAAACTTAAACATAAATAAAAACATAAAAAGCTTATATACTATAATTAAATAACATAATTAAATATACTTAGTTACTTATAAATAAAATCCATCCATCTATCTGTCTTAATAACAAAATCATCAATTACATTTTCATAAAAATCTACCTTTGACTGCAAATAAATTAGCAGTTCTTTTTCAATCGCAATCAAAGATAAATTACTTAATCTGTTTTGACCCATTGTATTACGAGAGTACGATTTTATTCTTTTCAAAGCTGAAAAAGATCTTTCAACCGATGCTGTTGAAAAAGGAATTGTAACAATTAAATGAGCCAATTTATTGACTTCACTCAATGCTTCAGTCAGCTCATGATCTTTAATGTACTGAATTATTTGAGTTACAGTCATGTTATTTATAGATTGTGACTGGTATATCACGCAAAGTTCATTATTAAGACGTACAAAATCAAAATATTTTTCATAATTTTCTTTCAATGAGTTTAAACCTTCAACCGGAAATTCTTTTTGATATTTATAAAAAAATTTTGAATTTAATAGTTCAAAAAAGGCATTAAGTTTTTCAAACCGCATGTCCATTTGATTGTAAATTGTGTCTATTATTTCATTGTACAATTGCTTATATATATTAATTTTGGATCATTTGTTACCATGTTACGTCTTTTTTTAATTGGTGGTCCTACAGAAGACATAATATCTTGATATATATATTTTCAAAATTATTAGTATTTCTCATATTATGAATGACAGCTTTCGTTTCTGTCGATTCTGAAGAAGTAGAATTCTCATTATGTCCACGAAATGCATTTTCTTGTTTTCCCAAATAACAAACAACATCAATTAATCTTTTCAGAATATTTCGATTTCTAGTTACTTTTTCGTTATGTTTCACAATATTTAAAGATTTTTGATGATGTAACATTAAGTCTATTCTCAGCGTGCCGAAGGTTTTTGAGGACACAACTGAAAATATATGAGATTGTGTTTTCTCATGTTTTTTTCCAGCTCCATGCAAATGATTTAAATCAAAATATCCTTATATTTTTGTCCATATATTTTTGTCTTTCCCAAACAGCAGACACGGCCAACAATATAATCTATTTTCTTCACAACAACCACATATCCACTTGAATTTTTCATAAATTGATTTCTGAAAATGTCGTTCACATTGTTTGTCTTTTATTTTTATAGCTTGCGTTATATTTAAATCTGGTGTAGGTCTTGATTGCATTATTTTCTTTTTAAATTAAATATCCCGGTTCGAAAAAGAATTTTTCAATAAATCTTGAATAATAGATTTTGCTTCCATTTCTTTTTTTTAATAAAATAAATAAAAGCCAGAATATAAAAAATAAACATACCATAAACTCTTAATATTAATCAAAATGCCCAACTTGAAAATTAATAGGCACTTGCTTTTAAGCGAAAACAAATTAATGTATAACAAGAATTTTAGAATATTAATTTATTATTCTAACTTTATTTTCTCGTCTTACTTATTTATTCACTTGTCATTGTCACATTTATTTTTTGTTTTTGTTTTGTATATCATTAGCTAATTGTATTTCACCACGTGCAATTTAAAGCCTGCACACCCGAGTAGTATAAATTTTTTAACTTAACCTGAAATTTAAGTATAAAATAATAGAGACAGATTGATATCTAAATATATGAATTAACGTGCACAAAATATACTGCACGTTGTCATATTAGAATTCACCTTTTCTTCCGCCTGAATATATGCACAAAAGTGGTTCTAAAACAAAATGAAAAAACGTGCAAAATATACTGCACGTAGTCATTAATTCTATCATATTTTTTAGTTTTAATTTTTTTTTTCACGTTTGCCTGAATATATGCAAAAAAAAGTGGTGTTGAAAACATTTCAAATTTCAATCTAATAATTTTCACTGAGGAAGATGATTTTAAGTTATGGTTTGATTTTTTTTTAATTATTATTAATAAAATATGATTATTTACAGTATGAATTGATTATTTATAGGGTGTGCAGTGCACACCTTGCACTCTATGACCGCACGCGACTGCTTAACCGTTATTTGCACCTTAACTTACCTTAACTTTTTAATTATTTAGTTATTCAGTTAAGTTTAAAAAGATTCAATTCTTAACTGCTCGAATAAAGGATTATTAAAGAGTTTGTAATGTCTTTTATTCGAACACCTTCGAAACACCACGTTCGAATTTAGGAACATCGCTTTTTTATCATTTCCTAAATTCGAACACAAGTGTTCGAAATTAGAAAAACTTGAAATATTTACATCCCTTTTCTGAACACCCAAAAATATGTAATTAAAATTATTTTTTTATTGAATTTCATAAGCTAAACTGAAAAATAATATATAAACTATAATATAACATTACTTTGAACACTTACTTCTATTTATTTATGATCACTTACTTCTATTTATTCACTAATTTGTAAACCAACCGCCACTAATTTTTTTTTCTGATTCGATATTTTAACCACACGCTCGAACTTGCTTCCACAAACCAACGAATATTTTTGTATTACATAAAAGCTTTGATATTGTTCAAAAAAGCTTTCTTAAGAGAAATTTAGACACATTATACAAAAAAAAAAAATTTAAAAGTTTTGCTGGGTACACTAATTACAGCCGTTTGTTTTTAAAAATGTTCGACAAATGGAGGTGTTCAAAATTACTCACCCACCCTACTTATAAATAATATAAATTTGTATACATATCATATAATATGTTTTAATATTATCAATATATTATATGTAGACATAAAATTTCACGGGAATCTATGTGAATTTAGTTTTATAAAATATTATATAATGTATTCGATAAAGTAAAATAATTTTTTCCCACTCTTGGTAATTTTATTTAGTTTAACATCAAACTGTATCAGCTCATGTATCAATTTAATTAATTTTGTTTATATATAATTCTTATCAAAAAAATAAATATAAACGTATCAAAACATCTTGTTTTAACTTTACTTTTTGATTTGTTAATTATATATTATTGTGAATTTTGTATGAATATACACATATACATGTTTTTAAAAGAAAATTTAAAAAGAATTATTTTAAATTAATTGAGATTTTACGTTAAAAATAATCCAATTATTAAAATTATTGTAATTTTATATTTTTTTAACGTAAAACTTTTCATATTACATTGGTGCGAAGTTTCCATTTTCAAGGGAATCATTTGCAGTAGAAACTAAATTATTTCAACTAAGATTTTTCAAAAATAGCTGACCAAAAGTGGCTGAAAATTTTTATTTTAACTGCCAATCTATATTTTATATATCCTGTATATATATTTTATATATCCTGATTGTACCTGTACCCCTGTACCCTGTACGTACGTAGTCCTACAAAATTTCCCCTATTTAGTAGTCGTTCCAGTACAGTTAATTTAAAAATTTCTGTGGGGCATTACTATTACTGCATTTTATGCATAATGCATGCTTGCTACGCCATTGCCATGGCCCATGACATACATAATTGCCATCGAACATTCCATCATCAATCATGCATCAATCAATGAAAATGTATTGCATACATATGATGTAGCCGTACTCATAATTTAAACTGTTTCAGTAAGTTAACTTGAAGAAACTTTTTTACTTGTTTTTCCAACTGAAGTTTTTTACAATATTTAACATGCCGATTGACGACTACAACTACTGTTCTGTCAAAAAATTTCCAATAAAATATGGGAAATTGAAATCGATTGTACCCATAGATATATAAAATATAAAACAGTGGTTTTTAAAGTTATTAAAACAGTGGTTGATTTAAATTGTGTAATATAATAATTATGGGCATACCAATTTTTGATTGCAAAATATGTGGTAGAGTTCCTGGCAAATCAAGTGCATTTCAAAATCCAATTAGATAATTTAATTCATAGCTTCATCATTATTCATAACGAAAACGGTTGACTTGTATGTAATTGTTTGGCCACTTATTCTGTTTTGAATGTCTATATTTATTTCATTAACATCTTTATTTTTTGCTGCCACAATATAGCGCGCTCACTCAAGCATGATATACAATCTCTAATAACTGACAAATAATAGGCAGCTGCATCACTTTGTAGTTGTATACGCATGTTTACATTGAGTGATAATTTTTTAACAAATCTCCCTAAATGTGTTGATTTGATAAATGCGTTTAAATCATCCCTGATCTGCTTGATCAGGGGATAGGAGGTGAAGTTTGTCTGAAATCACCTGCTAATAATATAAGAGCACCTACAAAATGTTTTTAGTTGTGTCGTAAATCTTACATTGCACGATATAATGCCTCTAATGATGTTTTATGTGCCATTGAACATTCATCCCAAATAATAATCTCACATTGCTGAAGTACCTTCGCCTTTCCAGATGATCTAGAAATATTGCATGTTGTAATTTCTGTTATTTGCGGATGTGTCGTTCTTCCACCATCTAATGCAGCTGCAATTCCAGAGGAGGCTATTGCCAATGCTTTATTACTGTGTCACCGTATTTTTGCCAAAATTAAGAAAATAAAGTATGTATTTTCGTACATCCTGATGCAAAAAGGAAATAGATTTCACCAGTTTTAGAATTATAATTTAAATAATAGTGTCGTACACTCGTTTTTGCTGTTCACTCATATTTGGAATATTTTGTTGAACAAATGTATTCAACACGTCAGTATCGTAGTTTTTTTGTTGTATTTCACGATTTCATGCGTCTACAATGGTTCGATTAGGTGATAGCATCCCCAATTAATGCAACCTTATTTACCATCATTAAACATATATCTTCAATGTAAATCAATGCTTGATTATACATACGGAGCATATTGTAAATCTAAATTTTCATGTGTATTACGTGCCTGATATAAAATGTCATCGGTCATAGCATCTTTATATTTTTCCCATAACTGTGGTGGGAAAAATGTTGATATTATATTGCAAATGATGTACGAAATTGATATGCACAAGCAGCGAGTGATGGATCGGTAAGCGCGTTATCTCAATGTTCAATGTTTTCAAGTAAATTTAAATGTCGGTATGTGTCACGATATGTTTCACACAATACGTTATTAAGTTATTAACGGTTTTTAAGTTTTGAAATGATGTTTGAGCCACGTACATTAATCAGTAACAAACGCAGATAATAGCATTCAGTATTAAAAAAGAAAAAAAAATTGTAGTAACATATAAGATAAGATAAAAGCAAAATAATAAAAAATAATGAAAAGAAGTATGTATGCATAATATATACATATGTGCTACCTGGTACAGTGGTACTACTTAAATATAGGAGTTCAACTTTAATTTAAGTAAAATATGTTAGTAAAAATGTTAATAAAAATAATTAGGAAACATTCTATTGCATCCGCAAGTACTGAATATCTGAATTTTTCGGTGATTTCCTCGCAACCTCCTATTCCACTTCTGTTTTTGCAGCCACTGTGATCATTTGGATAATTATCCAAAAACAACTTTCGTAAATTGCCGTATTAGTGAAAGCCTTGTAGAAAAATATTCAACAAATCTTAATAATACTACACGCCTAGGTCCGGATCTAGGTCGGATGTTCCTGAATCTATCTTAAAAAAGTGTTCAAGTTCACTCGCTTCTCCACTATCCATTTTATCCAATATTTCCTTTCAATCTAATACCTTTTCTTTATTTTGTAATAAATCGTTTAAAAAACCTAACCACAAAAAATATGTTAAAGATGATGTAATTAATTACCGTTCTATTACCAAATTATCCTCAATTCCTAAAGCGTTTGAATTAATTGTGTTCGATTCTTTTTATTATCACTGCGCTCCTTTTCTAATAATAATAATAAGGTCCCAACGACCAATTACCCCTCCCGTGCCGCGCACGCGGGGAGTCACCATTCTCATTATTATTATCATTTAGCATATGACTAGGAGTGTCGTATACAAGGTCATCACAGTGCTTGGAAGAATAAAACTCTTCGTATTAAAAGCATAGAAAGATTCCAATAAGTTAAGTTATTCAGTATGTAATACTGTGACGAGCATACTCACAATGGACTTTCATTAATTAAACTTTAATATTATATTTTAATTATATTCAAAAAGAATACAAGCACGTGATAACCCTTAATGAAGAATGTGTTAGTAAGGAGAGAATTGGGTCGGGAAATGCTTAAAACAAGCATGCAAAACAAAAAATAAACAAAAAAAGGGGAAAATTAGTAAACACGATTAAGGAAATTAGTAATTAGTAATAAATTGATAGAATACTAAAAACAAACAAAAATAAAATCCATAAAAGGTAAAAACAATTAAAAATCTAGTAACTTTGATTTGCCTTCCAACATGTCAAGGCAAATCAAAGAACAAAAATCAATAAGCAATATGCTCACAAGTCAAAAGTTGAAGCAATTTAAAATCTCCAATCAAAAAAAATAAAAATTATATCATAGTTTTAGACTATCTTCCAACATGTCAAGATAGGCTAAATCAAAATTTCGCGATTTTAAATTATGCCGAAGAAGCATTAGTCAATTTATTTAGTTATAAACTAAAGAAATTTAAAAAAAAAGAGAAAATAATAAAAATAAATACTTATATAAAAATACAACACATGCAAAACGCAATTAGTCAAAGACACAAAAATAAAAAGAATAATAATAAAAATTAACAAAAATTAACATAATTTATTCACACTTATGTATACATGTTAAAAGTATGAAGTACTACTGATTCAACGTGAACAACTACATATACTACATGTATTACATGTCCTTCAAAAACTTATTACCTGTTTGAATAAAGCAGATTCTTTAGTTTGGACTTACTAATGTGAAAATCGAAGACATTAGAGTTATTGTTTACGTTACGCAACATTCTTGTAAGTGGCTCATTCTTTCCATAATCCGTGCGATGAAACTTTAAACGAAAGAGGGCAGAATGCCTAAGAGAACGAAAGTTAATATTGAAGTTAATGTGTTCTAAAATACCAACCGAGTCAACTGCACCTGAGAGAATTTGGTGTACAAATATAATATCAGCTACTTCACGACGATTAAAGAGACTTTGCAGACCTAGAAGTTTAAGGCGGTCTCTGTAAGGGGGTAAGTTATATGGATCTGTCCATGAAAGACCACGAAGAGCGAAACGAACGAATCTACGTTGAACAGATTCAATCCTGTCTATGTGAACTTGATGAAAAGGTGACCATACCTGAGACGCGTATTCGAGTAATGGTCTTACCATAGTCAAATATAAAGCTCTGGTGACATATGGGTCGGAAAATTCTTTTGACCATCTTTTGATAAACCCAAGAGCTGAATTAGCTCTACTGACAATATTATCTACATGAGATCTGAAATTTAGCTCGGTGTCTAATAGAATACCTAAGTCTTTAGTGGATGTGACATTCGAGACAATAACGCCGTTAATACTATAATAACGCGCTGATATTGCCGTTTTACGGGAAAAGGTGATGCTTTGGCATTTGCTAGCGTTGAGTGCTAGGTTATTATTACAACACCAAATAGCGAAATTATTAACGTCACTCTGAAGAAGATGAGATTCACGCGGAGATGAGATTTGTTTAAATATTTTCATATCGTCAGCGTACACTAGAATGTGAGAATTTTTTTTAATATTATGTACATCATTTGTGGTTAAGATAAAGATCAGAGGGCCTAAATGGCTACCTTGTGGGACACCCGATTTAGCAGTGAAGGGATCTGAAATATTAGACCTAAAACGGACGTGATACACTCTGTTGCATAAGTATGAACTCATCCAATCTATAATGAGAGGTGGAAATCCTAGAGCACGAAGTTTAAATAAAATGACACTATGGGACAATTTATCGAAAGCCTGACTAAAGTCGGTAGCAATCGAATCCACATCTAGCCCCTTTTCCATGGAGTTGAGACTAAAAGAGACTAATTCGGTTAGGTTAGTAGTAGTGGATTTCCCTTTGGGGAATCCATGTTGAAAACAGGATAATAATGGCTTACAATAATTAAAGAGAGAGTCGTATACAATACTCTCGAAAAGTTTAGGAATACAAGATAATTTGGCAATGGGCCTATAGTTATTTATTTCAGCCTTACTTCCTTTCTTATGGATCGGAGTTATGAAAGAAGTTTTCCATATACTCGGAAAAATTCCTGAAGAGAGGGACATTTGAAAAAGCATGGTTAAGGGTTGTGTTAGCGTGTCAATGCATTTTTTTAGAACTATTGGAGGTAAACCATCAGGCCCGGAAGAGTAATCATTCTTTAATTTGTTAATTTTGTAATGAACATCTTCATAATCGATATTGATCGACATTAGTGTGATTTGAGGAGAGTTACTTAGATAACTGAAATAGTCAGAGTCGGGCACGAAATTATTATCAGTGAAGGCTTGACTAAAGAAATTTGCAAATAGGTTTGATATAACCTTGGAATCGTTAACGGAATTATTTGCGTGTTTGAAAGTCATGGGATAGCCATCCGATTTCTTTTTTGAGTTAATAAAATGCCAAGACCGCTTAGGATCTAATATTAAATCAAATTGCATTTTGACTATGTACTCATCGTAAAGACTTGTACATAGTTCAGAAAATTCGGAAAACGCACTAAAATATCGGTTATAATCAATTGGATCTCTTGACGATAGAAATTTTTTCTATAATTTATTTCTTCGATTGCGTAGGGTTCGAAGATGTTTGTTGTACCAGGGTGGAGCCGAGGACAAATTTTTTTGAATTGATATTGGAACACACCGCGTGAGGCAGTTAAATAATATAGAGTAAAAATTACTAATTGAGCTATTTAAATCAAGATTATTTGAAAGCAATGTACTGAAATCAATTTCAGATAGTAATTCGTTTAGTCTGCCAAAATCGGCACTTCGAAAATTGAATTTGTAGGTATTTTCAGAATCTACATTATCATTACCATTCTCAAAAGAAAAAAACAGAGATAAAGGAGGATGGTATAGATCGATTTTAGAAAGAGTGTGTTCACTAGTCTCTACCAGACAGTTGTTTGCGTTACTTGAGAAAATCAGATCCAGTTGTCTATTTAAGTTATTTTTTACCCAACTGATCTGATGGAGGCCACAAGCAGTAAGTCTGTCGACAAAAACAGTTTCTTTTAAAGATGACACATTACCCGCAATATAATGTGTTTCATCTTCTGATTGGGTCCACTGTAAATCAGGTAGATTGAAATCACCAAAAACAATAATGTCGTCGAGACCATCTGCAGAATTACTAACATAATCGACCGCGTCTAGGAACTGCTGATATACATCAATGGGGCCGGTTGGGCGGACGTAAAAGCACAGAATGTAGATACTCTTACGTTCCAATCTCATTTTGACACAGATGACATCTATATCATCTGTATTTGGAATCTGAAACAAGGAGCAATCGTAGTCAATTCGACTTGCAATTAAAACTCCACGGCCCACAGCATCACAAACGGAATCCACATCCTTTCTAAAGACATTAAAATCAGAGGAAAAGTACTCGGTACTCAAGAAGCTATTGCATAAATTGGTTTCAGTTAAGATAAACATATCGAAAGGTAGGTTTTGAGAGTTTAAAAATACATCAAGAGCCTTAGAACGAAGTCCCCTTACATTTTGATAATAAAGGGACAAGCATTTCAGTTTTTTGAGTTATTAAGACTTCCAATCGGCGGCAATACTGCAGTATTCGCTTTAGACCTTTGGACAAATTCTTTGACAAAAGTGTTACTGGGCCATATTGATGGAGATAATAGTAAGTTAAACATAGAATCAGGAATATACATTTTAAAAGAAGCGACGCTACTGTTGGCTCTAGAAATTTTTTTGCATTTTATCAAGTTTAAATTATCACTAATGTTGTGTGATAGTAATTTGTTTTTAGCAAAATCAATAACTTGTTGCGGTGTTGAGGCATGATGCAACCTTGAGATAAATACGACCCGTGATGGAGGGACTGATATTAGCGATGGGATATGGAATGAAGAAGTATTATTATTGTTTTAGTTCGGTTCACTTGAGTGTACAGAGGTGTCGTGATTAAAAAAGGAGGGTGGGAGAGGAGGTATTAACTCGGCAGCTTGAGTTACGACTGGGTGTGCCGCATCAACTTCACGTAATTCCTCAAGTAAGGAAGTTGTTTGAACTGAAGTTGAAGAAGGGACTCTCAAAGTTTTTTGTACTTGATTTAATTTTTTTAGGTTGTTAGAAATATTATCGACGTTATGATTTAGGTTTCTAAAGTTTAGACTGAATTCATTTATAGAGCTTATAGTTTTATCACTATTTTTCAGTGTAACTAAAACTCTGTCAATTTTACCATCTATAACGCTGTTTAGTTGTGAAAATTTTTCATTACAAGACTTGTACAAATCATCCGTAACAGAGATAGCTTTGTTATGGTCAATCAAAGATTTATTGATTTTGGAAATTTTGTCGTCAATATTTTCAAATTTAATATTGATGTCGTCAATTGCGTTACAGATCAGGTCGAAACATCCTAACTTACTGAAAATTTTATTAAAATTATTATTGAAATCATTTCTATGCTTTTCAAACATAACATTCATTTTTGAAAATAGCTCATTATTTTCAGTAAGAATTTCTTTGAAACTGAAAATTGTTTTGTTCACTTTAGAACAATCATGACAGTAATAAAACAAATTAGTATTGTTTATGTCACTAAGATTTCTAGTTGATTTCAAACCCGCACACGTCGGATGCAATTTTTTCCCGCAATCTCCATAGCACGATATCCAAACTCTGCTCAGATCTCTCACATTACAAGTTAGAGAAGCACAAGACGTCATATTCACAAAAAATAATAATTGATGTTCAACACCACGAAAAATCAAGATTAAAAAAAAAAAAAAAAGAAACAAAAATAGTAAAAAATATCGACAATTATTATTTAATGCTATTCTGAGTATATATATAAATTTTATATAAGGAAATATAAAGAAGATAATATTATTACTATTATTACTACTAATATTATTATTCCTATTATTACTATTACTGCATTAATACAATAATTATTATTATTATTTACCGTTAATATTACTACTAACTTTATTTTATTTTGACAAATAATACTAGGTAAAACTGATCAAACTGACGAATTTTTGAAGATTTTAATTTATTAATCTTCATTTAATTTCTTTTTGAGGATTTTTATTTTTTTCCTTTTTTTTTTTTTAGTTACTGGCAAATACTTCAAATACTTCAACAAATCTCTACTTATCTGGGCTAAGTATTTGTTATTTGTACTACTTTATGAAAAAAATTTTGTTATTATGTATTAAGTAATATAAAAGAAAAATGAACTTAACGAAAATTATAAAATGAGAAGAGTACCGTAATTTAAGTATGGCAGAAAAGAGAGAGAATAAATTAAGTGAAGCCACTACTAACGATAATAATAATTGATTTGTAAATAAGTTGATTATTACTGGTATAGTGGAGTGGTAGCTACAAATAATATGTCTACCATAATAAAATATAAGATTAGTATTAATAAAAATATTTTAAACTTTTTCCTTTTTTAATTTTAAAACAAAAAAAAAAGTAAAGAATTTAGATTAATTTTCTTCCCTTTTTCCTTCTTTTTTTCTGTTTACTCTACAATTAAATAGGAAAGTTAAGAACTACACAATACTCAATACTATAAGTCAAAATCAAAATAAGAAAATAAATTATTTGTTTACAATTCAAATGACCGCCATTAAATATTAATGTTAGTAAGAAAATTAATGAAAAACTTACAAATCAGCGGAATTTATAAAATAGTTGACCACTTGATGACTTGATCAATCATTAACAAATCATTCCACATTTGTTTTACTTTTTTCCAAATTTATATAGGTAGTTAAATTTGAACTAATAAAAACATAAAAAATAAAAATTGACACTATACTAATTATCGAACAAATTTAGTTTCACAAACACAAAATTATATTATTAAAAATTTACATGAATAAAAAATTAGTAATTGTAAAATAAAATAAGAATTATTTAATTAGACAAACAAATAAGAGATATTTTTCCTATTATTTTCACTTTTTTTATTCACTAAGAAGAAAAAAAAAATTAATAATATATATTAACAACAAAACACAACTATCCAATTAGAGTGTAAGAATAATATTGTTGATACATATTATATCCTAATACTCATATAATAACCTAATATCCTAATACTCAATGAGTCTATCCTGCTCCAAACTGATCTAAACAATTTCTATCTTTGGTCTGACAATAATAATTTACTACTAAATATTAAAAAGTGTGTTTTGATGTGCTATACACGTCGTTCCGAACCAATCTTTTACAATTATTCACTCAATGCTGAATCATTGTTAAGACTTATTCGATTAAAGATTTAGGAGTGTACTTCGACGATAAATTAACGTTTAAATTACACTTCAACTGCATTATAAATAAATCCAATTTCTTTGCTAGGGTTTGTAAAGAATTCTCTGATCCCTATATTTAAAAATCTCTGCACATAACATTTATTCGACCTAACTTGGAGTATTTGTTAGCCATGTATGGTGGTGGTAATAAAATTTAGAAAAAAAAATTATTAAATAAAGTTGTAAGCAAAAAAAAATAAATAATATATATTAGAAAAACAAAAATTCGTTATAAGTAGGTTTTCAGATTTCATTCTGTCAATGAATTTGCTGAGAATATTACATATAATTTGAAAAATCAAATTTAAACAAAAAAAATAATAAATATAAATACATATTCTATAAACATAAAATACTTAAAAAATAATAAATATAAATATATTAATTTGGATTTTTTTGGATACACAAAATATTTAATAAAAATATTGAAAATAACATAAATAAAGTAAAGAATGGCTGAAGAAAATAAAACAAAACAAAATAAAACAAAATTACGTCGAGCATTGTCAATGCTTAGGAATTTATTTGCTTGGACACGGAAACAAAAATCTACAAATCAATCCCGCTCAAAAGATGATATGAATTTTAATGTAAGTCTTTTAAAATACATTATAATATTTTAATCATTATATATTTCAAAAATTTAAAATTAAATTTTACAATATGTTGTTTTAATTGAATATCAAATAAGTGTACATAATTATATAATATATTATGGTGTTAGTTTGTATACATATGTATGAATGTTGCATATTGAGGTTTTTTTTTCTTATTTGTGTCAGCAGATATGGATATGTATTTACTTTTGATATTTGAATACATATATTTATAAACAATAATTATTAATTTTTATGTAGAATAAATGACAGTTTTAGAAATGTATTTTTTTTTGTTTTTGAATGTTTGAATTTAATTTTTCTTTTAAACAAACTATCAAAATATCTGATGCATTTAATTATATACTTATTTTTACTATTAATTTAATTTGTAATATTTTAAGCTTTATTTTTTTTTAAATTTTTGTAGGAAAATTATTTACAATATAGCTTGTGGTGAGCTGAACAATTGTAGGAAGAATTTTAGAAGCAGGGATGCCATCTTTAAGATTTACATATTGCTAATTTGAAAAATATTAAATTTTATATTATTATAATAACAAATATTAAAATTTTTATAAAAAAAAAATGAAAAATCAATAAATTTATAAAACAGTAATACAAACACAAAATGAGATCAAAAATTTTAAGTATTATAAAATTATTTAAACAATAAGTAAAAAAAAATAAAATTAATTCAACATAAAATACTTAATTCATCCAACAACATACTAAATACTTAATATTTCAACATAACAAACATTATTATATTTTATGAAATTATTATATTTTGTGAGTTAAGAAATTAAAAAAAAATAAAAGTAAAACAAAATTAAAATTAATTCATATCAATGGTATTTTTCTTTTGATTTTATATTCTTAAGCAATGAACCATCCTCTTTTAAATAGTTTTGAAATTGAAGACAATTCATTCCAAAATTTTGTTTTATCATTAATTCGGCCTCTAAATTTTTCAACAATAATCTATTTCCGCCATGCTGTAGTCATAAGGCTAAAACCCTTATAGAAAAGAATAGGAAAAGACAACAAGCAGTGAAACAACAAGTGTACATAAAGCCTTTGAATATTACCTAAGCATTCTGAAATTTAAGCATTTTACAAAAATTGTCTAGCAAAAATTATGCAGAATGAGAATCATCCTTAAAACAAAAAACCACCTAAGAATTTTTATTTTTAAATAATTCAGACGTAAAATTAATTTTGTCTATAATAATAATGTGAAATTTTATAAGTCGTGTTTTAGTTTTAGAGAGACTTGTGGGAAAATTTGTTCGCGTGTGGGACGCGGGAATATCGGGTGTTGCCGTGGGGGAGTCCCACCCATGGACGTATGGTAACTCTGTTTAGAAGAGACTAAATTTAGTCTTCAATAAAATGATGAGAAGCCCGAATGTTTTTTTTAAACATCTTCTGTAGTAACAAAAAAAAATTATTAATATAAAGACTAGATATCTCGTATTTATGTTATAAAACATTGATTGGGAGTACAAATGTTGCTTGAACGAAGTGGTTTGTATTTATTATTTAGTTGAATCGTATTTTGTTATAAAATTGATTTTATTATATATATATATTTTTAGATGTAAAATAATTTATTTATATACTTTTACAAAATGTATTTAACTTATATGTTATATATATATAGTGATATGAATTCATTCATAAGAGTATAACTACTTCTAATTGAGATGATTTTTTTAATTTTCAAAGAAATTTATATTATATTATATTATTACAATTCACATAATTTAATATAATTACCAATAAGAAAATAGAATATAATTTTAATATAATTTTAATATAATTTTAACTTGTTTTAATGAAATTAATTTTGGTAATTTAAAAATTGAAATATAAAAATAAGAAAATCTATTAAAAAAAAAAGCCGATAGCCAAGATAGCTAGTGCTTGCAAATTAATATTGTATATAATTTAAATAGTATCCAATAACAAATAATAATAATATAATTACAATTCATATAAATAAATAATTATTATTTGTTTATTATAATAATTTTATTTTATTTTTAGATCCGAATTTTGGAACAAAGGCATGCGGAAATAATTAGTGATTTGACATCACAAATTAGTTCGCAAAACAATACAATTTCAGAATTAGTAAAGAAAAATATGAAACTCAACAATGAAATTGTGATGTTAGCCAAAAAAAAATATATGGATGTCGCAAAGGAATCTCTTAAAATTAGCGATCAAATGGAAACGATCGAATTTTTAGAGCTGGAAAACCAAAACTTGCGTGATGAAAACGAGGAATTAAAAGCTAAATTGGAAAATATTAATATGGACCTAAAAAAATTAAAAAAGTCGAAAAAATCATCGCACTATTGGCAGGATAAATTAAACGATGAAAGAGAAAAATTTGAAGAAGATCGTTTAATTTACGAAGATGAAAACTACGAAATGGAAAAAAAAATCACCGAACTAATGGAAAAAGTAGGTGAATATGAAGAAAAATTTGGAAAGGATGGTAGATTACCACCTATCCAAGAAAAATATACGCTAGAACAGCAGTATATGGAATTGGAGACTGAAATAGAAAAAGTACGTAAGCATTCAAAAGAAATTATTGAAGAAAGAAACAAAGAAATAGAAAATCTTGAATATACTATTCAAGAATTAAAATTAGGTCTAGGCGATGGTGAAATATCAAAATCCAATTTGGAATAAAAAAAATCCTGGAGAAATTGTGGGTGAGTAATTACTTATGTATTATTATATTTATTTCTCTTTTATGATTTCTTTAAAATTTATTATGAAATTAATGTAAGAAAGTTTAAAATTTTTATGTATATCGTATAGCAGTCAGTTTTCAACTTACTCACTTTTTTATATTAACCTTATGTAGGTACATGAATTAGAAATGAGTATTCTGGCATAGAATAATGTTTGAGAACTAATAATCACATCATTATTATCTATGTATTTAAAATAAAATTGAACAATATATATGTATCAATAATGTAAGTATGAATAGTGTTTTTTTATTTAAAATAAAATGTAGATTAAAATAAAAAAATTCAAAAATAAAAAAAATTAAACTATACAAAACATTTTTATTTGTTATTAAAGAAATATATATAATATAATTATATATTATATAAAACTATGTATATTATTTCTGTTAATAATATTGTTTAATTTAAAAAATGAAAGTCTTTAAAAAAGGTTCAAATAAAGGCAAAAATATATACTTTATTATAATATAACTTTATTTTTAGTTAATAAACTGAAGAAATCCATTTTTTAAATACCACCAGTTATCGATCAAATTCTAGGAGGTTTTAATAACAATGATGCTTAAGATATTATTGATATTAGCTAATATTAACAGTCACACTCACAACACAGTATAGATAGAATAAAAATTATCAAATCTCTTAAATAACAAATTTGAGGTAAATAAATACATTTTTACAAAATTTGCAATTTATATAAATGGAAAATTATTAGTACAATTTTTATTTAACATAAATTTATCAATCATATTCTAATGAGTAAGAATTAATCAACAAACTCTTATTTTAGAAAAACGACTTAGAAAATTATTTTTTTTTTCGTATTCCAAATATAACTTAAAATGTTTAAATGTCGTCTTAAAACCACCCCTTTAATCTTTATCTCAGACAGTTTTAGTTTTATTTGTTTTATTTTGATATCGTTTGATTAATATATATATATATATTTTTTTATAGAAAAGAAACAAGAAACAATTCAAAAAGCTTTGCATGGAAATTGGATTGGGAAATTTTTCATCTCAAATACAACACAATTTGAAAAATATGAAAAGGATAAAAATTTATAGCTTTTATTTACATATCGTTTGTTACATTTCGTTTGTTTTCGTTTGCGTTTATTTCGTTTGTTTTAATTTAAAAAAAATAATTATTTGGTTGGTAACATAATCCGGAATTACAAAATCCAAAAAATCAAAACACGTAAAATACAAAATCCAAAAGGACAAAAACCGAAAAATCAATTTCCAGAATTTCAAAATCCGGAAAATAATTTTGTACATCTCGGATTTTGAAATTCCGAATTTTGTTTTTCGGATTTTTTATTTTCCGTGTTTTGATTTTTTTTCCAGATTTATATATATTTTTCCCGATTTTGTAGCCAAAATTATTATCTTAAAAACAAATTTGTTGTCATACTTACATTATTGATACATTATATATTGTCCAATTTTCTTTTAAATACATAGATAATAATAATTTGATTTATAATAAAAAAATTTATTAAAATGTTAATAAAAATGTTTTATTTCAATAAAAAATAAATAAGAAATTGTTAACAAAATTATTTTGTTTTATTTCATTTGAAAATCAAAAAGTCGTTAAAAATGTACATTTAGGTGGTATTTTTATAGTCGGAGGAGAGAAGACACAAGGTATGCTTTTTTCGGAAGGTTCAAAACTTCATCTAATATGATATTTATTGTTAAGTCTATTTGTGCTAATATCTAAAAATTGTCTATTATTTTTACGAATTTTGAAAACAAAAAAATCCAACCCACAATATAAAGTTCATCGTTATGTAGGTACATATGTATGTACACACGTATGTTTTAAGTAAGTTAAAATATTGTAAGCTAAAATACTGTGCTTCCTTCACCACACATTCTTTTCTAAGATAGTAGATAAGACCGAAATGAGCAAGAATTGGGTAATTCTCTTAGTTAAGAGATCTAAAAGACGGTGTCTTTAATCTATGATAGGCAGCACAATAATCGTCATATGAGCCATTTACTATATCCGGTTGTTTTGAATGCGCAGAAATAATTCAAACACTATCACATTGGTGCATGTACCACCGAACAGGTGTAGAACCACATATATCAGTAAAATCGTAAAAAAGTTTAATCAGCCATTTTTAAATCAATGTTAGAATATTTAGTTATAATATACCTTTAGCATTTGCGTACCGCTTGGTTAGGATAGTATAGTATAGGATAAAATTATATTAAGGTATAAATATTTTCCTTAAACTTCTGCAAATTGTATGTTGGATTTGAAAACACAAACGAATATGATTCCAAAATCTTGAACTTCGAACTATAAACAACGAATTTTCCTAACCGTTTTTGTGCCATTTCAGGATTTCCACAGTTTCACATTGGAATTGTTTAAGAGGAGGAAGCAGTTTTTTTTATTCCTGTTGAGCATACACCTTCAAAGTATCATTAAAACAGAGAAAGTGTTTCAACTATAAGTCGATGTCCAAGAGAATTGAAGGATGAAGTTAAATTTGGGTCGTCCATTAGACGAATATATGATACATGATGACTTCAAGCTTCAAGTACGCTTCAACATAATGTATTCGCTACAGTTTCTTGAAATCAGCTTCACTAAAATCAATCAAAAAATTTACTTACTTGAATTGAAAATTTTAATCGAATGCGCAGCTTGGGACAAAAATTTACGAAGTTTTTTTAATATTTAGAGTAAATTTACACAATAGAAGGTTTAAAAGAAAACAAATTTTTATATTTGTTTATATCTTTTTTTTTATAACTTTATTTAAGTAGCCTTTGAACATAATATAGGTTTTTTCAGGCCAGGTCTTTACATTATTTTTTAAATTTTTTTTTTTTTTTATTATTTTCGAATTACATATTCTATTATTCATACAATACATTTTTAATTTTTTTTTTTGGTTTGGTTTCTATATAAAATAATTCAATAGTTGAATTTTTCTTATACATATATTAATTATATGAAGTTATTATAACTAAATATTTTCT
The DNA here is from genome assembly GCA_963942445.1 of Argyra leucocephala. NCBI lineage: Eukaryota > Metazoa > Arthropoda > Insecta > Diptera > Dolichopodidae > Argyra > Argyra leucocephala. The sequence goes on from OZ012679.1 coordinate 67,431,489, forward strand.
ATTTTATTCCGTTTTTTTTTTTTTTTTTAACATTTAATATTTTTTATTTAACATATTTTATTGATTTTATTTAATCTTGTGTTTTAAATTGTTTTGTATAGTTCAATAGCTTTTAGGAAATTTATTATTTTTCTATAATTGGTTTCATCATCACTCTTTAAAATATGTAGAATATTACTTTTTAAATATCTATCTCTATCTCTTGAATATCTAATACAAGTTTCGAACAGATGCTTCATAGTAAGGTTTGCTCCACAAGCACAATTTGGTGGTGTTGTATTATCAAATATAAATTTGTGTGTTAAATTAGTGTGCCCTATTCTTATTCTAGTAATCACGGTCGGTTCTCTTCTGTTAAGTAAATTGAGATTTTTCCTAGGTCTCGTATTTGGCTTGATATTTTTTAGTTTGTTACTATCGTCCGTTTCTATCCATTCTTGTTCTACACTTTGATATATTTTCTTATTTATTATATTTTTAAGATCTTTATAATATAAAAGGTGATGGTTATCGTATGGTTGGTTTATAGAGCTTTTTGCTAGACTGTCAAGTATCTCGTTATCATGGATGCCGATATGACTTGGAATCCACATAAATTGTATATTTTTTTGACTTTTATTTATCATTGCTTGTATTATTTGTATTAAAGGATGTACTGGATATAGTTTGAAAATAGCTTTTAAAGAACTCAAGGAGTCAGTACAAATTAAAAAGTTTTTTTCGTCCCTTTTTATAATATACTCGACTGCTTTAAATATTGCGTATAGTTCAGCCGTAAATATAGTGGTATGCCTTTGAAGATGAAATTTGTGTTCTTCTTGTTTGTGTTTGAATGCGCATCGATGCGATCTCTGAAAGACCCATCAGTAAATATATGTTCATATTCACAGTATCTTGTCTTTGTTTTTTCTATGAATAATTCTCGAAACTGAATTTGGTTTGTACTATCTTTTCTATAATTTACCAACTCGAAATCTATATTTGGGTCCGGAACAAGCCAAGGAGGGCTACTTGAGAATTTTTGGGTCTCCATATTATTTTGGAAAGTTATATCATATTTTTCAAAAATTGTTCTTGCTCTTGTCAGAAGTGGTTGGGAGTGCGTATTGAACCTTTTCATTTATTTCTTTAAATTTATAGAAAATTTTACAAAAAAATTTATGGCACCAAAAATACATATACCAAACTCAAGCTATTTTCAAGCTGACAGCAACTCAAGCTGGTATGTATAGCTTGAAATTTCAGAAGAATTCAATTGTCAAGTCCTCGAACTATATATCTATGGTGGTGACTGCAGACGTGTTTTTCTTTTTCATTTAATTTCAAAAGCGTTGGCAGCGTAAGATTGTTTATGTTTATGATTTTTTTTTATATATTTACATTTTACTTTACATTAACATCTTGTTGTAGTAACATTTCTTTTTTATTGTTTCTGTTGAAAACATTAATTTATATAGCTTAAAAATTTTATTTATTTCAATGGATTCGAATAAAAATAATACGCTGAAAATCGTGGACGATTCAATAACTGATACGGATGCTGTGCACTATCGTTTTCGTCAATTGTATCCTGTCGAAACAGTATTGTGTCTCAGTTGTAGGTTTACCTTTAAAAACAAGGTTATTTTATAAATTTTTGTAATTCTAATTAATTTGTTTTCCTGTTTTAGGTAACGGAACATTTCAATCAAAGTCAATAATGGATATATTTGAACATTATTACTATCTAAGACCAAGGTTAGGATCGATGAGATATTCTGCATGTTATACGCGTAACTATTTTTCAAAAACTAGGAACGTATTATAAAAGTAGGTCCTTCGTCATCAGTAGTTCTTGAATAGGAGTTTGGAGGATATTTATCTAGCAAAATTTAATATGTAAATTCTGGAATTGGAAAAGTAAAGTTTTTAAAAAAGCTCTTTATACCCTTGAACGCGCCTACATCGGCTGGTTACATTATGTGAGTGGTGTTAGGAGGAAGCGCGTATAGTATTATATCATTTTCTGAGCAAAATTCGCTAACTTCCATGGACAGATGAGATTTATGACCATCTACTAATAGTAAGACAGGGTTTTAAATGTTGTTTGTGTTGAGCTAATCATTATAATCGTTGGCAACGTATTCGTAAAACGGCTCTGATCTCATCCAACCAGTCTCAGAGCGTTCGACTACCCAATCATTTGTCATTGTGTCTATAACTTTTTTCGGTGGTCGCAAATAAGGAAACACTACAAGTGAAGGTAAAATTCTTCCGTCAGCAGCAAACACCAAAAGAACTGTCAAATTTTCTTTTTCGTTTGAGAATTTAACTTGAAAGACATTACGATATCCCCTAGGCGCAATGACTGATCCTGTTTGAGGAGCGAAACTGAAAGATGTTTCGTCTCCATTGAATATTCGGGTAGGATCTTTCGAAATGTCTTCATAGTTGTTCTCTTTCAAAAAATGCTCTAGATCAAGGAACCAATTTCTAATGCTACCTTCTGTTACAGCTGCTCTTGCCTTAGTAATTGTTTCCGCAGTTTTCAGAGATAACTCCTTGTGACGGTTCAAAAAATTCTGATACCATTTCTTCCCTGGTCTTTGGTTTTTGAAAGTTGTTTTTCAATTATCTTCTTTGATAATTTTTTGAGCCACATCTAATAATTCATTTAGTTTTTGTGGAAAACCACATTTAGATAAAGCGATAAGCCAATCGGCTAGTTTTTTTTTCTTCAATTTCGGTGAGAACGGTCTTAGGACCCATTTTTGGGACACCATCCGGTACTTTGTTCCTAATTCTATCATGAAGAGATAGTAGATAAATCGATAGAAGAGAACTGGCACACCAAATTGTTAACTTGCTTGCCTCAAGCTCATATAGTTGCTCCTAATATTGTGTAAGGCAGCAGTCAGAGATTCTTCACTGTATAGTTGATAACGTTTCCGCTTCATTTTTCTGTAAAATTAAATTTTTTTACCTTAACCGTTATTTGCACCTTAACTTACCTTAACTTTTTAATTATTTAGTTATTCAGTTAAGTTTAAAAAGATTCAATTCTTAACTGCTCGAATAAAGGATTATTAAAGAGTTTGTAATGTCTTTTATTCGAACACCTTCGAAACAACACGTTCGAATTTAGGAACATCGCTTTTTTATCATTTCCTAAATTCGAACACAAGTGTTCGAAATTAGAAAAACTTGAAATATTTACATCCCTTTTCTGAACACCCAAAAATATGTAATTAAAATTATTTTTTTATTGAATTTCATAAGCTAAACGGAAAAATAATATATAAACTATAATATAACATTACTTTGAACACTTACTTCTATTTATTTATGATCACTTACTTCTATTTATTCACTAATTTGTAAACCAACCGCCACTAATTTTTTTTTCTGATTCGATATTTTAACCACACGCTCGAACTTGCTTCCACAAACCAACGAATATTTTTGTATTACATAAAAGCTTTGATATTGTTCAAAAAAGCTTTCTTAAGAGAAATTTAGACACATTATAAAAAAAAAAAAAATTTAAAAGTTTTGCTGGGTACACTAATTACAGCCGTTTGTTTTTAAAAATGTTCGACAAATGGAGGTGTTCGAAATTACTCACCTACCCTACTTATAAATAATATAAATTTGTATACATATCATATAATATGTTTTAATATTATCAATATATTATATGTAGACATAAAATTTCACGGGAATCTATGTGAATTTAGTTTTATAAAATATTATATAATGTATTCGATAAAGTAAAATAATTTTTTCCCACTATTGGTAATTTTATTTAGTTTAACATCAAACTGTATCAGCTCATGTATCAATTTAATTAATTTTGTTTATATATAATTCTTATCAAAAAAATAAATATAAACGTATCAAAACATCTTGTTTTAACTTTACTTTTTGATTTGTTAATTATATATTATTGTGAATTTTGTATGAATATGCACATATACATGTTTTTAAAAGAAAATTTAAAAAGAATTATTTTAAATTAATTGAGATTTTACGTTAAAAATAATCCAATTATTAAAATTATTGTAATTTTATATTTTTTTAACGTAAAACTTTTCATATTACATTGGTGCGAAGTTTCCATTTTCAAGGGAATCATTTGCAGTAGAAACTAAATTATTTGAACTAAGATTTTTCAAAAATAGCTGACCAAAAGTGGCTGAAAATTTTTATTTTAACTGCCAATCTATATTTTATATATCCTGTATATATATTTTATATATCCTGATTGTACCTGTACCCCTGTACCCTGTACGTACGTAGTCCTACAAAATTTCCCCTATTTAGTAGTCGTTCCAGTACAGTTAATTTAAAAATTTCTGTGGTGCATTACTATTACTGCATTTTATGCATAATGCATGCTTGCTATGCCATTGCCATGGCCCATGACGTACATAATTGCCATCGAACATTCCATCGTCAATCATGCATCAATCAATGAAAATGTATTACATACATATGATGTAGCCCTACTGATAATTTAAACTGTTTCAGTAAGTTAACTTGAAGAAACTGTTTTACTTGTTTTTCCAACTGAAGTTTTTTACAATATTTAACATGCCGATTGACGACTACAACTACTGTTCTGTCAAAAAATTTCCAATAAAATATGGGAAATTGAAATCGATTGTACCCATAGATATATAAAATATAAAACAGTGGTTTTTAAAGTTATTAAAACAGTGGTTGATTTAAATTTTGTAATATAATAATTATGGGCATACCAATTTTTGATTGCAAAATATGTGGTAGAGTTCCTGGCAAATCAAGTGCATTTCAAAATCCAATTAGATAATTTAATTCATAGCTTCATCATTATTCATAACGAAAACGGTTGACTTGTATGTAATTGTTTGGCCACTTATTCTGTTTTGAATGTCTATATTTATTTCATTAACATCTTTATTTTTTGCTGCCACAATATAGCGCGCTCACTCAAGCATGATATACAATCTCTAATAACTGACAAATAATAGGCAGCTGCATCACTTTGTAGTTGTATACGCATGTTTACATTGAGTGATAATTTTTTAACAAATCTCCTTAAATGTGTTGATTTGATAAATGCGTTTAAATCATCCCTGCTCTGCTTGATGAGGGGATAGGAGGTCAAGTTTGTCTGAAATCACCTGCTAATAATATAAGAGCACCTACAAAATGTTTTTAGTTGTGTCGTAAATCTTACATTGCACGATATAATGCCTCTAATGATTTTTTATGTGCCATTGGACATTCATCCCAAATAATAATCTCACATTGCTGAAGTACCTTCGCCTTTCCAGATAATCTAGAAATATTGCATGTTGTAATTTCTGTTATTTGCGGATGTGTCGTTCTTCCACCATCTAATGCAGCTGCAATTCCAGAGGAGGCTATTGCCAATGCTTTATTACTGTGTCACCGTATTTTTGCCAAAATTAAGGAAATAAAGTATGTATTTTCGTACATCCTGATGCAAAAAGGAAATAGATTTCACCAGTTTTAGAATTATAATTTAAATAATAGTGTCGTACACTCGTTTTTGCTGTTCACTCATATTTGGAATATTTTGTTGAACAAATGTATTCAACACGTCAGTATCGTAGTTTTTTTGTTGTATTTCCCGATTTCATGCGTCTACAATGGTTCGATTAGGTGATAGCATCCCCAATTAATGCAACCTTATTTACCATCATTAAACATATATCTTCAATGTAAATCAATGCTTGATTATACATACGGAGTATATTGTAAATCTAAATTTTCATGTGTATTACGTGCCTGATATAAAATGTCATCGGTCATAGCATCTTTATATTTTTCCCATAACTGTGGTGGGTGTGATGGGAAAAATGTTGATATTATATTGCAAATGATGTACGAAATTGATATGCACAAGCAGCGAGTGATGGATCGGTAAGCGCGTTATCTCAATGTTCAATGTTTTCAAGTAAATTTAAATGTCGGTATGTGTCACGATATGTTTCACACAATACGTTATTAAGTTATTAACGGTTTTTAAGTTTTGAAATGATGTTTGAGTCACATACATTAATCAGTAACAAACGCAGATAATAGCATTCAGTATTAAAAAAGAAAAAAAAATTGTAGTAACATATAAGATAAGATAAAAGCAAAATAATAAAAAATAATGAAAAAAAGTATGTATGCATAATATATACATATGTGCTACCTGGTACAGTGGTACTACTTAAATATAGGAGTTCAACTTTAATTTAAGTAAAATATGTTAGTAAAAATGTTAATAAAAATAATTAGGAAACATTCTATTGCATCCGCAAGTACTGAATATCTGAATTTTTCGGTGATTTCCTCGCAACCTCCTATTCCACTTCTGTTTTTACAGCCACTGTGATCATTTGGATAATTATCCAAAAACAACTTTCGTAAATTGCCGTATTAGTGAAAGCCTTGTAGAAAAATATTCAACAAATCTTAATAATACTACACGCCTAGGTCCGGATCTAGGTCGGATGTTCCTGAATCTATCTTAAAAAAGTGTTCAAGTTCACTCGCTTCTCCACTATCCATTTTATCCAATATTTCCTTTCAATCTAATACCTTTTCTTTATTTTGTAATAAATCGTTTAAAAAACCTACCCACAAAAAATATGTTAAAGATGATGTAATTAATTACCGTTCTCTTGCCAAATTATCCTCAATTCCTAAAGCGTTTGAATTAATTGTGTTCGATTCTTTTTATTATCACTGCGCTCCTTTTCTAATACATATTATATCCTAATACTCATATAATATCCTAATATCCTAATATCCTAATACTCAAAGAGTCAATCCTGCTCCAAACTGATCTAAACAATTTCTATCTTTGGTCTGACAATAATAATTTACTACTAAATATTAAAAAGTGTGTTTTGATGTGCTATACACGTCGTTCCGAACCAATCTTTTACAATTATTCACTCAATGCTGAATCATTGTTAAGACTTATTCGATTAAAGATTTAGGAGTGTACTTCGACGATAAATTAACGTTTAAATTACACTTCAACTGCATTATAAATAAATCCAATTTCTTTGCTAGGGTTTGTAAAGAATTCTCTGATCCCTATATTTAAAAATCTCTGCACATAACATTTATTCGACCTAACTTGGAGTATTTGTTAACCATGTATGGTGGTGGTAATAAAATTTAGAAAAAAAATTATTAAATAAAGTTGTAAGCAAAAAAAAATAAATAATATATATTAGAAAAACAAAAATTCGTTATAAGTAGGTTTTCAGATTTCATTCTGTCAATGAATTTGCTGAGAATATTACATATAGTTTGAAAAATCAAATTTAAACAAAAAAAATAATAAATATAAATACATATTCTATAAACATAAAATACTTAAAAAATAATAAATATAAATATATTAATTTGGATTTTTTTGGATACACAAAATATTTAATAAAAATATTGAAAATAACATAAATAAAGTGAAGAATGGCTGAAGAAAATAAAACAAAACAAAATAAAACAAAATTACGTCGAGCATTGTCAATGCTTAGGAATTTATTTGCTTGGACACGGAAACAAAAATCTACAAATCAATCCCGCTCAAAAGATGATATGAATTTTAATGTAAGTCTTTTAAAATACATTATAATATTTTAATCATTATATATTTCAAAAATTTAAAATTAAATTTTACAATATGTTGTTTTAATTGAATATCAAATAAGTGTACATAATTATATAATATATTATGGTGTTAGTTTGTATACATATGTATGAATGTTGCATATTGAGGTTTTTTTTTCTTATTTGTGTCAGCAGATATGGATATGTATTTACTTTTGATATTTGAATACATATATTTATAAACAATAATTATTAATTTTTATGTAGAATAAATGACAGTTTTAGAAATGTATTTTTTTTTGTTTTTGAATGTTTGAATTTAATTTTTCTTTTAAACAAACTATCAAAATATCTGATGCATTTAATTATATACTTATTTTTACTATTAATTTAATTTGTAATATTTTAAGCTTTATTTTTTTTAAAATTTTTGTAGGAAAATTATTTACAATATAGCTTGTGGTGAGCTGAACAATTGTAGGAAGAATTTTAGAAGCAGGGATGCCATCTTTAAGATTTACATATTGCTAATTTGAAAAATATTAAATTTTATATTATTATAATAACAAATATTAAACTTTTTATAAAAAAAAAATGAAAAATCAATAAATTTATAAAACAGTAATACAAACACAAAATGAGATCAAAAATTTTAAGTACTATAAAATTATTTAAACAATAAGTAAAAAAAAATAAAATTAATTCAACATAAAATACTTCATCCAACAACATACTAAATACTTAATATTTCAACATAACAAACATTATTATATTTTATGAAATTATTATATTTTATGAGTTAAGAAATTAAAAAAAAATAAAAGTAAAACAAAATTAAAATTAATTCATATCAATGGTATTTTTCTTTTGATTTTATATTCTTAAGCAATGAACCATCCTCTTTTAAATAGTTTTGAAATTGAAGACAATTCATTCCAAAATTTTGTTTTAACATTAATTCGGCCTCTAAATTTTTCAACAATAATCTATTTCCGCCATGCTGTAGTCATAAGGCTAAAACCCTTATAGAAAAGAATAGGAAAAGACAACAAGCAGTGAAACAACAAGTGTACATAAAGCCTTTGAATATTACCTAAGCATTCTGAAATTTAAGCATTTTACAAAAAATGTCTAGCAAAAATTATGCAGAATGAGAATCATCCTTAAAACAAAAAACCACCTAAGAATTTTTATTTTTAAATAATTCAGACGTAAAATTAATTTTGTCTATGGTAATAATGTGAAATTTTATAAGTCGTGTTTTAGTTTTAGAGAGACTTGTGGGAAAATTTGTTCGCGTGTAGGACGCGGGAATATCGGGTGTTGCCGTGGGGGAGTCCCACCCATGGACGTATGGTAACTCTGTTTAGAAGAGACTAAATTTAGTCTTCAATAAAATGATGAGAAGCCCGAATGTTTTTTTTAAACATCTTCTGTAGTAACAAAAAAAAATTATTAATATAAAGACTAGATATCTCGTATTTATGTTATAAAACATTGATTGGGAGTACAAATGTTGCTTGAACGAAGTGGTTTGTATTTATTATTTAGTTGAATCGTATTTTGTTATAAAATTGATTTTATTATATATATCTTTTTTTAGATGTAAAATAATTTATTTATATACTTTTACAAAATCTATTTAAGTTATATGTTATATATATATAGTGATATGAATTCATTCATAAGAGTATAACTACTTCTAATTGAGATGATTTATTTAATTTTCAAAGAAATTATATTATTGTCATTCTTATATGTAATATATTATACAATTCACATAATTTAATATAATTACCAATAAGAAAATAGAATATAATTTTAATATAATTTTAACTTGTTTTAATGAAATTAATTTTGGTAATTTAGAAATTGAAATATAAAAATAAGAAAATCTATTAAAAAAAAAAGCCGATAGCCAAGATAGCTAGTGCTTGCAAATTAATATTGTATATAATTTAAATAGTATCCAATAACAAATAATAATAATATAATTACAATTCATATAAATAAATAATTATTATTTGTTTATTATAATAATTTTATTTTATTTTTAGATCCGAATTTTGGAACAAAGGCATGCGGAAATAATTAGTGATTTGACATCACAAATAAGTTCGCAAAACAATACAATTTCAGAATTAGTAAAGAAAAATATGAAACTCAACAATGAAATTGTGATGTTAGCCAAAAAAAAATATATGGATGTCGCAAAGGAATCTGTTAAAATTAGCGATCAAATGGAAACGATCGAATTTTTAGAGCTGGAAAACCAAAACTTGCGTGATGAAAACGAGGAATTAAAAGCTAAATTGGAAAATATTAATATGGACCTAAAAAAATTAAAAAAGTCGAAAAAATCATCGCACTATTGGCAGGATAAATTAAACGATGAAAGAGAAAAATTTGAAGAAGATCGTTTAATTTACGAAGATGAAAACTACGAAATGGAAAAAAAAATCACCGAACTAATGGAAAAAGTAGGTGAATATGAAGAAAAATTTGGAAAGGATGGTAGATTACCACCTATCCAAGAAAAATATACGCTAGAACAGCAGTATATGGAATTGGAGACTGAAATAGAAAAAGTACGTAAGCATTCAAAAGAAATTATTGAAGAAAGAAACAAAGAAATAGAAAATCTTGAATATACTATTCAAGAATTAAAATTAGGTCTAGGCGATGGTGAAATATCAAAATCCAATTTGGAATAAAAAAAATCCTGGAGAAATTGTTGGTGAGTAATTACTATGTATTATTATATTTATTTCTCTTTTATGATTTCTTTAAAATTTATTATGAAATTAATGTAAGAAAGTTTAAATTTTTTATGTATATCGTATAGCAGTCAGTTTTCAACTTACTCACTTTTTTATATTAACCTTATGTAGGTACATAAATTAGAAATGAGTATTCTGGCATAGAATAATGTTTGAGAACTAATAATCACATTATTATTATCTATGTATTTAAAATAAAATTGAACAATATATATGTATCAATAATGTTTGTATGAATAGTGTTTTTTTATTTAAAATAAAGTGTAGATTAAAATAAAAAAATTCAAAAATAAAAAAAATTAAACTATACAAAACATTTTTATTTGTTATTAAAAAAATATATATAATATAATTATATATTATATAAAACTATGTATATTATTTCTGTTAATAATATTGTTTAATTTAAAAAATGAAAGTCTTTAAAAAAGGTTCAAATAAAGGCAAAAAAATATACTTTATTATAATATAACTTTATTTTTAGTTAATAAACTGAAGAAATCCATTTTTTAAATACCACCAGTTATCGATCAAATTCTAGGAGGTTTTAATAACAATGATGCTTAAGATATTATTGATATTAGCTAATATTAACAGTCACACTCACAACACAGTATAGATAGAATAAAAATTATCAAATCTCTTAAATAACAAATTTGAGGTAAATAAATACATTTTTACAAAATTTGCAATTTATATAAATGGAAAATTATTAGTACAATTTTTATTTAACATAAATTTATCAATCATATTCTAATGAGTAAGAATTAATCAACAAACTCTTATTTTAGAAAAACGACTTAGAAAATTATTTTTTTTTTTCGTATTCCAAATATAACTTAAAATGTTTAAATGTCGTCTTAAAACCACCCCTTTAAGCTTTATCTCAGACAGTTTTAGTTTTATTTTTTTTATTTTGATATTGTTTGATTAATATATATATATATATATTTTTTTTTATAGAAAAGAAACAAGAAACAATTCAAAAAGCTTTGCATGGAAATTGGATTGGGAAATTTTTCATCTCAAATACAACACAATTTGAAAAATATGAAAAGGATAAAAATTTACAGCTTTTATTTACTTATCGTTTGTTACATTTCGTTTGTTTTCGTTTGTGTTTATTTCGTTTGTTTTAATTTAAAAAAAATAATTATTTGGTTGGTAACATAATCCGGAATTACAAAATCCAAAAAATCAAAACACGTAAAATACAAAATCCAAAAGGACAAAAACCGAAAAATCAATTTCCAGAATTTCAAAATCCGGAAAATAATTTTGTACATCTCGGATTTTGAAATTCCGAATTTTGTTTTTCGGATTTTTTATTTTCCGTGTTTTGATTTTTCTTCCAGATTTATATATATTTTTCCCGATTTTGTAGCCAAAATTATTATCTTAAAAACAAATTTGTTGAACTATTTGTATAATTTAATTTATTATGAGTTTAATATTTTTTTTATTTTTGAATTTTTTTATTTTAATCTACACTTTATTCTAAATAAAAAAAAAACTATTCATACTTACATTATTGATACATTATATATTGTCCAATTTTCTTTTAAATACATAGATAATAATAGTTTGATTTATAATAAAAAAATTTATTAAAATGTTAATAAAAATGTTTTATTTCAATAAAAAATAAATAAGAAATTGTTAACAAAATTATTTTGTTTTATTTCATTTGAAAATCAAAAAGTCGTTAAAAATGTACATTTAGGTGGTATTTTTATAGTCGGAGGAGAGAAGACACAAGGTATGCTTTTTTCGGAAGGTTCAAAACTTCATCTAATATGATATTTATTGTTAAGTCTATTTGTGCTAATATCTAAAAATTGTCTATTATTTTTACGAATTTTGAAAACAAAAAAATCCAACCCACAATATAAAGTTCATCGTTATGTAGGTACATATGTATGTACACACGTATGTTTTAAGTAAGTTAAAATATTGTAAGCTAAAATACTGTGCTTCCTTCACCACACATTCTTTTCTAGGATAGTAGATAGGACCGAAATGAGCAAGAATTGGGTAATTCTCTTAGTTAAGAGATCTAAAAGACGGTGACTTTAATCTATGATAGGCAGCACAATAATCGTCATATGAGCCATTTACTATATCCGGTTGTTTTGAATGCGCAGAAATAATTCAAACACTATCACATTGGTGCATGTACCACCGAACAGGTGTAGAACCACATATATCAGTAAAATCATAAAAAAGTTTAATCAGCCATTTTTAAATCAATGTTAGAATATTTAGTTATAATATACCTTTAGCATTTGCGTACCGCTTGGTTAGGATAGTATAGTATAGGATAAAATTATATTAAGGTATAAATATTTTCCTTAAACTTCTGCAAATTGTATGTTGGATTTGAAAACACAAACGAATATGATTCCAAAATCTTGAACTTCGAACTATAAACAACGAATTTTCCTAACCGTTTTTGTGCCATTTCAGGATTTCCACAGTTTCACATTGGAATTGTTTAAGAGGAGGAAGCAGTTTTTTTTATTCCTGTTGAGCATACACCTTCAAAGTATCATTAAAACAGAGAAAGTGTTTCAACTATAAGTCGATGTCCAAGAGAATTGAAGGATGAAGTTAAATTTGGGTCGTCCATTAGACGAATATATGATACATGATGACTTCAAGCTTCAAGTACGCTTCAACATAATGTATTCGCTACAGTTTCTTGAAATCAGCTTCACTAAAATCAATCAAAAAATTTACTTACTTGAATTGAAAATTTTAATCGAATGCGCAGCTTGGGACAAAAATTTACGAAGTTTTTTTAATATTTAGAGTAAATTTACACAATAGAAGGTTTAAAAGAAAACAAATTTTGATATTTGTTTATATCTTTTTTTTTTATAACTGTATTTAAGTAGCCTTTGAACATAATATAGGTTTTTTCAGGCCAGGTCTTTACATTATTTTTTTAATTTTTTTTTTTTTTTATTATTTTCGAATTACATATTCTATTATTCATATAATACATTTTTAATTTTTTTTTTTGGTTTGGTTTCTATATAAAATAATTCAATAGTTAAATTTTTCTTATACATATATTAATTATATGAAGTTATTATAACTAAATATTTTCTATTTTATTCCGTTTTTTTTTTTTTTTTAACATTTAATATTTTTTATTTAACATATTTTATTGATTTTATTTAATCTTTTGTTTTAAATTGTTTTGTATAGTTCAATAGCTTTTAGGAAATTTATTATTTTTCTATAATTGGTTTCATCATTACTCTTTAAAATATGTAGACTATTACTTTTTAAATATCTATCTCTATCTCTTGAATATCTAATACAAGTTTCGAACAGATGCTTCATAGTAAGGTTTGCTCCACAAGCACAATTTGGTGGTGTTGTATTATCAAATATAAATTTGTGTGTTAAATTAGTGTGCCCTATTCTTATTCTAGTAATCACGGTCGACTCTCTTCTGTTAAGTAAATTGAGATTTTTCCTAGGTCTCGTATTTGGCTTGATATTTTTTAGTTTGTTACTATCGTCCGTTTCTATCCATTCTTGTTCTACACTTTGATATATTTTCTTATTTATTATATTTTTAAGATCTTTATAATATAAAAGGTGATGGTTATCGTATGGTTGGTTTACAGAGCTTTTTTGGATGGATGCCGATATGACTTGGAATCCACATAAATTGTATATTTTTTTGATTTTTATTTATCATTGCTTGTATTATTTGTATTAAAGGATGTACTGGATATAGTTTGAAAATAGCTTTTAAAGAACTCAAGGAGTCAGTACAAATTAAAAAGTTTTTTTCGTCCCTTTTTATAATATACTCGAGTGCTTTAAATATTGCGTATAGTTCAGCCGTAAATATAGTGGTATGCCTTTGAAGATGAAATTTGTGTTCTTCTTGTTTGTGTTTGAATGCGCATCGATGCGATCTCTGAAAGACCCATCAGTAAATATATGTTCATATTCACAGTATCTTGTCTTTGTTTTTTCTATGAATAATTCTCGAAACTGAATTTGGTTTGTACTATCTTTTCTATAATTTACCAACTCGAAATCTATATTTGGGTCCGGAACAAGCCAAGGAGGGCTACTTGAGAATTTTTGGGTCTCCATATTATTTTGGAAAGGTATATCATATTTTTCAAAAATTGTTCTTGCTCTTGTCAGAAGTGGTTGGGAGTGCGTATTGAACCTTTTCATTTATTTCTTTAAATTTATAGAAAATTTTACAAACAAATTTATGGCACCAAAAATACATATACCAAACTCAAGCTATTTTCAAGCTGACAGCAACTCAAGCTGGTATGTATAGCTTGAAATTTCAGAAGAATTCAATTGTCAAGTACTCGAACTATATATCTATGGTGGTGACTGCAGACGTGTTTTTCTTTTTCATTTAATTTCAAAAGCGTTGGTAGCGTAAGATTGTTTATGTTTATGATTTTTTTTTATATATTTACATTTTACTTTACATTAACATCTTGTTGTAGTAACATTTCTTTTTTATTGTTTCTGTTGAAAACATTAATTTATATAGCTTAAAAATTTTATTTATTTCAATGGATTCGAATAAAAATAATACGCTGAAAATCGTGGACGATTCAATAACTGATACGGATGCTGTGCACTATCGTTTTCGTCAATTGTATCCTGTCGAAACAGTATTGTGTCTCAGTTGTAGGTTTACCTTTAAAAACAAGGTTATTTTATAAATTTTTGTAATTCTAATGAATTTGTTTTTCTGTTTTAGGTAACGGAACATTTCAATCAAAGTCAATAATGGATATATTTGAACATTATTACTATCTAAGACCAAGGTTAGGATCGATGAGATATTCTGCATGTTATACGCGTAACTATTTTTCAAAAACTAGGAACGTATTATAAAAGTAGGTCCTTCGTCATCAGTAGTTCTTGAATAGGAGTTTGGAGGATATTTATCTAGCAAAATTTAATATGTAAATTCTGGAATTGGAAAAGTAAAGTTTTTAAAAAAGCTCTTTATACCCTTGAACGCGCCTACATCGGCTGGTTACATTATGTGAGTGGTGTTAGGAGGAAGCGCGTATAGTATTATATCATTTTCTGAGAATTCTCAAAATTCGCTAACTTCCATGGACAGATGAGATTTATGACCATCTACTAATAGTAAGACAGGGTTTTAAATGTTGTTTGTGTTGAGCTAATCATTATAATCGTTGGCAACGTATTCGTAAAACGGCTCTGATCTCATCCAACCAGTCTCAGAGCGTTCGACTACCCAATCATTTGTCATTGTGTCTATAACTTTTTTCGGTGGTCGCAAATAAGGAAACACTATAAGTGAAGGTAAAATTCTTCCGTCAGGAGCAAACACCAAAAGAACTGTCAAATTTTCTTTTTCGTTTGAGAATTTAACATGAAAGACATTACGATATCCTCTAGGCGCAATGACTGATCCTGTTTGAGGAGCGAAACTGAAAGATGTTTCGCCTCCATTGAATATTCGGGTAGGATCTTTCGAAATGTCTTCATAGTTGTTCTCTTACAAAAAATGCTCTAGATCAAGGAACCAATTTCTAATGCTACCTTCTGTTACAGCAGCTCTTGCCTTAGTAATTGTTTCCGCAGTTTTCAGAGATAACTCCTTGTCACGGTTCAAAAAATTCTGATACCATTTCTTCCCTGGTCTTTGGTTTTTGAAAGGTGTTTTTCAATTATCTTCTTTGATAATTTTTTGAGCCACATCTAATAATTCATTTAGTTTTTGTGGAAAACCACATTTAGATAAAGCGATAAGCCAATCGGCTAGTTTTTTTTTCTTCAATTTCGGTGAGAACGGTCTTAGGACCCATTTTTGGGACACCATCCGGTACTTTGTTCGTAATTCTATCATGAAGAGATAGTAGATAAATCGATAGAAGAGAACTGGTACACCAAATTGTTAACTTGCTTGCCTCAAGCTCATAGAGTTGCTCCTAATATTGTGTAAGACAGCAGTCAGAGATTCTTCACTGTATAGTTGATAACGTTTCCGCTTCATTTTTCTGTAAAATTAAATTTTTTTACCTTAACCGTTATTTGCACCTTAACTTACCTTAACTTTTTAATTATTTAGTTATTCAGTTAAGTTTAAAAAGATTCAATTCTTAACTGCTCGAATAAAGGATTATTAAAGAGTTTGTAATGTCTTTTATTCGAACACCTTCGAAACACCACGTTCGAATTTAGGAACATCGCTTTTTTATCATTTCACAAGTGTTCGAAACTAGAAAAACTTGAAATATTTACATCCCTTTTCTGAACACCCAAAAATATGTAATTAAAATTATTTTTTTATTGAATTTCATAAGCTAAACTGAAAAATAATAGGATTTTCATCTCTTGAAGAAGACGGTAGTGTAATCATTCTATTAAAAATAAAAATAAATAAAAAAAATAAAAAAATAATAATAAATTAGTGAAGTGAATGGGTTGGTGTGTGAAAAGTGCACTAACCACGTGTGAGTTGAAATAAAAACTCTATAAATGGATTGCAATCATGCAATCCGATTTAGTAAGCAATGCAAATGAATTAAAAAAAACAATAAATTCAAATCTGAACGAATTACTAAAAAATAATAAACGAAAAAAAGTTAATTCAGAAAATAATTTAACTGATTCTGATGGGTCTAGTGTGGCAAATGCCAACATGCCTAAAACAAGAAACTGTAAACTAACTCGCGAGAATCGTGAATTAAAAGCGGCACTCGACAAGTTGAAAGAGGATAATCTTAAATTACGGAATCTCCTCGAAAAAGCAAATAATGATGAACCTAAATCATCAAGTGATTCACAAAACTATTTCCAGCCGTTAATGGACTTAGCAAACGAAAACCACATGGAAGAAAATGTAAAAGAGGTAGACGACGAAACTAATACAGATAAAAATGAATTTCAAAATTTCATTGAAGTTCTCTCAAAAAAAAACACTGATCATAAAAAAAATAAAGAAATTATTACCTTAAATAAGGCTACAAATAATAATGTTCAAAATAATAATATATCTAATAATTCCTCAAATGAAAACACTAACAATAATAACATAAGTGCTCACAATATGAATAAAAAAAAAATGCCACCTATAAATGGTTTCAATACTGATCTAGATTTGGTAAAAAAAACTATAAAAACAAAAACAAATAATTTTTTAATTAAAAAAAATTCTGAAAATCATTTCATAATATATTCCAATGATATTGTTGTCTATAAAATTATAACAGACATATTAAAAAAAACACAAACTAACTTTTACACATTCACACCAAAAATAGAAAAAAAAATTAGCCTACTGCTAAAAGGCCTAGATGCTTCGTACAAAGAAGAAGAAATACTAATGGCGTTAAAAAATCTTAATAATGATAAAATTAAATTTGAATCTGTAAGCAGATTAAAAACAAAAAAATCAGAAAGAGAGGGAAAATTACTACCACACTTCATTGTCCAAGCATCAACGGAAAGCAAAATTACGGAAATTAAAAAAATTAATGCCATAGATAATACAATCATATATTGGGAGAATATAATTAAACAAAAAGTTACTCAATGCACTAGGTGTCAGAGATTCTCCCATTCAGCTTCTAATTGCAATATGGAGTTTCGTTGCGTGAAATGCGGTGAGAGTCATACTCCAGGAGAGTGTAAAATTACAAAAAATTATGAGAAAAGTATGTTATACTGTATTATTTGTAAGCAACACGGTCATCCAGCCTCGTATAGGAATTGCCCAGAGCAAATAAAAAAAGAAAAACAAAAAGAAGAAGCAAAAAGAATATTGAGAGAAAAAATAGAAAATAGGTATGGTGTGTTTAATAATTATGTTAATAAAAATTTTTCATATGCTAATGCATTAACAAATAATAATAACAATAACAATATGTTTAAAAATGATAGTGCTAACAACAACAATAATAACTATATTGCTAATAATAATATTAATGTACTTGACAATGTAAACAAAAATATGTTGTTAATATTACAAAAAATTGAAAATATTGAAAAGAATATAAACAAAAATACTAACGATATAAACTACTTGTACGAAATGTTGAACTTTACCAATAATTAATAATAATGTCACACTCAACAACAAATAACATTAATCTAAAATTAACTGCAATTAATGTTAATTCTCTTGTCTCGTACAATAAAAGGTTTTCTCTTATACATTTTGTTGAGAATACAAATTCTGATATTCTCTGCCTTGGCGAAACTAAACTGCATCGCAGACATTTTTTGTCTTTAGAAAATTATAATATAATAAGAAATGATAGAAACTAGGATAACGGAGGAGGAACTGCTATCTGTATAAAAAAAACTCTTAATTTCGAAGTAATAAAAATTAACGATTTCGAGAAATTCCAATGCATAGAATTAAGTTGTATTGCCCTTAATCTTAAAGATTCTAATAAATTATTTATAGTATCAATTTACGCTTCCAACAGAAATCAATCTAAATTCATAGAAGAATTTGGTAAAATTTTTGAATTATTAAAACTATCCGACAGAAAACATTATTATATTATTGCGGGAGATTTAAATGCAAAACATATCTCTTGGCGTAATACTCTTAATAACAACCGAGGTTCGATTCTATATAAGTGGTTAAGTACCAACAAAATACAATATAAAAACAGGCTATTAGTGCCAGATACCCCTACATTCCCTAGAACTAATTCGTACCTAGATCTAGTTTTAATGGATGTACGTATTGAAACAGCAAACAATAAACTGACAACATTAGCATACAACAGTGATCACAATGCTATATGCGGTACCTTTAACTTAAATATTGTAAATGAGTTAACAAACAGTGAATTACTATCCAATGAAAAATATTTATTCCATAAAACTAATTGGAGTAAATTCAAAAGAAAGTTGGATAACAATCTGGTTAAGGAATATTATCCTGCAACGACCAAATACTAGAACACGAAAACATCACTATCGACAAAATCGACATACACTTGCACACATTAAATAAAGTCATCAAAGACACAATGAATGAAGCTATACCTTCAGCAAAAAAAAAAAATTATTTAAATAAATTCTACTCACGCAGGCTTAAACATTTGTTAAAACACAAAAGTAAACTACTGAACGATATTCATATAATATATAAAAGACATTTGGACTTCTCTTTACAAGCAATAGGTACACTTCGAAGCCTTCTGAACAATATTAATTCATTAATAAGACAACAACTCAACTTCGAAATCAACAATTACTGGAAAAATAGAATAAAAAATATTTCTCAAAAAGATAGTCGGAACATGTTCCCAGAAATAAATAAATTATTTAGAAAAAAGTATTCTGGAGTTATTAAACAACTAAATATAGACACACAAGATGTAAACATACTAATTAATAACAACATTGATATCACCAAACTACAGACAAGCAGTTTGAATCAATTTATAATTAAGGATAACAAACAAATAACTGAGGTTCTAGGAACACACTTAGAGAACAGTCACGAAATACTATTACCAAGCAACAACAACTTTCACCAAAGGGTGGTGAATAAAGTTCAAAGTTTTAAGAACATGAACATACAGAAAAAACAAAATAATGAAACCTTGACTAGATTCACTTTATCAAATACTTCCGCGAACTGTCTAAGCAGAAATTTATTTTTTACGAACTATAATGACCTATATACCAGATTTAAAAAACTGAATAATAAAACATCTGCAGGTATCGATGGCATTCCAAACATAGTACTAAAAAATCTGAGCACAAAGATGATAGAGAAGTATGTTATTCTATTCAACAACGCATTAAATAACTGCTACTTTCCGAAAGCATGGAAAGTGGCAAAAGTAATAATGCTAAAAAAACCGGGCAAAGATCCTACTAAGCCCAACAGTTATAGACCCATAAGTTTGCTACCAAACATTAGCAAACTGTATGAAACTATAATTAACGATAAAGTGATACAATTTGTGAACGATAAAGAATTACTACCTGAAAACCAATTTGGCTTCAGGTATAAGCATAGTACAGTTCATGCTATCAACAAACTAACTTCGGATGTTTGTTGGTACATAAATAAAAAAGATTGTGTTGGGGCTTGTCTTATCGACCTTGAAAAAGCTTTCAATAGTGTTTGGGTAGATGGCCTGATCTATAAATTAATAGAATTAAAATTCCCCATTATATTAATCAGGTTAATATTAGACATGATTACAGAAAATAAATTTTTAATTTCTAACGAATCAAATACCGAGAAAATATTCAAAATTAATAGTGGTTTACAACAAGGAACAGTAAATTCTCCAATACTATTTTCCCTTTACACAATGGATCTCTTAAATATGCTAAATAGCATCAAGGGCGATAACTATGCAATTGCTTTTGCTGACGATCTTATAGTATATTCAGCCGCAAACAACATAAAAGAGGTACAAAAGAATGTTCAAAAACAATTTAACCTTACTGCAGATTTCTGTAAGGTCTGGTTACTAAAAATGAACATAGATAAATGCGAAACGATACTATTCCGTGATACTGTAGATAAAGTTAACAATAACATAAAAACGCATTGGAAGGAATTCGAAATTAAATCTTCATCTCATATAAAAATTAATAAAAGTAAGGTAGTTAAATATTTGGGTGTATATTTGCACCAAAATCTTAATTTTACCTCCCATGTCCAAAAAACATTAGAAAAAGGAACAAAAGCTTTCATGGCATGTCACAAATTGTTTTACAACAAAACGTTTAATGAAAGAGTAAAAATTTTAGCCTACCAGTGCTTAATTAGACCAACAATTTCATATGCGGGACCTATTTGGTTCAACATTAGCGCAAGCCAAATGGAGAAAATTAGGAAATTTGAACGTAAATGTATAAGAGCCTGCGTAAACCTACATAGGAAAGCAGAAACGGATTACAAGCATTTTTATTCCAATAAATGCTTGTACCGCAAAGCAAATATAATAAGATTCGATAATTT
The DNA here is from genome assembly GCA_963942445.1 of Argyra leucocephala. NCBI lineage: Eukaryota > Metazoa > Arthropoda > Insecta > Diptera > Dolichopodidae > Argyra > Argyra leucocephala. The sequence goes on from OZ012679.1 coordinate 67,452,852, forward strand.
TTTAATAAAAATTATTCGCAATCATTTTGAAAGATCTCTAAACACAAATGAAAATGGTTTAATATCCAAAATATATTACCATAATGAAGAGTATATTAAAAACAGTTTAAAATCGGGGTTTATTGCTCCAGAACATTTTATCTACCTAGATTCCAAAGGGTTTATTCAAAATCACGGTCATGTCCCTCTATTATATCACTATAATAGAAGGGCTACATGCAAGTGCATAGAATATAACCCTAATAGTATTGAGGCTACTTTGCTAAAGTATGATATGTTTATTCCTGAAAAGGATAAACGATTAAGAAATAATTATTGGTGGCTAAATAATTCGTAATGTAGCTAAATAATTCGTAATGTAATTAAAACCAGATACGGTTAGTAACTCTAGATTAAGTTAGATTAGGTTTAGATTTAGATTAAGTTAGTTAAGCTTAGATTAGAGTTAATTAATTTAGGATTAGAGTAGGTGTAAATTAGATTTTAAATAGTATAAGTTTTTTTTAAAAAAAATAACAATAAATACATTTTGGTTTTGTTATATTTTTCCAAAATTTTGCGAATAAAAAATAAAATGAATGTTCAACTCAAAATATCATAACAGAGTAGTAATATTAATTTCATCCGACCAAAACTAAATAAATAAAATATAGTTTTAAGATATTTAGTTAAGTAGTGAAGAATCAATATTAGTTTTGTAAAACTTTTTTGCTAATTGTAATACATATAAAACGAAATAAAATAAAAAAAAAAGTTATTAAAAAAAAAAAAAAAAAAAAAACTGAAAAATAATATATAAACTATAATATAACATTACTTTGAACACTTACTTCTATTTATTTATGATCACTTACTTCTATTTATTCACTAATTTGTAAACCAACCGCCACTAATTTTTTTTTCTGATTCGATATTTTAACCACACGCTCGAACTTGCTTCCACAAACCAACGAATATTTTTGTATTACATAAAAGCTTTGATATTGTTCAAAAAAGCTTTCTTAAGAGAAATTTAGACACATTATAAAAAAAAAAAAAATTTAAAAGTTTTGCTGGGTACACTAATTACAGCCGTTTGTTTTTAAAAATGTTCGACAAATGGAGGTGTTCGAAATTACTCACCTACCCTACTTATAAATAATATAAATTTGTATACATATCATATAATATGTTTTAATATTATCAATATATTATATGTAGACATGAAATTTCACGGGAATCTATGTGAATTTAGTTTTATAAAATATTATATAATGTATTCGATAAAGTAAAATAATTTTTTCCCACTCTTGGTAATTTTATTTAGTTTAACATTAAACTGTATCAGCTCATGTATCAATTTAATTAATTTTGTTTATATATAATTCTTATCAAAAAAATAAATATAAACGTATCAAAACATCTTGTTTTAACTTTACTTTTTGATTTGTTAATTATATATTATTGTGAATTTTGTATGAATATACACATATACATGTTTTTAAAAGAAAATTTAAAAAGAATTATTTTAATTGAGATTTTACGTTAAAAATAATCCAATTATTAAAATTATTGTAATTTTATATTTTTTTAACGTAAAACTTTTCATATTACATTGGTGCGAAGTTTCCATTTTCAAGGGAATCATTTGCAGTAGAAACTAAATTATTTGAACTAAGATTTTTCAAAAATAGCCGACCAAAAGTGGCTGAAAATTTTTATTTTAACTGCCAATCTATATTTTATATATCCTGTATATATATTTTATATATCCTGATTGTACCTGTACCCCTGTACCCTGTACGTACGTAGTCCTACAAAATTTCCCCTATTTAGTAGTCGTTCCAGTACAGTTAATTTAAAAATTTCTGTGGGGCATTACTATTACTGCATTTTATGCATAATGCATGCTTGCTATGCCATTGCCATGGCCCATGACATACATAATTGTCATCGAACATTCCATCATCAATCATGCATCAATCAATGAAAATGTATTGCATACATATGATGTAGCCCTACTGATAATTTAAACTGTTTCAGTAAGTTAACTTGAACAAACTTTTTTACTTGTTTTTCCAACTGAAGTTTTTTACAATATTTAACATGCCGATTGACGACTACAACTACTGTTCTGTCAAAAAATTTCCAATAAAATATGGGAAATTGAAATCGATTGTACCCATAGATATATAAAATATAAAACAGTGGTTTTTAAAGTTATTAAAACAGTGGTTGATTTAAATTGTGTAATATAATAATTATGGGCATACCAATTTTTGATTACAAAATATGTGGTAGAATTCCTGGCAAATCAAGTGCATTTCAAAATCCAATTAGATAATTTAATTCATAGCTTCATCATTATTCATAACGAAAACGGTTGACTTGTATGTAATTGTTTGGCCACATATTCTGTTTTGAATGTCTATATTTATTTCATTAACATCTTTATTTTTTGCTGCCACAATATAGCGCGCTCACTCAAGCATGATATACAATCTCTAATAACTGACAAATAATAGGCAGCTGCATCACTTTGTAGTTGTATACGCATGTTTACATTGAGTGATAATTTTTTAACAAATCTCCCTAAATGTGTTGATTTGATAAATGCGTTTAAATCATCCCTGATCTACTTGATCAGGGGATAAGAGGTGAAGTTTGTCTGAAATCACCTGCTAATAATATAAGAGCACCTACAAAATGTTTTTAGTTGTGTCGTAAATCTTACATTGCACGATATAATGCCTCTAATGATTTTTTATGTGCCATTGGACATTCATCCCAAATAATAATCTCACATTGCTTAAGTACCTTCGCCTTTCCAGATGATCTAGAAATATTGCATGTTGTAATTTCTGTTATTTGCGGATGTGTCGTTCTTCCACCATCTAATGCAGCTGCAATTCCAGAGGAGGCTATTGCCAATGCTTTATTACTGTGTCACCGTATTTTTGCCAAAATTAAGGAAATAAAGTATGTATTTTCGTACATCCTGATGCAAAAACGAAATAGATTTCACCAGTTTTAGAATTATAATTTAAATAATAGTGTCGTACACTCGTTTTTGCTGTTCACTCATATTTGGAATATTTTGTTGAACAAATGTATTCAACACGTCAGTATCGTAGTTTTTTTGTTGTATTTCACGATTTCATGCGTCTACAATGGTTCGATTAGGTGATAGCATCCCCAATTAATGCAACCTTATTTACCATCATTAAACATATATCTTCAATGTAAATCAATGCTTGATTATACATACGGAGTATATTGTAAATCTAAATTTTCATGTGTATTACGTGCCTGATATAAAATGTCATCGGTCATAGCATCTTTATATTTTTCCCATAACTGTGGTGGGTGTGATGGGAAAAATGTTGATATTATATTGCAAATGATGTACGAAATTGATATGCACAAGCAGCGAGTGATGGATCGGTAAGCGCGTTATCTCAATGTTCAATGTTTTCAAGTAAATTTAAATGTCGGTATGTGTTACGATATGTTTCACACAATACGTTATTAAGTTATTAACGGTTTTTAAGTTTTGAAATGGTGTTTGAGCCACGTACATTAATCAGTAACAAACGCAGATAATAGCATTCAGTATTAAAAAAGAGAAAAAAATTGTAGTAACATATAAGATAAGATAAAAGCAAAATAATAAAAAATAATGAAAAAAAGTATGTATGCATAATATATACATATGTGCTACCTGGTACAGTGGTACTACTTAAATATAGGAGTTCAACTTTAATTTAAGTAAAATATGTTAGTAAAAATGTTAATAAAAATAATTAGGAAACATTCTATTGCATCCGCAAGTACTGAATATCTGAATTTTTCGGTGATTTCCTCGCAACCTCCTATTCCACTTCTGTTTTTACAGCCACTGTGATCATTTGGATAATTATCCAAAAACAACTTTCGTAAATTGCCGTATTAGTGAAAGCCTTGTAGAAAAATATTCAACAAATCTTAATAATACTACACGCCTAGGTCCGGATCTAGGTCGGATGTTCCTGAATCTATCTTAAAAAAGTGTTCAAGTTCACTCGCTTCTCCACTATCCATTTTATCCAATATTTCCTTTCAATCTAATACCTTTTCTTTATTTTGTAATAAATCGTTTAAAAAACCTACCCACAAAAAATATGTTAAAGATGATGTAATTAATTACCGTTCTATTGCCAAATTATCCTCAATTCCTAAAGCGTTTGAATTAATTGTGTTCGATTCTTTTTATTATCACTGCGCTCCTTTTCTAATACATATTATATCCTAATACTCATATAATATCCTAATATCATAATATTCAATGAGTCAATCCTGCTCCAAACTGATCTAAACAATTTCTATCTTTGGTCTGACAATAATAATTTACTACTAAATATTAAAAAGTGTGTTTTGATGTGCTATACACGTCGTTCCGAACCAATCTTTTACAATTATTCACTCAATGCTGAATCATTGTTAAGACTTATTCGATTAAAGATTTAGGAGTGTACTTCGACGATAAATTAACGTTTAAATTACACTTCAACTGCATTATAAATAAATCCAATTTCTTTGCTAGGGTTTGTAAAGAATTCTCTGATCCCTATATTTAAAAATCTCTGCACATAACATTTATTCGACCTAACTTGGAGTATTTGTTAGCCATGTATGGTGGTGGTAATAAAATTTAGAAAAAAAAAATTATTAAATAAAGTTGTAAGCAAAAAAAAATAAATAATATATATTAGAAAAACAAAAATCCGTCATAGTAGGCTTTGGTTTGATTTTTATGAAAAAATATATATTAGAAAAACAAAAATTCGTTATAAGTAGGTTTTCAGATTTCATTCTGTCAATGAATTTGCTGAGAATATTACATATAATTTGAAAAATCAAATTTAAACAAAAAAAATAATAAATATAAATACATATTCTATAAACATAAAATACTTAAAAAATAATAAATATAAATATATTAATTTGGATTTTTTTGGATACACAAAATATTTAATAAAAATATTGAAAATAACATAAATAAAGTGAAGAATGGCTGAAGAAAATAAAACAAAACAAAATAAAACAAAATTACGTCGAGCATTGTCAATGCTTAGGAATTTATTTGCTTGGACACGGAAACAAAAATCTACAAATCAATCCCGCTCAAAAGATGATATGAATTTTAATGTAAGTCTTTTAAAATACATTATAATATTTTAATCATTATATATTTCAAAAATTTAAAATTAAATTTTACAATATGTTGTTTTTATTGAATATCAAATAAGTGTACATAATTATATAATATATTATGGTGTTAGTTTGTATACATATGTATGAATGTTGCATATTGAGGTTTTTTTTTCTTTTTTGTGTCAGCAGATATGGATATGCATTTACTTTTTATATTTGAATACATATATTTATAAACAATAATTATTAATTTTTATGTAGAATAAATGACAGTTTTAGAAATGTATTTTTTTTTGTTTTTGAATGTTTGAATTTAATTTTTCTTTTAAACAAACTATCAAAATATCTGATGCATTTAATTATATACTTATTTTTACTATTAATTTAATTTGTAATATTTTAAGCTTAATTTTTTTTTAAATTTTTGTAGGAAAATTATCTACAATATAGCTTGTGGTGAGCTGAACAATTGTAGGAAGAATTTTAGAAGCAGGGATGCCATCTTTAAGATTTACATATTGCTAATTTGAAAAATATTAAATTTTATATTATTATAATAACAAATATTAAAATTTTTATAAAAAAAAAATGAAAAATCAATAAATTTATAAAACAGTAATACAAACACAAAATGAGATCAAAAATTTTAAGTATTATAAAATTATTTAAACAATAAGTAAAAAAAAATAAAATTAATTCAACATAAAATACTTAATTCATCCAACAACATACTAAATACTTAATATTTCAACATAACAAACATTATTATATTTTATGAAATTATTATATTTTATGAGTTAAGAAATTAAAAAAAAATAAAAGTAAAACAAAATTAAAATTAATTCATATCAATGGTATTTTTCTTTTGATTTTATATTCTTAAGCAATGAACCATCCTCTTTTAAATAGTTTTGAAATTGAAGATAATTCATTCCAAAATTTTGTTTTATCATTAATTCGGCCTCTAAATTTTTCAACAATAATCTATTTCCGCCATGCTGTAGTCATAAGGCTAAAACCCTTATAGAAAAGAATAGGAAAAGACAACAAGCAGTGAAACAACAAGTGTACATAAAGCCTTTGAATATTACCTAAGCATTCTGAAATTTAAGCATTTTACAAAAATTGTCTAGCAAAAATTATGCAGAATGAGAATCATCCTTAAAACAAAAAACCACCTAAGAATTTTTATTTTTAAATAATTCAGACGTAAAATTAATTTTGTTTATAATAATAATGTGACATTTTATAAGTCGTGTTTTAGTTTTAGAGAGACTTGTGGGAAAATTTGTTCGCGTGTGGGACGCGGGAATATCGGGTGTTGCCGTGGGGGAGTCCCACCCATGGACGTATGGTAACTCTGTTTAGAAGAGACTAAATTTAGTCTTCAATAAAATGATGAGAAGCCCGAATGTTTTTTTTAAACATCTTCTGTAGTAACAAAAAAAAATTATTAATATAAAGACTAGATATCTCGTATTTATGTTATAAAACATTGATTGGGAGTACAAATGTTGCTTGAACGAAGTGGTTTGTATTTATTATTTAGTTGAATCGTATTTTGTTATAAAATTGATTTTATTATATATATATTTTTTTAGATGTAAAATAATTTATTTATATACTTTTACAAAATCTATTTAAGTTATATGTTATATATATATAGTGATATGAATTCATTCATAAGAGTATAACTACTTCTAATTGAGATGATTTATTTAATTTTCAAAGAAATTTATATTATTGTCATTCTTATATGTAATATATTATACAATTCACATAATTTAATATAATTACCAATAAGAAAATAGAATATAATTTTAATATAATTTTAACTTGTTTTAATGAAATTAATTTTGGTAATTTAAAAATTGAAATATAAAAATAAGAAAATCTATTAAAAAAAAAAGCCGATAGCCAAGATAGCTAGTGCTTGCAAATTAATATTGTATATAATTTAAATAGTATCCAATAACAAATAATAATAATATAATTACAATTCATATAAATAAATAATTATTATTTGTTTATTATAATAATTTTATTTTATTTTTAAATCCGAATTTTGGAACAAAGGCATGCGGAAATAATTAGTGATTTGACATCACAAATAAGTTCGCAAAACAATACAATTTCAGAATTAGTAAAGAAAAATATGAAACTCAACAATGAAATTGTGATGTTAGCCAAAAAAAAATATATGGATGTCGCAAAGGAATCTGTTAAAATTAGCGATCAAATGGAAACGATCGAATTTTTAGAGCTGGAAAACCAAAACTTGCGTGATGAAAACGAGGAATTAAAAGCTAAATTGGAAAATATTAATATAGACCAAAAAAAATTAAAAAAGTCAAAAAAATCATCGCACTATTGGCAGGATAAATTAAACGATGAAAGAGAAAAATTTGAAAAAGATCGTTTAATTTACGAAGATGAAAACTACGAAATGGAAAAAAAAATCACCGAACTAATGGAAAAAGTAGGTGAATATGAAGAAAAATTTGGAAAGGATGGTAGATTACCACCTATCCAAGAAAAATATACGCTAGAACAGCAGTATATGGAATTGGAGACTGAAATAGAAAAAGTACGTAAGCATTCAAAAGAAATTATTGAAGAAAGAAACAAAGAAATAGAAAATCTTGAATATACTATTCAAGAATTAAAATTAGGTCTAGGCGATGGTGAAATATCAAAATCCAATTTGGAATAAAAAAAATCCTGGAGAAATTGTGGGTGAGTAATTACTATGTATTATTATATTTATTTCTCTTTTATGATTTCTTTAAAATTTATTATGAAATTAATGTAAGAAAGTTTAAAATTTTTATGTATATCGTATAGCAGTCAGTTTTCAACTTACTCACTTTTTTATATTAACCTTATGTAGGTACATAAATTAGAAATGAGTATTCTGGCATAGAATAATGTTTGAGAACTAATAATCACATTATTATTATCTATGTATTTAAAATAAAATTGAACAATATATATGTATCAATAATGTTTGTATGAATAGTGTTTTTTTATTTAAAATAAAGTGTAGATTAAAATAAAAAAATTCAAAAATAAAAAAAATTAAACTATACAAAACATTTTTATTTGTTATTAAAAAAATATATATAATATAATTATATATTATATAAAACTATGTATATTATTTCTGTTAATAATATTGTTTAATTTAAAAAATGAAAGTCTTTAAAAAAGGTTCAAATAAAGGCAAAAAAATATACTTTATTATAATATAACTTTATTTTTAGTTAATAAACTGAAGAAATCCATTTTTTAAATACCACCAGTTATCGATCAAATTCTAGGAGGTTTTAATAACAATGATGCTTAAGATATTATTGATATTAGCTAATATTAACAGTCACACTCACAACACAGTATAGATAGAATAAAAATTATCAAATCTCTTAAATAACAAATTTGAGGTAAAGAAATACATTTTTACAAAATTTGCAATTTACATAAATGGAAAATTATTAGTACAATTTTTATTTAACATAAATTTATAGATCATATTCTAATGAGTAAGAATTAATCAACAAACTCTTATTTTAGAAAAACGACTTAGAAAATTATTTTTTTTTTTCGTATTCCAAATATAACTTAAAATGTTTAAATGTCGTCTTAAAACCACCCCTTTAATCTTTATCTCAGACAGTTTTAGTTTTATTTTTTTTATTTTGATATCGTTTGATTAATATATATATATATTTTTTTTTATAGAAAAGAAACAAGAAACAATTCAAAAAGCTTTGCATGGAAATTGGATTGGGAAATTTTTCATCTCAAATACAACACAATTTGAAAAATATGAAAAGGATAAAAATTTATAGCTTTTATTTACATATCGTTTGTTACATTTCGTTTGTTTTCGTTTGCGTTTATTTCGTTTGTTTTAATTTAAAAAAAATAATTATTTGGTTGGTAACATAATCCGGAATTACAAAATCCAAAAAATCAAAACACGTAAAATACAAAATCCAAAAGGACAAAAACCGAAAAATCAATTTCCAGAATTTCAAAATCCGGAAAATAATTTTGTACATCTCGGATTTTGAAATTCCGAATTTTGTTTTTCGGATTTTTTATTTTCCGTGTTTTGATTTTTCTTCCAGATTTATATATATTTTTCCCGATTTTGTAGCCAAAATTATTATCTTAAAAACAAATTTGTTGAACTATTTGTATAATTTAATTTATTATGAGTTTAATATTTTTTTTATTTTTGAATTTTTTTATTTTAATCTACACTTTATTTTAAATAAAAAAAAAACTATTCATACTTACATTATTGATACATTATATATTGTCCAATTTTCTTTTAAATACATAGATAATAATAATTTGATTTATAATAAAAAAATTTATTAAAATGTTAATAAAAATGTTTTATTTCAATAAAAAATAAATAAGAAATTGTTAACAAAATTATTTTGTTTTATTTCATTTGAAAATCAAAAAGTCGTTAAAAATGTACATTTAGGTGGTATTTTTATAGTCGGAGGAGAGAAGACACAAGGTATGCTTTTTTCGGAAGGTTCAAAACTTCATCTAATATGATATTTATTGTTAAGTCTATTTGTGCTAATATCTAAAAATTGTCTATTATTTTTACGAATTTTGAAAACAAAAAAATCCAACCCACAATATAAAGTTCATCGTTATGTAGGTACATATGTATGTACACACGTATGTTTTAAGTAAGTTAAAATATTGTAAGCTAAAATACTGTGCTTCCTTCACCACACATTCTTTTCTAGGATAGTAGATAGGACCGAAATGAGCAAGAATTGGGTAATTCTCTTAGTTAAGAGATCTAAAAGACGGTGTCTTTAATCTATGATAGGCAGCACAATAATCGTCATATGAGCCATTTACTATATCCGGTTGTTTTGAATGCGCAGAAATAATTCAAACACTATCACATTGGTGCATGTACCACCGAACAGGTGTACAACCACATATATCAGTAAAATCGTAAAAAAGTTTAATCAGCCATTTTTAAATCAATGTTAGAATATTTAGTTATAATATACCTTTAGCATTTGCGTACCGCTTGGTTAGGATAGTATAGTATAGGATAAAATTATATTAAGGTATAAATATTTTCCTTAAACTTCTGCAAATTGTATGTTGGATTTGAAAACACAAACGAATATGATTCCAAAATCTTGAACTTCGAACTATAAACAACGAATTTTCCTAACCGTTTTTGTGCCATTTCAGGATTTCCACAGTTTCACATTGGAATTGTTTAAGAAGAGGAAGCAGTTTTTTTATTCCTGTTGAGCATACACCTTCAAAGTATCATTAAAACAGAGAAAGTGTTTCAACTATAAGTCGATGTCCAAGAGAATTGAAGGATGAAGTTAAATTTGGGTCGTCCATTAGACGAATATATGATACATGATGACTTCAAGCTTCAAGTACGCTTCAACATAATGTATTCGCTACAGTTTCTTGAAATCAGCTTCACTAAAATCAATCAAAAAATTTACTTACTTGAATTGAAAATTTTAATCGAATGCGCAGCTTGGGACAAAAATTTACGAAGTTTTTTTAATATTTAGAGTAAATTTACACAATAGAAGGTTTAAAAGAAAACAAATTTTTATATTTGTTTATATCTTTTTTTTTATAACTTTATTTAAGTAGCCTTTGAACATAATATAGGTTTTTTCAGGCCACGTCTTTACATTATTTTTTTAATTTTATTTTTTTTTATTATTTTCGAATTACATATTCTATTATTCATATAATACATTTTTAATTTTTTTTTTTGGTTTGGTTTCTATATAAAATAATCCAATAGTTAAATTTTTCTTATACATATATTAATTATATGAAGTTATTATAACTAAATATTTTCTATTTTATTCCGTTTTTTTTTTTTTTAACATTTAATATTTTTTATTTAACATATTTTATTGATTTTATTTAATCTTTTGTTTTAAATTGTTTTGTATAGTTCAATAGCTTTTAGGAAATTAAAAAAGTTTCGAACTGATGCTTCATAGTAAGGTTTGCTCCACAAGCACAATTTGGTGGTGTTGTATTATCAAATATAAATTTGTGTGTTAAATTAGTGTGCCCTATTCTTATTCTAGTAATCACGGTCGACTCTCTTCTGTTAAGTAAATTGAGATTTTTCCTAGGTCTCGTATTTGGCTTGATATTTTTTAGTTTGTTACTATCGTCCGTTTCTATCCATTCTTGTTCTACACTTTGATATATTTTCTTATTTATTATATTTTTAAGATCTTTATAATATAAAAGGTGATGGTTATCGTATGGTTGGTTTACAGAGCTTTTTGCTAGACTGTCAAGTATCTCGTTATCATGGATGCCGATATGACTTGGAATCCACATAAATTGTATATTTTTTTGATTTTTATTTATCATTGCTTGTATTATTTGTATTAAAGGATGTACTGGATATAGTTTGAAAATAGCTTTTAAAGAACTCAAGGAGTCAGTACAAATTAAAAAGTTTTTTTCGTCCCTTTTTATAATATACTCGAGTGCTTTAAATATTGCGTATAGTTCAGCCGTAAATATAGTGGTATGCCTTTGAAGATGAAATTTGTGTTCTTCTTGTTTGTGTTTGAATGCGCATCGATGCGATCTCTGAAAGACCCATCAGTAAATATATGTTCATATTCACAGTATCTTGTCTTTGTTTTTTCTATGAATAATTCTCGAAACTGAATTTGGTTTGTACTATCTTTTCTATAATTTACCAACTCGAAATCTATATTTGGGTCCGGAACAAGCCAAGGAGGGCTACTTGAGAATTTTTGGGTCTCCATATTATTTTGGAAAGGTATATCATATTTTTCAAAAATTGTTCTTGCTCTTGTCAGAAGTGGTTGGGAGTGCGTATTGAACCTTTTCATTTATTTCTTTAAATTTATAGAAAATTTTACAAAAAAATTTATGGCACCAAAAATACATATACCAAACTCAAGCTATTTTCAAGCTGACAGCAACTCAAGCTGGTATGTATAGCTTGAAATTTCAGAAGAATTCAATTGTCAAGTCCTCGAACTATATATCTATGGTGGTGACTGCAGACGTGTTTTTCTTTTTCATTTAATTTCAAAAGCGTTGGTAGCGTAAGATTGTTTATGTTTATGATTTTTTTTTATATATTTACATTTTACTTTACATTAACATCTTGTTGTAGTAACATTTCTTTTTTATTGTTTCTGTTGAAAACATTAATTTATATAGCTTAAAAATTTTATTTATTTCAATGGATTCGAATAAAAATAATACGCTGAAAATCGTGGACGATTCAATAACTGATACGGATGCTGTGCACTATCGTTTTCGTCAATTGTATCCTGTCGAAACAGTATTGTGTTTCAGTTGTAGGCTTACCTTTAAAAACAAGGTTATTTTATAAATTTTTGTAATTCTAATTAATTTGTTTTTCTGTTTTAGGTAACGGAACATTTCAATCAAAGTCAATAATGGATATATTTGAACATTATTACTATCTAAGACCAAGGTTAGGATCGATGAGATATTCTGCATGTTATACGCGTAACTATTTTTCAAAAACTAGGAACGTATTATAAAAGTAGGTCCTTCGTCATCAGTAGTTCTTGAATAGGAGTTTGGAGGATATTTATCTAGCAAAATTTAATTTGTAAATTCTGGAATTGGAAAAGTAAAGTTTTTAAAAAAGCTCTTTATACCCTTGAACGCGCCTACATCGGCTGGTTACATTATGTGAGTGGTGTTAGGAGGAAGCGCGTATAGTATTATATCATTTTCTGAGCAAAATTCGCTAACTTCCATGGACAGATGAGATTTATGACCATCTACTAATAGTAAGACAGGGTTTTAAATGTTGTCTGTGTTGAGCTAATCATTATAATCGTTGGCAACGTATTCGTAAAACGGCTCTGATCTCATCCAACCAGTCTCAGAGCGTTCGACTACCCAATCATTTGTCATTGTGTCTATAACTTTTTTCGGTGGTCGCAAATAAGGAAACACTACAAGTGAAGGTAAAATTCTTCCGTCAGCAGCAAACACCAAAAGAACTGTCAAATTTTCTTTTTCGTTTGAGAATTTAACTTGAAAGACATTACGATATCCCCTAGGCGCAATGACTGATCCTGTTTGAGGAGCGAAACTGAAAGATGTTTCGTCTCCATTGAATATTCGGGTAGGATCTTTCGAAATGTCTTTCAAAAAATGCTCTAGATCAAGGAACCAATTTCTAATGCTACCTTCTGTTACAGCTGCTCTTGCCTTAGTAATTGTTTCCGCAGTTTTCAGAGATAACTCCTTGTGACGGTTCAAAAAATTCTGATACCATTTCTTCCCTGGTCTTTGGTTTTTGAAAGGTGTTTTTCAATTATCTTCTTTGATAATTTTTGAGCCACATCTAAAATTCATTTAGTTTTTGTGGAAAACCACATTTAGATAAAGCGATAAGCCAATCGGCTAGTTTTTTTTTCTTCAATTTCGGTGAGAACGGTCTTAGGACCCATTTTTGGGACACCATCCGGTACTTTGTTCCTAATTCTATCATGAAGAGATAGTAGATAAATCGATAGAAGAGAACTGGCACACCAAATTGTTAACTTGCTTGCCTCAAGCTCATAGAGTTGCTCCTAATATTGTGTAAGGCAGCAGTCAGAGATTCTTCACTGTATAGTTGATAACGTTTCCGCTTCATTTTTCTGTAAAATTAAATTTTTTTACCTTAACCGTTATTTGCACCTTAACTTACCTTAACTTTTTAATTATTTAGTTATTCAGTTAAGTTTAAAAAGATTCAATTCTTAACTGCTCGAATAAAGGATTATTAAAGAGTTTGTAATGTCTTTTATTCGAACACCTTCGAAACACCACGTTCGAATTTAGGAACATCGCTTTTTTATCATTTCCTAGATTCGAACACAAGTGTTCGAAATTAGAAAAACTTGAAATATTTACATCCCTTTTCTGAACACCCAAAAATATGTAATTAAAATTATTTTTTTATTGAATTTCATAAGCTAAACTGAAAAATAATATATAAACTATAATATAACATTACTTTGAACACTTACTTCTATTTATTTATGATCACTTACTACTATTTATTCACTAATTTGTAAACCAACCGCCACTAATTTTTTTTTCTGATTCGATATTTTAACCACACGCTCGAACTTGCATCCACAAACCAACGAATATTTTTGTATTACATAAAAGCTTTGATATTGTTCAAAAAAGCTTTCTTAAGAGAAATTTAGACACATTATAAAAAAAAAAAAATTTAAAAGTTTTGCTGGGTACACTAATTACAGCCGTTTGTTTTTAAAAATGTTCGACAAATGGAGGTGTTCGAAATTACTCACCTACCCTTCTTATAAATAATATAAATTTGTATACATATCATATAATATGTTTTAATATTATCAATATATTATATGTAGACATAAAATTTCACGGGAATCTATGTGAATTTAGTTTTATAAAATATTATATAATGTATTCGATAAAGTAAAATAATTTTTTCCCACTCTTGGTAATTTTATTTAGTTTAACATCAAACTGTATCAGCTCATGTATCAATTTAATTAATTTTGTTTATATATAATTCTTATCAAAAAAATAAATATAAACGTATCAAAACATCTTGTTTTAACTTTACTTTTTGATTTGTTAATTATATATTATTGTGAATTTTGTATGAATATACACATATACATGTTTTTAAAAGAAAATTTAAAAAGAATTATTTTAAATTAATTGAGATTTTACGTTAAAAATAATCCAATTATTAAAATTATTGTAATTTTATATTTTTTTAACGTAAAACTTTTCATATTACATTGGTGCGAAGTTTCCATTTTCAAGGGAATCATTTGCAGTAGAAACTAAATTATTTGAACTAAGATTTTTCAAAAATAGCTGACCAAAAGTGGCTGAAAATTTTTATTTTAACTGCCAATCTATATTTTATATATCCTGTATATATATTTTAAATATCCTGATTGTACCTGTACCCCTGTACCCTGTACGTACGTAGTCCTACAAAATTTCCCCAATTTAGTAGTCGTTCCAGTACAGTTAATTTAAAAATTTCTGTGGGGCATTACTATTACTGCATTTTATGCATAATGCATGCTTGCTATGCCATTGCCATGGCACATGACATACATAATTGCCATCGAACATTCCATCATCAATCATGCATCAATCAATGAAAATGTATTGCATACATATGATGTAGCCCTACTGATAATTTAAACTGTTTCAGTAAGTTAACTTGAACAAACTTTTTTACTTGTTTTTCCAACTGAAGTTTTTTACAATATTTAACATGCCGATTGACGACTACAACTACTGTTCTGTCAAAAAATTTCCAATAAAATATGGGAAATTGAAATCGATTGTACCCATAGATATATAAAATATAAAACAGTGGTTTTTAAAGTTATTAAAACAGTGGTTGATTTAAATTGTGTAATATAATAATTATGGGCATACCAATTTTTGATTGCAAAATATGTGGTAGAGTTCCTGGCAAATCAAGTGCATTTCAAAATCCAATTAGATAATTTAATTCATAGCTTCATCATTATTCATAACGAAAACGGTTGACTTGTATGTAATTGTTTGGCCACTTATTCTGTTTTGAATGTCTATATTTATTTCATTAACATCTTTATTTTTTGCTGCCACAATATAGCGCGCTCACTCAAGCATGATATACAATCTCTAATAACTGACAAATAATAGGCAGCTGCATCACTTTGTAGTTGTATACGCATGTTTACATTGAGTGATAATTTTTTAACAAATCTCCCTAAATGTGTTGATTTGATAAATGCGTTTAAATCATCCCTGATCTGCTTGATCAGGGGATAGGAGGTGAAGTTTGTCTGAAATCACCTGCTAATAATATAAGAGCACCTACAAAATGTTTTTAGTTGTGTCGTAAGTCTTACATTGCACGATATAATGCCTCTAATGATTTTTTATGTGCCATTGGACATTCATCCCAAATAATAATCTCACATTGCTGAAGTACCTTCGCCTTTCCAGATGATCTAGAAATATTGCATGTTGTAATTTCTGTTATTTGCGGATGTGTCGTTCTTCCACCATCTAATGCAGCTGCAATTCCAGAGGAGGCTATTGCCAATGCTTTATTACTGTGTCACCGTATTTTTGCTAAAATTAAGGAAATAAAGTATGTATTTTCGTACATCCTGATGCAAAAAGGAAATAGATTTCACCAGTTTTAGAATTATAATTTAAATAATAGTGTCGTACACTCGTTTTTGCTGTTCACTCATATTTGGAATATTTTGTTGAACAAATGTATTCAACACGTCAGTATCGTAGTTTTTTTGTTGTATTTCACGATTTCATGCGTCTACAATGGTTCGATTAGGTGATAGCATCCCCAATTAATGCAACCTTATTTACCATCATTAAACATATATCTTCAATGTAAATCAATGCTTGATTATACATACGGAGTATATTGTAAATCTAAATTTTCATGTGTATTACGTGCCTGATATAAAATGTCATCGGTCATAGCATCTTTATATTTTTCCCATAACTGTGGTGGGTGTGATGGGAAAAATGTTGATATTATATTGCAAATGATGTACGAAATTGATATGCACAAGCAGCGAGTGATGGATCGGTAAGCGCGTTATCTCAATGTTCAATGTTTTCAAGTAAATTTAAATGTCGGTATGTGTCACGATATGTTTCACACAATACGTTATTAAGTTATTAACGGTTTTTAAGTTTTGAAATGATGTTTGAGCCACGTACATTAATCAGTAACAAACGCAGATAATAGCATTCAGTATTAAAAAAGAAAAAAAAATTGTAGTAACAAATGAGATAAGATAAAAGCAAAATAATAAAAAATAATGAAAAAAAGTATGTATGCATAATATATACATATGTGCTACCTGGTACAGTGGTACTACTTAAATATAGGAGTTCAACTTTAATTTAAGTAAAATATGTTAGTAAAAATGTTAATAAAAATAATTAGGAAACATTCTATTGCATCCGCAAGTACTGAATATCTGAATTTTTCGGTGATTTCCTCGCAACCTCCTATTCCACTTCTGTTTTTACAGCCACTGTGATCATTTGGATAATTATCCAAAAACAACTTTCGTAAATTGCCGTATTAGTGAAAGCCTTGTAGAAAAATATTCAACAAATCTTAATAATACTACACGCCTAGGTCCGGATCTAGGTCGGATGTTCCTGAATCTATCTTAAAAAAGTGTTCAAGTTCACTCGCTTCTCCACTATCCATTTTATCCAATATTTCCTTTCAATCTAATACCTTTTCTTTATTTTGTAATAAATCGTTTAAAAAACCTACCCACAAAAAATATGTTAAAGATGATGTAATTAATTACCGTTCTATTGCCAAATTATCCTCAATTCCTAAAGCGTTTGAATTAATTGTGTTCGATTCTTTTTATTATCACTGCGCTCCTTTTCTAATACATATTATATCCTAATACTCATATAATATCCTAATATCCTAATACTCAATGAGTCAATCCTGCTCCAAACTGATCTAAACAATTTCTATCTTTGGTCTGACAATAATAATTTACTACTAAATATTAAAAAGTGTGTTTTGATGTGCTATACACGTCGTTCCGAACCAATCTTTTACAATTATTCACTCAATGCTGAATCATTGTTAAGACTTATTCGATTAAAGATTTAGGAGTGTACTTCGACGATAAATTAACGTTTAAATTACACTTCAACTGCATTATAAATAAATCCAATTTCTTTGCTAGGGTTTGTAAAGAATTCTCTGATCCCTATATTTAAAAATCTCTGCACATAACATTTATTCGACCTAACTTGGAGTATTTGTTAGCCATGTATGGTGGTGGTAATAAAATGTAGAAAAAAAAATTATTAAATAAAGTTGTAAGCAAAAAAAAATAAATAATATATATTAGAAAAACAAAAATCCGTTATAAGTAGGTTTTCAGATTTCATTCTGTCAATGAATTTGCTGAGAATATTACATATAATTTGAAAAATCAAATTTAAACAAAAAAAATAATAAATATAAATACATATTCTATAAACATAAAATACTTAAAAAATAATAAATATAAATATATTAATTTGGATTTTTTTGGATACACAAAATATTTAATAAAAATATTGAAAATAACATAAATAAAGTGAAGAATGGCTGAAGAAAATAAAACAAAACAAAATAAAACAAAATTACGTCGAGCATTGTCAATGCTTAGGAATTTATTTGCTTGGACACGGAAACAAAAATCTACAAATCAATCCCGCTCAAAAGATGATATGAATTTTAATGTAAGTCTTTTAAAATACATTATAATATTTTAATCATTATATATTTAAAAAATTAAAATTAAATTTTACAATATGTTGTTTTTATTGAATATCAAATAAGTGTACATAATCATATAATATATTATGGTGTTAGTTTGCATACATATGTATGAATGTTGCATATTGAGGTTTTTTTTTCTTTTTTGTGTCAGCAGATATGTATATGTATTTACTTTTTATATTTGAATACATATATTTATAAACAATAATTATTAATTTTTATGTAGAATAAATGACAGTTTTAGAAATGTATTTTTTTTTGTTTTTGAATGTTTGAATTTAATTTTTAAACAAACTATCAAAATATCTGATGCATTTAATTATATACTTATTTTTACTATTAATTTAATTTGTAATATTTTAAGCTTAATTTTTTTTTAAATTTTTGTAGGAAAATTATTTACAATATAGCTTGTGGTGAGCTGAACAATTGTAGGAAGAATTTTAGAAGCAGGGATGCCATCTTTAAGATTTACATATTGCTAATTTGAAAAATATTAAATTTTATATTATTATAATAACAAATATTAAAATTTTTATAAAAAAAAAATGAAAAATCAATAAATTTATAAAACAGTAATACAAACACAAAATGAGATCAAAAATTTTAAGTATTATAAAATTATTTAAACAATAAGTAAAAAAAAATAAAATTAATTCAACATAAAATACTTAATTCATCCAACAACATACTAAATACTTAATATTTCAACATAACAAACATTATTATATTTTATGAAATTATTATATTTTATGAGTTAAGAAATTAAAAAAATATAAAAGTAAAACAAAATTAAAATTAATTCATATCAATGGTATTTTTCTTTTGATTTTATATTCTTAAGCAATGAACCATCCTCTTTTAAATAGTTTTGAAATTGAAGACAATTTATTCCAAAATTTTGTTTTATCATTAATTCGGCCTCTAAATTTTTCAACAATAATCTATTTCCGCCATGCTGTAGTCATAAGGCTAAAACCCTTATAGAAAAGAATAGGAAAAGACAACAAGCAGTGAAACAACAAGTGTACATAAAGCCTTTGAATATTACCTAAGCATTCTGAAATTTAAGCATTTTACAAAAATTGTCTAGCAAAAATTATGCAGAATGAGAATCATCCTTAAAACAAAAAACCACCTAAGAATTTTTATTTTTAAATAATTCAGACGTAAAATTAATTTTGTCTATAATAATAATGTGAAATTTTATAAGTCGTGTTTTAGTTTTAGAGAGACTTGTGGGAAAATTTGTTCGCGTGTGGGACGCGGGAATATCGGGTGTTGCCGTGGGGGAGTCCCACCCATGGACGTATGGTAACTCTGTTTAGAAGAGACTAAATTTAGTCTTCAATTAAATGATGAGAAGCCCGAATGTTTTTTTAAACATCTTCTGTAGTAACAAAAAAAAATTATTAATATAAAGACTAAATATCTCGTATTTATGTTATAAAACATTGATTGGGAGTACAAATGTTGCTTGAACGAAGTGGTTTGTATTTATTATTTAGTTGAATCGTATTTTGTTATAAAATTGATTTTATTATATATATATTTTTTTAGATGTAAAATAATTTATTTATATACTTTTACAAAATCTATTTAAGTTATATGTTATATATATATAGTGATATGAATTCATTCATAAGAGTATAACTACTTCTAATTGAGATGATTTTTTTAATTTTCAAAGAAATTTATATTATTGTCATTCTTATATGTGTGATAATGAATAAGGACAAAATCACTATATGTACTTGGAATGCGAATGGCATTAACAACAAAAAACAAGAATTGGAAATGTTCCTAAACTTACGAAACATAGATGTCTGGCTCGTGTCAGAAACCCATCTAACAAAGGGGCACAATTTAGTAATTCGTGGATACAAAGTATATCATACAACGCACCCTGACAATCTACCAAAAGGAGGTAGTGCGGTCATAGTAAATGATCTTACTACCCATCATGAACATTGTAACATACAAAGTACAGAAATGCAACTCACAGCCGTACAAATAAGGTGCACAAAGCAAAATATCAACGTAGGAGCGCTGGACTGCCCGCCCAATCACGCTATTAAAAAACATATGTTCAAGAGCTTATTAATGAAATTAGGTGAAAGATTTATTCTTGGAGGTGACTACAATGCTAAACATCTAGAATGGGGCTCCAGGATGACCCTTACTCGAGGTAAAGAACTGAGAGAGGCGCTGAGAGAAACAGGTTGTTTATTTCTTTCAACAGGAAAACCAACATATTGGCCTGCAGATATAAACAAAACTCCTGATGTGTTAGACTTTTTTATAATGAAAAAAGTATCAACTAATTTCACATCTATAGAAGATAACTATGACCTCAATTCCGACCATTCTGCTGTCGTCCTAAAATTAAATACAACAATAGTGAAAAAATCTTGTAAACCATTTTTAACCAACTCATCTACAGATTGGTTAAGCTTCAAAAAGATTCTGCTAGAAAAAATTAACTTAAGAGTAACATTAGACAATGAGGAACAACTAGAAACTGCTACTGAAAAACTTATGCAAGCTGTCCAGTTTGCAGCTTGGAATAGTACTAAGACAAAAAAATCAAAAAAAATCAGCCCTAGATATCCGGTGTATATCCTTAACATGGTAAAAGAGAAACGAAAAGCGAGAAGGAGGTGGCAACAAACGCGTGACCCATCCAGCAAAACGGATCTTAATAATAAAAGTCAGGAGCTAAAGAGAGAAATAAAGAAATTAAATGATAGATCTCTGAATTATTACCTAGAAAATTTAACAGCTACTAAAGAAACAAATTATTCTTTATGGAAAGCTACGAGTAAAATGAAGAAGTCTATTGTGCATTTTGCACCACTGAGGCAAAATGATGGCTCATGGGCAAGAAGCGATAAAGAAAAAGCTGACATTTTTGCAGATCATCTCGCTGAAATTTTTAAGCCCAATGAAATGAACACTGTTATTGATCTAACTGAAATATATAACCATGAAGATATAAATATTCCCTTAATAAGTCGAAAAGAAGTAATTAAGGAAATAAAAAACCTAAAATTAAATAAAGCCCCAGGTTTTGATTTAATAACTTCAAATGTGCTAAAAAATATACCCAACAAAATTCTCACACTCTTGGTATATATAATGAATGCCTGTATTAAGCTTAAACACGTACCTAGTATATGGAAAGTTGCCGAGATAATAATGATCAAAAAACCAGGAAAGCCTGCTAACGACACCAAATCCTACAGGCCGATATCTTTGCTCCCTACAATATCGAAGTTGTTTGAAAAGTTACTATTGAGAAGGATTCAACCCCTCATAGAAAACAGGAATATAATACCTAATCACCAATTTGGGTTTAGGCAAAAACACTCAACAATAGATCAAGTACATCGAATAACAGACATTATAGAAAGGGCACTGGAAAATAAACAAATTTGTTCTTCAGTATTTCTAGATGTAGCCCAAGCTTTTGATAAAGTTTGGCATGAAGGACTCATCAAAAAGCTAAGTTGTTTGCTCCCTAAAAATTATGTTCAATTATTTTCATCATATCTCTCAAATAGAGTTTTTCGAGTTAAAAATGAGAATGAATACTCCTCTCTAAGAGATATAAAAGCTGGAGTACCGCAAGGTAGTATACAGGGTCCAATTTTATATTTGTTATACACCTGTGATATACCCGATGTAGAAAATATAAAAATAGCAACCTTTGCAGATGACACAGCGTTGATGGCAGTTGGTTCTACTATAGAAGAAGCTACAAACAAACTGCAAAAAGCTAATGACGAAATTTCCAACTG
The DNA here is from genome assembly GCA_963942445.1 of Argyra leucocephala. Lineage (NCBI taxonomy): Eukaryota > Metazoa > Arthropoda > Insecta > Diptera > Dolichopodidae > Argyra > Argyra leucocephala. Next base: position 67,475,229 of record OZ012679.1, read on the forward strand.
GTGCAAAAAATGGAAAATTAAATTAAATGAAGCCAAATCTAGTCATGTAAACTTCACCTATAAAAACATAGTAACTCCTCTCTCAGTAAAAATTAATGATGTCGTGATTCCATACGAGAATAAAGCTAAATATCTTGGCATGACCTTGGATGCAAAACTGAAATGGAAAGAGCATGTGAAAATCAAAAAACAAGAACTCCAGTTCAAATATAGAGAAATATACTGGCTGATTGGGCGGAATTCTAAGGTCTCGACCTATAACAAAGTTTTGATGTATAATCAAATATTGAAGCCAGTCTGGGCATACGGTATTCAAATATGGGGATGTGCTAAACAAATCCATATTCAAACTATCCAAACGTTCCAAAATAAGGTAAGACCACTTGAGTTAGGTTAAAACCTTTTATCTATTAAAACCTTATTGGATTTTGGTAGATCAAAGGTATCTATGTTTCTTTGAGTTAAATGTAAATTAATGGTTAGTCTATAAGACTAGTTTTAATGTTGCAATAATGATAGGAGTTTTTAGTGGGTTAAAGTCCCACAGTCCTTCAAACTGCTTTCCCCGGTAATAGGTAGTCCCTGAAGCCTCTTTCGATGATTTACTACTATCTGGACAAAAAAAAAAAAAAAAAAAAAAAAAACGAAATTTTTATAAGTCTTCTTATAATATATTATACAATTCACATAATTTAATATAATTACCAATAAGAAAATAGAATATAATTTTAATATAATTTTAACTTGTTTTAATGAAATTAATTTTGGTAATTTAAAAATTGAAATATAAAAATAAGAAAATCTATTAAAAAAAAAGCCGATAGCCAAGATAGCTAGTGCTTGCAAATTAATATTGTATATAATTTAAATAGTATCCAATAACAAATAATAATAATATAATTACAATTCATATAAATAAATAATTATTATTTGTTTATTATAATAATTTTATTTTATTTTTAGATCCGAATTTTGGAACAAAGGCATGCGGAAATAATTAGTGATTTGACATCACAAATAAGTTCGCAAAACAATACAATTTCAGAATTAGTAAAGAAAAATATGAAACTCAACAATGAAATTGTGATGTTAGCCAAAAAAAAATATATGGATGTCGCAAAGGAATCTGTTAAAATTAGCGATCAAATGGAAACGATCGAATTTTTAGAGCTGGAAAACCAAAACTTGCGTGATGAAAACGAGGAATTAAAAGCTAAATTGGAAAATATTAATATGGACCTAAAAAAATTAAAAAAGTCGAAAAAATCATCGCACTATTGGCAGGATAAATTAAACGATGAAAGAGAAAAATTTGAAAAAGATCGTTTGATTTACGAAGATGAAAACTACGAAATGGAAAAAAAAATCACCGAACTAATGGGAAAAGTAGGTGAATATGAAGAAAAATTTGGAAAGGATGGTAGATTACCACCTATCCAAGAAAATTATACGCTAGAACAGCAGTATATGGAATTGGAGACTGAAATAGAAAAAGTACTTAAGCATTCAAAAGAAATTATTGAAGAAAGAAGCAAAGAAATAGAAAATCTTGAATATACTATTCAAGAATTAAAATTAGGTCTAGGCGATGGTGAAATATCAAAATCCAATTTGGAATAAAAAAAATCCTGGAGAAATTGTGGGTGAGTAATTACTATGTATTATTATATTTATTTCTCTTTTATGATTTCTTTAAAATTTATTATGAAATTAATGTAAGAAAGTTTAAAATTTTTATGTATATCGTATAGCAGTCAGTTTTCAACTTACTCACTTTTTTATATTAACCTTATGTAGGTACATAAATTAGAAATGAGTATTCTGGCATAGAATAATGTTTGAGAACTAATAATCACATTATTATTATCTATGTATTTAAAATAAAATTGAACAATATATATGTATCAATAATGTAAGTATGAATAGTGTTTTTTTATTTAAAATAAAGTGTAGATTAAAATAAAAAATTCAAAAATAAAAAAAATTAAACTATACAAAACAATTTTATTTGTTATTAAAAAAATATATATAATATAATTATATATTATATAAAACTATGTATATAATTTCTGTTAATAATATTGTTTAATTTAAAAAATGAAAGTCTTTAAAAAAGGTTCAAATAAAGGCAAAAAAATATACTTTATTATAATATAACTTTATTTTTAGTTAATAAACTGAAGAAATCCATTTTTTAAATATCACCAGTTATCGATCAAATTCTAGGAGGTTTTAATAACAATGATGCTTAAGATATTATTGATATTAGCTAATATTAACAGTCACACTCACAACACAGTATAGATAGAATAAAAATTATCAAATCTCTTAAATAACAAATTTGAGGTAAAGAAATACATTTTTACAAAATTTGCAATTTATATAAATGGAAAATTATTAGTACAATTTTTATTTAACATAAATTTATCAATCATATTCTAATGAGTAAGAATTAATCAACAAACTCTTATTTTAGAAAAACGACTTAGAAAATTATTTTTTTTTTCGTATTCCAAATATAACTTAAAATGTTTAAATGTCGTCTTAAAACCACCCCTTTAATCTTTATCTCAGACAGTTTTAGTTTTATTTTTTTTATTTTGATATCGTTTGATTAATATATATATATATATATTTTTTTTTATAGAAAAGAAACACGAAACAATTCAAAAAGCTTTGCATGGAAATTGGATTGGGAAATTTTTCATCTCAAATACAACACAATTTGAAAAATATGAAAAGGATAAAAATTTATAGCTTTTATTTACATATCGTTTGTTACATTTCGTTTGTTTTCGTTTGCGTTTATTTCGTTTGTTTTAATTTAAAAAAAATAATTATTTGGTTGGTAACATAATCCGGAATTACAAAATCCAAAAAATCAAAACACGTAAAATACAAAATCCAAAAGGACAAAAACCGAAAAATCAATTTCCAGAATTTCAAAATCCGGAAAATAATTTTGTACATCTCGGATTTTTTATTTTCCGTGTTTTGATTTTTCTTCCAGATTTATATATATTTTTCCCGATTTTGTAGCCAAAATTATTATCTTAAAAACAAATTTGTTGAACTATTTGTATAATTTAATTTATTATGAGTTTAATATTTTTTTTATTTTTGAATTTTTTTATTTTAATCTACACTTTATTTTAAATAAAAAAAAAACTATTCATACTTACATTATTGATACATTATATATTGTCCAATTTTCTTTTAAATACATAGATAATAATAATTTGATTTATAATAAAAAAATTTATTAAAATGTTAATAAAAATGTTTTATTTCAATAAAAAATAAATAAGAAATTGTTAACAAAATTATTTTGTTTTATTTCATTTGAAAATCAAAAAGTCGTTAAAAATGTACATTTAGGTGGTATTTTTATAGTCGGAGGAGAGAAGACACAAGGTATGCTTTTTTCGGAAGGTTCAAAACTTCATCTAATATGATATTTATTGTTAAGTCTATTTGTGCTAATATCTAAAAATTGTCTATTATTTTTACGAATTTTGAAAACAAAAAAATCCAACCCACAATATAAAGTTCATCGTTATGTAGGTACATATGTATGTACACACGTATGTTTTAAGTAAGTTAAAATATTGTAAGCTAAAATACTGTGCTTCCTTCACCACACATTCTTTTCTAGGATAGTAGATAGGACCGAAATGAGCAAGAATTGGGTAATTCTCTTAGTTAAGAGATCTAAAAGACGGTGTATTTAATCTATGATAGGCAGCACAATAATCGTCATATGAGCCATTTACTATATCCGGTTGTTTTGAATGCGCAGAAATAATTCAAACACTATCACATTGGTGCATGTACCACCGAACAGGTGTAGAACCACATATATCAGTAAAATCGTAAAAAAGTTTAATCAGCCATTTTTAAATCAATGTTAGAATATTTAGTTATAATATACCTTTAGCATTTGCGTACCGCTTGGTTAGGATAGTATAGTATAGGATAAAATTATATTAAGGTATAAATATTTTCCTTAAACTTCTGCAAATTGTATGTTGGATTTGAAAACACAAACGAATATGATTCCAAAATCTTGAACTTCGAACTATAAACAACGAATTTTCCTAACCGTTTTTGTGCCATTTCAGGATTTCCACAGTTTCACATTGGAATTGTTTAAGAGGAGGAAGCAGTTTTTTTTATTCCTGTTGAGCATACACCTTCAAAGTATCATTAAAACAGAGAAAGTGTTTCAACTATAAGTCAATGTCCAAGAGAATTGAAGGATGAAGTTAAATTTGGGTCGTCCATTAGACGAATATATGATACATGATGACTTCAAGCTTCAAGTACGCTTCAACATAATGTATTCGCTACAGTTTCTTGAAATCAGCTTCACTAAAATCAATCAAAAAATTTACTTACTTGAATTGAAAATTTTAATCGAATGCGCAGCTTGGGACAAAAATTTACAAGTTTTTTTAATATTTAGAGTAAATTTACACAATAGAAGGTTTAAAAGAAAACAAATTTTTATATTTTTTTATATCTTTTTTTTTTATAACTTTATTTAAGTAGCCTTTGAACATAATATAGGTTTTTTCAGGCCAGGTCTTTACATTATTTTTTTCATTTTTTTTTTTTTATTATTTTCGAATTACATATTCTATTATTCATATAATACATTTTTAATTTTTTTTTTTGGTTTGGTTTCTATATAAAATAATTCAATAGTTAAATTTTTCTTATACATATATTAATTATATGAAGTTATTATAACTAAATATTTTCTATTTTATTCCGTTTTTTTTTTTTTTTAACATTTAATATTTTTTATTTAACATATTTTATTGATTTTATTTAATCTTTTGTTTTAAATTGTTTTGTATAGTTCAATAGCTTTTAGGAAATTTATTATTTTTCTATAATTGGTTTCATCATCACTCTTTAAAATATGTAGACTATTACTTTTTAAATATCTATCTCTATCTCTTGAATATCTAATACAAGTTTCGAACAGATGCTTCATAGTAAGGTTTGCTCCACAAGCACAATTTGGTGGTGTTGTATTATCAAATATAAATTTGTGTGTTAAATTAGTGTGCCCTATTCTTATTCTAGTAATCACGGTCGACTCTCTTCTGTTAAGTAAATTGAGATTTTTCCTAGGTCTCGTATTTGGCTTGATATTTTTTAGTTTGTTACTATCGTCCGTTTCTATCCATTCTTGTTCTACACTTTGATATATTTTCTTATTTATTATATTTTTAAGATCTTTATAATATAAAAGGTGATGGTTATCGTATGGTTGGTTTACAGAGCTTTTTGCTAGACTGTCAACTATCTCGTTATCATGGATGCCGATATGACTTGGAATCCACATAAATTGTATATTTTTTTGATTTTTATTTATCATTGCTTGTATTTTTTGTATTAAAGAATGTACTGGATATAGTTTGAAAATAGCTTTTAAAGAACTCAAGGAGTCAGTACAAATTAAAAAGTTTTTTTCGTCCCTTTTTATAATATACTCGAGTGCTTTAAATATTGCGTATAGTTCAGCCGTAAATATAGTGGTATGCCTTTGAAGATGAAATTTGTGTTCTTCTTGTTTGTGTTTGAATGCGCATCGATGCGATCTCTGAAAGACCCATCAGTAAATATATGTTCATATTCACAGTATCTTGTCTTTGTTTTTTCTATGAATAATTCTCGAAACTGAATTTGGTTTGTACTATCTTTTCTATAATTTACCAACTCGAAATCTATATTTGGGTCCGGAACAAGCCAAGGAGGGCTACTTGAGAATTTTTGGGTCTCCATATTATTTTGGAAAGGTATATCATATTTTTCAAAAATTGTTCTTGCTCTTGTCAGAAGTGGTTGGGAGTGCGTATTGAACCTTTTCATTTATTTCTTTAAATTTATAGAAAATTTTACAAACAAATTTATGGCACCAAAAATACATATACCAAACTCAAGCTATTTTCAAGCTGACAGCAACTCAAGCTGGTATGTATAGCTTGAAATTTCAGAAGAATTCAATTGTCAAGTACTCGAACTATATATCTATGGTGGTGACTGCAGACGTGTTTTTCTTTTTCATTTAATTTCAAAAGCGTTGGTAGCGTAAGATTGTTTATGTTTATGATTTTTTTTTATATATTTACATTTTACTTTACATTAACATCTTGTTGTAGTAACATTTCTTTTTTATTGTTTCTGTTGAAAACATTAATTTATATAGCTTAAAAATTTTATTTATTTCAATGGATTCGAATAAAAATAATACGCTGAAAATCGTGGACGATTCAATAACTGATACGGATGCTGTGCACTATCGTTTTCGTCAATTGTATCCTGTCGAAACAGTATTGTGTCTCAGTTGTAGGTTTACCTTTAAAAACAAGGTTATTTTATAAATTTTTGTAATTCTAATTAATTTGTTTTTCTGTTTTAGGTAACGGAACATTTCAATCAAAGTCAATAATGGATATATTTGAACATTATTACTATCTAAGACCAAGGTTAGGATCGATGAGATATTCTGCATGTTATACGCGTAACTATTTTTCAAAAACTAGGAACGTATTATAAAAGTAGGTCCTTCGTCATCAGTAGTTCTTGAATAGGAGTTTGGAGGATATTTATCTAGCAAAATTTAATATGTAAATTCTGGAATTGGAAAAGTAAAGTTTTTAAAAAAGCTCTTTATACCCTTGAACGCACCTACATCGGCTGGTTACATTATGTGAGTGGTGTTAGGAGGAAGCGCGTATAGTATTATATCATTTTCTGAGCAAAATTCGCTAACTTCCATGGACAGATGAGATTTATGACCATCTACTAATAGTAAGACAGGGTTTTAAATGTTGTTTGTATTGAGCTAATCATTATAATCGTTGGCAACGTATTCGTAAAACGGCTCTGATCTCATCCAACCAGTCTCAGAGCGTTCGACTACCCAATCATTTGTCATTGTGTCTATAACTTTTTTCGGTGGTCGCAAATAAGGAAACACTACAACTGAAGGTAAAATTCTTCCGTCAGCAGCAAACACCAAAAGAACTGTCAAATTTTCTTTTTCGTTTGAGAATTTAACTTGAAAGACATTACGATATACCCTAGGCGCAATGACTGATCTTGTTTGAGGAGCGAAACTGAAAGATGTTTCGTCTCCATTGAATATTCGGGTAGGATGTTTCGAAATGTCTTTCAAAAAATGCTCTAGATCAAGGAACCAATTTCTAATGCTACCTTCTGTTACAGCTGCTCTTGCCTTAGTAATTGTTTCCGCAGTTTTCAGAGATAACTCCTTGTGACGGTTCAAAAAATTCTGATACCATTTCTTCCCTGGTCTTTGGTTTTTGAAAGGTGTTTTTCAATTATCTTCTTTGATAATTTTTTGAGCCACATCTAATAATTCATTTAGTTTTTGTGGAAAACTACATTTAGATAAAGCGATAAGCCAATCGGCTAGTTTTTTTTTCTTCAATTTCGGTGAGAACGGTCTTAGGACCCATTTTTGGGACACCATCCGGTACTTTGTTCCTAATTCTATCATGAAGAGATAGTAGATAAATCGATAGAAGAGAACTGGCACACCAAATTGTTAACTTGCTTGCCTCAAGCTCATAGAGTTGCTCCTAATATTGTGTAAGGCAGCAGTCAGAGATTCTTCACTGTATAGTTGATAACGCTTCCGCTTCATTTTTCTGTAAAATTAAATTGTTTTACCTTAACCGTTATTTGCACCTTAACTTACCTTAACTTTTTAATTATTTAGTTATTCAGTTAAGTTTAAAAAGATTCAATTCTTAACTGCTCGAATAAAGGATTATTAAAGAGTTTGTAATGTCTTTTATTCGAACACCTTCGAAACACCACGTTCGAATTTAGGAACATCGCTTTTTTATCATTTCCCAAATTCGAACACAAGTGTTCGAAATTAGAAAAACTTGAAATATTTACATCCCTTTTCTGAACACCCAAAAATATGTAATTAAAATTATTTTTTTATTGAATTTCATAAGCTAAACTGAAAAATAATATATAAACTATAATATAACATTACTTTGAACACTTACTTCTATTTATTTATGATCACTTCTATTTATTCACTAATTTGTAAACCAACCGCCACTAATTTTTTTTTCTGATTCGATATTTTAACCACACGCTCGAACTTGCTTCCACAAACCAACGAATTTTTTTTTATTACATAAAAGCTTTGATATTGTTCAAAAAAGCTTTCTTAAGAGAAATTTAGACACATTATAAAAAAAAAAAAATTTAAAAGTTTTGCTGGGTACACTAATTACAGCCGTTTGTTTTTAAAAATGTTCGACAAATGGAGGTGTTCGAAATTACTCACCTACCCTTCTTATAAATAATATAAATTTGTATACATATCATATAATATGTTTTAATATTATCAATATATTATATGTAGACATAAAATTTCACGGGAATCTATGTGAATTTAGTTTTATAAAATATTATATAATGTATTCGATAAAGTAAAATAATTTTTTCCCACTCTTGGTAATTTTATTTAGTTTAACATCAAACTGTATCAGCTCATGTATCAATTTAATTAATTTTGTTTATATATAATTCTTATCAAAAAAATAAATATAAACGTATCAAAACATCTTGTTTTAACTTTACTTTTTGATTTGTTAATTATATATTATTGTGAATTTTGTATGAATATACACATATACATGTTTTTAAAAGAAAATTTAAAAAGAATTATTTTAAATTAATTGAGATTTTTTAACGTTTTTTGACGTTAAAAATAATCCAATTATTAAAATTATTGTAATTTTATATTTTTTTAACGTAAAACTTTTCATATTACATTGGTGCGAAGTTTCCATTTTCAAGGGAATCATTTGCAGTAGAAACTAAATTATTTGAACTAAGATTTTTCAAAAATAGCTGACCAAAAGTGGCTGAAAATTTTTATTTTAACTGCCAATCTATATTTTATATATCCTGTATATATATTTTATATATCCTGATTGTACCTGTACCCCTGTACCCTGTACGTACATAGTCCTACAAAATTTCCCCTATTTAGTAGTCGTTCCAGTACAGTTAATTTAAAAATTTCTGTGGTGCATTACTATTACTGCATTTTATGCATAATGCATGCTTGCTATGCCATTGCCATGGCCCATGACATACATAATTGCCATCGAACATTCCATCATCAATCATGCATCAATCAATGAAAATGTATTGCATACATATGATGTAGCCCTACTGATAATTTAAACTGTTTCAGTAAGTTAACTTGAACAAACTTTTTTACTTGTTTTTCCAACTGAAGTTTTTTACAATATTTAACATGCCGATTGACGACTACAACTACTGTTCTGTCAAAAAATTTCCAATAAAATATGGGAAATTGAAATCGATTGTACCCATAGATATATAAAATATAAAACAGTGGTTTTTAAAGTTATTAAAACAGTGGTTGATTTAAATTGTGTAATATAATAATTATGGGCATACCAATTTTTGATTGCAAAATATGTGGTATCAAGTACATTTCAAAATCCAATTAGATAATTTAATTCATAGCTTCATCATTATTCATAACGAAAACGGTTGACTTGTATGTAATTGTTTGGCCACTTATTCTGTTTTGAATGTCTATATTTATTTCATTAACATCTTTATTTTTTGCTGCCACAATATAGCGCGCTCACTCAAGCATGATATACAATCTCTAATAACTGACAAATAATAGGCAGCTGCATCACTTTGTAGTTGTATACGCATGTTTACATTGAGTGATAATTTTTTAACAAATCTCCCTAAATGTGTTGATTTGATAAATGCGTTTAAATCATCCCTGATCTGCTTGATCAGGGGATAGGCGGTGAAGTTTGTCTGAAATCACCTGCTAATAATATAAGAGCACCTACAAAATGTTTTTAGTTGTGTCGTAAATCTTACATTGCACGATATAATGCCTCTAATGATTTTTTATGTGCCATTGGACATTCATCCCAAATAATAATCTCACATTGCTGAAGTACCTTCGCCTTTCCAGATGATCTAGAAATATTGCATGTTGTAATTTCTGTTATTTGCGGATGTGTCGTTCTTCCACCATCTAATGCAGCTGCAATTCCAGAGGAGGCTATTGCCAATGCTTTATTACTGTGTCACCGTATTTTTGCCAAAATTAAGGAAATAAAGTATGTATTTTCGTACATCCTGATGCAAAAAGGAAATAGATTTCACCAGTTTTAGAATTATAATTTAAATAATAGTGTCGTACACTCGTTTTTGCTGTTCACTCATATTTGGATTATTTTGTTGAACAAATGTATTCAACACGTCAGTATCGTAGTTTTTTTGTTGTATTTCACGATTTCATGCGTCTACAATGGTTCGATTAGGTGATAGCATCCCCAATTAATGCAACCTTATTTACCATCATTAAACATATATCTTCAATGTAAATCAATGCTTGATTATACATACGGAGTATATTGTAAATCTAAATTTTCATGTGTATCATATCAGGCACGTAGATATAAAATGTCATCGGTCATAGCATATTTATATTTTTCCCATAACTGTGATGGGTGTGATGGGAAAAATGTTGATATTATATTGCAAATGATGTACGAAATTGATATGCACAAGCAGCGAGTGATGGATCGGTAAGCGCGTTATCTCAATGTTCAATGTTTTCAAGTAAATTTAAATGTCGGTATGTGTCACGATATGTTTCACACAATACGTTATTAAGTTATTAACGGTTTTTAAGTTTTGGTAAATGATGTTTGAGCCACGTACATTAATCAGTAACAAACGCAGATAATAGCATTCAGTATTAAAAAAGAAAAAAAATTGTAGTAACATATAAGATAAGATAAAAGCAAAATAATAAAAAATAATGAAAAAAAGTATGTATGCATAATATATACATATGTGCTACCTGGTACAGTGGTACTACTTAAATATAGGAGTTCAACTTTAATTTAAGTAAAATATGTTAGTAAAAATGTTAATAAAAATAATTAGGAAACATTCTATTGCATCCGCAAGTACTGAATATCTGAATTTTTCGGTGATTTCCTCGCAACCTCCTATTCCACTTCTGTTTTTACAGCCACTGTGATCATTTGGATAATTATCCAAAAACAACTTTCGTAAATTGCCGTATTAGTGAAAGCCTTGTAGAAAAATATTCAACAAATCTTAATAATACTACACGCCTAGGTCCGGATCTAGGTCGGATGTTCCTGAATCTATCTTAAAAAAGTGTTCAAGTTCACTCGCTTCTCCACTATCCATTTTATCCAATATTTCCTTTCAATCTAATACCTTTTCTTTATTTTGTAATAAATCGTTTAAAAAACCTACCCACAAAAAATATGTTAAAGATGATGTAATTAATTACCGTTCTATTGCCAAATTATCCTCAATTCGTAAAGCGTTTGAATTAATTGTGTTCGATTCTTTTTATTATCACTGCGCTCCTTTTCTAATACATATTATATCCTAATACTCATATAATATCCTAATATTCTAATACTCAATGAGTCAATCCTGCTCCAAACTGATCTAAACAATTTCTATCTTTGGTCTGACAATAATAATTTACTACTAAATATTAAAAAGTGTGTTTTGATGTGCTATACACGTCGTTCCGAACCAATCTTTTACAATTATTCACTCAATGCTGAATCATTGTTAAGACTTATTCGATTAAAGATTTAGGAGTGTACTTCGACGATAAATTAACGTTTAAATTACACTTCAACTGCATTATAAATAAATCCAATTTCTTTGCTAGGGTTTGTAAAGAATTCTCTGATCCCTATATTTAAAAATCTCTGCACATAACATTTATTCGACCTAACTTGGAGTATTTGTTAGCCATGTATGGTGGTGGTAATAAAATGTAGAAAAAAAAATTATTAAATAAAGTTGTAAGCAAAAAAAAATAAATAATATATATTAGAAAAACAAAAATCCTTTATAAGTAGGTTTTCAGATTTCATTCTGTCAATGAATTTGCTGAGAATATTACATATAATTTGAAAAATCAAATTTAAACAAAAAAAATAATAAATATAAATACATATTCTATAAACATAAAATACTTAAAAAATAATAAATATAAATATATTAATTTGGATTTTTTTGGATACACAAAATATTTAATAAAAATATTGAAAATAACATAAATAAAGTGAAGAATGGCTGAAGAAAATAAAACAAAACAAAATAAAACAAAATTACGTCGAGCATTGTCAATGCTTAGGAATTTATTTGCTTGGACACGGAAACAAAAATCTACAAATCAATCCCGCTCAAAAGATGATATGAATTTTAATGTAAGTCTTTTAAAATACATTATAATATTTTAATCATTATATATTTCAAAAATTTAAAATTAAATTTTACAATATGTTGTTTTTATTGAATATCAAATAAGTGTACATAATTATATAATATATTATGGTGTTAGTTTGTATACATATGTATGAATGTTGCATATTGAGGTTTTTTTTTCTTTTTTGTGTCAGCAGATATGGATATGCATTTACTTTTTATATTTGAATACATATATTTATAAACAATAATTATTAATTTTTATGTAGAATAAATGACAGTTTTAGAAATGTATTTTTTTTTGTTTTTGAATGTTTGAATTTAATTTTTCTTTTAAACAAACTATCAAAATATCTGATGCATTTAATTATATACTTATTTTTACTATTAATTTAATTTGTAATATTTTAAGCTTAATTTTTTTTTAAATTTTTGTAGGAAAATTATCTACAATATAGCTTGTGGTGAGCTGAACAATTGTAGGAACAATTTTAGAAGCAGGGATGCCATCTTTAAGATTTACATATTGCTAATTTGAAAAATATTAAATTTTATATTATTATAATAACAAATATTAAAATTTTTATAAAAAAAAAATGAAAAATCAATAAATTTATAAAACAGTAATACAAACACAAAATGAGATCAAAAATTTTAAGTATTATAAAATTATTTAAACAATAAGTAAAAAAAAATAAAATTAATTCAACATAAAATACTTAATTCATCCAACAACATACTAAATACTTAATATTTCAACATAACAAACATTATTATATTTTATGAAATTATTATATTTTATGAGTTAAGAAATTAAAAAAAAATAAAAGTAAAACAAAATTAAAATTAATTCATATCAATGGTATTTTTCTTTTGATTTTGTATTCTTAAGCAATGAACCATCCTCTTTTAAATAGTTTTGAAATTGAAGACAATTCATTCCAAAATTTTGTTTTATCATTAATTCGGCCTCTAAATTTTTCAACAATAATCTATTTCCGCCATGCTGTAGTCATAAGGCTAAAACCCTTATAGAAAAGAATAGGAAAAGACAACAAGCAGTGAAACAACAAGTGTACATAAAGCCTTTGAATATTACCTAAGCATTCTGAAATTTAAGCATTTTACAAAAATTGTCTAGCAAAAATTATGCAGAATGAGAATCATCCTTAAAACAAAAAACCACCTAAGAATTTTTATTTTTAAATAATTCAGACGTAAAATTAATTTTGTCTATAATAATAATGTGAAATTTTATAAGTCGTGTTTTAGTTTTAGAGAGACTTGTGGGAAAATTTGTTCGCGTGTGGGACGCGGGAATATCGGGTGTTGCCGTGGGGGAGTCCCACCCATGGACGTATGGTAACTCTGTTTAGAAGAGACTAAATTTAGTCTTCAATAAAATGATGAGAAGCCCGAATGTTTTTTTTAAACATCTTCTGTAGTAACAAAAAAAAATTATTAATATAAAGACTAGATATCTCGTATTTATGTTATAAAACATTGATTGGGAGTACAAATGTTGCTTGAACGAAGTGGTTTGTATTTATTATTTAGTTGAATCGTATTTTGTTATAAAATTGATTTTATTATATATATATTTTTTTAGATGTAAAATAATTTATTTATATACTTTTACAAAATCTATTTAAGTTATATGTTATATATATATAGTGATATGAATTCATTCATAAGAGTATAACTACTTCTAATTGAGATGATTTATTTAATTTTCAAAGAAATTTATATTATTGTCATTCTTATATGTAATATATTATACAATTCACATAATTTAATATAATTACCAATAAGAAAATAGAATATAATTTTAATATAATTTTAACTTGTTTTAATGAAATTAATTTTGGTAATTTAAAAATTGAAATATAAAAATAAGAAAATCTATTAAAAAAAAAAGCCGATAGCCAAGATAGCTAGTGCTTGCAAATTAATATTGTATATAATTTAAATAGTATCCAATAACAAATAATAATAATATAATTACAATTCATATAAATAAATAATTATTATTTGTTTATTATAATAATTTTATTTTATTTTTAGATCCGAATTTTGGAACAAAGGCATGCGGAAATAATTAGTGATTTGACATCACAAATAAGTTCGCAAAACAATACAATTTCAGAATTAGTAAAGAAAAATATGAAACTCAACAATGAAATTGTGATGTTAGCCAAAAAAAAATATATGGATGTCGCAAAGGAATCTGTTAAAATTAGCGATCAAATGGAAACGATCGAATTTTTAGAGCTGGAAAACCGAAACTTGCGTGATGAAAACGAGGAATTAAAAGCTAAATTGGAAAATATTAATATGGACCTAAAAAAATTAAAAAAGTCGAAAAAATCATCGCACTATTGGCAGGATAAATTAAACGATGAAAGAGAAAAATTTGAAAAAGATCGTTTAATTTACGAAGATGAAAACTACGAAATGGAAAAAAAAATCACCGAACTAATGGAAAAAGTAGGTGAATATGAAGAAAAATTTGGAAAGGATGGTAGATTACCACCTATCCAAGAAAAATATACGCTAGAACAGCAGTATATGGAATTGGAGACTGAAATAGAAAAAGTACGTAAGCATTCAAAAGAAATTATTGAAGAAAGAAACAAAGAAATAGAAAATCTTGAATATACTATTCAAGAATTAAAATTAGGTCTAGGCGATGGTGAAATATCAAAATCCAATTTGGAATAAAAAAAATCCTGGAGAAATTGTGGGTGAGTAATTACTATGTATTATTATATTTATTTCTCTTTTATGATTTCTTTAAAATTTATTATGAAATTAATGTAAGAAAGTTTAAAATTTTTATGTATATCGTATAGCAGTCAGTTTTCAACTTACTCACTTTTTTATATTAACCTTATGTAGGTACATAAATTAGAAATGAGTATTCTGGCATAGAATAATGTTTGAGAACTAATAATCACATTATTATTATCTATGTATTTAAAATAAAATTGAACAATATATATGTATCAATAATGTAAGTATGAATAGTGTTTTTTTATTTAAAATAAAGTGTAGATTAAAATAAAAAAATTCAAAAATAAAAAAAATTAAACTATACAAAACATTTTTATTTGTTATTAAAAAAATATATATAATATAATTATATATTATATAAAACTATGTATATTATTTCTGTTAATAATATTGTTTAATTTAAAAAATGAAAGTCTTTAAAAAAGGTTCAAATAAAGGCAAAAAAATATACTTTATTATAATATAACTTTATTTTTAGTTAATAAACTGAAGAAATCCATTTTTTAAATACCACCAGTTATCGATCAAATTCTAGGAGGTTTTAATAACAATGATGCTTAAGATATTATTGATATTAGCTAATATTAACAGTCACACTCACAACACAGTATAGATAGAATAAAAATTATCAAATCTCTTAAATAACAAATTTGAGGTAAAGAAATACATTTTTACAAAATTTGCAATTTATATAAATGGAAAATTATTAGTACAATTTTTATTTAACATAAATTTATCAATCATATTCTAATGAGTAAGAATTAATCAACAAACTCTTATTTTAGAAAAACGACTTCGAAAATTATTTTTTTTTTTCGTATTCCAAATATAACTTAAAATGTTTAAATGTCGTCTTAAAACCACCCCTTTAAGCTTTATCTCAGACAGTTTTAGTTTTATTTTTTTTATTTTGATATTGTTTGATTAATATATATATATATTTTTTTTTATAGAAAAGAAACAAGAAACAATTCAAAAAGCTTTGCATGGAAATTGGATTGGGAAATTTTTCATCTCAAATACAACACAATTTGAAAAATATGAAAAGGATAAAAATTTATAGCTTTTATTTACATATCGTTTGTTACATTTCGTTTGTTTTCGTTTGCGTTTATTTCGTTTGTTTTAATTTAAAAAAAATAATTATTTGGTTGGTAACATAATCCGGAATTACAAAATCCAAAAAATCAAAACACGTAAAATACAAAATCCAAAAGGACAAAAACCGAAAAATCAATTTCCAGAATTTCAAAATCCGGAAAATAATTTTGTACATCTCGGATTTTTTATTTTCCGTGTTTTGATTTTTCTTCCAGATTTATATATATTTTTCCCGATTTTGTAGCCAAAATTATTATCTTAAAAACAAATTTGTTGAACTATTTGTATAATTTAATTTATTATGAGTTTAATATTTTTTTTATTTTTGAATTTTTTTATTTTAATCTACACTTTATTTTAAATAAAAAAAAAACTATTCATACTTACATTATTGATACATTATATATTGTCCAATTTTCTTTTAAATACATAGATAATAATAATTTGATTTATAATAAAAAAATTTATTAAAATGTTAATAAAAATGTTTTATTTCAATAAAAAATAAATAAGAAATTGTTAACAAAATTATTTTGTTTTATTTCATTTGAAAATCAAAAAGTCGTTAAAAATGTACATTTAGGTGGTATTTTTATAGTCGGAGGAGAGAAGACACAAGGTATGCTTTTTTCGGAAGGTTCAAAACTTCATCTAATATGATATTTATTGTTAAGTCTATTTGTGCTAATATCTAAAAATTGTCTATTATTTTTACGAATTTTGAAAACAAAAAAATCCAACCCACAATATAAAGTTCATCGTTATGTAGGTACATATGTATGTACACACGTATGTTTTAAGTAAGTTAAAATATTGTAAGCTAAAATACTGTGCTTCCTTCACCACACATTCTTTTCTAGGATAGTAGATAGGACCGAAATGAGCAAGAATTGGGTAATTCTCTTAGTTAAGAGATCTAAAAGACGGTGTCTTTAATCTATGATAGGCAGCACAATAATCGTCATATAAGCCATTTACTATATCCGGTTGTTTTGAATGCGCAGAAATAATTCAAACACTATCACATTGGTGCATGTACCACCGAACAGGTGTAGAACCACATATATCAGTAAAATCGTAAAAAAGTTTAATCAGCCATTTTTAAATCAATGTTAGAATATTTAGTTATAATATACCTTTAGCATTTGCGTACCGCTTGGTTAGGATAGTATAGTATAGGATAAAATTATATTAAGGTATAAATATTTTCCTTAAACTTCTGCAAATTGTATGTTGGATTTGAAAACACAAACGAATATGATTCCAAAATCTTGAACTTCGAACTATAAACAACGAATTTTCCTAACCGTTTTTGTGCCATTTCAGGATTTCCACAGTTTCACATTGGAATTGTTTAAGAGGAGGAAGCAGTTTTTTTTATTCCTGTTGAGCATACACCTTCAAAGTATCATTAAAACAGAGAAAGTGTTTCAACTATAAGTCAATGTCCAAGAGAATTGAAGGATGAAGTTAAATTTGGGTCGTCCATTAAACGAATATATGATACATGATGACTTCAAGCTTCAAGTACGCTTCAACATAATGTATTCGCTACAGTTTCTTGAAATCAGCTTCACTAAAATCAATCAAAAAATTTACTTACTTGAATTGAAAATTTTAATCGAATGCGCAGCTTGGGACAAAAATTTACAAGTTTTTTTAATATTTAGAGTAAATTTACACAATAGAAGGTTTAAAAGAAAACAAATTTTTATATTTTTTTATATCTTTTTTTTTTATAACTTTATTTAAGTAGCCTTTGAACATAATATAGGTTTTTTCAGGCCAGGTCTTTACATTATTTTTTTCATTTTTTTTTTTTTTATTATTTTCGAATTACATATTCTATTATTCATATAATACATTTTTAATTTTTTTTTTTGGTTTGGTTTCTATATAAAATAATTCAATAGTTAAATTTTTCTTATACATATATTAATTATATGAAGTTATTATAACTAAATATTTTCTATTTTATTCCGTTTTTTTTTTTTTTTAACATTTAATATTTTTTATTTAACATATTTTATTGATTTTATTTAATCTTTTGTTTTAAATTGTTTTGTATAGTTCAATAGCTTTTAGGAAATTTATTATTTTTCTATAATTGGTTTCATCATCACTCTTTAAAATATGTAGACTATTACTTTTTAAATATCTATCTCTATCTCTTGAATATCTAATACAAGTTTCGAACAGATGCTTCATAGTAAGGTTTGCTCCACAAGCACAATTTGGTGGTGTTGTATTATCAAATATAAATTTGTGTGTTAAATTAGTGTGCCCTATTCTTATTCTAGTAATCACGGTCGACTCTCTTCTGTTAAGTAAATTGAGATTTTTCCTAGGTCTCGTATTTGGCTTGATATTTTTTAGTTTGTTACTATCGTCCGTTTCTATCCATTCTTGTTCTACACTTTGATATATTTTCTTATTTATTATATTTTTAAGATCTTTATAATATAAAAGGTGATGGTTATCGTATGGTTGGTTTACAGAGCTTTTTGCTAGACTGTCAACTATCTCGTTATCATGGATGCCGATATGACTTGGAATCCACATAAATTGTATATTTTTTTGATTTTTATTTATCATTGCTTGTATTTTTTGTATTAAAGGATGTACTGGATATAGTTTGAAAATAGCTTTTAAAGAACTCAAGGAGTCAGTACAAATTAAAAATTAAGAGAAATTTAGACACATTATAAAAAAAAAAAAAATTTAAAAGTTTTGCTGGGTACACTAATTACAGCCGTTTGTTTTTAAAAATGTTCGACAAATGGAGGTGTTCGAAATTACTCACCTACCCTACTTATAAATAATATAAATTTGTATACATATCATATAATATGTTTTAATATTATCAATATATTATATGTAGACATAAAATTTCACGGGAATCTATGTGAATTTAGTTTTATAAAATATTATATAATGTATTCGATAAAGTAAAATAATTTTTTCCCACTCTTGGTAATTTTATTTAGTTTAACATCAAACTGTATCAGCTCATGTATCAATTTAATTAATTTTGTTTATATATAATTCTTATCAAAAAAATAAATATAAACGTATCAAAACATCTTGTTTTAACTTTACTTTTTGATTTGTTAATTATATATTATTGTGAATTTTGTATGAATATACACATATACATGTTTTTAAAAGAAAATTTAAAAAGAATTATTTTAAATTAATTGAGATTTTAAGTTAAAAATAATCCAATTATTAAAATTATTGTAATTTTATATTTTTTTAACGTAAAACTTTTCATATTACATTGGTGCGAAGTTTCCATTTTCAAGGGAATCATTTGCAGTAGAAACTAAATTATTTGAACTAAGATTTTTCAAAAATAGCCGACCAAAAGTGGCTGAAAATTTTTATTTTAACTGCCAATCTATATTTTATATATCCTGTATATATATTTTATATATCCTGATTGTACCTGTACCCCTGTACCCTGTACGTACGTAGTCCTACAAAATTTCCCCTATTTAGTAGTCGTTCCAGTACAGTTAATTTAAAAACTTCTGTGGTGCATTACTATTACTGCATTTTATGCATAATGCATGCTTGCTATGCCATTGCCATGGCCCATGACATACATAATTGCCATCGAACATTCCATCATCAATCATGCATCAATCAATGAAAATGTATTGCATACATATGATGTAGCCCTACTGATAATTTAAACTGTTTCAGTAAGTTAACTTGAACAAACTTTTTTACTTGTTTTTCCAACTGAAGTTTTTTACAATATTTAACATGCCGATTGACGACTACAACTACTGTTCTGTCAAAAAATTTCCAATAAAATATGGGAAATTGAAATCGATTGTACCCATAGATATATAAAATATAAAACAGTGGTTTTTAAAGTTATTAAAACAGTGGTTGATTTAAATTGTGTAATATAATAATTATGGGCATACCAATTTTTGCTTGCAAAATATGTGGTAGAGTTCCTGGCAAATCAAGTGCATTTCAAAATCCAATTAGATAATTTAATTCATAGCTTCATCATTATTCATAACGAAAACGGTTGACTTGTATGTAATTGTTTGGCCACTTATTCTGTTTTGAATGTCTATATTTATTTCATTAACATCTTTATTTTTTGCTGCCACAATATAGCGCGCTCACTCAAGCATGATATACAATCTCTAATAACTGACAAATAATAGGCAGCTGCATCACTTTGTAGTTGTATACGCATGTTTACATTGAGTGATAATTTTTTAACAAATCTCCCTAAATGTGTTGATTTGATAAATGCGTTTAAATCATCCCTGATCTGCTTGATCAGGGGATAGGAGGTGAAGTTTGTCTGAAATCACCTGCTAATAATATAAGAGCACCTACAAAATGTTTTTAGTTGTGTCGTAAATCTTACATTGCACGATATAATGCCTCTAATGATTTTTTATGTGCCATTGGACATTCATCCCAAATAATAATCTCACATTGCTGAAGTACCTTCGCCTTTCCAGATGATCTAGAAATATTGCATGTTGTAATTTCTGTTATTTGCGGATGTGTCGTTCTTCCACCATCTAATGCAGCTGCAATTCCAGAGGAGGCTATTGCCAATGCTTTATTACTGTGTCACCGTATTTTTGCCAAAATTAAGGAAATAAAGTATGTATTTTCGTACATCCTGATGCAAAAAGAAATAGATTTCACCAGTTTTAGAATTATAATTTAAATAATAGTGTCGTACACTCGTTTTTGCTGTTCACTCATATTTGGAATATTTTGTTGAACAAATGTATTCAACACGTCAGTATCGTAGTTTTTTTGTTGTATTTCACGATTTCATGCGTCTACAATGGTTCGATTAGGTGATAGCATCCCCAATTAATGCAACCTTATTTACCATCATTAAACATATATCTTCAATGTAAATCAATGCTTGATTATACATACGGAGTATATTGTAAATCTAAATTTTCATGTGTATCATATCAGGCACGTAGATATAAAATGTCATCGGTCATAGCATATTTATATTTTTCCCATAACTGTGATGGGTGTGATGGGAAAAATGTTGATATTATATTGCAAATGTACGAAATTGATATGCACAAGAAGCGAGTGATTGATCGGTAAGCGCGTTATCTCAATGTTCAATGTTTTCAAGTAAATTTAAATGTCGGTATGTGTCACGATATGTTTCACACAATACGTTATTAAGTTATTAACGGTTTTTAAGTTTTGAAATGATGTTTGAACCACGTACATTAATCAGTAACAAACGCAGATAATAGCATTCAGTATTAAAAAAGAAAAAAAAATTGTAGTAACATATAAGATAAGATAAAAGCAAAATAATAAAAAATAATGAAAAAAAGTATGTATGCATAATATATACATATGTGCTACCTGGTACAGTGGTACTACTTAAATATAGGAGTTCAACTTTAATTTAAGTAAAATATGTTAGTAAAAATGTTAATAAAAATAATTAGGAAACATTCTATTGCATCCGCAAGTACTGAATATCTGAATTTTTCGGTGATTTCCTCGCAACCTCCTATTCCACTTCTGTTTTTACAGCCACTGTGATCATTTGGATAATTATCCAAAAACAACTTTCGTAAATTGCCGTATTAGTGAAAGCCTTGTAGAAAAATATTCAACAAATCTTAATAATACTACACGCCTAGGTCCGGATCTAGGTCGGATGTTCCTGAATCTATCTTAAAAAAGTGTTCAAGTTCACTCGCTTCTCCACTATCCATTTTATCCAATATTTCCTTTCAATCTAATACCTTTTCTTTATTTTGTAATAAATCGTTTAAAAAACCTACCCACAAAAAATATGTTAAAGATGATGTAATTAATTACCGTTCTATTGCCAAATTATCCTCAATTCCTAAAGCGTTTGAATTAATTGTGTTCGATTCTTTTTATTATCACTGCGCTCCTTTTCTAATACATATTATATCCTAATACTCATATAATATCCTAATATCCTAATACTCAATGAGTCAATCCTGCTCCAAACTGATCTAAACAATTTCTATCTTTGGTCTGACAATAATAATTTACTACTAAATATTAAAAAGTGTGTTTTGATGTGCTATACACGTCGTTCCGAACCAATCTTTTACAATTATTCACTCAATGCTGAATCATTGTTAAGACTTATTCGATTAAAGATTTAGGAGTGTACTTCGACGATAAATTAACGTTTAAATTACACTTCAACTGCATTATAAATAAATCCAATTTCTTTGCTAGGGTTTGTAAAGAATTCTCTGATCCCTATATTTAAAAATCTCTGCACATAACATTTATTCGACCTAACTTGGAGTATTTGTTAGCCATGTATGGTGGTGGTAATAAAATGTAGAAAAAAAAATTATTAAATAAAGTTGTAAGCAAAAAAAAATAAATAATATATATTAGAAAAACAAAAATCCGTCATAGTAGGCTTTGGTTTGATTTTTATGAAAAAATATATATTAGAAAAACAAAAATTCGTTATAAGTAGGTTTTCAGATTTCATTCTGTCAATGAATTTGCTGAGAATATTACATATAATTTGAAAAATTAAATTTAAACAAAAAAAATAATAAATATAAATACATATTCTATAAACATAAAATACTTAAAAAATAATAAATATAAATATATTAATTTGGATTTTTTTGGATACACAAAATATTTAATAAAAATATTGAAAATAACATAAATAAAGTGAAGAATGGCTGAAGAAAATAAAACAAAACAAAATAAAACAAAATTACGTCGAGCATTGTCAATGCTTAGGAATTTATTTGCTTGGACACGGAAACAAAAATCTACAAATCAATCCCGCTCAAAAGATGATATGAATTTTAATGTAAGTCTTTTAAAATACATTATAATATTTTAATCATTATATATTTCAAAAATTTAAAATTAAATTTTACAATATGTTGTTTTTATTGAATATGAAATAAGTGTACATAATTATATAATATATTATGGTGTTAGTTTGTATACATATGTATGAATGTTGCATATTGAGGTTTTTTTTTCTTTTTTGTGTCAGCAGATATGGATATGTATTTACTTTTTATATTTGAATACATATGTTTATAAACAATAATTATTAATTTTTATGTAGAATAAATGACAGTTTTAGAAATGTATTTTTTTTTGTTTTTGAATGTTTGAATTTAATTTTTCTTTTAAACAAACTATCAAAATATCTGATGCATTTAATTATATACTTATTTTTACTATTAATTTAATTTGTAATATTTTAAGCTTAATTTTTTTTTAAATTTTTGTAGGAAAATTATTTACAATATAGCTTGTGGTGAGCTGAACAATTGTAGGAAGAATTTTAGAAGCAGGGATGCCATCTTTAAGATTTACATATTGCTAATTTGAAAAATATTAAATTTTATATTATTATAATAACAAATATTAAAATTTTTATAAAAAAAAAATGAAAAATCAATAAATTTATAAAACAGTAATACAAACACAAAATGAGATCAAAAATTTTGAGTATTATAAAATTATTTAAACAATAAGTAAAAAAAAATAAAATTAATTCAACATAAAATACTTAATTCATCCAACAACATACTAAATACTTAATATTTCAACATAACAAACATTATTATATTTTATGAAATTATTATATTTTATGAGTTAAGAAATTAAAAAAAAAGTAAAACAAAATTAAAATTAATTCATATCAATGGTATTTTTCTTTTGATTTTGTATTCTTAAGCAATGAACCATCCTCTTTTAAATAGTTTTGAAATTGAAGACAATTCATTCCAAAATTTTGTTTTATCATTAATTCGGCCTCTAAATTTTTCAACAATAATCTATTTCCGCCATGCTGTAGTCATAAGGCTAAAACCCTTATAGAAAAGAATAGGAAAAGACAACAAGCAGTGAAACAACAAGTGTACATAAAGCCTTTGAATATTACCTAAGCATTCTGAAATTTAAGCATTTTACAAAAATTGTCTAGCAAAAATTATGCAGAATGAGAATCATCCTTAAAACAAAAAACCACCTAAGAATTTTTATTTTTAAATAATTCAGACGTAAAATTAATTTTGTCTATAATAATAATGTGAAATTTTATAAGTCGTGTTTTAGTTTTAGAGAGACTTGTGGGAAAATTTGTTCGCGTGTGGGACGCGGGAATATCGGGTGTTGCCGTGGGGGAGTCCCACCCATGGACGTATGGTAACTCTGTTTAGAAGAGACTAAATTTAGTCTTCAATAAAATGATGAGAAGCCCGAATGTTTTTTTTAAACATCTTCTGTAGTAACAAAAAAAAATTATTAATATAAAGACTAGATATCTCGTATTTATGTTATAAAACATTGATTGGGAGTACAAATGTTGCTTGAACGAAGTGGTTTGTATTTATTATTTAGTTGAATCGTATTTTGTTATAAAATTGATTTTATTATATATATATTTTTTTAGATGTAAAATAATTTATTTATATACTTTTACAAAATCTATTTAAGTTATATGTTATATATATATAGTGATATGAATTCATTCATAAGAGTATAACTACTTCTAATTGAGATGATTTATTTAATTTTCAAAGAAATTTATATTATTGTCATTCTTATATGTAATATATTATACAATTCACATAATTTAATATAATTACCAATAAGAAAATAGAATATAATTTTAATATAATTTTAACTTGTTTTAATGAAATTAATTTTGGTAATTTAAAAATTGAAATATAAAAATAAGAAAATCTATTAAAAAAAAAAGCCGATAGCCAAGATAGCTAGTGCTTGCAAATTAATATTGTATATAATTTAAATAGTATCCAATAACAAATAATAATAATATAATTACAATTCATATAAATAAATAATTATTATTTGTTTATTATAATAATTTTATTTTATTTTTAGATCCGAATTTTGGAACAAAGGCATGCGGAAATAATTAGTGATTTGACATCACAAATAAGTTCGCAAAACAATACAATTTCAGAATTAGTAAAGAAAAATATGAAACTCAACAATGAAATTGTGATGTTAGCCAAAAAAAAATATATGGATGTCGCAAAGGAATCTGTTAAAATTAGCGATCAAATGGAAACGATCGAATTTTTAGAGCTGGAAAACCGAAACTTGCGTGATGAAAACGAGGAATTAAAAGCTAAATTGGAAAATATTAATATGGACCTAAAAAAATTAAAAAAGTCGAAAAAATCATCGCACTATTGGCAGGATAAATTAAACGATGAAAGAGAAAAATTTGAAAAAGATCGTTTAATTTACGAAGATGAAAACTACGAAATGGAAAAAAAAATCACCGAACTAATGGAAAAAGTAGGTGAATATGAAGAAAAATTTGGAAAGGATGGTAGATTACCACCTATCCAAGAAAAATATACGCTAGAACAGCAGTATATGGAATTGGAGACTGAAATAGAAAAAGTACGTAAGCATTCAAAAGAAATTATTGAAGAAAGAAACAAAGAAATAGAAAATCTTGAATATACTATTCAAGAATTAAAATTAGGTCTAGGCGATGGTGAAATATCAAAATCCAATTTGGAATAAAAAAAATCCTGGAGAAATTGTGGGTGAGTAATTACTATGTATTATTATATTTATTTCTCTTTTATGATTTCTTTAAAATTTATTATGAAATTAATGTAAGAAAGTTTAAAATTTTTATGTATATCGTATAGCAGTCAGTTTTCAACTTACTCACTTTTTTATATTAACCTTATGTAGGTACATAAATTAGAAATGAGTATTCTGGCATAGAATAATGTTTGAGAACTAATAATCACATTATTATTATCTATGTATTTAAAATAAAATTGAACAATATATATGTATCAATAATGTAAGTATGAATAGTGTTTTTTTATTTAAAATAAAGTGTAGATTAAAATAAAAAAATTCAAAAATAAAAAAAATTAAACTATACAAAACATTTTTATTTGTTATTAAAAAAATATATATAATATAATTATATATTATATAAAACTATGTATATTATTTCTGTTAAT
Source organism: Argyra leucocephala (assembly GCA_963942445.1). Lineage (NCBI taxonomy): Eukaryota > Metazoa > Arthropoda > Insecta > Diptera > Dolichopodidae > Argyra > Argyra leucocephala. The sequence goes on from OZ012679.1 coordinate 67,501,487, forward strand.
AATATTGTTTAATTTAAAAAATGAAAGTCTTTAAAAAAGGTTCAAATAAAGGCAAAAAAATATACTTTATTATAATATAACTTTATTTTTAGTTAATAAACTGAAGAAATCCATTTTTTAAATACCACCAGTTATCGATCAAATTCTAGGAGGTTTTAATAACAATGATGCTTAAGATATTATTGATATTAGCTAATATTAACAGTCACACTCACAACACAGTATAGATAGAATAAAAATTATCAAATCTCTTAAATAACAAATTTGAGGTAAAGAAATACATTTTTACAAAATTTGCAATTTATATAAATGGAAAATTATTAGTACAATTTTTATTTAACATAAATTTATCAATCATATTCTAATGAGTAAGAATTAATCAACAAACTCTTATTTTAGAAAAACGACTTAGAAAATTATTTTTTTTTTTCGTATTCCAAATATAACTTAAAATGCTTAAATGTCGTCTTAAAACCACCCCTTTAATCTTTATCTCAGACAGTTTTAGTTTTATTTTTTTTATTTTGATATCGTTTGATTAATATATATATATATTTTTTTTATAGAAAAGAAACAAGAAACAATTCAAAAAGCTTTGCATGGAAATTGGATTGGGAAATTTTTCATCTCAAATACAACACAATTTGAAAAATATGAAAAGGATAAAAATTTATAGCTTTTATTTACATATCGTTTGTTACATTTCGTTTGTTTTCGTTTGCGTTTATTTCGTTTGTTTTAATTTAAAAAAAATAATTATTTGGTTGGTAACATAATCCGGAATTACAAAATCCAAAAAATCAAAACACGTAAAATACAAAATCCAAAAGGACAAAAACCGAAAAATCAATTTCCAGAATTTCAAAATCCGGAAAATAATTTTGTACATCTCGGATTTTGAAATTCCGAATTTTGTTTTTCGGATTTTTTATTTTCCGTGTTTTGATTTTTCTTCCAGATTTATATATATTTTTCCCGATTTTGTAGCCAAAATTATTATCTTAAAAACAAATTTGTTGAACTATTTGTATAATTTAATTTATTATGAGTTTAATATTTTTTTTATTTTTGAATTTTTTTATTTTAATCTACACTTTATTTTAAATAAAAAAAAAACTATTCATACTTACATTATTGATACATTATATATTGTCCAATTTTCTTTTAAATACATAGATAATAATAATTTGATTTATAATAAAAAAATTTATTAAAATGTTAATAAAAATGTTTTATTTCAATAAAAAATAAATAAGAAATTGTTAACAAAATTATTTTGTTTTATTTCATTTGAAAATCAAAAAGTCGTTAAAAATGTACATTTAGGTGGTATTTTTATAGTCGGAGGAGAGAAGACACAAGGTATGCTTTTTTCGGAAGGTTCAAAACTTCATCTAATATGATATTTATTGTTAAGTCTATTTGTGCTAATATCTAAAAATTGTCTATTATTTTTACGAATTTTGAAAACAAAAAAATCCAACCCACAATATAAAGTTCATCGTTATGTAGGTACATATGTATGTACACACGTATGTTTTAAGTAAGTTAAAATATTGTAAGCTAAAATACTGTGCTTCCTTCACCACACATTCTTTTCTAGGATAGTAGATAGGACCGAAATGAGCAAGAATTGGGTAATTCTCTTAGTTAAGAGATCTAAAAGACGGTGTCTTTAATCTATGATAGGCAGCACAATAATCGTCATATAAGCCATTTACTATATCCGGTTGTTTTGAATGCGCAGAAATAATTCAAACACTATCACATTGGTGCATGTACCACCGAACAGGTGTAGAACCACATATATCAGTAAAATCGTAAAAAAGTTTAATCAGCCATTTTTAAATCAATGTTAGAATATTTAGTTATAATATACCTTTAGCATTTGCGTACCGCTTGGTTAGGATAGTATAGTATAGGATAAAATTATATTAAGGTATAAATATTTTCCTTAAACTTCTGCAAATTGTATGTTGGATTTGAAAACACAAACGAATATGATTCCAAAATCTTGAACTTCGAACTATAAACAACGAATTTTCCTAACCGTTTTTGTGCCATTTCAGGATTTCCACAGTTTCACATTGGAATTGTTTAAGAGGAGGAAGCAGTTTTTTTTATTCCTGTTGAGCATACACCTTCAAAGTATCATTAAAACAGAGAAAGTGTTTCAACTATAAGTCAATGTCCAAGAGAATTGAAGGATGAAGTTAAATTTGGGTCGTCCATTAGACGAATATATGATACATGATGACTTCAAGCTTCAAGTACGCTTCAACATAATGTATTCGCTACAGTTTCTTGAAATCAGCTTCACTAAAATCAATCAAAAAATTTACTTACTTGAATTGAAAATTTTAATCGAATGCGCAGCTTGGGACAAAAATTTACAAGTTTTTTTAATATTTAGAGTAAATTTACACAATAGAAGGTTTAAAAGAAAACAAATTTTTATATTTTTTTATATCTTTTTTTTTTATAACTTTATTTAAGTAGCCTTTGAACATAATATAGGTTTTTTCAGGCCAGGTCTTTACATTATTTTTTTCATTTTTTTTTTTTTTATTATTTTCGAATTACATATTCTATTATTCATATAATACATTTTTAATTTTTTTTTTTGGTTTGGTTTCTATATAAAATAATTCAATAGTTAAATTTTTCTTATACATATATTAATTATATGAAGTTATTATAACTAAATATTTTCTATTTTATTCCGTTTTTTTTTTTTTTTAACATTTAATATTTTTTATTTAACATATTTTATTGATTTTATTTAATCTTTTGTTTTAAATTGTTTTGTATAGTTCAATAGCTTTTAGGAAATTTATTATTTTTCTATAATTGGTTTCATCATCACTCTTTAAAATATGTAGACTATTACTTTTTAAATATCTATCTCTATCTCTTGAATATCTAATACAAGTTTCGAACAGATGCTTCATAGTAAGGTTTGCTCCACAAGCACAATTTGGTGGTGTTGTATTATCAAATATAAATTTGTGTGTTAAATTAGTGTGCCCTATTCTTATTCTAGTAATCACGGTCGACTCTCTTCTGTTAAGTAAATTGAGATTTTTCCTAGGTCTCGTATTTGGCTTGATATTTTTTAGTTTGTTACTATCGTCCGTTTCTATCCATTCTTGTTCTACACTTTGATATATTTTCTTATTTATTATATTTTTAAGATCTTTATAATATAAAAGGTGATGGTTATCGTATGGTTGGTTTACAGAGCTTTTTGCTAGACTGTCAACTATCTCGTTATCATGGATGCCGATATGACTTGGAATCCACATAAATTGTATATTTTTTTGATTTTTATTTATCATTGCTTGTATTTTTTGTATTAAAGGATGTACTGGATATAGTTTGAAAATAGCTTTTAAAGAACTCAAGGAGTCAGTACAAATTAAAAAGTTTTTTTCGTCCCTTTTTATAATATACTCGAGTGCTTTAAATATTGCGTATAGTTCAGCCGTAAATATAGTGGTATGCCTTTGAAGATGAAATTTGTGTTCTTCTTGTTTGTGTTTGAATGCGCATCGATGCGATTTCTGAAAGACCCATCAGTAAATATATGTTCATATTCACAGTATCTTGTCTTTGTTTTTTCTATGAATAATTCTCGAAACTGAATTTGGTTTGTACTATCTTTTCTATAATTTACCAACTCGAAATCTATATTTGGGTCCGGAACAAGCCAAGGAGGGCTACTTGAGAATTTTTGGGTCTCCATATTATTTTGGAAAGGTATATCATATTTTTCAAAAATTGTTCTTGCTCTTGTCAGAAGTGGTTGGGAGTGCGTATTGAACCTTTTCATTTATTTCTTTAAATTTATAGAAAATTTTACAAAAAAATTTATGGCACCAAAAATACATATACCAAACTCAAGCTATTTTCAAGCTGACAGCAACTCAAGCTGGTATGTATAGCTTGAAATTTCAGAAGAATTCAATTGTCAAGTACTCGAACTATATATCTATGGTGGTGACTGCAGACGTGTTTTTCTTTTTCATTTAATTTCAAAAGCGTTGGTAGCGTAAGATTGTTTATGTTTATGATTTTTTTTTATATATTTACATTTTACTTTACATTAACATCTTGTTGTAGTAACATTTCTTTTTTATTGTTTCTGTTGAAAACATTAATTTATATAGCTTAAAAATTTTATTTTTTTCAATGGATTCGAATAAAAATAATACGCTGAAAATCGTGGACGATTCAATAACTGATACGGATGCTGTGCACTATCGTTTTCGTCAATTGTATCCTGTCGAAACAGTATTGTGTCTCAGTTGTAGGTTTACCTTTAAAAACAAGGTTATTTTATAAATTTTTGTAGTTCTAATTAATTTGTTTTTCTGTTTTAGGTAACGGAACATTTCAATCAAAGTCAATAATGGATATATTTGAACATTATTACTATCTAAGACCAAGGTTAGGATCGATGAGATATTCTGCATGTTATACGCGTAACTATTTTTCAAAAACTAGGAACGTATTATAAAAGTAGGTCCTTCGTCATCAGTAGTTCTTGAATAGGAGTTTGGAGGATATTTATCTAGCAAAATTTAATATGTAAATTCTGGAATTGGAAAAGTAAAGTTTTTAAAAAAGCTCTTTATACCCTTGAACGCGCCTACATCGGCTGGTTACATTATGTGAGTGGTGTTAGGAGGAAGCGCGTATAGTATTATATCATTTTCTGAGCAAAATTCGCTAACTTCCATGGACAGATGAGATTTATGACCATCTACTAATAGTAAGACAGGGTTTTAAATGTTGTTTGTGTTGAGCTAATCATTATAATCGTTGGCAACGAATTCGTAAAACGGCTCTGATCTCATCCAACCAGTCTCAGAGCGTTCGACTACCCAATCATTTGTCATTGTGTCTATAACTTTTTTCGGTGGTCGCAAATAAGGAAACACTATAAGTGAAGGTAAAATTCTTCCGTCAGCAGCAAACACCAAAAGAACTGTCAAATTTTCTTTTTCGTTTGAGAATTTAACTTGAAAGACATTACGATATCCCCTAGGCGCAATGACTGATCCTGTTTGAGGAGCGAAACTGAAAGATGTTTCGTCTCCATTGAATATTCGGGTAGGATCTTTCGAAATGTCTCCATAGTTGTTCTCTTTCAAAAAATGCTCTAGATCAAGGAACCAATTTCTAATGCTACCTTCTGTTACAGCTGCTCTTGCCTTAGTAATTGTTTCCGCAGTTTTCAGAGATAACTCCTTGTGACGGTTCAAAAAATTCTGATACCATTTCTTCCCTGGTCTTTGGTTTTTGAAAGGTGTTTTTCAATTATCTTCTTTGATAATTTTTTGAGCCACATCTAATAATTCATTTAGTTTTTGTGGAAAACCACATTTAGATAAAGCGATAAGCCAATCGGCTAGTTTTTTTTTCTTCAATTTCGGTGAGAACGGTCTTAGGACCCATTTTTGGGACACCATCCGGTACTTTGTTCCTAATTCTATCATGAAGAGATAGTAGATAAATCGATAGAAGAGAACTGGCACACCAAATTGTTAACTTGCTTGCCTCAAGCTCATATAGTTGCTCCTAATATTGTGTAAGGCAGCAGTCAGAGATTCTTCACTGTATAGTTGATAACGTTTCCGCTTCATTTTTCTGTAAAATTAAATTTTTTTACCTTAACCGTTATTTGCACCTTAACTTACCTTAACTTTTTAATTATTTAGTTATTCAGTTAAGTTTAAAAAGATTCAATTCTTAACTGCTCGAATAAAGGATTATTAAAGAGTTTGTAATGTCTTTTATTCGAACACCTTCGAAACACCACGTTCGAATTTAGGAACATCGCTTTTTTATCATTTCCTAAATTCGAACACAAGTGTTCGAAATTAGAAAAACTTGAAATATTTACATCCCTTTTCTGAACACCCAAAAATATGTAATTAAAATTATTTTTTTATTGAATTTCATAAGCTAAACTGAAAAATAATATATAAACTATAATATAACATTACTTTGAACACTTACTTCTATTTATTTATGATCACTTACTTCTATTTATTCACTAATTTGTAAACCAACCACCACTAATTTTTTTTTCTGATTCGATATTTTAACCACACGCTCGAACTTGCTTCCACAAACCAACGAATATTTTTGTATTACATAAAAGCTTTGATATTGTTCAAAAAAGCTTTCTTAAGAGAAATTTAGACACATTATAAAAAAAAAAAAAATTTAAAAGTTTTGCTGGGTACACTAATTACAGCCGTTTGTTTTTAAAAATGTTCGACAAATGGAGGTGTTCGAAATTACTCACCTACCCTACTTATAAATAATATAAATTTGTATACATATCATATAATATGTTTTAATATTATCAATATATTATATGTAGACATAAAATTTCACGGGAATCTATGTGAATTTAGTTTTATAAAATATTATATAATGTATTCGATAAAGTAAAATAATTTTTTCCCACTCTTGGTAATTTTATTTAGTTTAACATCAAACTGTATCAGCTCATGTATCAATTTAATTAATTTTGTTTATATATAATTCTTATCAAAAAAATAAATATAAACGTATCAAAACATCTTGTTTTAACTTTACTTTTTGATTTGTTAATTATATATTATTGTGAATTTTGTATGAATATACACATATACATGTTTTTAAAAGAAAATTTAAAAAGAATTATTTTAAATTAATTGAGATTTTACGTTAAAAATAATCCAATTATTAAAATTATTGTAATTTTATATTTTTTTAACGTAAAACTTTTCATATTACATTGGTGCGAAGTTTCCATTCCAGGGAATCATTTGCAGTAGAAACTAAACTATTTGAACTAAGATTTTTCAAAAATAGCTGATCAAAAGTGGCTGAAAATTTTTATTTTAACTGCCAATCTATATTTTATATATCCTGATTGTACCTGTACCCCTGTACCCTGTACGTACGTAGTCCTACAAAATTTCCCCTATTTAGTAGTCGTTCCAGTACAGTTAATTTAAAAATTTCTGTGGGGCATTACTATTACTGCATTTTATGCATAATGCATGCTTGCTACGCCATTGCCATGGACCATGACATACATAATTGCCATCGAACATTCCATCATCAATCATGCATCAATCAATGAAAATGTATTGCATACATATGATGTAGCCCTACTGATAATTTAAACTGTTTCAGTAAGTTAACTTGAACAAACTTTTTTACTTGTTTTTCCAACTGAAGTTTTTTACAATATTTAACATGCCGATTGACGACTACAACTACTGTTCTGTCAAAAAATTTCCAATAAAATATGGGAAATTGAAATCGATTGTACCCATAGATATATAAAATATAAAACAGTGGTTTTTAAAGTTATTAAAACAGTGGTTGATTTAAATTGTGTAATATAATAATTATGGGCATACCAATTTTTGCTTGCAAAATATGTGGTAGAGTTCCTGGTAAATCAAGTGCATTTCAAAATCCAATTAGATAATTTAATTCATAGCTTCATCATTATTCATAACGAAAACGGTTGACTTGTATGTAATTGTTTGGCCACTTATTCTGTTTTGAATGTCTATATTTATTTCATTAACATCTTTATTTTTTGCTGCCACAATATAGCGCGCTCACTCAAGCATGATATACAATCTCTAATAACTGACAAATAATAGGCAGCTGCATCACTTTGTAGTTGTATACGCATGTTTACATTGAGTGATAATTTTTTAACAAATCTCCCTAAATGTGTTGATTTGATAAATGCGTTTAAATCATCCCTGATCTGCTTGATCAGGGGATAGGAGGTGAAGTTTGTCTGAAATCACCTGCTAATAATATAAGAGCACCTACAAAATGTTTTTAGTTGTGTCGTAAATCTTACATTGCACGATATAATGCCTCTAATGATTTTTTATGTGCCATTGGACATTCATCCCAAATAATAATCTCACATTGCTGAAGTACCTTCGCCTTTCCAGATGATCTAGAAATATTGCATGTTGTAATTTCTGTTATTTGCGGATGTGTCGTTCTTCCATCATCTAATGCAGCTGCAATTCCAGAGGAGGCTATTGCCAATGCTTTATTACTGTGTCACCGTATTTTTGCCAAAATTAAGGAAATAAAGTATGTATTTTCGTACATCCTGATGCAAAAAGGAAATAGATTTCACCAGTTTTAGAATTATAATTTAAATAATAGTGTCGTACACTCGTTTTTGCTGTTCACTCATATTTGGAATATTTTGTTGAACAAATGTATTCAACACGTCAGTATCGTAGTTTTTTTGTTGTATTTCACGATTTCATGCGTCTACAATGGTTCGATTAGGTGATATCATCCCCAATTAATGCAACCTTATTTACCATCATTAAACATATATCTTCAATGTAAATCAATGCTTGATTATACATACGGAGTATATTGTAAATCTAAATTTTCATGTGTATTACGTGCCTGATATAAAATGTCATCGGTCATAGCATCTTTATATTTTTCCCATAACTGTGGTGGGTGTGATGGGAAAAATGTTGATATTATATTCCAAATGATGTACGAAATTGATATGCACAAGCAGCGAGTGATGGATCGGTAAGCGCGTTATCTCAATGTTCAATGTTTTCAAGTAAATTTAAATGTCGGTATGTGTCACGATATGTTTCACACAATACGTTATTAAGTTATTAACGGTTTTTAAGTTTTGAAATGATGTTTGAGCGACGTACATTAATCAGTAACAAACGCAGATAATAGCATTCAGTATTAAAAAAGAAAAAAAAATTGTAGTAACATATAAGATAAGATAAAAGCAAAATAATAAAAAATAATGAAAAAAAGTATGTATGCATAATATATACATATGTGCTACCTGGTACAGTGGTACTACTTAAATATAGGAGTTCAACTTTAATTTAAGTAAAATATGTTAGTAAAAATGTTAATAAAAATAATTAGGAAACATTCTATTGCATCCGCAAGTACTGAATATCTGAATTTTTCGGTGATTTCCTCGCAACCTCCTATTCCACTTCTGTTTTTACAGCCACTGTGATCATTTGGATAATTATCCAAAAACAACTTTCGTAAATTGCCGTATTAGTGAAAGCCTTGTAGAAAAATATTCAACAAATCTTAATAATACTACATGCCTAGGTCCGGATCTAGGTCGGATGTTCCTGAATCTATCTTAAAAAAGTGTTCAAGTTCACTCGCTTCTCCACTATCCATTTTATCCAATATTTCCTTTCAATCTAATACCTTTTCTTTATTTTGTAATAAATCGTTTAAAAAACCTAACCACAAAAAATATGTTAAAGATGATGTAATTAATTACCGTTCTATTGCCAAATTATCCTCAATTCCTAAAGCGTTTGAATTAATTGTGTTCGATTCTTTTTATTATCACTGCGCTCCTTTTCTAATAATAATAATAAGGTCCCAACGACCAATTACCCCTCCCGTGCCGCGCACGCGGGGAGTCACCATTCTCATTATTATTATCATTTAGCATATGACTAGGAGTGTCGTATACAAGGTCATCACAGTGCTTGGAAGAATAAAACTCTTCGTATTAAAAGCATAGAAAGATTCCAATAAGTTAAGTTATTCAGTATGTAATACTGTGACGAGCATACTCACAATGGACTTTCATTAATTAAACTTTAATATTATATTTTAATTATATTCAAAAAGAATACAAGCACGTGATAACCCTTAATGAAGAATGTGTTAGTAAGGAGAGAATTGGGTCGGGAAATGCTTAAAACAAGCATGCAAAACAAAAAATAAACAAAAAAAAGGGGAAAATTAGTAAACACGATTAAGGAAATTAGTAATTAGTAATAAATTGATAGAATACTAAAAACAAACAAAAATAAAATCCATAAAAGGTAAAAACAATTAAAAATCTAGTAACTTTGATTTGCCTTCCAACATGTCAAGGCAAATCAAAGAACAAAAATCAATAAGCAATATGCTCACAAGTCAAAAGTTGAAGCAATTTAAAATCTCCAATCAAAAAAAATAAAAATTATATCATAGTCTTCCAACATGTCAAGATAGGCTAAATCAAAATTTCGCGATTTTAAATTATGCCGAAGAAGCATTAGTCAATTTATTTAGTTATAAACTAAAGAAATTTAAAAAAAAAGAAAAAATAATAAAAATAAATACTTATATAAAAATACAACACATGCAAAACGCAATTAGTCAAAGACACAAAAATAAAAAGAATAATAATAAAAATTAACAAAAATTAACATAATTTATTCACACTTATGTATACATGTTAAAAGTATGAAGTACTACTGATTCAACGTGAACAACTACATATACTACATGTATTACATGTCCTTCAAAAACTTATTACCTGTTTGAATAAAGCAGATTCTTTAGTTTGGACTTACTAATGTGAAAATCGAAGACATTAGAGTTATTGTTTACGTTACGCAACATTCTTGTAAGTGGCTCATTCTTTCCATAATCCGTGCGATGAAACTTTAAACGAAAGAGGGCAGAATGCCTAAGAGAACGAAAGTTAATATTGAAGTTAATGTGTTCTAAAATACCAACCGAGTCAACTGCACCTGAGAGAATTTGGTGTACAAATACAATATCAGCTACTTCACGACGATTAAAGAGACTTTGCAAACCTAGAAGTTTAAGGCGGTCTCTGTAAGGGGGTAAGTTATATGGATCTGTCCATGAAAGACCACGAAGAGCGAAACGAACGAATCTACGTTGAACAGATTCAATCCTGTCTATGTGAACTTGATGAAAAGGTGACCATACCTGAGACGCGTATTCGAGTAATGGTCTTACCATAGTCAAATATAAAGCTCTGGTGACATATGGGTCGGAAAATTCTTTTGACCATCTTTTGATAAACCCAAGAGCTGAATTAGCTCTACTGACAATATTATCTACATGAGATCTGAAATTTAGCTCGGTGTCTAATAGAATATCTAAGTCTTTAGTGGATGTGACATTCGAGACCATAACGCCGTTAACACTATAATAACGCGCTGATATTGCCGTTTTACGGGAAAAGGTGATGCTTTGGCATTTGCTAGCGTTGAGTGCTAGGTTATTATTACAACACCAAATAGCGAAATTATTAACGTCACTCTGAAGAAGATGAGATTCACGCGGAGATGAGATTTGTTTAAATATTTTCATATCGTCAGCGTACACTAGAATGTGAGAATTTTTTATAATATTATGTACATCATTTGTGGTTAAGATAAAGATCAGAGGGCCTAAATGGCTACCTTGTGGGACACCCGATTTAGCAGTGAAGGTATCTGAAATATTAGACCTAAAACGGACGTGATACACTCTGTTGCATAAGTATGAACTCATCCAATCTATAATGAGAGGTGGAAATCCTAGAGCACGAAGTTTAAATAAAATGACACTATGGGACAATTTATCGAAAGCCTGACTAAAGTCGGTAGCAATCGAATCCACATCTAGCCCCTTTTCCATGGAGTTGAGACTAATTCGGTTTTCCATGAGGAGTAAGAGACTAATTCGGTTAGGCTAGTAGTAGTGGATTTCCCTTTGGGGAATCCATGTTGAAAACAGGATAATAATGGCTTACAATAATTAAAGAGAGAGTCGTATACAATACTTTAAAGTTTAGGAACTAAACTAAAAAGTTTAGGAATACAAGATAATTTGGCAATGGGCCTATAGTTATTTATTTCAGCCTTACTTCCTTTCTTATGGATCGGAGTTATGAAAGAAGTTTTCCATATACTCGGAAAAATTCCTGAAGAGAGGGACATTTGAAAAAGCATGGTTAAGGGTTGTGTTAGCGTGTCAATGCATTTTTTTAGAACTATTGGAGGTAAACCATCAGGCCCGGAAGAGTAATCATTCTTTAATTTGTTAATTTTGTAATGAACATCTTCATAATCGATATTGATCGACATTAGTGTGATTTGAGGAGAGTTACTTAGATAACTGAAATAGTCAGAGTCGGGCACGAAATTATTATCAGTGAAGGCTTGACTAAAGAAATTTGCAAATTGGTTTGATATAACCTTGGAATCGTTAACGGAATTATTTGCGTGTTTGAAAGTCATGGGATAGCCATCCGATTTCTTTTTTGAGTTAATAAAATGCCAAGACCGCTTAGGATCTAATATTAAATCAAATTGCATTTTGACTATGTACTCATCGTAAAGACTTGTACATAGTTCAGAAAATTCGGAGAACGCACTAAAATATCGGTTATAATCAATTGGATCTCTTGACGATAGAAATTTTTTCCATAATTTATTTCTTCGATTGCGTAGGGTTCGAAGATGTTTGTTGTACCAGGGTGGAGCCGAGGACAAATTTTTTTGAATTGATATTGGAACACACCGCGTGAGGCAGTTAAATAATATAGAGTAAAAATTACTAATTGAGCTATTTAAATCAAGATTATTTGAAAGCAATGTACTGAAATCAATTTCAGATAGTAATTCGTTTAGTCTGTCAAAATCGGCACTTCGAAAATTGAATTTGTAGGTATTTTCAGAATCTACATTATCATTACCATTCTCAAAAGAAAAAAACAGAGATAAAGGAGGATGGTATAGATCGATTTTAGAAAGAGTGTGTTCACTAGTCTCTACCAGGCAGTTGTTTGCGTTACTTGAGAAAATCAGATCCAGTTGTCTATTTAAGTTATTTTTTACCCAACTGATCTGATGGAGGCCACAAGCAGTAAGTCTGTCGACAAAAACAGTTTCTTTTAAAGATGACGCATTACCCGCAATATAATGTGTTTCATCTTCTGATTGGGTCCACTGTAAATCAGGTAGATTGAAATCACCAAAAACAATAATGTCGTCGAGACCATCTGCAGAATTACTAACATAATCGACCGCGTCTAGGAACTGCTGATATACATCAATGGGGCTGGTGGGGCGGACGTAAAAGCACAGAATGTAGATACTCTTACGTTCCAATCTCATTTTGACACAGATGACATCTATATCATCTGTATTTGGAATCTGAAACAAGGAGCAATCGTAGTCAATTCGACTTGCAATTAAAACTCCACGGCCCACAGCATCACAAACGGAATCCACATCCTTTCTAAAGACATTAAAATCAGAGGAAAAGTACTCGGTACTCAAGAAGCTATTGCATAAATTGGTTTCAGTTAAGATAAACATATCGAAAGGTAGCTTTTGAGAGTTTAAAAATACATCAGGAGCCTTAGAACGAAGTCCCCTTACATTTTGATAATAAAGGGACAAGCATTTCAGTTTTTTGAGTTATTAAGACTTCCAATCGGCGGTAATACTGCAGTATTCGCTTTAGACCTTTGGACAAATTATTTGACAAAAGTGTTACTGGGCCATATTGATGGAGATAATAGTAAGTTAAACATAGAATCAGGAACATACATTTTAAAAGAAGCGACGCTACTGTTGGCTCTAGAAATTTTTTTGCATTTTATCAAGCTTAAATTATCACTAATGTTGTGTGATAGTAATTTGTTTTTAGCAAAATCAATAACTTGTTGCGGTGTTGAGGCATGATGCAACCTTGAGATAAATACGACCCGTGATGGAGGGACTGATATTAGCGATGGGATATGGACTGAAGAAGTATTATTATTGTTATAGTTCGGTTCACTTGAGTGTACAGAGGTGTCGTGATTAAAAAAGGAGGGTGGGAGAGGAGGTATTAACTCGGCAGCTTGAGTTACGACTGGGTGTGCCGCATCAACTTCACGTAATTCCTCAAGTAAGGAAGTTGTTTGAACTGAAGTTGAAGAAGGGACTCTCAAAGTTTTTTGTACTTGATTTAATTTTTTTAGGTTGTTAGAAATATTATCGACGTTATGATTTAGGTTTCTAAAGTTTAGACTGAATTCATTTATAGAGCTTATAGTTTTATCACTATTTTTCAGTGTAACTAAAACTCTGTCAATTTTACCATCTATAACGCTGTTTAGTTGTGAAAATTTTTCATTACAAGACTTGTACAAATCATCCGTAACAGAGATAGCTTTGTTTTGGTCAATCAAAGATTTATTGATTTTGGAAATTTTGTCGTCAATATTATCAAATTTAATATTGATGTCGTCAATTGCGTTACAGATCAGGTCGAAACATCCTAACATACTGAAAATTTTATTAAAATTATTATTGAAATCATTTCTATGCTTTTCAAACATATCATTCATTTTTGAAAATAGCTCATTATTTTCAGTAAGAATTTCTTTGAAACTGAAAATTGTTTTGTTCACTTTAGAACAATCATGACAGTAATAAAACAAATTAGTATTGTTTATGTCACTAAGATTTCTAGTTGATTTCAAACCCGCACACGTCGAATGAAATTTTTTCCCGCAATCTCCATAGCACGATATCCAAACTCTGCTCAGATCTCTCACATTACAAATTAGAGAAGCACAAGACGTCATATTCACAAAAAATAATAATTGATGTTCAACACCACGAAAAATCAAGATTAAAAAAAAAAAAAAAAAGAAACAAAAATAGTAAAAAATATCGACAATTATTATTTAATGCTATTCTGAGTATATATATAAATTTTATATAAGGAAATATAAAGAAGATAATATTATTACTATTATTCCTATTATTACTATTACTGCATTAATACAATAATTATTATTATTATTTACCGTTAATATTACTACTAACTTTATTTTATTTTGACAAATAATACTAGGTAAAACTGATCAAACTGACGAATTTTTCAAGATTTTAATTTATTAATCTTCATTTAATTTCTTTTTGAGGATTTTTATTTTTTTCCTTTTTTTTTTTTTAGTTACTGGCAAATACTTCAAATACTTCAACAAATCTCTACTTATCTGGGCTAAGTATTTGTTATTTGTACTACTATTATGAAAAAAATTTTGTTATTATGTATTAAGTAATATAAAAGAAAAATGAACTTAACGAAAATTATAAAATGAGAAGAGTACCGTAATTTAAGTATGGCAGAAAAGAGAGAGAATAAATTAAGTGAAGCCACTACTAACGATAATAATAATTGATTTGTAAATAAGTTGATTATTACTGGTATAGTGGAGTGGTAGCTACAAACAATATGTCTACCATAATAAAATATAAGATTAGTATTAATAAAAATATTTTAAACTTTTTCCTTTTTTAATTTTAAAACAAAAAAAAAAGTAAAGAATTTAGATTATTTTTCTTCCCTTTTTCCTTCTTTTTTTCTGTTTACTCTACAATTAAATAGGAAAGTTAAGAACTACACAATACTCTAAGTCAAAATCAAAATAAGAAAATAAATTATTTGTTTACATTTCAAATGACCGCCATTAAATATTAATGTTAGTAAGAAAATTAATGAAAAACTTACAAATCAGCGGAATTTATAAAATAGTTGACCACTTGATGACTTGATCAATCATTAACAAATCATTCCACATTTGTTTTACTTTTTTCCAAATTTATATAGGTAGTTAAATTTGAACTAATAAAAACATAAAAAATAAAAATTGACACTATACTAATTATCGAACAAATTTAGTTTCACAAACACAAAATTATATTATTAAAAATTTACATGAATAAAAAATTAGTAATTGTAAAATAAAATAAGAATTATTTAATTAGACAAACAAATAAGAGATATTTTTCCTATTATTTTCACTTTTTTTATTCACTAAGAAGAAAAAAAAAAAATAAATAATATATATTAACAACAAAACACAACTATCCAATTAGAGTGTAAGAATAATATTGTTGATACATATTATATCCTAATACTCATATAATATCCTAATATCCTAATACTCAATGAGTCAATCCTGCTCCAAACTGATCTAAACAACTTCTATCTTTGGTCTGACAATAATAATTTACTACTAAATATTAAAAAGTGTGTTTTGATGTGCTATACACGTCGTTCCGAACCAATCTTTTACAATTATTCACTCAATGCTGAATCATTGTTAAGACTTATTCGATTAAAGATTTAGGAGTGTACTTCGACGATAAATTAACGTTTAAATTACACTTCAACTGCATTATAAGTAAATCCAATTTCTTTGCTAGGGTTTGTAAAGAATTCTCTGATCCCTATATTTAAAAATCTCTGCACATAACATTTATTCGACCTAACTTGGAGTATTTGTTAGCCATGTATGGTGGTGGTAATAAAATTTAGAAAAAAAAAATTATTAAATAAAGTTGTAAGCAAAAAAAAATAAATAATATATATTAGAAAAACAAAAATCCGTCATAGAAGGTTTTGGTTTGATTTTTATGAAAAAATATATATTAGAAAAACAAAAATTCGTTATAAGTAGGTTTTCAGATTTCATTCTGTCAATGAATTTGCTGAGAATATTACATATAATTTGAAAAATCAAATTTAAACAAAAAAAATAATAAATATAAATACATATTCTATAAACATAAAATACTTAAAAAATAATAAATATAAATATATTAATTTGGATTTTTTTGGATACACAAAATATTTAATAAAAATATTGAAAATAACATAAATAAAGTGAAGAATGGCTGAAGAAAATAAAACAAAACAAAATAAAACAAAATTACGTCGAGCATTGTCAATGCTTAGGAATTTATTTGCTTGGACACGGAAACAAAAATCTACAAATCAATCCCGCTCAAAAGATGATATGAATTTTAATGTAAGTCTTTTAAAATACATTATAATATTTTAATCATTATATATTTCAAAAATTTAAAATTAAATTTTACAATATGTTGTTTTTATTGAATATCAAATAAGTGTACATAATTATATAATATATTATGGTGTTAGTTTGTATACATATGTATGAATGTTGCATATTGAGGTTTTTTTTTCTTTTTTGTGTCAGCAGATATGGATATGCATTTACTTTTTATATTTGAATACATATATTTATAAACAATAATTATTAATTTTTATGTAGAATAAATGACAGTTTTAGAAATGTATTTTTTTTTGTTTTTGAATGTTTGAATTTAATTTTTCTTTTAAACAAACTATCAAAATATCTGATGCATTTAATTATATACTTATTTTTACTATTAATTTAATTTGTAATATTTTAAGCTTAATTTTTTTTTAAATTTTTGTAGGAAAATTATTTACAATATAGCTTGTGGTGAGCTGAACAATTGTAGGAAGAATTTTAGAAGCAGGGATGCCATCTTTAAGATTTACATATTGCTAATTTGAAAAATATTAAATTTTATATTATTATAATAACAAATATTAAAATTTTTATAAAAAAAAAATGAAAAATCAATAAATTTATAAAACAGTAATATAAACACAAAATGAGATCAAAAATTTTAAGTATTATAAAATTATTTAAACAATAAGTAAAAAAAAATAAAATTAATTCAACATAAAATACTTAATTCATCCAACAACATACTAAATACTTAATATTTCAACATAACAAACATTATTATATTTTATGAAATTATTATATTTTATGAGTTAAGAAATTAAAAAAAAATAAAAGTAAAACAAAATTAAAATTAATTCATATCAATGGTATTTTTCTTTTGATTTTATATTCTTAAGCAATGAACCATCCTCTTTTAAATAGTTTTGAAATTGAAGACAATTCATTCCAAAATTTTGTTTTATCATTAATTCGGCCTCTAAATTTTTCAACAATAATCTATTTCCGCCATGCTGTAGTCATAAGGCTAAAACCCTTATAGAAAAGAATAGGAAAAGACAACAAGCAGTGAAACAACAAGTGTACATAAAGCCTTTGAATATTACCTAAGCATTCTGAAATTTAAGCATTTTACAAAAATTGTCTAGCAAAAATTATGCAGAATGAGAATCATCCTTAAAACAAAAAACCACCTAAGAATTTTTATTTTTAAATAATTCAGACGTAAAATTAATTTTGTCTATAATAATAATGTGAAATTTTATAAGTCGTGTTTTAGTTTTAGAGAGACTTGTGGGAAAATTTGTTCGCGTGTGGGACGCGGGAATATCGGGTGTTGCCGTGGGGGAGTCCCACCCATGGACGTATGGTAACTCTGTTTAGAAGAGACTAAATTTAGTCTTCAATAAAATGATGAGAAGCCCGAATGTTTTTTTTAAACATCTTCTGTAGTAACAAAAAAAAATTATTAATATAAAGACTAGATATCTCGTATTTATGTTATAAAACATTGATTGGGAGTACAAATGTTGCTTGAACGAAGTGGTTTGTATTTATTATTTAGTTGAATCGTATTTTGTTATAAAATTGATTTTATTATATATATATATTTTTTAGATGTAAAATAATTTATTTATATACTTTTACAAAATCTATTTAAGTTATATGTTATATATATATAGTGATATGAATTCATTCATAAGAGTATAACTACTTCTAATTGAGATGATTTATTTAATTTTCAAAGAAATTTATATTATTGTCATTCTTATATGTAATATATTATACAATTCACATAATTTAATATAATTACCAATAAGAAAATAGAATATAATTTTAATATAATTTTAACTTGTTTTAATGAAATTAATTTTGGTAATTTAAAAATTGAAATATAAAAATAAGAAAATCTATTAAAAAAAAAAGCCGATAGCCAAGATAGCTAGTGCTTGCAAATTAATATTGTATATAATTTAAATAGTATCCAATAACAAATAATAATAATATAATTACAATTCATATAAATAAATAATTATTATTTGTTTATTATAATAATTTTATTTTATTTTTAGATCCGAATTTTGGAACAAAGGCATGCGGAAATAATTAGTGATTTGACATCACAAATAAGTTCGCAAAACAATACAATTTCAGAATTAGTAAAGAAAAATATGAAACTCAACAATGAAATTGTGATGTTAGCCAAAAAAAAATATATGGATGTCGCAAAGGAATCTGTTAAAATTAGCGATCAAATGGAAACGATCGAATTTTTAGAGCTGGAAAACCAAAACTTGCGTGATGAAAACGAGGAATTAAAAGCTAAATTGGAAAATATTAATATGGACCTAAAAAAATTAAAAAAGGCGAAAAAATCATCGCACTATTGGCAGGATAAATTAAACGATGAAAGAGAAAAATTTGAAAAAGATCGTTTAATTTACGAAGATGAAAACTACGAAATGGAAAGAAAAATCACCGAACTAATGGAAAAAGTAGGTGAATATGAAGAAAAATTTGGAAAGGATGGTAGATTACCACCTATCCAAGAAAAATATACGCTAGAACAGCAGTATATGGAATTGGAGACTGAAATAGAAAAAGTACGTAAGCATTCAAAAGAAATTATTGAAGAAAGAAACAAAGAAATAGAAAATCTTGAATATACTATTCAAGAATTAAAATTAGGTCTAGGCGATGGTGAAATATCAAAATCCAATTTGGAATAAAAAAAATCCTGGAGAAATTGTGGGTGAGTAATTACTATGTATTATTATATTTATTTCTCTTTTATGATTTCTTTAAAATTTATTATGAAATTAATGTAAGAAAGTTTAAAATTTTTATGTATATCGTATAGCAGTCAGTTTTCAACTTACTCACTTTTTTATATTAACCTTATGTAGGTACATAAATTAGAAATGAGTATTCTGGCATAGAATAATGTTTGAGAACTAATAATCACATTATTATTATCTATGTATGTAAAATAAAATTGAACAATATATATGTATCAATAATGTTTTTTTATTTAAAATAAAGTGTAGATTAAAATAAAAAAATTCAAAAATAAAAAAAATTAAACTATACAAAACATTTTTATTTGTTATTAAAAAAATATATATAATATAATTATATATTATATAAAACTATGTATATTATTTCTGTTAATAATATTGTTTAATTTAAAAAATGAAAGTCTTTAAAAAAGGTTCAAATAAAGGCAAAAAAATATACTTTATTATAATATAACTTTATTTTTAGTTAATAAACTGAAGAAATCCATTTTTTAAATACCACCAGTTATCGATCAAATTCTAGGAGGTTTTAATAACAATGATGCTTAAGATATTATTGATATTAGCTAATATTAACAGTCACACTCACAACACAGTATAGATAGAATAAAAATTATCAAATCTCTTAAATAACAAATTTGAGGTAAAGAAATACATTTTTACAAAATTTGCAATTTATATAAATGGAAAATTATTAGTACAATTTTTATTTAACATAAATTTATCAATCATATTCTAATGAGTAAGAATTAATCAACAAACTCTTATTTTAGAAAAACGACTTAGAAAATTATTTTTTTTTTTCGTATTCCAAATATAACTTAAAATGTTTAAATGTCGTCTTAAAACCACCCCTTTAATCTTTATCTCAGACAGTTTTAGTTTTATTTTTTTTATTTTGATATCGTTTGATTAATATATATATATATATTTTTTTATAGAAAAGAAACAAGAAACAATTCAAAAAGCTTTGCATGGAAATTGGATTGGGAAATTTTTCATCTCAAATACAACACAATTTGAAAAATATGAAAAGGATAAAAATTTACAGCTTTTATTTACATATCGTTTGTTACATTTCGTTTGTTTTCGTTTGTGTTTATTTCGTTTGTTTTAATTTAAAAAAAATAATTATTTGGTTGGTAACATAATCCGGAATTACAAAATCCAAAAAATCAAAACACGTAAAATACAAAATCCAAAAGGACAAAAACCGAAAAATCAATTTCCAGAATTTCAAAATCCGGAAAATAATTTTGTACATCTCGGATTTTGAAATTCCGAATTTTGTTTTTCGGATTTTTTATTTTCCGTGTTTTGATTTTTCTTCCAGATTTATATATATTTTTCCCGATTTTGTAGCCAAAATTATTATCTTAAAAACAAATTTGTTGAACTATTTATATAATTTAATTTATTATGAGTTTAATATTTTTTTTATTTTTGAATTTTTTTATTTTAATCTACACTTTATTCTAAATAAAAAAAAAACTATTCATACTTACATTATTGATACATTATATATTGTCCAATTTTCTTTTAAATACATAGATAATAATAATTTGATTTATAATAAAAAATTTTATTAAAATGTTAATAAAAATGTTTTATTTCAATAAAAAATAAATAAGAAATTGTTAACAAAATTATTTTGTTTTATTTCATTTGAAAATCAAAAAGTCGTTAAAAATGTACATTTAGGTGGTATTTTTATAGTCGGAGGAGAGAAGACACAAGGTATGCTTTTTTCGGAAGGTTCAAAACTTCATCTAATATGATATTTATTGTTAAGTCTATTTGTGCTAATATCTAAAAATTGTATATTATTTTTACGAATTTTGAAAACAAAAAAATCCAACCCACAATATAAAGTTCAACGTTATGTAGGTACATATGTATGTACACACGTATGTTTTAAGTAAGTTAAAATATTGTAAGCTAAAATACTGTGCTTCCTTCACCACACATTCTTTTCTAAGATAGTAGATAAGACCGAAATGAGCAAGAATTGGGTAATTCTCTTAGTTAAGAGATCTAAAAGACGGTGTCTTTAATCTATGATAGGCAGCACAATAATCGTCATATGAGCCATTTACTATATCCGGTTGTTTTGAATGCGCAGAAATAATTCAAACACTATCACATTGGTGCATGTACCACCGAACAGGTGTAGAACCACATATATCAGTAAAATCGTAAAAAAGTTTAATCAGCCATTTTTAAATCAATGTTAGAATATTTAGTTATAATATACCTTTAGCATTTGCGTACCGCTTGGTTAGGATAGTATAGTATAGGATAAAATTATATTAAGGTATAAATATTTTCCTTAAACTTCTGCAAATTGTATGTTGGATTTGAAAACACAAACGAATATGATTCCAAAATCTTGAACTTCGAACTATAAACAACGAATTTTCCTAACCGTTTTTGTGCCATTTCAGGATTTCCACAGTTTCACATTGGAATTGTTTAAGAGGAGGAAGCAGTTTTTTTTATTCCTGTTGAGCATACACCTTCAAAGTATCATTAAAACAGAGAAAGTGTTTCAACTATAAGTCAATGTCCAAGAGAATTGAAGGATGAAGTTAAATTTGGGTCGTCCATTAGACGAATATATGATACATGATGACTTCAAGCTTCAAGTACGCTTCAACATAATGTATTCGCTACAGTTTCTTGAAATCAGCTTCACTAAAATCAATCAAAAAATTTACTTACTTGAATTGAAAATTTTAATCGAATGCGCAGCTTGGGACAAAAATTTACGAAGTTTTTTTAATATTTAGAGTAAATTTACACAATAGAAGGTTTAAAAGAAAACAAATTTTTATATTTGTTTATATCTTTTTTTTTTATAACTTTATTTAAGTAGCCTTTGAACATAATATAGGTTTTTTCAGGCCAGGTCTTTACATTATTTTTTTAATTTTTTTTTTTTTTTATTATTTTCGAATTACATATTCTATTATTCATATAATACATTTTTAATTTTTTTTTTTGGTTTGGTTTCTATATAAAATAATTCAATAGTTAAATTTTTCTTATACATATATTAATTATATGAAGTTATTATAACTAAATATTTTCTATTTTATTCCGTTTTTTTTTTTTTTTTAACATTTAATATTTTTTATTTAACATATTTTATTGATTTTATTTAATCTTGTGTTTTAAATTGTTTTGTATAGTTCAATAGCTTTTAGGAAATTTATTATTTTTCTATAATTGGTTTCATCATCACTCTTTAAAATATGTAGACTATTACTTTTTAAATATCTATCTCTATCTCTTGAATATCTAATACAAGTTTCGAACAGATGCTTCATAGTAAGGTTTGCTCCACAAGCACAATTTGGTGGTGTTGTATTATCAAATATAAATTTGTGTGTTAAATTAGTGTGCCCTATTCTTATTCTAGTAATCACGGTCGACTCTCTTCTGTTAAGTAAATTGAGATTTTTCCTAGGTCTCGTATTTGGCTTGATATTTTTTAGTTTGTTACTATCGTCCGTTTCTATCCCTTCTTGTTCTACACTTTGATATATTTTCTTATTTATTATATTTTTAAGATCTTTATAATATAAAAGGTGATGGTTATCGTATGGTTGGTTTACAGAGCTTTTTGCTAGACTGTCAACTATCTCGTTATCATGGATGCCGATATGACTTGGAATCCACATAAATTGTATATTTTTTTGATTTTTATTTATCATTGCTTGTATTTTTTGTATTAAAGGATGTACTGGATATAGTTTGAAAATAGCTTTTAAAGAACTCAAGGAGTCAGTACAAATTAAAAAGTTTTTTTCGTCCCTTTTTATAATATACTCGAGTGCTTTAAATATTGCGTATAGTTCAGCCGTAAATATAGTGGTATGCCTTTGAAGATGAAATTTGTGTTCTTCTTGTTTGTGTTTGAATGCGCATCGATGCGATTTCTGAAAGACCCATCAGTAAATATATGTTCATATTCACAGTATCTTGTCTTTGTTTTTTCTATGAATAATTCTCGAAACTGAATTTGGTTTGTGCTATCTTTTCTATAATTTACCAACTCGAAATCTATATTTGGGTCCGGAACAAGCCAAGGAGGGCTACTTGAGAATTTTTGGGTCTCCATATTATTTTGGAAAGGTATATCATATTTTTCAAAAATTGTTCTTGCTCTTGTCAGAAGTGGTTGGGAGTGCGTATTGAACCTTTTCATTTATTTCTTTAAATTTATAGAAAATTTTACAAAAAAATTTATGGCACCAAAAATACATATACCAAACTCAAGCTATTTTCAAGCTGACAGCAACTCAAGCTGGTATGTATAGCTTGAAATTTCAGAAGAATTCAATTGTCAAGTACTCGAACTATATATCTATGGTGGTGACTGCAGACGTGTTTTTCTTTTTCATTTAATTTCAAAAGCGTTGGTAGCGTAAGATTGTTTATGTTTATGATTTTTTTTTATATATTTACATTTTACTTTACATTAACATCTTGTTGTAGTAACATTTCTTTTTTATTGTTTCTGTTGAAAACATTAATTTATATAGCTTAAAAATTTTATTTATTTCAATGGATTCGAATAAAAATAATACGCTGAAAATCGTGGACGATTCAATAACTGATACGGATGCTGTGCACTATCGTTTTCGTCAATTGTATCCTGTCGAAACAGTATTGTGTCTCAGTTGTAGGTTTACCTTTAAAAACAAGGTTATTTTATAAATTTTTGTAATTCTAATTAATTTGTTTTTCTGTTTTAGGTAACGGAACATTTCAATCAAAGTCAATAATGGATATATTTGAACATTATTACTATCTAAGACCAAGGTTAGGATCGATGAGATATTCTGCATGTTATACGCGTAACTATTTTTCAAAAACTAGGAACGTATTATAAAAGTAGGTCCTTCGTCATCAGTAGTTCTTGAATAGGAGTTTGGAGGACATTTATCTAGCAAAATTTAATTTGTAAATTCTGGAATTGGAAAAGTAAAGTTTTTAAAAAAGCTCTTTATACCCTTGAACGCGCCTACATCGGCTGGTTACATTATGTGAGTGGTGTTAGGAGGAAGCGCGTATAGTATTATATCATTTTCTGAGCAAAATTCGCTAACTTCCATGGACAGATGAGATTTATGACCATCTACTAATAGTAAGACAGGGTTTTAAATGTTGTTTGTGTTGAGCTAATCATTATAATCGTTGGCAACGAATTCGTAAAACGGCTCTGATCTCATCCAACCAGTCTCAGAGCGTTCGACTACCCAATCATTTGTCATTGTGTCTATAACTTTTTTCGGTGTTCGCAAATAAGGAAACACTACAAGTGAAGGTAAAATTCTTCCGTCAGCAGCAAACACCAAAAGAACTGTCAAATTTTCTTTTTCGTTTGAGAATTTAACTTGAAAGACATTACGATATCCCCTAGGCGCAATGACTGATCCTGTTTGAGGAGCGAAACTGAAAGATGTTTCGTCTCCATTGAATATTTGGGTAGGATCTTTCGAAATGTCTTCATAGTTGTTCTCTTTCAAAAAATGCTCTAGATCAAGGAACCAATTTCTAATGCTACCTTCTGTTACAGCTGCTCTTGCCTTAGTAATTGTTTCCGCAGTTTTCAGAGATAACTCCTTGTGACGGTTCAAAAAATTCTGATACCATTTCTTCCCTGGTCTTTGGTTTTTGAAAGGTGTTTTTCAATTATCTTCTTTGATAATTTTTTGAGCCACATCTAATAATTCATTTAGTTTTTGTGGAAAACCACATTTAGATAAAGCGATAAGCCAATCGGCTAGTTTTTTTTTCTTCAATTTCGGTGAGAACGGTCTTAGGACCCATTTTTGGGACACCATCCGGTACTTTGTTCCTAATTCTATCATGAAGAGATAGTAGATAAATCGATAGAAGAGAACTGGCACACCAAATTGTTAACTTGCTTGCCTCAAGCTCATAGAGTTGCTCCTAATATTGTGTAAGGCAGCAGTCAGAGATTCTTCACTGTATAGTTGATAACGTTTCCGCTTCATTTTTCTGTAAAATTAAATTTTTTTACCTTAACCGTTATTTGCACCTTAACTTACCTTAACTTTTTAATTATTTAGTTATTCAGTTAAGTTTAAAAAGATTCAATTCTTAACTGCTCGAATAAAGGATTATTAAAGAGTTTGTAATGTCTTTTATTCGAACACCTTCGAAACACCACGTTCGAATTTAGGAACATCGCTTTTTTATCATTTCCTAAATTCGAACACAAGTGTTCGAAATTAGAAAAACTTGAAATATTTACATCCCTTTTCTGAACACCCAAAAATATGTAATTAAAATTATTTTTTTATTGAATTTCATAAGCTAAACTGAAAAATAATATATAAACTATAATATAACATTACTTTGAACACTTACTTCTGTTTATTTATGATCACTTACTTCTATTTATTCACTAATTTGTAAACCAACCGCCACTAATTTTTTTTTCTGATTCGATATTTTAACCACACGCTCGAACTTGCTTCCACAAACCAACGAATATTTTTGTATTACATAAAAGCTTTGATATTGTTCAAAAAAGCTTTCTTAAGAGAAATTTAGACACATTATAAAAAAAAAAAAATTTGAAAGTTTTGCTGGGTACACTAATTACAGCCGTTTGTTTTTAAAAATGTTTGACAAATGGAGGTGTTCGAAATTACTCACCTACCCTACTTATAAATAATATAAATTTGTATACATATCATATAATATGTTTTAATATTATCAATATATTATATGTAGACATAAAATTTCACGGGAATCTATGTGAATTTAGTTTTATAAAATATTATATAATGTATTCAATAAAGTAAAATAATTTTTTCCCACTCTTGCTAATTTTATTTAGTTTAACATCAAACTGTATCAGCTCATGCATCAATTTAATTAATTTTGTTTATATATAATTCTTATCAAAAAAATAAATATAAACGTATCAAAACATCTTGTTTTAACTTTACTTTTTGATTTGTTAATTATATATTATTGTGAATTTTGTATGAATATGCACATATACATGTTTTTAGAAGAAAATTTAAAAAGAATTATTTTAAATTAATTGAGATTTTACGTTAAAAATAATCCAATTATTAAAATTATTGTAATTTTATATTTTTTTAACGTAAAACTTTTCATATTACATTGGTGCGAAGTTTCCATTTTCAAGTGAACCATTTGCAGTAGAAACTAAATTATTTGAACTAAGATTTTTCAAAAATAGCTGACCAAAAGTGGCTGAAAATTTTTATTTTAACTGCCAATCTATATTTTATATATCCTGTATATATATTTTATATATCCTGATTGTACCTGTACCCCTGTACCCTGTACGTACGTAGTCCTACAAAATTTCCCCTATTTAGTAGTCGTTCCAGTACAGTTAATTTAAAAATTTCTGTGGGGCATTACTATTACTGCATTTTATGCATAATGCATGCTTGCTACGCCATTGCCATGGCCCATGACATACATAATTCCCATCGAACATTCCATCATCAATCATGCATCAATCAATGAAAATGTATTGCATACATATGATGTAGCCCTACTGATAATTTAAACTGTTTCAGTAAGTTAACTTGAACAAACTTTTTTACTTGTTTTTCCAACTGAAGTTTTTTACAATATTTAACATGCCGATTGACGACTACAACTACTGTTCTGTCAAAAAATTTCCAATAAAATATGGGAAATTGAAATCGATTGTACCCATAGATATATAAAATATAAAACAGTGGTTTTTAAAGTTATTAAAACAGTGGTTGATTTAAATTGTGTAATATAATAATTATGGGCATACCAATTTTTGATTGCAAAATATGTGGTAGAGTTCCTGGCAAATCAAGTGCATTTCAAAATCCAATTAGATAATTTAATTCATAGCTTCATCATTATTCATAACGAAAACGGTTGACTTGTATGTAATTGTTTGGCCACTTATTCTGTTTTGAATGTCTATATTTATTTCATTAACATCTTTATTTTTTGCTGCCACAATATAGCGCGCTCACTCAAGCATGATATACAATCTCTAATAACTGACAAATAATAGGCAGCTGCATCACTTTGTAGTTGTATACGCATGTTTACATTGAGTGATAATTTTTTAACAAATCTCCCTAAATGTGTTGATTTGATAAATGCGTTTAAATCATCCCTGATCTGCTTGATCAGGGGATAGGAGGTGAAGTTTGTCTGAAATCACCTGCTAATAATATAAGAGCACCTACAAAATGTTTTTAGTTGTGTCGTAAATCTTACATTGCACGATATAATGCCTCTAATGATTTTTTATGATTTTTTATTAGAAATATTGCATGTTGTAATTTCTGTTATTTGCGGATGTGTCGTTCTTCCACCATCTAATGCAGCTGCAATTCCAGAGGAGACTATTGCCAATGCTTTATTACTGTGTCACCGTATTTTTGCCAAAATTAAGGAAATAAAGTATGTATTTTCGTACATCCTGATGCAAAAAGGAAATAGATTTCACCAGTTTTAGAATTATAATTTAAATAATAGTGTCGTACACTCGTTTTTGCTGTTTACTCATATTTGGAATATTTTGTTGAACAAATGTATTCAACACGTCAGTATCGTAGTTTTTTTGTTGTATTTCACGATTTCATGCGTCTACAATGGTTCGATTAGGTGATAGCATCCCCAATTAATGCAACCTTATTTACCATCATTAAACATATATCTTCAATGTAAATCAATGCTTGATTATACATACGGAGTATATTGTAAATCTAAATTTTCATGTGTATTACGTGCCTGATATAAAATGTCATCGGTCATAGCATCTTTATATTTTTCCCATAACTGTGGTGGGTGTGATGGGAAAAATGTTGATATTATATTGCAAATGATGTACGAAATTGATATGCACAAGCAGCGAGTGATGGATCGGTAAGCGCGTTATCTCAATGTTCAATGTTTTCAAGTAAATTTAAATGTCGGTATGTGTCACGATATGTTTCACACAATACGTTATTAAGTTATTAACGGTTTTTAAGTTTTGAAATGATGTTTGAGCCACGTACAT
The DNA here is from genome assembly GCA_963942445.1 of Argyra leucocephala. Classification (NCBI taxonomy): domain Eukaryota; kingdom Metazoa; phylum Arthropoda; class Insecta; order Diptera; family Dolichopodidae; genus Argyra; species Argyra leucocephala. Next base: position 67,530,024 of record OZ012679.1, read on the forward strand.
TAATCAGTAACAAACGCAGATAATAGCATTCAGTATTAAAAAAGAAAAAAAAATTGTAGTAACATATAAGATAAGATAAAAGCAAAATAATAAAAAATAATGAAAAAAAGTATGTATGCATAATATATACATATGTGCTACCTGGTACAGTGGTACTACTTAAATATAGGAGTTCAACTTTAATTTAAGTAAAATATGTTAGTAAAAATGTTAATAAAAATAATTAGGAAACATTCTATTGCATCCGCAAGTACTGAATATCTGAATTTTTCGGTGATTTCCTCGCAACCTCCTATTCCACTTCTGTTTTTACAGCCACTGTGATCATTTGGATAATTATCCAAAAACAACTTTCGTAAATTGCCGTATTAGTGAAAGCCTTGTAGAAAAATATTCAACAAATCTTAATAATACTACACGCCTAGGTCCGGATCTAGGTCGGATGTTCCTGAATCTATCTTAAAAAAGTGTTCAAGTTCACTCGCTTCTCCACTATCCATTTTATCCAATATTTCCTTTCAATCTAATACCTTTTCTTTATTTTGTAATAAATCGTTTAAAAAACCTAACCACAAAAAATATGTTAAAGATGATGTAATTAATTACCGTTCTATTGCCAAATTATCCTCAATTCCTAAAGCGTTTGAATTAATTGTGTTCGATTCTTTTTATTATCACTGCGCTCCTTTTCTAATAATAATAATAAGGTCCCAACGACCAATTACCCCTCCCGTGCCGCGCACGCGGGGAGTCACCATTCTCATTATTATTATCATTTAGCATATGACTAGGAGTGTCGTATACAAGGTCATCACAGTGCTTGGAAGAATAAAACTCTTCGTATTAAAAGCATAGAAAGATTCCAATAAGTTAAGTTATTCAGTATGTAATACTGTGACGAGCATACTCACAATGGACTTTCATTAATTAAACTTTAATATTATATTTTAATTATATTCAAAAAGAATACAAGCACGTGATAACCCTTAATGAAGAATGTGTTAGTAAGGAGAGAATTGGGTCGGGAAATGCTTAAAACAAGCATGCAAAACAAAAAATAAACAAAAAAAGGGGAAAATTAGTAAACACGATTAAGGAAATTAGTAATTAGTAATAAATTGATAGAATACTAAAAACAAACAAAAATAAAATCCATAAATGGTAAAAACAATTAAAAATCTAGTAACTTTGATTTGCCTTCCAACATGTCAAGGCAAATCAAAGAACAAAAATCAATAAGCAATATGCTCACAAGTCAAAAGTTGAAGCAATTTAAAATCTCCAATCAAAAAAAATAAAAATTATATCATAGTCTTCCAACATGTCAAGATAGGCTAAATCAAAATTTCGCGATTTTAAATTATGCCGAAGAAGCATTAGTCAATTTATTTAGTTATAAACTAAAGAAATTTAAAAAAAAAGAAAAAATAATAAAAATAAATACTTATATAAAAATACAACACATGCAAAACGCAATTAGTCAAAGACACAAAAATAAAAAGAATAATAATAAAAATTAACAAAAATTAACATAATTTATTCACACTTATGTATACATGTTAAAAGTATGAAGTACTACTGATTCAACGTGAACAACTACATATACTACATGTATTACATGTCCTTCAAAAACTTATTACCTGTTTGAATAAAGCAGATTCTTTAGTTTGGACTTACTAATGTGAAAATCGAAGACATTAGAGTTATTGTTTACGTTACGCAACATTCTTGTAAGTGGCTCATTCTTTCCATAATCCGTGCGATGAAACTTTAAACGAAAGAGGGCAGAATGCCTAAGAGAACGAAAGTTAATATTGAAGTTAATGTGTTCTAAAATACCAACCGAGTCAACTGCACCTGAGAGAATTTGGTGTACAAATACAATATCAGCTACTTCACGACGATTAAAGAGACTTTGCAAACCTAGAAGTTTAAGGCGGTCTCTGTAAGGGGGTAAGTTATATGGATCTGTCCATGAAAGACCACGAAGAGCGAAACGAACGAATCTACGTTGAACAGATTCAATCCTGTCTATGTGAACTTGATGAAAAGGTGACCATACCTGAGACGCGTATTCGAGTAATGGTCTTACCATAGTCAAATATAAAGCTCTGGTGACATATGGGTCGGAAAATTCTTTTGACCATCTTTTGATAAACCCAAGAGCTGAATTAGCTCTACTGACAATATTATCTACATGAGATCTGAAATTTAGCTCGGTGTCTAATAGAATATCTAAGTCTTTAGTGGATGTGACATTCGAGACCATAACGCCGTTAACACTATAATAACGCGCTGATATTGCCGTTTTACGGGAAAAGGTGATGCTTTGGCATTTGCTAGCGTTGAGTGCTAGGTTATTATTACAACACCAAATAGCGAAATTATTAACGTCACTCTGAAGAAGATGAGATTCACGCGGAGATGAGATTTGTTTAAATATTTTCATATCGTCAGCGTACACTAGAATGTGAGAATTTTTTATAATATTATGTACATCATTTGTGGTTAAGATAAAGATCAGAGGGCCTAAATGGCTACCTTGTGGGACACCCGATTTAGCAGTGAAGGTATCTGAAATATTAGACCTAAAACGGACGTGATACACTCTGTTGCATAAGTATGAACTCATCCAATCTATAATGAGAGGTGGAAATCCTAGAGCACGAAGTTTAAATAAAATGACACTATGGGACAATTTATCGAAAGCCTGACTAAAGTCGGTAGCAATCGAATCCACATCTAGCCCCTTTTCCATGGAGTTGAGACTAATTCGGTTTTCCATGAGGAGTAAGAGACTAATTCGGTTAGGCTAGTAGTAGTGGATTTCCCTTTGGGGAATCCATGTTGAAAACAGGATAATAATGGCTTACAATAATTAAAGAGAGAGTCGTATACAATACTTTAAAGTTTAGGAACTTTACAAGATAATTTGGCAATGGGCCTATAGTTATTTATTTCAGCCTTACTTCCTTTCTTATGGATCGGAGTTATGAAAGAAGTTTTCCATATACTCGGAAAAATTCCTGAAGAGAGGGACATTTGAAAAAGCATGGTTAAGGGTTGTGTTAGCGTGTCAATGCATTTTTTTAGAACTATTGGAGGTAAACCATCAGGCCCGGAAGAGTAATCATTCTTTAATTTGTTAATTTTGTAATGAACATCTTCATAATCGATATTGATCGACATTAGTGTGATTTGAGGAGAGTTACTTAGATAACTGAAATAGTCAGAGTCGGGCACGAAATTATTATCAGTGAAGGCTTGACTAAAGAAATTTGCAAATTGGTTTGATATAACCTTGGAATCGTTAACGGAATTATTTGCGTGTTTGAAAGTCATGGGATAGCCATCCGATTTCTTTTTTGAGTTAATAAAATGCCAAGACCGCTTAGGATCTAATATTAAATCAAATTGCATTTTGACTATGTACTCATCGTAAAGACTTGTACATAGTTCAGAAAATTCGGAGAACGCACTAAAATATCGGTTATAATCAATTGGATCTCTTGACGATAGAAATTTTTTCCATAATTTATTTCTTCGATTGCGTAGGGTTCGAAGATGTTTGTTGTACCAGGGTGGAGCCGAGGACAAATTTTTTTGAATTGATATTGGAACACACCGCGTGAGGCAGTTAAATAATATAGAGTAAAAATTACTAATTGAGCTATTTAAATCAAGATTATTTGAAAGCAATGTACTGAAATCAATTTCAGATAGTAATTCGTTTAGTCTGTCAAAATCGGCACTTCGAAAATTGAATTTGTAGGTATTTTCAGAATCTACATTATCATTACCATTCTCAAAAGAAAAAAACAGAGATAAAGGAGGATGGTATAGATCGATTTTAGAAAGAGTGTGTTCACTAGTCTCTACCAGACAGTTGTTTGCGTTACTTGAGAAAATCAGATCCAGTTGTCTATTTAAGTTATTTTTTACCCAACTGATCTGATGGAGGCCACAAGCAGTAAGTCTGCCGACAAAAACAGTTTCTTTTAAAGATGACACATTACCCGCAATATAATGTGTTTCATCTTCTGATTGGGTCCACTGTAAATCAGGTAGATTGAAATCACCAAAAACAATAATGTCGTCGAGATCATCTGCAGAATTACTAACATAATCGACCGCGTCTAGGAACTGCTGATATACATCAATGGGGCTGGTGGGGCGGACGTAAAAGCACACAATGTAGATACTCTTACGTTCCAATCTCATTTTGACACAGATGACATCTATATCATCTGTATTTGGAATCTGAAACAAGGAGCAATCGTAGTCAATTCGACTTGCAATTAAAACTCCACGGCCCACAGCATCACAAACGGAATCCACATCCTTTCTAAAGACATTAAAATCAGAGGAAAAGTACTCGGTACTCAAGAAGCTATTGCATAAATTGGTTTCAGTTAAGATAAACATATCGAAAGGTAGCTTTTGAGAGTTTAAAAATACATCAGGAGCCTTAGAACGAAGTCCCCTTACATTTTGATAATAAAGGGACAAGCATTTCAGTTTTTTGAGTTATTAAGACTTCCAATCGGCGGCAATACTGCAGTATTCGCTTTAGACCTTTGGACAAATTCTTTGACAAAAGTGTTACTGGGCCATATTGATGGAGATAATAGTAAGTTAAACATAGAATCAGGAACATACATTTTAAAAGAAGCGACGCTACTGTTGGCTCTAGAAATTTTTTTGCATTTTATCAAGCTTAAATTATCACTAATGTTGTGTGATAGTAATTTGTTTTTAGCAAAATCAATAACTTGTTGCGGTGTTGAGGCATGATGCAACCTTGAGATAAATACGACCCGTGATGGAGGGACTGATATTAGCGATGGGATATGGACTGAAGAAGTATTATTATTGTTATAGTTCGGTTCACTTGAGTGTACAGAGGTGTCGTGATTAAAAAAGGAGGGTGGGAGAGGAGGTATTAACTCGGCAGCTTGAGTTACGACTGGGTGTGCCGCATCAACTTCACGTAATTCCTCAAGTAAGGAAGTTGTTTGAACTGAAGTTGAAGAAGGGACTCTCAAAGTTTTTTGTACTTGATTTAATTTTTTTAGGTTGTTAGAAATATTATCGACGTTATGATTTAGGTTTCTAAAGTTTAGACTGAATTCATTTATAGAGCTTATAGTTTTATCACTATTTTTCAGTGTAACTAAAACTCTGTCAATTTTACCATCTATAACGCTGTTTAGTTGTGAAAATTTTTCATTACAAGACTTGTACAAATCATCCGTAACAGAGATAGCTTTGTTATGGTCAATCAAAGATTTATTGATTTTGGAAATTTTGTCGTCAATATTATCAAATTTAATATTGATGTCGTCAATTGCGTTACAGATCAGGTCGAAACATCCTAACATACTGAAAATTTTATTAAAATTATTATTGAAATCATTTCTATGCTTTTCAAACATAACATTCATTTTTGAAAATAGCTCATTATTTTCAGTAAGAATTTCTTTGAAACTGAAAATTGTTTTGTTCACTTTAGAACAATCATGACAGTAATAAAACAAATTAGTATTGTTTATGTCACTAAGATTTCTAGTTGATTTCAAACCCGCACACGTCGGATGAAATTTTTTCCCGCAATCTCCATAGCACGATATCCAAACTCTGCTCAGATCTCTCACATTACAAATTAGAGAAGCACAAGACGTCATATTCACAAAAAATAATAATTGATGTTCAACACCACGAAAAATCAAGATTAAAAAAAAAAAAAAAAAAGAAACAAAAATAGTAAAAAATATCGACAATTATTATTTAATGCTATTCTGAGTATATATATAAATTTTATATAAGGAAATATAAAGAAGATAATATTATTACTACTAATATTATTATTATTCCTATTATTACTATTACTGCATTAATACAATAATTATTATTATTATTTACCGTTAATATTACTACTAACTTTATTTTATTTTGACAAATAATACTAGGTAAAACTGATCAAACTGACGAATTTTTCAAGATTTTAATTTATTAATCTTCATTTAATTTCTTTTTGAGGATTTTTATTTTTTTCCTTTTTTTTTTTTTAGTTACTGGCAAATACTTCAAATACTTCAACAAATCTCTACTTATCTGGGCTAAGTATTTGTTATTTGTACTACTATTATGAAAAAAAATTTTGTTATTATGTATTAAGTAATATAAAAGAAAAATGAACTTAACGAAAATTATAAAATGAGAAGAGTACCGTAATTTAAGTATGGCAGAAAAGAGAGAGAATAAATTAAGTGAAGCCACTACTAACGATAATAATAATTGATTTGTAAATAAGTTGATTATTACTGGTATAGTGGAGTGGTATCTACAAACAATATGTCTACCATAATAAAATATAAGATTAGTATTAATAAAAATATTTTAAACTTTTTCCTTTTTTAATTTTAAAACAAAAAAAAAAGTAAAGAATTGAGATTAATTTTCTTCCCTTTTTCCTTCTTTTTTTCTGTTTACTCTACAATTAAATAGGAAAGTTAAGAACTACACAATACTCTAAGTCAAAATCAAAATAAGAAAATAAATTATTTGTTTACAATTCAAATGACCGCCATTAAATATTAATGTTAGTAAGAAAATTAATGAAAAACTTACAAATCAGCGGAATTTATAAAATAGTTGACCACTTGATGACTTGATCAATCATTAACAAATCATTCCACATTTGTTTTACTTTTTTCCAAATTTATATAGGTAGTTAAATTTGAACTAATAAAAACATAAAAAATAAAAATTGACACTATACTAATTATCGAACAAATTTAGTTTCACAAACACAAAATTATATTATTAAAAATTTACATGAATAAAAAATTAGTAATTGTAAAATAAAATAAGAATTATTTAATTAGACAAACAAATAAGAGATATTTTTCCTATTATTTTCACTTTTTTTATTCACTAAGAAGAAAAAAAAAAATAAATAATATATATTAACAACAAAACACAACTATCCAATTAGAGTGTAAGAATAATATTGTTGATACATATTATATCCTAATACTCATATAATATCCTAATATCCTAATACTCAATGAGTCAATCCTGCTCCAAACTGATCTAAACAATTTCTATCTTTGGTCTGACAATAATAATTTACTACTAAATATTAAAAAGTGTGTTTTGATGTGCTATACACGTCGTTCCGAACCAATCTTTTACAATTATTCACTCAATGCTGAATCATTGTTAAGACTTATTCGATTAAAGATTTAGGAGTGTACTTCGACGATAAATTAACGTTTAAATTACGCTTCAACTGCATTATAAATAAATCCAATTTCTTTGCTAGGGTTTGTAAAGAATTCTCTGATCCCTATATTTAAAAATCTCTGCACATAACATTTATTCGACCTAACTTGGAGTATTTGTTAGCCATGTATGGTGGTGGTAATAAAATTTAGAAAAAAAAAATTATTAAATAAAGTTGTAAGCAAAAAAAAATAAATAATATATATTAGAAAAACAAAAATCCGTCATAGTAGGCTTTGGTTTGATTTTTATGAAAAAATATATATTAGAAAAACAAAAATTCGTTATAAGTAGGTTTTCAGATTTCATTCTGTCAATGAATTTGCTGAGAATATTACATATAATTTGAAAAATCAAATTTAAACAAAAAAAATAATAAATATAAATATGTACATATTCTATAAACATAAAATACTTAAAAAATAATAAATATAAATATATTAATTTGGATATTTTTGGATACACAAAATATTTAATAAAAATATTGAAAATAACATAAATAAAGTGAAGAATGGCTGAAGAAAATAAAACAAAACAAAATAAAACAAAATTACGTCGAGCATTGTCAATGCTTAGGAATTTATTTGCTTGGACACGGAAACAAAAATCTACAAATCAATCCCGCTCAAAAGATGATATGAATTCTAATGTAAGTCTTTTAAAATACATTATAATATTTTAATCATTATATGTATATTTCAAAAATTTAAAATTAAATTTTACAATATGTTGTTTTTATTGAATATCAAATAAGTGTACATAATTATATAATATATTATGGAGTTAGTTTGTATACATATGTATGAATGTTGCATATTGAGGTTTTTTTTTCTTTTTTGTGTCAGCAGATATGGATATGTATTTACTTTTTATATTTGAATACATATATTTATAAACAATAATTATTAATTTTTATGTAGAATAAATGACAGTTTTAGAAATGTATTTTTTTTTGTTTTTGAATGTTTGAATTTAATTTTTCTTTTAAACAAACTATCAAAATATCTGATGCATTTAATTATATACTTATTTTTACTATTAATTTAATTTGTAATATTTTAAGCTTAATTTTTTTTTAAATTTTTGTAGGAAAATTATTTACAATATAGCTTGTGGTGAGCTGAACAATTGTAGGAAGAATTTTAGAAGCAGGGATGCCATCTTTAAGATTTACATATTGCTAATTTGAAAAATATTAAATTTTATATTATTATAATAACAAATATTAAAATTTTTATAAAAAAAAAATGAAAAATCAATAAATTTATAAAACAGTAATACAAACACAAAATGAGATCAAAAATTTTAAGTATTATAAAATTATTTAAACAATAAGTAAAAAAAAATAAAATTAATTCAACATAAAATACTTAATTCATCCAACAACATACTAAATACTTAATATTTCAACATAACAAACATTATTATATTTTAAGAAATTATTATATTTTATGAGTTAAGAAATTAAAAAAAAATAAAAGTAAAACAAAATTAAAATTAATTCATATCAATGGTATTTTTCTTTTGATTTTATATTCTTAAGCAATGAACCATCCTCTTTTAAATAGTTTTGAAATTGAAGACAATTTATTCCAAAATTTTGTTTTATCATTAATTCGGCCTCTAAATTTTTCAACAATAATCTATTTCCGCCATGCTGTAGTCATAAGGCTAAAACCCTTATAGAAAAGAATAGGAAAAGACAACAAGCAGTGAAACAACAAGTGTACATAAAGCCTTTGAATATTACCTAAGCATTCTGAAATTTAAGCATTTTACAAAAATTGTCTAGCAAAAATTATGCAGAATGAGAATCATCCTTAAAACAAAAAACCACCTAAGAATTTTTATTTTTAAATAATTCAGACGTAAAATAATTTTGTCTATAATAATAATGTGAAATTTTATAAGTCGTGTTTTAGTTTTAGAGAGACTTGTGGGAAAATTTGTTCGCGTGTGGGACGCGGGAATATCGGGTGTTGCCGTGGGGGAGTCCCACCCATGGACGTATGGTAACTCTGTTTAGAAGAGACTAAATTTAGTCTTCAATTAAATGATGAGAAGCCCGAATGTTTTTTTTAAACATCTTCTGTAGTAACAAAAAAAAATTATTAATATAAAGACTAGATATCTCGTATTTATGTTATAAAACATTGATTGGGAGTACAAATGTTGCTTGAACGAAGTGGTTTGTATTTATTATTTAGTTGAATCGTATTTTGTTATAAAATTGATTTTATTATATATATATTTTTTTAGATGTAAAATAATTTATTTATATACTTTTACAAAATCTATTTAAGTTATATGTTATATATATATAGTGATATGAATTCATTCATAAGAGTATAACTACTTCTAATTGAGATGATTTATTTAATTTTCAAAGAAATTTATATTATTGTCATTCTTATATGTAATATATTATACAATTCACATAATTTAATATAATTACCAATAAGAAAATAGAATATAATTTTAATATAATTTTAACTTGTTTTAATGAAATTAATTTTGGTAATTTAAAAATTGAAATATAAAAATAAGAAAATCTATTAAAAAAAAAAGCCGATAGCCAAGATAGCTAGTGCTTGCAAATTAATATTGTATATAATTTAAACAGTATCCAATAACAAATAATAATAATATAATTACAATTCATATAAATAAATAATTATTATTTGTTTATTATAATAATTTTATTTTATTTTTAGATCCGAATTTTGGGACAAAGGCATGCGGAAATAATTAGTGATTTGACATCACAAATAAGTTCGCAAAACAATACAATTGCAGAATTAGTAAAGAAAAATATGAAACTCAACAATGAAATTGTGATGTTAGCCAAAAAAAAATATATGGATGTCGCAAAGGAATCTGTTAAAATTAGCGATCAAATGGAAACGATCGAATTTTTAGAGCTGGAAAACCAAAACTTGCGTGATGAAAACGAGGAATTAAAAGCTAAATTGGAAAATATTAATATGGACCTAAAAAAATTAAAAAAGTCGAAAAAATCATCGCACTATTGGCAGGATAAATTAAACGATGAAAGAGAAAAATTTGAAAAAGATCGTTTAATTTACGAAGATGAAAACTACGAAATGGAAAAAAAAATCACCGAACTAATGGAAAAAGTAGGTGAATATGAAGAAAAATTTGGAAAGGATGGTAGATTACCACCTATCCAAGAAAAATATACGCTAGAACAGCAGTATATGGAATTGGAGACTGAAATAGAAAAAGTACGTAAGCATTCAAAAGAAATTATTGAAGAAAGAAACAAAGAAATAGAAAATCTTGAATATACTATTCAAGAATTAAAATTAGGTCTAGGCGATGGTGAAATATCAAAATCCAATTTGGAATAAAAAAAATCCTGGAGAAATTGTGGGTGAGTAATTACTATGTATTATTATATTTATTTCTCTTTTATGATTTCTTTAAAATTTATTATGAAATTAATGTAAGAAAGTTTAAAATTTTTATGTATATCGTATAGCAGTCAGTTTTCAACTTACTCACTTTTTTATATTAACCTTATGTAGGTACATAAATTAGAAATGAGTATTCTGGCATAGAATAATGTTTGAGAACTAATAATCACATTATTATTATCTATGTATTTAAAATAAAATTGAACAATATATATGTATCAATAATGTAAGTATGAATAGTGTTTTTTTATTTAAAATAAAGTGTAGATTAAAATAAAAAAATTCAAAAATAAAAAAAATTAAACTATACAAAACATTTTTATTTGTTATTAAAAAAATATATATAATATAATTATATATTATATAAAACTATGCATATTATTTCTGTTAATAATATTGTTTAATTTAAAAAATGAAAGTCTTTAAAAAAGGTTCAAATAAAGGCAAAAAAATATACTTTATTATAATATAACTTTATTTTTAGTTAATAAACTGAAGAAATCCATTTTTTAAATACCACCAGTTATCGATCAAATTCTAGGAGGTTTTAATAACAATGATGCTTAAGATATTATTGATATTAGCTAATATTAACAGTCACACTCACAACACAGTATAGATAGAATAAAAATTATCAAATCTCTTAAATAACAAATTTGAGGTAAAGAAATACATTTTTACAAAATTTGCAATTTATATAAATGGAAAATTATTAGTACAATTTTTATTTAACATAAATTTATCAATCATATTCTAATGAGTAAGAATTAATCAACAAACTCTTATTTTAGAAAAACGACTTAGAAAATTATTTTTTTTTTTCGTATTCGAAATATAACTTAAAATGTTTAAATGTCATCTTAAAACCACCCCTTTAATCTTTATCTCAGACAGTTTTAGTTTTATTTTTTTTATTTTGATATCGTTTGATTAATATATATATATATATTTTTTTATAGAAAAGAAACAAGAAACAATTCAAAAAGCTTTGCATGGAAATTGGATTGGGAAATTTTTCATCTCAAATACAACACAATTTGAAAAATATGAAAAGGATAAAAATTTATAGCTTTTATTTACATATCGTTTGTTACATTTCGTTTGTTTTCGTTTATTTCGTTTGTTTTAATTTAAAAAAAATAATTATTTGGTTGGTAACATAATCCGGAATTACAAAATCCAAAAAATCAAAACACGTAAAATACAAAATCCAAAAGGACAAAAACCGAAAAATCAATTTCCAGAATTTCAAAATCCGGAAAATAATTTTGTACATCTCGGATTTTGAAATTCCGAATTTTGTTTTTCGGATTTTTTATTTTCCGTGTTTTGATTTTTCTTCCAGATTTATATATATTTTTACCGATTTTGTAGCCAAAATTATTATCTTAAAAACAAATTTGTTGAACTATTTGTATAATTTAATTTATTATGAGTTTAATATTTTTTTTATTTTTGAATTTTTTTATTTTAATCTACACTTTATTTTAAATAAAAAAAAAACTATTCATACTTACATTATTGATACATTATATATTGTCCAATTTTCTTTTAAATACATAGATAATAATAATTTGATTTATAATAAAAAAATTTATTAAAATGTTAATAAAAATGTTTTATTTCAATAAAAAATAAATAAGAAATTGTTAACAAAATTATTTTGTTTTATTTCATTTGAAAATCAAAAAGTCGTTAAAAATGTACATTTAGGTGGTATTTTTATAGTCGGAGGAGAGAAGACACAAGGTATGCTTTTTTCGGAAGGTTCAAAACTTCATCTAATATGATATTTATTGTTAAGTCTATTTGTGCTAATATCTAAAAATTGTCTATTATTTTTACGAATTTTGAAAACAAAAAAATCCAACCCACAATATAAAGTTCATCGTTATGTAGGTACATATGTATGTACACACGTATGTTTTAAGTAAGTTAAAATATTGTAAGCTAAAATACTGTGCTTCCTTCACCACACATTCTTTTCTAGGATAGTAGATAGGACCGAAATGAGCAAGAATTGGGTAATTCTCTTAGTTAAGAGATCTAAAAGACGGTGTCTTTAATCTATGATAGGCAGCACAATAATCGTCATATAAGCCATTTACTATATCCGGTTGTTTTGAATGCGCAGAAATAATTCAAACACTATCACATTGGTGCATGTACCACCGAACAGGTGTAGAACCACATATATCAGTAAAATCGTAAAAAAGTTTAATCAGCCATTTTTAAATCAATGTTAGAATATTTAGTTATAATATACCTTTAGCATTTGCGTACCGCTTGGTTAGGATAGTATAGTATAGGATAAAATTATATTAAGGTATAAATATTTTCCTTAAAATTCTGCAAATTGTATGTTGGATTTGAAAACACAAACGAATATGATTCCAAAATCTTGAACTTCGAACTATAAACAACGAATTTTCCTAACCGTTTTTGTGCCATTTCAGGATTTCCACAGTTTCACATTGGAATTGTTTAAGAGGAGGAAGCAGTTTTTTTTATTCCTGTTGAGCATACACCTTCAAAGTATCATTAAAACAGAGAAAGTGTTTCAACTATAAGTCGACGTCCAAGATAATTGAAGGATGAAGTTAAATTTGGGTCGTCCATTAGACGAATATATGATACATGATGACTTCAAGCTTCAAGTACGCTTCAACATAATGTATTCGCTACAGTTTCTTGAAATCAGCTTCACTAAAATCAATCAAAAAATTTACTTACTTGAATTGAAAATTTTAATCGAATGCGCAGCTTGGGACAAAAATTTACGAAGTTTTTTTAATATTTAGAGTAAATTTACACAATAGAAGGTTTAAAAGAAAACAAATTTTTATATTTGTTTATATCTTTTTTTTTTATAACTTTATTTAAGTAGCCTTTGAACATAATATAGGTTTTTTCAGGCCAGGTCTTTACATTATTTTTTTAATTTTTTTTTTTTTTTATTATTTTCGAATTACATATTCTATTATTCATATAATACATTTTTAATTTTTTTTTTTGGTTTGGTTTCTATATAAAATTATTCAATAGTTAAATTTTTCTTATACATATATTAATTATATGAAGTTATTATAACTAAATATTTTCTATTTTATTCCGTTTTTTTTTTTTAACATTTAATATTTTTTATTTAACATATTTTATTGATTTTATTTAATCTTTTGTTTTAAATTGTTTTGTATAGTTCAATAGCTTTTAGGAAATTAAAAAAGTTTCGAACTGATGCTTCATAGTAAGGTTTGCTCCACAAGCACAATTTGGTGGTGTTGTATTATCAAATATAAATTTGTGTGTTAAATTAGTGTGCCCTATTCTTATTCTAGTAATCACGGTCGACTCTCTTCTGTTAAGTAAATTGAGATTTTTCCTAGGTCTCGTATTTGGCTTGATATTTTTTAGTTTGTTACTATCGTCCGTTTCTATCCATTCTTGTTCTACACTTTGATATATTTTCTTATTTATTATATTTTTAAGATCTTTATAATATAAAAGGTGATGGTTATCGTATGGTTGGTTTACAGAGCTTTTTGCTAGACTGTCAACTATCTCGTTATCATGGATGCCGATATGACTTGGAATCCACATAAATTGTATATTTTTTTGATTTTTATTTATCATTGCTTGTATTTTTTGTATTAAAGGATGTACTGGATATAGTTTGAAAATAGCTTTTAAAGAACTCAAGGAGTCAGTACAAATTAAAAAGTTTTTTTCGTCCCTTTTTATAATATACTCGAGTGCTTTAAATATTGCGTATAGTTCAGCCGTAAATATAGTGGTATGCCTTTGAAGATGAAATTTGTGTTCTTCTTGTTTGTGTTTGAATGCGCATCGATGCGATTTCTGAAAGACCCATCAGTAAATATATGTTCATATTCACAGTATCTTGTCTTTGTTTTTTCTATGAATAATTCTCGAAACTGAATTTGGTTTGTACTATCTTTTCTATAATTTACCAACTCGAAATCTATATTTGGGTCCGGAACAAGCCAAGGAGGGCTACTTGAGAATTTTTGGGTCTCCATATTATTTTGGAAAGGTATATCATATTTTTCAAAAATTGTTCTTGCTCTTGTCAGAAGTGGTTGGGAGTGCGTATTGAACCTTTTCATTTATTTCTTTAAATTTATAGAAAATTTTACAAAAAAATTTATGGCACCAAAAATACATATACCAAACTCAAGCTATTTTCAAGCTGACAGCAACTCAAGCTGGTATGTATAGCTTGAAATTTCAGAAGAATTCAATTGTCAAGTACTCGAACTATATATCTATGGTGGTGACTGCAGACGTGTTTTTCTTTTTCATTTAATTTCAAAAGCGTTGGTAGCGTAAGATTGTTTATGTTTATGATTTTTTTTTATATATTTACATTTTACTTTACATTAACATCTTGTTGTAGTAACATTTCTTTTTTATTGTTTCTGTTGAAAACATTAATTTATATAGCTTAAAAATTTTATTTATTTCAATGGATTCGAATAAAAATAATACGCTGAAAATCGTGGACGATTCAATAACTGATACGGATGCTGTGCACTATCGTTTTCGTCAATTGTATCCTGTCGAAACAGTATTGTGTCTCAGTTGTAGGTTTACCTTTAAAAACAAGGTTATTTTATAAATTTTTGTAGTTCTAATTAATTTGTTTTTCTGTTTTAGGTAACGGAACATTTCAATCAAAGTCAATAATGGATATATTTGAACATTATTACTATCTAAGACCAAGGTTAGGATCGATGAGATATTCTGCATGTTATACGCGTAACTATTTTTCAAAAACTAGGAACGTATTATAAAAGTAGGTCCTTCGTCATCAGTAGTTCTTGAATAGGAGTTTGGAGGATATTTATCTAGCAAAATTTAATATGTAAATTCTGGAATTGGAAAAGTAAAGTTTTTAAAAAAGCTCTTTATACCCTTGAACGCGCCTACATCGGCTGGTTACATTTTGTGAGTGGTGTTAGGAGGAAGCGCGTATAGTATTATATCATTTTCTGAGCAAAATTCGCTAACTTCCATGGACAGATGAGATTTATGACAATCTACTAATAGTAAGACAGGGTTTTAAATGTTGTTTGTGTTGAGCTAATCATTATAATCGTTGGCAACGTATTCGTAAAACGGCTCTGATCTCATCCAACCAGTCTCAGAGCGTTCGACTACCCAATCATTTGTCATTGTGTCTATAACTTCTTTCGGTGGTCGCAAATAAGGAAACACTACAAGTGAAGGTAAAATTCTTCCGTCAGCAGCAAACACCAAAAGAACTGTCAAATTTTCTTTTTCGTTTGAGAATTTAACTTGAAAGACATTACGATATCCTTAGTAATTGTTTCCGCAGTTTTCAGAGATAACTCCTTGTGACGGTTCAAAAAATTCTGATACCATTTCTTCCCTGGTCTTTGGTTTTTGAAAGGTGTTTTTCAATTATCTTCTTTGATAATTTTTTGAGCCACATCTAATAATTCATTTAGTTTTTGTGGAAAACCACATTTAGATAAAGCGATAAGCCAATCGGCTAGTTTTTTTTTCTTCAATTTCGGTGAGAACGGTCTTAGGACCCATTTTTGGGACACCATCCGGTACTTTGTTCCTAATTCTATCATGAAGAGATAGTAGATAAATCGATAGAAGAGAACTGGCACACCAAATTGTTAACTTGCTTGCCTCAAGCTCATAGAGTTGCTCCTAATATTGTGTAAGGCAGCAGTCAGAGATTCTTCACTGTATAGTTGATAACGTTTCCGCTTCATTTTTCTGTAAAATTAAATTTTTTTACCTTAACCGTTATTTGCACCTTAACTTACCTTAACTTTTTAATTATTTAGTTATTCAGTTAAGTTTAAAAAGATTCAATTCTTAACTGCTCGAATAAAGGATTATTAAAGAGTTTGTAATGTCTTTTATTCGAACACCTTCGAAACACCACGTTCGAATTTAGGAACATCGCTTTTTTATCATTTCCTAAATTCGAACACAAGTGTTCGAAATTAGAAAAACTTGAAATATTTACATCCCTTTTCTGAACACCCAAAAATATGTAATTAAAATTATTTTTTTATTGAATTTCATAAGCTAAACTGAAAAATAATATATAAACTATAATATAACATTACTTTGAACACTTACTTCTATTTATTTATGATCACTTACTTCTATTTATTCACTAATTTGTAAACCAACCGCCACTAATTTTTTTTTCTGATTCGATATTTTAACCACACGCTCGAACTTGCTTCCACAAACCAACGAATTTTTTTGTATTACATAAAAGCTTTGATATTGTTCAAAAAAGCTTTCTTAAGAGAAATTTAGACACATTATAAAAAAAAAAAATTTAAAAGTTTTGCTGGGTACACTAATTACAGCAGTTTGTTTTTAAAAATGTTCGACAAATGGAGGTGTTCGAAATTACTCACCTACCCTACTTATAAATAATATAAATTTGTATACATATCATATAATATGTTTTAATATTATCAATATATTATATGTAGATTATATGTATGAGAGTATTATGTGTATATTATCATATAATATGTTTTAATATTATCAATATATTATATGTAGACATAAAATTTCACGGGAATCTATGTGAATTTAGTTTTATAAAATATTATATAATGTATTCGATAAAGTAAAATAATTTTTTCCCACTCTTGGTAATTTTATTTAGTTTAACATCAAACTGTATCAGCTCATGTATCAATTTAATTAATTTTGTTTATATATAATTCTTATCAAAAAAATAAATATAAACGTATCAAAACATCTTGTTTTAACTTTACTTTTTGATTTGTTAATTATATATTATTGTGAATTTTGTATGAAATACATGTTTTTAAAAGAAAATTTAAAAAGAATTATTTTAAATTAATTGAGATTTTACGTTAAAAATAATCCAATTATTAAAATTATTGTAATTTTATATTTTTTTAACGTAAAACTTTTCATATTACATTGGTGCGAAGTTTCCATTTTCAAGGGAATCATTTGCAGTAGAAACTAAATTATTTGAACTAAGATTTTTCAAAAATAGCTGACCAAAAGTGGCTGAAAATTTTTATTTTAACTGCCAATCTATATTTTATATATCCTGTACATATATTTTATATATCCTGATTGTACCTGTACCCCTGTACCCTGTACGTACGTAGTCCTACAAAATTTCCCCTATTTAGTAGTCGTTCCAATACAGTTTAAAAATTTTAAAAATTTAAAAATTTCTGTGGTGCATTACTATTACTGCATTTTATGCATAATGCATGCTTGCTATGCCATTGCCATGGCCCATGACATACATAATTGCCATCGAACATTCCATCATCAATCATGCATCAATCAATGAAAATGTATTGCATACATATGATGTAGCCCTACTGATAATTTAAACTGTTTCAGTAAGTTAACTTGAACAAACTTTTTTACTTGTTTTTCCAACTGAAGTTTTTTACAATATTTAACATGCCGATTGACGACTACAACTACTGTTCTGTCAAAAAATTTCCAATAAAATATGGGAAATTGAAATCGATTGTACCCATAGATATATAAAATATAAAACAGTGGTTTTTAAAGTTATTAAAACAGTGGTTGATTTAAATTGTGTAATATAATAATTATGGGCATACCAATTTTTGATTGCAAAATATGTGGTAGAGTTCCTGGCAAATCAAGTGCATTTCAAAATCCAATTAGATAATTTAATTCATAGCTTCATCATTATTCATAATGAAAACGGTTGACTTGTATGTAATTGTTTGGCCACTTATTCTGTTTTGAATGTCTATATTTATTTCATTAACATCTTTATTTTTTGCTGCCACAATATAGCGCGCTCACTCAAGCATGATATACAATCTCTAATAACTGACAAATAATAGGCAGCTGCATCACTTTGTAGTTGTATACGCATGTTTACATTGAGTGATAATTTTTTAACAAATCTCCCTAAATGTGTTGATTTGATAAATGCGTTTAAATCATCCCTGATCTGCTTGATCAGGGGATAGGAGGTCAAGTTTGTCTGAAATCACCTGCTAATAATATAAGAGCACCTACAAAATGTTTTTAGTTGTGCCGTAAATCTTACATTGCACGATATAATGCCTCTAATGATTTTTTATGTGCCATTGGACATTCATCCCAAATAATAATCTCACATTGCTGAAGTACCTTCCCCTTTCCAGATGATCTAGAAATGTTGCATGTTGTAATTTCTGTTATTTGCGGATGTGTCGTTCTTCCACCATCTAATGCAGCTGCAATTCCAGAGGAGGCTATTGCCAATGCTTTATTACTGTGTCACCGTATTTTTGCCAAAATTAAGGAAATAAAGTATGTATTTTCGTACATCCTGATGCAAAAAGGAAATAGATTTCACCAGTTTTAGAATTATAATTTAAATAATAGTGTCGTACACTCGTTTTTGCTGTTCACTCATATTTGGAATATTTTATTGAACAAATGTATTCAACACGTCAGTATCGTAGTTTTTTTGTTGTATTTCACGATTTCATGCGTCTACAATGGTTCGATTAGGTGATAGCATCCCCAATTAATGCAACCTTATTTACCATCATTAAACATATATCTTCAATGTAAATCAATGCTTGATTATACATACGGAGTATATTGTAAATCTAAATTTTCATGTGTATTACGTGCCTGATATAAAATGTCATCGGTCATAGCATCTTTATATTTTTCCCATAACTGTGGTGGGTGTGATGGGAAAAATGTTGATATTATATTGCAAATGATGTACGAAATTGATATGCACAAGCAGCGAGTGATGGATCGGTAAGCGCGTTATCTCAATGTTCAATGTTTTCAAGTAAATTTAAATGTCGGTATGTGTCACGATATGTTTCACACAATACGTTATTAAGTTATTAACGGTTTTTAAGTTTTGAAATGATGTTTGAGCCACGTACATTAATCAGTAACAAACGCAGATAATAGCATTCAGTATTAAAAAAGAAAAAAAAATTGTAGTAACATATAAGATAAGATAAAAGCAAAATAATAAAAAATAATGAAAAAAAGTATGTATGCATAATATATACATATGTGCTACCTGGTACAGTGGTACTACTTAAATATAGGAGTTCAACTTTAATTTAAGTAAAATATGTTAGTAAAAATGTTAATAAAAATAATTAGGAAACATTCTATTGCATCCGCAAGTACTGAATATCTGAATTTTTCGGTGATTTCCTCGCAACCTCCTATTCCACTTCTGTTTTTACAGCCACTGTGATCATTTGGATAATTATCCAAAAACAACTTTCGTAAATTGCCGTATTAGTGAAAGCCTTGTAGAAAAATATTCAACAAATCTTAATAATACTACACGCCTAGGTCCGGATCTAGGTCGGATGTTCCTGAATCTATCTTGAAAAAGTGTTCAAGTTCACTCGCTTCTCCACTATCCATTTTATCCAATATTTCCTTTCAATCTAATACCTTTTCTTTATTTTGTAATAAATCGTTTAAAAAACCTACCCACAAAAAATATGTTAAAGATGATGTAATTAATTACCGTTGTCTTGCCAAATTATCCTCAATTCCTAAAGCGTTTGAATTAATTGTGTTCGATTCTTTTTATTATAACTGCGCTCCTTTTCTAATACATATTATATCCTAATACTCATATAATAACCTAATATCCTAATACTCAAAGAGTCAATCCTGCTCCAAACTGATCTAAACAATTTCTATCTTTGGTCTGACAATAATAATTTACTACTAAATATTAAAAAGTGTGTTTTGATGTGCTATACACGTCGTTCCGAACCAATCTTTTACAATTATTCACTCAATGCTGAATCATTGTTAAGACTTATTTGATTAAAGATTTAAGAGTGTACTTCGACGATAAATTAACGTTTAAATTACACTTCAACTGCATTATAAATAAATCCAATTCCTTTGCTAGGGTTTGTAAAGAATTCTCTGATCCCTATATTTAAAAATCTCTGCACATAACATTTATTCGACCTAACTTGGAGTATTTGTTAGCCATGTATGGTGGTGGTAATAAAATTTAGAAAAAAAAAATTATTAAATAAAGTTGAAAGCAAAAAAAAATAAATAATATATATTAGAAAAACAAAAATCCGTCATAGTAGGCTTTGGTTTGATTTTTATGAAAAAATATATATTAGAAAAACAAAAATTCGTTATAAGTAGGTTTTCAGATTTCATTCTGTCAATGAATTTGCTGAGAATATTACATAAATCCGTCATAGTAGGCTTTGGTTTGATTTTTATGAAAAAATATATATTAGAAAAACAAAAATTCGTTATAAGTAGGTTTTCAGATTTCATTCTGTCAATGAATTTGCTGAGAATATTACATATAATTTGAAAAATCAAATTTAAACAAAAAAAATAATAAATATAAATACATATTCTATAAACATAAAATACTTAAAAAATAATAAATATAAATATATTAATTTGGATTTTTTTGGATACACAAAATATTTAATAAAAATATTGAAAATAACATAAATAAAGTGAAGAATGGCTGAAGAAAATAAAACAAAACAAAATAAAACAAAATTACGTCGAGCATTGTCAATGCTTAGGAATTTATTTGCTTGGACACGGAAACAAAAATCTACAAATCAATTCCGCTCAAAAGATAATATGAATTTTAATGTTTTTAAAATACATTATAATATTTTAATCATTATATATTTCATAAATTTAAAATTAAATTTTACAATATGTTGTTTTTATTGAATATCAAATAAGTGTACATAATTATATAATATATTATGGTGTTAGTTTGTATACATATGTATGAATGTTGCATATTGAGGTTTTTTTTTCTTTTTTGTGTCAGCAGATATGGATATGTATTTACTTTTTATATTTGAATACATATATTTATAAACAATAATTATTAATTTTTATGTAGAATAAATGACAGTTTTAGAAATGCATTTTTTTTTGTTTTTGAATGTTTGAATTTAATTTTTCTTTTAAACAAACTATCAAAATATCTGATGCATTTAATTATATACTTATTTTTACTATTAATTTAATTTGTAATATTTTAAGCTTAATTTTTTTTTAAATTTTTGTAGGAAAATTATTTACAATATAGCTTGTGGTGAGCTGAACAATTGTAGGAAGAATTTTAGAAGCAGGGATGCCATCTTTAAGATTTACATATTGCTAATTTGAAAAATATTAAATTTTATATTATTATAATAACAAATATTAAAATTTTTATAAAAAAAAAATGAAAAATCAATAAATTTATAAAACAGTAATACAAACACAAAATGAGATCAAAAATTTTAAGTATTATAAAATTATTTAAACAATAAGTAAAAAAAAATAAAATTAATTCAACATAAAATACTTAATTCATCCAACAACATACTAAATACTTAATATTTCAACATAACAAACATTATTATATTTTATGAAATTATTATATTTTATGAGTTAAGAAATTAAAAAAAAATAAAAGTAAAACAAAATTAAAATTAATTCATATCAATGGTATTTTTCTTTTGATTTTATATTCTTAAGCAATGAACCATCCTCTTTTAAATAGTTTTGAAATTGAAGACAATTCATTCCAAAATTTTGTTTTATCATTAATTCGGCCTCTAAATTTTTCAACAATAATCTATTTCCGCCATGCTGTAGTCATGAGGCTAAAACCCTTATAGAAAAGAATAGGAAAAGACAACAAGCAGTGAAACAACAAGTGTACATAAAGCCTTTGAATATTACCTAAGCATTCTGAAATTTAAGCATTTTACAAAAATTGTCTAGCAAAAATTATGCAGAATGAGAATCATCCTTAAAACAAAAAACCACCTAAGAATTTTTATTTTTAAATAATTCAGACGTAAAATTAATTTTGTCTATAATAATAATGTGAAATTTTATAAGTCGTGTTTTAGTTTTAGAGAGACCTGTGGGAAAATTTGTTCGCGTGTGGGACGCGGGAATATCGGGTGTTGCCGTGGGGGAGTCCCACCCATGGACGTATGGTAACTCTGTTTAGAAGAGACTAAATTTAGTCTTCAATTAAATGATGAGAAGCCCGAATGTTTTTTTTAAACATCTTCTGTAGTAACAAAAAAAAATTATTAATATAAAGACTAGATATCTCGTATTTATGTTATAAAACATTGATTGGGAGTACAAATGTTGCTTGAACGAAGTGGTTTGTATTTATTATTTAGTTGAATCGTATTTTGTTATAAAATTGATTTTATTATATATATATTTTTTTAGATGTAAAATAATTTATTTATATACTTTTACAAAATCTATTTAAGTTATATGTTATATATATATAGTGATATGAATTCATTCATAAGAGTATAACTACTTCTAATTGTGATGATTTATTTAATTTTCAAAGAAATTTATATTATTGTCATTCTTATATGTAATATATTATACAATTCACATAATTTAATATAATTACCAATAAGAAAATAGAATATAATTTTAATATAATTTTAACTTGTTTTAATGAAATTAATTTTGGTAATTTAAAAATTGAAATATAAAAATAAGAAAATCTATTAAAAAAAAAAGCCGATAGCCAAGATAGCTAGTGCTTGCAAATTAATATTGTATATAATTTAAATAGTATCCAATAACAAATAATAATAATATAATTACAATTCATATAAATAAATAATTATTATTTGTTTATTATAATAATTTTATTTTATTTTTAGATCCGAATTTTGGAACAAAGGCATGCGGAAATAATTAGTGATTTGACATCACAAATAAGTTCGCAAAACAATACAATTTCAGAATTAGTAAAGAAAAATATGAAACTCAACAATGAAATTGTGATGTTAGCCAAAAAAAAATATATGGATGTCGCAAAGGAATCTGTTAAAATTAGCGATCAAATGGAAACGATCGAATTTTTAGAGCTGGAAAACCAAAACTTGCGTGATGAAAACGAGGAATTAAAAGCTAAATTGGAAAATATTAAT
This sequence comes from Argyra leucocephala, assembly GCA_963942445.1. Classification (NCBI taxonomy): domain Eukaryota; kingdom Metazoa; phylum Arthropoda; class Insecta; order Diptera; family Dolichopodidae; genus Argyra; species Argyra leucocephala. The sequence goes on from OZ012679.1 coordinate 67,553,761, forward strand.
ATGGACCTAAAAAAATTAAAAAAGTCGAAAAAATCATCGCACTATTGGCAGGATAAATTAAACGATGAAAGAGAAAAATTTGAAAAAGATCGTTTAATTTACGAAGATGAAAACTACGAAATGGAAAAAAAAATCACCGAACTAATGGAAAAAGTAGGTGAATATGAAGAAAAATTTGGAAAGGATGGTAGATTACCACCTATCCAAGAAAAATATACGCTAGAACAGCAGTATATGGAATTGGAGACTGAAATAGAAAAAGTACGTAAGCATTCAAAAGAAATTATTGAAGAAAGAAACAAAGAAATAGAAAATCTTGAATATACTATTCAAGAATTAAAATTAGGTCTAGGCGATGGTGAAATATCAAAATCCAATTTGGAATAAAAAAAATCCTGGAGAAATTGTGGGTGAGTAATTACTATGTATTATTATATTTATTTCTCTTTTATGATTTCTTTAAAATTTATTATGAAATTAATGTAAGAAAGTTTAAAATTTTTATGTATATCGTATAGCAGTCAGTTTTCAACTTACTCACTTTTTTATATTAACCTTATGTAGGTACATAAATTAGAAATGAGTATTCTGGCATAGAATAATGTTTGAGAACTAATAATCACATTATTATTATCTATGTATTTAAAATAAAATTGAACAATATATATGTATCAATAATGTAAGTATGAATAGTGTTTTTTTATTTAAAATAAAGTGTAGATTAAAATAAAAAAATTCAAAAATAAAAAAAATTAAACTATACAAAACATTTTTATTTGTTATTAAAAAAATATATATAATATAATTATATATTATATAAAACTATGCATATTATTTCTGTTAATAATATTGTTTAATTTAAAAAATGAAAGTCTTTAAAAAAGGTTCAAATAAAGGCAAAAAAATATACTTTATTATAATATAACTTTATTTTTAGTTAATAAACTGAAGAAATCCATTTTTTAAATACCACCAGTTATCGATCAAATTCTAGGAGGTTTTAATAACAATGATGCTTAAGATATTATTGATATTAGCTAATATTAACAGTCACACTCACAACACAGTATAGATAGAATAAAAATTATCAAATCTCTTAAATAACAAATTTGAGGTAAAGAAATACATTTTTACAAAATTTGCAATTTATATAAATGGAAAATTATTAGTACAATTTTTATTTAACATAAATTTATCAATCATATTCTAATGAGTAAGAATTAATCAACAAACTCTTATTTTAGAAAAACGACTTAGAAAATTATTTTTTTTTTTCGTATTCGAAATATAACTTAAAATGTTTAAATGTCATCTTAAAACCACCCCTTTAATCTTTATCTCAGACAGTTTTAGTTTTATTTTTTTTATTTTGATATCGTTTGATTAATATATATATATATATTTTTTTATAGAAAAGAAACAAGAAACAATTCAAAAAGCTTTGCATGGAAATTGGATTGGGAAATTTTTCATCTCAAATACAACACAATTTGAAAAATATGAAAAGGATAAAAATTTATAGCTTTTATTTACATATCGTTTGTTACATTTCGTTTGTTTTCGTTTATTTCGTTTGTTTTAATTTAAAAAAAATAATTATTTGGTTGGTAACATAATCCGGAATTACAAAATCCAAAAAATCAAAACACGTAAAATACAAAATCCAAAAGGACAAAAACCGAAAAATCAATTTCCAGAATTTCAAAATCCGGAAAATAATTTTGTACATCTCGGATTTTGAAATTCCGAATTTTGTTTTTCGGATTTTTTATTTTCCGTGTTTTGATTTTTCTTCCAGATTTATATATATTTTTACCGATTTTGTAGCCAAAATTATTATCTTAAAAACAAATTTGTTGAACTATTTGTATAATTTAATTTATTATGAGTTTAATATTTTTTTTATTTTTGAATTTTTTTATTTTAATCTACACTTTATTTTAAATAAAAAAAAAACTATTCATACTTACATTATTGATACATTATATATTGTCCAATTTTCTTTTAAATACATAGATAATAATAATTTGATTTATAATAAAAAAATTTATTAAAATGTTAATAAAAATGTTTTATTTCAATAAAAAATAAATAAGAAATTGTTAACAAAATTATTTTGTTTTATTTCATTTGAAAATCAAAAAGTCGTTAAAAATGTACATTTAGGTGGTATTTTTATAGTCGGAGGAGAGAAGACACAAGGTATGCTTTTTTCGGAAGGTTCAAAACTTCATCTAATATGATATTTATTGTTAAGTCTATTTGTGCTAATATCTAAAAATTGTCTATTATTTTTACGAATTTTGAAAACAAAAAAATCCAACCCACAATATAAAGTTCATCGTTATGTAGGTACATATGTATGTACACACGTATGTTTTAAGTAAGTTAAAATATTGTAAGCTAAAATACTGTGCTTCCTTCACCACACATTCTTTTCTAGGATAGTAGATAGGACCGAAATGAGCAAGAATTGGGTAATTCTCTTAGTTAAGAGATCTAAAAGACGGTGTCTTTAATCTATGATAGGCAGCACAATAATCGTCATATAAGCCATTTACTATATCCGGTTGTTTTGAATGCGCAGAAATAATTCAAACACTATCACATTGGTGCATGTACCACCGAACAGGTGTAGAACCACATATATCAGTAAAATCGTAAAAAAGTTTAATCAGCCATTTTTAAATCAATGTTAGAATATTTAGTTATAATATACCTTTAGCATTTGCGTACCGCTTGGTTAGGATAGTATAGTATAGGATAAAATTATATTAAGGTATAAATATTTTCCTTAAACTTCTGCAAATTGTATGTTGGATTTGAAAACACAAACGAATATGATTCCAAAATCTTGAACTTCGAACTATAAACAACGAATTTTCCTAACCGTTTTTGTGCCATTTCAGGATTTCCACAGTTTCACATTGGAATTGTTTAAGAGGAGGAAGCAGTTTTTTTTATTCCTGTTGAGCATACACCTTCAAAGTATCATTAAAACAGAGAAAGTGTTTCAACTATAAGTCAATGTCCAAGAGAATTGAAGGATGAAGTTAAATTTGGGTCGTCCATTAGACGAATATATGATACATGATGACTTCAAGCTTCAAGTACGCTTCAACATAATGTATTCGCTACAGTTTCTTGAAATCAGCTTCACTAAAATCAATCAAAAAATTTACTTACTTGAATTGAAAATTTTAATCGAATGCGCAGCTTGGGACAAAAATTTACGAAGTTTTTTTAATATTTAGAGTAAATTTACACAATAGAAGGTTTAAAAGAAAACAAATTTTTATATTTGTTTATATCTTTTTTTTTTATAACTTTATTTAAGTAGCCTTTGAACATAATATAGGTTTTTTCAGGCCAGGTCTTTACATTATTTTTTTAATTTTTTTTTTTTTTTATTATTATTTTCGAATTACATATTCTATTATTCATATAATACATTTTGAATTTTTTTTTTTGGTTTGGTTTCTATATAAAATAATTCAATAGTTAAATTTTTCTTATACATATATTAATTATATGAAGTTATTATAACTAAATATTTTCTATTTTATTCCGTTTTTTTTTTTTTTTAACATTTAATATTTTTTATTTAACATATTTTATTGATTTTATTTAATCTTTTGTTTTAAATTGTTTTGTATAGTTCAATAGCTTTTAGGAAATTTATTACTTTTCTATAATTGGTTTCATCATCACTCTTTAAAATATGTAGACTATTACTTTTTAAATATCTATCTCTATCTCTTGAATATCTAATACAAGTTTCGAACAGATGCTTCATAGTAAGGTTTGCTCCACAAGCACAATTTGGTGGTGTTGTATTATCAAATATAAATTTGTGTGTTAAATTAGTGTGCCCTATTCTTATTCTAGTAATCACGGTCGACTCTCTTCTGTTAAGTAAATTGAGATTTTTCCTAGGTCTCGTATTTGGCTTGGTATTTTTTAGTTTGTTACTATCGTCCGTTTCTATCCATTCTTGCTCTACACTTTGATATATTTTCTTATTTATTATATTTTTAAGATCTTTATAATATAAAAGGTGATGGTTGTCGTATGGTTGGTTTACAGAGCTTTTTGCTAGACTGTCAACTATCTCGTTATCATGGATGCCGATATGACTTGGAATCCACATAAATTGTATATTTTTTTGATTTTTATTTATCATTGCTTGTATTTTTTGTATTAAAGGATGTACTGGATATAGTTTGAAAATACCTTTTAAAGAACTCAAGGAGTCAGTACAAATTAAAAAGTTTTTTTCGTCCCTTTTTATAATATACTCGAGTGCTTTAAATATTGCGTATAGTTCAGCCGTAAATTTTTTTTTTTTTTTTTTTTTGTCTTTATTCTACACAACTATCTACATAAAATATAAAAGATATTGAGTATAATGTTGGAATTAAAATTGACGTGATGTAACTGACATGTAATCTAAGTCAAAAATTTATTGATTCTTGACTTAATATTCAAATTTATATTTATGGAGTCTCAGGTAAAGTTAATCTAGTAGATAAATCCAGCGGTCTGAAGCGTCTTAATCTGCGCTCGCTTGTTCGTTCATTATTGATGAGTTGAGGAGCAAGTAAATTTGGATGGTTTTCCAGCCGAACATAGTATTTTTCAGCTTTCTTTTTAATGAATTTCTTAACAGATGGGATATTTAAATCTGATCTAATTGTGTCATTTCGGACATACCAAGGCGCGTTAACTATAGACCTTAATACTTTGGAATGGAAGCGTTCTATTATTTCGATGTTGGAGTTACTAGTTGTTCCCCATAGTTCCAACCCGTAGCTCCAGATTGGCCTGATGATAGCTTTGTACACTGCAACTTTACATTCTAGCGATAAATTGGAGAAACGACCTATTAGCCAAATTAATTGGTTGAATTTTAATCGTAGTTGTTTATTTTTGCTGATGATGTGACTTTTCCAAGTGAGGCGTCTATCCAAGTGCATACCTAAGTACTTAACCGAGTCTTGGTGAGTCAATTCCATGTCGTTAAGGTGAACAGCGGGGCAATTTCCCTTGCGATTAGTAAAGGTGATATGAAGGGATTTCGATTCATTGGCCTTTATTCTCCACTTTTTCAGCCAGTTTTGTATATCCAATAAGTAGTTCTGAAGAACTTCTGAGCTAATCTCGGATTAGTATGAGACACTAAGACCGCTGTGTCGTCAGCAAAGGTAGCAGTGAGTACCCTCGGCGATGTTGGGAGGTCTGCTGTAAATATCAGGTAAAGTAGTGGGCCAAGGACACTGCCCTGAGGAACCCCAGATTTAATTTCTTTTAGTGACGATTGTTCCCCGTTGTATTTAACGAAGAACCTCCTATTTGATAAATAAGTTGACAAAAGTTGCTGGTAGTGGTGAGGAAGTAGTTTTTTAAGCTTGTAAAGGAGACCTTTGTGCCAAACTTTGTCGAAGGCTTGCGAAATGTCCAGAAAAGCTGCAGAACAGTATTTTTTCTTGTCAAGTGAATTATTTATATGGTTCACTACTCTATGTATTTGCTCAATTGTTCCATGATTGTGACGAAAGCCAAACTGATGAGCTGGTACGATATCTCGTTCATTATTTATTTTAATCAATCTTTTGGCTATTAGTTTTTCGATTAATTTTGATATTACTGGCAGAAGACTTATTGGTCTATATGAACTAGTCTCATTTGGCTCTTTCCCCGGTTTAGCTAACATTATGATATGAGCAGTTTTCCAGATATCTGGGAAGTAGCTAGTTCTTAATATAGCATTAAAAATGTGGGTTAAGAATTTTATACTGCAATACGGAAGTTCCTTTACCATTTTGCCTGTGATACCATCATACCCAGGAGCCTTCTTGTCTGACACAGAGTTTGTTATAATTTCCTGTACTTCCTTTATCCGGACTTTCTTTATCGGTAAATCCATTTGATAATGGATTGATAACTACCATGGCACTTCAAGGTAGTTTTCAATCTTGTTGTTTTCGTCGGTTGAAATTACTGGTGGATACGGTACAAACACTTTTTGTAAATGTGATGCAAAAAGCTCTGCTTTCTCACCATCGCTTCTGGCCCAATTACCATTTGATTTCCTTAGTGGAGGTATAATTTGTTGTGGCCGTTTCAGTTTTCTTGTTGCTTTCCACAGTGAGTAGTCATTAAGATCGGTATATGTTAGTCTTTCAAGGTAATTCTTCAACGAACTTTCTCTGCTTTTATTTAACAAAAATTTAAGTTCTTTGATTGCACGGTTTAACCTGGCTTTGATTTCAGGGGATCTAGTTTGTTGCCAATATTTCCTAAGGTTTCTTTTTTCCATGATTTTGGATTTTATTTCAGGTGGAGAAATAACATATTTTCGGATGTTACCTTGCGTCGGAGTTGATGACATTGCTGCTTCAATCATGGTTATATTTAGGTTTTTTATAGCTTCATTGATATCTTGGGGGTTTTTCAGTCCTATATTTAGAGAAGTTTTCATTTCAATTTCCTTTCTATAATTATCCCAGTTTGTTTTCCTTGTATGTAACCGTTGTTCATTTTGAGTTATTACTACTTTGGATGAGGCAGAGATAATGATAGGCGTATGATCTGAAGACAGCTCGAGGCTTGATTTCACAGTAAATAGTTTTGGTGAGATACCTTTCGAGACGCAAAAATCCAAAAGATCCGGTGTCTTATTAAGATCAGAAGGCCAGTATGTAGGTTGTCCAGTAGACAGATAATTCAAGTTGAATTCTTGCATGGCTAGTAGTAGCTGCCTTCCTTTTTGAGTGATCAGCCTAGAGCCCCAAAACGTATGTTTAGAATTATAATCTCCACCGGCAATAAATCTATTTCCCAGAGTTTTAAAATAATCAATAAATTGAGATTTGTTGATATTGTGTTTAGGAGGGCAATATATAGCTGAAATAGTTAAGGGTCCATTCCAGTCAGCTATCACGACACTTGTTGCTTGAATATGATTAAATTTATATTTAGGAAGTTCATAGTGCTGTATGTTTTTCCTGATGATTATTGCAGTACCAGCATGAGCCGTCCCATCAGGATGATTTGTGGAATATGTGTTGTAATTTTTTATGTTAAAATAACTTTTGTTTGTAAAATGGGTTTCAGAAATTAACAAGATGTCTATTTGGTGATCAATAATAAAATGATACAATTCTTGTTGATGGTTTGACAGTCCGTTGGCATTCCAGACGACTATGTTGAGGAGTTTAGCTATTTTTATGTAAGTTTAGGAGAAGTGTATTAACGAGGTTAATCAAAGGCCCAACTTGTGACATTAATTCTTTCACCATGTTTTTTAATTCGAAAACTTCATTTGAATTGGTTGAGGAGCTGATAGTACAAGTTGCATTATTGTTTGATATGATAGCTGGTTGCTGTGGCGTATCACTCTTGTTTTTTAATATTTCCGCATAGGATTTATGGCCAAAAACAGTTTGAATATCACTTGTTCCTTTAACTTCCTCAGCGCTATGACTTTGTTGAGGTAGCTGCCTATTACGTAAACTGGGAAATTTTTTTTCTTTAATTTCTTTATACCGTTGACAACCCTTGTAATTAGCGGGATGATTTCCTAGACACAAAGTGCACTTTACATTAGACCCTAGGTATTTGTTTGGGCAATTCTTTGAGATATGATCACCAGCGCACTTTACACATTTAGGCAACCTATTACAGTATTGCCAAGTGTGCTCATAACGCTGGCATTTGGTACATTGAGGTATTTCCTTTTTCTTTATTGGAGCTTCTACAGTTATACGTGTATGTAACAGATATCGTATTTTGTAAACATCTTTGTTATTTTCACTTTGGCTAAGATCTACGAAGAAAAGCGGTACTGCAAATTCATTTTCTCCTCTACGCTGTTTGAGGTTGTAGATGTTAATTACTTCGTGATCTAATTTTTTAAGTTCATCTTTAATTATATTTAGTTCTACAGAAGGATGTAGACCTCTGATTACCACTCTAAAACTTTTGTCCTGTTTCAGTTGATACGTATGGAACTGAGTTTCCTTTAGTTTTAATCCTTTAACTGTTTCTCGGTAGTCATTGATGTCTGTCACTTGAATTTTCACTTCATTTCCCTTAAGAACCTTCGTGAAGTATTTGGCTGAATTCAGCCGTAAATATAGTGGTATGCCTTTGAAGATGAAATTTGTGTTCTTCTTGTTTGTGTTTGAATGCGCATCGATGCGATCTCTGAAAGACCCATCAGTAAATATATGTTCATATTCACAGTATCTTGTCTTTGTTTTTTCTATGAATAATTCTCGAAACTGAATTTGGTTTGTACTATCTTTTCTATAATTTACCAACTCGAAATCTATATTTGGGTCCGGAACAAGCCAAGGAGGGCTACTTGAGAATTTTTGGGTCTCCATATTATTTTGGAAAGGTATATCATATTTTTCAAAAATTGTTCTTGCTCTTGTCAGAAGTGGTTGGGAGTGCGTATTGAACCTTTTCATTTATTTCTTTAAATTTATAGAAAATTTTACAAAAAAATTTATGGCACCAAAAATACATATACCAAACTCAAGCTATTTTCAAGCTGACAGCAACTCAAGCTGGTATGTATAGCTTGAAATTTCAGAAGAATTCAATTGTCAAGTACTCGAACTATATATCTATGGTGGTGACTGCAGACGTGTTTTTCTTTTTCATTTAATTTCAAAAGCGTTGGTAGCGTAAGATTGTTTATGTTTATGATTTTTTTTTATATATTTACATTTTACTTTACATTAACATCTTGTTGTAGTAACATTTCTTTTTTATTGTTTCTGTTGAAAACATTAATTTATATAGCTTAAAAATTTTATTTATTTCAATGGATTCGAATAAAAATAATACGCTGAAAATCGTCGACGATTCAATAACTGATACGGATGCTGTGCACTATCGTTTTCGTCAATTGTATCCTGTCGAAACAGTATTGTGTCTCAGTTGTAGGTTTACCTTTAAAAACAAGGTTATTTTATAAATTTTTGTAATTCTAATTAATTTGTTTTTCTGTTTTAGGTAACGGAACATTTCAATCAAAGTCAATAATGGATATATTTGAACATTATTACTATCTAAGACCAAGGTTAGGATCGATGAGATATTCTGCATGTTATACGCGTAACTATTTTTCAAAAACTAGGAACGTATTATAAAAGTAGGTCCTTCGTCATCGGTAGTTCTTGAATAGGAGTTTGGAGGATATTTATCTAGCAAAATTTAATATGTAAATTCTGGAATTGGAAAAGTAAAGTTTTTAAAAAAGCTCTTTATACCCTTGAACGCGCCTACATCGGCTGGTTACATTATGTGAGTGGTGTTAGGAGGAAGCGCGTATAGGATTATATCATTTTCTGAGCAAAATTCGCTAACTTCCATGGACAGATGAGATTTATGACCATCTACTAATAGTAAGACAGGGTTTTAAATGTTGTTTGTGTTGAGCTAATCATTATAATCGTTGGCAACGTATTCGTAAAACGGCTCTGATCTCATCCAACCAGTCTCAGAGCGTTCGACTATCCAATCATTTGTCATTGTGTCTATAACTTTTTTCGGTGGTCGCAAATAAGGAAACACTACAAGTGAAGGTAAAATTCTTCCGTCAGCAGCAAACACCAAAAGAACTGTCAAATTTTCTTTTTCGTTTGAGAATTTAACTTGAAAGACATTACGATATCCCCTAGGCGCAATGACTGATCCTGTTTGAGGAGCGAAACTGAAAGATGTTTCGTCTCCATTGAATATTCGGGTCGGATCTTTCGAAATGTCTTAATAGTTGTTCTCTTTCAAAAAATGCTCTAGATCAAGGAACCAATTTCTAATGCTACCTTCTGTTACAGCTGCTCTTGCCTTAGTAATTGTTTCCGCAGTTTTCAGAGATAACTCCTTGTGACGGTTCAAAAAATTCTGATACCATTTCTTCCCTGGTCTTTGGTTTTTGAAAGGTGTTTTTCAATTATCTTCTTTGATAATTTTTTGAGCCACATCTAATAATTCATTTAGTTTTTGTGGAAAACCACATTTAGATAAAGCGATAAGCCAATCGGCTAGTTTTTTTTTCTTCAATTTCGGTGAGAACGGTCTTAGGACCCATTTTTGGGACACCATCCGGTACTTTGTTCCTAATTCTATCATGAAGAGATAGTAGATAAATCGATAGAAGAGAACTGGCACACCAAATTGTTAACTTGCTTGCCTCAAGCTCATAGAGTTGCTCCTAATATTGTGTAAGGCAGCAGTCAGAGATTCTTCACTGTATAGTTGATAACGTTTCCGCTTCATTTTTCTGTAAAATTAAATTTTTTTACCTTAACCGTTATTTGCACCTTAACTTACCTTAACTTTTTAATTACTTAGTTATTCAGTTAAGTTTAAAAAGATTCAATTCTTAACTGCTCGAATAAAGGATTATTAAAGAGTTTGTAATGTCTTTTATTCGAACACCTTCGAAACATCACGTTCGAATTTAGGAACATCGCTTTTTTATCATTTCCTAAATTCGAACACAAGTGTTCGAAATTAGAAAAACTTGAAATATTTACATCCCTTTTCTGAACACCCAAAAATATGTAATTAAAATTATTTTTTTATTGAATTTCATAAGCTAAACTGAAAAATAATATATAAACTATAATATAACATTACTTTGAACACTTACTTCTATTTATTTATGATCACTTACTTCTATTTATTCACTAATTTGTAAACCAACCGCCATTAATTTTTTTTTCTGATTCGATATTTTAACCACACGCTCGAACTTGCTTCCACAAACCAACGAATATTTTTGTATTACATAAAAGCTTTGATATTGTTCAAAAAAGCTTTCTTAAGAGAAATTTAGACACATTATAAAAAAAAAAAAAATTTAAAAGTTTTGCTGGGTACACTAATTACAGCCGTTTGTTTTTAAAAATGTTAGACAAATGGAGGTGTTCGAAATTACTCACCTACCCTACTTATAAATAATATAAATTTGTATACATATCATATAATATGTTTTAATATTATCAATATATTATATGTAGATTATATGTATGAGAGTATTATGTGTATATTATCATATAATCTGTTTTAATATTATCAATATATTATATGTAGACATAAAATTTCACGGGAATCTATGTGAATTTAGTTTTATAAAATATTATATAATGTATTCGATAAAGTAAAATAATTTTTTCCCACTCTTGGTAATTTTATTTAGTTTAACATCAAACTGTATCAGCTCATGTATCAATTTAATTAATTTTGTTTATATATAATTCTTATCAAAAAAATAAATATAAACGTATCAAAACATCTTGTTTTAACTTTACTTTTTGATTTGTTAATTATATATTATTGTGAATTTTGTATGAATATACACATATACATGTTTTTAAAAGAAAATTTAAAAAGAATTATTTTAAATTAATTGAGATTTTACGTTAAAAATAATCCAATTATTAAAATTATTGTAATTTTCTATTTTTTTAACGTAAAACTTTTCATATTACATTGGTGCGAAGTTTCCATTTTCAAGGGAATCATTTGCAGTAGAAACTAAATTATTTGAACTAAGATTTTTCAAAAATAGCTGACCAAAAGTGGCTGAAAATTTTTATTTTAACTGCCAGTCTATATTTTATATATCCTGTATATATATTTTATATATCCTGATTGTACCTGTACCCCTGTACCCTGTACGTACGTAGTCCTACAAAATTTCCCCTATTTAGTAGTCGTTCCAGTACAGTTAATTTAAAAATTTCTGTGGGGCATTACTATTACTGCATTTTATGCATAATGCATGCTTGCTATGCCATTGCCATGGCCCATGACATACATAATTGCCATCGAACATTCCATCATCAATCATGCATCAATCAATGAAAATGTATTGCATACATATGATGTAGCCCTACTGATAATTTAAACTGTTTCAGTAAGTTAACTTGAACAAACTTTTTTACTTGTTTTTCCAACTGAAGTTTTTTACAATATTTAACATGCCGATTGACGACTACAACTACTGTTCTGTCAAAAAATTTCCAATAAAATATGGGAAATTGAAATCGATTGTACCCATAGATATATAAAATATAAAACAGTGGTTTTTAAAGTTATTAAAACAGTGGTTGATTTAAATTGTGTAATATAATAATTATGGGCATACCAATTTTTGATTGCAAAATATGTGGTAGAGTTCCTGGCAAATCAAGTGCATTTCAAAATCCAATTAGATAATTTAATTCATAGCTTCATCATTATTCATAACGAAAACGGTTGACTTGTATGTAATTGTTTGGCCACTTATTCTGTTTTGAATGTCTATATTTGTTTCATTAACATCTTTATTTTTTGCTGCCACAATATAGCGCGCTCACTCAAGCATGATATACAATCTCTAATAACTGACAAATAATAGGCAGCTGCATCACTTTGTAGTTGTATACGCATGTTTACATTGAGTGATAATTTTTTAACAAATCTCCCTAAATGTGTTGATTTGATAAATGCGTTTAAATCATCCCTGATCTGCTTGATCAGGGGATAGGAGGTGAAGTTTGTCTGAAATCACCTGCTAATAATATAAGAGCACCTACAAAATGTTTTTAGTTGTGTCGTAAATCTTACATTGCACGATATAATGCCTCTAATGATTTTTTATGTGCCATTGGACATTCATCCCAAATAATAATCTCACATTGCTGAAGTACCTTCGCCTTTCCAGATGATCTAGAAATATTGCATGTTGTAATTTCTGTTATTTGCGGATGTGTCGTTCTTCCACCATCTAATGCAGCTGCAATTCCAGAGGAGGCTATTGCCAATGCTTAATTACTGTGTCACCGTATTTTTGCCAAAATTAAGGAAATAAAGTATGTATTTTCGTACATCCTGATGCAAAAAGGAAATAGATTTCACCAGTTTTAGAATTATAATTTAAATAATAGTGTCGTACACTCGTTTTTGCTGTTCACTCATATTTGGAATATTTTGTTGAACAAATGTATTCAACACGTCAGTATCGTAGTTTTTTTGTTGTATTTCACGATTTCATGCGTCTACAATGGTTCGATTAGGTGATAGCATCCCCAATTAATGCAACCTTATTTACCATCATTAAACATATATCTTCAATGTAAATCAATGCTTGATTATACATACGGAGTATATTGTAAATCTAAATTTTCATGTGTATTACGTGCCTGATATAAAATGTCATCGGTCATAGCATCTTTATATTTTTCCCATAACTGTGGTGAATGTGATGGGAAAAATGTTGATATTATATTGCAAATGATGTACGAAATTGATATGCACAAGCAGCGAGTGATGGATCGGTAAGCGCTTTATCTCAATGTTCAATGTTTTCAAGTAAATTTAAATGTCGGTATGTGTCACGATATGTTTCACACAATACGTTATTAAGTTATTAACGGTTTTTAAGTTTTGAAATGATGTTTGAGCCACGTACATTAATCAGTAACAAACGCAGATAATAGCATTCAGTATTAAAAAAGAAAAAAAAATTGTAGTAACATATAAGATAAGATAAAAGCAAAATAATAAAAAATAATGAAAAAAAGTATGTATGCATAATATATACATATGTGCTACCTGGTACAGTGGTACTACTTAAATATAGGAGTTCAACTTTAATTTAAGTAAAATATGTTAGTAAAAATGTTAATAAAAATAATTAGGAAACATTCTATTGCATCCGCAAGTACTGAATATCTGAATTTTTCGGTGATTTCCTCGCAACCTCCTATTCCACTTCTGTTTTTACAGCCACTGTGATCATTTGGATAATTATCCAAAAACAACTTTCGTAAATTGCCGTATTAGTGAAAGCCTTGTAGAAAAATATTCAACAAATCTTAATAATCCCAAGTAACACAAATAGGTTGTAACAACGTCGTACTATCGTTGGCTAAATAACTACTGGTCGGCTAAATGACGTTGAAATAACTTTGTGACAACGTCATTATTACGTTATTGGGGAATGATTGTTGAGTCGTACCGTAGTGAAAATAACTATTATCCGACTACTCAACCAACTATGAAACGACTAAATTAGAATAAAAGAGATAGATAGATTATTATATACAGTGTATGTATTTATTTTTTAACGAAAAAAAAACTTTTATTTCTAAAATATTTTAACAATAATGTTGTCCTTTTTTCTCTCAATATAATTAAATTATAAATATGTTAATGTATTATAATTTTATAAATATGAATTTATTATTATAAATTATAATTATTGGAAATATTTTCACGAAAATTGTGCAATATATGACATCTTTTTGCAAACGATTAAAGATTTTTCGAGAAAATAAACATTTTATTGAACTAAAAATTTATGGGCCTTAAAATTTGTTCAAATTTAAAGATTTTTAATATTAAAATAAATATATTTTTTCTTGTTATTTTTTATTATTTGCTCAGATTCAATTAAAATGTTTTTAAACAAACCCCTTTATTAAAATAATGAATGCAATTTTCTCGCGTTAGTATTAAATTTGGGATTAGAAAAAAAAATTTATTTTCTCATACAAAATATATTTTGCAATAATAATTTTCGCCATATATAAAATGGTGAAGTTATAAATATCCTAAAAATGACCAATAAATAACCAAAAAGTTATCAAAAGAACGTCATTATATAAAAACGGATTTCAAATACAGAGATGTAAGCTGGTCCTTTAAATCGAATGAAAAATTTCTTGACAGTTTGTGAAATGAAAACTAAATTATGAGAAATATTCATGAAAAATGGGAAGAACTCTCTCATGAACAAGCTGACATAATTTATTAGTTTTGTAGTGGCAGGATGGCACAGCTTTTGCTGGATGCCAAATTTTTAATGTCAATTGTTTTTAACGCTTTAATTTTAAAAAAACTTATTATATTAGCTGAGGTATTTTGTCCTAATAATAAAAGTGCACCGCCGAAGTTTTTGGCGTCTACAAATTGTCTCCGGCTACTCTTGCTGAGAAATATTCATGAAAAATGGGAAGAACTTTCTCATAAACAAGCTGACATAATTTATTAGTTTTGTAGTGGTAGGATGGCACAGCTTTTGGTGGATGCCAAATTTTTAATGTCAATTGTTTTTAACGCTTTAATTTAAAAAAAACTTATTATATTAGCTGAGGTATTTTGTCCTAATAATAAAAGTGCACCGCCGAAGTTTTTGGCGTCTACAAATAGTCTCCGGCTACTCTTGATGAGAAATATTCATGAAAAATGGGAAGAACTTTCTCATAAACAAGCTGACATAATTTATTAGTTTTGTAGTGGCAGGATGGCACAGCTTTTGCTGGATGCCAAATTTTTAATGTCAAATGTTTTTAACGCTTTAATTTAAAAAAAACTTATTATATTAGCTGAGGTAATTTGTCCTAATAATAAAAGTCACCGCCGAAGTTTTTGGCGTCTACAAATTGTCTCCGGCTACTCTTACTGAGAAATATTCATGAAAAATGGGAAGAACTTTCTCATAAACAAGCTGACATAATTTATTAGTTTTGTAGTGGCAGGATGGCACAGCTTTTGCTGGATGACAAATTTTTAATGTCAAATGTTTTTAACGCTTTAATTTAAAAAAAACTTATTATATTAGCTGAGGTAATTTGTCCTAATAATAAAAGTCACCGCCGAAGTTTTTGGCGTCTACAAATTGTTTCCGGCTACTCTTGCTGAGAAATATTCATGAAAAATGGGAAGAACTTTCTCATAAACAAGCTGACATAATTTATTAGTTTTGTAGTGGCAGGATGGCACAGCTTTTGCTGGATGCCAAATTTTTAATGTCAAATGTTTTTAACGCTTTAATTTAAAAAAAACTTATTATATTAGCTGAGGTATTTTGTCCTAATAATAAAAGTTCACCGCCGAAGTTTTTGGCGTCTACAAATTGTCTCCGGCTACTCTTGCTGAGAAATATTCATCAAAAATGGGAAGAACTTTCTCATACACAAGCTGACATAATTTATTAGTTTTGTAGTGGCAGGATGGCACAGCTTTTGCTGGATGCCAAATTTTTAATGTCAAATGTTTTTAACGCTTTAATTTAAAAAAACTTATTATATTAGCTGAGGTAATTTGTCCTAATAATAAAAGTCACCGCAAAAGTTTTTGGCGTCTACAAATTGTCTCCGGCTACTCTTGCTGAGAAATATTCATGAAAAATGGGAAGAACTTTCTCATAAACAAGCTGACATAATTTATTAGTTTTGTAGTGGTAGGATGGCACAGCTTTTGCTGGATGCCAAATTTTTAATGTCAAATGTTTTTAACGCTTTAATTTAAAAAAAACTTATTATATTAGCTGAGGTATTTTGTCCTAATAATAAAAGTGCACCGCCGAAGTTTTTGGCGTCTACAAAAAGTCTCCGGCTACTCTTGATGAGAAATATTCATGAAAAATGGGAAGAACTTTCTCATAAACAAGCTGACATAATTTATTAGTTTTGTAGTGGCAGGATGGCACAGCTTTTGCTGGATGCCAAATTTTTAATGTCAAATGTTTTTAACGCTTTAATTTAAAAAAAACTTATTATATTAGCTGAGGTAATTTGTCCTAATAATAAAAGTCACCGCCGAAGTTTTTGGCGTCTACAAATTGTCTCCGGCTACTCTTACTGAGAAATATTCATGAAAAATGGGAAGAACTTTCTCATAAACAAGCTGACATAATTTATTAGTTTTGTAGTGGCAGGATGGCACAGCTTTTGCTGGATGCCAAATTTTTAATGTCAAATGTTTTTAACGCTTTAATTTAAAAAAAACTTATTATATTAGCTGAGGTATTTTGTCCTAATAATAAAAGTTCACCGCCGAAGTTTTTGGCGTCTACAAATTGTCTCCGGCTACTCTTGCTGAGAAATATTCATCAAAAATGGGAAGAACTTTCTCATACACAAGCTGACATAATTTATTAGTTTTGTAGTGGCAGGATGGCACAGCTTTTGCTGGATGCCAAATTTTTAATGTCAAATGTTTTTAACGCTTTAATTTAAAAAAACTTATTATATTAGCTGAGGTAATTTGTCCTAATAATAAAAGTCACCGCAAAAGTTTTTGGCGTCTACAAATTGTCTCCGGCTACTCTTGCTGAGAAATATTCATGAAAAATGGGAAGAACTTTCTCATAAACAAGCTGACATAATTTATTAGTTTTGTAGTGGTAGGATGGCACAGCTTTTGGTGGATGCCAAATTTTTAATGTCAATTGTTTTTAACGCTTTAATTTAAAAAAAACTTATTATATTAGCTGAGGTATTTTGTCCTAATAATAAAAGTGCACCGCCGAAGTTTTTGGCGTCTACAAAAAGTCTCCGGCTACTCTTGATGAGAAATATTCATGAAAAATGGGAAGAACTTTCTCATAAACAAGCTGACATAATTTATTAGTTTTGTAGTGGCAGGATGGCACAGCTTTTGCTGGATGCCAAATTTTTAATGTCAAATGTTTTTAACGCTTTAATTTAAAAAAAACTTATTATATTAGCTGAGGTAATTTGTCCTAATAATAAAAGTCACCGCCGAAGTTTTTGGCGTCTACAAATTGTCTCCGGCTACTCTTACTGAGAAATATTCATGAAAAATGGGAAGAACTTTCTCATAAACAAGCTGACATAATTTATTAGTTTTGTAGTGGCAGGATGGCACAGCTTTTGCTGGATGCCAAATTTTTAATGTCAAATGTTTTTAACGCTTTAATTTAAAAAAAACTTATTATATTAGCTGAGGTAATTTGTCCTAATAATAAAAGTCACCGCCGAAGTTTTTGGCGTCTACAAATTGTTTCCGGCTACTCTTGCTGAGAAATATTCATGAAAAATGGGAAGAACTTTCTCATAAACAAGCTGACATAATTTATTAGTTTTGTAGTGGCAGGATGGCACAGCTTTTGCTGGATGCCAAATTTTTAATGTCAAATGTTTTTAACGCTTTAATTTAAAAAAAACTTATTATATTAGCTGAGGTATTTTGTCCTAATAATAAAAGTTCGCCGCCGAAGTTTTTGGCGTCTACAAATTGTCTCCGGCTACTCTTGCTGAGAAATATTCATCAAAAATGGGAAGAACTTTCTCATACACAAGCTGACATAATTTATTAGTTTTGTAGTGGCAGGATGGCACAGCTTTTGCTGGATGCCAAATTTTTAATGTCAAATGTTTTTAACGCTTTAATTTAAAAAAAACTTATTATATTAGCTGAGGTAATTTGTCCTAATAATAAAAGTCACCGCAGAAGTTTTTCGCGTCTACAAATTGTCTCCGGCTACTCTTACTGAGAAATATTCATGAAAAATGGGAAGAACTTTCTCATAAACAAGCTGACATAATTTATTAGTTTTGTAGTGGCAGGATGGCACAGCTTTTGCTGGATGCCAAATTTTTAATGTCAAATGTTTTTAACGCTTTAATTTAAAAAAAATTTATTATATTAGCTGAGGTATTTTGTCCTAATAATAAAAGTTCACCGCCGAAGTTTTGGCGTCTACAAATTGTCTCCGGCTACTCTTGCTGAGAAATATTCATCAAAAATGGGAAGAACTTTCTCATACACAAGCTGACATAATTTATTAGTTTTGTAGTGGCAGGATGGCACAGCTTTTGCTGGATGCCAAATTTTTAATGTCAAATGTTTTTAACGCTTTAATTTAAAAAAAACTTATTATATTAGCTGAGGTAATTTGTCCTAATAATAAAAGTCACCGCAGAAGTTTTTGGCGTCTACAAATTGTCTCCGGCTACTCTTACTGAGAAATATTCATGAAAAATGGGAAGAACTTTCTCATAAACAAGCTGACATAATTTATTAGTTTTGTAGTGGCAGGATGGCACAGCTTTTGCTGGATGCCAAATTTTTAATGTCAAATGTTTTTAACGCTTTAATTTATAAAAAACTTATTATATTAGCTGAGGTAATTTGTCCTAATAATAAAAGTCACCGCCGAAGTTTTTGGCGTCTACAAATTGTCTCCGGCTACTCTTGCTGAGAAATATTCATGAAAAATGGGAAGAACTTTCTCATAAACAAGCTGACATAATTTATTAGTTTTGTAGTGGCAGGATGGCACAGCTTTTGCTGGATGCCAAATTTTTAATGTCAAATGTTTTTAACGCTTTAATTTAAAAAAAACTTATTATATTAGCTGAGGTAATTTGTCCTAATAATAAAAGTCACCGCCGAAGTTTTTGGCGTCTACAAATTGTCTCCGGCTACTCTTGCTGAGAAATATTCATGAAAAATGGGAAGAACTTTCTCATAAACAAGCTGACATAATTTATTAGTTTTGTAGTGGCAGGATGGCACAGCTTTGCTGGATGCCAAATTTTTAATGTCAAATGTTTTTAACGCTTTAATTTAAAAAAAACTTATTATATTAGCTGAGGTAATTTGTCCTAATAATAAAAGTCACCGCCGAAGTTTTTGGCGTCTACAAATTGTCTCCGGCTACTCTTGCTGAGAAATATTCATGAAAAAGGGGAAGAACTTTCTCATACACAAGCTGACATAATTTATTAGTTTTGTAGTGGCAGGATGGCACAGCTTTTGCTGGATGCCAAATTTTTAATGTCAAATGTTTTTAACGCTTTAATTTAAAAAAAACTTATTATATTAGTTGAGGTAATTTGTCCTAATAATAAAAGTCACCGCCGAAGTTTTTGGCGTCTACAAATTGTCTCCGGCTACTCTTACTGAGAAATATTCATGAAAAATGGGAAGAACTTTCTCATAAACAAGCTGACATAATTTATTAGTTTTGTAGTGGCAGGATGGCACAGCTTTTGCTGGATGCAAAATTTTTAATGTCAAATGTTTTTAACGCTTTAATTTAAAAAAAAACTTATTATATTAGCTGAGGTATTTTGTCCTAATAATAAAAGTGCACCGCCGAAGTTTTTGGCGTCTACAAATTGTCTCCGGCTACTCTTGCTGAGAAATATTCATGAAAAATGGGAAGAACTTTCTCATAAACAAGCTGACATAATTTATTAGTTTTGTAGTGGCAGGATGGCACAGCTTTTGCTGGATGCCAAATTTTTAATGTCAAATGTTTTTAACGCTTTAATTTAAAAAAAACTTATTATATTAGCTGAGGTATTTTGTCCTAATAATAAAAGTGCACCGCCGAAGTTTTTGGCGTCTACAAATTGTCTCCGGCTACTCTTGCTGAGAAATATTCATGAAAAATGGGAAGAAAGTTGACTTCAACCAAATTTTGTATTATGAAGCTGAAATCGAAAACACATTAAGTTTGCATCTCTGAATAAAAATGACAGATAATAATTTAACAAAAAAAATTATAATCACTCTCAACCATAACAAATTGTTCTAAAGTAAGATTTATAATTAATATTTTTTGTGTGTGACTATAAAAAAATATAAAATGGTTTTTAAAATTATTCAAACAATTGAAAATGGACCATTTTTATTGACAACTGTACCTCACAAGTGGGTAACAAATGGAACATTGTCTTGGCCACCTTGTAAATCCATGTTGTCAAAATTAAGAAAGGATGGAAATAGTATGCCGGAGATTACATGGGATAAATTCCCATGTGTGGTAAAACGAACAAATATAACTTCCTATACAGAAGCTGTCGAAATAGAAAAACAACTACTAGATTGCAGCAATTCAGAAGCAGAACAAAAAATGTTTAGCAGCTCTAGAAGCAAAAAATATGTAGTTCAATCAAAAGCATCACAAATAAATAATTACGATGATTTATTTGAAAAAAATGATATGATGACTATAAATAATAATAATGATAATTTGCAGCTGCACAACAGTCCACAAGAGATATACACTCAAGACATATATTTGGATCCTCCAGGACAGCCACAGCCATCTGAATTTTTATTTCAAGAACCTCAAAGCTGTAATGAGAATAATCAAACATTTAATTTGGATTTCTCATATTGTAAGTCCTACATGCATAGATACATACATAGCTTAATTGTGAATATTTTAATAAAATTAAAAAATTTCTCTTTATCTAGTTGAACAACGATTAGAAAAATTGGAAATTTTAAGTTGCCAAATGAATGCAAAGCTGGACAAAATTATTGATTTACTCAAAAATTGCAACAAGGTAGAAAATAATGTAGCTTTGCCTGATATACTCCAAGCATTTCCATTCCCTCTAACTGAAGTCGAGCAGGTAGAACAGTTGGAGCTTAAATTAATGGACGAGAGCTTCAAAAAAAAAATTGTAATTATCTATGTAAAGTGACCTTATTGTTTAATACATATATATTTTTAATTTCTTGTAGATTAGTGAACTTCAACGGATGAATGGCACTACAGGAAATTTAGACGGAAAAAAAGTTTCCTATAGACTAATAGATTGGCTCTTCGATAGGAAATTGTTGATGGAATACACTTGGACAGGATCATCTAAAAAGAAAGCTAAGCATGCCTTTATCCGTCTCAAACTAATTTTCGACATGATATACCAAGTTGTTAACTGTGCTGATACGAAAGTTAATATACATATCATGGAAGATTTTTTAAAAATAAACTTACTAAAATACCAAGAAAGTAGATGTAATCAACTAGAACACAAGCAGACACGTAATATTGACAAAAAAAAAAATTTCCTATAAAATATGATACAAATCAAAATAAAAATACTTTAAAGTTCTGTAAGTTTTTTACTTATTCAAAAATAAGATGGTAATTATTTATTTTTTTTTGTTTTTTAGCGATGAATGTGCTTTAATCGTAAATAGAAATTTAAGTTCGTACACAATAATTTTAAGTTTATTTTTATATAGGCTGTGGGTTAACAAATTTTTTTTTTTTATTTAATATTGTATTATATTGAATTTACTGACTGATAATAATTCGTGTAATATTTATGTAGATATGTAATTTAGTTTTTTTGCAGATATATATTTTTATATTTTATTTAAATTTAGATAATATAAAAAAATTTAATTACTTTGAAATTTAAAACAACAAAGTTTATTATTCGTAAAAATAAATAAAAATGAATTCATGTAGAAAAAAAAGAAAGGAAAATAAAAACTAACTTTTGAAATAAATTAAAAATTATCTTTTTTGTAATAATTTACAAATTAATATCAATTGTGTGAATTATTGGTATAAAAACAGTTTCGTTATTGTAGGGTAGTGCAAATAATTTACATTTTATTTCTCCTATATAATAGAGTCTTGGTGGATTTGTTTCAGTAGATGACACGAAAATATTTATTCTTGAGGATTTAAAAGGTCGATCGAAAAAGCAGGATTTTTTTTTTACTTCTTTTCCATATATGTGCAAGTTTTGTCTCACATATGTCGCATTTACCATTTCTACAATTTCGTTTTTCTTTGTCATAAACCATTTGTCTCTAGGTTCACTAGTTAAAGTAAATCCATCCTTCAAGTGCAATTCATAGAAAATTCTATCACATATTGAAAGATCATGTACTTTGACTGTAGATTCCTTTTTAACAAATGGCCAATCATTATATTTTTTTTTTGAAAAATTAATGTGAGCTAATTCATTCAAACGTTTTGCAACTTGAGCTGGTGGGCGGTTACCAGTTCGAAGCAATTTTTTTATTTTAAACAGAAGACTTTCAAACGGATATGCACTTATGGATGGCAGATATCCTAGTTTTTAACATCTTCTATTAAGTGGCAAAGATTATGTACATTGCTGCTCACAGAGTCAATACCATATGTATTAATAAAATTCTCAATGTAATCTTTTAGAATTTCTTCGGCAACTTGC
The DNA here is from genome assembly GCA_963942445.1 of Argyra leucocephala. Lineage (NCBI taxonomy): Eukaryota > Metazoa > Arthropoda > Insecta > Diptera > Dolichopodidae > Argyra > Argyra leucocephala. The sequence continues at coordinate 67,576,527 of OZ012679.1, forward strand.
AGGTAAGGTAAATATGCTTTACATGAACAAATTGTAATAGCACACGAAAGACTTAAAAAATGGAAATATACATCTGCTGGTAGAAAATTTTTAAGCACAACCGGACCAACGTACAACAAAAACGTACGAAATTCCAGACCTTTCCAAAATCGCAATGAGTCAAGTTTTCTAACAGCTCTGTGTAATTCTCTGGGTTTAACTAGATTAAAGTTTTCTAACAAGGTAGACATATCTTCTATTTGTCTGGCAGACCACTTTGTACGAAAATTAAAACTGCCATGTACCCAACCAACAAGACATCGTTTAGTAATTCCGAGATCGATCAAATGTAATGAGTCAGCAACTGGAAAATCTTTTATTAGATCTATGGGTAGTTCCTCTAGAGGTGAGTCGTCCTTATGATGATCTGGATCAATCCTTTCACGGAACGAGTCATCTGTTCGTAGTGGCAAATGAATTCGAGGAAAGCTCATATGGCGTCTATCATTATAATATTCTCCAATTGCAATGCATTTGGTGCATCCATGATAGTGGTTGCAAGAAACCGTACCTATAAAATATATATATATATATATATAATTGCATCAAAAGATAATACATATAATAATTATGTTTGTCATTAATACCTTTCACGAATGACCGAGCTGGTGTGTCGCAAATAAAGCACTTGATTTTAATTTCGAGCAGGTATTTTCCCACTTTAAGTTTACTTTGAAGCAATTCTTTTAGTTCATTTACAAATGGAGTTAAAAATATCTTAGCGCTTTCAGGTTTGCTTTGTCCACAATAAACGCCAATTATAATAGGTGGAATATCTGGTATATTATCAACTAACCCCAAAATAGGCCATAATTCACATTTGGAGCTAAGATATACTGGCAAGCCGTCCATATTGAATGTTAAGGAAACGTAATTAGGCAAAATATCAATTTTTTCAAGTACGTTATGCAAACAGTTTTTCAATCCATTATGCCAGTATTCTCCCTTGCCCATTGGCACAATGCTTACTTCTCTAGGTGTATTTAAGAATGTTCTACTGTCTTTCGAAAGATTTTTCACACCATTTGTTTTTAGCAGTTGTAAGAGTTCATTAATTGCACAATGTGAAACACTATGTTTTAGGCTCCATATTTTTAAATGTTCTATAAAAATATTATCGTTATACACTTTTTCCTCTAATGAAGATTCACAATATGACGTGCCAATAGCATTTTTATCTTCTTGTTCATCAGATGATGAATTATCTTCAAACTGGTCAGGAGATTCTTGATTATTTTCAAACGATAAATATTGTTTATTGACAGCATTACAATACCGATAACTGAAGTTATTTGACGATGAAAGAAATTGGTTATCTTGTGCAGATGATAGGTAGGTAGATAGATATATGGAATCATTATCTGGATGGTAATTATAAAATTAAATTAATTAAGTTTTACGAATCCTGTTGGCTTTATAAAGCTTATTATCGTATTTACCTTTTTTGTTGTTATTAGTACTTAAAGGTTGATTTAAGTAAACTTTGACTTTTCGATAATATGATGTTGAATGTTTAAATGGTTTTTTTTTTATTTGAAATAATTTATCCATTTTAGTTAACACTTATTATTTTTTTAATTTAATAAAAACAAAATATGTACACATAAAAGCTGGCTTGTAGAAGAACTGACGTTTTTCTCTAGTATATCAAATTTTATATGACGAATTAGTTAAAAGATAGCTATAAGATATAAGATATTACGACGTTATAAGCAAATCGTCGGTATAACGTTATTTCGGACACTTTTAAGTTTTAATAGTCGCGTCAAAGTTATAAAATGTAAAAAAAGTTGTGAAGTAGATATAAAATAACTTTGTGACAACTGATAAAATAAAAAGTCGTATTGTAGTCGTAATGACGGATAAATTATAACTTTTACATTTTTCACTATAAAGTTATTTTTTCGAAATTTACGACGTTATAACAACGTTGTAATGAAGATATTTAACTTAATAGTTATTTGGTGTTACTTGGGTTATTCGATTAAAGATTTAGGAGTGTACTTCGACGATAAATTAACGTTTAAATTACACTTCAACTGCATTATAAATAAATCCAATTTCTTTGCTAGGGTTTGTAAAGAATTCTCTGATCCCTATATTTAAAAATCTCTGCACATAACATTTATTCGACCTAACTTGGAGTATTTGTTAGCCATGTATGGTGGTGGTAATAAAATTTAGAAAAAAAAAATTATTAAATAAAGTTGTAAGCAAAAACAAATAAATAATATATATTAGAAAAACAAAAATCCGTCATAGTAGGCTTTGGTTTGATTTTTATGAAAAAATATATATTAGAAAAACAAAAATTCGTTATAAGTAGGTTTTCAGATTTCATTCTGTCAATGAATTTGCTGAGAATATTACATATAATTTGAAAAATCAAATTTAAACAAAAAAAATAATAAATATAAATACATATTCTATAAACATAAAATACTTAAAAAATAATAAATATAAATATATTAATTTGGATTTTTTTGGATACACAAAATATTTAATAAAAATATTGAAAATAACATAAATAAAGTGAAGAATGGCTGAAGAAAATAAAACAAAACAAAATAAAACAAAATTACGTCGAGCATTGTCAATGCTTAGGAATTTATTTGCTTGGACACGGAAACAAAAATCTACAAATCAATCCCGCTCAAAAGATGATATGAATTTTAATGTAAGTCTTTTAAAATACATTATAATATTTTAATCATTATATGTATATTTCAAAAATTTAAAATTAAATTTTACAATATGTTGTTTTTATTGAATATCAAATAAGTGTACATAATTATATAATATATTATGGTGTTAGTTTGTATACATATGTATGAATGTTGCATATTGAGGTTTTTTTTTCTTTTTTGTGTCAGCAGATATGGATATGTATTTACTTTTTATATTTGAATACATATATTTATAAACAATAATTATTAATTTTTATGTAGAATAAATGACAGTTTTAGAAATGTATTTTTTTTTGTTTTTGAATGTTTGAATTTAATTTTTCTTTTAAACAAACTATCAAAATATCTGATGCATTTAATTATATACTTATTTTTACTATTAATTTAATTTGTAATATTTTAAGCTTAATTTTTTTTTAAATTTTTGTAGGAAAATTATTTACAATATAGCTTGTGGTGAGCTGAACAATTGTAGGAAGAATTTTAGAAGCAGGGATGCCATCTTTAAGATTTACATATTGCTAATTTGAAAAATATTAAATTTTATATTATTATAATAACAAATATTAAAATTTTTATAAAAAAAAAATGAAAAATCAATAAATTTATAAAACAGTAATACAAACACAAAATGAGATTAAAAATTTTAAGTATTATAAAATTATTTAAACAATAAGTAAAAAAAAATAAAATTAATTCAACATAAAATACTTAATTCATCCAACAACATACTAAATACTTAATATTTCAACATAACAAACATTATTATATTTTATGAAATTATTATATTTTATGAGTTAAGAAATTAAAAAAAAATAAAAGTAAAACAAAATTAAAATTAATTCATATCAATGGTATTTTTCTTTTGATTTTATATTCTTAAGCAATGAACCATCCTCTTTTAAATAGTTTTGAAATTGAAGACAATTCATTCCAAAATTTTGTTTTATCATTAATTCGGCCTCTAAATTTTTCAACAATAATCTATTTCCGCCATGCTGTAGTCATAAGGCTAAAACCCTTATAGAAAAGAATAGGAAAAGACAACAAGCAGTGAAACAACAAGTGTACATAAAGCCTTTGAATATTACCGAAGCATTCTGAAATTTAAGAATTTTATAAAAATTGTCTAGCAAAAATTATGCAGAATGAGAATCATCCTTAAAACAAAAAACCACCTAAGAATTTTTATTTTTAAATAATTCAGACGTAAAATTAATTTTGTCTATAATAATAATGTGAAATTTTATAAGTCGTGTTTTAGTTTTAGAGACTTGTGGGAAAATTTGTTCGCGTGTGGGACGCGGGAATATCGGGTGTTGCCGTGGGGGAGTCCCACCCATGGACGTATGGTAACTCTGTTTAGAAGAGACTAAATTTAGTCTTCAATTAAATGATGAGAAGCCCGAATGTTTTTTTTAAACATCTTCTGTAGTAACAAAAAAAAATTATTAATATAAAGACTAGATATCTCGTATTTATGTTATAAAACATTGATTGGGAGTACAAATGTTGCTTGAACGAAGTGGTTTGTATTTATTATTTAGTTGAATCGTATTTTGTTATAAAATTGATTTTATTATATATATATTTTTTTAGATGTAAAATAATTTATTTATATACTTTTACAAAATCTATTTAAGTTATATGTTATATATATATAGTGATATGAATTCATTCATAAGAGTATAACTACTTCTAATTGTGATGATTTATTTAATTTTCAAAGAAATTTATATTATTGTCATTCTTATATGTAATATATTATACAATTCACATAATTTAATATAATTACCAATAAGAAAATAGAATATAATTTTAATATAATTTTAACTTGTTTTAATGAAATTAATTTTGGTAATTTAAAAATTGAAATATAAAAATAAGAAAATCTATTAAAAAAAAAAGCCGATAGCCAAGATAGCTAGTGCTTGCAAATTAATATTGTATATAATTTAAATAGTATCCAATAACAAATAATAATAATATAATTACAATTCATATAAATAAATAATTATTATTTGTTTATTATAATAATTTTATTTTATTTTTAGATCCGAATTTTGGAACAAAGGCATGCGGAAATAATTAGTGATTTGACATCACAAATAAGTTCGCAAAACAATACAATTTCAGAATTAGTAAAGAAAAATATGAAACTCAACAATGAAATTGTGATGTTAGCCAAAAAAAAATATATGGATGTCGCAAAGGAATCTGTTAAAATTAGCGATCAAATGGAAACGATCGAATTTTTAGAGCTGGAAAACCAAAACTTGCGTGATGAAAACGAGGAATTAAAAGCTAAATTGGAAAATATTAATATGGACCTAAAAAAATTAAAAAAGTCGAAAAAATCATCGCACTATTGGCAGGATAAATTAAACGATGAAAGAGAAAAATTTGAAAAAGATCGTTTAATTTACGAAGATGAAAACTACGAAATGGAAAAAAAAATCACCGAACTAATGGAAAAAGTAGGTGAATATGAAGAAAAATTTGGAAAGGATGGTAGATTACCACCTATCCAAGAAAAATATACGCTAGAACAGCAGTATATGGAATTGGAGACTGAAATAGAAAAAGTACGTAAGCATTCAAAAGAAATTATTGAAGAAAGAAACAAAGAAATAGAAAATCTTGAATATACTATTCAAGAATTAAAATTAGGTCTAGGCGATGGTGAAATATCAAAATCCAATTTGGAATAAAAAAAATCCTGGAGAAATTGTGGGTGAGTAATTACTATGTATTATTATATTTATTTCTCTTTTATGATTTCTTTAAAATTTATTATGAAATTAATGTAAGAAAGTTTAAAATTTTTATGTATATCGTATAGCAGTCAGTTTTCAACTTACTCACTTTTTTATATTAACCTTATGTAGGTACATAAATTAGAAATGAGTATTCTGGCATAGAATAATGTTTGAGAACTAATAATCACATTATTATTATCTATGTATTTAAAATAAAATTGAACAATATATATGTATCAATAATGTAAGTATGAATAGTGTTTTTTTATTTAAAATAAAGTGTAGATTAAAATAAAAAAATTCAAAAATAAAAAAAATTAAACTATACAAAACATTTTTATTTGTTATTAAAAAAATATATATAATATAATTATATATTATATAAAACTATGTATATTATTTCTGTTAATAATATTGTTTAATTTAAAAAATGAAAGTCTTTAAAAAAGGTTCAAATAAAGGCAAAAAAATATACTTTATTATAATATAACTTTATTTTTAGTTAATAAACTGAAGAAATCCATTTTTTAAATACCACCAGTTATCGATCAAATTCTAGGAGGTTTTAATAACAATGATGCTTAAGATATTATTGATATTAGCTAATATTAACAGTCACACTCACAACACAGTATAGATAGAATAAAAATTATCAAATCTCTTAAATAACAAATTTGAGGTAAAGAAATACATTTTAACAAAATTTGCAATTTATATAAATGGAAAATTATTAGTACAATTTTTATTTAACATAAATTTATCAATCATATTCTAATGAGTAAGAATTAATCAACAAACTCTTATTTTAGAAAAACGACTTAGAAAATTATTTTTTTTTTTCGTATTCCAAATATAACTTAAAATGTTTAAATGTCGTCTTAAAACCACCCCTTTAAGCTTTATCTCAGACAGTTTTAGTTTTATTTTTTTTATTTTGATATCGTATATATATATATATTTTTTTTTATAGAAAAGAAACAAGAAACAATTCAAAAAGCTTTGCATGGAAATTGGATTGGGAAATTTTTCATCTCAAATACAACACAATTTGAAAAATATGAAAAGGATAAAAATTTATAGCTTTTATTTACATATCGTTTGTTACATTTCGTTTGTTTTCGTTTGCGTTTATTTCGTTTGTTTTAATTTAAAAAAAATAATTATTTGGTTGGTAACATAATCCGGAATTACAAAATCCAAAAAATCAAAACACGTAAAATACAAAATCCAAAAGGACAAAAACCGAAAAATCAATTTCCAGAATTTCAAAATCCGGAAAATAATTTTATACATATCGGATTCTGAAATTCCGAATTTTGTTTTTCGGATTTTTTATTTTCCGTGTTTTGATTTTTCTTCCAGATTTATATATATTTTTCCCGATTTTGTAGCCAAAATTATTATCTTAAAAACAAATTTGTTGAACTATTTGTATAATTTAATTTATTATGAGTTTAATATTTTTTTTATTTTTGAATTTTTTTATTTTAATCTACACTTTATTTTAAATAAAAAAAAAACTATTCATACTTACATTATTGATACATTATATATTGTACAATTTTCTTTTAAATACATAGATAATAATAATTTGATTTATAATAAAAAAATTTATTAAAATGTTAATAAAAATGTTTTATTTCAATAAAAAATAAATAAGAAATTGTTAACAAAATTATTTTGTTTTATTTCATTTGAAAATCAAAAAGTCGTTAAAAATGTACATTTAGGTGGTATTTTTATAGTCGGAGGAGAGAAGACACAAGGTATGCTTTTTTCGGAAGGTTCAAAACTTCATCTAATATGATATTTATTGTTAAGTCTATTTGTACTAATATCTAAAAATTGTCTATTATTTTTACGAATTTTGAATTCATCGGAAAATTTTGAATTCATCGTTATGTAGGTACATATGTATGTACACACGTATGTTTTAAGTAAGTTAAAATATTGTAAGCTAAAATACTGTGCTTCCTTCACCACACATTCTTTTCTAGGATAGTAGATAGGACCGAAATGAGCAAGAATTGGGTAATTCTCTTAGTTAAGAGATCTAAAAGACGGTGTCTTTAATCTGTGATAGGCAGCACAATAATCGTCATATAAGCCATTTACTATATCCGGTTGTTTTGAATGCGCAGAAATAATTCAAACACTATCACATTGGTGCATGTACCACCGAACAGGTGTAGAACCACATATATCAGTAAAATCGTAAAAAAGTTTAATCAGCCATTTTTAAATCAATGTTAGAATATTTAGTTATAATATACCTTTAGCATTTGCGTACCGCTTGGTTAGGATAGTATAGTATAGGATAAAATTATATTAAGGTATAAATATTTTCCTTAAACTTCTGCAAATTGTATGTTGGATTTGAAAACACAAACGAATATGATTCCAAAATCTTGAACTTCGAACTATAAACAACGAATTTTCCTAACCGTTTTTGTGCCATTTCAGGATTTCCACAGTTTCACATTGGAATTGTTTAAGGTGAGGAAGCAGTTTTTTTTTATTCCTGTTGAACATACACCTTCAAAGTATCATTAAAACAGAGAAAGTGTTTCAACTATAAGTCGATGTCCAAGAGAATTGAAGGATGAAGTTAAATTTGGGTCGTCCATTAGACGAATATATGATACATGATGACTTCAAGCTTCAAGTACGCTTCAACATAATGTATTCGCTACAGTTTCTTGAAATCAGCTTCACTAAAATCAATCAAAAAATTTACTTACTTGAATTGAAAATTTTAATCGAATGCGCAGCTTGGGACAAAAATTTACAAGTTTTTTTAATATTTAGAGTAAATTTACACAATAGAAGGTTTAAAAGAAAACAAATTTTTATATTTTTTTATATCTTTTTTTTTTATAACTTTATTTAAGTAGCCTTTGAACATAATATAGGTTTTTTCAGGCCAGGTCTTTACATTATTTTTTTCATTTTTTTTTTTTTTATTATTTTCGAATTACATATTCTATTATTCATATAATACATTTTTAATTTTTTTTTTTGGTTTGGTTTCTATATAAAATAATTCAATAGTTAAATTTTTCTTATACATATATTAATTATATGAAGTTATTATAACTAAATATTTTCTATTTTATTCCGTTTTTTTTTTTTTTTAACATTTAATATTTTTTATTTAACATATTTTATTGATTTTATTTAATCTTTTGTTTTAAATTGTTTTGTATAGTTCAATAGCTTTTAGGAAATTTATTATTTTTCTATAATTGGTTTCATCATCACTCTTTAAAATATGTAGACTATTACTTTTTAAATATCTATCTCTATCTCTTGAATATCTAATACAAGTTTCGAACAGATGCTTCATAGTAAGGTTTGCTCCACAAGCACAATTTGGTGGTGTTGTATTATCAAATATAAATTTGTGTGTTAAATTAGTGTGCCCTATTCTTATTCTAGTAATCACGGTCGACTCTCTTCTGTTAAGTAAATTGAGATTTTTCCTAGGTCTCGTATTTGGCTTGATATTTTTTAGTTTGTTACTATCGTCCGTTTCTATCCATTCTTGTTCTACACTTTGATATATTTTCTTATTTATTATATTTTTAAGATCTTTATAATATAAAAGGTGATGGTTATCGTATGGTTGGTTTACAGAGCTTTTTGCTAGACTGTCAACTATCTCGTTATCATGGATGCCGATATGACTTGGAATCCACATAAATTGTATATTTTTTTGATTTTTATTTATCATTGCTTGTATTTTTTGTATTAAAGGATGTACTGGATATAGTTTGAAAATAGCTTTTAAAGAACTCAAGGAGTCAGTACAAATTAAAAAGTTTTTTTCGTCCCTTTTTATAATATACTCGAGTGCTTTAAATATTGCGTATAGTTCAGCCGTAAATATAGTGGTATGCCTTTGAAGTTGAAATTTGTGTTCTTCTTGTTTGTGTTTGAATGCGCATCGATGCGATCTCTGAAAGACCCATCAGTAAATATATGTTCATATTCACAGTATCTTGTCTTTGTTTTTTCTATGAATAATTCTCGAAACTGAATTTGGTTTGTACTATCTTTTCTATAATTTACCAACTCGAAATCTATATTTGGGTCCGGAACAAGCCAAGGAGGGCTACTTGAGAATTTTTGGGTCTCCATATTATTTTGAAAAGGTATATCATATTTTTCAAAAATTGTTCTTGCTCTTGTCAGAAGTGGTTGGGAGTGCGTATTGAACCTTTTCATTTATTTCTTTAAATTTATAGAAAATTTTACAAAAAAATTTATGGCACCAAAAATACATATACCAAACTCAAGCTATTTTCAAGCTGACAGCAACTCAAGCTGGTATGTATAGCTTGAAATTTCAGAAGAATTCAATTGTCAAGTACTCGAACTATATATCTATGGTGGTGACTGCAGACGTGTTTTTCTTTTTCATTTAATTTCAAAAGCGTTGGTAGCGTAAGATTGTTTATGTTTATGATTTTTTTTTATATATTTACATTTTACTTTACATTAACATCTTGTTGTAGTAACATTTCTTTTTTATTGTTTCTGTTGAAAACATTAATTTATATAGCTTAAAAATTTTATTTATTTCAATGGATTCGAATAAAAATAATACGCTGAAAATCGTGGACGATTCAATAACTGATACGGATGCTGTGCACTATCGTTTTCGTCAATTGTATCCTGTCGAAACAGTATTGTGTCTCAGGTGTAGGTTTACCTTTAAAAACAAGGTTATTTTATAAATTTTTGTAATTCTAATTAATTTGTTTTTCTGTTTTAGGTAACGGAACATTTCAATCAAAGTCAATAATGGATATATTTGAACATTATTACTATCTAAGACCAAGGTTAGGATCGATGAGATATTTTGCATGTTATACGCGTAACTATTTTTCAAAAACTAGGAACGTATTATAAAAGTAGGTCCTTCGTCATCAGTAGTTCTTGAATAGGAGTTTGGAGGATATTTATCTAGCAAAATTTAATATGTAAATTCTGGAATTGGAAAAGTAAAGTTTTTAAAAAAGCTCTTTATACCCTTGAACGCGCCTACATCGGCTGGTTACATTATGTGAGTGGTGTTAGGAGGAAGCGCGTATAGTATTATATCATTTTCTGAGCAAAATTCGCTAACTTCCATGGACAGATGAGATTTATGACCATCTACTAATAGTAAGACAGGGTTTTAAATGTTGTTTGTGTTGAGCTAATCATTATAATCGTTGGCAACGAATTCGTAAAACAGCTCTGATCTCATCCAACCAGTCTCAGAGCGTTCGACTACCCAATCATTTGTCATTGTGTCTATAACTTTTTTCGGTGGTCGCGAATAAGGAAACACTACAACTGAAGGTAAAATTCTTCCGTCAGCAGCAAACACCAAAAGAACTGTCAAATTTTCTTTTTCGTTTGAGAATTTAACTTGAAAGACATTACGATATCCCCTAGGCGCAATGACTGATCCTGTTTGAGGAGCGAAACTGAAAGATGTTTCGTCTCCATTGAATATTCGGGTAGGATCTTTCGAAATGTCTTCATAGTTGTTCTCTTTCAAAAAATGCTCTAGATCAAGGAACCAATTTCTAATGCTACCTTCTGTTACAGCTGCTCTTGCCTTAGTAATTGTTTCCGCAGTTTTCAGAGATAACTCCTTGTGACGGTTCAAAAAATTCTGATACCATTTCTTCCCTGGTCTTTGGTTTTTGAAAGGTGTTTTTCAGTTATCTTCTTTGATAATTTTTTGAGCCACATCTAATAATTCATTTAGTTTTTGTGGAAAACTACATTTAGATAAAGCGATAAGCCAATCGGCTAGTTTTTTTTTCTTCAATTTCGGTGAGAACGGTCTTAGGACCCATTTTTGGGACACCATCCGGTACTTTGTTCCTAATTCTATCATGAAGAGATAGTAGATAAATCGATAGACGAGAACTGGCACACCAAATTGTTAACTTGCTTCCCTCAAGCTCATAGAGTTGCTCCTAATATTGTGTAAGGCAGCAGTCAGAGATTCTTCACTGTATAGTTGATAACGTTTCCGCTTAATTTTTCTGTAAAATTAAATTTTTTTACCTTAACCGTTATTTGCACCTTAACTTACCTTAACTTTTTAATTATTTAGTTATTCAGTTAAGTTTAAAAAGATTCAATTCTTAACTGCTCGAATAAAGGATTATTAAAGAGTTTGTAATGTCTTTTATTCGAACACCTTCGAAACACCACGTTCGAATTTAGGAACATCGCTTTTTTATCATTTCCTAAATTCGAACACAAGTGTTCGAAATTAGAAAAACTTGAAATATTTATATCCCTTTTCTGAACACCCAAAAATATGTAATTAAAATTATTTTTTTATTGAATTTCATAAGCTAAACTGAAAAATAATATATAAACTATAATATAACATTACTTTGAACACTTACTTCTATTTATTTATGATCACTTACTTCTATTTATTCACTAATTTGTAAACCAACCGCCACTAATTTTTTTTTCTGATTCGATATTTTAACCACACGCTCGAACTTGCCTCCACAATCCAACGAATATTTTTGTATTACATAAAAGCTTTGATATTGTTCAAAAAAGCTTTCTTAAGAAAAATTTAGACACATTATAAAAAAAAAAAAAATTTAAAAGTTTTGCTGGGTACACTAATTACAGCCGTTTGTTTTTAAAAATGTTCGACAAATGGAGGTGTTCGAAATTACTCACCTACCCTACTTATAAATAATATAAATTTGTATACATATCATATAATATGTTTTAATATTATCAATATATTATATGTAGATTATATGTTTGAGAGTATTATGTGTATATTATCATATAATATGTTTTAATATTATCAATATATTATATGTAGACATAAAATTTCACGGGAATCTATGTGAATTTAGTTTTATAAAATATTATATAATGTATTCGATAAAGTAAAATAATTTTTTCCCACTCTTGGTAATTTTATTTAGTTTAACATCAAAATGTATCAGCTCATGTATCAATTTAATTAATTTTGTTTATATATAATTCTTATCAAAAAAATAAATATAAACGTATCAAAACATCTTGTTTTAACTTTACTTTTTGATTTGTTAATTATATATTATTGTGAATTTTGTATGAATATACACATATACATGTTTTTAAAAGAAAATTTAAAAAGAATTATTTTAAATTAATTGAGATTTTACGTTAAAAATAATCCAATTATTAAAATTATTGTAATTTTATATTTTTTTAACGTAAAACTTTTCATATTACATTGGAGATTTTTCAAAAATAGCCGACCAAAAGTGGCTGAAAATTTTTATTTTAACTACCAATCTATATTTTATATATCCTGTATATATATTTTATATATCCTGATTGTACCTGTACCCCTGTACCCTGTACGTACGTAGTCCTACAAAATTTCCCCTATTTAGTAGTCGTTCCAGTACAGTTAATTTAAAAATTTCTGTGGGGCATTACTATTACTGCATTTTATGCATAATGCATGCTTGCTATGCCATTGCCATGGCCCATGACATACATAATTGCCATCGAACATTCCATCATCAATCATGCATCAATCAATGAAAATGTATTGCATACATATGATGTAGCCCTACTGATAATTTAAACTGTTTCAGTAAGTTAACTTGAAGAAACTTTTTTACTTGTTTTTCCAACTGAAGTTTTTTACAATATTTAACATGCCGATTGACGACTACAACTACTGTTCTGTCAAAAAATTTCCAATAAAATATGGGAAATTGAAATCGATTGTACCCATAGATATATAAAATATAAAACAGTGGTTTTTAAAGTTATAAAACAGTGGTTGATTTAAATTGTGTAATATAATAATTATGGGCATACCAATTTTTGATTGCAAAATATGTGGTAGAGTTCCTGGCAAATCAAGTGCATTTCAAAATCCAATTAGATAATTTAATTCATAGCTTCATCATTATTCATAACGAAAACGGTTGACTTGTATGTAATTGTTTGGCCACTTATTCTGTTTTGAATGTCTATATTTATTTCATTAACATCTTTATTTTTTGCTGCCACAATATAGCGCGCTCACTCAAGCATGATGTACAATCTCTAATAACTGACAAATAATAGGCAGCTGCATCACTTTGTAGTTGTATACGCATGTTTACATTGAGTGATAATTTTTTAACAAATCTCCCTAAATGTGTTGATTTGGTAAATGCGTTTAAATCATCCCTGATCTGCTTGATCAGGGGATAGGAGGTCAAGTTTGTCTGAAATCACCTGCTAATAATGTAAGAGCACCTACAAAATGTTTTTAGTTGTGTCGTAAATCTTACATTGCACGATATAATGCCTCTAATGATTTTTTATGTGCCATTGGATATTCATCCCAAATAATAATCTCACATTGCTGAAGTACCTTCGCCTTTCCAGATGATCTAGAAATATTGCATGTTGTAATTTCTGTTATTTGCGGATGTGTCGTTCTTCCACCATCTAATGCAGCTGCAATTCCAGAGGAGGCTATTGCCAATGCTTTATTACTGTGTCACCGTATTTTTGCCAAAATTAAGGAAATAAAGTATGTATTTTCGTACATCCTGATGCAAAAAGGAAATAGATTTCACCAGTTTTAGAATTATAATTTAAATAATAGTGTCGTACACTCGTTTTTGTTGTTCACTCATATTTGGAATATTTTGTTGAACAAATGTATTCAACACGTCAGTATCGTAGTTTTTTTGTTGTATTTCACGATTTCATGCGTCTACAATGGTTCGATTAGGTGATAGCATCCCCAATTAATGCAACCTTATTTACCATCATTAAACATATATCTTCAATGTAAATCAATGCTTGATTATACATACGGAGTATATTGTAAATCTAAATTTTCATGTGTATTACGTGCCTGATATAAAATGTCATCGGTCATAGCATCTTTATATTTTTCCCATAACTGTGGTGGGTGGGATGGGAAAAATGTTGATATTATATTGCAAATGATGTACGAAATTGATATGCACAAGCGGCGAGTGATGGATCGGTGAGCGCGTTATCTCAATGTTCAATGTTTTCAAGTAAATTTAAATGTCGGTATGTGTCACGATATGTTTCACACAATACGTTATTAAGTTATTAACGGTTTTTAAGTTTTGAAATGATGTTTGAGCCACGTACATTAATCAGTAACAAACGCAGACAATAGCATTCAGTATTAAAAAAGAAAAAAAAATTGTAGTAACATATAAGATAAGATAAAAGCAAAATAATAAAAAATAATGAAAAAAAGTATGTATGCATAATATATACATATGTGCTACCTGGTACAGTGGTACTACTTAAATATAGGAGTTCAACTTTAATTTAAGTAAAATATGTTAGTAAAAATGTTAATAAAAATAATTAGGAAACATTCTATTGCATCCGCAAGTACTGAATATCTGAATTTTTCGGTGATTTCCTCGCAACCTCCTATTCCACTTCTGTTTTTACAGCCACTGTGATCATTTGGATAATTATCCAAAAACAACTTTCGTAAATTGCCGTATTAGTGAAAGCCTTGTAGAAAAATATTCAACAAATCTTAATAATACTACACGCCTAGGTCCGGATCTAGGTCGGATGTTCCTGAATCTATCTTAAAAAAGTGTTCAAGTTCACTCGCTTCTCCACTATCCATTTTATTCAATATTTCCTTTCAATCTAATACCTTTTCTTTATTTTGTAATAAATGGTTTAAAAAACCTACCCACAAAAAATATGTTAAAGATGATGTAATTAATTACCGTTCTATTGCCAAATTATCCTCAATTCCTAAAGCGTTTGAATTAATTGTGTTCGATTCTTTTTATTATCACTGCGCTCCTTTTCTAATACATATTATATCCTAATACTCATATAATATCCTAATATCCTAATACTCAATGAGTCAATCCTGCTCCAAACTGATCTAAACAATTTCTATCTTTGGTCTGACAATAATAATTTACTACTAAATATTAAAAAGTGTGTTTTGATGTGCTATACACGTCGTTCCGAACCAATCTTTTACAATTATTCACTCAATGCTGAATCATTGTTAAGACTTATTCGATTAAAGATTTAGGAGTGTACTTCGACGATAAATTAACGTTTAAATTACACTTCAACTGCATTATAAATAAATCCAATTTCTTTGCTAGGGTTTGTAAAGAATTCTCTGATCCCTATATTTAAAAATCTCTGCACATAACATTTATTCGACCTAACTTGGAGTATTTGTTAGCCATGTATGGTGGTGGTAATAAAATGTAGAAAAAAAAATTATTAAATAAAGTTGTAAGCAAAAAAAAATAAATAATATATATTAGAAAAACAAAAATCCGTCAGAGTAGGCTTTGGTTTGATTTTTATGAAAAAATATATATTAGAAAAACAAAAATTCGTTATAAGTAGGTTTTCAGATTTCATTCTGTCAATGAATTTGCTGAGAATATTACATATAATTTGAAAAATCAAATTTAAACAAAAAAAATAATAAATATAAATACATATTCTATAAACATAAAATACTTAAAAAATAATAAATATAAATATATTAATTTGGATTTTTTTGGATACACAAAATATTTAATAAAAATATTGAAAATAACATAAATAAAGTGAAGAATGGCTGAAGAAAATAAAACAAAACAAAATAAAACAAAATTACGTCGAGCATGGTCAATGCTTAGGAATTTATTTGCTTGGACACGGAAACAAAAATCTACAAATCAATCCCGCTCAAAAGATGATATGAATTTTAATGTAAGTCTTTTAAAATACATTATAATATTTTAATCATTATATATTTCAAAAATTTAAAATTAAATTTTACAATATGTTGTTTTTATTGAATATGAAATAAGTGTACATAATTATATAATATATTATGGTGTTAGTTTGTATACATATGTATGAATGTTGCATATTGAGGTTTTTTTTTCTTTTTTGTGTCAGCAGATATGGATATGTATTTACTTTTTATATTTGAATACATATATTTATAAACAATAATTATTAATTTTTATGTAGAATAAATGACAGTTTTAGAAATGTATTTTTTTTGTTTTTGAATGTTTGAATTTAATTTTTCTTTTAAACAAACTATCAAAATATCTGATGCATTTAATTATATACTTATTTTTACTATTAATTTAATTTGTAATATTTTAAGCTTAATTTTTTTTTAAATTTTTGTAGGAAAATTATTTACAATATAGCTTGTGGTGAGCTGAACAATTGTAGGAAGAATTTTAGAAGCAGGGATGCCATCTTTAAGATTTACATATTGCTAATTTGAAAAATATTAAATTTTATATTATTATAATAACAAATATTAAAATTTTTATAAAAAAAAAATGAAAAATCAATAAATTTATAAAACAGTAATACAAACACAAAATGAGATCAAAAATTTTAAGTATTATAAAATTATTTAAACAATAAGTAAAAAAAAATAAAATTAATTCAACATAAAATACTTAATTCATCCAACAACATACTAAATACTTAATATTTCAACATAACAAACATTATTATATTTTAAGAAATTATTATATTTTATGAGTTAAGAAATTAAAAAAAAATAAAAGTAAAACAAAATTAAAATTAATTCATATCAATGGTATTTTTCTTTTGATTTTATATTCTTAAGCAATGAACCATCCTCTTTTAAATAGTTTTGAAATTGAAGACAATTTATTCCAAAATTTTGTTTTATCATTAATTCGGCCTCTAAATTTTTCAACAATAATCTATTTCCGCCATGCTGTAGTCATAAGGCTAAAACCCTTATAGAAAAGAATAGGAAAAGACAACAAGCAGTGAAACAACAAGTGTACATAAAGCCTTTGAATATTACCTAAGCATTCTGAAATTTAAGCATTTTACAAAAATTGTCTAGCAAAAATTATGCAGAATGAGAATCATCCTTAAAACAAAAAACCACCTAAGAATTTTTATTTTTAAATAATTCAGACGTAAAATAATTTTCTCTATAATAATAATGTGAAATTTTATAAGTCGTGTTTTAGTTTTAGAGAGACTTGTGGGAAAATTTGTTCGCGTGTGGGACGCGGGAATATCGGGTGTTGCCGTGGGGGAGTCCCACCCATGGACGTATGGTAACTCTGTTTAGAAGAGACTAAATTTAGTCTTCAATTAAATGATGAGAAGCCCGAATGTTTTTTTTAAACATCTTCTGTAGTAACAAAAAAAAATTATTAATATAAAGACTAGATATCTCGTATTTATGTTATAAAACATTGATTGGGAGTACAAATGTTGCTTGAACGAAGTGGTTTGTATTTATTATTTAGTTGAATCGTATTTTGTTATAAAATTGATTTTATTATATATATATTTTTTTAGATGTAAAATAATTTATTTATATACTTTTACAAAATCTATTTAAGTTATATGTTATATATATATAGTGATATGAATTCATTCATAAGAGTATAACTACTTCTAATTGAGATGATTTATTTAATTTTCAAAGAAATTTATATTATTGTCATTCTTATATGTAATATATTATACAATTCACATAATTTAATATAATTACCAATAAGAAAATAGAATATAATTTTAATATAATTTTAACTTGTTTTAATGAAATTAATTTTGGTAATTTAAAAATTGAAATATAAAAATAAGAAAATCTATTAAAAAAAAAAGCCGATAGCCAAGATAGCTAGTGCTTGCAAATTAATATTGTATATAATTTAAATAGTATCCAATAACAAATAATAATAATATAATTACAATTCATATAAATAAATAATTATTATTTGTTTATTATAATAATTTTATTTTATTTTTAGATCCGAATTTTGGAACAAAGGCATGCGGAAATAATTAGTGATTTGACATCACAAATAAGTTCGCAAAACAATACAATTTCAGAATTAGTAAAGAAAAATATGAAACTCAACAATGAAATTGTGATGTTAGCCAAAAAAAAATATATGGATGTCGCAAAGGAATCTGTTAAAATTAGCGATCAAATGGAAACGATCGAATTTTTAGAGCTGGAAAACCAAAACTTGCGTGATGAAAACGAGGAATTAAAAGCTAAATTGGAAAATATTAATATGGACCTAAAAAAATTAAAAAAGTCGAAAAAATCATCGCACTATTGGCAGGATAAATTAAACGATGAAAGAGAAAAATTTGAAAAAGATCGTTTAATTTACGAAGATGAAAACTACGAAATGGAAAAAAAAATCACCGAACTAATGGAAAAAGTAGGTGAATATGAAGAAAAATTTGGAAAGGATGGTAGATTACCACCTATCCAAGAAAAATATACGCTAGAACAGCAGTATATGGAATTGGAGACTGAAATAGAAAAAGTACGTAAGCATTCAAAAGAAATTATTGAAGAAAGAAACAAAGAAATAGAAAATCTTGAATATACTATTCAAGAATTAAAATTAGGTCTAGGCGATGGTGAAATATTAAAATCCAATTTGGAATAAAAAAAATCCTGGAGAAATTGTGGGTGAGTAATTACTATGTATTATTATATTTATTTCTCTTTTATGATTTCTTTAAAATTTGTTATGAAATTAATGTAAGAAAGTTTAAAATTTTTATGTATATCGTATAGCAGTCAGTTTTCAACTTACTCACTTTTTTATTAATTACTATTTTTAAAAATAAAAAAAATTAAACTATACAAAACATTTTTATTTGTTATTAAAAAAATATATATAATATAATTATATATTATATAAAACTATGTATATTATTTCTGTTAATAATATTGTTTAATTTAAAAAATGAAAGTCTTTAAAAAAGGTTCAAATAAAGGCAAAAAAATATACTTTATTATAATATAACTTTATTTTTAGTTAATAAACTGAAGAAATCCATTTTTTAAATACCACCAGTTATCGATCAAATTCTAGGAGGTTTTAATAACAATGATGCTTAAGATATTATTGATATTAGCTAATATTAACAGTCACACTCACAACACAGTATAGATAGAATAAAAATTATCAAATCTCTTAAATAACAAATTTGAGGTAAAGAAATACATTTTTACAAAATTTGCAATTTATATAAATGGAAAATTATTAGTACAATTTTTATTTAACATAAATTTATCAATCATATTCTAATGAGTAAGAATTAATCAACAAACTCTTATTTTAGAAAAACGACTTAGAAAATTATTTTATTTTTCGTATTCCAAATATAACTTAAAATGTTTAAATGTCGTCTTAAAACCACCCCTTTAATCTTTATCTCAGACAGTTTTAGTTTTATTTTTTTTATTTTGATATCGTTTGATTAATATATATATATATATTTTTTTATAGAAAAGAAATAAGAAACAATTCAAAAAGCTTTGCATGGAAATTGGATTGGGAAATTTTTCATCTCAAATACAACACAATTTGAAAAATATGAAAAGGATAAAAATTTATAGCTTTTATTTACATATCGTTTGTTACATTTCGTTTGTTTTCGTTTGCGTTTATTTCGTTTGTTTTAATTTAAAAAAAATAATTATTTGGTTGGTAACATAATCCGGAATTACAAAATCCAAAAAATCAAAACACGTAAAATACAAAATCCAAAAGGACAAAAACCGAAAAATCAATTTCCAGAATTTCAAAATCCGGAAAATAATTTTGTACATCTCGGATTTTGAAATTCCGAATTTTGTTTTTCGGATTTTTTATTTTCCGTGTTTTGATTTTTCTTCCAGATTTATATATATTTTTACCGATTTTGTAGCCAAAATTATTATCTTAAAAACAAATTTGTTGAACTATTTGTATAATTTAATTTATTATGAGTTTAATATTTTTTTTATTTTTGAATTTTTTTATTTTAATCTACACTTTATTTTAAATAAAAAAAAAACTATTCATACTTACATTATTGATACATTATATATTGTCCAATTTTCTTTTAAATACATAGATAATAATAATTTGATTTATAATAAAAAAATTTATTAAAATGTTAATAAAAATGTTTTATTTCAATAAAAAATAAATAAGAAATTGTTAACAAAATTATTTTGTTTTATTTCATTTGAAAATCAAAAAGTCGTTAAAAATGTACATTTAGGTGGTATTTTTATAGTCGGAGGAGAGAAGACACAAGGTATGCTTTTTTCGGAAGGTTCAAAACTTCATCTAATATGATATTTATTGTTAAGTCTATTTGTGCTAATATCTAAAAATTGTCTATTATTTTTACGAATTTTGAAAACAAAAAAATCCAACCCACAATATAAAGTTCATCGTTATGTAGGTACATATGTATGTACACACGTATGTTTTAAGTAAGTTAAAATATTGTAAGCTAAAATACTGTGCTTCCTTCACCACACATTCTTTTCTAGGATAGTAGATAGGACCGAAATGAGCAAGAATTGGGTAATTCTCTTAGTTAAGAGATCTAAAAGACGGTGTCTTTAATCTATGATAGGCAGCACAATAATCGTCATATAAGCCATTTACTATATCCGGTTGTTTTGAATGCGCAGAAATAATTCAAACACTATCACATTGGTGCATGTACCACCGAACAGGTGTAGAACCACATATATCAGTAAAATCGTAAAAAAGTTTAATCAGCCATTTTTAAATCAATGTTAGAATATTTAGTTATAATATACCTTTAGCATTTGCGTACCGCTTGGTTAGGATAGTATAGTATAGGATAAAATTATATTAAGGTATAAATATTTTCCTTAAACTTCTGCAAATTGTATGTTGGATTTGAAAACACAAACGAATATGATTCCAAAATCTTGAACTTCGAACTATAAACAACGAATTTTCCTAACCGTTTTTGTGCCATTTCAGGATTTCCACAGTTTCACATTGGAATTGTTTAAGAGGAGGAAGCAGTTTTTTTTATTCCTGTTGAGCATACACCTTCAAAGTATCATTAAAACAGAGAAAGTGTTTCAACTATAAGTCGATGTCCAAGAGAATTGAAGGATGAAGTTAAATTTGGGTCGTCCATTAGACGAATATATGATACATGATGACTTCAAGCCTCAAGTACGCCTCAACATAATGTATTCGCTACAGTTTCTTGAAATCAGCTTCACTAAAATCAATCAAAAAATTTACTTACTTGAATTGAAAATTTTAATCGAATGCGCAGCTTGGGACAAAAATTTACGAAGTTTTTTTAATATTTAGAGTAAATTTACACAATAGAAGGTTTAAAAGAAAACAAATTTTTATATTTGTTTATATCTTTTTTTTTATAACTTTATTTAAGTAGCCTTTGAACATAATATAGGTTTTTTCAGGACAGGTCTTTACATTACTTTTTTAATTTTTTTTTTTTTTTATTATTTTCGAATTACATATTCTATTATTCATATAATACATTTTTAATTTTTTTTTTTGGTTTGGTTTCTATATAAAATAATTCAATAGTTAAATTTTTCTTATACATATATTAATTATATGAAGGTATTATAACTAAATATTTTCTATTTTATTCCGTTTTTTTTTTTTTTTTAACATTTAATATTTTTTATTTAACATATTTTATTGATTTTATTTAATCTTTTGTTTTAAATTGTTTTGTATAGTTCAATAGCTTTTAGGAAATTAAAAAAGTTTCGAACTGATGCTTCATAGTAAGGTTTGCTCCACAAGCACAATTTGGTGGTGTTGTATTATCAAATATAAATTTGTGTGTTAAATTAGTGTGCCCTATTCTTATTCTAGTAATCACGGTCGACTCTCTTCTGTTAAGTAAATTGAGATTTTTCCTAGGTCTCGTATTTGGCTTGATATTTTTTAGTTTGTTACTATCGTCCGTTTCTATCCATTCTTGTTCTACACTTTGATATATTTTCTTATTTATTATATTTTTAAGATCTTTATAATATAAAAGGTGATGGTTATCGTATGGTTGGTTTACAGAGCTTTTTGCTAGACTGTCAACTATCTCGTTATCATGGATGCCGATATGACTTGGAATCCACATAAATTGTATATTTTTTTGATTTTTATTTATCATTGCTTGTATTTTTTGTATTAAAGGATGTACTGGATATAGTTTGAAAATAGCTTTTAAAGAACTCAAGGAGTCAGTACAAATTAAAAAGTTTTTTTCGTCCCTTTTTATAATATACTCGAGTGCTTTAAATATTGCGTATAGTTCAGCCGTAAATATAGTGGTATGCCTTTGAAGATGAAATTTGTGTTCTTCTTGTTTGTGTTTGAATGCGCATCGATGCGATCTCTGAAGGACCCATCAGTAAATATATGTTCATATTCACAGTATCTTGTCTTTGTTTTTTCTATGAATAATTCTCGAAACTGAATTTGGTTTGTACTATCTTTTCTATAATTTACCAACTCGAAATCTATATTTGGGTCCGGAACAAGCCAAGGAGGGCTACTTGAGAATTTTTGGGTCTCCATATTATTTTGGAAAGGTATATCATATTTTTCAAAAATTGTTCTTGCTCTTGTCAGAAGTGGTTGGGAGTGCGTATTGAACCTTTTCATTTATTTCTTTAAATTTATAGAAAATTTTACAAAAAAATTTATGGCACCAAAAATACATATACCAAACTCAAGCTATTTTCAAGCTGACAGCAACTCAAGCTGGTATGTATAGCTTGAAATTTCAGAAGAATTCAATTGTCAAGTACTCGAACTATATATCTATGGTGGTGACTGCAGACGTGTTTTTCTTTTTCATTTAATTTCAAAAGCGTTGGTAGCGTAAGATTGTTTATGTTTATGATTTTTTTTTATATATTTACATTTTACTTTACATTAACATCTTGTTGTAGTAACATTTCTTTTTTATTGTTTCTGTTGAAAACATTAATTTATATAGCTTAAAAATTTTATTTATTTCAATGGATTCGAATAAAAATAATACGCTGAAAATCGTGGACGATTCAATAACTGATACGGATGCTGTGCACTATCGTTTTCGTCAATTGTATCCTGTCGAAACAGTATTGTGTCTCAGTTGTAGGTTTACCTTTAAAAACAAGGTTATTTTATAAATTTTTGTAATTCTAATTAATTTGTTTTTCTGTTTTAGGTAACGGAACATTTCAATCAAAGTCAATAATGGATATATTTGAACATTATTACTATCTAAGACCAAGGTTAGGATCGATGAGATATTCTGCATGTTATACGCGTAACTATTTTTCAAAAACTAGGAACGTATTATAAAAGTAGGTCCTTCGTCATCAGTAGTTCTTGAATAGGAGTTTGGAGGATATTTATCTAGCAAAATTTAATATGTAAATTTTGGAATTGGAAAAGTAAAGTTTTTAAAAAAGCTCTTTATACCCTTGAACGCGCCTACATCGGCTGGTTACATTATGTGAGTGGTGTTAGGAGGAAGCGCGTATAGTATTATATCATTTTCTGAGCAAAATTCGCTAACTTCCATGGACAGATGAGATTTATGACCATCTACTAATAGTAAGACAGGGTTTTCTACTAATAGTAAGACAGGGTTGTTGTTTGTGTTGAGCTAATCATTATAATCGTTGGCAACGTATTCGTAAAACGGCTCTGATCTCATCCAACCAGTCTCAGAGAACTTTTTTCGGTGGTCGCAAATAAGGAAACACTACAAGTGAAGGTAAAATTCTTCCGTCAGCAGCAAACACCAAAAGAACTGTTAAAATTTCTTTTTCGTTTGAGAATTTAACTTGAAAGACATTACGATATCCCCTAGGCGCAATGACTGATCCTGTTTGAGGAGCGAAACTGAAAGATGTTTCGTCTCCATTGAATATTCGGGTAGGATCTTTCGAAATGTCTTCATAGTTGTTCTCTTTCAAAAAATGCTCTAGATCAAGGAACCAATTTCTAATGCTACCTTCTGTTACAGCTGCTCTTGCCTTAGTAATTGTTTCCGCAGTTTTCAGAGATAACTCCTTGTGACGGTTCAAAAAATTCTGATACCATTTCTTCCCTGGTCTTTGGTTTTTGAAAGGTGTTTTTCAATTATCTTCTTTGATAATTTTTTGAGCCACATCTAATAATTCATTTAGTTTTTGTGGAAAACCACATTTAGATAAAGCGATAAGCCAATCGGCTAAATTTTTTTTCTTCAATTTCGGTGAGAACGGTCTTAGGACCCCATTTTGGGACACCATCCGGTACTTTGTTCCTAATTCTATCATGAAGAGATAGTAGATAAATCGATAGAAGAGAACTGGCACACCAAATTGTTAACTTGCTTGCCTCAAGCTCATAGAGTTGCTCCTAATATTGTGTAAGGCAGCAGTCAGAGATTCTTCACTGTATAGTTGATAACGTTTCCGCTTCATTTTTCTGTAAAATTAAATTTTTTTACCTTAACCGTTATTTGCACCTTAACTTACCTTAGCTTTTTAATTATTTAGTTATTCAGTTAAGTTTAAAAAGATTCAATTCTTAACTGCTCGAATAAAGGATTATTAAAGAGTTTGTAATGTCTTTTATTCGAACACCTTCGAAACACCACGTTCGAATTTAGGAACATCGCTTTTTTATCATTTCCTAAATTCGAACACAAGTGTTCGAAATTAGAAAAACTTGAAATATTTACATCCCTTTTCTGAACACCCAAAAATATGTAATTAAAATTATTTTTTTATTGAATTTCATAAGCTAAACTGAAAAATAATATATAAACTATAATATAACATTACTTTGAACACTTACTTCTATTTATTTATGATCACTTACTTCTATTTATTCACTAATTTGTAAACCAACCGCCACTAATTTTTTTTTCTGATTCGATATTTTAACCACACGCTCGAACTTGCTTCCACAAACCAACGAATATTTTTGTATTACATAAAAGCTTTGATATTGTTCAAAAAAGCTTTCTTAAGAGAAATTTAGACACATTATAAAAAAAAAAAAAATTTAAAAGTTTTGCTGGGTACACTAATTACAGCCGTTTGTTTTTAAAAATGTTCGACAAATGGAGGTGTTCGAAATTACTCACCTACCCTACTTATAAATAATATAAATTTGTATACATATCATATAATATGTTTTAATATTATCAATATATTATATGTAGACATAAAATTTCACGAGAATCTATGTGAATTTAGTTTTATAAAATATTATATAATGTATTCGATAAAGTAAAATAATTTTTTCCCACTCTTGGTAATTTTATTTAGTTTAACATCAAACTGTATCAGCTCATGTATCAATTTAATTAATTTTGTTTATATATAATTCTTATCAAAAAAATAAATATAAACGTATCAAAACATCTTGTTTTAACTTTACTTTTTGATTTGTTAATTATATATTATTGTGAATTTTGTATGAATATACACATATACATGTTTTTAAAAGAAAATTTAAAAAGAATTATTTTAAATTAATTGAGATTTTACGTTAAAAATAATCCAATTATTAAAATTATTGTAATTTTATATTTTTTTAACGTAAAACTTTTCATATTACATTGGTGTGAAGTTTCCATTTTCAAGGGAATCATTTGCAGTAGAAACTAAATTATTTGAACTAAGATTTTTCAAAAATAGCTGACCAAAAGTGGCTGAAAATTTTTATTTTAACTGCCAATCTATATTTTATATATCCTGTATATATATTTTATATATCCTGATTGTACCTGTACCCCTGTACCCTGTACGTACGTAGTCCTACAAAATTTCCCCTATTTAGTAGTCGTTCCAGTACAGTTAATTTAAAAATTTCTGTGGGGCATTACTATTACTGCATTTTATGCATAATGCATGCTTGCTATGCCATTGCCATGGCCCATGACATACATAATTGCCATCGAACATTCCATCATCAATCATGCATCAATCAATGAAAATGTATTGCATACATATGATGTAACCCTACTGATAATTTAAACTGTTTCAGTAAGTTAACTTGAACAAACTTTTTTACTTGTTTTTCCAACTGAAGTTTTTTACAATATTTAACATGCCGATTGACGACTACAACTACTGTTCTGTCAAAAAATTTCCAATAACATATGGGAAATTGAAATCGATTGTACCCATAGATATATAAAATATAAAACAGTGGTTTTTAAAGTTATTAAAACAGTGGTTGATTTAAATTGTGTAATATAATAATTATGGGCATACCAATTTTTGATTGCAAAATATGTGGTAGAGTTCCTGGCAAATCAAGTGCATTTCAAAATCCAATTAGATAATTTAATTCATAGCTTCATCATTATTCATAACGAAAACGGTTGACTTGTATGTAATTGTTTGGCCACTTATTCTGTTTTGAATGTCTATATTTATTTCATTAACATCTTTATTTTTTGCTGCCACAATATAGCGCGCTCACTCAAGCATGATATACAGGTGCCTATTATGTATTTCGATAACGATTACGATTTGATCGAACGAAATGTCAAAATGCAAAATTGCCATTATGTATTACGATATCGTTCAGAAATTGTCGACGAAATCGATAAAGTTTATCGATGTAAAATTTTACCACAAAAGAGACATCGAAAGAGAGATTTTGTACAAATTATTTCAATTTTGAATTGAAAGGATAAAATAAAAGAGATACAAATATATTTTATTTATATTGGACATTATATTATTTTATTTATATTGGACACTTGGTGTTTTGTTTTATATTTATGATATTTTTTGAAATAAAAATAAATTTAAAAGTTGAAATGAAAGTAGGTATTTTACTTTATTCTTCATAATAATTTTTTATTGAAATAAATTTTAATAGGAATGAAAGGCCTGTTACAAATATACTGCAATATGAAAAGATATAGTGTAAATAATGAGACACCATTATAAATTTTCCAAAGAGGTACCAGGATATCTTGTACTCACAAAACCAATTACCTGATTATGATCACATATCTAAAAACAAAAACTGTTATAATAATGTAAACTAATTACAATAAAGTATAAACTTATCAGAATTGCATTAATGCTAAAAAATCCCTTTCTACTATAACATAAATGTTGTACGTTTTGCTTCGGTGATTTAATTTGAATAAGCTTTCCATCTACTGCTCCAATTATTTCAGTAATTCTGCTTTATCATAAAAATAATGTTTGCCTGACTTTTTTCTTCTAGTGCGTAATGGAATTTGATCCATTTTGCAGTTATAAACTGCAAATACATATAAAACTTCTTTAAGAACAAAAAAAAATTAGTTGTGCTAGTCCGACATGGAAGTCATTTCCTACGTTGAAAATCATTTGCTTGGTACAAACCGCACAGAATCTTAATACACTAACCAATTTAATTATATTTGGAATCGACGTATTTTTGTATTTTTTATTTCCAATTTTTGTCTTAATTTAATAGTTTTAATAATGTAGATAATAACTCATCAAATTTATGTTTAAATAACATACGTATAATCTTCCAAATCTAGTGGATTAGAATAATCCCGAATATATGTTCGCTTGTTTTTTAATTCTGCAATTTGATAGCGTTTTTCAGCACTATCAGAAATTGAAAAATTTAACTCTGCTGAAATCATTTTATTTATAAAAACTTATAATTTTATAATTATATTTTATTTAAACACTTCAACTTATTTTCAACTTAAAAATTTTAAATATAACATTATTGTTTTGTTTTTTTTTTCGTATAATAATTTGAATTTGACATTTAAAGAATGAAACATATGTCATTTTCATCGTGGACTTGAATTTTACAATGGCAGCATTTTTAAACACTTTCGATCAAATTTTCATCGAAATACATAATGACACTAACGATCACAATCGAATAACTTTAACGATAACGATGAACGATTCGATTAATTTCGATCGAAATACATAATAGGCACCACAATCTCTAATAACTGACAAATAATAGGCAGCTGCATCACTTTGTAGTTGTATACGCATGTTTACATTGAGTGATAATTTTTTAACAAATCTCCCTAAATGTGTTGATTTGATAAATGCGTTTAAATCATCCCTGATCTGCTTGATCAGGGGATAGGAGGTGAAGTTTGTCTGAAATCACCTGCTAATAATATAAGAGCACCTACAAAATGTTGTGTCGTAATTAGTTGTGTCGTAAATCTTACATTGCACGATATAATGCCTCTAATGATTTTTTATGTGCCATTGGATATTCATCCCAAATAATAATCTCACATTGCTGAAGTACATTCGCCTTTCCAGATGATCTAGAAATATTGCATGTTGTAATTTCTGTTATTTGCGGATGTGTCGTTCTTCCACCATCTAATGCAGCTGCAATTCCAGAGGAGGCTATTGCCAATGCTTTATTACTGTGTCACCGTATTTTTGCCAAAATTAAGGAAATAAAGTATGTATTTTCGTACATCCTGATGCAAAAAGGAAATAGATTTCACCAGTTTTAGAATTATAATTTAAATAATAGTGTCGTACACTCGTTTTTGCTGTTCACTCATATTTGGAATATTTTGTTGAACAAATGTATTCAACACGTCAGTATCGTAGTTTTTTTGTTGTATTTCACGATTTCATGCGTCTACAATGGTTCGATTAGGTGATAGCATCCCCAATTAATGCAACCTTATTTACCATCATTAAACATATATCTTCAATGTAAATCAATGCTTGATTATACATACGGAGTATATTGTAAATCTAAATTTTCATGTGTATTACGTGCCTGATATAAAATGTCATCGGT
Source organism: Argyra leucocephala (assembly GCA_963942445.1). Classification (NCBI taxonomy): domain Eukaryota; kingdom Metazoa; phylum Arthropoda; class Insecta; order Diptera; family Dolichopodidae; genus Argyra; species Argyra leucocephala. The sequence continues at coordinate 67,605,669 of OZ012679.1, forward strand.
CATAGCATCTTTATATTTTTCCCATAACTGTGGTGGGTGGGATGGGAAAAATGTTGATATTATATTGCAAATGATGTACGAAATTGATATGCACAAGCGGCGAGTGATGGATCGGTAAGCGCGTTATCTCAATGTTCAATGTTTTCAAGTAAATTTAAATGTCGGTATGTGTCACGATATGTTTCACACAATACGTTATTAAGTTATTAACGGTTTTTAAGTTTTGAAATGATGTTTGAGCCACGTACATTAATCAGTAACAAACGCAGACAATAGCATTCAGTATTAAAAAAGAAAAAAAAATTGTAGTAACATATAAGATAAGATAAAAGCAAAATAATAAAAACTAATGAAAAAAAGTATGTATGCATAATATATACATATGTGCTACCTGGTACAGTGGTACTACTTAAATATAGGAGTTCAACTTTAATTTAAGTAAAATATGTTAGTAAAAATGTTAATAAAAATAATTAGGAAACATTCTATTGCATCCGCAAGTACTGAATATCTGAATTTTTCGGTGATTTCCTCGCAACCTCCTATTCCACTTCTGTTTTTACAGCCACTGTGATCATTTGGATAATTATCCAAAAACAACTTTCGTAAATTGCCGTATTAGTGAAAGCCTTGTAGAAAAATATTCAACAAATCTTAATAATACTACACGCCTAGGTCCGGATCTAGGTCGGATGTTCCTGAATCTATCTTAAAAAAGTGTTCAAGTTCACTCGCTTCTCCACTATCCATTTTATCCAATATTTCCTTTCAATCTAATACCTTTTCTTTATTTTGTAATAAATCGTTTAAAAAACCTACCCACAAAAAATATGTTAAAGATGATTTAATTAATTACCGTTCTATTGCCAAATTATCCTCAATTCCTAAAGCGTTTGAATTAATTGTGTTCGATTCTTTTTATTATCACTGCGCTCCTTTTCTAATACATATTATATCCTAATACTCATATAATATCCTAATATCCTAATACTCAATGAGTCAATCCTGCTCCAAACTGATCTAAACAATTTCTATCTTTGGTCTGACAATAATAATTTACTACTAAATATTAAAAAGTGTGTTTTGATGTGCTATACATGTCGTTCCGAACCAATCTTTTACAATTATTCACTCAATGCTGAATCATTGTTAAGACTTATTCGATTAAAGATTTAGGAGTGTACTTCGACGATAAATTAACGTTTAAATTACACTTCAACTGCATTATAAATAAATCCAATTTCTTTGCTAGGGTTTGTAAAGAATTCTCTGATCCCTATATTTAAAAATCTCTGCACATAACATTTATTCGACCTAACTTGGAGTATTTGTTAGCCATGTATGGTGGTGGTAATAAAATTTAGAAAAAAAAAATTATTAAATAAAGTTGTAAGCAAAAAAAAATAAATAATATATATTAGAAAAACAAAAATCCGTCATAGTAGGCTTTGGTTTGATTTTTATGAAAAAATATATATTAGAAAAACAAAAATTCGTTATAAGTAGGTTTTCAGATTTCATTCTGTCAATGAATTTGCTGAGAATATTACATATAATTTGAAAAATCAAATTTAAACAAAAAAAATAATAAATATAAATACATATTCTATAAACATAAAATACTTAAAAAATAATAAATATAAATATATTAATTTGGATTTTTTTGGATACACAAAATATTTAATAAAAATATTGAAAATAACATAAATAAAGTGAAGAATGGCTGAAGAAAATAAAACAAAACAAAATAAAACAAAATTACGTCGAGCATTGTCAATGCTTAGGAATTTATTTGCTTGGACACGGAAACAAAAATCTACAAATCAATCCCGCTCAAAAGATGATATGAATTTTAATGTAAGTCTTTTAAAATACATTATAATATTTTAATCATTATATATTTCAAAAATTTAAAATTAAATTTTACAATATGTTGTTTTTATTGAATATGAAATAAGTGTACATAATTATATAATATATTATGGTGTTAGTTTGTATACATATGTATGAATGTTGCATATTGAGGTTTTTTTTTCTTTTTTGTGTCAGCAGATATGGATATGTATTTACTTTTTATATTTGAATACATATATTTATAAACAATAATTATTAATTTTTATGTAGAATAAATGACAGTTTTAGAAATGTATTTTTTTTTGTTTTTGAATGTTTGAATTTAATTTTTCTTTTAAACAAACTATCAAAATATCTGATGCATTTAATTATATACTTATTTTTACTATTAATTTAATTTGTAATATTTTAAGCTTAATTTTTTTTTAAATTTTTGTAGGAAAATTATTTACAATATAGCTTGTGGTGAGCTGAACAATTGTAGGAAGAATTTTAGAAGCAGGGATGCCATCTTTAAGATTTACATATTGCTAATTTGAAAAATATTAAATTTTATATTATTATAATCACAAATATTAAAATTTTTATAAAAAAAAAATGAAAAATCAATAAATTTATAAAACAGTAATACAAACACAAAATGAGATTAAAAATTTTAAGTATTATAAAATTATTTAAACAATAAGTAAAAAAAAATAAAATTAATTCAACATAAAATACTTAATTCATCCAACAACATACTAAATACTTAATATTTCAACATAACAAACATTATTATATTTTATGAGTTAAGAAATTAAAAAAAAATAAAAGTAAAACAAAATTAAAATTAATTCATATCAATGGTATTTTTCTTTTGATTTTATATTCTTAAGCAATGAACCATCCTCTTTTAAATAGTTTTGAAATTGAAGATAATTCATTCCAAAATTTTGTTTTATCATTAATTCGGCCTCTAAATTTTTCAACAATAATCTATTTCCGCCATGCTGTAGTCATAAGGCTAAAACCCTTATAGAAAAGAATAGGAAAAGACAACAAGCAGTGAAACAACAAGTGTACATAAAGCCTTTGAATATTACCTAAGCATTCTGAAATTTAAGCATTTTACAAAAATTGTCTAGCAAAAATTATGCAGAATGAGAATCATCCTTAAAACAAAAAACCACCTAAGAATTTTTATTTTTAAATAATTCAGACGTAAAATAATTTTGTCTATAATAATAATGTGAAATTTTATAAGTCGTGTTTTAGTTTTAGAGAGACTTGTGGGAAAATTTGTTCGCATGTGGGACGCGGGAATATCGGGTGTTGCCGTGGGGGAGTCCCACCCATGGACGTATGGTAACTCTGTTTAGAAGAGACTAAATTTAGTCTTCAATTAAATGATGAGAAGCCCGAATGTTTTTTTTAAACATCTTCTGTAGTAACAAAAAAAATTATTAATATAAAGACTAGATATCTCGTATTTATGTTATAAAACATTGATTGGGAGTACAAATGTTGCTTGAACGAAGTGGTTTGTATTTATTATTTAGTTGAATCGTATTTTGTTATAAAATTGATTTTATTATATATATATTTTTTTAGATGTAAAATAATTTATTTATATACTTTTACAAAATCTATTTAAGTTATATGTTATATATATATAGTGATATGAATTCATTCATAAGAGTATAACTACTTCTAATTGTGATGATTTATTTAATTTTCAAAGAAATTTATATTATTGTCATTCTTATATGTAATATATTATACAATTCACATAATTTAATATAATTACCAATAAGAAAATAGAATATAATTTTAATATAATTTTAACTTGTTTTAATGAAATTAATTTTGGTAATTTAAAAATTGAAATATAAAAATAAGAAAATCTATTAAAAAAAAAAGCCGATAGCCAAGATAGCTAGTGCTTGCAAATTAATATTGTATATAATTTAAATAGTATCCAATAACAAATAATAATAATATAATTACAATTCATATAAATAAATAATTATTATTTGTTTATTATAATAATTTTATTTTATTTTTAGATCCGAATTTTGGAACAAAGGCATGCGGAAATAATTAGTGATTTGACATCACAAATAAGTTCGCAAAACAATACAATTTCAGAATTAGTAAAGAAAAATATGAAACTCAACAATGAAATTGTGATGTTAGCCAAAAAAAAATATATGGATGTCGCAAAGGAATCTGTTAAAATTAGCGATCAAATGGAAACGATCGAATTTTTAGAGCTGGAAAACCAAAACTTGCGTGATGAAAACGAGGAATTAAAAGCTAAATTGGAAAATATTAATATGGACCTAAAAAAATTAAAAAAGTCGAAAAAATCATCGCACTATTGGCAGGATAAATTAAACGATGAAAGAGAAAAATTTGAAAAAGATCGTTTAATTTACGAAGATGAAAACTACGAAATGGAAAAAAAAATCACCGAACTAATGGAAAAAGTAGGTGAATATGAAGAAAAATTTGGAAAGGATGGTAGATTACCACCTATCCAAGAAAAATATACGCTAGAACAGCAGTATATGGAATTGGAGACTGAAATAGAAAAAGTACGTAAGCATTCAAAATAAATTATTGAAGAAAGAAACAAAGAAATAGAAAATCTTGAATATACTATTCAAGAATTAAAATTAGGTCTAGGCGATGGTGAAATATCAAAATCCAATTTGGAATAAAAAAAATCCTGGAGAAATTGTGGGTGAGTAATTACTATGTATTATTATATTTATTTCTCTTTTATGATTTCTTTAAAATTTATTATGAAATTAATGTAAGAAAGTTTAAAATTTTTATGTATATCGTATAGCAGTCAGTTTTCAACTTACTCACTTTTTTATATTAACCTTATGTAGGTACATAAATTAGAAATGAGTATTCTGGCATAGAATAATGTTTGAGAACTAATAATCACATTATTATTATCTATGTATTTAAAATAAAATTGAACAATATATATGTATCAATAATGTAAGTATGAATAGTGTTTTTTTATTTAAAATAAAGTGTAGATTAAAATAAAAAATTCAAAAATAAAAAAAATTAAACTATACAAAACAATTTTATTTGTTATTAAAAAAATATATATAATATAATTATATATTATATAAAACTATGTATATTATTTCTGTTAATAATATTGTTTAATTTAAAAAATGAAAGTCTTTAAAAAAGGTTCAAATAAAGGCAAAAAAATATACTTTATTATAATATAACTTTATTTTTAGTTAATAAACTGAAGAAATCCATTTTTTAAATACCACCAGTTATCGATCAAATTCTAGGAGGTTTTAATAACAATGATGCTTAAGATATTATTGATATTAGCTAATATTAACAGTCACACTCACAACATAGTATAGATAGAATAAAAATTATCAAATCTCTTAAATAACAAATTTGAGGTAAAGAAATACATTTTTACAAAATTTGCAATTTATATAAATGGAAAATTATTAGTACAATTTTTATTTAACATAAATTTATCAATCATATTCTAATGAGTAAGAATTAATCAACAAACTCTTATTTTAGAAAAACGACTTAGAAAATTATTTTTTTTTTTCGTATTCCAAATATAACTTAAAATGTTTAAATGTCGTCTTAAAACCACCCCTTTAATCTTTATCTCAGACAGTTTTAGTTTTATTTTTTTTATTTTGATATCGTATATATATATATATATTTTTTTTTATAGAAAAGAAACAAGAAACAATTCAAAAAGCTTTGCATGGAAATTGGATTGGGAAATTTTTCATCTCAAATACAACACAATTTGAAAAATATGAAAAGGATAAAAATTTATAGCTTTTATTTACATATCGTTTGTTACATTTCGTTTGTTTTCGTTTATTTCGTTTGTTTTAATTTAAAAAAAATAATTATTTGGTTGGTAACATAATCCGGAATTACAAAATCCAAAAAATCAAAACACGTAAAATACAAAATCCAAAAGGACAAAAACCGAAAAATCAATTTCCAGAATTTCAAAATCCGGAAAATAATTTTGTACATCTCGGATTTTGAAATTCCGAATTTTGTTTTTCGGATTTTTTATTTTCCGTGTTTTGATTTTTCTTCCAGATTTATATATATTTTTCCCGATTTTGTAGCCAAAATTATTATCTTAAAAACAAATTTGTTGAACTATTTGTATAATTTAATTTATTATTAGTTTAATATTTTTTTTATTTTTGATTTTTTTTATTTTAATCTACACTTTATTTTAAATAAAAAAAAAACTATTCATACTTACATTATTGATACATTATATATTGTCCAATTTTCTTTTAAATACATAGATAATAATAATTTGATTTATAATAAAAAAATTTATTAAAATGTTAATAAAAATGTTTTATTTCAATAAAAAATAAATAAGAAATTGTTAACAAAATTATTTTGTTTTATTTCATTTGAAAATCAAAAAGTCGTTAAAAATGTACATTTAGGTGGTATTTTTATAGTCGGAGGAGAGAAGACACAAGGTATGCTTTTTTCGGAAGGTTCAAAACTTCATCTAATATGATATTTATTGTTAAGTCTATTTGTGCTAATATCTAAAAAATGTCTATTATTTTTACGAATTTTGAAAACAAAAAAATCCAACCCACAATATAAAGTTCATCGTTATGTAGGTACATATGTATGTACACACGTATGTTTTAAGTAAGTTAAAATATTGTAAGCTAAAATACTGTGCTTCCTTCACCACACATTATTTTCTAGGATAGTAGATAGGACCGAAATGAGCAAGAATTGGGTAATTCTCTTAGTTAAGAGATCTAAAAGACGTTGTCTTTATTCTATGATAGGCAGCACAATAATCGTCATATAAGCCATTTACTATATCCGGTTGTTTTGAATGCGCAGAAATAATTCAAACACTATCGCATTGGTGCATGTACCACCGAACAGGTGTAGAACCACATATATCAGTAAAATCGTAAAAAAGTTTAATCAGCCATTTTTAAATCAATGTTAGAATATTTAGTTATAATATACCTTTAGCATTTGCGTACCGCCTGGTTAGGATAGTATAGTATAGGATAAAATTATATTAAGGTATAAATATTTTCCTTAAACTTCTGCAAATTGTATGTTGGATTTGAAAACACAAACGAATATGATTACAAAATCTTGAACTTCGAACTATAAACAACGAATTTTCCTAACCGTTTTTGTGCCATTTCAGGATTTCCACAGTTTCACATTGGAATTGTTTAAGAGGAGGAAGCAGTTTTTTTTATTCCTGTTGAGCATACACCTTCAAAGTATCATTAAAACAGAGAAAGTGTTTCAACTATAAGTCGATGTCCAAGAGAATTGAAGGATGAAGTTAAATTTGGGTCGTCCATTAGACGAATATATGACACATGATGACTTCAAGCTTCAAGTACGCTTCAACATAATGTATTCGCTACAGTTTCTTGAAATCAGCTTCACTAAAATCAATCAAAAAATTTACTTACTTGAATTGAAAATTTTAATCGAATGCGCAGCTTGGGACAAAGATTTACGAAGTTTTTTTAATATTTAGAGTAAATTTACACAATAGAAGGTTTAAAAGAAAACAAATTTTTATATTTGTTATTATCTGTCAAATTTTCTTTTTCGTTTGAGAATTTAACTTGAAAGACATTACGACATCCCCTAGGCGCAATGACTGATCCTGTTTGAGGAGCGAAACTGAAAGATGTTTCGTCTCCATTGAATATTCGGGTAGGATCTTTCGAAATGTCTTCATAGTTGTTCTCTTTCAAAAAATGCTCTAGATCAAGGAACCAATTTCTAATGCTACCTTCTGTTACAGCTGCTCTTGCCTTAGTAATTGTTTCCGCAGTTTTCAGAGATAACTCCTTGTGACGGTTCAAAAAATTCTGATACCATTTCTTCCCTGGTCTTTGGTTTTTGAAAGGTGTTTTTCAATTATCTTCTTTGATAATTTTTTGAGCCACATCTAATAATTCATTTAGTTTTTGTGGAAAACCACATTTAGATAAAGCGATAAGCCAATCGTAGATAAATCGATAGAGAGAACTGGCACAGCAAATTGTTAACTTGCTTGCCTCAAGCTCATAGAGTTGCTCCTAATATTGTGTAAGGCAGCAGTCAGAGATTCTTCACTGTATAGTTGATAACGTTTCCGCTTCATTTTTCTGTAAAATTAAATTTTTTTACCTTAACCTTATTCAGTTAAGTTTAAAAAGATTCAATTCTTAACTGCTCGAATAAAGGATTATTAAAGAGTTTGTAATGTCTTTTATTCGAACACCTTCGAAACACCACGTTCGAATTTAGGAACATCGCTTTTTTATCATTTCCTAAATTCGAACACAAGTGTTCGAAATTAGAAAAACTTGAAATATTTACATCCCTTTTCTGAACACCCAAAAATATGTAATTAAAATTATTTTTTTATTGAATTTCATAAGCTAAACTGAAAAATAATATATAAACTATAATATAACATTACTTTGAACACTTACTTCTATTTATTTATGGTCACTTACTTCTATTTATTCACTAATTTGTAAACCAACCGCCACTAACTTTTTTTTCTGATTCGATATTTTAACCACACGCTCGAACTTGCTTCCACAAACCAACGAATATTTTTGTATTACCATAGAGTAATCATATAAGTAGAGTGTTCACGTAGAACAATATTTGTTAATCATTTTCTTCTAAAAATGCTGTCCCATTTTTACTCAAAACACGAAAATGCCGTCCCATTTTCACTCAATACCCCAAAACACTCGAATATAAATTTCGAAACTCAATTATTTTTGCTCAAAATTTTTTATTTATTGAGGAGAATATTTCATACAATGCCTCTATACTTCTAGCCTATTCACAGAACGATTTTTTCGGAATCTTATCGAATGACGATTTCGTTTTAAGTTTTGTTTTAGTTTTGTGTATAAAATTTTGCTATCCCAGTGACTAGGCTAGGAGTATAGAGGCATTGTTTGATAATTTGAAAAGTATGTACATACGTATGTACTTTTGATTTATATGAAGAGTGTATATCGTAATATCGTATATGTGTTCACCATACATTTACATATCTAATTCAATACAAAAAATATATGTATATAGAAAAATGTAAACAAAACGACACAATTATTCGCAAAGATAATGAATTAAATTGTATCCATACAATAATAGGTCAATGATAGCATCACACAAGCCAGAAATTTTTTTTAAAAATAATGCTAATAAAGGAATAAAATTTATTAGTAATGCATTACAAATCGTGAACTTTGTACGGAATACCGTTTTGTTTTCTTTTCTCAGAACTTGGTTAAAAATCGTATTTCTATTTCAGATGAAATAATTTCTGAATTTTTTTTACTTACTTTTTTAAATTTTGATAGCTTGTTTGTTTGTTTGTATTCATAATTATATTATGTATTCATATATATACTATTCATATTATTATCTACGGTAAGAAACAGACAAAATTAACAAAACCAAAATTGCTGAAAATTTAAAAATACATGTAGGTACCTACTTTTCAGTATATTTTTCAATAGAAATCAATTTGAAATATTTTTAATTTTACAAAACCAACATTAATTTTTTTGTCTCTTTCTTCTATAAAGTTTGAAATCACAAATTTCCTAAATCACATTGACCAAGTCCAAATAAAAATATTAATTCTTCAAATTTTTAAAATTAAAACAAAATAACAACAAATACAGCAATAATATTGAATTCTTTCAATTTCTAAAAAAAAGTTCAATACTTTGATTTGTTATATTATTTGTGGTTTATTGAAAGGACTTTAAATACATGTATATTTTTTTATACACATTGTGTAATTTTTAATTTTTATCACATAAGTAAACTAGAAATGCGAGCAGCGAAATAAAGAAGCATAAGTATATACTGTAGCATGCACATTCGCATATATACATTTTTGAGTACCTATACACACAACTTTTATATCGTTGACACTGTTGGCAGCATAATAACAAATAAATATGTTCATAGGTAGTAGGTACACAAAACTTTTTTATTTATGAGTACAAAATACAATTGCGCTCAACTTATAAGCAGTTAAAAATTGAGTAATATTATTTTGAGTGAATACAGAATTTTGATATTTGAAAAAGTGACTAGCAAATTTTGTTCTACGTGAATACTCTACTTATATGATTACTCTATGGTATTACATAAAAGCTTTGATATTGTTCAAAAAAGCTTTCTTAAGAGAAATTTAGACACATTATAAAAAAAAAAAAATTTAAAAGTTTTGCTGGGTACACTAATTACAGCCGTTTGTTTTTAAAAATGTTCGACAAATGGAGGTGTTCGAAATTACTCACCTACCCTACTTATAAATAATATAAATTTGTATACATATCATATAATATGTTTTAATATTATCAATATATTATATGTAGACATAAAATTTCACGGGAATCTATGTGAATTTAGTTTTATAAAATATTATATAATGTATTCGATAAAGTAAAATAATGTTTTCCCACTCTTGGTAATTTTATTTAGTTTAACATCAAACTGTATCAGCTCATGTATCAATTTAATTAATTTTGTTTATATATAATTCTTATCAAAAAAATAAATATAAACGTATCAAAACATCTTGTTTTAACTTTACTTTTTGATTTGTTAATTATATATTATTGTGAATTTTGTATGAATATACACATATACATGTTTTTAAAAGAAAATTTAAAAAGAATTATTTTAAATTAATTGAGATTTTACGTTAAAAATAATCCAATTATTAAAATTATTGTAATTTTATATTTTTTTAACGTAAAACTTTTCATATTACATTGGTGCGAAGTTTCCATTTTCAAGGGAATCATTTGCAGTAGAAACTAAATTATTTGAACTAAGATTTTTCAAAAATAGCTGACCAAAAGTGGCTGAAATTTTTTTTTATTTTAACTGCCAATCTATATTTTATATATCCTGTATATATATTTTATATATCCTGATTGTACCTGTACCCCTGTACCCTGTACGTACGTAGTCCTACAAAATTTCCCCTATTTAGTAGTCGTTCCAGTACAGTTAATTTAAAAATTTCTGTGGGGCATTACTATTACTGCATTTTATGCATAATGCATGCTTGCTATGCCATTGCCATGGCCCATGACATACATAATTGCCATCGAACATTCCATCATCAATCATGCATCAATCAATGAAAATGTATTGCATACATATGATGTAGCCCTACTGATAATTTAAACTGTTTCAGTAAGTTAACTTGAACAAACTTTTTTACTTGTTTTTCCAACTGAAGTTTTTTACAATATTTAACATGCCGATTGACGACTACAACTACTGTTCTGTCAAAAAATTTCCAATAAAATATGGGAAATTGAAATCGATTGTACCCATAGATATATAAAATATAAAACAGTGGTTTTTAAAGTTATTAAAACAGTGGTTGATTTAAATTGTGTAATATAATAATTATGGGCATACCAATTTTTGATTGCAAAATATGTGGTAGAGTTCCTGGCAAATCAAGTGCATTTCAAAATCCAATTAGATAATTTAATTCATAGCTTCATCATTATTCATAACGAAAACGGTTGACTTATATGTAATTGTTTGGCCACTTATTCTGTTTTGAATGTCTATATTTATTTCATTAACATCTTTATTTTTTGCTGCCACAATATAGCGCGCTCATATACGCATGTTTACATTGAGTGATAATTTTTTAACAAATCTCCCTAAATGTGTTGATTTGATAAATGCGTTTAAATCATCCCTGATCTGCTTGATCAGGGTATAGGAGGTGAAGTTTGTCTGAAATCACCTGCTAATAATATAAGAGCACCTACAAAATGTTTTTAGTTGTGTCGTAAATCTTACATTGCACGATATAATGCCTCTAATGATTTTTTATGTGCCATTGGACATTCATCCCAAATAATAATCTCAAATTGCTGAAGTACCTTCGCCTTTCCAGATGATCTAGAAATATTGCATGTTGTAATTTCTGTTATTTGCGGATGTGTCGTTCTTCCACCATCTAATGCAGCTGCAATTCCATAGGAGGCTATGGCCAATGCTTTATTACTGTGTCACCGTATTTTTGCCAAAATTAAGGAAATAAAGTATGTATTTTCGTACATCCTGATGCAAAAAGGAAATAGATTTCACCAGTTTTAGAATTATAATTTAAATAATAGTGTCGTACACTCGTTGTTGCTGTTCACTCATATTTGGAATATTTTGTTGAACAAATGTATTCAACACGTCAGTATCGTAGTTTTTTTGTTGTATTTCACGATTTCATGCGTCTACAATGGTTCGATTAGGTGATAGCATCCCCAATTAATGCAACCTTATTTACCATCATTAAACATATATCTTCAATGTAAATCAATGCTTGATTATACATACGGAGTATATTGTAAATCTAAATTTTCATGTGTATTACGTGCCTGATATAAAATGTCATCGGTCATAGCATCTTTATATTTTTCCCATAACTGTGGTGGGTGTGATGGGAAAAAGGTTGATATTATATTGCAAATGATGTACGAAATTGATATGCACAAGCAGCGAGTGATGGATCGGTAAGCGCGTTATCTCAATGTTCAATGTTTTCAAGTAAATTTAAATGTCGGTATGTGTCACGATATGTTTCACACAATACGTTATTAAGTTATTAACGGTTTTTAAGTTTTGAAATGATGTTTGAGCCACGTACATTAATCAGTAACAAACGCAGATAATAGCATTCAGTATTAAAAAAGAAAAAAAATTGTAGTAACAAATAAGATAAGATAAAAGCAAAATAATAAAAAATAATGAAAAAAAGTATGTATGCATAATATATACATATGTGCTACCGGGTACAGTGGTACTACTTAAATATAGGAGTTCAACTTTAATTTAAGTAAAATATGTTAGTAAAAATGTTAATAAAAATAATTAGGAAACATTCTATTGCATCCGCAAGTACTGAATATCTGAATTTTTCGGTGATTTCCTCGCAACCTCCTATTCCACTTCTGTTTTTACAGCCACTGTGATCATTTGGATAATTATCCAAAAACAACTTTCGTAAATTGCCGTATTAGTGAAAGCCTTGTAGAAAAATATTCAACAAATCTTAATAATACTCCACGCCTAGGTCCGGATCTAGGTCGGATGTTCCTGAATCTATCTTAAAAAAGTGTTCAAGTTCACTCGCTTCTCCACTATCCATTTTATTCAATATTTCCTTTCAATCTAATACCTTTTCTTTATTTTGTAATAAATCGTTTAAAAAACCTACCCACAAAAAATATGTTAAAGATGATGTAATTAATTACCGTTCTATTGCCAAATTATCCTCAATTCCTAAAGCGTTTGAATTAATTGTGTTCGATTCTTTTTATTATCACTGCGCTCCTTTTCTAATACATATTATATCCTAATACTCATATAATATCCTAATATCCTAATACTCAATGAGTCAATCCTGCTCCAAACTGATCTAAACAATTTCTATCTTTGGTCTGACAATAATAATTTACTACTAAATATTAAAAAGTGTGTTTTGATGTGCTATACACGTCGTTCCGAACCAATCTTTTACAATTATTCACTCAATGCTGAATCATTGTTAAGACTTATTCGATTAAAGATTTAGGAGTGTACTTCGACGATAAATTAACGTTTAAATTACACTTCAACTGCATTATAAATAAATCCAATTTCTTTGCTAGGGTTTGTAAAGAATTCTCTGATCCCTATATTTAAAAATCTCTGCACATAACATTTATTCGACCTTACTTGGAGTATTTGTTAGCCATGTATGGTGGTGGTAATAAAATTTAGAAAAAAAAAATTATTAAATAAAGTTGTAAGCAAAAAAAAAATAAATAATATATATTAGAAAAACAAAAATCCGTCATAGTAGGCTTTGGTTTGATTTTTATGAAAAAATATATATTAGAAAAACAAAAATTCGTTATAAGTAGGTTTTCAGATTTCATTCTGTCAATGAATTTGCTAAGAATATTACATATAATTTGAAAAAACAAATTTAAACAAAAAAAATAATAAATATAAATACATATTCTATAAACATAAAATACTTAAAAAATAATAAATATAAATATATTAATTTGGATTTTTTTGGATACACAAAATATTTAATTAAAATATTGAAAATAACATAAATAAAGTGAAGAATGGCTGAAGAAAATAACACAAAACAAAATAAAACAAAATTACGTCGAGCATTGTCAATGCTTAGGAATTTATTTGCTTGGACACGGAAACAAAAATCTACAAATCAATCCCGCTCAAAAGATGATATGAACTTTAATGTAAGTCTTTTAAAATACATTATAATATTTTAATCATTATATATTTCAAAAATTTAAAATTAAATTTTACAATATGTTGTTTTTATTGAATATCAAATAAGTGTACATAATTATATAATATATTATGGTGTTAGTTTGTATACATATGTATGAATGTTGCATATTGAGGTTTTTTTTTCTTTTTTGTGTCAGCAGATATGGATATGTTTTACTTTTTATATTTGAATACATATATTTATAAACAATAATTATTAATTTTTATGTAGAATAAATGACAGTTTTAGAAATGCATTTTTTTTTGTTTTTGAATGTTTGAATTTAATTTTTCTTTTAAACAAACTATCAATATATCTGATGCATTTAATTATATACTTATTTTTACTATTAATTTAATTTGTAATATTTTAAGCTTAATTTTTTTTTAAATTTTTGTAGGAAAATTATTTACAATATAGCTTGTGGTGAGCTGAACAATTGTAGGAAGAATTTTAGAAGCAGGGATGCCATCTTTAAGATTTACATATTGCTAATTTGAAAAATATTAAATTTTATATTATTATAATAACAAATATTAAAATTTTTATAAAAAAAAAAATTAAAAATCAATAAATTTATAAAACAGTAATACAAACACAAAATGAGATTAAAAATTTTAAGTATTATAAAATTATTTAAACAATAAGTAAAAAAAAATAAAATTAATTCAACATAAAATACTTAATTCATCCAACAACATACTAAATACTTAATATTTCAACATAACAAACATTATTATATTTTATGAAATTATTATATTTTATGAGTTAAGAAATTAAAAAAAAATAAAAGTAAAACAAAATTAAAATTAATTCATATCAATGGTATTTTTCTTTTGATTTTATATTCTTAAGCAATGAACCATCCTCTTTTAAATAGTTTTGAAATTGAAGACAATTCATTCCAAAATTTTGTTTTATCATTAATTCGGCCTCTAAATTTTTCAACAATAATCTATTTCCGCCATGCTGTAGTCATAAGGCTAAAACCCTTATAGAAAAGAATAGGAAAAGACAACAAGCAGTGAAACAACAAGTGTACATAAAGCCTTTGAATATTACCGAAGCATTCTGAAATTTAAGAATTTTATAAAAATTGTCTAGCAAAAATTATGCAGAATGAGAATCATCCTTAAAACAAAAAACCACCTAAGAATTTTTATTTTTAAATAATTCAGACGTAAAATTAATTTTGTCTATAATAATAATGTGAAATTTTATAAGTCGTGTTTTAGTTTTAGAGACTTGTGGGACAATTTGTTCGCGTGTGGGACGCGTGAATATCGGGTGTTGCCGTGGGGGAGTCCCACCCATGGACGTATGGTAACTCTGTTTAGAAGAGACTAAATTTAGTCTTCAATAAAATGATGAGAAGCCCGAATGTTTTTTTTAAACATCTTCTGTAGTAACAAAAAAAAATTATTAATATAAAGACTAGATATCTCGTATTTATGTTATAAAACATTGATTGGGAGTACAAATGTTGCTTGAACGAAGTGGTTTGTATTTATTATTTAGTTGAATCGTATTTTGTTATAAAATTGATTTTATTATATATATATTTGTTTAGATGTAAAATAATTTATTTATATACTTTTACAAAATCTATTTAAGTTATATGTTATATATATATAGTGATATGAATTCATTCATAAGAGTATAACTACTTCTAATTGAGATGATTTATTTAATTTTCAAAGAAATTTATATTATTGTCATTCTTATATGTAATATATTATACAATTCACATAATTTAATATAATTACCAATAAGAAAATAGAATATAATTTTAATATAATTTTAACTTGTTTTAATGAAATTAATTTTGGTAATTTAAAAATTGAAATATAAAAATAAGAAAATCTATTAAAAAAAAAAGCCGATAGCCAAGATAGCTAGTGCTTGCAAATTAATATTGTATATAATTTAAATAGTATCCAATAACAAATAATAATAATATAATTACAATTCATATAAATAAATAATTATTATTTGTTTATTATAATAATTTTATTTTATTTTTAGATCCGAATTTTGGAACAAAGGCATGCGGAAATAATTAGTGATTTGACATCACAAATAAGTTCGCAAAACAATACAATTTCAGAATTAGTAAAGAAAAATATGAAACTCAACAATGAAATTGTGATGTTAGCCAAAAAAAAATATATGGATGTCGCAAAGGAATCTGTTAAAATTAGCGATCAAATGGAAACGATCGAATTTTTAGAGCTGGAAAACCAAAACTTGCGTGATGAAAACGAGGAATTAAAAGCTAAATTGGAAAATATTAATATGGACCTAAAAAAATTAAAAAAGTCGAAAAAATCATCGCACTATTGGCAGGATAAATTAAACGATGAAAGAGAAAAATTTGAAAAAGATCGTTTAATTTACGAAGATGAAAACTACGAAATGGAAAAAAAAATCACCGAACTAATGGAAAAAGTAGGTGAATATGAAGAAAAATTTGGAAAGGATGGTAGATTACCACCTATCCAAGAAAAATATACGCTAGAACAGCAGTATATGGAATTGGAGACTGAAATAGAAAAAGTACGTAAGCATTCAAAAGAAATTATTGAAGAAAGAAACAAAGAAATAGAAAATCTTGAATATACTATTCAAGAATTAAAATTAGGTCTAGGCGATGGTGAAATATCAAAATCCAATTTGGAATAAAAAAAATCCTGGAGAAATTGTGGGTGAGTAATTACTATGTATTATTATATTTATTTCTCTTTTATGATTTCTTTAAAATTTATTATGAAATTAATGTAAGAAAGTTTAAAATTTTTATGTATATCGTATAGCAGTCAGTTTTCAACTTACTCACTTTTTTATATTAACCTTATGTAGGTACATAAATTAGAAATGAGTATTCTGGCATAGAATAATGTTTGAGAACTAATAATCACATTATTATTATCTATGTATTTAAAATAAAATTGAACAATATATATGTATCAATAATGTAAGTATGAATAGTGTTTTTTTAATAAAGTGTAGATTAAAATAAAAAAATTCAAAAATAAAAAAAATTAAACTATACAAAACATTTTTATTTGTTTGTTTGTTTGTATTCATAATTATATTATGTATTCATATATATACTATTCATATTATTATCTACGGTAAGAAACAGACAAAATTAACAAAACCAAAATTGCTGAAAATTTAAAAATACATGTAGGTACCTACTTTTCAGTATATTTTTCAATAGAAATCAATTTGAAATATTTTTAATTTTACAAAACCAACATTAATTTTTTTGTCTCTTTCTTCTATAAAGTTTGAAATCACAAATTTCCTAAATCACATTGACCAAGTCCAAATAAAAATATTAATTCTTCAAATTTTTAAAATTAAAACAAAATAACAACAAATACAGCAATAATATTGAATTCTTTCAATTTCTAAAAAAAAGTTCAATACTTTGATTTGTTATATTATTTGTGGTTTATTGAAAGGACTTTAAATACATGTATATTTTTTTATACACATTGTGTAATTTTTAATTTTTATCACATAAGTAAACTAGAAATGCGAGCAGCGAAATAAAGAAGCATAAGTATATACTGTAGCATGCACATTCGCATATATACATTTTTGAGTACCTATACACACAACTTTTATATCGTTGACACTGTTGGCAGCATAATAACAAATAAATATGTTCATAGGTAGTAGGTACACAAAACTTTTTTATTTATGAGTACAAAATACAATTGCGCTCAACTTATAAGCAGTTAAAAATTGAGTAATATTATTTTGAGTGAATACAGAATTTTGATATTTGAAAAAGTGACTAGCAAATTTTGTTCTACGTGAATACTCTACTTATATGATTACTCTATGGTATTACATAAAAGCTTTGATATTGTTCAAAAAAGCTTTCTTAAGAGAAATTTAGACACATTATAAAAAAAAAAAATTTAAAAGTTTTGCTGGGTACACTAATTACAGCCGTTTGTTTTTAAAAATGTTCGACAAATGGAGGTGTTCGAAATTACTCACCTACCCTACTTATAAATAATATAAATTTGTATACATATCATATAATATGTTTTAATATTATCAATATATTATATGTAGACATAAAATTTCACGGGAATCTATGTGAATTTAGTTTTATAAAATATTATATAATGTATTCGATAAAGTAAAATAATGTTTTCCCACTCTTGGTAATTTTATTTAGTTTAACATCAAACTGTATCAGCTCATGTATCAATTTAATTAATTTTGTTTATATATAATTCTTATCAAAAAAATAAATATAAACGTATCAAAACATCTTGTTTTAACTTTACTTTTTGATTTGTTAATTATATATTATTGTGAATTTTGTATGAATATACACATATACATGTTTTTAAAAGAAAATTTAAAAAGAATTATTTTAAATTAATTGAGATTTTACGTTAAAAATAATCCAATTATTAAAATTATTGTAATTTTATATTTTTTTAACGTAAAACTTTTCATATTACATTGGTGCGAAGTTTCCATTTTCAAGGGAATCATTTGCAGTAGAAACTAAATTATTTGAACTAAGATTTTTCAAAAATAGCTGACCAAAAGTGGCTGAAATTTTTTTTTATTTTAACTGCCAATCTATATTTTATATATCCTGTATATATATTTTATATATCCTGATTGTACCTGTACCCCTGTACCCTGTACGTACGTAGTCCTACAAAATTTCCCCTATTTAGTAGTCGTTCCAGTACAGTTAATTTAAAAATTTCTGTGGGGCATTACTATTACTGCATTTTATGCATAATGCATGCTTGCTATGCCATTGCCATGGCCCATGACATACATAATTGCCATCGAACATTCCATCATCAATCATGCATCAATCAATGAAAATGTATTGCATACATATGATGTAGCCCTACTGATAATTTAAACTGTTTCAGTAAGTTAACTTGAACAAACTTTTTTACTTGTTTTTCCAACTGAAGTTTTTTACAATATTTAACATGCCGATTGACGACTACAACTACTGTTCTGTCAAAAAATTTCCAATAAAATATGGGAAATTGAAATCGATTGTACCCATAGATATATAAAATATAAAACAGTGGTTTTTAAAGTTATTAAAACAGTGGTTGATTTAAATTGTGTAATATAATAATTATGGGCATACCAATTTTTGATTGCAAAATATGTGGTAGAGTTCCTGGCAAATCAAGTGCATTTCAAAATCCAATTAGATAATTTAATTCATAGCTTCATCATTATTCATAACGAAAACGGTTGACTTATATGTAATTGTTTGGCCACTTATTCTGTTTTGAATGTCTATATTTATTTCATTAACATCTTTATTTTTTGCTGCCACAATATAGCGCGCTCATATACGCATGTTTACATTGAGTGATAATTTTTTAACAAATCTCCCTAAATGTGTTGATTTGATAAATGCGTTTAAATCATCCCTGATCTGCTTGATCAGGGTATAGGAGGTGAAGTTTGTCTGAAATCACCTGCTAATAATATAAGAGCACCTACAAAATGTTTTTAGTTGTGTCGTAAATCTTACATTGCACGATATAATGCCTCTAATGATTTTTTATGTGCCATTGGACATTCATCCCAAATAATAATCTCAAATTGCTGAAGTACCTTCGCCTTTCCAGATGATCTAGAAATATTGCATGTTGTAATTTCTGTTATTTGCGGATGTGTCGTTCTTCCACCATCTAATGCAGCTGCAATTCCATAGGAGGCTATGGCCAATGCTTTATTACTGTGTCACCGTATTTTTGCCAAAATTAAGGAAATAAAGTATGTATTTTCGTACATCCTGATGCAAAAAGGAAATAGATTTCACCAGTTTTAGAATTATAATTTAAATAATAGTGTCGTACACTCGTTGTTGCTGTTCACTCATATTTGGAATATTTTGTTGAACAAATGTATTCAACACGTCAGTATCGTAGTTTTTTTGTTGTATTTCACGATTTCATGCGTCTACAATGGTTCGATTAGGTGATAGCATCCCCAATTAATGCAACCTTATTTACCATCATTAAACATATATCTTCAATGTAAATCAATGCTTGATTATACATACGGAGTATATTGTAAATCTAAATTTTCATGTGTATTACGTGCCTGATATAAAATGTCATCGGTCATAGCATCTTTATATTTTTCCCATAACTGTGGTGGGTGTGATGGGAAAAAGGTTGATATTATATTGCAAATGATGTACGAAATTGATATGCACAAGCAGCGAGTGATGGATCGGTAAGCGCGTTATCTCAATGTTCAATGTTTTCAAGTAAATTTAAATGTCGGTATGTGTCACGATATGTTTCACACAATACGTTATTAAGTTATTAACGGTTTTTAAGTTTTGAAATGATGTTTGAGCCACGTACATTAATCAGTAACAAACGCAGATAATAGCATTCAGTATTAAAAAAGAAAAAAAATTGTAGTAACAAATAAGATAAGATAAAAGCAAAATAATAAAAAATAATGAAAAAAAGTATGTATGCATAATATATACATATGTGCTACCGGGTACAGTGGTACTACTTAAATATAGGAGTTCAACTTTAATTTAAGTAAAATATGTTAGTAAAAATGTTAATAAAAATAATTAGGAAACATTCTATTGCATCCGCAAGTACTGAATATCTGAATTTTTCGGTGATTTCCTCGCAACCTCCTATTCCACTTCTGTTTTTACAGCCACTGTGATCATTTGGATAATTATCCAAAAACAACTTTCGTAAATTGCCGTATTAGTGAAAGCCTTGTAGAAAAATATTCAACAAATCTTAATAATACTCCACGCCTAGGTCCGGATCTAGGTCGGATGTTCCTGAATCTATCTTAAAAAAGTGTTCAAGTTCACTCGCTTCTCCACTATCCATTTTATTCAATATTTCCTTTCAATCTAATACCTTTTCTTTATTTTGTAATAAATCGTTTAAAAAACCTACCCACAAAAAATATGTTAAAGATGATGTAATTAATTACCGTTCTATTGCCAAATTATCCTCAATTCCTAAAGCGTTTGAATTAATTGTGTTCGATTCTTTTTATTATCACTGCGCTCCTTTTCTAATACATATTATATCCTAATACTCATATAATATCCTAATATCCTAATACTCAATGAGTCAATCCTGCTCCAAACTGATCTAAACAATTTCTATCTTTGGTCTGACAATAATAATTTACTACTAAATATTAAAAAGTGTGTTTTGATGTGCTATACACGTCGTTCCGAACCAATCTTTTACAATTATTCACTCAATGCTGAATCATTGTTAAGACTTATTCGATTAAAGATTTAGGAGTGTACTTCGACGATAAATTAACGTTTAAATTACACTTCAACTGCATTATAAATAAATCCAATTTCTTTGCTAGGGTTTGTAAAGAATTCTCTGATCCCTATATTTAAAAATCTCTGCACATAACATTTATTCGACCTTACTTGGAGTATTTGTTAGCCATGTATGGTGGTGGTAATAAAATTTAGAAAAAAAAAATTATTAAATAAAGTTGTAAGCAAAAAAAAAATAAATAATATATATTAGAAAAACAAAAATCCGTCATAGTAGGCTTTGGTTTGATTTTTATGAAAAAATATATATTAGAAAAACAAAAATTCGTTATAAGTAGGTTTTCAGATTTCATTCTGTCAATGAATTTGCTAAGAATATTACATATAATTTGAAAAAACAAATTTAAACAAAAAAAATAATAAATATAAATACATATTCTATAAACATAAAATACTTAAAAAATAATAAATATAAATATATTAATTTGGATTTTTTTGGATACACAAAATATTTAATTAAAATATTGAAAATAACATAAATAAAGTGAAGAATGGCTGAAGAAAATAACACAAAACAAAATAAAACAAAATTACGTCGAGCATTGTCAATGCTTAGGAATTTATTTGCTTGGACACGGAAACAAAAATCTACAAATCAATCCCGCTCAAAAGATGATATGAACTTTAATGTAAGTCTTTTAAAATACATTATAATATTTTAATCATTATATATTTCAAAAATTTAAAATTAAATTTTACAATATGTTGTTTTTATTGAATATCAAATAAGTGTACATAATTATATAATATATTATGGTGTTAGTTTGTATACATATGTATGAATGTTGCATATTGAGGTTTTTTTTTCTTTTTTGTGTCAGCAGATATGGATATGTTTTACTTTTTATATTTGAATACATATATTTATAAACAATAATTATTAATTTTTATGTAGAATAAATGACAGTTTTAGAAATGCATTTTTTTTTGTTTTTGAATGTTTGAATTTAATTTTTCTTTTAAACAAACTATCAATATATCTGATGCATTTAATTATATACTTATTTTTACTATTAATTTAATTTGTAATATTTTAAGCTTAATTTTTTTTTAAATTTTTGTAGGAAAATTATTTACAATATAGCTTGTGGTGAGCTGAACAATTGTAGGAAGAATTTTAGAAGCAGGGATGCCATCTTTAAGATTTACATATTGCTAATTTGAAAAATATTAAATTTTATATTATTATAATAACAAATATTAAAATTTTTATAAAAAAAAAAATTAAAAATCAATAAATTTATAAAACAGTAATATAAACACAAAATGAGATCAAAAATTTTAAGTATTATAAAATTATTTAAACAATAAGTAAAAAAAAATAAAATTAATTCAACATAAAATACTTAATTCATCCAACAACATACTAAATACTTAATATTTCAACATAACAAACATTATTATATTTTATGAAATTATTATATTTTATGAGTTAAGAAATTAAAAAAAAATAAAAGTAAAACAAAATTAAAATTAATTCATATCAATGGTATTTTTCTTTTGATTTTATATTCTTAAGCAATGAACCATCCTCTTTTAAATAGTTTTGAAATTGAAGACAATTCATTCCAAAATTTTGTTTTATCATTAATTCGGCCTCTAAATTTTTCAACAATAATCTATTTCCGCCATGCTGTAGTCATAAGGCTAAAACCCTTATAGAAAAGAATAGGAAAAGACAACAAGCAGTGAAACAACAAGTGTACATAAAGCCTTTGAATATTACCGAAGCATTCTGAAATTTAAGAATTTTATAAAAATTGTCTAGCAAAAATTATGCAGAATGAGAATCATCCTTAAAACAAAAAACCACCTAAGAATTTTTATTTTTAAATAATTCAGACGTAAAATTAATTTTGTCTATAATAATAATGTGAAATTTTATAAGTCGTGTTTTAGTTTTAGAGACTTGTGGGACAATTTGTTCGCGTGTGGGACGCGTGAATATCGGGTGTTGCCGTGGGGGAGTCCCACCCATGGACGTATGGTAACTCTGTTTAGAAGAGACTAAATTTAGTCTTCAATAAAATGATGAGAAGCCCGAATGTTTTTTTTAAACATCTTCTGTAGTAACAAAAAAAAATTATTAATATAAAGACTAGATATCTCGTATTTATGTTATAAAACATTGATTGGGAGTACAAATGTTGCTTGAACGAAGTGGTTTGTATTTATTATTTAGTTGAATCGTATTTTGTTATAAAATTGATTTTATTATATATATATTTGTTTAGATGTAAAATAATTTATTTATATACTTTTACAAAATCTATTTAAGTTATATGTTATATATATATAGTGATATGAATTCATTCATAAGAGTATAACTACTTCTAATTGAGATGATTTATTTAATTTTCAAAGAAATTTATATTATTGTCATTCTTATATGTAATATATTATACAATTCACATAATTTAATATAATTACCAATAAGAAAATAGAATATAATTTTAATATAATTTTAACTTGTTTTAATGAAATTAATTTTGGTAATTTAAAAATTGAAATATAAAAATAAGAAAATCTATTAAAAAAAAAAGCCGATAGCCAAGATAGCTAGTGCTTGCAAATTAATATTGTATATAATTTAAATAGTATCCAATAACAAATAATAATAATATAATTACAATTCATATAAATAAATAATTATTATTTGTTTATTATAATAATTTTATTTTATTTTTAGATCCGAATTTTGGAACAAAGGCATGCGGAAATAATTAGTGATTTGACATCACAAATAAGTTCGCAAAACAATACAATTTCAGAATTAGTAAAGAAAAATATGAAACTCAACAATGAAATTGTGATGTTAGCCAAAAAAAAATATATGGATGTCGCAAAGGAATCTGTTAAAATTAGCGATCAAATGGAAACGATCGAATTTTTAGAGCTGGAAAACCAAAACTTGCGTGATGAAAACGAGGAATTAAAAGCTAAATTGGAAAATATTAATATGGACCTAAAAAAATTAAAAAAGTCGAAAAAATCATCGCACTATTGGCAGGATAAATTAAACGATGAAAGAGAAAAATTTGAAAAAGATCGTTTAATTTACGAAGATGAAAACTACGAAATGGAAAAAAAAATCACCGAACTAATGGAAAAAGTAGGTGAATATGAAGAAAAATTTGGAAAGGATGGTAGATTACCACCTATCCAAGAAAAATATACGCTAGAACAGCAGTATATGGAATTGGAGACTGAAATAGAAAAAGTACGTAAGCATTCAAAAGAAATTATTGAAGAAAGAAACAAAGAAATAGAAAATCTTGAATATACTATTCAAGAATTAAAATTAGGTCTAGGCGATGGTGAAATATCAAAATCCAA
This sequence comes from Argyra leucocephala, assembly GCA_963942445.1. Taxonomy (NCBI): domain Eukaryota; kingdom Metazoa; phylum Arthropoda; class Insecta; order Diptera; family Dolichopodidae; genus Argyra; species Argyra leucocephala. The sequence continues at coordinate 67,630,613 of OZ012679.1, forward strand.
TTTGGAATAAAAAAAATCCTGGAGAAATTGTGGGTGAGTAATTACTATGTATTATTATATTTATTTCTCTTTTATGATTTCTTTAAAATTTATTATGAAATTAATGTAAGAAAGTTTAAAATTTTTATGTATATCGTATAGCAGTCAGTTTTCAACTTACTCACTTTTTTATATTAACCTTATGTAGGTACATAAATTAGAAATGAGTATTCTGGCATAGAATAATGTTTGAGAACTAATAATCACATTATTATTATCTATGTATTTAAAATAAAATTGAACAATATATATGTATCAATAATGTAAGTATGAATAGTGTTTTTTTAATAAAGTGTAGATTAAAATAAAAAAATTCAAAAATAAAAAAAATTAAACTATACAAAACATTTTTATTTGTTATTAAAAAAATATATATAATATAATTATATATTATATAAAACTATGTATATTATTTCTGTTAATAATATTGTTTAATTTAAAAAATGAAAGTCTTTAAAAAAGGTTCAAATAAAGGCAAAAAAATATACTTTATTATAATATAACTTTATTTTTAGTTAATAAACTGAAGAAATCCATTTTTTAAATACCACCAGTTATCGATCAAATTCTAGGAGGTTTTAATAACAATGATGCTTAAGATATTATTGATATTAGCTAATATTAACAGTCACACTCACAACACAGTATAGATAGAATAAAAATTATCAAATCTCTTAAATAACAAATTTGAGGTAAAGAAATACATTTTAACAAAATTTGCAATTTATATAAATGGAAAATTATTAGTACAATTTTTATTTAACATAAATTTATCAATCATATTCTAATGAGTAAGAATTAATCAACAAACTCTTATTTTAGAAAAACGACTTAGAAAATTATTTTTTTTTTTCGTATTCCAAATATAACTTAAAATGTTTAAATGTCGTCTTAAAACCACCCCTTTAAGCTTTATCTCAGACAGTTTTAGTTTTATTTTTTTTATTTTGATATCGTATATATATATATATTTTTTTTTATAGAAAAGAAACAAGAAACAATTCAAAAAGCTTTGCATGGAAATTGGATTGGGAAATTTTTCATCTCAAATACAACACAATTTGAAAAATATGAAAAGGATAAAAATTTATAGCTTTTATTTACATATCGTTTGTTACATTTCGTTTGTTTTCGTTTGCGTTTATTTCGTTTGTTTTAATTTAAAAAAAATAATTATTTGGTTGGTAACATAATCCGGAATTACAAAATCCAAAAAATCAAAACACGTAAAATACAAAATCCAAAAGGACAAAAACCGAAAAATCAATTTCCAGAATTTCAAAATCCGGAAAATAATTTTATACATATCGGATTCTGAAATTCCGAATTTTGTTTTTCGGATTTTTTATTTTCCGTGTTTTGATTTTTCTTCCAGATTTATATATATTTTTCCCGATTTTGTAGCCAAAATTATTATCTTAAAAACAAATTTGTTGAACTATTTGTATAATTTAATTTATTATGAGTTTAATATTTTTTTTATTTTTGAATTTTTTTATTTTAATCTACACTTTATTTTAAATAAAAAAAAAACTATTCATACTTACATTATTGATACATTATATATTGTCCAATTTTCTTTTAAATACATAGATAATAATAATTTGATTTATAATAAAAAAATTTATTAAAATGTTAATAAAAATGTTTTATTTCAATAAAAAATAAATAAGAAATTGTTAACAAAATTATTTTGTTTTATTTCATTTGAAAATCAAAAAGTCGTTAAAAATGTACATTTAGGTGGTATTTTTATAGTCGGAGGAGAGAAGACACAAGGTATGCTTTTTTCGGAAGGTTCAAAACTTCATCTAATATGATATTTATTGTTAAGTCTATTTGTACTAATATCTAAAAATTGTCTATTATTTTTACGAATTTTGAAAACAAAAAAATCCAACCCACAATATAAAGTTCATCGTTATGTAGGTACATATGTATGTACACACGTATGTTTTAAGTAAGTTAAAATATTGTAAGCTAAAATACTGTGCTTCCTTCACCACACATTCTTTTCTAGGATAGTAGATAGGACCGAAATGAGCAAGAATTGGGTAATTCTCTTAGTTAAGAGATCTAAAAGACGGTGTCTTTAATCTGTGATAGGCAGCACAATAATCGTCATATAAGCCATTTACTATATCCGGTTGTTTTGAATGCGCAGAAATAATTCAAACACTATCACATTGGTGCATGTACCACCGAACAGGTGTAGAACCACATATATCAGTAAAATAGTAAAAAAGTTTAATCAGCCATTTTTAAATCAATGTTAGAATATTTAGTTATAATATACCTTTAGCATTTGCGTACCGCTTGGTTAGGATAGTATAGTATAGGATAAAATTATATTAAGGTATAAATATTTTCCTTAAACTTCTGCAAATTGTATGTTGGATTTGAAAACACAAACGAATATGATTCCAAAATCTTGAACTTCGAACTATAAACAACGAATTTTCCTAACCGTTTTTGTGCCATTTCAGGATTTCCACAGTTTCACATTGGAATTGTTTAAGGTGAGGAAGCAGTTTTTTTTTATTCCTGTTGAACATACACCTTCAAAGTATCATTAAAACAGAGAAAGTGTTTCAACTATAAGTCGATGTCCAAGAGAATTGAAGGATGAAGTTAAATTTGGGTCGTCCATTAGACGAATATATGATACATGATGACTTCAAGCTTCAAGTACGCTTCAACATAATGTATTCGCTACAGTTTCTTGAAATCAGCTTCACTAAAATCAATCAAAAAATTTACTTACTTGAATTGAAAATTTTAATCGAATGCGCAGCTTGGGACAAAAATTTACGAAGTTTTTTTAATATTTAGAGTAAATTTACACAATAGAAGGTTTAAAAGAAAACAAATTTTTATATTTGTTTATATCTTTTTTTTTTATAACTTTATTTAAGTAGCCTTTGAACATAATATAGGTTTTTTCAGGCCAGGTCTTTACATTATTTTTTTAATTTTTTTTTTTTTTATTATTTTCGAATTACATATTCTATTATTCATATAATACATTTTTAATTTTTTTTTTTGGTTTGGTTTCTATATAAAATAATTCAATAGTTAAATTTTTCTTATACATATATTAATTATATGAAGTTATTATAACTAAATATTTTCTATTTTATTCAGTTTTTTTTTTTTTTAACATTTAATATTTTTTATTTAACATATTTTATTGATTTATTTAATCTTTTGTTTTAAATTGTTTTGTATAGTTCAATAGCTTTTAGGAAATTTATTATTTTTCTATAATTGGTTTCATCATCACTCTTTAAAATATGTAGACTACTACTTTTTAAATATCTATCTCTATCTCTTGAATATCTAATACAAGTTTCGAACAGATGCTTCATAGTAAGGTTTGCTCCACAAGCACAATTTGGTGGTGTTGTATTATCAAATATAAATTTGTGTGTTAAATTAGTGTGCCCTATTCTTATTCTAGTAATCACGGTCGACTCTCTTCTGTTAAGTAAATTGAGATTTTTCCTAGGTCTCGTATTTGGCTTGATATTTTTTAGTTTGTTACTATCGTCCGTTTCTATCCATTCTTGTTCTACACTTTGATATATTTTCTTATTTATTATATTTTTAAGATCTTTATAATATAAAAGGTGATGGTTATCGTATGGTTGGTTTACAGAGCTTTTTGCTAGACTGTCAACTATCTCGTTATCATGGATGCCGATATGACTTGGAATCCACATAAATTGTATATTTTTTTGATTTTTATTTATCATTGCTTGTATTTTTTGTATTAAAGGATGTACTGGATATAGTTTGAAAATAGCTTTTAAAGAACTCAAGGAGTCAGTACAAATTAAAAAGTTTTTTTCGTCCCTTTTTATAATATACTCGAGTGCTTTAAATATTGCGTATAGTTCAGCCGTAAATATAGTGGTATGCCTGTGAAGATGAAATTTGTGTTCTTCTTATTTGTGTTTGAATGCGCATCGATGCGATCTCTGAAAGACCCATCAGTAAATATATGTTCATATTCACAGTATCTTGTCTTTGTTTTTTCTATGAATAATTCTCGAAACTGAATTTGGTTTGTACTATCTTTTCTATAATTTACCAACTCGAAATCTATATTTGGGTCCGGAACAAGCCAAGGAGGGCTACTTGAGAATTTTTGGGTCTCCATATTATTTTGGAAAGGTATATCATATTTTTCAAAAATTGTTCTTGCTCTTGTCAGAAGTGGTTGGGAGTGCGTATTGAACCTTTTCATTTATTTCTTTAAATTTATAGAAAATTTTACAAAAAAATTTATGGCACCAAAAATACATATACCAAACTCAAGCTATTTTCAAGCTGACAGCAACTCAAGCTGGTATGTATAGCTTGAAATTTCAGAAGAATTCAATTGTCAAGTACTCGAACTATATATCTATGGTGGTGACTGCAGACGTGTTTTTCTTTTTCATTTAATTTCAAAAGCGTTGGTAGCGTAAGATTGTTTATGTTTATGATTTTTTTTTATATATTTACATTTTACTTTACATTAACATCTTGTTGTAGTAACATTTGTTTTTTATTGTTTCTGTTGAAAACATTAATTTATATAGCTTAAAAATTTTATTTATTTCAATGGATTCGAATAAAAATAATACGCTGAAAATCGTGGACGATTCAATAACTGATATGGATGCTGTGCACTATCGTTTTCGTCAATTGTATCCTGTCGAAACAGTATTGTGTCTCAGTTGTAGGTTTACCTTTAAAAACAAGGTTATTTTATAAATTTTTGTAATTCTAATTAATTTGTTTTTCTGTTTTAGGTAACGGAACATTTCAATCAAAGTCAATAATGGATATATTTGAACATTATTACTATCTAAGACCAAGGTTAGGATCGATGAGATATTCTGCATGTTATACGCGTAACTATTTTTCAAAAACTAGGAACGTATTATAAAAGTAGGTCCTTCGTCATCAGTAGTTCTTGAATAGGAGTTTGAAGGATATTTATCTAGCAAAATTTAATATGTAAGTTCTGGAATTGCAAAAGTAAAGTTTTTAAAAAAGCTCTTTATACCCTTGAACGCGCCTACATCGGCTGGTTACATTATGTGAGTGGTGTTAGGAGGAAGCGCGTATAGTATTATATCATTTTCTGAGCAAAATTCGCTAACTTCCATGGAAAGATGAGATTTATGACCATCTAATAATAGTAAGACAGGGTTTTAAATGTTGCTTGTGTTGAGCTAATCATTATAATCGTTGGCAACGTATTCGTAAAACGGCTCTGATCTCATCCAACCAGTCTCAGAGCGTTCGACTACCCAATCATTTGTCATTGTGTCTATAACTTTTTTCGGTGGTCGCAAATAAGGAAACACTACAAGTGAAGGTAAAATTCTTCCGTCAGCAGCAAACACCAAAAGAACTGTCAAATTTTCTTTTTCGTTTGAGAATTTAACTTGAAAGACATTACGATATCCCCTAGGCGCAATGACTGATCCTGTTTGAGGAGCGAAACTGAAAGATGTTTCGTCTCCATTGAATATTCGGGTAGGATCTTTCGAAATGTCTTTCAAAAAATGCTCTAGATCAAGGAACCAATTTCTAATGCTACCTTCTGTTACAGCTGCTCTTGCCTTAGTAATTGTTTCCGCAGTTTTCAGAGATAACTCCTTGTGACGGTTCAAAAAATTCTGATACCATTTCTTCCCTGGTCTTTGGTTTTTGAAAGGTGTTTTTCAATTATCTTCTTTGATAATTTTTTGAGCCACATCTAATAATTCATTTAGTTTTTGTGGAAAACCACATTTAGATAAAGCGATAAGCCAATCGGCTAGTTTTTTTTTCTTCAATTTCGGTGAGAATGGTCTTAGGACCCATTTTTGGGACACCATCCGGTACTTTGTTCCTAATTCTATCATGAAGAGATAGTAGATAAATCGATAGAAGAGAACTGGCACACTAAATTGTTAACTTGCTTGCCTCAAGCTCATAGAGTTGCTCCTAATATTGTGTAAGGCAGCAGTCAGAGATTCTTCACTGTATAGTTGATAACGTTTCCGCTTCATTTTTCTGTAAAATTAAATTTTTTTACCTTAACCGTTATTTGCACCTTAACTTACCTTAACTTTTTAATTATTTAGTTATTCAGTTAAGTTTAAAAAGATTCAATTCTTAACTGCTCGAATAAAGGATTATTAAAGAGTTTGTAATGTCTTTTATTCGAACACCTTCGAAACACCACGTTCGAATTTAGGAACATCGCTTTTTTATCATTTCCTAAATTCGAACACAAGTGTTCGAAATTAGAAAAACTTGAAATATTTACATCCCTTTTCTGAACACCCAAAAATATGTAATTAAAATTATTTTTTTATTGAATTTCATAAGCTAAACTGAAAAATAATATATAAACTATAATATAACATTACTTTCAACACTTACTTCTATTTATTTATGATCACTTACTTCTATTTATTCACTAATTTGTAAACCAACCGCCACTAATTTTTTTTCCTGATTCGATATTTTAACCACACGCTCGAACTTGCTTCCACAAACCAACGAATTTTTTCTTTCCACCGAAAGGTCCCAGGTTCGATTCCCGATGAAGCAAAAAAAAATGCTTTATAGGTTTTTCAACTTGGTCCAGTACCATTTGTCATTGGGATATAATAAATGACAAAAATAATTGAGAGTATAATCTGGGGTTTCCAGATGGCGCAGCATGTAACTTGTTAAAAACATGTCACGCTATTTTTGAAAAATGGTAGCACGTAAAATTGTTTCGCCACATTTAATATTGTTTCGCTACTTTTGGCAGCACGTAAAATTTCAAACGCCCATTTTTACTGAGCGTCGCAAATGAAAATTTCCGGTATAAATAGTTGACGTGTGTTAACAAAAAAAAATTTAAAAAAATTTTCGTAAATTTTTTTTTGTTTCAATCCCAAAGTAGCGTTTCAAAGTGCATGCTGCCAAAAAAATTTTGTGACTCTGGTGTTTTGTTCCAAAAAAAGCGTTTGTAACATGTTACGTGCTTCCACCCCTGGTAACAAGTTAAATAAAATGAAACTATTCTATTTAAGAAGGCGTAGTTCCTGACAATAGCAGTAGTTTTCCACATTTAATTAGTTGATAAACCAGTAATTTGATAAATAAATACTCGAATTATTGTAGATATTGTAGTGTAAAATTGCAGTACCGTACTTAATTAAGCACGAAACGGTGATTCTATCTAAGTTACTGTAACAGTGTAAAAAACAAATCGCATTTTTGTTTCTTTATTATTCCTATTTTATTCTTTATTATGCAACAACATATAATAATGCATCATCCGCAAACAATACTATATTAGAAGAAACACTAAGCTCTATGTCATTAACAGTAGTGAAACACCAAGAACAGAACGTTGTGGTACACCAAGATCCACTTCCACAGTATCAGATAATGTGTCCTTGAATTTTGTTCGTTGTTTTCTGTAAGCTAAGTAAGAACGAAACCATTCCAGTTCAACATCCCTCATACCATAACTTTGCAGTTTCAGAAACAATGGGGCTTATGATTGAAAACGAAAACGTTCAATCGTTTTCCGAATATCACTGACGTTTGTCATTTGGTATGACAGAAAACGAAAACGGAAAACGTTAATTTCGAAAATAATTTTTCATATGATTGAAAACGATCGGAAAACGTTTGTAGTGCAAAAATCAAACGTTCAGTTGTGTTGAACGTTTGTATGGAAAACATTTATAAACATAAACAAAATGCAAGTAGTTTTTTTATATAACTAATTTAGATGTTTATATTTGTATTTTTGTAAATAAAAAATTAGAATATAAACTTAGAAATTATTTTATTTATATTTATTTGTAAAATAAAATATTTAATTTGTAAATACAAATAAATACATATAAAATACAAAAAAAAAGTGAAATTTTAACCTGTAATGCATTTAAAAAAAATTCTTTTCTATATATTCTTTATTTTTCTATATTTAACTATTTTTTTCAATTTATAATTTATGACACTACACTCTACTCTACACTATTCTTTTTTGTTTTGTTGTTTTATTAAAATTTATGTAATTGTTTGTAAAATTTTAATTTTAGTTAATTGTTTATTAAATTTTAATTCAATTTTTAATTATAATTTTGTTTTATAAACTTTTTGTATAAACTGCGAAAAATATAAATAAAATAAAAAAATAAATAAGAAAATAAATCAAAATAAACAGAAACACAACAACCAAAAATTTAAACATATGTTTTTAACAACTGTCGGTTAAGTTTCGAAAATTTTCGAAAATGTTTTTATTCACATGTCTTCAATCATATCAAAATGTGAAGAAGGTGATAGTGATGATCGTTTCGTTTTCAATCATAAGCTCCAATAATCTTCCTATCAACTGTTTCGAAAGCTTTTCTTAAATCCAAAAGAGCAGCAACTATAACCTTGTTATCATGAGTTGACATTTTCCAATTTGTTATTATTAAGTTAAAAAGTGATTCACAGCTATGTTCTTTTCTGAATCCAAATTGGAATTTAGATATTGAATTGCAACTTTCTAAATAATTGAATAATTGTTCAGTCACCATTTTTTTTATGATTTTAGCTTAAATTCTTCAACTTTGTTGGTTGCTTTCTTTTTTACAATAGGAATTACTATTATTGTTTCCTTCCATTATTCTGGAAACTGCCCATTTTGTAAAGAGATGTTAACGATTGACAAAAAGTTGTTTCCAATAATATCTAAATTATCAATAAACATTTTCTTATTTACAAAATAATAATTATTTTTATTATTCATTTCTTTTAGGATATTTTTAATATTATTCATTTGAATAGTTTGAAATTTAAATGTATTAATGTTATCATATTCAATTATACTTTCATATTGAACTGCTTTTATCTTGCTATTTATTTCTCTGGTACTATTAACGAAGAAATTGTTAAATTTATTAGCAATTACTTTAGATTCACTTATTATTTCATTATTAAAAACGACTTCATTAGTGTCATTAAGATCTCTTTTTAGTACATATTTCTCCAAATTACTGACTGATCGCGAGTTTAAATTCTTTTATTAGTATATAGAAATTTTATAACGATTTAAATTTTATTTATTAAAGTATGAATATTATTGTAATTATAAATAGTTTTATATGAACTCGATAAAATAATAATAATAATAAATAATAAAATCATGCAATTGGTCCACATTCGGTAAAACCGATTATAAAATTAGCTGGAACATTGCACTTCCTTGCTGAAGAAAGTTATCAAAAGGCGTGGTTAACGATTTTTTGGTAAGTTTAGCTCAGTCAACTGTTACGAAAATATTAGCCGAAACATTATCAATATTAGAAACGGAATTGTGTCGTTTATAAAATTTCCTGAAACCGAAGAAAAAAATCATCCATCAAATTGGGATTTTACAACAAATTTGGATTTCCAGGAATTATTGGATGTGTTGATGGAACACTTGTAAAAGTCATTGCACCACATAGAGATATGGAACACCTTTATTATAATCGAAAAGGTTTTCATACTCTAAACGTTATGATAGTATAAAATAATAACTTTTCTAAAATTCTATTTAAACAAAAACAAATATTATTTTAGGTTTGCGGTCATAACATTTACATACGGTACATTGCTTCTAATAATCCAGGTGGAATGCACGATATTCGCTAATCTGTGATGCCAGTTATTTAGATACACATTTGAAGCGACAGTATAAAAATGGGGATAAAAATTCATGGATACTTGGTAATTAAATTATAATATATGTACTTTTTTCATGTCTAAATTTAAATGAAATTATACTTTGAATAATTCAAATTATTTATTTATTATTGCTCCAAATCACTTTCAATCCAATCCACAGCCTTGCAGACGAAAGCACTCTAGTAGCCTTCTACGATTTTCGTAAAAAATCTGAAGCTACATCCATCGCTGTGTCAACCAAAAGAGACATCATGACCAGTTCCCTCAGCCATGATTTGGTCGCAATAGCTAATTGGGACTTAAAAAACAGAGCCGAGTTTAACACTTCTAAAACCTAGAGCTGTACAATCTCCCGAAAAATTTCCAGTTTTGATCCTACCCTTTTGTGTCAGGAAGATAAACTTCAGCGGCTTGAAAGCTTAAGTATATTAGGTCCTTGCGAAAAATGATCTGGAATGATTATATATTTGATGTTGCAAAAAACGCAGCCAAATGTTTAGGTTTTCTTAGCCGCTGCAAGGCTTACTTCTCCTCCTGTGACCTCTTGAAGATCTATAAAACTTTCAACAAACGACCCAAAATGGAGTACAATTCTCACATATGGGCTGGCGCTTCTAGTATTGCGTTAAAACATTTGGATAAAGTCCAAAAATAAGCTATTCATCTACTCAATGACCCAAATCAATCAATCAGTCAATCAATTATTGACCCGCGAAACACGAAGGGCAGCATGTGCTCATCCCTACACCATTGAAATTCCTAGATGGCAAACGACAAGTTATGGAAATTCGTTTATAACTTCAACATCCCGAATGTGGAACCAAATTCCATCTTATGTGTTCCCAAAACATGACAAATTCTATATTTATGACCTAAATAAATTCAAGACGAACATTAACACCTTCGTTCGTAATTATCCTACTTCCCTTTTACCGTCCTCTTCCTAATTTTCCTTTCCCGCCCTAGCGAAACGTACCAATCGTTATTAAAGGTCCCACCCTAGTGTTTTGGCTATGTATGAAAAAAAAAAATTCTTAATTCAGAATGGTTCCTGTTCTTTATTAAAATGTATTTATTTTACTGCCGACTATTGGAAAATTTAATTATTGCAATTGCACAGGGGTAACTAGTAAATCTTTTTTCTATGATAATTCCATTCCAATCCAATTTCTTCTCAGTTCTTGTGATCTGTATTTTTATTTTAGCATCATTACAAATTTTACTTAATAGAACCACGCGCCAGAACTTTTGTTCTTTGTGGACTTTTGAGCTACTGAAATTTTGTTTTGTTCTTTTTTTTATATTCATAATCACAATGCCTCTATATTTAAAAAGCCTCGAAACTAATTTTTACTTATCAATGTTTGTTGTGCATTGTACAACATCAGACTTAAAAACAACGTTCAAATGGTAGAAAGCTTGGAAATTGATGAGACTGATCACAATGCTGATTTGCATTCAGTATCGAATAGTGAATATCATGATATTGCAGTACAAGTTAGAAACTCAATAATGAATGCAATTATATAAAATTCATAAAATTAAAAAAAAAAAAATTTATTTTTTACCTTTCAAAATCACATTTGAGTAAAATAAAAATTTTAATTCATTTTAATATAAAAAGTAAAGTAAATTTTTAATTCATTTTAATATAAAAAATAAAGTAAATTTGTAATTGATTTCAATAAAAAAATATTTACATAGAAACATCAGAACATTAAAATAAAATAGCAACTCTGCTATATAAATAATAAATTTAAATAAAATTTGTAATCAATTTCATTATCACAAAAATATTCACATCAAAATATTTTAAGTCTTAAATTACTAAATCTTATATTTAACCATAGTCCTATTCTGAAATTCTGTTTCTGACTTCTACCATCAATTTTTCTTTTATATTCTAATATGTTCATTTGAATTTCTTGATTCTTTATTTTTCTTTTTTCTCTGTCTGTTGCGGATTTTTTTAGAAATTTAAATTTATCTTTTTTTAAATAATATATTTTTTTTAACATATAACAGTGAAAATAGTCGAATATTTTCCTTTTAATTTTACTGATATGCTTATCATACAGATACGCGTATTTCGTCTACTACTTGCAGAGTTCTTCAGTGTTTTGTACTCGACTGAGGAAAGAAATCTAAAATTGTCTTATTTATTTTATTCGTACAGGTAACAATTTGATGTTTCTCGCAGCTGCATGGTTGTTTATTATCCAATGAAATAGCACAGGTAGGGGGTTGAATAAAAATATTTTTATTTATTTTATTGATGGTATTTGAAATAATTTTTCCGACGTTAGAGTGACAGGTAGGGGTTGTGTTATTCGTTTTATTGTATTTCACTAAAAATTTAAATAAAGAAGAATATCCGTTGCCTTGGTCTTTATTTAGGAGTGAGTCATTTTTAGTTTTGTAGATTTCGATGCTTTCAGCTGAATCTAGTTTCCTAGAATCTCTAATGTAATTTACAATTACAATGTCCTCTTTCGAAATGCTATGATTCTCCTGAATGATGTGTTCTGCTACTTTGGGTCGGAACTCTGTTGAGTTCTTTTTAGCCAATTCTGCTTCTTTCAGGTGTACATTGAGTCGTGTTTGCATGTTTCACCTAGTTTGCCCAATATAAACTTTGTTGCAATGACTGCAAGTTACCTTATATACAGCTGGGCCCCTACCGCGTATTCCGATTTTCGTAAAACGAATTTCGTATTCGAAAGATTGGTAGGTACTATGTAATACGAAATTCGAGTTAAAATAAGTTTGACAACTCGAAAATCGTATATACGAATCCGAATGTAAATTTTCGTACCATATATTACTACTTTCGAATATTTTTTAACATATTTTATTCGAATGGTATTTTGTTACCGAATGGAAGTAAAACTTTCTTGGTGCTTTAAAATTTAGTGTATTATTTAAAAATGTAAGTATATTAAACATTACAATAACTAATAAATTTAAAAATGTAAGTATATTAAACATTACAATAACTAATAATATAAAAAAAACTATAGCTAATTTAACTTAGTATTTAAAAAAATTGATATTATTTCATAATTTGTATGTTTTATATTTAGGAGTAAACAAACAACCACACCGTCGCAATTTAAAATAATGGTGGATTTTATGTGCAGTCATAAAGAATTGGCTCAAGGTTATCAGCGTACATCTGATGCTAGACTCAAATCCAATAGATTGTGGGAAAAACTTTCAGGTGCGTTGAATGCAGATGGAGTACCAAATCGCAAAACTAGTGAATGGAAAAAAGTAATGATTTTAAAAAATTAATTTTAATTCAAAATTTTTAAATAAATAATCTATAATAAATAAATAATCTATTTTCAATATAATTTGTTTTTATTTACTTTTTCTTCGGCATTTCCAAAATATTAGATTTATTCCTTAATATCCTCCGTTGAATTACCACTTCATGTTTATTTTCTTCTTCACTGTCACTACTACTACTCAAATATAGAGCAATACTGTCCATTTTAAATTTGCATAAAATAATATTCTAATTCAATAATTAATTTAATTAATATATATGATCTTAAATACACTTTGCAAAATAAATAAAATAATCACTCAATATGTATTTTCAAATCAATAAATCGCAAGTTAACAAAAACATAAATGACAACTTGAAATTCGGATACTTTCGCTAGCAACTCAAATGACGTTTATTTCCTTTCGAATTTGATACGCGGTACCAATTAATTTTACATTCGAATCGCAAATTCGGATTATCGTTCGAATCCGAATTTCTTACGCGGTAGGGGGCCTGATTTTTGACACGTACAATAAGTCTTTCGACATCAGTTTCATTGGGTATCGCGTAATTAAGTCCGTTGTTAAGTAGCACCATTTGATATTCGGTGAAGGTCTGAGAGGACTGATTCACCATAAAATTTCCAATTTGCTGCACGTGAACTTTAGGTCTTGTGTCAACCTGTTGTTTTTCCTGAAGTAAGTTGAATTTCCTTTCAAGCAGTTTTCTCTTCCTTTCGCTCTCGCATTCTTCTGCCACATTCACTTTGATAAGGAACAAGAGGAATTCTCTGGGATATTGTTGTGCTAGTTTGAGATGAAGATAGTATGCCTCTAGAGTTTTGCGGTCAAGTTTAGCTCTAGGGGAAGCGATACTATCACTAATTATTTCATTCTCAATTTTTTTAATTATTTTAAAATTAATCGATGTACGAATTTTAATTTGATGACTCTTAGGTGTTAGGTCCATCCAACAACTCTATTTTATATTTTTTTGTTCCCTTTACCAATGCTTGGATGATTTTCCATATACTGAACCAAACATTCAAACTGCATCCTATTTGTAACTTTTCTATAATTAAAAATTGAAAAAAATATTTAATAATTATTTTTAAATACAAATATATATATAAATAAATTTAATTTACTTGAATTTTACATTAATTATATTCTTACTTTTTCTCATTCGCCATCTTTCACGAACTTTTTCTATAATGATATATTTATCGTTTTTTCTGACAGCGAACAAAAAAATGGCTATATATGAGTGATGTCCCACCACTCAAAAAAATAAAGCTGAAAAACATCTTTTTAAATTGTCTTCAATCCATAAATTGGGATCTAAATTCAAAACGATTTGTAGCGATCATTTTATATCTTCTGATTTCAAATATAGCGAAAATTTACCGTGTAAAAGATTGATTATGTAAAAATGCTGTACCAAAAGTTACGAATATAAAACCAAGAACAATATTTATTAAAAAAACAAGCAATAGGGAACTTTACAGAATTAAAACATGAAATAAAGGCTAAATTAGATTGCAAAAGTTTTGATTTGAAAATTTTGGATAATTATATTATGTTCATTAAAATTGTGAAAGATGATTTAGCCTTATTGAAAATTGAAACAGTTTTTTTTTTTTTTTTTTTATATTATAGCCAAAACTTAGGTTTTGAACCTTTTAGCACGTACCGTTGACCATTTGAAAAAGGAAAGGATAGTTAAAGGAAAGGAAAGAAAAAGGAAGAAGAAAAGTTTTGTGGGAAAGAGCGAACAATGTTGTTAATATTCGTCTTAAATCTCTGTAAATCATAAATAAAAAATCGTTCTCTCATTGAGATGTTCTTACTATAAAAGAATTTCCATAGCCGGACTTAAACCATCTCGGAATATCCACTGTGAAAGGGTGTGCACTTGGTGCCTCTCGTTTTATGCTACAGAATTGCTTGAGAGGAGGAAGAAGTGACTTTAGTTCCTCGGAACAAGTGCCAACACCAAGTAGATATCTATAGAATAGAGAAAGTGCTCCAACAATACGACGATGACCAAGTGGTATAAGGGATGAGGTCACGTTTATGTCGCCTATAAGACGAATGGCGCGGTTTTGAACTTTGTCCAAAAAATTTAAAGCAGTTTTTGGTGCACCTGCCCATAAATGTGAGTTATACTCGAGCTTGGGTCGTATATATGCTTTATAGATTTTTAAGAAGTCTCGAGATGAAAAATAAGCTTTGCAGCGACTTAAAAAGCCCAAACATTTGGCGGCGCTTTTCGCAATATCGAAAATATGCTCATTCCAGTGCATATTTTGATTCACTCGCATCCCGAGATAGTTCAAGTCTTTGAGTCGCTGAATAACTTCATTTTGAAGCCGGAGAATTGGTTCGAATGTTGTTAGCTTGTTACTAACAAGACAGCTTTGAGTTTTTGAAGTGTTAAACTCGACGCTGTTTGCTCTACCCCAGTCGACAATTTTGACTAGGTCGTGATTGAGTGCAACAGCCATCATTGTTCTTTTGGAGTTGACTGCTGAAGCTGTAGCATTATTTGTTTTAAGAAAATCATATGATGCTACTAGAGTGCTGTCATCAGCAAAACTATGGATTGGATTGAAAGTTAATTTGAGAAGGTCATTAATGAAAATGAGAATAGGGTGGGTGAAAGGACGGAGCCTTGTGGAACACCAGCATTGATTTGAAGTTGGTCGGAAAAACTACCGTCAACTGGAACTATGATAGATCGATTTAAGAGAAAGCTTTTAATCCATTTAGAAAAGGTTGGACCGAGGCCTACAGCATTGCATTTTGCTGTAAAAGCAGAATGCCAGACTCGATCAAAAGCCTTAGATATATCCAGAGCTACAACAGCAGCTTCACCAGATTGATGAAGACTGGTGTTAAGCTTTTCGCAGAGGCATGTCATGAGATCACCGGTGGAACGCTGAGCTCGAAAGCCGTATTGACTATCATGAATTATACCTCTACTATCAAGATATTTCTTCAACTTTTGATTGATTAAGATTTCCATCGTTTTGGAAATAATGGAAGTAATAGCTATGGGCCTATAGTTCGAAGGATTGCTTTTGTCTTTCTTCTTTTAGGAATAGGATAAACTTGGGCAACTTTCCAATAGGACGGGTAAGTTCCTGAAGAAAAGGACAAATAGAAAAAGTTGCGCAGAGGTTTAGAAATGGCGAAGGCAATGTGTCGCAGCACAATCGCAGGTATACCATCGGGACCGGTAGATTTTTTTATATCAAGATTCTTCAAGATTTGCACAATGACGGATTTTGGGCTGTATTAGGAATAAGTGTGGAATTGGCTGCAAATAATTTTGCAAAAAGGTTAGCTTTTCCAACAGAATCTGATATAATTGTACTATTATCAATCATAGGTGGAGGTGCTTTGCTGCAGAGGTCATTAAACCAGCCTGAGGGATTTCGTTTTATACTTTTAAGGCTATTTGGAATGAAGGTTTTCATTCCTAATAGAATCCTTTTGGTAATCACCTCTGCAGCAAAGTCGACATTTTTATATTGGAAACACAACGACCAGTTCGATGCATTTAAAAAGTTGTTGAAGCCTTCCTAGTCAGCTTGGTGATAATGCCAAACTAGTCTTTTGGGAGAATTAGAAGAACTGGTTGTTGTGCCTACTTCGAAGCTTGTGCTTACAAGACAGTGGTCGGAACTACCTAGCGGAGAGTTAACAGAGATTGAATATTTCTCTGGATGGGTAGTTAGGAATAAATCCAGGAGATGTCCGTTCTGGTCGCGTCGATCTGGTATCCTCGTAGGGCTTTTGACAAGTTGAGAAAGGTTGAAAAAGTTGGAAAAAAGTTCAACTTGTTTGCCTTCGGGACTGTTGTGACTAGAAAAGTGAAGCCAGTCCCTGTTATGAATATTAAAGTCTCCCGCCAAAACAATCTCAGATTCGGGAGTGGTTTCCAGAATTGAGTTTATCCGATTGGATAGACTTTCTATAAGCATATCAGTTTCTAGCTGGTTCGCCTGAGGCGATCTGTAAATAAAACAGAAGTGAATGATGCGCTTATCGACGTGTATTTTCATCCAATTATATTGATAAATTGGGTTGGAGCACTCAAAATTTAGAAGTGTCTTATAAGCTACATCATTTCGTATATACAAATCAATCCCTCTATGGGGTATAAAAAGTAGCACAAGCGAATAATTATTGATATTAAAATTAATATCATTATTCACAACTTGTCTCTCTTAGTGCTAGAATTGCTGAATTTTGAAGACGTAGATGGCTTTCGACGGAATGGAAATTCGTTGATAGACCGCGGATGTTACAAAAATCTATCTTAAACATTATAGCGAACAATTTACAAGAGAAAAGGTAAATAAATTAAAATTAACAGAAGTAATCCAAAAATAAAAAACAACAAAACAAAAAAAAAAAGAGAACTTAAAAAAAAAAAAAAATAAATAATTTAAATTTTTAAATTTAAAATTTTTTTTTCTTTTTGGCCCACATTACCACTTAGTTGTACCACCCCTGTAATGAATGCAACTGAGACCAATATCTACACACAACAGTTTTTAATACCTTATTGAGTGTAGAAATATTCTCAGAGACATTCACTGCAGGTTAGAACACTGAGAAAATTACGGTAATAACAAAAAAAAAAATAAAACAAAAATACAAATTATAATGAATTAATGAGAGATTTACAAAAGAAAAAGAAATTTAGAAAAGAAAAACAAAAAAAAAAAAAAAAATTTGGGGCTTAAGATAATGTATTGGATACGGTTTGAATTTGAACAAGAACGAGTATGTTATGTACGTGCGCGTCATGATTTACTATTGTCAGCTAAGACGAAGATTGAACAACATTTATAAAATAATAGAATAATAGGAGAGAATGGAATAAAATTTAAGTTTTGGCTATTGTTAATTTTAGATAAATATTTTGATTAATGCAATTATTATAATTTAATTTACCGTTTTATTAATTATATTGTTATTGACACTGAATTTAGATTTAATATTAATAATTTTTTTTTTTCTTCTTTTCTTGTTTATTCAAAGCACTATTTCAATTGTTTTTGTTTATCTCTTTTTCATTTTAATTTTAGAATTTTAAATTTTAAATTTTTTTTTTTTTTTTTATTAATTACACCGCACAAATTCACATGCACTTAGATTGAAGTACAGTGGTTGAAGTACAGTGGTTGAAGTACCCATAGTTATCCAAATAGACCAAAATTTAAAAGTTAATATAATACATAACAACAGTGTACGGAATTATGTGAAGGATATGATGACAAAACATTTTTCTATCCAAATCTTATTTTTTTTTTATTTAAAACGGAATGGCCCTAATATGTCAGGGCCGGCATGTAGGCTTTTAGCCCTTGATGCCCTCTTTCACCCTCAACTTATCCGTCTCTTTTGATAAAGGTCAATAGGTTTTTGGGTTCTATCCTGCAGAAGTTTTCTGAGGTTATGTAGTGCCTTTCCAACAACCTGAGTCTTAGCCTTCAAAGAGCTAGGCACTCTCCTACAACATGTGTAGAGGTTTCTTCCTCTTCCAGACAATGTCTGCAGTTTGGGTCGTCACTTAGTGCTAGTCTACACATATGCTTATTCATGTGGTTATGACCAGTAAGAATGCCCATCATCTTCCTACAGTCTTTTCTATTGAGAGTTAGCAGGAAGTTGGTTATTTTGGTATTTGTTCTTGGTACATATATTTTAAAGACTCTGTGGCCTTCAATACGCTCCCAAAGAATGTTTGTTTTTTCTTCAGGGTTTTTTCTATCGATAGTTTGATATTACCAATAGATATACCAAATGACGGTGCTGGGCCATAAATGTTTCCCGCCGATGATCTGGATAGTTCGTCAGCCTTCTCATTTCCAGTCAAGCCACTATGACCCGACATCCAAATCAGTTGTACCTTGTTTCGGAGCCCTATGAGGTTTGGGGCTTCCGAACATTCTCCCACCAATCTAGATTTGATGAAGTTACTTTCAAGAGCTTTTAAGACAGTCTGACTGTCACTGACTTTGTTAAACCATCTTTGCTCTTTTATTATATTCACTGTTGCGTTTATGGCAAAGACTTCAGCCTGGAAGACTGCAGTATTTGCCAAGAGGAAACTGGAGCTCAAGTTGTTCTTTTTTAAAGAACACTCCCGCGCCTAGAGCCGTAAGGCACCGTCAGTGAAAATGTCCGAGGTGCTCGAAGACCTAGCCAGCTCTTATGAACCGCGTCAGGTTTCTCTTGTCAAGATTTCTACTTCGTATCTCTTCTTTAGGGATACGTATGTAGTGACGTCATCTGTTGGCATGAAGAACTCTTTCTTATTCCACTTCTAAGTCCTTCTATAGCCTCTGATGTTTGTTCCTACATCCTCTAGTACTCCCTAGAGTTTGCAATCTTCTTGCAACTTTGAGGGCCTTCATTCTTACATAAAGATGCAAGGGTGGAAGCCCAAAAAGTATTTGAATAACATAGAACTTACGATTGTTCTTACCTCAGTAATGAAAATTACCAGCCAAATGATGAAGTGTTACATTATCGTATATGATTATACACACAGACTATAGTATTATTACCGACATCCAAATCTTATTAGTGGAAATATTGAATTAGCCTGTTTTAATGATGAACGAATATTTCACCGTGAAGAAAAGACTTTATTAATAAAAACTGCCTACACTTTAAATCGTAAGTCACTTTATTCTTCCATCACATGCCAAACTGGTTTTGAATATTTTTAATGATTCTGTAGTAGCTTTAAGATCTAAAAAATATGAAGGAATTGCAGAATTTATTCAAATTATTTTAAAATGGTGGAAAATAATAAATAACCAAAACAACTCCACACTTTTTGCACCAAAAGGAGACAAAAACTTAATTTCCATATCCAACTTTCAACATGATAATGTAACATATCTTAAAGACTTTTTAATTTGATTCTCAACTTGGAAAGAATTAAATCTGTTTAACGGGTTTCTCACTACTCCAACTTATGAAGCATTATTTGCAAGCTATTCCATTTCAAAAAAACTAAAATGTGCAAAATGTAAACTATTATTGGTGCAATCAGGAGGTTTCATACCCAACAACGATTATTTTAGTTTTTTGCAGCGTGATAGGTTAGTTTTACCTAATGATTCAGTTTGTTACATTTTTTTTTTTTTTTTTTTTTTTTATGCATAGCCAAAACACTAGGTGGGAACCTTTTATACCGATTGGTACGTTTGGCTAGAGAGGGAAAGGAAAATTTGGAAAGGATAATGGTAAAAGGGAAGGAGGACAATTACGAACGAAGGTGTTAATGTTCGTCTTGAATTTGTTTAGGTCATAAATATAAAATTTGTCATGTTTTGGGAACACATTAGATGGAATTTGGTTCCACATTCGGGATGTTGAAGTTATAAACGAATTTCCATAACTTGTCTTTTGCCATCTAGGGATTTCGATGGTGTAGGGATGAGCACATGCTGCCCTTCGTGTTTCGCGAGGGAAACGCTTAAGTGGAGGTAATATAGATTTAATTTCCACTGAGCATGTGCCGATGCCTACGAGATATCTATAAAAAAGTGAGAGAGCTCCGACTATACGACGATGTCCAAGAGGAGCAAGATGGGCTGTCACATTTGGGTCGTTGATTAGACGAATAGCCTATTTTTGGACTTTATCCAAATGTTTTAACGCAATACTAGAAGCGCCAGCCCATATGTGAGAATTGTACTCCATTTTGGGTCGTATGAAAGCTTTATAGATTTTCAAGAGGTCACAGGGGGAGAAGTAAGCCTTGCAGCGGCTAAGAAAACCCAAACATTTGGCTGCGTTTTTTGCAACATCAAATATATGATCATTCCAGATCATTTTTCGATTAAGGTGCATACCTAATATGCTTAAGCTTTCAAACCGCTGAAGTTTATCTTCCTGAAACAAAAGAGTAGGATCAAAAATGGAAATTTTTCGGGAGATTGTACAGCTCTGAGTTTTAGAAGAGTTAAACTCGACTCTGTTTTTTATGCCCCAATTAGCTATTGCGACCAAATCGTGGCTGAGGGAACTAGCCATGATGTCTCTTTTGGTTGACACAGCGGTGGATGTAGCTTCAGATTTTTTATGAAAATCGTAGGAGGCTACTAGGGTGCTGTCGTCTGCAAAGCTGTGGATTGGATTGAAAGTGGTTTGGAGCAAATCATTTATAAATATAAGGAATAGGGTAGGTGAGAGAACTGATCCTTGGGGAACACCAGCGTTTATTTGGAATTGATCGGATTTAAATCCGTCAACTAAGACTTGAATCGTACGATTCGAGAGGAAACTTTCAATCCATTTGAGAGAAGAGAGACCCAGGCCTACTGCTTGACATTTTGCTAATAATGCGCTATGCCATACTCTATCGAAAGCTTTAGAAATATCTAGAGCCACAATATTTGCTTCACCCGAATTGTGCAAGCAAATATTTAGCTTCTCGTTAAGGTATGTCATTAAATCACCGGTGGACCGGTGGGATCTAAATCCATATTGCCTATCGTGGACAATACCTTGGGTGTCAAGATATTTGGTCAGCTTTTTGTTTATTAAGATCTCCATCACTTTGGAGAGGATCGATATTATAGCTATAGGCCTGTAGTTGGAGGGATCGCTTTTGTCGCCTTTTTTGGGAATTGGGTTGGGTATACTCCTGTAGAGTAGGATAAATGGAATAAGTTGCGCAATGGTTTGGAAATAGCGAAGGCTATATGTCTTAGAACCATAGCAGGGATGCCATCGGGACCGGTAGACTTTCTGATATTCAGATTCTTGAGTACCTTAACAACGACACGAGTTCTGAAGTAGACTCTTCCGAAGCATGAGTTACTTATAGGAACTGAAGGTGGATTTTGAGTCGTTGGGGGAAGAGTGGAATTAGCAGAAAACAATTTGGCAAATAAATTTGCTTTTCCAACCGAATCTGATATTATTTTGTCATGGTCTATTAGTGGCGGAAATGAAGATTCGCAAAAGTTATGCATGACATTTTTAGCAAAGGACCAAAAGGTTCTACTAGTGTTAGGGAGATATAAAATTTCTTGTCTCAACCTTTGAGTATGAAAAAACTTCTGCTGGTTAATGACCTTTTTACAATTATTTCTGACGATGTTGTAATTCTTCCTTGATTCCTCTGACTTATTGGCCATGAGATTTCCAAATGCCACCTCTTCTTCTTTAATAGCTTTCCTACAGACGTCGTTGAACCACGACGTGGATGATTTTTTTACACTTTTTAACGAGTTAGGAATAAAAATTTTCATACCTAACTTAATCGTTTTGCTAACAACGTCTGTAGCAAAGTCAAAATTTTTATGTTGGAAACATAAGGACCAATCAAAGCTTGTTAAAAAATTGTTTAGACCATCCCAGTTGGCTCGATTATAATGCCAGATCAATCTTTTGGGATGTACATTTTGGTTGGTCAATGTGCTTGTAAAGAAACTGACATTTACAAGACAATGGTCAGATTTGCCAAGTCCAGAATTAACAAATGTGGAATATTTCTCGGGATGAGAGGTCAGAAATAGGTCTAAGAGTTTCATTTTACGGCCAATCCGGTCCGGGGTTCTTGTTGGACTTTTTACAAGTTGAGAAAGGTTGTGTAAATTAGAAAAAAGTTCAACTTGCGTGCCTTCGGGAGTATTGCGACTAGAATGATTGAGCCAGTTGATATTATAAACGTTAAAATCTCCGGCTAACACAATTTCAGATTCTGGATGGTTTTCCAAAATCGTGTTGATTGTGTCAGATAGATTATCTAATTCCACAATAGTTTCGGGCCCACTTAATTGAGGTGATCTGTATAGAAAACAGAAGTGGATGATGTGCTTTCCAACATGGATTTTAACCCATATGTAGTGGAACAATGGGTTGGAGCTCTTGAAATTGTGAAGAGTATTGTAAGCAACATCAGATCGTATATATAGGGCGACCCCTCGATGGGGAACAAAAAGTGGAACTAGTGAATATTTATTAATGTTGAAATTATTATTTTCACTGTTTACTTGAGTTTCACTTAATGCTAAAATTGCTGGTTTTTCAGTATATAGATGAGCTTCGACATCATGGAAATTCGTTGATAAGCCAATGTTACAAAATTTAATTTTGAACATGACAGAACACAATAAAAATGACACTAACAAGAATTTTGTATTATCATACACTATAGTATAAAATACAGTGAACAAAAAACAGTCATTACCTACATTCAACAGTTTTTAGTACCTTATTGGATGCAGGGAATAACTGAATCTTCTTCACTGTAGATTGTCAAACAAAAAAAAAAAAACAAAAAAAACAAAAAAAAAAAAAAAAAATTATTAGAATTTATAGTGCAATAAAATTGGTTAAATATTAAATTGAAATGAAAACAAAAAAAAAAAAAATTTTAAGCATGACAATTAATTAGTGGAAACAAGCCAAAGGGGAATTTTATGTGCGTTAACATACGAAAGGTTAATTTCAAACGGTTATGACATAGATTTTAATGATATTTGTATTTTCAGCGAAACTTTTATAAAAATTAATAGCAAAGCTTTTGCTGTATTTTCTAATATTCTGATTAATAACTTTTGCTAACAATTAAATAATAATAGGTCTGTGAGATGCAATAAAAGAAAAATAAATACTTTCGCAAACTAGAATTTTGTGAATATCATGAATAAAATTTAATTTCTGTGATAGAAATATCTACAATTATAATATACAAGCATTTAAGGACATGCGCAGTAGACACATTTTCATTTTATCTCGCTTCCCCTTAATGAACTTATAAAGAAGTTGTATATAAAACAATAATGCGCACACAGTTGAAAGATTTTTTAATCATATGGATTTATTATTCACCAAATACATTATGCATATATGAGTTCATTTTAAAATAAAAAACAAAAACAAACAAATGAGTTATTATTATTACTTGCAATGAACCTATGTACATATGTAAAAAAAAAACAAAAAATCAAATTCATCTGAAATAAAAAATATAAAAACAACAAAAACAAAGAAACAATCATTCAGAATTCTTCATATGACCGGATTCTTCAAACGAAACAGTATATGAGGGACCTGTATTTATATGTCCCAAATGAAACTGACTAACCTCCAAATGTTTTATTAAACATGAATGGTTTCTGCTATATCGTGAGAAGTCTATGTCAGTACGTAAATTACTGTTCTTTTAAAAAATGTAAATTTGGCTTTAACTTTAATTATAATTACTCAACAGGAACCCCCAGTTTTAAATAAATTTTATAAGTTTGTGATCATTTTTCTAAGATTCATAAGAATAATGAATTTTGAAATATTTTTGTTTTAGTCTTATTAAAATTAAGGTTTTGTGATCATTTTCTGATTTAGTTTATAAGAATAATGAATTTTGAAATATTTTTGTTTTAGTCTAATTAAAATTAAGGTTTTGTGATCATTTTCTGATTTAGTTTATAAGAATAATGAATTTTGAAATATTTTTGTTTTAGTCTTATTAAAATTAAGGTTTTGTGATCATTTTCTGATTTATTTTATAAGAATAATGAATTTTGAAATATTTTTGTTTTATTCTTATTAAAACTAAGGTTTTGTGATAATTTTCTGATTTAGTTTATAAGAATAATGAATTTTGAAATATTTTTGTTTTAGCCTTATTAAAATTAAGGTTTTGCACAGATAAATAATTATATACAGATCTCTTAATTCGCCAAAAAATGAGACAACTATTACGCTGCAAACAAAACCAATTTTCACAAAATAAGAATATTGAAAAACAAAATTAAAAATGAAAGCTATTGTGCAGCGTTGATTTTGCAGGCTGCAAACAGAAAAATATCCTTTCATAATTTTTGAATAAAATGAAAACATAACGTATATTATATACAGTATACATACGCAATTATTCTGTAAGCATCTGTTATAAACAAAAAGTGTAAACAAAAAAATGTAAACAAAATTTAATTCAATACATTTTTTTGTTATTTAATAAATAATATGTCAGTACAGGAAAATATATAAATAAAAGAATTTTTAAATAAAACTAATTTTTATTTATATATCCTGAAATTTTTAGTTAAAAAAAAGGGAATTTTCGTATATGAATTTGAATTTGAATTTGAAAATTCAATTATATTAGATCATCCGACACATACAGCAACTAAAACGAAAGTAAAGAGTAAATTCTATTTTTATTTTCTATTGTCAATGTAGTGAATTGTCTTTGTCCTATTGAATATTTCTTTGCAAAGAATTGAAACAAAATTGCTTTTGCGTTCAACTAGGCTAGTATAGTTGGTACAACAGAAAATAAAACTGGTTTAACTTGTTTAAGCGTTTTTCAATTTCATAGCTGGTGCTGGAGTTGAAAAAAGAACCAAATACAAAAGAATTTTCTATCTTTAAATAAAAAAATATTCTTTAATTGTATTTGTTTGATATATATTAATATATTCATTGAAATTTGAGAATGACCGGTTAGTATTGAGGAATTGGAATAATTTGCTGGAAATGGAATTTCATCTTATAATATGTATGTAATTTAAAACCTAAATAGTTAAGTGAATATGTATATATATTTGCATAATTAATTTATGTATATACATACATATATACAATTGTTGATAGGTAGATTTGTTAAATTAAATAATTATTCTTATTTGTTTTTAAATTATGTAATAATATTCAGTACCTATCTTGTAAAACATTATTTGGCATATTCATCTTTTTCTTTTTTTTTGTATAATAGAAAAAATCCTAAAACACGTTAATAAATTGCTATGTATGTATCTAAGAGACTATTGTAAATATTTTATAGCATTTGCGAGCCAAATTGTGGTTTTTTTTTATATATTAAATATCTTTTTTATATATTTTTTACAGTTTTAGCCTTATTAAAATTAATGTTTTGTGATCAGTTTTGTGATTTAGTTTATAAGAATAATGAATTTTGAAATATTTTTAGTTTTAACTTATTTTTTACACTCTTGACAGTAACTTAGATAGAACCACCTTTTCGTGCTTAATTAAGTACGGTACTGCAATTTTACACTACCATATCTACAATAATTTGAGTATTTATTTTAACAAATTACTGGCTTATTTACTCATTAAATGTGGAAAACTACTACTATTGTCAGGAACTATGCTTAAATAGAATAGCTCCATTTTATTTAATTTGTTAGCAGATTATATATACTCTCAATTATTTTTTGTCATTTATTATATCCCAATAACAAAAGGTACTAGACGTCGAAAATTAATAAAACATTTTTTTGCTTCATCGGAAATAGAACCTGGGACTTTCGGTTGAAAGGCAGGCGCTCTACCTACTGCGCCACCCAGCGTGTCTTATTAAAATTAAGGTTTTCTGATAACTTTTCTAATATATTTTATAAGAATAATGAATTTTAAACATTAATGTAAAGATGTAAATAATTTAAAAAAAAAATGTTTATTGAAAAAAAATAAAATTTGATTGTTTTTATTTCCAAATATTTTCGTCTTATCTGTAAAATTTAATACATAAAATTAAAAAAAAAACACCATCAAAGATTTTGCTCATATAAAAAATAATAAACAACAATTTACATGTGTTTTTAATTTCGTCTAAAGTTGAAAACACAATACGGGCGGTTTTTCGCGACGAATTGTCAAAAACTGTTTAAAATACATGTATCTAGTTGAAAAATTTCTGTGTTTTTAAAAAAATTTCTGTTTTGCCTGTGCAATGGTATAAAGAATAACAAGGTAATATATTGCGCATGTATGTTGTTTTCTCTTTCTACATTTGTGACGTCATTCAACGACAAAAATATTTTTGTTTACATTTTTGCGTATAGCAAACATTATCAACTTCAATTTATACTTTTAAAAACTAATTTTACTATGTAAAAATCTTCAAATAGAGATTTTTCAATTAGTTTGTTTTATAATTGATTTCCAGATTTCAAAACAATTGCTAATTAAAGTATGATAAGATATTAATATTAGTATTGTATTCACATTTCAGAATTGAAAAACAGGTATTCCTTATTTTTTGCATAAATTTAATTTATTGTTTTATCTAACTTTCTTTTATGTCCAGCTAAATTACAACCAATATTTGAATTTAAAATTGCTGTACTAAAATACATTTTACACTTATAAAAAAGTTTTTTAAGGTCTGTATGTAAATCAACATTTTCTAATTAATATTTTTTTTATATAATTTTTACTAACTAACAGTTTGTTTCCATTATACCTATTAAAACTATTTTCTAATTTATTTAATTTTAGAATAAAAATATTATTTGGTTTTTGGAGTCTTCCTTCTTTGATATGATCCGTCCAGGTATATCCACATGTTCCATCTGAATATTGAGTGGCTATTTCTGGTAATTTAAATCTCTTTAATATATATCCAGCTAAGTATTCTAAACCATCATACTGGAGGTCAGGCATTTCCTGCAAATCGTTAGGCTCATTGTTGTTGGTCGAAATTTGAACATCTGATAGAGATGCCAATAAATTACAAGTAATCACCGAAGCATCAAACTCAGTTTCGTCTTTGAAATTATTTTCTTCTCCATACAAAGGTATATTCATTTGAACGCTTTCTTCTTTACCTGCTTCAATATTAGCTGCATCTGATATTAATCCTTCATTTTTTCCGTGTAAACTGCGTACTTTATATTTGAACTCAATCGCACTTGGATGATCATACAGTCCCCCTTTTGCTCTAATTATTTAAAAAAACATTTCCAAAGGATCCTGATTTAATCTAACAAAACAAAACTTATTTGAAAAAATTATGTGTAAAATATCGCCGACTCTGTGTGCTTCTGCCTTTAATTTTTTACAACTTTTCAGCGAATAATTTAACAGTTCGTATTGTAAATTTCTCACATAATCCTCGGGCTTAAAACGCTTGGAACAAATATAAAACGTTTTTACATTAACATCATATTTTCTTTGGCATTTTTTTCCCAAATCTTCACTATACTTTCATCTTTAGAAAAATGAAAATATTTAATACCAATATAGTCTTAGTTTTTAAGTTTCTTGTTATTGTTACTAAAACAACGAAATACAGATCAATTCATCATTTTTTATAGTTTTTTTTAAAAATATATTTATTTTTATTAATTATAAGTTATTCATTTAATAAACTTTTTTATTTATTTATTTTTTTTTTTTCTTTATTAGTTCATATATTTCTGATTTAACTTATAATGATTCATTGATGTTTATACTTATAGACTATGAATAATTCACAATTTTTTTTTTTTTTTTTATTATATATAATTCATATAATTTCAGATTGATATGAAAAATTCGGTGACCTAAGCTTTCGCTGTCTGGTCTTATTGCTATGAATTTTACAGCATAATATCATACTTGTAAAATTCTTATGCTTATAAAAAATAATGTTAAGTTAATGAGTAAAAAAAAGAAAAATTAAACAAAAAAATTAAAAAATAAATAAAATACAGAGTGATCAAAGAAATGAATGCACATTCTTAAAATCCCCAATATTTATGATAAATTAAGTAATCTATAATTATAATTGACAAGCATTTAAGGTCCTGCGCAGTAGACACCTTTTTATTTTATTTCGATTCTCCTACTCCTTAATGAACTTCTAATATACATAATATATAAGATTATATATAAAACAAAAATGCGCACACAGTTGAAAATTTTGTACTCATATGATTTTATTATTCAGCAAATACATTATGCATAAGTGAGATCTTATGAAAATAATAAACAAAAGTAAACAAATCAGTTATTATATTTTATATTATGTACTTGCAAATGAATTTATGTACATATGCCAAAAAAAAAACAAAGAAACAAATTCATCTCAAATAAAAAATATAAAAAAGCAAAAACAAAAAAAATCAGTTGAATTGTTCATATGACGAGCAAATTTATTTTTATATAGTAGAGTTAGAGTACTTCATTTTGATATAGTAGGTCACTTGAATTCAACTTGAAATATAATTACTCAACAGGGACCCCTAGTTCTTTAATTTTATTTTTGAAGATACAAATATTGTCAAAATTTTTGATTTCATTTGGTAACTCGTTATAGATTTTAAGACAGTTATATACGCAATTATTTCTTTGCTTTTCAGTTTTAAAGAATGTTAAATAAAAATTAGTTTTGTTGCGTGTATGGTGATTGTGTATGTCAATATTCCTATTTAAAATGAAATTATGCTTTATTTTGTTATTTATTATCTTGAATGCAACCATGTATAGTTCTTGCTTACATATTTTATTGAAACTGATATATTTTCCAGAATAGAGCATATGAGTGGGGTGCAAAGTAGGGTAATTATGTATGATTTTAATGGCTTTTTTGATAAGAAGATCAATTTTGTTCAGATAGGTTTGTGGAGCTCTGTTCCAAATAGGATTAACGTATCATTTGAAATAATATATGGCGAATAAATGATGTATAATATATTAGAATTGAAAAATCTTTTCAATCGTTTTAATAAGAAAACAAATGGTGTTATTTTTTTGGCAATGTAGTTAATATGCTCATCCCATCATAATTTTTCATCTAGTATCAACCCAAGATATTTGTAACTTTTGACTACTTCAATATATGTATTATTGTACATGAATGTGGTATTGATAAATTTTTTATTGTCAAAAAGCAAGATTTTGGTTTTATCGACATTCTTTAGTCTATTACTTATTAGCCATTTGTCAATAACTTTTAAGTCATCGGATATTGCAGAAGAAAGGTGGTTGTCACTACTCTCGGAATATTTTATGACAGCATCATCAGCATAAAGCTGAATAGATCCCAGTAGTGGAAGGCGTGCTAAATCGTCTATATAAATTTTAAATAAATCAGGTCCTAAAATGGAGCCTTGAGGAACACCTTTTTTTATCTCCATCCAATCGCTCTTATTGCTCCCATTACGAACACATTGCATTTTGTTGGTTAAGTATGATTCGAAAAACATTTTTTGGCTACTATTAAAGTTAAGGCTGAAAAGCTTACTTAATAAAACCTTAGGATCTACACAGTCAAAGGCCTTTCTTAGATCAATAAAAACACAACCAGTGTATTTTCCTTCATCCATACTTTTGGTAATGAAATCTGTTAGTGTTAGACAAGCTGCCGTAGTATTTGAATACTGCTCGAAACCATATTGCTCTAGATGAAGAATATTATTACTTCTTAGGAAGCTAGTTAACTTATTTTTTGTTATAGTTTCAAATAATAGAGAATACTGGGAGTACAGAAATTGGTCTGTAATTAGATGGATCAGTGCTATCACCTGATTTGTAGATTGGTGTAACGAAAACCATTTTCAAACAGTCTGGAAAATAACATGTCTCGAAAGATATGTTTATAAATTTAGATAAGATAGGAGCAATTTTGTTTGAAAATTTTTTTACAAATTTCGTTGAAATTCCGTCGCTGAGGATTTTAATGAGTTAATCGCCAGAATGATCTCATCTGAATTTGTAGGAGATAAATGAAAATTTGAGAAGGTGTTTCGCGAGAAATTTCTGAAACTATTCTGATTAATGTTATTTGAAGGAAGGTTTAGATTATCGGTAACTGTGGTGAAATATTCATTCATCAAATTTGAAGTCTTTTGCGGTTCGTTAAAAGATTTATTATTGAAATTAATGGATTTTATTTGATTTTCTGTATTTGTAAAGTCTTAAAAATTATTTTTTTGTATACATTCCATAAATTCTTATGATTTCCTGGCTCTTTGGATAATAGATCAGTATTCAAGTTTAGTTTCGATGATTAAGGTTTTTACCTTATTCTTATATCTGTTATAAAGGGTCTTGATATTTTCATCATTCGGATATTTCCTTTTATATCTGAAAAAAGAGTCACGAAGTTTTATATTTTCAGAAATTTCCGGGGTCATCCAAGTTGAGGTCATAAATTTGTGTGATGAGATCTATAGAATGCAATAATATTTATATTGTACTTTAATAATTTAATTACTAATATATTTGAAAGAAAATATATTCTTCTTCAAATATGAAATTACTTTTTATATAAATAGCTACGCCGCTATAAGAAGTTCTTCTGTTACAGAAGTAAAAAATATAACCCTGTAAATTAAAATGTTTATTTTCTTCTTTGGTTAGCCAGATTTCTGAAAGAACTACTATATGGATATCACATTCATATGACTTAATTAAACCTTCTTTTTTTTTTTTTTTTTTTTTTTTTTTAGTTTTTAAAATTCATTTATTTTATATACCATTTTACATATTACATACCTTAGTACATTATCATAAATTAAATTAAAAAATTTTCAAAACAATAATGGTAAAATTAGATAAATGTAAGATCATTCTGATATTCCTGAGAATATGTGATGAATGAAATAACAAGAGTAGAAATAATTAAATTATATAATTAAATGATATTAGGTTGATAATTCAGAGCTAAAAGTAATACAGTTACAGGAATACAAAAATAAAAATAATAAATTCAGTATTAAAGTAATATAGTAAAGAAAAACGTAACGCAAAAAATTTAAAAATTATAAAATAAAATACAAGCTTATAGCTATTAAATATCAATATATACAATAGAAATAATTAAATTTAGTTAAACATAATTAAACAAGGAAAGAAAATAAAATAGGAAAAAAGAGAAAAAATTAAAATTAGAGATAAACGATTACAATAAAATAATAGAAGGCTGAGAAACAAAACTTAAAAGATATAAAAGAATTAGTTTAAGTTAGCAACAACTCAATTTGAGAGTGATCAAGATTCAATAAGTGAGATCTAAGATTTTTGATAAAGATAATAGAAGTTCTATCCGATCTTAAAGAGAAAGGCAACGTATTGCAAATTTTGGGAGCTAAAAAGTCATAAAAGTGGCGAAAATGTGATGTATATGCTCTAGGAACATTTATTAAAAATAGGTTATTGACTCGCAGATTGTAGTGAGAGCTAAATCGATGGGTAAGATAACCTGATCTAATGAAATAAATTTTTAGTATTTTGAATACATATAGCTGTCTAATAGGTAGTATATCCAGCTTTCTAAATAGTGGAAAACTAGGTGTAAGTCTATTTTTCCTCATGATTAATCGAATACAATATTTTTGAGCAATGAGTAGGGGACGAATTTTGTTGAAGTAAGAGCCCCCCCAGCAGCTAATTCCATATTGTAATTTAGAGTTGAAAAGAGCAAAGTATACCATTTTCATGACTCTCAGGGAACAATATTGGTTTAGATGGAAAACGTTTCTTATAACTTTTTTAAAATATTTATGTAAATGAAAAGTATGCTCTGACCAGTTTAATTTATAATCAAGAACGAGGCCAAGATACCTGAAAGATACAACACTATCAATCATAAAACATGATTCACTACAAGAAGAACTTGAGTCAAAAGTGTTGCCATCTAGGGACGGAATCAATGGAATTTTTACAGACAGGAGAATGATAATTAACTGCTGAGTTTTCACTGGGATGATTACTTTTACCAAAGTGCATAATCTTTGTTTTACTACTGATAACTAAGCTATGTACATAAAACCATTTCTTTATGAGGTCCAGGTCATAATTTATATCACAAAAAAGATCCAAATTATTATTGTTACTGTACGTGAATGCAGTGTCGTCAGCAAAGGCTGTAGGTATACCTTTAAAAGATTGCTGAAATAAGGAATTAATGAAAATTAGAAACAAGATTGGACCTAAAGCAGAACCCTGAGGGACACCTACTTTTAAACTCTCAGTATCACCAAAAATACCATTCAGTTTGACTCTTTGTTTCCTATCACTAAGATAAGAATTAAACCATTTAAATATAAATCCTCTAAATCCGGCATTGTATATTTTTTTAAGCAGTAAGTCATGTTTTACCGTATCAAACGCTTTCGTAATATCTATAAATAAACTACTACAAAGATTGGATTAATTTAAACCATTGTATATCTCACAACAGAATTTCAAAAGGGCGTCTTCAGTGGATCTTTTTTCCCTGAAGCCAAATTGGACATCACTGAAGAAACTTGTTTTATCAAGGAATTTCAGTATTCTATATTTCATAGCCTTTTCAAAAACTTTTGAAATGGACGACAATAAAGATATAGGTTTGTAGTTGTTCGGATCAGTTGAAATCCCCTTTTTGAAAATAGGAATAACTTCTGCCATTTTTAAATCATTTGGAAAAACTCCATTATAGACACTAGTATTAAAAATATAACATAAAACATCAACAACATTCAAAGAAACCTTCTTAAGAAGATTACTGGAAAGTGATTCATTTGGCCTAGAATTAGAATTTTTTAGACCGAAAATTAGTCTATGTATTTCTAGAGACGTTATCGGCTCAAAGAAAAAGCTTTGACTCTGGAAAGTTTCTCTAATCAAACCATTGATATCATTTTCGGTATTAGAAGATAAGTTGTTAGATAAGTTGTTTGATGATAATTGTTCAGATATCGTGACAAAATATTTATTGAAATAGTTACATAATATATTAGGATCATTGACTATGCTAGAATTGATGTTTAAAGAATATGTGGAGGGATAACTTTCTTTGTTCAAGATAGAGTTGATGATTTTCCATTCACCTTTAGTATTACCTTTATTAATTGTGAGCTGTCTAGTATAGTATCTATCTTTGGAATGCCGTATTGCAAGTTTAACATCATAACATATTCTTTTATAATATGATAGTAGATTATGGTTGGCTGAATGTTTTTTAACAGATCTGTATAATTTGCTTTTCTTACGGAGAAGTCTTAGAAGCCTGTTCAACATCCAAGGTCTTAATCTTATAGATTTACTACTCAAGGAACGTGAAGATGATACGCAAGAATTAATATGTTTATTAAGAATTTTAATAAATATCGAATAAGCTACTGAAGGATCATCAGAATTATAAGCTTCATCCCAATGTTCACAAACTAGGATATTATTAAGCTTAATGTAGTCAACAATGTTAGAATAACTACTAATAGAAGGAGAGTTTACAGTCACAACTGGAGAAGAACATACAACTTCTAAGCGTAACATACAGTGATCAGATAAGACAAAGTCCGACACATCACTCCTATTATTCACCTGATTATTATTTTTATGCAATCTAATAAAAATATGGTCAAGGCAAGTACCCGACAATAGACGAGTGGGCTCAGAAATCAGTGACTAAAATCCAAAAGAAAGAACCAATAAATAGTCTGTCGAGCTGCGACATTGTGAAAGAATGTCAATGTTAAGGTATCCAATAAGAATTATATTTTTTGTCTTTTCCTCTGAAAAAACGCTAGATAAGTCATTTAAAAATTCATCAATAGAACATCGATGAAGTCTGTAGACACTAACTAGGCAGTAATCTATGCCAGAAACATTAAAATACAATTTAACAATATCAGCACTAAATAGATTAATTGCAGCTCACGTACAATTCAAACCACTTATTGTTATAGTATAACAATACCCCTCCGGCAGCGTAGAATGAATTACAAGCTGCCACCATATTATAGTTCGTTAGATTATAATCTTCAGTCTCATAATCATAGATCCAGATCTCACTTAAAATAAATAAATCAGGCCACGTCTCTAGTGAAATTAAAAAACCTAATAAAAAAAATAACATTTTCTCTCAAACTTCTAATAATTTGATGCATAATGGAAAAACTATTAGAATTCATAATACAATTAGAATTGATCATAGAAAATTATTTAAATATTTTAATAAAATAATAAAATGTTATAAAAAAATATATGTGTATATAAAAAAATTTTATTCATAATAAATTATCTAAGTCTTTATAAGAAATTATTCTTATAAAATCATCACCTTCTTTTTTCCTCATCAATATTTTCCCATTTTTTATCCATAGGAATTTATAATTCTTTTCCTTTTTTGTTGTTTTTGCCTTATTATATAGATCTCGCATAAACTTACTGAGTGACTCATTTAAAAATATATTCTTAATCTCACCACATTCACTACCGAGAGCAGCATCTTTTAAATTTTTTCTTCTTTTCTTGTGTTTACTCATTATTTCTTTTTTAACAGATAATGACGAAAGTTTCACACATATAATATTTCTTTTATTTGTTTTATTATTTTTGTTAGACAGAATTTCAGAATAAAGGCCATTCTCCAATGCTAGCGTCGACTTGTAACTTTGACTTTGAAAAAGTTTGAACATATGGAAACTAATGTAACCTTCTCCAATGTGAGCGTCGACGGTAAGCGTGAAACTTTTTTAAAGTTAAAGTCGAGCAATGTTCAAAACTGAAAGCTGAACGCTGAACTATTTGACAGTTTGATTGAATTGACATTTCTTTTTTGGGTTGTTTTTATTGTTTTGCTTGTTTTTTGTAAAGACGTAAACAAAAAAAATAATATTTTTTTAAAAATAAACGGGATTGCAATAATTTTTAATTTAGTTTTAAATCAAATGAAATTTATATAGCTATTTTTTTTAAATCAAAAAATAAATTTTTTATTTTAATCTTATGGTTTTATTTTAATTTATCATTAAAAGTAATTAGTAGAGTGGTTATACAGAAATAATATAAATTTGTGATATAATAAAAGTACAAAATATTTCAAATATAAAATTAATTTCTAAATTCAATATAATATAAGTATTTCATCAGAATATTTCGTAAACGGAAAGTATCTGTGTTTTTTTTTCTTTTCAATTCTTGATTATCCATAATCCATATCCATATTTTATTTTGTTTATTTTTTTTTTTCAAATTGAAAACCAAACAATATATAAATTCTAAAATTCAATTGTCATAAATTCACTGACACCAACAATTGAAGTTATAAGTTAACGCCAGCATTGGAGATTGAATTAATAAAAACGCTGACGTCAAACTTTTTCAAAGTTAAAGTTACAAGTTAAAGCCAGCATTGGAGAATGGCCTTA
Organism: Argyra leucocephala; assembly: GCA_963942445.1. NCBI lineage: Eukaryota > Metazoa > Arthropoda > Insecta > Diptera > Dolichopodidae > Argyra > Argyra leucocephala. The sequence goes on from OZ012679.1 coordinate 67,666,549, forward strand.
AGACGTTTTTTTAACATAACAGTCTGTAATCCAAACTTTTTAAATAATGAGAAACTTTCATTTTTACATTATTCTCGTTAACACCTTTAATACCAATAAAGTCAACGTTAACCATGTGTTTATTCTGTTCATGTATATTCAGTTTTGTTTTTAGCATTTCTACTTCATTTAATAATTGATTTTTTTCATTTCTAAGTGCAATGACCTCCCTATGATATTCTGATAGCATCTGTTTTACCGCTATCAGCTCTTCATATAAGGAACTTAAATTTGGTGTATCACTGATCGTTGCAGTTGACTTGTCATTAATTATATTCTTTTTACTAGCAGGTGGATTATTATTATTATTATTGTTGTTGTAATTTAACATATTATTATTGCTATTTGAGTTAGAACTATTGATTAGATATTTTATTTGAATTATTTGTATTTCTTTTCATGTTTTATACTAGTTTTATTTTAAATGAAAAATGAAAATAAAATATTTATAAAATATTTATGATTGAAAATGTTTAAATTATATTGTTATTTATTTGTTAATTAAAATGTTAAATAATATCTTATTAAATTGTTTTTTATAAATTTAAGTTGAAAATAAAAAAAAACTGGTGCAACTTAATAGTATTAGATTGTATTTGATTTTTAATTTTTTAAATTTATGTTTATATGACCACTACATACAGCAAACCATTAATTAACAAAATGAAAAACTGTTTATAATGAAATATTTAATGTAAAATTAAAAATGTTTAAATTGTTTGTGTTAAAAAAGTTTAAATTGTTTATATCAAAATTAGATATATCAGATACAGATTATGTTTCAATGTTTTCAAAAATTAAATGTACTATTTTATAATAACTGATTAAGTTTACTAGTTAATTAAAAATCAAAACAAAAGAAAACTGTATTATTATTTTATTTTTTACAATACTTTAAATAGTTCTAGAGAAAGTCAAGTGCACTGTAGAACGAATAACTACCGACTGATTCATATTCATATAATTTGTTTCGAAGACTTTGGGTATTTAAATAAATAATATTTATATTATTATAATTTAATTTTATATTTTTCACCCACTCTGTAGAATACTCAACATTGATATTAGTTTGACAGTTTATTATTGTACTTATTTGTAAATTTAAGGTAAAAATTTTTGATTTTGATAACAGAATAGATAAAGAGAATATAAAGATATAATAAGAGAATAGATAATTAAATGATTTGATAATAGCATAGTAAATAAAAGCTTTTAGTTTAGGGGAATACGTGCGGGTTTGCAATATTTATAATCGAGTTTTTAAATTTCAGTAAAATCAAATTAAGATAATTAAAAAAAAATAATTTTATAGTAATTATTTAAATTAATAAAATTATTTTGTATTGTAGCAAAAATGTTTGATTTTTTTGTTTTTATAATAGTTTTAAGTTTTAGTGAATTTAATAATATAATGTAAAAGAAGAATATTGAAAACAATATATGTGATATATATATAAATAATATATATATAATAATATAAGAATAATATATAATATGAAGTGTTTTAGAAAATGTGCAATGTTTCATTAAATAAAAATGTTTTTTCTGATCTATTAAAGTAATTTAAAAATAATACACAAATGCATACATAAATACTTCGAGTTAATAATAATAATAATACATAAATTAGTGAATATGTCACATATTTGAGTGAAAATTGAAAACAAAATAATAAAAATAAAATAATTCTTTTAGGAAATATTGAAAGTTTTCTTAATAAGGTTAATGCGATTAAAATTAGTAATTTTATATACTTTTCTGGTTTCTGCATTTTCACGTAGTAAAATAGTTCTGTCTTTAACCCAGAGAAACTGAAATTTTTTTTCAAATTTGATTTTTTTTGCTTCGTAGTATGATTTCTTTTTACTAAAATAACTAAACTGCCGCGATTTTGTTTTGAATATTTGAATATGACTGTCGCATTATTTGTCGTCGAGTGACGTACATGCGCAGTAGACAAGGCCACCTATATAGACAGACCACAACATTCAATTCAAGATGGCGTCATAAAGGCCACTTGAAAATCTAAAAAAAAAAAGAAATTTCTTATATGAGATTTTTTAGTTAATATAAGAATTTTGGAGTGATTAGAAGTTTTTTTTTTAAAATTATTTATTGTCAATTAATATTATGATAATATAATAAAACAGAATTTATTTCATCAAAACCAAAAGCTAATTTACATTAAACATTGAAGACTTATCTTAAAAATTTATAAAAACAAAAAACATTAAATATAGTAAAATAAAAATTTAAAACTAGCCTAGGTAGTTGTTGAAAAAGTTGAGGTTCAATTGGTTAACCAAAGATAAGTGACGAAAGAACCTTTAAAAGAAATAACATATTTGATAAAGTGGGGAAAATTAAAAATAAAACAAAATAGAATAATTATAAAGAAAAAATAATGCTTATATATAAATGAATTAAATGAAAATGATGAAAAAATTCAACAATAAAACAAAATAATCACAATGAGAAAAGCAGATTATACAATTAAAAAACGAAAATTCAAATCAATGGATTTAAAAGGTTTTCAATAACGTGATGATCAAAAGAAAGAAGCCATGATTTGATTCCTTTAAGAAATTATATTTCAACTCTTTCGAAGCGAAGATAATCTGGTAATTTATTGAATAAACGAGGTGCAGTAACATTATAGAAATGACAAAAGTGTGGTTTATAAATCATACGAATAAAAGCTAGATATCTGGTGTTGACACGTAAATTGTATGTTCCATATAACCTTGCAGTATTATACCCGGAATTGTTAAAAAATGTTTTAAGAACTTTGTAAAAATGTAAATGTCTTAGAGGAAGTAAAACTATTTCTATTATCAAATGTTTACTCTAAAATGTGGTTTAATAATTGTTGTTAAATTATTGTTACTCATATTATATGTATACATATCATATTATACATCTTAAATTCTAAAATTCATCCTATTTAATGCCTTGATAACATACCTATAATTTTCTTCTTAAAAATAAAAAAAAACAGCGGTTTATTTTCTTTTAACTTTATTAAATCAAAAAATATATCAACATACAGAAATAAAATCAAAATGTAGGTGAAGAATAGAAAAAGCAAATAAAAAATATAGAATTTAAATATATATTGAAAAGATTATATTATATTTTAAAATATATTTTAAATAGAAAAACAAATTTGTTTATGCTTATATTAATAGAAAAAAAATATTACTTATGTATAGTAATATTACTTAAGTTACAATGTTTAATTTTAATAAGAAAAACAAATTTGTTCATTCTTAGATCAATAGAAAAAAATATGAAAAGTTAAGAAATGACTGTCAATGGAGAGCGGTATAGATCGAAGATAGACAACTTTTTATGGCCGAAATCGGAAGAAGTTGATCTTGAAAACATTTCGTTCCAGCAAGACGGGGCTTCGTGTCACACAGCAAGTGCAACATTTTTCAATTATTGCAAGAAAAGTTTGGATATTCGATTATTTCAAGAAATTTTGATATTAAATGGCCTCCAAGAGGTTATGATTTAACATCATTAGACTATTTCTTGTGGGGTTATTTGAAGTCATTGGTCTTTAGCAATAAACCAGACTTTCTTCAAGCTTTACAAGTCAATATTGAACGTGACATATTGACTGAATTTAGTGGAAAAAGTGCTCGAAAATTGAGTTAATCGAATTCGTTCCTGCAGAAGAAATTGTGGAGAGCATTTGAATGACGTTTTATTCAGAACTTAATTGTATCGACTGTACTTCACATTAAGGTACCTATTATGTATTTCAATCGAAATTAATCGAATCGTTCATCGTTATTGTTAGAGTTATTCGATTGTGATCGTTTGTGTCATTATGTATTTCGATGAAAATGTGATCGAAAGTACTTAAAATTGAGCCATTGTAAAATTCAAATCTACGATGAAAATAACATATGTTTGATTCTTTAACTGTCAAATTCAAATTATTATACGAAAAAAAACTAAACAATAGTGTTATATTTAAAAGTTTTAAGTTGAAAATAAGTTGCAGTGTTCAAATAAAATATAATTATAAAATTATAAGTTTTTATAAATAAAATGATTTCAGCAGAGTTTAATTTTTCAATTTCTGATAGTGCTGAAAAACGCTATCAAATTTTAGAATTAAAAAACGAGCGAACATAATATATTCGGGATTATTCTAATCCACTCGATTTGGAAGATTATATGCATGTTATTTACACATGAATTTGATGAGTTATTATCTACATTATTAAAACTATTAAATTTCGGCAAAAATTGAAATAGCCAATAAGTAACACGTCGATTCCAAATATAATTAAATTGGCCAGTGTATTAAGATTCTATGCGGTACCAAGCAAATGATGTTCGCATACTACGAATGTTTTGATTAATTAAAGAAAAACAATTAGTCAAACCCGGGTTTTGGAAAACACTTTCACAAAAATTATTACTAAATTTACAACAAGGTACACTATTATCAACAAACATAACATTACCATCCATCATGATTATTATTATAGCCAATTCTCCTTCTTTTAGAATCCAACCTATTATTGAAAACAGGGCAAAGACTATCAAAAGTGGTATGATTTTCATCTAGCCCTAGTTTTAATTTGGCATTAGCTCGCACACAGTTAATACATTTAATTACTTGTTCTTTATCACACTCCTTCGTGTGATGATCACCTAGACACTTGGAGCAAACTTCCACCTCCTTACAATCAGATGACTTATGGTTGAAACCTTTGCATTTGTAGCAACGAGTAACTTTAACACCGTCATACACCCTGCATCTTTCCCATCCAATATTAAATTTTTCAGCTGCTAAAATTTTGGGGAAACATTCGCTATCAACTTCTAGTAAAGCATTAAAATAACTGCTTTCAGTTTTTTTCACCTCATAATATTTTATTAATTTAAGGGAACAATCCCCTAACAGTGGATTTTGCTTTTTCAGCTTATCGATAATTTCATTTTCCTCGTGCTTGAATTTCATATTCACTTGGAGCAAACTTCCACCTCTTTACAATCAGATGACTTATGGTTGAAACCTTTGCATTTGTACCAACGAGTCACCTTCAACACCGTCATACACCCTGCATCTTTCCCATCCAATATTCAATTTTTCAGCTGCTAAAATTTTGGGGAAACATTCGCTATCAACTTCTAGTAAAGCATTAAAAAAACTGCTTTCAGTTGTTTTCACCTCATAATATTTTATTAATTTAAGGAACAATCCCCTAACAGTGGATTTTGCTTTTTCAGCTTATCGATAATTTCATTTTCCTCGTGCTTGAATTTCATATTCACAAGTCGAAATCTCGGTTTAAGAGCACTAGGCACCTTAATTTCATATTTATCACCTATATTTTTATTAATGGCTGCCATAATTTTATCTCTTTCCTTAATATTGTCACTTTCAATAAGTAAAACCCCATTGTTCCTGCTTTCAATGTTTGAAATTTTTAGACCAGCAGGGTTGACTTTACAATTTATAAGTATGTTATTTAAACAGAAATTTGATGAGTTATTATCTACATTATTAAAACTATTAAATTAGGACAAAAATTGAAATAGCCAATAAGTAATACGTTGATTCCAAATATAATTAAATTGGCCAGTGTATTAAGATTCTGTACGGTTTGTACCAAGGAAATGATTTTCATATTAGGAAATGATTTTCATGTCCGACTAGCACAGCTAACTTTTTCTGTTATGCTTAAAGAAGTTTTATATGTATTTGCAGTTTATAATTATGTCCAAAATGAATCAAATTCCATTGCCCACCAGAAGAAAAAAGTCAAACAAATATTATTTTTATGATCAAAGTAGAGTTACTGAAATAATTAGAGCAGTAGTGGAAAGCTTATTCAAATTAAATCACGTACAACATTTATGTTATAGTAGAAAGGGATTTTTGAGCATTAATGCAATCTTGGTAAGTTTATACTTTATTGTAATTAGTTTACATTATTATAACAGTTTTTGTTTTTAGATATGTGATCATAATCAGGTGATTCGTTTTGTGAGTGCAAGATATCTTGGTACCCCTTTGGAAAATTTATAATGGTTTCTCATTATTTACACTAACTTTTTATATTGCAGCTTATTTGTAACTGGCCTTTCATTCCTATTAAAATTTATTTCAATAAAAAATAATTATGAAGAATAAAGTAAAATACCTATTTTCATTTCAACTTTTAAATTTATTATAAATGTAAAACAAAACACCAAGTGTCCAAGCGCACTCTTTTATTTTATCCGTTCAATTCAAAATTAAAATAATTTGTCCAAAATCTCTCTTTCGATGTCTCTTTCGTGGTAAAATTTTACATCGAAAAACTTTATCGATTTTGTCGACCAGTTCTGAACGATATCGAAATACATAACGGCAATTTTGCATTTTGACATTTTGTTCGATCAAATCGTTATCGAAATACATAATGAGCACCTAAATAAAAAAACATTTGAATTTCCTTAACAATTAGTGTGTTTTTTTTTAAAAAGAAATCAAGTCACTCTTATTAGAAAACCCTATATAAAAGGATCTTCAGTTTTCAATAGAACTTGATAGAAGTAAGCATGGTCTATGTCGGATAATTAATTTTTTTTTTTTAAATTGAAAATTATTAAGTAATGTAAATTTTACCAATTTAGATAAAAAATATTGATTATTTTTTTAAAAATTATACTATATCATAATGACAGGTTTTTCATATAGCGAAATAAGATCCCTATACAAGACAACATTTATATGAAAATAAGATCCCGTTTTTAAAGTTGGTCTCCCAGATGCCAGGCTAGAAGATATAGAGGGATTGGTTGTGGTATATCAAATAACAAAAATGGAAAACACTATACATTCAAGAACAATACACAAAAATTCAGCAGAAACAGAAAAATAAAAATTATTTAGAGAAAAAAATCGTATACAGCACAGCGACAAGCCCTTTCCTATTATTTTATTATGGAGAATAAAAATAATTTCTAAATAGTTGTTTTGTACAGATATTTTATATTAAATTTTTTTTTCAATAAATGCTATCTATAACAATATTTTGACTTACACCCTTATCATGATTCTCGAATCGAATATGAGTCGAAGCGAATATGCTAGTCGAACGTTCGCGTAAATGTGATCATAATTCGCGAATAAATTCATTCACTTGGAAAAGTCGTTGCTAACCTAACACTCGAAAATTAAATATTGAAAAGTAAATAAAAAGAAAGAAACTGTATTTTTTTGTGCTAATAAATTTCATAAACAAATTTATAGATATATATTTTGAAATAAAAACAAAAAAAAAAAAATTTTCTTTTTATTTTTGTTCTACGGTTGTCACTTAAATTTTTCATTCGCCAAATTGTCGAACGTATTTCATTCGCTTCGCTAATTATGATCGCATGACGACGAATTTGTCTACTTACACGTTCGATTCGAGAATCATGATAAGGGTATTAATTATTTTACATGTAATTAATTGGATTTCAATATGTTTACCTTGACTTTTTCGATAAAATCGCAGTAAATTTCATTCTCTAATATTTTAATTTATTTTAAATAGATTTGACAGTTAAAGAATCAAACATATGTCATTTGCATCGTAGATTTGAATTTAAAAAAAGTTTTATTTGATGATTTGTAAGATAAAACGAAAAATTACAGTTAAATTAAGTTTTCCAATTTTTACATTTTAGCTTCTAAAAACTTTGAATTTTGAGTGTTTGAGTTTATCCTGAAATTATAAAATCGAAAACACTAATGATACTGTTATGCAACATTGTAAATACAATGACTTTACGATATTATTGGACTTATTCAACATGAAATTTTATATAAAATTTGATTATCAACGAAAGAAGTACAATACATATTTATTTTATAACTCAATTCGTATTCTATTGTGAATTACTTTATGCATAAATTAAGTCAGTAGTAATTTTCATATAGTCAGACTAATTTTAAATTTATCGCACTAAATTTTCAGCATTTTTATGCCAAATTTATTTTCAGAGCGGGTTAGGTACAAAATCGGAAAAAATACATAAATCCGGAAAGTATAAAATCTGAAATATGTAAATCCGGAAAATCAAAACAAGGAAAATACAAAATCTAAAAACTGAAAATCCGGCAACTACAAAATCCGTAAAGTACAACATCCGGAAGTTCTTAGTTGAATTAATAAATTTATTTGATAGCGTCTTTCACTGCTTTTTACTATTTTATTGTTTGCGTAAACCCGTAGAAAAGAATATGTAATTGCGAATTGGAATATAAAGGAAATTTCCCTTGTAGACATTTTAGAAAGGTTAGTAAATGTGAATGACGCATGCCGGACGCTAAAAAGATAATGTTAATATAAGTTATAAAAAAAATTTTGTTTAAAACAATATTTTGATTTAGATGCAAATTTAATAGATGTAAAATTCTTAAATCAAGGTAGTTAGAGCTAAATGGATATCTATACATTTTCGACAAAAAAAAATAAAACAACGGAAAACTGGGTATGTGAAAAAAACAAAAATATATAAGTTTACAGGAAGAATTACTACAATTTCTGGTGGAATTAATATAATAAAAGGCCCTTCTGACCACAACCACGATTCGATGGTATCATCGAGCAGTCAAATTTCTGATATAAATTCATATGTCATAACCGAAGCCATATCAACAGAAAGGCACCCATGTCAAATAATTAGTTAGAGAAAAGAAAATGCTATAAATGAACCGAAAACTGTAGAAGATATTATCGTACCTGGTTATTTGCAAACAGTAGATGAAGAGCAGTTTTTAATAACATTAAAAAAGTTTGGTAAGGACGCTTGATAAGGATTGTACTTCTAAGCACCGCGTCCAATGTAAAATATTTGTCTGAATCAACTATGTGGTTTAGACGAAACTTTTAAAGTGGTTCCGCACATATTTAGACAATTATTTACAATACCACTTATCTATTGTTTCATGACAAAGAAAAATAATCAATGTGTCGACGAAATTCACAATTTTGCATGTAACCGCAACATTCATCTGAAACCAAATTTTATTTTCCTGGATTTTAAAACTGCATATCTGAAGTCATTTTCTGAGTTTTTCCCAGAAGCAACTAATAAAGGCTGTTTTTTCCATTTTCGAAAAATTTTATGGCGAAGAGTTCAATTGGAAAAATTGGGCACAAAATATGGAAAAAATGAAAAATTTTCAATTTTCAATTTTTCACAAAAGTGGCAATATATTTCGAAAAAAATTATTTTTATGAAAACAAAAAAATAAAAATGTGAATTATGGAAACACCAAGTTTGTGTATTTTGGTCGGTTATACCTAGTTCACACTACACTAAAGACCTCGTAAAGATCATGATCTTTACGAGGTCTTTCTCGGTCTTTTCATACATTTTTTAAACGTAAAAAGAACGAGGTCTTTCAAAGACCACCTAAAGACCACGTTGTTTTTAAGTGTTGTATCAAAGATTTTTTATGATATCAACGTTTTTTTCGAGAGTCGAAGTTTTTTTTTTTTTTTATTTTGTTTTCAATAATACACTTTGTTTTATAATTCATGTATATCAAATACGGTAAAGATAATTAAATTTAGTTTTATTGATCATAGCTTAGGTTTAAGCTGTCTGATCCTATTGTTTTTTGTATATAATTCAATTTAATTTAAATAAGCTAACGAGTTTTTATTTAGAAGACGAAAAGATAAATTATATAAAATTACAAAAACACAATTACAACAACAATATTGTTTCCATACGATTTTTATAAATCATAATCATTACCATTACATTATTATAATTATAACATACTTTATTATTCCCTATTGATTTTGATTTATTGGATTTTGATTTAATATATATATTTTTATTTCATTTTTGAAAATTCTAATTGAATCAATTTGTTTCAATTTTGTTGGAAGTTCATTATATAACTTCAAGCATTTAAACAAACAATTATTCTTTTGTTGGTTTCTTCTAAATAATGATAAGTAAAAATTAGAACAATTTCTAGTGTTATGACTGTGTATATTTGTCATTCTATTTAGAATAAAATTATGTTTAATGTTATTTTTTATAATTTTAAAGGCCGTAAAGTATAGTTCACGTATACAAATATTGTGAAGGCTAATATATTTTTCTGAATAAAGCATATCTGTAGAAAATGTATTTGGATAAAAGTGAATTATTTTGATAGCTTTCTTATGTAAGATATCCAATTGAAGTAATATTTGCTGATTTGCTCCACTCCATATTGGGTTCAGATAAGTTATGTGCGATAATATGAAGGAAGAATATATGGTATACAAAGCGTTTCTGGAAATAAATTTACGAACACGACGAAGAATAAAAAGGTTTTTGGAAATTTTGCGAATAATTTTTTGAATATGATCTATCCATTTGACCTTCTTATCAATTATCAATCCTAAATAACATAGATTGTCAACAGTGCATAAGCTTGTAGAATTATACGAGAAAATCAAAGATCTATACATTTTATTGCCAAGTTTTTTGTTTTTTTAACGTTTAGCTGCAGTTTATGATACTTAATCCATTGTTCTATTTTATTTAAATCATTTTCTATGGAATTTCTCAATGAATTTTCTGTTGGCGCAGCATATCTCACAATAGCATCGTCGGTATATAGTTGAATAGATCCTGCAAGATCTAAGCGTGATATTTCGTCAATATATATTTTGAAAAGATCTGGTCCTAAAATTGATCCCTGTGGAACTCCTTTTTTTATTATTAAGGTGTCGCTGAAGAACGATCCTATTTTGACTTTTTGTATTCTACCAGTTAAATGTTTTGAAAAAAATCACATCATTAGAATCAAAGTTAAGATTATCCATTTTCGACAAGAGAATCTCATGATCTACACAGTCGAATGCTTTTTGAAAATCCAAAGATATAATTGCAACAAATTTTCTACTATCAATATTATTTGTCACAAAGTTGGTTAAACTTAAGCACGCTGCTGTTGTATTTGAATTTTTTTCGAAACCATATTGCTCTTCGTGTAGAATGATATTATTTGAGAGAAAAATATTAAGGCGGTGTCTTATAACTAGTTCAAATATTTTGGAAAGACTGGTTAGAACAATGATGGGACGGTAATTTGATGGATCAGTTGTATTTCCTGCTTTATGGATAGGTATAACTATTACTGTTTTAAGGGACTGTGAAAATATTGAGTGCATCAGTCACGTTAACAAAATAAGAGTTCATTTTGTTAGCTATATCATGCTCATTAGTGATGGTATCATTATTAATTATTAAGGTTTTAACACTGGATTTTGCTTGTATGTATCTGTGTTATTGATTATCTTATTATAGAAATTCCAAAGATTTTTACCGTTAGATATGCCATGCTGGACTTCATTAGAGAAAAAGTTTTTCTTTGCTGCTTGAAAAATTAATTTTTTTCACTTCGACTTTCATATTTTTGTATAAATTCAGAATACGACTATTTCCTTTATATTTCTTAGAATATTTGTAGTACGAGTCCCTGATTTTAATTTTATCAAATATATCCTTTGTCATCCAAATGGCCTAATTTTTATCTATTTTTACTACAACAGATTTTGTATTTTTTACAATTAGATTTTGAAAATCTGTAACGAAAGTATCAAATACACAGTAACCGTTTATGTTTGTCCAAAATTTATCGGATTCAATTTTTTCATAATCCAAAACCGTTTTATTAAAGATTTTATTTTTGGTTACTGGCTTCAGATTGATATTGATAAAGAACATTTCATGATCCCTTATCTGATCATCATGTATCAATAATTAAGAAGTTGTATTTATAATTTATTGAATCCGTGATAAAATGGTCAATAATCGTTTTCGTGGTATTGCTTATTCTTGTTGCATATTCAACAGATATTTTATTGTATATTAGAAATCCGTTACTAATAAGAGTATTAGTATAATCAATAACATATTGTTTATTCATATCGCGCAAGTTTATATTCATATCTCCGATTATCAAAGAATTTTTGTGTGCCAATTCCTTTACATAACCTCAGAAAACTTCTGCAGGATAGAACCCACAAACCAATTGGCCTTTATCAAAAGGGTCGAATAAGTTGAGGGTGGAAGAGTGCATACAGAGCTAAAAGCCTACATGCTGGTCCTGACATATTAGAGCCAAATCCGTTTTAAATAAAAAAAATAACAAAATTTGGAAAATGTCATACAGGGGTCTACAATTTAATAAAAGAACTGCATAAGGAAAGAGCTGCAACAAATAAATGTGACAAATAAAAATAATTTTTTTTATAGCAGTCATATCGAAAAAAAAATAAAAAGTCCACAATAAGATAAATGATCACCTCCCGACAAGTAAAATTTTGTTTTCAAATTTTGCTGCCTAGATTTTACTGCAATCAGGAAAAACAGGATTTCAATAAATTGGGGCGGGGTTTGCGTTGGTAGTCCATGGCAAGAAAAAACAGTCTTTGATTTTTAAAGTTTTTTTTTACATATTGCTGTGTGCACTTAACTGCTGTAAGTAAAAGTAGGGTTTCAATAAACTGAGGCAATGTTTGGGTATCAAATTTGAATTTAATTGGTCCAGTAGTTTCTGAGATATGAATTTTTGTCCAAATCAGAGCCTTGGCGGAGATCATAATAATTAACAAAACTTTTATCGAAAGCTAAATAAATAAAAGCATAAGTAAAGCAAAAAAAATCCGGAAAATAATTTTCAATTCCGGATTTTCAATTTTCTGGTTTTGCATTTTGTATCTTCCGGATTTTTATTCCGGATTTTGTAATTCCAGATTTAAGTATTGAAAAAAATCACGAATATTAAAAGAACATCACAAAGCGTTTCCAAATTCCCATTAACAATATTCCAGCAAGATTCATTATATACTTTTGTGTTTTATCTTATAGTAGTTCTAGATGCTCAACATCCACCACTAGTTTTATTTTCTACTTTTTAGGGGGCTAGTTTGGTTTCGATAAAAGTATATTTTAAAAATTTTTATTTTTACATTATTATTTTATTTTATACTTATACCTAGTGGTGATATTCAGCCGGTACGGGGCGGTACGCTCGTACCGGTTGTTAACATTTTTAAAATTTTCCGTACCGGTTGTTGTATATTAAAAAAAAAGTATGTTTTTAAGTAAAAGTATGTAAAAGTAAAAGTATTGATAAAAACATTCTAAATTACTAAAAAAATATAAATACTTACCTGCCATTATCGATCAAATACAAAAAATCTTACAATAAAATAAAAATTTGGGATTTAAAATTTTTTTCGGTTTTAGTAAAAAAAAATCTACTTAAAACTGTCTAATTTGAATTTTAGTACTTTTAATTTCCACTACAATCCAAGAGATGGCATTGAATTATAGAACAAAATTTATGGAATTGAAAAATTCCTATTGAGCATGTTTAAAGTTGCATTTTAATAGGTGGTTTCACCGCGTAACCACTAAGCTTGAAAGGGTTAACGGAAAATTCTGTAAAAAAAAATATTTTTCTTTTAATAAAAAGGGAATTTCCCTTTTTGAATACATTTTTATTTTGATATATTTACTCTAAATAAAAAGTTTAGTAGTATAAATATTTTTATGGTGAATGGTTATCCCTTACTTTTAATCTCTATTAAATTCAGTTTTAACGTGCAAGTATGAAGTTTTTAAATTAATTTAAATTTCTAATTAATTATTAATTAATTATTAAATATTTTCTTTGTTTCAACCTAAGAATGAAAAGGCAAGGTAATTTGGATGACTTTTTTAGCAAATCTATAAAAATAACCAAAAACCCTGAACAGCAAGCTGAGAATATTACTAATTCTAATCAAACAAAACAGGTAAAAGAAAAAAATGATACTTCTGAAGTTCAACACCAATCGGAAAAAGCTGGAACGTCTCGTGATGCTGCGTTATTACATTTTTGGAATGATAAACAACTAAATTATTTTAAAACTAAATACGAGTGGCTTATTGTTGTTAGCGATGAAAATGTGGGATGTCAGTGGTGTTCGAAAGTAGAATCGTTAAATTTAGAAGCTGCTAAACATTTACACATTTCTGTGGAGTGGAAATCATGTTCTGTCAAAGCTCATGGCTCGAACAAAGAAAATTTACAATCATCAATGAAAAAAAAATTGAAGGAACACAATGAATCAGCTTCACATAAAAAAGCTGGGGAAATAATAAAAATTGGTGAAACAAATATAATTTCCAAATCTTTCGATGTGGCTAATGAAAAGTATTTAAACAGCACAGTAAACATTTTTAATACTATCTATTTCATAACTAAAAACAATTACCCATTCAGTGATTTTAAAAAATTAATTGATTTACAGAAAAAAAATAATGTAGATTTTGGATTTTCATTACATTCCAGATTTATAGTTCCACTTGTCGCAAAGCTTATATCTACAGAAATAAGAAGAATTATTTTTGGAAAACTGATAAATACAGGTTGTAAAATTTCAATTATTATTGATGAAGCCTCAACTGTTTCACACAAAAGCGTTTTAGTAGTTTATTTGAAATCTGAAATTCAAGATTCCGATGATAGTGTAACAGTTTTTATTGATCTTGTCGAATTAGAAGGAACAACATCAGAAATAATTTTTAAAACCTTAATATCAGTTCTTGAAAAACATGGTTTTAATGAAAAATATTTACATGAAAATCTTATTGGATTTTGCTCAGACGGTGCTAGTGTAATGTTAGGAAAAAAGGCTGGAGTTTCTGCAAGAATTTTAGAACATTTTCCAGGTATTAGCATCTGTCACTGTTTAGCTCATGGTATTCAGTTAACTCTAGATGATGTTATCAAAGAAGTAAATGAAGTAAATAACTTTAGATATTTTCTCGATAAACTTTATTCGTATTATCATACTTCAAATAAACATCAACGAGAATTAAATAATGTTTCTAAAGAACTTGGCACTGAAGTACACAAAATAGGTAGAATATTTGGTCCTCGATGGGCAGCCTGTAGCGCTAGGACCGCCAAAGCAGTTTGGAAATCATATCAGGCCTTATATATTCACTTTAGTCAAAATAAAGAAATTGGAATAATGTCATATTTCAAAAATGAAAACTTTTTAAAAGATTTAGGTTTAATAAACGACATATTAGAAGAAATTTCTGTACTGTCTACAGCTTTACAAGAAAGAGATATTTCATTAATTAGAGCTGATAAATCGATAAGGCGAACGATGATATTATTAAAACGAAAAAATACAATATTCCATTTGAAATTAATAGAAAAAAAAACATCAATTGTAGTTTCGAGAGATAAATTTTTTGATTGTTTAGAAAAACATATGAAAACGCGTTTGCTATTAGACGATAAAACTATAATAATCTCTTAAATTGCTTTAATTTATTAAATCCAGAAACATGGCCGGGTGATATTTTTGAAGCACCATGGATTGAAGGTGAAAATAGGTTAGAGCAGTTAAATAAAATAATCAAATACATCATTCCAGTAAATGATTTTCGAGATTTTGTTGATGTGCGAGATAGAGAATCTAAAAATATTAATACTATTTTGAGAGCAAAAAGAATTTTAAATGTAATTGCTGTTAATTCCGCAGAAGCTGAAAGAGGATTCAGCACAATGAACAATATCATTTATGATAAGAGAAATTCGTTGTTAATTGAAACAACAAGTCATTTAATGACAATAAATTTAATGGGAAAATCGATTGAGGATTTTGATGCAACAACATATGTTAAATTGTGGTTGCGAGAAGGGCATCATATGGCAAGTGACAAACGTGTCAAAGCAGCCGCACCTAATTTGCCGTCCCAAAACCAAAATTTAATTTGGAAATTATTTAATTAATTTTATATACTATTTTTTATACTATTATATATAATATATGTATTTCTTATGTAAATATGTAAATAAATAACTATTATGAAGTAAATATAACCTACAATAGATTTTTTTCCATGCGTACCGGTTGTTAAAAAATTCGAATATCACCACTGCTTATACCCGAACCAGTCCAAATTTTCGAAATCGGTAACAGTTGTATTTCTTTATTAATGAAAAAGTATCTAAGTGTAAATTTTCATGCCTGTAATACAATTGATTTTCAAATATAACTGAGACGTGCTAAGAGTTGTTCGGCAGCAACCAGAATCAGTCCACATTTTCGAAATCGGTAACAGTCGTATTTCTTTATTTATGAAAAAGTACCTAAATATGCCTGAGACGTGCTAAGAGTTGTTCGGTACCAACCCGAACCAGTTCACATATTCGAAATCGGTAACAGTCGTATTTCTTTATTTATGAAAAAGTATCTAAGTGTAAATTTTCATGCCTGTATTACAATTGGTTTCCAAATATGCCTGAGACGTGCTAAGAGTTGTTCGGCAGCAACCCGAACCAGTCCTTATTTTCGAAATCGGTAACAGTCGTATTTCTTTATTTGTGAAAAAGTATCTAAGGGTAAATTTTCATGCCTGTATTACAATTGGTTTCCAAATATGCCTGAGACGTGCTAGGAGTTGTTCGGAAGCAACCCGACCCCGTCCACATTTTAGAAATTGTCTACAGTCGTATTTCGTTATATATGAAAAAGTATCTAAGTATAAATTTTAATTCATGTAATACAATTAGTTTTCAAATATGCCTGAGACGTGCTAGGAGTTGTTCGGCAGCAACCCGAACCAGTCCACATTTTCGAAATTGGTAACAGTCGTATTTCTTTATTTGTGAAAAAGTATCTAAGTGTAAATTTTCATGCCTGTAATACATTTGGTTTTCAAATATGCCTGAGACGTGCTAGGAGTTGTTCGGCAGCAACCCGAACCTGTCATTTGATAGCTTTGTAAGGTACTGTGTCCGATTGCTTTTTTCATCATGAGTAACTGTGCAAAATTTCACAACTCTATCTTTAAATTTTTTAAACAAAATTATTCTTTTTCTTTTTGCGTTTGGTTTTTAATATTAACAAAAAAATTCCAACCTACCTACCAAAAATACCTATATACCTATATACATACATATATACATATAGACACTGGCAAGTTAATATAAAAGTATATAAATAAATACTTACAATTTTAACAAAAACGAACCACAATTTACAAAAAAAAAATTTAAGTAAAAAAAACTTTTTCTACAACACAATGGGTCTCTTAACGAGGTAAAAATTAAACTTAATTCGATTAACTTATTATCGGATAATCAAGGGGTGGAATTCTGTATTGTGATAATCACGCTGCGACTGTCGCATATCTATAATTGGTATTCTATATGTTGATTGTTGATTGTCACAGTGATAGTCGTTTTTTTTGTGATTTTTGGGCGACAGCTAATTTGGTGTCACTCATGATAAAAATAAATAAAAGTTTTGTTGTTTTTTAAGATTTAAGCCTTTTAGATTTTTTTATGTTTTGGTTTTTTCAGATTTATTATGATGTAAATATCAAAAAATGCGATTTTAGAATTAGAAGTCGCTAAAATTGCAAATGATTTAAAAATAATGGAACTGAATAAAAAATGCTGTGATTGTGTTAATTTTTTTTTTAATAAGTTTGAATTTTATTTTGTTTTCAATTACATATAATACACATTTATATTAATTAGCTATAAGTTTGCAACTGAATTTTACTCAAATGTGAATATAATTTTCTTTTTCATTTTATTAAATTAGTTGTAATATTCACTTTAAGTTTTTTTTTAGTATCTAAGTCAGCAATAAATTTTGTTTTCTTTTTAAATATACATTTTATTAAATTAGTTGTTACATGAAATTTACTTTTAAGTTTTTTCTCTTTTAATAGGTATATAATTTTTTTTTTATAATTTCACTTTATTGATTAATAAGTGTAATGCGCTAATAAAATTTACAACTTATTTTTGTTTTCTATTGTTTTGACACTTTGACATTTAATAAATCACTTGTGCTGCCCCTTCCGAATTGTAAGTTTGAAGATGCTGCCGTTTTCTTAAATTATTTAGGTGATCGCAATACAGAATACAAAATATTTAGTGTCATCTTTGACTGTCGCAACGGTGACTATCGCTTATCACAATACAGAATACCATTCAAGGTTACCTCGTGAGGATGTTTTTTGTTGTTAAAATTATTATTTGATTATTATTTGGGTTATTATTCGCACAACAGCTGATTTGAAAATTTTGATTGTTTGTAAGAGTGCTTAAATACTGATTTAAAATTTGTAACAAACAGAAAATAATAAATTTAAAAAATTTTTAAAAATTTAATTATATATATCATGTTTGTTAATTGTTGGAAAAATGAAAAACGAAAACAATATTGAATTTAAAATTAATAATATAAAACAAGCAACACACGTAATAAAAAGGATTAGATTATTTACAAAAAAATGGTTGAAAGACTTAGACAAAATTTTAGACTATCTACACTCCACTTCAAATGCAAGCATTCTCAACTAAAATAGCTATATATTAATTTATTCTTGTTTATTTTTAATTTTAAATTATTCAAATTATTCAAATTATTTAAATCATTCAATTTTAATGTTAAAATATTAAATTACCCAAAAAGTTTTAATTGTAAAATCTTTTATTTTTAAATTATGTACACAAAAATTTCAATTCTCTTATAATTTTATTATTATTATAAATTTAAATCTTTTATTTTTAAATCAAACAAAAATTTAAATTTTAAACATGTAAACAACGGTGACACCGTAAATGTCTTTAAAAAAAACTTCGACCTGATACAATCTAAAAAAAAAAACTAAGTTGTCAATTTTATCAAAAAAATAAGTTGGCAACATTGTGTAATAAGAGCTTTCTGAAGGCCTTCCTACATTACAGCAAAAAAAGCTGGCATAAAATTTCACAATAACACAATGAAGCTTTTCTTAAAGCGGCTTTTTTATTTAAAATTAAAATGTCGTGTAATGAAGAAGTGATTTTGGAAAATTTAAGAATAATCCAATTTGTTCATAATGTAACAAAACGTTATGAATCACAAAAGGAAAAGCGACAATGGGAATCTTGGGTTAGGCCATTATTTATAGACAGAGAGGAAACTGGTTTCTATTATTCAACATATTTACAAATTAAAAATTCGGATCCAGAGATCTTAAAAACTTTTGTATGTTTGAGTCAGAGCAGTACTTATGTTCTTTCATACGTTCTCTTTTTTTTATTTTTTTGTAATCAGAGTTGGTTTTGTTATATAAGCAAAGTTTTGTTGTTGTTTAACTAACTCGATTATTTTTTTATTTATTGCCTTGTCTGAAATTTAAATATATATATACCTATACATACAATAATATTTATTTCATACAATATCTTTTACAAATCATAAAATAAATAAATATTACAAATCTTAAAATAAATAAAAAAAAAATATTTGGTCTACTACCCATTTTGAAATAATATATTTATAACATTAAATCTGACACTTCGTTAAAAACAAGCCGCTCTTTTTCTGAAAAAATCAAACTTCAATTGAATGTCGGCTTTTTATGCTAACTTTTTTCTTAGCTTTTTATGCCGCTTTTTCATTGTGGGATGGTCTTCACGATTCCATATGTTTTGAATTAAAAAAAAGCTGTCATAAAAGGTTGACTTTAAAACCAACATAAAAAGCTGTGACGTGGGAAGGCCTTGGACACTGTGTTTTAATTCATTAGTGGTCAATCAAAATTAACATACAGCTTTTATTTGTTCAGTAAACTGTTCTAGAACGTTCTAAAAAGTTCTAGAGTAAAAAAACACATTTTTGTGTTTATTAGTTTCCGTTACTTGTTTTTTTTGGCTGAAAGTGTTCTGTTCTGTTTTGATTTGTTATTCTCAAATAATTAAATTATTTTTAAATAGCTCTTTTATACTGTTTGTTTGAAAACTTTTATATGTAATTTTGTTTTTGCTATTCTCTGATTGGTCGAAAATGCTACACAGTGTTATAAGCGAACAAAATCTAACTGTCAAAAATTATAAGTCAATCGAATTAAGTTTGATTTTTACCTCTTGAAGAGATCTAACATAATTTTGTCACGTTAAAATTCACAACTAGAAAAAATTTCTTTAAAATGTCAGAAAAACAGACTCCTGTCTACCAATTTTTGTCAGCATTCACAATTTATGGCTCCCATTACACATACCTCAATGGCCAATCTGTTGTAAATATATTGTCAATATATTGACCGTTGATTGATGAGAAATGATTGATGGTGGTTATCTATTGCTGTCAAAATTCTCATCCATATTGTTGTCAAAATCCGCGGAGGTAAAAAATGGCTTTTTGGGGAATGTTGAGATAAGGTTATAAATCAATTTATAATGTATTTCTAAAAAGATTTTTTTTTATATTAATTTCAATAATTATAGCAATTATTGTAAAAAAATCATTGATGTATTATTCAAATGTACAAAAAAATAATATGTTGTTTTTTATCACAACATTTACTTTAAAAATTCAATTTAAGAATTCCTCCAGAAATTATATTTTCAATATTCATATATGTTTCGAAATTATCAATATATTCAGAATACTTCCACAATATGTACTTGCAAAATGTCAAAATATGGATACAAAGATTGATCAATGCATGATTGATGTGTAATCGCTCATCATTCTGTTCATGAATATATTGTCAATATATGGACAAGAAGTTTGATGAAAAGAATGATGTGCAATAGACACCTATCAATAGTTTGCTGACAACGATATTCACAACACAACACCGAATTTGAATATTAACTGACACTTCTCAGACATTTACTGAAAACTGACACTTTACAAAAAAAAAACGAAAAATATTTAGAAGTAAAAATTTTGAAATTTATTGATAAGATAAAATTTGTTCATATTTAAATAGAAATTCTGAAATTTGTAGACAAAGATAAATATATTTGTCAACGTTTTAAAACAATTTTTTTAATTTTAAAGATATTTTGCTATCACTAAAATTTAAGTTTTGACATTTTTTTATGATGCCTACTACGTATTTCGATAAAGATTTGATCGAACCAAATGTCAAAATGCAAAATTGCCATTATTCATTTCGATTTCGTTCAGAAATTTGTCGACGAAATCTTTCAAATTAAAATTTTACCGCGAAAGAGACATCGAAAGACAGACTTTGTACAAATTATTGTTGTGTTCAGTAAACTGTTCTAGGACGTTCTAGAATAAAAAAAAACACGTTTTGTTTTCATTAGTTTCCGTTACTTGTTCTTTTTCTCCAAAAGTGTTCTGTTGCGTTCATTAAATTGTACGAAACTGTTCTAAATTGATCTTTTTTGTTCTGATTTTTTTTGAGTTTTGGTCAACTTTTTTTGTTGTTGTTTTTCTGTAAATTTTGACATTTAAACAAAGAAATTTGAGTAATCAAAAATTAGAACAAAAAAGATCAAAAAAGGTGTTCTACAGATTTTTCTGTTCTAAGTGGTTCTAAAGTGTTTTACAATTCACAGTTAGCTGCCATTGACCAAAACTGTTCTCTTCGATTCTGTTCAAAATCTACTGAACACTACTTATTTGAATTGAATTAAACGGTAAAATAAAGAGATGACGCTGGGTGTTTTGTTTTATAATTTTTTGGTTAAAAATAAATTTAAAAGTTGAAATGTAATTATTTTACTATATTCTTAATATTTTTTTTTTATCAAAATAAATTTAATAGGGATAAAAGGCAAGTTACAAATAAACTTTAATATGAAAAGTTAGTGGAAATAATAAAAAACCAACCATAAATGTTTAACAGGTTTATAAAAAAAACAGTTGAAAAAAAATGAGAAAAAATTAATTTTAAAGACGTGAATAATTTAGGTCCTCCAACAAAAACTTCATTAATATGAGAACTTACAAAATATAACTCTGCCGAAATTTGATCTATTAACTTGTAATTTAATAATTTCTATTTATTTTAAACACTTCTAACTTTTTTTCAATTTTAAAATTTCTAAAATAACACTTGGTTTTCTTCGAAAAAATATTTGAATTTGGCATTTAAAACTGGCAGCATTTTAAAACACTTTCGATCAAATTTTCATCGAAATACATAATGGCACTAACTAATACAGGCATATAAATGTAACGATAACAATGAACGATTCGATTAAAATCGATCGTAATACATAAGACCCATAAATATTGAATGAAGTTACCTTTGAAAATTATTACCTTGTATTATGCTTATTTTTAAAATTAAATTATAAAGCTGGATCAAAGTCATCCACATCATCACAATCAGATAAATAATTTTCGTTAACTAAATTTATTGAAGTAGATTTAACATCAACAGTGTCAGAAATTTGAGACGAATTTTGTCTACTGAATTCTATTTCATCATTGTTATCACCAAAACTATTATCACAACCAAGTGACCTAGCCATTAAACGCAAATTATCTACACCACTTAATAATTGTCTATAACCAAAAAGTATATTAAGTTAGTTCGTTGTAGTTAAAATAAAACTGTATTTACCTTAAATTACATTCTGCATTAGCTGCTGCTCGAATTAATTCTTTAGACAAGTTTTTATTTTTGGACGGTTTTCTATTATTGATTGGAACACCCTGTGCAGACCCTGTCTCTCTTATAAGCTCATTTTCTTTACGCAACTCGTTAACTTCAGCCTTAAATACATAAAATTTCACTATTTCAATAGGTTTATTTTCCCTAAAATAATATGGTTACCATTAATTGGCGTATCTGTAATTTTAAGTTCTCTATTTGACCTTGTGTTGCACTAAATCGTTTCTTTAACGAAAATTTAATCAATTAATAAAATTATTTTTATATTTTTCTAACAACTACGGGATGTGAAAGCTACTAAATTAAATAATAACTTATAATTTAGAAATTATGCAATTATGAAGAAAAATAAATATTACCTTAATTTGTTCTGAATTTTCGTCCGCTTGTTCCATATTTTGATTTAAATTTTTATTTAGTAGTAATTCATTATTTTTAGACTGCTCTAGCCGTCTTTCTAAGTCATTACTTCTTCGTATTTGTTCAGCTAATGTTATCCTACTTTCATCTAATTCTCTCCGCAAACGATCATTTTCTAATCGCATACGTGATAATTGTGAATCTAGTGAATCATCTTCTGGTGAGTCCAAATTTGGAAGACCAGCTGCAACATCTGCTAATCTCCCAGAAGAATGTATAATTGGTCCATCTGATAAAAAATCAGGTAAAGTTTGACATTTTTCCGCGGATGCCATCATACAAGAAGGTAAATCTTCGACGAAATCTATTGGTGATTGGTTAGGCGAATTTGTAGGTGAGTTTAGATGCATTTCATTATAATACCACTGATCCATCCAGTGATCTTGCACAAAATCAGGCAAAGCCGCTGCTGTAAACTCAGAATTCGGCCGAATTCCACCTGCTGTTGATACGTTGGAGGAGGAATATTCTTGATTTTTTGAATTTGATAATTGAGAACAAATTCCAACTAAACGATTAGGCCGTACAGCCGGAGGATTTCTATTTCGGAGTGTTGAGCAATTCACCTCATTATTTCTTCCAGAAGTTGATGATGTAGGACATTTACTGCTCGTGGATGGCGTAACATCCATATCATAATTGGAATAGGATCGAGGTATAAATTGTCTGTCATATTCAGAATTTGTGATAAATAATTCACCAGAATTTTCGTTTGAATCATTTGAAACTTCTGGACATGCACGTATAAAACCTCCAGAACCACTGGAATGAATTAATTTTATTACATTTCCATTTATAAATGTTGCAACTTGCAAGAAAAAATTAATAAAGTAATATTTGTTACCTATTATAAATTGTAGAATCATTGCGATCATTTGAACCAGCGGCACATTCAGCTAGACTCGCCTGCGAGTCAAAGGATGAAAATCGTGGAGATCTCTTCATTTTTGAGTTTTCATTTCCACCTGCTAACGAAGACATAGATGACGTTAATATGGAGATAAATGGTTGAAGAACTATATTACTACCACTTCCAATAGATGAAGAAGTTGAAATAGATTGAGGAACTTTTGGCCTAGCTCCAGTCGACGACTGATAAGGATTACTACTATTTGATCTTGTACCTGAATTACTAACTTCAGACGTGGTTATGGCATTTTGATCAATAGATGAAAATGATTCACCTTCATTAATATTAGAATTATTATTACTTCCATTATTGTTTGCATGGTTACAACATGAATATGAGCTTATGGACGAACCAGAGGCAACGTTATTACTGTTATTAGGACTTAAGCTAAATACGGATGAGTAATTTTTAGAATGCGGTGAATAGCTGGTAACGCTACCAGTATTTAAATAACTATTCTGTGTGGTATTATTAGAACTAACAATTGTTGCTGATATACTAGTTGTATTACTACAGTTATTGGTATCACGATTCAAAAAATGTTTGAATGAAAATGGGTTCTCTTCTCTTCGTTGCGGCTGTGATGTCATTTGTTTATGCTCGTTTGGATGAGAGATATCGTTTACTGTATTTCCGTAATTAGTACTTGAAGCACTAACACCATCATATTCTAATAAATTTGTCGGACCATTATGTATTTCTTTTTTGCTAGAACTTCTTTCATTGTTACAAGACTCATTATTATTAAAATTTGTTGATGTATTTTGTTCATAATTTCCTTTTAAATTTCCTTCATATTCATTTGCCATAATATACAACTTTTCTAACACCAAAATTTTGAGATTAATATATCACCAAATTTATTATATGAGATAATAATTGAGAATATATGTTCGTAGTTGTTTTGAATTTTTGATAAAAATATTAAATTAATTTTCGTGCTTATTTTAATTACTTATTGAATTAATAAATAAAATATACTTTTTCCCTTTACAATTTTGACACAATTACAATGTCAATGAACGACAACAAACTTTTAGTTTGTTCAGGGTTCAGCAAAATAATTAGAAAAAAAGATCAAGAAGTGTTCAGTAGATTTTTCTGTTCTAAGTAATCCTAGCTACCTACAGACGGAGATACTTGGTGTAGCCACCAAGTGTTCAATATTAAAATTTTTTTGAGTTGCCTTCAAAGTGTCTTCGTCTGTAGTGACAAATTACAATACTACATTTTGTGTCCGTAAAATCAAAAATTTTTGATTTTTCGTTGGTGTCTCTTGAAATTACTTATAAAATGTTTACGTGTGTAGTAATGTGTAGACACAATTTGGAAACTTCAGTTTAAATTTCTTTTAATGACGTAAACATTTAAAAGAAAGTGTACGTTTATTTCATATATTTTTTTTTTCGAGTCTTTTTATTATTTTTTATTATTATATCTACATTGTTTTTCTTAGTTAATTATTTTGTTTTAATATACAAATTCAATTTAAATTATAGTTTAATAATTAATAATAAAAAGTATAGTACAATCTTGTTAATGCAATCTTGTAAATTGTGATTTTAATTTGTTCTTCATTTAAAAAATATCTAGTTTGTTTTCTTGGTAAATTTTTTAAAAACTCTTTTACAAACAAAATAAGTTTTAAAAAATACAAACAAAATTTTACAAAAAAATTGAATATTCATAAATTTTTATCTGTTAACTTATTCCATACTCAATTTTCTTTAAGGTGTAGTTGCCGCTCTTGTGTACAAAAATGTTGCTGCGTGTATAGACAAGTGACTGTTTAAGTTGCTAGAATGTGGCGCCACCAAGTGCTTCCGTCTGTAGGTAGCTTTAAGGGCCAGTTTTCAGGTGAACACTTAAGTATCAAATCAAACTTAAGCTACACTTATATCAAAAATTGTATTTTTCAGTTGGTACTTAAAACAATACTTAAGTGACACTTCAGTGGGAAATAAATGTGCAGAATTCTCATGCATCGCTGACCAGACACATGTGCATATTTTATTTGTCAAAAATTGTTTTGTTTTGAAATAATGTAGATAATTGCCTCCATTGATACACATACAATTTGTTTGTATAGTAAAAAAATACAAAATAAAATAATTTTTGAAAAATTTTAAAGTTAAATGTTATTAAAAGTGTTTAAAAAAAGTTTTAATTTAATAATTTTTGAAAAAATTTTAATCACATATTTTGTTATCTATCACTATCATGAATGTAACAAAATATAATTATATGAATAAATTAATGCTAGTTTGTTGTGCATATATTTTGTTATATCTAAATATTTTAAAAATTTATGATGAATATTGCAACAAAAAAGAAAGAAAATCTAGACTATGGACTAGGGAAATTTTCGTTCATTTCAAATTAATTAGTTTTTCTTCAATTACTTAATTTAAAATAAATTTTTACAAAATTGATTATAACCTATTTACCACAAAAAACAATAATAAATATGCAAATATTAAACAAATTTTATGACGTTTGTCATTATTTTTTTATTAGGATGAGTAAAATGACAATTTTTACAATCTTTCGTGTTGGTAGCTCTGCCGCTGCGCAGCAAAAATTAGAAATACATAGATATATCTTGAATCAAATTCTATGCGTGCAAAATTACATGTAATTGGTTCCATATAAAACCATATATTCTAATTTATTTTTGCTGCTATGCATGCATAGTTCTGCACATGTATTTCAGGCATTAAGCTTGGCAAAATGACCGATTAAGCTACACTTAAAATTTTGACATATAGATTTGACAGTTGTCAGTTGTCAAATTGATATTTTTTATTTTTCATTAAAAATTTAAGGAAATAAACACAAAATAATTTTCTTTGATTAAAATTTTTAAAAAAAGCGATAAAAATGAATTTAATTTATGATTATATCTGCGATAGTGATGAAAGTAATGAAGAATTAGATATAATTATGAATATAACAATTTTACGAAGAAGAAGAGAAATTAAGGATCGTCCCGATTATTTCCATTTGTATGATAACAAAGATTTCTATACACGATTCAGAATGAGCAAAACATCATCATATTCATTTCTTGAATTAATCCGACCTCATATACAAAATCCTAATACATGGTACGTATAGAACCTCAAATTTGGATATATCCAAATATAGATAAATATTGTGAACAATCTTAGGAATAAAGCTTTGTCTCTAGAGCAAATGTTTTTAATAACGTTAAGATTGTATGCTACTGGTTGCATGTATACAACAGTAGGTGATTTATTTGGAGTAACAAAAAACACAATTTCAAGAGTGATTATTCTCGTTTCACATCATATTACAATGCTTCGGGAAAAGTTCATAAAATTTCCATCTAATGGCGAAGAGTTAGCAGATTTGAAGAAAGGATTTTTTTCATTTGTAAAATTTCTTGTCCTCTTTTTCCATTTTTATTGCAGCATACATATCTATAAAATAAATAAATTATTCTATAATTTATCTTATAAAGATTATTCATACATACCTCTTTACTTATAAGTTCAGTTTTAAATATTTTGATAATCTTTCTTACGGTTACACTTTACTGCTCAACCTAAATAAAAGCGTACGACGTACGTGGTATAAACGCCGTACGTTGTAACAAATGGGGCTCACCGAAATCAAACGCGGCGTTTGTCAATTTAACGTGTCAATTTCACATGTTTTCACGATTCAGAGAAAAAAAAACTGAAAACTTTTAACATCTAACAACATTTAATTTATATTAGAATATTAAAATATTATAATAATTTATATTAAAAATATATTCAATTAACATATTAATGCTGAAAAAAATATCAAATTTACCAAAAATTAAATAAGCACTTGAAAATGGCAAAATCATAAAAATCACAATCATGTATATGTATATGTTTTGAACATAAATAAACCTAAAAATGAAAACATGCGCTTGTCAAAATTGAAAACTCCAATATACCAGCGTCTTGGCGTTGCGTATTTCGGTCACCTACATATAAAATGTATTATCATGAGCTAAGTTTGATACACGCCGTACGCCGTACGCTCTTACTTAGGTTGGGCTATTATTTGTCACTTGTATTGAACAAGTGCTGCCATTGCAAATAACCGATAATGGCAGCTGAAAATAAACACTTAAGTTTTAAGTAGAAAACTGAATTTTTTTAAGTGGAGCTTAAAGCTCGAGACAATCTCAACGGCGACTCTACGGCGTCTCTACGGCGTATGATCTGCGAACTGTCAAAAAAAAAGTTAAATCATATGAAAATAATATAAATAGGCAATTCGACGCCGTTCTACTATGTTTGTTCGGCGAAGAAAATCAAAGTTGAATCAAGTTTAACTTTTTCGGCGTTAAATGACATTTGATGGTCCAAATGTAAGTGACAGAATTAATAAGTGCTTGGAAAATTAAATTAGTAAGTATTTGGAAAATGGAAATAAGTGTTTTGAATAAGTGTTTTGAAACAATTAAAAGCTAGATAAAATAGTTTATGTAGTTTGGTTTTTGATACATATATAAAATATTTTATTAAAATATTTATTAAGTAAATATTTATTAAAACTTTTTTTTAAATACACTGTATAATTACTTTTATAAATATTTTTCAAAATTTAATTAAAATAAAAAAAACAGTCTACAGTAAAATCTTTGATTTGTTTGCTTCAATTGAAAAGCAATTGAAAAACCTCAAAAATATATAATTTTGGAACACAAAAATTTAAGCACAAAACCCTTATAAAAGTTTTAAAATAAACAAATTATTTAAAAAAATCCAAAATATTTAATTTTAAAACACAATTTAAACCACAAAATGTTTATCAATGTTTAAAAAACACAATTTAAACCACAACATTTTTATTAGTTTTAGGAAGCGCACAGAAAATTTTCACAATAAAGTAAAAAAAATACAATTGACATTTGACATCTTAAAACATATAGATTTAAATGTCATTTAACGCCGTTCAGTTTGCCTGGTTAAATCAACTTTCGCCGTTCTGCGCCTAAATTTCTATGGCGTCGAGTTTGCCTCAAGCATAAGTGTCGAATGATACTTAAGTGATCGAATGTGTAACTTAAGTACTCACCTGAAAACTGGCCCTAAGTGTTTGACATTTAATTTTTATTGTTCAAAACCGTTATACCCGATACCCGATTCACTACTACTGAACAAACTTAAGTACTAACTATAATGTCATAGAACTACATATGTCGTGGCATATGTCATATTCCGTATATGGAAAATAAATGTATCTGCCCATAGTCGATATATGCGGAAATTATGTTGAATTTGACATTTCGTTAAGTTTTCGTTAATCATAGAATTATGTTTAATTCCATCCAAACCGAATTCGACATATGTAATTTTTTTTTGTTGTTGTTTTTCTAAGAAATATTTTCTTATCCTACTATAGTTGTGTTCAGTAGATTTAGAACAGAATCGGACAGATCTTTTTTGAACTTTTTTGTTCTAATTTTTGTTTACTCTCAAATTTCTTTGTATGGTGTCAAAATTTAAAGAAAAAGCAACAACATATTATATATTAACGGCTTTGATATTATATTGTAAATTAATTTAAAAATGTATTTTTTGTATTTTTGGATTACAAGTCAACCAATGAGGCGCAGACCAGGAAGTGTAAATGCTTCTTTTGCACTTCTTGTGAGCGCCTCATATTGGCTTGAATTAATCTGTATCTTGGCTGGTATCTGTACTTTGAATTTGTTAAATTGTTAAAATGATGTGAAATTTTTTATTGAATTGTTTAATTTTTTCTATTTTAGATTATTTATATTTCCTAGATATTAACAAAACTTCTGTTTATCTACGTATTTTTATTTACATTTACAATTTAACAATAGTCAAAATCACTTCAGTTAGCTAAAGTCTATTATGGGTAACTTAAGCAAAGTACAAAATTTTAGCTGGCTTTTCGTTTAGTTTTGACATTAGCTTAAGCCATATAAATAGACAGGCTGCAACATTCAATTCAAAACGCCGGGAAGAGGCCACAGAAAAATGTAAACAAAGAAATTTCTGATATAAGATTTTTCAGTTCATATGACCATTCTTATCCGAAGAAGAAATCTGCCGCAGAAATCCACCATCATGTTCATACGTACAAAAAAACTGGTAGATTTCTGTCATTGTTGCTAGCAGATTATTGAAATATCAAGATGGCCGGAACTGAAATCATTGACAAAGAATAAATAAATAAAATTTTATTATTATTCTAGTGTCAATTCAACATTATTATTATTTGTATTTATATTTTTTTATTTGATTAATATTCAATCCGAAAATTACGTTGTCAGCAACAATTTCCTGGTTTTTTGTGAATAAAAAATAATAAGAATATTTTGACACTGACATATTCCCAGAAAAAAAATTTAAACGTCAAAAATCTACCAAAAATTTAAAATTCCCAACCGAAATCACCCCTCACCAATAAATTTTGGTAGATTAGATTTCTACCAATTTTCTACCCGTATAAACATGCATTATAAGAATTTTGGAGTGAGTCGAAGTTTTTTTTTTTACTTTTAATTAAAAAATCTAATTGCAATTTTAAAAATCTAATTGATTTAATTGAAAAAACTAAATTGAAAATAAAGTGTTTAATTCAAAAATCTAATTGGATTTTTAAAAAGCTAATTAATTAACTTTGAAAAATTACTTGCAAAGAAGGTGTTCAAAGAATATATTAATTGGAAAATAGTATTTTGTGTTTCAAAAGTAAAATAAATTTGAACAAATTGTTTCATGTAATCTTTTTTTTTAAAGGTTTAATTTACTGCCAATTAATATTTTACATAATTCTTAAGTAAAACTAAATAGAATATTATATTTTTGTCTTATCAATATATATATAACTGAAATTTCAGCTCTCGTATTAATTTTTTTGTTTGAATTGTATTTGCTATTTCTAAAGAATTTATTTATTCTATTATCAAACGCTTACTCTAAAATGTGGTTTAATAATTATTGTTAAATTATTGTTACTTATATTATGTTATGTAAAATGTTTGGAAAATAACCCATTATATATATTGTTTGATTTAAACATAGGTTTCATGTAATCTTAACTATGTAATTAAAATGTTGTATATGAAGTTATAGTAGTTTGGAAAATGAAGAGCAAAATTTTAATTTTTTAATGTTTTTACAAAGTAAAAACCAAAAGTACATGCTTAAAATGCAAATTATAATTATAAATCAAGTTTTAAGTGAACTAAAATATTAATAATTAAGCAATCTTACCTATTTTACATTTTCATTTACAAAAATTGTTGTCATAATAGAAATTAATAGAAAAAAAAATAAAAATATTTAAAGTTAAAAAATGAATGTTTCTTTCCTTAATAGATTTTAATTGATTTGTTGAGGAACACAGCCCAATGTTGGCATTATTACTATTAAATCAAGACATCTTAAATTCTAAAATTCATACTATTTAGGATGCCTTGATAACTTAGTTATTAGAAATATAAAAAACACAAAACAAAATAAAGGTGAAGAATAGAAAACAGCAAATAAAAAATATAAATAATTTAAATATATATTTAAAAATAATATATTATCCAGGAACACAACACAATGTTGGCATTTATTATTTATTTATTCAATTCTTAATGTTAGTATACATATGACGATTAGTCTTTATAAGAGTATACAAATAAAAATTATTAAAAGAAAATATTAATTTAAATACATACTTAACTTACAACTAAACCAGCCAAATGATTTACAAATAATAAAGCAATAATTTCAATTAGACTAAATTAAACAAGCTTAAAAAGAACACAAAAAAAAACAAAAAATAAAATAAAAAGAAAAACAATAAAAATATTAATAGTAAATTCAATTCAAAGCAACTTATTAAAAACATGTAAGTAAAAACATGAAAAAGAGAAAACAAAAGAGAAAACAAAAAAAAAACATTGGCTAAGACCTTATATTTTTTCCTCCTTCAACTATAAAAAATAAAATAATAGATTGTTTCAAAATTAACTATTATCTAAGGTTTTAGCTTAAAGTATTCCCAAGACAACTCACTAAACTTGTTAAGAGATAATTCACAGCTAATAGTACTTGGCAGTGCATTCCATAATATTGAAACTCTTACAAAGAACGATATATGTCTAAGTCTGCCATTGTGACGCAGAACAATTAAATTCACACCCCTGGGTGAGCTTCCAAATATCAACTTATTGTGTAAGTATATAGGTGTGGCTTTAGAAATTATTTTCGTCATGTATATATATCTGTAATTAAAGAAATTTGCGAATGAGCAGTCAAGTGGCAATTTAGATACATCACTAATTCTATCAAATCTACGGCGATTGGTAACAAAACGGGTACATGCATTAAAGATAACATTTAATCTAGACAACTCACATACACTCATACCCGCATATACCACATCGCAGTAAGTAAAAAATGGCATAATTAATGACAGGATTAGTTTCTTCTTTGCCCGTTCACTCAAATAATATGAAAATTTCCAAAGCTTACGAAGGCGTGAGAAAACACACCCAGAGATGTGATTTATGTGACCACTCCACGTAAACGTTTTATTAAATACAACACCCAGACACTTATCTTTACTTACATATTCAATAACACAATAATTCAATTTACGTAGTATCAAAGGCAAAAATGTAGTATCAATATTACGGACATACAGAATCATGGTTTGTGATTTAGTCGGGTTCAGTCTTAACCCACTATCTTTAGCCCAAAAGGCAACAGCATCAAGCTCATCATTAATTTTAGCAACATACTTGTGGATTGCATTTACTGGTCCACTAATATAGGTTTGAGCGTCGTCAGCATATAACCTACATTGAGCCTCAGATAAACACCGAGGAAGATCATTGATGAACATACTGAAAGTGGACCCAAAATGGATCCTTGAGGTACCCCACATTGCATTGATAAGCAGTTAGATTTGACTTCATTCAGGTAAACAAACTGAGATTTATTAAGCAAGTAACTATGCAGCAATTTAATGGCAGATAAATCAAAATTATAAAAAAGTTTAAGCTTTTTGCATAACATTTCATGATTAACCAAATCAAAAGCTTTAGTAAAATCTAAGAATATTAAAATTACTGCATGCCTTTTATCAATTTCAATCCCCCTTTTATCAGTGGGGTTCTTTTCTTTGCAACAGGAATTACCTTAGCACATTTCTAAGCAACGGGGTAGATTCCCATAGTCAGTATCGAATTGAAAATGTGTGTGATATATGGCAGAATAACAGGAAGAATCAACTTAATAAACCTGAGAGGAATCAAATTTGGTCCAACTGTATTGGACTTAACCTGTAGAATAGCAAGATTGACTTCATTTAAAGTTACATTACGAAACGCAAAATTATTTAAATGTGAGTTATCTTCCGTATCAGTAAAGTGTAATGAGAAATCTGCAGAGCCAGTTGGTGTTACTAAGAATTTACTGTTTAACTCATTTACATCAATGTCACCCCCACAGTCAATACTATTTTTTAGTGTAATCCCAATTCGGGAAGCATTGGACCAAAGGCCTTTGAGGATGAGCCAGGACTGAGTATTTTTAAGAAATATAACTTCTTCTCTTGCTTAATTCGAAGATTCACACAATTCCTGAGACGTTTAAAGAAGATTCTGTCATCGAAATTGCCGGTACGTTTCCATAACTCATAAGCCGCATCTCTTTCATTGGTCATTTCCTGGATCTGAGAACTAAAATATGGAATAGAATCACTGTGTGGAGTAAATGACTTTAAACGAACATGCTTCTCAAAGAGTTTCAATACTAAACTGTTAAAGTACTCAATTTTACTACTGGGATTGTTAATACTGTAAATTAAAGACCATGGTGATCTTGTTGCACAGTGAAGAAGTCTACTAGTATTACAATTCTGTAGTCTCTGTAATTAACCACTTGCATGGGTGTCACAAAAAGCATTCTATAAGCCATGTATATAAGGTCATGGTCAGAAGACCCTGGCAAAGAAACCTGACCAAATTTTTCCACAAGTTGTTTCTTTTCGGAGGATATTAGGAATAAATCAAGTAGAGATGATCGGGAATCACCAAAACGAGTAGGAGTAGTTTCGTTGACAACTTTTAAGGAAAAATTATTAATTACGTAATAGAAGACATTTCTCAGCGCATGACTATCATCAAGCAGATTAATATTGAAATCCCCACCCACGACTATTTATTCCTAGTTACTGCCTAATCTTTCTAAGGCTTTTTTGAAAGGATCTAGTTTATATGCCGCAGGATGTGGAAAGTATACGGTAACCAAGAGAATTACATTGCGTTGGCATTTTACTTCAGCGAAGATAAATTCAATATCATCTGAATAAATGGAATGAGTTAAAATTTTAACAGACAGACCCCACTTAACATATAAAGCTACACCACCTCCACGAGTGGTTGCCCCACCACTGAGCCTTGATCGATCACACCTATAGAGTTTGAAACCAGGGATTCTTACCATTTCTCAAGAAATATCATTGTCCAACCATGATTCCGATACCATAATAACATGTACATTTGATTTCAAAACGCAGCATCTTAGCACATCAACCTTATTTAACAGGCTTCTGATATTAATGTGTATAACATTTAGCAGATGTATGTCACTGAGGGCAAACTTCAGTACAATATTCGGAATAAGACCAGAGATGATAATAGGAGGAGTACCTCCATTATTAGATGACATAGTCATGTAAATTAATATAAGTAAAATTAAATAGCGTCACTAATAGCAGAAATAATTCAAGCTAAAACCCAACAGTATAGAAGAAAATTATTTCCTATTTTTTATTTACTTTTTAAACACACAATACTATTTTCCAATTAATATATTCTTTGAACACTTTTTTGCAAGTATTTTTTTAAAGTAAATTAATTAGGTTTTTAAATTAAACACACTTTATTTTCAATAGTTTTTTAATATTTACTAATTAATTGGATTTTAAATTTGCAATTAGATTTTGAATTTAAAAAAACCTCGAACTCCTCCAAAACTCTTGTGTGAACTTAAAAATCTCATATAAGAAATTTGTTTGTTTACATTTTTCTGTGACCTCTTCACCGCCATTTAAAAAGAAAAAAGAATGCGAAGTGTCATACCTGTATATTTAGGATGCCTTGAGCCAACTAAAGTTCATTGTAGTTGGGCCTTTTATCTGAGTTGTTTTTGATAATCAAAAATTTATCTGAGATTACCCAACACACTATGAGATTCGCACAAATTGATCGTAGAAAAATCTCCTGAAAGAATAAAATCACTGCGAATCAATTTTTTATTCTTTTGTAATTCTTTTAAAAGTTAAGACCATATGGCACAATGCATCCTAAATATACTGGCATGACACTTTTTTTGGTTAAGCTGGCGCTTTAAAGGCCACAAGAAAATGTAAACAAAGAAATTTTTAATATGAGATTTTTCAGTTCATATAAGAATTTTGGAGGGATTCGAAGTTTTTTTTAAAGCTTCTAATTCAAAAATCTAATTGGGTGTTTAATTTACTGTGCTTAAAAAGTAAAGAAATTATAGGAAATAGAAAATAAAGCCATCGTTGTGTTGTGTTCCTGGATGTGTGTTGAATGGAAGAAGTATAGCGAGAGTTTGTAAAACAGTTTAAATATCCTAAAGATGGTGACATGACAGTTAAATGGCTTCGAGCAATTAGAAGATCCGATTTAAAAATCACCAAGTATACCAACGTATGCATTAAACACTTTTCTGACAAACTTATAGAATTTAAATCAATGGTGTCAGTACCTTTCTTCCATTAAAACGTTGGAAACTAAGGCAAGGTGCAATTCCAACGATTTTCACGGATGGCCTCACTTACCTCTACGAAAGCAATTGTGGTTAGAGAAAATCCTGAAATAAGGCGAAACCGCAATAGAGCAACCCAGAAATCAAGAATGGTTAGATTCCGACAAGATAACATCGATTAAGGATATCCAAAAACGACCAGACACTTAATATAAACTGTTTGATAGGAATTTTAAAGTTATTGATGAATGTATATATATATTTTTATAAGTTTCTTTTAGTAGATTTTGAATTGGATGTATCATCTTTTGGTTTAGATAAAAGTTTAATAGTTAAGAGTAAATTTGCAACAAACAGCAAGTTCGATTGGAAATTTTTTATTGTTATTAGGATCGAAAAATTGTGATAGTTTTAGCAAATTAGAAAATTTAATTTCTGGCATTAATAATTTAAGTATGTGGTATAGAGAAATATCCCATTCGGAAAGACTGCAAAACATCATAAGAAATATTGAAATTTTTTAAATGAAGATTCTGAAATGCTGGATGAACATGGTTTAATATCAAAATTTTGCTATGAGCAAATGTTGTTGTGCTTATGTAAAAGGCCCAAATATTCTCCCGAATTATTAGTGTTTTCAGCTTCCTTATACTATAATTATCCTGCTGCATAAATTTATCTAATAAATTCGAAAATTGTCTTACTTGTTCACCCCAATTACGTTTTAATATTGGTAGTTTAAATTCAGTTCAGTGAAAGTTCAGTGAAAGTTTTAAAAATTTGCAAGACCATAAAAAATATTTTAACCTTTTGATTGACGAAATTTATGTTTGATGCAAATATTTCATTTAAAGGTAACAAAATTGGAGGATTTGTTAAAAATTCTGAAACTACTTGTGCAGCCTCAACAATTCATGCTTTTATGGTAACTTTCTTACTATCTAAGAATAAAGATATGGTAGGACTTTATCCATTAAAAAACCTAGACGTAGAATTTCTGTACACAACTACTATAGAAATTTTAAAATAATTGAACCAAAGTAGATTTATTGTTGTGACTATGATAAGTGATCACAATTGGGTAAATAGGTTATTATTTAAAAAGCTTGCTGGTGCAGAAGTGTATCGCAAAAAATATTTTTATTCCATGACCCTGTGCATATACTAAAGTGTATAAGAAATAACTGGCTATGCGATAAGGCTCAAACATTTAAATTTCCTTCCTATGACGAATGTTAATGTGTTAGACGCAAAATTAAGCCATCTTAAATACATTTATAACAAAGAAAAGAACCTTCCAATTAAACTTGTGTCAAATTTATCTCAAAAAGTCTTATTCCCAACCAATTTAGAAAGACAAAATGTTAATATGTAATATAATTAAATTATTTAGCGAAAAGAATATTGAAGCAATTAAAATGTACCGAAGTGATCTTGCTTCAGGTTCAACAGGAACTATTCAGTTTTTATCACTTATCAATAAATGGTGGGACGTGGTTAACGTAAAGACTCCCTTTAAAGGTATTTATAAACGAAATGAATATGTGTAAAATGAGTATCCCAAGATTGTAAGAAATTAAGCATTTTTTCGAAAAACAGAAAATTTTGTTGCGCTTCTGAATATATTGTCTCGGCATATTCATTTCGTGGCTCTTTTGAGGGAGATGTTGTATCGGTGTAGGACCTAATGACCATATCCGAAGGATAGCTGGAATTGCTAGCTTTCCAAAAAATATATCTTTAGTGGCGCATCTTATCCTTTAAGAACGAAAAGGACATTTGAAAGTATTCTTGTTGTTTTATTGATTTTGTATAAAAACCGTAATATCTGTTGATCCGTTAGATATATATTTATTCAGTTATATATTCTAGAAAGATAACGGTGTGGAGCATATTTTAACATTTATTGGGCCAATATAGACGAGTCGTTTCTTCTTTGTTTTTCGTCTTTTTTGTAGAAATCTTTGTATTCTACACGGTTCAGCACTAGAGTCATATTTTTATATGTGTGTGTAAATAATTCATTTGAAAATAAAATTTGAAGTGTGAGGTTTGTAAAAAAAAGTATATTTTTTAAAGTATGTAGTAGGTTGTGTAAAATAATGAAAACAAGAGCTAACATTTTTGAAATAGACATTTTGTTATTCGAAAATTAAAATAGTAATATTGAAAGTTATATAATATTAATTGTTAAGAATTTACATAATAATATTAATATAATATGAACGGATAATGAAAATTTTTTAAAATTCTCTAATAATTGCACTTGTTTCATGCCTCTTCCATCCTCTACCTTCCTTAATTAACTAAAAATATAACACGGCAACTTTTGTAAACGAAAAAATCAAAAATATACTTACATATTTTTTTCAAATTCTTCTTATACTATTATAAATTACAATTTATGAATAAAAAAAAAACTACAAAAATTATCATTTTACTTTACTTTACGTTAAAAATTATATTCAATATTCTTCTCGCTAAATAATTTAATTATATTATTAACATTTTGTCTTTCTAAATTGATTGGGAATAAGACTTTTTGAGATAAATTTGGTGCAAGTTTAACTGGAAGGTTCTTTTCTTTATTATTAACGACGTTTCATAACAAAAATAGTTTGATTGAAACTTTAAAAAAAATAAAATTGGAATCCAAAGTTATTATCCATACCATTCAATCATAACTTCATCCAGCATTTCAAATAACAACAACTTATTCATATGAAATAAATACTATAAAAATACTATCAGAAATTATTATATAGAAAGGCTGAATATCATTGAAATGTAGACTTATTTTTTTATGAATTTTTGTATATTTATTACGATGTTATAAAAAGACTGAATTTAATTTTATTTCTTTGTTTTTCTATTTTTATTTATTTTTATTTGAGTTATTTTGTTTTTTTTTATTTATTTAATTAAGGTGGTTATGATGAAGTTCGTCGGAATATGAAATTCCGATTACATTCCGAATTTGGTATGCTGAAGTCCGTAAGTATTCCGCAGTCTGCAAATGTCATTATTTATCCGAAATTTTAAGATTTATGTATGATGAAGTTCGTCGGAACGGAAAATAATTTGAAAATTGTACGCCGGAATTTCTCATTCGGAAGTATTAGAATGGTTCGGAAATGAATTATAAAGCATACAATTTTTGTATTTAGAATATTAGGAGAAGTAGAAAATGTAATAATAGTTTTTTTTTTCAATTTTTTTTTCATTTATGAAAAATATTTTTTGATTTAGGAATAAAAAAGCGCTTCAAAAGAATAATATATTTTATTGTTTTTAATATTATAACATAATATGTATATATATTAAAAACGATACATATATATTTTACATTCTTTAGAGAATTTTAAATTTTCTCTGATGTAACAAAAAATTACTATTTTTAATTTGTATATATGTATATACATACTACAAATATAATTAAGAAAGTTGTATCTTTTACTTTTAATTTATGTATGCATATTGTATATATACATTATGTCATATACATTATCTATTAAAAAATTTTTACAAAATAAATAAAAAAAAATTGAAAATAAAAATGTTTGAAATGAATATGAAAACAAAACAAAAAATCTTCCGAAACATATGATTTTGATTTCTGCACAGACTTTGCAGTCGAAGGGACTTCAGCATACCAATTCTTTCGTATTCGGATCGGAATTTTTTTTCGGAGAAATTCCGCTTCGGACTTCATCATAACCACCTTAATTTTATTCCTTATACATTTTTTTCGAATTCTATATTGAAATACAATTAAAAAATTTTACATACCCTGTATTCGACAGCGGTTATTATTAAAGCGACAGTAGCTCCTTTTCAGCTTACCTTATGGAAAAAGCGCTTGTTAAAAAATGAATGAAAAATATTTTTTTCTTTATACCTTGAACAGAATGAGCTGCCATCACGCAGTCATCGCGCAGAAATACCACTTTGAAAGTTGAAACATATGAAAACATATGCAAAAGCACAGAATGAAAAGTTGTCAACGCAGCTATCGCGCAGATGTTGAAAAAGTCTTAACTTCAACGCAGGAATTCTACTTTGACAACTAATAAAAATATTTTTTATTTGAATGTGTATATAAAAGTGAAATTATTGTGTGACTGTAGTACAACACATTAATACAAATTGAATTGTTTTGTTTATATTCATTTCCATATTATGTAATCAAACCATAAAATCAATTTTAAAATAAAAAAAATTTTGAAATAAAAAAAGCATACATAAATTAAAAGTAAAAGATACAACTTTCTTAATTTGAAATAAATATTTTATAAGAAAAAGTAAGCAAAACTATGTCAGTTAACGCTTTCAACGTTTTCGTTTTGCATTCTGTGCACAAAGTTAGATTGCTGCGTTTTTGACATTTAGAAACTTTGTTGGTTGCGTGATGACTGCGTTCATTCTGCTCAAGAGGTTAGTAGCAGCGATGTTAATTGTACAGTAATTACTGTTTTTTAATTAGTAATTTTAACTATATAACAGTAAAAGAGTATTTTCTTTAAAATTAAAGTAATTTACACATTGAGACATTATTTGCATAAAAATTACAGTAAATTTTAAATAACAGACAAAATTTTTGATTTCCTATCATTTTTTATTTTTTTATACTAAAGATTACAAATAATTAGTTTTCTGAAACTTCTGACCGATTTCGCAACGCAATCTTAATTTTTATATACTTTTATATTAACTTGCCAGTGCTGTTTATATGTATATATGTTATATGTATATATGTATATATATATGTTTCGTAGGTAGGTTGGAATTTTTTTGTTAAAATTCAAACCAAACGCAAAAAGAAAAGGAATAATTTTGTTTAAAAAATTTAAAGATAGAGTTCTGAAATTTTGCACAGTTACTCATGATCAAAAAAGCAACCGGACACGATACTTTACAAAGCTATCAAATGACAGGTTCGGGTTGCTGCCGAACAACTCCCAGCACCTTTCAGGCATATTTGAAAACCAATTGTATTACAGGCATCAAAATTTACACTTAGATACTTTTTCACAAATAAAGAAATACGACTGTTAACTATTTCGAAAATGTGGACTGATTCGGGTTGCTGCCGAACAACTCCTAGCACGTCTCAGGCATATTTCAAAAACCAATTGTGTTATAGACAGAAGAGTTTACACTTATATACTCTTTCTGAAATTATAATACCTATAGGTTTCACTTAAAGCTAAAAAGTATAAAATAAAATAATAAAGTAAAAATAAAAATTTTTAAAATATACTTTTATCGAAACCAAACTAGCCACCTAAAAAGTAGAAAATAAAACTAGTGGTGGATGTTGAGCATCTAGAACTACTATAAGATAAAACACAAAAGTATATAATGAATCTTGCTGGAATATTGTTAATGGACATTTTTAATATTTGCCGCTTAAAAAAAATCACGAATATTAAAATAACATCACAAAGCATTTCAATTTCCCATTAACAATATTCCAGCAAGATTCATTATATACTTTTGTGTTTTATCTTATAGTAGTTCTAGATGCTCAACATCCAGCACTAGTTTTATTTTCTAATTTTTAGGGGGCTAGTTTGGTTTCGATAAAAGTATATTTTAAAAATTTTTATTTTTACATTATTATTTTATTTATAAAAAAAGTAATATTTTTTTGCATATTATCAAAACCCTTTCATAAATAAAACACCGTAAAAAGTCAAAGTCAATTGACAATCGGGAAAGTGCTTTTCACGCACCAAGCGGAAATTTTTGTAGGAAGAAAAGGGAGTTAAGGAACTAACAGCTGATTCCTTTATACATGGCGGGCATACAAAAAAAAGTTTAAAAAAAATAAATGTGAAATAAATCAAACGGAGAAGGCAGAAAAATAACAAGAAATTTCTTTTGGAAAGATGTAAGTATTTAAAAAATAGACGGATTTAATTAATTAAGTTTTCTTTCAACAAAACGTGCTAAAAAATTTTGTGTGTTATTTTCAAAAATGTAAACAAGAAAATTGTACACTTTTGAAAACCGAAAGTCAATTTTGGAAATAAATATATTACATGAATTAAATATTTATTTATTATAATTGTCAATCGGTAACATGACACCTGGCGGATTTTGTGTCAGGAAGAAAAAGAAGATAGAATATTTGACAATCTGTCATATCCATAAAAAAAAAACAAAAAATTGCCGGGTTTAAACAATAATATTAAATTGTAATATAATCAAATTGCAATTAAATTAAATATTTCTGAGGAGCAAGAATCCTTTTGATTAATTTTGGAAAAACTTGGAGAAGTTGTAAATATATAACCAGAGACTATAATTATAGTCTCTGATATAACTATGTAATGTTAGTTGTAGGATTTGTGCCAATAATTATCTTTACTTTTTGCTTTGGTTACATAAGAATATGTACTTACATATAGGAAATAAAATATGTTTATCTTTTAGTTTTACATCAAACTATTCTATATATTTACTATTTTATTCAAAAGTAATTTACAATTAGTAATTAATTTCATAAAAAGAAAAAGAAATATTTTTATTTAATCAGACCAAAAGTTCTAGCTTTACTCATAAAATCTGTTGAAACATAACAACCAGTCATAACACAATCACCAGAATATTTATCTCTTCCATGTAAAACTTTCCAATTATCAAATATTGTGGCAGTACCAGCTTTTAATCTAAATTCAAATATATTATTATCATCATTAACAATTTCAGTCAATTTCTTTAAACTTTTACAAATTTTTTTAACTGTATTCAATTCAATTCTATTAAAATCACAATGATCATATAAATTAAAACGTATTTGTTTCGGTTGTTCTGTAATTGAATCGAATTGAATTATTGGTGCTGAATATTTATGATGTTTATCTTTATCGATATATTCGGCTGGTACATTCATTTTTTATAATATATCTAAAGATTCTGGATCTTCATATTGTAATTCTTGCATGACATTAAGTCCATCAACAAAAAATGATTTATCACCTTTACCATATCGAAAACAATGAAATACTTGCAAACCAGCTGCGCCACAAAAATACATCCTCATTTCACCGAATAAAGTTTTATGTTTTGGAAATAATGTTGAAATTAAA
This sequence comes from Argyra leucocephala, assembly GCA_963942445.1. Classification (NCBI taxonomy): domain Eukaryota; kingdom Metazoa; phylum Arthropoda; class Insecta; order Diptera; family Dolichopodidae; genus Argyra; species Argyra leucocephala. Next base: position 67,709,259 of record OZ012679.1, read on the forward strand.
TTAAATTTATAATTAATTTTAAACTTAAAATAGTTTAATTTAAAAGGAGTAGCCTCGGTAGCCGAGTGGTAAAGCACTCGAGTGTAGTAATGTAACGACCGCAGGAGCACGGGCTCAAACCCCGTGAGAACCGAAAAATTTTTCAAATGGTGAAAATTACTGGAAAATGTAATTTTCAATACAACCACATCGGTTCAAATATAATTTAATAATTAATAATATAATATATAATATAATATATAATATAACTAATAAAAAAATAATATAAATATATAATATACAAAAATATATTCCAAATAATTAATATAATTTAATAAAAAGGCCCACATTTCGAAAGGAAAAAGGACCTATAAAGTTAGCCTACATATTTATCTGTAGGATCAACTGTTTAAAAAAAAATATATATATATAAAAGGAACACTAATACCCAACTATTTTAAATACATAGTAGGTATTTTCTTAATTATTTTATCAATACTAGTTCTACAATTTTTAATTAGGTACTTACAAAAAAAAAAATTAAACGACTTAAATTCAAAATAATTGTTATTCAAATCAAATTACAGCTATATCAAATTTATTCTATTCTGTTTTTTTTTCACAATCCAAAATCACTTTTAATGTAAATAACTTAAGCCTAACTTTATTATGACCTTTTTCTTTTTTACTATCATTCAAATATGATCCTCCTAACTTAAGAATTTAATACTGGATGAAAGTTAACTTTACATTTGTGTTTCATAATTTTATAATTTTAATGATCCAAAAGAACATTTTATAAAAATCTGCATTTTCGTTCTCCTTTTTATCCTTTTAATGATCGTTTGTATCCCTAAAACAAAGAGAAGGTACTTATATTATAATAAATAAATATTTAATTCATGGAATATATTTATTTCAAAAATTGACTTTCGGTTTTCAAAAGTGTAAAATTTTCTTGTTTACATTTTTGAAAACAACACACAAAATTTTTTAGCACATTTTGTTGAAAGAAAACTTAATTAATTAAAATCCGCCTATTTTTTAAATACTTACATCTTTCCAAAAGAAATTTCTTGTTATTTCTCTGCCTTCTCCGTTTGATTTATTTCACATTTATTTTTTTTAAACTTTTTTTGTATGTGCGCCATGTATAAAGGAATCAGCTGTTAGTTCTTTATCTCCCTTTCTTTCCTACAAAAATTTCCGCTTGGTGCGTGAAAAGCACTTTCCCGATTGTCAAACGTCAAATTTTGATTTTTTTTTAAATTACAACATTACGAACTTTTTTTTTCTATAGATGTCTCTTTTCATAAGTTAATGATCATTCATGAGTTAACTACGATATATTTTAAAATTTAGCTTAATGATGGGATTAAGCCACAAAAAAAAATAATATACAGAAGCACAATCCCATATAAAATTTTTGTATGAAGATAGAATTAACGATTTTATAAGAAAATAGCTCCATTTCTCGTTCATTTACAAATCCACAAATCCATGTGCAATGCATATGAATATGAAACGAAAAGATATAAAATATACAAAATTTGAGAGAAGAAAAAAATACCTTTATTTTCATTATCAGTTATTGCTGACATTTTATAAGAGTAGGATGTATGTTGGATGTCAATGTTTTTGTTGTTCTTTTTTTGTTTTTATTCAATTAATCATTATTATTGATTGAAAAATTTTTTTTTTGTTATTATGATTTTGATTATATGATTATCAATGCCTTATATTTCAAGAGCCCCGAAACTACTTTTGTTTTTTTAGAAAGGGATTTTATTTGTATGGAAAAACGAAGCTTTACGAAAATTTTCCTTACAAATAAAATCTTTTTTTAATGAAGCAAAAATTAGTTTCGAGGCATTTTAAATATAAGGCCATAGTGATTATGAATATAAAATAACAAGAACAAAATAAAATTTTGTTTTGATGCGTGCGTTGTTTTATTAAGTATTAAATTTTGTAACGATGCAAAATAAAAATAATTGAATTGAAATGGAATATATCATAGAAAAAATATTGTCTATAGTTACCCCTGTGTAATTGCAAAGTAGTGATTTTTTGTTTAATAAATTGTTAGACACAAAATTAAATTTTTCCAAGAGTTGTACCAATAGTTGGCAGTAAAATAAATATATTTAAATAAAGTAATAAAACTGCAAATACATAAATGTTTATTTTACAGATATGTATATAATTTTAAATGGTTAATTCCACAGTAATAAGTATTTTATTTATCAATGTTGAATTAACTATGAAAATTTTTATATCTATAAAATAAAAATTTATATTCAGTAAAAACTAATCTTAATAATATACCATCACTGTATATTATTATATTCCACTGTAGAATTTTTAAATAAAACTCTTTAGGAAATATATGGTAGTCCTTGAAAGGGCAGTTTGTTTCATGAAGTTTGATTGAAATATTCCTATTGTAAAATTTTATGGTTTTGTGAAACGAATGAATTTGGATTTTTTTCTGAAATTTTAAAATAAAGTCGTACATATTCTTTGTATGGACTTTACGACTCTGTATATAAGTTCTCTGTTTTTAGGTAAAATTTTTACGATCTGAGGTCTTAATGATCATTAACATTCGTAGTCTGTCTACCACATAATATATAATCAAAGAGTATCTATTAATATAGTGCAATGGAATAAAATTTTATAATTTGTCAATGTGTTAGTTTACATTTTTCCAGTCGATTTCCAAAATTGTAAGAAATAGACAGTAATAAGAATTTAATTTGTTATAGAGAGAGAAAAATTCAAAACATAAAGCGGAAAAAAAATTATCGAACGATGTTTTTTCTATCAAAGAAATATTGTTGTATTTATTCTTAGTTATCAAAATTTGCAGATGCGTTACACTTAAAAATTTTTATCTCTTATCAAATATACAGCAATAAAAACCATTATTTAATCAAATTTGAAATATTCATATTATTAATGTTCAAGTTGTATACCTATTTATAAAGTTACCAAAACGCATTATATTATTTATAATCATTTTGAATTATTTCATTGATTATTAATTTTTTTTTAAGAAAATAAAAAATGCATCCAGTCATTAATAAAAAAAAACATTTAATACTCTTTTTAACTACCAGTTTCTATACTTGAAAAAATTTGTATTGAAAATGCATGAATGATAATCTGTTTGAAATAAAAAAAAAATTTTACTTCCCTTATAAGACAATAAAAGAAAATAATATAGAAACACAATAATCTTATACTAAAAAACAAAAAAAATTACATTTCATGTCTTTTTCTTAAAAAACATTTGAAATTCTATGCGTTCATACATAAATCGAAATAACAATAAATATTTATCAAATAATTATATATCTATCCTTTTCTTTTACTTCATCCTTCAGCCAAAAGTTAAAAATCTTTTAACTAAGAAATTGGATGAAGTAAATTGCCCGGAGAGGATTTTTTGTGTATGGTGGTAAAATAAAATTTTTTGATTAGTTAAAAAATTTGTCTGGACGTTTGTCCATTAAAAGGAAATCCACCTTAAGAAGTGGCACTCTTTCAAAAATTCCAGTTTCCAATATTAAATTTGTATAATTTTTTAAAGTTACCACTACTTAAATAAAAAAAATGCGTTGAAAACGATATACAATAACTCTTTACGGGACCTACTACATGAAAGAATTGGTACACAATTTTCAGAAGTGAACTTTTCACCATGTTAATTCAAAGGCAGGTGTGCTTCTTATTTGTTTACATTTTTGTTGTTGTACCTAATCTAATTTTATATAGGTTTTTATTAGCGGGTTTTCTTTAAGCTGATTCAAAATTAGTGCAAGGTGTTTGCAAATAAAGACATTTTTCTAATATAGGATCTTATTAACGGGTTTACTTTAAGTAATTTTTATTTAAAAACTTTTCGAAGGCTTCTTCGAGACTGATTTTTAATTTAAAAATTTATACATTTGTTTTATTTTGAATTTGCCAATTCGGCAAATTGTACATTTTAATTATTTTATTTCTTTTTTTATATATTGATTTTTTTTCAATTCAAGCAATTTAATTAAATATTTTTAGTTCAATTCGAGCAATTTCGTAATAAATCTTTTTCGTGGGAAAATAGTTTATTGACATTTCGCATATTGAAATATGAAACCGATTTAATTTATTTATTTAAAATATTAGGAAACGCTGACGTTTCGTCTGTTATTTTTGTAGGAATGTCATTTGACAGGTATGTAACTTCTCCCTCATTTAGTTTAGAATTCTCCTGAATTCTTTTATTAATTTTAAAATTACCAAATTTTTTGAATAACGTAATTGCTCCAATTATACAAATAACAAAAAAAGATTACATCAAGTATATATCAAAATACTTTATGAAATTTTAATTCTTTAATTTTTTCAAGATTATTTTCTGTTTCTAATATAACATCATTGAATGTACTTTTATTCTTAAAAATATAGGCTTGATTTAATGTGTAATAAAATCTTTGCTTAAAACTATCTTTTACATTTGAAAAATTATGATCTAATATTTTTAGAGTACAATTATTGAAATGGATCAAGATATGACCAGTTATAATAATATTTCTATTGTCACATGATTGATTTACTTTTATATTTTTAGCATTTTTTGTTAAAATTGTTTCTTCATCAATTTGTATTATTTCGATTAACTTGTTATTTATTAATTCACAATTATTTTTAAGAATACACATTTTACTTAATGATAATTCATTTTAATGTTTTTAATTTTTCATACTTATATGTTTTGTTGCTATATGTAAAAATAATTTCACTAGGATAATCAATTTCTTTGTTTTCTTTGTTAGGTACTGGAATGACAGTTTCTAACTGAACTGATTTAATTTTCCTTGGAATTTTAATTGCCAATAATTAAGAGTCTTTTTTTTTCTTTATTTTTCAATGTGATATTTCACATACAATTCATTTATTATGTAATTTTGTAATTTAAATTTATAGTAATACTTAAAAAAAAATGTTTACATTCTAAATCTAAATATTAATTTTATAGTGACCGTAGCATTAGCTGTCTGGTCTTATAATTTTTTGACTATTTGACCTGTTTCTATTTTTTATATTTTAATTTTTAATTTTCCATTTTCCTAAATTACTAAATTTTATTATTGATTCGTTACCAAATATTTTTTATACATACATTACATATTTTGTTTTTTTTTTTTTTTTTGCTTATTTCATTTTAAGTTTTTTATACTTAATATAAAATTACTTAATTCATTCCAAATAATCTTAATCCAAAAAATTTTTTCCGTATTGCTCCTTGTTTAATATTTGATTTGAGATCAAGAAAGTATTTAGTCGATGCTTCATTATGATTTCAAAAATTTTGGAAAAAGCTGGGAGGATGGCAATTGGACGATAATTATTAAGATTACCCTTACTACCGCTTTTATGAATAGGAGTGATGATACTTGTTTTCAGGTATTCAGGAAAAATTGAGGTTTCAAAAGATTTGTTGATAAACCTGATCAAGGAAGGGTTCAGTTTTTGGGAAAACTTCTTAATAAATTTATTTGAGATGTTATCTAAACCTACTGCTGCATTCGTTTTTAACGAATCTATAGCTGCGTTAACTTCTACTTCACTAGTAGCAGTAAGTTCAAAATTTGAGTAGATGTTACGCGAGAATTGGCTCAGATATTGAAAATCTACTGGTTCATTACTTAAATTTAAGTTCTCTGTGGAATAAATAAAATGATCATTAACCATTTCAGTAACTTCCTGCTCAGATTTATTTGGATAACAATCTTTGTGGAAGTGTAAAATATCAGAATTGACTGTAGTAGAATCAACGTTATACATAATATTTTTTTATACTTTGTATATTAAAATATATTATGTTTAAATTCTTTTTATACCTGACGCTCAATGAAAGGTTGTCATGCTCTGTGAAGTAATTTACTTTAATAATTTCTTCGAAATTATTATTTTCAAGACAATTTAGCTGATAAGTTAATAACCGTTAATATTAATTTTTGGAATGAATGAGAATTATTGTAGAAATCAAGTTTGATATAATAGCCTTTATTAGAGAAGAGTGGTAAGGTATTCATTATCCACGAAATGCACATTATTAATTTTATTTTAAAAACTTTAGTCAAATACGAGATCTTAAGCCGTACGTATATTAGTAAGTAGTAAAATAGTTCTTCTAATAATGTAGTTTTTGAAATAAATGTTGTTGGTAAATTAATATAAATATATTGTATTTGTTTTCTTAGCAATATTTTTTTGAATTTAATGAAATTAGTTAAGAAAGCAGATATTATGTATAAAATAAAAATCATCTTTAGATAATTTAAATTTAAAATTATAACTAAAATTAATAGTACCTTTCGGTTTCGTGCGTTTAATAATAACGTAATTTATTGATAATTTTTGTGTTATAACGAGATTTTGGAAATGGCATGTTAAACCATGTGGTTTTTGAATTCCTTGTAAAAAAAAGATTTGTGTAGTATATGTGATAGTAAAATTTTTTTATTTTGAAGCATAGAGTATGAAAATTTAAAAGCTAAAAAGTTTGATATGAAAAAAATTAAATTAATGAAATATATATTATGTTCTTGATAAAAGAAAAATTCAATACGATATTTGATATAAAAAAATAAAAGAAAAAAATAAAACAATATAAAAGTAAAAGTGGTTCTATATATACGAAAATAAGAGAAATATTTAATTTCAAGTATGTTAGTATTGTTCTAAATTTAAGAAAATTTATGTTTATATTAACTAGTGCTAAGATTAAGTTAGTGTTAGAAGTAAATAAGAAGTACATACGCCCATTTACATAGAACTGCAGTTTATAAAATTTTCTTGAGATTGTTGATGACGTTAACGCTTTCGATATTGTAGACTTTGAGGTTTTACGTAAAAGAATATCTCCATTTTTAATCCACAAGAATTGAAAAGCTTTTTCTGTTTTAATTTGTTTTGTTGCATTATAAAGCTTCGTTTGCAGCGGCGACAAATGATGTCTAAAAATTTTTTCCGAGGTAGCTGGAAATATTGAATCGACTTCAACTGAATATAAATGTTTATAATTTCTGCGTTTTTTGGAAATTATTTCAGATTTATCTGCTTCTGAATTCAAATTGACTACATATAAAATACTGCCACTTTTTTGTTTGATTTGGCTTATTTCGTTTATGCCTTTGTTCACTTTAGCTCCTATATGTTCTATAATTTTTTTTACTGTGTTCATGGGATCAGTTAGATTTGGCGGCAAACCAGCATTATTTTTATTTTTTATGTTAGATATTCTATCTAATTGAAATTCTAATTGATTTGTTTTGATATCATTCTCGTTTAATTTTCCTCCTATAAAGGAGATTTTTTGATTTAGCTCAATGTTCTCTATAATTATTTGTTCGTTTTATTTTATGATGTTATCTTATCAAATTGAGCTAAACCTAATTTTATGTACTGTAGTTTATAAAAGTCTATTTCATATCTTTCTATTTCCTCTTCTGTTAAAATGTTTGGGTGCACAATTCCATGCCTAATGGAAGCTAAATTATCCTGTATTGTCTCAATTTTTTCTTTAATGAATTGTATCTTAAAAAGCAAATCTAAATATAAATTTTGTTGAACTAAAGATTTCTCTAGACTATTTACATGATTTGATAATATGTTTCTATCACTTTCTATAATTGCTTTAAGTTGTTTAATTGTTTTATGAAATTGGTTATTAATTTTGATTTGTTCATTATAATTAGTAACTAGTAAATGATTGTTATGATCTACCGTTTGTAAATGTTTTTCTATCTTTTGTCGGTCTTGTTCATCCATTGTTCCAAATAACCATTTAGACATTATTCAAATGCCATTTATTAGTCCTTGTTTTTGTCTTTTATTAGGTATTATAGTTTTCAGTTTGTTTGTAAGTTCTGAAATTTCTGTTCGTAATATTGTTTCTTGAATTGAATCTAGTAAATTTGTTCTGTTTTCAATGTCACCGAGTAAATTCAGTATTTCAGTTGGTTGTATGGTCAGTTTTGGTATGTAATTCTTCTTTATCTAAATTTATTTTTACAAATCCTTCACTCGAATCTATGTTATTTATTTCTAACATATTACATGTCACGGTTTGCATTGTCATTATTGTCAACATTGTTATTATCGCTAATATCTTTAAATTTTTATGGTATTTTAATATTGATTATATGGATGTTGTCTAATTTAAATTTTTAATATTTGGGTTGTTCTTTATGCCTAACTGCTTTGTAATTATTTACAAAACCTATTGAACAAGTTTCAACATAGTTTTGCCTATTTTTGTTTAATGTTTCAATTCTCTTTAATTTATTGATTTATAAATTTTCTTTTACTTTTTCGGATTTAATTTTATGGCTTTGTACTTCAAATAGTGTTCACTTAGTAGTGGAATGATATCTGTTATTATAGATTATAATGGCTTGTTGGATTAATTGCTATACAGAAAAATATTTTTTATTTAATGTACAAGGTATACCGAACCGAATTTCGAGAATTTGTCAATTACTGTTAAGAAAGTATATCTCATCATGACGTAAGTGTCAATATGAATTATTTGATTTATTTTTTATGGAGTTTCGCTAATTTCGAATTTGGGTTTTATGGGTTGTCTGTCATATTTCATCGTTTTACAAACTTCGCATTGATTAATCACGATTTGAATTAACTCCTGTAACTTAGGATAATAGATTTAAAATTTGATTTGGTTATAGGTTTCCTGTATACCTGAGTTGAAACTCTCTCTGACATGATATAGAGATATTTGTTTAACCGCATCAACTTCTGTTTCTACTTCTTGTGCTCTAAATGAGCATTTTATAAATTTTATTTCATTATCGTTTGAGTACATTTCTATTAGTTTTTGTTACACAATATTATATCTTGTGTCTGGTAATTCCGAAAAAAATCCTACTTTTCCTTTATTAAGATATTTTTTTAGTATCTCGCCTAATCTATTAAAATAATATTCGGCTATAAATATGATTCTTCTCCCAAAACTTGTCTCTAATTTTATACAGTTTTATTATTGGTTAGAATTATTTGGGTTCTGTATTTTTTAACAATTTCTTCCTTTATAGAGATATGGTCTAACAATTCTCCTTCTGCAGAATGAACTGTTACAAATTGTACTATTTTTTTCTATATTAAAATTTCCAAGAGATTGTGTAGAACTCTTATCATCCTCTCCCTCATTTAAATTAATAACCTTGTTTTCTATTCTACTTAGAAAATCGGCGACGTGATTTTCTTTTCCTTTCAGATACTCAATATAAAATTGGTATTCCCCTAATTTTAATAGCCATCTCTGATGCCTTGGTGACAGGTCTTTGCCTTTATATTTGGCATGTAGATATTTACTTGGCTGGTGGTCGGTTAATGTTGTAAGCTTGTTTACGTAAAGGTATGGTCTGAAATAATTTATTAACCACATGATTGCTAGGAATTCTTTGTCCGTAGTTGAATAGTTGTGTTCGTGATTATTTAGGGTTCTTGACGCGAAACACACAGGATGTCCTTCCTGTGACAAATGGTCTTTCAAAATTCAAATATTTTATTACTGGGTGATTTGTTATTAAATTTTTTAATTTTTCGAACGATTCAATATAATTTGGGTCTTTGATATTAATTTTTGTTTTATTAGTTCAATAAAAAACTATTATAACATCATATTTAAAACAAAATTTACAAATTTAAAGGAATATTGAAAGTTTTAATTTTAAACATTCGTATACAAAACTTTAATTTTTAACTATTTAAAATTTCAAAAGTAAATAAAATTTAAATACTTTATATCTCATTGTTCTTTGTAATATCAATTAATTTTCTTTTAAATCTTGAAATATCCATATCATTTTTAACTGCATTGGGTAACAAATTAAAAGATTGTGTACCCTTATAGAGTAGACTATTTTGTGTTCTGGTTCTCCTGTATAATGGGAGTCTGAAATCACCCCTATTTCTTAGAAAGTAATAACCACCTACATATCTAATATTCTTTTGTAAATATTGCGGCATCCTATATACGAACATTATTGCATTAAATTTTAGTCTTTGATTTACGCTCATCCATTCCAATTTATTTAGCATATCCTTACTCACATTTTAATAATATAATTCAAATAGCTCTATTTTGAAGTACTTGCAATCTATTTAAGTTTTCAGTATTACATATAAATAAAATCGAGGAACAGTACTCAAAATGTGGTAAGATAATTGCATTATAAATTAATATTGCACACTTTTAATAGTGATATTTTATTTCTGATTCTTGCCAAAAAACCAAGCTTTTTCGAAATTTTTTTACAAATATTATCAGAATGCATATTAAATTTAAGCTCTTTATCTACAATGACTCCTAGATATTTAATACTGCTAACACACTTTAATCGTTCATTATTAATATTTATATTATAATTTTATAGTATAATTTTTTATTCGAGAATTTATCACCATACATTTTGTTTTACTTACATTAAGTTTTAATTTGTTTTTTGACAACCACTCATATAATGTTTCTAGGTCCCTGTTCAATTTATTTTCTAAGTCTACCAAATTATCCCCTACTAAGTAAATTAATGTGTCATCCGCAAACAAAGACACTGAAGAAAAGGCAACACTATCCTTTATGTCATTTATGTATAATAAAAACAACATTACTCCCTGTGTCTTTCTTTATGTATTTTGTAATAGGTTGTGCAATTATGACATAGTCCTTCACAAATTTTCTGTAATACCCTGTCATTCTCAAGACCCTCTTAATTTGTTTTTGAGTTTTCGGTAGTTCTAAGTCTGCTATTGTCTTTATCTTATTGGGGTTAGGTTTCAATCCCTCTTTTGCTAGGATATGTCCTAGGAATTCTGTCTTTTTCCTCATGAAATTGCACTTATCTATTTGTATTTTCAAGTTTTTATTTTCTAGAACTTCATAAATACATGCTTTCATATGTTCTTTGAGAGAGGTACTGCATATTAGAATATCATCAAGATAAGCTACACAGACCTTGTTGATATAGTCTCTCAAAATTTCGTTCATCAGATGTTGGAACGTCGGTGGTGCGTTCTTTAAACCAAACGGCATTCTGTTGAACTCATACAATCCATGTATGGTGTCACAAAAGCTATCTTTTTCTTATCTTCTTCCCTAATGGAGATTTGATGGTAACCCTTTGCCAAGTCTAATTCTTAAAATACTGGCCCTTCCCTAATTTGTCTAATATTGGGTCAATATTCGGTAATGGGAATTTGTCATCCACTGTTACCTCGTTTAAACGTCTATAGTCTATCACAATCCTAAACTTCTTTCGACCTGAATTATCGGATTTTTTTGGTACGATTATCAATAGACTAGAGTATCTAGAATTACTTTTTCTAATAATTCCCTGTTTTTCCATTTCTGTAATTTGCTTTCTAACTTCTTCTTCATGTTTGGGTGGATACCTGTATAGCTTTGAGTTAATGGACTGTTCAGTTGTTATAACTATTTCATGTTGAATTTCTGTAGTTTGAGCTAATTTATTCCCTTCTTTGAAAAATAAACTACTGAATCTTTTTACTAACTTTTTTACTTCTGTAAGTTCTTCCAAATTGAGATGATCTAGTTTTAATAAATTTATATTGGGATCTACTATTTCTAATGTGCATATTTCGTTAAATTGATACGCCGTGTTGACAAATTTTAAATTTTGTCCATTTAAATTAATATTTCCTTTCTCAAAATCTATGATACTATTTAAGGTTTTCAATAAATCTGAGCCTATTATAATTTGGTATTTACGGTTGGGTAAATTTTTTACTTTCCACTTTACCATTGCATTGAGTGGTGCATTGAATTCTACAGGTGCTCCTGTAGGAATTTCAAAGCGAATTTGATCCTTGCCATTGATTGTTGAAAAAGTTATTGGTTTTATTTCCTTCTTTTTAAAACCTTCTATTCTGTTGTCTATAATGCTAAAATTGGACCCTGTATCAATTAATGCTAAAAGTTTGTTTTTTTCGATAGTTATATTAATAATGGGTAGTTCATCCGAGGCTAATTTAGCTAAATTGTTACTTTCAATTTCATTTTTTTTATTTTATTCTTGGATATTCTGAACTTCTATTGGTTCTACTTGTCTTTGTCTAGCGTGACTCTGTTCTTGGCTATTTTTGTCGAGTACTGTCTAGAGTTTCCTGACATTCGATTTTGAGAGGAACACTTATTGCCATTTTGATTTTGATAATTTTGATACCTATTATCGATTTTGGGATTCCTCAAATTATTTTTTTCACTATTTTTATAATTATTTAATTATTAATTTTATAATTACTATTATATAAAAATATAAAAATAAATATAAAAATAGTCTTTATTTCAACAGAATATTATAATTACTATTTATTTTAAATTCTTGTCTTATGCAAGAACATTCATATCTTCTTATATTCATAATTTCTATGAATTTGTCCAAATTATTTTCTTTATTGTTCTATCTAATAAAGTTCCCTGTGACATTTCCTTTACAGTATTTAATAGGAAACTGTCGATATTACTTAGATCTATATAATTGTCACCACTATAATAAACCTCATGCTCATCAGCTTTATATTTTAAATTTTGAATTTCTACAATTAGTTCACTTACCGTATTTACACGGAGATCCGCTATTTTCCTATATATTTCAGCTGGTTCTATTTCTGGTTTATATCTCCTTTTTAACGTTTGCTTGATGAGCTCCCAGTTGTCTGGTTGCATGATGTTGACGACTCTTTGCTTCACCGTGTATTTTGTCGTTAAATATGGCTCGGACAGCTACTTTTCTTATACCTTGATCACTGATATGGTTTAGATAATATTCGACACTGTTAAGAAATGAATTGATGATTACGTCACTAGAAGGTAGTCATATGTCTAATTTCTTTTAAAACCTTTTCTTTGTATTGGTTCTGACTGTCGATTTGCTGGTACTGTTGTAATAATAATAAAAATAATATTTATTTTTATTGTATATCAAATAATAACGCCAATAGTTGTTTTTTTATTTAAGTAATTTTTATTTAAAAACTTTAATTTCTGAAGACTTATTCGAGACTGATTTTTAATTTAAAAATTATACATTTGTTTTATTTTGAATTTGCAAATTCGGCAAATTGAACATTTTAATTATTTTATTTCTTTTTTTTTATATTTATTTTTTTGTTCAATTCGAGCAATTTCGTAATACATATTTTTCGTGGGAAAATAGTTAATTGACGTTTCGCATATTGAAATATGAAACCGATTTAATTTATTTATTTCATAGATATATAAAATATAGATTGGCAGTTAGAATAAAAATTTTCTGCCACTTCTGGTCAGCTATTTTTGAAAAATCTGAGCTCAAATAATTTAGTTTCTACTGCAAACAATTCCCTTGAAAATGGAAACTTCGCACCAATGTAATATGAAAAGTTTTAGAGTAAAAAAAATATAAAATTACAATAATATTAATAATTGGATTATTTTTAACGTAAAATCTCAATTAATTTAAAATAATTATTTTTAAATTTTCCTTTGAAAACATGTATATGTGTATATTCATACATAATATATAATTAACAAATCAAAAAGTAAAGTTAAAACCAGATGTTTTGATACGTATGTTCTTATAGAGAATTATATAAACAAAATTAATTAAATTGATACATGGGCTGATACAGTTTGATGTTAAACTAAATAAAATGACCAAGAGTGGGAAAAAGTTCTTTTACTTTATCGTATACATATATTATTTTATAAAACTAAATTCACATAGATTATATTATTTATACATTCCCGTGAAATTTTATGTCTACATATATATTGATAATATTAAAACATATTAGGTGATATGTATAAAAATTTATATTATTTATAAGTATTATTATTATTATTATTTAATAATCAATGTATATCTAATCACTTGTATTATATTCATGCGTATAATATTTATCATTCATATCAAATTTAAAGTTTCCCCTCTATTTTTCTTTGAAAACGTTTTCCAATGCTCTAAAATTGCAATTGATAAGTTGAAATAAAATTATTTTCAAATTATCGTATTAGCGTCAATAATATATTTAAAACAGAAAAACTATAAAAAATAAATAGTTAGTAAATATGTGTAGATAAAAATGTTAAAAAACAAAACTAATTTTAAATTCAATAAGACAAAATTGAAAAGAATCTATTCTACAAAACCATCAAAATATTAAAAAATGGCTGTTAAATTTATAAAATCAAATCAGCTGAGTTGAAATATTGAAAAACATATGCTGATTTTTGGCTGAATCTGACATTTAATAGTTAATATGATAATGTATTAGAGAGAAAGAGAAAGCAATACCAAGCTGCCAATCTATATTTTATATATCTATGATTTATTTAAAATAACAGGAAACGCTGACGTTTCGTCTGTTATTTTTTTAGGCATGTCATTTGACAGGTACGTAACTTGCGCAACTCAATTCCAAAAAGAACAAAATTTGTTAAGCTATAATGTTTTATCCATATAGATTAGTAATTGGATATTGCCATTTCTTTATATCCAATGCTTCTAAATCTTATACTTATAAATTTGGTTGGTATACACGTATTTTTTCAACACATTCAACAAATTTATTTGACTAAAAAACCAAAAATTTTTAAGGTATAGTTACAAAAACTATACAGTTGTTTTCTTTCTCAACTCCTACTTTTTCCAATGTCTAACATTGTGTTCTATTTATGATAATAAAAAAGGCTAATTTAACGGGAAATACTCAAAGTCTGAGAATAAATGACAATTCTGTGGTAGTTGGAGATAAATATATTCTGGGAATAAATTGTTTCCCTTATAGCTGATTAGGACTTCTGCGATTATTAATTTTGATTTTAAATTTTTGACTGCTAACCGGCTTCCATTGCAGAGACCACGTTTAGTATTTATGTTACTAAGTAATATTATTATAACTTCAACTTTCAAATTAAGTTTATGTGGAAGCATTCCACTTGGACAGCAGCCATTTAAAAATCTCACGGGTTAATTGTTGAATCTTATTATAGTTTTTCTAAAATGTTTAATACTTGTTCGTTAATTGTATTCGATATCAGAATTTTTAAAGCAAAGTTTTTTTTTTTTAATAGGCAGCAAAACTATCTACATTCAAACTATTTCCAAAAATTTCTGGTATAATTACGCTCGTGTTTTTCTTTTCTACATATTATCATCATATACACATATCCATGAATTGAATACCTATTTCTTAAATCAAACAGAACAAAAAAAATTTTGATTCAAAACAATATTTTTTTGTTATTTCCTTTCGACATTATTCGCCGTTCTCTTGAAAACAATTTAAAAAAAAAAAAAGCAAAAACAAAAAAAACTAATCTCAAAAGAGAGAGTTTAATTTTATATATACAATTTTTTCCAAATGCATGTGATGGGACTGGGAGTGATTAGTTTTGTGTTATGAATTCTGGAGTGGTATTCTGTATTGTGATAATCACGCTGCGACTGTCGCGTATCTATAACTGGTATTCTATATGGTGATTGTCACAGTGATAGTCACTTTTTTTTTGTGATTTTAGGGTGACAGCTAATTTGGTGTCACTCATGATAAAAATAAACAAAAATTTGTTTGTTTTTTAAGATTTAAGCCTTTTAGATTTTTTATGTTTTGGTTTTTAAAGATTTATGTTAAGTTTTTTGTGTTTCAGGTTTTGTTTAAGTTGTAATAATTTTAATTTGTGTATTAAAATTATTAGTTTTTAAGTTTACGTATAAGAAATAAGTTTATTGATAGGATTTTCAGTTCAAAATGAAGAAGTCGCTAAAATTGCAAATGATTTAAAAAGAATGGAATTGAATAAAAAATGCTGTAATTATGTGTTAATATTTTTTTTTGATAAGTTTGAATTTTATTTTGGTTTTCAATTACATGTATAGATTTATATTAATTAGTTTGCAAATGAATTTTAATCAAATTTGAACACAATTTTTTTTTTTTCATTTTCTTAAATTAGTTGTAATGAATTTCACTTTAAGTCTTTTTTTAGTATTTGAAAATTTAGTTTATGAAATTTACTTTTAAGTTATTTTTTTTAATAACTTTTTTTATTTTTATAATTTTACTTTATGATTACACTTGTTGCACTAATAAAATTAAAAACTTTAGTTTTGTTTTCTATTGTTTTGACACTTTGACATTTAATAAATCACTTGTGCTGCCATTTCCGAATTGTATTTTTTAAAATGCTGCCGTTTTCTTAAATTATTGAAGTGATCGCAATACAGAATACCAAAAAATTTTAGTGTCATCTTTGACTGTCACAAGGGTGACTATCGTTTATCACAATACAAAATGCCATTCCTGTTTTCTCTCCTACAAATATCACAAATATTTAATAATAAAATTATACATATATAAATTTTTATTTACAATACTCTTTTCAATAGAGCACCATGAAATATCTTATATAATAAAAGGCAATGTCCTGCTGCAGCTGCGTTAGCATGGCATTTTATTAGTATCTTACATAATAAAAGGCAATGCCCTGCTGCTGCATTTTATTAGTATTCCAAAAATAACAAACAGAAATTATTACTATCTACAGAATGCCACTCCTGTATTCTGCATTGTGATAAGCGATAGTCACCCTTGCGACAGTCAAAGACGACACTAAAAATTTTTGGTATTCTGTATTGCGATCACTTGAATAATTTAAGAAAACGGCAGCATCTTAAAAAATACAATTCGGAAATGGCAGCACAAGTGATTTATTAAATGTCAAACTGTCAAAACAATAGAAAACAAAAATAAGTTGTAAATTTTATTAGCGCTATTCATCAATAAAGTGAAATTATATAAAAAAAAAAAAAAATATATATTAAAAGAGAAAAAACTTAAAGTAAATTTCATGTACCACTAATTTAATAAAATGTATATTTAAAAAGAAAAAAAAATTTATTGCTGACTTAGACTAAAAGAAAACTTAATGTGAAAATCATAACAACTAATTTAATAAAATGAAAAAGAAAATTATATTCACATTACTGAGTAAAATTCAGTTGCAAACTTATAACTAATTAATATAAATGTGTATTATATGTAATTGAAAACAAAATAAGATTCAAACTTATTAAAAAAAAAATTAACACATAATCACAGCATTTATTATTCAGTTCCATTATTTTTAAATCATTTGCAACTTTAGCGACTTCTAATTCTAAAACTCGCATTTTTTAATATTTACATCATAATAAATCTTAAAAAACCAAAACATAAAAAATCTAAAAGTCTAAAATCTTAAAAAAACAACCAAACTTTCATTTATTTTTATCATGAGTGACACCAAGTTAGCTGTCACCCTAAAATCACAAAAAAAAAAAGCGACTCTCACTGTGACAATCGCCATATAGAATACCAATTATGGATATGCGACAGTCGCAGCGTGATTATCACAATACAGAATACCACTCCTGTAAATAATTTCTGTTTGTTATTTTTGGAATACTAATAAAATGCAGCAGCAGGGCATTGCCTTTTATTATGTAAGATACTAATAAAATGCCATGCTAACGCAGCTGCAGCAGGACATTGCCTTTTATTATATAAGATATTTCATGGTGCTCTATTGAAAAGAGTATTGTAAATAAAAATTTATATATGTATAATTTTATTATTAAATATTTGTGATATTTGTAGGAGAGAAAACAGGAATGGCATTTTGTATTGTGATAAACGATAGTCACCCTTGTGACAGTCAAAGATGACACTAAAATTTTTTGGTATTCTGTATTGCGATCACTTGAATAATTTAAGAAAACGACAGCATTTTGAAAAATACAATTCGGAAATGGCAGCACAAGTAGTTTATTAAATGTCAAAGTGTCAAAACAATAGAAAACAAAACTAAAGTTTTTAATTTTATTAGTGCAACAAGTGTAATCATAAAGTAAAATTATAAAAATAAAAAAATTATTAAAAAAAATAACTTATAAGTAAATTTCGTAAACTAAATTTTCAAATACTAAAAAAAAACTTAAAGTGAAATTCATTACAACTAATTTAAGAAAATGAAAAAAAAAATTGGATTCAAATTTGATTAAAATTCATTTGAAAACTTATAACTAATTAATATAAATATCTATACATGTAACTGAAAAACAAAATAAAATTCAAACTTATTAAAAAAAAATATTAACACATAATTACAGCATTTTTTATTCAATTCCATTCTTCTTAAATCATTTTCAATTTTAGCGACTTCTTCATTTTGAACTGAAAACCCTATCAATAAACTTATTTCTTATTCGTAAACTTAAAAACTAATAATTTTATTACACGCTAAAATCACAAAAAAAAAGCGACTATGACTGTGACAATCACCATATAGAATACCAATTATATATATGCGACAGTCACAACGTGATTATCACAATACAGAATTCCACCCCTGGCTAAAAACTATTGATACATTTGATTTAATTGATCAAAAAATATCAATAAAAACAAATACCACCGAATGATTTTATGATTATATTAGATAAGTTAGAACAAAAAAATTTTACTTTATTTGATGATATACATGTAGAAAAAAATTTTGAATATAAGTTATTCCAATCTTTAAAATAAGATTTTACTTATAATTGCAGTAATAAATGTGATAAAAGTTATTTTATAACATTTTTGGAACATTCATTGTTATCTTTTTTTCACATGAAATTTTCTTATTACTATCTTTTTCTTTTAATTTTTGGAAGATTTTTAAAAAATATAATTTTCTTCCAGTTCAAAGCCACAAAATTTTGGGAGCAGTTGGAAGCAGTGCCTCTTCTTATTGTAGATATTCTTTGGTTATAGGCAAAGAATATCTATTAACAAGAATGTGCACTCCCAGCTTATGTAAGCCTAACACAATTTTTAACAAACACCAAAACAAGCAAAATATCAATAGTTAATAGAGGTAAAATTTATATTTACTTATAGCAGAGACTATAATAGAGATGTCGAATTGGAGCAAAAATAGCACAGATGTCGCTAACAGTATCGAAATGATAAAAATTATGATTCTTATAAAATTAAAATTTTCAAAATTCAAAGCAAGCTAAGAATGGAATTAAAAACAAAATACGAAAAATAATTTTTTTCTTCGCAGCTGCGTTATTATACATACTAAAGCAATTTATATATACATATAAATAATATATATGGATATAATTTGATTTTGTAAGGTTGAGTTACAATCAATTTGAATTATGAATATTTTTTGATTTTGAATCCAAATAAAATGAATTTTTGTACAGAGTTAAGAAATTTTGTTGTAAGGTATTTATTCTCCCATTACGTTTATAACATTCGGTTTTTCGTATATTAAAAAGTTTATAATTTTTTAATTTAAAAAAAAAATACTTTTGACCAAAAATACTTGGGAGCGTGTCATAACCTGTGTTCAATTGCCCGTAGTATCATTAGCCTGTTTTCTTGCGATTTGCCTGCATTTTCATTTGTTTGCATTTCATTTGACTGGATATGTAGTAATACAGGATTCATGTAGTTAGTTTTTATCAATTAACGGGCATCAGAACTACATCTTCTAAAGGTGACTGGTTGAAAGTGCCAAGTCAAGAAATTGAGCAACCTCCAGCAAAAATAGGTCCGGGTACCGTCTCACAAAGCACTTGAAAAAAAATTTTTTTTGTTTTTCTTAAACATGTCTTTTGTACAATGGGTCATAAGCACGATACAAACAAGAGGTCTGGCGCCCCAAATGTCGGGGCTGAAGACCTTGATTTTTTTTGTCATGAGTACAATGGCTCTTAAATGCGATGAAAACAGTAGGTGCGGGGTCCCAGGGATTGGACCCGAAACCCTTTATTATGTGTTTAAATTGTATTTTTCTGAAAAAAGGTTATTAATAATTATAATAAATAATTTTAAAATTTTTTTTTTCGATAGGTCCGAATGTACGGAAGTTTGGATCACAGACCATATATTTGTACTGATTACAAATAAACAAAAAATTCAAGGTTTTCGGTCCTGACATTTGGGGCCCCGGACCTCTTCTTTTTCTGAAAAATATGTACCTTTATAACTTTAAAAAAAAGGAAAATTTAATTCATCTACACTAAAAACGTATTCTAACTTTAAAAATAAATTAAAAAAATTAATGTACGCAGATTACCTTATTATATTCAATCAATATAAGTTATATCAGGTCATATATATTTTTTTTTAATATTCATTAACATTGCAATCTGAACTATCATTCAAATTAAACACACATATTCCTTTATATACACAAGATTTTATAAGAATAATGATTAATAATAGCTAATAATATGAATAAGTGGTATAAGTGGTGTAAATGGTATAAGCTAAAAATAACAATTTTATTTTACTTATATCTGTACAGGCTCTAATTATCTTATTTTTCAATATGGACAACAACCTTTAAATAAATTGGTAGAAATCATTGGCTAAGTATTAGTTTTTTAAATTTAAAAACTGATAGTTAGAAAAAAAAATGCATGATATTTTGTTCGCAATTCGACGTCTCTATTATAGTCTCTGCTTATAGTATACCAAATTTATTATGAGAGAGAAAAGGTACAAAACAGATGTTTGCCTTTTGCTTTATACTGTAAAAAAATTTTGCGTTCCCATTATTCTTCTTTGGATTTGTTTGCATTCGCATTATTTATATGAGGCAAGGTGACGAAAATTTAGTTTGTTCCCTGATTAATGATCTTTTATTATTTCAATATTTTCATTTTAAACATTATTATTTTCTTAATATATCTATTAAAAATATTAAATTATAATTACATTACAATAATATGAAATATTATTAACATTTTTGTCAGTAATAATTGGGAGTTATAAACATTATTATTTTTTTCTTAATTTTATTAAATTATAGTAAACCTAAATATTTATTATATTGGTATACGATTATAAAATAATACTGAGGACAACAACTATTTACAAATTACAGAATTTAAAAAATATGATAACGCTGTTTTAATTAGGTCTCCTAAAAATCTTATGCATAGTTGACATAATTTAGAAAATAATATTGTTAAATATTTCAACGAAATTTTTGTCGTAAAAAATTTAGAATATAAAATTTTTGAAAAATTAAAAAATGATTTTTATTACGAGTGTTGTGATAAATTAGACAAAAGTTTCTTTATTAAGTTATGTATTTAAGTCATAATTTATACTCATAATAAAAATGTAAAAGAATCATAATATTGTTTAGTTTTACGCATATGTGATAATAAATTATTACAAAAAAATCTCATTTTTATTTATTGCAGTCCTGTTTGCAGCTTTTGAGTTCTTTTTTGGAATATATGTTTTCCCAAAATTTTTTCCAAATCAATAGATATATTAATCAAGAAGTTTTTTTTAAAATTATAAATTTTTTTATTTAATTTCAGTCAACTTTTTTTGTTACTCTCTTTTGTTTACCATATTTTATCTTTTTCTAGCACTTTAAATTCTTATTATCGTCTATTTCTTACAATATTTACCAAATTTGCATAAATGTATTTGTGTGCAAACAAATGAATACATACATGAGTGCATATTTTTGGATGGCGATTCTTTGGTTATAGGCCTCATTTACTATTAAATCTGTTTAGAAATTTGTTTCGAAACTAATTTCTCTCTTCACCATACACAATTAAACTTTTGCTATGCTGAAAACACAATCACGACGAATGACGAATATTTCGCATTCAAAATATGAGATTATATATAAATCGTGACGAATGACGAATAACCAAAATTTCGCGTTCAAAAAATAGATCCATTTCTATTTTACCCGTCGCCGAATGCGAATGACATTCAGTGATACCAACATAAATTGGTTTTACTCGTTTTACTTGATGTTATTTGTTTGTTTTTGTTGTTGTCAGTTCAAAATATAAATAAATTAGGTTACATATTATTAGTACGAAAATTATTTTAAAATTTATATTAGATAGGTGTTTACATTTACATTCTTCATTTTGGTTTGGAATAAAAATATTAAGATGGATGTGCTCAAACCTGACTTGATTTGGATTAAAAAACAATGTTATAGACTAGCTCCTTGTCTAAAATTTTATATAAAAATTTATTATAAAATTTATTAACAAATTTTATATTAATATTGAACCATAGGGTAATCATATGATTACTCTATAGCAGTAAACACAATTGCGACCACCGACAACCAACGAAATTCGCTTCAATGAAACACAATTGCAGCGAATCGAAAAATAAAAATAAAACAAAACAGAAAATCAAATGGCGGAATTTCAAAATAAAAAAATATTTTATTAAAATATTTTTAAAAAATTTTTGAATAATTTATTAATTTAATTGTAGCATCATCAGATCCAAATACATCGCTAATAAATCTAAATAATATATATGTATCTAAATAAAAAAAATAAATAATTATAAATTGTGTATTTTTCGTCGCGAAAGGACATCAATGTTCTTTTTGCGGAAAATCTTTTAAATTAAAAACCATTTTGATGCGTCACCAATTAATACATATGCCCGAAGAAGAGAAGAAATTCAAGTGCAATGAGTGTGGAAAAAGGTGAAATGCATACACATCAATACAGTCAATATTTTACATCTTTTATTTAAAGATATCCATCTCAGGGTACGCAAGAGTTCTATGACTACATATCAATAATACATACCTTTTCGAAAGAAAGAATTAATCAACAATTTATTGTATTCTAAATTTAAAAAATTTAAATATTTATAATAAAATTTGAAATCTTATGAACATTAAATTTTATAGTTTTTAATAATTATAGTAATATAATTTTTAATTTCTTTTTATAACATTTTATTTCTATGATAATTGAAGTATTTTTGTTTGCAATTTTGATAACATTTTATTTTTGGAATAATTGAAGTATTTTTGTTTACAATAAAAAAATTGTTTAATTTCTGTGATAATTCAAGAATTTTTTATATAATAATAAAATATTTTTTTTTAAATTTCTTAATAATTGAGTATTTTAATTTATTTAAATAAAAACTACATTATTAGTTCATTGTAAATATTCTAATTCATTGAAAATATCATATAAAATAACACTTTTAAAAAATTATTTTCAGTTCTTCAAAATAAGGCGAAATACAAGAATTAAAAAAAAAATTCTAAAAAATTTAAATTCATTTCTTTTTATTTCAAACTTTCCATTAAATTTGAAAAACATATGTTTTTTGAAGTTTTAAATAGGTTAATTTGATTGTCAAAATAATTTTCGAACATTCGGAATATTTTTCGAGTTTTCGGAATAAATTTTCAACGTGATGTTTTACATGCTACCAAAAAAAATCTTTGATGTTAAAATACTTCACGTTGATTTTTGAACGTGAACGTTTTACGTGCTGCCACTCTTATCACCGACATTTTGATCTGCTTTTTCAGTGGCTCACGTATAATCAACGACACGACAACTCCCACACAAAATAAAAATAAATTGTCGCTGAAAATTAAATTTAATACAAAACAATATTTGAGTAGAGTTGTAATTTCGAAACCAAAAATATATCAATTTTAAGCGGTAAACACAATTGTCTATAAGTAACTCATCCTTCGGAAGAGTCTACTTCAGAAGTCGTGCCGTTGTTAAGGTATTTAAGAATCTGAATATCAGAAAGTCTACCGGTGCCTATGGTTCTAAGACAAACAGCTTTCGCTATTTCAAAACCATTGCGCAACTTATTTCATCTATCCTACTCTACAGGAATATACCCATATTCCTCATAAACACATATTAACCCAATTCCCAAAAAAGGCGACAAAGGCGATCCCTCCAACTACAGGCCTGTAGCTATAATATCGATCCTCTTCAAAGACAGAGATCTTAATAAACAAAAAGTTGACCAAATATCTAGACAGCGAAGGTATTGTCTACGATAGGCAAATACATCGCTAATAAATCTAAATTTATATATGTATCTAAATAAAAAAATAAATAATTATAAATTGTGTATTTTTTCGTCACGAATTTTTAGTCGCAATTGTGTTTACCGCTTATGATTGAACTCAAATTAAAAGTAACCAATAATACAAGGGTTATGTAGAAGAGGGTGAATTATGCGATACCAAAATAAAAAAATATTCATTACTGTCAAAAAATATATCAATTAGTGTCAAAATACGAAAATACCACGAAACCACGAATTTTCAAAACGACGTGACAAACATTTATGTTTTTTGAGGGTTTGAGTTGATGACAAAAATATCTTTATTTACGACTCATGTATTGATTTTTTTTTGCCATATAATTTTACAAAAAACTGAAAATAATTTAAATATATATTTTTATTTATGACTATAAATTTACGTATTGATTTTTTTTTTGGTTATATATTTTTGCAGAAAAATAAAAATAATTTAAATATTGTTGATCTAGCAATAAAATAAAAATATTTTGAATTAGAGTTCCTTGAATAATATTTTTATTTTGTAATTTTGGTTCGATTGTTGTTTAAGTTTTTCAAATTTTATTTCATATATTTTTAGCAACGATCGTATTTTTGTTTGGATGTAGAAAGTATTTCTACTCTTATTAAAAAGAAAAAGATAAAATGACAAAATATGTATATAAGGACAAGATCAAAATATATATTTTCCTCTTATATTTTATATTTTCCTCTAAACATTCATTTAATATAATAAACTTTAAAATTTTCTTGTTTCCGCTCATATTGCTGTGTACCTTCTGTATAAATTATAGAATATAACTTTTACGAGAATCTTTTCTAAATGATATATTCAACAAAGTATTCTACCAAAGTATTTAAACGTTCGTCCTAAAGTATTAAACATTGTAGGTTACCAAGTATAATCAATGTTTAATCGTCTGTATTATGCTATTATGTCTAAAACAAAATTGTTGCACCCCCACCTTGCAATTGCAACAGCGTCTAATTAGGGCCTATGAAATGAATTATGAAACGTGTGTTGACCATGGCGTTAGCACTCTTCTTTGAATATAGGCCACAAATTGCATCGTGCAGCAATCTAATTTTGTCTCTCATAGCGGCATTGTGTTAAGTTTTTTATACCTTTGCGTTTTGAATTTTGAAATGCACCTTTTCTTTAAGGTTTTTACTTTGTATTGTATAAAGAAATTTATGTTATTAAAGATTCCTTAATTGAGTTGATATTGAAAATTTTCCGATAGTTTATTTCATATTGGTTTTATTTTTGAAAAAAGATACAGTAACAGTATTAACATAATGATTTGTCGTTTGTGTTTGTGTAATGCTGAAAATTATTTTGGCTTTTTTGATTCTTATGGCTTAAGCATTTGTGCTGGGAATGTTGTTAGTAAACATTTTTGGTTCGAAGTAAATTGATTAATATTAAAATAATTTTTCCTCTTGAGTTTTTAAAGTAAAAATATTTTTTTTTGTAGCCTAAAATAGACGATTCCATGTCTACTTTCATATGCGTAAGTTGTTGGGAAATAGTCAAACATTTTCATGACCTCTATGATACCGTCGAGAAAGCTCACAAGTCTTTAAGTGAAAATATTATTTCTATAAAATCAGATCCTGGTGAACGTGAATTCCTCAATAATGATGATCATAATAATACTGCTGCAGATGAGAATAAAGATAATGATTTTGACTGGGATAATATAGATTTTGATAAAATTAATTCTGATTTAAAATCGGAAATAAATGAAGGTAATGTCAAATTAATAAATAAAATAAAATTAGTATAATAGTATAAGTTCTAGCCAGTGAAAATACTTCTGAAGATAAAATTAAGTCCACAATTCTTAAAAAGGAGCAAATCGAAGCACTTAATAACAGTGAAAAGCTTAGAATAAAAAAAAGAGGACGAAAACGTAAAAAAAAAGAGGTGAAATTGAGTTCTGACGAGGAAGATGATAATTTAATAAGAGACAATCCGTTTTGCGATATAAAAGACAGTCAAGATAAGAATATTCAAAATCAGGACATTAAACCCGAGGACAAACACACAAATAGTAAGTTAGCCCAAGAAGATCAAAGAATTGCGTCGTTTATGAAAATGATTTGTGTAATTTGTCAAGTAGAATGCCACAATTTTTCGTCTTTAAGATGGCATTTTATTACAAAACATAAACAAAAAGGTTTCGCAATTTGCTGTGATAAGAAATTTTTTAAAAGAAGTGTTTTAGTAGATCACGTTGAGAAGCATATAAATCCAGAAAGCTTTAAGTAAATGATTCTAATTTATTTATAAAATACACATTTACAAATGCTGAACTTTTTAGATGCACCTTGTGTAATAAGGTATGTATTTCACGTTGGACACTTAAACTACACATTTCCAGAGTACATGAGAGTACAGAAGCTGGACATCAATGTTCTTTTTGCGGAAAATCTTTTAAATTAAAAACGATTTTGATGCGTCACCAATTAATACATATGCCCGAAGAAGAGAAGAAATTCAAGTGCAATGAGTGTGGAAAAAGGTGAAATGCATTCATATCACTACAGTCAATATTTTACATTTTTTATTTAAAGATATCCGTCTCAAGGTACGCTTTCAAGTCATATTAGGGCTTATCATGATAGACGATATGCTGGAATGTGTGATATTTGTGGAAAAACATATAACAACAAAGAAGATGTTAGGCGTCATCGACTAGAAGTGCATGAAGGTGTAGCTAGAGAAAATATCAGATGTAAAATATGCTCCAAAGAATTTACGACAAAATACCAATATAATATTCATAAAGTAGAAGAACATGGCGACCCTAATCAAAAACGAGAACATAAATGTAAGCATTGTGATAAAATTTCAGCTAACTCTGAAGCTCTGAAAAGACACGTGCAAAAAGTGCACAAAGCAAAACTAAAATTTTTCTGTAGTTTTTGTGATAAGGTTTTTAAAACAGATTTGTCTTTAAAGGTAAAAAAAGAAACATAAATTCTATTTTAATTTCATTTAATTTTTGGTCTACATATTTTTTAAGGAACATGAAACTACCCATACTGGAGAACCTCTGTATATTTGTCCTCATTGCCCTAGAACATTTACGCATAATTCGAATATGCATCATCACAGAAAAAGAGCTCATCCCGTAGAATTTGAACAAGCTCGTCAACGTAAGAATGAAAAAAAAAAATCATGGATACAAATTACAGCTTTTCAAAATTAATTGTCAAAATAAATTGAATTTAACGATTTTTCCTTTTTTTACATTAATTTCATACTGTAAAATAAAAATTACTTAAATAATTTTACTTTGATTCGAAGCCTTCAGAGCAACTTATACATTATTGAGATTCTTTCACCTAATTTATGCCCTCATAACATAGTTTAAATTTACAATATTTTATGTTATCTCGTTTAATTAAGAGTTCTATGACTACATATCAATAATACATACCTTTTCGAAAGAAAGAATTAGGTGGTTATGATGAAGTTCGTCGGAATGTGAAATTCCGAATTTGGTATGCCGAATTTTTGAAAAATTGAAAATAAAAATGTTTGAAATGAATATGAAAACAAAACAAAAAATCTTCCGAAACATATGATTTTGATTTCTGCACAGACTTTGCAGTCGAAGGGACTTCAGCATACCAATTCTTTCGTATTCGGATCGGAATTTTTTTTCGGAGAAATTCCGCTTCGGATTTCATCATAACCACCTTAATCAACAATTTACTGTATTGTAGAAGCTCGAGTACTGTAATTTATTGTACTGTAGAAGTTCACGTTCGTCAAAAAGACGTATTGGCACTTCTTGTAGCATGTAAGCAACGTTGACGTTTTAATTCCGAAAACGTAAAGTACACATTTTTTCGGTACCATGTAAGCAACTTCAAGTAGATTTTTTTTAACGTGAACGTTGGTTTTTAAACGTCTGTAATTTTCTTACCGTGGACTAACATTTATACGGGAAAGTTAGTCTTTTTAATAATTTTGTGTTATTTTAATAATAAAATTATAAAATTTAAATATTTATAATAAAATTTGAAATCTTAAGAACATTAAATTTTATAGTTTTTAATAATTATAGTAATATAATTTTTAATTTCTTTTTATAACATTTTATTTCTATGATAATTGAAGTATTTTTGTTTGCAATTTTGATAACATTTTATTTCTGGAATAATTGAAGTATTTTTGTTTGCAATAAAAAAATTATTTTATTTCTGTGATAATTCAAGAATTTTTTATATGATAATAAAATAATTTTTTTTAAATTTCTTAATAATTGAGTATTTTAATTTATTTAAATATAAACTATATTTATTAATTCATTGTAAATATTCTAATTCATTGAAAATATCATATAAAATATCTACTGAATTGGTTTGTTTACATTTATTTTATTTATTTTTTTTTTATTTTAGTCTATAATAAATTCGATATCAATTGAAACGGGCACATCATTTTTATTATTTCTGCGATTTTTATATAACAATTTTGTTCTTCAAAACTGAAAATAATAAGGCGAAATACAAGAATTAAAACAAAAACAATTCTAAAAAATTTAAATTCATTTCTTTTTATTTCAAACCTTCCATTAAATTTGAAAAACATATGTTTTTTGAAGTTTTAAATAGGTTAATTTGATTGTCAAAATAATTTTCGAATATTCGGAATATTTTTTCGAGTTTTCGGAATAAATTTTCAACATGCTACCAAAAAAAAATCTGTGACGTTAAAATACTTCACGTTGATTTTTGAACGTAAACGTTTTACGTGCTGCCACTCCGGCTTTTAGTTTAGTTTTGACATTAGTTTAAACCAACTTAAGTTCATTATGGTTGGGCCTTAAATATGCTGTTAAAAATTTTTGCTTGTCAAAAAATGAATCCAAAAACTAATTCAAAATCGGTACAAAATTTTATCAGAAATTCGTTTAATTAATAACAGGTGGCATTGGATGGTCATTAGACATTCAACAACGTGAAAATAAAATCTAACTATTAAAACTAAAAAAACTTACTGTTAAACTATTTAAATTAACTATAATAACAAAAATGGAACCTTTTGAGAAATACATCGAAGAAGAAATGGAAGAAAATTTTCCTCCAAATTTCGTTTGTAGTTCAGCAATCAGAAAACCAAATTCATTATTTTATATTTATTTAATATTATCTCTTATTTTTAAGTTTATGCTTTATTTTTTAAGTTATTTTATTTTATTTTATTAAATAATACTTTTTAAGATTTACTTTAATAAGCAATATAACATGATCCCCAAACGTTGTTAATTTTCTAATGTCAAAATTTTGCCGAGCATATTCTCCTCGAGTCCGTTCCAAGTAGATCCAAATATTTTAATAAGGAATTACCCAAATTTTTCATACAAATAAACATATGTGGCAAAGCAAATATTTTTACATAGAAATTTCATCCATATTATTATCGGGATTATTATTATTAACCTTATTTATTTTTCTAGTAATAAAATTTTCTCATGGGTCGCATTATTACAGATTTACTATCAATGCCAACTCAATATTAATCAATACCAAAATATCTTTTTTTAAAAAGAAAAAAAAAATTGTATGGATTAGTAGGTATTGGTTAAAATAAATGAGAGAATAAAAAAAATGTTTTAGATGCCGATAAGCAGTTTCCAACCAACACATGTTTTTTTTGCATGATTACCAAATTCTAATGGTAAAATAAATATTATATGAAAAGAATCTAGTAAAAATTTTGACCCGGAAGATATAGCAGCAGCTTTTTATCTAAAAATGCTACACTTTGCCGAATTTGTAATGAAGAAACTTTTAAAAGATCGAGTAATAAGTAACTGTAGTAACTGTGCTAAAAGTTTACTTAACATTGAATTTGCATCAATGTCAAATGAAAGTAAATACTTAATATATTTTAAAAATTTTAAAACTGACTCTGATTTTGGGCCACTTCGAGCTCCTTCAAACGAATATTTTGAAGTCTGCAAACGTTTTGTCTATATTTTTAATCTAATTATGAAAACTCGAAGTCATGAGGAAGGGATACTTTTAAAAATTCAGCCTGCTTGCATTAGCGATTTACCAAATTGGTTTGTGGAAACAAATAAGTGACTTAGTCATAGAATTAAAATATTACAGTATTTTCTATTAGTTTCAATCAGACGAAATTGTTTGTGGATCTTTGAAAAAAATTATGTAAAAAAAAATTTTACTGCTTGCTACAAATTTTGAAGGAATAATGCCCGGTTTTCATGTAGCCGATATATCGGCGAATTGTTAGAGCATAGGCAGAAGATACAAAAATTTCATAAGTGCGATGATAAAATATCGGGAGAATGACAATAATATCGGGAGAAATATCGAGAGTGTCGCCATAAATATCGGAGAATCGCCATAAATATCGGAGAATATTTAAAAAAACATATCTTGACAAAGATATGTTTCCTATAATTATCGCCGATATTTTTAACACTAACATAAAGTAATGTGTAATTACACAAAAAAAATTCGCACACTACCAACACATTTTATGGATACGGAACGACATTTAAATTTTTGAATTTGAGTAAAAACAATAACAAAAATTAATTTTTTGTATTGAATATTTGAATGCTTATGTAAATAAAAAATAATATTTTAGCTTTTAGGTATAATATATTTATACTAAAATTATACATATTCTATTTATCTTATACATAAACTAACTATTTAACACATTTAAAAAATTTACTTTTTATTACAATTGTAACTTTAATTTTTTTTTTCTGAATGAATATTTTAAATTTTGTTGAATGAATTTTAGAATGTATGTATGTTTTTCTTAATTCATTATTTAGTATAATATAAAAAAATAATATTTTAATTCTAATTAATACTTATGTAAAAATGAAAAACATAATAAATACAAGTGAATTTAAAATTTAAAAAAACTAAATAAAAATTCCATAGATGAAAATCATATGATATTTCACTTTTCTTCACTTTATTTACTTTATTTATATACTTTCGCGAAATTTTAAACAATTCTAAGGAAGATTGCTTAAATTAAATAACCTTTATTTTGTTTACATTTTGAATATTGGATGGTTATGTATATAGATTTTAGATTTCAAATCATCTATAAAAGTTACTATAAAAATAATATAATTTTACTCCCTCATACACATTAACGGTATACTATACTCTTCTCTTTCTAAACTCCAATTTATCAGCTAAAAACTTATCATGAAAACCGGCCTTAAAGTATAACTGATTTTGTAAATATATTTTTGTTTTCTCTCCTAGGCCATCTGAGTCTGTTCCCCTTAACTTTTAAAGCGATGATGCGTACTTTAGCTGAATCTCTAATATAATTATTTTTTACCTCGCAGCATTCTAATTTCCTTTTTCATAAATTTGTTTGCTTGGAAACATTCTTCTCCATCGATAAGTACAGGCCGAACAACATTCTTGGTCATGTCATTTTAACTGAAATTCTCCTATTGAAATTTTGCTGCCCGTTCTTATTCTGTTTTGAATATCTTCATAAATTTCCCCGTGTTTGTCCACTCTAAATATTTAACATTTCCTTCATTCATAGAAAGAGGGTACTTATCCATATAAATAGTGTTATTTGGTTCATAAAGATTCGCCTCAAATGGAGGATGCATATATTTTCTTTTTCTTCAACTTATTCTCAACCTATTTCCCTCCAAGACCTCTTTCCATTTCGGCAATTTTTAATTAAAAATGGGGGTTAAAGTCCCTCGCTATCAATATAGTGTACAAGATTTTGTGTCATGGGCGTTTTTCGAGATTTCCACCATTTCTTCGTAAAACAAAATAATAAAAAAAAAACAAAAAAAAACAAAAAAAACCTTTCCATATCCAATAGATAATGTATAAATTATTAGATAGTTGTTGAAGAAATAAGTAAATAAATAAATAAAGAATTACAAGATTATGCCCAGTGGAAACTAAAAAAACTAAATTTATTTATTAACAAAAAGCAAAAAAAACAACAACATTTCTACCAAATTTTTATTTTACTCTAAACTACTTTTTAGAATAATTCAATTTCATTCAACATTACCTACATTGTTCCTTTTCAAATTTTTATTTTTTTGTGTTTTTTTTTTTCGTTTTCTTTCTCTATTTCTTACTTTTTTTAGTTGACAAAAAAAATTTGGATCATTCTCAATCTCATTGAGTTGAGTAATTGAGTTACGACGATTAGGATGTGTGTTTTATCGCTGTTATTTCTATGCATATTTTTTATTAAAAATATAATAGGGTAGACTGCCAAAGATCGTTTAATACAAATGGGCATCATATTTGAAATGGTTGATTGCAGTTGTAGATTTATGAAAAATTTTCTGTTTTGGTTTTATTTCTTTATTTGTTTTTTTTTCACTTGAGTTAAATTAAATTTAAGTATACGGCCCTTTAAATTTACTTATTATTTTTATTTATACTGCAGTAGCGATACGTAAAATAATATGTAAAAATTTTAGTTTACAATTTTATTTCAGCTATAGACTCGAAATTGACGCGATTAATAATCGGAATGGTAAAAGTTATTTAATTTAAATGAATAAAAAACGAAAATAGTTTTGAAATGTAGTACTCAAATTAAATAAAAGAGTTTATTTTCTGTCAAAATATTTTGACTATTCCGAAATACGCGATGTACACGTAATGTAAACTTAACATTTAAAATTCCAACTTTGAACAGTGTACAAAAAAATTACTTAATTAAGTTAATTTCAAATGTTTTTAATTGCCATTATTTCATCATAAATAATAAATAGACTTTTTGAAATTCGAAATTTTATTTATTTAAGTCTTATAACTTAACTATACAGTATTTTTGAAATAGTTTTGAGTTTATTACTTTTAATTGTTATTTTTAACTATGTGATGAAAAATGGATGGAAATAGTTTCAAGTAGTGACTATTTGTGGAAGACAACTATTGATAAATATAGAAATAGTAAATTTTGAAGATAAAATTTTAGAAGAAATAGCAATAGAAATATAGGGTTCCAATGTACATACTTGTAATACATTGGTTTCAAAAACATATTGAATATATTTTTAACAAAGCAGTGCAAAATCATAATCAATATGATTCCATTATACAATTATTATTTTTTTCTAAGTACCAATTTATTTATCGTATTCAAATACTGGCGTATATAAGAAATTATTAAGCCTTTATTTACATACACAATGTATGTGCTATTATTTTGTAATTTCAGATTCCCTTCTATTTAAAACTGAACAATAAACTTTATCAAATTATTTTTAAATAATTTAATTATTTTATTTTCAAAATTATTTAAAAAACAATGTAATTTGATTGGTAAACTCACCTACTTGATACATGATTTTTTTTTTCTTTTCATAAACACAAAAAAAAAACAAATTCTTTTTCCTCTTATTTTTATTATCTATTATATTTATTTACCAAAATTCCGCTCAGTTCATCATAAAAATGAAGTAATTGCGTGTGTTAGAGGAGCTAATTCTAATACAATGCAAAAAGAAAAACAAAAACTGAAATAAACAATAGGAGTGAAGAGATACAAAGAACCAAAGTCTGCAAGGATAAAATCGTAAAATAACATGAAATTATTTTTTTTTCTTTATTATTTTACTCGCTCTTCAAAATTTTAGAAATATGTATAATTGTGTGTATATATTTCTGCACCAACTTAATGGGTAAAGCTTTTTAAAAACTAGTATAATTTGAAGAAGAGAAAATTTCAATGCTTTCTCACTGCTATTCAATCAGCTGTGATTAGACACCCATCAGCTGCGATTAGACACCCATCAGCTGCGATTAGACACCAATTTTTGAATGAAAACTTCGGAAATCTACTTGTATATTATCTTGGCTAAAACCGAACTACAAAGCAAAATTTTTGTTACCATTTTTGTACAACAACAAATTGCATGAAACAATGTCAAGTTTTTGCACAGTGTACTAACAGCATACCTAGCTTTAATGAAGATTTATGTACATAAAACTCAAATTAAGAGTTATAAAAAATAAATTATATGATAATAAATATTATTCCATTCAAATTTAATTTATTTTTAAAAGTAGGTACTTTACATATATATGTCTATTTAAATGTGTTGGTTTCATTTTTTATAAATGATTGTGGTTGGTCGGACTGTGCTTATAGATATTCTTTGGTATTACATCTTGGAATTTTTCTACAGTATTTTTGTGTATGAGCATGTTGAAGCCACGTATCCTCATATTCCTAAAAAGAAACATAATTTATTAGTATATTTAATTTCATTTTTTTTTGATTTTATATAAAAATAAATATATTAATTATTTTTTGTTTATATAACCAGAAATTATATATACATAGATAGTTCATTTCGAACAAGTTTTGTTAGACGTTTTCAATATGACGAGAACACCCCAAAGAATAATTTTGCTCATACTATGAGAAAAAAAAAAAAACAATTTTAAATTCTCTCATCTCTGAAATCATCATCTCGCTTTGTATTTTTTATTTTTAATTTTAATTGAGTCATTCATTGAGTTCACTGTCTGGCGTGAATGAAATGGATGTGTGTCGGGTGATAACTTGTAATAAGGAAATTATATTATATACATACATTAAACATTACATATGTATGTATGTGCTTAGGATGATTCTGAGCGAATATTTTCAATAGGCACAGATAAATAATTTAAATTTTCTTTTGTGTAAGTTTTTGGGATATTTTCTTTTCTGTTATTTTCTTCAAATACCAAAAACTCATTTAAATCAATTTTTACCCTTTCCGTTTTGTTTTGAAAAGGCTGAATACAAGAAGAACTTTCAGAAAAATCAAAAATATTAAAATCTTTTGTTTGATTTTCTTTGTTATTTGTTCCTGTATCAGGTAAAAGTAAAGTAGGAATTGCATTTTTTTTAGCCTCATTTTTCCTAAATATTTTTTTTCAAAGTGGTTCTCGCATATTATTAGTCTTTTGTTAGTAATCTTTTCAACACTTACCTTGCATTTCGATATCCATCTACTGAACATAGCCTTATCTTTTGGAAACGTAAAAAATTTGCCATCAAACGTTCTTGGGCTATTCTTACAGGATATACAAATTATTCCCGACTTGCGTTTATCCGAATTTAAATCTTTAAACATTTTATAGCGCACGCTTTTACACTTTCACTAGAAATTATACACTACACATAAGTATATAATTTCCTCCTTGACAGATTCATCAATTAAAAAAGCGCCAAAACTAAAACAATCACCTCAAAAATTCTCCCATAGTTTCTCATGTACTTTTTTACTTATTTATTACAATGAAATGAGGGAGGATATATGAGCTTCAGCTTACTATATAATTTATGTACATATTTAAATTGTCTCATTCTATACATTATTATATTCTTACTCAATCCGTTCATATAAATTTTTTAAGAAAAAAAAAGTTATCATCGAACATGGAATAATATTTCTTCCTATTTCTTTTTCTATCAAAATAAAAATATGACTTGATTTTTTTCCTTTGATAAAATTACCAAACACCTTACCAAACAATTGCACATTCAATTTCACATCATATGCATAATTTTTTATTTACTATTGTTATGATGATAAGACAAGAAATTATTATATCCATCTCTATAGTCTATACGAAAATATTATATTATATACTTTAATATATATATACATGCATATAAATATAATTACCCAAAAAGAAGAATTCTCAACGAATTTCTTAAATTATGGTATTTTTTGAAAAATAGAATTCTTCTTGAGATAATAATAAAATATTTATTATGCATGTATATGATCAATTTACTATGCATACATGTTTGTGTACATGAATGCTATTGCTATTTCGTAAATCGCAATGTACAAAGAAAAATAACAAAAATAAAATTTTATTATTTCCAAGCAAAACATACCATCCGCTTATCTTCTTGATGATGTTTACTGCTTGAAAATAATTTTAAAATGAAATTTCAAGAGAAAGAGAGAACATTTAATTTTATTTAGAGAGAGCAGAATTTTGATTTTATTTCTCTGGGGTGCTGTCGATTTCAAAAATTTTTAAGAAAAGTGAATTGAACCTTTTATATGGGAATGAACTATCTATGTATACATAATTTCTGATATAACTTACCTAATATGTAAACAAACGTCCATCAGATTTTGTTGACGTTTACACACTAATATATGATAAAATAACTACGGTCAGTTTAAGAACTGACCACTATAATTATTAATGATCGAATTTATTTAGTTCAAGAACTGACCACTATAATTATTAATGATCGAGTTTATTTAGTTCAAGAACTGACCACTATGATTATTAATGATCGAATTTATTTACTTCAAGAACTGACCACTATAATTATTAATAATCGAGTATCTAAAATCGAGTTCAATGGGAATTGAATGCATTGAAATAAGTAAGCAAAACATATGTTATTGTATCATATATTAAAATATTACGTATAGTCAGTATATATGACTGTATTGGTTTTTTTAGTTGTAACTTATCTCAAAGGCAAAAGTTAATGAACTTTGCCTATTTTTTTTAGTTGTAATTATGAGGAAAATAGTTTAAATCGTCCTCTTTTAATTTTAAAATTTAAAGTGAAAGGTCATCTTCTCAAGAAAATTGTTAATCAAGCTGTTAATAATTTATATCGAATTTTTAATTTAAGTTGTTACTATAAGATTGTTAAGTTAATAAAAAGTGGTTGGATGTCAATAATATTATAATAAAAAAAAATTGTTGTTGTTTTTATTTTTTTGTATTTTTTCCTTTATTAAAATATACAATTTATACATCTTGGTGAAACATCAATTTATACATCTTGGTCTGGCATGATTTACATTGTACTACAAGTTAATTTTTTCTTAATGGCTCAATATCCACATTTTAAAATATTTTTAATCTTGTAAATTCTGTTAATGTCTTCTTCAGCTTTGAAAGTTAACATAAACATGTTTAATGGTTCTTTATTTTTCCAGCTTCGTTTGTTTGTAGCTTGTATTATTTTTTATTCTCTGTTTTCAAGATCTTTAATTATTTCTTCTGTTTTACACGAGTGCGGCAAATTTTTCACCATTACTCTTATTGGTCTTTGCTGCTTACTTTCGAATGAGTGCCAATTATATTTATACTCTGATAGGACTTTTGTTACAGTTCTGTAATCAACTACATCTAACAAATTGATTTTTATACAATTCTTGCCAAGAAGTTTCATCTCAAACTGCTTTTCTGTTATTATTTTTTTTAAATTAATTATTGAATTCATCCACAATTATTGGCGATGGAGATTGTTTTATCTTAACTTTTCCCGGGTCGGTTACTTTTTTTGGGGAAATAACTTTTTTTGGAGAACTTTCTTTCTTTGGAGTTGTTTTAGAATCCATCTTTTTTGCTTTAAGTGAATCATTTAACTTCCTTTTTTGCTTCTGTTTTACTCTTATCTACTCAGTCTCTTTCGTTAACTCTTCCTCATCTGTAGAGTATACTATTTTCTTCCTGTTTTCGGAAATTGATAAGTGTGGAGCTTGTGTAACTTGTGGTTTTTCATCTTTATATTGATAATTTCACTTTTAAGTTCCTGTATTTGTTTTTCTATATTACTTATCAACTGCTTTAGTTATGTTGTTTCATTGACAGCTTTCTGCCATTTGTTATACAGGGCACTTACATTCATGTGTTCTCTAAGTGGTGGTGATCTATTAATTTTTCTCTTAAACGGATCCGCTATATTATTTTTTGCATTTTTTGTGCTTTGAACCACTGGCGAATCCTCTGACCTCCTTTTGAAGTCAGCAAAGCCCTCGTCGACAGCCGTGGCTTCTGCCGACACTTTGGTAGATATCCTTATCGGATTTATTTCTTTATTATCGTTATTCATATTTTATATTTTAAATATTTTTTTGTTTTTATCCACTGCCAGGACATTAACTGCCGTCCCTAAGGGATCAGACACAGACCAGAGAGCCGCTCGTTCCGACACACTCAGGGATCAGACACAATCTGATCGACCCTCAGGCCTCAATCTCAATCATCTGCATTTAATGTTGTTTCACTTACTACCGCCAGTCCCATTCCATGACTGGACTCTCTTTTTTTTTATAATTCAGTTCATCTAAACCGTCAACATTTTCGGTGAAATTTAAATAATATTTTTGTTTTCAAATAATTAAAATTTTTGTTACAATTGAAATAATTTGTATCTAGTATTCCTAAAACATTTAATATATCATATCTTTAATGTTCATAATACATTTCACATAATTTTATAATTTTATAAATTATATTCATAATAAAACTAAATAAAATAAAATAAACTATTGTTATGATGAAAATCACTCATATTTTCAATAAAATTTTTAATTTTGTATTCATGAATACTTTTAGGTGATTGGTATACGTACTATAATTATATAAAAATAAAATCAGAATTCTATTATAAATTTAATAAACAACAAAACGCATAGAAAACATATATCGAGAAGCCCACCCATGAAAAAAAATTTTCAACTAATTCATTTGACAGGTAGTTTTATTATCATTCTATTGATCGACCGACTAGATATCAGACCGCATTTTCTCATAAAATTATTTTTTTTATTTTTTTTAATATTAATTTAAAATTATGAATATTTTAGATGGCAAAATTTCAACTCGAAACAATTAACATATTTATCCATAGGAATATATGTCACATACACATGCATATCCCATATGAATGATGATATATATCCATCCCCAAAATGATATAATAACATATATGTGTGGTGGTATCAATACTATTAAGGCAATTGACAATCGGGAAAGTGCTTTTCACGCACCAAGCGGAAATTTTTGTAGGATAAAAAGTGAGATAAAGAACTTATTATCTGATTCCTTTATACATGGCACGAATACAAAAATAAGTTCA
Organism: Argyra leucocephala; assembly: GCA_963942445.1. Classification (NCBI taxonomy): domain Eukaryota; kingdom Metazoa; phylum Arthropoda; class Insecta; order Diptera; family Dolichopodidae; genus Argyra; species Argyra leucocephala. The sequence goes on from OZ012679.1 coordinate 67,748,134, forward strand.
AAAAAAATAAATGTGAAATAAATCCAACGGAGAAGGCAGAGAAATAACAAGAAATTTCTTTTGGAAAGATGTAAGTATTTAAAAAATAGATGAATATTAATTAAGAAAGTTTTCTTTCCACAAAACGTGCTAAAAAATTGTGTATGTTGTTTTCAAAAACGTAAACAAGAAAACTGTACATTTTTGAAAACCGAAAGTGAATTTTGGAAATAAATATATTGTATGATAAATATTTATTTAAGTTATTAACCTTCTCTTTGTTTTAGGGATACAAACGATGATTAAAAGGATAAAAAGGAGAACGAAAATGGAGAGTTTTATAAAATGTTCTTTTGGGATCATTAAAATTATAAAATTATGAAACAAAAATGTAAAGTTAACTTTCATTCAGTATTAAATTCTTAAGTTAGGAGGATCAACTGTTTGAATGATAGTAAAAAAGAAAAAGATCATAATAAAGTTAAGTTTAAGTTATTCACATTAAAAGTGATTTTGGATTGTGAAAAAAAAAAAAGAATAGAAAAAATTTGATTGATACAGCATATACATTTGATTATTTGGGACTTCATACTGATAATACCTATTTTTGTGGCGCAGTTGGTTTGTAAGTATTTCATTGTATTCGATATGGTAAAGGTGGTAAATCATTTTTTGTTGATGGATTTAATGCCATTCAAGAATTACAATATGACGATCCAGAATCTTTAGATATATTATCAAAAATGAATGTACCAGCCGAATATATCGATAAAGATCAACATCATAAGTATGCAGCTTCATAAATTCAATTCGATTCAATTACAGATCAACCGAAACAAATACGTTTTAATTTATATGACCAATGCGATTTTAATGGAATTTAATTGAATACAGTTAACGATAAAGATCAACATCATAAGTATGCAGATTCATAAATTCAATTCGATTCAATTACAGATCAACCGAAACAAATACGTTTTAATTTATATGATCAATGCGATTTTAATGGAATTTAATTGAATACAGTTTAAAAACTTTTTAAAAGTTTTAAAGAAATCAGCTGAAATTGTTAATGATGTCACCAATTAATACATATGCCCGAAGAAGAGAAGAAATTCAAGTGCAATGAGTGTGGAAAAAGGTGAAATGCATTCATATCACTACAGTCAATATTTTACATTTTTTATTTAAAGATATCCGTCTCAAGGTACGCTTTCAAGTCATATTAGGGCTTATCATGATAGACGATATGCTGGAATGTGTGATATTTGTGGAAAAACATATAACAACAAAGAAGATGTTAGGCGTCATCGACTAGAAGTGCATGAAGGTGTAGCTAGAGAAAATATCAGATGTAAAATATGCTTAAAAGAATTTACGACAAAATACCAATATAATATTCATAAAGTAGAAGAACATGGCGACCCTAATCAAAAACGAGAACATAAATGTAAGCATTGTGATAAAATTTCAGCTAACTCTGAAGCTCTGAAAAGACACGTGCAAAAAGTGCACAAAGCAAAACTAAAATTTTTCTGTAGTTTTTGTGATAAGGTTTTTAAAACAGATTTGTCTTTAAAGGTAAAAAAAGAAACATAAATTCTATTTTAATTTCATTTAATTTTTGGTCTACATATTTTTTAAGGAACATGAAACTACCCATACTGGAGAACCTCTGTATATTTGTCCTCATTGCCCTAGAACATTTACGCATAATTCGAATATGCATCATCACAGAAAAAGAGCTCATCCCGTAGAATTTGAACAAGCTCGTCAACGTAAGAATGAAAAAAAAAAATCATGGATACAAATTACAGCTTTTCAAAATTAATTGTCAAAATAAATTGAATTTAACGATTTTTCCTTTTTTTACATTAATTTCATACTGTAAAATAAAAATTACTTAAATAATTTTACTTTGATTCGAAGCCTTCAGAGCAACTTATACATTATTGAGATTCTTTCACCTAATTTATGCCCTCATAACATAGTTTAAATTTACAATATTTTATGTTATCTCGTTTAATTAAGAGTTCTATGACTACATATCAATAATACATACCTTTTCGAAAGAAAGAATTAGGTGGTTATGATGAAGTTCGTCGGAATGTGAAATTCCGAATTTGGTATGCCGAATTTTTGAAAAATTGAAAATAAAAATGTTTGAAATGAATATGAAAACAAAACAAAAAATCTTCCGAAACATATGATTTTGATTTCTGCACAGACTTTGCAGTCGAAGGGACTTCAGCATACCAATTCTTTCGTATTCGGATCGGAATTTTTTTTCGGAGAAATTCCGCTTCGGATTTCATCATAACCACCTTAATCAACAATTTATTGTATTGTAGAAGCTCGAGTACTGTAATTTATTGTACTGTAGAAGTTCACGTTCGTCAAAAAGACGTATTGGCACTTCTTGTAGCATGTAAGCAACGTTGACGTTTTAATTCCGAAAACGTAAAGTACACATTTTTTCGGTACCATGTAAGCAACGTCAAGTAGATTTTTTTTAACGTGAACGTTGGTTTTTAAACGTCTGTAATTTTCTTACCGTGGACTAACATTTATACGGGAAAGTTAGTCTTTTTAATAATTTTGTGTTATTTTAATAATAAAATTATAAAATTTAAATATTTATAATAAAATTTGAAATCTTAAGAACATTAAATTTTATAGTTTTTAATAATTATAGTAATATAATTTTTAATTTCTTTTTATAACATTTTATTTCTATGATAATTGAAGTATTTTTGTTTGCAATTTTGATAACATTTTATTTCTGGAATAATTGAAGTATTTTTGTTTGCAATAAAAAAATTATTTTATTTCTGTGATAATTCAAGAATTTTTTATATGATAATAAAATAATTTTTTTTTAAATTTCTTAATAATTGAGTATTTTAATTTATTTAAATATAAACTATATTTATTAATTCATTGTAAATATTCTAATTCATTGAAAATATCATATAAAATATCTACTGAATTGGTTTGTTTACATTTATTTTATTTATTTTTTTTTTATTTTAGTCTATAATAAATTCGATATCAATTGAAACGGGCACATCATTTTTATTATTTCTGCGATTTTTATATAACAATTTTGTTCTTCAAAACTGAAAATAATAAGGCGAAATACAAGAATTAAAAAAAAACAATTCTAAAAAATTTAAATTCATTTCTTTTTATTTCAAACCTTCCATTAAATTTGAAAAACATATGTTTTTTGAAGTTTTAAATAGGTTAATTTGATTGTCAAAATAATTTTCGAATATTCGGAATATTTTTTCGAGTTTTCGGAATAAATTTTCAACATGCTACCAAAAAAAAATCTGTGACGTTAAAATACTTCACGTTGATTTTTGAACGTAAACGTTTTACGTGCTGCCACTCCGGCTTTTCGTTTAGTTTCGACATTAGTTTAAACCAACTTAAGTTCATTATGGTTGGGCCTTAAATATGCTGTTAAAAATTTTTGCTTGTCAAAAAATGAATCCAAAAACTAATTCAAAATCGGTACAAAATTTTATCAGAAATTCGTTTAATTAATAACAGGTGGCATTGGATGGTCATTAGACATTCAACAACGTGAAAATAAAATCTAACTATTAAAACTAAAAAAACTTACTGTTAAACTATTTAAATTAACTATAATAACAAAAATGGAACCTTTTGAGAAATACATCGAAGAAGAAATGGAAGAAAATTTTCCTCCAAATTTCGTTTGTAGTTCAGCAATCAGAAAACCAAATTCATTATTTTATATTTATTTAATATTATCTCTTATTTTTAAGTTTATGCTTTATTTTTTAAGTTATTTTATTTTATTTTATTAAATAATACTTTTTAAGATTTACTTTAATAAGCAATATAACATGATCCCCAAACGTTGTTAATTTTCTAATGTCAAAATTTTGCCGAGCATATTCTCCTCGAGTCCGTTCCAAGTAGATCCAAATATTTTAATAAGGAATTACCCAAATTTTTCATACAAATAAACATATGTGACAAAGCAAATATTTTTACATAGAAATTTCATCCATATTATTATCGGGATTATTATTATTAACCTTATTTATTTTTCTAGTAATAAAATTTTCTCATGGGTCGCATTATTACAGATTTACTATCAATGCCAACTCAATATTAATCAATACCAAAATATTTTTTTTTAAAAAGAAAAAAAAAATTGTATGGATTAGTAGGTATTGGTTAAAATAAATGAGAGAATAAAAAAAATGTTTTAGATGCCGATAAGCAGTTTCCAACCAACACATGTTTTTTTTGCATGATTACCAAATTCTAATGGTAAAATAAATATTATATGAAAAGAATCTAGTAAAAATTTTGACCCGGAAGATATACCAGCAGCTTTTTATCTAAAAATGCTACACTTTGCCGAATTTGTAATGAAGAAACTTTTAAAAGATCGAGTAATAAGTAACTGTAGTAACTGTGCTAAAAGTTTACTTAACATTGAATTTGCATCAATGTCAAATGAAAGTAAATACTTAATATATTTTAAAAATTTTAAAACTGACTCTGATTTTGGGCCACTTCGAGCTCCTTCAAACGAATATTTTGAAGTCTGCAAACGTTTTGTCTATATTTTTAATCTAATTATGAAAACTCGAAGTCATGAGGAAGGGATACTTTTAAAAATTCAGCCTGCTTGCATTAGCGATTTACCAAATTGGTTTGTGGAAACAAATAAGTGACTTAGTCATAGAATTAAAATATTACAGTATTTTCTATTAGTTTCAATCAGACGAAATTGTTTGTGGATCTTTGAAAAAAATTATGTAAAAAAAAATTTTACTGCTTGCTACAAATTTTGAAGGAATAATGCCCGGTTTTCATGTAGCCGATATATCGGCGAATTGTTAGAGCATAGGCAGAAGATACAAAAATTTCATAAGTGCGATGATAAAATATCGGGAGAATGACAATAATATCGGGAGAAATATCGAGAGTGTCGCCATAAATATCGGAGAATCGCCATAAATATCGGAGAATATTTAAAAAAACATATCTTGACAAAGATATGTTTCCTATAATTATCGCCGATATTTTTAACACTAACATAAAGTAATGTGTAATTACACAAAAAAAATTCGCACACTACCAACACATTTTATGGATACGGAACGACATTTAAATTTTTGAATTTGAGTAAAAACAATAACAAAAATTAATTTTTTGTATTGAATATTTGAATGCTTATGTAAATAAAAAATAATATTTTAGCTTTTAGGTATAATATATTTATACTAAAATTATACATATTCTATTTATCTTATACATAAACTAACTATTTAACACATTTAAAAAATTTACTTTTTATTACAATTGTAACTTTAATTTTTTTTTTCTGAATGAATATTTTAAATTTTGTTGAATGAATTTTAGAATGTATGTATGTTTTTCTTAATTCATTATTTAGTATAATATAAAAAAATAATATTTTAATTCTAATTAATACTTATGTAAAAATGAAAAACATAATAAATACAAGTGAATTTAAAATTTAAAAAAACTAAATAAAAATTCCATAGATGAAAATCATATGATATTTCACTTTTCTTCACTTTATTTACTTTATTTATATACTTTCGCGAAATTTTAAACAATTCTAAGGAAGATTGCTTAAATTAAATAACCTTTATTTTGTTTACATTTTGAATATTGGATGGTTATGTATATAGATTTTAGATTTCAAATCATCTATAAAAGTTACTATAAAAATAATATAATTTTACTCCCTCATACACATTAACGGTATACTATACTCTTCTCTTTCTAAACTCCAATTTATCAGCTAAAAACTTATCATGAAAACCGGCCTTAAAGTATAACTGATTTTGTAAATATATTTTTGTTTTCTCTCCTAGGCCATCTGAGTCTGTTCCCCTTAACTTTTAAAGCGATGATGCGTACTTTAGCTGAATCTCTAATATAATTATTTTTTACCTCGCAGCATTCTAATTTCCTTTTTCATAAATTTGTTTGCTTGGAAACATTCTTCTCCATCGATAAGTACAGGCCGAACAACATTCTTGGTCATGTCATTTTAACTGAAATTCTCCTATTGAAATTTTGCTGCCCGTTCTTATTCTGTTTTGAATATCTTCATAAATTTCCCCGTGTTTGTCCACTCTAAATATTTAACATTTCCTTCATTCATAGAAAGAGGGTACTTATCCATATAAATAGTGTTATTTGGTTCATAAAGATTCGCCTCAAATGGAGGATGCATATATTTTCTTTTTCTTCAACTTATTCTCAACCTATTTCCCTCCAAGACCTCTTTCCATTTCGGCAATTTTTAATTAAAAATGGGGGTTAAAGTCCCTCGCTATCAATATAGTGTACAAGATTTTGTGTCATGGGCGTTTTTCGAGATTTCCACCATTTCTTCGTAAAACAAAATAATAAAAAAAAAAAAAAAAAAAACAAAAAAAACCTTTCCATATCCAATAGATAATGTATAAATTATTAGATAGTTGTTGAAGAAATAAGTAAATAAATAAATAAAGAATTACAAGATTATGCCCAGTGGAAACTAAAAAAACTAAATTTATTTATTAACAAAAAGCAAAAAAAACAACAACATTTCTACCAAATTTTTATTTTACTCTAAACTACTTTTTAGAATAATTCAATTTCATTCAACATTACCTACATTGTTCCTTTTCAAATTTTTATTTTTTTGTGTTTTTTTTTTTCGTTTTCTTTCTCTATTTCTTACTTTTTTTAGTTGACAAAAAAAATTTGGATCATTCTCAATCTCATTGAGTTGAGTAATTGAGTTACGACGATTAGGATGTGTGTTTTATCGCTGTTATTTCTATGCATATTTTTTATTAAAAATATAATAGGGTAGACTGCCAAAGATCGTTTAATACAAATGGGCATCATATTTGAAATGGTTGATTGCAGTTGTAGATTTATGAAAAATTTTCTGTTTTGGTTTTATTTCTTTATTTGTTTTTTTTTCACTTGAGTTAAATTAAATTTAAGTATACGGCCCTTTAAATTTACTTATTATTTTTATTTATACTGCAGTAGCGATACGTAAAATAATATGTAAAAATTTTAGTTTACAATTTTATTTCAGCTATAGACTCGAAATTGACGCGATTAATAATCGGAATGGTAAAAGTTATTTAATTTAAATGAATAAAAAACGAAAATAGTTTTGAAATGTAGTACTCAAATTAAATAAAAGAGTTTATTTTCTGTCAAAATATTTTGACTATTCCGAAATACGCGATGTACACGTAATGTAAACTTAACATGTAAAATTCCAACTTTGAACAGTGTACAAAAAAATTACTTAATTAAGTTAATTTCAAATGTTTTTAATTGCCATTATTTCATCATAAATAATAAATAGACTTTTTGAAATTCGAAATTTTATTTATTTAAGTCTTATAACTTAACTATACAGTATTTTTGAAATAGTTTTGAGTTTATTACTTTTAATTGTTATTTTTAACTATGTGATGAAAAATGGATGGAAATAGTTTCAAGTAGTGACTATTTGTGGAAGACAACTATTGATAAATATAGAAATAGTAAATTTTGAAGATAAAATTTTAGAAGAAATAGCAATAGAAATATAGGGTTCCAATGTACATACTTGTAATACATTGGTTTCAAAAACATATTGAATATATTTTTAACAAAGCAGTGCAAAATCATAATCAATATGATTCCATTATACAATTATTATTTTTTTCTAAGTACCAATTTATTTATCGTATTCAAATACTGGCGTATATAAGAAATTATTAAGCCTTTATTTACATACACAATGTATGTGCTATTATTTTGTAATTTCAGATTCCCTTCTATTTAAAACTGAACAATAAACTTTATCAAATTATTTTTAAATAATTTAATTATTTTATTTTCAAAATTATTTAAAAAACAATGTGATTTGATTGGTAAACTCACCTACTTGATACATGATTTTTTTTTTCTTTTCATAAACACAAAAAAAAAACAAATTCTTTTTCCTCTTATTTTTATTATCTATTATATTTATTTACCAAAATTCCGCTCAGTTCATCATAAAAATGAAGTAATTGCGTGTGTTAGAGGAGCTAATTCTAATACAATGCAAAAAGAAAAACAAAAACTGAAATAAACAATAAGAGTGAAGAGATACAAAGAACCAAAGTCTGCAAGGATAAAATCGTAAAATAACATGAAATTATTTTTTTTTCTTTATTATTTTACTCGCTCTTCAAAATTTTAGAAATATGTATAATTGTGTGTATATATTTCTGCACCAACTTAATGGGTAAAGCTTTTTAAAAACTAGTATAATTTGAAGAAGAGAAAATTTCAATGCTTTCTCACTGCTATTCAATCAGCTGTGATTAGACACCCATCAGCTGCGATTAGACACCAATTTTTGAATGAAAACTTCGGAAATCTACTTGTATATTATCTTGGCTAAAACCGAACTACAAAGCAAAATTTTTGTTACCATTTTTGTACAACAACAAATTGCATGAAACAATGTCAAGTTTTTGCACAGTGTACTAACAGCATACCTAGCTTTAATGAAGATTTATGTACATAAAACTCAAATTAAGAGTTATAAAAAATAAATTATATGATAATAAATATTATTCCATTCAAATTTAATTTATTTTTAAAAGTAGGTACTTTACATATATATGTCTATTTAAATGTGTTGGTTTCATTTTTTATAAATGATTGTGGTTGGTCGGACTGTGCTTATAGATATTCTTTGGTATTACATCTTGGAATTTTTCTACAGTATTTTTGTGTATGAGCATGTTGAAGCCACGTATCCTCATATTCCTAAAAAGAAACATAATTTATTAGTATATTTAATTTCATTTTTTTTTGATTTTATATAAAAATAAATATATTAATTATTTTTTGTTTATATAACCAGAAATTATATATACATAGATAGTTCATTTCGAACAAGTTTTGTTAGACGTTTTCAATATGACGAGAACACCCCAAAGAATAATTTTGCTCATACTATGAGAAAAAAAAAAAAACAATTTTAAATTCTCTCATCTCTGAAATCATCATCTCGCTTTGTATTTTTTATTTTTAATTTTAATTGAGTCATTCATTGAGTTCACTGTCTGGCGTGAATGAAATGGATGTGTGTCGGGTGATAACTTGTAATAAGGAAATTATATTATATACATACATTAAACATTACATATGTATGTATGTGCTTAGGATGATTCTGAGCGAATATTTTCAATAGGCACAGATAAATAATTTAAATTTTCTTTTGTGTAAGTTTTTGGGATATTTTCTTTTCTGTTATTTTCTTCAAATACCAAAAACTCATTTAAATCAATTTTTACCCTTTCCGTTTTGTTTTGAAAAGGCTGAATACAAGAAGAACTTTCAGAAAAATCAAAAATATTAAAATCTTTTGTTTGATTTTCTTTGTTATTTGTTCCTGTATCAGGTAAAAGTAAAGTAGGAATTGCATTTTTTTTAGCCTCATTTTTCCTAAATATTTTTTTTCAAAGTGGTTCTCGCATATTATTAGTCTTTTGTTAGTAATCTTTTCAACACTTACCTTGCATTTCGATATCCATCTACTGAACATAGCCTTATCTTTTGGAAACGTAAAAAATTTGCCATCAAACGTTCTTGGGCTATTCTTACAGGATATACAAATTATTCCTGACTTGCGTTTATCCGAATTTAAATCTTTAAACATTTTATAGCGCACGCTTTTACACTTTCACTAGAAATTATACACTACACATAAGTATATAATTTCCTCCTTGACAGATTCATCAATTAAAAAAGCGCCAAAACTAAAACAATCACCTCAAAAATTCTCCCATAGTTTCTCATGTACTTTTTTACTTATTTATTACAATGAAATGAGGGAGGATATATGAGCTTCAGCTTACTATATAATTTATGTACATATTTAAATTGTCTCATTCTATACATTATTATATTCTTACTCAATCCGTTCATATAAATTTTTTAAGAAAAAAAAAGTTATCATCGAACATGGAATAATATTTCTTCCTATTTCTTTTTCTATCAAAATAAAAATATGACTTGATTTTTTTCCTTTGATAAAATTACCAAACACCTTACCAAACAATTGCACATTCAATTTCACATCATATGCATAATTTTTTATTTACTATTGTTATGATGATAAGACAAGAAATTATTATATCCATCTCTATAGTCTATATGAAAATATTATATTATATACTTTAATATATATATACATGCATATAAATATAATTACCCAAAAAGAAGAATTCTCAACGAATTTCTTAAATTATGGTATTTTTTGAAAAATAGAATTCTTCTTGAGATAATAATAAAATATTTATTATGCATGTATATGATCAATTTACTATGCATACATGTTTGTGTACATGAATGCTATTGCTATTTCGTAAATCGCAATGTACAAAGAAAAATAACAAAAATAAAATTTTATTATTTCCAAGCAAAACATACCATCCGCTTATCTTCTTGATGATGTTTACTGCTTGAAAATAATTTTAAAATGAAATTTCAAGAGAAAGAGAGAACATTTAGTTTTATTTAGAGAGAGCAGAATTTTGATTTTATTTCTCTGGGGTGCTGTCGATTTCAAAAATTTTTAAGAAAAGTGAATTGAACCTTTTATATGGGAATGAACTATCTATGTATACATAATTTCTGATATAACTTACCTAATATGTAAACAAACGTCCATCAGATTTTGTTGACGTTTACACACTAATATATGATAAAATAACTACGGTCAGTTTAAGAACTGACCACTATAATTATTAATGATCGAATTTATTTAGTTCAAGAACTGACCACTATAATTATTAATGATCGAGTTTATTTAGTTCAAGAACTAACCACTATAATTATTAATGATCGAATTTATTTAGTTCAAGAACTGACCACTATAATTATTAATAATCGAGTATCTAAAATCGAGTTCAATGGGAATTGAATGCATTGAAATAAGTAAGCAAAACATATGTTATTGTATCATATATTAAAATATTACGTATAGTCAGTATATATGACTGTATTGGTTTTTTTAGTTGTAACTTATCTCAAAGGCAAAAGTTAATGAACTTTGCCTATTTTTTTTAGTTGTAATTATGAGGAAAATAGTTTAAATCGTCCTCTTTTAATTTTAAAATTTAAAGTGAAAGGTCATCTTCTCAAGAAAATTGTTAATCAAGCTGTTAATAATTTATATCGAATTTTTAATTTAAGTTGTTACTATAAGATTGTTAAGTTAATAAAAAGTGGTTGGATGTCAATAATATTATAATAAAAAAAAATTGTTGTTGTTTTTATTTTTTTGTATTTTTTCCTTTATTAAAATATACAATTTATACATCTTGGTGAAACATCAATTTATACATCTTGGTCTGGCATGATTTACATTGTACTACAAGTTAATTTTTTCTTAATGGCTCAATATCCACATTTTAAAATATTTTTAATCTTGTAAATTCTGTTAATGTCTTCTTCAGCTTTGAAAGTTAACATAAACATGTTTAATGGTTCTTTATTTTTCCAGCTTCGTTTGTTTGTAGCTTGTATTATTTTTTATTCTCTGTTTTCAAGATCTTTAATTATTTCTTCTGTTTTACACGAGTGCGGCAAATTTTTCACCATTACTCTTATTGGTCTTTGCTGCTTACTTTCGAATGAGTGCCAATTATATTTATACTCTGATAGGACTTTTGTTACAGTTCTGTAATCAACTACATCTAACAAATTGATTTTTATACAATTCTTGCCAAGAAGTTTCATCTCAAACTGCTTTTCTGTTATTATTTTTTTTAAATTAATTATTGAATTCATCCACAATTATTGGCGATGGAGATTGTTTTATCTTAACTTTTCCCGGGTCGGTTACTTTTTTTGGGGAAATAACTTTTTTTGGAGAACTTTCTTTCTTTGGAGTTGTTTTAGAATCCATCTTTTTTGCTTTAAGTGAATCATTTAACTTCCTTTTTTGCTTCTGTTTTACTCTTATCTACTCAGTCTCTTTCGTTAACTCTTCCTCATCTGTAGAGTATACTATTTTCTTCCTGTTTTCGGAAATTGATAAGTGTGGAGCTTGTGTAACTTGTGGTTTTTCATCTTTATATTGATAATTTCACTTTTAAGTTCCTGTATTTGTTTTTCTATATTACTTATCAACTGCTTTAGTTATGTTGTTTCATTGACAGCTTTCTGCCATTTGTTATACAGGGCACTTACATTCATGTGTTCTCTAAGTGGTGGTGATCTATTAATTTTTCTCTTAAACGGATCCGCTATATTATTTTTTGCATTTTTTGTGCTTTGAACCACTGGCGAATCCTCTGACCTCCTTTTGAAGTCAGCAAAGCCCTCGTCGACAGCCGTGGCTTCTGCCGACACTTTGGTAGATATCCTTATCGGATTTATTTCTTTATTATCGTTATTCATATTTTATATTTTAAATATTTTTTTGTTTTTATCCACTGCCAGGACATTAACTGCCGTCCCTAAGGGATCAGACACAGACCAGAGAGCCGCTCGTTCCGACACACTCAGGGATCAGACACAATCTGATCGACCCTCAGGCCTCAATCTCAATCATCTGCATTTAATGTTGTTTCACTTACTACCGCCAGTCCCATTCCATGACTGGACTCTCTTTTTTTTTATAATTCAGTTCATCTAAACCGTCAACATTTTCGGTGAAATTTAAATAATATTTTTGTTTTCAAATAATTAAAATTTTTGTTACAATTGAAATAATTTGTATCTAGTATTCCTAAAACATTTAATATATCATATCTTTAATGTTCATAATACATTTCACATAATTTTATAATTTTATAAATTATATTCATAATAAAACTAAATAAAATAAAATAAACTATTGTTATGATGAAAATCACTCATATTTTCAATAAAATTTTTAATTTTGTATTCATGAATACTTTTAGGTGATTGGTATACGTACTATAATTATATAAAAATAAAATCAGAATTCTATTATAAATTTAATAAACAACAAAACGCATAGAAAACATATATCGAGAAGCCCACCCATGAAAAAAATTTTTCAACTAATTCATTTGACAGGTAGTTTTATTATCATTCTATTGATCGACCGACTAGATATCAGACCGCATTTTCTCATAAAATTATTTTTTTTATTTTTTTTATTATTAATTTAAAATTATGAATATTTTAGATGGCAAAATTTCAACTCGAAACAATTAACATATTTATCCATAGGAATATATGTCACATACACATGCATATCCCATATGAATGATGATATATATCCATCCCCAAAATGATATAATAACATATATGTGTGGTGGTATCAATACTATTAAGGCAATTGACAATCGGGAAAGTGCTTTTCACGCACCAAGCGGAAATTTTTGTAGGATAAAAAGTGAGATAAAGAACTTATTATCTGATTCCTTTATACATGGCACGAATACAAAAATAAGTTCAAAAAAAATAAATGTGAAATAAATCCAACGGAGAAGGCAGAGAAATAACAAGAAATTTCTTTTGGAAAGATGTAAGTATTTAAAAAATAGATGAATATTAATTAAGAAAGTTTTCTTTCCACAAAACGTGCTAAAAAATTGTGTATGTTGTTTTCAAAAACGTAAACAAGAAAACTGTACATTTTTGAAAACCGAAAGTGAATTTTGGAAATAAATATATTGTATGATAAATATTTATTTAAGTTATTAACCTTCTCTTTGTTTTAGGGATACAAACGATGATTAAAAGGATAAAAAGGAGAACGAAAATGGAGAGTTTTATAAAATGTTCTTTTGGGATCATTAAAATTATAAAATTATGAAACAAAAATGTAAAGTTAACTTTCATTCAGTATTAAATTCTTAAGTTAGGAGGATCAACTGTTTGAATGATAGTAAAAAAGAAAAAGATCATAATAAAGTTAAGTTTAAGTTATTCACATTAAAAGTGATTTTGGATTGTGAAAAAAAAAAACAGAATAGAAAAAATTTGATTGATACAGCATATACATTTGATTATTTGGGACTTCATACTGATAATACCTATTTTTGTGGCGCAGTTGGTTTGTAAGTATTTCATTGTATTCGATATGGTAAAGGTGGTAAATCATTTTTTGTTGATGGATTTAATGCCATTCAAGAATTACAATATGACGATCCAGAATCTTTAGATATATTATCAAAAATGAATGTACCAGCCGAATATATCGATAAAGATCAACATCATAAGTATGCAGCTTCATAAATTCAATTCGATTCAATTACAGATCAACCGAAATAAATACGTTTTAATTTATATGATCAATGCGATTTTAATGGAATTTAATTGAATACAGTTTAAAAACTTTTTAAAAGTTTTAAAGAAATTAGCTGAAATTGTTAATGATGATAATAATATATTTAAATTTAGATTAAACCTGGTACTGTCACAATATTTGATAATTGGAGAATTTTATTTTGATAATTGGAAGAGTTGAATATTCTGGTGAATGTGTTATGACTATTTGATATGTTTCAACAGATTTTATGAGTAAAACTAGAACTTTTGGTCTGATTAAATAAAAATATTTATTTTTCTTTTTATAAAATTAATTACTAATTGTAAATTACTTTTGAATAAAATAGTAAATATATACAGTTCATATAATAACATATCAATACTATTAAGGTAATAACAAAGACCGTTAATATATAAAGATACACCAAAGTAGTTTGATCGTATAAAGATTAGAGTTGAGATGGGACATTTTTACGATCGTACTAGTTGCGTTTTTTAGCTTGCAGAAGTGTTCACAATTACTTATGACTAGTTTGTAAACAAAACGCAAAAAAAGTTCCTCACAACTACTTATAAGTAGTTTGTAAACAAAACGAAAAAAAAAATAAATTTAGGAGTAAAATATAGCTTCAGGATTTCACTATTTAATTTCTGATGTGTAAAATTCATGTTTTTCTTTTCAAATCAAAACTTTATTTTAAAATAATAAAGAACAAACTGATGGGTAATTAAAAGAAATTTAAAAATTCTTCTAATTAACGTAAAAAATATTATTTATAAATATGGATGAAATATTCAACAGAAATTATAATACTACCTAACTATCAAAGCTCAATGGCCATCTATTGATTTTTTATTTTGCTATTTTTTTTGACATAAAATAATATAATCTTATAAGTTTAAAAAAATTCCGCTAGAAGTTTTCGAAATCTCTACCGGAAATTTTTTTGTAAGTCCGCAGTGTCATCCACACATTTGTATAAGCTGCGGACTTATTTGCAGATTTAACTACTCATAAGTAGTTGTGAGCAAGTCTGCAAGCAAAAAAAAACGCAACTATTGCCAAACCAATTCTATTACCAAAATATAGGGTGTTTTCGTTTATTCATTCTAAAGAAGGAATGGAAAGAATAGAATACTTGATGACGTCTCGATAGAATATTCCGAAGAAATAGAATAATCGAACAGAATGGAATAAAAAGAATTACAGAATATATTAACATTAACAATGTCATTGTTTGTTTTTTTATTTATTTATTAATTTTTGTGAACTATTTTTTAATTTGTGTAAATTAGTTAATATAGTTAAGATAGTTATAATTGTTACAAAAAATTTGTAAAGGCTTATTAGGCATTTTATATCTCCCTACGACCATTATATAGACTCATTCCTTGAAAAAAAAACTTTCCTTGAAATTTTTAAAACTTTTAAAAACTTTTATTTTCTGAATAATAAATACAACTACTAATTTTATATAAATATTAATATTTATACAAATATTCATAATATTATATTTTTTTTTAAAAACAATTTTTTACTTAACCAATATTTTTCATTTTTTAAATTAAATTAAAATATAGGTAGTCAAATTGTTATTACTGTATAGAATGATAGAAGTGAACTGTCATTCCGTAATTTTATTCTGTTTATTCGAACTCTGAGCTGGAACAAAAAGAATACGTTCGGAATATACGGAATAAATACAGAACAGAATATATGGAATATTCCGAATGAATAAAAAAACGATTTTTGACATATTCTGAATATTTCGAATATTCGGAATGAATAAACAAAAACACCCATAGTGTACTCTATATTATGCTGTGCAAATTATAAATATGTTTGGCTGTATACAATACACTGGTATAGATACATATATAGTTATATATCTAATTAGAATTTTATTTTTACGTTTCTCAATTCTCCTTGCAAAAGTTTCGTTTTTATATTTTTGGTGGAATTGAAAAAACTGTGAATTTTTGAATGTAAGTATAGGTACATATAAAATAAATGTGCTAATTTCACAAAATATTCTGTCTTGATAAATCGCCAACATTTTCAATAGAATATAAATTTTTTATGATGGTTATCATCTTATTGTTTTTGATGAATCTGACGTTTTGATATAGTACCTCGATTCTTGGGTACTTATTTAATTTACTATAAAAAAATGATTGATACACTACACATCAAATTTTGTAATTTGTATTACATATTTATATTATTAATTATTATAAATTACTATTTCTTTCATAAAAGCAGATAGCAACTAATAAAATAATATTAATAAACAGTACCAACTACAATTTAAAACATTACTATTATTAAAATCATTCAGTCAAAATAACCTTAAATTTACTTATTCATTTATTCAATTTATGCAACTCTGATTAACGTCAACACAATTCTTTTACAGTATATGATTTCTTTTTTATGATTTGGAGTTATTCTGAGGATATGCACATTTTAGTTTTTTATTTTGTTTTTACATTGTTGCATAATTTAATTATTTGTTGATTGTTGGTAAACCCTCTTCATATGTAACATTTAGAAAGATGTTTTGTTGTTATTATCTTTACTAATTGTTATCAATTTATTACAAAGAGTTCAAAATTAATAAGGTGATTATTGGAAGGGTTTTATTTCATTTATTGCTTATTATATCTCTAATCTTTATACGATCCAACTACGTTTGTGTATCTTTATATATTAACGGTCTTCGGTAATAATATACGGAATCTATATGATAGTAAAGTAAATGTTATAACAATGATAGTAAAGTAAATATTATAACAATGACAGTTATAACAATGATTTTGTTATAAAATTTGAAAATTTCGTTGAAATATTTTTTCTCAATAGATATCGACTCCTGAAGAAAATCTTTCATACTTTAGCTTTGATTACAGTTCTAAGTAAATTAAGAAATAATATTAGTTTTAAAAAACTTTTCTAATTGTAAACAGAATTCTAAATGAAAGAAGAGAATAAAATAAAAGTTAACAAAAAAAAAGATTTGATTACAAACATTTTTATTCTGCATGTTTATACGGGTAGAAAAGTGGTAGAAATCTACCAAAATTTAAAATTTCTGATAGATTTTTGACGTTTAAATATTTTTGTCAGTATCAAAATATTTTTATTATTTTTTATTCACAAAAAATAAGGAAATTGTTGTTGACAACGTAATTTTCAGATCGAATAATAATCAAATAAAAAAATATAAATTTTACAAATAATAATAATGTTGAATTCACAGTAGAATAATAATAACAATTAATTTATTTATTTCTTTGCCAATAATTTCGATAATCTGACAACAGCAGAAATCTACCAGGCTTTTTTTTACGTATGAACTTGATGGTAGATTTCTGCGGCAGATTTCTTCCTCGTATAAACATGAGCTATGAACATGATGGTAGATTTCTGCGGCAGATATGCGGTAGATTTCTGCCTCGTATAAACATGGGCGATTGGATGTCTTATGTTGTATAGTCATTGGTTTTATTAAATGCATTTTTGATACTTTTTATTTTATTCATATTAAAGTTGACCCAGTTGACCCAGCACTGCTTAATAATAATTTTTGACACATATAAAAGCAAATAGAAAGAGAGGAACAAAATAAGGGTCAAAATGTTTTGGTGGGAAAGGGCAATGGAATTTGCTCTTCCAATTTCCATAATAATACATGCCCCAGTAACCAAAAATTGTCATGACAAGTTTTTGTCAACATATTGTCAGAAAATTATGGGCACATTTTGTCGTCAAATTTATGATGACAGTTTCTCGACAAAATTTGTTACCCACTAACATTTTTTCGACAAAATGTTGACAAATATTTGTCATGACAATTTTTGGTCAACAATATGTGACAATTGGTTGACAGCGTTTGTAAGTTTTTTATTTATTTTTATATGTAATGAATTACAATTCATGAATAGACTCAACACATTTGAGAATCGGTATTGTTTTTACATTTGTATTTTGAAAAACACAACAAAGTTTATTTAAAAATTTTGAAAATTTATTTATGAATTTTGTAATTAAAAAACAATTGAAATAGAACTTGTTTTTTAATTATTTTTATGGAATAAATATGTAATATATAAAGCAAATTGTTTTTATTATTAAAAACCCACCCTTAATTACTGAAAAAACTGTCCTATCTGTATAAAACAAAAAATCCACAAATTGATGACAAATTATTCACAAACTGTTGCCAAAATTGTCCACAAATGGATGACAAATTATTCACAAATTGTCGACAAAATAACCCACAAGATAATGACAAATTATCAACAAATTGTTGACAAATGTGTTTACAAAATTGTCAACTAAATTGTAACAAATGGGGTCAACCAAGGTCTCCTAAATAGACATGCCCCAACATTCAATTCAAGATGGGGTCATAAAGGCCACATGAAAATGTAAACAAAGAAATTTCTTGTATGAGATTTATCAGTTTTTTTTTTAAATTTATTTATTGTCAATTAATATATAATAATATAATAAAACAGAATTTATATCATCAAAACCAAAAGCTAATTAACATTAAATATTTGTAAAGATTTATGGTTGGAAACAACAAAAACGATTCTTTTATTTAAACAAAACTTTACTATATTTCTTCATAGAGATTCAAACTTATATATATAAAGTTACATATATAATATACAAGAAGTAATTAAAATTTAGAATGGGAAAATACCCATAATGAAAATTAAATATGTTGAATTTACAAGCGTTGACAGAAGGTAATTCAAAGTTGACTATGTTGTTTAGATAAGTTACTCCCATTTGTTTTCGTAACTGTACAAACTGATCTTTTGGCAAAGCTTTCGTCATAATATCTGCTATTTGTTCATTACTGTATACATGTTCTAAATTGATTAATCCTTTTTTGTATTTCTCACGGGTAAAATGGTATCGAATTTCTATATGCTTAGTTCTTTTGTGAAATTCTTGGTTTTTAACCAATTTTATCGCACTTGCATTATCAATAAATACGGTAGGAACATGAACTTCCGATATTTTCTCAAGTAAACGTGTAACCCCAATTGTCTATTTTACACCTTCACTAGCAGCCACAAATTCCGCTTCAGTAGTTGATAATGAAGTCATAAGTTGTTTTCTGCTCATCCAGGTGATCACAGTATTTCCATATTTACAAACCATTCCTGATGTAGATTTTCTTGTTTTTATATCTCCGGCAAAATCAGCGTCAGTATAGATTTCCAATTTTGAAGAATTCGGTTTTTCATACAAAAAACCGTAATCAAGTGTACCTTCCAGATATCGAATTATTCTTTTTACTGATATCCAGTCAGTTTTTGTTGGATGTTCTAATTTTTGCGATGCTTTTGATATCGCATAGGCAATGTCAGGTCAAGTAGATGTGGCAAGATACATCAGAGATTCCACAGTTTCTGGTATTTCTGCTGAATTAATATATTCTTGTTTAATAGCTGGAACTATTAATGTGTTAGCTTCGTTCATATTAAATTTATTCAATATTTTCTTTACATAATTTTTTTGATTGAGAAAAATTGAACCATCTAAACAACGTTCTATGTGCATTCCTAGATAATATTCTAATGGTCCAATTTTCGCTTCGTATATCTTAGTTAGATCAAGCAAGAAGTTGTCTAATAAAATCGTATCATTAGTAGTTAAAAGTCTGTCATCTACATATATGGTTAACAATAATTTTCCTTTTCCTTCTTGTTGACACCAATCTGCATGTTCTAAAATAAACAAGTAAAAATTCCATTAGTACAACAAAATTCCAATATTTACCTTTTTCGTTTTAATTCCTTTTCTTCCATCGCTCATAGCTCTTCCTGTTGCTTTGCCTTTCTTTCCTTTTGTAATTATTTATTTGTATATAAATAATTATTAATTATATATAAATAATTATTTTAATTAATAATTATTATTCTGCACTCGGGGTGGGTGAATTTCCATGTTGACTTTATTTAATTTATTATTTTGACATTACTTAACCAAAATTACTGTCTATACTCCTCACACTTAAAATGAATGATCAAACAATGTATTAAAAAGAGAAAGGTGCATTATCAGAATTTAGAACATTTATAATTTGCATCTATCTTAATTCAGCAGGATATTCAGCTACAGATGATAGAAACTTTTCTGTAATAAATCATGGTCGTCAAGTTTTATATTATAGAAATAAAACCAAATTAAATCCGCATGTAAAGGTTTTAATGTTCCGTCAAGGTCAATTATTATGAACGTTATATCTTTATATGAATGTTATATTTTCACATACATATTAAATCGGTTTTTCCTTTATTAGAATTAGCGTTTAATTTAAAATTTTTTCATTCCGTTGTTACATTTAAAGGAAAAAGGAATTGAAGCGTGAGCAAAATAAATTCAATAATAAAGAATTAAATTGAATTTTAATAAAAGTGCAATTTATTAATATCATTCGTATTAACAATTTAAATTTTTAAAGATTCAAAAATAATTAAAATAAAAACAATTAATACATAATAAGTGTTAAATTAAAGAAATTAAACTGACTAATCATTTGATAATCAATCAATTAATGTTAATTAGGTGGTTATGCTGAAGTCCGAAGCGGAATTTCTCCGAAAAAAAATTCCGATCCGAATACGAAAAAATCGGTATGCTGAATTCCCTTCGACTGCAAAGTGTGTGCAGAAATCAAACTCATATGTTTCGGAAGATTTTTTTTTTGTTTTCATATTCATTTCAAACATTTTTATTTTAAATTTTTTTTTATTTATTTTGTAAAAATTTTTTAATAGATAATGTATATGACATAATGTATATATACAATATGCATACATAAATTAAAAGTAAAAGTTACAACTTTCTTAATTACATATGTAGTATGTATATATATACAAATTAAGGTGGTTATGCTGAAGTCCGAAGCGGAATTTCTTCGAAAAAAAATTCCGATCCGAATACGAAAAAATCGGTATGCTGAAGTCTCTTCGACTGCAAAGTCTGTGCAGAAATCAAAATCATATGTTTCGGAAGATTTTTTTTTTTGTTTTCATATTCATTTCAAACATTTTTATTTTAAATTTTTTTTTATTTATTTTGTAAAAAATTTTTAATAGATAATGTATATGACATAATGTATATATACAATATGTATATATAAATTAAAAGTAAAAGTTATAACTTTCTTAATTACATATGTAGTATGTATATATATACAAATTAAAATAATAGTAATTTTTTGTTACATCAGAGAAAATTTAAAATTCTCTAAAGAATGTAAAATATATATGTATCGTTTTTAATATATATACATATTATGTTATAATATTAAAAACAATAAAATATAACTATTATTCACATTTTCTACTTCTCCTAATATTCTAAATACAAAAATTGTATGCTTTATAATTCCTTTCCGAACCATTCTAATACTTCCGAATGAGAAATTCCGGCGTACAATTTTCAAATATAAGTATAAAGGAAATCGAGAGATAAATGTTTTTGATAAAGGTGAAATAAGCACAATTATCTACGTGGATGCACCGACGTAAAAACTTCTTTTTTAATAAATAAACAGGGATCTGCTTTTGATTGAAACAATTTGCATTTGTTGAGAAATTCTTTAAATGCTTCACTCCAGCATCTAGACGATTGTTTCAAACCATATAAACCTTTTTTAAGCTTACACACCCTTCCAGATTTATCTTCATATTATTTAGGTTGCTTTATATAAAAATTTTCTTGTAATATTCCATACAAAAATGCAGTTTTGATATCGAATTCCCTTAAAATAAGATTTTCTTGAACAGCCACACTTAATATAGTTCTGACAGTGTCGAAGCGAGCAACCGGCGAAAATGTTTCTTTATAGTCAATTCCTTGCATTTGAGCAAAACCTTTAGCCACTAACCGTGCTTTAAACTTATCGGTTGAACCATCTGCTTTTCTTTTAATCTTCAAAACCCAACGACTGCCAATAACTTTTACATTTGTAGGCGCTTCAGTTAATTCCCAAACGTCTTTTTTCAATAAAGAGTTCATTTCCTCGTTCATAGCAGGTTTCCATTCTTTGCTATCAATTGAATTCAAAGCTTCGTTGACCGATTCTGGTTCATCATTTTCTGCTTCAGCAAACATGATATACTCTGACAAATGTGAAGGTTTCTTAATAGTAGTTCTATTACGCAAAGGTCTTTCAATTTCTTCTTGAGTTTCGTCATTGTTTTCAAAACATTCTCGTCTTCATCAGAGTATAAAACAATATTTTCCGTTTCTGTAGAAGGATTTGAAACTATTGTAATTTGGCTTTCATTCAAATCATTGGTAGCTTCATTTAATGGTAAATCAATCTCAACTATTTCATCTGATCCAATGCCATTAATTTTACTATTCAAATTTTTGTTTTCTTTCAACCAAAGTACGGTTTTCTCTTTCTACTCCTCCATTCTGTTCAGGTGTATACGGCATAGTAATTCGAATTTTAATTCCTTCTTCATGTAATATTTTTCTCACTTCTTTGTTGTCAAATTCTTTTCCTCCATCTGGCAGAAATTGTTTAATGGTGTGACCCAATAGTATTATTTCAGCTACAAAATATTTTAACTTTTCAACGACTTCGGATTTATGCTTCAAATATAGACCTTTCGAAACTTTGAAAAATCATCTTTAAAACTTTAAAACATAGAAAATATACTGATCCAACAAGCGACATTTCGGACATAGGACCATTAAGATCTGCCCTTATTAATTCACCCGGTTTTGATGATACTGAATTAATATTTAATATTATTAGTCCGTTTTCTAATTTTCCAGTTATGCAAAGCTTTTCATTTCTTAAACATACCGCTTCTATATTATCACATTGCCATTTATATCCTTTACTCAACGAAACCGATTGTGAAAACAAATTTGTACTTAAATCTGGCACGAACCACACTTCTTCTAAATAGTTTGCCTCGTTTTCGTTATTAATCATCATATTTACATTAATTTTACTTAACCCATATGCTTTAATTTTTGTTTCATTAGCAATTTCAACAGTTTTTGGTATAGGAAAATTTTCATAAGTAGCAAAATTCGACTTGTTTGGTGTCATGTGTTTTGTGGCCCCACTGTCTAAAATCCAAATGTCGTGGGCTGTTTTCTTCAAATAACATATAAGTGTGAAGCAAATAAAGGCATTACCTTTAGTTTCATCACAAGTCATGTGAACTTTACTTTCACCAATTTTACTTTCCTTCACAAAGCAGTCTATTTGTTAGTGCCCAAGTTTACCAAACTTAAAACACCTAATTTTACTAAATTTCTTCTTAAATTTTTTGCTAAATTTGCTGTATGTTTTAACTGTTAAAGAAGTTGTAGTTTTATCCTTACTTTCCTGTAGTTCAACCATTCTGAGTCTTTCAATAAGTTTCTCCATTGTTTTGTTGTCAACTTTTGTTGTCTCCCAAATTTGTCTAAAACTATTATATTCTGCAGGCAAAGTTGATGTTATTCTTAGTATTAATAATTGTGCAGGTAATTGTACAGTATACTGTTTGATAAATTCATTATTCAAATCATAAAATATTCTCTGAAGATTGGCGATGTACTCCAACATATTAGATTCAGGTTCCTTTTTTGATGTGAAAGCTTTCAGCTAGACGATCAAGACGATGACCAGAACTTTGCTCATATATAGTTTTTAATCGTTCCACGTTTCTTGTGCTGATGAAACAACTCCAAGTAGATTATATACCTCTTCAGACAAAGCATTCATTATTATTAACTGCGCATGTAGTTTACCTGTTTTTCAGGTAAAGTCATATTTAATATTTGGGTAACCCATGTTTTAGTAAGAGAAATAATAACTGAGAGTTGAATATTGTAGCAATTTTATTTTTTAGTTAAAATTAGTTAAAATTACTGAAATTAGTTAGGGTTAATGAAATTTTATATGACTTTACATGAAAAACGGCAAGTCTGATATGAAAGTTGTGTATCAAAAAGTTGTAGGGAATGATGTAGCACACCAACACAATAAAAAAAAAAAAAAAATTAGAGAATTTTTTCGAGATAATCAACGTATTTTACAAAATTTTCAGTTTTTAAAAGCAAAATTTTAATTTTTTGCAGTTATTATGCAAAAATTGTAAGTCTGATACTCATTCAGCATATACCGTTAATTAGGTGTATTAATTCTAAAAAAAAACTATGAAGATGTTGCTCTAGTTTCAATTTCTTCTGAGCTGTAGTGGATATTCTTTAGACATAATTTTTCTAATCCGATTTTCTTTAACCCTCTGTAGCCCAGGTAAATTTAAAGATAGACCCCTCTTTTAGAACAATTTTTTTCCTAAAATACTCCAAGGAATCACCCCTTTTTGCTCTAAACCGGACCACCCTGTATACTTTTATATTAACTTGCCAGTGTCTGTTTATATGTATATATGTATATATGTATATATGTATATATGTATATATGTATATATGTATATATGTATATATGTATATATGTATATATGTATATATGTATATATGTATATATGTATATATGTATATATGTATATATGTATATATGTATATATGTATATATGTATATATGTATATATGTATACATGTATATATTTATATATGTATATATGTATATATGTATATGTGTATATGTATATATGTATATATATGTGTTTGCTAGGTAGGTTGGAATTTTTTTGTTAATATTCAAACCAAATGCAAAAAGAAAAAAATAATTTTGTTCAAAAAATTAAAAGATAGAGCTCTGAAATTTTGCACAGTTACTAACGATGAAAAAAGCAACCGGACACGGTACTTTACAAAGCTATCAAATGACAGGTTTGGGTTGCTGCCGAACAACTCTTAGCACGTCTCAGGCATATTTCAAAACCAATGGTATTACAGGCATAAAAATTTAGACGTAGACACTATTTCACAAATAAAGAAATACGACTCATACCGATTTCAAAAATTTGGAGTGGGTCGGGTTGCTGCCGAACAACTCCGAGCACGTCTCTGGCATATTTGAAAACCAATTGTATTACCAGCATGAAAATTTACACTTAGATACTTTTTCATAAATAAAGAAATACGACTGTTACCGATTTCGAAAATGTGGACTGGTTCGGGTTGCTGCCGAACAACTCCTAGCACGTCTGTGGCATATTTTAAAACCAATTGTATTACAGGCATAGAAATTTACACTTAGATACTATTTCAGAAATAAAGAAATATGACTCATACTGATTTCGAAAATTTGGACTGGGTCGGGTTGCTGCCGAACAACTCCTAGCACGTCTCTGGCATATTTGAAAACCAATTGTATTACAAACATGAAAATTTACACTTAGATACTTTTTCATAAATAAAGAAATATGACTATTACCGATTTCGAAAATGTGGACTGGGGCCTGGGTCGGGTTGCTGCCGAACAACTCCGAGCACGTCTCTGGCATATTTTAAAACCAATTGTATTACAGGCATAAAAATTTAGACGTAGATACTATTTCACAAATAAAGAAATATGACTCATACTGATTTCGAAAATTTGGACTGGGTCGGGTTGCTGCCGAACAACTCCTAGCACGTCTCTGGCATATTTTAAAACCAATTGTATTACAGGCATAAAATTTACACTTAGACACTATTTCACAAATAAAGCAATACGAGTGTTACCGATTTCGAAAATTTGGAGTGATTCGGGTTGTTGTCAAACAACTCCTAGCAACTCTCAGGCATATTTGAAAACCAATTGTATTACAGGCATGAAAATTTAAACTTAGATACTCTTTTACAAATAAAGAAATATGATTTCTACCGATTTCAAAAATTTGAACTGGTTCGGGTTACTGCTGAACAACTTCTAGGACGTCTCAGGCATCTTTCGAAAACCAATTGCGTTATAGACAGAAGAGTTTATACTTATATACTCTTTCTGAAATTATAATACCTATAGGTTTCACTTAAAACTAAAAAGGATAAAATAAAATAATAATGTAAAAATAAAAATTTTTAAAATATACTTTTATTGAAACCAAACTAGCCCCCTAAAAAGTAGAAAATAAAACTAGTGGTGTATGTTGAGCATCTAGAACTACTATAAGATAAAACACAAAAGTATATAATGAATCTTGTTAGAATATTGTTAATGGATCAGTGAGAAAAGCAGATTAATGGATTTAAAAGTTTCAAATTAATGGATTTAAAAGGTTTTCAATAACGTGATGATCAAAAGAAAGAAGCCATGATTTGATTTCTTTAAGAAGTTTGATTTCAACTCTTGCGCAACGAAACTAATCTGGTAATTTATTGAATAAACGAGGTGCAGTAACATTATAGAAATGACAAAATAGTGATTTATAAATCATAGGAATAAAAGCTAGATTTCTGGTGTTTACACGTAAATTGTATGTTCCATATAACCTTGTAGTATTATACCCGGAATTGTTAAAAAATGTTTTAAGAACTTTGTAAAAATATAAATGTCTTAGAGGAAGTAAAACAATTTATTAACAAAATTTGTTTCTAAACAATTTATTTATTCTATTATCAAATGCTTACTCTAAAATGTGGTTTAATAATTATTGTTAAATTATTGTTACTCATATTATATGTATACATTTCATAATATACATCCGAAATTCTAAAATTCATCCTATTTAGGATGCCTTGATTACATACCTATAATTTACTTCTTAAAAATAAAAAAAAAAACACCGGTTTATTTTCTTTTAACTTTATTGAATCAAAAAATATATCAACATACAGAAATAAAATCAAAATGTAGGTGAAGAATAGAAAAAAGCAAATAATAAATATATAATTTAAATATACATATATTGAAAAGACTATATTATATTTTAAAATATATTTTAAATAGAAAAACAAATTTGTTTATGCTTATATTAATAGCAAAAAATATTATTTATGTATAAAAGTTACAATGTTTAATTTTAATAAGAAAAACAAATTTGTTCATACTTTGATTAATAGAAAAAAATAAAAAATATGAAAAGTTAAGAAATGAATGTTTAATTTAAAGTGTTTAATTTTCTTTGTTTAATGGATTTAGATGAATTTGATGTGACAAAATTTTTTTGATGAATTCTTTTATCATTATTTTTATTTGTGTAATAATTATTCATTAAAATATTGCACCAAGTTTTTATATATTTTTAAAATATATCATATAAGAAATTTTTTTGTTTACATTTTCCTATGGCCTTTAAAATGCCATCTTAACAAAAAAAAGTACGAAGTGGCATGCCTGTATATTTAGGATGCTTTGGGTCAACCCTACTGGTCTTTTTTCAACACAAAATGTCACAAAATTTTGTCGACAATATTGCCATCTTTTTGTGACAATTTGCTGCTCGGTTAATAACATATATATAATGCAAGAATAATAGAATACAAGATTACCTTCAGTTGTTCAATTTTTTTCTTCTGCGCATGTACGTCATTAGAGATAGAGACCTATCCTACATTATAGTATTATATAAGGCTTGTATCCAGAATAGAATGCGAATCTGAATGGAATGTGAATGGAATGGAGCCACACCAGACACCGCATATATATAAATTATGTTGTATGTATACATATACTTTAGTTCTATTTTAAAATAGAACTAAAGTATATGTAATAACCCAAGTTCAGTCACAAAAACGTTTGGTCGTGGTGTGCGTGAAGTGTAGTGTGAACATCATTTGATGAACAAAACTTCATGATACAACCAAAGAATATCTATAATAAGAAGGTTCACTGGAATAAAATTTTATAATTTGTCAATGTGTTGGTCACCATTTTTCCAGTCGATTTCCAATATTGTAAGAAATAGATAGTCATAAGAATTTAATTTGTGAGAGAGAGATAAAAATTCAAAATACAAAGTGGAAAAAAAATGAACAAACAATTTTTTTGTTTGAAAAAAATATTGTCTTTATTTTTAGTTAGTTAGTTTAATTCCAAATTAAAATTTGTTTCAGCACCGCACAACAAACATTTAACAAGATGATGTTTTCTCAATTTCGAAACATTTTTAAAAAATTGTGTATAGAATAGTTTTTATAAAAACTTTTTTTAAGCGTTAGAGTTGATTTATTTTTAAATATAACATACACTGCTTAATTTTCATATATATTCTGCATTTTTTTTTTCTAAGTACTTTCTTATATACTAATTTTTAAAAAAAAATGCATATCAATAAAAAATATTATTTATTATATATTATAAATTTGAAATGTTCATATTATTAATATTCAACTTTTTTACCTATTTATAAAATTAACAGGTACTTAAATGCATTATATTACTTATAATATAATATGTATTATTAGTTCACTGATGATTAAAATGCGCAATTTAATTTTTCAGAAACTAAAAAGGCATAAGATTATTCATAAAAAAACAAACCGCTTGATATTCTTTTTAACTACCTATTTCAATACCTGAAAAACTGTGTATATTGAAAATACATGAATGATAAAAAATGTACTTCCCTTATAAGCCAATAAAATAAAATAATATGATATTTAAGAAATAACATATGTTTTTGAAACTAAAATTATTTTATATAGGGATCTGTAAAAAATCAATCATTCAAAATTTATTTATTCTCATACCCTTATAAATTTAATACGTTTATTTTAAAAAAAATTCGTACACAAAATTTCAGACGAGTGTACACATGAAAAATCTCTAGTGGGCTAAATAAATAAATAAAAATCTCCCGTGGGTTATTTAAAATTACATTGCAAAAATGAAGTGGTTTTTTAAATGGTTTATATCGCACTCTTTCTTTCTCACAACTTCTTACATAAGAAAATATTTACAATAGTTCTTTGCTTCTTTAACTAATGGGTTTATTTTTTTGTAAATGCGGTACTAAAAATATCTTGACTTCCAGTGAACCTTCTTATTATGGATATTCTTTGATGCAACTATAACAAGATATGGCATTGCGCATATCAGCAAACTTCATTCTATTTGTCTTGGACGTCACAATATAGGTACTTTAAAACAAAATTGTCTTGTCAGTTTTGTTTTCTTTGCTTTTATTAGAAAACACAAATAAAATGATAGTATTATTAAAAGTTATAGTTAAATCGGTGATAAAAAAATGTTTAAAATTAAAAAACCTGGTAGTTAAATTATTTCTTAATTTATTTATTTTTTGTTAAATAGTTATAAAAAAACATTGTTAAGTTAAATTATCTGTTGATTGTTGAAAAAAAAAATTCTTGCATAATGAGATCTATATTGTACAGCGATTAATTATGAGAAGAACAGTTGTATGTATGTACAATACAACTACCGTATATTATGAGCTGAAACAATCTGTTACTGTTGCCACTGTCGAACAAATCGAATAAGTGGTAGGAAAAAGAAAAAATATGTCATTTCTTCTTTAATAGAAGCAACTAGTGAGCTAAAAACTGCTTTTGAGGCAAGTGAAATGAAAACTCTAACCCTAGATGTAGATATTCCTAGCTCAATTGAAGGAAGTCATGCTCTTAAGGCAGAGATGTATAAGTACAGACATTGTACTTTGCCTTCAGAAATGCATTAGCAAAAAACTGTTTTTTATATTTTACATTTTAGAAGTAATTTAAAAGTAAAACATATTTGATTGCAAGAAGCTGGAGATGATGAATCCGTAAAAATAAAGCTGAAGCAGAGTGAATTTCATAAAAATACTATGGAAAAAAGATTAGAGGATTTTTAACACACCCAGACCAAGTTAAACAATTTAACAATGGCTCGAAAAGGTTGAATTCGGAAAATCCAAAAGTATACAAATTACTACGTACTACCAAAGAATATATTAAGTAAGAAGTATTATCTGAATAATTTTTAAAATTTTCAACTTATGGTAAATTCGGGCAACAACGAGGGTGCTGTGCTGATTGAAAAGTAATATTTAGATTTACTTTATTGAAAGATATTTTTACAATTCTCTTGTTTTATCTCTTTCTGAAGAACTCCAATACAATTCAATTTTTTTTATGCTATATTTTTGTTCTTTTTTTATTGTTTGTTTTTAATGCATTTTTTTTATATGTATGATATATTGATATGATAAGTATGAACAAAAACTACAATGATATATTGTAGTTCCTGAATATGAATTGTTAAGGCACTAATGCCTGATTCACTGATTCAGAACGTATGTTCCGAATCCATGCGCGCGCATATTTTTGTATGAAAATTTGAATTCTCTCAATTTCCAAAAATGTTCGGAACATTTTTTTCTCCGGAACAAAAGTTGATTTAACTTTAACTTTGTGTTCAGAACAATTTTTTTTGCTATTATTTTTAATTTTTTTGACATTTCTCACATTACAATTTACAAAGCATAAACAAAAAAAAAAAAAACAATTCATAAAAATATTTTTTTTTGTTTTAATTTTATTTATTATTTAATAATTTTATTTATTTGAATAACAATGATTTGATATATTGAGATTGAAAAATTTTAAAATTAATTCAAATCAAATTGAAATTTTAATGTCTGCTGTTTAAATTTTTTTTGTTCGAAACACAATGTTCTGAAGCAATGAATCGCAATCATAAGAATAATCTTTTAATAAAATTGTTCGGAACAAAATGTTCTGAATCAGTGAACTAAGCATACCAAACAAAAAATTTTTTGCTAAACTTTCATGTGTATTGGCAAAGAATAAAAAGAATATTATCTGAAAAGAGTCAGAATAATGATTTAAAGAATAAATAAAATTTCTTCATTATTGTTATGTGAGTGTGGCTGACGTTGAAGAAATGTTTCTTTTTTTCTCATTATTTATTTTGATTCTTGAGTTTATAGAAATGCGAAATTTTTCAAAATGGTTTAATGGAAATTTATCAAGAAAGCATTATTATTTATGTTTATTTTTTTTTATTAGTTTATACGTATGTAAATACCTGTATTGTTTTTATTTTTTGTTGTTTTCATTTTATATTTTTTTATTTAGTTTATTTTGTAATTACTCTTTTTATTTTCTTTTGTTTTCATTTTTATTTATTTATTTAGTTTATTTTGTAATTACTCTTTAAATAATTTTTGGTAGTTCTAAAAATTAATTTTGATTTGTTAGTTGAAATTTTTTGAATTTGTGCATTTTTGAAAAATATATAAATTAGATTAAATAAATTTGTTGTAATTTTTTTTTGAAATTATATCCTTTTAAACATTATTATTTTTTTTTTTTTTTGCGAAAGATAGGAGGTAATCCCCGAAGGACATCAAGTGCTCCAGCCGCGTGTGCGTCTTGATAGTCTCTTTTCCGTTATAACCAATCTACGTAAGATCGACTAATGACTTTTTTTTCGTAAATTTTCGGTCGCGTGTTTAGGAAATTATTATAGTGGTAGTTTCCGTGGAGGATCGCTAACATCATAATAATTACCGTGTAGGAACTTTATCACTATGATATTTCCCGTGAAGGAGATAGCCACAGCAATAGTTCCGCGTAGGAAGATTATTTAGATTTTTTCGCAAAGGAAAATTATTGAAATAATAATTATACGTAATGGAAACTATTATCGTAGAATTTTCCATTTTAGGTAGTGACCAGCTCGTGGGGTTTCGTTCTCTTGAGTCGACGGATACTGCTGTCGATATGAAGAACTGCTGCCATTTCCGAGTTCACATGAGTTTGCAGTTTCTGCTCGTGTTTGACTGCATGTTTCTTGATCTCTTCCGTGACTGTTTCAATGTGCAAGTCACGGTGGAGATCTTTGTTACGTACGTACCATGGTGCATTTACTATACCACGGAGCACTTTATTTTGAAATTTTTGCAACATTTCGATGTTGGTTTTCTTTGCACAGCCCCATAATTGGATACCGTACGTCCACACAGGTTTTAATATCTGCTTATATATCAATATTTTGTTCTGTACTGATAACTCAGAACCACGCCCAAGTAACCAGTAAAATTTTTTGAGTCTAATGTTTAGCTCTTCTTTTTTCTTTCTTATATGTTCCTTCCATCTTAGCTTAGCATCGAGTGTCATTCCCAGATACTTTGTTGTATTGGCATATGGCACTATTTTGTTATTGATTGAGATAGGAATGGTTGCAATCTTTTTATATGTAAAATTTATATGAGTTGATTTGCTTTCATTAAGTTTTATGCGCCATCGTTGGGTCCATAATCTTATTTTATTCACTGCATTTTGAAGTTTTGCTGTGGAGTTTTCGACAGATACGTCAACTGCAAGAATCGCAGTGTCGTCTGCAAAGGTAGCCATAAAAATGTTGTCAATTTGTGGGATATCTCTTGTATATAGCAGGTAAAGTATTGGACCAAGAACATTTCCCTGTGGGACTCCAGCAGATATTTCTTTTACTTCTGAATATTCTTTGGCATAACGTACACGAAAGCATCTATTGTTCATATATGATTTTAATATTTCATAGAATTGTCTTGGTTAATCACGATGTAGTTTAAATTCAAGGCCTTGGTGCCACACTTTGTCGAAAGCCTGAGCAACATCTAAAAAGATTGCTGAGCAGACTTTTTTTCTTCGAACGCTTTTTCCACTATATTTGTGATCCGATGCACTTGATCAATTGTAGAATGTTTGTTTCTGAATCCAAATTGTTGGTTCGGGATCAGATCTCTATCTTCAATAATCGGGGCAAGTCTTTTGAGGAGCAGTTTCTCAAATATTTTTGATATAATAGATAACAACGATATTGGGCGATATGATGTTACCTCTGAAGGCGGTTCTCCTTGCTTCGGTATTACTATTACTTCTGCAATTTTCCATTGTCTCGGAACATATGTGAACTTAAAACATGCATTAAATATATGTTGTAGCTTTAACAAAGCTAGATCTGGTAGTTTCCGCATGATTTGTCAATTGATGAGATCGTAACCTGGTGCTTTTTTGACGCTCAGGTTGTGTCTGCATATTTGTTTAATTTCTCTTAGAGTGTCATGCGAGATTTCCGCTTCATCTATTTTAACTTCGAGAGTTATATTTTCATTTGCAAGATTTTGTGTTGGTGCTGTGAAGACCTCTGCCAAGTGGTCAGCAAAAATCTTAGCTTTTTCTTTTGGGTTACCGACCCAGCTACCTGCTTGTGTTTTCAATGGTGGATCTTGCACCTGTGGTCTATTTATTCGTTTAGCTGCTTTCCAAAGCGAGTAGTCAGTATAAGCATCGGCTGATAAATTGTCTGATTTATTAAATGAGTTATTTTTTATATTTCAGATTTGCTGTTTTAGTTGATTATTTAAGCGATTGAATATAATTTTATCACCTGGGTACCTCGTTGATTGCCATTTTCGTCGTACCCTTCTCTTCTCCATAACCAGTGCTCTTATTTCTGGAGGATAGCTCACTCTCGAGTGATGTGTCGAGTCAAAACATGGCGTGCTCTCCTTTGCTGCTTGCTGCACGTCTACAATGAATTGCTCGACTTCTGCATCAATTTGGTCTCTTGATTCCACGGATCCTAGAGTAATGAATTGCTCAAGTTTTTCTCTAAACATATCCCAATCAATTTTCTTGATTGTAAGTCTTGGGAGGCAATTTTTGTGTTCAACTTTTTCGCTTAGAACCATGATCACTGGAGTGTGGTCATACGATAGGTCATCATTGCTCACGGCATATGTGTGGTTTCTATTTATTCCTTTTGTTATAAAGAAATCAATCAAATCAGGTATTTTCGCTGGGTCAGTGGGCCAATAGGTTAGGGCACCGGAAGAAATAAATTCACACTTATGATTTCTTCCAGCTTGATATAGCTCTCTCCCTTTTGTTGTGGTTAATCTTGAACCCCAGTGGGTATGTTTCGCATTGAAATCTCCTCCGATGATAAAATTGTTTCCAAGTATTTTAAAGAGATTTATGAAGTCGACTCTAGTAGGTGAGTGTCTTGGTAGGCAATAGATAGCCGAGATTTTGAAGTCCTTACTTTTGACCTTAATGTTACAATAACTTTGTGTATGCCCAAAAGCTTTGCATCTCTTGCACTGTGGGATTAACTTTTTGTTTTTTCTTAGTGGTTCAATTTTAACGACTATTTTCATTATTGTTTTAATAGAAAATTTTTTTTCTATATTTTCTCTATTATCGAATGTTAACATAAACAATGGTAATCCTCTTCTTTGAGTGATAAAGCTACCATCGTTCTTTTCGATTTTATCTTTAATAATTATGTTTTTGGCTTCTAGTATCTGGAAACCGTTATCTCTCAGGTCTTGAACTATTTCATTTTCATCGCATGAAGGATGTAATCCCCTGGCCATAACTTTTGTTGGTCTGGTAGCTTTGTCTTCATAGGAGTGCCAGTGAACTTTCTTCGATGTTAAATCGTTTGTTATACATCTGTATGTGTCACTATCAGTAACATTGATCTTCCAGACGTTATTATTATAAGATGTGTACTTGCATTCATTTTTAGTGTTTTGCTTTATTAAATTATTTAGCTCACCAAAAGGTACCTAACCCATGAACCATAATAGGTGGTGGCTTATGTTCCTCTTTTTTAACTTTTTTATTTGCAGTATTGTTTCCAAGTGCTGCTTGTTTTGTTTTTGGTGATTCTTTTTTCTGTTGGGCAGTTTCGGGGCTACCCTCTGCTTTCCTTTTTTTGGATGGTCTTTTTGTTTTTTTAAGAATTCTATCCGTTTCTCTCGTGAGTTCTTCTTCATACGTGAGTAATTGAAGATGTTGCAATTACTTGGCGCTGGTGAATTACCTCTATCTAATAAGGTAACCTTTTGTTCTTTAATGTGATCCTGTAGACTGATCACTATCTGTTCCATTTCTTTCCGTGCCTTTACTTCTTTTTTCCATTCGTTATAGAAATTTACACCTACAGAGTCTAGATGGATCTTGTTATTGCCAACGCTTTCGACTCTTGTTTGCTTTTCTACTGGCACGTTTATCAAAGGAGTTCTTGTTGTTTTACTCTCTTTGTTTATTGATTTAGGGGGAGTTCTTGATGTTAACGAACTCCTGTTGAAATTTCCTTTTGTATGTAATAGTTGGTCCCCCCAGGATCCGTGGGACCGACCTCCGAAAAGGGTGGATTTTCCAGTGCAACTGGTCTGCTACCTGGGGTAATATTATATTTTGTTTTCTCCATTACATTTTTAGTTACTGCATTCATTTTATTGTGGTAGGGCAGATAAAACTACACACAAACCCCCTACCAGGAGGGCCAGGTCATTTGACGACGGAGTTTCCGTCTCCGCCTAACTAACCGATTGTTCGCGCCTGTCGAAAACATACGTCCTCGTTTGCGCGGATTGATCCAGCCTAACCGGTTTACTTAGTTATTGCGCTAAGTTCACGCATTCACCCGCTCTCGTCCGCCTTACAAAGTAAGTTTCCAGGAGGCACCCGGCAGATAACTATGTTACCTACCTTCGGGGAGGTGAGAGTCGGATTTGTTGACAGAGCTGTAGTTGTTAAACCAGAAGGCTTTTCCTAGGTTTTATCAGAGCTATACGTTAGGGGTATACTCTACGACCACTGTTTGTGCATTAAAAATATTTAAGCGGTAATTATTTGTAATTTTGTATTTTTTTTATACCTATCTATTTTTTCTACAGCCCAAGAACCGAAATGGTTTTGATTTTCAACATTTGATTAAGTTCTTTCGCAATACATATTAATTGCTGATGGCAAAGGGAAAGGTGATGAGAAAGGACAATTAATTTTTTATTTTAGTTTCAAGATTTAATCAAGACCCAAGAAAATGTACTCTCATTGGTAAGATCGAGAATTTCAAATAAAATGTAATTAAAAACCCTCTTTATATGAATTTAACAATATGATTGATAAAATTTTAACAATGAGACTTTTAAAAGATCATTCAGATTCGGCTAATTGTTAAGAGACTGTACTGATTTACTTTTGTGTTTAACAATTTAAATAAAAAACCAGTACTGTGCAATTGCACAGAAGTAGCTAATCAATGTTTTTTCTATGATAATTTCATTCCAATCCAATTATTTCTCAGTTCTTATGATTTTTTTTATTTTGGCCTCATTACAAAATTTAATACTTAATAGAAACACTCAGCAGAACAAACTTTTGTTTTGTACTTTTTTTATATTCATAATCACAACGCCTCTATAGTTAAAAAGCCTCGAAACTAAGGTGCCTATTATGTATTTCGATCGAAATTAATCGAATCGTTCATCGTTATCGTTAAAGTTATTCGATTGTGATCGTTAGTGTCATTATGTATTTCAATGAAAATATGATCGAAAGTGTTTAAAAATGCTGCCATTGTAAAATTCAAATCTACGATGAAAATGACATATGTTTCATTCTTTAAATGTCAAATTCAAATTATTATACGAAAAAAAAACAAAACAATAATGTTATATTTAAAATTTTTAAGTTGAAAATAAGTTGAAGTGTTTAAATAAAATATAATTATAAAATTATAAGTTTTTATAAATAAAATGATTTCAGCAGAGTTAAATTTTTCAATTTCTGATAGTGCTGAAAAACGCTATCAAATTGCAGAATTAAAAAACAAGCGAACATATATTCGGGATTATTCTAATCCACTAGATTTGGAAGATTATACGTATGTTATTTAAACATAAATTTGATGAGTTATTATCTACATTATTAAAACTATTAAATTAAGACAAAAATTGGAAATAAAAAATACAAAAATACGTCGATTCCAAATATAATTAAATTGGTTAGTGTATTAAGATTCTGTGCGGTTTGTACCAAGCAAATGATTTTCAACGTAGGAAATGACTTCCATGTTGGACTAGCACAGCTAATTTTTTTTGTTCTTAAAGAAGTTTTATATGTATTTGCAGTTTATAACTGCAAAATGGATCAAATTCCATTACGCACTAGAAGAAAAAAGTCAGGCAAACATTATTTTATGATAAAGCAGAATTACTGAAATAATTGGAGCAGTAGATGGAAAGCTTATTCAAATTAAATCACCGAAGCAAAACGTACAACATTTATGTTATAGTAGAAAGGGATTTTTTAGCATTAATGCAATTCTGATAAGTTTATACTTTATTGTAATTAGTTTACATTATTATAACAGTTTTTGTTTTTAGATATGTGATCATAATCAGGTAATTGGTTTTGTGAGTACAAGATATCCTGGTACCTCTTTGGAAAATTTATAATGGTGTCTCATTATTTACACTACATCTTTTCATATTGCAGTATATTTGTAACAGGCCTTTCATTCCTATTAAAATTTATTTCAATAAAAAATTATTATGAAGAATAAAGTAAAATACCTACTTTCATTTCAACTTTTAAATTTATTTTTATTTCAAAAAATATCATAAATATAAAACAAAACACCAAGTGTCCAATATAAATAAAATAATATAATGTCCAATATAAATAAAATATATTTGTATCTCTTTTATTTTATCCTTTCAATTCAAAATTGAAATAATTTGTACAAAATCTCTCTTTCGATGTCTCTTTCGTGGTAAAATTTTACATCGATAAACTTTATCGATTTCGTCGACAATTTCTGAACGATATCGAAATACATAATGGCAATTTTGCATTTTGA
Source organism: Argyra leucocephala (assembly GCA_963942445.1). Lineage (NCBI taxonomy): Eukaryota > Metazoa > Arthropoda > Insecta > Diptera > Dolichopodidae > Argyra > Argyra leucocephala. The sequence continues at coordinate 67,785,978 of OZ012679.1, forward strand.
CATTTCGTTCGATCAAATCGTAATCGTTATCGAAATACATAATAGGCACCTAATTTTTGCTTCGTAAAAAAAGATTTTATTTGTATGGCAAATCTTTGTAAATCTTCGTTATTCTATACAAATAAAATCTTTTGTTAACGAAGTAAAAATTAGTTTCGGGGCATTTTAAATATAGAGACATTGCTAATCATATAATCAAAATCATAATAACAAAAAAAACATTTTGTTGGTTTTCTTTTTGTTTATATTCGTCAATTCATAATAATGAATAAACAAAAAACATGCATCCTACTCTTATAAAATATCAGGAACAACTGATGATAAAAAGAAAGGTAACTTTTTCTTCTCTCAAATTTTGTCTATTTTCTATCTTTCACCCCTTTATTTCTTCCTCTAGATAGGGGTCCAATATCAGGCGCGTAGTACAAAATTTTTTTTCAATTACTATATATATTCTTTAATACTACGTAGAAAATAATTTCCCCTTCCTGCCCCACGGACTCTTACTCCACAGAATAGATGGGCATAGCCCAAGTGGTAGACATATCAACTGGAACTATAGATACTGCATAAAAGTAATACAAGCGCAACACAGTCGAAGGGGAAAAGGTGCTCTAAAACTACCTACAGACGGGGACACTTGGTGTCACCACATTCTGGCTGCTTAAGTAGCCACTTGCCTATACACGCAGTAACATTTTTGTACAAAAGAGCGGTTATCATCGCATCTTTAAAAAAAATTAGTATGGAATGAATAACGGTCAACGGATAAAAATGTATGAGTATTCAATTTGGTTGTTTTTGTTTTTTAAAAATTATTTTGCTTGTAAAAGAGTTTTTAAAAAATTTACCAAGAAAACAAACTAGAAATTTTTCAAATGAAGAACAAATTAAAATCATAATTTATAAGATTGAATTTAACAATATTGTACTATACTTTTTATTATTATTAAACCATAATTTAACTTGAATTTGTATGTAAAAATAAAATAATTAACAAAAAAAACCTAATCAGCATTAAGAAAAACAATGTAAATATAATAATAAAAAATAATAAAAAGACTAGAAAAAAACTTATATGAAATAAGCGTACCCTTTCTATTAAATGTTTACGTTTTTAAAAAAAATGGAACTGAAGTATCCAAAATGTGTCTACACATCACTACACACGTAAATATTTTATAGACAACTTCAAGAGACACCAACGAAAAATCAAATTTTACGGACACCAAGTGTCTGAATTGTGTCTTTTCACTACAGACGTAGACACTTTGAAGACAACTCAAGGGTTGTTTTCGTTTATTCATTCCGAATATTCGGAATATTCAGAATATGTCAAAAAGCGTTTTTTTATTCATTCGGAATATTCCAAATATTCTGTTCTGTATTTTTTTATTTATTACGTATATTCCGAACGTATTCTTTTTGTTCCATCTCAGAGTTGGAATAAACAGAATAAATTTACGGAATGACAGTTCTCTATCATTCTATACAGTAATAACAATTTAATTATCTATATTTTATTTTAATTTAAAAAATGGAAAATTGGTTAATTAAAAAAATGTTTTTGGAAACAAATATAATATTATGAATAGCTGTATAAATATTAATGTTTATATAAAATTAGTAGTTGTATTTATTATTCAGAAAATAAAATTTTTTAAAAGTTTTTATTGTTCTTTTTTTCAAGGAATGAGTATATAATAATTATAATAACTATTATAACTTATATTAACTAATTTAAACAAATTAACAAATAGTAAAAACTTTTGTTCACAAAAATTAATAAATAAATAAAAAAATAAGCAATGACAATTTCTGATGTTTATTCTTTTTATTCTATTCTGTTCGTTTATTCTATTTGTTCGGAATATTCTATCGAGACGTCATCAAGTACTCTATTCTTTCCATTCCTTCTTTAAAATGAATAAACGAAAACACCCAAGATAATTTTAATATTAAATACTTGGTGGCGACACCAAGTATCTCCGTCTGTAGCTTAAGTTTTGATGAAATTAAATTAAAAGACTACTACATGACAAATTATCAGATAATCTTTATAAACCAGTAAATATATGGTCAAGTTGCTACAGAGTTATAGAGAATTATATAACTGAAATTACGTTTATTTACGTTACTTATACAATTTAATTCAAAACTCTATTTATAATTCCCCTTCTTATTTATAAAATATCATTTCTAAGTAAATATAATTTTGACTACATATTAAATATAAATTAAATTAAATTAAACTTTTGCCTTCATTAAAAATTATTTCATAATTAAACTTTCATTATTTAACTAGATTGACATTAGCAAACTCTATATACGAAAAAAAAGTAAGTATGTTGTGATTGTAACGTCATGAGCAGAATAGTACAAAAATGAAACAGGAATACCATATCTTGTTAGTTTAGTTGTATCAGTATCATAAACAAGATTAGCCTACAAGTCTAAAAATATAAAACAATTTATAATTGAAATAATAGAACTTTTTCAATTTTTACTTTAGTTTATGATGGCAGAATCTGAATTAGTTCAAAATGATAATTGTTCAGAATCTTGCACTGTAGAATCAGTTATTCCAGAAAAAACAGCTGGTGAAATATTGCCAACAAAAAGTGAGTGTTGTGCACATTATTTTATCAATTTTAAGAATTTTTCTACAAATAATATTTATAATTCTTTTTTAATTATGTAGTTGATATATTACTAAATGCAACTGGTAATGTTCCAATAATGAAAAAAAAACGTTGGGCTGTTGATCAAGAGAAGCCCATTTCTTGGATACAAAAATTTGTTCATAAATATCTTAAACTTGATCCAGAAGAGAAAATAGTAAATAAAAATGTTTATGTATATTTAGTAGTTAATGTATTTCTTTTTAGTTTTTATATGTAAATCAAACTTTTGCACCATCTCCAGATCAATTAGTGAAAAATTTATATGAGTGTCACGGAACTAATGGTAAACTTGTGCTATATTATTGTAAAAATCAAGCTTGGGGCTAAGCACGAGCATTCATATTTTTTTAAGTTCTAAAGGTTTTTTTTCATTATGAATAACTAAGAAAAACAACTTATCTTCAGAATTATTCGGAAAATATCCAAGATGATGTAATTGGGAAGTTTAAATATTATGCGGAATTACATAATGTACATTACACCTGTACATATAACTAAAAACTATATATTTAATTGAAACAACAATAACTTAAAAAAGTGATATACATTAAAAGTTGATTTCGATTATAATTTTGTTTTTACTTGTTTTCAGGACTACGAAATAATTCCTAAAGACAAAACAATATAAATTCAATCAAAATATTTTTGAAATTTTTTATTTCAATCCATACGTCTGCGGAATTTGATGTACTAAGCTATTGGTTAAGGTCAAATTGTTAACTTTAGTCTATTTGAATATATTGCTTCAATATGTGATTTGTAAAGTGGTTTAAATTATTATGTGGTTGTTTCTATTATCGAGTAGGGTTGGGCTTCTTTCAACATTATCAACGTTAAATTAGCAAATTTAAACGACTCACTGTGTTAACTAAAATTCAAAATGTTTATTGAAATATATTTTAGTAATAATGTAACTCTTTAATTAATGCTTCCTATATCACTTCTTTAGTTTCGGTAATCATTCAAAATTTAACAAATGAAATTAAACTATGCGAAAATAAGTAATGTAGGGTCATATTTCCTATAATCGAACACTTAACGAGACCTGTCGATTAAATTAATCATAAAAAAGTTGTATTTTGATCGAATAATAAGTTTTATATATCTAACGAAAGCTAACTTAATAATCTTTCAAAGTCATTAAATTAATTTATAGAAATTATTACGAATTTTATAGAGAAATTATTAAAAAAAAGCACAAAATTGCCTATAATCGAACACATTATACCTTATTCGACACAGATTTGGTTCGAACACTATAAAAAATCTTTTTTCGTTTAAAATATTTTTATTACTAAAAAAATAGTTCCGACTTTTCAGCTTAAAAATAATTAAAATTATTTCACTTTGAGCAAAAAAAAATAAATTAAATAATTCAAATTAAAAATCAAAATTAATTCATTACTTAAAATTACATAATTCATAATAAAAAAGAAAATAAAACTTAAAAAATTTAATAAAAGATAAAATTAAATAACTTAATCTAGGGATCAATGTCTAATTGAACGCAAATATCACAAATAAATTCTTCATTTTTAGCTTCTTCAAAGTTTACTGAAAGTTTGGTGCAACTTAAATGGTACCATTTGTCCCAGCCAATGTTTTTAAAACAATCTTCTGCGTCGGAATCGAGTTCATCCTTACAAGCTCCGCATAATTGTTTTTTACCAAAATAGGTCGTCTTGTGAATTTAATTTTTTTTGGTTTAGCATTTTTCTTCTACAATCTCATTAGCCTTTTGTTGGCAATTTCTTGCTTCCGATATTCTTTGATTGAGTCTTGATTTTTATAAAATTCTCTCCATTTTGCGGCGGATATGGACATCGGTGGTCTATTTTCGGGCAATACAATCCCTCTTTTTGTAGTTATTGGTTTTGGATAACTTAAATGTTTGTCAAAACTGGGTGATATAGACAATGGCGATTGATTATAGGTTAACCCCTATGAGATAATCTTTGGTGTTCTTGGTGATTTTGTTTCAGTTGATTTAGTTGAAGGACTATTTTTTAAAATATCTTTGGTAGATTTTATTATAGTTAAATCATTTTCGTCTAGAAATGTTTTTAGAGGTAAGAAAATAATATTTAAATAAGTACAGGTTTTTATAAGTTTTTATTTTAAGCACTTACCACATGAAATATTACTGTCAACATCATCTAGCTCAGTTATTGTATTTTCTATCATTATATCTAAACTCTGACTTAATCTAGGAAAAGGAGAATTATTAGAGTTATGGATATTCTGGCTGCAACCAGGAATAGGAGAAATATTGATGTGAAAATTTTGATTGCAATCAGGGATAAGAAAAATATTAAGGTTATGAATATTCTGACTAGAACCAGGAATAGGAGAAATATTAATGTAACGGATATTCTGGCTGCAACCAGGAATAGGAGAAATATTAATGTTATGGATATTCTGGCTGCAATCAGGTATAGAAGAAATATTAATGTTATGGATATTCTGGCTGCAACCAGGAATAGGAGAAATATTAATGTTAGGAATATTATGACAGGAATCAGAAATAGGTGAATTAATTATCTTCCGTCGACTTAAGCTTTTTTTTCTTCTTCTATTGTGTTCATTAATATCTCATAATAATATATCTATGATCTTATAATTAATATTTTTTTTAATAAATTGCTTTTAATTGAAAAAATCACTTCTTTAGTTATTTTAAACGTTTTTACAGTTGGAAATGGAAAGTTGACTACAGTATCTTCTAAATTATTTAAATTTCCTAAAATATTTTGTACGCATTTACTGTAGTCAACGGCATTCACATCGAATGGAAATAGTCCACATTTTTTGAATGCATTTTTAATTATTTCTGATCTATCTCTTTTGTCAGAAACCAATTTAAGGATTTCATAAAAATTTAATTTTTGTTATAGACTTACCAATATTTTTAGGTAAGTTATTCCATTCTCGAACTGTATTTTTATAATCGTTTTTAGGCTTCTGAATGCGCCCACATCAGCTGGTTGCATAATGTGAGTCGTGTTTGGTGGAAGTGCATAGAGGATCATTCCATTTTTATCACAAAATTCACTTACTTCTAAGGAAAGATATGTGACTTATGACCGTCTACCAAAAACAAAACTGACTTCTTGATTGAATTTTCGACTAACCATTCATTAAAACTGTTGGCAACATATTCGTAGAAAGTTTCTGTTCGCATCCATCCAGAGTCAGATCGGCCTAATATCCATTTATCTGGCATATTTTTAACAATATTTGCTGGTGGACGTAAATAAGGAAAAACTACTACAGGTGGTAAGGTTTCACCACTTGCATTAAAAACCAGAACAGTTATGTTATCTTTTTCATTAGAAAATTTAACTTGGTATAAGTTGCGATATGCTTTGAGACCGATTACTATTCCAGTTTTTGGAGCTAAGCTGAAACTTGTTTCATCTCCATTGAAAATACGTGTAAGATCCTCAAGGATGTCGTACGCATTTTCCTTCATCAAATATCTTTCTCAATCATGAAACCATTTTCTGATTTCTGATATATGTTCTGGCTTTTGTAATAGTTTCTGGAGTGCGTTGTGACAGTTCTTTATGTCGGTTCAAAAAAGAATAGTACCACTTTTTTCCTGGTCTATCATTTGTAAAAGATGTTTTCCTTTTTTCATCCCGCACCATTTTTTCACTAACAACATCTTGCAGTTCATCTGTTTTTTGAGGAAATCCGCACTTAGCCAAATTAACAAGCCAATCTACTATTCTTTTTTCTTCATTTTCTGTGAGAACTGTAGAATGGCCAATTTTCATTTTGGCTTCCCCCTGTTTTCCTCTAATTTTATCATGAAGAGAGTGGGATTTGAAAAAGTTTACTTGCGCTTCTAATACTCATAGACTCCCCACGAATTTTCTCCAAAGCGGCTTTTAAAGAATCATCGCTATATTGTTGATATCTTATTTTCATTTTATCTAAAAAAATTAATTTGGGTTATTACCCATGAAATTCAAAAAGATTTTAGTGTTCGAATAACGGAGATTAGTTTTTTTTTTAAATTTCCTAGATTCGAACAGTTAATAAATTGGTGTTCGATTTAAGGTTTTTAAATGTTCCGAAGGTTTTCTGTTCAAAATATGTAAACATTATTTCGTTTTTAACAATATTTGACATTTTAATTCAAAAAATAAATTTTTCTGGAGTTGCCTAACTTCGAACACGTGTGTTCTTATTAGGAAATTGCCAATTTTTGTTTCCTTTATTCAAACAGGTTAAAAAAAAAATTAAATTTTTTATATTTTTCTTTAAATTATAATTAAACTTGAATAATTAAATATTCCTCTACAGTCTACGTAAACAAATAAATTTTAAACAATTTTACTTACATTTTATTATTAAAAAGCACTATTTTCTGTAACACCTATAACTATTATGTTTTTTGAATTTCACTAGACTTATGCATTTTTCAAAATCCAATTTGAAACTAATGCGTTTTAACACATTTCTAAGATATCAGTGGTTCTGACAGTGGTTAAGACTGGTTGTGGTTCGACCATTCAGGAAAGAGGTAAGAGGAAGAAAAAGAACATCTGCGGTTCTGAAAAGAAAAGGCGGAAAATGGCTAAGCGTAATGCGGCTATGAATCCTCCCCCGCAAAGCTCTCAAGAAGCTCGTCCCTCAAACGGGCTAACTTTGGAAGAGAAAGATGATGTATAGAAGGCTGTCCTCAAAGACGGTCTTGGGAAGGCTAACCAAAAGGTTGGTCTCCATGCTGCGACATCATCAACTTCGAATCCTGAAGGTAGAAGGGTCCCAAAAACTGTTACCCAGAAACCGAAAGGCCAAAAAACGTTGTCGAATCCTGGAGGTGGAAGGGCTCCGAAAAAGGGTGCTCAGAAGCCAAAGAGGCCATCAAAGGCTAGAGAGACGAAAACGTCCTCTCGACAGGCTGTCAGCTACGCGCAGGCGGCTAGAAGAGAGTTCGATACAATCGTTCAGGTAGTCGATGGGAGCATTACTAACGAGCAAGGTGAATTGATTCAGCAAAAGTTGTTCCAACTCATGCTCACTTGTAATGAGATATCTCCCAGCTTTGCAGGGGTCTCGTTGAAGGCGGGAAAATTATATTTTTCCTGTCAAGATGAGGCTTCGTCAAACTAGTTGAAATCTGCGGCGTCTAACTGCAGTCCATGGGAGGGAGCAAGGCTCTCAGCAATGAGGGTCAGCGAACTTCCAAAGACGAAGTTAGTTAAAATTGGCCGTACCGAATCTGAGAAGTACGTCATGAAGGCGCTCAGTATTCAAAATGGTATGGATACTACGAAGTGGAAAATCAAGTCGTATAGAAGAGCAACTGGGGCTACTAATATTAGTGGCACTCTTATGGCCTCATACACTCTTATGGCCTCACTAACTAAAAAGTTGCAAACAAAAGGCCGGTCTTTCACTGAAAGGCTGGAACACTCTGTAAATGCGGGTCCTGGAAAAGTTGACGCGCAGCTCCTAATACAACTGTCATCAGAAGATCTGACGGCGGTTGCCATAAAACACAAGAGTCAGGGAGAAATGCGAAAATTTATTATAGTTCCTTGCTACCTCCCTTACGACTCTACAGAACCCCCTCCAACAAATGAGCTCGCGCAAGTGGTCAACTATGCCAAAAACAACAATTTTGACATAGTAATTGGCTGCGATGCAAATGCTCATCATAAAAACTGGGAAAGTACCAATTCAAATACTAGAGGCGAGGCGCTCCTAGAGTGCCTTGCTACTACTGACTTGGAAATTCTAAACACTGGAGGGATACATACATTTGTAAACTGCAGGCGACAAGAAACCATAGACATAACTCTTTGCTCTAGATCTCTTCTTTCAGAGATCAAAGACTGGAAAGTGTCTATGGAACCCTCTATGAGCGATCATAGATACATTAATTTCTCCTTAAAGGCTGATCCTGATAAGATCTTGGTGTTTAGAGATATTAAAAGAACCAACTGGCAAGAATTTCGGGACCTAGTGGCTAAGGATGCAGATTCAATAAGGATTTCGAAGGTCTCTGCAATAGACAAATCGGTTGAAAAACTGACAAATCTGTTAACGGAGGCTTTTGAGGCCTCTTGCCCGGTCACCAGAAAACCGAAAGAAACAAAACCTGCTTGGTGGAACAAAGATCTGGAGAAGCTAAAACGGAAGGCCAAAAAACTTCTGAATAGAGCCTTAAAAACTCATGAAGAAGATGATTGGAAATCCTATAGTGAATCTAGAAGAGAATACAAAGGACTGATTCGGAAATCAAAGAAACAGTTCTTTCAAAAGTTCTGTGAAGGAATCGAAGATATTGCAGATGGAGCGGCTTTGCTTAAGGCCCTGAAAAGGGATCCAGTAGCAAAGTTACACAATCTGGAAACATCAGAAGGATCCTACACAGCATCGAAAGAAGAAACATATAGAGTCCTCTTTCGAACACACTTTCCGGGGAGTAAACTCGAAGATTTACCTCTAGAAGATACTATCCAAGAAGTTACCATACCAAGTCGTTCGGATTGGTCTATGGCAAGAAAGATAGTATGGCCTGAGGTCTTGGACTGGGCTGTCAACTCTTTCGAACCATACAAAGCTCCTGAGCCTGATGGAATTTGGCCTATTATGCTTCAAAAATGCAGGAACAGCATAAGCAAATGGCTCTCAAGAATCTTCACAGCCTGCATAACCTTTGGATATATTCCAAAAGTATGGAGATCAGTGAGGGTCGCTTTCATCCCTAAACTAGGGAAAACTATGCACTCCCTACTAGCTTCAGACCTATCAGTCTCTCTTCGTGTTTGTTAAAATGCCTAGAGAAACTGGTGGACAGGTATATTAGGGATGTATGTTTGATCAGGGTACCTCTGAACCGTAAACAACATGCCTATCAGGCAGGTAAGTCTACTGACTCAGTTCTTCAAGAAGTGGTCTCCCATATAGAGGAGGCTATCGTGAAGAAAGAGATAACACTCGGTACATTCTTGGACATTGAAAGGGCCTTTGACAAAGCAACTTTTAAGTCACTTCTAAACGGAGCAAGAAAGCACGGAGCAAACAACACAATACTGAGATGGATAGAAAAGATGTTGGAACAACGTCATCTCTTCATTCAGGTAGATGAAACTACTAAAGTTCAGGTGAAAGCGGTTAGAGGATGCCCACAAAGAGGTGTTCTATCGCCTTTACTATGGAACATGTTGGTAGACGAACTCCTAAGTATACTGAACGAGGAAGGATTCAACACACACGGCTTTGCCGATGATGTTAGTATTCTTCTAAGAGGAGGTTATATGAGGCATCTATGCACACAAATGCAAAATGCCATTGATTTAACCACCGAATGGTGTCAGGCGAACGGATTAACCATAAACCCTAGCAAGACACATTTAGTGGCCTTTACCAATAGAAGGCGACTGAACAACTATGTTCTTCCCTCCATTGGAAGAAATAACCTAGAACTTCGAGATGAAGTAAAATATCTAGGGATCATACTTGATAAGAAGCTCAATTGGGCAAAACATATCGAGACGAAATGTGCTAATGCCGTGAAAGTCCTATAGCAGTGCAGAAGGGCCTTCGGCAACAATTGGGGCCTAACACCGAAAACAGTCTTAAGACTATACAAAGTGTGTATCAGGCCCATTGTTAGCTATGGGTCCATTGCATGGGTTCCGAGAACATTCACAGCAAATGCCATAAAAAAACTAGAAGCAGTACAAAGACTTGCGTGTCTCTGTGCAACAAGTGCTTTTAGAACCACACCTACAGCGGCTATGCAAATACTTCTTGGGCTTCCGCCCTTACATCTTTATGTAAGAATGGAGGCCCTCAAAGTTGCAAAAAGGTTGCAAACTCTAGGGAATACTAGAGGTTGTAGGCACAAACATCAGAGGCTACGGAAGGACTTAGAAGAGGAGCAAAAAGAGTTCTTCATGCCAACAGATGACATCACTACATACGTATCTTTGAAGAAGAGATATGAAGTAGAAATCCCGACAAGAGAGACCTGGCGTGGTTCAGAAGAGCAGGCCAGGTGCTCAAATACCTCGGACATTTTCACTGACGGATCACTTACGGCTCTAGGCGCGGGAGCTGGAGTGTTCTTTAAAAAAGAGCAACTTGAACTCCAGTTTCCTCTTGACAAACACTGCACAGTCTTCCAGGCTGAAGTCTTTGCCATAAACGCAGCAGTGAATATAATAAAAGAGCAAAGATGGTCTAACAAAGTCATTAGAATCTTTAGTGACAGTCAGGCTGCCTTAAAAGCTCTTGAAAGAAACCTCATCAAATCTAGATTGGTGGGAGAATGTTCGGAAGCCCTAAACCTCATAGGGCTCCGAAACAAGGTACAACTGATCTGGATACCGGGTCATAGTGGCTTGACTGGAAATGAGAAGGCTGACGAACTAGCCAGATCATCGGCGGGAAACATTTATGGCCCGGAACCAGCAGTTGGTATATCTATTGGTAATATTAAACTATCAATAGAAAACACCCTGAAAAGGGAAGCAAATGCTCTTTGGGAGCGTATGGAAGGCCACAGGGTCTCCAAAATATATGCACCAAGAATAAACACCAAAATAACCAACTTCCTGCTAACTCTCAATTGAGGAGACTGTAGGAAGATGGTGGGCATACTTACTGGTCATAACCACATGAATAAACACATGTGTAGACTAGCACTAAGTGACGACCCAACCTGTAGACACTGTCTGGAAGAGGAAGAAACCTCCACACACGTTGTAGGAGGGTGCCTAGCTCTTTCAAGGCTGAGACTCAGGCTGCTGGAAACGCACTACATAACCTCAGAAAACTTCTGCAGGATAAATCCCCCAAACCTATTGGCCTTTATCAAAAGGGTCGACTAAGTTGAGGGGTGGAGGACGGCATAAAGGGCTAAAAAGCCTACATGCCGGCTCTGACATATTAGGGCCACCTCCGTAGAAAGAAAACATAAAAAAAAAAGATATCAGTTGGTGGGTTTTTTTTTTTATGGTCAACAAATAAAATTTAAAAAAAAAACGTATTTTAAATAAGCCAAATTTTCTTATTTTACCAGTTTTTTAAAAAATTGTTCGAATATAGGAGCTGTTCGAAATTAGGCGAAATCACCCTACCCTGATAAAAAAAATTCAGCACTTAATCTTCTTTTTTAATTTTATTTGAACATTTTAATATATTTTAAAAGCTGACGAGAAATGGAAATTGTTTGCCGAGGAATAGGCCCTCCGACGAAAACGTTTAGGTATAGGCCGATCTAAAAAATAAAGTAAAATAAAAATACTGATAAACATTGGAGCACTTGTATCTTTGGCGCCCTTGGGCAATATATATGTATTAACGCGCCCCATAATTCGTAATAAAAATTAAAAAGTAAAAATATACAATAAAAACTAATTATGTTGTTTTTGTTAATTTATTGATTGAATAAGAACTAAAAATGTCAGTGGAATACGCATTAATTAAGTAAAATTTTGCTTTTCGTCAGCAAAATAATCAATTATATCAGAATAATCTATTTGATGTAAAATCTGTTTTTTCATAACATTGCTATGCGTTTAAGCGTTGTTCCTTTATAGTAGCTCTTAAACAGGTTTTCAATCTTTTCAATAACTAAAAACTGCGTTCCGCAGAGCAGTTACTTAAATGTGTGCACAAAAATATTCTTAAGATTTATACAAAGACCGTTAATATATATAGATACACAAAAGTAGTTTGATCGTATAAAGATTAGAGTTGAAATGGACATTACGATCTTACTATTTCATATTAAAACATAAACAAGCACACACCATTAAAGAAACAAGAATTGAAAAAAAAAAAAACGTATATTATAATATATATTATATGCAAAACCAATGCTCTATTACCAAAATATAGTGTACTCTATATTATACTGTGCAAATTATAAATATGTATTAGCTGTACACAGTATACACACTGGTATATATTTACATATATTGTTGCTATATGTATATCTAATTAGAATTTTATTTTCTGTTCTTTTTTATTCTCTTATCTGTTTTTCAATTCTTGAAAAAGTTTCGTTTTTATATTTTGGTTGAATTGAATGAAAAAGTGTGAATTGTTGAATGTAGGTATAGGTACATATAAAGTAAATGTGCTAATTTCACAAAATATATTGTTTTGATATCTCGCCAACATTTTCAATAGAATATAAATTTTTTATAATTGTTATTATCTTATTGTTTTTGATGAATATGACGTTTTGATATAGTACCTCGATTCTTGGGTATATATTTAATTTACTATAAAAACTTTATTGATACACTACAGATCAAATTTTGTAATTTGTGTTACATATTTATATTATTAATTATTATAAATTACTATTTATTTCATAAAAGCAAATAGCAACTAATAGAATAATATTAATAAATAGTACCTACTACAATTTAAAACATTACTATTATTAAAATCATTCAGTCGAAATAACCTTAAATTTACTTATTCATTTATTCAATTTATGCAACTCTGATTAACGTCAACACAATTCTTTTGCATTATGATTATATGATTTCTTTTTTATGATTTGGAGTTATTCTGAGGATATGCACATTTTTGTTTCTTATTTTTTCTTTGGATTTTTGTTTTTACATTGTTCGATAATTTAATTATTTGTTGATTGTTGGTAAATCCTCTTCATATGTAACATTTAGAAAGATGTTTTGTTGTTGTTATCTTTACTAATTGTTATTAATTCATTACAAAGAGTTCAAAATTAATAAGGTGATTATTGGAAATTTCAATAAATTTTTTATAGTAAATTAAATAAATACCCAAGAATCGAGGTACTATATCAAAACGTCAGATTTATCAAAAACAATAAGATAATAACCATTATAAAAAATTTATATTCTAATGAAAAAGTTAGCGATTTATAAAGACAGTATATTTTGTGAAATTAGCACATTTATTTGATATACATTCAACCTACATTCAACAACAATTCACACTTCTTTTTTAATTCAACCAAAATATAAATAGGCTAAAATTCAAGCGTGCATTTAAATACATAAAAAAAATAAATATTTTGTAAAACTTATTAATTAATTAATTAATTTTAACTTATTAATTAATTTATTTTCCGTGTTTTAATTTTTGCTAAATCGTCTCTCAAGTAACTATGATCCAAGTTGCTCAGAGAATCACTTTCTATAGATATTCTAGCTAAATCTACCAGTCTTTCTTGTCCCATTGTACTACGTAAAAATTTTTTAATAATTTTTAATTTAGAAAAGCTACGTTCCGCGGAAGCTACTGTTACTGGTTTTGCAATAAAATTCTAAGTGCTACAACTAGATTTGGTAATATCGACTCTAATTTCTTTGCAAATATAAAATCTAATAATTCTATAGTGCTAAAAGTTTTTGAAAGTGTACTTTGAAAAAAATCTAATTCTAAATTAATTGTAATATTTTTTGAAATCGTTTCAGAATGCAAAACCCCAGCCTTCTTAGATCTACCTAATATAGATGATGTGATTTCATCACAACTTGGATGATTTTGTGGTGGTTTATCATCAATATCATTGATACTTTCAATGTCATTGAAAGTGTTTATTTGGTTGGTTACGGTTTGTTGTTGTATGTTTCCGTTTCCGACATCAAAAAACTTATGCAGAGCATTTTGTTGATTTTTATAGAAAACAACATTTGCTTTCTTTTTTGTCTGAAAGCGTGACCAGATAATTTTCGTTTTGGGAACATTATAAAAAATATTAAATGTATGTATGTAAAATTATATAATTTAAATGTAAAAAAAAGAAAAATAGCATATCCCAAAAAAATGCTGTATTAAAATGTATATTATATAATATACTTACTGTACGAAAAGTATAACTTAAATTTTAGCGCCCCGTCAAACTGTTCATACTTTTCTATGGAAGCGCCGGCCTTGAGTACCATACATTTTGTATGAATAATAAAATATTAAAATGCCCAACAACGAAGAAAAAAAATTAAATTGCCGAAAAATTGGGCATAGACACGTTTTTCAGAACTTTTCTTTATATATTCAATATCTGCTAAAAAAATTAGGCACTGATCTCTGATTTCATTAAGATCGACCAAATAATAAAGTTTTTATGCTAAAGTAAAAAAGTAAATATTAACATACGTTAATCCAGCCCAAGTGAAGGTTAGTAAAACTAAAATTCAAAATTCCAGCATAAGATGTTTCCGATGATTTAGGCATTTCCCATCAGAAAACCAGCTATTAAATTTTTCACAATTTGTTTTTTCTTGTATGCAAATATCAACTTTTAATTTTCGAAGTAAACGAATTTGATTTGAAAAATGTGTCAAAAATTTTAACATGATAAACAACAAACCTATGTAAAACATTTTTGGTTAAAAAATTTATGACGAAGAATATAACAAGGAATTTTTAAAATATATTACAAACCTCAAAAAACAATTCTGATGGTACTTGTAGTGCGAATTTTCCACTAGTTTTCTTTTTCTACTTTTTAGGGGGCTAGTTTTCTTTCGATAAAAGTATATTTTAAAAATTTTTATTTTTAGATTATTATTTTTTCCAAAAAATTTTAAATTTTCTTTTATAATCAAGTAAACAATTTTCTATAAAATAAAATATTTTTAAACAAAACGTTTTTATACAATACGATTAATTGCAACGCTGTATTATTTTATTTACCTAAATAGAAATTTAAAGTGATATTCCTAAAAGCATGTCAGTTTTTGATCAGCATATCAATATGATAGATGATGAATATGTAATAATAAAGTTAAAAGCAAAAAAATATCAATTAACTAAGAATTTCACCTCTTTTTACCAAATTTATCTTTTTTTTGTTTTTTTGTTAAAAATGATATTTACGTAAACTGAGGGAGGAGTGCATTGGGCCTTATTCTGAGAAGCGAATCACTTTTTCGCTACGTACCGGTAGAGCATCGCATTGTATCACATTTGGTATTCTGAGAAGCGAATGATACGATATTTAGCAAAACTGACAGCATTGCTGGTTAAAACTGTCAAACTGTCAAACTGTTTATGTTTTGACATTTTTTGTTTTAATTTTCTGTTTGAAAACTGAAATTAAGTGAAGTTAAATTCAAATTTTATAGATATTAAAAATTTTTTTTGCATTTATATTACGAAACATCGTCTGATGAGAAGGAAGAGATGAATTTACTTAGAATAAAAAGAAGAGAATTGAGGGATAAAGCGAATCCATTAGATTTACCTATTTTAACGTAGGTATAAGTTATAACAATTATATATGTATGAATATGATATGAAATAAAAAAGATATGATCAATTTTATTTGGTTTGTTAGATTCATTAAGTATTTCAGGCTCTCGAAAGAAACCTCTGTAATGGTTCTAGATAAATTAGACAATAATTTAAATCCTACGTAGGTACAATTAGTCCACATTCAGTAAAACCCAATATTGGCTGGAAGATTGCGCTTCCTTGCTGAAGAAAATATGCGATAAAAACCGATCAGTATCGCTATTTCGCTTCACAGAATACCAAAAATAAAATTTATCATATTTTTCAGTACGTACCGAAAAATTCGCTTCTCAGAATAAGACCCATTATCTCGTTAATAGAATTCTCTGATTAATTAAAAAATCATAAAAAAAGAATAAAGAATGTTTTTTTGCTTAATTTTGCATTCTAGTTTTTAGCCTTTTCAAATAAATTGTCACGATTTATTCACTATGTAAATTTAATCCATTAAAAATTTAAAGGCACAATTTTTTTTTATAAATTGAACAAATTTTATTTCTAAACTTTTTTATTTCTTACAAACTAATAGAAAACATAATATTTAATTTTAAGAACTGTAAACTGTTTTTATTTTACATCAAAAATTCCTTTTAAAATTATTTATCAAAGTAATATAAATTATTTAGTTTAGTTTAGTTTTGTTTATTTTAGATTAGAGGTGACATGTTTATACGTTGTGCTGAATATGTACGGGTTTGAAAGGCATCGATGGAGTATTTTTAATTTCACTTGGTTTTGTATAATTCATTTTTATATTTAAATTTTATTTTTCATTAGTGTATGTATTTATGTGTGTTGTGTATGTAATATGTATAATCTCTTTATTTGTCGAGTTCACTAAATTTATCAATACGTTTCCTTTAGTATATATGACTGATGTTTTGTTTGTGTGATTTTAGGTTTTTAGATTGATGCTGACGCTATGGTTGTTTCGCTAAGGAGTTCATTTTTTGTTCAGTGCTTAGTTCAGCAATAATTTCGAACATCGCCTTTTTAGTAAACTCAGAAGTTCCGATGGTGATGATGATACTATGGTTGACACAAGGATCTGGTGAGATTGAAGTTTTTTTTTTTTTTTTTGTGAAAATGTTGTTGATGTGTTGTTGATGTTTACTTTATATTTTGTTATGGTTTGTTTCGAAAGGTAGAATACATATTTTTGTAATAGGACGCTTTAAACTACCATTCTTTGTTTGTATTGTTACAACTCTGATTACACCATCCGATCCTGGATAGGCTTCGATGATTCGTCCTAATAACCACCTGCTGGGTGGTAAGTTTTCATTTTTTAAAATGACCATGTCGTTTATCTTGACGTTGTCGTTTCTCTTCGTCCACTTCGGTCTTTGTTGCAAGCGTGACAAATATTCATTGGACCAACGTGCCCAGAATGCTTGATGTAATCTTTGTAAATACTGCCATCGATTTAAACGGTTGATATTAATATCTAATAACAGTGGTTCTGGTGGTGTTAAAAGCACATCTCCAATTAAAAAGTGAGCTGGTGTTAGAGCGTTTAAATCATTCGGATCGCTACTTAGCTCTGTTAGAGGTCTTGAATTTAGACATGCTTCGATTTGTGTGATTATTGTGGTGAATTCTTCGTATGTCAATAAGGATTCACCCAGAACTCGCTTCAGATGTGTTTTTGTGGAACGTACACCGGCTTCCCATAATCCGCCAAAATGTGGTGCTCCAGGAGGTATGAATTTAAATTGCACTCCTTCGTTTTCCAAATTAGCTGCTATATCTGTGCTTAGTTGATTTGCTGATTGTTTAGCTTGTTGGTTCAGCTGTTTGTCTGCTGCTATAAAGTTTGTACCATTATCGCAATATATTGTTTGGCATTTTCCACGTCTAGAACTGAATCTCCTATATGCTGCTGTAAGTCCTTCAGCTGTTAGATCCGTGACAAGTTCCAAGTGTATGGCCTTTACCGCCATACAAACGAAAAGGGCTATGTAAGCCTTATATTTTTTAGAAGACTTACCCTTGTAAGTTTTTAGCTCGAAGGGCCCACAGTAGTCAATTCCAGTATGAGAAAATGGTCGATTCATTTGCACTCGTGCGTTCGGTAAATCGCCCATTAATTGGGTTTTTGGAGTTGCTCTTTGCCTATAACAGGGGATACATTTGTGTATATGATTTCGTATTAGATTCCGAGCATTGAGGATCCAAAAATTCTTCCTGATCGTATTCAGCATTAGTTGTGTTCCTCCATGAAGTGTTTTTTTGATGTGTTTCAGCGATTAGTAGGCTGACAAAGGTATCCTTCTCTGGCAGTACTATTGGAAACTTTTCGTTATAGTTCAGATTAGAGAAACGTAGACGGCCACCTATCCTTATAATTTCATTTTCATCTAAAAATATGTTCAAAGGTAGTAAACGACTCTTACTCGGCAATGGTTTACTCTGTTTGAGTAGACTAATCTCCTCTACAAAATGAGTGTGTTGTGCAAATTTTATTAATAGCTCTGTAGTTTTTGTTATTTCGGTGGCTAATAAATACTTAGTTGATATCCGTTGAGTTGGATGTTTTATATTATGATAAAAACGTTGAACATAACTCATAACTCTAACCAATTTTTGCAAGGATGAAAACTGCAGCTGCAGCTCTTGTATTACATTGGAGTCTGTCGTATTATGATGAGCTATTAACGTAGATTTTCTCATCTCGCTGTCGGTACTCTTGATAGTTTTCTTTGGCCAATGACATTCAGATTGTTTTAGCCATTCTGGACCATACCACCACATTTTGTCGTTTTGGAGAGTTAATGGGTGATTTCCTCGTGAGGCACAGTCTGCTGGATTTTCTTTCGATGGTACATATCGCCAAACGTTCTGCCCAAGAGATTGATGAATCTCTGATACTCTATTTGCAACAAACGATGTCCACTTAGATGGGTGTGTCTTCAGCCATGCCAAAACAATTTCGGAATCCGTCCAGGTGTATACATTAGTGATTTCTATTTGTAAAGCACTGGAGACATATTTAATAACTTTGGCTAGAAGTGCAGCTCCACTGAGTTCTAAGCGCGGTAATGAGATCGTTTTTATCGGAGCTACCTTTGTTTTAGACATTATTAAATTTGTGTGTCTGATGTCGTTCTCATCAGTTACACAAAGATATACTACGGCCGCGTATGCTCTGAGTGACGCATCGGAAAATCCATGTATTTCAACCCTTTGATTGTTCTCATTATAGCACAACCATCTTGGTATTCGAATCGTTTCAATTTCGATCAATCTTTTCCTAAATTGTTTCCACTCCAACTGTAAGTTTGAATCCACTTCCTCATCCCAATCTAAGCCTGCTAGCCATAATTTTTGCATTATGATTTTTGCTATTATAATGATTGGGGCTAACCATCCTAACGGATCAAATAATTTTGCTATCTCGCTGAGTATGAGTCGTTTTGACCATGTTTGTATATTAAGTTCTTTGACGGATGCCGAGAATGAGAACATATCCGATGTAGGACTCCAATGGATTCCCAATGTTTTTATGTTCTCCTCCTGGTTAATGGTAAGTGGTGTTGTTGACTCTTGATCCTCTTTCGGTATATTATCCAGTAGCTCCTCTATATTTGAGGCCCATTTTCGTAGTTTAAAACCTCCAGAAGTCATTAACTGAATTAATTGACTCTGAGTTTCTACGGCTATTTCGAGTGTGTCTGCACCGGATAATAGGTCATCAACATAGAAGTCACTGAGTACTTTATGAGAGGCCAAAGGATAATTATGTTTTTCATCCGATGCTAGTTGGTGTAAAACTCGAGTAGCTAAAAATGGTGCTGATTTTGTTCCGAATGTAACCGTTGTAAGTTTATAATCCTCTATTTGTTTATCATCTGACTCTCTCCACACGATTCGTTGTAATTCTGCATGAGCTGGAGTGACACTGATTTGGCGATACATTTTTTCCACGTCTGCGGTAAAGGCGATTTTGTGCTTACGCCATCTCAACAATAATGTGGTTAGGTCGTCTTGTATTACAGGTCCTTTCAACATCTTGTCGTTCAATGAAACTCCACTTTGAGTGGCCCGTGACGCATCAAATACAACTCTAAGTTTTGTAGTGGTGCTGCTTTCTTGTATAACTCCATGATGAGGCAAATAACTGCATGATAATGCTTCGTGCTGGTTGATTGTGTTGACGAAGTCGAGTTCATTATTGTTTACTCTTTGCATGTGCCCGAGTTCTAAATATTCATTCATGCATTTGGTGTAGTCTCTTTTGTACAATTCCGTTTTGCTGAATTGACTCTCCAAAGCTCTTAGACGTGCTAATGCTATAGCTCTCGATCTGCCTAGAACTAATTCATTGTTGAGTTTCAATGGAAGATTCACTTCATATCTTCCGTCCTCTAGTCGTTTGTGATTTTCCTTAAAATGTTTCTCACACAATGTCTCCTCTTCCGTGAAGAACTTTGACACTGGTAGTTCTTCGATTTCCCAGAATTTCTTTATATTATTATTTAGCTCGGCACAAATATGAAAATTATTCACTTGTAAATTGGTCGAGGTCTGGACCTGTCCAGAAAGTATCCAGCCGAAAATTGTTTGCTGAGCTATAGGGCTATCTTTAGATCCCTTTCTTACTCCTCCTAACATTATTTTACTGTAAAAATCTGCACCTATGAGCAGATCAATATTGGCTGGAATGAAATATCCTGGATCCGCGAGTTGTAAATTTTTTAAATGTGGCCAACATCGACGTTTAATTTTTTGATTGGGTAAAATACTGGTAAGCTTGCTTAGTACAAGTGCCGATATGTTGATAGCTGTTGTCTTATGACAAGCTTGCAGCTTACATGTCACCCTTGCTGTTGATCGACCGATTTCCGTTTCTCCCACTCCTTGTATTGTGGCATGTATTGATTCCTTCTGTAAGCCTAGTTGTTGAACTACGGCTTCTGTGATGAACGACGTTTGAGACCCTGGATCTATCAACGCTCTGATGATTAAGGTCTCTCCTGATGTGGGTGATACTGCAATTATGCGTGTGGTCGCTAGTAAAACTTGATTTTGTTCATATCGATGTGTAGCATGTGTTAGCACACGACTACTGAGATCACTCTGTGGAACAAAAGTTGGAGCTGAAGTTGACAACCCTTCTTCAGCTATGGTACGAGTTGCGTACGACTGATTGGATCCAATTGATTGATTTGGTCGGACATCCTGGTTCTCTGCTCTTCGTTCCAAATGTAGAAGAGTGTGATGAGGTTGGTTGCAATTCATGCATCTCGATCGGCTTGTACAATTCGATAATCGATGTCCGGAACCTAAACAATTAAAACATAATCCCTTTGATTTTACTAAATCAGACCTTTGTGATGGCGTCATTTTCAGAAATTTGGGGCACCTTCTTACAACATGTTCGCCACTACACAAGGTACATTTAATTGTATGAGTTCCATGATATGTTTGTTGTAGTCCAATTCTATGTTTTATTTGAAATTTAGATTTGCTGGAAGTTGTTGCTTCTAATGCTCGAAATCTAGCAGTAGTAGTACAGTAGTTCCGTTGAAGAACTCACTTCTTGCTCCCATAATTGGCGTGTCTCTAGTGGTAGTCGCTTTACTATTATGTGTACTATGAGTGGGTCCCAGTTATCTGTGTCCACTCGCAAGTTGGATAACGCCTGCAATGACTCCTTGGTTGAGTCTAATATATTTCTTATATTGTAAGCTGATTCTTGTGTTATTGGGGCCTGGTCTAACAATACCTCAAGATGTCTACTTACTAACACCCTCTTGTTATCGTATCGGTTAGTTAATGTGCCCCATGCGGAAGTATAATTACTGTTGGTGACTTGAAATGGTCGGATTAACTTCTCTGGTTCTCCAGTTAAATGTAATTTTAGATATTGGAGTTTTTCGACCGGGCTTAATGCCTCATTGTTGTGCACTAAAGACTTAAATAGATCGAAAAATGATGGCCATTTTAAATAGTCACCATCAAACTTGTCTAACGTTATTTTTGGGAGTCTGATGGTTGAACTATTTGATGGAGTATGTGTCTCCTGCTGCATCGTTTTGATTGAAATTGGTGTTGGGCATCTTTTGTTCATTTCTTTGTTAAATTTGAAATGACTTTCCTGATATATGGACCTCACCATCGAAAATATATTTGATTGTAAGTACTCGACTTGAGTGACATCCACCTTAGAATCCGCATAGGCTACACTCAAAATCTGTTTGTGTCGCTTTCTTAATTCCTCCCATATATCAGTCAAGTCCTCTAGTATGGTTTCATAATATGTGCGGTCTCTGACATCTAATTTGTCCTCTTCATACATTTTGACGTTGTCTTCCAACAGACGCTTATCTGCTAGCTGTTGTTTAATTAGTTTATCTAATGACGTCATGTTTAGAATTTATAATCGGTAGAATATAATTTATTTAAGTAAAACACCTTTTCTGAATTTTTATTTTTGTATAATTTTTTGTATTTATATATGTAGTTATAATTAATTTACAACGTTATGTTTTACAAACTTACTCAGAGTAATGATCTCAACTCTTTACCTTTGTTCTCAATTATGTTCCCGTTTTAGTAGCGCCGTATTCCAATAGTGTTGAGAAATAAATAAATATCCGGTTCGAAGGACCAAATGTTTTTTTGCTTAATTTTGCATTCTAGTTTTTAGCCTTTTCAAATAAATTGTCACGATTTATTCACTATGTAAATTTAATCCATTAAAAATTTAAAGGCACAATTTTTTTTTATAAATTGAACAAATTTTATTTCTAAACTTTTTTATTTCTTACAAACTAATAGAAAACATAATATTTAATTTTAAGAACTGTAAACTGTTTTTATTTTACATCAAAAATTCCTTTTAAAATTATTTATCAAAGTAATATAAATTATTTAGTAAAATAATAAATTATTATTTGTATTTTACACATGCGTTAAAGATTTAAAATTTAATGAATTTTATCATTCTATTCTTTTGACTTCTGTCTTCTAAGTATAATTCATCCGCACACGATCACCGATAATACAAGAATATCCTCTTTTTTTTTCAAATATCCATTTATAATCTTTCTTCTCAAATGTCCGTACCGTTGTCTTCTTGTTTTCTACCAATCGTAATCCTCGATATTTTTTCTATTCGTAATTTTTGATAATCATCCCATTTTTTTCATTATTAGATTTTCATGTAACCTTCAGTTGTTATACCCTTTTTTTTTTACATAGTTTTTCATATACCGGTCATTCACCTTTTAAAGATTCATATGATTCTTTTTTTTTAAGCTCTGTTTTTAACATTACATTTTTGGTTTTATTTCTTGTTCTGTTATTAATTTCTGTTATTAATTTCACCACAACATATTGTTATGTCATTTAAACTTAAAGCTTTATTATTGCTTTTGTATTATCGAAGTTTTCTTCACGATGCCTTTTATCGTGTTTTTTTTATTTAATTGTTGAAAAAGCTTTAATGCATTATTGTTGAAAATAAAAGCTTTAATGCATTTGTTGTTTTTCTTGTGTTTGATTAAATTGTGTATATGACATATTGAATAGACAGCTGGCAGGTACATCAATAATAATAATAATTATTATTATTATTTATATTCTTATAAAAATAAGAATATAATTTAAATCCTGTCCAACGAGGGAATGAGGAATAATGTAACATCAAGTCATGGTGGTTATAATTTTTTATTTTATCTAAATAGTTTTATTTGTACTTTATTTTTTAGGTTGGAAAGCTTCACTTGGATGAACAGCTTTGTAGATCACAACATTATTGATAAGGTTAGTATTATTATTATGATTGAATATTTAAATATTTTATTCCTTTTTATTTATTTTTAGGTTCCTAAGGCACGACTGAACAGAGCAGATAAAAGTAAAATGAATAAAACAAAAAAATTTGAGAATCGCAAAAACAAAATTTTCTGAAATTTTAAAATAAAACCGTACATATTCTTTGTATGGACTTTACGCGTCTGTATATAAGTTCTCTGTGATTTAACATAATTTAAGTGTGATTTATTTTTAACTATAGTTACAAGTATGATTAGTTTTGTATGAAAAAAAAAACAAATCACACTTAAATTATGTTTATACCATAGTTAGGGACTCAATCATAGTTAACTCGGTAAATGCGAACATAGTATAAGATTTTCATACTTTTTAGTTTACTGGAGTTACAAACAAAGATGCAAACTCTGCAGTCTCTTGCGGAGGCACAGGAGATAAATGAGTAAAATTTCTTGCAATATGATGTTGTTGAATTGAAGGAAGTGATTGTATCCTCTGTTCCTGTACCTGATTCTCGCGTTTTCTTAACTTGTTCATTTCTCTTCGATATCAGGGTATCTATAGTACCATCTTTATCGTTATAAACTAATTTATATTTCACTAAATGAATTTAACACGCTCTATTTTTAAAATTTTAATATTTCTTTCTTTTTATGTCCCATAATTTTGGTTTATATTCTTCAATGAATTCTATCCATTTTTCGTTTTCAGCCATTTTTAAGCTATAAGCAATAATCAAATTATAATTGGTAAATTAATATTACCACAAATATTCCTTACTCCATTATTATTACTTTATTATTTATTTTCAAAATTTACTGATACAAATCTTTTTTCAGATGTTAAATATATGTATAAAACTAGCCTCAAAGTACATATTAAACTGAAAAATAATACTACTTTAAAGCGACTGTATCATACACGAAGCAAGACCCTCAGTCTTGACCACGCCTACATAAACTCAAATTTTTTTTATTTTCGTCCAATGGTTGCAGCAACTTGAATGTTGAGAACTTGCAGCTCTACCCACACACGAAGCAATTTTTCATGTAACTAGGCAAATTGCAGCAACCGATTCGTGTGTGGGCAGCATAAGAGTATAAGGATATTACCAAATTACACAAAATGATATAAAGGATTTTACGCAAAGCGAGTGGCATTCTGTATTAAGATAAGCGAAACGAGAATAACCCTTGTGACAGTCAAAGGTGACACTAAAATTTTTTGATATTCTATATTGCGGTAACTTGAATAATTTAAGAAAACGGCAGCATTTTCAAAAATACAATTCGGAAATGGCAGCACAAGGGATTTATTAAAAACATACTTAACGGTAGCTACTTTTGCAGATGACACGACACGGCTATATTACCAGTCGGTAAAAATATATATCAAGCTACAAATAAATTGCAACAAGCCAATAATAAAATCATTTGATGCAAAAGGTGGAGAATTAAACTGAATGAAGCAACATCCATGCACAAATAAAAAAATTGAGTCGCACATTCCAGTAAGATTAAACAATTTCATCATAGCATATCAAAATTTTGCAAAATATCTTGGTATGACGCTTGACGCAAAGCTTAGATGAAAAAAACTAGAACTGGATCTAAAATACAAATATTTGTATTGGCTAATTGGAATTATTCATAGGAATCTCAGGGTCCCTCTCATAAAAAACGAAATTGGCTGTACGCCATAAAAGTAGTTTCTCTCTGACATCAAAACTTTGTTAGAAGACTTAAACGAACGAAACTGTTCGAACTGTGTTAGGATAAAATCTTTTATCTTTTAATAATTCCTAATGGAATATTGTTGGATCAAAGACATCTGAAGTAATAGAGACAAAATTGTATTAATTGTTAGTCTTAATGACTAGTTTTAATTTTCAAAAGGATGGGAGTTTTTAGTGCGTTAAATTCGGCACAGTCCTTCATTTCGTTCTACCACGGTACATAGAACAGAAGCCTCTTTTGAGGATTTTCTTCTACCTCTTATGATGATTTTCTTCTATGTCAAATTGTCAAAACAATAGTAAACAAAACTAAAGTCTTAAATTTTATTAGTGCATTACACTTGTTAATCAATTAAGTAAAGTTATGCTAAAGACAGACTACGAATATAAATGATCATTTAAAAAAAGTTTTGACCTGACACACTAAATTTTTTAATTATCATTTGTTGTTCTAATTGTTGTTGTTGTTTTAAAAAATTTTTACGATTAAAAATTTTACGAATTTTTCCATTGAAAATATTGTCCAATTAAGTTTTTTTTTTTTTTAGCTATAAATAGAAAAATGGAAAAAGTGATAAAAAAGTGTTATTATTGTTAACAATGGAAGAAGAAAATGTACTTTAAAAAAAAGAAAATACTTAAAAATTTCCATAAAATACTCTGTTTGCACACAAACCGAATTAATATGCTAACAAGTTTACAATTAATGAAAGTTCAAGTAGTATAAATAGAAATATGGATATAGTAAGTAAATAATATACATTTTCTTCAAATAATTTATAAACTAAATTGTATTTAAATTACAGAAACGTACAAGCAGTTTTTGGGGAATTGAAGTACCTACTTAGAACGACAAAAAATTCAATTTCGACTAAACCGAGTTTCCTTTGATAGCCTCGTTGTAAAATTCAAATATTTAGAAGGAAAGAAAACCCATTTGAGGCTAACAATACCGTTAAGCAAGAGTATAGCTGTAGCATTGCATGCACTTAGCTCCTCTTCTGCGTATCAAACCCTCGCAAGTCTTTTTGGCATTGGAAGATCTACCGTAGGAGAATTTGTACTGGATTTCTGCAAGGAAATTGTGTCTTTAAAAAACGATTTCTTAAAAACATATCCTCATACGAATGAACAAATAAGAGAGGTTGTTGATGGATTTAATAAAATGGGATTTCCTCAATGTTTTGGAGCCATTGGTAAAGTTGTCTTACCGTTTTTTAGTTTATATATTTAAATTTAACATAAATCTCTAACATAACGTAAATGGATGTCACATAGAAATGAAACCTCCGATAGAAGATGCAGTAAATTACTATAACTTCAAGGGTTGGCATTCAGTTGTTCTTCTAGCTGTAGTAGATTACAGGCAAATTGAAAATGAAAAACTATTACATCTATTTATTTATTTATTTATTTTAACAGTTGATCCTACAGATAAATCTGTATACCAACTTTATAGGTCCTTTTCCCTTTCGAAATGTGGGCCTTTTTTATTAAACTATATTAATTATTTGGTATATATTTTTGTATATTATATATTTATATTATTTTTTTTTATTAGTTATATTATATCTTTATTAATTATTAAATTATATTTGAACCGATGTGGTTGTATTGAAAATTACATTTTTAGTAATTTTCACCATTTTAAAAAATTCTCGGTTCTCACGGGGTTTGAACCCGTGCTCCTTCGGTCGTTACATTACTACGCTCGAGTGCTTTACCACTAGGCTACCGAGGCCACTAATATTACAACTTTAAATAATAAATTCTTTTATTTAAGATATCGTTTCACTTACATTAATGTTGGTTCTCCAGGTCGTAATAACGATTCGTTTATTTATGAAAATTTCTTATTAAAGATAATGCATACAAATCCAATATTTCCACGAAATGCTAGAGCTATAGAAGGTGTTGAAGTGCCTATTTTACTAATAGGAAGCCTCTTTTCATTCAGAAGTTTTTTGGCCTTCCGTTTTAGCTTCTCCAGATCTTTGTTCCACCAAGCAGGTTTTGTTTCTTTCGGTTTTCTGGTGACCGGGCAAGAGGCCTCAAAAGCCTCCGTTAACAGATTTGTCAGTTTTTCAACCGATTTGTCTATTGCAGAGACCTTCGAAATCCTTATTGAATCTGCATCCTTAGCCACTAGGTCCCGAAATTCTCGCCAGTTGGTTCTTTTAATATCTCTAAAGACCAAGATCTTATTGGGATTAACCTCTAAAGAAAAATCAATGTATCTTTGATCACTGTGATCACTCAAAGAGAGTTCCATAGACACTTTTCAGTCCTTGATCTCTGAAAGAAAAGACCTAGAGCATAGAGTTATGTCTATTGTTTCTTGTCGCCTGGAGTTTACAAATGTATTTATTTCTTCCAGTGTTTAGGATTTCCAAGTCAGTAGTAGCAAGGCACTCTATGAGCGCCTCGCCTCTGTTATTTGAATTGGTACTTCCCCAGTTCTCATGATGAGCATTTGCATCACAGCACAGCCAATTACTATGTCAAAGTAATTGTTTTTGGCATACTTGACCACTTGCACCAGCTCATTTGTTGGAGGGGGTTCTGTAGAGTTGTAAGAGAGGTAGCAAGAAACTATAATAAGTCGAAATGAATTATTTAGAACTCAATTAGAATGTAATTGAAAACTAAAATAAAATTCAAACTTTTTAAAAAAATATATTAACACATAATCCCAGCATTTTTTATTCAGTTCCATTCTTTTTAAATTATTAGCAATTTTAGCAACTTCTAATTCTAAAACTAAAATTCGCATTTTTTAATATTTACATTGCGAACTGAAAATTCTCTTAACATTCAATTAACTTCTTTCTTATTCGTAAACTTAACCAATAACTTTATTACACAAATTAAAATTATTAAAATTTAAACATAACCTTAAACATAAAAACCTTAACATAAATAGTTTCGTTATGGGTTCACGGAATAAAAAATAAAAAAAGGAATAATAAAAAGAATTGTTAATTAAAACAAAAGAATTTTTGTTCTTTTTCTTTATTTATTTTTATTGTATCTTAAAAACTCGTATTTTTAAGATAGTTCCGTTTCTTATGAATACTCTTGTAATACTAATTCTAAGAATATAACCACCTTCTTATTTATTAATTTAATTTTATTTTGTTTCTTTCTTTTTTTTAGAAAAATGCACATTTGCAGTTTTTCTTTGCATGTTTTATTTTTAACCTAATTTATTGGTTTTAAAAATTACAAAAGAAAGAAAACAATTAACTTTTACTTTAAGGAATGTTGCACATGTTGCAGTAATGTATTTTGGACTAATTACGATTTATTGACATCACTTGAGAAATATGCTTGAAATGGGAAAAAATTAAGAAATATGAATTATTTTATTTCAACTGGTCAAAAATGTGTCATATTATTTAAATTTGGAGAAAGTGGAATAATGACTTTGTGTAATTTATTACCCGATGTAATATTTCTAAAGAATATTTTGTTACTTAAAAAATTCTAAGAATAATATTATTAGTAGAATTTTTTAAATAGAATTTAAACAAAATAAAATAAGGGAAATGAATATGATAATAAAATCTAAGAGAAAAGGGGTTTCTGTATTGTTTCCGTAACTTAAAAAATCTAAAAAACTTAAATCTTAAAAAACAACCAAACTTTTACTGATTGTGATGATACTGATTTTATTAGCTGTCACCCTAAAATCACAAAAGGAATTGCAAAAAAAATTATATGGTATTATGCGGATTCAATCTCCATCACTCAAAAACGGCATCCGCCGGCCTTATTATACGCCTGGCAAAGGGTGGAGAGGATGTAGTTCTTATCCAAGAACCATGGGTAAATGGCAACCTGGTTAACGGACTAAGGGCGCTAAATTACGAGCTAATTTACGTTACAGATAAAGGTAAACCGTAATCGTGTATCTTAGCGAAAAATAACATTAACATATTTCTGCCCTTTAACTATAGCGATCCAGATACTGTTAAGGTTAATCTAGAACTTGGCAAAGTCAATTACTGGTTAATCTCAGCTTATCAGGCTCATACCTTCGAGAAATTTGTGCGTAGTGCGATACATGAAGCAGCAAGGTCCAAAACAGGGCTCATCCTTGGATGTAATGCTAATGTTTATGACGAAATCTGGGGAAGCACGGACACTAATTATAGAAGTGAGCTATTTTTTATATTTGCCTTAACCCTTTCCTGCTACTTTTTTAATTTGTTGAGTAAAAAATTATTTTTTAATAGTGTTGTGGGAAAAATATGTAAAATATGATAAAAATATTTAAAAAATTGTTTTTGGTTTTTAAGCTTTTATCAAAGACCGTTAATATATAAAGATACACAAAAGTAGTTTGATCGATTAATTTTATAGGTAAAATAAATGTGCTAGTTTCACAAAATATACTGTCTTGATAAATCGCCAACATTTTAATTAGAATATAATTTTTTTATAATGGTTATTATCTTATTGTTTTTGATAAATCTGAAGTTTTGATATAGTACCTCGATTCTTGGGTGTATATTTAATTAACTATAAAAAATTTATTGATACACTACAGATCAAATTTTGTAATTTGTATTACATATTTATATTATTAATTATTATAAATTACTATTTTTTTCATAAAAGCAGATAGCAACTAATAAAATAATATTAATAAATAGTACCTACTACAATTTACTTATTCATTTATTCAATTTATGCAACAACGATTAACGCCAACACAATTCTTTTGCATTATATGATTTCTTTTTTTTGATTTGGAGTTTATTCTGAGGTATGCACAATTTTGTTTTTTATTTTGTTTTTACATTGTTGCACAATTTAATTATTTGTTAATCTTTATACGATCAAACTACTTTTGTGTATCTCTATATATTAACGGTCTTTGCTTTTATAGTCATTTCAATTTTGTGCGATATATCATTTTGTACATTTTGCATGAAAGGTCATAAAAAAATTGATAGTAAGACAAATAATTGGGTATAAGAATTAATCTGTTTTATAGTTCGCATTATTAATTATCACAATTTAAAAAAAAGTACAAAAATAAACAAGCTTCAAGGTTTTTAATTATGAAAAAAAAAATAATAATAATAAAACATTTCACTTCAAATTATAAAAATTAGCAAAAAATATACTTATATCTACTTATTATATATGATATAAAATTATATGTAATATAATTTTTTTTTATAAATAATTGTATTGTTATGGTATTCTAAAAAACAATCTTTATCTTTGGTGATGCATAAATGAACATAACATTTCGTACATTTGATAAAAGCTCTTCCTTTGCATTTAGGTTACTTACATCTAGTTTGTTCTCTCCTCTTATCATGCACAGCTAAATGACTGAATTGGTCTGACCTGACTTCCGACAGCGGTCTCCTTTCGCTAGAAATTTTTGATGAACATGAAGAAATTTCTGGAGAATTAATATTTGAATTTGGTCGACCACGTTTTCTAATAAATTAGTTATTAAGATTAGGGTAAACTAAACTATTTGCTTCTTTGATTCGAAAATGTAACAAATCTAAAGTATCGGCTCGACTTAAATTTGATTTTTCTGCGTTTTTTTTTATATAACAACCAAGATGAAACTAAAGCGAAATCGAAGAAGTGAGATTTAACACGTGAAGTCCACTTGATGGACTTAATATGAATTCTATAATAACTCAATAACTAAAATTCATTCCATACTTGCGTTGCATTTCGCTGTTGTCAATAGTGCCTTTTCCTGGATAAAGGGAAAATTTATATGGAAAACCACTTTGCCCACATAAGCAGTAAATTAAAATTCCCCAAGGATTGAGCTTTATTTTATTATACATTTTGCAAGATGTTTGACCTTTGAAAGGTATAGTTTGCTCATCTATGCATATGTTTTCTTCAACAGGTTCTTGGTTGCATCTGAATCTCACAGTTTCTATTAGTTGACGTAATTTAAAAATTTTATCATTGCAGTTTTTTGGAATTTCATAATTATTTACAAAACGAAGTAATAATCTTAGTTATCTAAATCGCGCAAGCTTTATTGAATTGCTGAAAATTGCAATATTAATGGCAGAATCCCAATACATTGACATCCGAGGCATTTTCAAAGAACCCATCATAATGTACAAGCCAACAAATATTTTCATATATTTTATCGTTGCATTTTTGTAATGTGTTATTTCATTCTGTATAACGTATTTAATTAGTATAAAATGTTATTTTTTCAAATAAATCTTCTGTTATAAATGACGTGAAATAATCTAAACATTCTTGTGAACCAGTTTCAATATTTTCATGATAACTTTCATCATCCATATTGTAATGGAAAGGAACTGATTCATATTGACGACGTCGCCATCTAATATCTTTTCTATTTGTCACAATATAAAAACTTGTATCATTTTCAGCCTCAATTTGTTCGTTTAAAATTACATTTATAATTGCACTTTCGTCGTATATTTCAATATTTTCAGCTGTATTCTCACCAGCTAAACTAATCTCTACATCCTCTGATTCATTACCTCCATCATATTCCAAATAATTCCGTGCTTCCGTACGGAAAGAATATTGTATTAAATCATCACAATTTTCAAAATTGCTTTTTTTGTTCTCTAAGTCTTCTAAATCGGAGGACTCTGCGTTGATTAGATCAAGTACATTGGCTATTTCCAGTTCCGACAATGGCTTTTTTGTACTCACATTTTTCAATAACATATATACAAATATTTTTCATATATTTTGTTAGAAGAAAAACGTATGTTGAGTATTGTCTTTGCTACGGTCGTGTATACAAGCAATTAAAAGAAATGTATTTTAATTTTCCGATAGATTAATTACTGTTTAATGTTTAATTTTTAGTTCTCAATTTTTTCTTTTATTTAAACTTTATTTTTAAAACAAAAATCAATAATATAAATTCCTGTATTAATAATTTAAAAAATATAAATTCCTATTTAACTCTATTCATAATATAATAAACAACTAAAGTGAAAACGAAATAATAGAAAAAAAAATGAATAAAATAAAAATAATAATACTTTATTCAAAATATAATTGATCACACAACTAATAAACAAGTAGCCAAATCTTCCTTCAACATCCAATCCAACTAACTTAAAAACTAACTCAAAATATCATAAAACAATAAAATTACTAATTTTCGATTTAAATTTCCTAATAATACAGTTTGTCTTCTTGATGTTGTTTTTGTTGTAAAATTTAATTTTTATTTTATATTTTTTTTTCTCTTTATTTTTTGATTTCCTTTTGTGCTTTCTTTTTTCGTACTTAATTGTTATGCTTAAAAATTTAATTTTAAATTTTTTTTTTTTTTTCATTTCAATTTAATATTTAACCAATTTTATTGCACTATAAATTTTGATTTTTTTTTTGGCAATCTACAATGAATAAGATTTAGTTATTCCCTGCATCCAATAAGGTACTAAAAACTGTTGAATGTAGGTAATGACTGTTTTTTGTTCACTGTATTTTATACTATAGTGTATGATAATACTAAATTCTTGTTTGTGTCATTTTTATCGTGTTCTTTCATGTTCAAAATCAATTTTTGTAACATTTGTGGCTTATCAACGAATTTCCATGATGTCGAAGCTGAGATCTACATACTTAAAAACCAGCAATTTTAGCATTAAGTAAAACCCAAGTAAACAGTGCAAATAATTTCAACATTAACAAATATTCACTAGTTCCAATTTTTGTTCCCCATCGAGGGGTCGCCCTATATATACGATCTGATGTTGCTTAAAATACTCTTCACAACTTCAAGAGCTCCAACCCATTGTTCCACTACATATGGGTAAAAATCCATGTTGGAAAGCACATCATCCACTTCTGTTTTCTATACAGATCACCTCAATTAAGTGGGCCCGAAACTATTGTAGAATTAGATAATCTATCTAACACAATCAACACGATTTTGGAAAACCATCCAGAATCTGAAATTGTGTTAGCCGGATATTTTAACGTTCATAATATCAACTGGCTCAAGCATTCTAGTTGCAATACTCCCGAAGGCACGCAAGTTGAACTTGTTTTTAATTTACACAACCTTTCTCAACTTGTAAAAAGTCCAACAAGAACCCCGGACCGGATTGGCGATAAAATGAATCTCTTAGACCTATTTCTGACCTCTCATCCTGAGATATATTCCACCTTCGTTAATTCTGGACTTGGCAAATCTGACGATTGTATTGTAAATGTCAGTTTCTTTACAAGCACATTGACCAACCAAAATGTACATCCCAAAAGATTGATCTGGCATTATGGAATAATTGTAAAAAGGCCATTAACCAGCAGAAGTTTTTACATACTCAAAGGTTGAGACAAGAAATCTTATATCTCCCTAACACTAGCAGAATATTTTGGTCGTTTGCTAAAAACATCATGCATAATTTTTGCGAATCTTTATTTCCGCCACTAATAGACCATGACAAAATAAAATCAGATTCGTTTGGAAAAGCAAATTTATTTGTTAAATTTTTTCTGCTAATTCCACACTTCCCCCAACGACTCAAAATCCACCTTCAGTTCCTATAAGTAACTCATCCTTCGGAAGAGTCTAATTCAGAACTCGTGCCGTTGTTAAGGTACTTAAGAATCTGAATATCAGAAAGTCTACCGGTCCCGATGGTATCCATGCTATGGTTCTAAGACATATAGCCTTCGCTATTTTCAGACCATTACGCAACTTATTCCATTTATCCTACTCTACAGGAGTATACCCAATTCAATGGATGATCCTTCCAACTACAGGCCTATAGCTATAATATCGATCCTCTCCAAAGTGATAGAGATCTTAATAAACAATAAGCTGACCAAATATCTAGACAGCCAAGGTATAATCCACGACAGGCAATATGCATTTAGACCCCACCGGTCCACCTGTGATTTAATAGCATACCGGAACGAGAAGCTAAATATTTGCTTGCACAACTCGGGTGAAGCAAATATTGGGGCTCTTGATATTTCTAAAGCTTTCGATCGAGTATGGCATAGCGCATTATTAGCAAAATGTCAAGCAGAAAGCCTGGGTCTCTTCTCTAAAATGGATTGAAAGTTTCCTTTCGAATCGTAGGATTCAAGTCTTAGTTAATGGATTTAAGTCCGACCAATTCCAAATAAACGCTGGTGTTCCCCAAGGATCAGTTCTCTCACCTACCCTATTGCTAATATTTATAAATGATTTGCTTCAAACCACTTACAGTTCAATCCACAGCTTTGCAGACGACAGTCCCCTAGTAGCCTCCTACGATTTTCATAAAAAATCTGAAGCTACATCCACCGCTGTGTCAACCAAAAGAGACATCATGGCCAGTTCCTTCAGCCATGATTTAGTCGCAATAGCTGATTGGGGCGTAAAAAACAGAGTCGAGTTTAACACTTCTAAAACTCAGAGCTGTACAATCGCCCGAAAAATTTTTTATTTTTGATCCTACTCTTTTGCTTCAGGAAGATAAAGTTCAGCGGTTTGAAAGCTTAAGCATATTAGGTATGCATCTTAATCGAAAAATGATCTGAAATGATCATATATTTGATGTTGCAAAAAATGCAGCCAAATGTTTAGGTTTTCTTAGCCGCTGCAAGGCTTACTTCTTCCCTGTGACCTCTTGAAAATCTATAAAGCTTTCATACGACCCAAAATGGAGTACAATTCTCACATATGGGCTGGCGCCTCTAGTATTGTGTTAAACCATTTGGATAAAGTGCAAAAATGGGCTATTCGTCTAATTAATGACCCAAATGTGACAACCCATCTTACTACTCTTGGACATTGTCGTATAGTCGGAGCTCTCTCACTTTTTTAAAGATATCTCGTAGGCATCGACACATGCTCAGTGGAAATTAAATCTATATTACCCACTTAAGAGTTTCCTTCACGAAAAACGAAGGGCAGCATGTGCTCATCCCTACACCATTGAAATCCTTAGATGGCAAAAGACAAGTTATAGAAATTCGTTTATAACTTCAACATCCCGAATGTGGAACCAAATTCCATCTTATGTGTTCCCAAAACATGACAAATTCTATATTTATGACCTAAATAAATTCAAGACGAACATTAACACCTTCTTTCGTCATTGTCCTCCTTCCCTTTTACCACCCTCCTTTCCACATTTTCCTTTCCCACCCTAGCCAAACGTACCAATCGGTATAAAAGATCCCCTATTGTTTTGACTATGCATACAAAAAAAAATTTACGATATATCGTATTTTGAGTGTTGATAAATTTTGTACGATATATCATACAGTTTTTAATTTTGACAAAATAAAATACTTTCCTAGATTTTTTTCATTAAATTAATAAATAATGTAAAAATTTAAATATTAAACTACAATATATTTAAACTAAAATATATATGAACTAAATTTTATATATATTTTTAATAAATACGCTAATTTTTGCGGCCAGATCTTTTTATTAGTACACCTTGACTCATCAACGTTCAGAAAAGTACTAAGAGAAAAGTTCAAATAATTCTCTTATTTTTCACTGCAATACACTAATCATGTGTTTTTTCATAGAAGAAATACATTATAACAAACAAATGTAAACACGATAAATCTTGTTTTATTCGGAAGCATCAAAATAACGCGTTGAAAAACAGAAAAAAAATGTACGATATATCGATATATTAATTCTAATTCGTTGATAAATACCGACTGATGAGTATTTTTTTTTTTTTTTTTTATATTATAGCCAAAACTTAGGTTTTGAACCTTTAAGTACTTGCGTACCGTTGACTATTTGAAAAAGGAAGGGATAGTTAGAGGAAAGGAAAGAAAATGGAAGAAGAAAAGTTTTGTGGGAAAGAGCGAACAATGTTAATATTCGTCTTAAATCTCTGTAAGTCATAAATAAAAAATCCTTCTCTCATTGGGAATGCTTCGATTGGGACGCGGTTCCACAATCGGGATGTTCTTACTATAAAAGAATTTCCATAGCCGGACTTAAACCATCTGTGAAAGGGTGGGCACTTGATGCCTCTCGTGTTGTGCAATTGAATTGCTTAAGAGGAGGAAGAAGTGATTTTAATTCCTCGGAACAAGTGCCAACACCAAGCAGATATCTATAAAATAGAGTAAGTGCTCCAACAATACGACGATGACCAAGTGGTATAAGGGATGAGGTCACATTTATGTCGCCTATAAGACGAATGGCGCGGTTTTGAACTTTGTCCAAAAAATTTAAAGCAGTTTTTGGTGCACCTGCCCATAAATGTGAGTTATACTCGGTTTTCTGTCGTATATATGCTTTATAGATGTTTAAAAGGTCTCGAGATGAAAAATAAGTTTTGCAACGGCTCAAAAATCCTAAACATTTTGCGGCGCTTTTCGCAATATCGAAAATATGCTCATTCCAGTGCATATTTTGATTCACTCGCATTCCGAGAATGTTCAGATCTTTGAGTCGCTGGATACCTTCATTTTGAAGCCGGAGAATCGGTTCGAATGTTGTTAGCTTGTTACTAACAAAACAGCTTTGAGTTTTTGAAGTGTTAAACTCGACTCTGTTAGCTTTACCCCAGTCGACAATTTTGGCAAGGTCGTGATTGAGCGCGCCGGCCATCATTGTTCTTTTGGAGGTGACTGCGGAAGCTGTAGCATTAGTTTGTTTTAGAAAATCATATGATGCTACTAGAGTGCTGTCATCAGTAAAACTATGGATTGGATTGAAAGTTATTTTGAGAAGGTCATTAATGAAAATGAGAAATAGGGTGGGGAAAGGACAGAGCCTTGTGGAACACCAGCATTGATTTGAAGTTGGTCGGAAAAAGAACCGTCAACTGAAACTATGATAGATCGATTTAAAAGAAAACTTTCAATCCATTTAGAAAAGGTTGAACCAAGGCCTATAGCGTTGCATTTTGTTATAAGAGCAGAATGCCAAACTCGATCAAAAGCCTTAGATATATCCAGAGCTACAACAGTAAGTGATTGATAATTTTTTTACATTTATTCCTAACCACTTTATAACTCTCATACGTATTGACTGTTTTATTGTTCTTGTATTTTTTGTAAGCTTCTTCTTTGGATTTCAGAGCTTTGCTGCAGAGGTCGTTGAACCAACCTGAGGGATTTCGTTTTATACTTCTAAGGCTATTTGGAATGAAAGTTTTCATTCCTAATAGAATCCTCTTGGTAATCACCTCTGCAGCAAAGTCGACATTTTTATATTGGAAACACAACGACCAGTTCGATGCATTTAAAAAGTTGTTGAAGCCTTCCCAGTCAGCTTGGTGGTAATGCCAAACTAGTCTTTTGGGAGAATTAGAAGAACTGGTTGTTGTGCCTACATCGAAGCTTGTGCTTACAAGACAGTGGTCGGAACCACCTAGCGGAGAGTTAACAGGGATTGAATATTTCTCTGGATGGGTAGTTAGGAATAAATCCAGGAGGTGTCCGTTCTGGTCGCGTCCTTCTGGTATCCTCGTAGGGCTTTTGACAAGTTGAGAAAGGTTGAAAAAATTGGAAAAAAGTTCAATTTGTTTGCCTTCGGGACTGTTGTGACTAGAAAAATTAAGCCAGTCTCTGTTATGAATATTGAAGTCTCCCGCCAGAATAATCTCAGACTCGGGATTGGTTTCCAGAATTGAGTTTATCTGGTTGGATAGTCTTTCTATAAGCATATCAGTTTCTAGCTGATTCGCTTGAAGCGATCTGTAAATAAAACAGAAGTGAATGACGTGCTTATCGGCGTGTATTTTCATCCAATTATCTTGATAAATTGGATTGGAGCACTCAAAATTTTGAAGAGTCTTATAAGCTACATCATTTCGTATATACAAAGCAATCCCTCTATGGGGTATAAAAAGTGGCACAAGCGAATAATCATTATTCATTCATAATATCATTATTCACAACTTGTGTTTCACTTAGTGCTAAAATTGCTGGATTTTGGAGCCGTAGATGGCTTTCGACGGAATGGAAATTTGTTGATAGACCGCGAATGTTACAAAAATCTATCTTAAACATAATAAAGAACAACTTACAAAGAGAAAAGGAAAATAAATTAAACTTAACAAAAAGTACCGAAAAAAAAAAATATATATATATAAAAAAAAAATATATAAATTCAATTTTTTGGCCCACGTACCACTTACTTATACCACCCCTGCAATGAATGCAACTGAAACCAATTCTACACACAACAGTTTTTAATACCTTATTGGGTGTAGAAATACTCTCAGAAACATTCACTGCAGGTAAAAACAATGAGAAAATTATGGTAATAACAAAATAAAAAAGAAGAAAAAATTATAGTGCATAATGAGAGAATTTTGTAGAAGAAAAAGAAAGCCGGAAAAGAAAAACGAAAAAAAAAAAAAAAAAAAAATTATTTTAATATGAATTGAATCATGATTTTATTATTGTCAACTAAGACGAACAGTTAACAACATTTTGAATTAAGGAGAGAAAAAAGAAAAAAATTGTTTTGGCTATTTTTAAGTTATGTATTATTTGATTTAATTATTAATCTCAAGTAAATTTTATTATTGACACTATTTTTAAATTGTTTTTATAATTTAAATTTTTATTATTTTAATTTTTTTTTTATGCACTCTGATTTTAGTTTATAACTGTTCATTAATCATTAATTGCTTATTTAAACGTTTATTTATTACACCGCACTTTTAATTCACATGTACCTAGGTTGAAGTACAGTGGCAAACTCTATAAATACCTACTGATGAGTTCTAGTAGTGTTATGATGAACGAAACAATTCCTAAAAATAATTTTGTTTGTTAACACAAATAATAATAATATTTATAGATACAATTGTGATATAAAATATCTATGTATCAAGATTGAATATTAATTAATAAATCGAACTTGATCTTTTTATTAAAAGTAAAATGATTTAAAGGTTTTAAAAAATTTATATTTATATAAATTTATTTTGTAAAAATTACATTTTACCATGAGTTTTTTGGTTGAATTTTATAACTCACAGAGGTCTTATTGACATATTGTAATAAGTTATAAAGTCAATCAAATTAAAAATTAGAATTTGTATAGGTAGTCTAACACTATAACTACCTAGAGATTGTGTTGTAGAGGTGTGGTATTGAGTATATTGCTTATTCGCTCCCTGTATGCTATGGTTATCTCAGGTGATTGAAGTCTTCCAATGTTAAACTTCCTATTTTGGCTGCGTCCTTTTTTGACATTGGATATTCGTGCTCTGAACTGGGCAAAAACTAGAAAGTAGTCAGAGT
Source organism: Argyra leucocephala (assembly GCA_963942445.1). NCBI lineage: Eukaryota > Metazoa > Arthropoda > Insecta > Diptera > Dolichopodidae > Argyra > Argyra leucocephala. The sequence continues at coordinate 67,825,671 of OZ012679.1, forward strand.
CGATGTTAGCTCCTCGATAGGTACGTACATCCGACACACTTGTAGCATGTCGAGCGTCAATCATAATGTGGTCAATTTGAATCGCTGTACGTCCATCCGGAGATAGCCAGGTTGCTTTGGGGATATTTTTATGGGGGAAATATATACATTTCAAAAAAATATGTATATTTTTAAAAAAATTTAAATTCAAAGTGAAATCAACTGACAACAAACAAATTGAATCAACTAGTTGAACTTAATTCAAATAGTTGAAATTGATTCTTCCGACACCGTGAATTTTTTTAGTTGAATTGAAAAATATCAAATCAAATAAATTGAATTGATTTGCGTGACACCACCTAATGTTTGCATTTTATTTTCAATTAAACGAAGCCATATGATTATGTATGTAACAAATGCAAACTCTATATAACACATGTATGTACATATACTTAGTGATAGAACGAGAAATAATAAAAGAAAGAGATTAATATAAGAAACCAAATTAAAAACACAAAAAAAATATAATGATAATCATGATTGAAATTAACTGAAATCTATAATTATAATTGACAAGCATTTAAGGACCTGCGCAGTAGACACCTTTTTATTTTATTTCGATTCTCCAATATATAAGATTGTATATAAAACAAAAATGCGCACACAGTTGAAAATTTTGTACTCATAAGATTTTATTATTCAGCAAATACATTATGCATATGTGAAATCTTATTAAAATAATAAACAAAAGCAAGCAAATCAGTTATTATAATTTATATATTTACTTGCAATTGAATCTATGTACATATGCCAAAAAAAAAAACAAAAAAACAAATTCATCTAAAATAACAAATATAAAAACAACAAAAAAACAAATCACTTGAATTCTTCCTTTTTATCTTTTTAAGTAACTGTCTCTAAATTTTGGATATTTGTAGTAATAATATAGTTTTTATTAAAATTATGTATTATGTAGGTATATATATACATACCTCTTTAATGACAAAATTTTTTATTTTTAGTAATTTTATACACTAAATGCCACTTACTATAGGGAATATATCGGCAACGAAGCAGTATATGAGAGACGTGTATTTATGTGTCCTAAATAAAAAATAAAACTTACTAACCACAAAACTTTTCATTAAACACGTGTGATTTCTGCTATATCGTGCGAAGTCTATGTCAGTACGTCAATTACTGTTTTTTTTTTAAACTTTAAATTTGACTTCAACTTGAAATATAATTACTCAACAGAGGCCCCTAGTTGAAATATAATTGAATAATATTTGAAAATGATTGAAATATAATGATTTGCATTGCACACGTTGTTGTTTTTTTTTTACACCATAGAAATGTCAATAAATATAGTGAATTTAAAGAGCAACCAAATTTTTAACCTTATCAAATATCCATATTCCATTATTAGTAATCATATGTAAATTTCACTATTGTTGAATGCAAAGGGTATGTATTAACCAGAACATGCACTCCCAGTTTATGTAAACCTAAGACAATTTTTAAGAAATACCAAATCCAGCAAAATATCATTAGTTAAAAGAGGTAAAATTTACATTTACTTATCGTATACCAAATTTATTATGAGACAGAAAAGGTACAAAAATGGTGTTTGTCTTTTGCTTTATAATAATAGTGTTCCTTTAAGCTGTGTAATTCATGAGTAGGTTATTAAAGGAACGCTTATTTTATGCTCATGACAAAACCTAACCTAAAAACATTGATGTCAATTTATTTTGTTTTGGAAATTTATTTATCAAAAAATTCTCTTCTTTTCTTGGTGTTGTCTAGTTTTATTCATTAAATTTAGTTTTATATTTAATAATTTTTTAAAATAAAATGGTTACTTATAATATTATTTAAATTATTTTTTTGTTAAAAAATATTTCAATTTAAATTTTTGTTTAAACTTAAAATTATTAAATATGACACTATAGTGTGTTTTTTTATTCGTCCAGAATAAACAGAATAAACTTTTGCGTTTTTTTATTCATTCTTTCCATCCATTCCGCGTTTGTTTATTCGTTCTGTACGTTCTGGACGAATTCTCTTCATTCTGCCTTTAAAGGCAGAATAAGAGCAGAATAAATGGAATGACGTTTATTTTTTCTTTGTTTTTATTTGAAATTTTAAATTTGAATAATGGAGCTAAATAATAGTGAGTTTCGTATTACTTTTTTTACTCCTATATTTCCATTTTTATTAAATTCATTGAAACAAATAAATTTGACAATATTTTTAGTTGAGGATTTGGATTTTAAATGGACGTCCGGTGACGTAAAATGCCTGATTCATTTATACGTAGAAAATCCTCATAAATTTGATCAGATGCAGAAAAAAAGAGTATGGTACCATATATCAGCTGAAATGGAAAAAAATAGAAATAAATTATTTAGTGGAGATTAATGTATGGGAAAGTGAAAGGGCTTAAAATCCCAATACAAAAACAAATCAAAGATCACAATAACACGAGTGGAAAAAATCCAAAGAAGTGGGAATTTTATGATGATTTGGATGAAATATATTATCGACGACCTGAAATTAATCCACCGGCGACGTGTTCAAGTTCTGATAATGAAGTAAGGATTAACTTCGAGAATGGGTCAACAAGTGACTACAATTTCGATGATATTATAGAAACAACAACCAGACGTGAAAGTCCTCAGATTAGTATAAGTTCTGGTTTATCACGGAAAAGGAAATATGATGAAGTCGAAGCTGCACGAGCAAAACGTCATGAAGAGAAAATGGCTAGTATTATATTATATTTTTTCAACTAATTTTTCAAATAAATTGAAGAATCTGTTTATACTAGCCATTTTCTCTTCATGACGTTTTGCTCGTGCAGCTTCGACTTCATCATATTTCCTTTTCCGTGATAAACCAGAACTTATACTAATCTGAGGACTTTCACGTCTGGTTGTTGTTTCTATAATATCATCGAAATTGTAGTCACTTGTTGACCCATTCTCGAAGTTAATCCTTACTTCATTATCAGAACTTGAACACGTCGCCGGTGGATTAATTTCAGGTCGTCGATAATATATTTCATCCAAATCATCATAAAATTCCCACTTCTTTGGATTTTTTCCACTCGTGTTATTGTGATCTTTGATTTGTTTTTGTATTGGGATTTTAAGCCCTTTCACTTTCCCATACATTAATCTCCACTAAATAATTTATTTCTATTTTTTTCCATTTCAGCTGATATATGGTACCATACTCTTTTTTTCTGCATCTGATCAAATTTATGAGGATTTTCTACGTATAAATGAATCAGGCATTTTACGTCACCGGACGTCCATTTAAAATCCAAATCCTCAACTAAAAATATTGTCAAATTTATTTGTTTCAATGAATTTAATAAAAATGGAAATATAGGAGTAAAAAAAGTAATACGAAACTCACTATTATTTAGCTCCATTATTCAAATTTAAAATTTCAAATAAAAACAAAGAAAAAATAAACGTCATTCCATTTATTCTGCTCTTATTCTGCCTTTAAAGGCAGAATGAAGAGAATTCGTCCAGAACGTACAGAACGAATAAACAAACGCGGAATGGATGGAAAGAATGAATAAAAAAACGCAAAAGTTTATTCTGTTTATTCTGGACGAATAAAAAAACACACTATAGTGTCATATTTAATAATTTTAAGTTTAAACAAAAATTTAAATTGAAATATTTTTTAACAAAAAAATAATTTAAATAATATTATAAGTAACCATTTTATTTTAAAAAATTATTAAATATAAAACTAAATTTAATGAATAAAACTAGACAACACCAAGAAAAGAAGAGAATTTTTTGATAAATAAATTTCCAAAACAAAATAAATTGACATCAATGTTTTTAGGTTAGGTTTTGTCATGAGCATAAAATAAGCGTTCCTTTAATAACCTACTCATGAATTACACAGCTTAAAGGAACACTATTATTATAAAGCAAAAGACAAACACCATTTTTGTACCTTTTCTGTCTCATAATAAATTTGGTATACGATAAGTAAATGTAAATTTTACCTCTTTTAACTAATGATATTTTGCTGGATTTGGTATTTCTTAAAAATTGTCTTAGGTTTACATAAACTGGGAGTGCATGTTCTGGTTAATACATACCCTTTGCATTCAACAATAGTGAAATTTACATATGATTACTAATAATGGAATATGGATATTTGATAAGGTTAAAAATTTGGTTGCTCTTTAAATTCACTATATTTATTGACATTTCTATGGTGTAAAAAAAAAACAACAACGTGTGCAATGCAAATCATTATATTTCAATCATTTTCAAATATTATTCAATTATATTTCAACTAGGGGCCTCTGTTGAGTAATTATATTTCAAGTTGAAGTCAAATTTAAAGTTTAAAAAAAAAACAGTAATTGACGTACTGACATAGACTTCGCACGATATAGCAGAAATCACACGTGTTTAATGAAAAGTTTTGTGGTTAGTAAGTTTTATTTTTTATTTAGGACACATAAATACACGTCTCTCATATACTGCTTCGTTGCCGATATATTCCCTATAGTAAGTGGCATTTAGTGTATAAAATTACTAAAAATAAAAAATTTTGTCATTAAAGAGGTATGTATATATATACCTACATAATACATAATTTTAATAAAAACTATATTATTACTACAAATATCCAAAATTTAGAGACAGTTACTTAAAAAGATAAAAAGGAAGAATTCAAGTGATTTGTTTTTTTGTTGTTTTTATATTTGTTATTTTAGATGAATTTGTTTTTTTGTTTTTTTTTTTGGCATATGTACATAGATTCAATTGCAAGTAAATATATAAATTATAATAACTGATTTGCTTGCTTTTGTTTATTATTTTAATAAGATTTCACATATGCATAATGTATTTGCTGAATAATAAAATCTTATGAGTACAAAATTTTCAACTGTGTGCGCATTTTTGTTTTATATACAATCTTATATATTGGAGAATCGAAATAAAATAAAAAGGTGTCTACTGCGCAGGTCCTTAAATGCTTGTCAATTATAATTATAGATTTCAGTTAATTTCAATCATGATTATCATTATATTTTTTTTGTGTTTTTAATTTGGTTTCTTATATTAATCTCTTTCTTTTATTATTTCTCGTTCTATCACTAAGTATATGTACATACATGTGTTATATAGGGTTTGCATTTGTTACATACATAATCATATGGCTTAGTTTAATTGAAAATAAAATGCAAACATTAGGTGGTGTCACGCAAATCAATTCAATTTATTTGATTTGATATTTTTCAATTCAACTAAAAAAATTCACGGTGTCGGAAGAATCAATTTCAACTATTTGAATTAAGTTCAACTAGTTGATTCAATTTGTTTGTTGTCAGTTGATTTCACTTTGAATTTAAATTTTTTTAAAAATATACATATTTTTTTGAAATGTATATATTTCCCCCATAAAAATATCCCCAAAGCAACCTGGCTATCTCCGGATGGACGTACAGCGATTCAAATTGACCACATTATGATTGACGCCCGACATGCTACAAGTGTGTCGGATGTACGTACCTATCGAGGAGCTAACATCGACTCTAACTACTTTCTAGTTTTTGCCCAGTTCATAGCACGAATATCCAATGTCAAAAAAGGACGCAGCCAAAATAGGAAGTTTAACATTGGAAGACTTCAATCACCTGAGATAACCATAGCATACAGGGAGCGAATAAGCAATATACTCAATACCACACCTCTACAACACAATCTCTCAACGAAAAATGGAAACAATATGCAAACATCATCGCGATGGCTGCTACACATACGGAAAAAGCAAATTAGCCGACATTTTTACCAAATCTCTTAATGAAATCATATCAAGGGTTCATAGAATTTCGGCTAATTTGCTTTTTCCGTAAGTACAATCATCACTTGCTTTGAAAACCTTATATCAAGCTGCGATTCTAAAGTTTATTTTTATAGTTATAGTACGCTTAAATTGAAGGCAAATATTCCTAAAAAAAATTTTTTTTTCATTATTTTATTGATTTTTTATTAAGTTAAATACTAACTTCATTATATGCAACAACGAGAGAAGAGAAGAGAACCTACCTTTGTGAATAGTGTCAGGCAAGAAGTTCTGGATATCATTCTTGTGTCAAACCATAAAATCAATGACTAGAAGGTGTCCAACGAACGCTTTTTCTCTTCCACACCGCCGATCTTCTGTAATCCGAGGACACCCGACTGGTCTAAGTACAATTTGTCTATCTTTGACACACTCTCCTCAAAGACTCTCAGACCTCCTAATGGTTTACCAGAATTCGACTGTCACTCGTTCTAAACAACGCCTACAATAAGGCTATTTCCGTCTCCTGCCCCACAGGGAAGTCTAAAGGTAAATCTAGATCACCGTGGTGGAGCGAGGAATTAAAAATCCTTCGGAAAAATAGCAGAAGAAGGTTTAATATGGCACAAAATACTAGAGACGCTCAAGAATAGAAACTATATAAAGATTCCCTTAAAGCGTACAAAACTGCGCTAAAAAAGGCCAAAAAGAATTCATGAAGAATCTTCTGTTGCAACATAGAAGAAACCTCCGAAGCTTTAAGGCTGCGTAAAATATTATCCACTAATTCGGTGACCTCGAGCTACCTTTTAAAGGTAGATGGTTCATGGACCGCTTCTAGGGGAGACTCATTGAAGCTGCTGTTAGAAACTCATTTCCCTGGCGGCTCTAATACACAATGTACTATAAATCAAAGTGGTATTCGACACTCTGATTTATCGGAAAGAGTAGTAACAAACTCCAAACTGCAATGGGCTATAAATACTTTTAAATCATTCAAGTCACCAGGACCGGATGGCATCTATCCAGCTGAGTTGCAACAATCCTTTAGTACTACTTTTCCCTGGCTCAAAACAATTTTTAAGAACTGTCTAAATCTAGGTCAAATTCCAAAGTGTTGGTCTGAGGTTAAAGTAGTATTCATACCGAAAGCGGGTAAAAGTTCCCTCGCCTATTCTAAAGATTTCAGACCAATTAGCCTGTCTTCCTTTGACTTAAGACTCTTGAGAGACTGATTTATATCTATGTATATATTTTTTTTATAAGCAGCCGCGCGCTAGGATAGGACCTTTGATACTTACGTACCGTTTGGCTGGTATAGAGAAGGAACAGGAAGAAAGAAAGTGTGGTACAAATTAACAGGTAGTGTAACCAAAAAACGGTTAACGTTTGACTTGAACCTCTCGAGATTATAACAAGCTGTTCTTATTATTTGATTGTGGAAACACGTCGGGGGGATGTGATTATATGAGACGAATGGCGCGATTTTGAACGCGGTTAAGGTACCCTAACCCTGAAATGGGTGCCCCAGCCCAAATGTGAGAATTGTATTCCATCTTGGGTCTTATAAATGCTTTATAGATATTAAGAAGTTTCAAAGATAAGAAGAGAGCTTTACAACGACTTAAATAGCCTAAACACTTGGCAGCTCCTTTCGCAATATCCAAAATATGGTCATTCCAAGTAATTTTTGATTTACGTGCATGCCTAAGATGTTTAGACTATCCGAGTTTTGCAAAGTAACACCGTGGAAGGAAAGACTGGTTCAAATCTTATAAGTTTGCATGAGATTAGACAGCTTTGAGTTTTAGTTGAGTTGATCTCAACTCTGTTTTTTTTGCCCCAGTCAGCAATTTTGGTCAAATCATGGTTAATCATATTTACTATGATTTGCCTTCTATTGCTATTTTCGACGTTTGAAGCATTGATTCTGCGGAGGAAGTCAAATGATGCTACCAGATTGCTGTCATCTGCAAAGCTGTGAATTGGATTGAAGGTTGTTTGAAGTAGATCATTGATGAAAATCAAGAAGAGAAAGGGGGAAAGAACTGATCCTTGCGAAACATCGGCATTTATGTGTCATAATTTTTTCAGACGTGAAACCGCCGACTAAGACGCGAATCGAACGATTCGGAAGGAAGCCTTCAATCCATTTAGAAAATACTTTCTGTCAGATATTATGCCTTTGCTGTCAAGATATTTCGAAAGTTTCTCATTGATTAGTCCATCAATTTGGAAAGAATCGAGATAATAGCTAAGGGTCTATAGTTTGTGGGATGGCTTTTGTCACCTTTTTTCAGAACTGGATGAACGTGCGCAACTTTCCATTGACTGGGATATTGACCAGGTCTCGAAATGGCGAAGGCAGTTTTTTTGAGTACCATTACAGGAATTCCATCCGAGCCGGCAGACTTCTTTACATTTAGATTCCTTAAAATTTTCACTATAGCTCTTCTTCTAAAGTAAATTTTTCTAATTGAGAAATCTACTTGAAGTATTACAAGTGGTGCAAGAGATATAGGAGGAGGTGAAGAATTTGATGCAAAAATCTTTTGCTTTACCGTTTGGATCCATCACGATTTCAGTGGATCATCAATCAGTGGCGGAAATGAGAATTCCGGAAAGTTGTGCATAACATTTTTAGCAAAGGACCAGAAGGTTCTGCTATTTTTCAGGAGTTGTAGAATTTTTTGCCTCAACTGTTGGCTATGCAACAACTTTGCTGATTGATGCCATGTTTGCATTTATTTCTGGATCTGTCCAGGTTAAGTTTTTTAAAAGCTTCTTCCTTGTCCTTATCTACTTGGCTGGAATTGTGACTTGAGTAAATGAGCCAGTCCTTGTTATGTATGTTGAAGTCACCCGCCAGTACGATCTCAGATTGAGGATGAATTTCCAAAATCTTATTGATTTGACTGCATAAGTTGTTCAACGCTACAATAGTTTCCTGCTCATTTGTTTGAGGTGATTTGTACAAAAAACATAAATGTATAGTACGCTTGTCAACATGGATCTTTATCCATAAATATTGGAATAAAGGATTGGAGCTTGAATGGTTCTGAAGAGTGTTAAAAGCGACATCAGACCTAATATATAGAGCGATACCACGATGGGGGACGAAGAGTTTTGTGTAGTTAGAAATGGTAAAGAAAGAAGCATCATAAGTAACTTGCTTTTCACTAATGGCCGATGAAGATGGGCTTTTATGGCCTGGAAATACGTTGATAGTCCTCGGAAATTGATATTGACAATTAAAATTTGTTTGTTGATCTGTGTTGAATCATTCTTTGGGCTATTGTGGGTGAGGAAGGGGATGGCTGTTTGTACGTATTTTATTAATAATTACTACAATTAAAACAAAACAATACATCAGATAAAAAAAAGGAAAAAATGAAAAAAAACAAAAAAATACACAAAAGCAAAAACAATAGTTTTACAACTTACAATCAGAAAACAAGAAATCTAAAAAGTTAAAATACAAAATAAAATAGTATACAAATGAAACAAAAAATTAATATATGTATGAGAACAAAAGTAAATATGATGCTGCTAGAATGGTCCTCGCTGATGGATGTTGGTGAATTTTATTTAATTTATGTGAAGTTTATTTAATTTAATTTTATAAATATACGATGTAATATGAACAAAAATCGACTCTCGACGTCACAGCATGCGTAAAATAAGGGAAAGTCGGTGGATACCGCTCTTCACTCTCTAGTTAGTACTATTGAAAAATCATTGGCATATAAGGAATACACTCTAATTACTTTATGGGCAAAGGAGTCCTTAACAATGACAACATTGATGTCACGTGCACTGTCGAACCTAGAAGTAGATTCCGCACTAGTAGCACTTGTTAACAAAATGCATACAAGCAGGGCTTTCAATGCTAAACTCGGTGCTGCTTACGAAGGAAGATTTGTCAGAAGAGGCGCCCCGCAGCGAAATGTTTTGTCTCCTCTTCTATGGAACTTAGTGGTAAAAGAATTATTACTAATACTAGAAGGGTCTGGCTGCAAAGTGATTGCTTATGCGGATGACATTGCTATCGCTGTCTCTGGAAAGTACCTAAGCACACTAAGAGATCTCATGCAAAACGCTTTAAATCAGCTAGGTAAATGGACTACAAACTGTGGGCTCTCAGTAAATCTACAAAAGACTGATGTAGTCCTCTTTACTAGAAAATATAAATTTTTGACAGGAGACCCTATTTATATTAAATGCATCCAACTAATTATCAAAGATAGAGCTAAGTACTTGAAACCGAATATAATTGCAAGAGTAAAGAAAGCTACAATGGCACTCACCATTGGTACAAACCTTAACCTACTAGCAAAAGCTCAAAGACCAGCCTCCATCTGCATAAGCGGAGCACTTAGAACAATTTCTGCCGCGGCACTGTATACGCTATTTCATTTCTTGCCATTAGATATCCATGACAAAGAAATGGCATCCACAACTGCAATCAGGCTAAAAGCCAATTCCCAGTGGAAACCACAATTAATTGGCCACTCTTCTATTATGGAATACAAGAAATTTATTCCAGAAAACCCAGATCTGACTCTTACAGGACACTTCTATGAGAGATCATATCAAACCGACATTTCATCTAGGGTAATTAGGAGGAGTAGCACGGTTCTAACCAAGGAACATGTACACCTTTATACTGATGGTTCAAAATTGAATGACAGAGTGGCGGGTGGGGTCTACTCGGAAAACCTAAGTATAAGTCTATCCTTCAACCTACAAAGACATTGTAGTATGTTTCAGGCGGAGATGGTGGCAATAAAAGAAGCCTCAGACTGGCTGAAATTTAGCGTATTCTGTGTTAGAAATATCTGTATACTCACAGCCAGAATACAGATATTTTGCAGGCCACAACAGAATTTAATTTTAATTGGCCGTAACAGGGTTTGAGTTGATGACAAAAATAATTTTATTTATGACTGTCATGTATTAATTTTTTTTGGTCGTATATTTTTACAGAAAAATTAAAATAATTTAAATATTGTTGATCTAGAAATAAAATAAAAATATTTTGAATTAAAGTTTGTTGAGTAATAGTTTTATTTTGTAATTATAGTTCGATTGTTGTTTTTAAGTTGTTCAAATTGAATTTCAAGTATTTTTAGCAAAGATCGTCCGTAAGACAATACTTTTGTTTGTTATACAGTAAGTATTTCTACTCGTATTTAAAAAAACATAAGACCCCGAATGTGTACATAAATTTCATGTTTAAATGTGTACATTTATTATCATACATATAATTTATTTTTTATAACTCTTAATTTAAGTTTTATGTACATAAATCTTCCTTAAGAGTTTAAATTTGCACACTAATTCAAAAAATAATGGCGATTTAAATTTAAAAACTTTCATAAAAAATATAAACATTTAATTTTTGTTACGGTAGATGTCACAACACTCAACATAAAAATTGTTGTTGTTGCTTTTACATATAAAAAGTCAGATCCATGAAATGTATCTAGAATTTTTTATGATCCATTTTCATTAACCGCGATACATTAACCGGTACATTTACCACACCGTTCAGTAAACAGATCCATGGATCTGTGGATCTCAGATCAAAAGGTTAATTTCACTGAACGCTACCAATGTGTTGACGACTGGACGCAATAATAGTCTAATATAAAATTGTTGCGCCCGCAACTAGCAATTACAACAGTGTCTAATTAGAACAAATAACTTATAAGTGTTGTAAGTTGTAATAAATACAAATATTTTTAATGTTCAATATTAATACATAGTCCAAAACAATTTATCACCCCAATCGTGGTTGTCAGTTATCAGTATCATTTAAGACAAGTTTCACAAATTCTGATACGCCCTATCGTGGTTGTCAGAACTATCAGTTTTTCTGATCGATTGTGAATTTTATTAACGTCACTGATTGGTATCAGGGTGCTTAAAGTTGGTCATATTTTCTGATAACTGTCATAATCTGTATCAGTTACAAATAAGATATGTAATTTTAAAATTGTCAAATAAAATTCATTTAGTATAAAAAAACTTTAAGTATAATTTTAAAATAAAAAAAAAAAACAAAAAAACTGACATGAAAATAAAAACAAATTATCAATGACTAAAGGAAAAAGACAAGACGAAGACAGTTTACTGATACCTCACAACCACGATTGATCTCATTATAACTGAAATTATCAGTTTTAATGTTGTGGAGTATCTAATATTTTCATTTCACAATATCCAATTTAGGTAACAACAATTAAATAAATTAAATATACCCTTATCTTCATACTCGAGCTTTTTAATCACGATTTGAATCCAATTGTTTATCGTTTTTAAAATGATGTGATTCATAATCTTTCTTTCTATTTCTTATATTAGGAGGAATTATTAATTATTATTAAAGGAATCCATTTTGTAAACGAAATTACCAATGCGGCTCCATATACGAAGCAATCGGTTGCAGTAATTTGCCTCTAGTTGCATGACAAATTGCTTCGTGTGTGATAGAGTTGCAGGAACCAAATTTATTTAAGTTTAAGTAAGTTAATTAATTTAATTAAGTAAGTTTTGACAGATATTTATATGCGAAGACTAGGTAACCAGGAATACAACTATATACTATAACAATTTTCCGACAAATTAGTGGTAACCATGCATAATATGAGTAAGGTATTATACTTGACAGTTGCATTAACGTACAAAATTTCTAAATAAATTATATCTCCTTGCATAACTAGTTTATCGTTGATAGCATGTAAAAGAAGGTAGTATGAACATCATATAAGAAGTACTGACAGTTTTTTTTTTATTGAATTTGATTTTAAATTTCGTTTATTTGAAATGACTTATATTTTACGTGAAGAGAAATTGATAAAATTTATCAACTTCTATAAAGAAAAAGAAGTTTTGGGAGTGTTATTTCCACAAATTATAAAAGTACATTTTTAAGAAAGCTTACGAAGACATTGCAGTTAAATTTAATATTAGTACGGAAAAAGTGAAAAGAAACGGTTTCAGGACAATATTTTTTTGTTAAATTAAAAATGTATGTAGTTTTATTTTTTATTTTATACGAAACATTTCTTTAATTTTTTAAAAACTAAAGAAAATGCAGCCTATTTTAGTTTCAAAAATGAATACCGAAAATCCCCACCACAAAATTAGTTCGCAAGAAAGCGAAACTACAGCTGTAAACATAATTGGAACTACCGACGAAAAATTCTCGACAAAAAATGAAAATACATACGCGCTTGCATTCTTGCGCATGCTCACAATTGCACAATTTCGTTGTCGTCGAAATAATGCTATTTCTTATATTTTTCGCCGATAGTTTTATTTGACAACCTTTTTTAACATAAATAATAACAACAAATAAAATCCGATATTAGAATATTATTATTCTGTTTTTTTAAAAGTTTTTTATGTTACTAATAAATATAATATAATATGTTATATTATAATTTATGCTTATTTATTTTTTTATTTAAAATTTTTTTTTATAATTTTAGATTTTTTAGCGATGTATTTGAATTTGATGATGCTACAAATAAATTAATAAATTATTCAAAACGATTTCTTCATTTTGAAATTGGCTTTTTTATTTTGTTTTGTTTGTTTATTTTCGTTTCGCTACAACTGTGCTTCATTTGATGAAAAATAGTTGACCGAAGCGAATTTCAGTTGCGAAGCGAAGCGGCAGTTGGTGTTCGGTCGGTGGTCGTGTGTTTACCGGTTAATATGAAGAAAAAAAATCGAAAAAGAAAGAAAAAACGTAAACGACATGGCTATACAACACATGCTTAAATTGTAATGTGAATATAGCAGTATCTGTTATCATGGATATGGTGTACGTGAATGTGAACATAGCATAATTCTAAATAAATACGTCAATACGGGATTGCATGATGCATCATGCATTTTAAATGGAAATGTTTTGGGTTGGTTAGCAACATTTCAACAGAAAGGAAAATTGGAAGTAAATACTGAATTGTGGATATTATGATGAATTATTTTTAAAATGATAGTGTGTAAATGAAGTATAAATTTAACTTAACATTTTACAATACTTTATGAAAAGTGAAAAATTGATTCAAAATTATATATCTATATACTTTTGCAAAAATGATATGCCGAGTATGTTTACAAGCTTCTAATAAATGCTTTGGGTTTTTTGATCAAGAAGGTGTGAGTCTTAAAGCAGCGGAAGTTGTTGCTAAATATTTCTGGTTTGAAGTAAGTGAATGCATGGGATGGCATAAACTGAAGCCTTAACCATGGATATCCTATTATTAGATGTTATAAAGTTCTTAATTTTAGCCTACACTTGATGATAATATTTCAAATAGCATTTGCTTAGTTTGTTGGTGTATAGTGAAGTCTTTTCATGAATTATACATTCAAGCCGAAGAGGCAAATTCTGCTTGGATATCGAAATCAAATACTATTAAAAGAGATCCAAGTGGTGACGACAATAGCGAATGTGGAAGTTCTATAATTGATGATGTTTTAGATAATGAGACCATAAAGGAAGAATATCAAAATAACACCTCTTGTGAGCCGGATAATGATTTAAAAGAATTTGAAAATAAGAACTGGGATAAAATTATAACATATAATGAAACTGATGATATCAATTTGAAAGAAGGTACATTTATAGAATTTTATTAGAAATTTATTCAATCTCTTTCACTGAACTTTGAAAAACTCGTAACATAAGAATTTATTATTACTTAAGCAAGTTTCAATACAACTTTTTATATAACTTCATTTCTTTTGCAAGAAAACTTAAAAATTTTATGAAATTTAAAGGTACGATTCTTAGTTTAATTTAATTTATTCTTAATTTAAGAATAGTTTTTTTTATTTAAAATGGTTTAGATTTTAGAAACAAATAAACCGAGAGAACGTAAAAAGAATTTGAAGATTTGGAAATCAACTGAATTTTCAACTTTCAGAATCGTAATTTTCAATAAACACTTCAATAATTATCGAATTTGATACTATTTACTCAAATAATAACGATATTGATCTATATACTACAAAATCTATGACGAAATCTTCAAAGGGTTTTTCGTATCTACTCAATAGAAAATTCAAGGAAACTCGCCTCTTTCACCTTACTTGGTATACAAACATGACATCTCATGGAAAAACATAAATAGTATATTCATCTATATCTGATTATTTCTTATTTTGTGATTTGATTACTATAAGTTAATTTTTTTAAAATCCTCTACAACTTCATTAATAATGTTAAATCAAAAATCTTCTCGGGCTCCAGAAATTTTTTCACTTCATAAATAACAATAAAATAATTTATGATTGGTTATCAATTAAATCTTTAACTGGATCTACATATAATATTTAACTTATTTACATCCTTTCGAGATCATTTGATAATAATAGTTATTTAATAAGTGCTCCTATACCAATTTACTTCAATTTAGAGATTAGAGAAATAAAAATTTAATTTTATATCTTATGTCCTCAACTCTTAGGCTCTTAAAAAAGGCTATCGAGTGGGTCTGACTGTATTCTTCTAAATTGACCCAGTTTATAAAACAGGTTCACGAACATTTTTGTATTCCTAAACTATTGGAATCTAATTTAATGATACACAATTAACTAAAATTACCCAACACCATAACTCTGACATTTGTTTCCGGTACTTTAAACGTTATAGGAGCTGGTAATCAACTCTATATATATTTACTGATATTAGTAACAGGTTTCCTCGATTAACTTTATTATAAAATTAAGGTTGTTTCTGGAGACTAGGGAATTTCATAACAGAGTAATTATGATTCAATTTAAAGCCAAATTTAAGGAAACAAATATCTCATATACTGTTTCGTTTCGACATATTCTCTACAGTAAGCGGCATTTAATGGATAAAATTACTAAAAATAAAATATTTTACATTACATTATACCATTGATTAATAATACTATAGAAAAAGTAGTATAATAGAAGTCCAGCGTAGAACAAATTTTCTGCCAATTTTTTTCAATAGCATGCCTCGCCACTCTCTTGCTTTTTATTTATTCTCTCGATACTGTAATCTATAATTATAATTGACAAGCATTTAAGGTCCTGCGCAGTAGACACCTTTTTATTTTATTTCGATTCTCCTACTCCTTATTGAACTTCTAATATATATAATATATAAGATTATATATAAAACAAAAATGCGCACACAGTTGAGCATTTTGTACACATACGATCTTATTATTCAGCAAATACATTATGCATAAGGGAGAACTTATTAAAATAATAAACAAAAGTAAACAAATCAGTTATTATATTTTATATTATGTACTTGTGAATGAATCTATGTACATATGCCAAAAAAAAAAACAAAGAAACAAATTCATCTCAAATAAAAAATATAAAAAAGCAAAAACAAAAAAAATCAGTTGAATTGTTCATATGACTAGCAAATTTATTTCGATATAGTAGGTCACTTGAATTCTTCATTTTTATCTTTTTAAGTAAATGTTTCTAAATTTTTTTTATTTGTAGTAATAATATAGTTTTTATTAAAATTATGTATTATGTAGGTATATATATACGTACCTCTTTAATGACAAAACATTTAATAGTAATTTTATCACTAAATGCTTCTTACTATAGGGAATATATCGGAAACAAAGCAGTATATGAGGGACGTGTATTTATGTGTCCTAAATAAAACTTACTAACCACAAAACTTTTTATTAAACACGAGTGGTTTCTGCTATATCGTGCGAAGTCTATGTCAGTACGTAAATTACTGTTTTTTGTAAAACTTTAAATTTGACTTCAACTTGAAATATAATTACTCAACAGGGGCCCCTAGTTATAATTTATTAAACAAAATTTCTTACTGTAAACTGTTATTTTATTGTAGAATTAAAAGCAAAGCACAAAAGCAAAAAATAAAACTTTTTATTAGAAATAGAAAATTAAAAATAGGTAACAATATTATAATGAGATACATACATACATTCTATGTATGCATAATACATGCTTTCTTAATTCATAATTCGTTATTAAAAAAAACTTATATTACTCGTCTCAATTTTTATTTCTTTCTGAAATTTTAATCAATATTAATTATAAATTTCAAAATTTTAATTTTAAACTATGGATTGGATGATAAAAAAAAACACTAAAGAATAGGTGGGTTATTATCTACAATCTTGTACATTGGTGTCCCAGAGCTTAAGAATTTAATTTTGTCTTGAATTAAGATATTAATTATTATGTTAAAAGTAGTTTAGAATTTGTTATATCTTTAATTTTAAAATGCAAATTTTTGTAAAAATTAGGAGATATTAAGACTACGAAAAAATTAATAAGTTTGGCGCTGGATTGGCAAAAATGCTATGTCCTGGTGTATGAAACCAATAAAATTGCTTCAATTTAAATATGTGACATGAAATTTAAAATTTCATTATAATTGCATTCCTCTAAATTCATCCTTTGTTAACGTTAAATTTAAATCATATTACTTAAATTATGTTTTTTTTCAATTATTTTATTATGAAAGAAGTTGTGTCCCTATTATTTTTCCACTGCGTTACTTCAGCTGTGTTACCGCCAAGATAACGAAAAAAACAATTTGTTTTCCAAGAAATAAACAAGCAATGTCACATGCTACTTATAATTTCATTTAATTTCTTTGAGAGAGTGTAAGAAGTAACAGTATTTGGTAGTGAAAAATTTTTGTTACATTGGACGTATGTATTTTTATTATTATTCAACTGTGTTACCAACATTTTAGTTTAATATTTGGATAAAAACTTATATCTTGCTACATATAATATGTCAATAATATGTTGACGTTGAATATTATGTGGAATATATTTTCTAAATATTTTAAGTTAAATCTGTGCGATTCATTTTTGCAAAAAATGTCAACTGCCTTACCGGCTACTTTTATTTGGTAACGAGACTGGCGGTAAAGTAACACAGTAGACTTTATATTATTGAAATAGGTGGTGAAAGAGAAAATAATAAAAATTGAAAAGAAATTTCGTATGTAAATTCTATAAAGAATTTATTTGAAATAAATATGAATTCTATATAAATTGCTTTATAATCTGGAATAAAACGAAGACGCTCTTTATATTGAATTCAGTGAGAATTACAACTGCACATTTGGAGAAGAAATACAAGCCCACCACTTCGGAGGATGTTGGATGATACAAAATAGATATATTTTATTTAAAAGTTTGAATATTATAAAACAAAATAGAATTCAACCCGTTTTTGGAGCTAATGAAAAGACAAAAATTAAAACCTCATTCACAAATTCTGCTGACAATTTTTGATAGATTAACATCCATATAATACAGATTTATTTTTAAAAATTTTAATTTTAATTGGTGAGGATTTTTAATTTTCTATTTTGTTTTGACATTTTGCCCGGTATATTTTGTTTGTTTTTGCTACTGTTATCCACTTTTTTGGCTAGTACAATTTTACTTTTCCAAATACAATGCTTTCTCAGTAATACTAGCACTAGGAAATTTAAGAGTGCTTTATGATGAGCAGAACAAGCACAAAATAACTATCAAAAATTGTCCATATTTCTTCGTAGAGGAAATGTTAGATTGTCTTATAAAATTAAAAGTTCTAAGAAATCCATCTGCACAAAAGCATGATCCATCCATCCATCTTGGTACGAGCATGCATTTTTTATACAACAACAATATATTTTCGAATCGTGTAGCAGATCATGACAAGCATTTGGACATTATTGTTAAATTCTCGTTATGAAAATAATGACAAACGTAGAAAATTCTAAATTTGAAAAAAAAACCACAGTAAAACTGAAGAATATTCCGTAATAAGCGTTACCGTAATTTACCGTTAAAATATTTTATTTATGAGTTTATCAAAATAATAATTAGTTTTAAAAATATTTTTAAACTCTGTTATAATTTCAATATATATGTACATATATGCATACATATAGAAAACATTGAATACTTTTCAAAAAAAAAATTTTAAAAACAAAATGTGACTCTATTTGTAAATTTATACATACATCGCTAGAATGTAATATGTATGTAGTACATATATCCATATATTAGACATCATCACGTGAATGAATGTGCACTATTATTTGAATTTTTTAAATTTTATATTTTTTAAAATTATTCAATCAAAAAAGAAAATAAGTAAAAAAAATATATTTTTGATTTTCAAACATTATTATATATAAAATTATATTTTAATTATAAATATAAATACATATGTACAATTCAACATTTCAACATTTATAAAATTATTTTATAACATTACATGGATTGAGAAAAATAAAATATTTGCTTTTTTAAAAGACTAGGTACTCGATAAAAATGATATCCATATTTGAAATTTTGGTAGATATTAACTGAAAAAAATTTCAAATTACACAAACACATTAATAACCAAAAATAAAAAATTAAAAGGATATTTTCATTGTTATTTGATTTCTAATAAAAAATATTATATTTTGTTTTTGCTTTTATAATAAAATAGCAGTTTACAGTAAGAAATTTTGTTTAATAAATTATAATTACAGTATCGAGAGAATAAATAAAAAGCACGAGAGTGGCGAGGCAGGCTATTGAAAAAAATTGGCCGAAAAATTTGTTCTACGCTGGACTTCTATTATACTACTTTTTCTATGATAATACTATAAAGGTAGACAACAGAAATTTTCAACTCATTTTTTCAAAATTCTCTTCATTATATATATTTTCCCCCTTTATTTTCAATTTGAATTTTTGAACGTTTTATACGACTTTCTTCTCTAAATAATTTGTATGTGTTCAGTTTCTCTATACTGTTCTTGAATGTATATTATTGTACAATTTGAAATTTTTTTGAATTGATAGGTACCAAAGTTTCAAATATGGATAGCTTTTTTATCGAGTAGTCTTTTGAGAAACATTTTTTTTTTATTTTTAAAAGTTTTTCCAGGTCTTCAAATTGTTTCACATTTGTAAATTTTTTAATCCTGAAGTAATAAATGTTAAATTTAATTAAACCAAAAAAAAATATGTTAAAAATAAAAGCACTAATCAATTCACCACAATACAAACATATTATATTTATACTTTCTTTTCTGATCTGTCCATTTTTTATATTACAAATAACCCAACAAACCATGAAAATCGCATAATTATCCGGAAGTATCCCCTAGAAGAATGTATTTGTTCGCCGCGAATTCATATTTTATTCTTCTGCGATTCATTAGTATTATGAAAAGGTTGACATCGCCGTGACAATCGTAAATTCAATCGCATTAGCTTACCCGGGAAGAAGAAAATACGAATGTTTAGAAGAATAAAAAGCGAATGTTAAGAAGAAGATAATATGAGTTCATATATGAAAGAAATACGAATGTTTAGAAGAGTAAAAATGGAATTTTTATATAGAACTTAAAATAATTTTCAATAAAATTCATCAAAATTTAATTATTAATATTTATTTATTATAAATATTTAAGGTTATTTTATTTTTTAATTTAATTATTATTTAAAATTTTTATAATTCAATACATTAAAAAATTTTGAAGTTTGTACTTAACACGTGCGCTTTAAAAAATAACTGAAAATATTTTCATATACATTATAGGGGGTTTTTACACGAGTATTATTTTTTGTTGTATTCTTTTTGGTTTTAGGAAAGAGGTAATAGACGTAAGGGAAAAACTCTACACTCGTATTCTTTTTGTAGACTTATTTTTCATCAAAAAATAAAGTGTTTCCCGCTGTTCTTAAACTAATACATTGACATGGTTATATATGTATAATATAGTTTTATCCATATATTTTAATTTTCCTTAAAAATATTTGTCAAAATCATATAATCAAATACATACTAGATTAAAAAAATTTAAATTTTAAAATAATTATAAATATAAAAATTTAATTTGGTTTTTGTTTTTTTTTTAAATTTAATATACACTAAAATACACTCAATATATGGTATTCAAAAGAATACTCGTATGGGGGTTTTTACACGAGTATTCTTTTTCTGCTGTATTCTTTTTGGCTTTATGAAATTCAAACTGTTGTAATGGAGAGAATTTAAAAAAGAATACAGCAGAAAAATAACACGTGTAAAAACCCCCATACATATATGAAAAATATATTCAAAATGGAGAAAACAAAAATAAACATTCTTTTAATGTAACGTAATTAATTCGCTTTTAATTCTTCCAGGCGAACATTCGTCTAAAGTTCTTTTACTTCATTCGCCATTTGTTCTTCTAAGAGAACATTTATTTTACTGAAGCGTAATTCATTCGCTTTTAAACCTTCCAGGCGAACATTCGCATAAAATTCACCCGGGAGATTTGTATATGTTTCTTCTTGAAGAACACGTTCTTCCTATGGTTTGTTGGGTATATTGTAATAAAAGGATTTTTATAATTGTTGATATTGTGCATGTATATTATTTGTAATAATAAATTATAAATGTTTAGAAAACAAAAATATTTTTTGCTTTTTTTAATTGAATAATTTTCAAAAATAAAACTATTTAAAAAAATTCAAATAATAGTGATGAACATTCATTCACGTTATGATTTCTAATATATATTCATACATACATATATATAAGTATAAATTTACAAATTGAATCAAAGTTTTGTTAAAGATGTTTTAAATACAATTCTAAATTTTAAATTCAATTAAAATCAGTTTTTAGGTACATACCAGTGGCGGCTCGTGGACTATCAACCTACTGATTCAAAAAAAAATTTTAAATAAAAGAAAAAGTAATATTTTGAGACTTATATTTGAGTCCTATTCTCTCTTTTTACTTGCAAAAATATCTATAACTTCATCAACATCTCTCGTAATATTTTTTTTTCAATATAAAATAGTAATAAACTAGACATTCTGTTTTGGCTCAATGAGTTTTTTATACAAGTTTTTCTATTCTCTAAGCTCGAAAAAAATCTCTCTGCTGACGAAGAAGAAGCTGGTATAGTTTCTACCAACAGTGCTAGTTTGAATGCTTCTTTTATAAGTACTACTCACTAGAATGATTTATTCTTTACAATAAATTAAAAAATCTCCGATTTTTTTAAATTTACGAATATCTATAAATTAAAATTAAACCATTTTTTCAAGAATAAAAAAAAGGGTAGATAAATCATCTTTTAAAAAAGTAAAATAACATCTTTTTAAAGTCAAATAAATTTAAAAAGTTGAAATTAGTCAAAGAGTCAAAACGAAATATTAGTTCATCTAAATTTCTAAATTTTCCTTTTCAGTTAATTTAAGCCAAAATTCTTCGAAATTTGTTTTGATACTATTTGATTTTTCTTGAAAATTTACGAACGTTTTTTTTGCAGAAAATAACATTGTTAAATTTTTTTTTAATGTTTGAAAATCAATGTCAGATTCAGGGAAAAATTCTGCGTAAAAATGAAGTAACAATAGAAAGATTCCATCTTCATTTTTCTGTTAAATTGCCATATTGTGGTAACAACAGTAGAAAGACGTTTTTTACAAATTGTATCTAATGCTTCTGTTCACTTAGACAGAAAAAACTAGCCAGTTCAATCTTTAAAAAATCGACTCTTTTCCGTAATTTTTTTAACGGATTGTGCTAGGACTAAGTTGAATTTATGTGTAAAACGTTGATTGAAAATTGAATTTGGGAATTGCTGTTTTATTTTAGCTTGCAGTCCGTTTGAGTTCCTGACATAACCGCCGTACCGTCATATGTTTCACAAGTTAGTTTCTGTTCAAGTTTGCAATCAGAAAGAGTATTTAAAACAGTTTTATAAAATCCATTTAGCTGATCTATCTGCTGATACATCCAGAAACTTTACAAATCTTTCTACACCTTCAATATTAGAGTCAAAATATCTTAAAATCACAGTTGTGATCTACATGAATTATCAGGACTTTCGTCTAAAATCTGATTATTAATTCATAATAATAATCTGATTATCCACAACGGTTTGAATGGCTGAAATCAGATCGTTTTGAATAGATTTTGATATGTCGGAAAATACTGTACACGTTTTAATGTGTTCTTTGAATACAGAATTTTTATCAGATTTTTACCTTTACTAAATTATATTTTTATTCAACTTTTATGGAATGAACTATAGTATAGAGGTTTTTTTAATTAATTTTAGTTTTATTGAGTTGTATAATTTGGTAAAATTTAGTTTTAATATAATCTATTTTGTAAAATTTTAAATCTTCAGAAATTGCTTTTGATACACATAACACATATAATATACAAAATATTATATCCAAAATATTATATCTGCTGATACATCCAGAAACTTTACAAATCTTTCTACACCTTCAATATTAGAGTCAAAATATCTTAAAATCACAGTTGTGATCTACATGAATTATCAGGACTTTCGTCTAAAATCTGATTATTAATTCATAATAATAATCTGATTATCCACAACGGTTTGAATGGCTGAAATCAGATCGTTTTGAATAGATTTTGATATGTCGGAAAATACTGTACACGTTTTAATGTGTTCTTTGAATACAGAATTTTTATCAGATTTTTACCTTTACTAAATTATATTTTTATTCAACTTTTATGGAATGAACTATAGTATAGAGGTTTTTTTAATTAATTTTAGTTTTATTGAGTTGTATAATTTGGTAAAATTTAGTTTTAATATAATCTATTTTGTAAAATTTTAAATCTTCAGAAATTGCTTTTGATACACATAACACATATAATATACAAAATATTATATAGTATTGAGATTGAAATAAAAATAAAATGCCTAAATTACTTGTAC
Source organism: Argyra leucocephala (assembly GCA_963942445.1). NCBI lineage: Eukaryota > Metazoa > Arthropoda > Insecta > Diptera > Dolichopodidae > Argyra > Argyra leucocephala. Next base: position 67,849,243 of record OZ012679.1, read on the forward strand.
ATAGCTAGCATGTTTTGTTTCAGTTTTGTTTAATCCTTTTTGTTTTGTTTGATATTTTCATATATGCATACGCATTCAAAAAATTCCCTTAGATTCAATACTTAAAATTGAATCTTCTTGTTTTCTGTTATTTCTTACCTTATAAGAAATAATGTTAATTTTTCATTCTTAAACACAAAAAAAAATTTATATCCTATTCTTAATATCCTATACATATTCAATTTAACAAATTGAATCTATGAACATTTTTTTGGCTATTCTCATTTTTTATTCTTTCCTTTTCTTTTTCTCTTCTTATTTTTATTTTTGTTTAGTTGTTCCCACGCAACCCGTTCTGCAATGTTATTGGATTGTACAATGCACAGCACACTGCGATTGCATTTACATTTTATTCTCAATTCAAAATATAAAATTGAATCTTCGTTAAATAATTAAAAATTTTGTATGCATTTTAATATTACATAACGGTTAATTCAAAATCAATACAAAAAGGGAATTATATTTGTGTGTATTCAGTTTCATCTATTGAATCTATTTATGTAGGATATTACTGTAAATTTATTATTTAGCTGTTTTGGATAATTTATAAGTTTTATAAATTTATAAATACATATAATATTAAATTTGTTTTACAAGTGATTTTTTTACAACTGGATACTGATTCAATGAATCAGTTGAATCTTATGAAAAACCGCCACTAGTACATACGTACTTATATACCTACGTTCAATTATTTCATCTCCAATAATTCATTATAAATAGCTATTTCGTTTTCAAATCTTGTGTTCATTTTTTAAAAATAGTATAATGCACATGTATGGCAATTTGACACTTTTTATGTGCAAAATTCAGCAAGATATCTAATTGCTAACTCTTCAAAATTACTAACTGATTTACTATGTCATTGAACTGTATTTGAAGTTGAAGCTAAAACATTTTCCTTCTCCTTTTTTCAGGACAATTTTCAATAATAAAATCTTCATCAGTCAAATCAATGTCCAAATAATTGTTGTTGTCTGTTTCATAATTTGAGGATGTATTTTCGTTATAAATACTCGCCTCGTCTTAGCAAAAAAATTCCCAATTTATTGTACAGATAGATTTCTGCGATAATCACCAGCAGATCTTATATGAGAAAACATATTTTCTACCGGACCTTGATTCAGTCTGCGCGTCATCAAGAAATTAATATTCTATCAATTTGATCTTTAGATAAAGATAATACAGCAGTTATTGTTTGGGCCATTCCATTAATGGAAACGCCCAAACAATAATGGTTGTGAATTCAAAATTTTTAATTTTTTGTGTTCAAATTTGAAGAATTTGAGTAATCAATTAACTAGTTAACTCTTAAAACAAAATCAACAGCCAGATTGGCTTTATTACTCAATAAATTAAAAAATTTTCGATCAGTGTTATTTATTGCTTTTTTGGCTGCATATGCACTATGACTAAATAATTGAAAAGCTGATTTTGCTCACATTTTTTCAAATGTGTAAGAATTAATATGGCTGCTAGGAACTTTAGGTAAAACTGTTGAATGCTAATAATATCATTATTCCAGTTTTTAAAATCGGGTTTAATAAAAGATATTCTAACAGATTTTAATAAGATGCCATATCAAACAAAGCATAAATTTTATTTCCATTCCAACATCATAACAAAGGGTCTACCTTATTTACACCAAGTAATTCATAAGTATTTCGATTTGTACTGCATTAGTCACAACCAGGTGCAACAGTTTTAGAACAAATCTGTGTTAGCTCTTTAAGATATTTTAGTAGTAAATTGATAAAAAAATGAAAGGCTTTAAAGTTTCTCCTTTCAATTTATTTTTGGATAAATTGTAACCAACCGTACTTATAATTTTCATGTAAACCTTCAATCATAAAGAAATGTGCTTCTGTTGCTAGTTTATTTTTTCTATGCCCATCTAAATCTTCCACACCATCTATACAATCCCTTTTTGTACTGTAAGATGTTTCTTTTCCTTTAGAAATTCATTTGTATAAAAAATGATTTTGGTAAATGGTAACTGGTACATTTTTTGAAATTATTAACTGAGATATAATTAAGAAAATTGTTTCGAAGAGAAAAATGCTCATTAAAAATATTGTCCAAAACTGGAAATACTCATATCAGTCCCAGTACTTTGCAAAAAATCTTAGCTGTTTTACCTTTTCAATTAATTACATATGCAAATATGGAGCTACAAAAACAAAATAATTCTAATTTTAATTTTTTCCATACAATAATGAGTAATAAAGTAAACCTACTGTATTGAGTAATATGTAAACTGCTGGTCTTTCTTTAAATTCTTCAAATTTTTATACTAAAAATACGTACACACAACTATTAAAAATTGTCAATATTTGTTCGTAGAGAAAATGATAGGTTATCTTTTATCTTAAAAAGTTAAAAGTTCTAAACATCACCACCTGCACAATAAGTTGCAAATATTTTTACAAATATATTACGAATTTGATGAATTTTATTTACAACAACAATATATTTTCAAAGCTGGAGTAAATCATGACAAGCCTTTGGATATTGATATTTAATGCTCTTGTTATAAAAATAATGACAAAGCAGAAAATTCTGAATTTGAAAAATACCATTGTAAAAAAAAAAATATTAAATATACTTTTCAATTTACTCTACCGTTAAGATTTTTTATAAATTTTACAAAAATTAAGGAAGAGTTTTTCAAATATTTTTAAATTCTGTTATAATTTTAAAATCCATGCATACATACATATCCACATATTGAAATAACCAAATAACGCCTTTTAAAAATAAAAATTTGATTCTATTTGTAAATTTATATATATATGTATGTATGAATGAATATATATCAGAAATCATAACGTGAATGAATGTTCACTATTATTTGAATTATTTCAAATTGTTTTATTTTTGAAAATTATTCAATTAAAAAAAGAAAAATAGTTTTGTTTTCTAAACATTATAAAATTATATTATAATTTTTTATAATTTATTATTACAAATAATATACATGCACAATTATACATACATGAAAAATATATTCAAAATGGAGAAAACAAAAATAAACATTCTTTTAATGAAACGTAATTAATTCGCTTTTAATTCTTCCAGGCGAACATTCGTCTAAAGCTCTTTTATTTCATTCGCAATTTGTTCTTCTAAGAGAGTATTTATTTTACTGAAACGTAATTCAATCGCTTTTAATTCTTCTAGGCGAACATTCGCATAAAGTCCATCCGGGGGATTTGTATATGTTTCTTCTTGAAGAACGAGTTCAAATTGAATATAGAAAATGCACTAATACATTGAATAAACAGGGGAAAACATATACAATGAAGGGGATATTGAAAAAGTGAGTTGAAAATTTGTTGTTGTTAGTTTTGTTTGAAAATGTCTATCTTTATAGTAGTATTAATCAACGGTTATACATATTTTTAACCAAAACTATATGACTACATACTGCAAATGATCAAAGTGTAGAAAACAATAATTTGAGACAGTTAGGTACTTAAACAAATTATTAGAAATATAAATTATAATTTTGTTATTAGAAAAAATAAAATCAATGTAACGGATAAAAACATATTTATATTGTCGGTTTTTGTATCATTAGCAAAAATATTGTAGTTATATGCATTTATTTTAAGGTAGTTGTTAGAAAAGTAATCGTTTAATTTTACTAAAATTCATTGAAATTAAATTTCTTAAAACTTTTCTTGGGTCGTTGAATTAAATTTATTCTACTTGCTTCTCTAAAATAATTTTAACTTTTTCTTTCAAAATTTTAGCTTCATTTTCCACACTTCCCTAATCATAGAGTACCATGTCTTGATTTGTACCATTGGCTTTTTTAATAATTTACAATTAAGAGTATTAAAAAAAAGCACTTATAACAGACTAACACGGTAAATTACACAGATTTAAATTAGTTTCATTGCTTCTGTAATAATGAAACATGTTGATCACATTGCATTAAAATATTTATTAAATTCTAATATGTATTTAAATTGAAAAACAACTTACAGAAACTCAAATTTTGACAGAATTTCTTTTTAACTCCCGTCATTTCGGTGCATTTAACATTTCTGATAAAAAAAACCTGTATTAAGAAATTTATTTTTACACAAAAGCTAATGCTTAGAATTATAATTACTCAACAGGGGCCCCTAGTAAAAATAATAATTTTGTAATATGCAAAATATGAAACCTTAGTTTCAACGTTTGAATAATTTTCAAACAAAATCTATATCCGAAGAGATTTAGAAGAGATTCAAATCTATATACATAGTAAGTAGTAATGCATTTCTATTGTATATTACTTATTTATTTGTATCTTATATGTAACTGGAAGACACTCCCGGGTACATACCCGGCCGAGCAAAAGAAAGAAATTTTTCTGTGAAACGGCACATAAAAATGATTTTTAAGACAATTATACGTTTGACACGTTGAAAGTATCTGACAACAATATATAGAATAGTATAATTAATTGCAAACCACAAAAAAATAAAAAATGTTTAAAATTTTAAGTTAATATTAATTTTAAAGTAAAATATCAAAACTATCAGATAGAATTAAACTTTTTTTGTAAGATTTAATTGCTTTTTATTATTTTTTCATTTCTCGAGGGAAGGTGAAAGCCTCGAAAAATACTAAGCAGACCGCGCATGTAGGTACATAGCTATGTGGAACATTAACCCACTAAAACCACAGAAACCCTTTACCATAATTGATATTATTAACCGATTAATTGATTGTCGCGTTAATTGGGAAAACGTGTGTGGGAATGTTATTAAAAATTTCCGATAATTTTCTTAAACCATTAATCATACCTATGGGTTAGTACCGTTTCCCAATTATGAGTGAATTTTAAAACTCATCATATAGGAAACAATTGGATAAAATGAAGTATTCTAGACCTGGTATACAACATTGTCATATTGTCAACCTCCTGGTATGCAAAATTGTCAGTTACAGTGTCGTTGTCAGTAGCTTTCTCCTGTTTAGTCCTGCTAGAATTTTAATTTTTAGAGCTGTGGATTGTGTAGAGCTGACCATGGATTTATTGAATGATATTGCATATGCAAGACTTACTGGAAATTTATGTATAATAAATTCATATAAAATAATTTTCATTCTATATCTGATATATTTATACAGACTAACCTAAAACTTTGAGCAATTTTTATTTTTTTGTTGTTTGGTATTAATATTATTATTCTATGCATTGTTTTCAGATAATTTATGTTCAAAATTTTGTTGACTTGACTATTCAGGTGCTCAAATTAAAAAAATATGCCTATAAAATTTTTGCACAAAAAGATTCGGAACAAAACAGATCAATTTAGAACTATTTTAACCAATCTACTCAAACGATCAGAGCAATTTTTGGTAAAAAAGTTAAATTAACGGAAACTACTGAACAAAACATTTTTTTTTACTCCAGATCGTTTTAGATCGTTCTTGAACTGTTTATTGAATAAGCCTAATATCTTACTGAAATATTAACAATTTTTTCAAACCGACAGATGGATTTTTACGTAGATTTTAATAAATATTATATTTTTGTTTTTATAAAAAAAATAATTGTCACAAAATAATTGTTTTCAAAAAATTCAATCATTCCATTTTCGAAGTACTTCAAATTACTTCGAAATAATTTTAAATTGAAAAAGGAATTCAACTAATGAAATCGTATAGATATACCTCAGATTTGCTATACGGTTTAATGGAAAATTAGCTTCATTATGAATTGTATCCATCATTTCAATTTATCCTTTGTAGGTAAATACTATATTTTATTTTTGTATTGATTTTACTTAGAAAACAACAGTATACGTAAATAATAATTTATTTAAAAAAACAAAATTTTGTAGGTATGTTAAAATGTCTTACATGGTGTGAAATTTTAAATTGAATATTCTAATTAAAAATTTAAAAAATTTAAAAAAATATATAATTTTGCTTAGTCTCCTTTTAAATATCTATCATTTTAAAAAATAATAGTGAGCATCGGTTGTTAGATGATTCAGATTTGAACCGTACTTTTTCAATTAAACATACTTAAATTATGTATTTTCAAATGACTATGACCGATGACATTAAAGAAATTATCAAACGTATGACTATTCATATTCATATAGAACTATCTGGAACAGGTTACTGAATAAACCTAATATTTTTCTTGTATGAACTTTAAATTTTAGTTTGATTATTGGCCGTCAGATGGTTTTTTATGTAGATTTTAATAAATATATAATTTTGCTCCTAGTTTTTTTTTTAAATAAATTGTCAGTTTTATCATAAATTTAATATACATATACAATGTATGTATGTAAGATATTTTAATAGCTTTTTCAAAACTTTTTAAGTTTAAAAAATAAAATGTTTAGTAATAAATTAAGATATGTTTCTTTTTTATTAAAAGTAAATATTATAAAATCTGTAAAATAAATTTGAACAATAAAATTTTAGCATAGGTTCGATATACATAACATTTCACAAATATACTAATAAGACTTCCTAACCAAAATACAGTACAAATTATATTATATTTATTGTACCTACATTTTAGCTGTTTGAGCATACATATATAGGTAGGATAAATGCTAATTGGTATAATATATTATATTATATGCAAACATCTACATGATACATCATAGGGTGAAATCAAAAAATAAACACTGCGGCAATGTTTAACAATTCAGCATATGATAAATATTTTACCCATAGTGTCAAAATTGTCAACTGTGAATACATTCCATGTATGGATAAGTAATAAGTATACATAATTTGTATGCTTAGATTTATATTAAACTAAACGCTTTCGTATTTTGTTGAAATAATTGAGAAGAGAGTAATAATTAAAAATTACTTTTTTTTTATTAAATATATTATATTAAAAATTATTATTATAATACATAATATTTAAAAAAAAAATTGAATTAATAAAAAATCGAACTCACAAAAATTTGGGATATTAAAACCTATATTAATAATATTACCCTACTAATTTTTTTTTCCTTCTAAAAGTGCAAAAAACCAAATGCGATAAATAAAACAAAAATAAAAGGAATTTGACTCAAAAGAGAATCGACAAAAAAAATTGATTAAATGAAAAAAAAAATGAAGCACACGAAAAACCACGAAAAGTATGCCTTCAAAATCGTACTCTTGTGTATTATAATATAGATAAAATAAAAATTGATTTTGATCACCACGGCCTGCATCATCGCCGATTGATTGAATGAAAAAAAAACGAAGAACACGAAAAACCACGAAAGTGTGCCTTCAAAATCGTGCTCTAGTGTATTATAATATAGAATATACAAGATGAACGACGTGGGGAGTAAAAAAATAGATAACGGAATATTAAATTAAACAAAAATACTAGGCTAGTAGCAGAGGCTAATAGGAGAGAAAAGTTAAGCAATTCCAATACCATGTCAAAATACTAAAAATAGAAAAATACATTAATTTTTTACACTTTTATATTTTATTTCATTTTTACTTTAATATTGTACAAACATTTTTTTTAATTAATAATACAGAAACATAACCACAATTTAAATTATGTAAAAAATCATATAATTTTTTTTGGGGATTCTGAGGGAGATGCATCCCATCATATCCCAAGCATATATATCTTTAGTGGCGCATCTTATCCTTTAAGGACGAAAAGGACATTTGAAAGTATCCTTGTTGTTTTAATGTTGTTGTGTAAAAACCGTTATATCTGTTGATCTGCTAAATGTATTCAGTTATATGTTCTAGAAAAATAACAGCTTAGAGTACATTTTAACATTTTTTTGATGATATGTGCTGCCGGTTTAGAGATATTGTACCTCAAAGTAGAAAATTTTGGTAAAAAAACAATCTTAATTTTCTTTCTTAAAAACCTAAATACCTCAAAATTTTACCCTTTTTTCCCTTACTCTTGGGAGCATAGGGTTTCCAATTGACATTTCCACCGTAATCGACTTCTAGCTACTATTTTCGTTTGTTCCCACGTTATGTTTGTTTTTGAAGCTCTTGTTTTATGGTCCTACGCCAGATGTTCTTTGGGCGACCGGGTCTTGTGCCTTGTGGGTTCCATTCTAAGCTCATCCGCGCGATGTTGTTTGATGGCTTTCTGAGTATGTGGCCTATCCATCTCCATTTCCTTCTTCTAATTTGTTTCGTTATGGGTTCTTCGCCGGTTAGTATCCAGAGGTCCTTGTTGCTTATTGTGTTTGGCCAGGAAATTGGGCATATTATCCTTAGACATTTATTAATGAAGACTTGTACCTTCTGGTTGATAATTTTTTATGTTAACCAAGTTTCACTGCCGTATCTCAGGATTGATTTTACACAAGACCGGAATATTCTAAGTTTAGTTGCTCTGGATATTTGGCTGTTCCTCCATATCGGTTGCAATCTTCCAAAATGCTGCTCTTCTTACTTTAATCTATTTTCTACATCTTCTTGAGCCCCACCACTAGTTGTTATACTTCCCAAGTAGCAGAAATTGTTCACAAATTCTTTTTGTTCTTCTTTCAACCTTAGATGTTCCGTGGTGGTGTGGTTTATTCTCATAGCTTTGGTTTTTTTCTGGTTGATTTCTCGTCCAACATGTTTGGTAAGTTGTTCCAGGTGTTCCAATTTGCTCTGCATGTCGCTGAATTTGTGCGAGAGGAGACAGATATCATCTGCATAGTCGAGGTCTTCAAGTAATTTAGTGAGACTCCAAGTTATTCCTTTTTTTTGTTGAGCAGGTTTTTTCTAGTATATTATCTAGCACGATTGTGAAGAGGAGTGGTGAGAGAGGACATCCTTGTTTGACTCCTGATAAGGTGGTGAAGGAAGGACTTGTTTGTCCCCTGTGAATTACTGACAGTTCGGCTTCTTCGTATAGTGCTTGGATTAGGCGGACTATTTGTTCCTTTGTCCCTTAGTGCTCTCCATATGGAAACGCGTCTATACTCAAAACAAAAGAATTTCTCATCTATATGTAATTAATTTATTGATTAATCGTATCGGAAGTTTTAACCTATTATTTCTTAAAGCTTTTCAAAAAAAAGTTGGGAAGAATAATTTCACAATACAAATTTTTGCTGAGAGAACCATCACAGAGAACAAGAACACTGTATATATATTATACATTTTTGTTATTCATTTTTGCGTTGCTATTAAGGCTGGGTTAAAGAGATTTTTTTTAGCAAACTGAAATACGGGGCAATCACATTTTTTGTCCGATTTTGATGAAATTTTTGATATAAGTTCTTTATATTGGGATACCGAGGTAGCTACGTGCCTTGATTTTTGAATTTTGGATTTTATAGGGCTTAAAAAATCCATTAACCCTTTCGTACGATTTCCACATTGTAATGTGCACAAATTAAAACCTTTATTTTTTTACTATGTATTGACGAATTTTGAATGAAATTTCTTTTAAATTTTTTTTTATTTAAAAATTTATTATCTAGTACTCATTTCTTTGACATTTAACGAAAAATACAAAAATTATTGCATTAATTTAGTCAAGTTGAACATTTATATCAGTGTCCAATTTCTTGATTTTTGTTTTATAAAAAAATCATATAATTCCGACCTCAAATTGTATAAAAGTGTATGAAATTAATAAGAAAAATACTAATTTTTCAAATAAAATAAAATAATAACTAGTATCGTTTATATTTTTCGTAAAACTAATAAGATAAGTTAATGTACATTAAAATCTACAAATAGCTATCAGTGTAGTAAATAAACTATGCACATTATAATGTACAGAAATTAATGTACATTGTAATGTACATATTTCATTAAGAGTGTAAAATGTTTTCTTTGAAATTATGTACATTATAATGTTCATTTCGTTCCAATTTAGAAAAATGAATACGAATAAAATAAAACTGAGTGAATAAGAACTTGTAGCCCTGTAGATTTTTTAAATAATTCTGACGACGATTTAGATGATTCTATCCAATTGGAAGGTGAAGAACAAAATTATATAATTATCTTTCCTGAAAGTGAAGGTTGTATAGTACATAAAAGGAAAGCCTTATCCTTGGGGCATAAAAGTTTATATTTTGTGTGGGTTATCTGACCAGGGCTACAATTTTTTTCTTTGTCAAGGAGCTGCTCATTTTGTGAATCCGTCAGATTTACAATAATTTTAGGCTTTCTAACTGGCACAGTAAGGCTTAACAGATTTGATTCCGATAAAGAAATGAAAAAAATTCCGAAAGGTGCAAGCAATCTAGTCACATCTTTAAATGATAAGAATAGTATCACTAATATTTTTAGAACTTTTAACAACAAGCATATATCCAGGTTCAATTGCATTAATTAAGTGGGAAAATAACTGATACGTCCATGTTGCTTCGAATTTTGTTGAAATTGGGGAGCAAGATGAAGCAAGACGCTTTAACAAAGCGTCTAAGTCCTACCAGATAATAAATCGCCCCGAAATAATTAAATTATATAATTCTGGAATGGGTGGGGTCGATAAATTAGACCAGTGCATTTCCTATTATCGAACTTTTATTATCTCAAGAAAATGGACTCCGCGACTCTTCAGTCACATTCTTGATTTTGCACTAGCTTCGGCGTGGTTAGAGTATAAAAATGATTTTAAAATTTTCAGTATCCAATAAAAGTGTTGCTTGGACTTATTAGACTTCTGCATTAATATTATCAATAACTTGATATACGTCGGAAAAGCAACCAGCGCGAAAAGAGGTAGACCTCAGCCAAATTTTGTAATTTGTCCTCGACGAAATGAAATTGTTAAAAGATATCCACGAGTATTCCTTTAGGCGTGTACGAACACATGCCTCATATAGATGATAAAAAGGAAGCGATTAGATGTAAAACTAGATATTCTGCGCTGGGCGACGCAGTAGGTAGAGCGCCTGCCTTTCCACCGAAAATTCTTAGGTTCGATTTCCGATAAAGCGAAAAAAAATGGCTTATGGATTTTTCAACCTGGTCCCATTGGAATACAATAAATGACAAAAAATAATTGAGAGTATAATCTGGTAACAAATTAAATAAAATGAAGTTTGTCCATTTAAAAAAGCTTAGTTCCTGACAATAGCAGTAGTTTCCCACATTTAATGGGTTAACCAGTAATTTGATAAATAAATGCTCGAAATATTGTAAATATTGTAGTATAAAACTTGCTTAATTAAGCACGAAAAGGTGATCTACCTAAGTTACTGTCAAGAACATAAAAAAAAGAAAGCCAATGTGTAATGGTAGAACACACACATGATATATGACAAATGTATTATAAATTTAAGTATAACAAAAAGCAACGATTGTTTTAGAAAATGTCATCGCAATTTGCAGGCTTATTTCAATTTATTTTTTTATAATTTTATGTTTTATGCTTTTATGCTTTATAAATATTATATTTATAATATTTTATTTTTTATAGTGCATCCCAATTTTTACCCGATTTGGATGAAATTTTTAGAGTAACTTCTTAAAATATATACCGAGGTAACTACGTGGCTTGATTTTTGAAAATTGTCTTAGATTTCGAGAATTTTTTAGTTAAATGTTGTTTTATAAAATGGGTTGTAGCTCAAATTTCCCTTATCATTTCAACATTGTTTTTGTTTTATTAAAAAGCTCTATATTTTCTTTATTATATTTAGTAAAAATATTTTTATATTTTATTTTTAAAAGAATATAATAATCATAAAATATTTTTTAAAACACTTAAATTTATAAAAATTTATAAAATATACAGTTTACGCACACTTAAAAATTTAGTTTTAAGAAATTTCGCTATAGAGTTACGCAGTTACGTAGCTAGATTCTTAACCTACAATAATTAAAAGCCGAGACACAGAATAAGAAAAAGCTAAATAGTAGGCTTAAATACTCGTACTCTTATGGGAAAAAATAGTGGGCTGAACACTAATTTTGGAATAGCTCGAAAAGTACGAATTTATTCATATTTTGTTCTAAGGGTGCCCTAAAGTTGCATCGTTTCTACATTTTTCAGTTTAAAAAAAAATTAAAAAATTAAATTTTTTGATACAGAAATATGCATTTAAAAAAAGGTCTTCCATCTACTTTTTTATTATAAAAAGTTACTTAAGAGTTTTTTTATAAAAATGCTGAAATGCTACAGTAAAGCAAAAAAAAAGTAACACAACAATTTCTTGCATCACATTTTTGATCCAATATAGTAGATTAAATAAATTATGTTAATGTGTAAATAAAATAAATAATATTAAATTATATAAAATAAGTCACATAATTATTTTATATAATAGATATCAATAATTCCATAAAAATAATTTATATTAAACAAGTTTTATTCCCCTTTCCGCACCACCATTGAGGTAAGGAATAGAGCGCGTTTTTTTTACGTGGTTTCCCCATTATGCCTAATGCACAAATATCTAAAAATAAATAATTAATAAAAGAAAATTATAAAATATATTAATATAAATTATATAAAATACAAACAAAGCAATATATAAAAATATATAAAATAAACAAATGGAATTAAAACAAATTAACAATTGCAAAAATATGAAAAATACAAAGTGAAAATAATAACAAAAATTATTTAATATTAAACTAAAATCAAAAACAATTAACAAATAAAGAAGTAAAATAAAAAACAAAATACAACTAAAATAAATTATCACAAAAATATCACATATATATATTGCCTTTTGCAATTAAATTTGTTTATTTTTCTATTCTCTTTATTTGATTTTAAAATTTCGATTTCGTTTTTGGTATAATTATTTAATAAAATATTGGCAAAAATTTTTCCTACTTTAAAGAAAATATCAGGATTGTTATTACCGCATTTACACTCTTAAAAATTATTTTTTTTTTTTTGTGGTATTCACTGTATTTAAAAAAACAAAAATTACTTACTTGAATGTGATCCCTTAATTTCTTTTATTGCACAAAATCATTGTAAAGAATAATATTTTCACGTAAATTTTTTTTTAAACACAAAGAAAAGTTTTTAAATATTATTTTAGTATAAAATTTATATTTTTTAAATTCAATTTAACACACAAAAACTAGGTTTAAACTTAAAATTACCCACCATATTTAACCCATTTTATCCCAGATTAAAAAAAGTTTTTTTGAATTGGCTGAAATTTTATGTGGACGTTGCTTTTGGATCTATAAAATGAAATATATCAATTTTTGTCGAATGAAGTACCTAGTTTCTGAGTTTTAGCTCGTGACCATATGGTTACGCTAGGATAATGCGAGTACAAAATAATAAAAATTTTTCATTTTTATTTTTGACAAAGATATTAATTATTTTATTCTAAAAACATATAAGTAAACGTTTTTAAAAAAAATATTAATTCAACATTTAAAAACAAAGTTTAAAAACAATAAGTATCACAAAAAATGCAGATATAAAGTCAAGGTGGTCCCTACCATCATTACGCATATAAAGGTCTCCTTCAGTTTCTCTAGGTCTTTTTCCAACTGATTTTGGTTTTACTTTATAAGTTTCAAAGTAAGCTTCATCGATATCAACACGGAAAATAGTTGGTCATGTTCTTTCCTTTCAAGTAGTGATAATTGCCAAGCATTTTGGATGGAGACAGCCACGTAAATAGAGGCCACCACCATTTTTTACCCCTTATTCCAATACGATAAGCGTTAATATTTTGATCCATTCGATCAGTTCCACACATGTTTTTATTATAGGTGTCGATAACATTTGGAATTGGAATAGTTATTTTTTTAGCCCTCAGACCGACTCCACTTGGAAATATTTACCGTAGGATTCTGATTATATGCCGTAGAAGCGACAGTAAGTACGGCGTTATCCTTCCAACGTGTTACATTAAAATTTCCAGAATTTGTAGTTGCTGTTACTGATTGCATATAGCTTCGTTTATTTTTGTTGTTAAATGTTTTTGTATTAGTCAAAGGATTAAGGCGATTTTCTCTTACAGTACCAGTACAGTTATATCCTTGGCGTTTCATTTCTTCTAACAAAGGCAAAGTTGTGAAAAGGTTGTCGCAATAAATATGGTACGGTAAGTATTTTTTTATCCTCGGTGTATTGTTTCAATAAATGTAGTATTGTTGAAGTACATTTTCCAAAATTTATTTCAGCGTCGGGATCGCCTTTGTAAGTTTTTCCTTGGTATGGGTCAAATGCAATTAGATATCCTGGTGGAGTGTTTTGGAACCATATTTTGGAACCGAATTTGAATGGCTTACATCTTATTGTTTGCTTACAATTGTGCTTGCCGAAGTATTCCACCATTGCTTCATCATGAGAATTCAAGAAACATCATTTTCAACTGGCACAAAGTATTTCATAAATTTTTTTTGTAAATGATCAATCAGAGGACGTAATTTTGAGTATTTCAAACCGGTTTCTTCGCATTGACTCATACACAGCCATATTCCGCAAATCATTTTTTTAAAAATTTGATATCTATCACCCATATTCTTTTAGACCCATCGTTGACGAGAAGAAAAAATTCATCTCGTCTCGTCTCGCTGAATATGCCTTTCTGTTAGACACTGTAATGGGCGCGATAGAACATTTTATTTGTTCATAGTACAGATCATTTTTTACTATCAAAAAAAATTATTGGTATATAAACGAAATATGATTTATAAATTTTTTGAAAAGAAAAGTATTAGTGGGGTTTTAGTATTAGTTTTAAAATATTTTTTAAATGAAAAATAAATATAAATATATTTATGTTTAAATATTTTTTTAGCTTAGTACATAAACAGTAGTAAAACAATAATAGTAAAGATGGTTTTTTTTTTCAAAACAAAAATACAATTTTAATAATAATGAAAAAAAAATAATGAAAAATTGTTTATTAATCTTTACTTAATTGTTTTATCTATTCAATTTATTTATTTAATTCAATTTTTTGATAAAAAAACACAAAATACTTTGTCGAGATACTCTATCGTTTACAATTTTTGACGAGATAAAAAATGGCTATCTCGTCTCGTCAAAGATCTAACAGAATACAAAACTATCTCGTCAGAGATATTCTCACGCGATCTCGCGAGATGGGTCTAACAAAATGTAAAAAATGTATCTATGCACATATCTATGTACAAAAAATTAAAAAAAAAAAACACCTGCATATTCAAAAAGATGATGCAATAATTTGTTTTTATGGCGAAATTGAAAAAAACTATTTTAATCTGAATTAGATTGTATTAAATTAGCTGTGTGTTGTACCATATGGTCACACTAAGATAAAATGGGTTAAGGCACATTTTCTAAGGACCAGTTTTCAGGTGAACACTTAAGAATCAAATCAAACTTAAGCTACACTTAAATCAAAAATTGTGTTTTTCAGTTGGTACTTAAAACAATAGTTAAGCTTGGTAAAATAACCGCGTAAGCTACACTTAAAATTTAAATATTTTGATAATCTTTCTTACACATCTTTCTGGCACTTACACTTTATTTGTCATTTGTATTGCATTTTAACAAGTGCTACCATTGCAAATAACCGAAAATGACAGCTGAAAATCAACACTTAAGTTTTAACTAGAAAACTCAATTTTTTTAAGTGGAGCTTAAGTGTCGAATGATACTTAAACGAGTAATTTAAGTACTCACCTGAAAACTGGCCCAAATAAATTTTGAAAGATCACGTACTTAATTTGTAAACATTTCAATTCTCTTTCTGTTTTTCAATTATCAAAATGGACGCAGTAAATTTGAACAGAAAACACTTGAAAATAATTTTATTAAATATTGCACTAAAATTTCAAGTTCAGGCTTGAAATTTCGATATGTTAAAAAAGAAATCCTAAATTTTATTTTAATATCAAATTCGGAGTATTTCGGGGAAAATTTAATTATGAAAAGTTTAAAAGAAAATAGGTAAAAATAGGCAATTAAAAAAAAAAAAGGCAAAACAAGAAAAAAAAATAGTTTGCGGTTTTCATTTTTTTAAGCTTTTTTCTAAAAATGTTTAAATGTATTGCCTGAAACATAACTTCAAAAGGAGTGTTAGGGCTTTTTATTATTGTAGGCTGTGCTAGATTCTTCTTTTTACAATGAATTCTACCAAAGATTATATAATTAGTATAAGATGTTTTCACCTCATATAAAATGTCACCCTATTTTTTTTGGAAGAACATGTGTCTGAATATTGTGTTTCAGTAACATTGTATCTAAACATTTTCATTCAATATGAATTATGAAATTACATGCAGAGAGGCTTTGTATTTCATCACCAATTCTCATTCTATTTCATATACAATACAACACACCTTAATAATTTTTGTTGAATGAAAATAAAAAGTACCTATACCATACCTACCAAACCAATGATTAAAAATTTTGTATAAAACATATTTACGTATTTATGATGTATTAGTATTTGTAAATTCAACTTTAAGGCAAAATCAAAAATTAAATATATATATATAATATGTATTTACTGTTATATTATTTTGAAGCTATTCAAGTTTTTCAAAATGAAAATGAAGTATATTTATAAAATAGTAAATATCTTTTAAAGGACTCTTCGACATATAGCTTTCATTCGAATTTTTTTTTGTCCCTTGAAGATCAAATTTAATAGCCATTCATTCAATTCAAAAAATCACGTCTGTAGATTTTTATGTTTATGAAAAATTAATAATATTACTATGAAAAACAATTTTTTATTATAAAATTATTTTATGAATAATTACGAAATATTTAATGGAATTTACATACATTTTCTATTACATATTTTTAAAAGTGATGCGAAAGAAGTTCGAATGACATTGCTTTTTTACTTTATTGCTTTCAATTGGTACCTATAACTACCTATAGCTATAAGTAAGGATAGCACCCATAATTATGAATTAAAATGATACTCAGAATTAATTGTTTGTTGTATAAGATAAATTATTATGAAGTTTTCGTTTAGGGCAGAATAAAGGCGTGTTCGTAGTTGCAGTAAAATATGCGTCGGTGTCTTGCAGGTTTTTTTCTCTGTCACTATGAACAAAAAAACTTGCACAGGCGCGCAGAAAATTGTTTAGCAGTCATTCTTGTTCATATAAGCAGCACATGCACAATTCGTTTATATAGTCATATTATATTATTTATAATTATATTATTATATTTTTTATATATATTTAATATATTTTAATATATTTTGTATATATTTTTTAAATATATTTTATAAATATTTTTTTAAATATTTAATATATTTTAATATATATTACTTATATATTAAAATATATTAAAATTATTATATATTCTTTCAATATATTGATTTTATTATATTTATATATTATTATTATAAACACATTTATTTTATTTTAATAATTAATTTTTATTTTTTACCTAAATATTAAATGTTAAATAACATGCATTTTAAAAATCATTCTAAACAGGCGCACTAAAATATCTGCACAATCTGCCCGACGCTGACGCGACACTGATTACTATGAACACAAGTGCCTGCTTTTTATTTGCGCAGAATTTTTGATGATATGCAATTACGTACAAAAAATCTTTTTTGTTGCGCAGGCGCGACCACTACGAACGCGCTTTCACCTTTACAGAATAACCTAACAGAAACACCGTTTTTTTTTTGTATTTTTTTGTTACGGCGTTGTATAATGTTAAGATCAATAAAAGTAAAAAGTAGCTACCAATGAATTTGTTTAAAAAAAAAGAATTCTCGTGTTTTTTTTTGTTTTATTGTATATTTTCAAATTTTTACTCACGGTAACGGTACCGCGCTTAGGGTTGATATCTATTGTACTTTTTTTGATACTTTCAGCTTGATAAAAGTACTGTGATGCTTTCAATTGATATTTAGTACTCAGAAAATTTTAAATTTGCATTTTATCATAAAGGAACTATAAATTAAAAAACATTTGGAAATATGGAATTGTTTACTATATTTATTTCAATTGAAGGCTGCGATTGATAGAATAGTCGAACAATGGAATACATTATTATATTAATTTGAATTAGAGAATTTCGAAGCTCGCTATGGCAATGAAAATATAGCATCAGTAAATCCGAAAGCATGAAATTATATTTGTTTTTTTATCATATGTATTAAAAATAATTACGAATATCTATTTGGAAATGCAACTGGGAGCTGGCTAGCACGTATTTATTCCACGAGTTAAATTTCATTTTTATAAAATATGTAGAAAATCTATAAGCAAAAAATTTTTTGACGTCAAGTCTGTTAAATTAATAAATTTAAATAAAAATAATCTTAATGATGACGATTTATATTGCGGTTCAAAAGTAGAAATTTTGATGTGAAATATTTCTACTACGGCTATCAAAACAGAATTTTATTTTTGCGTTCGTGAGTTATATAAAATATTTGGTAAGGAATTAAGAACTAAAATTGATTTTGAAAATTCAAATTTTAATTTTTTTTCTAAATTTTTCACAGAACATGTTTTAGCTGAAGAAACGAATAGCATTTTGAATTCACTAACACTTTTGTTTCCAATCAGATATTTTAGCAAAATGCAAAAATTATTAAGTAATTATTAACCTAGTATGAAGAATTAAAAAGGTTTATAAGACTAATACTATTTCTGAATTTTGGAGCGAAAAATCAAATCACTGGAGTCAAAAGTGAATTGAATGAATGTATTTTCAGTAACATTTATCGAATTACACAAGGACTACTGTCCTTCCCACACTCATCCGATAATTTTGAGAGAATTTTCTCAATTCAAACTCTAATCTAGTTTTCAATTTATCATTTTGATACTTACTCCACAACAACTTAGGGCGTTTCCGAACCTCTCGCACTTGCACTTGATATTCGCACTAAATCTGTCCTTAGTACTATTTTTCAGCTTATTTAGCACTTTCAATTTTATTGAACACGTGTGGGTGCTTAACACTTATTTGAGTGACGACGTACTTGGGTACTTTTGCATTTTCAAACCACAAAAAAAAATGGTTCTATGGTTCTGGAAAGGCTAACGAGCTGAAACTCTCTGACAACTCCTAAAAAGTTGTAACTTTACTAATTTTAAAGGATTTGGATTTTCATAATTATTGGGAGTCGAGATCTATCCTTGTTTTGGAAAACCGCCTTCACGAGGGTAACGAAGTACCTGCGTACCTCTATAAATTTTGTATAGAATTCTATAGATATTTTTTTTTTTTAATATTTTATTTTTAAAGCTATTTTTACTTTTATTTTTGAATATAAAAATTTTATTTTAATTTTATTTTTATTGCATTATTCAGAGATGAAAATAAAAGTATTTTGATACCCAAAACTTATTTCATTACTAAGGCAAGCAAATAACTGTAGATCGGTAAGAATCCGAGAAGTATCGCATTATTGAGACATGAATACAATTTCCATTTACATTACACACATAACTATGAATTAAAATGATACATTCTGAGTATCATTTTAATTCATAATTATGGGTGTAATGTAAATGGAAATAATGATGTTTTGAATTTTAATAATATTATTTTAATAATAAAACAAGAATTGTTGATGAAGAGGAAATACAAAATATCTCTATCTCTCTTTACGCAAAACATAATCTTGGCAACATTTTTTTAGATTTATGGAAGTTGAATTGTAAATCAACTAACAACTCCTAAACGGAAAATGAATTTGTAGTAAAATTAAATTTTCTTCATATTTATGAAAAAAATATAGGTCATAGCTTTAAAAATGAAAATATTTCATTTCAAAATTGAACTTTTTTTTCAATGTTTCTCAAAATAATAGAAATGATATGAGTATGTATACCCAAATTCATATTATTACGTACAAAAATAATAACATTATCAAAACAGCGTATACCTAATATACCATCAGACCAGTTTATATTACTACACATACATCATACATTCCCTTTGTGATGAGCACTGAAGAATGTTGACAACAAATATTTTAAACTTAATTGTTCAACAATTGTTTAGAAACAAATAATTCAGCAACAGAATTTTTTTGCTAAAATTGATTTTATTTGCCGTGTTTATACGTAGCTAATTTAACTAGAGTTAAATGGTTTGACGTTTGTAGCAACGGTATAAACACCACATTTTTTTAGCTTAAGCTAGCTAAATTAGCTGCAGCTTTTTAGCTCAAGGTTGTATTCGTTTATTCATTCCGAATATTCGGAATATTCAGAATATGTCAAAAATAGTTTTTTTATTTTATTCCAAATATTCTGTTCTGTATTTTTTTATTTATTCCGTATATTCCGAACGTATTCTTTTTGTTCCATCTCAGAGTTGGAATAAACAGAATAAAATTACGGAATGACAGCTTACTCTATCATTCTATACAGTAATAACAATTTGATTACCTATATTTTATTTTAATTTAAAAAATGGAAAATATTGGTTAATTAAAAAAATGTTTTTGAAAAGAAATATAATATTATGAATAGTTGTATAAATATTAATGTTTATATAAAATTAGTAGTATTTATTATTCAGAAAATAAAATTTTTTAAAAGTTTTTATTGTTCTTTTTTTCAAGGAATGAGTCTATATAATTATTATAATAACTATTATAACTTATATTAACTAATTTACACAAATTAAAAAATAGTAAAAATTTTTGTTCACAAAAATTAATAAATAAATAAAAAAATAAACAATGACAATTTCTGATGTTTATTCTTTTTATTCTATTCTGTTCGTTTATTCTATTTGTTCGGAATATTCTATCGAGACGTCATCAAGTATTCTATTCTCTCCATTCCTTCTTTAGAATGAATAAACGAAAACACCCCAAGTTAAATATAGGTAGTTACGTAGCAACGGTATAAACACCACATTATCGCTACAAATGTCATAATTATTGCTAACGATGTCATTTTTTTAAATTTGCTTGTATTTCGTTCGAATTAAAATTTGTTGATTGTTTTGTTTGAAAGCAAAAGTTAAAATAAGAAATGTTTTAATTTTTGTTTTAGTTTGTTTAATGATAATAATTTGCTTAATAATAATAATGAAAATGGAAAATCGATTTTTTATAACACTCCTGACAAAATGATGAAGAAAACTGCAAACTGTACTTTTTACAAATCCAAAAACATTTCCAGTAACTTGATACTCACAGCAACTTTTCAGACAATGCAGAGATACTGCGACCTTTTCTTCAACTGTTCCTTCTTTGTGACTATTGCAAACAAAACCAGGTTTTTGGACTTTCAAATCATTTCGAACACGATCACATATATAAACAAAATTTTCCTTCGAAATTCTAAATTCTTTTGAAAATCTCTCACTGTTTAATTTTGTTAACAAATCATTTCCTACTTCTGAAATACGATAATACCCTTTTAATAGTCTTGTGCATAGATTTTAAATTTCAAGAATTCGAGCATATGATTTAACCAGTGTTGCAACTTTTTCGCTCCATAGTTTTATAATCAATCTGGAAAAAAAAATTTTCATCATTTTAACAACATATTAAAACAAAACTATACTACCTTCTTCTTTTCTGATTTTGGCATCTGTTTTGTCTGAAATTGCACTTATTCTAATCGTGTATGTATACACTTAAAATTTTTAAATAATTTTTTATTATTTAAAAAAATATTGTATTTATTCAAATCAGTAAGTTTATTGTTTTCAAATCCAATTACTATTTTGACATTTGTAACTAAGTATGGTAAGAACACTTACTACAATTGTCAAACTCGTTTTGACGTTAGTAGCTATAGTTAAATTAGCTACGATATAAACACGGCAATTGTGACATTTTCTTATATGGTGTGAGATATCTAATTAAATAATCTTTGATTCTACCAACAACACAAATTTTTTGTGATAAACACAAATTAATGTACATTATGGTTGTATACACCATACTAATTTAAATATCGTTGTATTTATTATTTATACCAAAGATTATATTCAAAGATGTTATTTAATATTTATATATTATATTCAAAGATGTTATTTGTTATTTAATATTTTATACCAAAGAAATATTCAAAGGTGTTTTATAATATTTTACTGAATTGATATTTTATGTTCAATATATATAATTTATTAGTGTTAGAAAATTAAGAAATATATTTATGTTCACTTATTTCAGGTATGTATAAATTTGAACAGTACATAAATATAATAACGTTATTATAACAAACGTTATTGTTAAAATTCGGTAATTTTTTAATATATTTTTTAATATGTTCACTTTAGGTATGCTAGCAATAACTTTTATCTATTAATTCGTTCCCAAGTATTTTTGAAGACAAAAATAGAAGTATTCTAAGTGATAAAAATAGAAGTATAGTGAGAATATTTTGTTAACTGAAGCTGATTTAGTAAAGTTGAATTTTCTTTAATCAATTTTTTCCTCTAACAACAAATACCAAGTAGATTATAGGATCAAGTGCGAAAGAACTACATTACTAACGACTTTACTTTACTTGAAATTTAGTTGATATACCAATCGAGTTTTGATGTATTTAGGCCATATTTTTAGTTAATAATTGCCGAATTATGTATGTTGGCAATTAATTATAACAAATTTGTAGGAAATGGAGACAGTAGTGTTCATAAAAGATTGTTTATTATCATAGGGCTTTGCTTCTACGAAAATGTTATTGTTAGTAAAGTTGAATGTAAAAATCATCTTTACAGAAATTTTAGACGTTAACTAACATCTGCGACTTCAAATACGAAATTTCAAATACAATATCGCAAAAAATTGTTTCAAAATAGAACATTATTGGAATTAAAACTTCGGTGAATCATTGGAGAATTAGTGCACTATCCTACCATGATAAGATTAAATATCTTGCCAAAGACATACCAAATGCGCCATATCACATATTTGGTCATCACGAAAATTGTGACAAGAATTTTTGTAAGCGGCGTGAAGAATAAAATTTTGTAACTTTGATGACATCAAATGGTATCTTTGAAGAAATTAACACTGCTATTGTTTAGTCCAAAACTTAGACGGCTTGTTACTTAGTACTTACTTACTTACTTGCTGGGCGCTACAGACCTTGAAGGTCCTGGGCCTTATGCAAAATTGTCTTCCACTGATTGCGGTCACGAGCGGAATCTCCAGTTGGTGATTTGAAGTTTTTTCATATTTGCCGATACTTCATCTCTCCAACGAAGGTGTGGCCTCCCTCGACGACGCGTTCTCTGGGGCTTGAATTCGAAGAGTTTCCTAGCCGGAGCATTTTCATCCATACGCTTTACATGGCCTAGCCAATGAAGCCGTCTTATTCTGACTTATTTTTAGTTAGGTCCATGTCGTTGAACAGCTGGTATAGTTCGGCATTGTATTTTTCTCTCCAAAACACTTCGTCAGAAACAGGACCATTAAAGTGACCAAGAATTTTCTTCTCAAAGATACCAAGTGCATGCTCTTTTACTTTTGGTAATATCCACGATTCAGCACCATATAGCAGCACCGGAAGGATGAGCGTTTTGTATAATTGTGCCTTGGTATTTTAGGATAGGAGCTTTGAACCCAGTTGTTAAGACAAACCGAAGAAGCAACGGTTTGCAATGGTAATTCGTCGTCTTACTTCAACATCGAAGTTATTGGTGGAGTTGATGTTGGTTCCAAGGTAGATAAACTTCTGAACTACCTCAAAACTATATGAGCCGACAAAGAAGTTGTGTCCTATATGATGTGGGGACATTTTATTTTTCGACAACAGAATATTTTGTTTAATTCCATTTATGAGAAGACCCGCTTTACCTGCTTCCTCTTCAATCTGTGTAAAGGCTTCGATGACTGTTCGTTGTGATGCTCCGATAATATCGACGTCATCAGCGAAACCCAAGAGCTACACCGATTTGTAAAATGTAGTGCCCTGTGTGTTCACACCGGAACGTCGCACTATATGCTCCAACACCAGATTAAAGAAATTACATGACAGCGCAGCTACTTAATATGGACTCAAATATTTGCGAACAGTTCAATAGTATAATTTGTCAATACGTAGGAGTAGGAGGGAAAGGAATAAATTTTTCTCTGGGCAGTCTTATTTAAGTAGATGTGCAGCTGCTGTGGTCCAATTCAATACTGGGCAGGCCTTTACAAAGTTTTCGAAAGAAATAAATGGGAGTGAAAGAAATACAAAAATGCTTCTTCCAAACGCAGAAGAGAAAATAATTAAAAGAAAAAAATTAAAAAGAGCTGAACATCACTCAGTAGATAAAAATCATGGAGCAGACACGTGCAAAATCAGATATGTTACATGAGTTTCTATAAAAAACAACTTCTTATTACCAGAATTGTGTGATCCCCGGATTCCCAGAAACATGCGAATAAGAAATATATCAGTTACTTTAATTGTAAAATAATAAATTTTAAAATTAAATCTATAATTATAATTGACAAGCATTTAGAGACCTGCGATGAAGATGAAAGAAACATTAATCTTCAATATAATTAATTATTTTGTAATAATCGATGATAGAATTGGTTTTTAGTGATGTAATTCATTTGTATTTCCTGAATTAATTTTTTTTTCTATCATAATAGGGGTATTAATAATTCACATTTTAGAGAAAAATTGATTAGTCTATAGTGACTAGTTATAATAATTATTCTCTAATTAACACAGTCCTAATTTAGCTGCGATATGGTCTTTTAGGGTCTTTTCGAAGGTTTTCACCTTCAAAGAGAAAATAAAAATTCCCTAAGCTGAATGTTCACGCTTTGTCACTGATATGTCCATAGACGTTTTTTAAGAAAGATCCGAACCAAATTTTTTCTCATCTTTAATATAATTATTAGAAATAATTCCAGATTATTATTGATATTTCAAAAAATCTAAAGATTTTTTGTTTGGCACTTGGTGAAACATAGT
Source organism: Argyra leucocephala (assembly GCA_963942445.1). Lineage (NCBI taxonomy): Eukaryota > Metazoa > Arthropoda > Insecta > Diptera > Dolichopodidae > Argyra > Argyra leucocephala. The sequence goes on from OZ012679.1 coordinate 67,874,041, forward strand.
TTTTATAAATTAATAAAAAAAATTTTTTTAATAAATTAAATAAAAAACTTGTTAATATTCCACTGATTAAGAAAATATGTAAACTCTTATATATTTTATTTTAATTTAATATTTTAATAAAAATAAAAATCCGAGCCGACATGTTTCGTCCTTCTAGTTTTGGCTAGGTGCCCCTGTTTTGTAATTATAATTTAAGTTGAAGCCAAATTTAGAATTCAGAACATAATAATAACATTATATAGAATAGTATAAAAATAATAAGATGTTGAATGACACAAAATGGCTCTATCTTACTTAAAAGTTTCAATATTATAAAACCAAATAGAAATTTGTTTAACCCGTATGCGCATTTCGGCCATATATACCACTTATTTACATATTAGGAGTTCATCAAGAAGAAGCGAGATAAAATGAGAAGGTGCTTATTGCGCATGTCCTTAAATGCATGGCTATTATAATTATAGATACTCTATTTTTGTTTTTGTTTTTATGTTTTTTTATTTTAGATGAACTTGTTTTTTTGTTTTTATTTGACGTATTATTTAAATAGGTTTATTGCAAGCAAAGAATTTCTAAACAATAAGAAGTCAAACTCGGATATGTATTTTCGCTTACACACCCAAACATTTAAAAAAAAAATTGTTAGAAATAGACGGTAATAAGAATTGTATGTTCACGAATGAAGTGAAATATAGGAAACAAAATGGTGTAGCGAAATTAATAAGATAAAACTCAAATAGCATGTGTGTAAATAATAATTTTTTCGTATTAAAATGAAACTATTTATCGTGGTATCTATTAAAAGTAAATTTTAACAAAAGAATTTTTTTTTTTGTTGTCTGTGGGAATTTACTTTTTGTTGTCTTTGTTTAAAATTTCAATATAAAATCTTTAATTATTGTCCGAACTTTTTTTCTCACTATGTACTTATAAAAAAAATCCCGCATATAAAAATTTCATAAGCGTTTTCAAATCCTTTGTCAGCCCAATAAAAATTTAGGCAAGCATATGCTGTGTTCTCTTTCTTTCTCATTTATACGGCAATGCTAAAGTAGGTATAGTATGATAGTTTTTACTTGTTTCAACTAATCAGGAAATATATTGTTGTGGTTTATGTAAAAAATTGCATTAGGTTTACGTAAATGAAGAGTTTTCCTTCTAATATGAGTTGAGCTCATTAAGGAGAAGCGAGATAAAATGAAAAGGTGCCTAATGCGCAGGTTCCTAAATGCTTATCAATTATAATTATAGATAATGTCTTAAAATATTAAATTAAAATAAAATAAAAATATATAAGAAAATTTACATATATTCTTAATCAGTGAAATATAACCAAGTGTTTTATTTAATTTATTAAAAAAAATTTTTTTATTAATTTGATATTTTAACAAAAAATTGAAGATAATTTTACCAAAAAATGAAACTTTATCTGAAAAAAAAACTCTTTAACAAAGAATAACAAAAATGTACATAAAAAAATGTATAATGTATATACAGTGTTCTTATTCTCTAATGGTTCTCTCAGCAAAAATTTTGTATTGTAAAATTATTCTTCCCAACTTTGTTTTTGAAAAGCTTTAAAAAATAATAGGTTTAAAACTTCCCATACGATTTACTCATCTATATATTATTAATTTATGGTGTAACCAATGCACTTTACTACAGGCCTTCTTACTCAGAGCGCAACTTTCAAAATGAATCTTATTTGTGTATAAACTTTGTGGGAATATTTAAAATCGAAGGATCTTATTTGTTAGCAGAGATATTTTTAAAATGAAATATATTTCAAAAAATATAAATTTTTATCTACTTTTACTGAAAATTCTATTAAAAACTAATTAAAATTTCATTCAAAAATTTGATTAAAAATATACTCAACAATCCGACATAGATCATACCATCACAAGCTAAAGCAACAAACTGGAGAGGATTCAAAACCATACTAATGAAACTTTTTCTTTCCTTCATGTTTTTTCTCAATTTACATACTAAAAAAGCTTTAACCAAGGTTAAGTGTTGTTGTAATTTCATCAACAAAATGTAATAAAAGAAAAAAAATAAATGAAATGTGAGTGTATTGTGCAAACGAATGCTAAAAAGAGACAGTTTTTGACAGTTTTCGCTTAATTTCGTAAAAAATAGTGAGTAAGAAGGCCTGTAGTAGAGGGCATTTGTGTAACGCATCTGCAAATTTTGATAACTAAGAATAAATACAACAATATTTTTTTGATACATAAAAAATTGTTCGATAATTTTTTCCCCACTTTGTGTTTTGAATTTCTATCTCTCTTTCACAAATTAAATTCTTATTCTAATTTTATTTCTGTGCACCTTCTTATTAATAGAAATTCTGCAAAATTAATAGAATAGTATTCTATTATTCTTGGATATTCTGTAAAAATAGTCATACGATATCATATGATACTTCGTTAAATGTTCGATATGATTCGATATGATTTAAGAAAATCATAACCAATCATAACCTTAACTATAATTGTCATACCTAATCATATCAAAAGGTCAAAACCAAAAGTAAAATTCTAAATTGAAATAAAAATATAAATTCTATACATAAATGTTTTTTTTTTTTATTTTGAGTTTTGAATAAAGTTCTTAGTTAAAAGAAAAAAAAGCGCAATTTTTCTTTTACCTTATAAAATTATTTTTATTTATTTACAATGCTGTCAAAATTGCTTATGTTATGATTGTTTATGATTTGTACGTTTCTCCTAGTATGCTTATAACTCAACGAATAACGAATAATGGTTATGACTATTATAGTTGGTTAAATGGAATGTCATGTTGGCGTACAAAATCATTTGATATCTATGACACCTTATGACTATTACTAGTTGTAAAGCCGGTTTCAAGACGGTGTTTTAATTATTAAAAAAAGAGCTTCTTGTGAAATTGCACAAAAAAGTTAATTCTAGGAAATGTATTCAAATATTATGTGTATTACGCTAAGTTAGGTGCAAAAAATCTTCTTTTTAATCTTTTCGAAATAATTCGGTAAATTGAAAAATTGTTTTTTACAAAAGCAAATTGTGCTAAACAACAACAATTTTTTTATTCAAAATTTATTTTCTTTTTTCCGCACCACCCAGGGGGTAAAGAAAAAAGTCAGTTTTTTTTGGTTTCCCAATAGGCCTACCTAGCAAGACACCGTTGACAAAGGCAGCATTTTACCATTTTTTCTCTAATTAGATGTCAAAACCTCTTAATATACAACATTTTTTGTATATAGTTCATTGGAATGTCGAATTAATTTGCGCCCTTCCCTCAGGAAGTTTTATTTGAATATCACCAGACCGCCGTATTCTGGAAATTGCAACATACAGCTGCCAATGACTAAATACTGTTTCAGGCAAATAAGCTCCTGTAGAGCTATTGTAGAGCTTTTACAGCTTTTAGAGTCCCATTGCAGTTTAAGTTTCTCAGTAGTATTATTATACTACCAACTTTCAAATTAAGTTTATATGGAGGCATTACATTTGGACAGCAGCCGTTTAAAACTTCTACAGGAATTCACTGCTTCATTTTCATCGCAATCATCAGTGGAATTGGTATTAAGATAAATTATTACATTTCCCTTCAAAATGTTTAAAATTCGTTCGTTAATTTTATCAACATAGAATTTTTTGGGCAAAGAATTGCCTTTTTTGAATAGTTAGGGAAATTATCAACATTTAGATTAGGTGCAAAAATTTCTTGTACGACACAACTATTTCAAATCATATTTGAAGGAACTTCAATTAAATTTGACAAATTTTGGTCATTCGTTTGATCCCCGTCTACCACAGCTAATACACAGCTCCATAACATACTTATATTGATCAAAAAGCTTTAAGCTTTTGCCTACAGATTTTGTTTTTTTTTTATTTTATTTTGTAGTAGCCACCTAGCAACGGTTACTACGGCACGTTGGCAGCAGGATTGTTACGTTTTATTATATAAGATAGTTAGGAGTTATGTACTCTTCACTTGCTTGCACACAAATTTTTATGCAAATTTGCTGAAATTTGTAAGAAATCGACGATATTAAGAATTTGACGTAAAAGAAAATAGTAATCAAAAGATTGACAAAAAAGTTGATGAAGCTGAAATTAAATAAAAAAAGTTCATAATTTTACAAAAATTTGTTGATTAATATATTGATTTGGAAATTTTTTTGGGAAAATATCTATTACAAAAAAGAACTTAAAAGCTGAAGATAAGACAGACAGAACAGAAAATTATCTTCAGACAGAAGATTATTTGTAAGGTTATATTCAAATTAATTAAAATAAATTATGACCAACAATAATTATGTTCGTTATTCCCACACAGCTTGTAATATATTAACAGTACAAAATTAATATTACAATGACATTTGCTTAAACTTGTTTTTAGTTACTTTGTCAACCGGCTTACAATTCGTCCATCATGACCATAATTCGACCTCGAATTATTTTAATTCCACAAAATTTATCAATATTATTATTTTTTTTTCATTTTCAAAATAACCATAAAAGTTATAATGTACATAATTATAATCTTAAGCTAATTAATAGTTACACAAAGTATATATTTAATAAAAATATCAAATTCATAATAAAACTAAATTAATCTTCAAAATGTTTTTTCATTTTACTTTAAAAGTTTATTGAAGTAAATTTTAGACTTTAAAATTGAAGTAAATTTTATATTAAAATGAAGTTATGTTATTACTTCATTTTAATATAATTTTTTATTTCAACAAAATTTAACTTTATTTAACTTTATATTTAATTTTATTCCTTCCGTGGGCTAACCGGTTGGAGCACAGTAAATGTGTTTCAATGACGATGGGGTAGTCATGGGTTCGATTCCCGTGTGGGGCATAAAATATAACTAAAAAAATAGCAAAATATTACATATAAAATTTATATTATCAATAAAAAATAATTAATAATTAATACTTTATAAATACTAAAAATTTTACCTATATCAATATCTATATCAATACTCAAATATATCATACAACACAATAAAAATAACACAATAAATAAATATTAGACAAACGTTGATAAATATCAAAAAGAGAGTAGGGGAGAGAACTGATCCTTGAGGAACACCAGCGTTAATATGATTATGACAGCGTTAATATGATCTCGATCAAAGGCTTTTGAAATATCCAGGGCTACAGCAGTACGATAAGTAAATGTAATGGTGATCGTTTTTTTCTAATTAACATACCAGAAACCAAAAAACCATAGGAAGAACGCGTTCTTCAAGAAGAAACATATACAAATACCCCGGATGAACTTTATGTCAATGTTCGCGTGGAAGAATTAAAAGCGAATGAATTACGTTTCAGTAAAATAAATGTTCTCTTAGAAGAACAAATGGCGAATGAAATAAAAGAACTTTAGACGAATGTTCGCCTGGAAGAATCAAAAGCGAATTAATTACGTTTCATTAAAAAAATGTTTATTTTTGTTTTCTCCATTTTGAATATATTTTTCATATATGTATAATGTATATGAAAATATTTTCAGTTATTTTTTAAAGCGCACGTGCTAAGTACAAACTTTAAAATTTTTTAATGTATTGAATTATAAAAATTTTAAATAATAATTAAATTAAAAAATAAAATAACCTTAAATATTTATAATAAATAAATATTAATAATTAAATTTTGATGAATTTTATTGAAAATTATTTTAAGTCCCTGAAACAGATATTATCTTCTTCTAAAAATTCTATTTTTATTCTTCTAAACATTCGTATTTCTTTCATATATGAACTAATATTATCTTCTTCTTAACATTCGCTTTTTATTCTTCTAAACATTCGTATTTTCTTCTTCACGGGGAAGCTAATGCGATTCAATTTACGATTGTCGCGGCGATGGCAACCTTTTCTCATAATACTAATGAATCGCAGAAGAATAAAATATGAATTCGCCGCAAACCAAAAAATACATTCGTCAAGGGGATACTTCAGCGATAATAATGCGATTCTCATGGTTTGTTGGGTTATTTGTAATATAAAAAATGGATAGATTAGAAAAGAAAGTATAAATATAAATATGTTTGTGTTGTGGTGATTTGCTAGGGCTTTTATTTTTAACATATTTTTTTTTGGTTTAATTAAATTTAACATTTATTACTTTAGGATTAAAAAATTTACAAATGTGAAACAATTTGAAGACCTGGAAAAACTAGGTAGTTCTAATGGTAGTTCTGTTGGATTACAATTATCTCTTATACATTTCCTGACTATTCCCAAATTTCTTTGTTCCGCTTCATCTTCACAAAACAAAGGAACTCATACTTTTATTTTTTATTTTTGCTATATTTCAGTTTACACTTATTATTTATTTCAGTTTACACTTATTATTTATTTCAGTTTACACTTATTTTGTAGATGTAGCACAAAATAATTTTTTTTAATTAAAATTTATTCAGGTTCTCATTTTTATTTTTACAAAAATGTTTGTTTACAATTCTTTCTTTATATTTCGAAAAAACACTAATAAAACTACAAAACAAACTACAAATTTAGTTGTCAAAATAATTTTTTTTTTTTAAAGCAACAACTGCTACCAGCACAAAGAAATATTTAATAAGTCTTTCAGAATTACTAATTTATTTAGACGTGAAGCGATTCATTTTTTCATCGTGTCAGTGATGATGACCATGTCACTAGTGATCTCAATTTCAACAACAACTTCAGCTATGAATCCATCACTAATTTTTAAAAAACCGGCAAAAGCTTTTTCTGATACATCACTTTTTAAATGTAGTGTCATTTTTACCGATAAGGGTATTATGTGAACATGATTCAAAATGCGATAACATTTAACTGAAACGCTTACTTCATCAAGTCTTGTTTCTGAACCACTGGAATGATTTGCCTCAAATCCAGAGCAAGAACTCCACCCATAATGTTGTTATTATGTCATAGATCCTGTAAGGTTCGATCTAAAGCTTCAAACAATAATCTATTAGCCATTGTGTACTCATCCCCAGGCTCTTTTGATACTACAAATTAGACTTTCGGAATCCTCTGAGTTAAATGATAAAATTTTGAATGTGCTATTTCCTCTCTTTAGAACTGCAACAGCTATTCATGAAGATGCAATAGCAATTTGACCAAGATGTCTAACTTTTGCGAATATGAAATTGAATAGAGAGGCATTTAAAAAGAATAATTTAATTAATATTTTTTACACTCATTAAAACATCTTGATAAGGGACAGCCTTCGTTATTCAAATTGGATTTATTAATCTTGATTTGGGCTAAAAGTTTATTTTTATCATCGCAATTTATATTTGGATCTGATAATAGAACTTATTTTTGCATAAAAAGATCTTCCGTGAGATTGATCATTGACGATCACAAAGCTTTCCATAAAAGTTTCGGAAGTAATAATTATTTTAAATGCAAAAAATAATAGATATTCCTTTTAAATCGAACGTACGTTAATCTTGTATTTCTAAATTTTTAAATTCAGTTTCGTTTTTTCATGAGCATTAGAAAAAACAAAAACAAATCAAATTGTAAATATAAAAAAACAATATACATGTTTGTATATATGGATATGAAATTGGTTTAGTTTTAATAAAATAAAAATTCGTGTAGGACAACAAAATTAAAACAAAAAAACTTAATTCAAATACAATTGAAGTGTACTCACAAATCAGTTTCTAACTTCTGAAACATTGATCGGCGTATAGCCTTCCGGTTTTTTTTAAAGGAAATTAAATTTTTTTTAAATATGCGAAAAAAGTTATTTTAGGACTATGTATGCATGTTGTAACCCATGTAAACCAAAGATTCTACAAAGCTGAAAATTTGTACACAGGTACTCAATAATAAAAAAACAAATACGCCTTCTACCGTTTCTAAAAATTTTGATTTGTGTGGGTGGTTGGGGTACAACCCCTAGCCGTTCATATATTTGAAACGCTAGTAAGTACAAACACTTATTCTGAACTAATTTATTGATGTGAATAACTTTTCAATTGGCAAATAGCAATAAAAATTTTTTTTAAAATAAATACAAATATTTTTTTGGTAAATTCCGTTAACCCATTTCGTCACATCGATTTACGAATGTTTTCCTCTCGTCGCAGCACTGTGACCGATTGTCTTGAAACTTTGGATTCCGATCCATTGACCCCTTTTTGCACGTCGATCTGTAAAAATCTTCTTTGCAAGAAAATTGTGTCCAAGTTTAAGAGGAGCTTCTATGGTTTTAAAAAAGAAGAAAAACTAATTTTTATTGAATTCCGTTAACCAGTTTCGGCATGTCGGCTTACGAATGTTTTCGTCTCGTCGCAGCACTGTGACCGATTGTCTTGAAACTTTGGATTCCGATCCATTAACCTCTTTTGGCTCGTCGATCTGTAAAAATCTTCTTTGCAAGATAATTGTGTCCAAGTTTAAGAGGAGCTTCTAAGGTTTTAAAAAAGGAGAAAAACTAATTTTTATTCCGTTAATCAGTTTCGGCATGTCGGTTTAACAAGTTTTTCGGTTTTTATTGTCCTGTCTAAGCGCCTTGATCGGTGCTTTTCAAACATGGGAGAAATATTTTTTCTACCAGTGCAGCTCACTAGAAAACCCGTTCGGGCACATCAATTTGTCAAAAACTTTACTGTAAGTAATTTGTTTTCACCTTTAAAGGAGGGTGTTATAACTTAAAAAAACGAAATGGCAATTTTTGTTGAAGTCAGTTAACTCGTTTTGAATCCTGATAATAAAAAAATAAAAGGAAAAATAAAGGCTTCAGCGGGATGTGGTCCTTCAAATTTTCTGATGTCCAAAAGTTATTTTTATTCAAACAAAAGATGTGTGTATTCAATTTGAATCAATTGGCAGGTTGTTTTTGAGATAAGGGTCTTAATGTAAATTGGGATGGGAATCAGGTCCTCCAATAAAGATTGTTAAAGGACAAAACTGTTGTTATCACAAATTTGAACCAGTTGGTTCACAAATTTCTGAGATAAAAAAAGAGCTCTGATGGGTTACAAATGATCTAATAAGAAAACGAGTTTTCATCGGAACCTAACATTTGTCCTAAATCTGAACCAAATTGAACCAGTAGTTTCTGAGGTATGAATTTTCTTCCAAGTAAGAGCTCAGAAAGTATATTGAGGATCAGCCACCACAGACGACCTTAACAGCATTCTTTCAACTGTAGCAGTAGGATAATTTTGCAAGGTCTTTGTTGTACACTGATATATATCGATATAAGTCCACATTAATATATGGCAGTGAAACATGGCTGACTTCGGTCTACAAGTATTCATCAAAAAGTGCTTGAGAATTATATGCAGAATATTCTGGCCGGCAAGAATTAGCAACGAGGATTTATGGATGATAACTGGAGAAGAACCCATCAACAGACAGATAAATAGGAAAAAATGGAAATGGATAGGTCATACACTAAGGAAATCAGTAAGTGATATAGCAAGAAGAGCTCTAGAGTGGAATCCACAAGATCAAAGGAGACCCGGCAGACCATACAACACATGGAGACGCACAATTGATCAAGAATTAACAATCAACAATTATACCTGGGACGATATTAAGGAAGCAGTACTCAACAGAGAGGAATGGAGGTTCACTATCGAAGCCCTATGCTCCCACGCGGAGTAATAGGAGAAAAAAAAAGTATATCGATATTTCATTATACATTATACATATTCGATATACATTGAATTCACTAGGAATCTGTCTAAGAAAAGTTCGTCCCTGGACAGGATACATACAGTAACGAGTGACGCTTTGGGTCGGATATACACGGTCATACCAGTTACGCTGAATACTTTTTCCTTAGAATGCTTGTTCATTCAGTTCGAGGACCAAGATCTTTCGTAGAGTTAAGAACAGTAAATGGTGAAGTATGTGAACCATTTAGAGAGGCATGTCTGAGGCACAATTCTCCGCCCTATGTCCGACGGATGGGATTGCAGGACATTGATGATGATGTCTGAGGTTGGATTTACGGGAAGGATATCAGCACAGAGATGAAAACATTGCGGGAATCGGAATTAATCTCCTTTCCAGAGCAAATCAGAAACTTTTTTGCTGATATATTAACTACATATAGTCCAACGAATTCAACATTTTTATGCGAAAAATGTGTGAAAAATATAAATATTCTCTAAGTGAAGATTTACTCATCACAGTTCCGAACAGTTTGGCGTGAACATTTTCAACAAGGCTTTAATTATTCTTGAAGACAAATGTGTGACCATAATCAGTAAAACGGAGAATTTGAACAGAGAATGTGAAGTTTATAAGAGAATAGAAGTTGCTCGAAGAAGGATTTTTTTATAGATAATAATAAAAAAGATAATAATTATGTCAAGGAAGTATATTTGAATATATAGGTTAACTATAAATTATAATGAATTTGAAAATTTAATGATTACTAATAAATTAAGTTTTGGATGTCTAAGTGAGACTCATATAACAACAGAGATTGAATAAAGTGAAATAATATTGGATAATTATAATGTATACAGATGTGATTCATATTCTAGATAAACTGGAGGAGTACTAATATACGTAAAGAAGGATTTGGAAAGTTAGGTCGTATGCAGTCTGTATTGTTAAAATGTCTGGATGTTGCGTGTAAATATATGTATAAATAGGGTTAACTGGTTTCTAATATGTGTTTATAGAAGTAGCAAATGCTCAGTAAATAGATTTATAGAAATACTGGAAGGTTGGAGTGATACTTATGCTAACAATGCATGTAACACAATAATGACTGGAGATTTTAATGTTAATTTGTTGAATAGTGATGCAGGAGAAAAAAAATGAAAGAATTTATATGTGATCACAGTTTTAAACAATTAGTGGAAGAACCTACTAGAGTAACACAACAATCTAAATCACTTATTGATTATGTTTTGTCGGATCATATTGCAAATGTTAAGGTGAAAATTGAACATAAATTTATTATATATGATCATGAAACGATTATGTTGGAGTTAAGGGATAATCAAAATGAAAAAGCCGACAAAACAATTAATTTCTTCAATTATAATAAGGAGGTTTTGACTATGTTGTTAAATAGAAAAAGTTTCTTAGCTGCTATGGAAATAAATGACGTCAATGATTGTGCATTAAAATTTAAGCAGGACTTGGATGAGCCATTGAGTATTATGAGAAAAACGATAGTAATTAAAGAGAATTCTAACAAACGGTATACTAATGAACTGAAACTTCTAAATCAAATGAAAGTTTATTTGTACAATAGAGCTGTAATATTAAAGGATTCAGTAATATGGAAGGAATTTAAGTCTTGCAGGAATAATTATAAATATGAATGTAAAGTGACAAAAAATAAGTGCATAGAAGGAAAAATTTTGGACACAGCAGGAAACCAGGAAGAAATGTGGAAAGTTTTAAAAAAATATGTTTTGAAGACAGACTATACACTGCCACAGAAGCTAATAGTAGGTAGTAGAAAAATGAAAAATGAAAGTGGAATTGCCAATGTATTAAATGAATTTTTCGTAAATAGTGCACAAGAAATTAACAGCAGTATTAATAATTTAACGTATAATGATACCAATATGGTAAATAATAGTGTTAGATTCAAATTTTGTTTAGTAAATGAGGAAATATTAGAAAATTTTTTAAAGAGTATGAATAAAAAAAATGATTATATGGGATTAAACAAAAATATAATTGAAATAAAGTAAAGAATTATTTTTTCCATTACTAATAAATAAATAATTATTAGAGGATGTTTATCCGGATAGTTGGAAAGATACGATAGTAGTTCCTGTACAAAAGGAAAAGGATTCGAATACACCAATAGATTATAGACCTGTAAACATGCTTGACATATATCAACAAATATGGAATCCATAAGTTTTTTTTTAGAAACAAACAATTTAATATGTGAAGAACAAGCAGGATTTAGAAAGGGGCATTCTTCTGAAACAGCAGTAAATCGGGTGGTAAATGTGTGGAAAAGAGATACTGACGACGGTTACATTATTGTAGCTGTGTTTATTGATTTAAAGAAAGCGTTTGAAACTATATATAGAGAAATATTGATAGAAAAATTGAGAGGTTTAAACAATATTTAACAGGAAGACAGCTAAGAACAAAAGTCGGTAATAGCTTATCAGATTCGATAGATGTAAACATTGGAGTACCCCATGGATCAGTGTTGGGAGTTCTTTTATTCCTTATGTACATAAATTCTATTAAATCGAGCATTAGATTTGCTAAGATTGTACTTTTTGCAGATGATGCTTTGTTGTACATAAAGAGTAAAAGTATTCTTCCATACAGAGAAAAAATGAGTGTGGATCTAGAAAATCTATTTGAATGGTTATGTGGTAATAAACTTAAAGTGAATGTGGATAAAACAAAAAGTATGGTTATTAATGGAGGAAGACAAACTGTAATATTGAGATTGAATGTGTAACAGAAATTAAATACTTAGGTGTTTACATTGATAACAAATTGAATTTTAATTTCCATGTGAATTTTGTATGTAAAAAGATTTCGAAGAAAATTGAATTTTTGACACGTATTAGAGACAAGGTATCGTATAATTGTGCAGTTAGCATGTACAACACATTAATGTTGCCACATTATGATTACTGCGCATCTGTGCTTTTTCTGGGGGATGCTGGTAGGATACAAAGACTGCAAATAACAGAATAAAGTAATGAGAATGATATTAAAATGTGATAGAACACATATACAAGAAATGTTAGAGCAGTTAAATTGGATGAGTGTAAAACAAAGGTTGAAGTTCAATGCATTAATTTTCATGTTTAAAACAAAATATGAAATATATCCGGAATATCTGAGAAGAAATTTAGCATACATGTCAGATAGTCACACGTACAATGTTAGGAATGCAGAAAATTTTAGATTGCCTTTGTATAGAAGAGCTGGGACGCAAAACAACCTACCATATAGAGGGTCAGCACTTTCTAACAGCTTACCATATGAAATAAAAATAGAAAGAAATTTTTTAAGATTTAAGAAAGGATTAAAAGAATTTATTAAAAATAACTTATTTGAAAAAGTAATTTTGAAAGTTTAAATTTGCTTGTGAATTTTGAATTATGTTTTATATATATAGTTTTTACTAATAAATAAATAAAATATAAAATAAAATAAAACATTACTGCAATTCGGCCTACTGCACCAGTAAGAAATCAAAATGTTTTTTACACAGATTACATACGAGAAAAGAACCACCACGTCGAAGACCTGCGTATACATACACCGCGAATAATAAGCCATTTCTAAGTGAATATCAGAAAACAGCATACCAAATAATCATGGATCAAGCAACGAAACAACGAGGTGGTATAAAGGAAGATAAAATTAATTTAGCTCAAGATAATTTGAAAGTAATTAATTTTAAAAATTTGAAAACAGGTGCTGTTCTTGTTTCATGTGAAAATCATGAATCTGCCAGTAAATTTAAAGATGTAGTTGAAATAAAATTGAAAGATAAGTATGAAGTTAATACACGAGTAAAAATTGTTGGATTATCTAGTAAATTGGAAGATAAAAATTTAATTAATAAATTGAAAGGACAAAACAATATTTTGGAAGATAGTGAAATATTCGTTAAAGCAATACTTCAAAATAAGAAAAAGAAAATTTTCACTGTAGTATTAGAGATAGATATAATCTAGCTATAACAAGGTAGTGGCTACAAAAAGGGTTTGGATCGGTAGGGACCATTGTAGAGCATATAATGGTATATACTTGGGACGATGACAATTGTTTAGGATTTAGACATCAAAGAAATAATTGTAATTTAAAAAAAACATTTACTGTTTGTGCAACGGAGTATACTAAAAATGATATCTAAATTAATTCAATTTTAAAAAAATCCCATAACCTAAAAATCAATTATTTTTGACATGAAATTTTTTGCGTATGTCTACTTTTGTTTGTAAAAGAGAACATTTTAACTATTCTCGCAGAATTTTATGATCACGTGATTTTTCCTCTCATTTGCAAATTTTTGCAAATAAAAGATAACATACAGATCTATTTTGTTTTTATTTAAATGTACAGTAGTAATAAGTACAGTAGTAGTAATAAGTGAGTAGTAAATAATTTCGCTCAATTAGAGCAGTTAGTTTATAGTAACTCATTTGAGTTTATTTGTTTATCGGAAACACATTTAGCAAAAATGGACTAGGATACATTAGTTGAATTGAAAGATTATAACATTGTAAGATTAAATACAAATTTAAGGCACACGGGCGTTATGTGTTGCCTAAAATTGGCCTAAATTTATGGTGGATAATTATTAAAGTATATATTTTTATATTTAGTATGTACCTAGCAGGAGTATATAAATCGCCAAATAGCGCTTGCACTAGCAATGAATTTTTTGAAAATTTTTTGGAGTTTATAGAACTTGTTGCAGAACTTGATTCAAAGGTTATTATAATGGGAGATTTAAATATTGTTTGTTTTGCAAATAGTTTGCTAACAAATAAAATGAAACAAATTATTAATAATAATTCATTCAAACAACTAATTAAAAATCCTGCGAGAATTACAAACACATCCAAAATATTGATAGACCATGTATTAAGTAACAACTTATGTAGAGCAAAATTGAAAAACTAAAGAAAACAATAAAAGAATAAGATATTTGAAATATAATAAGCCAAATTTCTGAATGGAAACATATTATTTATGACAACATTTTTGATAGACATTGATTTCAAGGCGTATCTATTTAGTACTAATTTAAACAATATTGTACAAAAATTTGCTATTGAAAAATCATTTAGAATATATTGTAATTATTGATTTAATGAATAGCTACAAGAAGTAAAAGAACGAAGATAAATCAGTATAGACAAGAAATTTCGATCAATAATGAAAAAGAGTGGGAAACATAGACACGTAAAAAATTTGTATTCTAATAAAATAAATAAAATGAAAAATGCATACATTAGAAATAAAATTGATGGTGCAGAAGATCAGTGGAAAGTAATAAAAATTTACATGTTAAAGGAAAATAAACGTGAAATAAAGGAAGTAATTTTTGACGGAATGAAATTCTATGATAAGAAAAGAATTACTGATAATTTTAATAATTATTTTGTCAATAGCGTATTATATGGTGGATTATTTTGTCAATAGCGATTACATACATGGTGGCATACCAACAACGACTCCAGCAATATTATTTTACATTATAATTTCAGTTTTAAATTCAAAAATGTGACTTAACCTGAGCTAAAAAGAGTTATAATGTCAATCAACAACAACAAAGATTTTAAATTCAATAATAAAGCAATGATACTAGATATTTACGATTTCGTTGGAGATAAAATGGTAGATATCGTAAACAGCTCATTAAATGCGTGTTTATTCCCAAGGACTTACAAAGAATAGTGGTACCAATAAAGAAAGTCAAAAATACAAAACAAGCAAGTGAATTTATAACCACTAAATATGATTTCGATGGAAGCAAAGAACTTAAAAAAAGTTGTGTACATACAATTGCAGGCATATTTAGAACCAAAAATTTTGATATCAGATTACTAATATAGCTTTAGACAATACCACAGTTGTGAATCATTACTAAATTTGGTTATCGCAAATTAGAGAACAACGGTAGATGAAAAAAAGGTGATTGTGACTATCTTTCTGGATTTGAAAAGAGCACTCGAGACTGTGGACAAACATTTACTGTTAAAAAAACTTAACGATGTGCGTCTGAGTGGCTTAGAACTTAAATGGTTCTAGTCGTACTTGCTTGGAAGAAAGCAGAGAACTAGCCTAGGAAATGTAATATCAGCAGAAGTTGAAGACAAATTAGGAGTACCTCAAGACAGTGTACTTAGAGCTCCTTATATATATTAATGGCATGGAGAAACAAACTGATTTCAGTCAATTAGTATTATTTGCGGATGCATTGCTATATATAGTGGAAGTTTTGATAGCTGACGGTGTGCAAAAACTTACGCAAGATCTGAGAAAGTTAAACAATTGTTTTATGAAAAATAAATTGAAACTGAATTTAGAAAAAAACAAAAGCAATGGCAATTAATTAATTGATCATATAAAATATTTGGGAGTTATTGTAGATAAATTGAGGTTTGATAAGAGTATTGATTACATGTGTAAAAAATTAGGAAAGAAAATATTTTTTTTCAAGAATACGAAACCGAATGTCAAAAACTGGTATTAAAATATACAACACAATTCTAAAGTCACATTTTTCATATTGTTCGACAACCAATGCATTTCTTCCTAATGAACAAATTAGTAGATTGCAAAAACGGCAAAACAAATTTTTGTGGTTGTGTAAAAATTGTGCTAAAGTTTTGTGGTTTGTACTCGACTTAAAAAACACTGAAGAGGTCTGCAAGTAGTAGACGAAATATGCGTATCTGTATGATAAGCATATAAGTAAAATTAAAAGGAAAATATTCGACTATTTTCACTATTATATTATTAAAGATTTATTGTAAAATCCTTTTTCGAACCGGGATATTAAATTTAAAAATAAAATAATGCAATCAAGACCTTATTAAATATAACGCACGATACCAAATTTAAATATAACGCACTATAAAAATAAGAAAATTTTAAAATAAATTTCTTCTGACTATATTTAGTAAAATATTTAGTTATACCGACGTTTTGTTTGATATATTGCAAAAGTCTAGATATTACTTATTCTTTACAAAAATTTAATGAAAACGAAAGCTGTCATTCTGTACATATGAGAAATATACTATCAATTTTGAAAATATATATCAAGATATTGTATCTTGTCGACCACCAATTAAAAAAAGAGTTGAAATGGTAACAAAAACGATCGAAATTTAATATATAAGTAATTGTACAGTAGGCAGATCTTAATGCGAACACCTGTTCGGTGGTTGACTTACCAGGACGAAAGCGCACTGATAGTTTTCTATCACAGCGTTACAATGGGGCTTCATCGTTCGCACAGAATATTGGAGGATCTTATACGCAACGTTGAATAGGGTTCCTCTATAGTTGGCGCAGGACATGAAATCGCCCTTTTTGAATATTGGAGATATTGAACTTAAACTCCAGTTTCAGTCATCATGCATGCTCTCCTCGAGCCAGATTTGTTTGATGATTTGGTGCATGAGTTCAATCATCATTTCACCTACTGCTTTAGAAAGTTCAGCTGGCAAGTTATCTTGTCCAGCAGCTTTGTTGTTCTTTAATTTTCGGATGGCTACTTCCACTTCTGCAGGACTGGGTGTATCTGTATCTTCGGAGTTGACTGGGTTAGGGTGAGGCGTATCTGTGTTTTCTATTTTAGCGCCATTCAGCAGGTTCTTAAAATGCTGTTTCCACTTCTCTAATATCTCTTGCTCGGTTACCAAATTTCCCGAATCATTCCTCAGCGCGAGTGTGCGGGGTTTGAAACCAACTGCAAGCTGCTTGGATTTTTGATAAAAGCTCGGTACTTCGCCTCTGTCGCGGTTTGATTCTATATCCAAAAATTGAGACTTTTCGAATAAACGTTTTTTGCGCCTTATAATTTTCTTCTCGCCTCTTCTTTTCGCTCTATACTTTTCTTGAGCTGCTCTTGTTTTACGTTGCAGCGCTTTCCTGCAGGCCTCATTTTTTTCTACCGTCTTTGCTAAACATTCATTCTCACATGAGGTGTTTCAAAACCCACGGTATGTGTAGCAGCCATCGTGATGATGTTTGCACATTGTTTCCATTTTTCGTTGACGGATAGATTACTCCACATTTCGGTGTGGTATTGAGTATATCGCTTATTCGCTTCTTGTATGCTAAGGCTATCTCAGATGATTGAAGTTTTCCAATGTTAAGCTTCCTATTTTGGCTGCTGCGTCCTTTTTTGATATTGGATATTCGTGCTCTGAACTGGGTCACAACTAGGATGTGGTTAGAAACGATGTTAGCTCCTCGATAGGTACGTACATCCGACACACTGGTAGCATGTCGGGCGTCAATCGTAATGTGGTCAATTTGATTCGCTGTACGTTCATACGGAGATAGCCAGGTTGCTTTGTGGATATTTCTATGGAGGAAATTTGTGCTACTTATAACCATATTACGAGCTGCGACAAAATCAATTGTTCGATATCCATTATCTGTGTTGGTGGGGTGAAGACTATGGTTACCAACCGTTTTGCGAAAATTCCTTCCTTACCGATTTTATCATTGAAGTCTCCAAGCACGATTTTCGCATCGTACTCAGGACAGGACCCATATGTTTTATCTAGGATGTCGTAGAATTCATCCTTCATGGGGTCCTCCGCTTCGTCAGTTACACACATATTAGGCTGATGTTGAAGAATTTGCCTTTGATACGGATGATGGCTAGACGTTCATTAACAGGTGTAAAATCAATGACGTTTCCTCTAAGCCGTTTTCCCACTACGAATCCGCATCCAAATCTGTAATATTTTTCGTGGCAGCTGTATATACCGCATGTTCGTTTTTTTAAAATGCCAGATCCTTTCCATTGGATTTCCTGTATCGAAGTAATGTCTGCTTTATACTGCGAGAGAGTGTTCTTACATTCCGACTGCAAATTCTTAAATCGGAGTCCTTTAAACGTTTGTCGGGTCTGTTTCCAATAATTTCGATCGTATCCGAGGCTTCAATTACGTTATTCATGTAATTTTTACGGGTAAGGGAGCCAGCTCAAATTTGAGGATTTTGGCGCACTTACAATTTTGGCTTGCTTAACAGCGGATGCTTAAATCTGGCATTTTATAATAAAATTGAGCCTTTGTTAATTAAACAAAAACATTGTGTACGTATTATTTGTAAGGTCAGTCGTAGAACTCCCAGTTTTTATTTTTTCAAAAATCTAAAAATTCTTCCATTAAGACATCTATACTATTTTAAGGTACTTAAACTATTTTTTTTAAAATCGGGCTATAATAATTCGAGATTGTTGGTGGATCACAATTTGCGTGTAAATAATAGAAACGTTGTAAATGTACCCAAAGTTAAAAAATCTCATTTTCGTCACTTTTTTACTGTAACTGCACCTCAGCTGTTTAATAAGTTACCTGAATCCTTTAGAAACGAGAGAATACAAATTAAATTTATAAAACAAATAAAATCCTGGCTCTTTTCATTTTCTCATGCACAAATTGAATCAATATTAATACCCATAATTTAAACTTACTTTTTATCTGTTTTCTTATTTCCTACTTTTTTATTTTATTTTTTTTTCTTTTGTTATTTCTAATGGCTTTATTCAGATCGTAATTCATTGTACTATCCTATATTTTATTTTATTTTTTATTATAAACTTCAAATCTTTTTATATTTTACAATTAAATTAAATTCATTCTTCTACAATTAAATAAAACATTATATCAAATAATTCTACACTAATTTTATATTGTTTTTCCCTATTAATACTATTACACCTGTTATTTTAATAAAGTAAGACATTCGTCTCTTGCACTGTGGCAATAGAATGTCTTTAACTATTTCATTCAGAACTTGAAGCTTAAAATTGACTAATTAAGGATATATTATGTACAAATTTTTTGATTTTTTTTTATATTTTCTAATATGTATATATATATTTGTAGTTTATAATAATTGTATTAATCTTTTACTATAATACATATATAATGTACATTTGTGAACAATTATTAATTCTTAATTCATAATTCAAATGTTTGTTTTTTTTTTAATAGTATATAAATTAAATGTTATTTAGTATAAGTTAAAAATGTAATCTGAATTATTTTAAATACTAATTTTTAATTTGAATTAATTATTAATTTGATTAAGGATACATTGTACAAAAAATGAATTTAATTTGTATGTATTCAAAATTTGTTACTAGCTTTGTAATTCTGTTGAAATAAAGACTATTTTTATTATTATATTATTTATTATATGCTATGTAAAACAGGAGTGGCAGCACATAACTTGTTCATGTTCGTCAAAAAGACGTATTACCACTTTTGGTAGCATGTAATCAACGTTGCCGTTGTTTTAATTCCGAAAACGTAAAGTACAGATTTTTTCGGTAGTATGTAAGCAACGTCTAGTACATTTTTTTTAACGTGAACGTTGGTTCTTAAACATCTGGAAAGTTAGTTTTTTTAATAATTTTGTGTTATTTTAATAATAAAAATATAAAATTTAAATATTTATAATAAAATTTGAAATCTTAAGAACATTAAATTTTATAATTTTTAATATTTATAGTAATATAATTTTTATCTTTTGATAACATTTTATTTCAATGATAATTGAAGTATTTTTGTTTGCAATAAAAAAATTATTTTATTTCTAATATAATTCAAGCATTTTTTATATGATAATCAACGAATTAGAATTAAATGGAAGTGGCTATCCATACAAAAAAGTGTCCAATGTTTTGGGTATATTCCTCTCTTTCTTTGGTATTTTTTATTGTCAAAAAACAGAAATAGACGAATATATTCGTTCAATATATTTTCTCTCTTTTTAATGGAAATTATTTTGATAAATAAACAGGATAGTGCTCAGAATTTAATCAACCTCAATTTGTATGTATTTTGACTTAAATTTTTTTTTTAAATATGATGAGTAAAAATATCTAACAATAATGGATAAATTAATCAAAATTTATTATTAATACATATATGAAAAAAATATGAGAAATGCAGCGCTTTCTAGTTTTGTATTTTAAAATATCTATTCTTTTTTTTAGATTTTAAATTCTTTTCTATAAGTTTTTTCAATAGATTGATTATAAAATTTTTTACATATTTGATATTTATTATATAAAATTATATAAACTTATTATTGCCGATTGTCTATCCTATATTTATAAATATGTAAATAATATGTTATTAATATATTTGTATCAAAACATTTTCTTTTTTCCACACCACCATTGAGGTAAAGAAATAGGACCGTTTTTTTTAAACTTGTTTCCCTAAGAGGCCTATTCCACTTCATTTTACAATATGGACTTATGTGCAATCATTTTTTACACTTTTAAAGTTTCTTTTAGAAAATATAGATTAGTGCCCTTTGAAATGGATTAATTTTTTTAATTTATTTCTTACACTGTTTCTTTTCATTGAGTAGTTTTAAGAAATGATGTATTCGTGTATTAAAATAAATTTCTGCAATACTTTTTATTAATAAACAAAAATGATTTTCTAAAGGTGTTTGGTCAAACATATGATTATATAAATTTTGAATTTTAAAATTATATCCAATATATTCAAATATATATATAGTCCAATATATTCAAAATAAATATTTAAAATGATATTCAAAAAAAAAATTTCTTTGTCCGGATATTTAAATTATCCTAATACTACACTGTTTTGTTTAGAAGTTTTTAAAAATTCAAAAGATGTAAAATATAATACTTAAATATGTAAAGACACGTAATTTTCTTTTTCCAAATGAGACTTACAGCCTGGAATGATACAAATCTTCCTTTTACGTTCCATTTTTCCTTAAAATTTGTAATTTTTTAACAATTTATAATAAAAATCAAAAATTTTGTTGACTTTTTTTTAATATTTATTTGATAACAAAAAATTTTATTTTTTCCTACTTCATTGCTAGTGTTCGTACTTTTTGAAAATTTCATATATCCATATATTACAACTACTCCTACATTTTCAATATTTTAGAAACATGAATGATTTTTTTTTTTCAAATAATTTAACAGCAATACTTTTCTGTGTAATAATAGAATACGGTAATAAAGTAAAAGAAAGTTTAAATTGAAAAAACATTGTTATTTTTATTAAGATTATATTTTGATACCTTTTATTTTATTCATACTCAAAGATTTTACTAATTTTCTATTTAAAAAAACTATATTGGCCTAACACTAAAAATTTTTGACATAAAGAAACCAAACAGAAAGAGAAGTACTAAAAAAATATGGACAAAATGTTTGTATTTTTGTATGGGATACTCACTTCCATTTAATTCTAATTCGTTGATGATAATAAAATTATTTTTTTTTTAAATTCTTAATAATTGAGTGTTTTAATTTATTTAAATAAAAAACTATATTTATTAGTTCATTATAAATTTTCTAATTAATTGAAAATATCATACAAAATATCAACTAAATTGGTTTGTTTACATTTATTTTATTTTTTTTTTTTTTTATTTAGTCTTTTATAAATTCTATATCTATTGAAACGGGCACATCATTTTTATTATTTTTACGATTTTTACATAACAATTTTGTTCTTCAAAACTGAAAATAATAAGGCGAAATCAAAAGAACAAGAATTCAAAAAAAAAAAATTCTAAAAAATTTAAAGTCATTTCTTTTTATTTCAAACCTCCATTAAAATTGAAAAACATACGTTTTTTGAAGTTTAAATAGTCAATTTGATTGTCAAAATAATTTTCGAACATTCAGAATATTTTTTCGAATCTGATTTTAATTTCTGTACAGACTTTTCAGTCGAATGGATTTCAGCATACCGATTATTCAGATCGGAATTTTTTTTTCGGAGATATTCCGCTTCGGACTTCAGCATAACCACATTAAATTTAGTGAGTTTGTATGCGAGAACTGTAATAGCGGAAAACTATTTCTAAATATGAATTTTTGTTAGGTTGATAAAAAATGAAAAATAGTATTTGAAAATGAATGAAATAATGAATGAATGTTGATATGAAAATGAAAAAATATTAATAACGGTAGGAAGAATTCTTTTAGAACAACATTTTTAATAACGGACAACTTCTTGATATGAATTTATTGACTAGAATTATTTAAATCAAAGTTTTTAATAACGGACTGTTACTTTGTATGAATTTTATTAAATAGAATTGATCAAATTATTTATCAAGTTACTTTATTGAATTATGAATGATAATTATTGAATTATAAATATTTAAACATGTACAGGTTTCAATTTTATTTTTTTATTGAATAATTTTTGAAGATAATATTTCAAATATGTGCCATTTTTCTACAATGCCCTTTTATTTTTTATTTTATTTATTTGAATTTTTTATTTTCGCGCTAATTTTAGGTAATAAAAGTGCAAAAATTATGTATAACTCTTTGAAACAGGTAAATAAGAAACTAAGGTCTTTGGTCTCGACTTCTGAATCGCGGACCTATTCGAAAATTTTTAAGAAATAATTATAATAATTATTAATAACCTTTTTCCAGAAAAATACAATTTAAACCTACGGACGGACCTATTGTCTTCATCACATTTAAGGGCTATTGTACTGATTACAAAAATAATTTTTATTCCTGAATTTAAAAAAAAAATACTTGAATTTATTTCGTAAAAATCTGAATTAAAATTAAAATATCTGAATTTCTTTATCAAAATTCTGTACTACAAAAAAAACCCCACAATAATATCACAATATATTTAGAAAAACCTCAATTAGATTCGGAAATGCTATACAATATTTACAATAGTCTCTTAGATACATACATACATAGCAATTTATTAACGTGTTTCAGGCTTTTTTCTATTGTAGAAAAAAAACAGAAAAATATTTATATGCCAAATATTGTTTTACAAGATAGGTACTGAATATTATTACATAATTTAAAAACAAATAAGAATAATTATTTAATTTAACAAATCTACTTATCAACGATTGTATATATATCACTTAACTATTTTGGTTTTAAAGTACATACATATTATAAGTTGAAATTTCATTTCATTATACCGTTGTATTAAATAAAAACTCTTCATAGTTTTGCGAACGGTACACAACGTACACCAACAACATAAAGTGCGACAAATACAAAATCAGCTAATTATTCCAAATCCTCAGTACTAACCGGTATGTTCTCAAGTTTCAAAATGAATATGAACCAAACAAATACAATAAAAGAATAAAGGTCCTTTTTTCAACTCCAGCATATGAAATTGAAAAAGCATTTAAACAAGTTAAACCAGTTTTATTTGTGGTACCAAACCAACCAATACCAAACCAACACAGTTGTACACAAAAGCAATTTTGTTTCAGTTCTTTTTGCAAAGAAATATCCAATAAGACAAAGACAATTCACCCCATTGACAAAAAAGAATAATGAGTTCTTGAATTTATTTTTTACTTTCGTTTTAGTTGCTGAAAAATGATGAAGGAGAGTGTGCGTCGGATGATTTAATGTAATTGAATAGAATTTTGAAATTCAAATTTATATACGAAAATTCCCTTTTTTTTAACTGAAAATTTCAGGATATATAAATAAAAATTAGTTTTATTTAAAAATTATTTTATATATTTTTTTGTTTTGAAATATGATTTATTAAATAACAAAAAAATGTATTGAATTAAGTTTTGTTTACATTTTTTGCTTATACTTTTTCTGTATAACAGATACTCACAGAAGATTTGCGTATGTATATACGTAATGTTTTCATTTTATTCAAAAATTATGAAAGAGGATATTTTTCTGTTTGCAGCCTGGAAAAATAACACTGCAAAATAGCTTTTATTTTTAGTTTTGTTTTTTATTATTCTTATTTTGTGAAAGCAGGTTTTGTTTGCAGGGTAATAGTTGTCTCATTTTTTTGGCGAATTAAGAGATCTGTATATAATTACTTATCTGTGGTATTAATGTAATAAATGTTATTAGAAAAAGTTTTAGGAAAAAAAAGCAAATTGAAAAAAATTGTTTGCCTCGTTATTAAAGAATGAAAGAATAAAACTATTAAAACCACCTGCAACTGGAAGCAAGAAGGAAATAGAAAGGTAGGAAGGAAAAAATGGAATTAAATAGCAAATTAGGTAAATTGCAAAATATATCAGTGCAAAATATATATAAAAAACCAACCAAAAAGACTTAACTTTAAAATAATCATTACAAAAAATTTGAATTCAAAGTTTAAAAAAAAGGAAGTACAAAGAACTGATAATACCACAAGTGTTCCTTTTACTTTTAAAAAATTAAAAGTTTTAACTTTAAAATTATTTTATTGTTTCTTTTTAAGCAATAAAGTTAAAATTTTGTTTTTATTTTTTAAATATATAATAAGTCTGGTTTATGTTCATGCTTATTATATTTAAGTTATTTTTATTCAAATTAAAAGGTTTATCTTTAAAGTTATTTTATAATTCTAACCGAAAACACATGTGAATGTTATTTTTTCTTATTTTTAAATGAAGTTAACATTTGAGACGAACAATCATGCATATTATTATCTTTAAGTTTTTTTTATTTTTAAATCTGAATTAATTAATATAATAAAAATTTAAAATTAATTTTTAAATTAAAGCATGTTTTATATACTAATTTTATGTTTTTGACATTAAAATATTTTCTTGTGTTGGCAGTATTCAAAAAGACAATTCTATTAAAAAAAATTTCGGGTCTTTTTATATCATATTATTTTCATATTAATGTATATTTTATTCTTCTTTCATTTTATATTCCTTTAATTGTTTTTTTTTTATATTCTAGTAGGTATTTTCTCGTTATGTTTATTTGTAGAACTAGGTACTATCCGGTTGTTTATGAGGGGTACTATTCGAATTGTGTATACCATATTTGTATTCAAATAATATTCTTTCTATTTTTAGTGTAAACTTATTTAGAATTTAGAATGAAATAATATAGTTACTCGGATCCGAAACAGTATATTGGTATCCGTTACTTTATACTATTTGGATTTTTTTTAGATATGAAAATTATATTAAATTATGTTAAATTATATTAAAATTTTGAGATCATAATTAAAAGTAAATTGATATTTTTAAATTGAGTATTTTAAGTTCTAAAATTAAAAACATATTAATTATCAGCAAAAGAAATTTAAATAATAATTGAAAATTTTTTAGCAAATTAAAAACAAAACAAATAAATCACATTCGAATTTATGTGCATGATTTTTCTTAATTTTACAAGTAAAAATAACCTTCTTATGTATTCGGTATGTATAAAAACATTGTCTTACATAACTACACACATTGTGATTTCTGACGAAATGAAAAAAAAATTGTTGAATTTCTATTTTCTGTGATAAAAATTTCACATTTGTGCTGTATATATATAATTTATGTATATTTATAGGTTAAAGTTAAAGTTATGTATATATATATATATATATATACATGTATATATATATATATACATATATATAGTTATATTTTTAAAAAATCTAATTCAGTAATGTGTACAATTTCACGACGTGAATATGCTGATTTTGCCTTGGAACAGCTTGAAAACGATAACGATTTTTTTAAGCAAATCATCTTCTCCGATGAGACTCACTTTCATCTGAGTGGTGCGGTAAATAAACAAAACTGTCGATTCTGATGCGAAGAAAATCCACAAATTATTAATGAAAAACCATTACATTCACCTAAATTGACAGTTTGATGTGGTTTTTGGTCTGGGGAATCATCGATCCATACTACTTTCGAAATGAAGGTGGTAACACCGTTACTGTCAATGGAGAGCGGTATAGATCGATGATAACCAACTTTTTATGGCCGAAATTGGAAGAAGTTGATCTTGGCAACATTTGATTCCAGCAAGACGGGGCTACATGCCACACAGCAAGTGCAACAATTGAATTATTGCGAGAAAAGTTGGCAGATTCGATTATTTCAAGAAATTGTGATATTGAATGGCCTCCAAGAAGTTGTGATTTAACACCATTAGACTATTTCTTGTGGGGTTATTTGAAGTCCTTGGCCTTTAGCAATAAAGCAGACTTTCTTCAAACTTTACAACTCAGTATTGGCTATTCATGACATACGACTGGATTTAGTGGAGAAAGTGCTCAAAAATTGAGTTCACCGAATTCGTTCCTGCAGAAGAAGTCGTGGAGGCCATTTGAATGACGTTTTATTCAGAACTTAATTGTATCGATTGTACTTCACATTAAACATTGTCTTTTAGAACATTGTGTACTGGGCCCAGAAGCAAAGAACAAAACGTGGTTTAAAAATGATGGAACTTGTTTCGATCATAGAATTAAAATTTTTGATGTTCTACTCTTAATTTCAGTCTGAAAACCCTGCAGTTGGGCTGCACCAAAAGCTGTTCCAATTGTGTTGTTTTATTTACACGTTATACGTTTTACCACATTATAAGATCTACACCAAAACAATTCAAGTATCCTTTTACTTTGCGATTGTTAAAACAGCTGTATTTTGCTTAGTCAAAGCGTCAAAGTTAAGAAACATTAATGTGCTTATCGCAACATTCACATTATTTTTTCACTTCATTTTTCATCCGTCTGAGGAATAAATCGGTATCGCAAGTTTCACTTATTATACAAGAAACAATGTTAAGCAACATTTAAAAAATGTTTAGTTTGGAGTAGTTGCCTCTTTTTTCTTATGTTAATGATAAGAAATGATGTCAATATAAATTTTCTAACTCTTTTATTCCAGTATGTTAAATATAAATATTGCTAGTTTTTAACATTATTGAGTATAGTTCTCATATTTACCATAAGAAAGAGTACTAAAAGATTTTCTAACTCTTTTGCTCTAATAAAAATAAAAAAATGAAAAAAATCATCCGATCCGGCTCATTTTTTGAAGTGAGTAGTATACAAAAGTTGAAATTTGAAAGAAAATTTTTTGGTGTTTTAAACAAGTAGGCAAAAGATAGTTAAAAAATATATTAAAATTATTATATAATATAATGGTAATTTTAACTATTATTAATAAGATCTTAGTAGCTTAATAGTGCTTATAGAAAAATTATGTAAATAAAAACAGTTAAAATTAATTATAAAAATATATTTTTAGTGTTGCTATTACAGCTTTTTATAAGTTTACCGTGATATACGTGCAGGCGCGGATCTACCTATACGCTAATGAAGCAGCATTTTTAAGGCCCCGGTAAAAAGAACCCCGATAAAAAGGGTCCCGAACGCTTTCAATCTTATATCTAATTTCAATTCTAAAAATTAAAAATAAGAAAAAACAAATTTTTTTTTATTTATTTTCTGTTTGTAATATGTTTTTTATGCATATACTGATGTATATATGCTTAAAGTTCCTGTTCGAGAAATTTCGAGAATTTCGAGAAGTCGTTACACTTTTTGCTTCTCGAGAAAAATTTATATCGAAAATCTCAAACGCAGCAAATATGAGCGGAAAATATACCGCACGTTTAAACAAATATGCTGATTGTGTACCTTGTGCAGCACATTCTCTAAATTTGGTACGGGCAGAAACAGTTAGTATAGTAACAGTAATTATTGATTATTTTGAAATTATATGCTAAATTACAATTTGCTTTAAAAAGTTTAAGTATTACATTATGCATCATGAATCAGTTAAAGCATTAAAAAATGGCTACAGGAATATTCTAAAAACTTTTAAATATATTCATGAAGAAAGCGAAGAAAAACTTGATTGTAAACGAGAAGCAATTATTTTATTAAAAAAATTAATAAAACTTGAAATGCAATTTTTACATGAATTTGGAACGAAGTTCTTGAACGTTTTAACAAAGTAGCCCACGTCCTAGATATTTCTGAAGGTTATGACTTAATTCTTACATTAGAATTATTTGTAAAACAATTTCGGGAAAATTCAAAACAAAAAATGGCTGAATACGAAATAACCGCTAAAAATTTGAGTAAAGAAATTATGGAAAATTATAATGATTTAAACAAACGGGTATAAGGACAAAAAAAATTTTCGAATCGTGAAAGTGGTACTGATGTACTTAATGGCAGAGATAAGTTTCGGATAGAGGTATTCAATGTATTATTCGATTGTTTAACTACCGAATTATCGAAAGGATATAGCGTATACAAGTAAATTAAATTTCTTTTAAATATGGGAAAAAATATTAATTCTGAAATTGACATGGAAAGCATTAAATTTGTACTTTCTTTTTACAATAATGATATAGTTGCAGGACTAAATAACGAATGTACACAATTTAGAAAATATCTTAAAATTACAAAAGAAGATCGAAAAAAATGTTCCACTATGCTGAAATTAATATTCGAGAGAAATTTGATAGATGTTTTTACAAATCTATATACGACATTAAAGATATTTCTAACTCTACTAATAACCAGCTGTGAGGCCGAAAGAGCCTTTTCAAAATGCACATTTATTAAAAATAAATATCATACCACAATGGTGGAAGAAAGACTTAATTATCCTTCAATTTTGTCAATTGAAAATGACATAACCAAATCAGTGTCTTATGATGAGGCAACAAGAGAATTTTCCAATAAAAAATGCCAGAAACAAAAAATTTAATTAAATTTTTATTGTTTTGTTTAGTATTTCTATTTTGTTTTATTCATACTATATTGTTATTTTTATTTGGTCACATAAAATGAATTAAAATCAATTTATATTTTTTTTCCAAATTTTATTTGTATACTTTTCTGTACGTTTTACCATTGATTAATAATACTATAAACATAGACTA
Source organism: Argyra leucocephala (assembly GCA_963942445.1). NCBI lineage: Eukaryota > Metazoa > Arthropoda > Insecta > Diptera > Dolichopodidae > Argyra > Argyra leucocephala. The sequence continues at coordinate 67,903,397 of OZ012679.1, forward strand.
GACATTTTCATACAACAGAAAATGTTCAGCTCACTTTTTCCAAATTCTCTTCATTATATATATTTTCCGGAGTATATTCAATGTGTTAGTGCATTTTCTATATTCAATTTGAATTTTTAAATTTTTGAACGTTTTATACTACTTTATTCTCTAAATAATTTGTATGTGTTCAGTTTCTCTATATTGTTCTTGAATGTATATTATTTATTGAATGTTTTTAACTTTTTGTTATTTGAATTTGTATAGGTAAGTTGAATTTTTTTTGAATTGATAGGTACAAAAATTTCAAATTGGATAGCATTTTTATCTAGTAGTATTTTAAGAAATTTTTTTTTTTATTTTTCTCTCAATATACATTGTAATAAAAGGATTTTTATAATTGTTGATATTGTGCATGTATATTATTTGTAATAATAAATTATAAAATTATAATATAATTTTATAATGTTTAGAAAACAAAAATATTTTTCTTTTTTTAATTGAATAATTTTCAAAAATAGAACAATTTCAAAACATTCAAATAATAGTGAACATTCATTCACATTATGATTTCTAATATTCATACATATATTCATTGCGGTAAAAATTGAATTTCGAAATAAATCAGTTTTCATTATTTCTTGTTATATACCACCAAATTCTCCCCTTGAAAATTATATTAACTTTATTAGTACTATTGATTTTATTTTATCTCTATTGAATCCATTCGACGAAATTGTGGTTTGCGGTGACTTTAACCTTCCAAATATCGAATGGATTCAAGATGATGAAGAACGGTTTTTAATTCCAAGCCACAGCTCAACTAAGCCCGAAGTTGTGCTAATAGACGGCTGTAATGCTAACTCTCTGCAACAGGTTTCTACAATTAAAAATTGTCTACCTAAACAATTAGACCTTATTTTCGCAACAGACCGGAATAATCTTATAATCAATGAAACTTCAACAGCAATCCTCGTTAATATTGATAACTATCATCCCCCTATTAGCTTCACCTACCGCTACGACAACTCCATTAGTGTTACACCGACTATATCTTATCGTTATAATTTCAGTAACACAAACTTCACAGGTCTTAATAACTTTTTATTATCTATTGATTTTAATACCTTAATGAACAATGTGAGTATTAATGTAAAGCTTTCTAAGTTTTATGATGTTTTGTCATATGCTTTTTGCTTATATGTTCCGTTAACCAGAGAAAGAAATCTGAATTCCAGTCCCGTTTGCATTAACAGGGAATTAAAGTTATTAAGGAACAAGAAAAATAAGGCATGGTCAAAATATTTAAAAAACAAAAATAAAAATACATATCATCAATTCGTAATTCTCTTTAATTATTATAAATCCCTTTTAATACCACTAATTATACAAATTACCTTAATGACATGGCATTTGAATTTAAAAAGAATCCTAAGTTATTCTGGAAGTTTGTCAATTCAAAACGTAAATCAGATCAATTTCCAAATATTATGGCTTACGAAAATATAACTTCTAATAATTCAGAAGTAATCGCGAACCTTTTTAAAGATTTTTTTTCAAGCTCCTACATAAATAACTCTTATGTATTAAATATGAACAATTTTCATGATTTAGAAAATTTTCCTAGAATACCGCTCACGACGATAGACTTTGAACCGAGTAAACTGAAAAAATATTTGGAAAAACTTAACGATGATTCATTTCCTGGACCAGATAATGTACCTGAAATTATCTTAAAAAAATGTTCTGAATCCCTCTGCACTCATTTATTAATTTTATATAAGCTTTCACATTCTCAAGAAATCTTTCCTGATTTTTGGAAAAAATCGTTTATTAGACCAGTTCATAAAAAAGATTCTAAGAATGATATAAAAAACGATCGCCCAATTTGCAAAACTTTCAAGTATTCCGAAACTATTTGAATTAATAGTATTTGACTCTATTTATGATCGTTGTTTAAACTTACTGTCCCCTAACCAGCATGGTTTTATGAAAAAAAGACCCTCAGTAACCAATTTAATAGAATGTTGTTCTAAATTCAAAAACTATATGGAAGCTGGGGTTCAGACAGATGTCATATACACCGATTTCAGTAAGGCTTTTGATCTTCTTCCTCATTCCATTATTATACTAAAATTTAAAAAAAATGGGATTCCCTCCTTCTTTTACCAATTGGATTAATTCCCACTTAATTAATATTTGAAAAACTCATCATTAATTTTTGTAAAATTTATAAAAAATCTTAACGGTAGAGTAAATTGAAAAGTATATTTAATATGTTTTTTTGTTGCAGTCAGCACACAATTTATTTATAAGATAATTAAAGCTTGCAACGCACAATTTTACAATGGTATTTTGCAAATTCAGAATTTTCTACTTTGTCATTATTTTCATAACAAGAGCATTAAATATCAATATTCAAAGGCTTGTCATGATTTACTCCAGCTTTGAAAATATATTGTTGTAAATAAAATTAATCAAATTCGTAATATATTTGTAAAAATATTTGCTACTTATTGTGCAGGTGGATTTGTTTAGAACTTTTAATTTTTTAAGATAATCTAACATATTTTCTCTACGAACAAATATGGAAAATTTTTAATAGTTGTTTATACGTATTTTTAGTATAAATATTTGAAGAATTTAAAGAAAGACCAGCAGTTTACATATTACTCACAACAGCAGGTTTACTTTGTTATTCATTATTATATGGAAAAATTAAAATTATAATTATTTTGTTTTCGTAGCTGCATATTTGCATATGTAATTAATTGAAAAGATAAAACAGCTAAGATTTTTTGCAAAGTACTGGGACTGATATTAGTATTTCCAGTTTTGGACAATATTTTTGATGAGCATTTTTCCCTTCGAAACAATTTTCTTAATTATATCTCAGTTAATAATTTCATAAAATGTATACCAGTTACCATTTACCAAAATCATTTTTTATATAAATGAATTTCTAAAGGAAAAGAAACATCTTACAGTATAAAAAGGGATTGTATAGATGGTGTGGAAGATTTAGATGGGGATAGAAAACAAAAACTAGCAACAGAAGCACATTTCTTTATGATTGAAGGTTTACATGAAAATATAAGTACGGTTGGTTACAATTTATCCAAAAATAATTTGAAAGGAGAAACTTTAAAGCCTTTCATTTTTTTATCAATTTACTACTAAAATATCTTAAAGAGCTAACACAGATTGGTTCTAAAACTGTTGCACCTGGTTGTGACTAATACAGTACAAATCGAAATACTTATAAATTACTTGGAGTAAATAAGGTAGACCCTTTTTTATGCTGTTGGAATGGAAATAAAATTTATGCTTTGTTTGATATGGCATCTTATTAAAATCTGTCAGAAATTCTTTTATTAAACCCGATTTTAAAAACTGGAATAATGATACTATTAGCTTTCAACAATTTTACATAAAGTTCCTAGCACCCATATTAATTCTAACACATTTGAAAAATTTATTCTATTCTCTTCAATGGCCCATCTGAGACTGAGTTTTAATCTAACAACGGTGTCTTTCATTTTCGTGCGTGCACCAGTAAAGGAAATAGTAACCGGCTGAAATATATCTTTGATAGGCACCATCTATTAGATCTATTACATAACTCCTCCATGGCCACGATCATTTACATCCCCTGTAATTCTTACTAGTCCCTCTACATCATCTATTACAAAATTATATAATGATAGTGAAGTAAACCATATTGAATATTCCCACAAGAAGTTGGGAATATTTTTTGTTATTACGAGCATAACTTTTTTTACAACAACAATTATGTTTTCAAATGGTGAATCAGATCACCAAGGATTTGAACGTTGATGTTAATCTTCTGGTTTTGAAAATAATGACAAAGTAGAAAAATCTCAATTTGAAAAAAACTATTGTGAAATTGTAAACAAGTAATTTGATGATCTAATTATCTTATAAATAAATTTTGTGCTTTTGGTATTAAATCAAATTTTTCAAATATTTTGCAGTTAAGATTTATTTATAAGTTTGTCAAAAACTAATAATTAGTTTTTCAAATAAACTCTGTGTTAATTTCAAAATCCATACATAACATATAGAAACCCAAATTTAAGACTTAAAAAAATTTTTTTTTAGAAAAACAAAATGTTATTCCATTTGTAAATATACATATACCCGTATGCATGAAGATTCGTTATTAGCAATCATCACGTGAATGAATGTATACTATTATTTGAATTTTTTTGAAATTGTTTATTTTGTAGTAAAAAAAATATTTTTGCTTTCCAAATATTATAAAATTATGTTACAATTAATGTTATAATAATAATACAATTTATATTTATAAGTCTAATTATAAAGAATGATGTTTGTATGTATGTATTTTTGTGTCAGAACTCCTCTGAGACGCATGGACCAATTTCAATCAAATTTTACAAGATGGTTTTTTTTTCATTTGGAATGGAACCCGTGATATGTTGTTTTCCAAAATTCTGACTGGTTTGGGTAGCTGTCATACAACTCCGAGCACCTGTCAAAAATATTTCAAAAACCAAAGGTGCTACAGAGCTGAAAATTTGCACACAGGCACTCTCTCAAAAATAAACAAATATGCCTTTCACATTTTTTCGAAATTTTGACTGGTTCGGGTAATTGTCATACAACTCCGAGCACCTGAAAAATATACTTCAAAAACCGAAGGTGCTGCAAAGCTGAAAATTTGCACACAGGTACTCTCTCAAAAACAATCAAACGGAGAATTTACCGTTTTTCGAAATTTTGACTCGTTCGAGTAGTTGTCATACAACTACGAGCACCTGTCAAAAATATTTCAAAAACCAAAGGTGCTACAGAGCTGAAAATTTGCACACAAGCACTCTCTCACAAATAAACGAATATGCCTTTCACATTTTTTCGAAATTTTGACTGGTTTGGTTAGCTGTCATGCAACTCTTAGCACTTGACAAAAATATTTCAAAAACCAAAGGTGCTACATAGCTGACCATTTGCGCACATGTCAACGCTTTCTCTCAAAAAAAAAATAAATATGCCTTCTACCATTTTAAAAAATTTTACTGACTCGGGTAGCTATGATATAACTCCTAACCCACTTCCCATATATTTGAAACGGCAGTAAATACAGATATTTTTGCTGAACTAATTTGTAGATGTGAATAACTTTTTAATTAGACATATAGCAATATACAGAGTATATATTATACCACTGTTTTTTGGTAAATTCCGTTAATCCGTTTCGGCACGTCGGTCTACAGATTTTTTCGTTTCGTTGTGCCGTTGAAGAGCTGTGACTGTTTGACTGGAAACCTTGTAGAAATATTGTTTCTTGGCATAGAAGATCACTCGTTTGTTTGGTTTTTCACTGGTTGATGACTGGTTTGGTTGACCCTTTCCGACACGTCAATCTTGAAAAAAAAATTGGCAAAGGAATTGTGTCCAATTTTAAGAGGAGCTTCTATGGTATTCAAAAAGGTGAAAAACAAATTTTTATTGATTTCCAATGACTCGATTTGCCAGTTCGGTCTAATAACTTTTATTCGTTTTTTCACTTTCAAAGAAGGGTGCTATAATTTAATATATTTCGTAGAAATATTAACTGCACTAAAAATGTGAAAATAAATAAGCTGAGGTGAAACTACCTTAGAAAAATCTGTATGGTCGTAACATCTAACATAAAGCATCAAGAAAGAATGTTAGTTAAAGAAGAAGTAAATTTTATAGCAAAATAGGAAATAATTGAATTTACTAACACTAAAATCTAGTTGCGAAAATCTACACTCTACGCTTTTTAAACATTAATCAGCACTAGCACTAATCAAATAAATAAGCAAATACATGCCATGCTACCAGCAACAATACAATGTAATCATTATACTATCAGTCAGTACGATATAGCAGATGTTGACGAAGTCACCATTTTTCCACCAGAGTTCTTAAGCTCACGTACTTGATCCGGCTGAATTACCACCACATAGTTTTTTATTTAAAGTCGGATCACCAATTGATTTACTACGTAACTTCAACCCGCCAAAATTTTGAAACTGCACAAGGCTTTGTATTAAGAAGATATTGGCAAATGCAATTGAAGCGACTATTTTAACAGGGAGAAGATGAAATAGTTTTTATTCCACGAACACCACTCATTCCGACAGATTTGCTTTTTCGCTTTAAATGATTACAATTTCCAGTAAGACTTGCGTTCTCAATTACGATCAACAAGATATAGGGACAGTCTATTAAGTACTATAGAGTGGACTTAAGATCGCCAAGTTTCTCCCATGGACAACTTTATGTTTCTTGCTCAAGGGTGGATTTACCCAATAATTTTCTTTTTACTGTACCCGATAATATTCTTGTTCCTGAAGGTGACCCCAAAAAGGTTGCTTATAGTTCAAGTTTTATTTTAAGATACAATTAAAATAAAATATTATTTTATCGCCCGTTAATTTAATTGGTTTATCGTTTTGATTTTTCATCAAATTAAAATGTAACTATTTACGTCTAGCATAAGTTCTATACTAAGACAAAATTAAGAATTTAATGTTTGAATATTATAGTAATACGTGGCCTCGGTAGCCGAGTGGTAAAGCACTCGAGTATAGGAATGTAACGACCGAAGGAGCCCAGGTTCAAACCCCGTGAGAACCGAAAAATTTTTCAAATGGTGAAAATTACTGAAAAAAGTAATTTTCAATACAACCACATCGGTTCAAATGTAGTTTAATAATTAATAAAGATATAATATAACTAATAAAAAAAAATACTATATAAACATGTAATATACAAAAATATATACCAAATAATTAATATAATTTAATAAAAAGGCCCACATTTCGAAAGGGAAAAGGACCTATAAAGTTGGCCTACAGATTTATCTGTAGGATCAACTGTTAAAATAAATAAATAAATTATAGTAATAAAATGTTTATTACTAATACCTATAAAACAAGTTTCATACTAACATATAAATAAGCAATTCTGTAGTCGCCCAAAATATTTCTTATTACAATTCCAAGAGACATTTAAAAGAAATACTTGAATAAAAGCAATATTTTCTATTTCATCAGTTCAATTCACGCAACTACCTTCAACAGCCGCCCACCAATACTTACTAAAAAAGAAACATCAAATAATATTTTCCGTTCCAAATCAAAAACAAAGAAAGCTCCTAAAACTTTCTTAATATCTCGGGCAACGCCGGGTAACTCCGCTAGTACATAATAAATTACACGTACACGCACAATTCAACAATTACAAAATTCATGTATTAAGATTGGGAAAAATAAAATGTTTTTTTTCTTAAAAGCCTACTCGTTAAAAATCATATCCATATTTGAAATATTTTCGTAGCTGTCAATTCAGTCAATTCAAAAAAATTTCAAATTATACAAATAACAAAAAATTAACAGTACACAGAAACAGAACACATTAACACACAATTTAGTGGTTTCAAAATTCTCTCTCAGTGCAGACCAAATATCGAGTATCTCTTAACAAGAATATGCACTCCCAGTTTACGTAAACCTAACACAATTTTTAACAAATACCGAAACAAGCAAAAAAACATTAGTTAAAAGAAGTAAAATTTACATTTACTTATCGTATACCAAATTTATTATAAGAGAGAAGAGGTACAAAACAGATGTTTGCCTTTTGCTTTATACTGTAAAAAAAATTTGCGTTCGCGTTATTCTTCTTTGTATTTGTTTGCGCTTCCATTATTTATATGAGGCAAGGTGGCAAAAAATCTCGTGTTCAAATTTAGTTTGTTCCCTCATACGATGATGAATTCTGATCTTTTATTATTTTAATATTTTCGTTTTAAAAATTATTATTTTCTTATATAAATATACATATTAAAAATATTAAATTATAATTACATTAAAATAATATAAAATATTATTAACATTGTTGTCAGTAATAATTTGGAGTTACAAACATTATTATTTTTTATTAATTATATTAAATTATAGTAAGCCTCTAAATATTTATTATATTGGTATATCTTTTATTTTATACAGTGTGTATATAAAAAAAACGTTACAAATATTTTGCTTAAATCATTATTTCGTTCAACTTCAACTTCAAGTTAGAAATGGATTAGTTGCATCTTATACTACGTTCTCAATATATTGTATTTACATTTAAACACATATTTACTAATTAAAACATTTAATTTTTAATGTCTGAATATGCCAAAATAAGTTAAAAAAAAGATTTAAATTTAGCACATCCTTTGGACGGAAGTTAAAAAAATGAGTAATTTTCGAGTTATAATCCGATTTGGAAGTGGCCCACAATTTTTTCCCATGACTGCGTGTATTTTTTGCAGAAAACAACTCCACTATTAAGCTTTCCTCTCCGCGTAACTCGGTCAACAAGATAATTTTTCATTAATTTTAATCGTTTGCATGGCTCAGTTTCTCATTTCAATGCAATGGCATGATGCACGCCATTAAATGATGAGCATGCTTAGATTTTTACAGTTCACTATTTTTGTTAGTGAGTTAAATGCTTAATGCTTGCACTATCGAAATCAAACTTTCTAATATCTCCAATAATATTAAAATTTAACTAATTTTTCTTTAAGAGCACTGTCTTATGTATACTATTTTTGGTTTTGGTCTGAGGACATTGATACCGTACATGTTTCCTTAGTTCCCATACACGTTACCTACCGTACTTAGTTTGCATGTAAATTCATACCAAACGTATCATCAAATAGATGATTGTATACTTTATGAAACTTGTATCGGAAAGATCTTGATGATGACAAAAAAGATAAAGAATATTGTGGTCGTATTATTTTAAGAATTGATTTTAAAACTAATGATTGAAATTCAAATTAACTTAAACATAATGAAATTACAAATTACACACTTAAGTAAATTTATTTAATATTTTTGACAAACAAATTTAGCTATTTGGCGTAACATGCCGGCCTAGTTGATAGTATTAGCAATACTATCAATAATCATCAATTGGCAACAAGGCTAGTTTATGACTTGATCTTCTCAATATTCCGCATTTTGTTTTTATTTCTGCAACACGAATTCTATTATCTTTTCCGGGGAACACTTATGATTCTTCCCAATAGCCATTTTTGTGGAGAAGATTATCCTCAAATACTAACACTAACTTTCCAATCATAATGTCTGAAGTTTGCTTGTTTCACTTTGACCGTTTCTGCAGTGACCTAATGTCCTCCGACGACCATCTTTTCCAAAAATGCTACTGTACTGCTGTAATTTTTTGCCATTTGATGAGATAAGATAGGTTTAAATTCGATATCCGGCTCCACAAATGTATTTAACGGTGCTTGACCCCAAAAATGTGCCGGAGTTAATGCTTGTTCATCATTTGGATCTGTTGAAAGAGCTGTAGTTGGTCTAGAATTTAATACTGCTTCAGTTTGGCAGCAAATAGTGCTTCAAAAGTCAGATCAGCGTGTTGAACGGTTGGGTATAACAAGGATTTAGCTGATTTGGAAGCTGCATCCCAAAGTCCTCCGAAATGGGGTGAAATAGGTAGCATATGTTTAAATTTGATGGAATTTTCCACCACACCATGTCATCACTTCTAATTGAACGGATTGATTCAAGAACTGATTACGTAACTCAGCTAAATTTCGACGTATTGTCACAATACAGGGTTTTGCATAAGCTTCTACGATTAATAAATCGCTTCAGTGCAGCAATGAATGCCTTTACTGACAGGTCCGATACGATTTCCAAATGAACCCCCTTTGAGATGAAACAAACAAAAACTGCTATGTAGGTTTTATATATTTTGCGCCCTCTAGATGTTGGGCTTGTGAAAATTGGACCACAAAAATCGACTCTGCTGACTGAAAAGGCAAGGCTGGCATTCACGCAATCTGTAGGTAATTCACCCATTACTTGAGTGAGTAACTTTGAACGAAATTGGAAGCAACAAACAAATTTTCTTACAATTTTTCGTGTATAACTTCATGCATTGATGATCCAAAACTTTTGATGAATTATTGAAATTAACGCCTGCGATCCAGCGTGACAATGACTAAAATGAAGAAAAGAAACATACTAATATTAATAAAAGTGTTATTTTTTGGTAATAATATTGGACACTGAGCTGAGTATGGAATGTCCGAGTTTCGAAGACGTCCTCCGACACGCAACGTCCTCTTTACGTTGCTCCTCTTTACGTTGCTCGTATGGTTAACTGTTAGACCTTTGATGAGATGGTTGATATCGCCTCTGAATGCCTCACGTTGAATTAAATATAAGATTCTCATGAATGCTGATTCCAACTCCTCCGCAGTTTGCCTGATTGCGATGATTTATTAGCCAATTTATTTTTTAAATTGATGATTAATCTGTTCACATATGCGAAAATTGGACGGTTTTTTGTGAAACTACTATGTTTGTAAATTGAGTTCAGTAAGCTTGTCTTATCGAAACTGCCATTGTTGGATTTCTACTAGATGCTTTTCTTTGTTCTGGGAGCTCATCTGTTGACGAATACTTCCGTTGAGTGGGCCATAATAGTTGATGTTGATGTAAAAAGTCTAGACCTCTAAACCACATTGATCCTTGTAATTCTAAAACGGAACAACCGCGGGAGATTATATCTGCTGGATTGAACTTGCTATTGATATGCTTGCATATAACATTTTCTGTTAGATCCTGGATTGTTGACATTCTATTTGCCACCAGTGTTTGCCACTTTGATGCATGTGAACCTATCCATCCTAAAACAATTGTGGAGTCAGTCCCAAACTGAACACCATCTATTTGCTTTGGGTAATTTGAACGTATTTTTGTCCACAATTTTGATAATAATTCAGCACCGAGAAGTTCAAGTACATTAAGAGTTATGGTTTGCTTACTAGGGGCTATTTTCGTATTATATTTATTGTTTGGGTTTTGTCTATGGTTCTAACATAGATCCATGCCCCAAAAGCACGTATTGAAGCGTCACAAAATCCATGTATTTCTGTTGTAAGAGTGTTCTCACAACATAAAACAAATCGAGAAATGTCAAGGGAGTGTAATTCTAACAAACTTTCCTTGAAATTTGTCCAGCGGTTATGCAGACTTTGTGGCAACGATTCATCCCAAGACAACTTCATTAACCAAAGCTCTTGCATGAATAATTTTGACGAAAAGCCAAGTGGATCGAACAATTTTGCTAAATCTGTATTTTGCTAAGTATGTATGTTGTCTTAGGAATATTTAAGGTACAGTCGCAGCAAAACATGTGCATATATACGACTATATTTTAATAAACTGCTATGTTCCTTTATTTAGGCAAATATTTAAATTTTGTACTTACATAGATGGATCTCTGTTATGGAATTTTCCACAAGATCTTGTTTTATTACAAAATTTTGTTTGTAATTGTAATAATACTAATAATTAATTATTGTTTTTAGTATAATTATTATATAATGAGATTGAAAATTGAGAAAATAAGCCAAATTTAATTTAATTTATAGAATATGCTGTAGGCTCTAGGTGAAACATTATTAAAATTGATGATGGTGTAATAACCGAAATCGATTAACAAAATTTAATAAAATTGTGAAACAGACCTAGAGTTTTAATATTTATTTAATTTCAAATTTTATTCCATTGGATTATGACAGTAGGTGTGATTATTATGATGACATATTCATTTTACATATTTATTGGTGTTTTGAGCCAATAATTAAAGTGGTAATGAGTGAGACACATTGTGTAATTAAAATGTAACGCAAAATTACTGCTGGATTAAAGAATGTAACTTTTTGTATAATACCCTCTTTCTCGAAATTACTCAAAGTTAGGTAGATATCTTATTTAACAATCTCACGGTACTTATTCTCAATAAGTTAAACTTTTTTATTAGCAAGATATAAATTTATTTTTATTTTTGTTTTTACTTCTTTTAAACATATGTCTGAAGTAGGATTGAAACATTTTTGATTAGTACCTCTAAAATACAGCAATGTGTTCTTTTTTAAATTGCACACAAACTTTACTTTTTAAATTGCACACAAACTTTACTACTGGTTAGCAGTGACATTATACTAGTATATATATGTATGTATATGTATTCCAACCGGCTACATACTAAATAATTAATATTTATAAGTTTATATGTATATATTTATAGAAATTGCAGATTGTAACATAGAAATTTCTCAAGCTGAAATACTACAAAAAAGAAAGAGGGGGCGTCCTTCCGGAGCTACAAGTTCCAGCAAAAATACAAAAAAGAGTGTGAAGAAAAAAGAAAAGTTAATAGAAATTACAAAAATCGAAAGTACAGAGGAAAAATTATCACAAAAAAATAATAAAAGAACCCCAGAACAAATGGCTGCATTTAATGAACGGTTAGCTGAAGGTGACATAATTATAGCCAATTTTACTAAAATATTTTGTAACATATGTTCTGTGGAATTACCAAGTTTTACAAGCTTAAAAACTCATAGTGCATTTGTTCATAAGCAAAAAGGTTTCCTTGTTTGTTGTGATAAAAAATATTATAAGAGAAGTAAATATGTGGACCATATTGAGAAACATATTAATCCAGAAAAATATAAGTAAGAAGTTTCTTTTACATGTTTAATGTTTAATTATTCGTATTCTTTTCAATTTAGATGCAACCTTTGTGATAAAGTTTCTATGACAAGATGGACATTAAAAATACACATGAATAATGTTCATCGAGCTATGAAAAGTGAAACGTTACCATATCAGTGTTCGTTTTGTGGAAAAGCATTTAAATTAAAAAATGTTATGCTTCGGCATCAATTAGTTCACGTTCCGGAAGAGGAAAGAAAATTCAAATGTCCTCAATGTGAAAAATCGTAAATGAAAAATGTCATTTTAGTTAATCCCATATGATAAGATTTCAATTTTTACAGATATCCGTCACAAGGAACATTAAATCATCACGTTCGTACTTACCATGATAGACGATATTCTGGAATGTGCGACATTTGCGGTAAAACTTATAATAATAAACAAGATGTTAAACGACATCGACTTGAAGTGCATGAAGGAGCTGAGCGTAAAAAATTCAAATGCAAATACTGCCATCTTTTATTTGCGACAAAGTATCTCTGTAATAGGCACAAGTTTGAAGAACATGAACATCACAACCAAGTTATTGAACATAAATGTAAAGTTTGTAATAAAATTTTAGCCAATTCTGAGGCACTGAAAAGTCACGTTCAATATGCACATAAAGCTAAATCTAAATTTGAGTGTAGTTTGTGTGGAAAAAATTTCAAAAGAGAGCTTGTTTTGAAAGTATGAAATTAAAATTACCTTGGAACTTAAATAAAATAAAATAACTTTCTAGGAACATATGGCAGCACATACCGGCCAGCCTTTGTACGCTTGTCCTCATTGCCCTAAAACTTTCACCCATAGTTCAAACATGCACCATCATAGAAAAAGGGTTCATCCTATTGAATTTGAAGAAGCTAGACAATTAAGAGATGATAAAAAAGAATCTTGGTGTAAAATTACAGCATTAACAAATTAAAAATTTGTCAATAATACAATTGAAATAATACTCAATATATTTGGAACAAAACAAAGTTTTTGTTTAAATTTTATTTGTGCAGAAACATTTATTTTTTACAACAATTTAAGTACACAGTTCAATACTGAAATATATATTTAAAAAAACATATTTTAATTAATTTTATAAAGCAAATTTACAGAAAGAATCAACTCATATACAGTAAGTTATTGTATAAAATTAATTTACTAAATAATTTAGTACTAAACCAAAGTATGTATTTATGTATTTTATTATAATAATATGTAGCTATTTTAATTATAGTTAATGGAAATTTGGAAACGCTTTGTAATGTTAAAAGAACCAAGCTTTGTGATGTTCTTTTAATATTCGTGATCTTTTTTAAGCGCAAATATGAAAAATTTCCATTAACAATATTCCAGCAAGATTCATTATTTACTTTTGTGTTTTATCTTATAGTAGTTCTAGATGCTCAACATAAACCACTAGTTTTATTTCCTACTTTTTGGGGTGATAGTTGGATTTCGATAAAAGTATATGTAAACATTTTTATTTTTACATCATTATTTTATTTTATACTTTTTAGTTTTAAGTGAAACCCATTGGTATTATAATTTCAGAAAGAGTCACGCCTGCAACACAATTGGTTCTTGAAAAATGCCTTAGATGTGCTACGAGTTGTTCGACAGCAACCCGAAATATTCCCATTTTTTTAAATCGGTAGATGTAGTGTGTCTTTATTTGGGAAAGAATGTCTAAGTGCAAATTCTCAAGCCCGTAACACAATTGGTTTTTTAAATATGCCTGAGGCGTACTAGGAGTTGTATGGAAGGCTATGTAAAGTACCGTGTCCGGTTACTTTTTTCATCATGAGTAACTGTGCAAAATTTCAGAACTCAATCTTTAAATTTTTTATACAAAATAATTTTTTTTATTTTTGCGTTTGGTTTTAATATTAACAAAAAAAATTCCAACCTACCTACCAAAGAAGTAAACATACATATAGACACTGGCAAGTTAATATAAAAGTATATGAAAATAAAAACATTGAAAAACAAAGCTATAACTGATAAATATTTGCATCTGATATTTATTCCTATTTTCTTCTTTCCTTTTGTATTTATCGTTTTTTAAACGTTCTACTATCAGTATTCAGTACGGCTTCTTTATTTTAACTCCACTGTAGTTAACTCCACAAGCAAAGAATATTATTACAATAGCACTGTTTACAATTGCTCCAAAATTTTTGTGGCCTTGAAATAGGAAAAAATTATATTTTTTAAAAATCATCCAAGAATTAAAATAAAAAAATAGTAATAAGAAAGTTTAATGTGGGAAAAACACAAGAAAATGGTTGTTCAAAAAATGTTAAACTAAAATTAATATTTTTGAATTATGATAAATTTTATATTGTTAAATGAACTTTTTGAAAGAAATTGCAAAATGTTTACCAAGGAAAAATTAAATTCCAAAATCTTTGTGTAGAAGAATGTTCAAAACTATTTAATTTTTTTTTTATAATTTATATTTAACATTTTTCATTAATATGTTAAACTTAGAATTTTATGTTTCGCATTGAATTCTTTAACATTTTTATTGAAATTTTTAAATATAATAAATTCTTACTCTAATATACAATTCTAATATATTTTAAAGATTGAAGTAACTTAAATTCAAAAATTTTTTCTACATTATATGTATCTATGTATATTAGAATAATCACAATTTATAATTCTTTTTTTTATTATTACTCTTCTGTGTCACATAAACTCGTGACCACTAACCTCTTCCAATATCCGTTAGTGACTCCTGAATATTAATTCATTCTCACATGACATTAATACTTATTTGTACAGAAAATTTTTTTTTATAATTCAAAACTCATGGCATAGTAAGTAATAGAATTTATTCTATTCTCTAACACGGCCATTCTGAAAAATTCGTCGCTCTCGATGATATAGTTTCTGAAGAATTCATCGCTTTAGATGATATAGTTTAAACTCAATTAGATACAGCCCAGCGGCAATCTTAAGCTTGTCTGTACAATATTTTTTTTTTTGTCTGCAACATTCAAAAAAACACTTCTTTTGGACACAGCTCAGAGGCATGCTTAAGCTCTACTGTAACATTCAAAACAACATTTGTCTTATTTACAGCTCAGAGGAAATCTTAAGCTTGTCTGCAACAGTTAAAACAACATTTCTTTTGGAAACCGTTCAGAGGCAATCTTAAGCTTGTCTGTAACAACCAAAACAATATTCTTTTTGTCTACAGCTCAGAGGCAAACTTAAGCTTGTCTGTAACAACCAAAACAATCACCCATATTTTGTTAGACCCATCTCGCGAGATCGCGTGAGAATATCTCTGACGAGATAGTTTTGTATTCTGTTAGACCTTTGACGAGACGAGATAGCCATTTTTTATCTGGTCAAAAATTGTAAGCGATAGAGTATCTTGTCAAAGTATTTTGTGTTTTTTTTTATCAAAAAATTGAATTAAATAATTACATTGAATAGATAAAATAGTTAAGTAAAGATTAATAAACAATTTTTCATTATTTTTTTTGCATTATTATTAAAATTGTGTTTTGTTTTGAAAAAAAAAACTATCTTTACTATTACTAGTTTTTGTACTAAACTAAAAAATATTTAAAACAAATATATTTATATTTATTTTTCCTTTAAAAAATATTTTAAAACTAATACTAAGTTAGTGGGGTTAACACTCCAAAAATTTTATAATTCATATTTCGTTTATATACCAATAATTATTTTTGATAGTAAAAAATGATCAGTACTACCAACAAATAAAATGTTCTATTGCGCCGCTTACAGTGTCTAAAAGGGGTGGAATTGTGTATCTTTGTTTCAAACATTTCGGTCGAAACAAAATGTTGTCGAAACAAAATTTGGATGACATTACGTAATTTGAAACGTTAATTTATTTTGAAACGCGCGAAAAAAACAGTGAAACACTTTACATAATTCCATTTTTGATTTGTTTCGTTAAAATTTCAACAATTACTGCTAGAAAATAATGTTAAAATAAAAAAAATGGAACTGAAAGAAATTGCAACTGGATACAAGTAAAAGAAGCTAATAATAATACCAAAAATTTTTTTTTTTTTATTCTGAAATTTTTTTTTCTTTACAGAAAATCATTATAAATTAACTTAATTTTTCATTTTATTGGAATTTTTATTTTTGTGCGTTTCTAAAATAAATATTCTAATAAAAATCATGTATTAATTTATTATTTTTTTTAAAATTTACCTAAAAGCGTCAACTATTTTTCAATCGCCAAAATTTGGTCGTATCAAATGTAAAAAAAGTAGCGGTTCAACCTTACGCAATACCAAAATATGTCGTACCAATTTTGAAAAGATTGAAACAAAATAAAAATGGTCGAAACAAAATTATGCAATGCCACTTTTTGAAAATAGTCGAAACAAAACGACGTTTCAAATTACACAATGCTACCCCAGAAAGGCATATTCAGCGAGACGAGACGAGATGAATTTTTTCTTCTCGTCAACGATGGGTCTAACAGAATATGGGTGAATATTCCTTTTGATTACAGCTCAGAGGCAATCTTAAGGTTGTCTGTAACATTCAAAACAATATTTCAAAATTAAATATTTTAAATTACCTCAACCTAATTTTTGTATATAGTTTAATGTTACATAATAGATACGGCTTAGAGGCAATCTTCACCTTATGCGCATCAATAAAAAAAAATCATGAGAAGAATTTACGTTCATCTTTATTTCATTTAGTTATAACAATATAAATCATTCAATAGTTTCAATAAAATTATAAAATTCATTATCAACAAAGAAAAAAAAAAATATAATATTTATGAATATTGTCAAAATCTCTAAAATTATTAAGATTAATCAAAGAACATATAAAACTTCATACAATTATCAAATGGAAATTAAATTTAATAAAATTAAATACAAATACAGAATTTTGAATTACGCATTTTCCGTTTCAGTACTATCAAAGCTTTCATCAATAGGACTGATAGCTTCTCTTGCAACTATTACTATAGTTCTAGAACCTTCTTTTTTCAACCTGTAGCGATCATTAGGTAAAATTCCAATAATTTCATAAGTTCCAAGATAATGAACTTCTAATTTACCCTTTCGAATCTGATTACTTTTGTACACAACTTTTGTGCCGATTTCTAATCTAGTTCTCATATGAACTGCATTTTCTTTTATTCAATCATCTTTCAAAACACGAATTGCTTCTACATCATCATATTCTGGTTTTATATTTAATTCGGATAGTAAAGCACTGATTTCGAGAGTACGCACTGTAACACCAGTGAGTATTATGTGTGATAATTTTACCTTGATGTGTGATAATTTTACATGGTAATCCAAATAACGTTATAAAATTATTAAAATGTTGAACAGTTTCAACAGTATTCAAAGTTTTACATGGGAGTAGTATAACAAACTTCTTGAAAGCATCTATAATAATTAATAGATATTTATTAATATTTTTATTTTCTTCCTCGAAAGGACCCATATAATCAACATGCATATTATGAAATGGAATTGGTTTCTTTTCAATTGGATGTAATTCACATTGTTTATTTTCCTGATGGTCTTTTAGCTACCGAACAAATGATGCATGAATTTACAAATTTCCTGACATTTCTAGTCATAGACGGCATCCAAAAATGTTCCCGAATTTTAGTTAGTGTCTTTTCCCATCCAATGTGACAATTATCTTCATGATATCTTTTCATCATTGCTAAACGACATCGTTGCGGTATTAATAATTTACATGATGTCGTTTAACTTTCTGTACAGCAATCCATCTTGTAATAAATATTGTGCACTAGTATCTTAGTCGCCTTCTTTCAATTTTTCAATAATTTCTGTTGCAGCTTGATCTAATTGTTGTTCAATATTCAACCAATTTTCTGTTAAACTGTTTAATTGATAACAATTCACTGATAGTACGTTATGACTTAGGTAATCAGCATGCAACATTGTCTTACCTTTCCGGTATATAACATTAAAATCAAAATCTTGCAGATAAATCCACCATCTTGCAACACGTGGTAATAAATCTTTCTTTTCTTTTGTTGATTTCAGAGCATTACAATCGGTAACAATGGTAAATTGTATACCCAGTAAGTAAGTTCACAAATGTTTGACAGAATTTACTACAGCCAGGGTTTCCAATTCATAACTATGATAATTAGCTTCATAAGGTTTTGTAGCCTGACTATAATATGCCACTACATATAACTGTCCATTCTGTCTCTGAAATAAAATAGTTCCATAGCCAATGGAACTCGCATCGGTGTGAAGCTCCGTTGGTAATTCTGGATCAAATATTGTTAGGATAGGTTCTGAAATTAATTGCTGAATGATATACTGTCTGGCTTCTTCACATTCTTGAGTCCATTCATATTTAATATTGTTTTTTGTTATAAATGATATGCATCTTGTTTTTACTGTAAACTGTGGTACAAATTTTCTGAAGTAGCTTGCCAAACCCATAAATTGTCGAACTTTTTTGACTGTAGATGGTATCTGTGATTTCACTAATATATAATAATCCTGATGTCACAATTGTATTGGGGAACCCTTGAACTATATTATTTGAATAATCTTTTAAAATTGAATCAATCTTATTTTGGAACTTAGACTTGGATTCTGATAATAACACTGTTGTTAAACCACAAATAAAAAATACAATTTTATTTTTAAGAAAACACTTATTTCTTTTTATTTTTAATTCACTAAATCTTTATTTGTTATTTGTAAGAATCATTAATTTTATTTAATGATAAAATTTATTACAAATCTAATTTAAAAAAAAATAGATTACAAAAAATCAAAAATATATATATATTATACAAAAAAAAATTGTTACCAAAAAAACCTTGCTTCCACTGAACCTTGCTTGACGAACTCCAAAGTGAAAAGAGAACGTTTTTTAATTTTAATTGTGGCTGTACAATTTAAAACAACCGCATTCTTTTTATATTTCGAGTTTCGAATAAACATCTGATCATATGCGAAATGAAAAATGTACTACCAGAAAAGTACATACCAATTGAAAGATCTGATTGGATCTGATCATATGCGAAATAAAAAATGTACTACCAGAAAGGTACATACTAATTGACAATACTTAACGAAGAAATTGTTAAAATGACAATTCTTATGATTGACATGTTATTTATTTGACATATTATTGATTTATTAATTTTTTCAAAGGTAAACAAGCAAGGTGGTATTGTATACATACTATTTTTATTCAAATTTAATTTTAATTATTATTTTATTTTTAGAAATGCTTCAACAACTGTCTTTGTTTTATTAACGAAGCAGGAAACTGTAGGATTACGTTTCAAAGTTGATCCATTTTAATTGACTACTATTTCTAATGTTGAATCATTCAAAATATCTCTTCCAATAATCATTTAATTTTTTAGATATTGAGAATCGATTATGTGAAATGTTACTTCAACAGCTATTTCTTCAAATTCTATTAATAGATCAATCTTTTCTGTAAGTAATACTGGTATATTACTGATTCCACAAACTGGAATTGTGTCATTCTTTTTGAAGGGATAGATGCTGCTATGTCAGAACGGATTAATGAACAATCTGATCCAGTATCCAATAAACAATGAAATATTTTACCACCAGAAAGAACAACTGTTGTATTGTCTGCTGCGTGAAGCTCACGAAAAATGTTAACATTTTTTTTGTTCAGCTCGTTGTTTTGCCCAACATGTGCTTTCTTCGTGTCGTAATTTTTGACAACATTGACATTTTTTTTTTCGAGGTTATTTTTTTCACGAATGTGTTTCATAACAGGTTGAGCTTTATTCCTTGTAGAATTATTTTCTGTACAATTTATCCTAACATGTCCTGTTTTTCCACAATTAAAACATCGTTTCTCGGTTTATGTTCGTTCCATTTGTGTTATGTTTTTTTCTTTTACCAGAAATTATTCTATCAGGACAAACATCTCTGTACTCAAAACGGCGATAAAATTTAGCGCTTTTGCGTTGAGGAGTTTCTCGTATAGCTGATAAATGATCTATTAAATTTTGAATTGACGACGGCATGACAAAGGTCAATGAATTTCTTAAGCTTGTTTCGGAAATGCAACCAATAACAATTTTTATAATTTTGTCCTCTGGAATTTTGAATGGTAACCGATTTACTTGTGATACCTTTTCCATTACGAATTCTGTATATGAATTAAATTTGCTACTTTCCAAGTTAACTACTTTAAGAAGTTGACTTATTATGTCAGTGCCGCTTGAAAATGTATGAATTATAGAGGATTGTAAGTCTATCCAATCATAATGTTGAAAATCATATTTGTCGCACCAATTTTTAGCTCTACCTAACAACGCAGAACGAACTCTGGGAATAATATCATAATTTTGTAACTAATCTCGCTCAATCCATAAATCAATATCCTTGCACCACTTATCTACATCAACGCGTGAATGATCATTTTCAAAACTTGGAAAACCAACAATTTCTCCACGATTTCCATTTTGATTAATTATCGACCTGAAAGAATTAAAAAAAAAACGCATATTATAATATTATATGCCAAACCAATGCTCTATTACCAAAATATAGTGTGCTCTATATTATGCTGTGCAAATTATAAATATGTATTGGCTGTACACAGTATACACACTGGTATATAGATGCACATATGTTGTTATATGTATATCTAATTAGAATTTTATTTTCTGTTCTTTTTTATTCTCTTATCTTTTTTTCAATTCTAGCAAAAGTTTCGTTTTTATATTTTGGTTGAATTGAATGAAAAAGTGTGAATTGTTGAATGTAGGTATAGGTACATATAAAATAAATGTCCTAATATCACAAAATATACTGTCTTGATAAATGGCCAACATTTTCAATAGAATATAAATTTTTTATAATGGTTATTATCTTATTGTTTTTGATAAATCTGACGTTGTGTTATAGTACCTCGATTCTTAGGTATGTATTTAATTTACTATACAAAATTTATTGATACACTACAGATAAAATTTTGTAATTTGTATTACATATTTTTATTATTAATTATTATAAATTACTATTTATTTCATAAAAGCAGATAGCAATTAATAAAATAATTAATAAATCGTACCTACTACAATTTAAAATATTACTATTATTAAAATCATTCAGTCAAAATAACCTTAAATTTACTTATTCATTTATTCAATTTATGCAACTCTGATTAAGGTCAACACAATTCTTTTGCATTATATGATTTCTTTTTCATGATTTGGAGTTATTTTGAGGATCTGCACATTTTTGTTTTTTATTTTGTTTTTACATTGTTGTTGATTGTTGGTAAATCCTCTTCATATGTAACTTTATAATGGTTAACATTTTCAATATGTAAATTTATATTCTATTGAAAATGTTGGCCATTTATCAAGACAGTATATTTTGTGAAATTAGGACATTTATTTTACATGTACCTATACCTACATTCAAAAATTCACACTTTTTTTCAATAAAAAGGAAACTTTTGCAAGGAGAAATGAAAAACAGAAAAATAAAATTCTAATTAGATATATAACTATATATCTATATCTATACCAGTGTGTATACTGTGTACAGCCAATACATATTTATAATTTGCACAGCATAATATAGAGTACACTATATTTTGGTAATAGAGCATTGGTTTGGGATTTGCTTTTTTTTTAAATTCTTGTTTCTTTAGTGGTGTGTGCTTGTTTATGTTTTGATATGAATTAGTAAGATCGTAAAAATGGGACTCAACTCTAGTCTTTGTACGATCAAACTACTTTTGTGTATCTTTATATATTAACGTTCTTTGATATAACCATCAAATCATTTTACGGTATTTATTTTTATTGACATTTTTTGATCAATTAAATCACATCTATCAATTTTTAATTTTAACCAATTTTCTCTCCTACACATATTACAAATATTTAATAAATAATTACATATCTAAAGTTTTATTAACAATACTATTTTAAATAGAACACCATGAATACTATTTAATAAAATTAAAAATAAACGTACAATACACAATCCTTCGGTAACAGATGCAATTTTAATATATTATTACTATCTGCCTTTTTCAAACTACACACTACACTAGACACTAGATACTTGGAAATTTACTTATTTCACAAAATTTTATATTTTCTACAATATATAAGTATCACTCTCAGTTTAATTAACTAAATTTCGATCTTTATTTGCATTAATTTTGAATGAACTTATCAAGTTAAAGTAAACCCGCTAATAAAATACTACATTAGAAACATTTTTTTTTTGCATACACCTTGCACTAATTTTGAATCAATTTAAAGTAAACCAGCTAATAAAAACCTATAAAAACACTATTTTACATTAGGTATTACAATAAATATACATGATCTTTAAAAATACATGGTGAAAAGTTCACTTCCGAAAATTGTGTACCTGCTCTTTCTTGTAGTAATTCCTGTAAAGAGTTTTTTGTATATAGTGTTTATCTCTTTAGGGATGCGTATTTAGTGGTGTCATTTGTTGACATGAAAAACTCTTGCTTCTCTTCTAGTCTTTCCATAGCCTCTGATGTTTGCCCAATAGCCCAATTGTTACCAAAGGCTCTTCAGCACTGACATAGGACTTTCACGAAATTTGCACATTTCATCTCGATATGTTTCGCCCAATTGAGTTTCTTATCAAGTATGATCCCTAGATATTTGACATCGTCTCGAAGTTCTAGGTTATTTCCTCCAATGGAAGCAATAACATACTTATTCAGTTTCCTATTATTGGTAAAGGCCACTAAATGTGTCATGCTGGGATTTATGGTTAATCCATTCGCCTGATACCATTCGGTGGTTAAGTTAAGGGCATTTTGCAATTGTGTTCATAAACGCTTCATATTTACTCCTCTTAGAAGAATACTAACGTCATTGGCAAAGCCGTGTTGAATGCTTCCCCGTTCAGTATACTTAAGAGTTCGTCTACTAACATGCTCCATAGTAAAGGTGATAGAACACCTCATTGTGACTATCGAACCAGTCCACATTTTCCAAATCGGTAACGGTCGTATTTCTTAATTTGTGAAGAGTATCTAAGTGTAATCAATATCCATAAATCAATATCCTTGCACCACTTATCTACATCAACGCGTGAATGATCATTTTCAAAACTTGGAAAACCAACAATTTCTCCACGATTTCCATTTTGATTAATTATCGACCTGAAAGAATTAAAAAAAAAAACGCATATTATAATATTATATGCCAAACCAATGCTCTATTACCAAAATATAGTGTGCTCTATATTATGCTGTGCAAATTATAAATATGTATTGGCTGTACACAGTATACACACTGGTATATAGATGCACATATGTTGTTATATGTATATCTAATTAGAATTTTATTTTCTGTTCTTTTTTATTCTCTTATCTTTTTTTCAATTCTTGCAAAAGTTTCGTTTTTATATTTTGGTTGAATTGAATGAAAAAGTGTGAATTGTTGAATGTAGGTATAGGTACATATAAAATAAATGTCCTAATATCACAAAATATACTGTCTTGATAAATGGCCAACATTTTCAATAGAATATAAATTTTTTATAATGGTTATTATCTTATTGTTTTTGATAAATCTGACGTTGTGTTATAGTACCTCGATTCTTAGGTATGTATTTAATTTACTATACAAAATTTATTGATACACTACAGATAAAATTTTGTAATTTGTATTACATATTTTTATTATTAATTATTATAAATTACTATTTATTTCATAAAAGCAGATAGCAACTAATAAAATAATTAATAAATCGTACCTACGACAATTTAAAATATTACTATTATTAAAATCATTCAGTCAAAATAACCTTAAATTTACTTATTCATTTATTCAATTTATGCAACTCTGATTAAGGTCAACACAATTCTTTTGCATTATATGATTTCTTTTTCATGATTTGGAGTTATTTTGAGGATCTGCACATTTTTGTTTTTTATTTTGTTTTTACATTGTTGTTGATTGTTGGTAAATCCTCTTCATATGTAACTTTATAATGGTCAACATTTTCAATATGTAAATTTATATTCTATTGAAAATGTTGGCCATTTATCAAGACAGTATATTTTGTGAAATTAGGACATTTATTTTACATGTACCTATACCTACATTCAAAAATTCACACTTTTTTTCAATAAAAAGGAAACTTATGCAAGGAGAAATGAAAAACAGAAAAATAAAATTCTAATTAGATATATAACTATATATCTATATCTATACCAGTGTGTATACTGTGTACAGCCAATACATATTTATAATTTGCACAGCATAATATAGAGTACACTATATTTTGGTAATAGAGCATTGGTTTGGGATTTGCCTTTTTTTTAAATTCTTGTTTCTTTAGTGGTGTGTGCTTGTTTATGTTTTGATATGAATTAGTAAGATCGTAAAAATGGGACTCAACTCTAGTCTTTGTACGATCAAACTACTTTTGTGTATCTTTATATATTAACGTTCTTTGATATAACCATCAAATCATTTTACGGTATTTATTTTTATTGACATTTTTTGATCAATTAAATCACATCTATCAATTTTTAATTTTAACCAATTTTCTCTCCTACACATATTACAAATATTTAATAAATAATTACATATCTAAAGTTTTATTAACAATACTATTTTAAATAGAACACCATGAATACTATTTAATAAAATTAAAAATAAACGTACAATACACAATCCTTCGGTAACAGATGCAATTTTAATATATTATTACTATCTGCCTTTTTCAAACTACACACTACACTAGACACTAGATACTTGGAAATTTACTTATTTCACAAAATTTTATATTTTCTACAATATATAAGTATCACTCTCAGTTTAATTAACTAAATTTCGATCTTTATTTGCATTAATTTTGAATGAACTTATCAAGTTAAAGTAAACCCGCTAATAAAATACTACATTAGAAACATTTTTTTTTTGCATACACCTTGCACTAATTTTGAATCAATTTAAAGTAAACCAGCTAATAAAAACCTATAAAAACACTATTTTACATTAGGTATTACAATAAATATACATGATCTTTAAAAATACATGGTGAAAAGTTCACTTCCGAAAATTGTGTACCTGCTCTTTCTTGTAGTAATTCCTGTAAAGGGTTTTTTGTATATAGTGTTTATCTCTTTAGGGATGCGTATTTAGTGGTGTCATTTGTTGACATGAAAAACTCTTGCTTCTCTTCTAGTCTTTCCATAGCCTCTGATGTTTGCCCAATAGCCCAATTGTTACCAAAGGCTCTTCAGCACTGACATAGGACTTTCACGAAATTTGCACATTTCATCTCGATATGTTTCGCCCAATTGAGTTTCTTATCAAGTATGATCCCTAGATATTTGACATCGTCTCGAAGTTCTAGGTTATTTCCTCCAATGGAAGCAATAACATACTTATTCAGTTTCCTATTATTGGTAAAGGCCACTAAATGTGTCATGCTGGGATTTATGGTTAATTCATTCGCCTGATACCATTCGGTGGTTAAGTTAAGGGCATTTTGCAATTGTGTTCATAAACGCTTCATATTTACTCCTCTTAGAAGAATACTAACGTCATTGGCAAAGCCGTGTTGAATGCTTCCCCGTTCAGTATACTTAAGAGTTCGTCTACTAACATGCTCCATAGTAAAGGTTATAGAACACCTCATTGTGACTATCGAACCAGTCCACATTTTCCAAATCGGTAACGGTCGTATTTCTTAATTTGTGAAGAGTATCTAAGTGTAAAGCCTCAGGCCTATAACACAATTAGTTTTTTAAATATACCTGCGACGTGTTAGGAGTTATGCGGCAGCAACCCGAACCAGTCCACTTTTTCGAAATCGGTAACAGTCGTATATTTTTATTCGCGAAAGAGTATCTAAGTGTAAATTTTCATGCCTTGTAACATAATTGGATTTTGAAATATGTCTGAGACGTGCTAGGAGTTGTACGGCAATAGCCCGAACCTGTCCACATTTTCGAAATCGGTAGAAATCGTATTTCTTTATTTGTGAAAAAGTATCTAAGCGTAAATTTTCATGTCTATAACACAATTGGTTTTCTAAATATACCTGAAACGTGCTAGAAGTTGTGCGGCAGCAACCCGAACCTCTCCACATTTTCGAAATCGGTAACAGTCGTATTTCTTAATTTGTGAAGAGTATCTAAGTGCCTATAACACAATTAGTTTTTTAAATATACCTGCGACGTGTTAGGAGTTATGCGGCAGCAACCCGAACCTGTCCACTTTTTCGAAATCGGTAACAGTCGTATATTTTTATCTGTGAAAGAGTATCTAAATGTAAATTTTCATGCCTGTAACACAATTGGTTTTTGAAATATGCGTACGACATGCTAGGAGTTGTGTGGCAGCAACTCTAACCCGTCCACCTTTTCGAAATCGGTAACAGTCGTATTTCTTTATTTGGGAAAGAGTATCTAAGTGTAAAGTTTCATGCCTATAATAATAATTTTTTTTTTTTTTTGAAAATCCTCTATGGATGAGGGCCGCGCGTGCGCCCAATCCGCAGACATCAGAAGCCACCTTCGACTCAACCTTGGTCCACCTATGTTGGCAATCAATCGAGCCAGCGCCATGACACCATTTGCGGCTCTTTCAGCAGTCTTCTTGTTCTGCTCAAAGAAATTTAGCCTGCTATCAATCATGATGCCGAGATATTTTACCGCCTATTTTGTCTCCACCTCTTCTTCGCCGATGCGCATCGGAAGCTCAAGGTTCATCCTCTTTTTAGTCAGCATTACGACTTCCGTCTTGATCAATGCAAACGACAGTCCACGGCTGTCCATCTAAGAAAGGATGAACCGCATGGTCTGATTGAGCTTCAGTTGGGCGAGGTACACGTTCCGGGCTACTATCAGCACGGTAACGTAACATACTGGTAACGCAACATACTGTCGTATGCGGTATCCCAAAGGTTGGGACCGAGGATTAAACCTTGCGCTGCACCTCCAGAGACAGTGATACTCACTTGCTCTTCAGCCGTATCGAAGAGTACAGTACGGTCAAGGTAGTTGCTGATCATTCCTACCAGATATTCCGGAACACTAAATTCCTGCTCTAGAGCTTGAAGCATTGTCGCTCCATCTGGCCGAATTAAACGCATTTTTCACGTCTAAAATCACGAAAAAGACGATATATGTGACTCCTTAATCCGGCCCTGTTGATTGTCGTTTGGTTTTAGGACTCATCTTTGGACAGGGTCCCAAGACTCTTTGCCCTTACTCGGCAATCTGCATCGCGAGGTAGGTAATCGTGCAGAGGAATAATAATAATAATAATAATAATTTTTTTTTTTTTTTTTTTTTTTTTTTTTTAGAAGGGAAAATCCTTTATGGATGAAGGGCGCACGTGCGTCCAACAATGTCGGAGTCTCCCATATTGGGCATACCGACTAAAAAACCTCCCGCCACGGACACTAGCCTGGAACCGTTTGTCACATTACTTCGGGCTAGGTCCAATGCAATCGCCTTGAAGGCTGCTGCCTAGCCAAAGTCTGTAGGTTGGACCTCTGTGGTGTCTAGATCCACCTTCTTTTTCCGCAGTATTTTCTGCGCAAAGAGTGACAAACTGTCCCACGCTCCCCTACCCTGTAAAATGTGGCCCACCACTGTGTCCGGAGAGAACCGCGGTACAACTTCCCTTAGCTGCATACGCTCTCGAGCCCACCTTTCACAGATGAAAAAAGTGTGCTCAGCATCATCGTGCATGTGGCAATATATTCACGCCGCTGAACGTGCCTTCCCCATCTTGTGCAGATAGGCCCGAAAGTATCCATGTCCACTCAGCAGCTGAGTGAAGTAGTAATCTACCTCTCCATGTCGTCGTTCTACCCATGGGGTAACCTCCCCGATGAGCCGCCTCGTCCATATTCCTCGTTCCTCCAGTTCCCAGTTCTCCTGCCATTGCCGAAGCGTGCGATTCCGCTCTTCCTTCTGCACTGACTCTATATTTCCTTCGGTCTTTCTCCGGTATATCGCCTGACGCTCCCTTGCAAGTAGTGCAATTGGAATGACGCCAGCGATAACCAGGACAGCTGGCTCCGAGACAGTTCTGTAAGCAGACGCCACTCGCAACGCCGCCAGCCTTTGGACCCGACCCAGGCTTATCCGATAGCACTCCTTTGCGAGAGCATGACCCCATATCTCGGCACCATACAGCAAGACTGACTGGACCGCAGACATCAGTAGCCGCCTCCGACTCGATTTTGGTCCACCTATGTTGGCCATCAATCGAGCCAGCGCCATGACACCATTTGCGGCCCTGTCAGCAGTCTTCTTGATCTGCTCAAAGTAATTTAGCCTGCTGTCAATCATGATGCCGAGATATTTTACCGCCCGTTTTGTCTGCACCTCTTCTTCGCCGATGCGCATCTGGAGCTCAAGGTTCATCCTCCTTTTTGTCAGCACTACGACCTCCGTCTTGCTCAATGCCAACGACAGTCCGCGGCTGTCCATCCAAGAAAGGATGGACCGCATGGTCTGATTGAGCTTCAATTGGGCGAGCTCCACGTTTCGCGCTGCTATCAGCACGGTAACTTCGTCCGCATGTCCGACCAGCATTGACTCATCCGGCATGTTTAATCGCAAAAAACTGTCGTATGCGGCATTCCAAAGGTCGGGACCGAGGATTGAACCTTGTGCTGCACCTCCAGAGACTGTAATACTCCCTTGTCCTTCAGTCGTATCGAAGAGTACTGTACGGTCGTCAAGGTAGTCGCTGATCATTCCTAGCAGATATTCTGGAACACGAAATTCCTTTTCTAGAGCTTGGAGCATGTCGCTCCATCTGGCCGAATTAAACGCATTTTTCACGTCTAAAGTCACAAGGAGGACTCTACGACGTGAGAAATGGTTGTGGTCCGCGGCCCTGCTCTTCGCAGATGTGACTTCCACAATGGCATCTGCTGTGGAACGACCAGCCCTGAAACCGTACTGACGCGGAGACAAACCTCCAGCTGCCTCGATGGCAGACAACAGCCTTGGCTTGAGTAACTTCTCAAGAACCTTTCCCGCAGTGTCCAGCATGCAGAGCGGACGGTATGAGGAAGGTAGCTCCGGGTCTCCTTTCTCCTTGCTGATGAGTACCAGCCTAGCTGTCTTCCAACACTTGGGGAAAATTCCCGCTGAGAGACAAGCATTGTACATACTCAACAGAATATTCGGATTATAAAGAAAAACCAGCTTTAATATCTCTCCTTGGATACCGTCTGGACCTGGGGTCTTCTTGACCTTGAGGGATTAGATGGCCACCTCCAGCTCCTCCATTGTAAACGGAGAAGCGCCATCCCGGTTGTATACTCTAGCAGCTCGCTGGAGATGCACTGGAAAGAGGGCATTAACTAGATGCGTTGTGGTGCGCATGTCCATGGGCGGAGGGGTTTTCAGTGCCCCAATTTTCTGGGTTACAATTTTGTAACCTAAACCCATGGATCTGAGTTTATATCCTCTCTCAGTGCTTCCCAGCATCTCGCCTTGCTTTGATTGATTGCACGTCGCAACTGGCGCTTTTTCTCCTTGTGATCCGAGGACCTGAGCCTAACCTCCTCCTCTCTGAGCCTTTCTCCGCAGTCGGAGACAATCTCTCCGGAGGTCAGCTATCTCGGCTGTCCACAAGTACATTGGCTGTTTTCCATGAGGAATTCGCCTCCGAGGCATTGAGCGGTCGCAGGCTAGGGTGATTTGACGCAGAGTGGCATCAACCAACGGCCCTGCCTGGTGAGGGCTTGCAGGCTGCCCCTCGACCTGCATTTGGACACCTCCCCGGATGACCGCTGCAAATACCGCTTCGTCAATTCTCCCCATGTTCCAGCATTGTGGTCTGCTATTTATTGTTCTTTGGAGTTGCCGCCTCTCACGGACCACGAATACAATGTACTGATGGTCACTGCCCGTGTAGTCTTCAATCACATGCCAGCCTTCGACCAAAGCGGCCAAGCGCTCACAGGCAAAGGATACGTCGGGAATGGTTTCTGAATACCCCGGTCGACGAAAAGTAGATGTCGAGCCGACATTCAGAACAAGTAAACCCGTTCTGGATGCCAACCCTAACACCTCGCTTCCCCTTGAGTCAGGGTAGGGCATTCCCCACTTGTTTGCCTTAGCGTTGAAATCGCCACCAATCACTACGCGACCCGTCGTGTTCAAAACCGTATCCTCAAGGTCCGCCAATTTCGCTCGGAAATCCGCTATGACTTCGTTGGGTGTCAGATAGACACTTATAAATGTGATATCCGCGTATTTAACCCAGACGAACCCACGCCCGCGCCCATGCTCTCGTACCGAGATTTTCGCTGCATCAGGTATCCAAATGGCCGCCGTACCAAGCTCGTCCGAGAACCAAGAATTGGTTCTGTCCATATACTGCTCACTAATTAGCAGTATGTCGGAACTCTTCTCCCGAGCAAGCTGATGCAGGAGGTCATCTGCCACTCGGCTACGATTTAAGTTTGCCTGGAAGACGCTGATCATTTTCCAGTCTCTTTGGCCTTTCTCAGAGCGTCTCTGAACACCTTGCATAACCCTGTGCCTAGAGTGTGGCCTAGACTTTCGTGTTGCGCACCCGCTTCGGCACAGAGTATGCAGTGTGCCTTTTCTTTACAGGCCTTAGCAACATGCCCCTCCTTTCCGAAGTGGTAGCAGGCTTTGCTTCGGTCAGGTCCCCTGCAAGAACCAGCCACGTGACCGTAATTTAGACACCTGTAGCAGCGTTTGACATCGGTCCGTGACGTAACCCTGCAGGAAACCCATCCTACTTTGAGCCTTCCCTGCTTCAGCAGCTTTTCGGCAGCTTGCTCAGGAAGTTCAACGATGGCTGTTAGTTGTGACCTCGAATTTGGCGCTGTGAGACCAACCCTCATTACAGCGACATCTCCGAGATCCCTCCTCAACGCCTGCTCCACTTCAGTCCGCTCAGTAAGGCAGTCCAAATCGTTCACTGCTACGGACCTCATCTGTACGATGCTCTTCACGCTACCTAGAGTGCCCACTGCATCTTCTAGGGCCTTTGTGAAACTTCCCAAGCTTTTCTGGCCAGTGATTTCAAGAAGAACCTTGCCATCCCGTGTTTGCCGGATTGCCTTTATTTCCGCACCTGTTTCCTCCGGCTTAACTTTCGCCTTGATGCTTCTTAGGACATCAGCATATGATTTACCCTCCGCTGGCTTGATGGTAACGGCGGGCTGACGTCCTTTGGTTCTTACTTTTTTGGCATTTACCGCTACTTTATCTTGGGAAGCTTCAGGTACTGTTGTCTTAGGCTCTTCGGCTGTATGATTTTTTGGTCTTCGCCTGGCCCTCCTCTTTTTCCTCTTTACTTCTGTCCACTGCTGTACGTTGGCGGAAGGTGGAGGAGTCATTTCCTTCTCTTTCTTCTTTTTAGGTATGGCCCCTTTTCCACCGGACTAGTAGCTCCTCTTTTCAGCGTTCCACTTGTGACTATTTCTGGCAGTATCACAGTCATCGTTTTTTGGGCTTTCGTGGTATCAAATGCCCTCTTATCGCCTGTCTGGACAGCACAGTCTCTCATTCTTCTTGGGATCTCCGTTTGAGTTCCGCTGTCCATTCTTTTTGTGCATGCTTTCCGGCTCCACAAGCTTTTTAACGTGTCCAAGGCATCCTGGAGCACCGCCATGCCATCTTTTATTTCCGAGCTGACGTTCGTTTGCCTAAGAGTTGCAGCTCTCATTTTGGCCAGAACACCATCACTCTTCTGGAATATTTCTCCGACATTAGACTCCATGCTGCCTTCGTGCTCATTTTCCCTTACCACCGCCGGTGGTGAGGAATTTGAGCGAGATGCAGTTGGAGGTGTACGCAGTAATACCGGGCACCGTCTAAAGAGACTATTTGATGGGCTCTCCTCAAATCTCCTTCTTGAAGTCCCTTCATCCTTCTCCATCTTCTTCATCGTCTCAGTATGTTTTTTTTTTCTTTCATTCATATTTTGTTCCCTCGAGTAAGGCGAGAAAATCGGTCCGCCCCCGCAGAGCTCCCATACGGGGGTAAGGCTTTTACACTCAGAGGGTGCCAGATATCTGAGGACACCGTTATATATTAAATAATAATAATAATAATCATAATAATAATCATAATAATAATAATAATAATAATAATAATAATAATAATAATAATAATAATAATAATAATAATAATAATAATAATAATAATAATCATAATAATAATCATAATAATAATAATAATAATAATAATAATAATAATAATAATAATAATAATAATAATAATAATAATAATAATAATAATAATAATAATAATAATAATAATAATAATAATAATAATAATAATAATAATAATAATAATAATAATAATAATAATAATAATAATAATAATAATAATAATAATAATAATAATAATAATAATAATAATAATAATAATAATAATAATAATAATAATAATAATAATAATAATAATAATAATAATAATAATAATAATAATAATAATAATAATAATAATAATAATAATAATAATAATAATAATAATAATAATAATAATAATAATAATAATAATAATAATAATAATAATAATAATAATAATAATAATAATAATAATAATAATAATAATAATAATAATAATAATAATAATAATAATAATAATAATAATAATAATAATAATAATAATAATAATAATAATAATAATAATAATAATAATAATAATAATAATAATAATAATAATAATAATAATAATAATAATAATAATAATAATAATAATAATAATAATAATAATAATAATAATAATAATAATAATAATAATAATAATAATAATAATAATAATAATAATAATAATAATAATAATAATAATAATAATAATAATAATAATAATAATAATAATAATAATAATAATAATAATAATAATAATAATAATAATAATAATAATAATAATAATAATAATAATAATAATAATAATAATAATAATAATAATAATAATAATAATAATAATAATAATAATAATAATAATAATAATAATAATAATAATAATAATAATAATAATAATAATAATAATAATAATAATAATAATAATAATAATAATAATAATAATAATAATAATAATAATAATAATAATAATAATAATAATAATAATAATAATAATAATAATAATAATAATAATAATAATAATAATAATAATAATAATAATAATAATAATAATAATAATAATAATAATAATAATAATAATAATAATAATAATAATAATAATAATAATAATAATAATAATAATAATAATAATAATAATAATAATAATAATAATAATAATAATAATAATAATAATAATAATAATAATAATAATAATAATAATAATAATAATAATAATAATAATAATAATAATAATAATAATAATAATAATAATAATAATAATAATAATAATAATAATAATAATAATAATAATAATAATAATAATAATAATAATAATAATAATAATAATAATAATAATAATAATAATAATAATAATAATAATAATAATAATAATAATAATAATAATAATAATAATAATAATAATAATAATAATAATAATAATAATAATAATAATAATAATAATAATAATAATAATAATAATAATAATAATAATAATAATAATAATAATAATAATAATAATAATAATAATAATAATAATAATAATAATAATAATAATAATAATAATAATAATAATAATAATAATAATAATAATAATAATAATAATAATAATAATAATAATAATAATAATAATAATAATAATAATAATAATAATAATAATAATAATAATAATAATAATAATAATAATAATAATAATAATAATAATAATAATAATAATAATAATAATAATAATAATAATAATAATAATAATAATAATAATAATAATAATAATAATAATAATAATAATAATAATAATAATAATAATAATAATAATAATAATAATAATAATAATAATAATAATAATAATAATAATAATAATAATAATAATAATAATAATAATAATAATAATAATAATAATAATAATAATAATAATAATAATAATAATAATAATAATAATAATAATAATAATAATAATAATAATAATAATAATAATAATAATAATAATAATAATAATAATAATAATAATAATAATAATAATAATAATAATAATAATAATAATAATAATAATAATAATAATAATAATAATAATAATAATAATAATAATAATAATAATAATAATAATAATAATAATAATAATAATAATAATAATAATAATTTTTTTTTTTTTTTTTTTTTTTTTGCTTTTTTACGGTTATAGATGGTGTCGCGGGGAAAATCTGCTTAACAGACTACCGAGTGCCGGGTTGGTCGGTTTCTTTTTGCATTACACTAAGACGCACTGCAAAAAAGGAACCAACCGACCGGCTAAAAACCCCCACCATCTGTTCCCTTGACCCACGATGTATATCCCAGTTTGGAACCGCGTTAGCATTTCTTCAAACTGGCGAAAAAGTGCTGACTTCGGTGTTTCCGTGTGAATTATCCCGTTCGCTCTTCTCTGCATATATCTATCGACAGCGGCAGACAGAAAAATAAAATCTACTGTCCCTCTTCTAATATTATTACTAAGACAATATTAATTTTCTAAGCCTTTTCTATTATGGCTAGGTTATTTCCCATTTACAAAACAAAACTATTCTAAACAGAGCTATATAATCCCTAGAGGTGCTGTCTTGAAGTAGCTTCCAACATGTCAAGCTGCCTCAAAACGCTGGACTAGGTTCTTTCTGTTTACATCTATTCTACAAATAACTAGAAAACTAAAAACTATTCTATACAGAGCTACATAGTTCCTAGAAGTGCTGTCTTGAAGCAGCTTCCAGCATGTCAAGCTGCCTCAAGATGCTGGACTAGGTTATTTCTGTTCTACATCTATTCTACAAATAGCTACTTGGCTCCCAAAGTCGTTTTGCGTAGGCCCAACTATTTGGCGAGTTACTATCTACTTCCATATGTAACAAAAATAACAAAAAACAGTACTACTGTGCTACATAACAAAACAGCGACACGTTTTATCTAATTTCGCTCATAAGTCTACCGAGATCTACCACACGCCGACAGCATCAGCAGTAACTAGTGTCGCAGAGTTAAATTTGTTGTTAATTTAACACAAACAAAACTGCGGCACCAGTAAGCCTGTATGCCATTGGTGCCAAGCAGACCACGCCAGACTCAAAAGCAGAAACCAGACTACACTGGGGTCTATTTCCTAACTTAGAAGATCTATTCCGAGTCTTCTAAGTAGCCCAGTCTCTTCTTCTTTCGTAATACCGCCTCGACGTAGACTGACACGGCGTTCCAATTTTCTTCCGTGTCTATCATTATGGTGGTTATATTATCCGGCGTAACATCCCCTACGATTCGAGTTAGAACGCTTCTTTCCTCCGCTGCGACGTCGCACTCGAAAAAAGTATGCTCGACCGTATCTTCCGCTGTGTCGCAGTGGCGACATCGCGGACTGTTTACTTTATTCATTCTGAATAAATAAGCTCGAAAGTATCCATGCCCCGAGAGCATTTGCGTGGTATAGAAGTTCACTTCGCCGTGCCTCCGGTTAACCCAAACCGCTAGTTGTGGTATCAATCTTGCGGTCCAGCGTCCTCTGTGTTCCCCATTCCATTGTTCTTGCCATTTTTCTAGGCTTTGTCTCCTCGCGTCTCCTGACACTTCTTTTCTGTCTCTTCCCGCAGCCCTATTATATATCTGTTTCCTCTCTCGGGCTAACAATGTTATCGGTATCACGCCTGCAATAACATTTACAGCTGGGTATGAGACCGTCCGGTAGGAGCACGCTACCCGCAGAGCCCCTCTTCGTTGTACCGCTTCCATGGGCTTCCGGCAATACTCTCTATTTAGGGCATCTGCCCAAATCTCCGCACCGTACAGGAGCACTGAATGTGTCGTGGACATTAACAGCCTCCTTTTGCACGGTGAAGGTCCACCGATGTTCGCCATTAATCTGCTCAAATTCTTGGTTATCACGGCCGCCTTGTCTGTAGCTTTTTTGATATGCCTCCAAAAATTTAGTTTGGTATCCAACATGACACCAAGATACCTCGAAGCTTCCTTAGTTTGAATGACCACAGGCCCCACTTCCATTGGCACAATGGTTCTCATCCTCTTTTTTGTGAGTAGGACAATTTCGGTTTTTGCTTCCGCAAGCTCTAAGCCGTGTCTGTTCATCCAGCTACTCACTCTTCTCATGACTTGATTCAACCTGATTTGCGCATCTTCCATGGTCCGAGCTGATATTATTGCACCTAGGTCGTCTGCAAAGCCTACTAGAGTTATATCATCTGGCATTTCTGCCTCCAGCAAGCTATTGTATAATATATTCCACAGGTCCGGTCCTAGGATCGATCCTTGTGCTGCGCCGGATGTTACGCTTTTGATTACACTGCCGATCTTGGTTTCATACTGAAGGCTGCGTTCTCTCAGGTAGTCTTTTACCATCCTGAGCAGATATGCTGGAATGCTGAAATTTTTTTCCAGGGCATCAATCATGTCTTCCCATCTTGCCGAGTTGAAGGCGTTTTTCACGTCCAAGGTAACAAAGACAACTATTCTTCTTGAGAAATGGTTCCTTGCTTCCGCCGCTTCTACCTTTTCCATTACAACTCGTATTGCATCTATTGTTGATCTTCCTTGTCTGAATCCGAATTGCATATCTGACAGACCACCGGTCGTTCGTATCGCCTCTTCTATTCTGGGTTTCAATAGCCTTTCGAGGAGCTTTCCAGCCGTGTCCAGCATACACAGTGGTCTGAACGAGGACGGTGAGACTCTGCCTCCTTTCCCTTTGTCGATTAAGACAAGTCGAGCTACCTTCCATCTTTTGCTGAAAACGCCTTCTTTTAGACATGTGTTGTACATATTCAGCATCATTTGCGGGCAAGTTTCCACCACGGCTTTGATGACTTCCGCTGAAATCCCATCAGGGCCTGGAGCTTTCTTATTCTTCATAGTTTTTGTTGCTTCCACAAGTTCCTCCTGCGTGAAAGCTGGTACTTCCTCTGGTGAAACCATCACATCACTCCAGTTTCTTATCGGGTGCGCTGGGAATAAAATATCTACTATATTTTCCATCGAGCTCTCTTCGATTGAATTTGTTGCTGTAGCTATTTTCAACTTCTTCATGACTATCTTGTATCCTAGCCCCCAAGGGTCACTGTTTACATCTTCGCAAAGCTTTTTCCATTCAACCTTTTTGCTCAATTTTATGGTTTTCCTGAGTGTTTTGCGGCTTATTTTATATGCTGCCATTTTTTCCGTTGCATCCGCTCTGTTCCGTGATCGCTGTGCAATTCTTCGAAGATGCTGACACCTTCTTCGTAGCTCCGCTATTTCTTCATTCCACCAGTATACCGGTTTTCTTTTTGTAAATTTCCTCTTTCGCGGCATTGACTCCTCGCAGGCTAGTATGAGTGCACTCATTGTCTGCTCTACCACTGCCTCAGCTTTTATCCTACCTTCTAGCTCTACACCTGCCTGCATTGTGTCACCTAGGCTATATCTAAGTGATTCACTCAATCTTCTAGTATCGAGTTTATTCACGTTATATCTAGAACTTTCCGTTGTGCTCTCGGATATCATTTCTTCTCTAATATTAATATTGAACGTAATGTACTGATGATCGCTCCCTGTGTAGTCCTCCATAACTACCCAATCAGTAATAAATCCCGCTATATTCTGTGTAGCCAGGGAGATGTCCGGTATTGTTTCTGCGTACCCTGGTCGCCGAAACGTTGTTGTGCTTCCGGAGTTTATGATTATCAGCCCTTGTCTGGCTGCCATGTCTAAAATCTGCGATCCTCTGCTGTTCGTGGTGGGCATTCCCCACTCCACTGCTTTTGCATTAAAATCGCCACCAATAATTTTCTGCCCTTCTTGTTCCGATACTGCGTCCTCTAGATTCTCGATCATCTCCTGGTATTCCTGCGCCGTTTGGTTTGGTGTTAAATAGCAGCTTATGATGGTGAACTGGCTACTCTTAACCCAAACGAAGCCATTTCCGGCTCCATGTTCCAATGCGTGTATTTTTCCAGGGTTTGGGATCCAGATTGCCGCCGTGTCGGTGACATCTGAGAACCAGTTGTTTCTGCTCCGGTGGACGTACTGCTCGCTGATTATTAGAACATCAATTTCTTTTTCAAGCGTGATCTGTGTTAAGAGATCATCTGCTACTCGACTTCTATGCATATTTCCTTGAAGAACTTTTATCATCTTCTATTTTTTCTATTTTTCCTGACTTCCTCAAGAGCTCTCCGAAATGCACTGCAGTCTTTCGTACCTGACACATGGCTCGTTGCCTTTGCCTTAATTTCCGTACACAGGATGCATTTCGCAGCTTGCGTGCAGCTTTTAATCTTGTGTCCTTTCTGTCCACATTTATAGCACGTATCCTCTCGGTTAGGCTCTTTGCAGTCTCTTCTGAAGTGTCCAAAGTTCATGCACCTATAACAGCGCACTACTGGTGTTCTTTCCCGTATTCTACATCTGATTAGCCCTATTCTTATCTTTGCTGTCTTCAGGAGTTCCCTGGCGTCTTTTTCCTCCATTTCTATAAAGGCCAGCATTTGCTCTCTCTTGTTCGGTTTAGTTAGGCTGAACCTACATTGGACCTCCTTTCCCAAGTCTCTATTAAGTGCTGCTTGCACCTCTTCGCTTGTAGTGAGACTATCCAAGTCCCGTATCTCCAATGTTGTTTTGGCCGTTAGGTCTTTAACGTCTGCCATTTTCCCTAGACTCTTTCGGAGTTCCTCCTTGATTTCCTCCTTTCCTTCTGCCTTATTGTTTAATTCCAGCAGAACCGCTCCGTTTTGTGTCTTCCGGATTCCCTTTATGTCGGCTTTGGAAGCGTCTGGGTTTACTCGCTCCCGTATTTCCCTCAGAATCTCAGCATATGTTTTGCCTTCGGCGGGCTTAATTATAATGGCCTCTGGTCGCGGCCTTTTAAAATGCCTACTCCTACTTCTTCTCCTTCTCCTTCTCTTTCCTTCGCCGTTTTCTTTTTTCCCAGCACTTTGGCTGTTCGTTGCCCCTTTTTCCCTAGGGAAGCGTCGCTGTCTAGAAGTATCTGCTTCACCTGGCGGTCGGTTAAAGGTTTTATTTTTGTTGTTTTGGACGACTATCCATTCGCCTTCGCCTCGGTTTTCAACATTTTTCCTTTTTCTGGGTGGTGGGGTTTCTGTACAGCTGATAGGAGACCCCTCTAGCTCCCTTCCTCTCTTCTTGTCCGTTGGCGGTACTTGTCTGGGGCTTTGGGCCTGATTTCTAGCTTCAAGGGTGAGCTTTTTACTCTTTTCACTCTTGCAGTGAAATATCACTTCTACCGCCTCCTGGAGCTTTAGCAGTCCGTTCTTAACCTCCATGCTAACGTTCTTTTGTTTTGAAACTGCCGCCATCATCGTTTTTGTAAGCTCCTGAATCAGTAGGAGCTGTGTTTCTTCCTCTCTTTCAGGGTCTTTTTTGTGGCTGCATGCTTTTTCCTCCACTTGTTTATGCAAGCTGCTCATTGGCGTTTCCAGCATGAGATCGGTGGTTTGGATCTCCTCTGTATTCGCCGGTGTACCTAGTTTCTCCTGTGCCTGTTCAGGACCGTGCAACCCCAGGGGTGCCGGGGGAGATCTAGGCGTCTTCCCGCTCCTCATGTCCCGCTCCTCATGAATGGGGTCATGCCCATCCCTGCTCTTTCTTCCACTCTTCTATCTACTACTTTCTTCATGTTTTTGTTTTTATTTATCTCCATTTTGTTCCCACGAGTATCGCGGCAATGTAAGGTCCACCACAGCAGAGGCCCGTTACTGTGGTAAGGTCAATAATACTCCCTGAGGTGACCTGGTATCAGGGAGGCTCCGTTATCGGTAGCTAAGTGTTTTACCCCCTTGCTACCAACTAGTCCACTGGGCACGGGTCGCATGACACCACTGGATTAGGGGGTCGGTAGTAGTTTGTAAGCTGCTCATCATCAGCCAATCTGAATTGGGTGACCCTACCAGGAGAACATACTCCCTCCAGCACAGCCTGATGAATCACTGCAACCTAGGCCCCCACACCACGTCAAGGTCACTACCATGTGGGGGAATAATAATAATAATAATAATAATAATAATAATAATAATAATAATAATAATAATAATAATAATAATAATAATAATAATAATAATAATAATAATAATAATAATAATAATAATAATAATAATAATAATAATAATAATAATAATAATAATAATAAATAATAATAATAATAATAATAATAATAATAATAATAATAATAATAATAATAATAATAATAATAATAATAATAATAATAATAATAATAATAATAATAATAATAATAATAATAATAATAATAATAATAATAATAATAATAATAATAATAATAATAATAATAATAATAATAATAATAATAATAATAATAATAATAATAATAATAATAATAATAATAATAATAATAATAATAATAATAATAATAATAATAATAATAATAATAATAATAATAATAATAATAATAATAATAATAATAATAATAATAATAATAATAATAATAATAATAATAATAATAATAATAATAATAATAATAATAATAATAATAATAATAATAATAATAATAATAATAATAATAATAATAATAATAATAATAATAATAATAATAATAA
Organism: Argyra leucocephala; assembly: GCA_963942445.1. NCBI lineage: Eukaryota > Metazoa > Arthropoda > Insecta > Diptera > Dolichopodidae > Argyra > Argyra leucocephala. The sequence continues at coordinate 67,944,650 of OZ012679.1, forward strand.
TAATAATAATAATAATAATAATAATAATAATAATAATAATAATAATAATAATAATAATAATAATAATAATAATAATAATAATAATAATAATAATAATAATAATAATAATAATAATAATAATAATAATAATAATAATAATAATAATAATAATAATAATAATAATAATAATAATAATAATAATAATAATAATAATAATAATAATAATAATAATAATAATAATAATAATAATAATAATAATAATAATAATAATAATAATAATAATAATAATAATAATAATAATAATAATAATAATAATAATAATAATAATAATAATAATAATAATAATAATAATAATAATAATAATAATAATAATAATAATAATAATAATAATAATAATAATAATAATAATAATAATAATAATAATAATAATAATAATAATAATAATAATAATAATAATAATAATAATAATAATAATAATAATAATAATAATAATAATAATAATAATAATAATAATAATAATAATAATAATAATAATAATAATAATAATAATAATAATAATAATAATAATAATAATAATAATAATAATAATAATAATAATAATAATAATAATAATAATAATAATAATAATAATAATAATAATAATAATAATAATAATAATAATAATAATAATAATAATAATAATAATAATAATAATAATAATAATAATAATAATAATAATAATAATAATAATAATAATAATAATAATAATAATAATAATAATAATAATAATAATAATAATAATAATAATAATAATAATAATAATAATAATAATAATAATAATAATAATAATAATAATAATAATAATAATAATAATAATAATAATAATAATAATAATAATAATAATAATAATAATAATAATAATAATAATAATAATAATAATAATAATAATAATAATAATAATAATAATAATAATAATAATAATAATAATAATAATAATAATAATAATAATAATAATAATAATAATAATAATAATAATAATAATAATAATAATAATAATAATAATAATAATAATAATAATAATAATAATAATAATAATAATAATAATAATAATAATAATAATAATAATAATAATAATAATAATAATAATAATAATAATAATAATAATAATAATAATAATAATAATAATAATAATAATAATAATAATAATAATAATAATAATAATAATAATAATAATAATAATAATAATAATAATAATAATAATAATAATAATAATAATAATAATAATAATAATAATAATAATAATAATAATAATAATAATAATAATAATAATAATAATAATAATAATAATAATAATAATAATAATAATAATAATAATAATAATAATAATAATAATAATAATAATAATAATAATAATAATAATAATAATAATAATAATAATAATAATAATAATAATAATAATAATAATAATAATAATAATAATAATAATAATAATAATAATAATAATAATAATAATAATAATAATAATAATAATAATAATAATAATAATAATAATAATAATAATAATAATAATAATAATAATAATAATAATAATAATAATAATAATAATAATAATAATAATAATAATAATAATAATAATAATAATAATAATAATAATAATAATAATAATAATAATAATAATAATAATAATAATAATAATAATAATAATAATAATAATAATAATAATAATAATAATAATAATAATAATAATAATAATAATAATAATAATAATAATAATAATAATAATAATAATAATAATAATAATAATAATAATAATAATAATAATAATAATAATAATAATAATAATAATAATAATAATAATAATAATAATAATAATAATAATAATAATAATAATAATAATAATAATAATAATAATAATAATAATAATAATAATAATAATAATAATAATAATAATAATAATAATAATAATAATAATAATAATAATAATAATAATAATAATAATAATAATAATAATAATAATAATAATAATAATAATAATAATAATAATAATAATAATAATAATAATAATAATAATAATAATAATAATAATAATAATAATAATAATAATAATAATAATAATAATAATAATAATAATAATAATAATAATAATAATAATAATAATAATAATTTTTTTTTTTTTTTTTTTTAGAAGGGAAAATCCTTTATGGATGAAGGGCGCACGTGCGTCCAACAATGTCGGAGTCTCCCATATTGGGCATACCGACTAAAAAAAACCTCCCGCTCTCCACGGACACTAGCCTGGGACCATTTGTCACATTACTTCGGGCTAGGTCCAATACCTTCGCCTTGAAGGCTGCTGCCTAGCCAAAGTCTGTAGGTTGGACCTCTGTGGTGTCTAGGTCCACCTTCTTTTTCCGCAGTATTTTCTGCGAAAAGAGTGACAAACTGTCCCACGCTCCCCTATCCTGTAAAATGTGGTCCACAATTGTGTCCGGAGAGAACCGCGGTACAACTTCCCTTAGCTGTATACGCTCTCGAGCCCACCTATCACAGATGAAAAAAGTGTGCTCAGCATCATCGTGCATGTGGCAATATATGCACTCCGCTGAACGTGCCTTCCCCATCTTTTGCAGATAGGCCCGAAAGTATCCATGTCCACTCAGCAGCTGAGTGAAGTAGTAATCTACCTCTCCATGTCGACGTTCTACCCATGGGGTAACCTCCCCGATGAGCCGCCTCGTCCATATCCCTCGTTCCTCCAGTTCCCAGTTCTCCTGCCATTGCCGAAGCGTGCTATTCCGCTCTTCCTGCTGCACTGACTCTATATTTTCTTCGGCCTGTCTCCGGTATATCGCTTGACGCTCCCTTGCAAGTAGTGCAATTGGGATGACGCCAGCGATAACCAGGACAGCTGGCTCCGAGACAGTTCTGTAAGCAGACGCCACTCGCAACGCCGCCAGCCTTTGGACCCGACCCAGCCTTAACCGATAGCACTCCTTTGCGAGAGCATGACCCCATATCTCGGCACCATACAGCAAGACTGACTGGACCGCAGACATCAGTAGCCGCCTCCGACTCGATCTTGGTCCACCTATGTTGGCCATCAATCGAGCCAGCGCCATGACACCATTTGCGGCCCTGTCAGCAGTCTTCTTGATCTGCTCAAAGTAATTTAGCCTGCTGTCAATCATGATGCCGAGATATTTTACCGCCCGTTTTGTCTGCACCTCTTCTTCGCCGATGCGCATCTGGAGCTCAAGGTTCATCCTCCTTTTTGTCAGCACTACGACCTCCGTCTTGCTCAATGCCAACGACAGTCCGCGGCTGTCCATCCAAGAAAGGATGGACCGCATGGTTTGATTGAGCTTCAGTTGGGCGAGCTCCACGTTTCGCGCTGCTATCAGCACGGCAACGTCGTCCGCATATCCGACGAGCATTGACTCATCCGGCATGTTTAAGCGCAACAGACTATCGTATGCGGCATTCCAAAGGTCGGGACCGAGGATTGAACCTTGCGCTGCACCTCCAGAGACCGTGATACTCCCTTGTCCTTCAGCCGTATCGAAGAGTACAGTACGGTCGTCAAGGTAGTCGCTGATCATTCCTAGCAGATATTCTGGAACACGAAATTCCTGCTCTAGAGCTTGAAGCATGTCGCTCCATCTGGCCGAATTAAACGCATTTTTCACGTCTAAAGTCACAAGGAGGACTATACGACGTGAAAAATGGTTGTGGTCCTCGGCTCTGCTCATCGCAGATGTAACTTCCACAATGGCATCTGCTGTGGAACGACCAGCTCTGAAACCGTACTGATGCGGTGACAAACCTCCGGCTGCCTCGATGGCAGACAACAGCCTTGGCTTGAGTAACTTCTCTAGAATCTTTCCAGCAGTGTCCAGCATGCACAGCGGACGGTATGAGGAAGGTAGCTCCGGGTCTCCTTTCTCCTTGCTGATAAGTACCAGCCTAGCTGTCTTCCAACACTTGGGGAAAATTCCCGCTGAAAGACAGGCGTTGTACATACTCAACAGAATATTCGGATTATACCGAAAAACCAGCTTTAATATCTCTCCTTGGATACCGTCTGGACCTGGGGCCTTCTTGACCTTGAGGGATTGGATGGCCACTTCCAGCTCCTCCATTGTAAACGGAGAAGCGCCATCCCGGTTGTATACTCTAGCAGCTCGCTGGGAATACACTGGAAAGAGGGCATTAACTAGATGCGTTGTGGTGCGCATATCCATGGGCGGAGGGGTTTTCAGTGCCCCAATTTTCTGGGTTACAATTTTGTAACCTAAACCCCATGGATCTGAGTTTATATCCTCTCTCAGCGCTTCCCAGCATCTCGCCTTGCTGTGATTGATTGCACGTCGCAACTGACGCTTTTTCTCCTTGTGATCCGAGGACCTGAGCCTAACCTCCTCTTCCGTTCTAGCTCTCTGAGCCTTTCTCCTCAGCCGGAGACAATCTCTCCGGAGGTCAGCTATCTCGGCTGTCCACCAGTACATAGGATGTTTTCCATGAGGAACTCGCCTCCGAGGCATTGAGCGGCCCAATGGCCCTGCCTCGTGAGGGCTTGCAGGCTCCCCCTCAACCTGCATTTGGAAACCTCCCAGGATGACCGCTGCAAATACTGCTTCGTCAATTCTCCCCATGTTCCAGCGCTGTGGTCTGTTAGTAATTGTTCTTTGGAGTTGCCTTCTCTCACGGACCACGAATACAATGTACTGATGGTCACTGCCCGTGTAGTCCTCGATCACATGCCAGCATTCGACCAAAGCGGCCAAGCGCTCACAGGCAAAGGATACATCGGGAATGGTTTCTGAGTACCCCGGTCGGCGGAAAGTAGATGCCGAGCCAGCATTCAGAACAAGTAAGCCCGTTCTGGATGCAAACCCTAGCACGTCGCTTCCCCTCGAGTCAGGGTAAGGCATTCCCCACTCCGTTGCCTTAGCGTTGAAATCGCCACCAATCACTATGCGACCCGTCGTGTTCAGAACCGTATCCTCTAGGTCCGCCAATTTCGCTCGGAAATCCGCTATGGCCTCGTTGGGTGTCAGGTAAACACTTATAAAAGTGATATCCGCATGTTTCACCCATACGAACCCACGCCCGCGCCCATGATCTCGTACCGAAATTTTCGCTGGGTCAGGTATCCAGATGGCAGCCGTACCCAGCTCGTCCGAGAACCAAGAAGTGGTTCTGTCCTTATACTGCTCACTAATGAGCAGTATGTCGGAACTCTTCTCCCGGACAAGCTGATGCAGAAGGTCATCTGCCACTCGGCTTCGGTTTAGGTTTGCCTGGAGGACGCTGATCATTTCCCTGTCTCTTTGGCCTTTCTCAGAGCATCTCTGAACACCTTGCATAACCCTGTGCCTAGAGCGTGTTCTAGATTTCCATGATGCTCGCCCGCATCTCTTTACAGGCCTTAGCGATATGTCCCTTCTTTCCGCAGCGGTAGCAGGCTTTGCCTCGGTCAGGTCCCCTGCAAGAGCCAGCCATGTGACCGAAACTCAGACACCTGTAGCAATGTGTGACATCAGTCCTTGGCTTAACCCTGCAGTAAACCCATCCTACCTTGAGCCTTCCCTGCTTCAGCAGCTTTATGGCAGCTTGTTCGGCCAGGTCAACGATTGCAGCTCTCTGCCCCCAATTATTTTCCGTCGTCAGCCCAACCCTGAAAACCCCTATTTCCGGGATATCTCGCCGTATTGCGTCCTCCACTTCCACTTTTGTGGCAACGCATTCCAAATCCCGAATCACAATAGTGCATTTTGGTTCAAGGCCATTTACTGTAGCCTTGTCCCCCAATACTCCTTTAATCGCTTCCCTGAAGGCTTCTCGATTTTTGGTTCCAGGACCTAGTTCTATTAGGAGACCTCCAGACCTGGTCTGCCGGACTCCTTTAATTTCAGTCCCCGACTCTTCTGGCTTAACTCCTCCTTTGATATCAGCCAGCACCTGAGCGTAGGAGCGTCCGTCTTTTGATCGTATAAGCACTGCGTCAGGTTTCGTTTTTTTCGAACTTCTCTGAGGCATTGCCGCGACAGTCTTAGCCACCATTTTCTCTGGAGGATTTTCAACTGCCGCCTTCAACAGACGCTTCTTCTTTGGTTGGACCTTTATCCACTCCAGTGTCTCTCGCTGGTTTTGCCCGGCTGCTTTTTTTTTCTTCTTTTTACGCCGATCGTCAGCCTGTTCAGCAGGGCTTGAGGCAGGCCGCTTTGTACTGGCTGTTTTCTCAACCCTTGTCTCCTTTTTTCTACAATCAACTTCGGCTTCTGTTTTTTTCCAACTTGCCCGGCAACTGACGATGACGTCCATCAGCTCCTCAAGTTCGGCCAGTCCGTGCTTAATTTTGTTTGAAATATTTTTTTGTATTTCTGGAACAACCTTCATTTCCCGTATCAGATCCACGCATCGCCGCATGGCGGTTTCCTCGTCCTCCCTCATCTTTTGCATGAAGGCTCTTCGAGGCGAGTTCGTTAGAATCTGATTGTCTTGCTCCTCAACCTGCACGATCATCGGTGCTGCCTCCACCGCTTCACGGCCCATCTCCGGTGCCTGTATTTGGTCACTCTGTCCCTTCATTCTTTTTGGTGTCACTGTTGACACAAGCGCCGCCAGCGGAGACCTGGGCGTCTTCCCCCTCCTGGTAAAAGGAGCCGCATCCATTCCACTCTCCGCTCTATCTTCACACTCCATCTCTCTTTCATTTTTTTTGTTTCTTTTTTTTTCCATTTGGTTCCCACGAGTATCGCGGCAATAAAATGTCCACCACAGCAGAGGCCCGATACTGCGGTAAGGTCAGGAAAAAACTCTCTGAGGTGACCTGGTATCAGAGAGGCTCCGTTTGCGATAGCTAAGTATTACCCCCTTGCTACCAACTAGTCCACTAGGCACGGGTCGCATCACACCACTGGATTAGGGGGCTGGTAGTAGTTTGTACGCCGCTCAAGCATCATCCAATCTGGCATAAGTAACCCTGCCAGGACCATATGCTCCCGGCAGCGTAGCATGATGAATCATTGCGAGCTAAGCCCCCACACCACGTCAAGGTCACTACCATGTGGGGGATAATAATAATTTTTTTTTTTTTTTTTTTGCTTTTTTACGGTTATAGATGGTGTCGCGGGGAAAATCTGCTTAACAGACTACCGAGTGCCGGGTTGGTCGGTTTCTTTTTGCATTACACTAAGACGCAGTGCAAAAAAGGAACCAACCGACCGGCTAAAAACCCCCACCATCTGTTCCCTTGACCCACGATGTTTATCCCAGTTTGGAACCGCGTTAGCATTTCTTCAAACTGACGAAAAAGTGCTGGCTTCGGTGTTTCTGTGTGAATTATCCCGTTCGCTCTTCTCTGCATATGTCTATCGACAGCGGCAGATTGAAAAATAAATTCTTCTGTCCTTCTTCTAATATTATTACTAAAAACAATATTAATTTTCTAATCCTTTTCTATTATAGTTAGGTTATTTCCCATTTACAAACAAAAACTATTCTAAACAGAGCTATACAATCCCTAGAGGTGCTGTCTTGAAGTAGCTTCCAACATGTCAAGCTGCCTCAAGACGCTGGACTAGGTTATTTCTGTTTACATCTATTCTACAAATAACTAGAAAACTAAAAACTATTCTATACAGAGCTACATAATCCCTAGAGGTGCTGTCTTGAAGTAGCTTCCAACATGTCAAGCTGCCTCAAGATGCTGGACTAGGTTATTTCTGTTCTACATCTATTCTACAAATAGCTACTTGACTCCCAAAATCGTTTTGCGTAGGCCCGACTATTTGGCTAAATCTACTTAGTTAAATCTACTTCCATATTTAACAAAAATAACAAAAAAAAAAAACAGTACTACTGTGCTACATAACAAAACAGCGATACGTTTTATCCAATTTCCGAGATCTACCACACGCCGACAGCATCAGCAGTAACTAGTGTCGCCGAGTTAAATTTGTTGTTAATTTAACAAAAACAGAACTGCGGCACCAGTAAGCCTGTATGCCACCGGCCCCACGCAGACCACGCCAGACTCAAAAGCAAAAACCCGACTACACTGAGGTCTATTCCGAATCTTCTAAGTACCCCAGTCTCTTCTTCTTTCGTAATACCGTCTCGACGTAGACTGACACGGCGTTCCAATTTTCTTCCGTGTCTATCATTATGGTGGTTATATTATCCGGCGTAACATCCCCTACCATTCGAGTTAGAGCGCTTCTTTCCTCCGCTGCGACGTCGCACTCGAAAAAAGTGTGCTCGACCGTATCTTCCGCTGTGTCGCAGTGGCGACATCGCGGACTGTTTAATTTATTCACTCTGAATAAATAAGCTCGAAAGTATCCGTGCCCCGAGAGCATTTGCGTGGTATAGAAGTTCACTTCGCCGTGCCTCCGGTTAACCCAAACCGCTAGTTGTGGTATCAATCTTGCGGTCCAGCGCCCTCTGTGTTCCCCATTCCATTGTTCTTGCCATTTTTCCAGGCTTTGTCTCCTCGCGTCTCCTGACTCTTCTTTTCTGTCTCTTCCCGCAGCCCTATTATATATCTGCTTCCTCTCTCGGGATAACAATGTTATCGGTATCACGCCTGCAATAACATTTACCGCTGGGTATGAGACCGTCCGGTAGGAGCACGCTACCCGCAGAGCCCCTCTTCGTTGTACCGCTTCCATGGGCTTCCGGCAATACTCTCTATTTAGGGCATCTGCCCAAATCTCCGCACCGTACAGGAGCACTGAATGTGTCGTGGACATTAACAGCCTCCTTTTGCACGGTGAAGGTCCACCGATGTTCGCCATTAATCTGCTCAAATTCTTCGTTATCACGGCCGCCTTGTCTGTTGCTTTTTTGATATGCCTCCAAAAATTTAGTTTGGTATCCAACATGACACCAAGATACCTGGAAGCTTCCTTAGTTTGAATAACCACAGGCCCCACTTCCATTGGCACAATGGTTCTCATCCTCTTTTTTGTGAGTAGCACAATTTCGGTTTTTGCTTCCGCAAGCTCTAAGCCGTGTCTGTTCATCCAGCTACTCACTCTTCTCATGACTTGATTCAACCTGATTTGCGCATCTTCCATGGTCCGAGCTGATATTATTGCACCTAGGTCGTCTGCAAAGCCTACTAGAGTTATATCATCTGGCATTTCTGCCTCCAGCAAGCTATTATATAATATATTCCACAGGTCCGGTCCTAGGATCGATCCTTGTGCTGCGCCGGATGTTACGCTTTTGGTTATACTGCCGATCTTGGTTTCATACTGAAGGCTGCGTTCTCTCAGGTAGTCTTTTACCATCCTGAGCAGATATGCTGGAATGCTGAACTTTTTTTCCAGGGCATCAATCATGTCTTCCCATCTTGCCGAGTTGAAGGCGTTTTTCACGTCCAAGGTAACAAAGACAACTATTCTTCTTGAGAAATGGTTCCTTGCTTCCGCCGCTTCTACCTTTTCCATTACTATTCGTATTGCATCTATTGTTGATCTTCCTTGTCTGAATCCGAATTGCATATCTGACAGACCACCGGTCGTTCGTATCGCCTCTTCTATTCTGGGTTTCAATAGCCTTTCGAGGAGCTTTCCAGCCGTGTCCAGCATACACAGTGGTTTGAACGAGGACGGTGAGACTCTGCCGCCTTTCCCTTTGTCGATTAAGACAAGTCGAGCTACCTTCCATCTTTTGCTGAAAACGCCTTCTTTTAGACATGTGTTGTACATATTCAGCATCATTTGCGGGCAAGTTTCCACCACGGCTTTAATGACTTCCGTTGGAAACCCGTCAGGGCCTGGAGCTTTCTTATTCTTCATAGCTTTTGTTGCTTCCACAAGTTCTTCCTGCGTGAAAGGTGGTACTTCCTCTGGTGAAACCATCACATCACTCCAGTTCCTTATCGGGTGCGCTGGGAATAAAATATCTACTATATTTTCCATCGAGCTCTCTTCGATTGAATTTGTTGCTGTAGCTATTTTCAACTTCTTCATCTTCACTATCTTGTATCCAAGCCCCCATGGGTCACTGTTTACATCTTCGCAAAGCTTTTTCCATTCAACCTTTTTGCTCAATTTTATGGTTGTCCTGAGTGCTTTACGGCTTATTTTATATGCTGCCATTTTTTCCGTTGCATCCGCTCTGTTCCGTGATCGCTGTGCAATTCTTCGAAGATGCTGACACCTTCTTCGTAGCTCCGCTATTTCTTCATTCCACCAGTATACCGGTTTTCTTTTTGTAAATTTCCTCTTTCGTTGCATTGATTCCTCGCAGGCTAGTATGAGTGCACTCATTGTCTGCTCTACCACTGCCTCAGCTTTTATCCTACCTTCTAGCCCTACACCTGCCTGCATTGTGTCACCTAGGCTATATCTAAGTGATTCACTCAATCTTCTAGTATCGAGTTTATTCACGTTATATCTAGAACTTTCCGTTGTGCTCTCGGATATCAATTCTTCTTTAATATTTATATTGAATGTAATGTACTGATGATCGCTCCCTGTGTAGTCCTCCATAACTACCCAATCAGTAATAAATCCCGCTATATTCTGTGTAGCCAGGGAGATGTCCGGTATTGTTTCTGCGTACCCTGGTCGCCGAAACGTTGTTGTGCTTCCGGAGTTTATGATTATCAGCCCTTGTCTGGCTGCCATGTCTAAAATCTGCGATCCTCTGCTGTTCGTTGTGGGCATTCCCCATTCCACTGCTTTTGCATTAAAATCGCCACCAATAATTTTCTGCCCCTCTTGTTCCGATACTGCGTCCTCTAGATTCTCGATCATCTCCTGATATTCCTGCGCCGTTTGGTTTGGTGTTAAGTAGCAGCTTATGATGGTGAACTGGCTACTCTTAACCCAGACGAAGCCATTTCCGGCCCCATGTTCCAATACGTGTATTTTCCCAGGGTTTGGGATCCAGATTGCCGCCGTGTCGGTGACATCTGAGAACCAGTTGTTTCTACTCCGGTGGACGTACTGCTCGCTGATTATTAGAACATCAATTTCTTTTTCAAGCGTGATCTGTGTTAAGAGATCATCTGCTACTCGACTTCTATGCATATTTCCTTGAAGGACTTTTATCATCTTCTATTTTTTCTATTTTTGCTAACTTCCGCAAGAGCTTTCCGAAATGCACTGCATTCTTTCGTACCTGAGACATGGCTCGTTGCCTTTGCCTTAATTTCCGTACACAGGATGCATTTCGCAGCTTGCGTGCAGCTTTTAATCTTGTGACCTTTCTGTCCACATTTATAGCACGTATCCTCTCGGTTAGGCGCTTTGCAGTCTCTTCTGAAGTGTCCAAAGTTCATGCACCTATAACAGCGCACTACTGGTGTTCTTTCCCGTATTCTACATCTGATTAGCCCTATTCTGATCTTGGCTGTCTTCAGGAGTTCCCTGGCGTCTTTTTCCTCCATTTCTATAATGCCATCATTTGCTCTCTCTTGTTCGGTTTAGTTAGGCTGAAACTACATTGGACTTCCTTTCCCAAGTCTCTATTAAGTGCTGCTTGCACCTCTTCGCTTGTAGTGAGACTATCCAAGTCCCGTATCTCCAATGTTGTTTTGGCCGTTAGTTCTTTAACGTCTGCCATTTTCCCCAAACTCTTTCGGAGTTCCTCCTTGATTTCCTCCTTTCCTTCTGCCTTATTGTTTAATTCCAGCAGAACCGCTCCGTTTTGTGTCTTCCGGATTCCCTTTATGTCGGCTTTGGAGACGTCTGGGTTTACTCGCTCCCGTATTTCCCTCAGAATCTCAGCATATGTTTTGCCTTCGGCGGGCTTAATTATAATGGCCTCTGGTCGCGGCGTTTTAAACTGCCTACTCCTTCTTCTTCTCCTTCTCCTTCTCTTTCCTTCGCCGTTTTCTTTTTTCCCAGCACTTTGGCTGTCCGTTGCCCCTTTTTCCCTTGGGAGGCGTCGCTGTCTAGAAGTATCTCCTTCACCTGGCGGTCGGTTAAAGGCTTTATTTTTGTTGTTTTGGACGACTATCCATTCGCCTTCGCCTCGGTTTTCAACAGTTTTCCTTTTTCTGGGTGGTGGGGTTTCTGTACAGCTAATAGGAGACCCCTCTAGCTCCCTTCCTCTCTTCTTGTCAGTTAGCGGTATTTGTCTGGGGCTTTGGGCCTGCTTTCTAGCTTCAAGGGTGAGCTTTTTATTCTTTTCACTCTTGCAGTGAATTATCACTTCTACCGCCTCTTGGAGCTTTAGCAGTCCGTTCTTAACCTCCATGCTAACGTTTTTTTGTTTTGCGACTGCCGCCATCATCGTTTTTGTAAGCTCCTGAATCAGTAGGAGCTGTGTTTCTTCCTCTCTTTCAGGGTCTTTTTTGTGGCTGCTTGCTTTTTCCTCTACTTGTTTATGCAAGTTGCTCATTGGCGTTTCCAGCATGAGATCGGTGGTTTGGATCTCCTCTGTATTCACCGGTGTTCCTAGTTTCTCCTGTGCCTGTACAGGACCGTGCAACCCCAGGGATGCCGGGGGAGATCTAGGCGTCTTCCCACTCCTCATGAATGGGGCCATGCCCATCTCTGTTCTTTCTTCCACTCTTCTATCTACTACTTTCTTAATGTTTTTGTTTTTGTTTATCTCCATTTTGTTCCCACGAGTATCGCGGCAATATAAGGTCCGCCACAGCAGAGGCCCGTTACTGTGGTAAGGTCAATAATACTCCCTGAGGTGTCCTGGTATCAGGGAGGCTCCGTTATCGGTAGCTATGTGTTTTACCCCCTTGCTACCAACTAGTCCACTGGGCACGGGTCGCATGACACCACTGGATTAGAGGGTCGGTAGTAGTTTGTAAGCTGCTCATCATTAGCCAATCTGGATTGGGTGACCCTACCAGGAGAACATACTCCCGCCAGCACAGCCTGATGAATCACTGCAACCTAGGCCCCCACACCACGTCAAGGTCACTACCATGTGGGGGGGGGGGGATAATAATAATAATAATAATAATAATAATAATAATAATAATTTTTTTTTTTTTTTTTTTTTTTTTTTTTTTTTGTAGGTCGGTGGTGAAAACCTTTTATAGGTATCTTGAAGGGTCCGCACTTCAAGGGTATGTGAGACTCCCATGATCTTGTTCGGTCTACTCACCAAATACACCACCTCCTTTTCCCACGGTGAAACCAACCCGGAACCGCTTTCGCATTACTTCAAGTTGGGCCGTGCTTGTTCCTTTTTTTTAATTTTCTTTTATGATTCTTCTTCTAGGTCCTCTAAATATCTGAGCTCTTTCTTCCTGCGTAGTATTAATTCTATGTATTTAGCTATTGCATTCCATTTTTCTTGGTTTTCAAGCATTACAGAAATTATATTTTCTGATGTTAATTCTCCTACTGCTACTATTAAAGATTCTCTTTCTGTTTCTGCTAAATCACATTCGAAAAAAGTGTGATGCGCTGTGTCATGTGTTGCGCTGCAGTGACTGCATCCTGGATTATTTACTTTGCCCATCTTGTAGAGGTAGGATCGAAAATATCCGTGGCCTGATAGGAACTGAGTGATGTAAAAATTTACTTCTCCATGGTGTCGGTTAAACCAGACTTCTACTTGTGGGATTAATCTAGCCGTCCATCGCCCGTGCTGATCATTACTCCAGTGTTCTTGCGATCTTGTCATCGTGTACCTTCTTTCCTCTGCTACAATGACATCTCGGCTCGTTGCTTGATCCCTTATATATATATTTCTTCGTTCTTGCGCTAGCAAATCAATCGGAATCACGCCCGCGATTACCATGACCGCCGAATGTGAAACTGTTCGATAGGAGCACGCGACTCGGAGAGCCCCTCTTCGTTGCACCGCTGCTATGCGTTTTTTACAATACCTCTTGTCCATCGCATGTGCCCAGATTTCAGCTCCGTATAGAAGGATTGATTCTGCGGTTTTCATAATGATTCGTCTTTTTTCTGGTTTGGGTCCTCCAATGTTTGCCATAAGTTTGCTTAGCTTGATTGTAGCTTCTGCTGCTTTATCTGCTACTTTTTGGATTTGTTGCCAAAATGTTAGCCTTGTATCAATAGTAACTCCTAAGTAATTTGCTGATTCTTTGGTCATTATTGTTTCTGGACCTACTTGCATTGGAATTATAGTTGGTATTCTTTTCTTAGTTAACATAACGATTTCTGTTTTTGCCGTTGCTAATTCTAATCTATGTTCCCTCATCCAACTATACACTCTTCTCATAACTTGATTCAGCCTAATCTGTGATTCTGCTATATCCCGTGCCGTTATAATAGCTGCTATATCATCAGCATAACCTACTAGCTGTATATTTTCAGGTATTTCCATACATAATAGACTGTTGTACAGAACATTCCATAGTTCTGGTCCTAGTATTGATCCTTGTGCTACTCCTGCCGTAAGATCCTTTATCCTGTTTCCATCTACCGTGTTGTATATCAATCTTCGCTCGCTTAAGTAATCTATTAGAACTTTCAGAAGGTACGTAGGTATAGTAAACTTATTTTGTAATGCGTCTATGATGTCAGTCCATCTTGCCGAATTAAAGGCATTTTTGACATCCAAGGTAACAAGTAGAACTATTTTCCTCGAGTGATGTGTTTCCATTCGTGTGGCTTCCGCAGTTTCTGTTACCACCTTGATAGCGTCAACGGTCGACCTTCCCTTTCTGAACCCGAACTGTGTGTTCGCTAATCCACCAGCTGTATGAATTGCTGCTTGCAGTCTTGTTTTTATTAACCTTTCGAAGAGTTTCCCGGCCGTATCTAACATACATAGTGGCCTGTATGACGATGCTGCTCCTCTTTCTCCTTTAGCTTTGTCAATTAAAACCAGTCTTGCTTCTTTCCACCTTTTGCTGAATACTCCTTCTTTTAGGCAGCAATTATACATATTCAGCATCATTTGTGGATTATTCGAAGCTACTAATTTGATGACCTCTGCTGGTATTCTATCAGGTCCGGGGGCTTTCTTGTTTTTCATACATTTTACTGCATCTTCTAGTTCTATTTGTGTAAAAATTGGGGCTTCTCCTGGTTCTTCGTACCTCTGCAATACATTTCTTCTAGGGTGTGTAGGGAAAAGTGTGTTTACAATATTTTCCATAACGTCCGCTACTAGCTGATTTTCTGATGCTGGTGCTCTGATTCTTTTCATTACAATTTTGTATCCAAGTCCCCAGGGATCATTGTTTACTTCTTCACACAAACTTTTCCAGTTTTTCATTTTACTCTTCTTTATTATAATTCGGAGCGTTTTTCTCGCTATTCTATATTCCTCTAGTTTGCTTGTTTCTGCTGCTCCATTTCTCTGTCGCTGTGCTATGCGGCGGAGACGCAAACATTTTCTTCTCAATTCCGCTATTTCTTCTGTCCACCAGTATACAGGGCATCTGTTTCTATTTCCAAACTTCTTGGGCATTGATTCTTCACAAGCTCTTGCGATGGTGTCCATAGTAACTTTCACCACTGCTTCTGCTCGTTCTCTGCCTGTTTCGTTCTGTGGCACTTGCATTACTCTTTCTAGATTTCTCCTTATTACACCGGCCATTTTTTCTTTATCCAGCTTATTGACGTTCCATGTACCTTCTCGCTGGTTGTTGCGATTTCTTTCTCTCCTTCTCGTGCATATTTCGAATTGTATATACTGATGATCGCTGCCAGTATAATCCTCTAGAACCATCCAGTTTTCTATGTTGTTAGCAAGTTCTTCTGTTGCTAGGGATATATCGGGTATAGTTTCGGTGTACCCGGGTCTCCTGAATGTGCTGGTATTTCCTGAGTTTAACACAATTAAATTTTGTCTTGCTACCATTTCCAAAATTTGCCTTCCCCTGTTATCTGTAACTGGCAATCCCCACTCCACTGCTTTAGCATTTAAGTCACCGGCGACTACTACATTTCCTCCTAGTTATATTATCTTATCTTCTAATTGCTCCATTTTCTGTCGATATTCCTATGCCGTTTGATTTGGAGTTAGGTAACAGCTTATTATTGTTTCTTTGCCGTTTGTGATCCATACAAACCCATTTCCGGCTCCATGGCTGTTAATTTGTATTTTCCCTTGATTTACTACCCAGATGGCTGCTGTACTTGTGACATCCGAGAACCAATTCTGATAATCTTTATTTTTGTACTGCTCGCTGATAATTACTACGTCGATATTCTTTTCTCGGACGAGCTGTAAAAGTAGATCATCGGCCGTTTTGCTCCTGTGCAAATTACCTTGTAAGAGCTTAATTATTTTTATGCTTTTTACTCTCCTCAAGTGCAGTTCGAAACACTCTACACAAACCGGATCATGACACGTGCTCCTGACTTTCTGCTTTTATTTCTGCACACAAAAAGCACCTTGCCTTTTGTTTACAGTTTTTGACTGTGTGTCCTTTTTGTCCGCACTTGTAGCAGCAGTCTCTACGATCTTCATATTTGCATTGCCTCCTTAAGTGGCCGAAGTTAAGGCATTTGTAGCATCGCTTAACTTCTGTTCTCTCCCTAATTCTGCATCTGATCCATCCAATTTTTATTTTCGATGTTACCAGTAATTTTTTGGCATCGCTTTCTTCCATAACTACAACCGCAGTTATCTGTTCCCTGCCATTTGGTGCTGTCAAATGTATTTTGCATTCGACAACTTCCGTTAATTCCTTATTTATAGCCTTTTGAACTATAATAATAATAACTTTTTTTTTTTTTTTAGAAGGGAAAATCCTTTATGGATGAAGGGCGCACGTGCGTCCAACAAATGTCGGAGTCTCCCATATTGGGCATACCGACTAAAAAACCTCCCGCTCTCCACGGACACTAGCCTGGAACCGTTTGTCACATTACTTCGGGCTAGGTCCAATGCCATCGCCTTGAAGGCTGCTGCCTAGCCAAAGTCTGTAGGTTGGACCTCTGTGGTGTCTAGGTCCACCTTCTTTTTCCGCAGTATTTTCTGCGCAAAGAGTGACAAACTGTCCCACGCTCCCCTACCCTGTAAAATGTGGCCCACCACTGTGTCCGGAGAGAACCGCGGTACAACTTCCCTTAGCTGCACACGCTCTCGAGCCCACCTTTCACAGATGAAAAAAGTGTGCTCAGCATCATCGTGCATGTGGCAATATATGCACTCCGCTGAACGTGCCTTCCCCATCTTGTGCAGATAGGCCCGAAAGTATCCATGTCTACTCAGCAGCTGATTGAAGTAGTAATCTACCTCTCCATGTCGTCTTTCTACCCATGGGGTAACCTCCCCGATGAGCCGCCTCGTCCATATCCCTCGTTCCTCCAGTTCACAGTTCTCCTGCCATTGTCGAAGCGTGCGATTCCGCTCTTCCTTCTGCACTGACTCTATATTTCCTTCGGCCTTTCTCCGGTATATCGCCTGACGCTCCCTTGCGAGTAGGGCAATTGGAATGACGCCAGCGATAACCAGGACAGCTGGCTCCGAGACAGTTCTGTAAGCAGACGCCACTCGCAACGCCGCCAGCCTTTGGACCCGACCCAGCCTTATCCGATAGCACTCCTTTGCGATAGCATGACCCCATATCTCGGCACCATACAGCAAGACTGATTGGACCGCGGACATCAGTAGCCGCCTCCGACTCGATCTTGGTCCACCTATGTTGGCCATCAATCGAGCCAGCGCCATGACACCATTTGCGGCCCTGTCAGCAGTCTTCTTGATCTGCTCAAAGTAATTTAGCCTGCTGTCAATCATGATGCCGAGATATTTTACCGCCCGTCTTGTCTGCACCTCTTCTTCGCCGATGCGCATCTGGAGCTCAAGGTTCATCCTCCTTTTTGTCAGCACTACGACCTCCGTCTTGCTCAATGCCAACGACAGTCCGCGGCTGTCCATCCAAGAAAGGATGGACCGCATGGTCTGATTGAGCTTCAATTGGGCGAGCTCCACGTTTCGCGCTGCTATCAGCACGGCAACGTCGTCCGCATATCCGACCAGCATTGACTCATCCGGCATGTTTAATCGCAACAGACTGTCGTATGCGGCATTCCAAAGGTCGGGACCGAGGATTGAACCTTGTGCTGCACCTCCAGAGACAGTGATACTCCCTTGTCCTTCAGTCGTATCGAAGAGTACTGTACGGTCGTCAAGGTAGTCGCTGATCATTCCTAGCAGATATTCCGGAACACGAAATTCCTGCTCTAGAGCTTGGAGCATGTCGCTCCATCTGGCCGAATTAAACGCATTTTTCACGTCTAAAGTCACAAGGAGGACTATACGACGTGAGAAATGGTTGTGGTCCTCGGCCCTGCTCATCGCAGATGTGACTTCCACAATGGCATCTGCTGTGGAACGACCAGCCCTGAAACCGTACTGACGCGGAGACAAACCTCCAGCTGCCTCGATGGCAGACAACAGCCTTGGCTTGAGTAACTTCTCAAGAACCTTTCCCGCAGTGTCCAGCATGCAGAGCGGACGGTATGAGGAAGGCAGCTCCGGGTCTCCTTTCTCCTTGCTGATTAGTACCAGCTTAGCTGTCTTCCAACACTTGGGGAAAATTCCCGCTGAGAGACAGGCATTGTACATACTCAACAGAATATTCGGATTATACCGAAAAACCAGCTTTAATATCTCTCCTTGGATACCGTCTGGACCTGGGGCCTTCTTGACCTTGAGAGATTGGATGGCCACTTCCAGCTCCTCCATTGTAAACGGGGAAGCGCCATCCCGGTTGTATACTCTAGCAGCTCGCTGGAGATGCACTGGAAAGAGGGCTTTAACTAGGCGCGTTGTGGTCCGCATGTCCATGGGCGGAGGGGTTTTCAGTGCCCCAATTTTCTGGGTTACAATTTTGTAGCCTAAGCCCCATGGATCTGAGTTTATATCCTCTCTCAGTGCTTCCCAGCATCTCGCCTTGCTGTGATTGATTGCACGTCGCAACTGGCGCTTTTTCTCCTTGTGGTCCGAGGACCTGATCCTAACCTCTTCCTCCGTTCTAGCTCTCTGAGCCTTTCTCCGCAGTCGGAGACAATCTCTCCGGAGGTCAGCTATCTCGGCTGTCCACCAGTACATTGGCTGTTTTCCATAAGGAATTCGCCTCCGAGGCATTGAGCGGTCGCAGGCTAGGGTGATTTGACGTAGAGTGGCATCCACCAACGGCCCTGCCTGGTGAGGGGTTGCAGGCTGCCCCTCGACCTGCATTTGGACACCTCCCCGGATGATCGCTGCAAATACCGCTTCGTCAATTCTCCCCATGTTCCAGCGCTGTGGTCTGCTGTTTATTGTTCTTTGGAGTTGCCGCCTCTCACGGACCACGAATACAATGTACTGATGGTCACTGCCCGTGTAGTCCTCGATCACATGCCAGCCTTCGACCAAAGCGGCCAAGCGCTCACAGGCAAAGGATACGTCGGGAATGGTTTCTGAATACCCCGGTCGACGAAAAGTAGATGTCGAGCCGACATTCAGCACAAGTAAACCGGTTCTGGATGCCAACCCTAACACCTCGCTTCCCCTTGAGTCAGGGTAGGGCATTCCCCACTCGGTTGCCTTAGCGTTGAAATCGCCACCAATCACTACGCGACCCGTCGTGTTCAAAACCGTATCCTCAAGGTTCGCCAATTTCGCTCGGAAATCCGCTATGACTTCGTTGGGTGTCAGATAGACGCTTATAAATGTGATATCCGCGTATTTAACCCAGACGAACCCACGCCCGCGCCCATGCTCTCGTACCGGGATTTTCGCTGCATCAGGTATCCAAATGGCCGCCGTACCAAGCTCGTCCGAGAACCAAGAAGTGGTTCTGTCCATATACTGCTCACTAATGAGCAGTATGTCGGAACTCTTCTCCCGAGCAAGCTGATGCAGGAGGTCATCTGCCACTCGGCTACGATTTAAGTTTGCCTGGAGGACGCTGATCATTTTCCAGTCTCTTTGGCCTTTCTCAGAGCGTCTCTGAACACCTTGCATAACCCTGTGCCTAGAGTGTGGCCTAGACTTTCCTGTTGCACACCCGCTTCGGCACAGAGTATGCAGTGTGCCTTTTCTTTACAGGCCTTAGCAACATGACCCTCCTTTCCGCAGCGGTAGCAGGCTTTGCTTCGGTCAGGTCCCCTGCAAGAACCAGCCACGTGACCGTAATTTAGACACCTGTAGCAGCGTTTGACATCGGTCCGTGACGTAACCCTGCAAGAAACCCATCCTACTTTGAGCCTTCCCTGCTTCAGCAGCTTTTCGGCAGCTTGCTCAGGAAGTTCAACGATGGCTGTCAGTTGTGACCTCGAATTTGGCGCTGTAAGACCAACCCTCATTACTGCTCATTTTTCTTGGGATCTCCGTTTGAGTTCCGCTGTCCATTCTTTTTGTGCATGTTTTCCGGCTCCACAAGCTTTTTAACGTGTCCAGGGCATCCTGGAGCACCGCCATGCCATCTTTTATTTCCGAGCTGACGTTCGTTTGCCTGAGAGTTGCAGCTCTCATTTTGGCCAGAACACCATCAGTCTTCTGGAATATTTCTCCGACATTAGCCTCCATGCTGCCTTCGTGCTCATTTTCCCTTACCACCGCCGGTGGTGAGGAATTTGAGCGAGCTGCAGTTGGAGGTGTACGCAGTAATACCGGGCACCGTCTAAAAGGACTATTTGATGGGCTCTCCTCAAATCCCCTTCTTGAAGTACCTTCATCCTTCTCCATCTTCTTCATCGTCTCAGTATGGTTTTTTTTTCTTTCATTCATATTTTGTTCCCACGAGTAAGGCGAGAAAATCGGTCCGCCCCCGCAGAGCTCCCATAGCTAAGGCTTTTACACTCAGAGGCTGCCAGATATCTGAGGACACCGTTTGCGACTGGGCTAGTTTTTATACAGGGCCCCCAGCCTAGCTGATTATCGGCACGGTACGTATGACACCTTAATCCGGCCCTGTTGATTGCCATTTGGTTTCAGGTCTCATCTTTGAACAGGGTCCCAAGACTCTTTGCCCATACTCGGCCTCTGCACCGCGACGAGGTAGGCAATCGTGCAGAGGATAATAATAATAATAATAATAATAATAATCATAATAATAATAATAATAATAATAATAATAATAATAATAATAATAATAATAATAATAATAATAATAATAATAATAATAATAATAATAATAATAATAATAATAATAATAATAATAATAATAATAATAATAATAATAATAATAATAATAATAATAATAATTTTTTTTTTTTTTTTTTTTTTTTTTTTTTTTTTTCGTAGGTCGGTGGTGAAAACCTTTTATAGGTATCTTGAAGGGTCCGCACTTCAAGGGTATGTGAGACTCCCATGATCTTGTTCGGTCTACTCACCAAATACACCACCTCCTTTTCCCACGGTGAAACCAACCCGGAACCGCTTTCGCATTACTTCAAGTTGGGCCGTGCTTGTTCCTTTTTTTTAATTTTCTTTTATGATTCTTCTTCTAGGTCCTCTAAATATCTGAGCTCTTTCTTCCTGCGTAGTATTAATTCTATGTATTTAGCTATTGCATTCCAATTTTCTTGGTTTTCAAGCATTACAGAAATTATATTTTCTGATGTTAATTCTCCTACTGCTACTATTAAAGATTCTCTTTCTGTTTCTGCTAAATCACATTCGAAAAAAGTGTGATGCGCTGTGTCATGTGTTGCGCTGCAGTGACTGCATCCTGGATTGTTTACTTTGCCCATCTTGTAGAGGTAGGATCGAAAATATCCGTGGCCTGATAGGAACTGAGTGATGTAAAAATTTACTTCTCCATGGTGTCGGTTAAACCAGACTTCTACTTGTGGGATTAATCTAGCCGTCCATCGCCCGTGCTGATCATTACTCCAGTGTTCTTGCCATCTTGTCATCGTGTACCTTCTTTCCTCTGTTACAATGACATCTCGGCTCGTTGCTTGATCC